>CM061560.1:85703736-90503736 GCA_030864225.1 Capsicum baccatum var. pendulum | reverse complement strand
CTTCTATGTAGATACAAAGAACTTTTCTCCTTATTTATTTTTGACTAGAAATAGTTTCATACTTCTCCAATGTTGCTATGACCAACTTTAATATGCCCAATTCAGCCTTACATAATACAATCATATTATCTGCAAATGCAAGATTATTGATTTTTGGACTACCTGTAGGCATACCAAAGAGTTGGAAGTTTTTGCTGAGTAATAAAGCTTTCAAACTTCTTGATAATACCTCATCTGCAATGATGAACAAAGTAGGTGAAAGTGTATCCCTTGGCTTTAGACTTCTAGAGGATTTAAAAAATCGTTTAGGTTATCAATTTAGCAATATATAATACCAATTATTTGTAAGCAATCTGAATACCATATCAATGATTTCTTCAGAGAATCCTATTTTCCTCAGAACTTTAGTAAGAAACAACCACTCTAATTTATCATATGGTTTCATCATATCTATTTTTATCACAATGTTAGGAGATTTCCCCCTTTTTCTAATTTCAAACACTATTTCTTGAACCAACTATATATTTTTAGCTTTACTTCTTTGTTGAACAAAACCAACTTGTTCTTCTGAAATAATTTTAGGTAGAATACACTTAATTCTTTCATGAAACATTCTAGAGAAGATTTTTTTCACAAAATTACTAAGTGAGATGGGTCTCAGATCTAAAAAAGTTTTCACTACTAACTTTTTAGGTAACAGAACCAAATTAGTATGTGTGATAAATCTCAGAAGCTCATATCCACAAAAAAAGAAGTAATCATTTTTTGTAGGTCCTTGGTAATAATAGTCCATGCATCCTGATAAAAAACACCATTCATACCATCTGGACCTCCAGCATTATTTCTATTCATCCTTATAACTGCTATTTTTACTTCCTTAATTGTTGGGGCCTTCTTTAACTCTCTGTTCTAAACTTCTGTTACTATTTTAGGCAGAACATCGAATATTGAGAAATCTTCTATATCCTCCTACTTTTCCAATTATTTTTGCACAAACTTAGTTGCTGTTTTTGCAATTTTAACATGACTGTCCTACCAACTCCCTTCTTCATTTTAGATTCGTTGAATTCTTAATCTTGACCTTCTTTATATCACTACTGCATGAAAAAATCTAGAGTTCTTTTCTCCATCTTTGAACCACTCATATCCTACATTCTGTCTCCAGAAGTCTACTTCTCTTCTTAATTGCATTGCTAATTTTGCTAGAGCTTTTTGTAGATTAGCTCTATTGACGCTGTAGGATCCTTTTCAAATTGTTTCTCTCTTATTTTAATTACCTCCTATAAAGTAGAAATCTCTTGGTATATGTTTCCAAATGTTTGTTTACTCCAACAAGTCAAAGTAGGTTTTGTTCTCTTTAACTTTTGATGAAAAATAATAGAAGGATTACCTTCTATATATTATCCTTCGAGTTCCATCTAATAACCTCCATTCATGATTATTTCTTTAGCCACAAGTTAGGAAATCTGAATGGCTTGATTACCCGCTTACTTGTACAGCTAAACTGTAACAACATTAGAGCATGGTTAGAACCACTTCTTACCAAATACTCAATATCCATAATAGGAAAGACTTTATACAACTTGTCATTATATAGCACCTTGTGAAACCTTTTGAAGATGTATTCATCATTAGTCCTACCATTCTGCTATGTATATTTGCTTCCCTTAAAACCATATTCTTTAAGATTAAAAATATTAATATAGTGATTAAAATCCTCTGTCTTATTTACTGTAACTAGCAATCCTCCAAGTTTCTCATCATCACTTCTTATCCATTAAAATCTCCACCTAATAACCATGGTTCTTGTATAATATTAGCTATTTCTCCTATTAATTCCCATAAGACTAATCTCTTATTTTGATTAAACTATGCATACACCAGTGTAACTAACACAACTACTCCTACATACTAATTTTCTAGTTTTAGAGTGAGATGTTATTCCTCATCCCTAATGATACTGTACTCTATTATTAAGTCCATGAAAGCCCAGATTTTTAGCTGATGTATTTACAACTGCATGTTTTATTCCCAATCTTCTTTTATAATCATCATTGTTATGGCTTTCTTGAAATGTTTCTATAAGGCCAATGAACCAAAATTGATGTCTTCTATCCATTGTTATCAACATTGTAAATGCTTTTTGAGTATTAACAACTTTTATGTTCCAAATTAATGCATTCATTTTGATGAAGATTTTGACTCATGGATCCTTATCTGCATGTGCTTGCACCTGTATTTTTACCTCTCCAATACTTCTTTCCATGCTTTGCATTTAAAGATAGAATTTGTTTTGGAGACAAATTTCCTTCAATTTCAACCATGTTTATATTATCTGCTGGATTTTCATTCTCCAACTATTCTTTCTTTTATTAACAATCTCTATCAGATTCACTACTTGAATTGCTAATGGTAAAATCCCCTCTAATACCATATCTTGCTTCTCAGCCTACCTTGGTCCAACACTACCCTCTCCTTATTGTCTTGCTTGCTGAATATGTGAATTTTTCTTCATATTGTTCTTACCTTGCTATGCTGTTTCTTCTCATTTTTTTAAATTATTATCACTACCGGTGTTGTCTACTTGACCTTGTTCAGTACTTTTCTCTTTGATGGCTTGTTCTTTTGATACTACATTCTCTTTTGATTTGCCTAAGCTCTTATACACCCAATTCATTGTACTCTTCTTCTTTTGATGGTTGCTCTACTCTTTCTGTAGTTGATTCTTTTCTTGATTTAAAACATGAAAAGTATTTGTTGTCTCAATTTCCTCTATCTTTTCATCATCTTCTCCAATAATGTGACCATACTTGTCTCTTCTGTATTTATTTTTTCTTTGTAACCATTGATATTTTTGCTATTGGTTGCTGAAGCTCTACCATCTTTCTTTAGCCTTTTATTATCTTTCTTAGTGTTATCATTTTTTGTTCTTTTGCTATTGTACCTTAGCATATATCTCAGGATGAATATTCCATCAACTTTCTTTATCATTTCCTTATAAACAACAATCTTTACAGTACTTAGGTATATAGTCATATTGAATCTGAATCCACTTGGATTTTGTTTCACCCGTAATATCATCCTTATAATTAATTTTTACCCTATGAGGTAACTTAGCAATGAGCTCGACCTCTATCTTCAATCTTGCATAACTTGGACTTGTATTCCTTGTAGCCATTTCTACCATAAACAACTTTCTTACTGCAGAAGCAATAGAAAAGATAACTTCCTTAGCAAAATGTTAGGTGGTAAGTCAAAACATGTCTTTGGCCTTAATGCAATAAGATGATATTGATAATAATTGCGCATAGTCTTCCAGCTGATTCAATCTTATCAATATATGTCTTGTATCCATTAATCCTATTGTGCAATCTCCTTTTATTCCACGTTGAACTGGATTTTTAGGCTCCATGGGTAAAAGGGACCCATGTTTGAACACACCACATACCTTAATAGATAGTTTTCTTGAAGATTTCTTGAGGGTTTATTGAACTTGGAGGCTTGAACTCTTGATTTCTTAAAAAAGAATTTAGATTTTGTTCTTTGGAGAACATGAGGGTTTCTTGAGAGCAATTTGGAGTGAAAGGGTCAAATAATTCCCTTTTCGAAGTCCCAAATCATGATAAAGATGAATTGGGTTGAGGGAAAATGACTCAAATACTCCTTGGGCACATAAATCAAGAAGCTAGCTGGGATACCTTTGGCATGTCGTGACCCTTGCTTGGGTCAAGTGGATAATGCGCTGCGACCCTTGCTTGGGTTAAGACACCATCGCACTGCGAACCCCCTTACTAATGGAGCCACCCTCTCGTCGAGGGGATATCACGAGGCTTCACTGTTTAAGCCATCTAAACATGTTACAAAGTTCCTCCAAAAGTCCCAAAACTCTCATGAGACATACTTTTAACCTCCCTAAATATGAAACAACTCGAAAACCACTATTTCGGGGTTGGGAAAACCAAAATTAAAATCCATAAAGTTTAGGGTTCTTGAAAATGACTAAGTCCTCAACACTTGGTGAAATTTTCAAGCCTTGGACCCCCCAAGTATGAACTAAGAGCTGACTCGAGCTTAGAATATTATGGGGTATTACATATACCTTTTGAACAAACATCAAGAGAAGAAAATATATACGAATATTTGAACTTCATATCAGCCTCCTCTTCCTATGTAGTCTCTTCTACCTTGCGGTTCCGCCATAGAACCTTAACCAAGGCCACATCCTTGGTCTGTGACCAACAAATCTATCATTCCAATATCTTAACCAGGAACTCTTCATAAGATAGAGAATCTGAGATATCCAACCCTTCTAAAGGAATCACTGAAGAAGGATCACCAAGACACTTTCTCAACTTTGAGACATGAAATACAGGATGAATGGAACTCAAACCAGAAGACAACTCTAATTCATAACCCACATTACCAACCCTCCGCGAAACCATATAAGGACAAATATACAGGAGACTGAGCTTCCCCATTTTCCTAAACCACATTACTTCCTTCATGGGAGATACCCTTAGGAACACCTAATCCCTAACCTCAAACTCCATGTCTCTATGTCTTACATCTTTATAGGACTTTTGGCGACTTTGGACCACTACAATCCTATCCTAAATCACCTTTACCTTTTCCATAGACAGATAAAAAAAATTCAGACCAAACATATCTGCCTCACCAAACTCAAACCACCCAATAGGAGATCTGCACCTCCTACTATACAATACCTCAAAAGGGGCCATCCTAATGTTAGAATGATAGCTATTATTGTAAGCAAATTCTACCAAAGGTAGATGCTTAGCCTAATTGCCACCATAATCAATCACATACACACAAAGCATGTCCTCTAATGTCTAAATAGTCTGCTCTGATTGTCCATCCATTTGCGTATGAAACGCAGTACATAGACTGACCTTGGTCCCCAACCCTTTCTGAAAAGACCACTAGAAATGCGATGAAAATTGTGTACCACGATAAAATATAATTGAAATAGGTACCTCTTGAATCTTTACAATCTCATGAAGATACAACCGTGTATAGTCCCCAGTCGAAAAGTTATTTTACATTGGCAAGAAGTGAGCAGACTTGGTCATCCTATCTACGATGACCCAGATTGAATCAAATTAATTCTGACACCGAAGAATATCAGTAATGAAATCTATATTGATTACCTCCCATTTCCATTTTGGTAACTCCATTTCCTGATTTAACCCAACAGGCCCCATGTGGTCAACTTTGACTTATTTGCACACTATGCACTTGGCTACAAAGTCAGCCACATTCCTCTTTATACCATTCCACTAATACATCTCTTGTGTTCATGATACATTTTTTTAAATGGGATGAACAACATGGCACAATTTATATGCTACGCCAAAACCCTCTGTTGCAAGCCATCGATATCAGGAACAGATAACTGCCCTCGGTACCTCAAAGTATCATCACCACTGATCTTGAATGCCATCACCTTTTGCCCACTAACATCACTCTTGATTTTCATCAAGATAGGATCTCGCATTTTCTTCCCCTTAATATCTGCAATAAAATACACTCAAATAACTTCCTGTACCAACATATAACTATTATTAGAGTCCACAGTCAAACTCCAAGATTATCCAAACAGTTAATATCCTCGACCAATTCTCGCTTCTCTTTTTCCATATGCGCTAAACTCCCTATAGACAACTTGTTAAGAGCATCAGCAACCACGTTAGCTTTACCTGGGTGGTAGTGAAGGCTCGTATCATAGTCCTTGAGAAGCTTTAACTATCTCCTTATCCTTAGATTTAGTTCTTTCTGAGTGAACACAAACTGTAGACTCTTATGATCAGAAAACATGTCCACATACACTTCATATAAATAATGCCTCTAGATGTTCAAAGCATAAACCACCGCAAAAAGTTTCAAATTATAAGTAGGATAATTCTTCTCGTTTACCTTCATCTTCCTAGAAGTAAGGCTATCACCTTCCCATGCACTATCAAACCATAACCAAGTCCACTCGGGATGCATCACAATAAACGACAAACTCCTCATTACCTTCAGGTAATGTCAAAACTGTAGCCGAAGTTAGCTTATTATTTATTTTC
This sequence comes from Capsicum baccatum var. pendulum, assembly GCA_030864225.1. NCBI lineage: Eukaryota > Viridiplantae > Streptophyta > Magnoliopsida > Solanales > Solanaceae > Capsicum > Capsicum baccatum. The sequence goes on along the minus strand of CM061560.1, from coordinate 90,497,650 downwards.
TCAAAACTTCCCTCACAAGTATCCGACCAAGAAATCTTTTCTTTCTTCTGAGTCAATTTAGTCAATAGAGAAGATAGCATCGAGAAACTTTCCACGAACCGCCTATAATACTTAGCTAAATCCAAGAAGCTCTAAATATTAGTTGGAGTTGTGGGACTAGGTCATATTTTAACCCCAACGACCTTTTGCGGATCCACCATGATCCTCTCACTAGAAATAAAATAACCAAGAAAAGTCACAGCGTTTAACCAGAACTCACACTTGGAGAACTTGGCTTACAACTGCTACTCTTTTAAGGCCTACAACACCACACAAAGGTGATAAGCATGATCCACCTTACTCTTAGAATACACCAAGATGTTATCAATGAACACAATGATAAAAGTCTCCAGAAACTACCTGAAAACCCTATTCATCAAATCCATAAATGTCGTTGGGGAATTAGTCAAATCGAATGACATCACCAGGAAATCAAAGTTCCCATACCGCATATAAAAAGATATGTTATGGATATCTTCCTCCCTAATCTTAAGGTGATGATACCCATACCGATGAACTATCTTAGAAAATAATTTGGCACCCTGCAATTGATAAAATATGTCATCTATCCTAGGGAGATGATACTTATTCTTGATCATTACCTTATTGAAATACCGATAGTTGATGTACATTCGAAGGGTACATCCTTCTTGTGGACGAATAAAACTAGTTCACCCCACAATAATACAATAGGGTGGATAAAACCCTTATATAGAAGATCCTTAATTTGTTTCTTTAGTTCTCGTAACTCAGTCGGAGCCATTCTATAAAGAGGAATAGATATTAGATGAGTGTTTGAAACCAAATCAATACCAAACTCAATCTCCTTATCTGAAAAAACACCAAGAAGATCATCCGGAAATACATTAGGAAATTCATTCAACATCGAAACCAAATGTAAAGAAGGACCTTTTGAGTTAAAATCTTTAACCCAGACCAAATAATAGAGACATCCTTTATAGATTTATCTCCGAACTTTAAGAGAAGAAATAAAGCTCCCTTTATGAGCTAGGGAACCACCCCCCACTTAATAACTAATTCACTAGGGAACCTAATTACAACCTAATGGGTTCGATAATTATGGTCGCAAAATGAGAGTGTAGCAAATACATCCTCATAATAACATCAAATTCACAATATCAAGTTCAAAAAAATCCACCAAGGTCTCCCTTATACCAATAGATATCATACACCCCCTATAGAATTTTTTAGCAACCTCAAAGTCTCCTGTTAGGGTAGAAACAGAAAAAGGATCCGAAATAACCTTAGTATCAGAACCGAATTACGTAGTGATAAATAGGGTCACATTAAAAAGAGTGGACTCTAGATCAAGCAAGCAATACACGCCACAAGAAAAGAGCTATAACATACCAGCCACGACATCAGGTGATGCCTTAGATTCCTGCTGAGTAGCAAGAACATATAACCTATTCCAACCTACACCAATACCAGAAGAAGAAATAGATGCAGAAGCAACACCTTTTGGTGCAGAACTAGAAGATGAGGCAACTAGAGCCTTACTCGCTCTTGAAGCACCCTTACCAATCGAACAATTTCTAAGCATATATCCTGGCTGACCATATTTGAAACACATGTCCCCTCATCACACAAAATACTATATAACCTACTATAAAATTGATAAGAAGGACATAATGAAGTCAAACTATACCCTACTCGCCTGAGATTAGGCCCCATGTTCCTAAAAATTATTGCCACTCTGCTGACACCTATTACTTGAAGGCTTCAGGTAAGGTGAAAAAATGGTAGAAAAGAAGCCAGAACTCCCCCACTTCTTCTTTGGCCACTTACTACCATCCAGACTGCCTTGCTATTGATCACCACCTTGTTCAAATAACCTGAACTTTTCACCTTGCCTTTCCCTAAACTCAACCTATTTCCTATTTTATTCCTCCACCAGTAGCATATGAACCACCAACCTAGACACATCTATTTACTTGATCAACAATGCAATTTTTCTTTTAAGTATTACATCTTGAGACAGTCTAGAAGTGAAGTTTCTCATCCTTGCTCTCATATTAGATACCATATCTGTGTATAACTTGATAACTTATGAAATTTCAAGATAAATTCCTTGACCGATATTTTCTATTACCTAAGATTGAAAAACTCCTCAGCTTTTGCTTCCTGCAGCTCCTGAGGAAAGAAATGATTCATAAAATTATTAGAGAAAGTCTCCCATAATATGGACTACTCAAAATCACCTCTCATCCTATCCCATTCCTCGTACCATTGGTACGCCATATCCTTAAGGTGGTAAGCAGCAACATTTACCTATTCCACATTTGTGGCCTACATTACCTAGAAGATTCTCTCTATTTAATCAAAGAAAGCTTAATGATCCTCCTCAATATTAACATAGATAAAATTAGGAGGATTCATCTTCATAAGTTTGCCAACCTTTGTAGCCTCAGCAGATGAAACACCAAATGAATCCTACTCAGCCTAACAAGCAACTAACTGAGCAATAACATATATTAATTAGCATATTTCTACATTAGTTACCTTATTTTGAGGAGGAATAACCAGTAAAACACCAGAAATATTAGAGACTAGACCCCTAGATCGAGTATGGATCCCCTGAGTAGTTTGTGTCCCTTTAATATTGTCCCCAGTTAGGACAGAAAAGTTATGTTATGTCTTAGATCATCGAGGCATAATCTAAAAAGTGAACAAATAAAGATTAGAGAAGATTCCAAGATTAAGACTACAAGCTTGAAAATATAATATGAATAAAGTAAAATATTCCTAAATGCCTTGTAGCCTCCCACTTATGAGTGTGGCACGCTACACAACCCTAAAATTGACTCTACTAGACACGACTTTGTGGACTCCCAATTGAAAATGAACCTAAGGCTCTGATACCAACTTTACATGACTCAACTATAGGACTTGGCATAATGGGCATATTAAGTCCAACCAGGATCGAAGACCACCCCCCAACACCCAACCCAACCATCCAGCATATACCCTGAGTTAGATGAATTTTAAACATATAACAAGATAGTGTGTAATTGCAAAAATCTAGACTCTAGGATAGGTTTATGACTGAGAATAACCCAAACAAGCCCAACCATTCTAAACCCAACCGATAACCATAACCAAACCAAAATCATAAGCCAAAACCAAAACAATAACCATGTTCCTGTCCATAACATAATATAAAAGGATGGAACAACCAACAATACAGTCAATCGGTGTAATCCCCAATACCAATGTCTATACTAAGGCTAACACCAATACCTACACTACCTATTCCAACCTATAGTAGTTCCACGAAAGCCTCTAACAAAAAAAAACAATTTTCGGTTGGGACATGCCCCCAACCATAGCCAAAACCAATATCCATAAAGTATCTAAAATAAATAAAGATGTCCATGATATGAAATAGAGCCTTGCAGAATATAGAAGCTCAATAATTCAATCCAATCAAGCTGATCCTAAAATTTGATCACTAAGTAGGAGGAGTAAAATGGTTGATTCCTATATTACATAGGGATACAACCGCCCGAAGATGGGTTAGTACTCAGAATAAGAATAAAATAATGTCATCTAGTAAAACCAAGTAAAATAACCATATGCATACAAACTATATATATATAGCCATGTCTGGAAAGAGAACTGGGTTTAGCATACCATTAAAATCATTAACCTGGGTATGTGTAGCTTAACCATCCTATAACAACCCATGGGCTATATGGGTCCAGTGTAACCCCCTGAATAGGCCAAATATGTGTAACCCATAAACCAAAAATATCATAAGAGTAGGGGATTCTCGGGAACCCTTTGCTCTGCATGATACTTATGTACAGTATACCTAGAAGATTCCCATATACCTCTTAGTATTATATATGGTCGATATGACCAACCCTCATGTTGGCAAACATGAGTTTCCAGTTTCTATCCATTGGACTCGCACCTTCATGGTTAGCTATCATACCCACCATTATTGCCCAATTGAAACCTTTACCATATAGGAAACCATTATTCTACAACTATTAACCAAGGCTATGAGTAGTGGTATCGTCATACCGACTATAACTTACAAGTAATGTCCTTAGCACAATTTTTTATGTAAAGAGATTCCCATGTACCCAGAGATTACATCATCAATTTAAATTGAGGGAATCCCATGTACCTTACAAGTGTTCCCTTATTAAGTTTTGTTTGGGGAATCCCATGCACCCTATAAGTTGTTCATTAACATATTTACTTGGGGGATTCGCTTGTACCCCTCAAGGATGTTTAATTAACCATAACCATGACCACCAAACCTTACTCTTTAACCATTCCAAACCATTTAGGGTTCCATTACCAAACCATACCATATAATAATTCCATTAAAAGTCCAATAATTTAGTAAAAGCATTATCATGGACATTTTATCAAACATGTTGATGGATAGTGTTTCCAAAACCAATTCTAAATAGCAATAAGCCATTCCCATGCAACCCATTGTCTAAACCACCATTAAATCATGGAAAAACATAATTAAAACATGGGAAAACCATAACCAAGCATTTAATACAAAAAGTCCAATATATAATTAAAAACCCCAAAATCATACAATAATCATACCATGAAAACATTGTATAAATCATGCCTTTAGTTGGAACTGACAATAAGGGAGGACTATATTAACTTAGCTTATGAAGATGATGGAGATAAATCACCCAAACAAGCCCCAATTTCTCCTCTAGATAAAACCCTAACCTTTCTTTACATAAGAGACTTAGAGGGAAATAAAGAGCATTTCTATGTATTTTAGATTAGAATAATAGGTCAAATAACCTCCAAAATATGATATAAGTCATGGGGCTATAATGGGTTAAGAGGGGAAATGTCCATATTACCCCCAACTTAACTTTATAAAATCCCCACAAGTGGGTACGACTCAAGCACGCTGGTCATACCCTCCAATATGAGTGGTACCCATCACTCATACCTTAGACCACCCTTAGATCCCTCGACATTGGTCAAATTATGAATATTCATACAATCGTATCCTAGGATATGACTAGTACCCTCAACCCGTACCGATAATAGAACTAAGAGTAGTTGACACTATCCAATATACGATATTGGTTATGGTTTTGCCATATTTTAATTATAGCTTTTATAATTTAATGGTGGTTTGAACAAGTGGTTTCATGGGAATGGTTAATTGGTACTTAGTTTTTGTTTTAAAATCTATATGCCCTCAACATGTTTGCTAAAATGCCTATGAGAATGTTTTTACTATATTATAGAACTTTTATTGAAAACTTTGCATGGTATAAAGTGGTAATGGAACCGTAACTAGTTTGGATGGTATTTAATGGTTAAACGGTAAGGTATTGGTGGTTATGGTCATGGATTAATTGAATACACTCGTGGGGTACCTGGGAATCTTCTAAGAAACTCAATCATGGGTACATGGGAATCCCTTTTTTAAAGAGGATGGTTAAGGACAATGCTTGTAAGCTATGGTTGGTATGATGATACCACTATTTATAGCCTTGGTTAATAATAATTGGAAAAAGTGGCTTGTTTATGCACTAATAGTTGAATACGGTACAAATGGCAGGGTGTGATAGCTAGCCATAAAGGTATGAGTCCAATGGACGGACACTGGAAACTCATTTTTGTTGTCATAAAGATGAGTATTAGTGACCACATATATAATACTTAAAATTTACATGGGAATCCCCTAATTTTCACTTATATATATGTATCATAGAGAGATAAAGTTACACAGGAATCCCCTATGACTATGGTATTTATGGTTTATGCAGCTATACGAATTGGGGCCTGTTAAAGGGGGTAACACTTGAACCATATAACCCATGGGTTTCTAGGATGATTAAGCTACACATACCCAGGTTAATGGCTTTAAGAAATGCTAAACTCAATTCCCTCTCTAGAAATGGATATATATATGTATATATGTATAGTTGTGTATACATATGGTTGCTTACTTGGTTTAAAATGCATATATGGTTGTGTATACATATGGTTGCTTACTTGATTTTACAAGTTGGGATTATTTTATTTATCCTGAGTGCATTCTAGCATTTACCCTTTAACCCATCTTTGGGCGTTGTATACCTATGCGATACAGGAACTGGCCATTCTACTCCTCGTGCTTATTGATCAAATTTGAGATCATCTTGTGTTAGATTGAAGTAGTGAGATTTCATATTCTGAAAGTCTCTATTTTATCTCATGGATGTTTCATATTCTGAAAGGCTCCATTTCATGTCATGGGTGTATTTATATACTTTTGTAATTTTATAAACTATGGTTTTACCTATGGTTAGAAGCATGTCCCAATTGGATATTATTTTACTTTAGGTTGGAGGTTTTGTAGGACTACTATGTTAGTATGGGTGGTGTTGGTAATGGTGTCAGCCTTGTCATTGGCATTAGTGTTAGGGATAACATTGGTGGACTATATTATATTTATTATTGTTCTAGTTATATATAAAATCAAGTTGGGTTATTGTCCTTATTTGGTTGGTTATTGGATGGATTGAATTTGTTGGGTTGGTTTAGGAAGTAGAGTTATCCCAAAGTCAGTATATCTATAAATACACTATCTTATTATATGTTTGGTATTCATTCGACTAAGAGTATATGTTGGTTGGTTGGATTGGGTGTTGTGGGTGGTCTCCAATCTTGGTTGGACTTGAGATGCCCATTACAAAAAGGCCTTGGTTTAGATCATGTCAAGTTGGTATTAGAGATTTCGATTCGTGGTCATTTGGGTGTTCACAAAGTCATGTCGAGTAGAGTCTCTTTTAAGGGTGTGTAGCGCACCACACTCATAAGAGAGAGGCTACAAGTCATGTAGAAATATTTTTCTTTCTTGTGTTCTATTTTGAATCTTGGAGTCTAAGTCTTGAAATCTACTCTAATCCCTATTTATTTATTTTTTAGATTATGCCTCAATGATATGATATGCATAGAAACTTCTATACCCCAACTAGAGATGATGTTGATGGGACACACTCTACTTGTAAGATCCATACTCAGTCTAGAGGTCTAGTCCCTAATCTTCTTAGAGTTCCATCTAGTCCTTCTCAGGTCGACGTAATGAATACAGAGTTTCGTTAGTCAATTCATATGATTACTTAGTTGGTAGATTCTCTGGTTGATTGTGGTGCATCCGACTTTCCATCATCTGAGGCTATAAGTGTTGGCTAGTTCATGAGGATTAGCCCTCAAACTTTTACTGGAATTAAGGTATATGAGAATTATTAGGGTTTTCTACACAATATGGAAATGATATTTAGGATTATGCATGCCATGAATGAGGAAGAGGCGGAGTTTATTGCCTACCAGCTAAAGGATATGGCATAAAAATGGTATGGGGAATAAGATAGGGCAAGAGACAAGGTTGATGAGTTATCTATATGGGAGACTTTTTCTAAAGTATTTCTGGACCTCTTGTTTCCTCAAGAGTTGAGGGAAGTGAAAGTGGAGGAATTTGCTAATCTAAAATAGTGAAAGATATCGATAAAGTAGTATGCCTTGAAATTTCACTAGTTATCTTGGTATGATCTGAAGATGGTATCTGATATAAGGGCCCAAATGAGAAAGTTTCCTTCACAACTGTCTCATGAGTTGATCCTTGAAAGTAAGACTGCATTGATGATCAAGGACAAGGATATTTCTAGATTGGTTATTCATATACAACAGGTGGAAGAGAAAAAGAGAAAGTAGGTTGATATAGGAGAAAGTCAGGGAAAGAAGTTTAGGTTTTTTTGAGTAAGGTGGTATGCAACAACAAAGTGGTAGAGATGGTGGTAAGTGAAAAAAAGTAGGGGAGTTATGGTTCTTTCTCCACATCTAGTGCTCCCTACCTGAAGCTATCGAGAGACTGTAGTCAGGAGGGTGGTGGTAATTTTAGGGCATTGGGTTCCTAATCTCAAGTTAGTAGATCTTCGTCGGCTTCATCATGTCCTTATAGGTTCTGTGGTTGGTTGCATTGGGGTTTCTCTGATGAGAGAAGGGGTATTTACTAAAAATATGGTCAGCTAAGCCATATGCTTAGAAGATGTTTGGTTGGTAAGGTCACTTCTGAAGAAAATAAGGTACTGATTACTTCTTCTTTGGCTCAAGTACCAAAGGGTGCACCATCTAGTTCTAGCATAGGTCGAAATCGTCTTTATGCTCTTATTAGCCGATAGGAGTTTGAGACATAACTTGACATCATGACTAGTATATTGCCACTTTTTTCTCTTGATATATATTATTTACTTGATCCAAGGTCCACTCTCTCTTTTATGACCCCCTTTGGGGATGTGCATTTTGGTTTGGGTCTGAAGTGTATTTTAGATCATTTTTCTATTTCTACCTCGGTAGGTCACTATGTCATTCCTAAAAGAGTCCATATGGGTGTGTGGTATCTTTTGGTAGTAAGGAGACTTAGGTGGATTTATATGAACTAGATATGGTGGATTTTGATATTATTCTAGGATGGATTGGTTACACTCGTGCTATGCATCATTAGACTATCAGACACGTAAGGTTGTCTTTAAGATCCCTGGTGAACTTGTTATTGAGTGGGAGGGTGGTTCCCTAGATCTTAAGGGGAAGTTAATATCATATCTTAGAGCTCAGATATTAATCTTCAAAGGGTGTCTCTATCATCTACTCTATGTTAAAGATTCTAACTTTGAATGTCCTTCTTTGCATTTGGTCCCAGTGGTGAATGAGTTTCCTGAGGTCTTTTATGATGACCTTTCTAGTGCTCCTCCTGATAGGGAAATTAAGTTTTGGATTGATCTTGTTCCCTACACCTATCCAATTTTAATTCCCCCTTATAGAATGGCTCCGGATGAGTTGAAGGAACTCAAGAAGTAGCTTAAGGATCTTTTGGATATGGGTTTCACCATCCTAGTGTGTCCCCATGGGGTGCATTGATGTTATTCGTGTGTAAATTGGATAGTTCCTTTAGAATGTGTATTGACTACCGACAATTGAATAAGTTGATGGTAAAGAACAAGTATCTACCTCCAAGGATAGTAGACTTGTTTGACAGTTACATCTGCCAAATTCTTTTCTAAGATTGATCTTTTGTCTAGGTATCATAAGCTTAAGTTAGTGAGGTGGATGTCTCTAAGATAACTTTCCTTACCCAATATGGGCACTTTGAGTCTTTGGTTATGTCATTTATCTGGACTAATGCTCATGTGACATTCATGGATTTGATGAATAGGGTCTTCCGTCAGTTTCTGGATCTGTTTGTCATTGTGTTTATTGATGACACTCTTTGAAGAAAAAACATTTGTATACCAAATTCTCTAAATGTGAATTCTGATTGAATGCTGTCACTTTCCAAGGCCATATTATTTCTACTGAGGTGATCATGGTGGATCCATAAAAGGTTGAAGTGGTTAAGAAGTGTCAGAGATCCATGACTCCAACCAATATTCAGAACTTCTTAGGTTTGGATGGCTACTAAAGGAGGTTGGTGAATAATTTCTCAATGATAGATTCCCCAATGACTAAGTTGACTTTGTAGAAGGTAAAGTTCTCTTCGTTCGATGCTTGTGAGGCTAGTTTTGAGAAACTGAAGGGTAAGCTAACTTTGACTTTAGTTTTGACCTTAGCTGAAGGCCCCGATGGTTTTGTGGTTTACTATGATGTATCTTGGGTTGGACTTTGTTGTGTCTAATGCAGCATAGTAAGGTGATAGTCTATGTTTCCAGGAAGTTGAAGGTACATAAGAGGAATTATCCTACTTATGTTTGGAGCTGTTAGCAGTGGTGTTTGCATGGAATATCTGGCGGCACTAACTGTATGGAGTGCACGTGGATATTTTCTCAGATCATAAGATCTACAGTATGTGTTCAATCAGAAAAAGCTTAACCTTAGGAAAATAAGATGGCTTGAGATTCTCAAGGACTACGATATAAGTCTTCACTACCACCCACGTAAAGCTAACGTGGTTACTGATTCTCTTAGGAGGTTATCCAGGGGAATTTTGCTCATGTGGATACGGGAAGCAGGAGTTGGTGAAGGATATTCACTGTTTGGATAACTTGGGAGTTCATCTCTTGGACTCTAAGGATGGGGTGTGTTGGTATAAGAGGTGGTACGGCCGTGTTTTGGCGTAGATATCAAGAAGAAGCAAATGTTGGATCCTGTCTAGATAAAAATCAAGGATGATATAGGTGGGCAAGATGTGATGGTATTTGATATTAGTGGTGATGTTACCTTGTTGTACCAAGGGAGGTTATGCATTCCTTACATCGATAGTTTGTGAGAAAGGACACGCTATGTTGTTTATCCCGGTTCAACAAAAATGTATCTGATCTCAAGGAGATGTATTGGTGGAGTGGTATGAAGGGGGATGTGGCTGATTTTGTGGACAAATTTATAGTGTGTCAATAAGTGAAAGTAGAGCACATGAGGCCCGGAGGCTTGTATCAAGAAATTGAAATGATGTAATGGAAATGGGAAGTAATCAACATGGAGTTTGTCACAAGTCTCCCTCAGTCTTGAAATGGTTATGAGTCGACCTTAGTCATCATGTATAAGATGACAAAGTTGGCTCACTTTTCGCCAGTGAGGGCTACCGAATGAGGATTATGCGATGTTGTATACTCATGAGATTTTAAAGCTGCATTGGGTAGCTTTTTCTACTATCTCTGATCATGGCGTACAATTTACATCTCACTTTTGGGGTTCATTTTAGAAGGGGTTAGGGACTAGGGTTAGTCTGAGTAATGCTTTCCATCCGCAGTCGAATGGGCAAGCAGAAAGGATTATTCTGACATCGGAGAATATGCTTTGTGCGTATGTGATTGACTATGGTTGTAATTGGGATGAGCATCTACCTCTTGTAGAGTTTTCTCACAATAATAGCTATCATTCTACTGTTAGAATGGCCCCTTTTGTGGCGTAGTATGCCAGGAGGTATAGATATCCTATTGGGTGGTTAGAGCTTGGTGAGGTATATATGTTTGTCCCAGACTTAGTTTACCAGGCCCTGAACAAGGTAAAGGTGATTCAGGACAGTCTTATAGTCACTCAAAGTTGCCAAAAGTCCTATGCAGATGTGAGGAATAGAGACTTAGGGTTTGAGTTTGGGGACGGGTATTCCTAAAGGCGTCTCCGATGAAGGGAGTAATGCAGTTTTAGAAGAAGGGGAAGTTCAATCCCCTATATGTTGGTCATTATGTGATTTTGAGAAGGGCTGGTAATGTGGAATATGATTTTGGGAAGGGTTGGTAATGGTAAGGATGGAACAATCGTAAATACAGGCCATCGATATCAGCCCCAATACCAACGCCAATACTAAGGCTGACAATAATACCAACACCACCCATTCCAATACATAGTAGTTCTACAAAGCCTCTTACTGAAAGTAAAACAATATCCGGTTGAAACATGCCCCCAATCATAGCCAAACCCAATGTCTATAAAATGACTAAAGTATGTAAAAATATCCCTGACATGAAATGGAGCATTTCAGAATATGAAAGCTCACTACTTCAATCCAACTAAGATGATCCCAAATCCGAGCACTTAGTAGGAGAAGTAGAATGGTTGGTTCCTATATCACATAGGGATACAGCCACCCGAAGAAGGTTTTGCAGGTGAATTCTAGTAAGTACTCAGGATAAGGTTAAAATAATGACAACCTTTAAAACAGATTAAACCAACCACACACATTCACAACCATACATACATATATATAACCATGTTGGGAAAGGGAATCAGGTTTAGCGTGCCTTTAAAACCATTAACCTGGGTATGTGTATCTTAACCATCCTAGAACCACCCATGGGCTATAGGGTTCCAGTGTAACCCCCTGAACGGGCCTTGAAAGTTGTAGCCGCACGAACTGGAGATACCATAGGAGTAGGGGATTTCTAAGGACCCTTTGCTTTTCATGATACATATGTAGAAGTGTACATAGGGGATTCTCATATACCCCTTAAGTATCATACATGGCCACCATGACCAATCCTCATGTCGGTAAAAAGAGTTTCTATAGTCTGTCCATTGGACTCACACCTTCATGGTTACCTATCACACCCCGCCATTATTTCCCAATTAAAACATTACCACACAACAAAACCATCATTCCATTTATTTTTTACCAAAGCTATAAGTAGTGTTATAGTCATACCGTCAATAGATTGCAAGCAATGTCCTTAGCCATCCTTTTTTATAAAGGGATTCCCATGTACCCAATGATTACATCGTTAAGTTTACTTGGGGGAGTCCCATGTACCCCACAAGTGACCATTATTATGTTTGCTTGGGGGATTCCCTTGTACCCCACAAGGCTTTCAATTAGACCAACCATAACCACAAAGACCTTACTATTTAACCATTCCAAACCATTTATACTATTTAAGGTTCCAATACCAAGTTATACCATGCAAGAGTTTAATGAAAGTCCAACAATTTAACCAGAAACATTCTCATAGGCATTTTATCAAACAAGTTGGGAGCATAGTATTTCCCAAGACTAAACCAAGTACTAATTATCCATTCCTATGCAACCCAATGTCCAAACCACCATAATAACAAAAAAACCATAGGTACAAGACATGGGAAAACCATAACTAACATTCTAACCCAAAACCCCCACATATAATTGAAACCCAAAACCATAAAACCTTTTTACATTGAAAACAATTCATAAAATATTCCTTTAGTCGGAATAAACAATGAGGGAGGCGTAACATGCCTTAGATGAGAAGAAGATAAGAAGAAATCACCCCTATGAGCCTCAATTGACCACCTTGAAGGAAACCTTAGCTTTTGCATAACCCAAGAACTTTGAAAGAGTTTGAGTGATTGCCAATAGTTTAAATAATATCCCATTAGTGATATAAGTCATGGGGCCTTAAGAGGTTAAGAGGTGAAATGTCTAGATTACCTGCAACTTAAATTGAATAAAATTCCTGCAGGAGGGTACGACTCCACCAAACCACCCATACCCTATCATAGAAGTGGTACCAATCACGCAAACCCTAGGAATCCCTCAGACCAACAACACTATCCAATATACGACTACCAAGACCCAACCGTACCCAAGCATATAACACGTACCCTTACTGTACCTTAGGCAGAATAAAGAGGGCTTGAAACTGTCATTCATAAGAGTTGGACTATGGCACTCGTAACCTATCTCACAACTCATGGTGATCCACTCATACTCAGATCAAAGTTAAGTTACTAAGTTTCAGATTAAGAGAAGGAAATCCCAAACTAATGACCCATCACCAACCATACAACTCGTACCCACTTAGTCAAACATATTCCAAAAACTCAACCGCTTAGCACAACCTAATAATGGAAAATATAGAAGTGAGTCACTTGAACTGTACCCTCACCATATGACAAGTATGGTGAGTCATATAATGTCCAAAAATTCAAAAACGCAGGAAATTTCTAAGGACCAAAACCCAAGGTATTTTAGTCCCCCCCACTAGGATCATTCATCCCCGAATGACAGACAAGGTATTACAAGCATGTATTTCACCCCAATATAACTATTCCAACCTTTAACTAAGTTAGAAAATAAAGTTGTAAGGAAATAAACTTTTCTTTAACCTATTAGAAAATAATGATATGATCAAGAATGCATACCTTTTTCTTGAGTACCCAAAGCAGAGAATAAATGAGGATTCTTTGACTTCATGTCCTCTTCTACTTCCCAAGTATCTTGATTGACCTTATGGTTTCTCCATAGAACCTTAACCCAAGCTACATCCTTGCTCCGCAACTAATGAACCTACCGATCCAAGATCTCAATCTAGATCTCTTTATAATATAAAGATCTGAGATACCCAATACTTCTAAAGAAACAACCTATGAAGGATTACCTATACAATTTCTCAACACAAAGTCATGTAATACTGGATGAATGGAGCTTAAACTAGAAGGTAACTCCAATTCATATACCACATTACCAACCCTTCTCAAAAGCATATAAGGACCAACATACCGGGGACTGAGCTTCCTCTTTTTGCCAAACCACATTACTCACTTCATGCGAGGCACCCTTAGGAACACCCTATCCCCAACCTCAAACTCTAAGTCCCTAAGCCTTACATCTGCATAGGAATTTTGGCGACTTTAGGAAGCCTTAAACCTATACCAAATAACCTTTACCTTCTCCATAGCCTGATAAACCAAATCCAATCCAAACATATCCGCCTCACCAAATAAGAGAGCTATACCTCCTACTATACATTGACTTAAAAAGGGCCATCTCAATGCTAGAATGATAACTATTATTGTAAGCAAACTCTACTAGGGGTAGATGCTCAACCCAATTACCACTGTAATAAATCACACATATATGACACATATCTTCCAATAGTCCTCTCTGCTTGCCCCTCCATCTACAGGTGAAAAATATTACTCAAACTAACCTTAGTACCCAACCCTTTCTAAAATGATTGCTAAAAGTGAAATAAAAACTATGTAGCATAATTTGAGACAATCAAAATAGGTACCCCATGCAACTTCACAGTATCTTGAAGATATAACTTCACATAATCCTCAGCCTAAAAGTTAGTCCTCAACGGAAAGTAGTGAATTGACTTTGTCATCCTATCCACGATAACCCAAACTGAATCAAATTGGTTCTGAGACCGAGGAAGTTTGGTAATGAAATCCATATTGATTACCTCCCATTTCTTTTATGGTAATTCAATCTCCTAATACAAGCCTCCAGACCTTATGTGCTTACCTTTCACTTGTTGACACACTAAACACTTGGCCACAAAATCATCCACATCCTTCTACATAATATTTTATTAGTACATCTCCTTGAGATCACGATACATTTTTGTCAAACTAGGATGACCAACATAGCATGATTCATGCTCCTCAGCCATTACCCTTTCTCGCAAACCATGGATGCCAGGAACACATAACCTCCGTTAGTACCGCAAGGTACCATCACCACAGATCTCATATACCATTAACTTTTTCCCGCCTACATCACCCTTGATTTTCATCAAGACAGGATCTAGCATTTGCTTATCCTTGATATATGCATCGAGAGACGACAAAACTACTTCCATACAAACCCACCACCATTCTCAGATTCCAAAAGGCGAACTATGAGATCAACCAAGTGGTGAATATCCTTCACCAACTCCTACCTCTCTTTATCCACATGAGCTAAACTCTCTATGAACAACCTGCTAAGAGCATCAAGAATAATATTAGCCTTACCTTGATGATAGTAAAGACTTATATCATAATCCTTCAGAAGCCTTAGGCATCTTTTCTGCTTGAGATTAATCTCTTTTTTGAGTGAACATATATTGTTGACTCTTATGATCTAAAAAGATGTCCACGTGCACTCCATACAAGTAGTGCCGCCAGATTTAAAATACAAACATCACTGCTAAAAGCTTTAAATCATGAGTAGGATAATTCCTTCTCTACACCTTAAACTGCCTAGAAGCATAGGCAATCACCTTACTATGTTGCATTATAACACAACCAAGTCCCACATGGGATGAAACACATTACACCACAAACCCCTTATTGCCTTCAAGCAAATTCAAAACCGTAGCCGAAGTTAACTTATCTTTCAGCTTCTCAAAACTACCCTCACAAGCATCCAACCAAGAGAACTTTACCTTCTTCTGAGTCAACTTAGTCAATAGGGCAGGTATTATAAAAAAACTTTTCACAAACCTTCTATATAACCAGCCAAACCCAAGAAGCTCTAAATATCGGTTGGAGTCATAGGTCTAGGCCACCTCTTAACCACCTGCACCTTTTGTGGATCCACTATGATCCTCTCACTAGAAATAATATGATCGAGAAAAGTGATAGCGTTCAACTAGAATTCACATTTAGAGAATTTGGCATATAATTGCTGCTCTTTCAAGGTCTGCAACACCACACGGAGATGATTAGCATGATCCAACTCACTCTTAAATATACCAGGATATCATAAATGAACACAATGACAAAAAGATCTAAAAACTAATAAAAGGCCCTATTGATCAAATCCATGAATGTCGTCGGGGTATTGGTCAAACCATATGATATACCCAAGAACTGAAAGTGCCCATACTAAGTACAAAAATCTATCTTAGGGATTCCACCTCCCAAATCTTAAGCTGGTGATACCCAGATGAAAGATGTATCTTAGAAAAGAATTTGGCACCTTACAGTTGATCAAACAAGTTATCTATCCTCAGAAGAGAATACTTGTTCTTAATTTTCACCTTATTTAGCTGCCGATAGTCCATATACAAACAATGGGAACCATCCTTTTTACATACGAATAACAACAGTGCACCAAACTGGGACATACTAGGATAGATGAAACCCTTATCCAAAAGATCCTTAAATTGCTCCTTGAGGTCCCTCAACTCATCCAAAGCCATTTTATAAGGAGGAATAGATATTAGAAGCATGTCTGGAACCAAATCAATCCTAAACTCATTCTCCTTATCTGGAGGAACACCAAGAAGATCATCCTAAAAGACCTAAGGTCACTCATTCACCATTGGAACTGAATATAAAGAAGGACCTTTCGAGTTAGAGGCCTTAACCTAGACCAAATGATAGAGATACCCTTTATAGATCAACCTATGAGCTCTAAGTTATGATATAAACTTTCCTTTAGTAGCCAGGGAACCACCATCCCAGTCAATAACTGGTTCACTAGGGAACTTAAAGGCAACTTTATGTGTCCACAAAAATAAAGACGCCTAGCATGAATGTAACCAATCCATCCCCAAAATGACATCAAAACCCACCATATCTAATTCAAATAAATCCACCAACGTCTCCTTACTACCAACAGATACAACACACCCCATAAAGACTCTTTTAGCAACCATAGAGTCACCTGCTAGAGTAGAAATAATAGAAGGATCCAAAATTACCTTGAGACCAAACCAAAATACACAACCATAAATAGGGTCATATAAGAAAGAGTGGGCCCTAAATTAAGTAAACAATATATGTCACAAGAAAAGAGTTATGACATACCAGTCATGACATCAGGCAATACCTTCAACTCCTATCGGGTAGAAGAGCATATAACCTATTTTGGACTATGTGGGTACTAAAAATAGAAACTGATGTAGAAGCAGCACCCTTTGGTGTAGAAGCAAATGAAGAGGCAATCAAAACCTTGTTCTCCCTCGATGAAACCTTACCAATAGGACAATTTCTTAGTATATGGCCTGTTTGACCATATTTTAAACATATTTCCCTTCCCTCATCATAGAAACCATGATGTAACCTATTGTAGAACCTACAAAAAGGAAATAATGAGGCCAACTGAACCTTATTAGCCTGATATTGGGCACCCTGTGATCTAAAATTATCGCTACCCTCTTGACAGCTATTACTTGATTGCTTTAGGTAGGGTGCACCAGTTGTAGAGATAGAACCAAAACTCCTACACTTCTTTATTTGCCAATTAATACAATTCCGACTAGTTTGTTGTTATCTACTCCACTCAGAGAACTTGTTACCCTATCACTTACCTATCTCATCTTGCTTTCTATTTTCCTCTTCTAACTATTGCATATGTACAATGAACCAAGAGATATCCATGTCCTTGATCAGCAATGCAGTCTTTTTTTCAAGAATCAACTCGCAAGACAGTCCTAAAGTGAACTTTATCATTATATTCCTTATATTAGACACCAATTCTAGAGCATACCAAGATAGCTGGTGAAATTTCAAGGCATATTTCTTGATCGACATCTTCCCCTAATTTAGATTAACAAATTTTTCTGCCTTCACTTTCCTCAACTCCTGAGGAAATACGCAATTTAAAAATGCATCAGAGAAAGTCTCTAATAGAGATGACTCATAAACCTCACCTCTTACCTGATCCCATTCCTTGTACCATTAGTATGCAATATCCATTAGTTGATAGGAAACAAAATTTACCCCTTCTACATTCATGGCCTTCATGATCCTGAAGATCTTTTCCATCTCATCTAGAAAATCTTAAGAATCCCCCTTTACCTAACACTAGTAAAAGTTGGAGGACTCAACCTCATGAACTGGCCAACCCTTATGGCCTTAGAAGATAAAATACTAGATGCACCACACTTAGCCTGAGAAGCTACTAACTGAGCAATAACATGAATCAACTGAAGAAACTCTGCATTTGTCATGTCTTCCTGAGAATAACTAGATGGAATTGGTGGAACTCCAGAAGTATCAGGGAATAGACTCCTAGACTGAGTATAGATACCTGAGTAGAACAGGTCTCATCAACATTGTCCCCAGTTTGGACAAAGAAATTTCTATGAGCTTTAGATCATCGAGGTATGATTTTAAAAATAAGAAAATGGAAATTAGAAGAATCCAAGACCTTAGACTTTATGGTTGAAAATTGAACATAAGGAAGAGAAACATTTCTCAAATACCCTGTAGCCTCTCTCTTATGAGTGTGACGCACTACATATCCTTAAAACAAACTGTACTCGATACGACTTTGTGGACTCCCAATTGACCATAAATGTAAAGCTCTGATACCTACTTGACACAACCCGAACACGGGACTTATCATAATGGGCTTTCCATGTCTAACCAAGATTGAGGACCACCCTTATACCCATCCTAACTACTAAACCCATGTTAGCCTCCTATATTTATGTTTTATGTTTTAATAATGACAAACTAATAAGTGAACTTTGGAAGATATTGAAGATCCTTAATGATGGACAGAGATATCACACAAAGGACATTGAAGTTCTAAAATCATGGAGGATATCTCATACAAGGCAAGGAATATTCTTTCAAATAATATCCTTCTAAATATGAAGTCACATCAAATATAGTGAAGATCCCTAATGATGGAAAGAAATCTCACATAAAGGCTACTGAAGATCTCAATTCATGGGAAGATATCTCACATAAGACAGGGAATATTATCTCAAATATCATGCTAAATATGGATCCACATCAATAGTAGGATATTATTTTGCAAGGCAACAAAAATCATATCAACTGAAGATCCCAATAAACAAGGAAATTGGACGTACCTCACAGAAAAATCAAAGAAGAATGAGGATCTAACTCCTTACTTGGACATATCTGATATGGACATGTATAGATGTGAGAAAGGAAAATAACACCAAGTATGAACATATCTTATATGGACATACCATAAGGTGCAAACTCCCTCAATCAAGAAATCAATTCAAATCCTTGCTTGATAAAAAATCTCTTGGGTTTACTTATGATGAATATAAGCCAAAGACTATAAAAGAATATGACTAAAGATAGACACAGGTCACACAACTTCAAGGAGAAAAATCAAAGTATCTCTTTCTTAGTATCACAAGGTTTTATAACTCTTAGTTTATAATTATTATATAAAGAGATGGGTTGAGTAAACTTTTTAATATCAACTGAAGCTATGTCACAAGATATGAAGAGCAAAAGAAGTCTTCAAAACTTGTTTCCAATCATTGTACTCAAACCTAACATTCAACGATCTAAGAAAACTTTGAAACCCAAGGAGACTGAAAGTAGGAACCATATTGGTGATCCAAACTAGGATAAATTTCTGTGTTATTTCTTTATGTTCTTTTATTTATCTTCTTAATTGTTTTAAATCTTATTTGTTCATAAAGTGCACTGAACTGTAGGCGAGTCGACTGTGAGGAGTTAGTAGTCAACTCACAGAAATTTTTTAATTTACCCCTCTTTTGAATTTCTATTTTTCTCTTCATATCTTATGACACAACTTTAGTTGATGTTACAAAGTTGACTCAATCCTACTCTTTATATAAGAATTGTAAACTAAGAGTTACAAAGCCTTGTGAGACTAAGGAAGAGACACTTTGATTTTTCTCCTTAAAGTTGTGTGACTTGTGTCTGTCTTTAGTCAGCTTATTTTATACTGATCGGTTGCTATTCTTCAAAAGGAAACCCTAGATATTTTTTCTCAATCAAGGATTTGAATTGATTCCTTGATTGAGAAAGTTTACACCTTATGGTATGTCTATATCAGATATATTTATACTTGGTGCGATTTTCTTTTCTCACATCTATACAAGTCCATATTAGATATGTCCATCTAAAGAGTGAGATCCTCCTTCTCCTTTGATCTTGCCATGAGGTGTGTCTAATTGTCTTGTCTATTGAGATCTTCAGCTGGTATGATTTTTGTTGCCTTGTCAAGTGATATCCTACTTTCGATGTGGCTCCATATTTAGTATGATATTTAAGAGAAAATTCTTGGCCTTGTGTGAGATATCCTTCCTTAATTTGAGATCTTCAATCTCCTTTATGTAAGATCTATCTCCATTATTCGGGATCGTTACTTTCTTTGATATGGATCCATATTTAGCAAGATATTCCTTGCCTTGTGCAAGATATCCTCCATGATTTAAGATATTCAATATCTTTTGTGTGAGATATCCTTCCATCATTAAGGATCTTTATTATCCTGCAAAGTTCACTTATTAGTTAGTCATTATAAAACCATCAAACATAAATATAGGAGGCTAACAATCTCCCCTTTATTGATAATGACAAACAATCATAAATGTCAGTTGACTTCCCTGCCTATCACAGTAGTCGGGTTCCTCCCCCTGACTTGTAATTACTTCTCTTATTAAAAGTTTCTTGAGTATCACTCGATTTTCTCCCCTTGAATTATAGGCACTTCTGATGTTCTTGTCTTTCTCCACCATAATTTCCAACAATTATGTATTTCACTTTAGTTGTTGAAAGAGCAACTGAAGTTTGCTCCTTGTCATGCCATGAGATCAGGGCATCACTTAGAATTTAACACATTCCACTAGTTCTTTTTCTATCACTTTTATCACCGGTAGAGTTAGTGTCTGAATATCCAATTAAATTGAAAAAAAAAAGAACAAGGGTACCATAGTCTGATGTCTTGAGTTCCTATGAGGTATCCGATGATCCTTTTGATGGATGTCAGGTGAGATTCTTTAGGAGTCTACTGGAAGCTAGCACAATTACATATATTGAACACGATGTCCAGTCGACTGGTGGTCAAGTGGAGTAGTGATCCAATCATTTTCATGTACATCTTTTAATCAATTTCATTCCCATATGAGTCTTAATCAAGACTTGTGGATGGACTCATCGGAGTTCTAAAGACCTTTCCTTTTTCCATACCAAATTTTTGATAAGTTCTTTTCTATACTAATCTTGAATGATTAAGGTACCTTGGGGAGTTTGTTAGATTTCTAATCCCAAGAAGAATGTGAGCTCTCCTATGAGATTAACTTTAGATTCTCCTTTCATCAAATTAGCAAAATTCCATTCCAGAGAGATGTTAGGACTACCAAAAATAATATCATCAATATAAATTTGCACAATAAGATGTTTTAAATCAAGCTTCTGTATATACAGAGTTGTATCAATTTTACCTCTTTGACAATTGGTATTTAGCAAGAAAGTACTCAATTTCTCATGCCAAGACTTTGGAGCTTGTTTAAGATCGTGCAGTGTTTTTGACAATTTGAAAACATGATTTACATAGGATAGATTTTCAAACTCGGGGTTTGTTTTATAAAGGCTTCTTCATGAATGAAACCATTTAAGAAGGCGCTTTTGACATCCATTAGATATAACTTAAAATATTTGAAATTATCAAAAGCTAATAAAATTTGAATTGTTTCTAACCTTGCCACAGGAGCAAAGGTTTCATGATAATCAATACCTTCTTGTTTGTAGTAGCCTTGAGCTACAAGTCTTTCCTAATTTATGATAACTTTACCTTCTTCATTCAATTTATTTCTATAGACCAATATAGTTACAATTACTGAGCAGTTCTTTGGTCTTTCAACAAGAGTCCAAACTTGATTTTATTCAAACTAGTCCAATTCTTTCTTTATTGCTTTGACCCATGATTCATCTTTGAGGGACTCATCATTTTTTTGTTCAATTTGAGATACAAGGGTATTATGCATTTGCTTTATCAATGATTCTCTTGTTTACATCCTATCATCTAGATTTCTGATGATAAATTTATTTGGATAGCAAATATCGTGTTTACACTCTCTTAGAATAGTTGGTTTTATTATTTCTATTGTAGGAGCTAACTCTTGAAGGCGTATAGTGAACTCGTCCTATGATGGCTCAGAGGTTATGCTAGTATTATCTCCAGATTATAGATCACTCACATGTTCTCTATCAATAATCAAACTCATAGGAGGGTGATTAGATTCATCAAATACAAAATGCATAATCACATGCCCAAGCATTCTGTGCCACAACTAAATATCATTGGTTTGCATAATGAGGCAAGTTAAAGTATAAAAATCTAGAATGTTTAAAACATAATATTATTAACACGTTCAATGATGAGAGAATTGTCTTTTTTTTCATGTTTCATTAAGCAACTTTCTGCTTTGAAGGAGACTCCCAATCCAATGTCATACAACTAACTGATGTTGAGCAAGTTATGTTTAAGGCCACCTACTAGATATACTTCAATAACTTTACATGAGGAGCTGAGCTTTACTGATCTGACTTCGATCACATTGCCTCTAGCATTCTCACTAAATCTGACCGATCCTTTATCTATTTTCTTTAGAGCAGAGAAATTTTCTTTCTTTTTGATCATTTTTCTAGAACATCTGCTATTAATGACTCACATTCCCTTCTTATAACTCCTGTGGACATGTTCCTACAAAATAAAATGTATTTTATTTAGGTTCCCAAGTAGTCTTGGGTCCATGCGGGTTAGATGTGCTTTCTTTAGGCTTCCATACCCACACAATTTTAGGCTTTTGCCTATAACTATAATATTTGTGCCTTTTTTGTCTATAGATAAAAAATAGGTCCTCGAGAGGATAAAAAGGTATTTGATGATTTAAATGATTCCGATTAGGAACTTGGATTATTTTCAGAAGATTTTTTTCTCACAAAACTGTGACTTGGTGATCTCTTGATAGTAATTAATTTTATTTTTACATCATTAAGCTCTTCATGATATAAGTCAACTTTGATTTGACATGCCTCAATTTCTATTTTATACCTTCTTTGTTTCTTTTTTAGTTTTTGTTTAAATCGAGCTTCATAGCTTTTCTTATCTTGAGAGTGTTTGTTATAATCACCTATAACTTTTTGAAGGTCATCAATTATCATATCTAAATTAGATTCAAGATTATTACAATTATGACAATAATGTAGTCTTACCTCATAGTATTTACCCATTGCCATGAAGCACATATTGGCGGTTTCTATTTCTTCTTCGATTTTATCTTCATCACTCTAGGCTCTAAAATTTTGATTTTTCCCAGATGTTCTTCTTTTTAGTTTAGGGCAGTTTTGTTTAAAGTGGTCGGGCCTTTTACTGTAGTAGCAGTGATCATCGTTTCTAGTGGATTCATTATTTTTGGCTCCTTGCGATCTTTGTTGTCTTTGTCTCATGATCTTCCTTACTCCACGATTAATGAGGGACATTCATTCACTTTTAGAATCTTCCAGAATGTCTCCTTCTTCAGTTAGAGAAGAATTAGAGGTTATTGGTTTCTTCTTCTCTCCTTTGTGATACTTGTTTATATAATTGCGTTTATATGCAATGAGGTTACCTCGTAGTTCATCATATGTCATGTTGTGTAGATCTTCGTCTTCCAAAAATGGCAGTCTTTGTTTCTTAAATCTTTAGGAAACTTTGGACTAGTTTTCAAACTTGCAGTTTGTGTGTATAGATCATCCCTAGTGATTTCAGTTCGCACACAATCTTAATGAATCTGGTAAATATTGTCTCAATGTTCTCATTCTCTTTCATTTTAAAAAACTCATATTCATTGACTAGGAAAACAATCTTTGACTTCTTCACTTTGTTGGTTCCTTCATAGGTTACCTCAAATTTGTCCCACATTTCTTTTGCGATTTCACAAGTTGATATCTTGTTGTATTCTTCCCCGCTAACTGCACAGAAAAGTAAACTTATAGCACGTGCATTAGTTTGAATAACCTCTTGCTGTTCTTTGGTGACCTTGAAGATTTCAAGGTCCTTAATATCAGAACTGCTAGATTCTTTGTCTTTGTCCTTTTAAATATCCTTGAGTCCTAGAATCGGATTTGGACCTTTCTTGATAACAACCCAAGCTTGAGAGTCATTTGATTGGAAAAAGATTATGAACCTATTTTTCCAGTAAGAGTAATGTTATCCATTAAAGTATGGTGGTCTTATGGAATAGTGATCTTCTTAAAAGACAACAATAGGAATCTGATAACTACCCATTTGATCTTTGCTCACTTGCGGTTAAACAACGCTATTTGTGAGACCTCATCAGATACTAATTGAAATTAAAAAAAGGGGGGGTTGTAATTTTTATCCATACCCTAAGTTAGATGATCTTTGAACGTATAACAAGATAGCATATTTGTACCAATCCAGACTCTAGGATAGGTCCATGATCATGAACCACCCAAGCAAGTCTAACCATCCAATACCAAACCAATAACCATACAAGAACAAAAACAATAACCAAGTACAATCCAATGGTATTAGCCCCAATACTAATGCCAATACTAATACAGTCCAACTGTATCAATCCCAATAATAATGCTAATACAAAGACTAACACCAATACTGAAACTGCCCATTCCAACCCGTACTAGTTCCACAAAGCCTCTAACCGAAAGTAAAAAAATATCCAGTTGGGACATGCCCTAAACCATAGACAAAACCAAAGTCTATAAAATGACCAAAGTATGTAAAAACATCCATGACATAAAATGGAGCCTTTTGGAATACGGAAGCTCACTACATTAATCCAACTGTGCTAATCCTAAATCTGAGCACCAAACAATAGTAGTAGAATGGTAGGTTCCTACATCACGTGGGGATATAGCAACCCTAAGATGGGTTAGCGGGTGAACGCTATCAAGTACTCAGGATAAGGAGAAAATATGCCAACCTTTAAAACCAAGTAAACCAACCACATGCATTCATAACCATACATACATATATATAACCATGCTGGGAAAGGGAACCAGGTTTAGCATGCCTTTAAAACTGTTAACCTAGGTATATGTAGCTTAATAATCATAGAACCACCCATGGTCTATATATCTGTAATCTCTTGAACGGTCTCCGATACGTGTAGTTGCACGAATCAAAGATACCATAGGAGTAGGGGATTCCTGAGTACCCTTCGCTCTCCATGATAAATATGTACAAGTGTATATAGAGAATTCTGGTGGACCCCATAAGTATAACATCTGGTCTCCATGTTGGAATCACACCTTAAAGGTTAGATATCATACCCCACCATTATTGCCTAATTTAAATCATTACCACACAACCAAATCACCATTGCGTTAATTATTTACCATAGCTATAAGTTGTGCTATCATTATACCAATTATAGTTTGCAAGAAATGTCCTTTGCCATCCTTTTTAAGAAGAAAGAAATTCCCATACACCCATAGATTACATCATTAAGTATACTTGGGGGAGTCCCAAGTACCCCACAAATGATCATTATTATCTTTGCTTGAGGGATTCCCTTATACCCTACAAAGATTTCTATTAGACCAACCATAACAACCAAGACCTTACCATTTAACCATTCTAAACCATTTATACCATTTAAGGTTCCATTACCAAGTTTTACCATGCAATAGTTCAATGAAAGTTCAATAATTTAACAAAAAACATTCTCATATCCACTTTACCAGACAAGTTTGGTGTATAGTGTTTCCCAAGTGAAAACCAAGTACCAATTAAGCATTTCTATGCAACGAAATGTTCAAACCGCCATAATAACATAAAAACCATAAGTAAAATACATGGGAAAACCATAACAGCCATTATAACCAAACCCCCAGCATATAATTGAAAACCTAAAACCATACAATACTTATGTAATGAAAACAATTCATAAAATATGCCATTAGTTGGAATAACAATGAGGAAGCAGTAACATGCCTTAGATTTAGAAGAAGATGAGAAGAAATCACCTCTATGAGCCTCAATTAACCACCTTGAAGAAAACCCTAGCTTTTGCTTAACCCAAGAGATTTGAGAGAGTTTGAGTGATTTCCAATAGGCTAAATGATGTCTTAATAGTGATATAAGTCATAGGGACTTAAGAGGTTAAGAGGAGAAATATCTAGAGTACCCCTAACTTAAACTGTATAAAATTTATGCATGAGGGTACGGCTCTACCATACCACCCGTACCCTATCATACGAGTGGTACCCATCACTCATACCCTAGGCATCCCTTTGACCCCCAACACTATCCAACATACAACCACCAAACCCTAACCATACCTAAGTATATGACACATACCCTTAACCCGTACATAAGGAATAATCAAAAGGGGTTGACATTGTCCATCATATGAGTTGGACTATACCACTCGTACCCTATCTTATGACTCATGGTAATCCACTCATACTCAGATCCAAGTTATGTTACTAAGTTTCATATTAAGTAAAGTTAAACCCAAATAAAAGACCCATCACCAACAATATGACTCATACCCGCCTAGTCGTACTATTCCAGAAGCTCAACCACCCAATATTGGACAATATATGACTGGGTCACCTGAACCGTACCCTTATTATATTACTAGTATGATGAGTCATGTGATGTCCAGAAAGTACAAAACCAAGAAAATATCTAAGGACTAAAACTCAGGATATTTTAGTCACCTTAGTATATGATGGGCAGGTTCGAGTCCCCTATGTATACATATGAGAATATTCTCCGATTCGTATGGCTACATGCACTGGGGCTTAACTAGGGGGTGAGAATTAGATCCCATTTATCCCGTGGGTAATATTATATGATGGTTGAGCTCTAAAATCTATGCTAAAGTTTTTAAAATACATGTTAATCCTTTTTCCCTATCCCTATATATGCTATATATATATATATATGTATGCGCATATGATTATGTACATTGGTTTGAATGATGTTAAATTTTTTATCATGTCATTATATTATCCTTATCCTCGAGTTACATGCAAGAGTTCACCCTACTAACCTTCTTCAAATGTTGTATCCCAACTCGATGTAGGAATTGGTCATACTTCTACTCCTTCTTCTCAATGATTAAGATTCAAGATCAGCTCATGAGTTGACATTGATGTGGTGAACTTCTACATATCGAAAGTCTACAATTGGTCTTTTGTTTCTCTTGTGTCTTAAACTTATTTTTGGCTTTTTTGGGGACATATTATGACACCTTATTGATATTCAATTTTGGATCAATCTTTAGAAGGATTTGTTTAGACTACTGGGGTTATTGGGTGGTGTTAGTTGGTGGTTTGGCCAATCATAAATTGTCGATTATAGATATGTATTAAAATTTTCTTAAGATATTGCATAATATCTTGTTATATGTTTGGAATTCATCTGTCATTGAGGTGTGTTGTGTTTGGTTTGTTTAGGTACACTGGGTGATTTCCAGTCCATGTAGGACTTGGGATACCTGACACGGCCCGACCTATGTTCGGGTCATGTCATTGGTCAACCAAATATTGTTTTCTAGGCTTTCGCAATCCTATTTTTGATTTTTATCCTTTCTTTACATCACCCTAATTCACCCATAAAGTCAGATTTAGCTAACAATTCTAAATTAACTATTTTGTTAATTAAGACCAGTAATGGAAGTTGCCAAATGATTCCAAAGAATTGAGTACCAAGGATATCAATATTTCCATTTTGAAATCCAGCTTAGATGAGAATTATAGTGAAAAATTGAAGCTTGCAGATCTCATGAAGCCAACAGTAACCAATAAAAGTAATAATCATAAAAAAGTACATATAGATCCAGTTCCACTTAAAACAGTGGGTACCGTTAATGGCATACCTTGGGTTACGCGGATGGAGGAGAGAATTGCAAAGATAAATATATTGGAAGATCTATAAATGGATAATTTTTTTTGATTATTGGCCTAAATTATATGGCCTTCGTATTCAAATTCATAAATAATGCAAGATCAAATGTGATTGCAAGATAGGCTTGATAAGGAATAGACATATACTGATGAGATTTAGCCTCATGAAAGATTTTTTGAATACGATGGATAAGAATGTGTACTATATAGTGGTAAAGAGTGGATATTCATACCAGATAAGGCCATTCATATATGATTCAAAGATCAAACAGGATAAAGAGGCCTATCCGGAAATGTCTTGGATATCTTTTCACAACCTTTTTTTGCTAAGGAGTCATTGTTCTTAATTACTTCAGTAGGAAAACCTATTTATTTCCATATGACCACTACTAATTAAGCAACACCTAGCTGTGTTGGGGGTAAAAGTTAAGGTCGAATTGGCAAATGATCTTCTTAGACAAGTTGAGATTGAACTATTGAATAATATGAATCATACTTCAAAAATAGAAACTATCAAAGTTCAATATGAATTGTTACCAAAGTATTATAAGAAGTACAAGATCCAAAGTCATGTAGAAGTTGATCTTCGAGTTTATAATTTGTAACTTTGAGAGAGCTTTGTAGAAAGCAACAAAGATGATTATGACGATAATAAAATGGAGGAACTAGGAGAAACTATACTTAAAAAAGTCTACCAAGAGAAGAAACTTTAAAAGAAGATGAACTCTTTCCTGAAGATGATTTAAATTAGAGAAGGAGACAAAAATATTTCTATGCGACTAAGTTGAGGAAACAATAGCTCCAACCCTACAAAATTAGGAGTAGAAGATAAAGGAACTGTTGATGGGAATGTAACTTAACTCTCAGGTGATCAAGCAACTGGAAAAGAAATTACAACAAGAAATGCTTTTGAAGCATGAGTAACAAATATTGAAGAGAAGAAGGAGAAGGAAAAGAAAATGCATAGTCTAATAAAGGAACTTCAATAAGGCACCACCAATTATACAAGGGAGAGGGAGCATACAAAAGATCTACTTATAAAAAGGAGCATGAAGGTTGCAAATATTAGCAATAATCCCAATAAAATAGAAGAAATAACAAAAGTAGATTTTTCAGAAGCTATGGGAAATTCCTCAACATATGTAGATAACTCAGAAAGAGCTCTTTCCATTATCAGCAGCATTTAAAAAGTACCTATAACACAAAATAAATGTCCAACAAATAAGAATATTAATGCAATCCATGACTAGGATCGAGAGAAAATAAGAAATGAAAATACAAAAATGAGTGTGATAAATGTGGATATGGAAAAAAGAGATGATGTTAGATATGGCTAATTTCAAATAACATTAACCTGTTCAAGGATGATAGGAGGATCAATAGTAGATGAACAGATGGAGAATCTAAAGAAAGTAGACAACAACATACAAATAATACTCCATGAAAGCAAACAACTGGAAGAAGGCCTTTAAATTTAGATAACTTGCACAAAATCAAAACTTGTTATAGAACTACACGATATAGTCACAAATGATGTGAATGAGGAAGATAACCACAAAAAAGATACATAATTAGTAGATATTGAGTTGGAAGATAAGGAAGAAGGACATAATCAGCAGGTGGAGAAAAAAGCTTTACAAGAGGCAGACTTATCTCTGTAATCATCAATAAAGGGTAATAAATCAAGGCATAAAGAGGAGAATAATCCTATTATGAAAAATCCTAGGAGGACAGGAAAGTTACTAACAAATGAAGTTATAAGCATTATTTTGGATTGTGAGGTCTATTAGGACCCAAAATTTATTTTGTATAATACAAATGTTGCACAAGTATCATAAATTTATTGTTCCAATTTTGATGGAGCCATTTTATAAAGCAAGATACATTCACAAATACAAGAGGAGTCAGGGATATAATATGCCAATTATAATGAGAATGAAAAAAATTGGGTGTTTATTTGAGATCATATTTAGGTGAGAGTGCTATCAGATACTAGCCAACAATTGACACTATAGTTGTATCTCTAAGAATCAAGGCAATCAATAGTCACTGCCATTGTATATGCCATATGTGGTGCTCAGGAGAGACTTAGTCTCCACGAAAACATATATTCAATTTCTCACAATATGAACCTTCCTTGGATTATTGGTTGTGATTTTAATGTCATTATGTCAGTTGAAGAGAAGATATGAGGACTGGAAGTTACTCCCAAGGAAGTTAAAGATTGCCTTTTGCATTAATTCTTGTGACTTATTTGACATCAACTTCAACGATAGTCTATTTAATTTGAGGAATGAAAAGACTGCTAATGAGCGTATATTCAAAATTTTTTATAGACTAAGAATAAACTAGACATTTCTAGATATGGTTGGGCATGTAGAGCTGGAGCATTTTGCTAGAATTAGGTTAGGTAATGTACCTTTATTACTATTATGCGGAGGACAACCAATGCCATGCAAAAACTTATCAACTTCTTAAATTGTTGGGTGGATAAAAAAACCTTCAAAGAGTTAGTTAAGAATTGTTTGACATCCCAGGAGGAGGCTGATATATTCATTAGATTTAAAAAAAAACAACAGCTGCCCTTGCTACTTAGAGTAGAGAGAGACTAGGAGACATTTTCAAGAAAATGATCATAAGGGAAGAAAATATCAAGACTCAAAGAGGACTTGTTTGAAGAAACTCCTACTACCAGTAATATAGTTGTACTCCAAAATGCTCAAGTTGAATTGGAGAAACACTTTCACTATGAAAAGGAATTCTAGAGTAAAAATATAGGTATACAGTGGTTCTCTAAAGGTAATAAGAAAGATTTTTCTATAGTCTAGTTAATGGTAAAAGGAAAAGACTCTCAATCAAAATATCATAAAAAAGAATGGTCAATGGCAGAGGGAAATAGTCAAGTGGTTGCAAAAGCTATAGCCTTTTATCAAAAGAAATTCTCTTGTTTGAGTTGGACTGAAAATAGGTCCCTTCTTAATCATGTGCCAACAGTAGTTACTGAGGAGATGAATAGAGTAATAAAGTTATAGGAACATGCAAGAAAGTAAAGAGGTGGTCTTTGAATTTAATGGGGAAAATGGACTAGATGAATTGATTGGTTTATTCTTGATGTGCTATAGAAATATTGCACATTGGATGCTTAAAATGAGGAAAATATATAAGTTTTTGGGTCCTTTTTGTTAGATATAATCTGTTTTGGGTATATTTTATAGGAAACCTTGTTTTGAATGACAAGTCCATGAAAATGGTTAAAAAGGTATTCTTGGCTACTTTTGGAGAAATTATGGATGATTGGGATATTTTTTGGATTGATCGTGATCAATGTATGTTGGAGATTCAAAGTAGAGCTGAAAAACTGACTCCCAACACTTACTAAGTCAACCTACAAACAACATGTTTACCTATGGACTGCAGGTAAACAAAGCGGGTACCAGAAAGTCCAAAATTCTAAGACCCAACTTACAGGAAAATTCCCATCTGGTACCTGCGGTTGGTACCTATGACCAGGGTAGACCGCAGGTACAACTCCCAATTAGGAAATTACAGGTATAAAGAGTGGGTAGCCACCGACCCTAATTTATCCTATTCGATTCAGGCTTAGTTTTTAGGGCTTTCTCTTTTACTATAAATACCCTTTATGTACTTTTTATTATAGGTTCGCCACTTTTAAAACTTAGAAGCATATTTTGATTTCAAGATCTATCTTTGATCTTGGGATTTCATTGTATTGACTTTTCTTTATTTTTTAGTCTACAATTGTAGTTTTCTTTTATCTCATCATTGTAATTTCATCTTTTCTTTCCAATATGAATTTAATTGTTCTCTTCACAACCATGAGCGGCTAAAACCCATAGCTAAGGTTGTGGAAACCTTGGCAGATTGATAAAGTAAGGGAAATGCATTTGTTGATGGGAAACCCATTCCCTTGGCATGTATTTATTTATCTTAGATATGATTGATTTATTAATGAGTGCGCACATTAGAATCCTACCTAAATATTACTACTTTCTCTAATTAATGGGTAGTAACAAGGAAAAGATAAAGACAATAGTAATTTGGTGAGAAAATAGTCGATCTGTTACTGCACAATGGTATATCTGAATGATTATTAACAATTATGTAATAACATGAGACTCAAAAGGTCATAGTTAACTAGGACCAGGGCAAGGGTTTGTAACACATCATCTTGAGACTCAATAGGTAAAGGGTGGAATCCTCCTACTTTTCTAAAAAACTGTAGGAGGTACATAACTTATCAGTTTTACATGCAAGGTATTGGGTTGGTTTAATAACGCACGAGAAACCTACGGAGTTGAGATGCTAGGGCAACACAAACTCCCAGTGTTCACTTATGACTAATTTTAAACCAAGTTAATAATGTTTCGTGTTCGAGACTACTACAAACAAATCCCCATATTTACTTTCCTATTTTAACCATAGACTATAACCTGTAAGATCTGTCAAACCATGTGTTCATTTAGGATTCAACCCCTAACCTTAGTTGGGTTACTATATCTTGACAACACCCGTATCATCACCTAAAAGGATTTATTGCTTGGACGTCATCAAATAAATTGGTGCCATTATTGGAGAGCACAGTGTTAATTTGTTGATTGAGGTTATTACAATGTTAAGGTTTTTAGTTTTTTCTTTTTTAGTTAGTTGGGCATACGTCGGTGTATGTCTAACACAAGAATTCAAGTCAATCCCTTACTCCTAGCGAATCCAAATCCAAAGAAGATCCTATAAACACTAGGTAGGATGTCTGAGCCGAAAAGAGGTAATAATCCATAAGAAGTTCATGATATTGTACCTCCTTTTGATGGGGTAAAAGATATTGTTGATCATCATACGAGTGAGATTTTAGCTTAAGCAAAGGCTAAAAGAAGAGCAGAGGAAGAATCTCAGAGGATAGCTAGGGATGTAGATCTAGTTGAGCAGAGAGAAGCAGCAGAACACTGAGCAATGCTCAGTGGGAATCAAAATAGAGCTAGAGGTGACCGCGTTCAAGTTATCCCAGCATATCACTATATGCATCCATATATTGATGATGAGGAAGATATGTGATATATTGAGCCAATAGAGAATGGAGCCATAGTACCTCCTATTTTGTCCCCAGGAATAAATGTTAACATCATGAGTGCCATGATCTAACTTCTAAATTTAAAGGATGTGTTTGCAGGATTGCCTACCAATGATTCATATTTTCACCTTGAAAATTTCCTTGGGATCTATAACTCATATAACAATCCAGGGGTAAATTAAGAAACACTTAGACTGAGGCTTTTCTCTTTCTTACTTAAAGGAGAAGCATCATTATAATTAGAGAAATTGCCAAAACGTTCGATCACGATTTGGAAAGAGTTGCATAGTCAATTCTTAAACAGGTTATTCCCTCCATCAAGGATGTTGCATCTTAAGGATAAGATTTATAATTAGAGGCAGTTGCAGTCATAATCCATGTATGAGGCTTTGTTTAGGTTTAAGAAGAATAGAAAATTGGTTCCCAATCATCACTATTCAGGGATAAGCTTATCGAAGATATTCTACAGAGTCATGAACATCAAATCCAAAGTCATGGCAGGCACAATCTCAGAAGGAGATTTTATGAGAGTACACTAGGAGGCAGCTTCAGAGATGTTAAATTGGACTCACTCACTAACTGAGGGTGGAAAACTCGGAAGGCTGAAAGGGGATATGGTAATTATGCTATTGGTGCTTGCTCTAACCAAAGATTAGCTGATGATGTATTAGTGCAAGAAATTTCATTATTATAGACTGATTTAGGGGTACTATCAAAACTGTTTATAGCAATAAGTTCTGAGAAAGTGAATATAGTAGCGGAACAGGCGTCAACTTCATAGCATATGGGTCTGAATTGGAGGAGGAAGCTAACTTCCTGGATCGTTAGATTACATGTTTTTGATCCCAAGGTCAAGGGAACCAAGGTCAAAACTATTATGATTGGTATAGATAGTATGATGGTAACTGGAGGAAGAATGATGACTTTAGAGATATGGGAGATAGATACATTCCTCCAGGTAGACGCGATGCATAATCTCGAATAGAAGAGATGCTTTCTAAATTGGTGATGGGTCAGGAAAATCAAGAGACCATTCTTAAAGAGATTAATTATAATATTTTAGGATTGACCCAGACCATTGAGTCACATGCCACTACTATCTAGCAGCTAGAGTATGTTGCACCCAAGCACACACACAAGTGTACGTTGTCTTACCAAGTAATACAATGGCTAAATAAAGATGAATATTGATCCCTCAGAGACTTGTGTTAAACAATTATCTAATTCTAGTTCAACTATTAAGATTAAATTGATGTAAAAGTAACCAAAAAAGATTGTGAATTTTGTAAACTGAACTTAAAGTAAACTATGCAATAAAGTAAAGTGCTTGGACAATAAATGGAGAGAAACCCAGGGTTAAGGATCAACGAACAATCATACTATGCTATTGAACTTTATTAGTTAGGTTACTTATCTTGGTTATTGATTTTTTGGGTTTATCGCATGATCATGGTCTTTCAACCTATAATCATCTACTTAACTTAGACATTACAACTACATCGTTGAGCGAGGATGTAATAATCCAATTATATGCATAAAGATATAATTCTTCATGTAAAACAAACAAGATTTCAAGGTATATCCCTCTTGTATTCGCTAATTCAAATTTCTTATTTTATAAAAGAATAAGAACCTTGTTCTATTTATCCCCACGTTCTATATTCTTATTCTACCTCCCGGGCTCAAAAAAGTCAACATTATATGTATTCTAAGGTTGGATACTCCTTAAATAGTTAATAAAAGGATAAAAAACAATCAAATATGATAATAAATCCAAAAAAACACAATTCAAAGCAAAAGCAAACATGTTCTTGGCCTTAAACCCAGAAAAGGGCTTTTAGCCACTCATGGACACAGTTGTAATCAAGATAACTGAATACATGATAAAATCTATTAAAATTCGAAATTAAAAGAATAAAAACCATAATTCAAGTTTTTTCCATCCCCTCTCCAAGTTTCAAAGTCGTCCAAGGTGTATAACATCAAATTCAAGTGTCCTATGTATAGAAGGACACAACAATTATTTTTGCACTAGGCCGCATCGTGGGGTTAATTTTGTGCGTCTAGGTGTGTTACGTGCCCTTATTGAATATAACAACATTTTTTGGTCCCCTAGGAAGGTCCTGGTGTATGAAAAACCTCATTTGGCCCTAGATTTGGTCCTCCACGCGCCCTGGATATCCAAGATGTCCAATTCACGTCAAGTTGTATTTTGAGCTTCTGTTGATCCATTCCAAGCCTTTTTGTATTGTTTCCACCTGATTTGAAGTTTTAATATCCTTCATATGTCCTAATAATCATATAAACAAGCGTTATATAGAATTAAAAACAGAAAATTAGAGCTCAAAACAACACAACATCCAAGACGACAAACTAGAAACATAATCTAAGAACACTAGTTTTGCCCCTTTTTATCTTTCACTTAATTTTGACTCTTGGCTTGATTCAATTGAACTTTAAACTCTATAAAAAAGTTGTTCCACACATAATTACACAATCAAACCATTATTAACTCATTATACACATTAGAATCCATCGCAATCAACTTGAACAACACCTAGCTCAAGCTAGTAACACTAGTTTTCTCATATGAACTCCAAATGATCTATTTGATTACAAGCTTGTTTGAAATACACATTTAACATTGTAATCACACACTTAAACACTTATATGCTAATTTATATCATCATTGACTGATTAAGAACAAATAATTCCTCAAAATAAATTTAAATAAGCACGGATAATAACACTGAAGTGCATAAATCCACCTAAGATCAGAGAATCAGTTTGGGAAGATGTCAACAATTCTGTACCATCGTCAGCCAGGTATCCTTCCTAGAAACACAATGTAAAATCCAAAAAACAATGTTCACATACTTTTTATTACCACGAGGAGTGGTATCAGGACTATTGATCCCCCAATGCCTGCTACAGAAGTTGCTGATGCTGAGACACATACTGCCTAGTTGAAGTAGAAGATGACAGAGATAAAGTTGCTAAAGGTAATAGTAATGGTTCGGTCATTAAGCTAGATATAAGATAAATTCTGAGACTACCCCTACCTTTTCCGTAGAGACTAATACGAAGAAAGAGGAAGGTATGTTCAAACTGTTCATTATGATACTGAGAGAAATGAGTTTGAATATACCTCTTCTTGAGGAATTAGAGCAGATACCTGGATATTAAAAGTTCTTGAAACAGTTAGTCAAAAGATAAAAAGGAGAAACTTATGAAGATATTAAGGGTGTGCACCACTGTAGTGCAGACATAGAAAAAAGTTGATCCCAAAGCATTCACTATACCATGTGCTACTGGGTCATCTAGGTTTGCCTGATCCTTATGTGATTTAAGGGCTAACATTAATTTGATGTCGCTGGTTGTCTTTAAGCAACTATGCTTGAACCGTTCAAAATTGACTTTGATATTGCTATTAAAATTTGACCGGATAGTGAAGAAGCCTATGGGAATCTCTTGTGATGTGATCATATGAGTGGATAAATTTATTTTATCAATTGAATTCATCATCTTGGATTGTGGGTTAAAATCCAGATGCCCATTATTTTGGGAAGACCATTCATAGCCATAGGTAGAGCTATAGTTGACATGGAGAAGGAGGAGCTAAAATTTCTGAGTCAATGGTGAGGAGACAACATTCAACATCCGAAAGTCTATGAAGCATCCAACCGATATGAGGTTGGTATTAGTTATTGATTATATTGATTACCCTGGAGAATATACCTATAGGTATCTTAATGAATTATGAATATTCAAGATACCCGCATCGTGCCGCGATGATAGATCAAGCGTTGTATGGAAGGAAACCCATGGTATTATTAGTGAAGTCTGAGTAACCAACATAGCCACGTTGTGCCGTAATGTTAAATCAAGCACTGAGTAGGAGGCAATCTCCTATATATTTCTGATTACGCTTTTATTGTTTTTATTTTTGTAGGCTTTTAACTGTTGGAACTTATATGAAATACGGTAAACATTGATACATTCATCGATTTCCAATTAAGGGGACTGTGTAATCAGCCTATCATTGTCACAAGTTCCACATGGTGAGTATAGTACAAAATTGAAAAACTGAAATTCTAAGGATGAGAAATTGTAAGTTGTGGACTTTGGCACCTAATTTTACCTTTTTGGACCTAAAACTTAGGTTGTGGGACCATTAGTATCTATAAAAATGTCACCATGCCAAGTTCAAGTTGTAGAAAAGTGGGCCAAAGATTTTGTCCCAACACCTGTGGCTAGTACTTCCTGGCTGCAGGTGCTACTTGTGCCCAGGACCCGACTGCGGGTACAATGTGTACGTAGGTGCCGCTATTAGGTCAAAAATTAGTCCCACTTTTAAATTCATATTTTATTCCCACCAATATTTAAATATGACCTATAGCATCCCTCTACCTAGATAAAAACATCCTAACCTTCATTCTAACTCATTCTAATACTCAAAACTTCAATTTTCTCTATAAATTCAAACTTCTTACCTTAAACATAAACCAACCCCACACTTAAGAAAAGGTGCTATTGATACTTGTTTGAGATACCAACTTTTCCCAACATGCTAAAAATAAGTTTTAATTGGTTTTGCTTAAGTTCTTCATTATTTTCTTCCAGATTTTCATATAAGAGGTAACTTTCTTGGCTTTTAATGGTAATATAAATCCTTATCTATTGTTCAAGAAAGGTGATATATTTAATGCATTACTAAATAGATTGAAAACTATCATGCTTGTATGAGGGAACTTTGAAATAACCTAAAATCATAATGTAGGGCCTTGTTCCGAGTTAAAATTCTAAGTTTAGGCCCTAACCAAAAGTTGAACTTGAACAAATGAAAGTAATGCCATGAGTTGAACTTGTTTGTTTGCTTTGAAAGTTATGATTTATTATTAGTGTGTATACATTGGAATTATTGGGGTTTCAAATAGGTTATAGGGGTGTGAAAAGTGAGAAAAAATTTAAAATTTTCAAATTTTAAATTTTTCATCAACTTCACTATTCCTCACTTTTGGTGGAAACTTATGTATGGTTTTTTTAGGTATACATGGAAATTAAAGCAACAAAGAAGAAAGCAACTGGTACTTTGAGGATACAGGTAGAGCCTCCTGAGATTAGCGATTTGGTGGAGGAGTATTTGAGACACCATCACATTGATGCTATAGCTGTGTAACCCGTAGAGTCACATAAGGACAGACTCGCTGGGCTACTCAGATAGACGTAACCCGATCGAGGATGAAGTCTGTGAGGACATTACCACCATATAATTCTCCACCCTATGATGATGATAAAGATGAGAAAGGGTCCCAAGATTATTCTTAGGAGGTTAAGCAGGAGCATTCATCAGCGGTGCCCCAGTTTAAGGATGGTATCACCATTTATAAATAGTAGACATAGGTACCCCAATATGAGGAGGGTACAACACAAGCATCCCATGTTACAGAGCAATCACCCGCACCTGCATATGCCTTAGATGCACCTCCCAAGGAGGGATAATTAAGGTGGTGTGTGGAAGGGATATGCCATATTTATAAGCTTGATTGTACTATTTGGGAGTTAGGTAGGACTACATTATGTATCTATAAGGAGCGTAGGATTAATATCGGGGCTGCAGAGGTTACCACAGCTGCGGGAAGTATTTAATAGGCATAACTAGGGTGGATGACTAGGACATTCAATTCTTATAGCCCTTTTATGGTGCGCGAGTTTTATGTATCAAAAAGATCCACCGTAGTCTTTCCCATTTTCCATTATCTAGGCTTTAGTAGATTTGCATGACAACCACAACTTGATCACACACTAGTCATATAGGTCAGAGTTGATGTCAGAGAGGAGACTATCTACAGAGTCATATTTGGCCAAGATTATACTACAACTGTATCTATAATGTAGTGCGACCATAGATTGAGGATAGCATGAGATTGTCATATTATATGGGATGGTAATTACAAGGATGAGAGGCTCAAGATATCTAGGTGGATAGACAGTTATATTTCATCATAGGGTGATGAGTCCCCATGAATTGAAGGTCCAGCTATGATTAAGAACGACCTATTAATACTAGAGGCCCGATTTGGTGGTTGTTGATTTTATATCGCCTGATTCCCAAAGTTTTAGATAATGTATTAATGTGGAAAGCAACTGCATTGGCTGTCTGCTTAATGGCTGGTTATGATATTGATTTTGCTGCCATCCTCAGGTATGAGCTACATGAGGGAGCTTTTTGAGAGCTGACTAATCTTTTATTTCCTTATATGGTCCAGAGGCTATGCGATAAGGTAGGTCTACCTAAGTTAGCAGTTATTGATGAGAGGGTGACCGTTACTTTTATTGCACAGATGAGGAACCTAAAGGGTCTAACAAATTTAGGCACTTCTAAGAGATATAGACAACAGGTAGCGACACCATAGGCCCAGACTAAGGTCCCAACAATTTTCACAACACCTGAAGAGTCACATAGAGATGATACGGATGTTGGTATAGATGTAAAGATAGAGGAATAAAGAAATTTTCCCGATTCTAGTATCCAGGGTGAGGGGACATAGACCACTTCTTCTTCAGCGCTGGCTTCAACCTCAGAGTCAGTTAGAGCATCTATAGACCTATTTATCCATCAATTATAGCTCCTATGACAGGTATAATTATTGTATCTAGTAAGTTTTTGTAGAGCCTAGTGGATAGAAAGAGAGTTACAACCACTCGGTTAAAAGCTGTTGAGATCAAGATAACTACCCTCTTTGGGCAGATATGATCAGGGGTCAACACTAGATTTAAGTAGGCCAAAGTTAGATGGGAGGCTACTCAGACATCCAAACTTTTAGAGTTGTGTGTCGACTTTCAGAAATGGATTGATAAGCTGGAGAGATATATTACATCTCGATATATAGAGACAAGTACGCCAAATTTGATTCAAATAAGGGAGGATTTTAATATCCTACATATAGAGGAACACTCTCTTATAGAGAGCTGTGTAGCAGTTTCTCCCTCCATGATACCCCCCTGCAGTCTAGATATCATCTTTGTGTGCATTGAGATATTAAATTTTTTGCAGAGGATGATGAGGAGGTCCCGATAGTTTAGACCAATAAAGGTCACTTGAACGATTTGCAGGATCCTGTTATGATAGAGAATGAGGCCCTTAAAAAGGACAAACATGATTTATTGGAGACTACATTTGTACATAGGTAGAGACATGATGCTATAACAGCTGGTGCATCATCCAGTAGTACACCGCTACCTCCACTACCTCCTCCATCTTTTATACCCCTATCTGAGGAGGCTCTTAACTTGGGCGCTTAGTGCATCCCAGTTAAGTTCTCACTTCCCTATAGTTTTTTTTTATTTCTATTGCATTGAGGACAATACACAATTTTTAGTTGGGGGTAGGCATGCCATGCCACTGCGAGTTTTTGTTGCCAAGCTTTTTTTCCTTTCGGCTGTGGTGTGACTGTAGAACCGATGTGTCTAGGATAATTTTGTTTCATATTGTGTTTTTTTGTTTCTTGATGTTTTATGTAATTAGGATATTTAGAGTATATAGGGCAATAGTCAGATTTTGACTAATTTTTTATAATACTCCAAAAAAAATTTGTGATTTAGAACTGTGTGATGATGTATATATGTGTGAACTCTGTGGATCTTGTGATGACATTAATATTAGTGAAACACCTTGAATAATTTTAAAATCAATATTAATATTTTAGATGAGTATAACCTTATTCCATAGATATTTATGTGGTACATATATTTTAAAGAAAATTATATTGTATATGTATATATATGTGTGGGTGTATGTAAATATAGTGTATGCAATATTTATGGTTGAGGCTGGTGGGTCAAAAGATAAGTGACAGGTTTTTATTTATTATATAGATGTATATATATTTTTTGTGCAGTGGGTACCACTTTAAACTGTTTCTAAAAAGAGTATTTGTGAATTAAAGGGGAGGACAAACTTTTCTTTACATGGCCATGTTCACCAGAATGTGGTACATCCTAGAGAAATCCTTTTTCCCCGATTTCTTTGGTTAGCAAATTGCAAGAAAATTAGGGACAAATAAAAAACATAAATAGTAATAGTGCATAAAGAGAAAGGTAGCCAAGGTTTCCTTCTTCTTTCGTTTATTTCTTTCTCTTTTTCTTGCATCATCAAGAAAATCAATTTCAAATATAGCGAGGGTGAATTTCAAAAGGCTCAAATTCACAGGATTATAGATGCATACACTAGGCTATGTTTTCCTCTCCATGGATATTTGTAATGATAAGCGATAAGTACCTCTAATATTAATACTTCTCTCTTCCATTTCCTTTCATTTTCTTCATACATCAAGGGATTCTTTTCAAATCTATGGTTAGGATGAACCCTAAGAGGTAAATTCTCTACCCCGTTTCTTGAATTTAATTATTGGTAAGTATTTGGGGATATTTAATTTGGTTCTTTGTACTAGCTCTTCATATGGGTTGGATAAGTTAGGGTTCTTTAATAAAAAAGAAAATGTTAAATTGGATAGAATCGATGGAATTATGTATTAGATAAACTATTAATTTATCGTCAGTGAATTAAGTTGTTCTATGTATATGTATGTTTGTAGAATTGTCTTCATTAAGGATAAGAGTTATTGATTGTTTAAGCTCCATTGTTGAAGTTTGAAAAACTTGACAGCGCCTAAGCGCACACACAACTATACGTGGTCTTATCAAGTAGTAAAATAGCTTCAAGGAAGCCCAAGTATCGATCTCTCAGGGACTTGCATTCGCTGACTATCCAATTCTAGTTTAACCAATTTGAGGAGAGTAGAAAATAGAGTTTATAATTATAAATAAAACTAAACTAAACTAATGCGAAAAAGTAATGACTTAGGACAATCAATGGATAGAAGCCTAGGGTTAAGGCCTAAGAACAATCATACTACGTTATTGAACTTCTTTCATTAAATTGCTTATCTTGGTTGTTGATTCATAGGGTTAATTGCATGATTATGGTTTCCCAATCTCTAGTCCTTTACCTAAGTTGAACCTTACAACTACATCATTGAGTAGGGATGTAATGGTCCACTTAAGTTCTTCAAGCTATCATCCTACATGTGAATCAAGTAAGGCATCTAAGTACATCCCTGTCCTAGATACTAATTTGAATTCCTTATTTTAGGAAGAAATACAAAACATACTTTTCTTATTCCCATGTTCTTTCACCCTATTCCCTCTCCCGAGTTCACAAGGTTGACAATTGATTTATTCTAAGGGTCGCGAATCCTTAAAATAGTTAAAAGAAGAATAAACAAGCAACCAATAAGGATATGAAAATCAAAAAACTTAATTCAAAATAAAAGTATTCATGATCTTGACCTTAACCTAGAAAGGGAGTTTTAGCCTTTGATGGAAATATCTATCATCTAATCCATTGGATTGATGATACAAACCATGAAAACATGACTGACTGAGTTCTATGAATCATGGTTTGACTGAGAGTATCTGGAAAACATGGCACTGTCTCTAGGAACACAGCTAAATTATCGGGTACAAGTACCCTAGGTCTCAGTAGCATAAAACTAATAAGACATAATACTTCTTGACACATGACCATAGTCAATAATCCATAATACAATCATTGGCGAATTTCATGAGGCACTTGATTATCATGGTTTGGCACATGAATAGGAATGCATATAAACATGTCTTAATTTCACAGGGTTAATCTCCTGAACAATCCATCAAACAATTTCAATGCATAACAATAACATGGAAGTCGTTTTGAACATAAGGGTAAAACATGGGTTCATCAATTTGGTCCTAATTGAGTCCTAAAGCATGATTCTTATTCTCTTGGGCATTTTATCAATCACATTGCATGCACAACCTTAGGTTTAGCCATATACACTAGTTCATACATCATGGTTAATTTAATCAACTAAATTTAAAAGTTTCCAAACCTACATACTTGAGAGAAACTCTAATTTGGTCTTTTGGATGAATAATAAAGTTATGAGATCTGGTATGGTATAATTAGGGGTTAAAATGGGTGGTAAAAAACCCAAATACCCTTTTAAAAATGGCTTAAAATTGTTGATCGGAAGTGGCGATGTCTTGGGCGATGGTTCATCACTGGCTTGGCGGTCCGGTGGTCCAGACCGTCATACACGCCACAACCTGAACTTTCTGCCTCATCTGCGATAATTAGGGAGATGGTCCATCACTGGATCGATGGTCTGTCAGTCCTCACCATCGCACTTGATCAGAAGTCGAGTTCAATGCCTTATTCTCGATTGCTTGGGCGATGGTCCGTCGCTAGCTCGTCGGTTCATCAGCCTGACCGTCGCTGCTGGATAGTTCTGACAGTTCTCTATAAAATGTCCATAACTTTTTATTTCGATACCAAATTTGGACAAAATTGGTATCGTTGAAAAGCTAATTCAATTTCTCACATGATAAAAAGTCAAAATTGGGGAAATTATATCTGATTTAAATATTAATTATTTAGAAATTCATCATTAACTCTTCTGAAGACTAGATTTGACTTAAAAAAGTTTGGGGTATTACACATACTCAACTTCAAACTTACTTACCTTTCATTTCCATATCCCTCCTTACGTTGTTGTTTTGAATTCTGTTGTTCCTTTCTCATCGACCCATGATGTCATTGTTAATTTCCGTCCTTTATCATTAATATTCTATTTGAATATTAACTGATCCCAAATCCAAAACTACACACGAACTGATTCTCATAAAATCAGAGATATGTAGGCAACTTAAAACCAAAGTCTTGGCCACACCATTTTGAAACCACCTCCTATTGCGTCAATTGCAACAAATCATCTTCTCGATAGGATAAAATTAGCAACTATGTCAACTTTTGTTGCTCAATAATTCTTTTATGATTCTCTAGTATCGAAGGTGCATCTGTTGACACCCAATTTTGACTTTTCGATGCTCCTCTCAAGCTGTTATTTTATTCAAATTATTAATTTTAAATATTAATATTTTTTACACATTATTCTTGTATCAAGTAAATATTGGCGTATAACATTCATGATTTAAAATAAATAATTTATTTTCCATAATTTAAAAATAATATCTTACATAATTTACTAATATCTATTAAATTATTTCGGCATATATGCACACTCATAATTTACAAACACATTTCTATTATTTATTTATTATTTTTGTTATTATTACTATTGTTACTATATATATAATGGTAGATTTAATAATTTAGTATTATTTTCCTTCACTTAGTAATTTAGTATTTACCCCTTTTATATATTATTTTTCAAAGAAATTTATTTAGACATAAACAATTTCAAATTCAAATTTTGTCAGATCGTTTCATAAGTAGAAAGATCCTCCTCACTATCTTTCCTTTCTTGTAAAGAATACTTTATTCTCAAAATCATTTCAAATCAATTTACATATTTTATTTTACTTCATCCATATCCATAAAATCCTCTTACAAAATCAACAGTCTTTTGTTTATATAGAAAAATATTACTTCCTCCAAAATGTCTCTTTTCTTATTCTTTTACATGAATAAAAATTCTTTTGCTATTTTACTCTCTTCCCCAACAACTCTTTTGATTATTTTTCCTTCAAAAAGAGACATAAATCACCATTAAAAAGAGAAGAGCACACACATGAAGAAAAGACAAGACACACAAACAACTCCCTCATTCTCACTTTCATCACCCATGTAGCTATCAAATAAACACAAATATGAT
This sequence comes from Capsicum baccatum var. pendulum, assembly GCA_030864225.1. NCBI lineage: Eukaryota > Viridiplantae > Streptophyta > Magnoliopsida > Solanales > Solanaceae > Capsicum > Capsicum baccatum. Next base: position 90,452,986 of record CM061560.1, on the reverse strand, counting down.
GCACAAGTACAATCTCATTCTCTACTCATTTGCTAGAAGTCGAAAAAGAGTGAGTTGTAATCGAGAATTAACTAAGGCATTACAATAAATTTGTTGTCTTGAAAGAGGTCAATCTTCTTCAATCCTTTTCTTTAACAAGTCATGCTATAAGATTTTTTATGTTTAGATTCAGTATTAAATATATGCTTCTATGAATCTGTCCATGTACTCATTAGATATGTATTTTTTCTCCGCAATGGTTTGGTCTAGTTTGAGTATACTTGAACCTATTAGTAAATAGCACTGCACTCATAGGTGTAAAGGAATATAGCCCTAAAGCTTGTAATTATCTTATGAAGAGGAACTTCTTACCCATGTTTGTAGCGTAAATGTAATAATTAATCAGACTAGGTATCTCGTTTATTAGGCTTTGGTATAGCTTCATCAAGAAGGTGTCTATGTTCTGGAATTTCCTTTCCCTCTCAACCAACTCACATTTTTCTAAGTCATTTTATTGTAATTTTCTACTTCTTTCATGCACTAGTTGATCTTAAGGTATAAGCTTTGAGGTTGTTGGGAGATAATTTTATCAATTACTATTTTCCGGTATTTCATTTATGTGAAATATGATAGAGTTTCTTTAATTAGAAAATCTTCATCGGGATTTGTTCATGAACCACTGAGTTTGTTCGTGATTCAATACTCTAGTTAGTCCTCTAATTATCTTGTGCTCTTCCAAACAGGTTACCCTTCAGCCTTTATGTTCTTCAAATTCTATATATTTTTAGACTTACAATTGGTATGATAATGCACTCTTTGTTGTTTTGCTTGTTATTAAATTGGATTATTTTTGTTACTGATTTATAATAGCATGTTTAATTATTTAAATAAGAAAATGCTAGTCTTATAAGATATAAACAAATTAGTTCTTGTATGCATATATGTGTGATCGTCATTTAATCCTCCGGTGTCAAATTGTGCTTTCTGCATGAATATATTTAGGCTTCTTTGTGAAACTTCACATCAAAGTCGATATATTTTATATCTTAAATCGTTTATTTTCACAAGCATTTATTCTTGTTTTATAGTTTCAAAAAAATAGCTTTTGTTCAACTTTATTTTTTTACTTACTATTCTAATACATGGATATCTCACCATTACACTAACCCAATAATTTCTTATGTTTTGGTGCTTTCAGATCTAACAATTGTAGCATTTTATATTTGGTCATTTTCTTTGGCAACTGGTCTTTATATTCTTAATCATCATATTTACTATCTAATTACTTTATTACATTTTATATTTTGTCACATTAGCTCATAATGTGTTAATCTAGTTTAACCCGAGGCCAAATCATTTTCCTTTCCTATGTGATTACCTTGATCAAGAATATTTGTGACTTTTTATATTTTTAATTAAATATTAAGGATAGACATACTCTTACCCTTTTAATATTTATGCATGTATGACACTAAGGAATGATGCTCTGCCATGGGAATTTGGGAGTCAATACACAAAGCTGAGTAAAAAAGGAGCAGTCTCTCCCAAGCGGGGATCTGGTACATTTGGGGAAATGATGATAAAAAAGACATGGAATAGCTGGCTTCTCACATTAAGCGCATATGGTATTACTAAAAATAAAGCACCTCGTTACTTCTTCCTTTTCTTATGTCATATGACACTCTTTTAAAAGTCTTAAAGATTTGGCAACTTTTATACTGCACTAAAGTATCAACATGTTTTGATACGATCTACACACACATATATAGCTTTACATGACTCTCAAACACTAAAATATTTTATTTAGTACTATTAAATAAGTTTCTTTAAGAATTTTTTTCACCTTAACGCACTTAAGAGAGTTGAGATATAAATTGGAACAAAGGGAGTAATATCACATTGGGCCGATTTCAGCCTTGTCATACATTATCCCACTCTCCCCCCCCCCCCCCCCCCCCCCTCTCAATTTTAACTTTATGTTTTGTCAGTTTATTTATTTTACTGATTAAATTTACAACAAAATTAAGGTGTCACATCTTACTAACATGTCTCTCCTTATTTGTAGTTTAATATTATTTTGATTTAAGCTTGAATGTTTATTTATTGGATGTACTACAATGCCAAGGAGTTCATGAGAGTTTGTAATCTAAGGATGACGAATAATACACAAATCAAGTTACCTTTTCACTTATTATTTGAATATCGCACAAGGTCAATCTCATATCTTTTGTATTTTTCATTCTTCGTTTGATATGTACACTAGTTTAAAATGTTTCTTATTACACCACTTACTTTTTATTAGATAAATAAAATAATTGACCTTGATTTATCAAGTAGAATCCCCAGGTGATATATGAATTCCACTAGAAACCATATTTGTGGACCTCGAAAGGTGCCTAACACCTTTATTTCGAGGTAATTTGAACCCTTATCAAATTTTTAGTGACATAGACCAATTAACCAGTTCTGAATTAGCATAGAAGGGTGCCTTAAGCACCTTAATTCATTAGTTGTCAACTATTCACTCTATAAACAATCCTATAAAAGAGTTTTCACATTGAATCCCGCTTTTTATGAGAAAAATAAGGTACGACAATGATGATGATGCACGAGGTCGATAAACAACCTTCATATACACCCACGGAGGCAAGCCTCTCGATATGGACCCATGGGAGTTTGTCAACCCATATACAATCCATAATATTTTTTCATGTTTCCTTCTTGATGTATCCCTTAGGAAGGGTTTTATAAGGTATTGCAATATCTCTTTCCCGGCACGTCCATCGGGAAGGGTTTATAAAAGTTATTGCCAGTTTTTCATAGGTGCTACCACGGTGGTACCTTTTGTTTCATGAATGAGTATGATATGAGGATGTAATTCTCACAAGCAGTAACAAGTAGTATTTCTAAAACCGACCACGCTGATATATTTCCACAACCAATCATAATGTTATATTTCCACAACTACATGAGCCGATATCCACTCATTATTTCCATCTATCCATGAATTTCCACATGTTTCATATTCCAACAAGTATGAATGTATCACATTACGATAATAGTACCATAAAAAGGCATTTTTAACAACACAATACAATTACTCACATGTATTTTAGGCTATAAACAATGCATTGGATCCTACACAGTCATACCTATCGTACAATATCTCAATTTTAGTAATTACACCACATATAGGCCCCCATATGGGCACAACACATAGATAGCCATTTATCATGATTAGTTCTCACCCTTAATATGTATTTTGTACTAATATTTACAACCCATACCTGTCTAAAAGAGTTAAGAGATAATGTACCTCGAAAATCAAAATTGATTGACAACACTTTAAGCACAAAGCCCTACTTCTCATGAATGGTCCAAAAAACAACTAAAACCAAGAAATATAGAATCTATGCATCAAAACAAGGCTAACAATACCCATATTACCCACTTTTGGTTTGGGTTCAGAATGACCCCCAACTATGGGCTTTAAAAAAAAAGGGCAAAATCATAACTATGCTTAAAAAATGTGTTCCTCATATCTTTAGAAATCTACAGCTAAAAACCCAAGTCAAATCGAGTAAAAAACAATGTTCAATTGAAGAAAATCTATTTTTAGATTTGCTAGATAAACCTTTAAAATCCATTTTAAAATGAAGAATTGAAATTGTTTTGAAGATGAAATTGGGGAAAATTAGTATTTATAGGATTAAGAACATTACTCAAGTGAAAAAGGTTTAGAACTTGGGGATAAATCAAGTTCTAATATTTTTTTTGGGGCGGGGGGGGGGGGGGAGGTTAAACAATTAATCCAGAAATTTGATAAAGAAAGAGGTGAACTCTCACCATAAATTCATAGAAGGATCAAGAAATACATGTTAATCTTGCTTCCCAACTAGCCACAAGCTTCAATTTTAAGCACTCACACTATTTTAGGGTTTAACACTCAAGTGATAAGATGAAAACTAAGTTAAAAGAGGCTACTTATACTCATACTAGTTACTAAATGTATTCCTCAAATGAGTTTTACCCTTTGTGATCTCATTTGTAACAGCAACCTGGTGCACCAGATTTTCTAAGTACAAAATGGACTTGAATGGGGTACCTAGAATTCGATATATGCAAACGAAGTATGTAATCACACTAAATTTGATGCTCAAAACTCAATGGCGTTATCAGAAATTCAAAAAAATATCATTTTCACAAAGTCAACTCCTGAAACCCAAAATCACAATTTTCCAAATTGAGAGTCGAAATGAGATTTAGAAGTCACAAAACCATACCAACCTTGTTACCACCCTAAAATTGATGTTTTCGATATGCCATTGCAGTCCATTCAACCATTCATTGTACGAATTAAAAGATAACCATAGAAGTCCAAATAAGGCTCTCGAAGCCATCAAAAATTACAATATCACATAAATAGTACCAAAATGCATAGGGGACCATGCTAATCACTCCTACACCGCAGAAATATCATAATGTAACTGTGGGGAGGGGTAGAACAATCAAATCATATAAAATGACAAATTTCATATATTTTATTAAATTTTATGTCGTTACCCAGCTAAAACTCTCATTTGGAATATTTAGCATACAATTTCACGTCCTTAAGGGTCTGCAACATAATTCAGAGCTGATTGGCATTGTCCTTCTTACTCTTAGAATACACCAAGATGTCATCAATGAAGACTATCACAAACAAATCTAGAAACTTGCTGAAAACCAGATTCATAAGATCCATGAAAGCAGCCAAAGCATAGTCAACCCAAATTACATCACTAAAAACTCATAGTTACCATATAATATTCACAAAGTAGTCTTGGGAATGTCAACCTCCCTAATTTTCAACTGATGATATCCTGAATGAAGATCAATCTTACAGAAGTTTCTAGCACCCTGAAGTTGATAAAAAAGGTCATCAATCCTAGGAAAATGGTATTTATTCCTCATTGTCACCTTATTTAACTGGCGATAGTCTATACACATCTGAAGGGACCCATCTTTCTTTCACACAAAAAGTACAGGAGCACCCTATGGAGAGATATTAGAATGAATGAACCCTCTATCAAAAAGATTCGTTAACTGCTCCTTTAGCTTGTTTAATTCAGTCGAAGCCACTCTATAAGGAGGAATGAAAATAGGACGAGTATCCAGTAGAAGATCAATCCAAAAAATCTATTTCCCTATTGATAGGAATTCCAAGAAGAACATCGAAAAATACTTCAGGAAACTCGCTAACCATAGGGACATATTGCAACGAAGGAATTTCAGAGTCAAAATCCTTAATCTGAACTAGATTGTACAGATACCCCTTTGAAATTAATTTCTGAGCTCTAAGATAGGAAATAATCCTCTCTTGGGACACTAAGGAACTTCCCTCCCATTTAAGTACTGGTTCATTAGGGAAATAGAAACTAACCTTTTGGATCCTAGAATCCATAGAAGCAAAGAATGATGACATCAATCCATCCCCAAGATAATATTGAAATCTACCATATACAACTCTATCAAATCCACCAATGTCTCCCTATGGAAGATAGACACCACATCACCTCTATAGCCTTTTCTAGCAACTATAGAGTCACCTACCATAGTAGAAATAAAAAAGGGGTCAAAAATGTTTTCAAGACCAAAACCAAAATGCACAACCATATAAGGGGTCATGTAAGAAAGAGTAGAACCCAAATCAAGTAAATAATAAACATTCTGAGAAAAGAGTTGTAACATACCAGTAATAACATCAGAAAATACTATAGATTCTTGATGAGTAGCAACTTCATAGAGACAATTCTGGCTAGTGTCGGTTCTAGAAGTAGCACCCTTTGGCACATAAATTGAAGATGTGCCAATTGAAACTTTATTAGCCCAGTGGAAACCCTAACTGAAGGACAATCTCATTGTATGTGACCCAGTTGGCCACAAATATAAAATCGATTACTCCCTTTATAATAATAATCATGATAATCTTCCTACAAAAATAACAAAGAGGATAAAGTGGGGCTAACTGAGCTCTCCTGAGACTTGGCACCCTGTGCCTTATTACCATTACTAGCCTGAAAATGACGATCACCCCAAGGCTTAGGATAAGGAGAACAGGCAGAAGAATATGAATTTCTTTAATTCTTCTTTTAGTCCATTGTCTACTATCATTCCTACTATTATGCTAACCCCCACCCTACTTTAAATACCTAAGCTTCTTATTCTACCTCTTTCTCATCTCTGTTTGCCTCTTATTTTCATCCTCTTCCTTCTGAATACAAAACATAAGTTTGGAGATGTCCATATCATTATTCAACATTGTAGTCTTACACTCCAATAACAAGTCATGAGACAACCCAGAAGAAAACTTCCTAATCTTCGATCTCAAATGAGATACTAACTCTGGATAATAATGAGCCAATTGTTGAAATTTCAGTGTATATTCTCCCACACTCATCTTACTCTGCTTCAAATTCACAAACTCCCCAGTCTCACCTCTCTCAACTCCTAAGGAAAGAAATGATCAAGAAATGCACCCAAAAACTAATCCTACGTAGAATAAATATTATCACCCCTCATATCTTTCCACTCTTCATACCATTGATAAGTTACATCTTTCAACTGATAAGAAAAAAACTCCATACCCTTTAAACTAGTTGCATGCATCACCCTAAAAATCATTTTCATCTCATCAATAATACTCTATGAATCCTTCTCAACCTTAGATCCTGTAAAGGTTTGGGGATTTAACCTCATACACTGGCCAACTTGAGTGACCTCAGATAAACGAGCAATAGAACCAACATGCTCAGACTAATGAGACTACTATGCCACTAACTTAATAAGCATATAAATAGACTAATGGAACTTTATATTGGAGATATCTCCATGAGGTGGCTGACCACAAGTATCACCATCCCAGAAAGCCCGAGAAGGACTAATACAGATAGGTGGAACTCCATGTGGAGTAGAATAACCAGGAGTAGGGATCTTAGACTAGGTCTGCACTCTATAAGTTGGTCAAGTCCTCTCCTCATTCTCCTCAAATGGAACAGAGTTCCTAAAAGAGTTTCAACAAATATTGGATATTCAAGGAGGCATGATTTAAAATGCGAGAAAGCCAGGAGTTAGAGAACTTTCATAACACTAGACTCTATATCCCAAATGAATCTAAACCTGGCTCTGATACCAATATTTTTGTTGCAGTCTAATGCACACAAAAGTGCACATGATCGTATAAGTAATATAGTGACTAAGGAGGAATATGTCACTAGCAATTCAAACAACTTTAGTTTTTGACAAGAATATATTAAGTGATTTAAAGTATCAAGATTCTAGTAAAGTTTCAAGTAAAAATATAATTAATAAATAAATAACAAAATACGAAAATAGCAACTTAAGAAGTGTCATAACCAATAATAGTGAGAATTCCAGGGTTGAGACACTTTTAACTATCTTACAATTCTTTATTCTTATTGTAATTTAGTTGATTATCTGGTTATTGATTCATAGGGTTTATGGTACGATCATGGTCTCCCGACCTATAATCTTCTACCTAACCGAACATTGCAACTACATCGTTGAGCAGAGATGCAATAATCTAATTAGATGCATTAAGGTATCATCCTATAAGTTAACCAAAAAGGATTCTAGGTATATCCCTATCCTAGATGCTAATTCCAATCCCCTACTTTATAAAAGAATAAGAACCTTGATCCTTAATGTCTTCATTCTATCCTATGATTCTACTTTTGAGTTCTCGTAGGAATATAGGTTTATTTTAATGGTGGACAATCATCAAAATAATAAGCACAATAGATCATCGTACAATGCCACGATAAAGAATATTAAAGTGCAATCATGTTTCTCGCTTCAACCCCAAAACAAGGGTGTTTATCCACTCATGATCAAATTCCACATAAAAAAAATAATTAAATCTACCAAAAAGTAATCTTGGAATAATGAAGTTCAAAGAACCCTAAGAAAATTATTAAAAGTGTTTCTGCCTCTGTTGTACTTTTCCAAAGTATTCTTCATTTTGTTTACGTGTTCCTTTTATAATAGGATGAATTTTTCTAGTAGGGAACCACCTCCACGTCGTGGGGTCCAGTCCACTGGAGTAGGGTCGAGCTGTAATGGTTAGTCCACTAGAGTAGGGGTCGCGCTGACTTGGTTAGTTCCCTGGAGTAGGGGTCAAGCCGTGGGCCTATCATGAGCCCCCACTGGAATTCACTTTTTTTTTTGCAAATTAAATCCTTCTTAGTTGATTGTTTCTTTCTTTGATTCCGACATTAAATGCATGCTTTTCGAGCTCATTCTACTACTTTTAAAGTTCATACAACCAATCCCAAAGAATAAATCATTACTCTCTTCACGTAATACATCTAATTTCATCTAATTTCATCAAAAATCTACCCTGGATCACTAATAATGTCCATTAGCAAAATCATGTAATTACACCTCAAACACAATAAGAATAACACATTTTATCTCGTAGAACAAGTCCTATTATGGGTGAAAATTAGTTCTTGGACAAAAAATATACACCCAAGATTACCACTCCACACTTAGAATCTTGTCCGTCCTCGAACAACTTCAAGGAACACTATATTCAATTAAGCTTAACATCACAACCTCAGAAAAATACTTGTGTTGGGCACTCATAAACCAAACAATAGATTTTTCTTCACAACATGTCAATTCATTTCCCTAAATATGGGATTATTCTTTTAAAAAACATCCTTACCTCAAAGGTGAACTTCCAATTTACTGGCGAACTCAATCAAGTTACTCGATCAAGAACATTATAAGTCACCTGACTATAATCCACATTCACCATCACAAAAAAAAAGTTTGCCACATTTATTAAAAATCTTACAATAAATAACAGAATGGGAATATAAAAACAAATTGATCACTCTCAACAAGGGATTCATCCATGATACAAAATGAATCATAAGCTTTCCTTTAATGTAATACTCCACTAATAGTCGAATGTTGGGATGAAGGATCAACTAGCTCTTCCAAGGTTGTAATGTCAGTTAAAGGACGGGTAGGAACTATATAGGTCAATTGTGGCTAATAGTCCAAAGTGTTTTAGTACATCACATAAATATTTAATCATCAAATTGACAACCAAATTCTTTCCTCACAACCATCTTTTCTTTTCTTGCTTTATCCCTATCTTTTTAAACTTAGTATACAGTATGGTGTGAGTATATCTATTCACCACTCTTTTTTTTCAACATTTTATCTTTTTTTTTTTCTTTTGTTCATACTCTCACCAACCATAGATACCAACTTCCTATCTCATTAGAAATCTCATAGGGGTTTTAATTTCACCACAATCCTTTTCTACTCCTTACTCTAATAATTTCAACTAAAGCGCTTAGGAGTTTGGATCAAATTATGGTTAAAGAACAAAAAAAGAATAGGCTAATAATGAGGATACTAACTAAATTAATCTATATGCTCAACGGGGATAACTAGGAATATGCACATGGGTAAGTAAATGAGGTCTAAAAATCCATCTATCAATAAGATTCCTATATCATTTCCTAAACCCAACATCCTTTATTTTGCTTTATAAACATACTGGGAAAGTTCTAAACATCACTATGCTTGTAGAATAACTAAACACCTCTCTCATTCTTGGTGTATGCTAGATTCAGGTCGGATCCCTATTGATTTCTGATCTCACACTTGTCAAATTCAACTTTAAGCTAACAAACTGAAGATTAAACCTATTGAGATTAAGTGTCTAAACTAGCTCCCTTTTTAATTCATGAAATTTTTCTATTTCTAAACAAGAATGTTCCAAGCTAAGCAACCACATGGCTCAACACAAAGCCTTTATCCTTACAATTGTGATTTGATTCTTATCAGTTCTCAATTTCCTACGAGTAATTCCCCTTAAGATGGTCATTAGCCATCCACCATATGGGAGGGCACCTAACTATGATGAGTTATTGAGAATTTCCTTGAGGGAAAAAACAAAAATTTTACTCCTACTTTAAACAAAAGTAACTATTAAGCAGACAACTAATAAGCAAACTATTACTAAATACTAACTATTATAGACGATATAGTTCTGAATAGTTAGAATGACTATATCCAACGCACAAAAAGAAAAATACCAAACAAAATAAAAATATCCAATAAAATAAAATAATAAGAGTACAAGGAATGAGATACGACCACCACATTTTAAAATAAAGAACTGTCCTAATGCTTTCAAAGTAAAACCAAGTATGAGGTACGGAGCAACTCCCTTGTCACATCTCGTCTATGTAATCATCAGAATATACACCATAGGGCTCATCACCTAAGTCTGGGTTATCGGCGTCATCCTCCTCATCAGACTCAAAATTTGAATCACCCAGCCAATGTTCCTCGTCAGTGGGCACATCATCATCTACTGGCTCTATAAAGTCTAGAGCAATTAACAACATGGTCCTAGCATGAAGGTTAAGAGAATAGTCAAATTCAACAGCTCGAATCTCCTATTGTGTTGTTGGGCATCTTCCTATCCTCAATTGGAGCAGTCGCAGCCCATATATCAAGATTATGATCTCCATATTCCAAGCCTGATGCTCGTGCATAGTCAATATTGGACCATGAGTTCCAGTGACCCCCTTAGTACGGGATAAATCTATCTGATAAGTTTTCACGGGTGACCTATTATAAAGGTCCTCCTTTACTACACCAACATCCTATAAAAATTATGTTAGTAAACCACCAAAACCATACTTATGCACCACTTGGAACCTCGCCTTCTTCATAGTTGAAAAGATGACAACACCTGCATTCACGACTATATCATCATGCATTATGTCATGAATAAGACATACCCTATTGCATGTCATCTCTGTTAGTTGTGTCCCGTGAATAAGACAAGCATAGATAATATTTGCACACATGCGGGCCTCCCTATTTATCTGACTAAAAGGGAATGTAAGGTGAACATCATTGTCTTTATAATGTATCCAAATAGATGTAAAGTGTTTCCCGCATAATAAATGACGAATGTATACATAAGGTGATTCGATGTTCATCTACTTCAAAGGCTAAGCATTTACCTCAGGTATACCTAGAAGGACATTCAAAGAATTAGCAGTGAAAGTTACAACCTGGCCTCGTACATTACCTTCTAAGTCCTTCTTCCTTGGATCCCAGTTTGCGTAAAAATCCCTAAAAAGGCTCAAGTTTCACTCATGGGGATGCTCAAACAAGAAGTTCATGCGTAGCTTCTCTATATGGTACACTATGCTGGGGAACTCTCTAAACATGCTGTTTCGATTAATGAATTAGTTTGTAGAATACTTAGACTCATTGTGCCTTTTATACCACTTCTTTCAGGACTCTACAACCCATCGAGTATTATACCTCCTGGCTTGCCCATATGGGATAGCTGGAGGTCGGAGCACACAACTAGTTTGCCTATTTCTTTTGCATGCCAACTCAGAAGGACCATCCAAGGTCTTACCTTTTTGTTGATGACTAGACATATCACTTATTAATCGGAACATTCAGCAAACACATCAAACAATGCACCTATTTTGAACTAGCAAACAATAAGTGTAAGAAAGTGTTAAAGACACCACACACTTAGTTGCTAGCACAAGTGCATAATTATGAGAACTAGAGTACTCAAACTTACCCTATTCAATATACATTTTGCATTAGCATAGTTCCTTAGATATTAAGAAGTCATTAATTCAAATTGTCATTCATTTTTATAGTATTGATAATCCAAAGCACTTTATCAAAACAACTTTAGGTGAACATATTTCATTTTTTCAATATAACCATACCCCATGAAGTCATATATATTCCTAATTTAATACTTCTACACAAGTACATGCAAAACAAGCATAAACTCAAGGACAATGGCACACATATCAAAATTTTGTAGCAATCAATAAGTGTGTGGAGATTTACAAACCACCCCACACTTATTGCTCTCATGGTAGTGTAACTTACAATCCCAAGGTACTTAGACTTCCTTTGTAAACAACATACACCCCACATGCTAAATTAAGTGTTACTACATAACCCAAACCTTCACTATATATTTTTTAATCATGCAAACTACCCTTAAGTGCTATATTACACTAACAACTCATGACATCAATCTATATCCACAACAATTGAACAAGCAAAGTACTTGTAGCATCATAAATTTTTTACAGCATAAACATCCTTTATGAACTCAAAATATCTTACTAAGTAGCGAGCAAAGCAATTATATACTTCAAGTATGCCTAAAATAAATTCACTTCTTGCACTCAAATAAATCAAAGGAATAAGAATACGAGAACTTACCTTAGTTGTCTTGAAAAAGTTGAGTGAAAATCTTCTTGTTGTTTGATTACAAATACCACAAAATAGAAGAGAGAATTTAGCTTATAAAATATGGGGGAGGGGGAGGGGGATTCCCTTCTAGGATTGCTATGGGAGAGGCGAAGTGGGAAAATAATGGAGTATTTAAAGAGAAGGGGGAGTTAGGGGACCAGGTTTGGAGTTTTATGCTGTTTGGGTATGGGCCTCATGTCGTGACCCTTGTTCCACCAGACTTTGCATTGCGACCCTTGTTCAACTGGACTGGGCCTCGCATCAAGGTCTCACCACGAGGGGCTACTGGAATTCACAACATTTGCCAAGGATTTTATCATTTTGGGGGGAATATTTGATTCCCCTTTTCTTTTTAACCCTATACCTATCCGTAGTGCCTATTTTACTTGCCCAAAAGATTTCATTTAACAATGTCCCACTTTCTTCTTGTTCTCCCTCATGCTACTGAGTTTCCCATTCCTGTAGACTCAACAAAAACAATAAAATAATGTAAGAAATAGTGGGTTACCTCCAACTAAGCGCCTTACTTTTGGTCATGGCACGACACATCTTTTTGTGTTTTTCATTTCTTTTCTATTTTTTTATTTTTATTTTAACAACTAAGAAATAAAATAAACTATTACATTACATTTGTGGGTTGCCTCCCATGCAGTGCCTTAGTTAATGTCGTGCCTCGACCCTACTCAACTTCACTGGTCTACAAAGGTGATGGATGTATTGTGCTGATCGACATGATTTTCCTAATATTTCTTTAGTCTCTACCCATTCACCAAGAATGTGTTACTCTTGACCTTATTCCACAGTTCAATAGCTCCATGAGAATCCATTCTCACAACTTTAAATGGTTTAAACCACTTGGACCTCAGCTTCTTCAAAAACAACCTCAATCTAGCATTGAATAGCAATCCGAGTTGTCCAGGCTCAAACGATCGATTTATAATATGCTTATCATGCCATATTTTGGTATTTTCTTTATACAAATTTGCATTTTAGTGGAATGTAATAAAAACTCATCAACCCCATTCAGTTGCAACTATCTCTTTTCCCCAGCAACCTTCATATAAAGATTCAACTTCTTTACAACTTAATAAGTTTGATGCTCAATCTCCACAGGCAAGTGACAAGAATTTCCATAAACCAAGTTATAAGGAGAGGTCCTAATGGGCTTATTATAGGTTGTCCTATACACCTATAGTGCATTATCCAGCTTCTCTGACTAATCCTTACGCTGTTCATTTACTATCTTCTGTAGAATCTGCTTAATGTATCGATTAGACACCTCTTCTTAACCACTAGTCTATGGGTGATACACTATGCCCACTTTATGCCTAACACAATATTTAGCCAATAAATTTTTAAACTAAGCGTTCATAAAGTGTGTAGCTCCATCACTAATAATTGCTCTAGGTGTGCCAAAATAAGAGAAAATATGCTTATTGAAAAACTTTACAGCTACTCTCGCATCATTTTTAGGGAGGGAAGTAGCTTCAACCTATTTAGACATCTAATCAAAAGCTACCAGGATGTACACATTGCCACACGATGGAGGAATGACACCATAAAATCTACAACCCAAACATCGAATAACTCAACCTCTAGAATATTGTTTAGGGGCATCTCATGGTGTCATGGTATTGTGACCAACTTTTGACATTGGTCGCATCCCCTCACAAAAGAAACCACATCTTTGAACAATATTGGCCAAAAAAATCTTGACTGTAACACATTTGTCATTGTTTGCTCACCCCTAATGATAGACCCCATATGGAGTTGAATGATAATTTTCCAACACATGTTTAGATTCAACATCGGAAACAAAACTTCACATAATTACATCAACACCTTATTTAAAGAGATAGGGCCCGTCCCATACATATGCACAAGAATTATGTAATAGCTTTTTCCTCTGTTGATTGGAAACTTAGTACAATTAGTACAATTACAATATATCCCCTTCTCATTATAAGTAAGATAAAAATTATGATTCTCTAACCACAGAGCTACCTTAGCATGACATCTACCTCTACTAAGAACCTCCTGAATGATCAATAGTGTAATGTAATACACTGATTTTTGTTATTGCTGAAAAATCCTCAGATTTCTTTCATTCCACAAATGGTAAATAGTAGTAGAAAGTACGGACATATAAGATTTAACTTGAATAATCTTAGAATTAACATATGCAATAGCCCATGAAATTTCAGTTCTCTATTCTGTAGGTATTCGTCTTATTCTAATCTGCTGAAGTAGTTTTTGCCAAATCTAAGATGATACAAGACAAGCAAAAAATATGTGAGAATGATCCACATCCGAGAATTACACAAGATATACCTAGTTTCCACACCCAAACCCCATTTTCTAAGTTTATCCCTAGTATATAATTTATGAAGAACAATTTGCCTCATGATTAAGACCTATTTAGGAGACCTCAGATTATTGCACACCAGTCTATGTAATTTAACCTTCTATAACTCCCCTTTCAACTTCAAATAGAATTGTTTAATTGATACCTATTACATGTCAAGTAATTTAACCATGCTTATCCCAGTCTTCTCCATATATTTAGTTGCTTTAAAAATCCTCTGTACAATCCAAGAGGCCTATTTTCGTACTTCATCATATATCACCATGTTACTACCATAGTAATAGTGGATCCACTTGACCAACAATTTTTCTTTCCTTGTACGTATGTTGCACATTAACTTGATAATAGTTGTTTTGTTCCAATCACGGATATCGAGTACGTTTATACCCCCTAAAGACTTGGGTTGATAGACTTTACTACATACTAGAAAAGCTTTCTTTGAATATTTCATCACCATTCCATAGAAAACTTCTACAAATAGCCTCTATAGTCTGAACCACTTTTTTGAGTAGAAAAATATTTGAGCTCAAAACACTTGAATAGAGAAAACATAGATTTGATCAATTGGGTTCTACCGACATAGAGAAGGAATTTTGAGGACCAAAATTTAACTCTTCCTAATATATTACCTATCAAAGGTTGGCACTGGACATTAGACACTTTTTTTTACTCAAAGACACACCAAAGTATTTTATAGGTAGTTCACCTTTTGAGAAACCTAGAGCCTCTAAGATGTCCTTCTGTACTTAGTAGATACCCCTCCACAATATACAGAACTTTTTGCATGGTTGTCTACCTAACCAAAAGCTTTGGAGAATCTTTGAAATTTGGAATACAGAATGTCAATTTTTTACTTGAATTGTGTTTTGGGATGTTAAAAAGGAGTTTAGGAAAAGTTTTGGAATTTTTGAAAGGAGTATGGGGTCATTTTGGGACACTGAGGTAGTGAGGGTCCATGATAAGACCATGTCAAGGAGGTTCACCTCCGTAATATTAGCATGGCACGGAGGCTAGCCTACGCGATATTGGTGTGCCATACTGATATGTTAATTACATCCAGTTCTGTTTTTTTTTTCACTTAAGGGTGAGGGGCTTTTGGTCTTTTCACCTTTTTCATGACTTATAATTGTAAAAGTGACCATTTTTCTTTAGTTTTAAAAGATCAAACTCGAATTTATTGATCTTTGACTCTCCACCCAAGAAAGGTTAAAAGGTTTTCAAGAAATCACTACTTCGGTCTCTAAACTTCAAATTGACTCCAAAATCTTATGTGTTTCAGACAAGTTTATCTTACCTAAACTTAAATTTTACATGGTGGCATTAATTGAATAGATTTTCATGTAATTTAAATTGTGGGTTTTAAAATTGGCTTGAGGGGTTTTGGTTGTTACATATTAAATTACTTATCACATCTTTTGAATTGATTATTCCTGCTTTAAATTGGTGCTTTTATGACTAAATTTGTACATTATTTAAATAGTTGCGATAGGGGACATGGGTTTTACTAAATTGGATGATATTTTTCTTTGAATTGCATAAACCTTAACCCACTTTTTAAATTTGATTTTTACTATGGAAAATTGCATGGTTTAACTTGATTTTTATCCCAATGCATTGTATTAAAGGATAAATGGATATAAAAATAGATTTGGATGGACTTGGTGGCCATGGTTTGGATTTTAAATAAAAATTGGGACTCAATGTGGTTATGTGGACTGGTGTGGTATGTTTAATTTATCTTGAAAGAATATTGGTATGACAATACCAAGTGGTAAGTGACTTAATAAATGACTCCTGGGTTAATGGTTGGACTAATGTGTAATGTGATTTTAATTTAGGCTTAAAGGGGCTTATATAGCTCACTATGAAGGTGTAAGTCCTAGAGAGACGAACATTGGAAACACGTTCGCTAGTATTGGGGTTTTATATGACCGTGTGCTTTGTACAGACCTGATATATATATATATATATATATATATATATATATATATATATATATATATATATATGTTATGGATGATTATTTACCATGGTGGATTTAATTTTCCCTCAATTTTTCCTTGGTTCGTGCGGCTAACATGTACTGGGGACTTTTCAGCAGGGGGACCTGAACTCATATAGCTCATGGGTGCCTTTATGATGGATAGAGTTATTTATTCCATGTTAATGATTTTAAACTCTCATATTCATGACCCTTACCCTATCCCGTCATCCTGTATATATGTGTGTATATATATATATATGAATGTGTGGATATGGTTTTGACTGATATTGGACATGGCATTATGTTATAACTTTCCCTGAGTTACAAGCTAGTGTTTATCCCACTGATCGTCCTAGGATGCTACATCATTTCATGATGTATTGTCCAAATTCTTTTTGGTTTCTCCTATGCAACATTAGGCGATTCAGTACATTTGTTGAGTTGTTGTGAAGTGGTGAGCCTCAATCCTTTAGAAGCCCTTATCATTTCATTATTCTTCATTTTTTATCTTAGTACTTATGGATTCTTTTGTGCCATAGTTGGGGGCATTTCTAGACTTAGTCTCTATTCTAGTCTTAGAGGCTAATGTAGACAAAGTATTGGTTAGTTGTTATTTTGACTCTTTGTTTTTATTTGAGTTATCTATTTATTTTGTTATTACTATCTTGATTTGGCTTCCACTTTATTGTTATTGTTGTGGTCTTGAGGTTATGTTTAGGGGGTGGTCTCAAGTCTATTGTGGCCTTGAGATACCAATCATAGCCAGGCTTTAGTTTGGGTCGTGACAAGTGATCTTGGGCATATTTATATGTCCAAGCACTAATATTCACCTATAACTTTAAATTTTCTATGAGCTAAACTGTGTTATTCTTATTGTGTTTGAGGTGTAATTGCATGATTTAGCTAATGTACATGATTAGTTATGCAAGGTAGATTCTTGATGGAATTGGACAAAATTAGATGCATGACGTGAAACGGGTGATGATTGATGCTTTAGGATTGATTGTATGAACTTGAAAA
Organism: Capsicum baccatum var. pendulum; assembly: GCA_030864225.1. Classification (NCBI taxonomy): domain Eukaryota; kingdom Viridiplantae; phylum Streptophyta; class Magnoliopsida; order Solanales; family Solanaceae; genus Capsicum; species Capsicum baccatum. The sequence continues at coordinate 90,435,302 of CM061560.1, read as the reverse complement.
GTACTGGAATGAGGTAGAAACAAATGGATTTGAAGTCAGAATCAAAGAAAGAAACAATGAACAGAGAAGGAGTAAATTTGCATAAAAGAGGTTAATTCCAGTGGGGCCTCGCGATAGGCCCATGGCGTGACACCTACTCCAGTAGACTAACTAATGCGGCACAAGCCCTACACTAGTGGTTTGGCCCTTGAGACGCAAAGGTGGTTCCCCACTTGGGAAAAATCATTCTATTATAAAAGAAACACTTATACGCAATTAAGAGTACTTTGGAAATGTACAACAGATGAAGAAACACTTTCAAAACTTCTCTTAGGATTCTTTGAACTTCCTTATTTCGAGATTACATTTTGGTATGATTAATTATTCATTTTTTATGTTAAATTCAAACAGGAGTGGCTAAACACCCTTGTTCTAGGTTAAGGCTGATTGGGGTTAAGGCTGAAAACATGATTGTACTTTAATATTCCTTATCATAGTATTGTTGAATTATCGTATGGGTTATTTTTGATCTCTTGTGGTTACTATTTTGATGATTTTCCACCATTATAATAAACCGATATTCCTATGTGAACCCGAGAGGAGAATCATAGGATAAAATGAAGAGATTAAGGAGTAAGGTTCTTATTCTTTTATAAAATAAGGGATTGGAATTAGCATCAAGGATAGGGATATACCTTGAATACTTGTTTGGTTCACTTATAGGATGATAGCTTAATGTATCTAATTGGATTATTGCATCCCTGCTCAATGATGTAGTTGTAATGATTGATTAGGTAGAAGATTAGAGGTCTGGAGACCATGATGTACTATAAACCCTGTGAATCAATAACCTGATAATCAACTACACTACGATAAGAGTAGAGATTTATAAGATTTTCAAAAGTCTCTTAATCCTTGAATTCTCACTATAATTGGTTACAACTCTGCTTACATTGCTATTGTCGCATTTTGTTATTACTTTATTAATTATATTTTTACTAGAAACTTCACAATCATGTTGATACTTTTAATCACTTAATACATTCTGATCAAAAACTAAACTTGGTTGAATTGCTAGTTACATAGTCCTCCTGGGTTCGACATTCGACTATCTTAGTCACTATATTACTTATATGATCGCATCCACCTGTGTGTTTATTAGATCGCAAAAAGTTTTGCCGGGGACTAGTATTATTAGTAATTTTTAAATTTTTGGTTTTTGATAATTAGTTTAACTGTTAATGACTTGATCATTGTTGCTAACTTTTACAGGACTAGCGAGTTATTAGACTAGCAAGAGATAGAGAGTTAGTATAGCCTTATTCAGACTAGGATAAGCATTTCATTAGAGGGTAAGATCTCACTATACAATTCGTCAAGTTCAAATGGTGGATCAAATAGATCCTAATCTCGTTGATCTAATAGATCCAAATGTTACACATGGTTCATCTCCAGCAATTCCATTTGCTCCTACTTAAGAAAAAGAAAGACTTGTTCATGAAATGGCAATCCCACTTATGAACCATGCAACTAATGGCATCTGTAAGCCAGAGATGGGTAGTCAGTTTGAATTGAATAAAAATATGAAACAATAGTTGTGTTTGAGTAGACAATTTGTAGGGTTCTCTCATGAAGATTGTAATATCCGTGCTTTTTCTTAGCTAAAAAATCATCTCAAGGATGTTAGAACTTGCTTTAAAATAATAATTCATTCTTATACATGTTGTATTTCCATAATTTCCACTTCCTATCACGTAGTAAATTGAATAAGCTTTCCATTAATATATAATTCGCCGAAATCCGACACCCAAGCGAAGAGTTAGAGCCTTTCAAGTGAGACAGTGTTTGACCAGAGCCTTCAGCGCGTCTTGGAGATAGTTCAAATGGAAATTATCTAATTCCAGTGTTGCTCCACGATACTGGTATGGCGCACCAAACTTCCAGGTTGTAGACAAGGTGGCAATCTTATAGCGCCATGTCACGCCACCATGCAGTTTTCCGATTGTCAATTTCTAGTGACACGGCGTGATAGCGTTGCATCGCGCCAAGGACCCAACTTGGGAAATTTTACTAGAAATTTAATAATGTGTACAGGGTTAAAAGGGTCAACTTCCTACCTCTATATAATACCTTTAACATGTGATTCAGCCAATTTTCACCCAAAACATATTAGTTTCTCTCAAGTTTATATTAAGAAAAAGCTAGGGTTTCTATTAGGGATTCAAATTCAAGAAGGTTTCACTATCAATCTTCAATAAATCACGATATAAGGTATGCATAGTGTTCATTCTAGGACTCTTTTCGTCCATGAAGTCCAAGAATCCCTTTTCTAAATTCAAGTTATGTATTTTCTATGTGTTTTTATGTTTTGGCTGCTAATGTTCATGTTTAATAGATGTGAAATTGGATTCTACTCCATGATTTTTGATAGTTTCTATGTGGGTTTAATTACTATAGCCATAGATTCATGCAACCTTAAGATTTAAACCCTTGAATGATAAAATTAGAATTGAATAATGATGTTTACATGTATCATGCTTGTCATATGTTTGATTAAATGCCTAGATGAAGAAATGTTGTCCAAATATCATGATATCATGAAATCCCCATGTATGCACAAGATTATGCCTATTATATATTTGATGAAATACTCCTATGAATGAAGTATGTATTATGATGATAGTCAAGTCTTCAAGTAATTCATGTTATGTTGGTTTCCTTCTATCGAGTCCTGGAGGTACGTCTACCCGAAATATTAGTTGTGTGTATAGATCCATGTCATGTTTTTATGATACTCTCAGGCAAGCTATGAACTCTTAGACCTCAGATAGTCTTATGACTCAGGAAAAATCTCCATGATCTCATGACTCAGTCAGTTATAAGATATTAATAGTATTTTGTCATCCACAAAAATTTAGTAACTCAGTCCATGCTCAGTTCAATTCAGTAAATCATGTTCAGTGTCTATTCATATGGGAGTAGGAATTAGCACTGAGTGAACCCAAGGATGGGAACTCATCTTTTATATGAGGGCGTGATTCTTAGAAGCAATCCTTGCATTCCAGAACTATGTAGCTAGCATAGTTTGAGACATCGTAGCCTATTAAATAAGGGTAGATGAAGTGGCTTAACCTATTATGTGAGGGTTCCCACCAGTCTCACTAGAGTTACCTGTTATATGAGGGTTACTCATATGTTCTTCTTACCAGTGGTTCGGTATTGACTTCCTTCCAATTAGGGCATAGATTAGATCCCATCTTAGCAATTATAGCATATTTGGGGCATGTCGGTTAGATACTACTTCCCATAATTTCATGTTATAAAATCAGGACTGTCAGATACAGTCAATCAGGACTGTCAGATACAGTCAATCAGTTTCAGTAATAAAAATCAGATAGATCCATCAGATTTAGGATTGTCAACTACAGTCACCCACGTTACCAGTTTTACTCAGATATAGTTATTCATGGTATTTGAGATCAGTGGTGATGGTACCTTGAGGATCGAAGGGCAGTTATATGTTCCTAGCATCGAATGGTTAGAACAAAGGGTTTTTGCTAAGGTGCATGAATCACACTATGTTGTTTATCCCAGTTCGACAAAAATATATCATGACCTCAAGGAGATGTATTGGTGGAATGGTATGAAACGGGAATTGGCTGATTTTATGGACAAATGCATGGTGTTCCAACAAGTCAAAGTTAAGTTTATGAGGCATGGTGGGTTGTATCAGTAAATGGAATTGATGAAATAGAAATCGGAGATAATCAATATAGCTTTAATTACATGTGTTCCTCGGTCTCTTAATTAATTTTATTTGATTTGGGTCATCATTGATAGGATGGCAAAGTCGGCTCTCTTTTTTCCAGTGCGAACTAATATTTCAATTGAGGATTATGCAAGGTTTTAGCTTCAGGAGATTATAAAGATGGATAGGGTAGCTGTCTTGATTATCTCTAATCATGGTACTCAGTTTTCATCTCACGTTTGGCTATCTTTTCAGAAGAGTTTAGGTATTAAGGTTAGTATGAGTACTACTTTTCATCTGCAGACGGATGGGCAAGCCAAGAGGACTATTTAAATATTGAAAGATATGATTTGGGCATGTGTGATTGCTTATAATGGAAATAAGGTTAGCATCTACCTTTGGTAGATTTTTCTTATAATAATAATTACTATTTTAGCATTTGGGTGGCCCTTTTGAGGCATTTATTATTATAGGTGTAGATCTTCTCTTGTGTGGTTTGATCTTGGTGAGGCATATATGTTTGGTCCGAATTTAGTTTATTAGGCTATGGAAAAGGTAAAGGTGATTCAGGATAGGCTTAGGCTGTCAAAGTCTCAAAATTCCTATACAAATGTAAGGCATAAGGACTTGGAGTTTGAGGTTGGAGATAAGGTATTCCTAAAGGTATCTCCCATGAAGAAAGTGATGCGGTTTGGTAAAAAAAGGAATCTCAGTCCCTGGTATGTTGTTCCTTATGTGATTTCGTGAAGGGTTGATAATATGGCGTATCAATTGGAGTTACCTTATAGTTTGAGCTCCATTCATTGGGTATTTAATGTTTCTATGTTGAGAAAATGTCTTGGTGATCCTTCTTCGGTAATTGCCTTGGAAGGAATGGATATCTTGGATTTTTTGTATTGTGAAGAGGTCCCAATTGAGATATTAGATCAAAAAGTTCATCAGTTATGAACCAAAGATGTGGCCTCATTTAAGGTTCTATAGAGGAATCACAAGGTGGGAGAGGCTACATAGAAGCAGAAGTGGACATAAAGTCCAAATATCCGCATTTGTTTTCTTCTTTGGATATTCATGTAGAAGGTATGTGTTCTTGAACACATGTTTATTTTCTAACTTAGTTAAGGGTTAGAACCTTTCATCTTTATTTTCTAACTTGGTTAAAGATTGGATTGATATTTGATAATGTAAGTGAATCGTGCTTATACTTACCTTATTTGTTATTCGGGGATGAATGATCCTAGTGGGGGTGATTTAAACACCTTGGGTTCGGGACTTGTAGAAAACTTTCCAAATTTCTAGGTTTTGGACAACTTACAACTGGTGGGTACTAGTTGTATAATGGGGTATGAGTGGTATGCCTTGGTCGTCTACTGACTAATATTGGGTTGTTGATTAGAGTGGTTTCTAGAATGTGTACAACTTGGGTTGGTAACAGTCTTATGGTTGGATACAATTGGTTTTGTTTAGGTTTTTCCATCACTTGATCTAAGACTTAGTAAAATAACTTACATCTAAGTATGAGTGGCTCACCATGATCCGTAAGCCAGGGTACGAGTCATACCATGGACTCATATAGTAGATAGTGTTCAAACCTCTTGTGATTTTATTTTGTCAGAGATTTTGGTCAAGGGTACTAGTCATATGCTTGGGTATGACTTAGTTTGGGTAAATCATATATTGGAACGTGTTGGATCCAAGGAGGAGGCCTAGGGTACGAGTGGTGGGTACCACTCGTATTGGAGGGTACGACCATTATGGTATAGTCGTACCCTATGATGAGATTTTTATGCAGTTTAAGTAGGGGCAATATGCACATTTCCCCACTTAACTTATTATGACCCCACAACTTATATCTCACTTAGGAGGTTATTTTCCCTATTATTTTGTTCATTAGCACTGAGAAACACTTCCTAATCCTATATAAGGCTTTTGGGTAAAAAAAAAGGCAAGGATTTCACTAAGCTGATCAATTTGCGGCTTGTGTTGGTGATTTCTCTCCATTATCTTCTCAATTTAAGGAAAAATACTTATCCCTGATGGTTTCTTCAAACAAAAGGCATGTTTTATACAATAATTTCATGGCATGATTATTGTATTATTTTGGGGTTTTCAAATATATGTTGGGGTTTTGGTATTAAATACTTGGTTGTGGTTTTCCCATGCTTTAATTATGTTTGTACATTCTTTAATAGTGGTTTGGACAATTTGTTTCATGGGAGTGGTTAATTGGTAATTGGATTTGGTTTTGGAAACACTATGCCCCCAACATGTTTGATAAAATCCCTATGATAATGCTTTTACTATATTATTGGACTTTTAATGGAACTATTGCATAGTGTGGTTTAGTAATGGAACCCTAAATGACATAAATATTTTAAATGGTTTGGAATGGTTAAATGAAATAGTTTGGTGGTCATTGTTATGGTTAATTTAAAATTCCTTGTGGTGTATAATAGAATCCCCCAAGTAAGTAGGCAAATAAACAACTTGTGGGGTACATGAGAATCCTCCAAGTTAACTTAATAATGTAATTTATGGGTATATGGGAATCCTTTTCATAAAAAGGTTGGCTAAGGACATTGATTGCAAGATATAGTTGGTATGACGATACCACAACTTATAGCCTTGGTTAATAATAATGGAATAAAGGTTTGGATGGATGGATATAGTTTTAATTGGGCAATAATGGTGGGGTGTGATGTCTAATTGTGAAGGTGTGAGTCTAATGGACAGACACTAGAAACTCATTTTTGCTGACATAAGGGGTTTGGTCATAGCAACTATATATAATACTATGAGGTACACGAGAATCCTCTAAGTACATTGTACATATGAATTATAGAGAGCGAAGGGTACTAGGGAATCCTCTACTCTTATGGTATCTCTGGTTCGTACGGATACACGCATCTTGGAGCGTTCAGGGGATTACACTGGACCCATATAACCCATAGGTAGTTCTGGGATGGTTAAGATACACATACCTAGGTTAATGGCTTTAAAGGCATACAAAACCCGATTATTTTTCCCGGCATTAGTATATATATTATATGTATGGTTTGTAGGCATGTTGTTTGTTTACTTGGTTTTACTTGATGATATTATTTTATCCTTATCTTTATTACTTGCTAGTGTTAGCCCACTAACCCATCCCCGATCGGCTGTATCCCCATATGATGCAGAGCTAACCATTTTACCCCTCCTTTTTAGTGCTTAGATTTTGGATCATCTACCGTATTGAAGTGCTCAGCTTCTATATTTCGAAAGGCTCTATTTCATGTTCATGGATGTTTTTACATACTTTGGATTAGTTACGGATAATGGTTTTGTCTATGGTTTGGGGGCATATCCCAACCGAATGTTGGTTTTATTTTGGTTAGAGGCTTTTGTGGAACTACTATGGGTTGACATAGGCGGGATTGGTATTGATATCAGCCTTAGTGTTGGCATTGGTATTGGGGTTGATGCAGGTGGACTAAATTTCTCACTATTTCTTCCTTTTATATTGTGCTATGGAGCTTTCTTTGGTTATTGTTATGGTTTCGGATTATGGTTAGGTTTGGTAATGCTTATCGATTGGGTATCGAACGGTTGGACTCATTTGGGTGGTCATGGACATAAACCTATCCCAAAATCTAGATTTGTGCCATTACACACTATCTTGCTATACCTTGAGAATTCATCCGACTCGGGATATGCGAGGTTGGTTAGGTCGAGTAGCGGGGGTGGTCTCCAGTCCTGGTTGGGCTTGGGATTCCGATTATGACAAGGCCCCGGGTCAGGTTGGGTTGGGTCAAGTCATTAACGTTCACTTTGGTGGTAAAATTTTGTTTATTTACCAAAAAGTAATTACAAAACTTGAACTTAAATGACACAAAAATATTATCAGATTTTTACCAAAAATTTTAGAAAATTTATATATGTATAATAAGTGTATATATCGATGTATAATTAGTATCTATAGTATACATATTAAATATATAATAATTATACTAATTTCATAGTGTAAATATTGTTACATAGTGTAAAATTGTATAAGGATATGACACAATGTATAACTTGTGTATACACACAAATTAGATACCTATTATATAATGACTACATGCTAATTACACAATGTATCAATGACTTTTTTTTCTATCTTCTTCTTCTAATATTTGCACTGATTACATAAGTAACAAACTAAAATTTGAGACATTACAGTTTTACAAGAAAAAGTCATGTCTTAAAGAAGAAAGTTGGGATAGTTAGGGAAAAAAGTTAGAAATATAATTAAACTTAGATGAAATTTGTTGTAACATGCCTTAACTTTGTGGGGGTCCTATGGCCTCTTGACTATTTGTTATTGTATTATTTTGTGGCATATATTTGTCCATTTTCACCAATGTGTGAATATACGCTCACTGAGCGTGCAAGGGTCTGAAATAGTCCAGCTGTAGAAATATATACCACAAAAATACGATAATAAATAGTCGAGCAGGGTCATTGGATCCCTGCAAAGACGAGGCGTATTAGAATAAAATTTTTCAAAGTTTAGGTATATTTCTTATTCTTTTTCCTGATAATTATGAATAATTGATATTTTTTCAATTAATTATCTTTTATTGAACTTGTTTTTCAAATATTTTGATCTTTAATCTTATTCGTGAAAATATCATTATTGAAGAACAACTGGGTTTTGATTTTCTGGGATAGGAAAAAAAAGAAAAAAAAAAGAGAAGGAAATTTTGGTTGGGGTATTGGCAATGGGGAGTGAGAATTGAGATAGAGGGGGAGCTAATATGACAAAAGTTCACATATAGATGTCTTAGCCTCCTCCTAGCTAACTTCATGGTCTAAGATCTACTAGTTACATTCCATAGGCGTTAGTTAGTGACCAAATGTATTTAGGACTCATTTATATAGTATAATTAATATTAATTTAAAGAAAAGGGAGAGTAATTAATTCTCATTATTATCTCTAGCTTCCTACAATATTCTCCTTCTATCTAACAAAAATTGCTGGTGATTCTCCTTCCATAATTGGCCTATTTTAGTACAAATGTATAAAAATTTATACTTTATACAAATGAATTATATATATATATATATATATATATATATATATATATATATATATATAAATACATAATTGTATATACAAACACATTAGAATTTTATAATTATGTATAATGTATAATGTGCATATCAACTATATATTGAATAAACATATACATATGTATATCAACCCTATATTGTGTAAACATATAATATTAAACCTATATTAAAATCCTAATGCATTGATACTCATTCTAATATGTGATGTACAATGTATAAAAATCAGCATAGGTATATAGAAATAATTATATGCATATGTATGTATATACATACAGATATGCATGTGTATATATACACAAATATAAACATATATATACACATATGCATAATGTATATATCAACCAACACATGCATATGCATATACATATGTATATATGTATCAACACGGAACAAACTTGTATACATATATAGTTATATAAAAATAAACATATATACAAAAAAAACATACATCTAATACATTCATATGCATAAAAATATATACAAATGAATAAAATATACAGTGCATACCCATATACAAAAATCTATGCAACTGAATACAATTAAATCACCTATATACAATTATCAACTTCACTAAAATTTGATCAAATACCCAAAAAATAAAAAGAACAACAAATCTATATATGTGAAAAAATAAAATATTACCGTAAAATTTTCAATGCATAGCCCCACAAATGTTTAGGAATGAGAAATTACCCAAAAAAATTTCAATGCAAAACAACAATGGATGTTTAGGAGAAGACAAAGAATTGACTGATTTGGAAGAAATTATTTTATTGAGATATGTTCAAGAAGCGTGCATAAGTAAATGCCGCAAAACTATCCAATTAGATAAGAAAGAGATTATGAAAATTTAATTACATGAGAGGGATAATAATATTTGCTATATACATTGCATATTAGATTTGTATATAGGGGCCCAAGAAAAATAGTTTTACAACTAACAAACAGCTACGTAGGATAATTTGTTAAAACCTTAACCATACCATGTAATTAAGGAATTGTTTTATCTATGATGTATAATTTTTTTAACTATATATATATATATATATATATATATATATATATATATATACTAAACTATTTACAGGATTTGTATTTATCTTTATTTTTATAAATAAGTGATTAAAAAGAATTAGTCTGGCTATTAAAAGTAAACAATGAGTGGAAGCTGATTATAATGGGATTATCAAAATAAAACATGACTATTTTATATTTAAAACTTATGTGGGCTGTTATTTTAGTTAATTTGGGAATTATAAAAATAAAGCATTACTATTTTAAATTTAAAACTTATATGGGTTGCCATTTGAGTTAATTGTCTAGGGTAACTTTTATAAATTTTAAATTTTTAATGGGTGTAATACTTTTTACCATAACTTTGTTAAATGATAAGGTATAATTTAGTTTTTGTGATACATATATTATGCCTTGATACATTTGAAAAAGAATAATTATTTAACTAAGGAAGTAACGAATTTCATTTATTATAGAGAGAAAATTACGCGAAATCAAGTGCACGATGAATCTTTGATATACCCAAAATCAGCAAAACAGAAGATCAACTGTCAGATTTCAAACACACCATATCCACTACTAATTTCAACTGCTGAAAATTTCTCCCTTCTTATTTCTTCAATTTTTAAATTATTTTCAATATCAACCATAACTATGTTGTTGCGACATTCAGTAGTTTAGATTTCGTAGATTAGGTACGACAATTATAGAGTTGATGGTATTGTAAATCATGAAAAATATTCGTACTAGAATTAATAAATGTCATATCAATTCAATTAAAAATTGATGAATCTCTAAAAATATTCATGACAAATATGTTGTTCAAGGAAATTTATCGGTAATGGAGATTCATAATGATATAGTTGTGAAACTTGTTTTTGTGACTTTGAAACATGCATAAAAATTTGGAATGTATCTACTATGTATTACAACAACTGATATTGTAATTGGTACTAACACTTTTGTAATGCCCCGAAACCACACTCTGGGTGTCTTATGCTGCTTACAACCCCAAAGGATCACAAGCTAACCCATGACTGGTACCTGCTGTGTGCACTGAATAATAATACTGAAAATATATGCGGAAGTTAGGCTAAAAATTTCATAATGTTTATAACTTAAAAACAAATATTAAATACTGATAATAATACTGAAAATACTGAACATCTATCTGAAGTAATCTAGTCCGAAAGCCTCTAACTGTCTGAAAGGGGAGTTGATGGGACAAGTCCCAAATGAACCCCGACTACTAAACATACTTAATCTAGTGAGATACTAAAATAAAATAATGTCCTCAATGGATGTGGACTCACTATTGAATCTGCCGCTGATATCCTGAGCTGCTAAGTACGGTCAAGACCCTGAGCATCTGAACCTAATATATGAGACATCATAGAGTAAAACAGAGAGTATGTGTCAATACTTGGAATGTACCGGTAAGCTAAGTGAGGTAAGGCTGATATATATCGGTTCATATGCATAAGATGATAACTGACTAAATCAACATCATGAAGTAATAGAATGAGAGTACATGCAATACTGCATATGTAGATATACATTATGTATTTGAAATTATACTGAACCTGAGTACTGAATTCTGATGACTAAGTAATTGATAACCGATAGCCATGGTTCTGTTGAACTGACTGAGTTCTTTACTAAATACTGAGACTGAAACTATAACTGTGGAAGTGTTCATCTAACCGACATACCCTGATATAGACTAATTTGCAGTCCAACCTGTGACCCTAGTTTGAAAGGTGTTAGCACCTTGCCACGGGATACTAACAATGTTGGGTCAATCTTAATCTGGAAGGTAGACTCATGAAGTATATATATGATTGTGTCAACCCTAGTCTAGTAGGAGGACGACTTACCCTACACTCGCTACATAGTTCTATAATTCAGGGACTACTACTAAGGGTCAAACTCTCTGCTGGCAAACTACACCCTGGGCGTCACACGAAGCTTACGACCCTGAAGGATCATAAGCTAACCCATGACTGGTACCTGCTGTGAGCAATGAATAATAATACTGAAAATATATATGGAAGCTAGGCTGAAAATGCCATAAGGTTCATAAACTTAAAACAAATTATGAATACTGATAATAATATTGAAAATACTGAACATCTGTCTGAAGTAATCTAATCTGAAAGTCACTAACTGTATGAATGTAGAGTTGATGGGACAAGTCCCGAACTAACACCGACTATTGAACATACTTAATCTGTTGAGATGCTGAAATAAAATAATATCCTCAATGGATGAGGACTTACTATTAAATCTGACATTGATATCCTGAGCTGCTAATTTATTCAGGACCCTATGCATTTAAAACTATGATATGAGACATCATAGCACAAAAGAGAGAGTATAAATCAGTACTTAGAATGTACCAGTAAGCTGAGTGAGGTAAGGCTAATATACATGGGTTCATATACATGAGATGATAACTAATTAAATGAACATCATGAAGTAACTGGATGAGGGTACATGCAAAACTGTAACTGTTGAACAAATTGAACGTACAATACTACGCATGTAGATATACACCATGTATCTAAAATTATACTAAAATTGAGTACTGAATTCTAATGGGTAAGTAATTGATAACTTATAGCCATGGTTCTATAGAACTGACAGAGTTCTTTACTAAATACTGAGACTAAAACTATAACTGTAGGAGTATTTATCTAAATGACAAACCCTTATACAAACTTATATGGGGTCCAACCTATGACTCTACTTCGAAGAGTATTAGCACCTTGCTACGAGATACTAATAATGCTAGGTTAATCTTAATCTGGCAGGAAGACTCATGAAGTATATGTATGATTGCTAGTCTGGTAGGAGGACAACTTACCCTACATTGGCTACATAGTTCTATAACGCAGGGACTAGTACTAAGGGTCAAACCCTCTATTGGCAGACTATACCCTATGTATCACACGGTGCTTACGACCTCAAAGAATCACTAGCTAACCCATGGCTGGTACCTGCTACGAGCACGGAATCATAATACTGAAAATATATATGAAAGTTAGGCTAAAAATTCCATAAGGTTTATAAACTAAAACAAAATACTAAATACTGATAATATTACTGAAAATATTGAGGATCTGTCTGAATTAATCTAGTCCAAAAGATTCTAACTGTTTGAACATGGAGTTAATTGGACAAGTCCCTAACTAACCCAAACTACTGAACATACTAAATTTGTGGAGATGCTGAAATAAAATAATATCCTCGATGGATAAGGACTCACTACTAAATCTGTCGTTGATATCCTAAGCTGAAAAGTATGGCCAGGATCCTGAGCATTCGAATCTATGATATAAGATATCATAGTGTAAAAAAAAGAGTATGCGTCAGTACTTGGAATGTACCGATAAGATAAGTGAGGTATGGCTGATATACATGGGTTCAAATGCATGAGATGATAACTGAATGAATGAACATCATGAAGTAACTGGATGAGAGTATATGTAACACTGAAACTGTTGAATAGACTAAACATGCAATACATCACATGTTGATATACATTATGTATCAGAGATTATACTGAAATTAAGTACTGGATTCTGATGGCTGAGTAACTGATAACTGATAGCCATGGTTCTATAGAACTTACTAAGTTCTTTACTAAATACTGATACCGAAACTATAACTATAGGATTGTTCATCTAACCGACATACCCCAATATGGACTGATTTAGGGTCCAACATATGACCTTAGATCGAAGGGTGTTATCACCTTGCCATGGGATACTAACTATGTTGGGTCAACCTTAATCTAGCAGAAAGACTCATGAAATATATATATATATGATTGCGTTAACCCTAGTTTGGCAGGAGGAAAACATACCCTACGGTGGCTACGTAGTTTTGTTATGCAGGGACTTCTACTAAGGGTCATACCATCTACTGGCAGACTACACCATGGGCTTCACACGAAGCTTATGACACTGAAAGATCACAAGCTAACCCATGAATAGTACCTAATGTGAGAACTGAAGAATAATACTGAAAATATATGTGGATGTTAGGCCGAAAATGCAATAACGTTCATAAACTTAAAATAAATACTAAATACTGATAATAACACTAAAAATACTGAACATCTATCCAAAGTAATCTATTATGAAAGCCTCTAACTATCTGAATATAGAGTTTATGGGTGTAATACCCTAAAGTTTTCTAATTAATTTTGTCTCAAGAATATCAAGTATTATCTTCTAAATTGAATGATGTTTATTCCATGGGAAGTTTTCAAGATTTTCACTTTATGTCATGTGGGAAATTCAATAATCTTTTCATTGATATAAACTTAGGCAAAATTTGATAACCGGGTAAGAAGTTATGACTATTTCAAGTCATCATCATAAAACAGTACCATATTGGTCAGTGGCGTGCCGCGCCATAAGATACAATGGATATTGTCCTTTCTCCAGTGTCCCAGTGCGATTTCTCTACGTCGCTCCAAACTTCCAGGTCGCAAATAAAGTTGCAATGTGATGGCTCCGCATCACGACATTTCCCTATTTCCCAATTGTCAATTTTCAGTTACATAACACAATAGCATCGTCTCGTGCCAGGGGTCCTGGTATGGAAATTTTCACCAATTTAGAAGATACGTCCAGGGTTAAAAGGGTCAACTTCCCACCCCTATTAAGCCCTTCAACATAAGATTCAGCTATTTGGAATCGGAAATATACTAATTTCTCTAAATTTTCTATCAAGAAGAAGCTAGGGTTTCATTGGGAATTCAATTTCAAGAAAGTCTCTCCATCAATCTTCACTAAATCAAGAACTAAGGTATGTCATCTGTTGATTCAAAGTTCTCTTTCACCCATGAAGCTCAAGAATCTCTTTTTAAAATCAAGGATTTGTATATTTACGAATGTTCATGATTTGATTGAATTGAAAAGTGATGTTCATGTTGTAGTTTGGTTTCATTCTATGTTATAGACTATTAATTACAAGAATTGATTCTAGTATATGTGGAATTATGCGGTATTCATGATAAACCCTTCAATTCACAAGTGGATTGATGTATCCTTGATTACTAGATATGTTGATAATTGTATAACCATGGAGTCCTCCCCCCTCATGTCTGATTAAATGACTATGTGAAGGAAAAGTGACATACTAGTATGATAATATAAAATTTCCATTTATTTACAAGTTATGTATGTCAAATGTTTGATGAAATATCTTAGACAGTGGATTGTGTATTGTTGATGTTGGTCCTGTACACAAGAAAGTCATGCTTTGTTAGTTTCCTTCTATTGAGTCCTAGGGGTACTGGTACCCAAAATTATAGCAGTGTGCCTAGAGTCCGTGTCATGTTTTCATGATATCCTCAGTCAAGCCATGATCCATAGAACTCATTCAGTCATGTGACTTAGGAAAGCTCAGTAATACAATAATCTCAGTACTATTCTGTCAGTCAACGGAACTCAGTTAATTCAATCTAGTTCAATTTAGTAATCCATGATCAGTGTCTATTAAGATGGGAGTAAGAATTAGCATCGAGTTAACCCAAGGATGGGAACACACACAGTGAGATGAGGGTCTGATTTTTAGAAGTCATTGTTGCATTCCAGAACTATGTATCCAGCATAGGTTGAGACATCAACACTGTCATATGAGGATTGATTAGGTGGATAAGAAGTATGAGATGATTGGCCCACCATTCTCTTTTAGGGACATTTTAAGATGAGGGTCACTCACAGCTTGTCCTTACCAGTGGCAGCATATTGACACCATTCTAATTGTGGTTACAGATTAGATCCCAACTTAGCCATAATGGCATATTAAGGGTATATCGGGTAGATAACTACTTACCATAGTTTCAGTTACAGAATCAGGATTTTCAAATACAGTCGTCCAGTCTCAGTAATAGAACTCAGAGAGTTCTACATAATTCAGGACTATTAGATACAGTCAACTCTAAATAGTATAAACTTATCTAGTTCCATAAGATTTAGGACTTTCAGATACAGTCACTCAAGTCATCAGTTATATCAGTCATCAGAATTAAGTTATCAGTCATGTTTGTCATCAGTAAATTAATGTTATCACAAGTTCAGATATAGTTATGATGTATTCATGCATGTATTCTCACATTTACATTAGTCAGTTAGCCAGTATTATTCATGCATATGAACCCCATGCATTCAGCCTACTTTCCATGTATACCATTACATTCAAAGTACCTATGAATTTGCACTATGGTGTTTTATACCACAAGTATAGAAGGATAAGCAACAGAGCATCAGTAGAATTCCAGTCTCAGCAGTTAAAGTTAGCAGTGAGTCCTTATCCTCTGAGGACAAGGCCATTTCATTATTATCTCATTAAATTAATTTATTTCAGTAGTTGGGGTTAGTTGGGGACATGTCCCATCAACTCTTTATTTAGACAATTTAGTCAGTTAGAGGTTTTTTAGACTATCACGTTCAGACAGTTATTTCAGTATTTTAAGTATTTCATACCCCATCCATATGTTATGATTTATCAGTTATGTTATAATTTTGAACTTTATGGCCTTTCAATTTATGTTTCTGCATATATACAATATATCATGCAGTATACAGGTACATATATCAGTCATAGGTTAGCTTGTGGTCCTTTGGGGTCATGAGCACCGTATATAATTTTGGGTACTAGGATTCGAGGTGTTACAAACTTGGTATCAGTGCCTAAGGTTCAATAGTATCGTAGAAAGTCTGAAAGCAATATCTTGTAAAGTCTTGTCAATGGGTGTGTTGTGCGGCACATTTATATACATGAGGCTATAAGATGTTTTAGGAATAGTTGTCCTTTCTTTCAGCATTCATGTCATGCCACTCAACATAACATCAAGTTAATCTCTCAGTCAAATTCGTTTCTCCCTTTTTTTGTACAGAACATGCCTCCTAAAAAATGAAACTGAAATCAGTCAACCCCTCAGCCCGAAGAACCTTTGGGCGAACATATTTCTCATGAAGAATTTAGAGATTTTTTCACTACTCTTGCTTAGTTACTTGCTTCTAAGAATGAATGACCAGCCGTCGTTCCGGCCAACCCAGTGGCCAATTCAGCTGCAACAATGATTCGGGACTTCACCCGAATGAATCCTCTATCCTTTCTTGGGTCTAAGTCAAATAAAAAAACCTTACAAATTCATCAATAAAGTTCAGAAGGTTAAAGACATCTTAGGGGTTACTCCTGTCAAGAGTGCTGAGCTAGCTACACACCAGTTGTAGGATATTGCCCACACTTAGTTTAATAAGTGAAAGTCAGAAAGGCCAGATGATGCAAGTCCTATTAAGTGGGAGGAATTTCTCATTGCATTGTTAGATAGATTCTTTCCCCAAGAGCTGTGAGAGGCTAAGGTGTTAGAATTCATCAACCTCAAGCAGGGCAACAGACGGTGAAAGAGTATTCTCTTAAGTTTACTCAATTAGCAAAATATGCTCCTCATGTAGTTGCAGATAACAGGGCCAAGATGAGTAAGTTTGCTTCTGGGGTGAATGATAATGTGGTCAATAAGTGTAGGTCTATGATATTGATTAGTGACATGACTTTAGCCAGGCTTATGACTTATGCTCAGTAGATAGAAAATCAGAAGGTTAAGATAAGGGAGAAATAGAATAAGAGAGTAAAGACAAGTAATTTCAACTTTACTCATCCCAAATCAGAATGAGCAAACAACGCTTAGTTCCATCCTAAGTCATCAGTTCCAGCTCCTTCTTCGGCCAGTGCTCTATCTTCTAAGTTCAAGGATGGAAATAGAGATAGGGTGCCAGGCTCTAAGTCTCAGGGCAGTGTCAGTAATGCCCGAACTAAACCTCTTTGTCAGACTTGTGGTAAGAACTACAAGGGTGATTTTAGAGCTGGTAGCACTATTTTTTCGGATGTGGCAAGCCAGGCCATAGAGTTAGAGATTATCCCAAGTCGGGTTATCAGAGTTAGCAGAACCATTCCTTAGCTCAGTTCAATCGCCCAAATCAGCAGGGTGCCACTTCCAGTGCTACTAGTGGGCAACGCCTAAATAGACTTTATGCTCTCCAGTCCTGGTAAGATTAGGAAAATTCTCCTGATGTGGTTACTGGTATGATACAAATCTTTTACGTGCATGTTTATGCTTTGATAGTTCTAGGAGCTTCCTTGTCTTTTATCACTCGCTATATAGTAGTTGATTTTGGAATCAATCCCGAAATTCTAGTAGAGTCCTTTTCATTCTCTACCCCAGTGGGTAAAACCATCATAGCTCGGCGGGTATATAGGAATTTCTCGGTTATGATATTTCAGAAAGTCACTTCATCAGATTTAGTCGAATTAGAGATGACCAATTTTGATGTTATTCTCAGTATGGATTGGCTTCATTCCTGCTATGCCACAGTCAAATGGAGAAATAGAATAGTCTAATTTTAGTTTCTGAATGAACCGGCCTTAGAGTGGAGGGTTAGTACTTCAACTTTCATAGGTCAACTTATTTCCTACCTTCGGGCACAAAAAATAATATCCAGAGGATATATCTATCATCTTTTTTGAGTTAAGGAAACTAGTTCCAAAACTTTCAGTCTTTAATCAGTCTCAGTAGTGAGTAAATATTCAGATATCTTTCCCAAAGATCTTCCATGAATTCCTCCAGAAAGGGAAATAGACTTTGACATTGACCTTCTTCTAGATAATCAGCCTATATTTATTCCACCATACAGAATGGCACTAGCAGAACTCAAAGAACTAAAAGAGCAGTTGAAGGATCTCCTAGATAAGGGATTCATTAAACCCAGTGTGTCCCTGCAGGGTACACCAGTCTTATTTATGTGTAAGAAAGATGGTTCTCTCAGAAAGTAAATTGAATATAGTCAGCTCAATAAAGTAACGGTCAAGAACAAGTATCCACTTCCCAGAATTGATGACTTGTTTGACCAACTTCTGGGTGACAGTTATTTCTCTAAGATAGACCTTAGATCCGCTATTATCATCTCAGAGTCAGAGAATGTGACATTTCGAAAACAACCTTCCATACTCGGTATGGTCACTTCAAATTCCTAATCATGTTCTTTGGTCTTACCATTGCCCCAGTATCTTTCATGGACTTGATGAAACGTGTGTTCAAGCAATACTTGGACATTTTCGTCATATTCTTTATAGGTGATATTCTGGTTTGTACCCGCAGTGAGCATGCTCATGCAAACTATCTTAGAATTGTACTTCAGACTCTCAGAAATCGTCAGTTGTTCACAAAATTTATGAAGTGAAAATTTTGGCTAATGTTTGTAGAATTCCTTAGCCATATCATTTTCGGTGATGGCATTAGAGTCAATCCTTAAAAGACCAAAGCGGTAAGAAACTAGCCTAGACCTATCTCTCTATTAGACATCAGGAATTTCTTGGGTTAGGTAGTCTATTACAAACGATTTCTTAAATGATTTTTATCTATTGCATCTCCTATGTCCAGATTGACTTAGAAGAAAGTCAAGTTTCAGTGGTCAGATTCTAGTGAGAAGAGCTTTCAGGAGTTGAAGACTCGACTTAGCTCAGCCCCAATATTAGCTCTTCCAGATGGTCTAGATGAGTTTGTAGTATACTATGATACCTCTAGAGTAGGTTGGGGTTGTGTCGTCATGAAACATGGTAAGGTCATAGCCTACGCCTCCAGATATCTTAAACGCCATGAGAAGAATTATCCTATTCATGATCTTGAGTTAGCAGTCGTGGTTTTTTCCTTAAAGATTTGGAGGCATTACTTGTACAGAGTTCATGTAGATGTGTTGACTAATCATAAGAGCCTTTAGTATGTCTTTTCTCAGAAAGATCTCAATCTTCCTCAGAGAAAGTTGTTAGAGCTCTTGAAAGATTATGACATAAGTATCCTTTATCATCCGGGAAAGGCCAATATAGTGGCCGACGCTCTTAGTATATTTTTTATGGGTAGTGTTACTTATGTCCAGGATAGTAAGAAGAAGTTAGCTGAGGAAGTCCATTTGCTTAGTAGACTAGGTATTCGCTTAGTCGATTTAGAGAAGGATGGCATATGGGTTCAGAGTAGTTCAGAATTATCTCTAGTTTTTGAGGTGAAAAAAAATCAAGATAGAGACGCTAGTTTAGTCAAGTTAAAAGAGTCTGTTAAGGAACATAAAGTAGAGGTTTTCTCCAAAGAGAGAGTTAGCGTATTGCGGTATTAGGGTCATCTCTGTGTTCCAGGTATAGATGACTTAAGGCAGCAAATTCTTCCAAAAGTGTATGGTACGCGCTACTCTATTGATCAAGGGGCCACAAAGATATACCGTGACTTATGGGAGATCTATTTATGGAGTGAGATGAAGAGAGATATTACATAGTTTGTAGATAAGTGCTCTACATGTCAGAAGGTTAAGATAGAGCATCAAAATCCTAGTGTGTCCCTGAAGGAGTTCAATATTCCTACTTGGAAGTGGGAAGAAATGAACATAGAATTTGTATTGGGTTTGCCTCATACTCGTCGCCAGCATGATTCAGTTTGGGTCATTATATAAAGAATGACCAAATCAGCCTATTTTCTTCAAGTTCATACCTCTTATTCGGCCGAGTATTATGCCAAACTCTACGTTAGGGAGTTGGTCAGATTACTCGGTATTCCATTTTCTATTATTTTAGATAGAGGTAACTAGTTCACCTTTTATTTTTGGAAAGTGTTCTAAAAGGGACTTGGTACCCAAGTTCATCTCAGTATAGCCTTTGATGATCAAATAGATTGTTAAGTAGAAAGGACCATTCAGACCCTAGAAGATATACTACGGGCATGTGTAATTGATTTCAAGGATAGTTAGGATGACCACTTGCCTTTGATTGAGTTTATATAGAACATAGCTATCATTCTAGTATTCGGATAGCTCTATTCAAAGCTCTCTATGGTAGGAAATGTAGATCTCTAATCGGTTGGTTCAAAGTTAGTGAGGCCTCGGTGATAGGACCTAACTTGGTATTCGATGCCTTAAAGAAAGTCCAGTTGATCAGAGAAAGACTCAGGGCTGCTCAGAGCCGACAAAAGTCTTATGCAGATGTGCGTAGAAAGGATCTCGAGTTTGAGGTTTGTGATTGTGTCTATCTAAAGATATCTCCCATGGAGGAAGTGAAGAGGTTTGGCAAGAAGGGAAAGCTCAGTCCTTAATATTTCGGTCCCTTTAAAATTCTTAGTCACTTCGGCAAGGTAGCTTATGAGCTCGAATTGCCTTCAGATCTAGCCTCAGTTCATGCAGTCTTCCATGTCTCTTTGCTCAAGAAGTGTATATGTGACCCAGAAGTTATAGTCCATATTCATAGCATAGATGATTAGAACAGCCTCTCTTATGAGGAGATTCCAGTTGAAATTCTAGACTACCAGACTCGTAGACTGAGGAACAAACAAGTCCCTCTAGTCAAAGTTATTTAGCAGAATCTATCTGTTGAGGGAGCTACTTTGGAAGCAGAAGCAGACATGCATACCAAGTACCTCACCTCTTCTCCGCTGACTCAGATTAATCTCAATGTAACAGTTCTCCTTAAGCTTTTCAATTTTCATGTCCATATTTCAGTTACAACTTGGTATCAGCCTTTTGTTTAGGATTCTATTTTTAAACTTGGTACTAAGTACCATTGCATATCCAATTATATATTAATGCATCAGATTAGTCATATGTTTATGTATCAGATATGCATTCTCCTTGTGAGAAGACTCAGTTTTTAAAAGTCTCAGTCATGTAATCAGTTCCGTTATGTATTCATGCATCAGATATTTGTGATTATCTTATCAGTACTCTGAGTCATGCATTCATGTATCAACTCAGTTATGAAATCTTGCATCAAATATGCATGCTCTATATAAATCTCAGAAATGTCATTTATGTAGTCATGTTTCAGTCTTCATCTTCTGTATATACTTAGGATTATCATTTCTCCCCCCCTCAGTCAGTCTCATTCGAGGACAAATTTTCCCAAGGGGGAGATATTGTAATACCCTGAATTTTCCAAACTAATTTTGTCTCAAGAATGTCAAGTATTAGATACTAAATTGAATAATGTTTATTCCATGAGGAATATTCAAGATTTTCACTTTTTGTCATGTGGAAAATTAAATAAGATTTCCATGATATAAAATTCACCTAAATCCAATAACAGGGTAAGAAGTTATGACTATTTCAAGTCTCCATTATAAAGCAGCGCCATATTGGCCAGTGGCACCCTGCGCCACAAGATAAAGTGGAAATTGTCCTTTTATAGTGTCCCATCATGATTTCTCTATGTTGCACCAAACTTCCAGGTCGCAAATGAAGTGACAACGCGATGGCTCCGCGTCAGGCCATTTCCCTATTTCCGAATTGTCAAATTCTTGTGACATGGCGTGATAGAAACGTGTCGCGTAAGGAGTCCAGGTCGGGAAATTTTCACCAATTTAAAAGATGTGTCCAGGGTTAAAAGGGTCAATTTCCCACCCATAATTAATCCCTTTAACATGAGATTCAGCTATTTGGAACCCAAAATATACTAGTTTCTCTCAATTTTCTCTAAAGAGCAAGCTAGGGTTTTAATTGGGGATTCAATCCAAGAGGGTGTCTCTGTCAATATTCACTAAATCAAGAACTAAGGTATGTCATATGTTGATTCATGGGTCTCTTTCACCGATGAAGCTCAAGAAGATCTTTTCAAAATCAAAGATTTGTATATTTATGAATGTTCATGATTTGATAGAATTGAAAAGTGATGTTCATGTTGTAGTTTGGTTTTGTTCATGTTGTAGTTTTGTTTCATTCCATGTTATAGACTATTAATTACAAGAATTGATTCTAGTATGTGAGGAATTACACGGTATTTATGATAAACCCTTCAATTTACAAGTTGATTGATGTATTCTTGATTATTAGATGTGTTGATGATTGTATAACAATAGCATGCTACCCTCGCCCCCCATGTTTTATTAAATGCCTATGTGAAGGAAAACTGTCATACTAGTATGATAATATAAGATCTCCATTCATGTGCAAGTTATGTATGTCAAGTTTTTGACGAAATGTCTTAGCCAATGGATTATGTATTGTTGATGTAGGTCTTGCACTCAAGAAAGTCATGCTCTATCAGTTCCCTTCTATCGAGTTCTAGGGGTACTTGTACCCAAAAATTATAGTTGTATGCCTAGAGTCTGTGTTATGTTTTCATGATATCCTCAGTCAATCCATGATCCATAGACCTCAGTCAGTCATGTGACTCAGGAAAGCTCAGTAATACAATAATCTTAGTACTATTCCGTTAGTTAACAAAACTCAGTTAATTCAGTTCAGTTCAGTTCAGTAATCCATGATCAGTATCTATTCAAATAGGAGAAGGAATTAGCACCGAGTGAACCCAAGGATGGGAACACACACTGTTAGATGATGGTTTGATTCATATATGTCATCCTTGCATTCCAGAATAATATAGCCAGCATAGGTTAAGACATTAACACTATCAGATGAGGGTCACTCACAGCTTCTCCTTACCAGTGGCAGCATATTGACACCATTCTAATTGTGGTTACAGATTGGACCCCAACTCGGCCATAATGGCGTATTAGGGGCATGTCGGTTAGATAACTAATTTCCATGGTTTCAGTTATAGAATGATGACTGTCAGATACAGTCATTCAGTCTCAGTAATAGAACTCAAATATTTCTAAAGAATTTAGGACTGTCAAATATTGTTAACTCAGAACAGTACAGAACATAGCTAGTTCCATCAGATTCAGGACTGTCAGATACAGTCACTTATGTCATCAGTTATATCAGTCATTAGAATTCAGTTATCAGTCATGTTAGTTATCAGTAAATTCATGGTATCACGATGTCAGATATAGTTATGACATATTCATGCATGTATTCTCACATTCATATTAGTCAGTTAACCAGTATTGTTCATGCATATGAACCCCATGCATTCAGCCTACCTTCCATGCATACCAGTACATTCAAAGTACTGATGCTTTTGTGCTATGGGGTTTTATACCATAGGTTCAGAAGCACGAGCACCAAAGAATCAGTAGCATTTCAGTCTCAACAGTCAGAGTTAGCAGTGAGTCATAATCCTTTGAGCACATGGCTATTTCATTATTATCTTATTAAATTAATTTATTTCAGTAGTTGGGTTTAGTTGGGGACATGTCCCATCAACTCCTTATTCAAAAAGGTTATTCAGTTAGAGGTTTGTTAGATTATCATGCTCAGACAGTTATTTCAGTGTTTTTGGTATTTTATACCCTATCTGTATTATAAGATTTATCAGTTATGTTAAAATTTTGAATTTTATGGCCTTTCAGTTAATGCTTTCACATTTATACAATAAATCATACAGTACACAAGAACAGATATTAGTCATGGGTTAGCTTGTGGTCCTTCGGGCTCATATGAACCGTGTAGCATTTCGGGTACCAGTATTCAGGGTGTCACAATGGGATAAGTCCCCAAATAACCCCGACTACTAAACATATTAAATATGCTGAGATACTGAAATAAAATAATGTCCCCGATGTATGAGGGCTTACTGCTGAATCTGCAGTTAATATCCTAAGTTGCAAAGTATGGTTAGGACCCTAAGCATCCGAATCTATGATATGAGACATCATAGCACAAAAGAGAGAGTATGCATTCGTACTTGGATTGTACTGGTAAGTTAAGTAAGGTAATGCTGATATATATCTCTTCATATGCATGAGATGATAACTGACTGAATGAACATCATGAAGTAACTAGATGAGAGTACATGCAAAACCATAATTATTGATCATACTAAACATGAAATACTGTGTATATAGATATACTAAAACTGAGTATTGAATTCTGATGGTTGAGTAACTGATAACTGATAGCCATGGTTCTGTAAAACTGACAGAGTCCTTTACTGAATACTGAGATTGAAACTGTAAATGTAGAAGTTTTCATCTAACCGACATACTCCTATATAGACTGATTTGGGGTCCCACCTGTGACATAGTTGGAAGGGTGTTAGAACTTTGCTACGAGATACTAATAATATTGGGTCAATGTTATTCTTGCATGAAGACTCATGAAGTATATATATGATTGTGTCAATCCTAGTCTGGTAGAAGGACAACTTAACCTATTTTGGCTACGTAGTTCGTTAATGCAGGGACTGTTACTAAGGGTCAAACCCTCTACTGGCAGGAATTCCCCTTTTCCTAGGTTCGCTCGATGCTGGATTATACTCCGACCTAAATCGACACTTAACTCATTACTAGACTGTACTAGGCGTGATTTAATTGACTCCTTAGTGTTATTATACAACACACTGGCATCACTACTAGAATCTGGGAGCCTGACTTGGTCATTTGTTCTACCGTCTTTCCCTTAGCTTAAAGCCATTATTAAAAGTTTGTGGACCATATAATCAATATCTCTAAACTATACTGAAACCACTTTACTCCAGATTCTGAGATATAACAATACTCATAAGCACTAAACTCACCCTGAAAGACTACACCTGAAAGTGTAAAACCATATGGCTGATACTTCCTTCTGAGATATAACTATTAACTTTCTATAACCCCAAAGACATGATGTAACTAATTAAGAACTGACTAACTTAGAATATTTCAACTCCTTTTTATATTAGTTAAACTTTCAAAGATTTAAACTTAGATCCTAATGCATAACATGGATATCCCCAATTCTTTAATAACTAACTACTTTCATCATAGCCTACAAATATTACATTCACAACACATGTTTCAAATCAACAGACATATACTCCTGTATATACTGCTTCAAGCCTATTGATTCACCTTTCACTTGGCTAGTCCCATGAAATATATGATTTGCTCATCTTTAGATAACATCATCCTAACTCTACTATTGTTGCTAAACTTCTTATTTTATCCTTCAAATTCTAGATCATATTCTATCATAGGATTCTGATAAGGAATTTGGAAACACATATGACTCCTAAGTATTGAGGAGGTACTACCCCTTTATTCAATAACTGGTTCATGAGGATCCTTAAATTGAATGACTCTATTTTTGAAATAAACTAAAGTGGGTTACTGGGATACAGTAACTAAGCAATTTTTGTGCACCCGTCTAATTATGATGGGTTTGCCCACTGAGGTAGACACCAATAAGGGCCTTGCCATGGTTTTGGTTATGACACTGAGCTTGACAACGACATCGGGGTTACAAAACAAAGATTAGCTCCAAGATCTAACAAGGCATAAATATGTAAATGAATAGCCTGTAACATACCCGTAACCATATCAAGAGAACTTTCTTGGTCATGTCGTGACGAGTTCATAAAGTCTATTTTGATGTTGACCACTGGTGGCACTAGAAGTGATGCACTACTGTGTCGGGTGACTAGATGGGAATGAAGAACGGTTGGACTGTCCCTACTGTCCATTCATTAGGCAATCTATGACTCTGTGGCTTGGCTTTCCATACCCAAAACACACACCACTACCGGCTCTACAAACACTTTTATGATTCCTACCATATTCTCCGTAAAATGGATAAGTACGAACATCCTTCCCACTACCCTATGACTTAGAGCCTGGTGCTCTATTTTGATCATCGTTCTTAAACTTAGGTACTGACACAGTGATTAAAGGCAAAGCTGGGGCTGACAATTTCTGACAGAATTGGAAGCTGTTACTACCCGTTGACCTTGGCTTAAAACTACTTATTTTAGTTTTCTTACTCTTTCTTCCTATGCTTCTGCTCCTCACTTTGCTGAGTATGAATCAAAAGTCTAGATAGGATCATATCTTATAGATTGCTCTAAGAAACCACTAAATAAACTAAGGTAGTAAAAGCAGCTCTAAATCCATCGTGAGAGACATGCTCATTCAGGGAATCTTCCTGAACATACGGAGATACAGTCCAATTTTCTTTTCTTCTTCTATTGTACTTTCTGGGAGGTATTTTTTGTACACAGAAGGAAGGTGAGTTATGAAGAGATTTTTTAAATATATCTCATGATCTTTTGCACAACATGAACACTGAAAGAATGGAATTTTTACCTATAAAAGCCTCATAGCCTTGTGTCCAAAAGTGTGGCGCACTACACACCCATGCACAAGACTCTACTTGATGTGGCTTCCAAACTCCCTAGGACTTTTTAGAATATTAGGCTCTGATACCAAGTTTGTAATGCCCCGAGACTACACCCTGGGCATCACACGGTGCTTACGACTCCAAAGGAGCACAAGCTAACCCATGACTCGTACCTGCTGTGACAAATGAATAATAATACTAAAAATATATATGGAATTTAGGCTAAAAATTCCATAAGGTTCATAAACTGAAAAAACAAATACTGAATATTGATAATAAATTAAAAATACTGAATATCTGTCTGAAGTAATCTAGTTTGAAAGCCTCTAACTTTTTGAATGTGGAGTTGATGGGAAAAGTCCCCAACTAACCCTGACTACTTACAAACTAAATATGTTAAGATGCTGAAATAAAATAATGTCCTCAATTGATTAGGACTCACTACTGAATCTGCCACTAATTTCCTGAGCTACAAAGTACGGTCAGGACCCTGAGCATCTGAACCTAAGATATGAGACATCATAGTGCAAAAGAGAGAGTATGCGTCAGTACTTGGTATGTATTGGAAAGCTAAGTAAAGTAAGGATGATATACATGGGTTCATATACATGCGATAATAACTGACTAAATAAACATCATGAAGTAACTGGATAAGAGTACATGCAAAACTATAACTGTTGAATATACTGAATATGCAATACTACGTATGTAGATATACATCATGTATCTGAAATTATACTGAATTATGATGGATGAGTAATAGATAACTGAAAGTCATAGCTCTATAGAACTGACTGAGTTCTTTACTGAATAGTGAGACTAAAACTGTAACTATGGAAGTGTTTATCAAACTGACATACCCCGATATAGACTAATTTGGGGTTCAACTTATGACCCCAGTTGAAAGGGGTTAGCACCTTTCCATGGGATACTAACAATATTGGGTCAACCCTAATCTGGTAGAAAGACTCAAGAATTATATATATGATAGTATCAACCCTAGTCTGGAAGGAGGACTACTTATCTTATGTTGGCTACGTAGTTCTGTAATACAGGGACTACTAGTAAAGGTCAAACCCTCTGCTAAAAGGAATGCCATCGTCCCTGGATTTTCTCGGTGATGAATCCTACTCCTAATGGAATTGATACTGAATTGATTACTAGACTATACTAGGCTTGACTGAACCAACATTGATCATGTTGACTGACTAAATTGGACTGAGTTTACTGAGTGTTGTTACCTGACTAAGTACTACTATTCTTAACCTATACTGGGACTATTCTGTAACTACTACAACTAAGTAAACAACTAGATTTTGGGCAATAAATACCCCCAGGACTCGATAACATCAATAATATAACATAAGAAATCCTGAAATCATAATAATAGTCAATTGTTCAAAATTCATTCACTGAGATATTTTGTCAAACATTTGGAGGTCATGAACTTGTATATAAATGAGAACGCATAATAACCTATCATGATTACACTATTCAATTCACATTCTATGAAATACTTGGGGAGCATAATTAATGCACATGGTAATGAACAACACATAATCATCATGACTATAACTTAAACTTGTAATTTCAATGGTTTTAACATGGGAATTACATAAATCAACATACATGCTATCTTATGCTCATGAAAATTTTAATTAAACGTTGAATTAAAACCCATACAACAATACAAATATGAATACAATTCAATTTACATATGTAAATCATGAATCTTAAAACTTGTAATTTTAAAAAGGATTCTTGAACTCTAAAGGTGGAAAAAGACCCAAGGATGAACACCTAGCATACCTTGATTGTTTATTTTGTGGGAGTTATTGGTGAATTCTTAAAACTTAGACTTGAATTTGAAAAACTAGGGCTTGTTCTTGAGAGTATTTGGTGAAAAAATGACTATATTTACCCCTTTGGATCCTTAATTTTGTGATATAGGTAGGTAAAGATTGGTACAAAATGATTCATTTTCCCCCACAAACCTGTAACTTAATACACATATTATGTCCTGTGACGCGTTTTGCAATGTACCGTGTCGATGGGATCGATGCGATCACTGACACGTCACGTCGATAGTGTCAATGCGAGAGCCAATTCGATGCATCAATATCGCGTTGTCTTACTATTTTGGCAATCAAACACAACTAAAATGATGTCCAAAATTTCAAAAAACACCCAATATAACCTATTGACATCCCTGATCATGAATCAATTTAAAAAAAATAGATACTCTAAGGCCAAAAATATCTTAAATGATGCTATCGGAATATCAAGGACAAAATGATACTAAGTGTAAGCACTTAGCTAAAAAATTTTATGTCTGGGACTTCTTTTGGCATGCTATATAGTTCTAAAATAACTAGGAATTTGTGGGATCTTACAACTTTTGATGCAGATGTTAGTGCAATTGAGTGTCATGGTGTTTTAATTAAGTCGGACTTGTAGTACATATAGTTGATAATATTGAGACATTTTTTGTGGTTGATATGGATGTTGAAGAACTAAAATGGATTGCAATAATGGGGTTATCAAGGTAAACAACTTTACAAAACAAAAAAACTCTTGCAATGCATGAGCCCCATATCGATATTAAATTAATATTATAATATAATAATAAAATTATCATATTTATTTATTTATTTATTCATTTGAAAAAAGCTTTTTTTTTCTAAAGAAAATAATAACTCAACTATATGTTTTTGACACATTATGTAGTCTTAATTGGTCCTTTCAAATTGTGAATTTCATATATTTACTATCTATCCTAATTTATGCGACACATTTTGAATTTTGAAGAAACATTTTTCATATATTTTTAAATATTTTGAATCATCAATAATTATGATTAAAATATATAATTTTATTTCAAATAAATTCACAACTCTAAATACTAATTCACGATAAATAGTAAACGATTTGATTCTCAAAATCCAAATGTATCATATAAATTAGTACGATTGAGAAAGAAAATATATATTTTTTCATTCCATTAGAAAAGGGAAAAGCATGCAGTTGCATCACAATAAGAAATTCAAGTGGGGCCTGAATATCACAATATAAATAACCTAGTAGAATTTAAATGGATTGGTGTTATGGGCCCCAGGCTATGTTAGTAACAACTTTTTCCTCCAGACTATGTGTGATGCAAATCTTGAGTTGTTGATGTTCGTGGGCAATGTTCAAAGGCCGAATTATGGGAATACCTGCAATCTAAAGTGGCAGACTCAACTGCCAAATAAACCATGGAATGCCCAATAGCAGCAGTTTCAGTAACTACAAGCTAAAGTAAATTAGGCCACCAGTTGTATAAAAGAGATGTTGAAACAAATTTTAGTTGCCCAAGCATAATTGGCAGCAAATATAAAGAGCCAGCAAGCAAATATGAAGAGCTAGAAAGCAGCTACAAGGATCTTGGAGTTGGAAATAGGTCAGATAACACTAGCACAGAATACCATGCCTCAGTGTGGTTAGCCAAGTGATACAGAAAATCCTAAACAAGTAATGACAATCACTTTAAGGAGTGGTAAGGAGCTCAATGATGAACTTCCAAATAAAACTAAGGAGGTAGATGTTGATTTGGTTCCTAAAAGGTAGATGATCAAGCTGCTAAAAATTCAAGAAAGTTTGAGTACTCAAAAAAGAAAGTTGTTGAACAGGTGAAGGAGAGACCGCTATTACCCTTCCCGTAGAGGCATAAAAAATATGGAGGATGCATGCCTTAAGAATTTTTTGGACACATTCAGAGAGCTACACATTAACTTACCTTTTTAGATGTTTTGCAGGGAATGTCCAAGTACACTAAGGACTTGAAGGATGTGATCACCAAAAAATTAAGCTTTAAGATATAAAAATAGTAGCATTCACGAAGAAGTGTAACTCTGGGGTGATATAGAAGATGTTGTAAAATCTCAAAGATGCTGGGAAATTCACCCTTCCTATTCAGATTAGCATCAGTATGGTGGTCCATGTATTGAGTGATTTGGGGGAGAGTATTAACATGATGCCCCTATATTTTTTTAATAAGTTAGGATTGGGAAATGCGAGACCGAGCACAGTGATACCTCAATTGGAAAACCAGACACTATCCCATCCCGAAGGAATCATAGATGATATTTTTATCAAGGTTAGTAAGTTTATTAATCCTTTTAACTTTATTTTTTTAGATTTTTAGGCAGATGAAAGAGTGTCAGTCATCTTGGGACTTCTATTCTTGGCGATGGAAGAAGTTTGAATAGATATGAGAAAGGACATGCTCACAATAAGGCTGGATGATGAAGAAGTGGTTTTCAAAGTGTATAAAACACTCAACACACTATCCTATAATAAAGATTTTTGTATGATTACTGTGGTCAAAGAGGACAAGTATGGGGGGGTAGAGTCTATTCCATGAAAGATCTCTTCGGAATTCCTCATCGAGCAGTCCAATACATAAACACCCCAGCCCAACATAATGAAAATTTATGAGTCTAAAAAGGATATTGTTGAAAATAATGTTGACCTTGAGAGTTCACGCTCAAGTATTACAAAATGAATAGGAAGATGGCGTCAGAGTGTGAGAAGAGGATGAAGGAATACAGATGAGTTAAAGATTGGGTCGTGCTGCAACACTAAATTAGCCACTACTTGGGAGGAAACCCACGTTAAGGCAGGTTTTATTTTTAGTAAGTTTAGTTTTTACTTCACTAGATTTTGTTTTTGTTGAGTCAAAAGTTGATGGGAAGTCTTAGTACCAGAAAACCTGAGGTGAGGGGAATGGCGAAGACTAAGTGTGGGGTTCCTGGACCTTCTTGATGTGTAAGGATGGTACTAACTTGGCCTAGAGGCCTCAAGGAATATTTTTGTCTCTAATTTTGAAGTATACTTTGGGTATAAAGTAGATTTTAAGTGTGGGGTGGGGAAATTCTCATTTTTAGGGTAAATTTAAGATTTTTTGTGTTAGGAATAAAGAAGATGTTCTTGTAAGTGCAATATTTGACTGCATGATGCAAGTATTGTTGTTTTAAAAATAATGTTGATTGTGTGATTTACTACTTTTGAGACTCCTAATCTCATGATTATAAATCTTGTACTTCTTGGCTTAATGTTAAATTCATGTAATTGCATACTTGATAGTTTATGACGATCCTGCTTGAGTAGAGCATGTGCCATGTGTGATGTGAGGTTTTGCATACTCCTTGTTGCATGTGATGTATAGAACTTTCCTGGTGTATGTGCAAAGCAAAATAAGGAGTATGGGTTTAGGAGATGTTATAGGCATTTCTTTGTTAGCCAAGTTTACACCTTCTATTTACCTACCCTTATGCATTATCCTAGTTAACCCCATTGAGCCTTTAGCTTATTCTGTGGTAGACTCATATATAGCCTAATCTCCTTCCTTGATTGACCTTGATTTTATCCAAAGCTCCTAAGCACTTTATTGTAAAAATTAATTAAGGAGTTGAAAAGTCTAGTAGGAGAAAGGTGAAATTGAAGCCCCAAAGTGATAGTTATTGGTGTGTACAATTGTTATGTGTTGTGGTTGAGAGTTAAGTAATGAAAAGAATTAAAAAAAATTCAAATTGATTAAGCTGTAAATAAGAAATACTCCCACCATATTGTATGTGAATGAGATTAATGGGATAGGGCTAAACAAAAGATGTGGGTATTAAATCTCTTAGGGAAGATAGTCACTATTATTTGCAAAAATAGTTACTACCCATCTCTTAGCTTTCATTACAACCCGTAAAGACCTACTTGATACTAAGCTTCATCATTTTGATATTTGTGGAGTACTAACCTAAGGGAAACCATATGGTTCATCTTTTGTAACTTTTAAATTCCTTGTGAGAGCGAGCGTAACTTGATTCTTGTACCCATTCTGTTAGAAATTGCATTTATGTAAGTTTTTATGGGTAACTCTCTTGTGAAGAGAGCACATGTTTGATGATAGTTGGGTGAATTGTATAATTAATTTGATTGAACAATATGCAAAAGTTTTCCAACTAGGTGACTCAATTCTTGAGGCTAGGATGTGTTGAAGTAGTATTCTTGAACTTTCAATTAGGTACGTAACATTCTTAGTGCAGAAACTTGTATTTTATGTAGTCATTGTAGTACTAGCATGAATGTCTTTCTTGTAGTAAAAGTGTGCAGTCAACTCATCTTATGATGCTCAGAGTAAAGATTTGATCGAGGACGAACAAGGCTTTAAGTGTGAGGTGGTGATGTGAGGTGGTTTAATGCACCTTAGTGTTGTTATCCTAGCTTATTTAGCCTTATTTTGAGGACTTCTTGTGAGATTAATGAGTTAATAATGATATAAATAACAATCCAAGTGTTTTAAGTATGTGATTACTATGTTTAAGGATGTTTTCAAATAAGTTTGGATTCAAATTGATCACTTAGAGTTCAACAGAGAAAACTAGTGTTACTGCTTGAGCTAGGTGTTTGTCTAGTCTATCATGATGGATTATAATGTGTTTGATGAGTTACTAAGGTCATTATTGTGTAATTATTTGTGGAAAAACTTTTTTATAATGTTTAAAGTGCAAATGGATCAAGCCAAGAGTCAAAACAATAAGTTAAAGATCAATGTGGACAAGCCTAGTCTTAGCTTGAGTTTCTAGTTCACCGTTTTTTATACTGTGTTGTTTTGAGCTCTAATACATGGTGTGTGATGATTTAGGATGCTTTGTTAATTGATTATGATGATATATGGATGTTTAAAAAGATGTAAATCAAGGCAAGACAATACCACAAGGCTTGGTATTGAAGGATAATAGGTTAAAACGAGTTTAGATGTCAAATGGCAATTTCCAGTGAGGGTATGGGAATGAGAATGTGACGCACGAGTTTAGATGTCAAGGAAATATGAAACTCTCTCCATTTAAGAAATCCACATGAATTTCCACTATTTCCCATGGATAATGCAATGCGGTGCACCACTTAGTCCCATACAGGCAATAATCTCCTACTATAAATACAACATTTGTACACTTTGTTTGATACTTTTGGATATTTTTGGACTTAGAGAGTGGATTCTCAACACTTATTTTAGGGTTTATTTTTCTTTACCTTAGTTTTTAAGGTATTATATCATGTAATCATTAATTTGAATTATGATTATGTCGATTAGTATCTAAACGCCCCTTTTCCGGAGTTAAGGCCAAAAACCTTTGAATTGAGTTTGTTTGGATTGCTTGTAATATTTGATTGTTTTTTTATCCTTGTTTTTACTATTTTAATGATTTACGACCCTTAGAATATATATATTGTCGACCTTGTGAACTCAAGAGGGGGAACAGGAATATACAATGACGGGATGAATAGAGTAAGGTTCTTATTCTTTTACAAAATAAGGAATTTGAATTAGCGACTAGGATAGGGATATACCGAGAAGCCTTGTTGAGTTCACATGTAGGATGATATCTTAATGCATCTAACTGGATTATTACGTCCCCGTACAATGATGTAGTTGTAATGTCCAGTTAGGTATAAGGTTAAAGGTCAGGAGACCACAATCATATGATAAACCCTACGAATCAACAATCAAGATAAGCAACCTAACCATGAAGTTCTATAGCATAGTATGATAGTTTGTAGTGCTTTAGCCCCGAGATTTCATCCATCGATTGTCCAAAGTCTTTACTTATATGCACTGTTTACTTTACTTTTAGTTTATAAAATTTTTAAAACTCTTTTGGTTATGTTTGGACTAGTTTAATCTCAACTGCGAACTAGAGTTGAATAGTTTCTTAACACAAGTGTCTAAAACATCAATATTCGGCTTTATTTAAGGCCACTTTATTACTTGGTGAGACCATTACACTTGCGTGTGTGCTTGGGTGAAATAATGACAAACCAATTATAGAGTTTTGAGCATCAATACATATTCATCACATTTAATCTGACTCGACCCAGACCAGGGCCTTGTCATAAAGGGAATCTTAAGTCCAACCGGGACCGGAGACCACCGCTCTTAGTCAACCCAACCAGCCATCATATACCTTTTGTCGAATGAGTTCCTAACATATAACAGATATCATAGTTGTACTAATCCAGACTCTGGTATAGGTCCACAACCGTTACCAACCCAAGTAAGTCCAACAACCCATTACCAACCAACAACCATAATCAAAATTGAAAACTAACCAAGTTCCTGTCCATAAAAAACATAAGAGGATGTAACAATCATAAATTTTATCAAACATTATCAGCCCCAATACCCATGCTAATACAAAAGCTAACACCAAAACCAACACCACCCATTCCAACCCATAGTAGTTCCACAAATCCTTTAACCAAAAGAAAAATAAGATCTGGTTGCGACATGCCCCCAACTATAGTTGAAACCAATATCCATAGAATAACTAACGTATGAAAAGATGTATGTGATATGAAATGGAACCTTCCAAAATATGAAAGCTCACTACTTTAATCTAATAGTTGATCTAGAATCAAACACTAAGAAAGAGAAGTAAAATGGTTGGTTTCTTCATCATGTGGGGATACAACCACCTAAATATGTGTTAGTGGGTGAACGCCAGCAATTACTCAGGATAAGGATAAAATAATGTCAACCTTTAAAACAAAGCAACAATCACATGCACACAAATATATATATATATATATATCTAAACCATGCCTGCAAAAGGGGATCGGGTTTAGCATGCATTTAAAAACATTAATTTGGGTATGTGTAGCTTAACCATTCTGGTACCACCCATAGGCTATATGGGTCCAGTGTAACCCCCCTTAACGAGCCCCGATGCATATACTGCATGAACCAGAGATACCATATGAGTAGGGGATCCCCAAGTACCTTTCGTATTCCATGATACATATATAAAAGAGTAACTTAGGGGATTCCTATGTACCCCATATGGTCATCATGTCCAATCTACATGTCGGAAAATATGAGTTTCAAGTGCCCGTCCAATGGACTAACACCTTCACGGTTAGGTGTCACACCCTGACATTATTGTCCAATTAAAACCATTACCACATAGACAAGGACACTAATCCATTTATAATTAACCAAGGCTATGAGTGGTATTGTCATACCAACTATATCTTGCAAACACTGTCCTTAGCAAATCTTCAGACGAGAAGGGATTCCTATATACCCAAAGATTATGTTATTTAGTTGCTTGGGGGATTCCCATGTACCCCACAAGTATGTTCATTACTTAGTTTGCTTTGGGGATTCCTTTGTACCCCGCAAAGATTTCAATTAAACCAACCATAACTACTAAGACCTTACCATTTGACCACTCCAAACCATTTCAACCACTTATACCATTTAGGGTTCCATTACCAAGTTATACCATACAATAGGTTTCATTAAAAGTTCAACATATAGTTAAAGCATTCTCATAGGTATTTCTTCTAACATGTTCAAAGCATAGTGTTTCCAAAACAAAAACCAATAACCAATTAACCATTCCCATGAAACCAAGTGTTCAATCCATCATGATGATATGCAAACCACAAGTAAAAAAGATGGGAAAACTATAACGATCCATTATAATCAAAACCCCAACATATATTTGAAAACCCAAAACCAAACTACAATTAAACCATGAAAATAATTCGTAAAATATACCTTTAGTTGGAACTAACAATGAGGGAGGAGTATCTTGCCTTATATTATGAAGAAGTTGAAGAGGAACCACCCTTGTAAGTCCCAATTGATCTGATTAATGAAACCCTAGCCTTCCTTGACCCAAGAGACTTTAAGACAATTTGAGAGAGTTTCTAAGTTTTTAAGTGATTGCAAATAGGTTAAATGAATCCCCAAAAGGTGTTTTAAGTTTTGGGGTCACGAGGAGTTATAAGGCGAAATGTCCTGATTACCTCTAACTTAAACTATATAAAACCCCCATCAGTGGGTACAATTCCACCATACCATCCATACCCTAAGGTATGAGTGGTACCCTTACTCATTCCCTAGGCCTCACCTTAGACCCCACACTGGTCAACTTATGACCACACAATCCAAACTTATCCAAGGTATGACTAGTACCCTTGACCTGAATCCATAACAAAACCCAGAGAGGTAGACACTGTCTAACATATGAGTTGGAAAATACGACTCATACCCTATCTCACGACCTATGGTGAGCCACTCATACTAAGATGTAAGTTTCTTTACTAAGTTTAGGATTAAGTTAAGGAAAACTCAACCATACAACCCATCACCAACCATACAACTCGTACCAACTCAATTCGTACCCATTCCAGAAACTTAACCACCAAACACCACACAATGCTAGACAACATACAATTAGACCATACTACTCGTACCCTATCATACGACTAGTACCTCATTTCGTAAGATGTTCTGAAGCCAAAAACCTAAGGAAAATTTCTATGGAACAAAACCCAAGTTGTTTCAATGTCCTCTACTAGGATTATTCATACCCGATTGATGGACAAGGTAGTACAAGCATGAGTTACACCCCAACATAACCATCCCAACCTTTAACTAAGTTAGAATACAAAGATCCAAGAAAATCAACCTTCCTTTAACCAAGTTAGAAAACAATCAAGAACACATACCTTCCACATAAATATCCAAACCAGAAAATAAATGCAGATACTTGGACTTCATGTTCTCTTCTGCTTCATAAGTAGATTCTTCCACCTTGTGGTTCCTCCTAGAACCTTAACTGAAGCTACACCCTTGGTCAGCAACTGAGCCAATCCAAGATCTCAATCGGGATCTTTTCGTAAGATAGAGAATCTAAGATACCCTATCCTTCCAAAGGGACAGCCGATTAGGGATCACCTATACGCTTCCTCAACATAGAGACATGGAACACCGAATGAATGAAGCTCAAACTAGAAGGAAACTCCAATTCATATGCAATATTACCAACCCTCTTTAAAACGACATAAGGACCAACATACTGGGGACTGAGCGCTCCTTTCTTCCCAAACTACATTACTCCATTAATTAGAGACACATTTAGGAACACTCTATCCCCAACATCAAACTCTAAGCCCCTATATTTTACAAATGCATAAGACATTTGGCAACTTTGACTAGCCTTAAGCCTATCTCAGACCACCTTTACCTTCCCCATATCCTGATAGTCAAAATCTAGACAAAACATATCTGTCTTACCAAGTTCAAACCATCCAATAGAAGATCCACACCTCCTACCATACAATGCCTCAAAAGGGATCATTCTAATACTAGAATGGTAGTTATTATTGTAAGCAAACTCTACAAGAGGTAGATGCTCAATCTAATTAGCACCATAATCAATAACACATGCATGAAACATATCTTCCAATAGTTGAATAGTCCTTTCTACTTGCCCATCCGTCTACGGGTGAAAAGTAATTCAAAGACTAATCTTAGTCCCCAACCCCCTTTGAAATGACCACCAAAAGTGAGATAAAAGTTGTGTACCACAATAGAAGATAATTAGAACAGGTACCACATTTATCTTCACAATCTCATAAAGATACAACCTCGCATAGTCCTCAGCCAAAAAGTTAGTCCCCACTGGAAAGAAGTCAGCGAACTTTTTCTTTCTATCCACGATGGCCCAAATCGAATCCAATTGGTTCTGATACCAAGAAAGACTGGTAATGAAATCCATGTTGATCACTTCCCATTTCCATACAACCCTTCAGGCCTTATGTGTTTAACTTTTACTTGCTTGCAAACCATACACTTGGATACAAAGTTAACTACATCCATCATCATACCATTCCACCAATACTTCTTCTTGAGGTTAATATACATTTTCATGGAATTGGGATGAAAAACATAGCGTGATTTATGTGCCTTAGCCAATATCCTTTCATGTAAACCATAAATGTCAAAAACTCAACCTACCTTAGTACCGCAAAGTACAATCACCACTGATCTCAAATGCCATTACCTTTTGCCCACCTACATCACCCTTGATTTTCATCAAGATAAGATCTCACATTTGCTTCTCTTTGATATCTGCACCTAGAGATGGTTGCACTACTTCCTGTACCATCATGCCACCATCCTCAAAATATAGAAGACGAACCCCAAGATTTGCCAAACAGTGAGTATCTTTAACCAACTCTCAATTTTTATTCTCCACATGAGCCAAACTTCCCATGGACAACCTTCTAAGAGCATCAGCAACCATGTTAGTTTTACCTAGGTGGTAGTAAAGACTCATATCAAGTTCTTTAGAAGCTCAAGCGATCTTCTCTGCCTGAGATTAAGCTCCTTTTGAGTGAACACATATTGTAAACTCTTATGATCTGAGAAGATATCTACATGCACTCGATACAAATAGTTCCACCAATTCTTCAATGCTAACACCACTTCTAAAAGCTCTAAATTATGAGTAGGATGATTCCTTTCGTGAACCTTCAACTGTCTAGAAGCATAGGCTATCACCTTGCCATGTTGCATTAAAACACAAGCAAGTCCCACCTAAGATACATTATAATAAACCACAAACCCCTTATTGCCTTCAAGCAAGGTCAAAATAAGAGCCAAAGTTAGCTTATTCTTCTCATCTTATTCTTCTCACAATCATTGGACCATAAAATTTTTACTTTCTTCTGAGTTAACCTAGTTAGTGGGTCAGCTATTATCGAGAAACATTCCATAAAACTCCTAGAATACCCAACCAAACCTAAGAAGCTTTGAATATCGATTGGAGTCATGGGTCTAGGATACTTCTTAACCATCGTAACCTTTTGTGGATCCACCATAATCCCCTCACTAGAAATAATATGACTCAGAAAAGTGATAGCATTTATCCAAAACTTACATTATGAGAAATTGGGATACAACTATTGTTCCCTCATGGTCGGCAAGACCACACAGAGGTGATTGTCATGATCCACCTCACTCTTATAATACAGAAAGATGTCATCTATAAATGCAATGACAAATAGATCTAGAAATTGGCAGAAAACCCTATTCATCAAATCCATAAATATTGCCAGAGTGTTGGTCAACACAAATGACATCACCAAGAACTCATAATGTCCATACTAGGTATGAAAACTATCTTAGGAATATCCACTTCCCTAATTTTGAGTTGATGATACCTGGATATTAGATCAATTTTGGAGATGAACTTAGCACCTTACAACTGATCAAACAAGTCATCTATTCTTGAACGAGGACACTTGTTATTAACTGTTACCTTACTCAACTGCCTATATTCAACTACCTAAATTCAATTCACATTCGAAGGGTACCATAGATTTTATGCATGAATAATACTAATGTACCCCATAGGGATACACTAAGAAAGTTGAAACCCTTATCTAAAAGATCCTTAAGTTGCTCCTTAAGCTACTTCAACTCAACCAAAGCCATCCTATAAAGTGGAATAGATATTAGATGAGTGTCCAAAACAAAGTCAATACCAAACACATTCTCCCTATCAGGTGGAACCCCAGGGAGTTCATCAGGAAAGACCTCACAAAATTCATTCACCACCGGAAGCAAATGCAAAGAAGGACCTTCCGAGTTAGAATCTTTAACCTAGACTAAATGATAGAGAAACCTTTTAGAGATTAAACTCTGAGATCTAAGAGATGAAATAAACCTCCCCTTAGGATCTAGGGAACCACTCTCCCACTCAATAATAGGTTCACTAGGGAACTTAAAGAAAACCCTACAGGTCTGACCATCTAAGGATGTGTAGCATGAATGCAACCAATCCATACCCTTATAAAATGAAAATCCACCATATCTAGTTCAAATAAATCCACCAAGGTTTCCATACTACCATTAGATACCACACCCCCTATAGACTCTTTTAGCAATAACCGTATAACCCGCTAGGGTAGAAATAGAAAAAAGATCTAAAATAACCCCGAGATCAAAACCAAAAAACGCGGCTGGGTTCACATAAAAAAGAGTGGATCTTATATCAAGCAACAAATACACATCACGAGAAAAGAGTTGCAACATACTTGACACGACATCAAGTGATGCCTTAGACTCCTGTCGGGTAGTAAGAACATATAACTGATTCCAACCTTTATTGGTGCCTGAAGCAGAAGCAGATTTAAAAGAAGCACCCTTTGGTGATAGAGGAAGCGAAGATGCAAATTAAACCTTATTCTCTCCCAAAGTGACTATACCAATCAGATAGTTTTAAAGAATATTGCCTGGCTGACCATATTTAAATCATCTTTCCCTTCTGTCATCAAAAAAACCCCTATGTAATTCACCACAAAACCTATAAGGAGGAGACGATAAAGATGATTATGACCCACTTGCCTAAGATTGGGCTCCCTGTGCCCTGAAGTTACTACCATCTCACTGATGCCTATCACCTGACGGCTTCGAGTAAGGAGAACTAGCTATAGGGAAAGAACCAAAGACCCCCCACTTATTCTTAGATAACTTATCCCCATCCCTAATACTTTAATATTGACCACCCTTCTCAAAAAACTTAAAATTTTTTCCTTGCCTTTCCCCTATCTCAGCCTTCTTTTTCTTTTCCTCCTCCACTTATAGCATATGAACAACCAACCTAGAGATATCCATGTCTTTGATCAGCAATGCATTCTTACTTTTGAGGATGAACTCCAGAGAAAGTCCTAAGGAAAATTTTCTCATCCTAGCCCTCATATCAGCCACCATTTTCAGAGGCATACCTAGATAACTGGTGAAACTTTAATGAATACTTTTTGACTGATATTTTTCCCTATTTCAAATTAACAAATTCCTTTTCTTTTACTTCCTTCATCTACCGAGGAAAGAAGCAATCCAAAAATGCATTAGAGAAAGTCTCCCAGAAAGATGACTCCTCAACATCACCAGTTATCCTATCCCATTTTCTGTACCATTTGTATGGCATATCCTTGAGCTAATAAGCTGCAAAATCCACCCCTTCCACATTGTTGGCATGCATAATACGAAATATTTTTCCATCTAATCAAGAAAACCTTAAGGATCCTCCTCCACCTTTACATCAGTGAAGGTTGGGGGACTCATCTTCATGAACTGGCCAACCCTTGTAGCCTTAGAGGATGGGATACCAGATGTATCCCACTAAGCCTGAGAAGCCACCAACTGAGAAATCATATGAATAGATTGACAAAACTCCAAAATCATTACATCGGCCTGAGGAGGACTAGAAGGAACTAATGGAACTCTTGAATAATCACAAACTAGGACCTAGACTGATTATGGATCCCCTAAGTAGGATGTGTCCCTTTAGCGTTGTCCTTAGTCGGGATTAAAGACATTTTGTGAGCTTCAGATCATTGAGGCATGATCTAAAAGTTGAAAAAATAGGAGTTAGAAAGGACCTTAGACCTTGTAGCTTGAAATAGAACACAAGAAAAAAACATTCCTAAATGCCTTGTAGCCTCTCCCTTATGATTATGGCCTGCTACACACCCTTAAAAGAGACTTTACTCAAAACGGCTTTGTGGAATCCCAATTGACCATGAACTTAAAGCTCTGATACAAACTTGACACGACCCAAATAAGGGCCTTATCGTAATGGGCATCTCAAGTCAAACCGGTACTGAATACCACCCCTGTTAATCAACCCAACTAGCCATCATATACACTGAGCCAAATGAATTTTGAACATATAATAGATAACATATTTGTATAATTCTAGACTCTGGGATAGGTCCACAACCGTAACCAACTCAAGCACGTCCAATCACCCATTACCAACCAATAACCATACTAAAATCAAAACAAAAACGAGGTTTTTATCCATAACATAAGAGGATGGAACAATCATAAATTCAGTCAAATGATATTATCCTCATACCAACACCAATACTAAGGCTGATACCAATACCGACACTACTCATTCTAACCCATAGTAGTTCCACAAAGCCTCAAACCAAAAGAAAAATAATATCTGGTTGGGACATGCTCCCAACCAAAGCCAAAACCAATATCCATAAAATAGCAAAAGTATGAAAAGATTTCCATGCTATGAAATAGAGCCTTCTTAAGAATGGAAGCTCACCACTTTAGTCCAATAGTTGATCCCAAATCTGATCACTAAGATGGAGGAGTAAAATGGACGGTTCTATATCACGTAGGGATATAATCACCCGAAGATGGGTTAGCGAGCGAATGCTAGCAAGTACTAATGATATGGATAAAATAATGAAAAATTTAAAACCAAGTAACAACCAAATGCACACAAATTTGTACATATATATATTAATATAATCCATGCCGAGAAAGGGGACCAGATTTAGCATGCATTTAGAACCATTACCTGCATATGTGTAGCTTAACTGTCCTAGTACCACACACTAGCTATATAGATCAAGTGTAACACTCTGAATGGACCCCGATGCGTGTAGCCACACAAACTGAAGTTACCATAGGTGTAGGGGATTCCCAAGTACCCTTCCCTTTCCATGATACATATATACAAGTGTAACTTTGGGGATTCCCATCTACCCTATATGGTCATTATAAACAATCCTAATATTGGCAAACATGAGTTTCCAGTGTCCGTCCATTGGACTCACACCTTCACAGTTAGCTATCACACACCGTCATTATTGCCTAATTAAAATGATTGCCACATAAAAA
Organism: Capsicum baccatum var. pendulum; assembly: GCA_030864225.1. Lineage (NCBI taxonomy): Eukaryota > Viridiplantae > Streptophyta > Magnoliopsida > Solanales > Solanaceae > Capsicum > Capsicum baccatum. Next base: position 90,391,885 of record CM061560.1, on the reverse strand, counting down.
AGACTACCAGTCCATTTATTATTAACCAAGGCTATGAGTAGTGGTATTGGCATACTGACTATAGCTTGGAAGCAATGTCCTTATCCAACCTTATAGAGGAAAAGGGATTCCCCCGTACCCATAGATTACGCTATTTAGTTGCTTGGGGGATTCTCTTGTACCGCGCAAGGCATTCAATTAAACTAACCATAACCACTAAGACGTTACCATTTGACCACTCCAAACCATTTAGACCATTTTGGGTTCCATTACCAAGTTATCCCACGCAACAATTTTCATTAAAAGTCCAACAATATAGTAATAGCATTCTCATAGGTTTTCATCAAACATGTTGACGGCATAGTGTTTCCAAAAAAAAAACCAATAACCTATTATCCATTTCTATGAAACCAAGTGTTCAATCCATCGTGATAATATGCAAACTACAAGTAAAAGACATGGAAAAACCATAACCAACCATTATAATCGAAACCCCCAATATATATTTTAAAACCCAAAACCAAACAACAATTAAGCTACGAAAACAATTCATAAAATATGCCTTTAGTTAGAACTAATAATGAAGGAGGAGTATTTTGCCTTAGATTATGAAGAAGATGAAGAGAAACCACCCTTACAAGTTCCAATTAATCATATTGATAAAACCCTTTACGTTCTTAACCCGAGATCTTTTAAGAGAATTTGAGAGAGTATCTAAGTGTTTAAGTAATTGCAAATAGCTTAAATAAAGACCTAAAAGGTGTTCTAAGTTATGGGGTCCCAAGGAGTTAGAAGGGGAAATGTCAAGTTTCCCCCCAACTTAAACTATATACAACTCGTGCAGGTGGGTACAATTCGACCAAACCATCCACACCCCAGGGTATGAGTGGTACCCTTACTCATACTCTAGGCCTCACCTTAGAACCTCCCTCTCCCCCCACTGGTCAACTTTTTACCATGAAAGACTAACTATATCCAAGGGTACAACTAGTACTCTTAACCTGTACCCATAATAAAACTAAGAGGGGTAGACATTTTCCAACATACGAGTTAGACAATACGACTCGTATGCCATCGCATGACCTATGGTGAGCCACTCATGCCCAGATCCAGGTTACTTTACTAAGTATTGAATTATGTGAAGTAAAACCCAACCATACCACCCATCACTAACTATATGACTCGTATCCACCCAAGTCGTACCCATTCGAAAAAAGAAACCACCCAAGAGCACCCAACAATAGAAAGTATATGACTAACTACCTGTACCCTACCATACGACTAGTACCCCAACTTGTATGATGTCCAAAAGCCAAAAACCTATGGAAATTTTATATGGACCAAAATCCAGGGTGTTTCATGATCAGTGTGATTACCACTACTGAAGATGAATGTTCACCCTATCATGAAACCCCATGCTTCCACAACTTAGGGACTTGGTTCCTTGTTATAAATTGCTATAAAGCTTTAATTACATACCCCTACCATCATGTACTATTATTTATTTAGTGAATTTACATACTGCCCCTGTCACTATGCAATAATGCATTACCAAATCACCATATGTGCACTTGGTACCTGGTCCATAACATCATTAGTACATACGTTAAAAACACACTCATGGTCCTTAACACATAAAGTATTCCCCCCTTTAGCATCATTGAAAAGTTTAAAAAGTAAACCAAGAGTAAAGATAAGAACATGTTAGTTAACTCATGGACACTAGGGAAACATAAACATGAAGAACATCTTTAAGAGGAATGTGAATAAGCACACAAATAGAAATTCATTCATTATCCAGTAGGATTAGTACCATACTATATACCAAAAAAATTATAAAACAACTATTTACAAAGAATACTATAGGAATAAGAACTAAAACTGACATAAGAGGCTAACACAATAGAACTCAGGTAGACAAAGTCTTAGGGGAGAAGGATTTAATCAACATTTCCATTCTTGCATTTTCAACAGCATGGGCATCCAACAACTTCTTAGTGAGAGTTTTTACTTCAGAGTTCAGTCCTTTAACTTCACCAGTTAATTCTGCAACCTTGCCCTTGAGTTTTACATCTTTTGCTTCAAGTTCCTCACTAGCAACAGGTCCCTCTAAGAACAACTTCTGATTTTGTAATTTTAGCTGTTTTATTTTTGTGTTCTTTATTGCTAATTTGATACTTAACTCCTTTATTTCTTTGTTTAAACTTACTTGAGTAGAAAAAATTTCTGAAAGTTAGGATACATTACCTACTTTTTTGCCAATGCATTCATTCTCCACTAAGGTCGTCATGTTGAACTTTTGTTTGACTATTTTAGGGGTTCCCTTTATCCCAATTACGCCAACATGCTTAAATATTTTTCTTATAAAGTACCCATATTGCATCCCATGATTCCCTTCTTTCTCATAAATCACTTTTTTTATGTACTCAATCATAAGAGAAAGTAAGCTTATCAAATCAAACTTACTAAAACATTCTATTAAGACCTAGAGAACACCAGATGCAATGGTCCTATTTTCTAATCTGGGCAAGAGAACCTTGTTCATAAATTCAAATACCAACTGGAACTCACTTGCAAGAAATTTCCTCTTAACCGCAGCTATTGAAGTCCCACCCACTTTTGAGGCTACAATCATAAACTTAGTTGTTGGTTGTTGCTTCATAATCGGCCTTACACCCATAAAACGTACATTCAAAATTCCTCCCAAGTATTTTTCATCCATTCTTATTTCGTTCCCTTTAACCCATCTTCTAAGAAATCTATTAAGTAATAGAATTCTCTAACTTCATTTTCAAAAACCACTACTACTGCTTTCTCAAATATATGTATCCATCGTTGGTGCGTGACATACTCTACCAACTCTACCATCTCAGGTTTTTTTATAGATCTTGGGATCAAACACTCTTCCTGACAATAACTTTTGTTTTTTCAGGCTTCCAATCCATCTTTCTCTAGGCATGTCTTTTTTTTTGTCCTTCTTTTTCATTCTTTTTGGCTCATTACTTGGCTCCTTCTTTTCATCAATTTGTCTTTTCTTAGGACCAGGTCTGTTAGTGTCTTTCTTTTTCTTAATTGATATGTGTTTCTACCTCATCCCAGCAGGGCTACCAAACTTTATTTTAGAGGACTTGGTCCTCTCAGCTTCATAAACTTCCTGTCTTATTTATCTAATGCAACATCAACATCAAAATCAATGTTCTCATTTTCTCCAACTTCTACCATTTTGACATGCTCTTTCTCATCTACAACAAATTTCTTTAGTCTTCTTCTGTAGTGGTTGAAGACTTACTCTCCTTATAGCACCTTCTAGAAATTTCTTTTTAGTCCCCCTAGTAGAATAAGATCTTCTAACCTGTACACTAGAGTCAATCATTTTCTTTTTTTCTTTACTGTCCTTCTCTTTCTTTATTTTCCAAATCATAGTTTTTTTTATCCTTATCCTCTTCATATTCCTCATTTGGAGGAAATATAAATTCTCTATCCTTTATCAAATAATCCTTTTCTCCTATTATTTGCTCCTCTACACACACTAAGCCTTCCTTGGTATTATGAGTAAGTAGAAGTAAATTTTCAGCTACACAGTTAACGTTGTTGAATGGATCAGGTTTAATTATAGGAATTTCATCATCACAAAGTTGGGCAAAGATAGGGTTTGACTCAGAACAAGTAGGGGAACTAGGTACTGGTAAATTTTCTACAATATTAGTACCTTGTATTTCTTCAGGGGGATAGGGATTTGTGAAATATTAGATGACTTTGGTTTTTCAAAGGAAATTTTTCCTTCTAGTTGAGGAATCTCTTATTCGATTGGAGAACCGAAGCCTTTATTTAATTCAATTTCTAAGTCTAACTCAGCAGGACATTACTGGAGTTATAAGTTTCGACTGGAATGGTTTCACTTAGAGTTTCAAGAATTTAATGAGAAGGATTGATGGGTAAAGAACTTTGAGATTTTTTAGGATGACCAAAAATAATTCCTCCATAGGGGTAGGAACATACCACCATTCTCAGAGTCCATGAGACGAACTCCAATACTAGACAAATAGTGAATGTCCTTCACTAACTCTTGCTTAACCTCATCCATATGAGCTAGACTCCCCGTAGATAACCTGCTAATAGCATCAACTACCATATTAGCTATACTTAGATAGTAATGGAGACTCATATCATAGTGTTTCAGCAACTCAAGACACCTCATTTGCCTGAAATTTAACTCTTTTTGACTAAACATATACAGCAGGCTCTGATGATCAGAAAAGATGTCAACATGAACCCTATAGAGATAGTGACACCAAATCTTCAACGCAAATACCATAACCAATAATTTCAATTTATAAGTAGGGTAGTTCTTTTCATGAACTTTCAACTGCCTAGAACCATAGGCCACCACCCTACCATGACACATCAACACACAACCAAGTCCGACATGAGAAGCATCACAATACACTATGAAGCCACCATTACCCTTAGGCAATGTCAAAACTAGAGCTGAATTCTACCTGTCCTCCAACTTCTCAAAACTACACTCACACGCATCTAACAATAAGAACTTTACCTTCTTCTGGGTCAATCTACTCAATGCATAAGCTATAGTTAAAAAACTTTCCATAAATCGTCTATAGTAGCCAGCTAAACCAAAGAAGCTCTGAATATCAGTTGAAGTGCGGGTGTAGGCCACTTCTTAACCACTACAACCTTTTGTGGATCTACTATGTTCCTTTCACTAGAGATAAAATGACCAAGAAAAGTCAGTCTTCAACCAAAACTCATACTTAGAGAACTTGTCATACAAACATTGATCCTTCAAGGTTTGCAACACAGCACAGAGGTGATCAATATAGTACTCCTCACTCTTAGAGTATACTAGAATATCATCTAAGAAGACAATGAGGAACAAATCAAAAATTTGATGAAAGACCCTATTCATCAAATCTATAAATATAGCCCTAGCATGGGTCAATCCAAAAGACATAACTAGGAACTCGTAGTGACCATACTAGGTCCTAAAGGCAACAACAACAAACCCAGTGTATTCCCACAAAGTGGGGTCTAGGGAGGGTAAGATGTACACAGTCTATACCGCTACCACTGAAGAAGTAGAGAGGTTTTTTCCGATAGACCCCCAGCTCAAGATAAAGAATAGTAATTAAGAAGAGGTATAGGTGACATAAAAGAAAATCAGGAATAAAAAATGATGAAAATAGTAATCGTAGAAATACAAAATATGAGAAAATACCAGCGACATGAAATAAGACAAATAGGAACTAAGACATAAGAAAAAGGGCACCAACCTATATACACATTCCTAGGGTTACTTCCCCAGCTACACAAGATCTCTCCTAACTGCATGCTATAACCCACACACTCATACTATCCTTTTACCCTTATCCGTGCCCTCCACACCTTTCTATCTAGGATCATTTCCTCAGTCAGTTAAAGCTGCTCCATGTCATGTCTAATCAGCTCCCTCTAGTATTTCTTCATCCTACCTCTACCTTCCCTGAAGCCATCCAAAGCTAGCCTCTCACACCAACGAACTGGGGTATCCACGCCCCTCCTAATCACATGCCTAAACCATCTCTGCCTTCCTTTCCGCATATTTTTCTCCACCAAAGTTACTTCTGCCTTCTTCCGGATAATCTTATTCCTTAGTTTATCCCTTATAATAATCCCACACATCCAATTCAACATTCTTATTTTTGCCATCTTTAATTTTTGGACGTGGGGGTGCTTGACTGACCAACAATCCGCTCCATACAACATGGTTAGATGGATTTCCACTCTATAGAATTTTCCTTTAAGCTTAAGGGGCACCTTCTTATCACACAACACCCCCGAGGCGAGCCTCCAATTAATCCATACTAATCCAATACTCTTAGGGATATCCTTGTCAATCTTACCATTCCCCAGAATTATAGACCCAAGATACTTAAAATTGTCCCTCTTACAAACGTCCTGGGAGTCCAACCTCACCACCACTTCGTCCTCCTGCCTCAAGTCACTAAACTTGCATTCCAAATATTCTTTCTTTGACCTACTTAACTTGAACCCCTTAGACTCAAGGGTTTGCCTCCAGACCTCTAATTTGTCATTCACACCCCTTCCCCCTATATCTCATCAATTAGCACTACATCATCCGCAAATAACGTACACTAAGGTACCTCGCCTTGAATACTCTGCGTCAACACGTGCATCACCAATGCAAAAAGGAACGAACTAAGAGTCGATCCCTGATGTAACCCTATCTCAATTGGAAACTGCTCTAAGTCTCCTCCCGTCATCCTTGCCTGGGTCTTCCCTCCATCGTACATGTCCTTAATAGCTCTGATGTACTCCACCAAAACCTCTCTCAGCTCCAAGCATCTCTAAAGAAGCTCCCTGGAACTCTATCCTATGCCTTTTCTAGGTTGGTAAACACCATGTGTAAATCCCCCTTCCTTTCTCTATACTACTCAACCAATCTCTTCACCAGGTAGATTGCCTCTGTCGTCGAACGACTAGGCCTAAATCCAAAATGATTCTCTAAAACAGACATGACCCTACTCAGCCTCCACTCAACCACTCTTTCCCAAATCTTCATAGTGCGACTCAACAACTTAATACCTCTGCAGTTGTTGCAATAATGGATGTTACCCTTGTTTTTAAATAATGGAATTATCGTACTCTATCTCCAAGCCTTAGGAATTCTTGCAGTCTTGAAAATGTTGTTAAACAAATTAGTTAACCACCTTAAACCTGCCCCACCAGCATAGTTCTGAAAATTCATCGAAATCTCATCTAGCCCCATTGCACTACCTCTTTGCATCCTACGAATAGCCTCTCTAACCTCCTCAACTTTAAAATGCCTAAAGTAACTGAAATCAGGGCTTTTCTCTGAGTGCTCCAGCTTTCTTAACTCAATGCCTCTGTCCGTCTTCTCGTTCAAAAGGCTATGAAAGTACTCCTACCATCTTCTCTTAATGTGAACATCCTCCACTAAAACACTACCATCCTCCCCCAATGCACTTTACTTGATCAAGGTCACAAGCCTTCCACTCCCTAGCTTTAGCAAGCATATGTAACCTCTTTTCCCTACCTTTTTTCTCTAAACCCGCATACAAGCTCTAGAAGGCTACCGACTTAGCAGCCGTAACTGCTAACTTAGCTTCCTTCCTTGCTAATTTGTAAACCTCCCTATTCACTCGTTTCTCCTCTTTATCTTTACTCTCAATCAGCTTAACATATGCCTTCTTTTTAATCTCCACTTTCTTCTTCACATCTTCATTCCACTACCAGTCCCCCTTATGACATCCTTCTCGAGACCCTTACCAATTCTTTAATAGTCTCCGTGATACAGCTAGCCACCCTCTCCCACATAATATCCACGTCCTCCCTACACTCCCACACCCCCAAACCCCTCACCTTTTCCCCTATCTCTAGTGCCCTAACAGGAATTAAGCTACCTTACTCAATTCTAGGATGACCCTCCATGGATCTTCTCTTATGGCACTTCTTGATAGACAAGCCCATCACTAGAAGCCTGTGCTGGGACGAAAGATGCTCACTCAAAATGATTTTATAGTCCTTACATAATGCCTTTTGCCCCTTCCTAAGCAGTAAAAAGTCAATTTGAGTCTTAGCTACTTCGGAAGGTAATCAGGTGATCCTCCTTCTTAGAAAAACTTGAATTAACTACCACTAGCCCAAAAGCCCCTGTAAAATCCAACAGAGCAGCTACTTCACCATTCCTATCACCGAATCCAAAACATCCATGCACATCATCGTAGCCTCCCGATAATACATCGATCTGTCCATTCAAGTCCCTTGCTATGATAATCTTCTCTGCGGTAGGCACGCTTCACACCACCTCATTCAAATCCTCCTAAAATCTCGCTTTCACCTCTTCTTCCAAGCCCACCTGCAGCATATACACACTACACACATGCAACGTAGAACCCCATTTGGCCAGCTTAATCTTCATCAGCCTATCGCTGACCCTCTTAACCTTTACCACCTGACCTCTCAGCTCTTCATCCACAAAGATACCCACCTATTCAAATGCCCCTCACTCTTTGAGTACAACAACTTATACACATCCATATCCCTAGCCTTAGATCCTACCCATCTAGACTCTTGAACACTCGTAATATTAATCCTCCTCTTCTTAAGAGTCTTCACCAGCTTTATGGACTTACTCTGAAGTGTCCCAATGTTCAAAGACCCTACCCTCAACTTATCTACTCTCGCCTCTCACCTACCTCAAAAATCCCTCACTAAACCTACCTTAACACCTGACCTATACCCCACACCCACCCCTACCCTTCCCTCCTAACCCCCTTCTAAAATAGCCCTCACCCCCAACCCCCTCAGACATAACCCTAATTCACCATCGATCCTTCAAGCGACTACTCAAAAACCAAAACAAATCCCCTCACCAACAAATAAATGGATAAAGACACAGTACCAAAATAGTAGGTGAATGAATTCACAAAGTACACTAATCGTCGTAGCAGCCAAAACAACACAACAATAACAATAACAATAATAATACAACAAAAACCAACAATAGGTTAAATATCCAATCACTACTTAAATCACACAAACAGGAAATAAGAAAAAAAAAAGGAAACCAATAAGAAGAAGCAAGAACCAAAATAATATAAATAAATCAAGCTATATGAAGTGACAAAAATCAAAGTTTAGATGTCATCGGTATGCCTGCGGGCTGCTGGTTCCATCAATTTTGATGTGGATAGCTGGTTGCTAGATTAAGGTCGCCTGAAAAAGTTGTCGGTTCGCTGTTGGAGTATCGCCGAATAGTCGACTGTGTATTGTCAGAATCTAAAAGATGGTTGTCATTGTACTAACCTGCTTGACCGCTGATGCATACCCAAATTGGTGCTAAATTTGACCCAGTAGGAACCCTAACCCTGCCAATAATAGTAGGGATGAGACTGATAAGAGGGGGGAGAGGAGGGATAATATAGAGAAATAGAGAGGAGAGAACAAGGGAAAGAGATAGTGCCCCTTACCTGTTACCGATGCACCTACACTGTTGCTGGCACCGAAATCTACCGATCTGATAAAGTGAAGGTCAAGATCAATCTTATGGTCCTGAAAGCAGTCTTAGGGATATTCATCTCCCTAATCTTAAGTTGATGATAGCCCAACCTAAGATCAATCTTAGAGAAACACTTCACACCTTAAAGCTGATAAAATAAATCATCGATCCTAGGAAGAGGATATTTATTATTTATGGTCACCTTATTAAGCTAACGATAATCAATACACGTCTGAAGGGAACCATCCTTCTCACACAGGAACAACACAACAGTGCTCTAATGGGACACACTAGTATGGATAAAACCTTTATCTAAGAGATCTTTTAACTTCTCTTTAAGCTTCTTCAACTCAGGCAAAAATATTTTAAAAGGAGGGATAAAGATAGGATGAGTGTCAAAAATAAGATCAATAACAGAATCAATTTCCAAATCATGAGAAACATGAAAAATATCCTCAGGGGAAACCTCAAGAAACTTATTAACCAGAGGAATGGATTCTAAAGAAGGACCTTTCCAGTTAGAATCTTTAACTCAGACAAATGATACAGACACCCTTTGGAAATCAAATTTCGGGCTCTAAGATATGAGATGAATCTCCTCTTAGGTACTACCCATTTTCCATACAATGACTGTCTTATTTGATAATTTAAACATTACCTTGCGGGTTCAACCATCTGGAGAAGCATATCACAAATGCAACCAATCCATCCCCAATATGACGTCAAAGTCAAATATGTCTAACTCTATCAAATCTACAAGAGTTCCACCACCACTAACGGCTACCACACACCTCTTATAGACTCTTTTAGAAATCACATATTCTCCAACCAGGGTAGATACAAAAAGAAGGCTCAGATATAATTTTAGGACCAAAACCAAAATTTCTAGCCACAAATAGGGTCACATAAAAAAGATTGGACTGTGGATCAAGTAAACAATACACATCATAAGGGAATAGTTTTAATATACCAACAATAACATCGGGGGATGCCTCAGAATCCTGACGAGATGCAAAAGTATATAATTGATTCTATCTAGTGTCAGTACCAGAAGAAGAAACATATGTAGAAGCAACACCCCTTGGTACAGGAGAAGATAATGAGCCAACAGGAAACATTTTATCCCTAGAAGCCATTCTAGCATGACAGTCATGTTGCATATGACCAATTTAACCACATTAAAAATATTATTTCTTTTCTTCTTCATAGAACCCACGATACAACCGCCCACAAAATCTACAAGGAGGGTGGGATGGAGCCGACTGAGCCCTAGAAGCCTAAGATAAGGCAACTTGTGCCTAGAACCCACCATCATGTTGAGATTGATGATAACCCGATAACTTCTATTAAGAATCATTAGCCGTATAAAAAGAACTAGAACCCCCCCCCCCCCCACTTCTTCTTTAGCCAATTACCACCATCTCTACCACTTTCCCCAGAAGGCCTAAATTTATTTCCCTACCTCTCACTAAACTTAGTCTACTTTTGCTTCTCTTCCTCCACCTGCTGTATATGCATAACCAATCTAGAGATGTCCATGTCCTTAATCAACAAGGAAATCTTACTTAATCAACAAGGCAACCTTACTCCCTAGAATCAACTCACGAGACAATCCCAAAGTGAACTTACATATTCTAGGCTTCCTGCTAAAAACCAACACAGACCTAGACAACTGATGAAATTTCAAGGCATACTCCTTGCCAGATATCCTACCTTTCCTCAAATTCATAAACTCTTTCTCTTTTACCTCCCTTAACTCCCGAAGACAGAAGCGGTCTAGAAATATACTAGAGAAATCCTTCCATGCGGTAGAACCAACATTTTTCCCCTTGACTATTCCCACTCTTCGTACCACTAGTACTCTATATTTTTCAATTGGTAGGCACTTATCACCATCAACCTCTGAATTATACAAACCCAGAAGATCATTTCCATCTCATTAATAAAAATTTAAGGATCCTCCTCATCTTTTGTACCAATAAACATAGAATAATGCAACCTCAGGAACTGGCTAACCCTTACGGCCTTGGAAGAAGGACTAACAAGAACATCACGCCCAAACTAGGAAGCTACCAACTGAGTTAATAGGGTAATAGAGGGACAAAACTCAACATTAGTGGCCTCCTCTTGAGGTAAATGAGTATGAGTATTGCCCTCAAAAGTAGGATCAGCAGGGATTAATGGAACCCCATGATAAAATTTAGATGCAGCAAACCTTGACCAAATCTAGACTCCAAAAGTTGGATGAGCTCCATCAAATTTGTCCTTAGTTGGGATAAAAGAGTTTGCATGAACATCATTCTTGGAGTCATGATCTGAAAGATAAGCAAATAGAAATTAGAATAATTCAAGACCTTAGACTCTATAGCTCAAAGTAACACAATAAGAAAGTTAAATATTTCTAAATGTATCATAACCTCTCTCTTATAAGTGTGGTGTTTTAGACAACCATAAAAGAGACCTACTACGGCATTATGGATACTCCACTGACCTTAAACCTAAGCTCTGATACCAACTTGACATGACCTGGACCAAGGCCTTGTCATAATAGGCATCTCAAGTCCAACAAGGATCGGAGACCACCCCCGATACCTAATCCAACCAACCAACATATATCCTGAGTCGAATAAATTCTAACTTATAATAATGATAAAGTAATTCAAAATATATTGACTTTGGGATAGGTCCATGACCATGACCAGACCAACCTAAACAAGTCAAACCATCCAATACCAAACCAACAAACACAACATAACCAAATCCATATCCAATTCATAACATACCTAAGTCCATAATTTGTCAATACAAAGCCTCTAAACAAAATAAAAATATTCGATTGAGACATGCCCTCGACCATAGCCAAAAACAATATCCAAGTCTAAACCAATAAAGATAAAAGAAACTTAAAGCAACAAATAGGCCCTTCTAAAGTATGGAATCTCACCACTTTAAGTCAACATAAGTTATCCCTGAATCTAAGTCACTGGGTATGAGTTGTGATAGTATAACTATCACCTGTATCACTTGAGGATACAGTGTTCTAGGATGGTTTGTGGTTGAGCACTAGCATTTAACTTAAGGATAAGAATAAAATAATACCAATAGTTTAAAACCAATCATCCAATATGCATAACCAATATAATATATATACACACATATATACCATGCCAAGATAGGGAACAAGATTAGCATAAGCTTTAAACATATTAACCTAGGAAGTATAGCTTAACCGTCATGTAACAAAGCACCCACAGGCTATATGGTCCTAGATATCCCATAGCTGGAAGGGCCCCAATAAGTGTAGCTATACGAATAAGAGAAAATCCATAACCTTATATACCTATATGGGAGAATAAAAACTCCTGGAATAATCAAGGTGACTTTAGAACCAACACATTTATTATTGGATACACTAACCTCCCATTCATATATCCATTCGGGGGAATCAAACCACTCGATCATAAAGACACCTGCACCGGCTAGAGCAATTTCTAGTGTTAGTCCTTCGAACTTTACTTTCACAGCTCGACTACATATCCCGCTTTAAAGCGCAACATAAAACCATCATTTCACATACACAAAAATTAAGCCAATTACATACCAAAGGAACTTCGTTGGTATTGTCATACCAAACCACTTTCAAGCATACAATATGCCATTACCATTATCAATCAAAAAACCATTCATTTGACTATAGGACTCGGAGCCATTGTCTAAAAAAGACATTAGTTTAATTAAAAACTTAGGGACTTGAAACCATTATCTAATAAAGATATAAATCAAGTTAATGTTTAGGGACTCAAACCCGTTTAGCCAATTAAACCAACAAGGTTACCATTTGAATCATTACATGGACAACAAGGCCTTCACAAAACCATTTACCAACCATTAATATTCATTAGGCTAATGCCTTAGTTCAAAACAACATTTAACATATGACTAGTTTATTTTATAGACATTTTTACAAATACTTTGAGGGCATACCATTACCAAAATCAAAGTAAGAACCACCAAGTTTAGGTCTAACCATTACCCAATTGTTAAACCATAATTACCAAGCACCCACATGTATAAAACCATCCTTAAAACATGTATAAACATGATTGAAACCAAGAGTAAATAATACCCAAAAATATGCAACAAAACCCTGAACATTGGTTTTCAAAACCACTAATAATAAATTATAAAAAAAGTTTTAAATACATGATTTTCATGAACTAACAATGAGGGAAGAGTCATATGTCTCATTCATGAATATTCATAGAAAGAACTTGACATTTGTGCCTCAAAATGAACATCTTATAGATACCCTAGCGTAATCGTCAAGAGAGTGTTTAGAGAGAGTTTTTGGAGTGTTTTGATCCTACAAAGTGTGTTATGAGAGGCTTAAATATGTTTTAAGACATGGGGTCTTATGGGTTTTAGGGTGGAAAATATCTAAAATGTCCTTAGCTTAAAAGATAAAAAATATGTGCTGGAGGGTACGACTCCCCCTAACTCGTACACTAATCATACGAGTGGTACACATCACTCGTATCCTAGATAGAATGTTAGACTTAAATTTTGTCCAATATATAATTTCATGGCCTAACTCGTATCAAATTATACGATTGGTACCCTAGAACTGTACCCTTGGTAGAATCATCTAGGCTAGTCATAGGGCATCATATGATTTAACACTATACTTATTGTACCCTAAGATAGAACTAGTATGATGTCCATGCATACCTTGGATAGAAATCAACCAAAACCATACTAAGTATTATATAACCAATGACTCAAAATTGTATCCACATCATGTGATAAGTAATCACAAGTCATATGATGTTGAGCGAGCTCAAAATCCAAAATTTCCAATGGTCAAAACTAGGTATAGAGTGCCCAATCTCAGGCTGATGAGGCCCAATCAACTCTATTATATCCTCTTGCAGGTTTTATGGTAGATTTCATCATGGATTTGAGATGAAGAGAGGGACATATGCTCCAACTATGGTCATCTACGGCATATGCTTAGAAACTATCCGGTTGGTAAGGTTTTGTTAGGGGAAAATAAAGTTCCAGCTGCTTCATTATTAGCTTCGATACCAAAGGGTTCACCATCTAGTTCCAACACTGGTCGAAATAGTCTTTATGCTCTCACTACTCTATGGGAGTTTGAGGAATTTCCTGATGTCATGAATAGTACACTAAAACTCTTTTCTTGTAATGTGTACTATTTACTTAATTTGGGATCCTCTCTCTCTTATGTGACTCTATTTATGGCTGTGCATTTTAGTTTTAGTCTGTAGTGTGTTTCAAATCCTTTTTATATTTCTATGCCGGTATGTCACTCTGTGATTGCTAGAAGAGTTTGTAGGTTGTGTGTTGTATCTTTTGATAGTACAAAACTTTGGTGGATCTATTTGAATTGGATATCATCGATTTTGATGTCATATTCAGAATGGATTGGTTGCACTCATGCTATGATTATCTAGATTGTTAGACCCATAAGGTTGTATTTAAATTCCATAATGAGCCGATTATTAAGTGGGAGGGTGATTCCCTAACCTCTAATGGTAAGTTCAAATCATACCTTAGAGCTCAGAGATTAATCACCAAGGGGTGTCTCTGTCATCTGGTTTAGGTTAAAGATTCTAACTGAGATGGTCCTTCTTTGCATTTTATATCGGTGGTGAATGAACTTCTTGAGGTCTTCCTTGATGGCATTCTTGATGTTTGGCCTCCTGATAGGGAGATCAAGTTTAGGATCAATCTTGTTTTGAACACACATCCAATATCTATTCTCCAACTTAGAATGGATCTAGCTGAGTTACAGGAGCTTAAAGAATAATTAAAGGATTTATTACACAAGGGTTTCATCATTCCTAGTGTCCCAGTGGGGTGCACCGGTGTTATTCGTACATAAGAAGGATGGTTCACTTTGGATGTGCATTGATTATTGATAGTTTAATAAGGTAACAGTAAAGAATAAGTATCCTCTTCTAAGGATAGATGATTTGTTTGATCAGTTACAAAGTGCCAATTTCTTATCCAATATTAATGTTTAATTCAGGTATCATTAGTTAAAGATTAGGGAGGTGGATATCCCTAAGAAAAATTTTGTACTCGGTTTGGGCACTTTGAGTTTATGGATTTTTCTTTTAGGTTGACTAATGCCCCTACGGCATTCATAGATGATGAATACAATTTTTCTTCAGTTTTTAGATCTGTTTGTCATTGTGTTCATAGATAATATTCTGGTGTACTCGAAGAGTAAGATGGATCATGCTAATCACCTCCACATTGTGTTGCAAACGTTGAAAGAGAGATAGTTGTATGCCAAAATTTTAAATATGAATTCTGGTTGAATGTTGTTACTTTTTTGGGTCATATCATTTCTAGTAAAAGGATCATGGTGTATTTACAAAAAGTTGCAGTGGTGAAGAAGTGATCTATACCAATGACTCCAATCAATATTAAGACCTTCTTGGGTTTAGTGGGTTACTATAGGAGGTTTATAGAGTGTTTTTTTACTATAACTATCCCACTAACTTAGTTGACTCAGAAGAAGGTAAAGTTCTTATAGTCTTATGCTTCTGAGGTTAGTTTTGAGAAGCTGAAGGATAAGCTAACTTCTTCTATGGTCTTGACCTTGCCTAAATTCACAGATAGGTTTATAGTCTAGAGTGACACATCCCGTTTGAGACTTGGATGTGTTCTAATGCAGCATAGTAAGGTTGTAGCTTATGCCTCTAGATAGTTAAAGGTGCATGAGAGGAACTATCTGACTTATGACTTGGAGATTTTGATGGTGGTATATGTGTTAAAAAATATGGTGACACTATTTATATGCAATGCATTTGGATATCTTTTCTGATCATAAGAGCTTGCAGTATGTGCTTACACAGAAAGATTTAAACCTCAAGCAAAGGAGATGACTTGATCTTCCAAAGATTATGACATGAGTCTTCACTAATATCCAAGTAAAGCTAATGTGGTTGTTGATGCTCTTGGTTGGTTATCTATGGGAAGTCTGGATTATGCAGATGAAAAAAAGCGTGATTTGGTAAAAGACATTCACCATTTGGCTAATCTTAGAGTTCGACTCTTGGAATTTGAGAATGGTGGTTTGTTTGTGAAGAAAGTGGTGCAGCTATCTCTTGGTGTTGAAATTAAGAAAAAATAGATGTTACATCCTGTGTTGATGAGGATCAAGGGTGATGTGGGTGGGAAGAAGGTGTTGTCCTTCAAGATTAGTGTGATTGTACCTTAAAGTACCAAGGGAGATTATATGTTCCTGATATGGATGATTTTCAAGAAAGGATTTTGGTTGAGGCATATGAGTCACACTATGTTGTTCATTCTGGATCGATGAAAATATACCATGACCTCTAGGAGATGTATTTATAGAACAATATGAAGAGAGATGTGGATAATTTTATGGCCAAGTCCATTTGTGCCAGCAAGTAAAAGTTGAGCACATGAGGCCTAGGATATTGTATCAAGAAATTGAGTTACCAGAATGAAAGTGGAAAGTGATCAATATGGATTTCGTATTGGGTCTTCCTTAGCCTCAGAAGTAATTTGATTCGGTTTGAGTTATCGAGGATAGGATGACAAAGTCATTTCATTTTTTGCTAGTGAGGATTAACTTCTCAATTGAGGATTATACAAGGTTGTACCTCCAAGAGATTTTGAAGTTGCATGGGGTACCTATTTCTTTCATCTCTGATCATGGGACACCATTTTTATCTCACTTTTGGTGGTCGTTTTACAAATATTTGGGATCAAGGTAAGTCTTAGTACTGCTTCTCACCCGCAGTCGAATGGTCAAGCTAAAAAAACTATTCAGACATTGAAGAATATGCTTTATGCTTGCGTGATCGACTATGGTGATAGTTGGGATGAGCATTTGCCTCTTATAGAGTTTGCCTATAATAATAGCTACCACTCTTACATTGGGATGGCTCTGTTTGAAGTGTTGTATGGTAGGAGGTGTAGCTATCCTATTGGGTGGTTTGAGGTTAGTGAGGTGGATATGCTTTGCTCATATTTGGTTTACCAAGTTATGGAGAAGCTGAATGTTATTTGGGATAGGATTAAGGCTGTCTAAATTCACCAAAAGTCCTATATAGATATAAGGCGTAGGAAGTAATAGTTTGAGGTTGGGGATAGAATGTTCTTGAAGGTGTCTCCCATGAAGGGTATGATGCGGTTTGGTATGAAGGGAAAGCTCAGTCCTCAATATATTGGTTTGTACTTGGTTTCGGGAAGAGTTTGCAACATTGTATATGAGTTGGATTTGCCTTCTAGTTTAAGCTCCATTATCCCGGTATTCCATGTCTCAATGTTGAGAAATTGTATTGGTGACTAATAGCATATTGTGCCCACCAAGGTATTTCAAATTCCCTATCTTATGAAGAGATCTCGATTGAGATCTTGGATCATCAGGTTCATCGGTTGCGGACTAAGGATGTGGCCTCGGTAAAGGTTCAATGGAGGAACCACAAGGTGGAAGAGGCTACATGGGAAGCGGAAGAGGATATGAAGTCCAAGTATTCGTTCCTATTTTCTACTCTAGAAATTTGTGCAGAAGGTATATGTTCTTCATAACATCTTTGTTTACAAACTTTGTTGCAGGAAAGATAAATTCAATCGTGTTCTATTTTCTATCTTAAAGGTTATAGTAGAGACGTTTGGGGGTTTAATTATGTTTGTATTGTTGTATCCTGTTATTCGAGGATAAATGATCCAAGTGGGGGAGAATTGAAACACCCTGAGTTCTGGTCTTTGCAAATTTCGTGAATCTTGAGCTTTCTAGCCCTCCTACCACCCACTATGCTAGTTGTATGCTATGGGTATGGGTCTAGGGTCTCTAGTCGTATGTTGGTTAGGGTGATGTTGTTCAAGTTCTTTCCTTTGTACAAGAAGACTCTATATGAGTATTATATATATGATACGAGATGTAAGGTCTAAATCATGTGTTATCCAGTGTCTAGCCTAGATGTTCTGCTTAAGGTACAATTTAGGGGTATTTTTCATATGGCGATGATACGAGTTAGACAAGGGGAGTCGTATGTTGGACAAAATGTGATGTCCATCTTTCTGATAAAGGTACGAGTAAAAGGTACCACTCATATGGTGTAGGTACAAGTGAGGCTTCAAAATCGTACCCATCTGTAAAAAAAATTTATTGTTTAAGTTGGGGGTATTCTGGACACTTCCCCCTAATAACTCCTTTGTATCCCATGACATAAAACACTCTTGGAGGCTTCCTTTATTTATTATTCTCATCTAAAAACTCATACATCTCTCTCAAGTTCTTGGTTCAAGAAAGGCTAGGGTTTTCTTCAAGGCAATAAATTAAGGCTCTAAAAGGGTAGTTTCTCTTCGTCTTCCTTGTTATCTAAGGCATGTTAATCCTCCCTCATTGTTAGTTCAAACTAAAAGCAAGTTTTACTTAATGGTTTTCAAGTCATTATTGTGGGTTTGTGTTGGTTTAGAAATATATGTTGAGGGTTTTAGTTACTAATGGTTGGAAGACATTTTCCCATGTTTTATTTATAGTTTTTCATGTTATAATGTTGATTTGAATATGTGGTTGCATGGGAATTATTAATTGGTTCTTGGTTTTGGTTTTGAAAATTATATTCCCTCAACATGTTTGTTAAAATGCCAATGAGAATGTTTTTGTCACATAATTGACTTTTACTGAAAACCTTGCATTACATAATATAGTAATGAAAGCTTAAATGGTTTGATTGAATTAAATGATTTGGAAGTGCCTTGGTGTCCATGGTTTTTGATTGATTGGAAATACTATGGGGTATATGGTAATTCCCTAAGTATTGGCTAATGACATTGCTTGCAAGCTATAGTTGGTATAATGATACCACTTCATAATGCCTTGATAATTAAATTCTGGAATTGGTGGTTTGGTCATGATCTAAAAGTTTTAATTGGACAATAATGGTGGGTTGTTATAGCTAACCGCGAAGGTGTAATTCCAAAGGATGGACACTGGAAACTCATGTTTGGAAACATGAAGGTTAGTCATGGTGACCATATACTTATGGGGCACACGGGAATTCCCTAAGTTTATACTTGTATATATGTATCATGGAGGGAGAAGGGTACACGGGAATTCCCAGCCCCTATGATATCTCCAGTTCATGTGGATCCATGCATTGAGACCCGTCCAGGGGGTAAAAATGGACCCATATAGCCCGTGGGTGGTTTTATCACAGTCAAGTTATACAACCCAAAATAAAGGTTTCAAATGCATGCTAAACCCGATTCACTTTCTCGTCATAGTATATATATATATATATATATATATGTGATTGCACATGGTTATTTACTTCGATTTTGAATAATGACATTATTTTATCCTTACTCCTGAGACATACTAGAGTTCACCCACTAACCCGTCTTTGGGCGCTATATCCCCACGTGATGCAGGAACCAATCACACTACTAATCTTGATCATTGATCTTGGATTAGGCGATAACTTTGTATTGGATTGAAATGGCGAGCTTCCATACTTCGAAAGACTCTATTTCATGTTATGGATATCTTTTCATACTTTTGTTTATTTCTTGGACCTTGGTTTTGCTATGGTCGGGTGCATGTCCTGAATAGATGTTCTTTGTTTTAGGATTGAGGCTTTGTGTGACTACTTTGGGCTTGGTCGGTGTCGGTATTGGTGTCATCCTTGACATTAGTATCAGTATTTTGGCTAACACCGATTGGATATTTGGTTGGATGGTTGGTTGGTTATAATTATGGATTTTTTTATTATCTTTAATTATTCATTGTTCTATCTTGTTATATGTTCGGAATTCATCCAACATAGGGTGCAGGGAATTTATGGTTGGGCATTGGGGGTGGTGTCCGGTCCCAGTTAGGCTAGAGGTACCCGATATGACTAGGCCCTAGTTTCAGTCGTGTCATATAGTAACATTATGATTGAAGCACTGAAACAGACATGCCTTAAATGACTTATAATAATTAATTAGAAGTGATATAGCATAATTACTATAAAAAAAGTACTTGTGAAAAAAGTTAAGTGGGTCTCATATAAGATGTCAAGTTAATTAAAATATCTAGAGTTAATTTATCATGTTATGTCTATTTTATTTTTTATTAAGCATTATTAATTTTTTAATACTTAGATGACTTGTAATAATTAATTAGGGGTGATATAGTAAAATTACGGTTGGAGAAGCTGAACCAGCTATTAATTTTCTAATACGCAGATTAACTTATAATACATAATTATGGGTGATATAGTAAAATCACGATTGAAAAGCCAAAACAGACATGTGATAGATGTCTATTTACTTTTTTATTAAATATTATTAATTTTTAAATACATAAATGACTTATAATCATTAATTAG
Organism: Capsicum baccatum var. pendulum; assembly: GCA_030864225.1. Classification (NCBI taxonomy): domain Eukaryota; kingdom Viridiplantae; phylum Streptophyta; class Magnoliopsida; order Solanales; family Solanaceae; genus Capsicum; species Capsicum baccatum. The sequence continues at coordinate 90,371,485 of CM061560.1, read as the reverse complement.
GGGTGATATATTAAGTCGGTTGGAAGCAGGCACAACGACAAAGAGGTGTCTGCTTGTTCACACTTCTATATAGTACTAATATTGTTGTGAAAACTTATTTATACCTCTAGATTTAAGGTATATGCCTATCTATTACACAACAGATGGAAGGAGAAAATAAACTACTTGTTCAGCTTTAATTTATTTGAAAAAGGTACGAATATACCCTGAACTTTAATAAGTAGTACAAATATATCCTCCGTCATATTTTACATATAAATATACTTTTGCCATTAATGAAAAGATTCATATATACTCCTAAAATTCAATAAATGATACAGATATACCCTCTGTCAATGAAAAGATACATATATACCCCTGAACTTTGATAAATAGTACAGATATACCATCGACCATATTTTTGGTACAAATATACCCTTACCATTAAATAAAATATACGTATATATCTTTCTCGCTAACGGCGAGACAAGTGTCACAATCTTGTTCATTTTCCCTTTTTAAATTTAATTTATCCTCATCCTATTCAAAAATAACTCTAATTTAAGCCACTAATTGATCCAAATGTATGACGGAGGGTATATCTTTACCATTTATCAAAATTTAGAGGTATATTTGTACCTAAAATATGACTGAAGATATATCTGTATCACTTATCCAAGTTTAGAGGTATAATGTACCTTTTTATTAACGAGAAAGGCATATTTGTACCTAAAATATGACAGAGGGTATATCTATACCATTTATCAAAGTTCAGAGGTATATTCGTACCTTTTTAGTAATTTATTTGTTTGGTTTTGATTTGACATAAAACTTTAAAAGATAGATAAGATTTTTAAATTTTATGATTATAAATTAAAAATAAGTAGAATATATTAAAATATCTGTTAATCTTATAATCTGAAATGTGACATGATAAAATAGTATTAAACAATTTCCAGAAAGGGAAAGAAATGTTTTTTAAGACAGAATTAGAAAAAAAAAAGATAAGACAAACAAATTAAGAAAGTACTAATTTGAAAAGCATCATTTTTCATTATTTATATGTAAATATATGTTGTTGTAGAGCATCATCCCACATAAAAGGAGCTTACTTTCACAGAGACTTTTTAACAAACCAACAATGTGTCAGATTGGATTTCTAGTTCCATCTTCAGCTCAACCCCCTACAGTCATGTATTCAATTCTTAAATATTCTCTTCACTGACATAATTAGGATTCCAAATGTCGGTTCGGATTTGAAAATTATCTAAAATAAATTAAATAGAAAAATTAGACAAAATATTCAGTAGGTTTGATTTCTTACACAAAAATATGCCACTCATTTTTCGAAGACAAATAATAACATAAATATACTATTAAATATATTATTTAACAATCAATATTACAAAATTTGACAGTAGTTTCACTTTTCAAAATATGCCAATAGAATCTTATAAAAAGATTAAAAAAAATCACTGTAACTATTTTTTAATATTTTGTACTCAATTTTTTGAGATGTATTATATAGTAAAAGTTAATACTAAAATAATATAACAACAAGTAGAGAGGGATAACAATTGATTTCTTACTTACAGTTCATATATGTATGTATACAATGTGGGGTTAAGGGCTATTTATAGCCCAATGATATTTCCTAGGCACAGAGTATATTTGGGCCTTACAAAACTTAGGCACAAATGAAAAATATACACCCAAATTAGGGTGTCTTTCAAATTTTATCCCGAAATAAAAAAGCTTTATTAAAATAGCCTTAACTTGTTAAGTCATATTTTTTTGGACAAAAATACCCTCCTGCAGAATATTTACCATTAAACCTCTTTCTTCCAAATTTCAGAATCGATCTCCTGCCAAAATACTCATTGTTAAATCTCTTTCTTTCAAATTCCAGAATCGTCTTTCAAATATTTGGGGAATTGACTTTAGCAGTAAGGGTTCTTCAGGTATGAAATTCATCACCAAAATTCATTGGGGTAATTTTAGCTTATTGATGCATTGTGGTAATTTTAGGTCATTATATAATTAGCATATTAATTTGATTTTTGGGGAGGTGAACGTAAGCTGAAGTTTTGATATGTTGTTGTTGTAGTAACATATTTACCATTGAGGAATTGTGTCAAACAGGTTGTGGGGAGTTTGTTATTGCGGTTATAATTTTGTTTGATTAGTTTTGGGGGGTCAATCTTGGAGGAAAAGACCGTTAATATGGGAGTTAACGTTGATCGCAACAGATTTTGGGAAGGACAAACGTATAAGGTGAAGGTGGTAAAAGAAATTAGTTTCAAATATTTCAAACTAGTGGTATAATTAGCATTAAAAGATGATGAGGAATTGTGTCGAATAGGTTGTGGGGAGTTTGTTATGGCGATTAAAATTGTGTTTAAGTAGTTGCGAGGGTTTGGTCTTGCAGGCAAAGGCTGTGTTTTCCATCTCGGATGAATCTATCTTATGTTTTAGAGAGTAAAGAAGCACTAACTTATTGATTCTAAGAGAGAGCACCTTAGATATTAGCTTGTATAACATAGAGAAACAGGCAATGGGTTTAAACTCTCTAATGGTAGTAGAATTTGGCACTTTAGGTAACATGGTTACTATTGTACAGTTCACTGCATTATATAATTTTTCCGTGTTAAAAGAATCCTTCATTGTTGAACACGCACCATATTTAATCCTTCATATTTTGTTAACTATAGTAGTATTGGTATGTCTACTTTAGGATAGTAGTATTCATGAATTCATCTCTTTTTACTGCTCGCGGTATGGAAGGTTAAGGTATTATTAACTGAGAATTTTGGAAGCATACAATAAAAGTCTAAGTATATATTATCATTCCCACATCCTTTATCATCTGGCCTTTTTCTTTATCCAGAGTAATTTTGTTTACGAAATTACCAAAAAGATAAGAATACCAAGGAAACAAATACAACCAAACAGCAGTATTACTATATCTAACTTGGTTGAGTATTTCAACATGCTTAGTATTCCAACTTGCTTAGGAGCTGGCGTGTCATCTTAATCATGTAGTCCACGGTTCTTGTCAGTATCATCGTACAAATCATTTCCATACAGATGGAGATTTGATTGTCTAGAATGTTGAACATGGTGGGTCTGCTCCTCATAAATATAGTCAACACTTTTTACCTCACAATCTGATGTATCGATTTTGAAGCTATGTCCCATCTAATTAACGTATTCATAATGACCTCTTATGATGCCACAATTACATGCATTTGACCTACAACGTTAAATTAATATGATTAGAAAATCTGTATATATGCAAACTGATGTTGTGAAACCAATTTGACCCGTTGTGTTTGGTTAAGAATATATAGTGAAGTATTCGAAGTTTGCTCTCTAACATTTGAAGCTTTTCGATGAGATATTCGCATAATTAAGTATTTATCATAGCAATTAGATGCCTTATGTTTGAGTCTAACTACACTAAACTACACGGAGTTTGAATCACCTTGCTTATACATAAAGCTCTAAATTTTTATTGTAACATTCCCTCTTCAATATTTCTCTACTTCTTAATAATAGTCAGTACATCATTCTCTTTCAAGGCCATACTATCAGAGTACTGAGTTGATGAACTATGTTGTATCACCTGCAACGTATCTCTGGAGTAAACAACACTCTCAGAATCACCTCTATAGTGTGTGTTATTCAGAAGTTTCAAGTGCGATTTTAGCATCTTTAGATTCTTCCACACATTTCAAGTTATGCCCCATGGGAAATCGTTGACACTGACTTAGTCTATAATGATTTGGTAGATGACCTACAACTCTTGCCCCAGAGGCAAGACTGAGACAGTTACACCCCATGGGCAAGTGTTGACACTGCCATAATCTGTAATGATTTGGAAGATGACCTATAACTCTTGCCCTAGAGGCAAGACTTTGACTATTATGCCCCATGGGCAATAGTTGACTATACCTTATTCTTTAATGATTTTACTTGTTGAAGATATATATTCTAAATTAAATTGTTACTAATCTTTTGTTGTTTCATTTTTCACAAGGGTTATGCTTGGAATGGATGAAAACGAAATGAGTATTGAAAGTATTGATAGAAATAATGAGGTACAGGTTATTGAACAAATATTGGATGCTGAAATAGCTGAGCCATCAAAGATTAAGAGGATGTGCCAAAAAAAGAAGAGGATACTTGATATCGAGACTACTCTCTTGAGACACAATGCCTCTTTGAATGAGGTATATGTCAAGTTGATCTTCATTGACCAAAAAAATATGATGACATGTATTTCAAACATTGCAATTACACACAACATCCAATTTAAGGTTATCAAATCAAGCACAACAAGATATTCACTGTGATGTTTGGATGATAACTATGTGAGGCAGTTTCATAACTCGAAGATTCTCAATTCCTTGCTCTTTCAGGTTACTACATATGAAAAGGCTCACAGTTGTTTGGTTGATTTCATAACATTAGACCACAGGAATGCTACATCAAAGATCATATGTAACTATATACTAGATCTCCTGTGTGACTCTAGTAATATAATCACACCCAACTTCGTAGTAGATGAAATGAGAAGGAAATACAGAATCATTATATCCTACAACAAAGGATGGCTAGCGATACACCATACATATATGGTGATAAGAGGTACCGTGGAAGAGAACTACAACAGGTTGCTATCGTATCTTCACATAATGAAAGAAAATAACCCAGGCACGTACACAAACATAAAGAGGGACGATGAGAATAGGTACAAATGCTATACTGTTGAAAATGATAACTTTTGTCCAAGAGGCAACAATTTACTCTTTATTTTTACTGATTAGATTATTAACATAGATGGAACTCTTACATTATGGACAAGACTTGGTTTAGAAAATTGTTAAAATTGAAAACTTTTTCCCAAGCGGAAACAATATATCCTTTATTTGCACTGATTAGATTATTAACATAGATGGAACGCTTGCCACATGGGCAAGACTTGGTTCAGAAAATTTTTGAAATTAAAAACTTTTTCCCAAGAGGCAACAGTTTATCCTTTATTTGAACTGATTAGATTATTAACATTAATGGAACTTTTGCCTCATTGGCAAGACTTAGTTTAGAAAATTATTGTACAAATGTTATCCTGTTGAAGTTGAAAACTTTTCCCCAAAAGGCAAAAGTTTATTCTTTAATTGCACTAATTAGATTATTAACATACACGCAACTCTTGCCTCATGGGGAAGACTTAGTTTAGAAAATTATTGTACTCTGATTATAAAAATCAAATGTAAATTATTACTAATATTCTTTTGCTCAACACAGGTTTCAATATGCATTCTTTGCTTATGGTGGTTCAATCGTTGGAAAGACCAACTATAGACCGATAATAATGGTAGATGCAATATTTTTGAAGGCAAAATATCATGGTGTCCTCATGAAGCAGTGTCAAAGGATGGAAAAAACAAAATATTTCCTTTGGCTTTTGGAATTGCAGACTCAGAAAATAATGAGTCATATAAATGGTTCTTCAATCAGTTAAGGCATGCAATTGGGGTACGTGAACAATTGCCTATTCTAGTTGATCGTCACCCAGCCATTACAAATACAAATACAAATATCTATCCAGAGTTTCAGTATGGAAAATGCATCTATCACATGGAGAAGAATTTAAGAAAAAGATACTTCTCAGATGTGGTTCTATCACTCTTTTACAACGCAGCAATAACATACAAACGAACTAAATTTTATACTTTCATGGATGAGATAGAAAAAGTCGACAAAGTTAATGTGGAGTACTTGAATGAATAAGAATGATAAATGTGTGCTCTTTCATTTCATACCAATAGAAGGTACAATATGCTTACGACTAACAACGTGGAGTCCATGAATCTGATACTAAGAAAAGCCAGGCAACTTTCAATAATGGGACTGATCGATTACATTTAGAACAAGTTACAAAGATGGTTTTATGAAATAAAATAGAATCGCAAGGCAACTTTCATGACATCATACGTTGTGCGGAAGTGGAGGTAACTAACAAGATTCAAGTCGCCTTGAAATTGAAAGTAAGTAATTGAAATTGTATTTTGATAATAGGGAAATATACTATTACTCTTTTTTTATCACAGATTATACATAGCTGGTTTACTGTTATTTGTGATTTATTGTTAGTTTTTTGACTTTCTTGAGATTCGTGCGCAAAATATGCATTTTGTTGCTTCTGCTCATAGTTGCGTGATTGTTTGTGATTTGATGTTGTATGCTTGGTTGTAGCTATTTTTTGGTTTCCTCAAGATTCATCCTCTATGTATGTTTGATTGCTCTATATGACTGATTCTGCTCATATAGTAGATGTTTTACTATCATAGTTGATTCTACTCCTAGATTAGATGCAATATCTATTTTATCTCAGTTTATTTGTAGCTGATTCTCCTGCTCATATGTTGAAAGCATCACTATTGAATCAACTGTTGTTCCTAAGCAAGGTTCTTTCTTTTCCATATAATATAGGGAATTTGACTTTGAAATCTCATTCCTTGGATGACAGATCCTTCCCCTACAGTTTTCCTGACCAAGACAAGAATCAAAACTCTAACTATCCCCTATATTGACCCTTCTTTTCCATTTTGAAATAGAACCTTAATTGTTACTCCTTATTATTGGTCACTTATTATTAGATTTTCGATTAGTTCAATATTAGATTGTGATTTGATGTTATATGCTTGATTGTAGCTGTTTTTTGGTTGCCTCAAGATTCGCCCCCTATGTATGGTTAATTGCTCTGTAAACCCAATTCTGCTCGTATACTAGATTTTTCACTAGAAGTTGTCATTTATTTATAATTTTATTTATAGGTAGACCCCATTGATGCAACAAGATTTGTTGTAAGATAAGTAGGAGTTGAATATATTGTAGACCTGAAGAGCAAGACTTATCCATGATTGGTATTTCAAATAGATGAGATACCATACACCCATGCAATTGTAGTGATAGAGAATAGACATATGAACAAGTATAGCTATTGTTCTCAGTGGTTCTCAAGACATCTTGTCTACAAACATACCAGGGAGAAATCCTACCAGTTGGAAGCACATCATCATGGATTGTTCCAAATGGCATAAAGGATTTGATCACAAACCCCCCTGGTAAGAAGGTTCTACTTAGGAGAAAACAAACATCCAAATATCCTTATAGAACATAATCTTCAAAAAATAATTATAGATGTTCAAGATGCAAAAATACCGGGCATAACAGATCAAATTGTCACTATACTCCTATCTTTCATCCATATGCAAGAAGATACAGAAAGACAAATAAGAAAACATGATTAGTTTTAGAAGTTGGATCAAAATAGCAGTTATAATAGGATTTTTTATCCCTATTTTAGTTAGTAACAAGTACTTTTGACTTTCAATCACGAATGTCTACTTATTTATATGAAGTTTTAACTTGTGGTGAAGTATTTAACTCAATAAGTTCTTATTGATTGTTTAGAAAAATTACTTAGCATGTTAAATTTTCTTACACATTGCTGTGTAAAAATATATTCATATTAACAGGATTCGTGGAAGGACTACACCCCTAATAGATTTGATGTGAATAATTTCATGGGATACACTTTAAAATTTGCCTTAAAGGAAAGATGCAGAACAAATTGTGTCCCATGGGCAAAATTTGACACTACCTTATTCTGTAATGATTCGGAAGATGATCTACAACAGTTGCCCTAGAGGCAAGACTTAAGCCCCAAAGAAACAAGCTATGCCCTATGGGCAAGATTTGACACTAACTTAGCATGTAATAACTTGGCAGATGATCTGCAGTTTGTGTCATACAGGAAAAACTTAATACAACAAACAAATAAGTTATGTCCCATGGCCAGGCGTTGATATTAGATTAGTGTGTGATGATTTGGTGGATAATTTATAAGTCTTTCCTAAGAGGCAAGATTTTTAGACCCCAAAGGAATAAGTTATGCCTCATGGGAAAGAGTTGACACTAACTTATTCTGCAATACTTCGACAAATGATCTAGAACACATGCCCTAGAGGCTAGACTTAAGACATCAAAAACTACAAAAAGAAAAGCATGTGGGAATATTCAATTGTGAGTAGAAAATAAGATGATTCCAATCAACAAATAAGCATTTGACCAAATAAATAAAAGTGGAGAACCAACTACTGAGGAGGACGAGATGACCTTTAGATTACAAAGTCTAAACGGTTTCTTATTTTATGCCATTAAATCGAGGAAAAATGTGATTGAAAAGTTCACAATGATCAAAATACCCATATACCAGCCGCACATAATTAATGATAAGACAGCCCCCACAGGAACAAGTTATACCTCATGGGCATGAATTGGCCCTGCAACATTGTTTACTAATTTATAAGATACTCAATAATTCTTTCTGCAGGGGCAAGACTTGCCACAAGGAAAGGCTAAAAATATTCTTTGATAATAAAACATAAATATACAAAGATACTAACAAATGAATCAGTAGTAATTCTACATTGTATATTTCACGTTATCGCATAAAAAATAGCCGATTCAATTTGTAAAGTCTGTTTAAACTTAACATAATCGCATAAAAATAGCTAAAAATTCTTCAGGTTCAGTGTATTTTAATAACTAAAAAATTAAAAATAGCTAAAAATCCTTCATGTGCAGTGAGTTTCAATAACTACAAAACTAAACTACTACTCCTGGTGCGTCCTCTACCTCTTTTCCTTTCCAAATAATATAACAACTTTTTCTGTAGTATTGTCTTTTATACAAGCTTCTAGTTTTCTTTTTCCATAATCCAACAACAAAGCTCCATACCTCATGTGAACATGACCAATGTAATCTCTTTAGGAATATCTCTACCATGAATGACATATTCAGTAAACGTACAAACAAATGCTCCACAATCGCTGTGATACAAAAGAAATATATTGCGTGAATATATGGAAAACAAAAAAAAAAAGAAGTGAAATGAACATTTAAAAATTGAATGAAATGAGATACCATTAAGTTTGTTGTGGCAGCTCATCAACCATTTTTATTGGCAAAGTGTCATTTTCAGATTTGGCAATGCCCTGCTCAAGATAGAAATTGATCTTTTCAGAAAATACGGTATCAATATTTTTAAGGTAACATCACTTTTTGAACAACTTTATCACCACACCTGGTATGGTTGGAGTCGTATATATATATGCACGAACCAGTAAAGTCAAAAACTCTCAAAATTCAGTATCCAAGTTCAGATTTTTCCCGTGGAACATAAATTGGAAATCACACATAGTCAACCTTGTTTCACGGTATGTTTGCATCACAATAAAATTCCTTGATATACTCCTCAACCCCATGTTTCTCGGAGATGGCAGAAAAATCTTTCCCATTTTCCACAAAATCGTGATAAAGAGCATCAATCTTGTTTCTAAATACAAAATCAGTTGTAGTAAACTTCAAAACAATATTAGGTTCATATTTTTCCTTCTTTCTCATGTATAGAATATTGTGTCCAAATACTACGACAAAATAAAAAGAACACTGAATAAGAGCATTACAACACATTCATCACATAAAGAAGTAACCAAAGTAAGATGATCCCCCAATAGTGGAATATAGTTGACGAAGCACTCAGGCATGTTATGATACAACTCAAACTTACTCCAAGAATTGAATATATAGAAAAGTTTACTGGTTTACACCAAAGTTACAAAGTAGCAGCTATATATTTAGCCAATCAACTACTGAAACAACATCGTTCAAATGGGTGGAGGCCGAATTTTCATAATCTTCAGTATATACACAACAAAGAAAATTTTCATGAAATACAGTAGCTAATCAACACACCACTATTACTATGAATAGTTAATATTATTTTATAACTACCGATACAAATCCAATGAACAACTAAATATGATTACTGCCGCCACTTAAATAGAGTCCAGCACTTGTGACAATACTACTAATTATAATAATAACATAATATACTAGACATAGCAAGGAATCTAATTGAGAGGAGATAAGATGAAGTCCAAAATCATGACTACTATGTATTTGATTTAATTTAATACTACTAATAATATAATACTAACAGACGGTGAAAAGAATAAGTGATAAAACTAGTGGTGAGGACAGAAAGTGAGCAAGTAGCTGCTACCAGTGTAAGTGGCAATACTGGTGGGATCATTGTAAGCATATGAGTAATCTTTAGGGCAAGTAGTCTTGAATATCCTTGAGTAAGCTATTGGCTTGCAAATATAGATTATCTACTAGAAGAAAGAGAGGAACAACAGAAAGGATAAGTCAAAGGCACATTAAAAATATAGACAAGGATAGCAAATGATAATACCGCGTCATTCAAAGGTCGACCACAGGTTGCAAGTGAATAAAACCACTCCTTCGAATTCACAGCACAAGAGCCAAACATTAATCATTCGGGAAATACATCTTTTCTTTTAATGTACTAAGTTATTGTGATTTTTCAATAGCACAAAGTTCAAATAGTCAATCAACCGAGCTACTAAGATTTCTAGTAACATAAAACTTTTAATTCGATCAAGATTTACTTTTTCCATGAAATAAAGAATGTGAGATTATTCAAAATTCACTTAGTAACACAACTAACAAAATTAAAACCTCTTAACTATACAACCACCAATCTGACAAATCCCTAAACATAATTCCCAAAAATATAACAACTTTGTATTATGAGTTAAAAGCTTAAACATAAACAACATAAAGAGATTTAAATACCCAATTCAAAATAACACACCAAAAAAATATAAAATAAATGTAAATGACAAACTGAATTTTGTAGCAACTTACATCAACAATGATCTCAATCAAATTTAAAGGCAAAAGTCCCGAAGAGTTGTAAGCAACATCCACTGAGAGGCTCTCTAATTCTTAATCAGAAGCAACATCCATTTTTTCTATTAATGGAGTTTGAAATTGTGAGAGAAATCGGATGAAGGGGAAGAGGAGAAAGAGAAAGGATTTTGAGAAATGAGGAAAAAAGATGAACGATAAGGAATAATTAACGAAAATTCTGGGAAAAAAAGAGAAATTTAAAAAATTCTAAATGAAGGTTAAAGATAAATACATTTAAAAAGGGGGGAAATTTAGAAATAGATAATGGTTGAAAAAAAAGGAAAAGAGAAAAAAAAATAGAGGTTGAGACAAACAAATTAAAACATGAAAAATAAAGTTAAAGGAAAAATAAAAATTAAAAATAATAAAAATCACAATAATAAATTTAAAGGAAAAAAAGAGTGAAAAATTAGAATAATAAAAATAAAGAAAAAAATAAAAAGTGAAAATACTAAAAAATAAAATTTGAGAAATAAATGAGTATCGAAATGCTAAAAATATATTTGAGGTGTGGAGGGGCAAAATGGTACTTTTAGTATATAAAAAAGTAAGGAAGGGTATTCTTCAAAAACATTCTTATTTAGGGTCAAATATCTAAAGTCACCCATATTTGGGACTATGACATGCAATTTTGCTGGCACAAACGGGGAAACTATTGGGATAACCTCAAAATAAGGTGACTTTCAAATTTTGACCTCAAATAAAAAAAAATTCATAAAAATAACTTTCACCTATTAGGTGATATATTTTCAGATAAAATTGTCTTTGATCAATGGAGTAAATTACATAAATTATCCTCATAATGGATAACAACTCCATACGTATTCATTTTTCAACTTTTATTTTTTTCTCTTTTTAATTCCACTTTTATTTTTATTTTTATTTTCTCTTTTTATTTTTGATTTTTCTCAACCTTTACTTTTTTCCTTTTTTTCCTCTCAACTGCTTTTTTTAATTTTATTTTACATTTATTTTTATTTTTTCTTTCCTTTTTTTTTTATTCTTTTTAGTTTTTCTCAAAACTTACTTTTTTTTTTCCTTTACTCCTCTCAACGTCTACTTTTATATTAAAGAAAAACTTTTTTTTATTTTTCTTTGATTTTTATTTTTTTCTTTTTAAATTTTTCTTTTGACCTTTATTTTTATTTTAGCCTTTTTTATCAACCTTTATTTTTTTCCGTTATCTCTGATCTTCCATGTTTTCTTTGATTTTTATTTTATTAATATTTTTCTTTATTTTATTTTTTTTTGCAATTATTATTATTTTTGTTCTTTTTTTTATTTCTTCCAATCAAGTTATATCTCATGAGCAATAGTTGACACTATCACATTATAAAGGCAAGACTTATGACTTTCAAAAAACAAACTACATTTTATGGGTAAGAGTTGACACTGTCATGTTGTAGAGACAAGACTTATGACTTTCAAACAATAATTTATATTTCATGGGCAAGAGGTGACACTATGACATTGTGTTTGATTTATGAGATGTTCTATAACTCTTACCTTAGAGGCAAAACTTATCTTAAGAAATTTCAAACAACGAATTATGCCCCACTGGCAGCAGTTGACTATAACACGTTATGTTTTCATTTATGTGATGTTCTACAGCTATTGCCTTAGAGGCACTTAGCTCAAAGACTTTCAAACTACAAATTACTCCCCAAGGGCAAGAGTTGACACTATCATGTTATGTCTTTATTTATGAGATATTCTACAACTCTTGCCTTAGAGGCAAGACTTAGCTCAAAGACTTTCAAACTACAAATTGTGCCCCATGGGCAAGAGTTGACGTTGTCTTCATTTATGAGGTGTTTTACAACTCTTACCTTAAAGGCAAGACTTAGCTTAAAACTTTTAAATAATAAAGTATGCCCCACGGAAAAGAGTTGACACTACCACATTATGTCTTTATGTATGAGATGTTCTACAACTCTCGCCTTAGAGGTATGGTTTATCTCAAGAATTTTCAAACTAGTTACGTATATTGGGCAAGAGTCAACACTAACACATTGTGGCTTTTTACTTATGAAATGATCTATAACTCTTATCTTAGAGGTAAGACTCATCCACGAGCAAGAGTTGACATAACCACATTGTGTATTTATTTATGAGATATTTTATAGCTCTTCCCTTAGAGGCAAGACTTAGATCAAGGACTTTCAAGTAACAAGTTGTTCCCTATGGGAAAGAGTTGACATTACCACATTGTGTTTTGATTTATAAAATATTTTGTAACTCTTGTCTTAGAGGCAAGACTTATCCCAAGGACTTTCAAATAACAAGTTATGCCCCATGCGTAAGAGTTGGCACTATCACATTATGTTTTGATTTTTGAGATATTCTATAACTCTTGCTTTAGAGACAAGACTTAGCCCAACGACTTTTAAACAACAAGTTACGCTCCACGGACAAAATTTGACATATTACATTGTGTCTTGATTTATGAGATGTTTTATAAATCAAGAACTTTTAAACAACAAGTTATGCCCCATGGGTAAGAGTTGACACTACCACATTATGTCTTGATTTGTGAGATGTTCTATAACTCTTGCCTTTGAGGCTCGAATTAGTCCAAGGACTTTCAAACAACAAGTTATGATTCATGGGCAAGAGTTAACACTACCACACCATGCCTTGATTTATGAGATATTTTTAACTCTTGTCTTAGAGGCAAGACATAGACGAGAAGTTACGCCACATAGACAAGAGTTGACACTATCATATTGTGTATTGATTTATATGATGCTCTATTGGTCTTGCCTATAAGACAAAACTTAGCCCAAGAACCTCCCAAAAGAACAAGTTACGCCCAATGAACAAGTGTTTGACACTACCACATTATTATTTAATTTATGATATGTTCTATAACTCGTGCCTTAGAAGCAAGACTTAACTCAAAGATTTTCAAACAATAAGTTATGCTCCACAAGCAAAATTTGACACTACCACATTGTGCCTTGATTTATAAGTTTTTCTATAATTTTTATCTTAGAGGCAAAACTTATTCCAAGGAACTTCTTAACACCATTTCATGCCCTTAAATTTGCTTTGATGTCCAAAAAAGAAAATCTCTTTCCGTATTATTTAATTTTTTATTTAATAGCAAAATATAATAGAAGTTGAGAAAAAAGAAAAAAGAGATCAAAAAAAATATAGAAATAAAAAAAAGAGTTTGAGGGCAAAAGGCAAGGAAAAAATAAATATTAAGAAAAAAATGAAGAATTAAAAAAATTGAGAAAAAACAAAAATGAGATGAAAGAAACAAAAATAAAGTTTGAGAAAAATTAGGGAAAAAAGAGAAATAATAAAAATAAAAAATAAAGAAAAATAAAGGTTGAGACAAATGATTTAAAAGAAAATTCAAAAAATGAAAAAAATATATAATGTTTGAGAAAAAACTCAAAAAGAGAAAAATATAAACGTTAAGACAAATGAACTAAAACATGAAAATAAAATTAAATAAAAAGGGAAAATAATAAAAATAAAAATAGAATTTGAGAGTCAAATGGGTATGGAAAGTTTTAAAATATTTGAGGTATAGAGGGGCAAAATTATACTTGTACTATACCTAAAATGGAAGGAAAGCTGGTTTTTAAAGACTTTTCTTATTGGGGTAAAAAATTCAAAGTCATCCACTATTGGGGCTATACCATGTAATTTCTTGGGCACAAAGGCCTTCTACTTAGCCTCCAAGTAGCTGCAAGCTAAGGGAAAACTTTGTCCTTAAGGCTGCCCACATGGCCTATCCATTATATATGAAAAAAATTACATATCATAGATAAAACAATTCTTTAATTATATGATATGATTAAGGTTTTAAAAATTTGTCTACATAGTTATTTGTTAGTTATAAAATTATTTTTTATGGGATCTTATATACAAATATAATATGTAATGTATATAGCAAATAATACTCTCTCTCATATAATTAATTTTCTTAATCTCTCTTATCTAACTAACTAGTTTTGTGGCATTAACTTGTGCACGCTTCTTGAACATATCTCAAATAATTTTTTTCCCAAATCAGTCGATTTTTTTCTTCCTCTAAACATCCATTGTGGGTTTGCATTGAAGATTTTTTAGAGTAGTTTTCCATTCTTAAACATCCAAGGGGATATACATTGAAGATTTTGCGGTAGTATTTATTTTTTGGGGTATATAGATTTTTTTATTTTTTTTTTAGGTATTCTCTAAACGAGCCACTAAGTTTCCTCAAATTTTATCTATTTTCATAGAATAGAAATTATAGTTTGAAAATTGAATTGTATATTAGTGTCAATTTCTCAAAATAAATCTTGATGAATTATTTTTATAATTGGGTATTTGATAAATGCATATAGGTGATTTAATTGTATTCCGTTGCGTAGATTTTGTATATGGGTATGCATTGTTTTTTTTTCATTTGTATATTTTTATATACAAATGAATATATTGGATGTATGTTTTGACGCATATATGAAGATTTTTGTATAACTATATATGTATACAAGTTTGTTCTGAGTATGTACACATACACATATGTATATACATATGTATGTGTTGGTTCATATATATGCATATGTGTATACATATGTTCTATATTTGTGTATATATACATATGCATATCTGTATATATGTATATATAAATATATGCATATAAGTATAATTATTTCAATATACATACATTCATTTTTATACATTATTTATTACATATAGGATGATTATCAGCGCATTAGGATCCTAATATACAAATGTTCAATCATTTAGTTGTATATGTATAATATTATATGTTTATACAATATATTGTTGATAATCATATGTATATGTTTATTCAATACAAGGTTATATGCATATGTATATGTTATACAAATATGTTTGTCTCAAATGTATATGTTTATTCGTGTAGTGTATATGTATAATGTTATATGTTTATACAATATATTATTGATATGCATATGTATATATTATACATTATACGTAATTATAAAATTTAAATGTGTTTTTATGCACAATTGTGTGTGTGTGTGTATATATATGTGTGTGTGTATGTTAAAATTTAATTGTATAAAGTATAATTGGTTTTATACGTTTGTACTAAAAAAGGGTCAATTATGGGAGGAGAATCACCAACAATTTTTATTATATAGAATGAGAATATTTGGAAAAGTTGGAGATAATAATGAGCATTAATTACTCCCCCCCTCCTTTTAAATTAATATTAACTATATTATATAAGTAAGTTTTAAATACATTTGGTTACTAACTAATGTCTATAGAATGTCATTAGTAAAACTTAGACCATGAAGTAAGTTAGGAGGAGTCAAAGGTGTCCATATGTCAAATTTTGCCTTACAAGATTCACAACACTCCATCTTGGATAGCCATGTAAATGAAAATCTATTGAATATGCATTTGTTTAGTGCCTCTTAAAAACCTTATTAGGAAAATCCAATGGGATAAAACATTGGTTAATGAAAAAAGAGTACAGTGTGTATCCTTACTTTTCTTGATGAGGATCCTGATTTAAATTGTTCAGTCGTCTTATTCCAATTTCGTGTACTATCTTCTCAATAATGGAAGTTGGTAAAGACTTAATCAACAAATCCGCTAGATTGTCACTTTCATGGATTTGCTGCATATCAATGTCACTATTCCTATGGAGATCATGTGTGAAGAACAACTTCAACGAGATGTACTTTATTTTATTTCATTTTATAAAGCCTCCTTTTAATTGGGCTATATAAGCAGCATTGTCTTTATATAGGACGGTGAGTATCTTGACATCGTACTTCAGGCCACATCTCTCTTTGATAAAATATATCACTTATCTCAACCATACACATTCTCTACTTGCTTCATGAATAGCTATTATCTCGGCATGATTTGAAGAAGTAGCAATAATATACTATTTTATAGATCTCCATGATATAGCAGTACCGATGTATGTAAATACATAGCCTGTTTAAGATTGAGATTTTTGTGGGTTAGATAAATAACCTTCATCTTCGTAGCCAAGAAGATCTACACTATTTTTTTTAGTATAAAATAGATCTATATCAATAGTTCCTTTTAGATAGCACAATATATGCTTAACTCCGTTCCAATATCTACGTGCATGAGAAGAAGTATACCTTGATATCAAATTAACAAAAAATGATATATCAAGCCTTATAGCGTTAGCAAGATATATAAGTGCACCAATAGCGCTGAGATATGATATTTTGGGACCAAATATCTCTCCATCCACTTCTAAAGGATGAAACAGGTCTTTACTCATCTCAAGTAATCGAACAACCATTGGTGTACTTAATGGATGTTCTTTGTCTATGTAAAATCATTTCAAAACTTTCTCAGTATAGGCAGATTGGTGGATGAAGACCCTTTCTACTAAATGTTCAATTTGTAGACCAAGACAAAGTTTTCATCTCAGATTCTTTTTTAGATATTTAATTACCTTTTGAACTTCTTCTAGAGTTGCAACAAGATTTATATCATCATCATAAACAATGAGTATAAAAAATTCTTAGATAATTTCCTAATGAAAATAGAGGGACAGATGACATTATTTATGTAACATTCATTTAGTACTCATTAAGGAAATTATACCACATATGTCCTGATTATTGTAGACCGTTTGTAATTTGATTGAATACAACTATCAAAATTTGAACAATACGATTCAGGCATCTTTAATCCTCCTAGGATCCTCATATAAATTTCATTATCAAGTAAATCATAAGGATAAGTTGTAACCACATCTAGTAGATGTAATTTAAGATTTTTATGTACAGCTAGACTAATAAGATATCGAAATGTTATTGCATCCATAACAGGTGAATATGTTTCTTCATAGTAGACACCATGTCTTTGAGAGAATTATTGTATAACAAGGTATTTCTTGTATCTTACAATTTTATTTCTTTCATTTCTTTTACGTACAAAGACCCATTTATGGCCAAGTAGTTTTACACCATCTAGTGTTTGGATTATAGGTCAAAAAATCTCCCGTTTAGCAAGTGAGTTCAATTCTAATTGAACTGCCTCTGGCCATTTTGGTCAATAATTTCTTCATCGATATTATTCGATAAATAGAGGTTCAAGGTCCTCATTGTCTTGCATAATATTTAGTATGATATTATATGCAAAAATATTATCCATCATAATTTTTGATCGATCTAAATTTATCTCATCATCGGTAGAACTCATCGAAAGTTCTTCATTCTCTTGACTCTTAGGTTAACTAATTTCTTTAGAAATATCAGGATTAATTAGACCTTGAGCCTTTTTATAAGATTCCTTTATAATGTCATCTTTATTATTTTTTGTGCTTTCTTTCTAGGATTTTTATCCTTCGAACCCAGTGGCCTACCATACTTCAGACATGTTTGAGATCCATAAGCTATGACATTAGTAGATGGTCTTTTTGGGAAATCAATTCGGACAGACACACTAACTGTAGGAATATATGACTTTGTTATCCTTTTCAAATATGTAAATGTGTCTAGCATTTGATTTTCTAGTTTTTGTAAGTGAATGATCTTCTGAACCTCATGTTCACATATGGGGGTACGCTAGTTAAAATAAGATAATGATAAAACTTTACATGCAATTTATCTTTTGAGTTCATGTTTCTCTCACCCTAATTATGGAAAGCTCATTTCATGAAATCGACAATATACAAATCAAGTGGTAAACGAATCTCTTGTCAATGGTTCAAGTTAGCGAATTATGGAGGGTGAAACAAACCCAACATATATTGCTAACATTCTCGGAGGACCATCTTAGTGCAGTATGGCGTTGCTACAGGAACATATACAATATATCTAAAAATTCATAGATAAGAAATATTAAAGAGTATTTATTATAATGAGTTGGTCTGAGAAGAAAAAGTGATGTCGCATGTAAGATTGCATGACCCCAAATAGTAGTGGACAATTTTATTTTCATAAGTAGTAGTCTTGCTATCAAGTATAGGCGCATAATTAAATAACTCAACAAGACCATTTTGAGTATGAACATGAGCCACGTGATGTTGAACTCTTATCCAAATCGATACACATTAACCATTAAAAATTTGGGAAATAACTTCTCAATCATCATCGAGACAAATAGTCTAAGTTGGATAATATAAAAATTGTGCCCTTAATCGTATCATTTTACGCCAATATTTTTACAAATACCAGATTATGAGATAAAAAAAGGCATACTTGAGGCCACCTTGAAGATGCGTCTATTAGGACCATAAAATATCTAATGACCCACTGGATGGATGAATAGGCCCACCTAGTAAAACACCTTGGCTTTGGACCCTTAGAAAAAATTCTCTAACCTTGAGTTTCTAGACAAGGTACAACTTGAAGGTATAAGTCGTATACTATGGTACAGTTTAGAGGTCCTAACTCATATGTATCATGGTGTGTTCAAAGCCAATTACTATCTAAGGTACGATTGAACATCTTACTAGTCGTTAGTTAGGGTTCAAATAGTATGTTGCCAAGTCATATGGTGCCCTAAGTCTTGTCTAAAGTATTCTATCTAGGGTATAGATCACAAGGTGCTTCTCGTATACTAGGATATGGGGTTATTCATGTATGGTTGTATGTTGGTCAGTATGGGGATCCAAGATGATGCTAGGTACGATATAAGGGTACCACTCGTACCCTAGGGTATATTTTAGTGGAATAAGGTGTACCCTCCTGTGTGCATGTTTTAAGTTTTTAAGTTGGGGTATTCCATACATTTCCCATCCTAAAAACCGTAAGTCCCTATGTCTTAAAATATGTTGTGGCCTCCATAATCCACTATTGGAAGATCAAACACTCCAAAAACACTATCTAAACTCTCTCATGAAGTTAGGGATAGGGTTCTTCAAAGGTGATCATCTTGAGGCTTAAGATTTAAGTTTCTTCTGTGAATCTTCTTGAATAAGTCATGTGACTCTTCCCACATTGTTAGTTCAGAAATATCATGTGTTTAAAGTGTGATTATGATTCTTAAATGGTGGTTTTGAAAATTCAAAATTGAGGGTGTTGTTGCATATGTTTGAGTATTGTTTACTTTTGGTTTAACTTGTGTTTATACATGATTTTTATCATGGTTTGCTTATGTGTGTGCTTAGTAATTATGGTTTAACAAATGGGTCATGGGTAACCCTAAACTTGATGGTTTATACTTTGGTTTTGGACTTGGAAAAAGCATCCCCTCAAAATGTTTGTGAAAATGCCTTAGAGAATAAAAGAGTCATATGTTAATGATGTTTTGAACTAAGGCTTGGCCTAATGAATATGAATGGTTAGTAAATGGTTTTATGAAGGACTTATTGTCTATGTAATGATCTAAATGGTAACCTTAGTGGTTTAAATTCTTAAATGAGTTTGAGTCCCCAACATTAAATTGATTTATGTCCTTATTAGATAGTGGGTTTCAGTCCCTAAACTTTAAACTAAACAAGTATCTTTGTAAGATGATGGGTTTGAGTCCCAAAGTCAATTGAATGCATGGGTGATTGATAATGGTAATGGCATATGGTATACTTACAAGTTACTTTGGTATGATAATACCAATGAAATACCTTTGGTAAGTAATTGCCTTAATAGTTGTGTGTATGGAATGGTGGTTTTAAATTGGGCTTAATAGTGGGATCTGTAGTCAGGCCGTGAAAGTGGAGTCTAAAGGACTAACACTGGAAATTGCATTAGCCGATGCGGGTATCTTATGACCGGGTGGTTTGAGTCTCCCAGATGCTTATATGAATAAGAGGTTTGAGTTTCCCTTACTACATGTATTGGTGCTTAAGTCACCTTCATTTTGTTGGGTGGATCGAGTCGCCTATAAAGGTATATAAGGATATGGATATTCTATGGTTTGTGTGGCTACACACACTGAGGCCCTTTAAGCTAGGGGAGAACTGGGCCCATATATCCTGTGGGTGTCTTGTTCTATGACTTCCGTGCTACACAGCCCAGGTTAATGATTTCAAAGTTCAGGTAAATCTTATTCTTTATCCTGGCATGGTATAAATATATATATGTATATGTATGTATTGCATTGGTATATGCATTGATTGATTGGTTTTGAAATATTGGCACTATTTTATCCTTATCCTTGAGTTACATAATAGAGCTTCAACAACCAACTGTGTTCAATGATGTATCCCTATATGATGCAGGTGTTAGTCATACTACGCCTCCTATACAGTGATTGGACTCGAGATTAGCTTGTGTTAACTTGAAGTAGTGATCTTCCATACTCTAGAAGGATCCATGTCTAGTTTTAGTTTCTTATGTTTTCATTGGTTAACCTTGGACATTGGTTTGGCTATAGTTGGGGGCATGTAACAACTGAATGTTGTTTTGATTTTGGATAGAGGCTTTATGGAACTATTATGGGTTTGTATAGGCTGTGCCGGCAATCGTGTCAACCTTGGAATTGGTATTGGTATTGGGGCTCATACCATATGACATTATTTGATTATTGATTATTCCATTTGATTATAGTATGGATATGGATTTGGTTATTATTTTGGTTTTGTTCATAGTTGTTGGATGGAATTGAATGGTTTGACTTGTTCGGGTAGGCCGTGGCCATGGACCTATCACAAAGTCTTTGAGTTGATAATCACTCTATCTTGTTATATGTTTAGAATTAATCTAACTCAGGGTATATGATTAGAGGTTGGATTGGGTATCTGGGGCGGTCTCCGATCCTTGTTGGACTTGGGACGCCCATTATGACAAGGCCCAGGTTCGGTTTATGTCAAGACATTTAGGAATATTTCACTTTCTTGTTGTCTTATTTTGAGCTATAGAGTCTAAGGTGTTAGATTTCTCTAATTTGTGTTTGCTTGTCTTTCAGATCATTCCTCGATGATTTCAAGCTCACAAAAACTACTATACTCTAACTGAGGATAATTTTGATGGAACACGCTCTACTTATGGGATCCATACTCGGTCTGGGGATTCGAGTCCTGATTATCCTAGAGTTCCACCAGTTCCCTCTAATCCTCCTCAGGCTAATGTGACAAATATTGAGTTTCACCACTTAATTTATATGATTGCTTTGTTGGTAGCTTTTCAAGTGGAGCGAGGTGCATTTGCTACTCACTCTTCTAAGGCTACAAGTGTTGGCTAGTTCATAAGGTTGAATCCTCTAATTTTTATAGGTGTTAAGGTAGAGTAGGATTCTAAGTGTTTTTTGGATGAGATGGAAAGTATTTATAGGGTTATGTATGCCATAAATGTGGGAAAGGGTGGATATTACTGTCTACCAGCTGAAGGATATGGTTTACTAATGGTACTAGGAGTGGGATCGGGCAAGGGTTGATGATAATGAGTCATATTTGTGGGAGGATTTCTCTAATGCATTTTTGGACCACGTCTTTCATCGGGAATTGACGGAAGTAAAAATGGAGGAGTTTGTTAATTTAAAATAAGGAAGGATATCAATAAAGGAGTATGCCTTGAAATTTTACTAGTTGTCTTGATATTCTTTGTAGATGGTGTTTAATATGAGGGCAGAGATGAGAAAGTCTACTTTGAGACTATCTCATGAGTTAATCCTTGCAAGTAAGGCTACTTTGCTGATCAAGGAAATGAATATCCCTGGGTTGGTTGTTTATATACAATAAGTAGAGGAAGAGAAAAGAAAGTAGTCTGAGTTTAGTGAGAAGCAGGGGAAGAAGTTTAGGTCTTCTAAGCAGAGTGGGAGAGATGGTGGTAAGTGACCAAAGAAAAAGTGGGGGAGTTCTTATTTTTTCTCCACAGCTAGTGGTCCTTAATCGAAGTCATCGAGCAATCATTGGTCTTAACATGATGGTGTGTCTTGGGCACAGGGTGCCCAATCTCAGGATAGTGGGGCTCAGTCGCCTCCATTCCGTCTTTCCTATAGATTTTATGGGCAGTTGCATCGTATTTTTTCTGAGGATGATAAGAACAAGTATTTTTATTATGGTCAGATTGTTATATGCAGCTTGACTGTCATGCTAGAATGTCTTTTAGGGCTAAAAAGTCTCCAGTTTCCTTTTTATCTTCTCCTGAACTAAGGGTACTGGTTCTGTATCTATTTCTGCTTCTGGTACCAGCACTAGCCAAAATTAATTATATGATCTTATATCTCTCTAGGATTCTGAGGCGTCTCTCGATGTTGTCACTGGTATGTTAAAACTTTTCTCCCATGATGTATATTATTTACTTGAACTAGGGTCCACTCTTTCTTATGTGACCCTATTTATGGCTGTGCATTTTGGTTTTGGTCTTGAATTTATTTCTTATCCTTTTTCTATATCTACCTCAATTGGTGACTCTGTTATTGCTAAAAGAGTCTATAGGGGGCGTGTGGTATCTTTTAGTGGTAGAGAAACTCTGGTGGATTTGATAGTGTTAGATATGGTTTACTTTGATGTTATATTGGGGATAGTTGGTTGCATTCGTGTTATGCTTCCATACATTGTCAAACCCATAAGGTGATATTTAAATTCCCTAATGAGAAGATCATTGTATGGGAAGGGGATTATTTAGTACCTAAGGGGAGGTTTATCTCATATCTTAGAGCCCAGAAGTTGATCTCCAAAGGATGTTTGTATCATTTGATCTAGGTTAAAGATTCAAACTCGGAAGGTCCTTCTCTAGAATCATTTCCTGTGGTTAATGAGTTTACTGTGGTTTTCGATGATGATCTTCTTGGTGTACCTACCAATAGGGAAATTGATTTTGGGATTGATCTCGTTAGAGACAATCATCCTATTTCTATCCTTTCTTATAGAATGGCTCCGACTAAGTTGAAGGAGCTTAAGGAGTAATTGAAGAATCTCTTAGATAAAGGTTTTATCCTTCCTAGTATTATCTCCTTGGGGTACTCCTGGGTTATTTGTGCATAAGAAGGATGGTTTCTTTCGGATGTGCATTGAATATTGTTAGTTGAATAAAATAACCATAAAGAATAATTATCCTTTTCCTAGGACCGATGACTTGTTTGATCAGCTTCAAGGTGTGAAGTGTTTCTCTATGATTTATCTTAGGTTGGGTTGTATTGAGTTTAATAATAGAGGAGTGGATATACCTAAGAATGCCTTCAGGACCAAAAATAGTCACTATGAGTTCCTAGTCATGTCATTTGGGTTGACCGATGCACTGACAATATTTATGGATTTGATGAATCGGGTCTTCCATTAGTTTCTAGATTAGTTTGTCATTATCTTAATTAATGACATCTTGATCTATTCTAAGAGTGAGGTGGATTATGTCGATCATCTCCGTGTTGTGTTGCAGACCTTAAACAATCAACATTTGTATGCCAAATTTTCCAAGTGTAAGTTATTGTTGATGGCTGTGACTTTTATTGGTCATGTTATCTACAGTGGATCTACAAAAGGTTGTGATGGTTAAGAGGGGGCCTAGAACTGTGACTCCAACCAATATTTAGAGCTTCTTGGGTTTTGCCGGTCACTATATAAGATTTGTGGAAAGTTCTTGGACTATAGCTACTCCATTGACTATGTTGACCTAGAAGAAGGTAAAGTTTTAATGGTTGGATATGTATGAGGGTAGTTTTGAAAAGTTGAAGGATAAGTTGACTTCAACTCCAGTTTTGACCTGCCCGAGGGTGATAATGGTTTTGTGATGTATTGTAATACTTTTCATATTGTGCTAGGTTGTGTGTCGGTGCAGCATGGTAGGGTGGTGTCTTATGCTTCTAGCCATTTGAAAGTTCATATGAAGAACTACCCTACTCATTACTTGGATTGTTAGAAGTGGTATTTGCGTTAAAGAATTAGCATCACTATCTCTATGGGCATCATGTTGAAATCTTTTCTAATCATAAGAGCCTGCAGTATGTGTTTACTAAAAATGAGCTAAATCTCAGGAAAAGAAAATGGCTTGAGTTTCTGAAGGACTAGGATATGAGTCTTCACTACTATCCAGGTAAGGCTAACATTGCTATTGATGCTCTTAGAAGGTTATCCATGAGAGTCTGGCTCATGTAGATGAGGATAAGTGGGAGTTGGTGAAGGAAATTCACCATTTGGTTAGTCTTGTAGTTTGTCTCACAAACTCTGAGTATGGTGGTGTATTTGTGTATTCAGTATTGCAGTCATCTCTTCTTGTTAAGATAAAGGAAAACAGATGTTGGATCTTGATTTGATAAATATTAAGAGTAATATGAGTCAGCAAAAGGTTGTTGACTTTGTGATTGGTGGTGATGTTATCCTGAGGTACCAAGGTAGGTTATATGTTCCCGATGTTGATAAGTTTAGAGAAAGGACTTTAGCCAAAGCTTATGAATCTCATTATGTTATTCATCCTGGTTCTACAAATATGTATCATGATATCAGGGAGTTCTATTGGTGGAACAATATAAAGTGAGATGTGGCTAGCCATGTAGATAAGTGTATTGTGTGTTAACAAGTGAAAGTTAAGCACATAAGACCCGGTAGTTTGTACCAAGAGATTGAGTTTCCCAAATAGAAGTGGGAAGTGATTAACATAGATTTTGTTACCGATCTTCCTTGGTCTTGGAATCAATGTGATTCGATTTGGGTCATTGTGGATAGGCTGACCAAGTTCGCTCACTTCTTGCCAGTGAGGACTAATTATTTAGCAAAGGATTTGCGAAGTTGTATCTTGCAGAGATTGTGAAGTTGCATGGTTCTCCAGTTTCTATCATTTCGGATCGTGGTACTCCGTTCTCATCTCACTATTAGAAGTCATTTTAGAAAGGTTTGGGAACTATGGTATGCCTTAGTACCACTTCCCATCCATAGTCGTATGGACACATAGAGAGGATCATTCAGACATTGGAAGATTGTTTTGTGCTTGCATGATCGACTATGGGAGTAGTGGGTTCGACTATTTACCTTTGATTAGGTGGTATGAAGTTGGTGAGGGTAAGTCATTTGGACCTGATTTGGTTCACCAATCTTTGGAAAAGGTGAAGGTGATTCGTAATAGGTTGAAAGCCGCTCAAAGTCCCCAAAAGTCCTATGTGGATGTAAGGCATAGGGATTTGGAGTTCAATGTTGGTGTTTAGGTATTCTTGAAGGTATCTCTCATTAAGGAAGTGATGCGGTTTGGTAAGAAGGGAAAGTTAAATCCTAAATATGTTGGTCCCTACTTGATTTTAAAGAGGGTTGGCAATATTTCCTATGAATTGGAGTTTCCTTCTAGTTTGATCTCCATTCATCTGGTTTTCCATGTTTCTATGTTGAGGAAGTGTGTTGATGTTCATTCATCGATTGTTCATTTAGAAGGGTTGGGTATTTCAAAATCTTTATCTTATGAGGTAGTCCTAATTGAGATCTAAGATCATCAAGTTTGTCAGTTGCGAACAAAGGATGTGGATTCGGTAAAGGTCCTTTGAAAGAACTATAAGGTTGAAGAGGCTACTTGGAAAGTAGAAGAGGACATAAAGTCCAAGTATTCATTCCTGTTTTCTGCTCTCAAAATTTGTGCTGAAGGTATGTGTTCTTCATCATACTTTTGTTTACAAACATTGTTAAAGAAAAGGTTAATTTCCTTACATCTTTGTTTTCTAACTTAGTAAGAGGTTAGAGTTGAGGTGTTGGTGTGTTAACTCGTGCTTGTGCTTTCCTTATCCATTATTCGACGATGATTGATCAAAGTGAGGGGGAATTGAAACACCTTAGCTTTGGACACTTAGAGAAATTTCTCTAAGTTTGAGTTTCTGGAAAAGGTACGACTTAAAGGTATAAGTCGTATGCTATGGTACGGTTTAGGGGTCCTAAGTCGTATGTTTCATAGTGTGTTCAAAGTCACTTACTGTCCAAGCTACGATTAAATATCTTACTAGTCGTTAATTGGGGTATGAATAGTATGTTTTCAAGTCGTATAGTGCCTTAAGTCTTGTACAAAGTATTCTGTCTAGGGTACGAGTCACAGGGTACTTCTCATATGCTAGGATACTTAGACATGTATGGTTGTATGTTGGTCAGTGTGGGGGTCCAAGCTAATTCTATGGTACGAGATAAGGGTACCACTCGTACCCTAGGGTACAATTTAGGGGGATGGGTCGTACCCTTCTGCGTGTATGTTTTGTATTTTTAAGCTGGGGGTATTACGGATATTTCCCACCCCAAAAAACTTTAAGTGCCCACATCTTAAAAGATGGTGTGGCCTCTCATAACCCACTATTGAAAGATCAAATACTCCGAAAATACTCTCTGAACTCTCTCTTGAAGATTCGGGCTAGGGTTCTTCAAAGGTGATCATCTTGAGGCTTAGTAGTCAAGTTTATTTCATTAATCTTCTTGAATAAGGTATGTGACTCTTCCCTCATTGTTAGTTCATAAATATCATCTATTTTAAAGTGTGATTATGATTCTTAAATTGTGGTTTTGAAAACCAAAGTTGAGGGTTTTGTTGCATATGGTTGAGTATTGTTTACTCTTAGTTTAACTTGTGTTTATACATTCTTTTGATCATGGTTTGCACATATGGATGCTTGGTAATTGTGGTTTAACAAATGGGTCATGAGTAACTCTAAATGTGATGGTTTATACTTTGTTTTTGGACTTGGTATAAGCATTCCCTTGTAGTGTTTGTGAAAATAACTAAGAGAATAAACTAGTCACATGTTAATGAAGTTTTGAACTAAAGCTTGGCCTAAAGAATATGAATGGTTGGTAATTGGTCTTGTAAAGGCCTTGTTGTCCATGTAATGATTTAAATAGTAACCTTAGTGGTTTAAATTGTTAAATGGGTTTGATTCCCTAACATTAAATTGATTTAGGTCTTTGTTAGAAATGGGTTTGTGTCCCTAAACTTTAAATTGAACAAGTGTCTTTGTTAGACAATGGGTTCGAGTCCCATAGTCAATTGAATGCATGGGTTATTGATAATGGTAATGGCATATGGTATACTTTTAAGTAGTGTTGGTATGACAATACCAACAAAATCTCTTTGGTAAGTAATCGACTTAATGGTTGTGTATATGGAATGATGGTTTTAAATTGGGCTTAATAGCAGGATGTGTAGTCAGGTCGTGAAAGTGAACTCTTGATACAAATCAACCCACAAGGACTCAAATCTAAGACATGAAAAATAAAGATAGAAGGATAAAATGACCAAGATAGGAAGATATACACAAAATTGATACCAAAAGGGAAATCGAAGGATGTATCAAATCCTAAAACCTCCCTTAATTACTATCAATAGGAACCTAACTCTTATGGTGACCGCAAAGGGGATTAGATGTCCCTTACAACCAACGTTTCTAAACAAGGTTCAACAAATTATTTTCCAAGCTCTCAAACTGTCCCATGGAGTCTCATGAATACATCATGTAAAAATTATCATAAAAAACTAAGAAAATAAGCCTATCTACTAAGCATTTATAGTTTGGCTACATATTACATAATTAGGGCCTAAAAGTGACCTAAATGTAAGAAAACACCCACTAGGGGGTATTTTGACCCGCTCTTGAAATACTAGAGCGGATCAAAAGTGGATCGAAAGCCCCTTGGATGCATGACCCTTGTAAGGGCTTTCAAGCCCCCTTTTTCACTCCTTCTACCTCACCAATACCTTTGACCTCCTTAATGGTAATATTCCTCCATGTTTAAAAGTATTAAGGAGTCATCAAGCACCTCAATCATCATACGTATCTCAACCAAAGGTCCCATAGGAAATTTGGCCTGTATCATCCTCCCCTTCTTGAAAAAGATTTGACCTTGAATCCAAACCTTGCAAACCAAAGGAAGGACAAACAAATACAACATCCTCATGACATGAGGATTAGGGTTAGCACAAATAATCATATCATCATTCCAAGGTTGCACACATTTAATATATAACCAAGGATCCCTTGTTTTGAACATTATAAACTTATCAAATACTGCACAAAGGGGTTGGCTATGGGTTTCATCAAGAAATAAGGAAATCACAAAGGTTACAATGGCATCAAATAGTTCAAAGGGTAATACTATCTTAACCTTACGAGCCATAAGACACAATTTTTTCTTTACCTTTTCAAGAGACTACATCAAGAGTGGTACCTCAATTGGTTTTAAAGTCCACAAGACCTAAATAGCATTGTCATTCAAACAAGCGGACTAACCAATAAGTTTCCTACCTGTACATAAATCTAATCCAAGAATATCATGGATATGATTATAAGTAAAGAGGTAGTATAGGAAGGAATCAATTGTAAAAGCATCATCCAAGGTGCTATTATCTATAAGAAGGCCATTTGGCTCAAAATACATAACACATAATGCACATAGGGTCATAACCTTAATAGTTTTTTTATCTATATTAACAAAGGTAAGCATGCTCCCAAGATCCCCACAAGATAATTCAAATTGTCCAACCTTATGAAGGTAACAAGAAGTCCTTATCATCCATGGGCTCTTCAACAAACAAATAATCAACTTGGCATCCATAATTTAGAATTCACTAAATTTTATCACAAGTGTGTTAAGCAAGGATGCAAGTTTATAAGCAACACCCAAAGGAGACAATGACGCATTTTCCCTCAGGTTCTCAAGACTGACACCCTCTTGGAGAAGGAGGTCATCAATTCCATTCAAGTATTGAAGAAGCGTATCATATAAATAGAATTCATCCAAAGTAGTTTCAAGAGAAGACTCTCTTCTTGACATACAAGTAGTGGAACCTTGGTCAAGAATGGAAACACATAATGGTGAACTCTCTTGAATCTTTTTACTACTCCCCTTCTTTAAAAACCCTTCATCTTGGTTGGAGTTCTTTCCCTTACACATTGTTGGTCCCTCAAGTGGATTGTGAATCCCCAAGAAAGACTTTCCATCATAGGGAAGGATACCAACATCTTTATTCAAATTTTTCTTGTTATGTGGACCAAGCAATAAGTTGTGTGTGCCATAATCACCATATCAAAATTTGGCACCAGGATCAAATGAAAGAGTTGTCGTAAATATGGGTCTAGACAACACTCCTTTTCCCCACTAGCTTTACCCAAATTAAATGATATACTCTCCTCATTAGCATAAACATAATCAAAAGAATGGGAGAGTAGAGAAAGGTATCACTCAAGTCAACTTTAACTAAGGTTCCCCCGTGCGCATACTCACTAGTAGATTCAAAATCATCACCATGAGTATTCTCAACAATAACGTCACACAAAGTAGAAGAGGAAGCAATTTCCAAACAATTTATACTTTATCTTTCAATGGAGGAATCCTTAAGTGGACACATACCACCACCAATACCAAAGGTATTATTACTTAGGCCTTCATAAGAAGTAAGCAATTAATCCTTATAAATATAAAAAAAGGGTGGGGTGTCATATAAAGGATCACATCAACAATCATTTTCTAAGGAACAATCACTTATTAGGTTTCTTAAAGATTCAAGTAAATCAAAGTTATCATCACCTAATTTATTATTCCTTTCCAAGACTTCACATTCATTTCCCTTAAGAGTACTCTCATCTTCCAAGAAGAAATTTCCATCTTTAGGAGGAACGTTGTCACACCATAATGGGTTGTCATATGGAATATATACCTCAAGATGAGCTATGTCAACGATGCTATCCATATACTAGGTAATTCACTAGGAGTGATTTTATCATCTTCAAACAAGATATTCTTCTTAAAGAGAGAAGGATCTATCAATGGAGAGGATGTAGAACGTGCAAGTCAATTCTCTAAAAGACCATTATCAAGTGTCAAAAATATTTCTAGCACATGACAATCCCTAGGAGCCAAGAAAGCATTAGTATCTTCACTAAAAGATAAGCTCAAAGGGTCACTCCCATTTTCTTGACAAACATTCTCAGTTTCATCACTTGCTTAAGGTTCTCTAATCAAATTACACATATCCTTAAGTGATAGACTAGTTTCGCACACAAGTTGATCAATGAAATATCATCAAGATGATGTACTATCATCTAATACAGTGGCTTCAACACTAAGTGGACATAAATTGATCTTACAAGAAGAGTCAATTCATTCATTAATAGGATCAACTAGTGTATCTACACTCACAATATGTACATTATCATCAAGAGGTAAAGAATCATTAGACTCACATGTAGGTAAGCTACTTATCACACTCAATGGGATACAAGCCACATAATCATCATTTTCATGCACAAGAGTGTAAGAGTTAGCTATTCTACATTGAATTTCTTGAGCACATTCATATTTACCTTGGTATGATGGTCCTCCACAAGCTTTGGATTCAATTAAGATTTTTCTCGTCAAGTATTTAAAGGAAATCTTCTCTTTTAGCACTTGTTCTCTTCCGCTTTCCATGATGGAACCTACATACATGACCCAATTAAAAATTAGAGAAAGAATGTTAGCTCTAGTTGGTGGCAACCCCCTCACTTCACTCCTCACAACCACTTTTTTCCTCTTTTAGGTTGCCACCTTGTACTCTCTTACTCCTCTGAATCTTTTATATCACAATTTATTTAGGCTTAGAGTAAGTGACCACATTGCCTTGAGATTTAGGAAGGGTAGGTGGAAAGAGATGGTTTCAATATTGGTTTAATACAATTTGGGGCCGATTTTGCACATTTGGAATCTTATGTTGTGCAAACCAATTAGCACATAAGCATAAATTTCCATGTTCCAAGGGGATTATGTCACACCACACCTCCTCAAAGTACCCATCTCGAGTGAAGGAAACCTTTATGCTCTCAAAGACTCTATAGCCTTCCAAGACGTATGGAAAATTCTTGGACACTCGATGTACCTCTAGATAATTAACCATAAAAGGTTTTATGTAGTTTGTGTGAAACCAATCATCAAGTAGAAGAACACATCTCGGAACTACAAAAATTTCTACCCATGTTGAACATGGTTTTCTTCTCAGATCACTATATTAAAGTTTGTACAATCCTTTGGAACATAGATTGATCTTAAAAACTCTTTCAAGCCACCCCAAGTTTGTGTGGACTTCTTTATAAGATTGCATCATTCAATGGTCGGACCTTTAATGTACTTAAGGTTATATGTAGCTTATTCTTCATCACTCATAGCATAGTCCTTGAAGACTCTTTCACATTGCCATTCCTAATCAAGGTAAACTTTGGAATCCCATTCTCCTTTAAAGATGGATTAAGTAGGAAGACAATTATTCCTACTATACCCTCTATTTCTATATTGGTTCCCACTTCCACACATTTTATCAATACTATATTCATAGCCCACATAATCTCTATCTACTTCATAGCCATAACTATTTCACCATAATCATAGTCTCCTATGTCGTAGTCATAATTATCCGAGGCTATCAAAGACATATTCCCTTTATATCACCTTGTACCTACAAAAATGAAAAAACAAGATTAGTAGTAAAGCACCTCACTAACAATCATATGAACTCACCTTTGTGATCCTCACAATTGTAGTGGCGAATTTTTAAAGTTGCTTATACTCCAATGGATAATAAGGTATCAATCTCTACTTTTCGGCTAGAGTGGATTCTTGTTTGATCGACTCAAAGAAAAAAAATCTACATACGGACTTTAATAAAAAAATCTACAATGAAATAAAAACTATAAAATCTTTAAATAAATAGGAAGATGGATGAATTCAGACTCAAGAACTAATCAATCAACTTAGAAGATGAATTACTAGTTGATGAGTAGTTTAAGAATCAAAAGATGAGATTAGGAATAAAGAAATTGAATTAATGGAGTTCCCAGAGTGTTCATATGTGATTTAGAAGTTTAATTAATGTTGTAAAGTGTTGATAAACTTGTATTGGGGTTTTTGGAGTTGATTGACGTGAAAAAGAAGTGATTTACGATGGGTTTTGGTGGTCTGCGTTGGGGAAGCCTGCTCTAGAAGTTGGGACACAGGTTCAAGGCACCTTATATTTATATTTCCCCTCCCTTACTAACTTGAGGTTCCTTTGGGGTGTTTCCACATCTTGGGCACAAGTTGGACGCAGATGGAGAGCAAGTGGCCTGCCCCTTCCTTTGTGTTTAGCCAAAATCGCCCTTCCAATGGTCCCTCTTTGTACTTTATTGTGAAATATCCTTAGGATCTTATTAGATGACTTTATAAAAACACCTTTTCACCTCTTTTATTCCCTATTTTTGAATCAAACACCACCTTTTGATAATAATTCAAGATGAATATTTGAATTTTCCTCAAGAACACTCAAGAACACCAAGACTTCAAAATCCTCTAACTCTTACATCATTGATCAGAATGCGATGAAATTTTGAACTAAGGCTATTTTAAACCTTCTAAAAACATTTGAATGAATCATTTTCTCAATATTACAATAAAGAATTCTATATTTTCAATTCACATTAAACTTCTTCAACCCAAGCTTCCAACAAGGATAGAACACTCAAATAAGCTCCGATTTGTCTTAAATTTGATTTATAGACTCGTATAGTGTTAGAGAACACAAATATAACACTAGAAATACAAGAAAAACACAAAAATTTTACCTAAAAACAAAAATATGAATAGTGACTTTTTTTCTAGATCTTTGATTTTTGATATTTTTTTATTGATTTTCAAGATAATAAACCCAAGACTAGAATCATGGAAATGATCACAAGTTTGTCTCTAATATAAAATAATATGAATCAACACACGAGGACTCGAATTTAAGATACGTAAAATAAAGATCAAAGGATAGAATGGCCAAGATAGGAAGATAGACACAAAATTAATACCAAAAGAGCAATCAAAAGATTATCAAATCCCAAAAACTTCCTTAATAACTATCAATAGCCTCCTAACTCTTACGGTGACCGTCAACGGGATTAGATCGCCCTTACAACCAATGTTTCTAAACAAGGTTCAACAAATGCTTTTCCAAGCACTCAAACACTCCCATGGAGTCTCATGAATACATTATATGAAATTATCATCAAGAACTATGAAAATAAGCCTAGCTACGAAGCATTTATAGTTTGGCTAGATATTACATAATTAGGGCCCAAAAGGGACCCAAATGTAATAAAAGACCCACTAGGGGCTGTTTTGACCTGCTCTTGAAATGCTAGAGCAGATCAAAAGCAGATCCAAAGTGCCTTGGGTGCATGACCCTCCAAGGGATTTCGAGCCCCATTTTGCACTCCTTCGACCTCGCCAAAGTTCTTTGACCATCCTTAATGGTAATCTTCCTCCATGTGAAATTTTTTAAAAGTATTAAGGAGTCATCAACCACCTCGACCATCAGATGTATCTCATTAAAAAGGTTCGAATGTAATTTGGCTTGTATCAAGTCTGAAGGACTAGCACTAGAAACCGCGCTAGCTGGTGCAGATTTCTTATGATCGGGTGGTTTGAGGCTCCCGAATGAATATATAAATGTGAGTTTCAAGTCCCCCTTACTACTTGTATTAGTGCTTAAGTCACCTTGATTATGACAGAAAGTTTGAATCTCCCATAAAAGCATATACAGATATAGATATTCTCTAGTTCTTTTGGCTACACATACTGGTCCCTTCAAGCTAGGGGAGAGTTGGGATCATATAGCCCATGGGTGCCTTATTCTATAGTAGTCGTTCTACATAGCCCAGGTTAATGATTTTAAAGTTCTTGTTAATCTTGTACCCTATCCCATCATGAAATAAATATATATATATATATATGTATGTATTGCATTAGTATGTGCATTGATTGATTGATTTTGAGTTGTTGCCACTATTTTATCCTTATTCGTGAGTTATATGTTAGTGCTCCAACCGCTAACCATCTTTGATGTTGTATCCCCATGTGATATAGGTGTTGGTCATACTACACCTTCTACTCAGTGATTAAACTTGGGATCATCATATGCTGACTTAAAGTGGTGAGCTTCTATACTCTGGAAGACTCCATTTCTAGTTTTAGTTTCTTTTGTTTTCATTGGTTAGTCTTGGACATTTGTTTGGATATGGTCGGGGGCATGTCCCAACTGAATGTTTTTTATCATTTTAAATTGAGGCTTTGTGGAGCTACCATGGGTTGGTATGGGCAGTGTCGACAGTGGTGTCAGCCTTGGCATTGGTGTAAGTATTGGGGTTGATACCATATGACTTTATTTGATTTGTGATTGTTCTATTTTATTATGTTATGGATATGGATTTAGTTATTATTTCGGTTTTGGTCATGGTTGTTGGTTGGCATTGAATAGTTTAACTTGTTCGGGTTGGCCATATCCATGGACCTATCCTAAAAACTTTGAGTTGATAAGCACTCTATCTTATTATATGTTCGGAATTCATCCGACTCAGGGTATATAATTGGAAGTTGAATTAGGTATCTGGGGTGGTCTCTGGTCTTTGTTGGACTTGGGATACCTATTATGATAAGGCCTGGGTTTGAGTCGTGTCACATATATCCCCGTGTATAAATTCTAGAAAAAAAGGGGATTTTACACCAACTTTTGAAGGTGACGACTTAGTTATCAATTTTCTTTTATAACAAGAAACACACGAAAATTTATCATTTGTAAGAATCTTCAGATTCTTTAACAGGTGCCCATTTGAATTTTTAATGATTCATCTCATCATTATTGATCGAGGATGAACTATTTGGTCATTCCAAAACCTAAATGTATTTATTTAGTAAACTTCTAATTTATGATAGAGTGATCTTTAATTGTACTAATTTCTACATAATATAAGTCAGAAGAGAAAGTTGACAATTTCTCCAACACACATTTCTAGCTTGAGATATTCATGGTAATGCCAAGCTATTCAATATTCATTTTCTTTATTGTCTCAACATGATATCTATTTCAGCGAATATTTTTAAAACTTAACAAGTTTCTTGAGGATTTAGAAGAGAATAATGCATCTTCTATGAAAACTTTTGTTCCCTTAGGCAGAAATATAACTTCTTGAGGAGCCTTTAATTAATTTTGAATTACCAGAGATTGTTGCAACATTTTCTCTTCTTATAAGCAAGTAGGAAAAGTACTTCTCATCTTTAAATAAGGCGTGCATTGTTCCACTATCAATTACACAAATATATTTGCGGTTGATCATTGATCCAAATAAAATTTGAGGAGTATCCATATATTCTTCAAGATGAAAATTTAAATAATATAAATAGTATAGCATTACTAGCAAACACCATATTACATAAAATTTATTTATTTACAGTACTAGGGAAGCATTACTAATGGGAATATAAGCTAATACAACAAATATAAAAGTAAAACACTTAGATTATTACAGATTCATCACCAACAACATGATTTATATTTTCTTCAGGGATTTAAAAAAAGTCTGCAACATCTAAATATATAGGATGAACAATACTCTTAGAGATAAAGTTTACTTTTGCATTATTATCTACCTTTTTGAGGGATTCCTGATAGAGATTAACCATATGCCTTGATGTACGATAGGTGCGTGACCAATTTACTTCTCCTCCATATCAATAACATTTATTTTTGATATTTTTATTTTACATTGCTTTAGGCTTTTCACCTTTCTTCTTACACTGCTGGTAAGGAAGATTATTGTTCAGTTCAAGATGATCACCATGATTGAAATTTCTTTCTTGACTACGGCTATGACCACGACTGGGATCAGGACCTCTTTCATGCCTAGATTGGTGAAAATTTACAATATTTACTTCAGGTAATGGAACAACTTGTTTTAGCAATAATAGGATGTGAAATTATTTCAGAATACTTTTTAAACCCCATTTTTCGGTATTGCTATTGTAAGAGCATACTCAAGGCAGGAAAGGCGGAGAATACTTTCTCTAGCATGTTATGATATGTGATATTTTCTCCGCATAAATTTAATTGTGATTTAATTTGAAACATGACAGAATTATACATGGTTATATCCTTAAAATCTTGTAATCTCCAATGGGTCCATTCATAATGTGCATGTGGAAGAACGACCATCTTCAGGTGGTCATATCTATCTTTTAAATTATTTCACAGTATAAGTAGATCCTTAAAAGTGAGATATTCTATTTTCAAGCTCTCATCGAGGTGATGAAAGAGAAATATTATAGCTTTGATGCGGTCTTGATTATATGCCTAATTTTTAGTCTTGATGGTGTCTGCTAGATCCATCGTATCTAACTAAATTTTGACATCAAGTGCCCAAGATAGGTAATTTTTTTTGAATACCTAGGACAATAAATTTATGTTTAGATATGTTTGATATTATTTTAAGTAAAATAAATTCTTACCTCTATTGCCTGTGTTTACTTGAGATGGTATAAAGTCATGAAAATAACGTGTTATATAATAAAATCTAGTACTAAAATAAGATAACAAGTAGTAGAGAGAGGGATAGCAATTGATTCTTATTACTTTTTTTCTTACTATTCATATATGTATGTATACAATGAGGGGTACAGGGCTATTTATAGCCCAATGATATTTCTTAGGCACAAAATATATATCTGAGCCTTACAAGACTTAGGCTCCATTTGTTTTTTTTTCAGATTCAAACGTTTGAATCTGAATGTACATGTGAATGATTAAGATGTTGTCTCTAGATTTGAAAACTGAATGATTAACACTGTTTGTTTTTCAACATCTGAATATGTAAAAAAAAAATTGTATACATAATAAAATAAAATGCAATTCAAATAAAAAATTAATTATATATTAAAAAATTATATAATTTAATACAACAAAATTATTAGTATTTGATTGAGAAAAAACATTTATGTTTGTTAGTGAAAGTGAGTGATTCATGTTAGTGATTAATAATATTGGTGGTGATAATTGTGATGGTTGGAATTGTAGTGACTGTTATGATGGTGGCGATCGATGGTGGTGGTTGTTGTGATGTGATGTTGCTTGATGTTAGTATTTTAAGGTGTTGATTGTGTTGGTTGAAACATTAATGCATGATGATTGACGATGTGTTGGTGCTAGTTGGAGATGTTATTTGTTATGATAGTTGAGATGGTTGTTAGTAGAGATAAATTGTAGCGATAGTACTGGTTGAAGTGGTGGTAGAGGTGGCATTACTAGTGACAACGGTGGTGACAGCCAAAGAATGTGTTGAGGTTGCGATGTATTAGTGGTAGTTAGTGGTGGTGCTAGTTGTGATAGATGAGTTGACTGGTAGTAGGGATTGGGCGATAGTGGTTGCTGATTGTGGTGCTGTTGATGGCAGTGGTGGCGATGAATATAATTAGAATAAAAGAGGTAGTAGGTGTGGTAGCGGTTAACAGTTGTGGTTGATAGTGGTATTTTTTATCGATGGTGGAGGTGATTGGTGGTGGTTGACAATGATGACGATGGCAGAGATGGTTAGTGGCGGTGACTGTTGATTATGAATAGAGTGGTGAATATTATTCAACACCAGAATATCCCTTCAGACCTATTAAGACTTGATTCTAGATTGGAATGATTAAAGAACTATTCAGACTTATTAAGAGGTAAAACCTTATTAAAAAAATAAAACACTTAATGGTCTGAAGTCTAAACCATTCAGATTCAGACCTTCGTTAAATGCAAACAAATGAGGCCTTAGGCACAGAGGCCTTCTACTTAGCCACTAAATAGCTACAAGTGGTGGGAGAACTTGGGCCTTAAGGCTTCCCGCATGGCCTATCCATTACAATATTCACAACAAGATATTCGTTTTATGGAATAATATTGTACCCATCTTTAATGAAAAATGGTTGGGTTAGATTACGTTTCCTAATTTCTCCCTCTCACTCTTTTGATCTCTTTCTCTATTTTCTTACATATCTTTTTTATATACTAGATATCGAGGAGCTCGTGCTACTCTCTCCCTCTCTATTTTCTTCCTTATATTTTTTATATACTAGATATCGAGAGGTCAGTGATATATATTTTTTTTTTCTTAATTTATGTTACAGAAATAAAATTTAGATAATCAATTATATTTTTACTATGTTTTTAGATATTTTAAGTTGTTAATATTTGAATTTATAATTCTTTTTGTGTAATTTTTAAATAATATATATTACTCTCCTTGTCCAAACTTTAGTGACATTGGTAGTCAATTATATTTTTTAAAAATAATTTAATTTTTTAATTATTGTGATTTATAATATTTTTTCTTCTCTTCTTCTAATTAGAAGGGACATGGTAAAATTATTATAAAAAATACTTGTGAAAATAATTTAAGTGGGCTCATATAAGGCGTCAAGTTAATTTAAAACATCACGAGTTAATTTATCATTATATATCTATTTTATCTTTTTATTAAATATTATTAATTTTTTAATACTTAGATGACTTATAATAATTAATTATGGGTGATATAGTAAAATCACGATTGAAGCAGCTGAAATATCCATGTCATAATTGTCTATTTTATTTTTTTTTATAAAATATTATTAATTTCTTAATACATAAATGACTTATAACAATTAATTAAAGGCGATATAATAAAATCACAAGTGAAGCAGTTGAAGTAGACATATCGCCCATGAGCAGTCCATTTCAAACGCTTCAATGTCACTTATAATAGGTTAAAGAATAACTCCTACAAATTTTAAGACGTGTTAAAAATGATGATGTTACCGGATTAAGAAAGACCACCGGGACAGCCTAGCTATAACCAAAAAAATAAAAAGGATTCCAGGATGTGAAATTTAAGAGGCCTACCTAAAGTGACGTATAGTAAATGTATGTACCAATTTCTATATACATTGATTTCTATATAGTTTAGACACAATAAAATTATTGATACACTAATTTTTATTCAATCAAGACATCATAAAGTTATCAATACACCAATTTTTATACAATTCAGACAACATAAGATTATTGATACACCAGTTTCTATATAATCAAGATATCATAAGATTATCGATACACCAATTTCTATATAATTACATTTCAAACATCATAGAATTATTCATGCACCAACTTCTATACACTTCAAACATAATATTTGCTCCATGCTTTAACTAATTTAAATATCAATTAAATATATACTTTAAACTCAATTAACTTAATGCAAGTAACAACTACTAAAGTAAAAGCACATATATCTATCATGAATCTCAAATACAATTTATGTAAACATTACATACAATTTTTTTTTGGTTTCCCAAGTTATCCCCACAGCCGACAGCCATGAGACTAATCATCTGTTTCTACTGTCAGCGCACTAAGCGGTAAGGAACTGGCCACGAAGTTTTTTCCATTCACCAGAGGTGGGAATAGAACCCTCAACCTCTTGCTTAAGAGGTGAGGTGCTGAACTACCATACCAACCCTTGTGGTTAACATTACATACAATTACAAATAGCAAATTCATATATATTGTCTTTGTTGGTCAATAGGCATTTAAAATGCTCTATGATACCAATAATTGTGTATTTTGTTCACTATGCTTTTTATTATTATTATAATTATTTTGGAGAATCCAATTTCTTATTCACCATCCAAACAAAAAAAATAGTTTGAATTAATACATGAACGAAGTAATTTCATATTTATAAGAAGTAATGAAATTGGACATATGCCAAAAATCCTGATTTGATTAGAACATATCCTCAAAATATTTAATGGTATAGAAAAATATGGTGAAAAAAAAAGACTAAAGGCTTAACTAATTTATGTAACTTTAATAATGCACTTGTCCTTTTCTAAATCTTCTTTATCTTCTTATTGACTTTTCCATTTCTATCTCCTTCTGTCCCAAAAGTAGAATGATTATTGATTATAGAAATCTAAATGCAAAAATCATGTAACACCCCGATTTTCTGAACTGGAACGCTACACGGTGCTCATGACCCCGGAGGACCACAAGCTAACCCATGACTAATATCTGTACCAGTAACTGCATAATATACATATAAAAATGCGGAAACATGAACTAAAAGGCCATAAGGTTCAATCTTAAACAATAAAACGCCTGAATAAGGTGGTATCGCAGTACCAAAACAAACTAAAAATACAAAAGTCTGAATCTGAAAACTCTGTAATCATCTGAAAGCCTCTAAACTGTTTGAATATGGAGTTAAAGGAACATGTCTCCAACTAACTCCTTAAACTGAAAATAAAATGAAATACTGGAATAATAAATGTAATGATCATGTCCTCGAAATATGAGGACCCACTGCTAACGAAACTGCTACTGCTATTCTAGAATCTGCACCTCAGAACCTATGGGGTAACATAAAAGAAAGCACCATAGCGTGAATGCGTCAGTACAACTAAAGTACTAAGTATACGTGTGAGGTCGGCTAAATACAAAGGGTTATATGCATGGACAATGCTGACTAATATTAATGTGAGAAAACATACATGCATACATAACAGTAACTGAACTTGTGGAGATACTGACTACTGAGTCTGAATACTGACAACATGAGTGTACTGATACTAAGATACTGAATAGATGAATGACTATTTCTGACAGTTCAAATTATGAAGATCTGGTCTGATTGACCGTGTCTAACAGTCCTGAAATTAAATACTGATAACGTAAGCTATGACAACTGATTTAACTAATATAACTGTGATGATCGTCCTAACCGATGTAACTGATACTGAGTGACTGTATCTAATAGTCTAAATCCTCTAATAATGATTAAGAGTGACCAAGCTTGAGATCAAGCCTAAATAACGGCTGATCTCTAGAACTAATAATGAGAATACTCAACTGAATCTGAGATTGAGATAAAGCCTATCTGAC
The DNA here is from genome assembly GCA_030864225.1 of Capsicum baccatum var. pendulum. Lineage (NCBI taxonomy): Eukaryota > Viridiplantae > Streptophyta > Magnoliopsida > Solanales > Solanaceae > Capsicum > Capsicum baccatum. The sequence goes on along the minus strand of CM061560.1, from coordinate 90,330,116 downwards.
GGGAGTTCTCTAGAAGTACTGATACTGAATAACTTAATAAGAGACCAAGCCTATATGACGGGTGGTATTTGAGGCTTTTGAAACATCCACACATAGGAACGACGGATTTTCATTCTAGTCCAAAATGTGGGGTATTACAAACTATGACATATAATTATCCAATACCAAATAAGATATTAAAATTAAGACAGATACAAGGATATAACTATTTTAGTAAGTTAGATTGTAAATTAGGATTTTACCATTTAAAACTAGAAGAAGAATCTAAAAAATTAACTGCATTTACAGTACCACAAGGATTATACGAATGGAATGTATTACCATTTGGATATAAAAATGCACCAAGTAGATATCAACATTTTATGGATAACTATTTCAAACAGTTACCTAATTGTATAGTATACATAGACGATATATTATTATATACAAAAACTAAAGAGGAACATTTAAGATTACTAGAACAATTTGCAGGTATAATAAAAAATTTAGGAAAAAGCTTAAGTGAAAAGAAAACCAAAATTATGAAAAATCAGATAGATTTTTCGAAATACAAATAGATAAAAGTGGAGTAAAAATGCAACAACATATAGTACAAAAAATAATAAATTCAAAAGAAGAATTAGATACAAAAAGAAATTACAATCATTTTTAGGATTGGTAAACCAAGTAAGACAATATATACCAAAATTAACAGAAAACCTAAAGCCATTACAGAAAAAATTTAAAAAGGATATAGAATGCAATTACAATGAAGAAGATAAAAAACAAGTTCAGAAAATAAAAATACTTTTTAAAGAATTACCAAGATTAAAATTTCTAGATGAAAATAAAAAATTTACATATATAGTAGAAGCAGATGCAAGTGAATATAGTTATAACGGAGTACTTAAGTATAGATATGAAGAACAAAAAAATTAGAACATCATTGTAGATACTACTTAGGAACGTTTATTGAAACAGAAAAAAAATGGGAAATAAATAGAAAAGAATTATGCTCATTATATAAATGTTTATTAGAATTTGTCCCATATATTGTATATAACAAGTTTATTGTACGAATAGATAATACACAGGTCCTATGGTGGTTAAAAAGAAAAATACAAAATTCAATTGCCACGAAGGAAATTCGGATATTAGTATTGAATATATTAAATTTTACATTTACAATTGAAAATTAAGACTAAAAAGAATGTTATTGCAGATTACATATCAAGACAAAGCTACTCAAACTAATATTACAGAAGACGATGATCTAGAAAAGATACTGAAAACCCTAACTACGCTTTCACTGAAAGTGGATAGTATGAGAAATGAGATAGAAAAGCTAAAGACTAATGAAGTTAAACTGAACTCTGAAGTTATGACTCAGATAACTCAGCTGTGTGCAGAGAAATATCGATCGGAAGATAGTAAAATTTCAGAGATAAAAGAAGACGTTGGGACATTCTAAAAAACCCATAACGTTTATCAATCTACTTCTGCAGGTACAAGCAAAGGAGTTAGAAGGAACCCAAATATGAACTTGAACAAAATATTTGACAAGCCATTTATACCAAAAACACCAAAAGAACCTTTGTTCATACCCCCACAAACTACCACATATCTAGAATGCCTAAACCAAGAAAAGAAAGCCTACAATCACATAACCAGATCATATATTAAAAACATTCACAAAATACAAACACATTTAAACCTTAGACCCAGAGCAATAAATATCCAAGAACCAAATACAGATTACATAACCCAAAAACTACAAGGATATAATAAGTTATTTGCATTACCAAAAACTAACCTAAATCTAGTTAGAACATGTTCCAGTTATGGACTACTTAACACCGTATATACCCAAGACAAAAGTTAGTTAGTAGCTATACCAGAGATATATAAAGCAATTACCACTTACAAAAAAATAACCAAAGACAACTTATTTTTTATAAAGTTTTATATAACACCAGCAGAGATATTATATGATGAGATTAAACTAGTTATACAAGTCGTGAAAATAGGAATGACAATAGATATGATCATACCATAAGATATTGAACTACAGGCAGAAATACCAAAAATAGGTATACCAAATTTTTACGAAGATAAACAAATTATTGGAATATCCACAATCATCCAAGAGTTAGCAAATACTTACGTAAATGGGAACCCAATTTGGAGTTACTATTCAAGAGACCAACTAATGATTTATTCAAATTCAAGAGAGTTAAGAAAAGAAGATACAGAGGAAATTCAAAGATGAATTATGACACAACTTAATCTAGAAAGACAACCAACTACCAGAGCCATTAAAGAAAAATTTATTTCAGAAGAATTATTGACTAGATATGGCAAGATAATTGGACATAAATATCCAGACCTTCTATGGTGAAGGTGTAATGGAGAAGACAATATTATACCAGATGTACAGTTAGAATGAAGATAAGGGACAATCAAAGCAAATAACGGATTGATGGAGCAATGAAGTAATGACAAAGAAGAATGCAAGTAAATAAGGACACAAGGAGATAAAAATAGACAAGTCAATTAGAAGATAAAGAAGATTCAGAAAAGGACAAGTGCATTATTAAAGCTACATAAATTATTTAAGCTTTTAGTCTTTTCTATTTAATGTAATGTTGTTTTAAGTCTTTTCTTTCATAAAGATAATTTGACTTTAGTAAAGATATTTTCTAGTTTTTTTAAAGATTAGTACAAGTGTAAAGTAGGAATAGTATAAGAATAGTATAAAGTAGGAATAGTATAAAATAATTCACATGTTTTGTAGATTATAAAAAGGCAAGGCATTTGCCAAGATAAGGGAAGACTTTCTACACAGAAAGCAAGCCTTCTTGTACACAAAAATATTTTCTCATATAATCAATAAAGATATTCAGTTTTACACTAATCTATGGATGAGAAAAGAACAGATTTATCAAATCTACTAGAACAAGTATTTTCATTTATAATTATGAATAGCTAAATTCATAAATTCCTGATAATCATGATATAATAAAATAAACTCATATTAGTTACTTTATAGTAGAATTATTTAAAGAATAGCATGTTAAAAAGTTTATTAGCAAAGTGAAAAAGGAGAAAAATTTCTAAGAACTATGTCATCCTAAAGGTGAAACTGGTGAGGCATAGAAGTCGTGATAAGGGAGTAACCAAAGCCATGTTATTTACAAAATGTTATTAAATTTTTTGCACCCCCCTACAATTGGTATCAGAGGCATGTTATTTAAAAAATGTACAAGTAGATATGTGTTAATTATGAGAAATGTTAGAAATGTTAACTTAATTGTTAATATTATTAATTAAGTTATCTTGTTAACTATGTTATTATTTATTTGTTAAATATGAGAAGACCATTTAAAAATACACAAACTTTTAGAGAAATTAAAAGAATTTTAACTAGTTACTACCCAAAATATAAGAAGTTAAATAAAACAAAAGAAAACCCCCCATAGATTAGCTTACTTAATTACCTTAATATCTAGCAATAAGACAAAATTAATAATTCATTTAAAATCTAGAAGAATGAGATACATATCACCTAATCAAATTTCGGTATCCACCAAAATATTATAAATATTTTATAGATGAATAACATAACAAAATCACAAAAATATAAAGAACTAAAACAAATAATATCTGAAAAATGAAAAGAATTAAAAATAAGGAAAGAAAGACAACAATATAACATGATTGTTGGAGTATGCCAAAAATCAATAAAAGCACAAAAAGTAGAAATATCATATTTAGAATCACAAATAGATAGTCTAGAATACATATATCAACATGATCTATACACTTTCAAGTAGATAAAATGACCAAAGAAGAATTTACAATAGATGAAAAAACATATGAAAATCATGAAGGATTAAAAATAAGAATAGTATTTTCTAATTTAGGAAAAAAATACAAGAAAATAGGTGAACATTTATACTTAATGCTAGAAAAGGAAGAACTAAAATTAGAAAATAAATTAGCAGTCATGGTAAGAATAACAAGAGAAATAAAGAAATAGACAGGAAAAAAAATAGATAAAATAAAACAACAGACTACAGAAGAAATATAAAAAATAGAAGAAACTAAAAATAATAGGATTGCTGAATTAGAAAAAGAACTACAAATGCTAAAAGATCTGTATGAAAAAAAGATAGAAAGAAAAAGAAGAAAAAAAATAAAGAACAAAAATTATTAGCTGAGATAAATCAATTTAAAGAAAAATTAGAAGAAAGAAATAAAGAATTAGAAACTAATGAAATAGAAATAAATACAATAGATGCTGAAGAAACAGATAATTATGATTCAGAAGATAGTGAAACATATACAGAAATCTTAACAAATATAGAAAAACTAGTAATTAATGAAAAAAAGAAGTAATTAATAAAGAAAACTTAGAAAATACAAACACGAAAATAAACACTCTTGATAAAAAAAGACGATGAAAATATAATACCTAGTACATCAGAAATAAAAAAAATACATATTATTATAAAGATAAGTTTAAAAGATATAACCTAAAGGATGAATATAACAAATGAACAAAAAATAATTAATAAAAATTATAACTTCTTAGACTTACACTTTGTAATAGATGTAGATAAAATGATACAATTATGGATATGATATATAACAAAACAATTATTAGACAATGTATAAATGCGAAAGATACACCAGAATATATGGAAAGAACACTAATAGGAACAGCAAAATTAGGGTTTTTCAATTTAACTAAAGAAAGTAAAAAAGGTATTAAGGGCTAATAAAAAATGGAAGGAACAACAGTAACTAAACTAACACCTATAGACATATTGAAAAATATGAAATAGCTATAAAAGATGAATTTAGCAGTATGGCAACAGAAAAAGAAGAACAAAACAAAGAAAAAGATACAAATTGGAATTTAATGTTAAAACTAGCAATATGTAATATGTATTATATAGATGAATGCATTTAAAAAATACTACTATAAGGGAACATATAATACAGAACAAAGTAAAGAAGTAAGAAGATTATATTTTAGTAAATTACCTAAACCATTTAGCTCAAAAATAATAAAGAGTTGGGATGAAGCAAAAATAGTAGATACCCTAGGAGCAAGAATAAAATTTCTACAACAATGGTATAGAAATCTATGTGAAAAGTACAGAGAAGAAATAAAAATGGAAAAAAACATTAATAAGAAATTTAGCATGTTGCAAGGATAAAATAGCACCCCAATTTGGATGTGAAGAAAAATAATATAAGAAAAGAAAAAGACATAGAAAATATAAGAAGTACAGAAAGTCAAAATATAAATATAAGAAACCAAGAAAAAGATATTATGTAAAAAATTATAAATATAAAAGACCATATAGAAAAAAGAAATCTATAAAAGAATGTACTTGTTATAATTGTCGAAACATAGGACATTTAGCCAGAGATTGTAAAATTCCTAAAGACCCAAAAAAGAAACAAATATCAGAAATAAAGATAGAAAGTGAAGAATATATGCAAATAGATTATATAGATTATGAATTAGAAAGTGATGATAGTATATATGAAAATTCGGAAAATGAAACAGATAATGAAATAGATAGTAAATCAGTTAAATCAAATAACTGAAGAAGATATAAAAATAATAACAAAGGAAGAACATTTAAATGAAGAAGGAAAAAATCAGAAAATAATATTTGGTAATAATATATTTGACGAAATAAAAGGAAAAGAATTAGATTTAAATGTAGAAAAATTTTTTAAAATACCAACAATAAAAAACATATTTAATAGACGAAAAGAAGAATATTACATAGTAGGCCAATAAGAACATGTAGTAGACTGTAGATATGCAAAAGGTAGAACTTATATACTACCGGTAATAAAAAGAATAATTAATAAAGAAATAAACGATACAAAAAGTAAAGACCCAACAAAATACGTACACCTCGGAGGAATGAAAATATTAATAACATCATGTTTTAGAGAAGGAATAGATACACCAATAGAATTATATTTAGCAGATGATAGAATTATAAAACCAATAGAAAAAAGTATAATAACTGCTATAAGAGGAAATTTAATATACCAAAAATTTGAATTTATAATAAGTTCGAATTATTCAGTAGCAATAACAGATAAAAACATGGATAAATTATTAGTATTATATTGGAAAATATCAGGAATAGAACTAACCCCAGGAAGTAAAATATTTACAATAAGATGTAAAAATTTATATGTATTGACAACAAAACATAAAATAACGGGAAAAAAATAAAATTAATAAAATACAAATAGAAAGTCCTTTTGAACAATTTATAACAACAATTGATAACAATGATTATAGTTACAAAGACATACATATAGAAGAAGATTTAGAAATAATAAATGATAGAATAAGTACAACAAAAAGGATAGCTTTTGAAAAACCAGAATAATCAGGATCATCGAAAAGAACAAATTATGAAATAACTTCAGCAGTTAATTTAAATCAATATTATATAACGAGAACAATAAATTAAAAAGAATATTTAATACTCCTAAACACATGACAAGAAGAAAACCATATAGAAAAATACCTAGTGAAAAATGAAGAAATAAAATCTAATAGTAATATATGCCCAGATCTACCAAGAAGTTTAATAACTATTAACGATTCAGCAGGAAAGGAAATAATAATAATAGGAGTTAGAAAAATAAATATAGAATTTGAAATACAGGAAGATATGCAAAAAGAAGACATAATATTAGGAATAAAATGGTTAGAACAAGTAAAACGCTAAAATATAGAACATACACAATTAACCATAACCTACAATAAGGAAAGATTAGTAATAAAAAAAGCTTTAACATGAAAATATATGTACTTATGAAGATAATAGTAGAAGGATAATATAATAGATATTATACACCTATGATAGATACAGGAGCAGAAGCCAACTTATGTAGATATAATTCTTTACCAGAAGATAAATGGGATATGCTAAAAACACCAATAGTAGTCAAAGGATTTAATAATGAAGGAAGCTTAATTGCTTATAAAGCTAGAAATATAAAACTACAAGTATGGGATAAGAAATTAACAATAGAAGAGATCTATAATTATGAACTAACACCAAAAGATATGCTTTTAGAAATGTCATTTTTAGATAAACTATACCCACATATCATAACTAAAACACACTGCTGGTTTACAACACCATGTAAACAGAATGTAAGAGCAAAAAGAGTTATTAATAAAATAAGAAGAAAACTGATTGGATAAAAGGAAGTGAAAAAATCACACAAAAATTAAAAAATATAAAAAATACTGAAGACATAATAGAACTAGTTATATTTTCAATAAATATAGAAGAAATAACTATATTTTCAATAGATAAGGTAGAAATAATAAAGAAAAAATTAAGACAACTATACAGTGAAGATCCATTAAAAAGATGGGGAAAACATAAGACTACTATAAGAATTGAGCTAATAGATAAAAATAGTATAATAACCCAATAACTATTAACATATAACTTTGATGATTTAAAAGAATTCGAAATGCATATAGATGAATTATTTGAAAAATAATACATATAAAAAAGTAATAGTAAACACAATAGCCCAATATTTATAGTAAATAAACACAGTGAACAAAAAAGAGGAAAAAGTAGATTGGTTATTGATTATAGAAACCTAAATGCAAAAACTATGACATATAATTATTCATTACCAAATAAGATATTAAAAATAAGACAAACACAAGGATATAACTATTTTAGTAAGTTCGATTATAAATCAGGATTTTACTATTTAAATCTAGAAGAAGAATCTAAAAATTTAACTGCATTTACAGTACCACAAAGATTTGATGAATAGAATGTATTACCATATGGATATAAAAATGCACCAGGTAGATATCAACATTTTATGGATAACTATTTCAAATAGTTACCTAATTTTATAGTATACATAGACGATATATTATTATATACAAAAACTAAAGAGGAACGTTTAAAATTACTAGAACAATTTCCAGGTATAATAGAAAATTTAGGAATAAGTTTAAGTGAAAAGAAAGCCGAAATTACGAAAAATCAGATAGAGTTTTTAGGAATACAAATAGATAAAAGTGGAGTAAAAATGCAACAACATATAGTACGAAAAATAATAAATTCAAAAGAAGAATTAGATACAAAAAAAAATTACAATCATTTTTAGGATTAGTAAACCAAGTAAGAGAATATATATACTAAAATTAGTAGAAAACCTAAAGCTATTACAAAAAAAAATAAAAATGTATGCAGATTATAATTACAACGAAGAAGATAAAAAATAAGTTTAGAAAATAAAAATACTTTGTAAAGAATTACCAAGATTACAATTTCCAGACGAAAATAAAATTTTTACATATATAGTAGAAGCAGATGCAAGTGAATATAGTTATGGATCAGTACTTAAGTATAGATATGAAGAAGAAAAATTAGAACATCATTGTATATACTACTCAGGAATGTTTAATGAAACAAAAATAAAATCGGAAATAAACAGAAAAGAATTATGCTCATTATATAAATGTTTATTAGCATTTGAGCCATATATTGTATATAACAAGTTTATTGTACGAATAGATAATATACAGGTCCGACGGTGGTTAACAAGAAAAATACAAAATTCAGTTACAACGAAGAAAATTCGGAGATTAGTATTGAATATATTAAATTTTACATTTACGATTGAAGTAATCAAGACTAACAAGAATGTTATTGCAGAATACATATCAAGACAAAGCTACCCAAATTGATATTACAGAAGACGATGCTCTAGAAAAGATACTCAAAACCCTAACTACGCTTTCACTGAAAGTGGATAGTATGGAAAATGAGATAGAAAAGCTAAACAGTAATGAAGTTAAACTGAAGTCTGAAGCTATGGCTAAGATAACTCAGCAGTGTGTAGAGAAATGTCGATCGAAAGACAGTAAATTCAAGAGATAAAAGGAGACGTTGGGACACTCCAAAAAACCATAATTTTTATGAATCTACTTCTGCAAGTACAAGCAAAGTAGTTAGGAGGAACCCAAATATGAACTTGAACAAAATATTTGAAAAGTCATTTATACCAAAAACACCAAAAGACCTTTTGTTCATACCGCCACAAACTACCACATATCTAGAAGCCTACACCAAGAAAAGAAAGCCTATAATCACATAACCAAATCATATATCAAAAACATCCACAAAATACAAACACATTTAAACCTTAGACCCAGAGCAATAAATATTCAAGAACCAAATACAGATTACATAACCCAAAAATTACAAAGATATAATAAGTTAATTGCATTACCAAAAACTAACCTAAATCTAGTTAGAACATGTTTCAGTTATGGATAGCTCAACACCGTATATACCCAAGATGAAAGTTAGTTAGCAGCTATACCAGAGATATATAAAGCAATTACCACTTACAAAAAAATAACCAAAGGCAACTTATTTTTTTATAAAGTTTTATAGAACACCAGCGGAGATATTGTATGATGAGATTAAACCAGTTATACAAGTTAGGAAAATAGGAATGACAAAAGATATGATCATACCAGAAGATATTGAACCACAGGCAGAAATACCAAAAATAGGTATACCAAATTTTTACGCAAATAAAAGAATTATTGGAATATCCACAATCATCTAAGTGTTAACAAATAATTACTTAAATAGGAACCCAATTTGTAGTTACTATTCAAGAGACCAACTAATGATTTATTCAAATTCAAGAGAGTTAAGACAATCAGATACAGAGGAAATTTAAAGATGGATTATGAAATTACTTAATCCAGAAAGGCAACCAACTACCAGAGCCATTAAAGAAAATTTTATTTCAGAAGAATTATTGGCTAGATGTTGCAAGATAATTGGACATAAATATCCAGATCATCTATGTTCAAGGTGTAATAGAAAAGAAAATATTATACCGGATGTAACGTTAGAATAAAGATAAGGGACAATCAAAGCAAATAGCAGATGGATGGAGCAATGAAGTAATGATAGAGAAGAAACCAAATAGATAAGGACATAAGGAGATAGAAATGGATAAGTCAATAAGAAGATAAAGAAGATTCAGAAAAGGACAAGTGCATTATTAAAGTTACGTGAATTATTTAAGCTTTTAGTGTTTCTATTTAATTTAAAGTTGCTTTAAGTCTTTTCTTTCTTAAAGCTACTTTGACTTTTATAAAGATATTTTGTACTTTTGTAAAGATTAGTACAAGTGTAAAGTAGGAATAGTATATGAATAGTATAAAGTAGGAATAGTGTAAAATAATTCTCGTGTTTTGTAGATCATAAAAAGGCAAGTCATTGCCAAGATAAGGCAAGAATTTCTACACGGAAAGCAAGCCTTCTTGTACACAAAAAATATTCTCTCATATAATCTATAAAGATATTCCGTTTTTCACTAATCTATGTATGAGCAATGCACAGATTTATCAAATCTACTAGAACATGTATTTTTATTTATAATTATGAATAGCTTAATTCATAAATTCCTGACAATCATGATATAATAAAATAAACTCATATTAGTTACTTTATTGTAGAATTATTCGAAGATCCGCATGTTAAGAAGTTTATTAGCAAAGTGGAAAAGGAGAAAAATTTTCAAGAACTATGCCATCCTAAAAGTGAAATCGGTGAGGCAAAGAAGCCATGATAGGGGAGTAACCAAAATAGAGGCGCTGTTTAGGGAAAAAGTATCCAGATTACCATGCTAATAGTGATCGAAGAACATGTTATTTTAGAATAATCTAGTATATAGTGATCTAAGATGATCATATTTTATTATGTATATGATTGGAAGGAATATTTTGAAAAATAAATAATTATTTACCTGATGAAATGATAGATGAATTTAAGATACTTGTTTTATATGTACTTAAGGATATAGAGATAGTAGATATAAAAAAAATTATGTGGCAAAATGTATTTGATATTGAAGATGAAAATTGAATAGAAGATGAATTAGAATGAATACACTTATATGACGACGATAACTACTATTCATACCTAGATAATTATTATTCAGATGGATATTATATAGATTAAAAATGTTAGAATATATTAAAAGAGTTGGAGAAAAACAATGTCGGCTATATGAAGAAATTAATTACAGGAATCAGCTTAAAAGAGAAAAAAGACAATTAGAAGAAAAATTATTTATAATAAAATTAACCTTAGAAAAAAAAGATACAAATGATAGTTTATATAATCTTATATATGAAAAACAAATGTTAATGAATTACATAGATAACATAGAATTACATATCAAATATAGTATGATTAGAATAAGTTATTACACAAAAATTTATAAAATCACAACTACTATAGGATAAAATGACAAATTACGAATACTTAGAATATTGGAGAAAAGATACAGAGCAAATAAGACTAATAGAAATAGTAAGTTATCCGCACCCCTACAATTGGTAGTCCATTTCTATCTCCTTGTGTCCTTATCTACTTGGTTTCTTCCTTGTCATTACTTCATTACTCCATCCATCCGTTATTTTCTTTGATTGTCCCTTATCTTCATTCTAACTATACATCTGGTATAATATTGTCTTCTCCATTACACCTTAAACATAGATGGTCTGGATATTTATGTCTAACTTTTTTCTAGATGATTAGAAGTAAAGAAAATGGTGGCAAGCATTACATAGAGAGAGGCAAAATAAAATGGTTAAAAGAGGTGTGAAGAGAGAGAATAGGAGAAAGAAAAGGAAGCTAAAAAGATTTTTAAGAAAGTAACTATTTCAATATTTTGTAAGCATTTTCCAGAATGATATTGTACCCACTTTTGATGGAGCATGTCTGATTTCATGAGTTGGATAGCTAGACTTTTGTATGTTCGTAAATAAAATATAGTAGAATTATTTATTGTAATTTAAGGTCTTAAATACAATAGATTTGTGATTTTTTTTTTACCAAAATTAGAAAAAATGATTTTAATAGTGTATTCGCTGTCCTTAAAGAATTTAAGTCTCCCACTTATATTTGCTTTAGAAATTTGGCAGCATTCTTCTAGAATTTACAAAGGCACTAAATTTCAAATTATAGCAATTAATTTAAATTTTTTGCAATAACGGAATGTTATAATTTGTGGTGAAAGAGAATGAGAGAAACAACAACAACAACAACAACAATATACCTACTGTATTCCCACAAAGTGGGGTACACAGTCCATACCACTACCTCAGAAGAAGTAAAGAAGTTGTCTTCAATAGAATCTCGGTTCATGACAGCTAACATTATAATAATCAAATAAAAAATATAAAAGCAAACAACAAAATGGGATAACACACTGCTAGACAATAAAGGAAACAAGAACCTATCTATTCAAAATCATATACAACATTGAAAGACAATGAGCAAGAAACTCCAAGCGCATATACAAACCAAGTACTCATCCCTACTATCGTGGCCAAACTACTACCTACTAGCCCTTTATCCTAATCCGAGTCCTCCACATCTTCCTATCAAGGTTCATGTCCTCCATAAGTTATAATTCTCCATATTGTGCCTATAACCTCTCTTCAATATTTCTTGGAAAAAGTCATCATTTTCACCTCAAACTATACACGAAAAGTTACTTACGCACTTAAACTATTATCACGATCTAATACACACCCATACTATATAAAAGTAAATTTATTTTCACCCCAAAACATAAAGATTTAGTCACATAATGGAGAGTGATTTACACTCATGCCACATCATCGCCATATCATTACCACATCAGATATTATGTCAATTTTTTTAAAAAAAGTCCATGTCACCCATTGCTTCATCTTCACCAAAATCACCATTAAAACACCACATTGACACCACAATTAAATATTCACCACAATAATTGTAAGAATCCACCATGAATTTCATTATCAAAATCACAATACAATCATTAGTATCTAAAAAATCACAAACAACCACCATAAAATTCAACATCCACTACTAAAATTGCCATCGGAATCACAATATCACCATTGTTGACATCCAAATTACAAAAACCACCATAAATTCGCACTTGCACTACTACTAAATTCTACATCAATATACTGTTATTGAGTTTGAGCAAATCAAAAGAGGATTTTTATAGAGAGAAGATATATCTACAAGAAATATATTAAACGACTGAATTTGGAGCAAAACATGGAAAGAACATAAATATAAAAATAAATTAAAATATTGATGCTCTCCTTGATGAGTTTGATGATGGGAGGAATAAGATTTGATCAATCTCAAAAGTCTCATCGTAAAAATTTCTGATCGATGTCGATTCAACTTCTTAATTTTTTCTTTTTTTCTCTCCAAAAACTACCATGGAAAAATCATTTTCATCAACCACAACAAGGGAGGGGTGCTTGTGAATTGAAAAAAAAATAAAGAAGAAATCAAATTGAGAGAGAAAAAGATAAAAATTAAAGATGGAGTTGAAGAAGAGAATCTGTGTAGGGGTGAAGGGTGGGGTGGGGTGGGGGTGGGGGTGGGGGGTTTTAAAGAATATTTATTGCTTCAGACATGCCTCTTTTTATTTCTAATTTAATTTTATTCTCAAGTCAAATTTAGGGTGGAATTAAATTCATATTTATTAAGAATATGTGTATAATAGGTCACCATGTTAGTTTAGGTGTGTAAGCGACTTTTTATGTATAGTTTGAGGTGAAAATGATGACTTTTCCAATATTTCTTTGGCCTACCTCTACCCTACCAAAATCCATTCATAGCCAGCCTTCATACCTCCATATTGGAGCATCCGTGAACCTTCTCATCACATGACCACATCATCGTAATCTCACATCCCGCATATTATCCTCTACCGAAGCCACCCCCACTTTCTCTCTAATAATCTTATTTCTAACCTTATTTCTCATGGTTATTCCACACATCCATCATAATATCCTCATCCTCGCCACCTTTAACTGATGAATGTGAGAGTTCTTAACTGACCAACACTCCGCTCCATACAGCATAGCCAATTAGACTGCCACTTTGTAGAACTTACTTTTAAGCTTAAGAGTCACCTTCTTATCATACAAAATGCCTGAAGCGAGCCTCCATTTCAACCACGTTGCACTAATATAGTATGTGGCATAATCTTCAATCTTACCATTCCCCTGAATCATAGACCCAAGATACTTGAAACTCTCCTTCTTCTGAATGACCTAGGAATCCAGCTTCACTACCATGTTAATCTCATGCAAAAAATCACTAAATTTACATTCCAAGTACTCCATTTTTGTCTTTCTAAACCTAAAACTTTTATACTCAAGAGTCTGTATCCAAACCTCCTAATTATCATTAACTCCCCCCTGAGTCTCGTCAATCAGTACAACATCATCAATAAATGACATACACTAAGGTACCCCCTTAACTATGTTGCGTCAAAACATCCACCACAAAAGTATGGGGTGCATGGCTTTGAATTTTAATTGTACTATAGGGTGTGTGATGCCCAAGTTTACATAGGCCATGGAAAAGGCGTCGCCTAAGACATAGCCTAAGCCCACTGCCTCAAGTAGGCATTACCATGTGCGGTGCACACCTAAACTTGTGCAACACCTTATGTGGCACACACCTTAATATTAGTGATTGCTTGTGCGTCGCATACCCAACCTCACACCCTCACTATTTCACTTGTGCGATGACCAATACGATCCACGCTTAAACTTTTGCGATAACTTGTGCACCGCACATCACTCCAAATTCAACATAAATCTATCTTTAAATTGAGTCAACCAGACCCGGATATGATTCTTTAAATAGACTCCACACCCTAAATGTCCAAATTCATCCTTATTTCACCCCTAATACGTAGAAGATCTCTCTCTCACCATTCTCTTTGTTCTTCAAGATTACTCTTTGCTTAATAATCTCAACAATTTTCCCCTTCCTTTCCAAATCATCCATATTCAAAGGTAATTTTTACTTTCTTAATCCTTAGTTATTGTGAATTTATGGATAGTTAATTGATTTCTTGAGGATTATGGATTAAATTCTTGCCATCGCTATGTCAAAGAGAGGTTTTGAGCATCTTGTAAAGATAAACATCATTGTTGTAGTAGACACCACTGTTTTAGTACTTTGAGCTTTTGCATGTGCTTGAATTATTCATGACTAACGTAGTTTAGTTGTGTGGTTATTATTTCACAAATTACTTGATGGAACATGGTGTTGGTTAAATCATGTGAAAGTGATGTTGTTTTGTGTATATTGATATATTGAAGCTCTAAGGCATAACTTTGTTCAAAAATTGTTTTATTTAAATAAATTGGTGGAATTGAAGTGAGTGAATTGTATTGTATTGTGACTAATGTTGGTGAACCATATCAAAGTGTATGTCAACGAAGTCTGAATACCCGACAATAACACTTAATTGGTTTATACAAATAAATTAAGTGTGGGGTGGTGACCTCACAACCTTCATCTTAATTGTAGTTAGTTTCATTATGTGTGGCTAATGTAGATGATGTGATGAATATCGGAAAAATAGCTCTAATGATGATCTCCATGCAGGTGGCATGACTCCTAATGTGGATGAGGAGTACTACTATCCAGGTTCTTTATCTTATTGTTTTCACTAGGGACAGTGCTTAGCTTAAGTGTGGGGTGGCTGGTTACTTTGCTACTTGTTTTGTAATAAAATAGGACATTCTCCTTAGTATACTTCTATGATAGGATTAGTTATTTTCTTTATTTTGTTTTTTGTTAGATGTTTGTTTGATTTAGTAATAATTAGGTATTTTTCTCGATATTGGATGAATGATGACTGTCTTAAGAGAAAATTAGTCTTTTACTTGTGTGTGACTGTTCTTGTGGATCACATGACATTATAACATAAGTATGTGATGGATCATTACATTTGAAACACCTAGGCTCTAGTTGTTACTCTTGTTGTGATTGTTGGTTTTATTTGAATTCATTTAATTGTTGGGTTGAGAATCTATAATGCTTCTAATTGAGTTGACCATGTGCCATGAGTGTGTAAGACTATTGTATATTCCTTATTGCAACTAATGCTAGAACTTGCCTGGTGTGTATGCAAAGCGAAATAAAGATTGTGAATTTAGAAGATGATTTAGGCTTTTCATTGACAACCATTGTTCATGACTTCTTTTGACCTACCTTTTCACATTATCTTATCTAGCCCCATTAAGACTTTAGCTTGTTCTTTTGTTAGCCTCATATGTAGCCTAATCCATTCTTTAATAGACCATTATTTGATCCAAAAGCTCCTAAGCGCTTTAATGTAAAATCAATTTAAGTTAGGAGTTTGACAATAAGAGGAAACAAGGTCAAACTGATGCCCCAAAGTCTATTTATTGGTGTGTGCAATTGATGTGGTTGGAAGTAGCAAAAATTGTTGAAAAAAATCCAAATTTTATCTCGGATATGTTACAATGAACCTGTTTTGGCCCTCGTCCATCTTGGATATTGTGCACTGCAACTAAGAAAAATCTCTTAAGTTGAGGGTGGCTATCATAAGGGTGCATAACGTGAAATGAGTGCAAAAAAAATATTTTAAAGGGTTGCATACTCCCACCATAGTGTTATTAATTGAGTTCAATGGGATGCGGTGAAAACAAAAGATATGGATAGATGAAAGTGCTGTAAATTGGTTGTTAGAAATTGGTTTTAGTTGCATAATGTAGTGTATTAAAGTGCTTAAGGAAGACAATCACTATTTCAGGCCAAAATAGTTCCTACCCATCCTTTAGCCTAGATTACAACCCATAAAAGACCTATTTGATCCTAATCTTAGCATTCTGATATTAGTAGAGCATTACACTAAGGGAAAGCATATGGTCATCAGTTGTAATTTGAGAATTCTTTGTGAGAGTGAGTGTAACTTGGTTCTTATATCCATATTGTTAGAAATTGCATGATTGTGAGTGAATATGGGTAACTTTCTTGGTGTAAGGGCACATGGTTGATGAAGGTTGGGTAATTTATATGATTTCTTTGCTTAAACGGTATACCTAAATTATGCATGAATTTTCCAACTTAATGAGTCTATTCTTGAGGGTAGGTTGTCTCTAGTAATGATCCATGAATTTACTTCTTGTTCGTAATTATTGTGTGAGCCTATTTGAGCACCTTGTGTTTTACTTTGTGGGTGTTAAAGACTTGTGTAGTAAGCATAAATAGATAAGTTATTCTAGGACGAAAAAAGCTTTAAGTGTGGGGTGGTGATCTTGGGCGTATTTATATGCCTAAGCACCATAACTTACCCATATTTTAGCTAAGTTTGGAGAACAAAGTTCCTAGTTTCTTATGTTTTTACTCTACTTCTATGTAATTGAGCTAACAAATGTGATTAGAAAGATTTCAGGTATTAATGAGGTAGATGGAGACATAATAGGACTATGGAATGTGGATGACATATGATACAAGAGAGAGGAGCAGTCTGGACCAAATGTGATGCCTAAAAACTATGTCCAAGACTAATTTATCATTTAGAGTTAGTCTAGGGATTTAGAAGGAAATTATGAGGGAAAATTTAGTAAAACTTCTTGATGCTTAAAATTCACATATTATTCAATATTCTGTATTAGTTTTTTGGAACGAGGAGAAGGGCGGCTTAGCTTGGGGAGCGAGAGAAAAATATTTTTTTCTCTTGTTTTCACCAATAGCACACCAAGATCATCTTCTAGTTTTTGGTATGATGAATATAATTATCATAATTTTCGTTTTGTCTATGAGTAGCTAAGATCATTGGTTAGGGTTATAGAAACTTTGTAGCATATAATTTATTTCTATGGGTTTTGAATTCATTATGCATTGATTTACTTATATCATACTTTCTTCGTTATGCTTTAATTCTCGTGGTTGCAAATATAGAGAGTGTGCCATTAAAACATAATTTGTTCGACAGAAAGGCTAATGTTTGGAAAAGTAAGTAGTGACAAGAAAATAAGGTTTCCAACCTCTATTTCACACGTTAATGCCTAAAACAGGATCAACAACTTAGAGATTTCGTATAATTGAGTAAACACTTTTGAGTCGAGAGAATTAAAGTGAATTAATCCTTGATGGCTGAGAAACGCTTTGATTGAGAATTAGAATATGTTTCTCTATAAGTGCATGCCTGTATGAATTCTTAACTTCCATAGTTAGAAGATATTAAAAACTATAAGGTGGATATAACCCTAGCTTGTTATTCTCTATATTAAACTATTAGTACACATATTGCTTCATTGTAACAGTGAAACTATTATTTCATACTTAAATAAAAGACTCCTTTATTCTAGAATCTTCGATCAACAGTCAAATAACAACCACAATACTTAGTGAACACAGTATTCCCTATGAGATTTGACACCCAATGCAGTTGGGTTCTATATTTGATACCGAACGCTTACACTCTTGTAAGAAAGTTGTAATTTGGGCGTATCAATGCTCAAGGAGTCATTACACTCTACAGTAGGTGAAATTCGAGCTAATTTAGGGATAAAATCAAGACTCCACAATTTTGAAATTTTTGAACAAGAAATGGAAAATTCTACCATAAAAAAGTGAAATCTTACCATAAATCGAAGAAGAATCATGAACATAAATGTTAGCTAAGCTCCCAATTCACCCAGAACCTTCAATTCCAAGCTATCTCACTATTTAGGTTTATCTCTCAAGAGAATAGTTGAAGGAACAAAAAAAAGGCTAAAATGTGGGTATTTATACCCTTTCTAGATTCTCGGGTATTGCAATCCAACCCGAGTTTCGCGATCACCATACATGACATTTGGGGAAAATATCGTGTTCACGATATTACCCCATCATAATTGCATTACTGGTCAACTGTTGAAGGATTCACATCCATAACTGAAAGTATCACAATCTCAGCACCTACTGGTGCTGCTAGATTGCTATCGCGGTCTATGGCCTGCGATTGCGGGTGCACCAGCTACAATTTAGATTTTCCAAGTCTCTGCCAACCCCTTTGAATTCATTTGAAATCTTGTTTACACATGAACTATGTAACGATACCAAATATGATTTTCCAGACTTAATGACATAGTCAAAAATATCCATCTAAGGTCATTTCAAGAAAAAGTCGCCCCACACCTAATTTCTATTTTCTTAACTTTTTGATCGATAGATCGAAATGAGACTGGGTGCCTTGAGACCCACACTAAGAGTCCACCTAGTCTAAAATTGATATTCTGGAGCAGCTGGAATAGTCAGAATTTACATCTGAGGTTGTTTGATTGATGTTTTCACCTGTGGACATTTGGAACTAGCAAAGCAAATAGAGAATTGGCTATAACATCCAAATGAACTACCCGATAACCGTATTGTCTATCCTAGCAAGTCATAAATGAATTAGGTAGATATAGGAAAGTTTTAACGACAAAAATAAGTGGAAATATAGAAAATAACCTAAAGGTTCGTTACAATATCCACTACTCAAGGAACTTTCATTAGCGAAAAGGATTAGGATATACCTGACATCTTAAATAGGTGAGGGTACTGAGTTTACATCTCGCTCTCGATATCCCAAAGAGCCTCCTTTATTGGGAGGTGCCTCCATCAGACCTTAACTATAGGAATGCATCTAGTGAACAATCTCCTAACATCACTAGCTAAATGAGCATCGGCTTCTCTAAAGGTCATTGCTCATCCAACTAGACTGAGTCCCATCTAAGCATATGAGATGGATCAGGAATGTTTTGCCGCAACATGGAGACATAGAAAACTAAATAGACAACATCAAAATATAAAGGTAAATCAAACTCATAAGCCACCTCACCAACTGTGCAAAGAATATTAAAAGTTCCAATATCCCTAGCGCTGAGCTTTTGTTCCACTCGAACCTCATCACACCTGTTATGGGAGATTCATGGAGGAATACACGATCACCAACTCTGAATCTCAAGGCACAAATCCTATGATCAGCATAGGCCTTATGCCTACTTTGAGTTGCACTCAATCTGTCCTGAATCACCCTAACTCTATCGAATGACTCCTGAAGAAAATCAGTACCACAAGGTCAAATATTAATAGTCTTAAACCATCCAATCGAAGAACGACATCTCCTACCATAAGAAGCCTTAGAAGGTGTTATCTCAATACTCGAACGATAACTATTGTAATAAGTGAACTCTACCCAGGCTAAGTGCTCCTCCCACTGGCCTCCAAAATCTATAACACCAATACAGAGCATATCGTTAAGCACCTGAATGGTCCACTAAACTTGGCCATCTATCTGTAGATGAAAGTTTATACTCAGATCCACCTGAATACCCAACTCTTTTTGAAAAGCTCTCTAAAAGATAGAAGTGAATATGAAACCCTAATATGAAATAATAGATATAGGCATACCATGCAAACAGACTATGTCACGCACATAGATGCTCTTTCTTAGACTTGTGTTTACATAATTTATTGGTTAAGATTTTCTTATATGGGTTCTTGTTGTATGTGATTTAACAAATGGGTTTTGAGTAACCCTAATAATGATGAATTCTTTAATGATGTTGTCACTGTTTTGAACTAAGAAAATGGCCCAATGAGTATGAATGATTAATAAGTTATATTATAATGATATTTTTGGACTTGTAATTTATTAATTTATGACCTTGTTGGTTTGATGGATAAATAGGGGTTAAAGTCCTTAGCATGAAACAAAATTATGTTGAATGAGAAGGTCATATGAGATTGCTAATGAGGAATGAATGACTTGTAGGGATCTTGATGGCCACAAATTTAATTGAATGATGAATTGAATTATGGCATTGGACTAATGAAATGTTTGAACAACAAATGACCATGAAATTCATGTGTGGTGTGGAATTTGTTAAATGGGTCAAAGTCCCAAAATGTCGAATTGGTTAAATGGGATAGAGACCCTAAATGTTTAAATGAATGGATATTGAGGTACGGACAAAGGGTTAGAGTCCCAATGTCGACTAATGATAGTCGTGATGACTTGAGGTTATAGTCCCTTGCCTAGTGAAAAATGCAAAAGGTTAGAGTCCCTTGCTTGAATATTCTAGCTTTGGGTTATAGTCCTTTATCTAATATGGCTTGTGGTTAGAGTCCCTTGCCCATATAAAATGGATGAGTTTAGAGTCTGTCACAACCCAAGGCTACCCCTATTCGCAACAATGGTGCTTACAGTCACAAGTGACCACAAGCCAACCTATGAGCTGGTACCTGTTGTAGGCACTGAATAAAACTAATAAGAAAAGAGTCTATGCAAAAATTAACTAAAAAATGCCATAAGTTTTTAGTTACTGTAATCATAAAACTGATTCCAAAAAACTAAAATATAAGCGAAAATACTAAAACTTAAGTGGTAAGACTGAGAAACTAACTAACTATTTGAAAATGTCTGGAAAGTCTCTAAAACTAACTGGCTGGGGAGTTGATGGGATAAACCCTCAACTAACTCTGACTGATTATATAACTGAACTGCTAATTCAACTGAAAAAAGATAAACTCACCCTTTAAGTATGAGGACTCACCACTGTTGCTGATGCTGGCTAACTAATCCTGTCTAAGCTCGATAGAGAAACTGAGCATCCAAACCTATGATATAAGATATCATTGTGCAAGAAATGAGTATGTGATCAATACTTCAAATATACTGGTATATGAGATGAGGTTAGGATGAAATGTATGGTTAACATAACATGAAGTAATGACTGGTTGAATAATTTAAGATAGCAGAGTAAGCATGCATGAAAACTGAGATGCTGATAGTGCAAGACCAAGGATATAAAGTTTTTAAAATAATCTGTAAAATTGAAATACTGAAATCAGATAATTGAATAACAGATAATCTGTATGCCTTGGTCAAGCCACCTGAACTGAATTATGTACTGAATACTGAGCTGAGAATGTTTGAGGTATCATCTAACAAACATACCTCATTCTAAGATTATTGGGTTCAACCTGTAACCTACTTGGAAAAGTGTCAGTACTGTACAACGGGTACTAACGATGGCTGTGTGGATCCACTAAGCTACTGAAGAACCAAGGTATCAAGAGTAAACTGATGGGTAATCCCTGGCGGAGTCAATCCTAAAATGATGAGTGACCCTTGGGAGGTAGTTAAGAATAAACTGATGGGTGACTCCTCATAACCCATGCTGGCTATGTGGTTCTGGAATATAGGGACTGCTATCAACGACTTTGCCTAACTGATGGGGAAGTCGCTGTCCTACATTCTCTCAGCACTAAATCGTACTCCCAACTAAAAGATACTGATTACTGAACTAAACTGAGCTTGACTGAGCCAAAACTGAACATGATACTAAATAAATGACAAAGATTATGGTTTATCCAAAACCATTCTAAAGATACTAAAAAACTAGGTAAACAACTATGTTTCAGGTGTTCATAACCCCTAACATTGAATGGAAATAACAATAAGGAACTCATGAAAGCCATAAAACCATAATAGGGAATCATGGTTCAAAATTCAATCATTTAGACATTTCATGAAACACTTGTAATTCATTTACTTAAACATGAAAGTGAGTGAAACATGTGTGAATAGCATAATCGAAATACTAAAACTGTGATTTTGAAATTGAACCCAAAGTTGCCTTCATTCAAATGTGTAAGGGCTACTTTCAGCGAAAATCACTCGTAACTATCATGTATATTCGATATTCTTGAAAGATTCATGGAAATAATTCAATTTAAATAAGAAAATTTCATGATTTAAAACATAAAATAGGTCCTTGGAATCCATGGTGAAAGAAAGCCATGGATAAATATCACACATACCTCACTCGACGATTTCATGAAGATTCTTGAAGATTTTCTTGAAGCTTGAGCTTGAATCCCTTGATTCTATTGAATGGGATAGGGTTTGTTCTTGAGATAGGAATGACTTTCTTTGAGATGATTTGTGAGTAATGAGGTAACTAATGCTCCGAGAGGACCTAAATTTACAATATGGATGAGTTTAGGTGGGGGAAATTAACCCAAATGCCCTTAGTGATGAGGATTTAAAAACTAGAGGAGGCCATCTAACGCAACGCAAACCCTGGCTACGTCAAGCAGCCTATACAGTGTGACCCCTGATGGGTCAAGCAGCCAACACATCATGACCCTAAGCCTGGGTTAACTACCCATTGCGGTGTGGCTCCATTGCAATGCCTCACTATTTTGAACATCCAAACACGGCCTAAATCTCGTCTAAAAGTTCTGAAAAATCCCTGAGACATACTTTTGACCACCCAAAATATGACTCAACTTAGAAATCAATATTCCGAGGTTGGGAGGGCCAAAATAATAATCTTCAAAGATTAGGGGTCTTGAAATGGCTAAGTCTTTAACACTTCGTGGAAAGTTTCCAACTCTTGGACCCCTATAACATGAAATAGTGAGCTGAATAGAGCTAGGATCCTATCGGATCTTACAATATCTTCCCCTTGGGGACATTCATCCTTGAGTGAGATAGATTAAGCTGAGAATATTGAGGAACTGAGATTGCATACTGAACATGCATAACTAAAAACATGATTACATGACTGGGCTTGAAACATGATACATGACTAATATGATTCTTGAATACATACAATGATTATATGGTTGGAACTGAGAATGAAAAAGGGATAATCTAAGTAAAACTATTACCTTAAGTTGAGTCGGAGTTTGTGGAGAAAATATAATGGTAATTGGTATGCATATATTCATCTGTTTCCCTAGTGGCTCCCTCAACAAACTGATTCTGATAAAGAACTTTGACCAAAGGAACCTATTTCGTCCTTAGTCTACAAACTTGATGATCTAGGATCTGGACTGGGATTTCTTCATAAGAAAGGATATCCTGAATATCTGTAGCCTGCAATAGAACAACTATATCTAAATCACCAATACACTTTTTCAATAAGGAAACATGGAACACTGGTTACATTGATGCCAAATCTGCAGGCAACTCAAGATCATATGCTACCTTTCCAAAATGACTCAAGATCCTATAAGGAGGAAAATATTGGGGACTAAGCTTCCCCTCCTTGCCAAATATCTTCACTCCCTTTATGAGAGAGATTTTCAAATAAAATAAATCTCAAACTACAAATTTGAGATCTCTCTTATGCATATCTGTATCGGGGACTGCTTTTGGGATGTCTTAAGCCTCTTCCTAATTAGCTAAACTTTCTCCATTACATCAATTACTGAATTTATCAAAGATGTTTTACCTACCTCAAACAAATCAATAGGATATATACACTTTCTCCGATAGAGAGCCTCAAATAGAGCCATCTAAATACTGGAGTAATATCTATTATCGTAGGTAAACTCGATCAATGTCAAGTAATCATCCCAACTACCCTTAAAGTCGATAACACATGCTCTCAATATTTCCTTTAGGGTTTGAATGGTCCTCTCTGCTTGACCATCTATCTGAGGATGGAAAGCGGTACTGAGATGGATTTAGTTACCAAGATCATTCTAAAATCTCTCAAAAAGTGAGAGGTAAATGCTGTACCTCTATCTAAAATTATGGACAACAGGACTCGATGATATCTAACCAAATCTCTAATATAGATATTGGCATAATCCTCTGCTCAATAAGAAGTATGAACTAGCAAGAAATTAGATGATTTGGTTATTCTGTCTATGATAACCCATACGAATCATGTTGACGATGTGTATGGGGAAACCCTGCCATAAATTCCATGTTCACCTCTTCCCATTTTCAAGTGGGGATGCTAAACTCCTACATTATGCTACTAGGCCTCTGGTGCTCAACCTTGACCTGCGGACAGTTAGAGCACTTAGCTACAAACTCTGCAATATCTCTGTTCATACCACTCCTCCAATTGATATCCTGCAAATCATGATACATCTTAGTGGCTCCTTGGTTAATAGAGTAACACGCACCATGAATTTTTGCAAGGATTCGCTGCCTCAACCCATCAAGACACGATACACACAACCTACCCTGACATCGCAGCACACTATCTCCCCCTTTGGAGAAAACCACTACTTTCTAATCTTTAATTGACTCCTTCAACTTAACCAAACAAGAATCCCTATCCTGCTTCTCCTTTACTTCATTAACCAAGGAAGATTGTAAGCTATTCTGAACCAATACACTACCCTCAACTGAATCGACTAAATGAAAACCTAATCTAGCCAACTGATGAACCTCCTAAACCAATTTCTTCTTACCATTCTCAACACGAACAACACTACCAATAGACAACCTACTAAGTACATTTGCCACAACATTGACATTTCCCAGATAATACAACACACTCATATCATAATGCTTCAACAATTCTAACTATATTCTCAGATAAAGATTCAAATCTTTCTGGGATATCACATACTGCAAACTTTTGTTATCCGAAAACTCATAAACATGAACTCCATAAAAATAATCCATCCAAATTTTCAAGGAAAACACAACTGCTGCTAACACAAGATCATGGGTAGGGTAATTCTTTTCATGGGGTTTAAGTTGTCTAGAGGAATAGTGTATGACCTTATCCCTTTGCATCGAAGCATAACCCGAACAAACTCTATAAGCATTACAGTAAACAACAAACCCATCTGAACCATCTGGTAAGGTCAAAATAGGGGTTGAGGTGAGTCGAGTCTTCAACACTTGAAAACTCTTCTCATAAGATCTGACCACTAAAACTTAACTTTTTTTTGATTCAATCGAGACATAGGGGAGGCATTGACATGAACCCTTCAACAAACAGTTTATAATAGCCAACCAAACCCAAAAAAACTCCTATTATCTAATGGAGAGATAGGTTTTGGCTATTTTCTCACTGCTTCGATCTTTTGAGGGTCAACTCTAATTCCATCACCAAAAATAATATGGCCAAGGAAAGCTACTGGTCTTAGCCAAAATTTGCACTTTTGAATTTGGCCAATAACTGGTGGGCTCTAAGAGTCTATAATACAATTTTGAGGTGGTCTGCATGATCATTTTTGCTATGGGAATATGTAAAAATATCATTAATGAAGACTATGACAAACTTGTCTAAGTACTGATTGAACACTCGGTTCATCAAGACCATGAAATCTGTTGGGGCATTCATTAGTCCAAAAGACATAACTAGAAATTCAAAGTGATCATACTAAGTTCTAAAAGATATTTTTGGATTTTCACTTTCTCTAACTTTGAGTTGATGATAGACAAATTTGGCGTCTATCTTAGAGAAATAATTGGCACCCTAAAGTTAGTCAAACAACTCATCAGTTCTGGAAAGTAGATACTTATTCTTTATAGTGACCTTTTTCAATTGATGGTAATCAATGCACATTCTGAGAGAACCGCCTTTCTTACGCACAAAAAAAAGGAGTGCCCCTTGGGAAAACACTAGGACTAATTAATCCAATATCTAAGAGGTCTTTTAACTCCCTCAAATCTGTTGAAGCCATCTTTATGGTAAACTAGAGATAGGTTGGGTATCTGGAAGGATGTCTCTCCTGAAGGCAATTTCTCTTTTGGAAGGAATTCTGGAAGATATTCAAGGAAGATATTTAGATATTCCCTTACTACTGAAACTGACTCAAGACTGGGAGTCTCAGAATTAGAGTCTTTGACTCAAACTAGATGGTAAACACACCCTTTGGATATCATATTCCTCTCTCTAATATACGAAATAAGCTGACCCCTAAGTGTGAAGTACTACCCCTCCATTTAATAACTGGTACATTTGAAAACTGAAAATGAACAACTATATTTCTGCAATCAACTAAAGCATAGCATGAGTGAAGCCAATCTATACCGAGAATGACATCCAAATCAATTATCTCTAATCCTGCAAGATCTACTAAAGTGACGTTTTGAGATATTATGATCTGGCAATTCCGGTATACCTATTTGGCTATAATAGATACGCCAATTAGGGTAGACATTAAGAAAGGTTCGTCTAAATCTTAGGGACTGACACCAAAATTAACAACTATGTAGGGGGTTACAAAAGAAAGCTAAGCTCTGAGGTATAATAAAGTATGCAAATAAAGATGATAGACTTGTAACCTACCTATAACCACATCAAGAGAGCTTTCCTGATTATGATGGGACTGGAGTGCATACAACCTATTCTGACTCAGACCACTGGTGGTACTGGAAGTGGTGCCCTGCTAAGTCAAGCGACCTGTTGGAGCTGATGATTGATTGGACTGACCTTGTTGGTGCAAATATCTTCCCTCTGAGCAACTAATCGATATTCCTTGAACCTATAGCTTGGATTTCAACATCCAAAACATAGATCACTTCTATCTCTACACACTCCCTGATGATTCCTGCCACATTTCTGACAAAGAGGATAAGTATGACCACTATTCACACTAACTTAAGGTTAGATACTGGCGCCCTATCCTGATTGTCATTCCTAAACTTTGGTACCAACGTACTAGCTGAAGTTGGAATTGGGGCTTAAAACTTTTGTTGAAACTAAGAACAATTACCACTCTCTAACTTCGGCTGAGCAAAATTGAAACTACCTATTCTAGCTCTCTTATTCGCCCTCTCTTTCTCTTTAAATTTTTTCTCCTTAATATGTTGATCATGGACCATAAGCCTAGATATGTCTATCTCCTTAATCAACATCGCAGTACTACAATCCTTGAACGTACTATAAGATACGCTAGACATGAACTTACTTATTTTAGACCGAATCTGAAACACCACATAAGGAGCATATGTCCCTAATTAAGTAAACTTAAGTGAATACTTTTTCACACTCATATTGCCCTGGTTCAAATTAATAAACTCCAGCACCTTATCTTTCCTAAATTCTAAGGGAAAAATTTATCTAAAAAGCCTGTAACAAACTCCTCCTACTCTATAGGCCCTGCATTTGTGCTTCTATCCTCCTTCCATTGCTTAAACCAGGTGTGAGCTATATATTACAACTGGCAAGAAACCAACTATGCACTCTTACTAGACATGATATCCATAATATTCATTACCTTCTTAACCATTTCAAGGAACTTTTGTTGATCCTCATCAGACTTGGATCCAAAAAATTAAGGGGGATTAATTCGAGTAAAGTCCCGAATCCTAGCTGTAGCTTTGTTAGACACTGTATTTACTGGGAAAGCAACCTACTAACTATTCTGAGATGCTACTGAGTGACATAAGGTAGTAAATGTACCTATGAACTCAGTATGAGAGATTTTCTCATTCAGGGGATCTTCCTGAACTTGTGGATGTACGGGCTGATTCCCATTTCATCTTCTGTTATTCTTTCTAGGAGGCATTTTCTTTAATAGAATAAAGGTTGGATTAGAAAGAGATTTTAAAAAGAAATCATGCTCAATCGCATTACATGAATACTGAAAAAAGGGATACTTTTCCTAAAAACATCTTGTAGCCTCTTGTCTATAAATGTGACGCACTTCACACCCATGCACAAGACTCTACTCAACGCGGCTTTTAGACTTTCTCAGACACTTTAAAACCTTACGCTCTAACAAAAAATTTTGTCATGAATCGAGGCTATACCTTAGTCGCAACAATGGTGCTTATGGTCACAAGTGACCATAAGCCAACCCATGAGTTGGTACCTACTGTGAGCACTGAATAAAATTGATAACAAAAGAGTATGTATGAAAATAAACTAAAAAATGCCATAAGGTTTTAGTTTCTATAAATAATATAACTAATTCCACAAAACTGAAATATAAATGGTAATACTAAAACTAATTGGTATGAACTGAAAAACTAACTGATTATCTGAAAATGTTTGAAAAGCCTCTAAAACTTAATGACTGGGGAGTTGATGGTACAAACTCCCAACTAACTCCAACTGACCATATAACTAAACTGCTAACTCAGCTGAAGAAAGATAATATTGTCCTCAAAGTATGAGGGCTCATCACTTTTTTTGATCCTGGCTAACTGATCCTGGCTAATCTCAGTCGGGAAACTGAGTGTCTGAACTTATGATATAGGACATTATAGTGTAAAAAATGAGTATGTGATCAGTACCTCAAATATACTAGTTTATGAAATGAGGTTAGGCTATGCATGTTTAACTGAACATAAAGTGTTGACTGGCTGAATAATGTGAGATAGCTGAGTAAATATGTACGAAAACTGAAATGCTGAAAGTTCAAGACCAAGCATATAAAGTTTCTAAAATAATCTGTAAAACTAAAATATTGAAATATATAACTAAATAACTGATAATCTGTATGCCTTGGTCAAACACCTGAACTAAATTCAATACTCAATACTGAACTGAGACTATGGGAGGTATTTTCTAACCAACATGCCCTATTTTAAGCTCGTTGGGTACAACTTGTAACCATAGTTGAAAGGTTGTCAATACTGTGGCATGAGTACTAATGTTGTCTGTATGGATCCACTAAGATATTAATGATCTAGGGTATCATGCCTAAACTGATGGGTGATCCCTGTGAAGAGTCAATCCTAAGTTGATGGATGACCCCTGGTAGGTAGTCAAGCCTAAACTGATAGGTGACACCTTATAACGTACATTGTCTATATGGTTCTGGCATATAGGGAATGCTACGAACGACTTTGCCTAACTGATGGGGAAGCCTTCATACTCTATTCTCTCGGTGCTAAATCCTACTCCCTACTGAAAACACTGATTACAAAACTAAACTGAGCTTAACTGAGCCAACAACTAAACATGATACTAACTGAATGACAAGGCTCATGGTTTATCTTAATCCATTCTGAAGATACAGAAAAACTAGGTAAATAGCTAAGTTTTGGGTATTAATAACCCTTAACACTGAATGTAACTAACAATAAGGAACTTATGAAAGCCATAAAACAATAATAGGGAATCATGGTTCAAAATTTGATCATTCAGACATTTCATCAAACACTTGAAATTCACTTACTTAAACATGAAATCAAGTGAAATATGTGGGAATATAATAATCGCAATACTAAAATCATGAATTCGAAATTAAACCCAAAGTTTCCATCATTCAAATTTGTAAGGGCTACATTCAAAGAAAATCACTTGTAACCATCATGTATATTAAAAATTCAAGAAAGCTTCAAGGAAATAATTCATTATAAACATGAAATTTCATGTTTTAAAACATAAAATAGGTCCTTGGATTCCATAGTGATAGAAATCCATGGATAAACATCACATATACCTCACTCGATGATTTCATAAAGAGACTTAAAGATTTTCTTGAAACTTGAGCTTGAATCCTTTGATTCCATTGAATGGGCTAGGGTTTGTTCTTGAGAGAGGAATGACTTTCTTTGAGAGCATTTCTAAATAATGAGCAAATAATGTTCCTAGGGGACCAAAATTTTGCGTTATAGATTAGTTTAGGTCAGGAAATTGACCCAACTACCCTTAATGATGAGGATTTAAAAAGCTGGAGGAGGCCACATAACGCGGTGCGACCTCTGGCTGGGTCAAGCAGCCAATACGACACGACTCTAAGCCTGGGTCAACTACCCATCACAGCATGGCTCCATCGTGATGTCTCACTGTTTTGAACAACCAAAAATGGCCTAAACCTTATCTAAAAGTTTTGAATCATCCCTGAGATATACTTTTGACTTCCCTAAACATGGAAAAACTTATAAATCAGCATTCTATGGTCAGGAAGGCCAATCTAAAATACTTTAAAGATTAAGGGTCTTGAAATGGCTATCTTTTACACTTAGTGGTAAATTTCTAAATCTTGGACCCCTTTAATATGAAATAGTAAGATGAATTAAGCTAGGAACTTATGGGGTCTTACAATATCTCCCCCTTGGGGAAATTCATGCTCGAATGAGACTGATTGCGCTGAGAGTGATAAGAAACTAAGATTACATACTGAACATGCATAACATAAAATATAATTACATGAGTTAGCTTGAAACATGATACATGACTGATATGATTCGTGAATGCATGCAATGATAATATGGTTGGAACTGACAATGGAAAAGAGATAATCTAAGGAAAACTATTACCTTAAGCTGAGTCTGAGTTTGCAGAGAAAAGATGTGGGTAGTTGGTACATATATTTTCTTCTGTTTCCCAAGTGGCTCCCTCAATAGACTGATTCTGCCAAAGAACTTTGAACAAAGGATCCTTTTTTTTCCTTAGTCTACATCTTGACAATGTAAGGTATCGATTGGGATTTCTTCATAAGAAAGGCTATCCTGAACATCTGTAGCCTGCAATGGAACGACTACAGCTAAATCACCAATACACTTTTTCAACAAGAAAATAAAGAACACTGAGTACTGAAGCCAAATATGCAGGCAACTCAAGCTCATAAACTATCTTTCTAAAATGTCTCAAGATCTTGTAAGGACCAACATATCAGGGACTAAGCCTCCCTTTCTTTCCAAATATCTTTACTTTTTTTATGGAGAGATTTTTAAATAGACTAAATCTCCAACTGCAAATTTGAGATCTCTCATACGCACATCTGCATAGGATTTCTAACGGCTTTGGGTTGTCTTAAGCCTCTCCCTGATTGACTGAACTTTCTCCATCACCTCAAATAACGAGTCTGGCCCTATCAAAACAGCTCATCGTACCTCAAACCAACTAATAGGAGATCTACACCTCCAACCATAGAGATCCTTAAACGAAGCCATCTGAATACAAGAGTATTAACTATTATCATAGGAAAACTCAATCAATCGCAATGTCTTATCCCAACTACCCTTAAAGTCGATAACATATGCTCTCAACATGTCCTCTAGGGTCTGAATGGTCCTTTCTACCAGCCCATCTATTTGACGATGGAAAGCTGTATTGAGATTGATTTGGGTACCAAGACCCTTCTAAAAATATCTCCAAAAGTGAGAGGTAAACTGCATATCTCTATCTGAAATTATAGATAATGGGAGTCCATGCAATCCAACCAACTCTCTAATATAGAGCTTGGCATAATCCTCAACTGAATAATAAGTATGAACTGACATAAAATTAGATGATTTGGTCATTTTGTCTGTGATAACCCATATTGAGTCATCCTAATGACACGTACAGGGTAACCCTATTATAAAATCTATGTTCACCTCTTCCCACTTCTAAGTGGGAATGCTGAACTCCGGCATTATGCCACTTGGGATTTAGTGCTCAACCTTGACCTACTGATAGTTTAAGCACTTAGAGTAAAGTGCACCTTGTGCTCCTGCAAGAATTTGATGCCTCCACCCATCAACACATGACATACAGAGCCTACCCTGGCATCATAACACACCATCTCCCCCTAGGGAGAAAACCTCTACTTTCTGATCTCTAACTGACTCTTTCAACTTAGTTAAAGTGGAATCCCTATCCTGCTTCTCCTTTACTTCAGCGACCAATGAAGATTCCGAGCTATTCTGAACCCATACACTACCCTCTGCTAAATTAATAAAATAAACACCTAATCTAGCCAACTAATAAACTTCTTGAATCAACTTCTTCTTATCATTCTCAACATGAGTAACACTACCTATAGACAACCTACTAAGGGCATCTGCCACTATATTGGCCTTGCCCAGATAATAAAACACACTCATTTCATAATCCTTCAATAATTCTAACTATCTTCTCAAACAAAGATTTAAATCTTTCTGCAAGAACACATACTGCAAACTTTTGTCATCAAAGATATATCAATATGAACCCCATTCAAATAATGCCCATAAATTCTCAAGGTTAACACAATTGTTGCCAACTCCAGATTATGGGTGGGGTAATTCTTTTTATGAGGTTTAAGTTGTCTAGAGGCATAGGCTTGATCTTACCTCTCTTTATCAAAAAATAACCCAAACTACCTATGGAAGTATCGCAGTAAACAAAAAACCCATCTAAACCATCTGGAAAGGTCAAAACTGAGGCTGAGGTGAGGTGAGTCTTCAACTCCGAAAAACTCTTCTCACAAGAATCTGACCACTGAAACTTGACTTTCTTCTAAGTCAATCGAGATAAGGGGAAGGAAATAGATGAGAACCCTTCAACAAATAATCTGTAATAGCCAGCTGAACCCAAGAAATTTTTGATATCTAATGGAGAGATGGGTTTGGTGCAGTTTCTCACTACTTTGATCTTTAGGGGGTCAACTCTACTACCATAATTGGAAATAATATAGCCATGAAAAGCTACTAATCTGAGCCAAAATTTGTACTAAGCGAATTTTGTAAATAAATGATGGACTCTAAGAGTCTGCAATACAATTTTGAGGTTGTCTGCATGATTATTTTCGTTACGGGAATAGCCAAAAATATTATCAATGAAGAGTATGACGAACATGTCCAAGTACTGCTTGAACACGTGGTTCATCAAATCCATGAAAGTTGTTAGGGCATTCATTATCCAAAAGACATAACTAGAAATTCAAAGTGACCATATCGAGTTTTGAAAGCTATTTTTGGAATGTCACATTCTCTGACTCTAAGCTGATGATAGTTAGATCTGAGGTCTATCTTAGAGAAATAACTGGCACCCTGAAGTTGGTCGAACAAGCCATTATTTCTAGGAAGTAGATACTTATTTTTAATAGTGACCTTGTTCAACTGATGGTAATCGATGCACATTCTGAGATAACTATCATTCTTACACGCAAAACAGGATAGGATCATCCCATAGAGAAACACTGGGCCTAACGAATCCCTTATCTATGAGGTCTTCCAAATGTTCTTTCAAATTCCTAAACTCTGCTAGAGCCATTTTCTATGGTAAAATAGAGATAGGTTGGGTATCTAGAACGATGACTATTCCAAAGTCAATTTCCCTTTCGGGAGGAACTCCGAGAAGATCTTTAGGGAATACATCTAAAAATTCCCTTACTATTGAAACTAAATCAATACTAGGTGTCTCAAAATTAGGGTCTTTGACTCAAACTAGATGGTTAAAACACCCCTTGGATATGATTTTCCTTGCTCTAAGGTATGAAATAAGTTGACCCCTTAGTGTAGTACTACCCTTTTATTCAATAACTGGTTCATTCAAAAACTGAAAATAAACAACTATGTTTTTACAATCAAGTGAAACATAGCATGAGTGGAGCTAATCCATGCTGAGAATGACATAAAAATTAGTTATCTCTAACTCTAAAAGATCTACTAAAGTGACTTTCTGAGATATTATGATTGGATAGGTTTTGTATACCTGCCTGGCTACAGTAATATGCCTACTGGGTAGACACTAAGAAAGGTTCTGCTAAAGCTTTGATACTGACACTAAAATTAATAGCTATATAGGGGATTACAAAAAAAAAATGAAGCTCCGGGGTCTAATAAAGCATACACATAAAGTTAAAAGATATGTAATGTACCCGTAACCACATCAAGAGAGTTTTCTCGATCATAACGGGACTGGAGCTCATACAACCTATCCTAACACTAACCACTAGTGGTATTGGAAGTGATCCTCTGCTGAGTTGAGCGACCTGCTTGAGCTGATGACTGATTGTACTGACCCTATTGGCGTGAATCTCTTTGACTCTAAGCAACTAATTGGCATTCATTAAACCTATGTCCTGTCTTGCCATATCAAAAAAATACATCACTGTCAGCTCTACATACACCCTAATGATTCCTAAAATATTTATGACAAAGAGGATTAGTATGACCACTATTAACAGAACCCTGGGTCTTAGAACCTGGCACCCTATCCTGATTATCATTCCTAAACTTTGGTACTGACGCACTAGCTAAAGATAGATTTAGGGCTGAACACTTCTGTCAGAACTAAGAACGTTTACTACCCTCTGACTTTGGCAGAGAAAAATTAAAGCTAGCTATTTTGGCTTTCTTATTCTCCCTCTTTCTCCTTAAACTTTTGCATTTCAATCTATTGAAGATGGACCATAAGCCTAGATATGTCCATCTCCTTAATTAACATCACAATCCTACACTCCTTTTCCATACTATTAGATATTCCAAACATTAACTTACTTATTCTAGATCAGTTATTAGACACCACATAAGGAGCATACCTCGCTAGTTGAGTAAAGTTAAGTGAATACTCTTTCACACTCATACTGCCCTACTTCCAATTAATATACTCCATCACCTTAGCTTCCTGAAACTCTAAGGGAAATAATATATCTAGAAAGGTTGTAGCAAACTCTTTCCACTCTATAAGCCCTACATCTGTGCCTCTATCCTTCTTCTATTACTTAGACTAGGTGTGAGTTATATCCTTCAACTGGTAAGCATCCAACTCTGCACTCTCACTATATATAATACCCATAATATTTTTTACCATCTAAACTATGTCAAGGAACTCCTATGGATCCTCATCAGACTTAGATCCTAAAAACTAAGGGGATTCATTTGGGTGAAGTCCCAAATCCTTACTGTAGCTATGTTAGCCACTGGATTAGTTAGGGCAGCATCCTGCTGATTATTATGTGATGCTACTAAGTGAGATAAGGTAGTGAATGCATCTCTGAACTTGGCATGAGAGATGTGCTCATTCAGGGGATATTCCTAAATAGGTGGAGGTATAAGCTGATTCCCATCCTTTCTTCTATTATTATTTCTGGGAGGCATTTTTTGTAGTGGAGTAATGGTTGGATTAGAAAGAGTGTTCAAATAGATCTCATGCTCAATAGCATAACATGCATACTAAAAGAATGGGAACTTTTCCAAAAAAACATCGCATAACCTCTTGTCTATAAGTGTGGCACATTTGACACCCATGCATAAGACTTTTCTCAATACTATTTTTAGACTTCCTAGGATACTTTAAAACTTTAGGCTCTGATACTAAGTCTTGTCACGACTCAAGGCTACCCCCAAGACACAAAAATAGTGCTTACAGTGAGAAGTGATCACAAGCCAACCCATGAGTTGGTACCTGCAATGAGCACTGAATAAAACTGATAACAAAAGAGTATGTGAGGAGACTATTTAAAAAACACTATAAGGTTCTAGTTACTGTAAATAATACAACTGATTCCACAAAACTGAAATATACATAGAAATACTAAAACTAACTGGTAAGAACTGACAAACAAATAAACTATCTAAAAATATCTAAAGCCTCTAAAACTGACTGACTGGGGAGTTAATGGGACAAAACCTCAACTAACTCTGACGGACCATATAACTAAAATACTACCTCAACTAAAGAAAGATAAACTCATCCATGAAGTATGAGGACTCACCACTGTTGCTAATGCTAGCTAACTGATCTTGTCTTTGATTGATGAGGAAACTAAGCAATCGAACCTATGATATAAGACATCATAGTGCAAGAAATGAGCTAGTATGCAATCAATACTTCAAATTTATCTATATATGAGATAAGGTTAGGCTGAAATACATCGTTAAATAAACATAAAGTAATGACTTGACGAATAATATAAGATAGCTGAGTGAACATATATAAAAACTAAAATGCTAAAACTGCAAGACCAAGCATATAAATTTCTTAAATAATCTGTGAAACTAAAATACTGAAATCTGATAATAGAATAATTGATAATCTGTATGCCTTTATCAAGATACCTGAACTAAATTTTGTACTGAATATTAAACTTAAACTATGGGAGGTATCATCTAACTGACATGCCCCATTCCAAGCTGGTTAGGGTCAACCCTATAACCCCAGTTGGAAGAGTGTCAGGTTCGTGCCATGGGTACTAACGCTGGTTGTGTGGATCCACTAAGTTACTAAAGAACCAAGGTATCAAGCCTAAACTGATGGGTGATCCCTGGTCAAAGTCAATCCTAAATGGATGCGTGACCCCTTATAGGTAGTCAAGCCTAAACTGGTTGGTGACTCCTCATAACCCATGCTATCTATGTATTTTTGTAATATAGAGACTTCTACTTATGACTTTGCCTAATTGATGGGGAAGCCTCCATTCTGTATTCACTCAGTACTAAATCCTACTCCTAATTGAAATACACTGATTAGTGAACTATACTGAGCTTAACTGAGCAACCAACTTAACATGATTCTAACTGAATGACAATGCTCATGGTTTATCTGAAACCATTCAGAAAATACTTAAAACTAGGTAAACAACTAAGTTTTGGCTATTCATAACCCCCAGCACCGAATGGAAATAACAATAAGGAACTCATGAAAGCCTTAAAACCATAATAGGGAATCATGGTTCAAAATTCGATCATTTAAACATTTCGTCAAACACTTGAAATTCATTTACTTAAATATAAAAGTGACTGAAACATGTGGGAATAGCATAATCGCAATACCAAAATCGTGAATTTGAGATTAAACCCAAAGTTTCCATTATTCAAACATGTAAGGGCTGCTTTTAGCAAAAATTACTTGTAACCATCATGTATATTTAAAATTCATGAAAGCTTCATGGAAATAATTCATTCTAAACATGCAAATTTCATGATTTAAAACATAAATTAGGTCCTTAGACTGCATGGTGAAAGAAAGTCATGGATGAAAATCACACACACCTTACTTGACTATTTCATGAAGAGTCTTAAAGATTTTCTTGAAGCTTGAGCTTTAATCCTTTGATTCTATTATATGGGCTAAGGTTTGTTCTTAAGAGAAAAATGCATTTCTTTGATATGATTTATGAATAATGAGGCAACTAATGCTCCTAGGGGACCTAAATTTCGTGTTATGGACAAATTTAGTTAGGGGAAATTGACCCAAATGCCCTTAGTAATGAGGATTTAAGAAGATGAAGGAGACCACCTAATGCGGTACAACCCCTAACTGGGTCAAGATGTCAATGCGGTGTGACCCTAAGCCTGGGTTAACTACCCATCGTGTCACGGCTCCATTGGATGCCTCACTGTTATAAATATCCAAACATGGCCTAAACCTTATCTATAAGTAGTGAAACTTCCCAGAGACATAATTTTGACCTCCATAAACATTAATCAACTTAGAAATCAATATTCCGATGTTGGGATAGCCAAACTAAAAATCTTCAAAGATTAGGGGTCTTGAAATAGCTAAGTCTTTAACACTTAGTGGAAATTTTCTAAATCTTGGATCCCTTTAACATGAAATAGTGAGCTGAATTAAGCTAGGATCTTACGGGGTCTTACAAAGTCCCTTGCCCAAATAAAATGGCATGATGTTAGCATTACTTTCCCAACTAAAATATCATGTGGTTAGAGTTCCTTGCCAAAAAAATAAATAGATATGGTTAAAGTCCATCGACTAATGAATGTGTATATGTTGTTAAAGTCCCTCACCTAATAAGAAATGTGTGAACCTATAAGTGTGGAATATTATTGTTCTCCACCGCATGGCATGTGAATGAGTACGTTGAGAATATTGCTATGTCTTGTTTCCTTGTGACACATTGTAAATATGTTATGTATATTAACCTACTTGTATGATTACACATATAAATATGGTTGAACATGATGTAATGATTGTATTTAATTAATATTGCTATTTTATCTGTATCCTTGAGTTACATGCTAGAGTTCCAACAACTAACCATCTCCAGATGCTATGTCCCCATACACATAAGGACCAGAGCATCTTCTTCTCTTCCTGCATAGTGACAGGTATTCGAGTGGATCATGTGATTTACATTGAAGTAGTGATCTTTCTTACTTTAGGAATAGCATATTTCATGGTCTTTATTTTATGTCATAGACTTGTGTCGGATTTAGTTTTTGGCCATTTTCAGGGGCATGTCCCGACATATAAATATGTACATATATAAACTTTGAATTTGTATAGAGGCATTGTGAATGATTATTGACTTGGGTATATTGGTTAGAAGGTTGTCATTAATAAAATGTTTCATATCATCTAAGTGTGACTATCAGTCTTACTTTTTGCTACTTTGATATATGGTCGGAGTTCTTCTAAGTCTTATGGTTTGATAAGATGATTAGATTAGGTTGACAAGGCGATCTCTGGTCCAAGTTGGGCTTGATATGCCCATACTTCATAGCCCAATTTTGGGTCATGTAAAGTTGGTATCCAAGCCCAGGTTCATGGTCAGTTGGGTGTCTATAATTCTGTGTCAATTAGATCAATTTATGGGTGTGAAGTACGCCACACTTATATGAGAGGGGCTACGAGATATTTAGGAATACCTCATTTTTTTGTGTTTTAATCTCAAGCTATAGAGTCTAAGGTCTTGGATTCATCTGATTTCTATTTACTTATCTTTCATATCATGCCTCCAAAGAGATCTGATACTCAGGAAAACACCTCGGCCCCAACTGAGGGCCCTATAGAAAAAGCTCTTCTAACTTTTAGGGTCTAGATCCAGGTTGGGGTTGCAGCATCTAACTATCATCATAGGGTTACACCTTCCTTACCAACTCTGACTATGAGAGTGACCCTACTATTATGTCGTCTCAAAGGGATGCTACTAATATGGAGTTTCATCAGTCTATCAACCTCTTCACTCAATTGGTAGCCTCTCAATAAGAGCATGGTGCTCCGACTACTATTTCTTCTGAGGCCACAAGAGTTGGCCAATTTGCAAGGTTGAACCCTCTTATGTTCATGGGTATGAAGGTTGAGGAGGATCCTCAAGGCTTCATTGATATAATAGAGAAGATCTTCCGAATCATGCATGCTTTAGAGGTTGAGGCTGTTGAGTTATTTTCCTACCAATGGAAGGATGTAGAATACCAATGGTATGAAGGGTGGGAGTTGTGTAGGGGTGTAGTGGCTAGTCCTACGATATAGGAGGATTTCTCTGAGGCTTTCTTAGACCGCTTCTTTCCTCATAAACGAAGAAGAGTTCATAAACTTTAAGTAAGAGAGGATGCCTGTTCTAGATTATTCCTTGAAATTCCATTACTTATTAAGGTATGATCCTAAGATGGTTTCTAGAATAAGGGCTAGAATGCATAAGTTATTTTTAGAATTGTCCCGTGAGTTGGTGCTCGAGAGCAAGGCGACTTTGTTGATTGAAAACATGGACATCTATATATGCAATAAGTAGAAGAAGAGAAAAAGTAGCAAGTTGATTTTAGTAAAAGACATGGGAAGAAGTTTAGAACTTTGGTAGAGATGGGGGTAAGTAGCCTAGAAAAAAGTAAGGAGTTAGGTTCTTTCTCACCTGCTAGTGCTTCTTACCCTAAGTCATCGGGAGATCGTCGGTCTCAATTTTAGTGGCAGATTCTAGGCACTGAGTGCCCAATCTTAATTTGGTGGAGCTTAGTCAGCTCCATCCTACCTACATTGTAGGTTTTATGGTCTGCCTTATCATGGGTCGTATGAGAAAGGGTGGAACAGATGTTTTAGATATGGTTAAATTGGGAACATGCAGCGAGATTGCCCTTCTCTTGTATCTTCTTGGGTCAACCAAGACCTTATTGCAACTTTATCTACTCCTGCACCAAAGAGTACCATTTTTACTTCATCTTCTATTTATGGAACCGGTGCTGACCGAAATTACTTGTATACACTTGCTACTTGCTAAGATTCTGAGGTATCTCCTGACGTTGTCACGGGTATGTTGAAACTTTTCTCTCAATATGTGTATTGTTTTCTTGATACAAGGTCTACCTTATCTTATGTAACCCCATTTGTGGCTATGCATCTTGGTTTTGGTCCTGAGAGTCTGTCAGTTTCTTTTTCTATTTCTACTCCGGTAGGAGATTCTGTGGTTGTTATGAGGGTCTATAGGGGGTGTGTCATATCTGTTAGTGGTAGAAAAACTCTTGTAGATTTGATAGAGTTGGACATGGTTAATTTTGATGTTATTCTGGGGATGGATTAGTTAAATTCATGTTGTTCTTCCTTAGATTGTCGGACCCATAGGGTCATGTTCAAATTCTCTAATGAGCTAGTCATTGTATGGGAATGGGGCTCTTTAGTGCCTAAAGGAAAGTTTATTTCATACCTTAAATCCCTAAAGTTGATCTCAAAGGGGTGTTTGTATCATTTGGTTCGAGTTAAAGATTCTAACTCAGAAAGTCCTTCCCTAGAATTTATTTCAGTGGTAAATAAGTTTCCCAAAGTCTTTCCCGATGATATTCTTCGTATACCTCCCGATGGGGAAATTGATTTTGGGATTGATCTTGTTTTGGACACTCATCTGATTTCTATCCCTCCTTATAGAATGGTTCTAGTGGAGCTGAAAGAGCTTAAAGAGCAATTGAAATACCTTTTAGATAAAGATTTCATCCTCTTAGCATTTATCCTTGGAGTTGTCCCTTTTTTTTACAGAAGAAGGATGGTTCCCTTTGTATGTGCATTGGTTATCATCAGTTAAACAAGGTGACCATAAACAATAAATATCCTCTTCCTAGGATCGATGCTTTGTTTGATCCACTTCAAGGTGCAAGGTGTTTCTCTATGATTGATCTTAGATTATGTTATCATCAACATAATATTAGGGAAGTGGATATCTCTTAAACTACCTTTTAAATATGATATGGTCACTATGAATTTCTAGTCATGTTCTTAGGGTTGACTAATGCCCCGACAACATTCATAGATTTTATGAATAGGGTCTTTCGTCCGTTCTTGGACTTTTTTGTCATTTTTTCATTGATGATATCTTGGTCTATTATAAGAATGAGGCGGACCATATCGACCACCTCCCTACGGTATTACAAACCTTGAAGGATCATCGTTTGTATGCCAAGTTCTCTATGTGTGAGTTTTGGTTAAAAGTTATGACCTTTCTTGGTCATGTGATCTCTATTGAAGGAATTATGGTAGATCCTCAAAAGGTGGCGGCGGTAAAGAAGTGACCTAGACCTGTGACTCCAATCGATATTCAGAGCTTCTTGGGTCAGCTGCTACTATAGGAGATTTATGGAGAGTTTCTCGACTATTGCTGCCATTGACTAAGTTGACCCAAAAAAAGGTTAAGTTCTTGTGGTCTAATGCGTGTGAGGGTATTTTCAAGAATTTAAAAGATAAATCAACCTCAGCCCTAGTTTTGACCTTGGTCAAAAGGAATAATGGGTTTGTAGTATATTATGATACTTCTCGTATCGGGATTGTTCGCGAGTTGTTGCAACATGGTAGTGTACTAGCCTGTACTTCTAGGCAATTGGAAGTTCATGAGAAGAACTACTCTACTCATGACTTAGAATTGTTATCCATGGTTTTTGCATTGAAAATTTGGCGACATTAAATCTATGGGGTTTATATTAATATATTTTTCGATCATAAGAGTCTTCAGTATGTGTTTACTCAAAAAGAGTTAAATCTCTGACAGAGGAGGTGGCTTAAAGTATTGAAAGACAATGATATGAGTCTTTAGTACTATCCGGGTAAAGCTAATGTAGTCTCCAATACTCTTAGTTGATTGTCCATACAAAGTTTAGCCAATGTGGTTGAGGATAAGCAGGAATTGGTGAAAGACATTCACCATTTTTCTAATCTTGGAGTTTTTCTTGCAGACTCCGAGGATGGTGGTGTATTTGTGCATCTGTTATTTCAATTATCTCTTATTGTTGAGATAAAGGAAAAATAAGTGTTGGATCCTGACTTGATGAGGATCAAGGGTAATGTGGGTCTACACACGGTTGATGACTTTATAATTGGTGGTGATGGTATCTTGAGGTACCAAGGTAGGCTATGTGTCCCGACATCTATGGATTGAGGGAAAGAATTATGGACAAGGCTCATAAATCTAAATATATTATACATCTCGGCTTTATAAAGATGTATCATGATCTTAGAGAATACTATTGGTGTAAAGAAATATGTGTCTAGTTATGTGGCTAAGTGTATGGTGGCACATGAGGCCCGGAGGCTTGTACCAAGAAATTACCTTACTCAAGTGGAAGTGGGAGGTGATTAATATGGATTTCATTAATGGTCTTCCCTAATCTTAGAATCAATGTGATTCTATTTAGGTCATTGTTGTTAGAATGACTAAGTCTGCTCGCTTCTTTCCCATAAGGACTAGTTACTCAGTGGAGGATTATGCCAAGTTGTATCATGTAGAGATTGTGAAATTTCATGGTGCTCTAGTTTCTATTATCTTAATTGTCATACTCCATTTTCGTCCTACTTTTGGAAGTCATTCCAAAAAATTTTGGGCACTAAGGTGTGCCTTAGTACCTCTTTCCACCCATAAATGGATGGGAAAGCCAAGAGGACCATCCAAACATTTTGAAGGATATATTGCATGCTTATGTAGTTGATTATGGTGGAAATTGGTACGACCACATGCCTTTGATTGAATTTACCAATAACAATAGTTACAAATCTAGCATTGGCATGGTGCCCTTTGGGGCATTGCTTGGTAAGAGATGTCGTTCTCCTATTGGGTGGTATAAAGTTTGTGAGGGTAAGTTGCTTGGCCTCGATTCAATTTACCATGCCTTAGAGAAGGTAAAGGTGATTTGGGAGAGATTGAAGATCGCTCGTAGTTGCCAAATATATTATACGGATATGAGTCATAGGAATCTAGATTTTAATATTGGTGATTGGGAATTTTTGAAGGTGTCTCCCATGAAGAGAGTAATGCGATTTGGTAAGAAGGGGAAGCTTAGTCCCCGATGTGGTTGTCCCTACTTGATTTTAAAAAGGGTTGTTGCCTAAGAGTTGGAGTTGCGTTCTAGATTGAACTCTATTCACCCAGTTTTCCATGTCTCGATGTTGCAAAGATGTGTGGTTGATCCTTCATTGGTTGTTACTTTGGAGAATGTTGGAATTTTGGACTCTTTGTCCTATAAGGAGGTCCTGGTGAGAATCTTGGATCGGAAAGTTCATCGGTTATGAAAAAATAGGTGGATTTGGATAAGGTTCTATGGAGGAACCAAAAGTGTGAGGAAGCTACTTGGGAGGCGAAAGAGGACATGAAGTCCGAGTATCTACATCTGTTTTCTGTTTTGGAAACCTGTGATTGAGGTATGTGTTAATATTCTTGCTTTAGTTTATTTATTTTTTAGAAAATGGTTTAGAGTCCCTAAACCTTGCATTAAACATGTATGGTGATAAACGATGGGTTAAAGTCCCTAAGTTTTGAATTGAGCAAGTGTCTTTGATAAGTAACGGGTTTGAGTCCTATAGTCGATGGAATGGATGGTTGATTGATAACGATTGTGATGTGTGTTGCATCTTTGTTGTGTTCTTGTTTTATAATTGTTAAAAGGTTGGTTGATGTGTATTAACTCATGTATGCTTTCCTTACCCGTCATTTGAGGACGAATAATCCAAGTAGTGGAGAATTGAAACACCTAGGCTTTGAACTAGGAGAAAATCTCCTCATTTGAAGTCACTGGACTAGGTACGATTTAGGGTACTTGGCGTACACCATGGATATGACTTGTTGAACCCA
Organism: Capsicum baccatum var. pendulum; assembly: GCA_030864225.1. Classification (NCBI taxonomy): domain Eukaryota; kingdom Viridiplantae; phylum Streptophyta; class Magnoliopsida; order Solanales; family Solanaceae; genus Capsicum; species Capsicum baccatum. The sequence continues at coordinate 90,286,011 of CM061560.1, read as the reverse complement.
TATCATATCCTAGATAATGTGGTGGAGGTTACTCACTATCCTAGGTACAAGTTAGCCTCCCCTCAATCATACATTAGGGTACGAGTCATACCAAACCTAGTCATATAGAGTGTTGTCTTGAACTTTAGTGGACTATTTTTGGCATGATTAGGGGTACGATTTAGGGTACGAGTCATAACCTTTGGATATGAGTCAAGTGTTTGTAGACGTACCCTGACCAGTGTATGAGTCCTAGGTAAAGCCTAGGGTACGAGTTAGGGCACAACTCATACCCTAGGGTACGATTGACTTAAGTTAGTCGTACCCACCAGAAGACCACTATTCATCTTGTAAGAAGGGTTTTATAGTCACTTCCTACCCCCAAAAACTTAAAATCCCCTAACTATATAAGCATGTGTGGCCTCCTAAAACACATTTTGAGTGGATCAAACATCCAAAATACTCTCTCAAACACATTTTTCAAGAATAAGAGGCTAGGGTTCCAAAACTGTTTATCTAGAGGAAAAGTAAAGTCAAGTTTCTTGGTGGATCATATTGTTTAAGTAATGTAACTCTTTCCCTTGTTTAGTAACTCAAAAACCATATATTACACACATGGATTAATAATTGTAAATGGTGGTTTTGAAAACAAATGATAAGGGTTTTGTTGTCTAAAGATGAATAATGTTGGTTCTTGCTTAGACTTGTGTTTACATAAGTTATTGGTGAAGATTTTCTTATATGGGTTCTTGTTGTATCTGATTTAACAAATGGGTCTTGAGTAACCCTAATAAAGATGAATTCTTCCATGAATTTGTCCTTAATATAGGTAGGCACATAAGGTGTTTTTGAAAATGTCTAAATGAAATGTCTAGTCACATGTTGACAATGTTTTGAACTAGGGTAATGGCCCAATGAGTATGAATAGTTAATAAGTAGTATTGTAAAGGTATTGTTGGCCATGTAATTTGTTAATTTATGGTTGTAATTCCCCAAAATCTCATCCTGAAGCATCACACGGTGCTTAAGGTTACAAGTAGCCCCAAGCTAACCCTTTGACCCTATTACTACATATAATAGCTTATTTCGAGATGAAATGAACAAAACACTGGTACTGTCATATCAAATGATAGGATATAAGAAGAAAATACTCGGTGCAGTCAACCACAATACTGGAAATATCAACATACGAACAATTTGATAACTAGTCTGACAAAGCCTCTACTACTCCATGACTAGAGAGCCATTGGGACAGGCCCCCAACTAACTCAAATTGAACTGAAAGAAATAATTTATCTACTAAGCTACTGAAATGTCTGAATATAGGTCCTCAAATCATGAGTACTCACCACTGTGGAGATGTAGACAAAGGTACTCGGAAATCACTAACGTGGTTGGGACTGAGCACCTGAACCTCCATTATAAGACAATGTAGCACATAGGCGTATATGTGGATCAACACTTGGGAATGTACTGAGTATATGAGGGGTGTATGCATTCAAATAAACATTATCATTACTCTTTATAAAATCATGCATGCATATATGAATGGCTCACATAGCTTGAACAAATCTGAAATATAATTCTCATGAATTGTGAATAGTGAAACATTAAATACAAATCTTGTGAGTAATTATACTTAACTTTCAAATCTCTTCTCTCCTCTTATTCTCAATACTTGCAGGCTAAAGGAAATGTAAACAATACTTTCAAACTCCTACTTTTATCTCATGGAGAGTAAAACTTCTTTAAACTCAAGGACTCAAAACTTTTAGGAACTTTCAACTCTTGGAAACTCTAGAACTCTTTTAGACTTGGGACACTTAGAACTCGAGATTACATAATTTTGGACACTCGGGAGTATCTTCTAACCGACATAAACCATGTGAGCTACATGTATTCCAACGTCTTGTCCACATAAGGAAGAAACCTCACATTGGGGAGAGGCATCATACTCTTTCCAGGGATTATAACCTTATCTTAGTGATCACTATCTCGGCCTCAGACCCATAAATCTCAGTCATACGGTGGCATGTAGTTCGGGGTTATGAGACCTCGAAATCATATCCAACTCGGTGCTAAATACTACTCTCATAATCAGCTCAGAACTCTTAGGAAATTCACCTCAAATACCTCAAGGGTCTATACTGAAGACCAAAATGTATTACTATTTGTTTTAATAGAATATCATTGTGAATTCCAACTCTATTAGAACCAAAAAGGTCAAATATTTCTCAATAATCTCAAAGTACTCAAATCATAGCTGCTTTTAGCACAGAATTTCATAAAATTGCAATTCTCAAATAGGGATTAGTGGCCCATAGTTCAATCTCAAGTTAAGAGTCATCAAAATGCATACTAGAGATCACAGGGATTCATAAATCATACAGAAATCTGGAATTTCAGCATTATACATTAAAATTTCAACATACTCATGTATCTCAATTTCTAAAACATGGAAATTATCATAATCTCAAGAACAACAACAAAGGGTAAAAACCCATACTTCAATTTTCATAAGAAAACATGTGAAACCATTATTATTGTAATTTAAAACAACTTTTGGGCATAAGGACGAAAGAAGTCTCCTTGTTCAAATCCCGCATACCTAGAATTAGAAGTTTCGGATGAACTCTCGCTTTTGGGACTCTATTCGTACTCTTGAATGATGTTTCTTGAAGCCCTTGACTTGGGAACCTTGAATCTTAACTCAATTTAGAAAATCTATGGTGGATTCTTGGAAGAGGTTTTGAATACTTAGGGTGTTTGTTGAGAGAAAACTTGAGAAAAACATCATAGAATGCTTGTAAATGACTTTAATTTGGTGTTTGTATGGTTTAAGAGGCTTGGAAAAAAGTCCAAAGTGCCCTTTTTAACTTTTGTACGAAGCTGAAAAAATTGAAATGGGAACCCGATTTTATGGGCCACCGCAACGCGCCACTATCGCGATGGCTCACTGAAAATTGACAAATGGGAATCTGGGAATCACCACGACCCAGAGCCATCTCATTGTCCCACTAGTTGGGACCTGTAACTTTAGCGCGACACATCACAATTGTGCTAGACCACTTGAAATTGACTATTGGGAAATTGGGGTCCTCCGTGATGCGCTACTATCGCAGAGTTCCACTAGAATTTGACAATTGTCAAATAGACCTTCTCCACGATGTGCCAAGCACTAAAATGATGCTATTTTACGACTAGGACTTAAATTAGCCATAATTTCTTGATAGGGCATCAGATTTTGGCGAATCTTATATCGACGAAAAGATTACCAAATTTCCCATATGATAAAAAGTCAAAATTAGGGAAATAATATATGGTTAAAACGAGACTCGCTTAGGAAGACACTCCTTAACCTTCTCGATGAGAAATTAAGTTTAGGAAAAATTTGGGCTATTATAATATATCCCCCTTGGAAACATTCATTCACAAATGTCCCTAGCTAAGCTAAGAGAACGGAGGAAATTGACCACATAAAGCTGGAAGAACTCGCTAAACTGACTCTATGTCTTTCTAAACTCTTTAATACTTTAGAGAATGCATGAACTTAATAAGGGTAGATGCATAGCTGAAAATTTAGATTAGAAGGGCTGAATTAAGGAAGAATATTACCTTCGGCTTGATATGAACTCGCAGAAAAGAGGTGCGGGTACTTGGATCGCATGTCTACTTTTGCCTCCCAAGTAGCGCCCTCAACTAACTGGTTCCTCCACAAAACTTTGACCAAGGGAACCTATTTGTTCCTCAGTCTAGATCTAAAAATATAGAATCTCAACACGAATCTCATCAAATGAAAGACTATTCTGAATATCAGCACTTTCTGAAGGATCTACTACAACGAAATCACAGATATTCTTTTAAGCATGGAGACATGAAAAATAGGATGAAGGAATGATAACTCTATGGGAAACTCAACTTCATAGGCTACTTTACCAACACGGTTCAAGACTCTGTAGGGGCCAACATAACGGGGTCTATGTTTCCCCTTTCTACCAAATCTCTTTACCCCTTTCATGGGTGAAATCTTCAAGTACACCAAATCACCCACTTTAAACTTAAAATCCCTTCTCCTCACATCGGTGTATGACTTTTGACAACTCTGAGTTGTCTTTAACCTTTCTCTAATCAACTTCACCTTCACCATAGCCTCAAATACTGCATCATCTCCAACCAAAGCAACTTCATCCACTTTAAACCAACCAATGGGTGATCTACATCTCCTACCATACAAAGCCTCAAATGGTGCCATCTTGATACTAGCATGGTAACTATTGTTATATGAAAACTCGATCAGTGGAAAATATTTATCCCGATTACCTTTGAAATCTAGAGTAAATTCCCTCAACATATCCTCCAAAGTTTGGATGGTCCTCTCAGCCTAACCATCAATCTATGGATGAAATGCGGAACTCAAATGAACTTAGGTACCAAGACCCCTCTGGAAAGCTCTCCAAAACTAAGAAGTGAAATGATTAACCCTATACGAAATGATAGACAAGGGGACTCCATGCTACCTGACCAACTCTCAAATATACAAGCTACCATAATCCTCAGTTGTATAAGATGTATGAACAGGTAGAAAATGTGTTGACTTAGTCAATCTATCTACAACAACCCAAATAGAATTATGATGACGTCGTAAAAGAGGTAAACCAGTCACAAAATCCATATTCACCTCTTCTTACTTCCAAGTGGGAATACCAAACTCTTGCATCACCCCACCAAGTCTTTGATGCTCTATCTTAAACTGTTGGTATATTACACACTCTGCTATAAACCCAGCTATATCCTTCTTCATACCACTCCACCAATTGATTTTTCGCAAGTTGTAGTACATCTTGGTAGCGCCAAGATTAATAGAATATTGCGTGCCATGTGCTTCAGCCATAATACTCTACCTTAGATCATTAACACGAGAAACACACAATCTACCCTGCAATCTCAACACACCATCTCCCCCTTGGGAGAATACCTCTACCTTTTGGTCCTTAACTGACCCCTTCAGTCTGACCAAACTATCATCTAAGTCTTGCATCTCTTTCACTTCCAAAACAAAAAAGGATTCAGAACCACTTTGCACCAAAGTACTTCCCTCAGCGGAATCAAGCAACCTAATACCTCGTCTAGCCAAATAGTGCACATCTCAAGCTAACTCTTTCTTACCTTTCTGTACATGAGTAACACTACCCATAGACAACCTGCTAAGGGCATCTGCCACTACATTGGCCTTGCTCAGGTGATACAACTTACTCATATCATATTTATTTAACAACTCCACCACCTCATCTTCCTAAGGTTCAACTACCTCTGAGTAAACATGTACTGTAGGATTTTGTGATCAGTAAACACGTCAACATGAACACCATAAAGATAATATCTCCATATATTCAACAAAGAGCACAACAGTTAAATCAAGATCATAGGTTGGGTAGTTCTTTTCATGTGGCTTCAACTTTCTAGAGGCATAGGCTATAACTTTACCTCCTTGCATCAACACACAACCCAAAACAACTCTAGAGGCATCAAAATATACCACAAAATCATCTTTACCATCAGGCAAAGTCAACATAGGGGCTGGAGTAAGTCGAGTCTTCAACTCTTAAAAACTCTTCTCACAGGAATCTGACCACTGGAACTTAACTTTCTTTTGGGTCAACCGGGTCATGGGAGACACAATAGAAGAGAAACCTTCAACAAAATGGTGGTAGTAGCCATCTAGATTTAAGAAACTTCTAATGTCACATGTAGAGATAGGTCTAGGCTAATTTCTTACAACTTCTGTCTTTTGGGGTTCAACTCTAATGCCTTCGCCTAAAATAATATGACCCAGAAAGGTTACGGATCTTAGCCAAAATTCATACTTGTTGACTTTGGTGAACAACTGGTAATTTTTAAAAGTTTACAAGACAATTGTAAGATAATCTGCAGGGTCGTTCTTAGTACGAGAGTACACACGGATATTATCTATGAAAATAATGACAAACATATCAAGATATTTCTTGAACACTTGATTCATGAGGTCCATAAAGGTTGCTAGGGCATTATTTATCCCGAAAGACATGACTAGAAACTCAAAGTGACCATAACGGGTTCAGAAGGCTGTCTTTGGAATATCACATTCCCTTACTTTCTGGATCTAAGGTCTATCTTGGAGAAACAACTTGCACCTTACAACTGATAAAATAGGTCATCAATTCTTGGAAAGGGGTACTTATTCTTAATTGTGACCTTGTTAACCTGATGATAGTCAATGCATATACGCAAAGAACCATCTTTTTTTCACACAAAAAGAATAGGTTCACCTAAAGGAGAGATACTAGGCCTTATGAAACCTTTATCTAAAAGATCTTTGAGTTGCTCTTTCAAATCCTTAAGCTCTTCAGGTTCCATACGGTATAGTGGAATAGAAATAGGCTACGTGTTAGGAAGAAGGTCAATCTCGAATTCTATCTCTCTATCAAGAGGTACCCCTGGGAGATCTTCCAGAAAAGCATAAGGAAGCTCATTAACAATGTTGACTGACTGAATAGTTGGAGCCTCAAACTTAGTATCTTAAACTCTAATAAGGTGATAGAGGCAACCTTTGGATATTAGCTTTCTAGCTTTGAGATAAGTGATAAAATGACTCTTGGGAGATATTAAAATCCTGGACCACTCAAAAACGGGTCAATCAGGGAATTGAAACTTGACCACATGGGTACGATAGTCTATAGATATATTACAAGAATGAATCCAATCCATACCCAAAATAAGGTTGAAATCCACCATGTCCAACTCTATCAAATCAGCAAATATGACTCTATGAAGAATAGTAATAGGACAATCTCTATACACTTGTTTAGCAACAACTGACTCCCTACTGGTGTAGAAACTAGGAAAGGCTCAGGAATTTTCTCGAGACTCATTTTGAAATTCACAGCTACTAATAAGGTCACATAAGAGAAACTTGATCCGGGGTCCAACAAGACAAAAACATCAAAGAAAAAGACATGGAGCATACCGGTAACAACATCAGTAGAATCCTCCTGCTCCTGATAGAACGGTAAGGCATAGAATCTATTATGGCACTGATCGCCAACAGTGCTAGATAAAGTGCATTGAGCAGGGGCAGAATGAGCAACAGAAGCTGGTTCACTGGTAGTATGTGTCTGGGGTCGGGCATGTCTGTTTCCTTGCTTAACATGTGTATAATCTCTAAGTCTGTGGCCTAGCTTGCCACAACCAAAACAACCCCTTTGGTCTGGTAAACATTCACCGGGATGATCCCTACCACACTTAGTACATGGAGGATAATGGGGTTTGTTACTTACACTGTTCTGGGATCGGGACTTAGAAGACCTATTCCCTGGCTCCTACCTACCTCTAGGAGTAGGAGCACTAGCTGATGAAGGAACTGACATAGATGATGGACCTGGAACTGTAGGTGATTCCCTCTGTGGGACCTTTCCTAACTATACTCATGCTGCTCAGATCTAGACCTCTTGTTATGCCTCACTCTATCTCTCTCTCTTATCTTGTCTTCCTCTATCTGTTGTGCATGTATCATCAACCTAGATAGATCCATAACCCTATTCAGCATCTCAATCCTACACTCCTTCAGTACTAAACCATAAATACCTATCACGAACTTGCTCATTCTAGATCGGGTGTTAGAAATCAAATCAAGAGCAACTTGGATAACTGTTTGAACTTCAAGCAGTACTCCTTAATAGTCATGGAACCCTGCCTTAAGTTCATAAACTCCTTAATCTTCTCTTCTCTCATCTCAAGCGGGAAGAACTTGTCCAAGAATGCATCTTGGAACACCTGCCAAGTCAAAGGAGCAACATCCTCACCTCTACCCTTCCTCCATGATACAACCCATTCATAAACAATGTCTTTCAATGTGTAATATGCCAGCTCAACACTTTCTTCCTCAGAAACATGCATCACATGTGTGATCTTTCTCACCTCCTCAAGGTATAATATGGGTCTTTACCTACCTTATACCCATAAAACTCTAGTGGATTAATCCGCATAAAATCATGATTCTTAGCAGTAGCTAAATCACCTCATTTTTGATTTAGAATTGCAGCCTGGTTATTGATGATAGGTGAATTTACACGCCTATATCAATATATTTTGCCCATATTTTAGCCTAGTTTTGAGAACAAAGTATATATTTCATGCACTTTTAGTCCTTTTTCCTGTAAATGAGCTAACGAACATGATTAGGAAAGTTTCAGGTATAAATGATGCAAAATACAGCATTTTATGGCTTACTTGACGCAAAAGAAAGCTCACAAAGGAAGGGAAGAAAGTCTACACGCCTAAGGACCAAAACTGCTGCATGGAAAATCTGTCCCGGGCTAAAACAGCAATTCTGAAGACTTTGGGGACTTACAGACACAAAGCTGGATTTTGACAAAGATACATTAAACTAGTACAATTAGGTTATGTATTTCATTAGTTTATTTGGATTATGATAATGTTACCTTAACCTAGTACATTTGGGTTAAGTGTTCCATAAGCCTAGTAGGATTTGGTTATTTATTTCATTAGCATAGGAGGAGTAGGATAGGAGTATTATAAATACCCTATCATGCTAGAGATTTTTATACAACTCCTCCCTTAGTGGAGAGATACATTCAACAATTAATCTTCTTTCATCCCTCTCTTTTTCCACCACAACAATTCTACAACTCTTCTAATCTTTCCATTAATTCTATTCTTCTTCTATTCTTAAATTCCACAACAAGAGAATCGTTACCAAGCCAAGGAAACACGCCACACGCCTATCACTTGATCTACAAGCCATTACTCAATATTGTGATATAATAACAATGTCAATCGTGATCTCCTTCACATTCATGGGTAACTAAACTTCTCTGTTGGGGTTATGGAAGCCGAATGAGTTACTATCTATTGCTGTGAGTTTGTGAGTTTGAGACACGTATATTGCTTATATCATTATTCTCTTCATCTTAATCCACATTTTTTGCGGTTGCAAACGCAAGAATACGCCAGTCTAAAATTTAACTTGTTCGAGAGAAAGGTTATTTGTCTGGAAAAGAGATAATGTCAAGGTAGTAGGACACCCTTTCCTATTAAAAAGCTAGTGCCGTAACTGGACTAACCTCTTGGAGAATTCGTACCGTTAGACACGCTTTAAGCTCGAGAGAGTTAAAGTGAAATAGTCCTTGTTGAGGTCGAGAGACGCTTGAATTTACCATAGAATACAATTCTCTATAAGCACATGCATGTCACAATTCTACACACTCATAGGCAATAGAGACGTATACCTCAGAAGGTGGACATAACCCCAACGCTTCAATTCTCATTGTTTACAACTTATGTAACAATCTTTCTCTCTTTACTTTGCTATTTTTAGCTTTTACTTTATTGTTTTCGTTACACATTACAATACCCTCTTTTACGAGACTTGCACCAAAAGTTTAGTAATTTTGCTTAGTTGTTAGCCAACCTATTCCCTGTGGGATCGATACCCAACCCAGGTTGGGTTCTATATTTGCTAACGACCGCTTTACACTCCTACGAGAGCTGTAGATTGAGCGTTATCAAAAATTAGCGCCGTTGACGGGGAATACGAGTGTCAATCAAGTTCGTGATAATTACTAGACCCTTTGGTCAAAGATTCTCGTACTTTTACGTTTAGTTTTTGTTTTTGTTTACTGCAGGATTTTACTTTAGTGTATGCCCCATACTAGAAGTTCTGGTCAACCGTTATTACCAATCAATCCTGAACCACAACGAATTAGAAGAATGGAAGCACAAGCTGAAATCGACAGGATGGCTGCTCAACACGAGCAAGCAAGATTAGCTGCTCTTGCCGCTGCTCAAGTCCAACAACGAAACATTGATAATCCTGGGCGAGCAACAAATCCTGACGATGAAGACTTAGGTGATGACGAGTTGATAAACCCAAGGCATGTTGCTGAAACTACAACACCTGCCAACAGAAGAGGTCGACAAGGTCGGTATAGGTATGATCGCCAACCTTTGCAGCCAGCTTTTGACAATGATGATGATGATCTTGATGGTGCCGAAGCCACTGGAGCTATAATTCCACCACCATTAGCGCCCGGAGCCAAGTTCAACATCACTAGCACCATGATTCAGTTATTGCAATTCAAGGGATTATTTGGTGGACTAGCAGGCGATGATCCGAATATGCATCTCATCAACTTTATTTCTACATGAAAGTCTTTCGACAATCCTGGTGTTGGTCAGAATGCAATTCGATTATGTCTATTTCCAGTGTCTCTGTCTGGGGAGGCAACACTATGGTTGAATGGGCTGACTCCTGATTCTATTACTGATTGGAGGTAATTGAAAGACGCTTTCCTAGAAAGATTCTTTCCGCCATCCAAAAGAGCACTGTTGAGAGATGAGATCACAAATTTTCGGTAGCTTCCAACTGAAGCCCTCCATGAAACATGGGAGAGGTTCAAGACGAAGCTCATGCGGTGCCCAAATCACCATATGACCAATGACCACTTGATGGAGATATTATACAGAGCTTTGAATTCGGTGACTAAGCCAGTGGTGGATAATGCAGCTGGAGGATCTTTTATGGACCTCACCTTTGGTCAAGCAAGCAATATGCTAGATCGTATAAAGAAACAAAGTAGAGCTTGGCATACCAGGGATTCTGAGGTAGCAAGCCCCACTTTATCTATTGGCATGACTGCAGACCAACGAAGAAGAGAAGAAGAACGTGATCAAGATATGGCGCACATGAAAACCCAAATGGATCTTCTTACAAAGCATCTATTAGGGAAGACTAAAAAAGTGAAAGCGATTGCATCAAAAGGAAGAGACGAATCTGAAGAGGAGGCCAACTACTTGAACAATCAGGAGGGTTTCCGCGGGAATGCCCAAGGAAACCAAGGTCGGAACTATTATGATAAATCTGGAAACAAGGACCAAGGTAGTTGGAAGAACAAGAATGAAAAGAGTGGTTTGTACATTGCCCCTAGCGGATGTGATACCACCATATCTAATTCTGGAAGTATGGAAGACATGATGGCTAAATTATTGAAAGGAGTGGAAGCAACGAGCGCAGGAGTTACGGAGGTAATTAATGATTTGTCCACCATGAAACAATTAGTAGATTCATATTCCACTTCAATTAGACAACTAGAGCAGCAATTCAGTCAACTTTCAGCAGCACTCAACCAAAGAAAGGCCGGCACATTACCTAGCGATACTGTGCAAAACCCAAGGAATGATGGGTCATGCATGGCCATCACTACCAGAAGTGGTAAGGTGCTGGAAACTTCAGCAAAAGGCAAGCAAGTGATTGACAAAGTTGCGGACATGGATGACAATGCAAAAGGAAAAGATGCTGCAGCAACTACTCCTGACGTCAACAACGCCACATCCAGCACTGTGCAGCCTAAAAAATTGGGAAAACGGAAGCAAGAGGAGAAGAAAACCGCGGAGAGAACACTTCCATACCCACCACCACCTTTTCCCCAAAGATTGAAGAAGGTGGCAGATGACACAAAGTTCAGCAAATTCATGACTATGCTCAAGCAGCTGACCATTAATGTTCCATTGGTGGAGGCACTTGAACAAATGCCTGGATATGCGAAGTTTATGAAAGACCTGTTGACAAAGAAGCGGGAAGCAAGTTATGAGTTAGCGGATAATGTTCATCATTGTAGTGCAATCGTTACAAGGTCGTTAGTTTAAAAGAAGGCAGATCCTGGAGCTTTCACTATTCCTTGGACAATTGGATCGTTGGATTTTTCTAAGGCATTATGCAATTTGGGAGCTAGCATCAATTTGATGCCACTATCTATCTATAGAAAGTTGGGGTTGGGAGACCCTACACCAACCAATATGAGGCTCGTGATGGTTGATAGGTCGATAAAACGACCTGTGGGTATCTTGAATGATGTGTTGGTGAAGGTTTCTTCATTCATCTTTCCTTTAGACTTCGTTATTCTGGATTGTAAGGAGGATTCTGAAGTTCCCATCATCTTGGGACGTCCCTTCCTTGTAACTGGAAGTATGCTTATTGACATGAAAGATAATGAGCTTTTGTTTCGAATTAATGACGAAGTGGTACGATTTGATATATGCAAAGCAATGAAGCATCCCAGCGATATGAATGAGTTATCTGTAGCTGATGTTCATCATGAGGATATGAAAGCATTATCTATAGAGAAACAGCCTACTGTTGAGCCATTGTCTGCTGCGCCACTGAATGTTGAGCATGAGGACAATGAAGAACTTATGGGTGATCTAACAGAAACAGAGTCGTATACTCCTAAGAAACCAGAATGTGATCTCAAGAATCAACCAACAGCGAAGACTCCCATTGACGAGCCACCAATGCTAGAAACGCAAGAGCTCCCCGATTATCTAAGGTATGTGTTCTTGGAAAGTAGAAATATACTTCCAGAGAGAGCAGATGATTTAAGTGAATAGCACGTAGAAGATCTCATCTCTGCTCTGAAGAGATACAAGAGAGCTATGGGTTGGACTATTGATGATATAATTGGTGACTCTCCGGAGAAACGTAGGATCCATCTCAAAAAAGATCGCATGCCCATAGGTAAGCCTCATTGTCGTCTAAATCCTTTCAGAAAACGATCCACCATTTATCTCGACGAAGTTTAAGTACTCGAGATTACTATGTCGAGCCACGACAATAAATAAGGCACTAGATGGGAGGCAACCCATCGTTTATCATTTTTCATTTATTGTTTATCGTTTTGTCTTTCTTTCGTTCTTATACTTGTTTTGTTTTTGATAAATGAAAAATCCAAAAATAAGTCATGCCACGACCAAAAATATGGCACTTGGTGGGATGCAACCCATCGTACTAATCATTTTTAGTTGTTTTGAGCAAATATAGGTGCAAGAAGTATTCAACGAGGAGATTGATTTCAATTGACGATTTGGACGCATTGTATGGTAAAGTTGGTAAGTTAGGAATGGTGATGCACAAGGCAATGGATTGAGCATTTCTCACACCAAAATAGGCTTCGAGGAAGGCTAGGCCTTGGTAAAACCAGGCCACGAACGATGCACAACCTATCCTATAGCCTAAGGTCTCGGAATCTAGTGTGCTATACACTATGCGCTGCCCTAGGTATGCTTTTGACTATGCGCCGCCTATGCTATGGCATTTAGTCTCAGTATCTCATATGCCATAGACTATGCGGCGCATATGTCTACAAATGCCATAGACTATGCGGCGCATATGTCCCATTATGCTATAGACAATGCGCCGCATATGTCATTGATATGCCGAGCATTATGCGCCACATATGTGGTATTTTTGTCTCTAAAACCGATTGTAAATGGGTCAAAACCCGACCCATTCTCTTCCTATATAAAGGGGACTTAGTTTTACAACACAACCACACTAAAAATTGACCTAAGGGCGCTGCATATACATCCAAATCCTCTCAAAATTTTCTTCTTTTGCTCTTCCAATTCACAAAACCATCTCCACAAGCTTCAAGCAAGTAAGTAATCTCTTATTCTTCATTTATTTCTCATAAGTACTACGTTGCTATGTCTATTATGAATTGCTAAATCGTATAAGATTGTTGGTGATGTTCATGTGTTTGGATTGTTGATACAAAATCATGTGAGTGAACATGTACGTAGGAAAATCTTGACTTATTTCCGACTTGAAATTGGTTTTAATAGCATTTTTATACTATTTGTGGAATTACTATGGCTATGAATAGTGCTTAAGATTGTTGTTTGGATACTTACATGTTAGACTATCCCGGCCATCGGGATAAGACTTATAGTGCCTACCGACATAAGAGGTTGTGACTGTTGTAAGAATAACTATTCCATGTGGTAACCCCTATGTAGTAGTGTTGCTATATATACCATGAAAGTAGTCCAATGGATGCAAGTAAGTGATGCATTGCTGATTTTCTTGTCGGAATACAATCCTAAAACGTATGTCGACGAAATCTGAGTAATCGACCACTTTCGCTTCACTGATTTGTGTTAACAAAACTAAGTGTGGGGTGGTACCCCTACTGCTTATGTATAGATTGTATCCATTGAGATTGTGCTACCACTAACACTATTTCAAGTCTCAGGTACAATGGCACCTAAAGAGAGACAAGGCAAGGAGAAGGCTACCACTTCCCAAAAGGGCAAGAAAAGAAGCCGCAAGGAGCAAGGAGAACCCTCCTCGCTGCAAACAACTCAACTCACGCTTGGAATTAAGTGAGATACTTATGAGGAACTTCTGAGGATGACGACTCTGATTATGATTCTGATGAAAGGGGTAGGACCCCAGACATAGAGGAGGAGTCCGACTGAACAGGTTCCTCGTATTTATTTTCCACTGAGGACATTGTCCCGACTAAGTGTGGGGTGGTGGTATTGCATGCTATACTTCTCTATTCACATCTATTTTTGTTTGCTTTTGTTTCATTTTTGTTTTGTTTTGGTTTTTTAGTAGTTAAAATTTTTTTTAGCTTCGCATGAAATTATTTTGACAGGCAGCATGAGATTATAACAAGAGTATGTGCTACAATTATGACTATTGAGATGTTTAGACTCTAGTTGTGACTCATTATGTGATATTTTGTGGTTCAATTCTTTCACTTGTTGGGTTGAGAGTCTATATTACTTCTAATCAAGTCAACCATGTGCCTTATGTGTGTGAGATTAATAGTATCTTCTATGTCTGTGGCTGATGCTAGAACTTGCCTGGTATGTATGCAAAGCGAAAATAAGGAGTGTAAGTTAGGATATGATTTCGGCATTTCTTTGGCAACCTATATTTGTTTACCTTCAGTTTTACCTACCCATGGACATCATCCCTAGTTAAACCCTTTTGAGCCTTTAGCCTATTTCTTTGACAACCTTGTATGTAAGCCTAATCCATTTTTTCAAGACCGTAATTTGATCCAAATTCCTAAGTGCTTTAAATTAAAAAAGTCATGTGACAACATAAGAGGAAATTGGGTAAGTATGATGCTTTAAATTGTAAATGGTGCTTGAATGTGTTATGGAAAAGAAAGTGCTATCATAAGAGGTATGTTGTGAAAAGAAAAAGGAAAAGAAAGCTGAAAAGTGAGTTGTTCTTAAAATTGAAAAACAAAAGAGGAGAACAAGGGTGGTAGAATAAAAGAAAGAAGAAAGGTTGAAAGAAAAAAGTGTCAATGATACAATGTGATGTATTAAAGCGCTTAGGAGCTTAGTCACTATTCCTGGCCAAAATAGTCCTACCCGTCCCTTAGCCTACATTACAACCATCAAAAGACCTACTTGATCCTAATCTTAACATTCTGACATTTAGTGGAGTACTACACTAAGGGCAAGCCTATGGTCATCAGTTGCTACATATGAATTCTTTGTGAGAGCGAGAGCAAGGATATTGTTGATACCCATGTTTGAAAAATATGCTATACTTGTGAGTGATTATGGGTAATATATTGTGAGACACACATGGTTGATGAGTTTTGGGTAGTTATATATGATTCCTTGTACCTTAACGTTTGCATGCGAGTTGACCACCATCACGAGTCTATGCTAGAGGTTAAACTATTTCTACTAATAATCGGGAAGTACTCTTTGTTGATAATCGTTGTGCTTGTCTTGACGAATGTTTTATGAGTACTGTGAAACCTTAAGTCGACGCTTAGAAGGACATGATATTTCGTTCGAGGACGAACAAAGCTTCAAGAGTGGGGTGTTGATGATAGGCGAATTTACACGCCTATATCAATATATTTTGCCCATATTTTAGCCTAGTTTTGAGAACAAAGTATATATTTCATGCACTTTTAGTTCTTTTTCCTGTAAATGAGCTAACGAACATGATTAGGGAAGTTTCAGGTATAAATGATGCAAAATACAGCATTTTATGGCTTACTTGACGCAAAAGAAAGCTCACAAAGGAAGGGAAGAAAGTCTACACGCCTAAGGACCAAAACTGCTGCATGGAAAATCTATCCCGGGCTAAAACAGCAATTCTGAAGACTTTGGGGACTTGCAGACACAAAGCTGGATTTTGACAAAGATACATTAACCTAGTACAATTAGGTTATGTATTTCATTAGTTTATTTGGATTATGATAATTTTACCTTAACCTAGTACATTTGGGTTAGGTGTTCCATAAGCCTAGTAGGATTTGGTTATTTATTTCATTAGCATAGTAGGAGTAGGATAGGAGTATTATAGATACCCTATCATGCAAGAGATTTTTATACAACTCCTCCCTTAGTGGAGAGATACATTCAACAATTAATCTTCTTCCATCCCTCTCTTCTTCCACCACAACAATTCTACAACTCTTCTAATCTTTCCATTAATTCTATTCTTCTTCTATTCTTAAATTCCACAACAAGAGAATCGTTACCAAGCCAAGGAAACACGCCACACGCCTATCACTTGATCTACACGCCATTACTCAATATTGTGATATAATAACAATGTCAATCGTGATCTCCTTTGCATTCATTGGTAACTAAACTTCTCTGTTGGGGTTATGGAAGCCGAATGAGTTACTATGCTGTGAGTTTGTGAGTTCGAGACACGTATATTGCTTATATCATTATTCTCTTCATCTTAATCCACATTCTTTGCGGTTTCAAACGCAAGAATATGCCAGTCTAACATTTAACTTGTTCGAGAGAAAGGTTATTTGTCTCGAAAAGAGATAATGTCAAGGTAGTAGGACACCCTTTCCTATTAAAAAGCTAGTGCCGTAACTGGACTAACCTCTTGGAGAATTCATACCGTTAGACACGCTTTAAGCTCGAGAGAGTTAAAGTGAAATAGTCCTTGTTGAGGTCGAGAGACGCTTGGATTTACCATAGAATACAATTCTCTATAAGCACATGCATGTCACAATTCTACACACTCATAGGCAATAGAGACGTATACCTCAGAAGGTGGACATAACCCCAACGCTTCAATTCTCATTGTTTACAACTTACGTAACAATCTTTCTCTCTTTACTTTGCTATTTTCAGCTTTTACTTTATTGTTTTCGTTACACATTACAATCCCCCCTTTTACGAGACTTGCACCAAAAGTTTAGTAATTTTGCTTACTTGTTGGCCAAGCTATTCCCTGTGGGATCGATACCCAACCCAGGTTGGGTTTTATATTTGCTAACGACCGCTTTACACTCCTACGAGAGCTGTAGATTGAGCGTTATTAGTTATTGGCCTGAATATTAGCGGTGACTGCTTGGGCAAACAAATAAAAGGCCGCCTAAAACTAAGCATAATATACAGTCTCATCCAAGGGATCAACAGGCTGGGGTTGCTCATTATAATTTCTGCAGGTGTTCGCTCTTCAGAGAGGAATTTTCTAAAATAGGAGAGCACAAATTAGTAGATAAGAGAGATAACCGTAGGCATGATAGAATCTGAAAGAAAGAAACAATTTTTTTCTAAAATGTCTTATAGACTCTTGCTCATAGATGTGGTGCGCTACACACTGATGATCAAGACTCTACTTAATGTGGCTTTTCATACTCCCTAGGACTCCTTAAACCTTAGGCTTTGATACCAAGTTTGTAAAGATTCGAAATCTCATCCCGAAGCTTCACACGGTACTTAACGATACAAGTAGACCCAACCTAACCCTTTGAGCCTATTACTACATTTGATAACTTAGTTCGAGATAAAATAAACAAAACACTAGTACTGTCATATCAAATGATAGGAAATATGAAGAAAATACTTGGTCAAAACGAACACAATACTGTAAATCACAGTATACTAATAATCTAATAACTAGTTTGACAAAGCCTCTACTACTCCATGACAAGAGAGCCATTGGGACAGGCCCCTAACTAACTCAAACTAAAATCAATAACATGTCTACTAAGATACAGAAATGTCTGAATATAGGTACTCGAACCATGAGGATTCAATACTATGGAGATGTAGACAAAGGTACTCGAAAATCATTGACAAGGCTGAGACTGAGCACCTGAACCTACATTATAATATAATGTAGCACATAGACGTATATATGGATAAGCACTTAGGAATGTATAGATTATATGGGGGTGTATGCATTTATATAAACATTATCATTACTATTTTTAAAATCATGCATGCATATATGAATGACTCACATAGCTTGAACAAATCTTAAATATAACTCTCATGAATCATTAATAGTGAAACATGAAATACAAATCTCGTGAGTCATTATACTTAACTTTCAAATCTCTTCTTTCTTATTATTCTCAATACTTGAATGCAAAAGGAACTTTAAATAATACTTTCAAACTCCTACTTTTATCTCATAGAGAGTAAAACTTCTTTAAAACTGAAGGACTCGGAACCTTTAGGAATTTTCAAAACTTGGGAACTCTAGAACTCTTTAAGCCTTGGGACACTTAGAACTCGGTATTAGATAACTTTGAACACTCGGGATTTTCTTCTAACTGACATAAACCATGTGAGTTACATGGAGTCCAATGTCTTGTCCTCCTAAGAAAGAAACCTCAAATTTGGGAGAGGCATCATACTCTTTCCAGAGAGTATAAACTCAACTCAGTGATGACTATCTTGCCCTCGGCCCCATAAATTTTAGTCCTATGATGGCACGTAGTTCTGGGGTATGAGACCTCGGAATTATACCTAACTCAGTGCTAAATACTACTCCCATACTTAGCTCAAAATTCTTAGGAAATCCACCTCAAATAACTCAAGGGTCTATACTGTAGACCAAAATGTATTACTATTTATTTTAATAGAACATATCATTGTGGATTCCAACA
Source organism: Capsicum baccatum var. pendulum (assembly GCA_030864225.1). NCBI lineage: Eukaryota > Viridiplantae > Streptophyta > Magnoliopsida > Solanales > Solanaceae > Capsicum > Capsicum baccatum. The sequence continues at coordinate 90,267,289 of CM061560.1, read as the reverse complement.
CTATTAGCCCCAAAAAGGTCAAATATCTCTCAATAATCTCAAAGTACTTAAATCGTAGGTTCTTATAGCACAAAAGTTCATAAAATTGCAATTCTCAAGTTGGGCTTAGTGGCCCATAGTTCAATCTTAATTTAAGACTCATCAAAATGCATACTAGAGATCATAAGGATTCATAAATAATATAGAAATCTGGAAATTCAGCATTTTGTTTTAAAATTTCAATATACTCATGTATCTCAATTTCTAAAACATGGAAATTATCATAATCTCAAGAACAACAACAAAGGGTACAAATCCATACTTCAATTTTCATAAGAAAACATGTGAAACCATATATTCTTGTAACTTAAAACAACTTCTGGGCTCAAGGACGAAAGGACTGTCCTTTTTCAAACCCCACATACCTTGAATTAGAAGCTTGGATGAACTCTCCTTTTTTGGACTCTATTCGTACTCTTGAATGAAGATTCTTGAAGCCCTTAACTTGGGAACCTTGAATCTTTACTAAATTTAGAAAATCTATGGTGGATTATTGAGATTCTTGGAAGAGGTTTTGGATACTTAGAAGTTTTCGTGAGAGAAAACTTGAGAAAAACTTCATAAAATTCTTGTAAATGACTTTAATTTGGTGTTTATACGGTTTAAGAGGCTTGGAAAAAGTTCATAGTGCCCTTTTTATCTTCTGTACAAAGCTGGAAAAATTGAACTGGGAACCTGATTTTATGGGCCACCTCGATGTGCCACTATCGCGGTGGCTCACTGGAAATCGACAAATGGGAATCGGGGAGTCACCATAACATGGAGCCATCATGTTGTCCCACTGCTTGGGACCTGTAACTTCAACGCGATGCGTCACAATCGTTCTAGGCCACTAGAAATTCACTTTTGGGAAATTTGGGTCCTCCGCAATGTTCCACTATCGTGGAGTTCCACTGGAATTTAAAAATTGTCAAATAGACCCTCTCCGCGATGTGCAAGAACTTAAATTAGCCATAACTTCTTGCCTAGGCATCAAATTTGGGAGAATCTTATATCGACGGAAAGCTTATCAAATTTCTCATGTGATAAAAAGTGAAAATTAGGGAAATTCTATATGGTTAAAATAATACTCACATAGAAAGTCACTCTTTAACCTTCTAGAGGAGAAATTAAGCTGATTAAAAATTTGGGGTATTACAGTGACCTTGTTGGTTTGATGGCTAAAGAGGGGTCAAAGTCCCTAGCATGAAATTGAATTGTGTTGAACAATAAGGTAGTATAAGATTGATAATGAGGAATGAATGGCTTGTAGGGGTATTGGCGGCAATAAATTAAATTGAATTAAGGCATTGGCCTAATTAAATGTTTTAACTACAAATGACCAAGAAAGTCATGTGTGGTGTGGAATTGGTTAAATGGGTAAAGTACCAAAGTGTCAAATTGGTTAAATGGGCTAGAGTCCCTAAGTATTGAAATGAATAAATGTTGAGGTATTGAAAAAGGGTTAGAGTCCTAATGTAGACTAATAATAGTTGCGATGGCTAGAGGTTAGAGTCCCTTGCCTACCAATATGGCTTGAGGTTAAAGTACCTTGCCTAGTGAAAAAATGCAAGAGGTTAGAGTCCTTTGCTTAAATATGTCATCTTGGGCTAAAAGTACCCTATCTAATATGGTTTGTGGTTAGAGTCCCTTGCCCAAATGAAATGACATGAGGTTAGAGTCCCAAATGAAATGACATGAGGTTAGAGTCCCTTGCCCAAATGAAATGGCATGAGGTTAGAATCCCTTACCCAACTGAAATGTCTTATGGTTAGATTCCCTTGTCAAATGAATATTAGTATAAGGTTAAAGTCCCTCGACTAGTGAAAAATGCAAGAGGTTAGAGTCCCTTGCTTAAATATGTCATCTTGGGCTAAAAGTACCCTATCTATTATGGTTGGTGGTTACAGTCCCTTGACCAAATGAAATGACATGAGGTTAGAGTCCCTTGCCCAAATGAAATGGCATGAGGTTAAAATCCCTTGCCCAACTGAAATGTCTTATGGTTAGATTCCCTTGTCAAATGAATATTGATATATGGTTAAAGTCCCTCGACTAATGAATGTGTATATGTGGTTAAATTCCCCCACCTAATGAGAAATGTGTGAACCTATAAGTGAGGAAGATTGGAGTTCTCCACCGCATGGCATGTGAATGAGCATGTTGAGAATGTTGCTAAGTTTTGTTTCTTTCTGATACATTTTGAATATGTTATGTATATTAAACTACTTGTGTGATTATGTATATAAATGTGGTTGAACATGAGGTAATGATTTAGATTTAATTGATACTTGATGTTGGGCGTATTTATACGTCTAAGCACCATAACTTACCCATATTTTAGCTAAGTTTTGAGGATAAAATACATAATTCTTGCACTTTTAGTCTATTTTCAATTAAGTGAGCTGACCTATGTGATTAGCATGTTTTTCAGGTACTAATGAGGAAGATTTCAGCACTTTAGGGACCCGTGGATAGCAAAGGAAAACTTTACATAAAAAGGAAGGCAGCTTTTGGACTGAATGTGATACATGAGAACTTTTTCCCGGGCAAACTTAGTATTTTTAAATAGTTAAGGATGCAGTAGCAAATTATTAGAGAAGGATGTTATTAAAAGCATTATTGCTGAATTTTTAGGTATTATTTGATATTCTGTATTATTTTTGGATAACAAGAAAAATAGCTTAGCGTGAGGACAGAGAGAGAGAATCGCATTTCTCTCTTATTGTCGCTAGTCATACTCATCACCAAGATTGTTCTAAGTTTTGGTATGATGAATATGTCTATTTTGATTTCTGCTTTATTCATGAGTAGCTAAGTTTATTTGTTAGGGTTATGGAAACCTTGTAGTATACTCTTTATTGCTATGGGTTTGTGAATTTATGATGTGTAATCCACTTATATCATTACTCTCTTCATTTTAATTGAATTCTCGTGGTTGCAAACATAGGGAATGCACCATTATAGGAATAACTTGTTCGATAGAAAAGTTACTGTTTGGAAAAGAGAGTGTGACAAGAATAGAGGGTTTCCAACCTCTATTTTACACGTTAATGCCCTAGCAGGATTAACGTCTTGGAGAGTTCATATAATTTGTTTTACTCTTTGGATTCGAGAGAACTAAGGTGAATAAATCCTTGATGGTTGAAAAACACTTGGATTTAGAATTAGAATACGTCTCTCTATAAGTGCATGCATGTGTAAAATCCGTATTACTCATAGTTAATAGAGAAGTAGAAGCTACAAGGTGGACATAACCTAACTTGTTATTCTTTGTGATCAAATATAATTACACATATCATCTCATCGTTACACTGTTAATATAATTGTGCACTTCAACCAAAAACCCCCTTATCTTGGAACCTTCGATCAACAGTCTAATAATAATTGCAATACTTAGTGACCATAGTATTCCCTGTGGGATTCGACACCCAACCCAGTTGGGTTCTATATTTGGCAGCGACTGCTTACACTTTCTAACGAGAGTTGTAATTTGGGCATATCAAATTTTGGCACCGTTGCCGGGGAATACGGTTGTCAGCTAAGTTTGTGATAGTTAATAGACCCTTTGGTCAAAGATTCTCAAATTTTACTTTTTGTTTGTTGTTTTTCTTTCGTTCAGGTTTAGTAGAGTGCATGTCAAATACACGAAGATCTGGTAAGCCATTATTACCTATAAATCCTGAACCACAACTCATTGGGATAAGAGATGCGCAACGAGTCCTTGAAAGGATAGCTACTCAACAGGAGTAGGCTAGATTAGCTGCATTGGCAGTTGCACAAGTAAATCAACAGAATGCTGATAACCCAGGTCGGGTACCAAATCTTGAGGATGAGGACCTGGGTGACGATGAGTTATTAAATCCAAGTCGTGCAGATGATGTGGCTGCACCAGTGAATAGATATGTCAACAGAGACCGTCAAGCTAGAATAAGACCCGAACGCTGAGCTGTGCAAGTTGCTTTTGATGATGATGATGACGACTTGGATGGGGATGGTGCCACAAGGGCTATTATTCCTCCGCCCTTGGCACCCAGAGCCAAGTTCAATATCACTAGCACCATGATCCAGCTATTGCAACTCAAAGGGTTATTTGGTGGACTTATAGGCAACGACCCGAATATGCATCTGATTAATTTTATCTCAACATGCAAATGTTTGAAAATCCAGGGGTTGGACAGAATGCAATCTAGCTGCACTTATTTCCATTGTCTCTATCTGGAGAGGCCACTCTATGGTTAAATGGGCTAACTCCTGACTCTATTACCAATTGGAGACAACTGAAAGAAGTTTTCCTAGAAAGATTCTTTCCGCCATCTAAGAAAGCACAATTAAGAGATGAGATAAGCAATTTTAGATAGCTTCCAACTGAAGCTCTCCACGAGACATGGGAGAGGTTCAAGAAGAAGCTTATGCGGTGCCCAAGTCATCAGATGACCAATGTCCACTTGATGGAAATATTATATAGGGCTTTGAACTCAGTGACTAAGCCAGTGGTAGATAATGTTGCGGGTGGGTCATTCATGGACCGACCTTACTTTTATTAAGGCAAGTGATATGCTGGATCGACAAAGCAAAGTAGAGCTTGGCATACCAGGGATTCTAAGGTAGCAAGCTCTATTGTATCTAGTGGCATAATGGCAGAACATAGGCGAAGAGAAGAGGAACATGACTAGGATATGGCTCACATGGCATTTTATTATCAGGGAAAACAGAAAAGGTCAAGGTTGTTGTATCACAGGGAAGAGATGACTCCGATTCTGAGAAGGAAGCAAATTACTTGAATAATCAGAGGGGTTTTCAAGGCAATGTCCAAGGAAACCAAGGTCGAAACTATTATGAAAAATCCAGATACAAGGACCGAGACCTAGGGAATTGGAAGAATAAGAATGATAGGAGCGGTTTGTATGTCCCTCCTGGAAATCGTGAAGCTGCTGCAACTAGATCTGGGAAGATGTCTATAGAGGACATGATGGCTAAGTTGTTGAAAGGAGTGGAGGTAACCAACACGGGAGTAACTGAGGTAAAAAATGATTTGTCCTCAATAAATCAATTGGTTGACTCGCATTCCACTTCAACAAAATAGCTGGAACAACAAATAAGGCAACTGTCAGTGGCATTCAATCAAAGAAAAGCTGGCACTTTACCGAGTGACACTGTCCAAAATCCAAGGAAAGATGGATCATGTTTGGCTATTACAACCAGGAGTGGTAAAGTGTTGGAAAATCCATCCAAGGGCAATCCCATAGTTGATAGTATAGAGGAGAATGTTATTGAAGCAGATTGTGATGATTCTGTAGAAGTTGAAGATCAGGATGAAAACGTTCATGATACTACACCTAGATGCCAACAGTCTAAAAAGATTGATAATGGGAAGCACAATAAAAAGGAAGTGGTGGAGAAAACTCTTCCAAATCCACCACCACCTTTTCCTCAGAGACTGAAGAAGAAGGCTGATGACACTAGGTTCAGTAAATTTATGACCATGCTGAAGCAGCTGAATATAAATGTGCCTTTGGTGGAGGCACTGGAGCAAATGCCAGGATATGCCAAATTCATGAAGGACCTTTTGACAACAAAAAGGGCAGCGAACTGTGAAATGGTAGATAATTTTCATCATTGCAGTGCAATTGCCATGAGGTCTTTGGTACAGAAGAAGGCAGATTCGGGTGCTTTCACTATTCCTTGCATGGTTGGATCTTTAGACTTTGCTAAGGCTTTATGTGATCTAGGGTCTAGCATTAATTTGATGCCACTAGCCATCTATAGGCAGTTGGGGTTGGGCAATCCTACACCAACCAACATATGGCTTGTAATGGCAGATAGGTCGGTAAAATGACCTATTGTATCTTGTATGATGTATTAGTGAAGGTTTCTACTTTTATTTTTCCTGCAGACTTTGTTATTTTGGATTGCGAGGTGGATTTTGAGGTGCCCATAATCTTGGGTCGACCTTTCCTTGCAACAGGAAGTGTGCTTATTAATTTATGAGCAAATGAGCTTTTAGTTTGAATGAATGACGAAGTGGTGCATTTTGATGTATGCAAATCAATGAAGTATCCCAAAGATATGAATGTGTTCTCTATAGCTGATATTATTATGAGGATCAGAAGGAGATTCTATCAGCGCCACCTATCACCGTAAATTTGGCCTACTAACCCGTTTGTGAATGGACCAACCCGAACCAGGGCTCATCCTTTAAATATATCCTCTACACTTGAACACCACTCAATTTTTCTTAAACCTAAGCATCGACCAAGCACCCTTGCCCTCTTCAAGCTTTTCTCTTTTCTCATCTAATCCTGCAGGCTCACCTTTCCAATTCATCATGAGTTTATCATCAAGTAAGTTGTTCTTTCATGTTCCGTAATTGTTTCAGTGCTACACTTATAATGGTTAAGTAGATTTTGTAGTAGTGCTTTGTGATAAGAGTATGGTTAGTTTGTTATAATTTTTGAAAAATACATCTCATTGAGTGAAAGGATTCTCGTAGGTAATCTTGATTTTACTCTGGCATGTATTGATTGTTATTCACTGTCATGATTTTTTATTATTATGGAGTTGAAATATTGAAGTTTAATGCATAATTTTGGGAGTTGTAAGCTTGACTATGTGAGTGACTCGTTCATCGATGCAATGCTCATGGTTAGCCAAAAGCATAAGATTGTGTGATTGTTTCTATGCTATAGCATGATAAGATTTCTATATGGTAGTCTTGTTCAAAGATTGCATTGCCCCAATGAAATAAAGTCAGAAATGATAGTCAAGATTACAAGACAATTGTGTGCTGCTTCTCTATATCAAACTGAGGAATTGTTATGTACAGTGAAGGGTTGAAAGTGTGACTACACTTATAATGTTGTTGGCACATACCATCTATATGTATGTCGATGAAGTCTAAGTAATTGAACATACTCACTCAATTAGTTTGTGCAAACAAATTAAGTGTGGGGTGGTGCCATCACTATTTTCTTTTTCGGTTATAGTGAATTTTATGAAATGAGACTAACATGACCCTATTATGATCTCAGGTAACATGGCTCCGAAAGGATGACAGGGAAAGGAGAAAGCATCCACCTCACAAAAAGGTCAAAAACAGTCAAGAAAAGCCAGGCTGATTCCTCCTCTCATCAAGTGCTTCGATGCACTTTTGGGATCAAATGGGTTCTGGAGGAGGAAGGGAAGGAATGGTATAGAAACAATAAAGTGAAGAAATATGTACATGTGGATTTGATGCAGAAGGAAAGTTTAGCAAAGAACTGCCCTCGCATTTTGGCAAAGATTATGGTACTAAATCTTGACTTTATCTTTCGAGACATGGGCCAATGTAATCTTGATTTGACTCGAGAGTTTTATGCCAACTGGTCCCCAAGGACTACAGGAAATGAAGTAAAGATTCGCGGGCAAGTCTTGCAATTGAACGCTGATTTCTTCAAATCTTTCCTGGGTACTCTAAGTGTGGATCAATCACCACTCAAGGAGCTCTACCACAGACCTCCCTACAGAGCCATCAGACATACGTTATATGGATTAAGGTCCATGACCCAGTGTACTCGTCACAAAGATAATGGTCGTCACAATACCTACCCATATGCTTGTTTGAACAGAGAAACTCACATATGGTTCAACATTGGTGCAATTATACGAATGTCGATGCAAAAAGCAAGGGTGCACAAAAGGTCCCATTTCAGTTTTGGCAATTTTTGACTGCAATCTTAAGGAAAGAGCACATTAAGGAGGAGACAGCAGACCATAAGTTGCCACATAACCCGAAGAAGGTAGATCTCACAAAAATCAAAGATCCAGAAACTGGTCAAGGCATCAACCTTACCACTGCTGAGAGACATGCTCGAGATGAGAGTCTTTTTTGCCATCTGTATGGCATGACTTGGTTTACTATGATGAATGGGGGTCGTGTGCCAACTGATGCAGATCTTCGGCAGTTGGACTATGACTACCCGCTTAATGAGCATGCTCGGGCCATGTGTGGAGTGTGGGTAAATTTTGAGAAACCTCTAGATGATGATGTGCCGATAGATGATGATCACCGACTGCTAGACTCTAATGTGGAGGACAACTCTGATGATGAAGACTATGATGATGATTCTGACGTAGGGGGTATGACCCCGGATATATAGGAGGAGTCTGACTAACCAGGTTTTTGCTTATTTATTTACACTGAGGGCAGTGTATTCCGTATAAGTGTGGGGTGCGGTTATATGTCTGCGGATTGCCTTGTCTATTGTATTGATTGCCTTTTCTGCTATATTCTGTACTGCTTGCCCGCATTTATTCTATAGTTGTTTTGATCTAGTCGTAGTTAGTTAGTTGTAATTAGTTAGATTTTTGCATAAAATTGTTCTTATAGACGGCATGGTATTATAACAGGAGTTTGTGTTGAATCACTACTATTGAAATATTTAGGCTCTAAGTTGTGACTCATTCTGTGATAATTGCTTGTGGTTTAATTCATTCATCTGTTGGGTCAAAAATCTATAATGGTCCTAATTAAGTTGACCATGTTCCATGTGTGTGTAAGGTTATTGTATATTCTTTGTTGCGACTGATGCTAGAACTTGCCTAGTATGTGTGTAAAGCGAAATAAAGATTGTGAGTTTAGGAGATAATTTAGGCATTTCTTTGGCAGCCCTGATTTTGTTTATCTTCTTTTTACCTACCTTTGTACATTGTCCTAGTGAACACTCTTTGAGCCTTTAGCTATTTTCTTTGGCAACCTCATATGTAGCATAATCTATTTTTTTTTTAAAAGACCATAATTTGATCCAAAAGCTCCTAAGCGCTTTAAATTGTAGAATCAAGTTAAGTAAAGAGTGTGGCAAAATAAGAGGAAAATGGTGAAAGTGATGCCCCAAATTTTATTTATTGGTACATGAAAATATTGTGATTGAGGGTGGCTATCATAAAGGATGCTTAATAAAAAAAAAAGAAAAAAAAAAGGGTTGTATAATTCCCATCATAGTGTTTTTAATTGATTAAAAAATTGGGTGAAGAAAGGTAGAGTGGTTGTTAAAAGTTAGTGTAAATGACATAATGTAGTGTATTAAAGCGCTTAGGGAGCATAGTCACCATTTCTGGCCAAAATAGTCCTACCCGTCCCTTTAGCCTATTTACAACCCGCAAAGACCTATTTGATCCTAACCTTAGCATTCTGATATTAGTGGAGCATTACACTAAGGGCAAACATATGGTCATCACTTGTAATCTAATAATTCTTTGTGAGAGTGAGAGCAAGCAAGTTCTTATACCTATATTTCTGAAAAATGCAAAACTATGAGTGATTATGGGTAACATTTTGTGTGAGCGCACATGGTTGATGATCGTTGGGTAGTTTTATATGACTTTCTTTGGCTTAACTTGTGTATACTAATTAACTAACTTAATGAGTCTATGTTGGAGGATGAGTTGTTTCTAGTAATGATCAAGAAATCTACTCTTTGTTAATAATTGTCGTGCATGTCTTGTTGAAAATTTTGTGTTGACTCTTGTGAAGTTTAGTAGGTATTTGCATGGATGTACTATTTTGTTCGAGGACAAACAAAGCTTTAATTGTGGGGTGGTGATGTTGGGCGTATTTATACGTCTAAGCACCATAACATACCCATATTTTAGCTAAGTTTTGAGGATAAAATACATAATTCTTGCACTTTTAGTCTATTTTCAATTAAGTGAGCTGACCTATGTGATTAGCATGCTTTTCAAGTACTAATGAGGAAGATTTCAGCACTTTGGGGACCTATGGACAGCAAAGGAAAACTTCACATAAAAGGGATGGCAGCTTTTGGACTGAATGTGATGCATGGGAACTTTTTCCCAGGCAAACTCAGTATTTTTAAATAGTTAAGGATGCAGTAGCAACTTATTAGAGAAGGATGTTATTAAAAGCATTTTTGCTGAATTTTTAGGTATTATTCGATATTCTGTATTATTTTTGGAGAACAAGAAAAACAGCTTAGCGTGCGGATGGAGAGAGAGAATCGCATTTCTCTCTTATTGTCGCTAGTCATCCTCATCACCAAGATTGTTCTAAGTTTTGGTATGATGAATATGCCTATTTTGATTTCTGCTTTATTCATGAGTAGCTAAGTTTATTTGTTAGGGTTATGGAAACCTTGTAGTATACTCTCTATTGCTATGGGTTTGTGAATTTATGATGTGTAATCAACTTATATCATTACTCTCTTCATTTTAATTGAATTCTCGTGGTTGCAAACATAGGGAATACGCCATTATAGCAATAACTTGTTTGATAGAAAAGTTATTGTTTGAAAAAGAGAGTGTGACAAGAAAATAGGGTTTCCAACCTCTATTTTACACGTTAATGCCCTAGCAGGATTAACGTCTTGGAGAGTTCGTATAATTTGTTTTACACTTTGGATTCGAGAGAACTAAGGTGAATAAATCCTTGATGGTTGAAAAACACTTGGATTTAGAATTAGAATACGTCTCTCTATAAGTGCATGCATGTATAAAATCCGTATTACTCCTAGTTAATAGAGAAGTAGAAGCTACAAGGTGGATATAACGCTAACTTGTTATTCTCTGTGATCAAATATAATTACACATATCATCTCATCGTTACACTGTTAATATAATTGTGCAGTTCAACAAAAACCCCCCTTATCTTGGAACCTTCGATCAACAGTCTAATAATAATCGCAATACTTAGTGACCATAGTATTCCCTGTGGGATTCGACAGCCAACCCAGTTGGGTTCTATATTTGACAGCGACCGCTTACACTTTCTAACGAGAATTGTAATTTGGGCGTATCAATTCTGTTATTTTATCCTTATCCTTGATTTATATGCTAGCTCTCCAACTGCTAACCATATTCGGATGCTATGTCCCCATGTGACATAAGGGTTGGAGGATCTTCTTCTCATCCTGTGCAGTGACAGGTGTTCGAGCAGATCGTGTGACTTACATTAAAGTAGTGAGCTTCCATACTTCGAGAGTCTCACTTTTCATGGTCTTTATTTTATGTCATAGACTTGTCTCGAATTTTGGTTTTTGGCAATTATTGCGGGCATGTCCGAATGTATATATATAGACATATAGACTTTGGATTTGTGTAGAGGCATTGTGGATAACTATGGACTTGGATATATTGGTAAGAAGGTTGTCATTAATGAAATGTTTGATATTATCTAAAGGTGACTATCAGTCTTACTTTCCGCTATATTGATATATGGTCGGAGTTTATCTGACCCTTGTGATTCGATATGATGATTAGATTGGATTGACAGGGCGATCTTTGGTCCAAGTTAGGCTTGAGATGCCCATACGACATAGCCCAATTTTGGGTCATGTCAAATGCGAGCTAACCGCTTAACACTGAAGAAAACGTAAATCGGAATGAAATTCACTGTCTTGGTCAACCAAACCATGATGATCCAAACACCATCAAAACCACAAAAAGTATAGGGTAATCCACTAATAATGTCTATGGTAATCCGCTCCTACTTCTACTCGAGAAGGGGAAATCTCTGAATCAAACTACCTAGATGCTAATTCTCGGCCTTCACCTACTGACAATAAAGGCAATGAGCCACAAAGTCCACCACATCACTCTTTGTGCCACTCCACCAATAATCCTGGCTAAAATCTCTATACATCTTAGCTACGCCCGAATGAATAAAATATCTATAGCTATAAGCCTCATACAGAATCAACTGAATTAAGTAATTAATCCTCAACACACGTATATGGCCATCAAATCTCAAAACACCCTCAGAATCTATAGTGATCCTCTCGGACTCACCTCTCAACACCTAACCAAGAAATGAAGCAAAGCTTACTATCCTCAAACTACCAATCCCGAATCTACTCAAATAATGAAGACCTCTCCTCAATATTAGCAAGAATGCTCCTAGGGTCTGAAATATCAAGACGAACCATCAAGTTGGATAAGGAATGAATGTCCCATGCCAATAGCCTCTGAGAAACTAAAATACAAGCAAAGCTTCCTATACTCCTTGCCTTTCGACTCAAGACATCCTCTACCATATTAACCTTGTCTGGATGATACAAGATGGAAATATAATAATCCTTAAGAAACTTCATCATATACACATTCTATTATTAAGCTCCCTATGGGCCAGAAGTTGCTGAAAACTGTGGTGATCGGTGAAAATCCCACAATGCACATAATAAAGATAATGCCTCCAAATCTTAAGTGTGAAAACTATCGCCTTTAACTCTAAATCATGAGTGGGGTAGTTGTACTCATGAACCTTAAGTTATCTCAAAGCATAAGCAATAACACGACCTACCGCATCAATACACAACCTAGACCAACACCAAATGCATCACAGTACACGGTGAATCTCTCACCCTATATAGGAAGTGCTAGCATAGAAGCTGAACTAAGAAAATCCTTAAGCTTCCCAAACCTTAGCTCACACTCTTCAGATCATGGAAAAGAAACCTCCTTTTGAGTCAATCTGGTCATCGATGTTGAAATAGTAGCAAAACCCTCAATGAATCGTCTATAATAACTGGCCAAACCAATAAACCTATGAACCTTGATCGGAGATATAGGCCAAGCCTAATCACTAACAACTTCAATCTCCTCCAGTTTAACCGTAATCCTATACTTAGACACCACATGTCCAAAGAATGTCATCGAATAAATCCAAAGCTCACACTTAAAGAACTTAGCAAAAATCAAATGATCCCTCAAGGTCTGGAGCACAATCCTCAAATACTGCACATGCTCCTCTCTACTCCTCAAATACACAAGGATGTTGTCGATGAACACAATCATGAAGGAATTCAAATAAGGTCTGAACACTCGGTTCATCAAATCCATACATGTGGCTGGGAATTAGTCAACCCAAAAGACATCACAGAGAACTCATAATGACCATAATGGGTCCTAAAATCTATCTTTGAGATATCCTTACCCCGAATCCTTAAATAATAGTAACCAGATCTTAAATCAATCTTAGAAAATACCGCTCACCCTTAAGCTAGTCAAAAAAGTCATCAATGTAAGGCATCGGATAGTGGTTCTTCACCATCTCCTTATTAAGCTGCCTATAATTAATAAACATTCATATGGATCTATCTTTTTTCTTCGCATACAACACAGGAGTTCCCTAAGGAGACACACTCAGTCTTATAAAACCCTTACCCAGAAGATCCTAAAGCTATGAATTCAGCTTCTTAAGCTCAACAGGAGCCATATGGTAAAGTATCATAGAAATAGATTAGATACCAGGCTGGAGGTCAATAGAAAACTCAATCTCATAGACAGAGGGAATACTACACAGGTTGGTATGGACCACTTTTGGAAACTCACAAACTAGAGGAACAAATTCAAGTGACGGACTCTCCATAGTGGCGTCACAAATATAAACGAGATAGGACTCACAACCCCTCAAAATAAGCCTCCTATCACAAGCATAAGAAATAATCCTTGTCGGCTCATGGCTAACTGCTTCCTACCACACGACTGGGGGTATGCCGAGCATGGATAAGAGTATAGTCTTGAAAAAATAATTCATGACCGCATGATAGTGAAATGACCAGTCTATGGCCCAAAATCATAGTAAAATCCAGCATATCTAGAATAATAAGATCAACATGAGTATCAACATCTCTAATAGTCATAATACATGATCTGAACATCATATAAACTACTAAGAAATCACCCACGAGAGTAGATATATGTAATACCCTATGAAATTTTTCGTTAAAATTTTGTGTGTAAACGTGTTGGGTTCTATCTTCTAGAATGAATTATAAATTTTTCATGCAGAATGTTTTAGATTATGACCCCCCATTGGGTAGATTATTGAATAATCTTTCCAACGATATGTGGATCATCCAAAATGGACACCCAAGCGACGAGTTATGAACATTCTAATCGAACCGTGAATAGTAGTAAATAGTAAAACGTGCAGGAAAAAGTAATGAGGCCTGGCATATTTTTTATCCAAATTTAAACTATAATAAATCCTTGTACATAATAATATAGGTGATCTAATATATATAAAAGGAAAGATCTGTGAGTCCTCTTTCCAATGAAATTGGTTTCATCTAATTTGTCTATCGGAGTAAAAAGTTATGGTTGTTCTACTTCAGCTATCAAAAGTAAATTTTTGAGTCATACGGAATGATCTGGGTGAGATACTATATATCAAAGGAAATATATGACAGTCCTCTTTCTAATGAAATTGGTTTCATCCAATTTGAATAGCGAAGTAAAATGTTATGGTTGATCTACTTCAGACTATTAAAACAGTCCACCAAAGCACAAATTCAAGAATTATTTGATTTTAGGGGCGTTCTGGTCATTCCCCCTCACCCAAAATCCTTCCAAACCCTATATTAAAGCCTATTAGAAGTATTATATGTTATATTTCATCAAATTCCCTTAAAAAGAAAACCCTAAGCTCCTACATCCAACTTCAAGAACCTCCAAAGTTCACTATTTATTCTACAAATTTATTCAAGATTCCAAGTTCCTAGTTCAAGAACTCCAAGAACCATCATTCAAAGGCACGATTAACATCTCAAAAATGAGTATCTATCTATTTTTCATCATTCAAGGTATGTAGGGTTTTTCAACAAGAACTCTCTTCTATTCTTATGCCCAAAAGTAATTTTCTTTACAAAGGCATGATTTTTATTTGATTTTTATAAATTTGAAGCATGAACCCATATCTTATGATGATTATTATGAAATCTTGATGTTTATAATTTTAAAAGATGAATTTATATGTGTGGACAAATAAAGCATGAATCTTGAATGATATTTATCATGATTTTGATATATGGGTCATGAATCCCCATTGGAAATTGTGTTTTTTTAGAAAGTGTGTGTTATAAGCACGTTAATGTGGAATATTTGAGATATTTTGAATGATTTGACCTTTTGGTCTTAATGGAGTTGTTTTGAAGTCGAGTGTGAAAGAAATCCACAACGTGGTTGATTTTGATAGATGGGAAGCATAATGGCTCCCGATGTATATTTATATATTACTAAAATTGTTTTGTTGTGGATTGTCTTTGAAATGATCTGAGCTAAGTCCGAGAGAAATCTTTAGCACCGAGCGGGAGGTATAACTGCATGCAACCCCATATACTGGGTTCCTTTCCATGTTATTGACCCACATCTTCGGATGGGGCTACATTTTCTCAGAATATAGGTTTTGGTGCTCAATTCCAGGTTTGATAGTGATTCTTTGGGCACGCTGTTCTACATCCTCTGTTGTGGTGAGTCCTCCTGTTCTGAGGACATAATGTCTGATGTTGGTTTCACGGAATTGCTTACATTTGATAACTGAGTATGAGTCAGTTGGGGCATGTCTCAATGGCTCACTGGTTTTATTGATTTTCTTAGAGGCTTGTCAGACTAGTAGAGATGTTGGGAGTTAACTAATAAGTCGTATTTTGTTATCTTTCTGAAATTCTTTTATTCTTGGATGATGATTACTCTATTTATATTTAAGGTTTATTTATGGAAACCCCATTGATTTGTGTTGAACTGAATGAAAATGGTTCAAAGGGTTAGCTTGGGGCTACTCGTAGCCTTAAGCACCGTGTGACGCTCCGGGACCCATTTTCTGGGGCATTACAAACTTGGTATCAGAGACTAAGGTTTTAAGGTATCCTAGGGAGTCTGACAAGCTGTGTTAAGTAGATTCTTGATCATCGATGTGTAGCACGTCACATCTATAAGCAAAAGGCTACAAGAAGTTTTAGGAAAAAGTGTGATTCTTTCTTTCAAAAGTCTATTGTTCTTAAAGTGTCTCTCTCTGCTATTAATTTGTGCTCTCCTCTTTTTGAAATATGCCTCAACATCGAGTGAGAAGAAATAATGATGGTCAGCAACCTCAACCCACTAACCCATTGAATGAAAACATGTCTCATGCTGAATTTCGAGTAGCCTTTCAGGCGCTGGCCCAAGATGTTACTGCAAATATTAAGGACAACCCAGCCCCGGCTCCACAATAGTAGGGAGGTGATTCAGCTATTGCCAGGATCCGTGACTTCATGCGGATGAATTCGCCATAATTCTATGGGTCCAAGTCTGATGAGGATCCACGGTTATTTTTACAGGCGGTGCGGAATATTACTCAGGTGATGCATGTATCTGAGGAACATAGTGTGGATTTGGCTGCGTATAGGTTGAAAGACCTTGCTTATGACTTGGTTGTTGCTTGGAGGGAAGTTAGAGGTGAGGGAGTTGTCCCTATAACTTGGCAAAAGTTCTAGGATGCATTCCTGGATAATTTTTTCCCTTTGAAGATGAGGGAGGCAAAGGTGGAAGAGTTTATGAACCTATGATAGGGCTCTATAACTGTTAGGGAGTACTATCTAAAGTTCAATCACTTGGCCAAGTAAGCTTCTGACTTAGTGGTTGATAATCGGGCTAGTATGAGTAAGTTTGTGATTGGAGTATCTAGTTATATGGTTAAGGAGTGTAGGTCTGCTATGCTGAATAGTAAGATGAATCTTTCTAGTCTAATGACTCATGCCTAACAGATTAAGGTAGACAAGATTAAGGAGATAAATAAAATAAAAGGGAATAAGAGAGCTAGGTCCGAGCAGTACGGATATGGTTAAACTAGAAAACAGGGAGGGAGTCTCCCTCAGTGTCAGGATCATTCATCTATGCCAGCACCGTTATTTTCTAGTGCTCCCACGCCTAGAGGTAGGAAGGAGCAAGGTAGAAGGTCATATGCATCTAGGTCCCAATATAGTGCTGGCAGTAAGCCAAATCATCCCCTATGTCCTAAGTGTGGTAGGGATCATTCGGGTGAGTGTTGGGGTGAGAAGAGAGGTTGTTTCCGATATGGTGACATGGGTCACAGAGTTAGATATTGTCCACAGGATGGACAAGGGCGTCGTGACTATCACCCTCAGACCCAAATTCAAACTATTAGTGCTCCAGTTCCAGTGACTTACCCAGCCATAGCTCAGGGTGCCTCTTCTAGCAATGCTGGCGGGCAGTGCCAAAATAGATTCTATGCTTTACCGTCCTGCCAGGAATAGGAGGACTCTCCCAATGTTGTAATTGGTATACTTCATATATTTCTATTTGATATGTATGCTTTGTTGGATCCTGGATCCAGATTCTCATATGTTACACCTTTGATTGCTGTGAATTTTGAAATAAGTCTTGAGATTATTCCTGAGCCTATCCTAGTTTCTACCCCAGTGGGTGATTCGATTGTTGCCCAAAAAGTGTATAAAAAGTATCCTGTTACCGTTCTTTATAGAGTCTTGTTGGCTGATCTGATTGAGTTAGACATTGTAGATTTTGATGTGATTCTGGGTATGGATTGGTTGTATTCTTCTTATGCCTCTATTGATTGTCGGACCTTAGTGGTCAAGCTTTAATTTTTGGGTGCATCCGTGTTTGAGTGGTCTGGGAATTCTTTGTCACCCAAGAGTCATTTTATCTCTTACCTCAAGGCTAGAAAGCTTATTTCTAAGGGGTGTATTTACCATTTGGTTAGAGTCAAAGACACTAAGTTTGAGACTCCAACTCTCCCGTCTATTAACATCGTCAATGGGTTTTCTGATATCTTTCTAGATGATCTCCCAGGGATCCTCCTGATAGAGAGATAGAGTTTGGGATTGATCTTATTCCCAATACTCAGCCCATTTTTATTCCTCCTTACCGTATGGCCCCTGTAGAACTTAAGGAGTTGAAAGAGCAACTCAAAGATCTACTAAATAAGGGTTTCATAAGGCCTAGTGTTTCTCCTTAGGGGGCTCCTATGTTGTTTGTGAGAAAGAAAGATGGCTCTTTGCGTATGTGCATTGATTACCGCCAACTGAATAAAGTCACCGTAAAAAATAAGTACCCCCTTCCGAGAATAGATGATTTGTTTGACCAATTGCAAGGTGCAAGTTATTTCTCAAGGATAGACATTTGTTCCGGTTATCATCAACTCAAAGTTAGGGAGTGTGACATCCCAAAAACCACTTTCCAAACTCGTTATGGCCATTTTGAGTTTCTTGTTATGTCTTTTGGATTAACTAATGCCCCAGCAGCTTTCATAGACCCCATGAATTGATTGTTCAGACTATATCTGGATATGTTTGTCAAAGTGTTCATCGATGATATACTGGTGTACTCTCGTAATGAGGATGAATATTCTGATCATCTCTGAACTGTCTTGCAAACCCTTAGATATCACAAGTTGTTTGCCAAGTTCAGTAAGTGTGAGTTTTGACTAAGGTCAGTTGTTTTTCTGGGTCATATCATTTCTTTCAAGGGTCTTATAGTTGATCCCCAAAAGACCGAAGCTGTTAGAAGTTGGCCCAGACCTCTTTCTCTGACTGATATCCTAAGTTTCTTAGGTTTAGCTGGCTATTACCACCGTTTTGTTGAAGGTTTCTCCTCTATAGCGTCTCCTATGACTCGGTTGACCAAAAAGAAAGTGAAGTTCTTGTGGTCCGAATCTTGTGACAAGATTTTTTAGGAGTTGAAGACTCGACTCACTTCTGCCCCTGTTTTGACTTTGCCTAATGGTGTTGATGGTTTTGTGGTGTACTGTGATGCTTCAAGAGTTGGGTTGGGTTGCGTATTGATGCAGAAGGGTAAAGTGATATCTTATGCGTCTAGACAGTTGAAACCCCATGAGAAAAATTACCCCACCCATGATCTTGAGTTGGCTGTCATTGTGTTTGCTTTGAAAATCTGGAGATACTATTGGTATGGTGTCCATGTTGATGTTTTCACTGATCATAAGAGTCTGCGGTATGTGTTTACCCAGAGAGAATTGAATCTTAGGCAGAGACGATGGTTATAATTTTTAAAAGACTATGATATGAGTTTGTTGTACCATCCGGGCAAGGCCAATGTTATTGCGGATGCCCTAAGTAGAGTGTCCATGGGTAGTGTTTCGCATGTGGTAGAAGGTAAGAAAGAGTTGGCTCATGATGTACATCCTTTGGCTAGATTGGGGGTTAGGTTGTTTGACTCTGCTGAAGGTAGTATAGGGGTTCAGAGTAGTTCTGAATCCTCCTTAGTTTCGGAAGTGAAGGAATAGCAATACTTAGATGCTAGGTTGGTAAGACTGAAGGAGTCTGTCAAGGACCAAAAATTAGAGGTTTTCTCCCAAGGGGGAGATGGTGTGTTGAGATTGCAGGGTAGATTGTGTGTCTCGAATGTTGATGATCTGAGACAGAGGATTATGGCTGAAGCGCAAGGGGCGCGATATTCTAATCATCCTGGTGCCACCAAGATGTACCGAGACTTACGGGAAATCTATTGGTGGAGTGGAATAAAGAAAGATATAGCAACATTTGTAGCTAAGTGTGCAACATACCAACAGTTTAAGGTTGAACACCAAAGACCTAGTGGTATGATGCAAGAGTTTAGTATTCCCACCTGGAAGTAGGAAGAGATAAATATGGACTTCGTGATTGGTTTACCTCCTTCCCGATGCCATCATGATTCCATTTAGGTTGTGGTTGATAGGTTGACTAAGTCTGCTCATTTCTTGCCTAGTCATACTTCATATACTGCTGAGGATTACGCTAGATTGTATATCTGAGAGCTAGTTAGACTGTATGGAGTTCCCTTGTCTATCATTTCGGATAGGGGTACTCAGTTCACTTCGCAATTTTGGAAAGCTTTTCAGAAGGGTCTTGGTACCCAAGTTCTTTTGAGTTCTATTTTTTATCCGCAGAACGATGGTCAGGCTGAGCGGACCATCCAGACCTTAGAGGATATGTTGAGAGCTTATGGACTTGACTTTAAGGGAAGTTAGGATGATCACTTACCGTTATAGAGTTTGCTTACAATAACAGTTTCCACTCTAGTATTGGCATGGCTCCGTTTAAAGCCTCATATGATAGGAAGTGTAGATCACCCATAAGTTGGTTTGAGGTGGGTGAAGTGGCTGTGAGTGGTCCTGATTCGGTATTTGAGGCTATGGAAAAAGTTAAGTTGATTAGGGAAAGTTTAAAAACTGCGCAGAGTCATCAGAAGTCATATGCGGATGTTAGAAGGAGAGACCTTGAGTTTGAAGTTGGTGAGCTAGTGTATCTGAAAATTTCACCCATGAGAGGGGTGAAGAGATTTGGAAAGAAGGGGAAACTTAGTCCCCGTTATGTTGGTCCTTACAAAATTCTTAGTCGTGTTGGTAAGGTAGCTTATGAGGTCAAGTTGCCTTCCGAGTTGTCCTCTTTTCATCCAATATTTCATGTCTCCATGCTTAGAAAGCATATTAGTGATGCTATGGTAGTGGATTCCTCTGTGAGTGCTGACATTCAAGAAAATCTTTCTTTTGATGAGATTCCTGTTGAGATTCTTGATTTCAGTGTTCGAAGGCTAAGGAACAAAAAAGTTCCCTTGGTCAACGTGTTGTGGCAAAACCAATCTGTTGAGGGTGCAACTTGGGAAGCTAAGGCGGATATGCGATCCAAGTACACACACCTATTTTTCGCGAAATCCGATCAAACCGAAGGTACCGTTATTTCCTAAATCATGCACTTTTGATAAAAGTTGCAGCAGTTCAGCAGTCATTTATTATGTGTTCAGCTGTAGTTTCTTGAATTTATGCATTCTATGTTGCATTCGGAGTGAGAAATGATGTGGTGATGAGTCTAACGAATAATTTCAGCTGTATTCTCTATTCCCTATCTAATCTTGGCATTCTAGCTTCATTCGAGGATGAATCTTTCCAGGGGGTGATGTAATACCCCGGAAAATTTTTCGTTGAAATTTTGTGCGTAAACGTGTTGGGTTCTATCTTCTAGAATGAATTATAAATTTTCCGTGCAGAATGTCTTAGATTATGACCCACCATTGCGTATAGTATCGAATAAGCTTTCCAACAATATATGGATCATCCAAAATGGACACCCAAGCGACGAGTTATGAACATTTTGATCGAACCGTGAATAGTAGTGAACAGTAAAACATGCAGGAAAAAGTACTGAGGCCCGGCATATTATTGTTCCAACTTTAAATGATCATAACTCTTTATACATAATTATCTGCGTGATCTACTATATATCAACGGAAAGCATTGTGAGTCCTCTTTCCAATGAAATTGGTTTAATCCAATTTGTCTATCGGAGTAAAAAATTATGGTCGATCTACTTTAGCCTATCAATAGTGAATTTTTAGGTCAACTTCAAACGAAAATAACTCCTCGTACACAATAATCTGGGTGATATACTATATCAATGGAAATATATGAGAGTCCTCTTTCTAATGAAATTGGCTTCATCCAATTTGGATATTGGAGTAAAACGTTATGGTTGATCTACTTCAGACTATCAAAATAGTCCACCAAAGGACAGATTCGACAATTATTTAATTTTTAGGGGCATTTTGGTCATTCCCCCTCACCCAAAATTCGTCCAAACCCTATATTAAAGCCTATTAGTAGCATTATATGTTATATTTCATCAAATTCCCTAAAAAAGAAAACCCTAAGCTCCTACATCCAACTTCAAGAACCTCCCAAGTTCACCATTAATTCTGCAAATTTATTCAAGATTCCAAGTTCCTATTTCAAGCACTTCAAGAACCATCATTCAAAGGCACGATTAACATCTCAAAAATGAGTATCGATCTGAATTTCATCATTCAAGGTATGTGGGGTTATTCAACAAGAACTCTCTTTCGTTCTTGTGCCCAAAAGTAATTTTCTTTACAAAGGCATGATTTTTATTTGATTTTTATGAATTTAAAGCATGAACCCATATCTTATGATGATTATTATGAAATCTTGATATTTATGATTTTGAAATATGAATTTACATGTATGGAGATATAAACCATGAATCTTGAACGATATTTATCATGATTTTGATATTTGGGTCGTAAATCCCCATTGGAAATTGTGTTTTTTTAGAAAGTGTGTGTTATAAGCACGTTAATGTGGAATATTTGAGATATTTTGAATGATTTGACCTTTTGGTCTTAATGGAGTTGTTTTGAAGTCGAGTGTGAAAGAAATCCACAACGTGGTTGATTTTGATAGATGCGAAGCATAATGGCTCCCGATGTATATTTATATATTACTGAAATTGTTTTGTTGTGGATTGTCTTTGAAATGATCTGAGATAAGTCCGAGAGAAATATTTAGCCCCGAGTGGGAGGTATAAAGCGGCCTTACTTTGCTAGAATTATGTGCCCCCGTAAGAGTGAGCCTGAGGCTGATTTATATAGTGATCACTAGTTTGTGTGGATTTGATATTAATAGTCCTACTCCGATGGAAAGGATAGGATGGCTCTCCCCAATGTGGGTTGTACGTTGGACTTCATGTAGCTCACATGGCTTATGTCAGTTATAGGATCTCCCAGTGTGTGTATGTTTCTTGTGTCTATGGTGAATGGTGAAGTGATTTGAAAGTGGAATTGTCAAAGTTATTCTTTCGAAAGATTTAAATGATATTTACATTATGAGAATTGATATTCTTGATGAACTGAAAGTGATTGAAAAATTATATGATGACTCACATGTGTTATTGTAATTATTTCATCCTCTCATGATTATGATGATTTTCTTCAGGCTATGTGAGTCTTTCATACATCCTGCATATTTCTTATAAATATTTATGATGATGATGTTTATACAACTGCATACACCCCCATTTACTCGGTTCCGTTCCATAGTACTGACCCACATCTTCGGATGTGGACTGCATTTTCTCAAAATGTAGGTTCAGGTGCTCAATTCCAGGTTCGACAGTGATTCTTCAGGCACGCTGTTCTACATCCTCTGTTGTGGTAAGTCCTCATGTTCCGAGGACGTGATGTCTGATGTTGGTTTTACGGAATTATTTACATTTGATAACTGAGTATGAGTCAGTTGGGGCATGTCTCAATGGCTCGCTGGTTTTATTGATTTTCTTAGAGGCTTGTCAGACTAGTATAGATGTTAAGAGTTGACTATTAAGTCGTATTTTGTTATCTTTCTGAAATTCTTTTATTCTTGGATGATGATTACTCTGTTGATATTTGAGGGTTATTTATGAAAACCACGTTGATTTGTGTTGAACTGAATGAAAATGGCTCAAAGGTTTAGATTGGGGCTACTCGTAGCCTCAAGCACCGTGTGATGCTCCAGGACCCATTTTTTGGGGCATTATAATACACGTATTGGAAAAGATAATAAATCCCAAGATAACTCTAAGTATAGAGCATAATAAGTAGATATATAAGAATAAGTGGATCCCAGATAAAACAAACAAGGGCAATCTGATGGCAGACCAAAATTATACCTGTGACAACAACATTCAAAGACTCAAACTCTATTGTATATAACTGACCATTCGTGCCACCTGGCTGGGCTCCAGACCGACTTTCTATCCTACCTGCCTAAGACCCTCCTCGAGTACCCTGGAAACTACCCCTTCTATCCTGAGAACCACCTCTAGATGTGGGATAAACTACTCTAATATGGAAAACATTTTGAGCTGAAGCAATAATTGGCCCACAACTAAGGCACTCATGATAATAACAAAATTCCATAATAATAACATGTTCCCTGAGCTAAACCAGAAATAATAGATCTAGCTAACCCAGAGTAACTACCACAACGATAATAGTCGAAAGACAAACCCCTCAAAGACTGACCACCAACCTGACAAAGGCAATCACTAGCACTAGACTAAACTTTGTCGGTAATCTAATGAGTTGTGTGAATCAGTCGACTGGGCATACTCTAAGGTTGATATAATAGATATGGAGGATATAGCTATGATACCTACTGCCTCTGAATTGGGAACTACTGTGTCTTTCAATAAAAATGCCCTGATATTTAGGCCTCTTATTATCCCCCGTTGGGACTCATGATGCATCTCCTCCATCACTTGAGTGTGATCTAAAATCTCATTAAAATACCTACCCGCAGCAACCAGACTCTGAGTAGACATGTAAAGAGGAAGTTTCAAACTATCCCATACTTAATGTCCAAAATAGAAGTAGTATGCCTAGCCAATTTATGAAAATGAGCCTCATACTCTACAAATTTCATGAAGCCCTGCTCCAATCTATAAAGCTAATATCTTAGGAGATTCCTAAGGATATTAGTCATGTACTTCTCTAAGAACATCTCATAGAACTGAGTCCGTGTCAAAGAAGAAGATCTGACTAGTCTAGAATCCATATAACCTCTCCACCAATGTTGAGCAACCAAATCCAACTAAAATATGGTGAAAATCACACCACGAGTCTTAACAAGGCCCAAGTTACAGAGCCTATCCTCAAAAGTAATAAGAAACTCATATGCATCCTTGCTCAAAGTACCAGAAAACCTAGGTAGAGCCAAACTTAAGAATCTTCCCCATATTTTCTGCTCTTAAACAAACATCACAAGTTGGGTAACCACTAGCTGAGAAACTACTAAATGAGTAATCACCAGCGCAGAAGAGACCTCAACTCTAGGAGCCGCAACTATGGAATGTGTCCCCGCCTTTGTACCACTCTGATTTATAGCCTATGTACTATCAGATAGTGAAACACTAACTATCCCTAAAAGCTAAACCAAAGAATATCTAAGAACTAAAGAAGAAATAAACCATGGTGGATACTACGCTAGTCCCTAACCCACCGCTGGCTGGGGCAGAAGAATCTCTGGCTCAAGAGTGAGAATAGGGTCAGGTAATTGCCCCCTATCCTGGACCCTAGGTGGGGACACATCACTAGCTTTTCCACAACCTCTGGGTTATCCATAAATAGAAGTAGGATCCCTAGGCTTAATTTCAAGACACTCTTCACATGTAGTATTAGCATGTGTACTAGACATATATAAAAGAGTGAAATAAAAGGAATGTTCTATAAACCAACTTAGATGCTTATCATGATATGACTAAAAGAAGTGAATAACTCCTAAGAATATCCCATAGACACTTACTCTTTTACCAATAGTATCGGTGTAACCTAGCTTTGATACCAATTTGTCATAATGCAAATTACGAGTCATGATATCACCTACTCTTTCCCGCCAATAGGTAATCCAAACTACAACCCCCAGTTAAACACAATAGGTTAACTTGGGGAAAAATGCCCAACGTAGGGAAAAATCAACAACACAACTTATAAATAACAATTTATTTAGATAGATAAAGATAATCAACATAGATACCATCACATGACCTGGTCGAGCCAATATAAGAGCATCTAGAAATAAAAATACAACCCAAGTAACTAAAATAGTCAACACAGCCTATCTTGAAAATAAATACTAGACATAAGTAAGATAGAAAGAAAATAGGTGTCTCTGACTCCAAGAGCTCACCCTATCCCCAAATATCAACTCGACATAAACATCGATAAACGATGACAAATATTACTTAAATCTACACCCCAAAAGTACAAAAGTATAGTATGAGTACCCAAACCACGGGTACTCAGTAGGCATCATCGATCGACTGAGCTAAATCATGATTAACTGTAATAAAATTCAAGATAGCATAACTAAGTCAAGGTAGAGACGAACCTAAATCAACTCCAACATTGTTGTTCATAATTAGGTAAATAAATTGAAATAATAGCAAAACATAACATAGAGCATAAACACTCAAAAATATAACTACAAAATTGGCTCTCATATACTAATTGGTGCAAAAAAATATATAACCCAGAGCAATCCCCCATAAGCCTGGAAGGTATACACACAAGATAGTATAACCTACAACCATCATTTGCCAATTATCTATATACCATTGAGTCAACTCACCTCTTGCTACAATAGCCATTTTCTTATTTGAAGACTTTTCCAAATTGCCATTTTCAATCTCACACCCTGATATCATTGTACCATAATAAGTATATAATCACTGCATAATATACATAGTCGTACTTGAACCGATAATATAAATATTAGTCATACTTGAATCAATAATTATATTCAATATCCGGACTTGAACTCGTAAATATATCATCAAAGTCATAATCATTCTCCAGACCCAAACTGGGTAACTATCATCAATATCATATCTATCCTCTGAACTTGAATCGGGTAATTATCAATATCTTAATATAATTAATAGTGTCATCAATAGCATAAGTAATATCATAATCAATAGGTGTCAACCCTCAAATCATTCGGCATAACCCTCAAGTATTAATGTTTCTCAATATTACCTCAGTATGCATTTTAAAGAGTTTAACAAGCGAATAAAGGCCTACAAAAGCTAACATGCGTCTTAGCCCAAGGTCGGTAAAGGGACCTCTTCTAATCCCTAAAGTTATATTTTAGGCAAATTCTACCTGAACTGGGCTTAAGGTATCTAAATCAACTTTTAGATGCTAAATAAGCCATAATTATCCCTAAGATAGAAAATTTACCTAAAATAGGTGCAACTGGGTCTATTATGCCTAATTTATGGTTTGCAAATAGCCTAAATGATCCAACTAAATCAAGCATTGCAATTCATCGTACCAATACCTAAAACACATCCTGAATCTAACACAATATCATAAAAATACTATGAACTGGCTCAATCTAACAAAGGGTAAAACCTAGCCTACTTGGACATGGAAGAAAGCTCAAAAGATCTGCTAAATCATTGTTTTTCCCTATTGAGAAGCTTACGCAAGATGCCAAGCAATCAAAATTGCATTCTATTCATCACAACGAGAATAATGATACCCATATTTCACAATTTTGCTTTGTGTCAAAAAATCCCATAAAAATCCTATATGGTTTCCATTTACGAAAAAGTCATGTTTTTAAAACCAACCCAATATTTCCTCGTGTTGAAGGAGTCATTACCCTCTAAAATGGGTAAAATTCGAGCTAATTTGGAGATAAAATCAAGCCTCCAAGGTTTTGGGATTTTTGAACAAAAATGGAAAATTCTACCATGAAAAGGGTGAAATCTTACCATAAATTGAAGAAGAATCTATAAAACAAATATTAGCTAAGCTTCCAATTCACCCACAAGCTCTAATCCAAGCTATCTCACTATTTAAGGTTTATCTCTAAAGAGAATGGATGAAGAAAGAGAAAAAATAGGCTAAAATAGGGTATTTATACCCTTTCCATATTCTCGGGTGTCATTATCACGACCCAACTCTTGAGATCTCTATACGTGGAATTAGTGGCAGAGTTGTATTTGCGATATTAACCTATCATGATCAAAGTACTGGTTGATTTTCCAAGGTGTCACGTTCGTGACCGGAAGTGTCCCAATTTCAACACTTGCTGGTGCTGCCATATCTCTATCGTGATCCATAGCTTGCGATCGTAGGTGTACCAGTTATAGCTGACATTTGTAAATTTCCACATCTCCGCCAACCCTTCTAGATTCATCCAAAGTATCATATCCAAAAATGAACTATATAACCATGCCAAATTTGAAGTTCCAGACTCAATGGCATAGTTGAAATTTCTTTCTTGGTTGTCTCGATGATAAGTGGGCCGCATACCCAATTTCCATTTTCTTAACTTTTCAACCAATAGGTAGAAATGAGGCCTAGTGCCTTGGTACTCAAACCAAGATTCCACCTAGCCTAAAATCAATATTCTAGAGTTGCTAGAACAATTATAATTTGTATTCGAGATCGTTTGAGTGAAGTTTTTCCCTAGTGGCCTTTGGAACCAACGAAGACTTCAAAATAGAAAATTGGCTCTAAAAACCAAACGAACTATTTGGAAATAGTACTATTAGTCCCAACAATTCATAAATGCCTAGGGGCATCTATAGGAAAGCTCTAATGATGAAAATAAGTGGAAATATGGAAAATAACCTGAAGGGTCATTACACTATACTAATCCTCCTCTTCCTAAGAATCTTCATGAGCTCTATGGACTTACCTAAAAGAGTCCCTATGTTCCATGACCCAACTCTCAACTTGGAAGATCCCTTATCCATCCTAGACCTACGAACCCACCTTACCAAACTCGATCCTAGACCCAACCCCGACCAAGGACATGACCTTATCCTACCATCGACCATTACAACCACTACTAAATCATAGAAGAGAGGAAAAAAACAAGCATATAGTTAAAGCCAAAAAAAATAGCTAAGGCTAAAAAGACACAATGATAATGTGTGAAATCTACAGGAAAGAATTAAAAATCAACCACATAAACCAAAAGCCACAAAACCAATATATTGTAAGGCAAGTTTGGATAAACTACCCACAATATATGACAGTCTCAACTAACTCCTTCTAAGTAACAGAGAAATAAAAACCATTAATCCCACTAGTACAGTCATGAAAATCATATAAGAGACCAAGAGAGAAAGAACCCAGATACAAATATCAAAAGAATACAAGAAATATTTACAGGATATATTCACCTTCAATTGTTAAGAAACCAAAACAAGATAAACTAGAAGATACGAAACAAGTGTACCTGATCCATTTAGAAGATAAAATGAGGAAATTTTCTGTCACGCCCCGAGCCGAGGACCTGGCCGTGACGAGCATCATGAACCATGAAGGCTCCGACGCCCTTCTAAACTTGAAATCATATACATCATTCATACATAAACAAGGAATTACGGAAATTATAGCAAGGCGGAATCATGGTCATAAATATAATATGTATCTAGCCTTTAAGAACGAAATCCAAAACTAACTAGCAGTATCTACAAACCGTCAGCGAAATCTCTACTATATGATCACTAATATAATCTGAAAATTGGGACAAGGCCCACAGCAAACCAAAACCATATCTAATAATAGTTGTCTGAAAGTAAACAAGCCTTCTGTAATAAAGAAGGCTCACCAACTGGACACTGCAACTCTGTCTGATAAAATCTATTGCTTTTCTGGACCCTAGACTGAGCCTCAAAACTTGGAGGAAGGAGGGGGATCAATACAGATGTACTGGTACAAAAAGTAATCCAAAATAAAACTTTTATATAAGTAAAATAGTGGAGAGAAATTTGTTAAAACATCATGCATAAATAGTTCTCAAAACACTTGGGCACTGTCTGTTCTTTGTATTACTTCTGACTTAGGTGGCACTCCCCTAAAACTTAGATATTCCATGGGCTATATGGACTCCGCCATTAACTCAGCGGGTAAGCCCCCAACCCAAGTATGCCGCAAGGGTTTGAGTCTTTTATTTTGATAGGCCACACGGCACTAGGCCAACGTAATATAATATACCCCGATTGATAAATCATGGTTTTTGGGAAATGAGTTATCTGAACTCGTTCCCTCTTTAGGGAACCACCTAACATATTTTTATGCCCTATTTTAGCCTTTTCTGAGCATGCATCATTCTAAAATTTTAAAACATGAAAGTCTAATGTATGTATTAGTCTATCTCTATTATGGCATTGTCTGAGTTGGTATCGTCATACCAAAACTTGCAAGTTGTTATTCTGAGCCATATATGATTATTTCATTCTAAAATAATGTTCAGGCCACTTGATCATGCATATAGTGTAAGAAGAGTCATATCTCAAATCATAAGTCAAAAATCATGCAAAGGCTTTCTATTCATTCAACAATTTCAATAAGTAGTGGCCAGCTTCTCAAAAATATTCCTGAAGTTTCTTTGTTTATGAATCTCGACACTTAAAATCATTAAAACATTTCTCTGTCCCATTCTTAATCATCATGAATTTCATATAAGACAAATAGTATCTTGAATCATTCTGTAAATCATAAAATGTAAGGATTCATAACTTGTAAATCAAATAATAAAGTAATGGGAGAGAGAGATTATATATTTCATGCTCTCGATTTATAATTCATAGTTTTCAATGCATGCGTACATATATACAATTCAAATCAATTTGGGGGAAGGCCTAATGACCAAAAAAATATTATCGAAACTTCTAAAACGTAAATGTATTCATAAATTCAAAAACTCCTTTCTTAAAATCATGATTTCTATGCCCATGAGATTTTAGGAAAAATCTGCATACCTTGATAATGAAGAATAATTGGCTGATCCTTGAAGCCTACATTTTGGAGATACCGAATCTCCGATCAATTTTGAAAACCCATGGTTGAATCTTGAGTTTCTTCGAGGAGAAGTATATGAACTAGGGTTTTGTTTTGAAGGAAATCTTGAGAATGTCATATATTATGCTTGTAGAGGTCTAAATCTCCTGTTTAGACGTTTTAAGAGACTTGAAAAAAAAAAGTCCAAACTACCCTTGTTAACTTCTAAATGAAATTGAAAAAATTTTAACTGGGAACCCGATCTTATAGGCCACCGCGATGCGCCACTATCTATGTGGCTCATTGGAAATTAACGAATGGAAATTTGGCCCACTCTGCGATGTGCCACCATTAAGGAGTCATTTAAACCCTCTCCGCGATACGCCCAGGACAGGAATGATGGTGTTTTACGATTAGGACTTAAATTAACCATAACTCCTTCACCGAGTGTCCGTTTTGGACGAATCCTATGTAGACGGAAAACTTATTTGATCATCTACATAATGAAAAGTAGAAATCTAAGGAATTCCAGAGGGAAATAAGTATAAATCATTCTAGAATCCAATGCTTGATACTTTAGGGACAAAAAATTCAGCTAAGAAAAATTTTGGGGAGTTACAATATCCCCCCTTGGGAATATTCGTCCCCAAATATTGACGCGGGACACAGACAAGCATAATTTCAAGCATAGAAAGAATAATGCAAGGATTGTACCTTCCTATTCGTCATCCATTGGATCAAAAAGGTTTGGGTATCTAGCTCTCATGTCAACTTCTGATTCCCAAGTTGTTTCTTCAATTTTTTGATTTCTCCGCAACACTTTAACTAAGGCTATCTCTTAGTTCCTCAATTTTCTAACTTGGCGATCCAAAATTTCCATAGGTTCTTCTTCATAGGATAAGGAGTCTGTCACTTTTATTTCTTCGACAGGCAACACTAAAGAATGGTCTCCCATGCACTTCTTCAACATAGAAGTATGAAATACTGGATGAACAGATCCCAAACTGGCAGGCAATTCTAACTCATACTCAACTCCACCTATCCTTCTCATAATCTGGTATGGCCCTACATAGCAAGGAATAAACTTACCCTTCTTCCCAAATCGCATCACTCCCTTCATGGGAGAAACCTTGAGAAACACCAAATTTCCAACCTCAAACTTTAGATCTCTTCTCCTAACATCGGCGTAGGATTTCTGACAACTCTGAGCTATATCAAGTCATTCCCTAATGACTTTAAAATCCTTCATTGCCTGATGAATAAGATCAGGCCCAAACATCTGCATCTCACCAACTTTATACCACCCTACTGGTGACCTACATCTTTGTAACACCCCGGAAAATAGGTCCCGGATCATCACACGGTGCTTGAGGCTATGAGTAGCCCTAAGCTAACCCTTTTAGCCATTTTCATTCAGTTCAACACAAATCAACGGGGTTTATATAAATAACCCTCAAATATCAACAAAGTAATCATCATCCAAGAATAAAAGAATTTCAGAAAGATAACAAAATATGACTTATTAGTCAACTCCCAATATCTATACTAGTCTGATAAGCCTCTAAGAAAATTAATAAAACTAGCGAGCCATTGAGACATACCCCAACTGACTCATACTCAGTTATCAAATTTAAACAATTTCGTGAAACCAACATTAGACATCATGTCCTCGGAACATGAGGACTCACCACAATAGAGGATGTAGAACAGTGTACCCGAAGAATCACTGTCAAACCTGGAACTGAACACCTGAACCTATATTCCAAGAAAATACAGCCCACATCTGAAGATGTGGTTCAGTACCATGGAAAGGAACCGAGTATATGGGGGTGTATGCAGTTGTATAAATATCATCATCATAAATATTTAAAAGAAATATGCCGGATGTATGAAAGACTCACATAACCCAAAGAAAATCATCATAATCATGAGAGGATGAAATAAGTACAATAACACATATGAATCAACATATAATTTGTCAATCATTTTCAATTCATCAAGAATATCAATTCTCATAATGTAAATATCATTTAAATCTTTCGAAAGACTAACTTTCACAATTCAACTTTCAAATCACTTCACCATTCACCATAGAAACAAGGAAACACACACACACTTGGAGATCCTATAACCGACAGAAACCATGTGAGCTACATGTAGTCCAACGTACAACCCACGTTGGGGAAAGCCGTCCTATACTTGCTATTAGACTAGGACTATCGATATCAAATCCACATAAACTAGTGATCACTATATAAATCAGCCTCAGTCTCACTCCTATGGGGGCACGTAGTTCTAGGGAAGTAAGATCACTTTATACCTCCCGCTCGGTGCTAAATATTTCTCCCAAACTTAGCTCAGATTATTTCAAAGACAATCTACAACGAAACAATTCAGTAATATATAAATATACATCGGGAGCTATCATGCTTCCCATCTATCAAAATCAACCACGTTGTGGATTTCTTTCACACTCGAGTTCAAAACAACTCCATTAAGACCAAAAGGTCAAATCATTCAAAATATCTCAAATATTCAACATCAACGTGCTTATAACACACACTTTCTCAAAAAAATACAATTTTCAATGGGGATTCACAACCCAAATATCAAAATCATGATAAATATCATTCAAGATTCATGCTTTATATCTCCACACATGTAAATTCATCTTTCAATCGTAAACATCAAGATTTCATAATAATCATCATAAGATATGGGTTCATGCTTTAAATTCATAAAAATCAAATAAAAATCATGCCTTTGTAAAGAAAATTACTTTTGGCCACAAGAACGAAAGAGAGATCTTGTTGAAAAACCCCACATACCTTTAATGATGAACTTTAGATCAATACTCATTTTTGAGATGTTAATCGTGCCTTTGAATGATGGTTATTGGAGTTCTTGAACTAGGAACTTGGAATCTTGAATAAATTTGTAGAATTAATGGTGAACTTTGGAGGTTCTTGAAGTTGGATGTAGGATCTTACGATTTTTTTTTGAGGAAATTTGATGAAATATAACATATAATTCTTCTAATAAACTTTAATATAGGGTTTGGACGGATTTTGGGTGTGGGGGAATGACCAAAACGCCCCTAAAAATCAAATAATTCTCGAATCTGTCCTTTGGTGGACTGTTTTGATAGCCTAAAGTAGATCAACCATAACATTTTACTCTGTTATCCAAATTGGATGAAACCAATTTCATTAGAAAGAGGACTCTTATATATTTCCGCTGATATATAGTATCTCACCCAGATCATTGTGTACGAGGATTTATCATTATTTGAAGTTGGCCAAAAATTTCACTTTTGATAGGCTGAAGTTGATCAACCATAACTTTTTGCTCCGATAGACAAATTGGATGAACCAATTTCATTGGAAAGAGAACTCGAAGATATTTCCATTGATATATAGTAGATCACTCAGATCATTATGTACAAGGAGTTATCATCGTTTAAATTTGGAGCAAAAATACGCCAGGCCTCAGTCCTTTTTCCTGGACGTTTTACTGTTTACTACTATTCACGGTTCGATCGGAATGTTCGTAACTCATCGCTCGGATGTCCGTTTTGGATGATCCACATATCGTTGGAAAGATTATTCGATACTCTACACAATGGTGGGTCATAATATAAGACATCTTGCATGGAATATTTATAATTCATTCTAGAAGATAGAATCCAACATGTTTACGCACAAAATTTCAACGAAAAATTTCTTGGGGTATTACATCATCCCTCTTGGAAATATTCATCCTCGAATGATGCTAGACATGCCAAGATTAGATAGGTAATAGAGTATACAGCTGAAATTATTCGTTATACTCATCACCACATCATTTCTCACTCCGAATGCAACATAGAATGCATAAATTCAAGAAACTACAGCTGAACACAAAATAAATGACAGCTGAACTTCTACAACTTTTATCAAAAGTCCATGATTTAGGAAAGAATGGTACCTTCGGCTTGATTGGAGTTCGCGGAAAATAGGTGTGGATACTTAGATCGCATATCCGCCTCAGCTTCCCAAGTTTCACCACTCACAGAGGAATCTACTACCACAACATCGCTAATATGCTTTCTAAGCATGGAGACATGGAATATTGGATGAACAGAGGACAACTCGAAAGGCAACTCGACCGCATATGCTACCTTACTAACACGGCTAAGAATTTTGTAAGGACCAACATAACGGGGACTAAGCTTCCCCTTCTTTCCGTATGTCTTAACCCCTCCCCCCCCCCCCCCCCCCTCCCCTCATGGGTGAAATTTTTAGATACACTAGGTCACCAACTTCATACTCAAGGTCTCTCCTTCTAACATCCGCATATGACTTCTGACAACTCTGCACAGTTTTCAACCTTTCCCTAATCAACTTAACTTTTTCCATAGTCTCAAATACTGAATCAGGACCACTTACAGCCGCTTCACCCACCTCGAACCAACCTATGGGTGATCTACACTTCCTCCCATATAAGGCTTCAAACAGAGTCATGCCAATACTAAAGTGGAAACTATTATTGTAAGCAAACTCTATCAACGGTAAGTGATCATCCCAACTTCCCTTAAAGTTAATTGCACAAGCTCTCAATATATCCTCTAAGGATTGGATAGTCCACTCAGCCTGACCATCAGTCTGCGGATGAAAAGAAGAACTCAAAATCACTTGGGTACCAAGACCCTTTTGAAAATCTTTCCAAAATTGTGAAGTGAACTAAGTACCCCTATCTTAAATGATAGACAAGGGAACTCTATGCAGTCTGACTAGCTCTCAAATATACAATCTAGCGTAATCCTCAGCAGTATATGAAGTATGAACAGGAAAGAAATGAGTAGACTTAGTCAACCTATCAACCATAACCTAAATGGAATTATGATAGCGTCGGGAAGGAGGTAAACCAATCACAAAGTCTACATTTATTTCTTCCCATTTCCAGGTGGGAATACTAAACTCTTGCATCATACCACCAGGTCTTTGGTGTTCAACCTTAACCTTTTGGCATGTTTCACACTTAGCTACAAATGCTGCTATATCTTTCTTCATGCCTCTCCACCAATAGATTTCCCACAAGTCTCGGTACTTCTTGGTGGCACCAGGATGAATCCCCATGCGCTTCAGCCATAATCCTCTATCTTAGATCATCAACATTCGGGACACACAATCTACCCTGCAATCTCAACACACAATCTCCCCGTTGGGAGAAAACCTCTACTTTTTTGTCCTTGACTGACTCCTTTAGTCTGACCAAACTAGCATCTAAGTATTGCTTTTCCTTCACTTTCAAAACTAAGGAGGATTCAGAACTACTCTGAACCCCTATACTACCTTCAACAGAGTCAAACAACCTAACCCCCAATCTAGCAAAACGATGTACATCACGAGACAACTATTTCTTACCTTTTACCACATGCGAAACACTACCCATGGACACTCTATTTAGGGCATCCGCCACGATATTGGCCTTGCCCAGATAGTATAACACACTCATATCATAGTCCTTTAACAATTCTAACCATCATCTCTGCCTAAGATTCAATTCTCTCTAGGTAAACACATACTGTAGACTCTTATGATCAGTGAAAACATCAATATGGACACCATACAAATAGTGTCTCCAGATTGTCAAAGTAAACACAACAGCAGCCAACTCAAGGTCATGGGTGGGGTAATTTTTATCATGGGTTTTCAACTGTCTAGAAGCATAAGCTATCACTTTACCCTTTTGCATCAATATGCAACCCAACCCAACTCTCGAAGTATCACAATACACCACAAAACCATCAACACCATCAGGCAAAGTCAAAACAGGGGCTGAAGTAAGTCGAGTCTTCAACTCCTGAAAAATCTTGTCACAAGATTAGGACCATAAGAACTTCACTTTCTTTTGGATCAACCGAGTCATAGGAGACGCTATAGAGGAGAAACCTTCAACAAAACGATGGTAATAGCCAGGTAAACCTAAGAAAATTAGGATATCAGTCAGAGAAATAGGTCTAGGCCAACCTCTAACAGCTTTGGTCTTTTGGGTATCAACTCTAAGACCCTCGAAAGAAATGATATGACCCAGAAAAGCAACTGACCTTAGTCAAAACTCACACTTACTGAATTTGGCAAACAACTTGTGATCTCTAAGGGTTTGCAAGACAGTTCGAAGATGATAAGAAAGTTCATCCTCACTACGGGAGTACACCAGTATATCATCGATGAACACTATGACAAACATATCCAGATATGGTCTGAACACTCAATTCATGAGGTCCATGAAAGTTGCTGGAGCATTAGTTAACCCAAAAGACATAACAAGAAACTCAAAATGGCCATAATGAGTTCGGAAAGCAGTTTTTGGGATGTCACACTCCCTAACTTTGATTTGATAATAGCCGGAATGAAGGTCTATCTTATAGAAATAACTTGCACCTTGCAATTGGTCAAATAAATCATCTATACTTGGAAGGGGGTACTTATTTTTATGGTGACTTTATTCAGTTGACGGTAATCAATGCACATATATAAAGAGCCATGTTTCTTTCTCACAAACAACATAGGAGGACCCCAAGGAGAAACACTAGGCCTTATGAAGCCCTTATCTAGTAGATCTTTGAGTTGTTTTTTCAACTCCTTAAGTTCTACAGGGGCTATACGATAAGGAGGAATAGAAATGCGATGAGTATCAGGAAGAAGATCAATCCCGAACTCTATCTCTCTATCAGGAGGTATCCTTGGGAGATCATCCAAAAAGACATCAGAAAACTAATTACCGACGTTAACAGACTGGAGAGTTGGAGTCTCAGACTTAGTATCTTTGACTCTAACCAAATGGTAAATACACCCCTTGGAAATAAGCTTTCTAGCTTTGGGGTAAGAGATAAAATGACTCTTGGGTGACACAGAATTCCCAGACCACTCAAACACGGATGCACTCAAAAACTGAAACTTGACAACTTAGGTTCGACAATCAATAGAAGCATAAGAAGAATATAGCTAGTCCATACCCAGAATCATATCAAAATCTACCATGTCTAACTCAATCAAATCAGCCAACAAGACTCTATGAAGAACGGTAACAGGACACTTTTTATACTCTTTCTGGGCAACAGTCAAATCACCCATTGGGGTAGAAACTAGGATAGGCTCAGGAATAATCTCAGGACTCATTTCAAAATTCACAGCAATCAAAGGTGTAACATATGAGAAACTGGATCCCGGATCCAACAAAGCATACACATTAAACTGAAATATACGAAGCATACCAGTAACAACATCGAGAGAGTCCTCCTATTCCTGGCGGGATGGTAAAGCATAGAATCTATTCTGGTGCTGCCTGCCAGCATTGTTAGAAGAGGCGTCCTGAGCTAGAGCTGGGCGAGTCACTGGAACTGGAGCACTAAATGTCTGAGTCTGGGTCTAAGGGCGATAGTCACGATGCCTTTGTCCATCCTGAGGACAATCTCTAACTCTGTGACCCATGTCACCACACTAGAAACAACCCCTCTTCTCACCCCAACACTCACCCGAATGAGCCCTACCACACTTAGGACACAAGGGACGATTTGGCTTACTGCCAGCACTGTACTGGGACCTGGATGCATATGACCCGCTATCTTGCTCCTGCCTACCTCTAGGCACGGGAGCACTAGAAGATAATGGTGCTGGCATAGACGAACGATCCTGATACTAAGGGCGACTCCATCCCTACGATCTAGTCTAACCCTGTCAGTGCTACTCGAACCTAGCTCTCTTTTTCCCTGTCATTTTATCTCTCTCCTTAATCTTGTCTACCTCAATCTGTTGGGCATGAGTCATCAGCCTAGAAAGATTCATCTCACTATTCAACATAGCAGACCTATACTCTTTAACCACATAACTAGATACTCCAGTCATAAACTTACTCATACTAGCCCGATAATCAGCCACTAAGTCAGGAGCATACCTAGCCAACTGATTGAACTTTAGATAGTACTCCCTAACAGCCATAGAGCCCTGTCGTAGGTTCTTAAATTCTTCCACGTTCACCTCCCTTATCTCTAAAGGGAAAAACTTATCCAGGAATGCATCCTGGAACTCTTGCCAAGTTGTAGGGACAGCTCCCTTAACTCTACCTTTCCTCCAAGCAACAACCCAATCATAAGCAAGGTTTCTCAACCCAGCACTGTACTGGGACCTGGATACATATGAATTGCTACCTTGCTCCTGCCTACCTCTAGGCATGAGAGCACTAGCAGATGACGGTGCTGGCATAGACGACGATCCTGATACTAAGGGCGACTCTCTCCCTGATATCTAGTTTGACCTTATCTGTGCTGCTCGGACCTAGCTCTCTTATTCCCTCTAATTCTATCTCTCTCCTTAATCTTGTCCACCTTAATATATTGGGCATGAGTAATCAGCCTAGAAAGATTTATCTCACTATTCAGCATAGCAGACCTACACTCCTTAACTACATAACTAGACACTCTAGTGACAAACTTACTCATACTAGCCCGATTATCAGCCACTAAGTCAGGAGCATACTTGGCCAACTAATTGAACTTTCGACAGTACTCCCTAACATTCATTGAGCTCTGTCGCATGTTCATAAACTCTTCCACCTTCGCCTCCCTCATCTCCAAAGGGAAAAACTTATCCAGCAATGAATTTAGGAACTCTTGCCAAGTTGTAGGGACATCTCCCTCACCTCTACCTTTTCTCTAAGGAGCAACCTAGTCATAAGAAAGGTCTTTCAACCTATATGCATCCAAATCCACACTATGTTCCACAAATACATGCATCACCTGAGTCATCTTCCGCACCTCCTCCAAAAACAACCATGGATCCTCATCACACTTGGACCCATAGAATTCTAGTGGACTCATCCGCATGAAGTCACAGATCCTGGTAGTAGCTGAATTACCTCCCTGCTATTATGGAGCTGGGGCTGGGTTGGCCTGAACATTTGTAGTAACAGCTTGGGCTAGCGCCTGAAAGGCTGCCCAAAATTTAGCATGAGACACATTTTCATTCAATGGGTCAGTGGGTTGAGGTTCCTGACCATCATTATTTCTTCTCGCTTGACGTGGAGGCATATTTCTGATAGAGGAAAGCATGAATCAGTAGCAGAGAGAGACACTTTAAGCATGATAGACTTCTGAAAGAAAGAATCACACTTTTTCCTAAAACGTCTTGTAGCCTCTTGCTCATAGATGTGGTGCGCTAAACACCGATGCTCAAGACTCTACTTAACACAGCTTGTCAGACTCCCTAGGACACCTTAAAACCTTAGGCTCTGATACCAAGTTTGTAACACCCCAGAAAATGGGTCCCAGAGCGTCACACGGTGCTTGAGGCTACGAGTATCCCTAAGCTAACCCTTTGAGCCATTTTCATTCAGTTCAACACAAATCAATGGGGTTTCCATAAAAAACCCTCAAATATAAACAGAGTAATCATCATCCAAGAATAAAAGAATTTCAGAAGGATAATAAAATACGACTTATTAGTCAACTCCCAATATTTATACTAGTCTGATAAACCACTAAGAAAATCAATAAAACCATCGAGCCATTGAGACATGCTCCAACTGACTTATACTCAATTATCAAATGTAAACAATTCCATGAAACCAACATCAGACATCACGTCCTCGGAACATGAGGACTCACCACAATAAAGGATGTAGAACAGCGTGCCTGAAAAATCACTGTCGAACCTGGAACTTAGCACCTGAACCTACTTTCCAGGAAAATACAGCCCACATTGGAAGATGTAGGTCAGTACCATGGAAAGGAACCAAGTATATGGGGGTGTATGCAGTTGTATAAACATCATCATCATAAATATTTATAAGAAATATGTCGGATGTATGAAAGACTCACATAGCCTGAAGAAAATCATCATAATCATGAGAGGATGAAAAAAGTACAATAAAATATGTGAGTCATCATATAATTTGTCAATCACTTTCAGTTCATCAAGAATATCAATTCTCATAATGTAAATATCATTTAAATCTTTCGAAAGAATAACTTTCACAATTCCACTTTCAAATCACTTCACCATTCACCATAGACACAAGGAAACACACACACACTAGGAGATCCTATAACCGGCATAAACCATGTGAGCTACATGGAGTCCAACGTACAACCCACGTTGGAGAGAGTCGTCCTATCCTTGCCATCGGAGTAGGACTATCGATATCAAATCCACACAAACTAGTGATCACTATATAAATTAGCCTCAGGCTTACTCCTACGGGGGCACGTAGTTCTAGGGAAGTAAGATCACTTTATACCTCCCACTCGGTGCTAAAGATTTCTCCCGGACTTAGCTCAGATCATTTCAAAGACAATCCACAACAAAACAATTTCAGTAATATAGAAATATACATCGAGAGCCATCATGCTTCCCATCAAAATCAACCACGTTGTGGATTTCTTTCACACTCGAGTTCAAAACAACTTCATTAAGACCAAAGGTCAAATCATTCAAAATATCTCAAATATTCAACATCAACGTGCTTATAACACACACTTTCTCAAAAAAACATAATTTTCAATGGGGATTCACGGCCCAAATATAAAAATCATGATAAATATCATTCAAGATTCATGCTTTATATCTCCACACATGTAAATTCATCTTTGAAAATCATAAACATCAAAATTTCATAATAATCATCATAAGATATGGGTTCATACTTCAAATTCGTAAAAATCAACTAAAAATCATGCCTTTGAAAAGAAAATTACTTTTGGGCACAAGAATGAAAGAGAGTTCTTGTTGAAAAACTCCACATACCTTGAATGATGAACTTTAGATCGATACTCATTTTTGAGATATTAATCGTGCCTTTGAATGTTGGTTCTTGGAGTTCATGAACTAGGAACTTGGAATCTTGAATAAATTTGCAGAATTAATGGTGAACTTTGGAGGTTCTTGAAGTTGGATGTAGGAGCTTAGGGTTTTCTTTTTGAGGGAATTTGAAGAAATATAACATATAATGATTCTAATAGGCTTTAATATAGGGTTTGGACAGATTTTGGGTGAGGGGGAATGACCAAAACGCCCCTAAAAATCAAATAATTCTCGAATCTGTCCTTTGGTAGACTGTTTTCATAGTCTGAAGTAGATCAACCATAATATTTTACTCCGATATCCAAATTGGATGAAACAAATTTTATTAGAAAGAGGACTCTCATATATTTCCATTGATATATAGTATCTAACCGATATCATTGTGTACAAGGATTTATGATTGTTTGAAGTTGACTGAAAAATTCGCTTTTGATAGGCTGAAGTAGATCGACCATAATTTTTTGCTCCGAGAGACAAATTTGATGAAACCAATTTCATTAGAAAGAGGACTCGTAAATCTTTCCGATGATATATAGTAGATCACCCAGATCATTATGTACAAGGAGTTATGATCGCTTAAAGTTGGAGCAAAAATACGCCAGGCCTCAGTACTTTTTCCTACACGTTTTACTATTCACTACTATTCATGGTTCGATCGGAATGTTCATAAATCGTCGTTCGGGTGTCCTTTTTGGATGATCCACATATCATTGTAAAGCTTATTCGATACTCTACACAATGGTGGGTCATAATCTAAGACATTCCACCTAGAAAATTTATAATTTATTCTAGAATATAGAACCCAACATGTTTACGCATAAAATTTCAACGAAAAATTTCCCGGGGTATTACAATCTTCTCCCATACAATCCCTCAAATAGTTCCACCTTAATACATAAATGGAAACTATTATGATACACAAACTCTATCAGGGGAAGGTGTTCCACCCAACTACCTTTAAAATCAATCACACAGGCCCTTAACATGTCCTCAAGGGTCTGAATGGTGCGCTCACCCTGCCCATCAATCTGAGGGTGAAAAGAAGTGTTTAGGTTCACTTGGGTACCTAAACCTCTATGAAAATATCTTTAAAACTTAGAATAAAATTGTGTAGCTCGATCAAATATGATGGACACAGGTACCCTATGCAAACAAACTATTTCTGCAATGAACAGGTTGGCATAATCCTCTCCTAAATAGTTAGTCCTGATAGGTAGAAAGTGAGCTCACTTGGTCAGCCTATCTACAATCACCCAAATGGAATCATATAGGTTTCGGGATCTCAAAAGTCTTTTAATGAAGTCCATATTAATCATTTCCTACTTTTACAAAGGCAAAGCTATCTCTTGAGGAGAACCACCTAGCCTCATATGTTCCACTTTAACTTGTTGACAAATCAAACACTTGGAAACATAGTTAGCCACATCACGATTCATATTATTCCACCAATAAAGGGTTTTCAAATCATGATACATCTTAGTAGAGCTAGGGTAAATAACATACCTCGACGTGTGAGCTTCGTCAAGGATTTTCTTCCTCAGACCATCTACATCTGGCGCACATAACCTACCCTAGTATATCAAAATATCATCACCACCAATTTCAAATGGCATTACCTTTTGTTGACCCACATCTTTCTTGATCTGCATCAAGATGGGATCTTTAACCTACTTCTCTTTAACTTCTGCAGAAAAGGAAGATTTTACTATCTCATGAACAACCACCCCTTCATCTTCAGAATCCAAAAGTTGCACTCCTAGATTTGCAAGTCGGTGAATATCCTTCACCATCTCCCTCTTTTCTTTCCCCATATGAGAAAGAATGTCCATAGATAACCTGCTATGGGCATCGGCTACCACATTCTCCTTGCCCGGATGATAGTGAAGGCTTATGTCATAGTCTTTTAAAAGTTCTAAACATCGCCTCTGCCTGAGATTCAATTATTTCTACGAGAA
Organism: Capsicum baccatum var. pendulum; assembly: GCA_030864225.1. Taxonomy (NCBI): domain Eukaryota; kingdom Viridiplantae; phylum Streptophyta; class Magnoliopsida; order Solanales; family Solanaceae; genus Capsicum; species Capsicum baccatum. The sequence goes on along the minus strand of CM061560.1, from coordinate 90,224,616 downwards.
AACATACTATGAAATTTTGTGGATAGTAAATATATCAACATGTACCCCATACAAATAGTGTCACTAGATCTAGTGTAAAAACCACAACTGCTAACTCCAAGTCATGAGTAGGGTAGTTTCGTTCATTCACCTTCAACTACCTAGATGCATAATCCACTACCTTACCGTGCTACATAAGAACACACCTAAGTCCTACTCGAGATGCATCATAGTATATAACAAAACCTTTTGTACCCTCCGAAAGAGTCAAAATAGGAGCAGTAGTCAACTTGTCTTTCAACTTTTCAAAACTATTCTCATAAGAGTCAGACAACAAAAACTTCACCTTTTTCTAAGTCAACTTAGTAAGTGGTGCAGTTATGGAAGAAAAACTCTCTATGAACCTCCTGTAATAACCCGCCAAACCCAAGAAGCTCAAAATATCAGTTGGAGTCGTGGGTCTGGGCCATTTCCTCACTGCCTCAACCTTTTGGGGATCAACCTTAATCCCCTCAATAGACACAATATGCCCCAAGAAAGCAATAACATTTAACTAGAATTCACACATGGAGAACTTTGCATACAACCTATGATCTTTGAGAGTCTGGAGGATAATTGGGAGGTGATTGGCATGGTCCTCCTCACTTTTGGAATAAATCAAGATATCATCAATGAAAACTATGACAAACAAGTCTAGAAACTGTCGAAAGACCCTATTCATTAGGTCCATGAAAGTTGTGGGGGTGTTAGTTAACCCGAAGGACATGACTAGGAATTCATAATGACCATATTTAGTTCGGAAAGTTGTCTTGGGAATGTCTAACTCCCTAAATTTCAATTGATAATAGCCTGAACAAAGGTCTATTTTAGAAAAGCACTTAGCACCCTGAAGTTGGTCAAACAGATCATCAATCTTAGGAAGCGGATACTGATTTTTGATAGTGACCTTGTTTAACTGGCGGTAATCTATGCTCATATGCAGGGAACCATTTTTATTTTACACAAAAAGTATAAGTGCACCCTAGGAAGAAACACTAGGACAGATGAAACCTATATCTCGGAGGTCTGTTGGCTGCTTTTTCAACTCTTTCAACTCTACTGGAGCCATTCTATATGGAGGAATGGATATGGGATGAGTATCTGGCAACATATCTATGCCAAAATCTATCTCCCTATCAGGTGGTATTCTTGGGAGATCATCTGGAAAGACTTTCAGGAATTCATTTACTACAGGGACAGACTGAAGAGGAAGACTTTTGGTGTTAAAATCTTTAAACCGAATAAGATGATACAAGTGACCATTGAAAATGAGTTTACGGGCCCTAAGATAAGATATGAAGTGCCCTCTAGGTGCTAAAGAGTGTCCTTCCCATTTTATTGCTGCCTCAGTTAGAAAAGAAAAAGTAACCTTTTGGGTTCTACAGTCTAGTGTGGAATAACACGAATTGAGCTAGTCTATCCCTAGGATAGCATCAAAATCAACCATATCCCTATTTAGCATCACCCCTTGACATTCAAGCACTAGATCATCTGAAAGGCCGGATGCAAACTTCCTCATTCGGGCTCTCATATTGCTAGTCATCTCTGGTGCATAGTGGGCTAATTCGTTAAACTTCAAAGTGTACTCCTGGAAACTCATATTTCCCTACTTCAGATTCATAAACTCCTCATCTTTGGCCTCCTTTAACTCTATAGAAAAGAACCGATCAAGGAAGGCTTCCATAAATTCTCCCCAAACTGTGGGCTCAACATTCTTTCCTTTCGCATCCTCCCACTCGTTATACCACTTATTTTCCATATCCTTGAGTTGATAAGTTACCAAATCCACCTTTCTATCTCCTCTACATGTATCACCTTAAGGATCTTTTCTATCTCATCCACAAACTCTTGTGGATCTTCTTCTACCTTGGTGCCAGTAAACTTGGGTGGGTTCATTATCATGAACTGACCCACCCTAGTATCCTCAGAAGTAAAAGATACAGACCCAACATCTTATGATCATTGAGCCTGATTGGCCACCAACTGTGCCAGCATATTAATAGACTATCTGAACTCTGCATTAGAAATATCCCTCTGAGAAGTCAGGAGACGGTTAACATTGGTCTGTGGAGCCTAAGGTGGGATGGTCAGGACTAGAGATACTTCTGGAGTAGGAACAAGTTCTGGGGTGAGAGCTCTATTATGGGTCCGCATCCCGTGAATAGGACGGACCTCATCTGTCTGTGTATTTTGATCGATAGTGCGATGAGGAGGCATGATCGATTTTTCTAAAAAGAAAAAGAGCGTTGATTAGAGGAAGATCAGACTCTAAAGTAAGAACTAGATCACAAAAAGGGGAAACATTCCTAAACGCCTAGTAGCCCCCTTCTTATAAGTGTGGCGCGCTACAAACACATAAATAAGACTCTACCCGATGCGATTTCATAGACATCCTGGGACCATGAACCATGCTCTGATACCAAGTTTGTTACGACCTAATTCGAGGCCTTGGCCATAATAAGAATCCCGAACCATGAAGGCCCGGACACCCTTCTAAACTTGAAATCATATACACCATTCATACATAAACAAGGAAATACATAAATTATCGCAAGGCGGAATCATAGTCATAAATCTAATATGAATTTAGCATTTAAGAATGAAATCTAAAACTAACTAGCAACATCTGCAAACCGTTTGCGAAAACTCTACTACATGATCACTAACACAATTTGAAAACTGGGACAAGGCCCCCAGTAGACCAAAACCATATCTAATAATAGTTGTTTGAAAGTGAATAGCCCTTCTGAAATAAAGAAAGCTCACCAACTAGACATTGTAACTCTATCTGATAAAATCTATTACTTTTTTAGACCCCTAGACTGATCCTCAAAACTTGAAGGGGAGAGGGGGTCAATACAGATGTACTGGTATGCAAAGTAATCCAAAATAAAACTTTTATACAAGTAAAATAGTGGAGAGAAATTTTTTAAAACATCATGCATAAACAGTTCTCAAAACACATGGGTATTTTCTGAAAATCATAAGTCATTCTTGTCAATGCACTGTCTGTTCTTTGTATTACTTCTGAGTTAGGTGGCACTCCCCTACGACTCTGATATTCCACAGGCTATATGAAATCCACCATTGACTCGGTGGGGAATCACCCAACCTAAGTATGCCGCAAGGGTTGGAGTCTCTAATTTTGATATGCCACATGGCACTAGGCCAGCGTAATATAATATACCTGAATCAAAAAATCATGGTATTTGGGAAATGAGTTATCTTAACTCGTTCCCTCTTCAGGGAACCATCTAACATCTCTTTATGCCCTATTTTAGCCTTTGTTGAACATACATCATTCTGAAATTTTAAAACATGAAAGTCTAATTTCTATATTAGTATGTCTCTGTTATGGTATTATCTGAGTTGGTATCGTCATACCAAGACTTGCAAGTCATTATTATGAGCCATATATGATTATTTCATTCTAAAATAATGTTCAAGCCACTTGATCATGCATATAGTGTAAGAAGAGTCATATCTCAAATCATAAGTCAAAAATCATGCAAAGGCTTTTCATTCATTCGACAATTTCAATAAGTAGTGGCCATCTTCTCAAAAACATTCCTGATGTTTCTTTGTTTATCAATCTCAACACTTAAAATCATTAAAGCATTCCTCTTTTCCATTCTTGATCATCATGAATTTCACATAAGACAAATAGTATCTTAAATCATTCTGTAAACCATAAAATGTAAGGATTCATAACTTGTAAATCAAATAATAAAGTAATGGGAGAGAGAGATTATATATTTCATGCTCTCGATTCACAATTCACAGTTTTGAATGCATGCATACATATATACAATTCAAATCAATTTGGGGGAAGGCCTAAAGACCAAAACAATATTATCGAAGCTTCTAAAACATAAATGTATTCATAAATTCAAAAACTCCTTTCTTAAAATCATGATTTCTATACCCATGAGATTTTAGGAAAACCCCACGTACCTCAATTATGAAGAATAATTGGCTGATCCTTTAAGACTACAATTTGGGGATTCTAAATCTCTGATCAATTTTGAAAACCCAGAGTTGAATCTTGAGTTTCTTGGAGGAGAAGTATATGAACTAGGGTTTTTGTTTTGAGATAAATCTTAAGAATGTCATATATTATGCTTGTATAGGTCTAAATCTCCTGTTTCAACATTTTAGGACACTATAAGAAAAGTCCAAACTACCCATGTTAACTTTTAAATGGAATTAAAAAAATTTAAACTGGGAACCCGATCTTATGGGCCACCGCGATGCGCCACTATCTATATGGCTCACTGGAAATTAATGAATGGAAATTTGGCCCACTCCATGATGCACCACCATTGTGGAGCCTTACTATAAATTAACCATCGTTATTTAAACCCTCTCTGCGATGCGCCAAGGACAAGAATGACGGTGTTTTACGATTATGACTTAAATTAACCAGAACTCCTTCACCGAGTGTCCGTTTTGGACGAATCTTATATCGACGGACAATTTATTTGATCATATACATAATTAAAAGTTGAAATATAAGTAATTCCATAGGTAAATAAGTATAAATCATTCTAGAAGTCAATGGTTGATACTTTAGGGAGAAAAAATTCAGCTAGGAAAAACTTTGGGGCGTTACAATTTCTTGATTGATTTAATGGATTCTAGTAAGTTGATGGAGAAATTGATTTCCAAAATTTCATTGTTGACACCTTTACCTACTATTGATAGTGTCCCGGAACTTGATCACCCAAAAATGTACTATCATTGAAAAATCTATTAGTCACTGGAGAATGTACTATTCGTCAGGAAACGAATGCCACCAGCCATAATAGAAGATGTATCGGGCTCAAAATACCTAAAATAGGTTATAAAGCAAAGGAAAGAGAGCATATGAAAGTAGGGAAAATTCAAATTTTCTAATTGGAGAAGTCCCCAGAAGATGCTTTATCGATCAAATCTGTTCCTTACTATACAACTCCATATATGGTTGATTTACTTCAGGTTAGACAAATTAAAAATAAGAGATAATGTTAGAAAAAATTATATCATCACTTGAAAATATAATGCCGCCCAACGAAGTGGTGGATTTCGGTGATAATCAAGAAACCCTAGGTCTGAGAAGAGTAGATTTCACCAAAAAAGGATATTAGAGGACTATGACCTAAAATAGAGATAGTACTTAACACAAAAAGTGGTGATGATGGTGAGATGCTTATTGTAGTCAACAGTGGCAGTGACAATAGTTAGATTCTGGTGAAGAGTTAGGGTTCAAGCTAAAAATTAGAAGCTGAATCTTATTGAATTTGCTTCAATCTAGTTCTTGAGATGCAATGAGTGAGAGAAATTAAAAATTTTATTTTATTTTAGTATAAATAGGTATTTATAATACCTAATTTACTGTTCAAACCTTCAGATACACCCTTTAGAAATCAAGACCTTTTTAGTCACAACCTTTGATAGGAACATGTATATTTTGAGTTACAATCTTTCGAAAGGAAAGGTACCTTTTTAGTCACAACCTTTCATAGTAATAGGCACCTTTTTAATAAAAACTTGTTGCTTTTATTTATTTAAATGATAGTCTTTTCATTAAAGATGAACGAAAATAACATTCACAAAATCTCTTCTCAATACTTTCCCATCAATAACACTAACTAATGCTAACATTACCCCACTTAGTTAGTGACTGATGTTATTTAAGGAATTCATGCACAATTAGGTGTACTTTTAAAAACAATTTAAATCTTTGTCAAAATTTATAGTTAGATAAATTATATTTAACTAAAATTCCATAATGACCACGATGGAAAAACTTTATACACCTAAATTATAGCAACTTTACAACTATTTCACCATGAGTTTTAGCACTAAATTGGCCTTGTGCTACCTCCTATATTCATAAAAACTTTATCAAGTTTGTCTCCCAACTTTGACTAAAGCGACACTACTTTAAATGCTTATATAGGGGAATTTTTAAACCAAGTCCATCTGAAATTTATCAAGACTTTATCCTGGACCTTATCTAGTTCTTAGTTCGAACTCTAATTTCTTCATTAAAAGTACTTTTATAATCACCCTTACTTTTTGTAAATAGTAATATTTAGTACTCCTTCCATCCCATTTTATGTGTCGCTATCTTTTTTGGTCTATCTCAAAAAGATTGTCATCTTTTCATATTTGTTAACTATTTAAAGACACAATTCCACTTTTACCATTAGTGGTCCCACTTACAAGGTCCTACTTAATTAAAGATAGTAGTAGTACATATTTTATTAAGGGACAATTTAGTAAACATCACCAAATCTTTCCTTATTTATTAAAATCCATGTCCGATCAAAGTTTGCAACAGAAAATAGGATGGAGGGAGTACTTATTAACTATTACATAATAACTTTGTGTTACCTTTTGAACTTTTTTTACTATTATAGAGCAATAATAGAGGTAAGGTTCCCATTATTTGTGGAAATTCGATTACCTTAAACGCATAGTATTTGTTGTGATCATTATCATATCCCTCGCGAGTCCTTTTATAAGTGGATCTACAAGATCTTTCTTGGACTTTTTATACATAACTATGACAATTCCTTCTAAAATGAGTTGTCTTATATATTCATATCTAAAAGCAATATATCTAGATTTTTCATTGAATATTTTGTTAAATTCCTTCGACATTATTGCTTGCCTATTGTAAAGTAAGATAACGGATGGCATTGATTGTGGCCATAACTCTATATCTAACAATAAATTCCTTAGTTATTTTTCCTCTCATCTTGTGGCTTCTGGTGCGATAAATTCTAATTTTATGGTAAAATGAGTAATACACATTTGTTTCTTAGAATCCCTTGAAATGCTCCTCAACCAAAAATGAAAATTCATCCAAATGTTGAATTTTTATCGCCAATTTTAGTAATTCAATTAGCATCACAATATCCTTCTAAAACTAAAGAAAACCTTTTGTAACACAAAGAAAATTCTTTTGTTCTTTAAAGGTATCCAAGTACCTAGATATTTGTAATGACCCTTCAATTTATTTTCCATATTTTTTCTTCTTTTTTCCATTAGAGAATATATATAGCTTCCCCAAGTCATTTATGACTTGTTGGAACTGACAGATTCATTACCGGACTATTTGTTTAGTTTTTAGAGCCAATTTCCTATTTTAAAAAATTAACTAGTTCCAAATGGAGACCGAGCAAAATCTTTAATCAAACAACCTTGAATACAAATTCTGACAATTTCAAAAGCTTAGGAACATCAATTTTAGGAAAGGTGGACCTTTGGTTTGGGTCTCGAGGCACCTGACTCATTTTAAACTATTGGTCAAAAAGTTAAGAAATTTGAAATTTGATGTGGGACCCATATTTTGTCAAAATGACCTCGGATGGAAATTTTGACTGTACCATAGAGTTCAAAATATCAAATTTGAAATAGTTAGATAGTTCATTTTTATATACGGGATTTTGAATAAATCTCAAGTACTTGGAAGAGACTTAGAAAATTCAAAATCTCAACTGTAACCTGGTGCACCTACGACTACGGACCATGGATCATTATTGCATTCTGGAAGCACCAGCAAGTTATGTGATCACAATACTTTAAGTCGGGAACATGACTCCTTGGGTAGGCTAATAAAATCGCTATCACGGTGGGATAATGTCGTGATCTCAACATTTTTATCTGATTCCTGCATCGCAATTGTGAAGGTCAGGTCATGATAGTGAGACCCGAGCACCTAGTAAGGGTATAAATACCCCATTTTAGCCTTACTTTTCTCATTCTTTATCCATTTTTTGATAGCTAAACCCCTAAATATTGAGATAGCTTAAAATTAAAGCTTATAGGTGATTTGAGAGCTTGGCTAATGCTTGTTTATGCAATTATCTTCTAATTTGTGGTAAGATTTCACCCCTTTTATGGTTTATTTTCCCCTATTAAACTGTAAAAACCCCAAAACCATGGAGTCTTGATTTTAGCCCAAATTAGCTCAGATTTTACCCATTTTAGAGGGTAACGACTCCTTGAGCATGAAGGTTTTAGGTGATTTTTGGACCCGTAGAACAATAGTGGAATATGGGTATCATTATTCTTGCATTGATGAGTATAATATGGTTTTGATATATTAGCATCTTGAGGAATCTTCTCAGAAGGTAAAGGCGGTGATTTAGTGGATCTGTGAGTTTTTTTAGCGTCAAGGCAGGGCAAGTTTTACCCCTTGTTAGGTTGAGCTAATTCATAGTATATTTAAGATATTGTGTTAGAATAGGGATGGGTTTTAGGTGTTGGTATAATGAATTAAAATGCTTGAGGTTGTTAGACCATTTAGGCTATTCAGAAATCGTAATTTAGGCATAGTTGACCTAGTTGTTTATATTTTAGGTGAATTTCCTATATCAGTGATAATTGAGTCTTTTAAAACATATAAAAGTGGATTTAGATATCTTAAGCCTATTTTGGGTAGAATTTTCCTAAAATGTAACTTCAAAGATTAGAAATGGGCCCTTGACCCACCTTAGTCTAAGATGCATGTTAGCTTGTGTATACCTTTATCTTTTGATATACTCTTGGAATTATTTATTGAGGTAATACTGAGAAACCTTGACACTTGATAAATATGTTGATTTATATGAGGTTTGATGCCTATTGATTATGCTATTACTTTTGCTATTGATTATACTACTGATTATGTTGATATATTTATAATTACCGATTTTAGTCCAAAAAATGCATATGATATTGATGATACTTACTCGGTTTGTGTCCAGAGGATGATTATGATTTTAATTATATATTTACTATTTTGAGTCCGACTATTGATTATATTTACTGTTTCAAGTACGATTATTGATTATATATTTATCGGTTTGATTCTGGCTATTGATTATATTTATCAATTTAAGTCTGACTATTGATACTATATTTATCGGTTCAAGTCAGGCTATTGATTATATTTACCGATTCAAGTATGGTTTTTGATTATATATTTATCAATTTAAGTCTGGCTATTGATTATATATAATTATCACTTCAAATCTGGATATTCATATTATGCTATGATGACATACTACTTATTATATGATTACATTCGGGTGTAAGATTGATAATCTAGCTAAGTCAAAAATAAGGAAATGGTTATAATATGGCATGATATAAATGGATTCTAGTGAAATAATGATTATTTGATAAGTGTTGAATAATTGACAAATAATGAATATGGACAAGCGATAGATATAGTGTTGCATGACTTGGATTAATTCTAATTGTATTATGAGAATTAATAAATGATGGTGGTGGGTTATTCTATCTTATTTGTACCTTCTAGGCTTATGGGGGCTTACGATGGGTTCTTTACTTTTTTTGCACTAATTGGCATATCAGAGCCAATTTTGTAGTTACGATTGTGTGTTGATGCTTTTCATTATGTTATGCTATTATTTTTATTTATATACCAATTTTTGCACAGTGATGTTGGAGATGATTTAGGTGTGTTCCTACCTTGACTTAGTTATGTTATCTTGCATTTTATCATATTTATATCATAGTTTAGCTCAGTCGACCAATGATGCCTACTAATTAACCGTGGTTTTGGTACTCATACTACTCTTCTGTACCTTGTTGGTGCAGATCTTAGTAATAATTATCTTCATTGATCAACATTTATTTTGTGTTGATATCCAGGGATAGAGTAAGCTCTTGGAGTCGGAGTTGCCTATTTCCTATCTTACTTATGTCTAGTCTTTAGTTTCAAGACTGATTATCTTGACTATTTTAGATACTAGGGTTGTATTATTATTAATAGATTCTCTTGTATTGGATCTACTAGGTTGGGGGATGGTATCTATATGATTATCTTTATCTATTTAAATTCCTTATTATTTATAAATTGTGTTGTTGATTTTCACCTATGTTGGGCATTTTTCGCCAAGTTAACCTATTGTGTTTAACTCCTAGTTACTGTTTGGCTTACCTACTAGAGGATTGAGTAGGTGCCATCATGAATTATAAATCGGTTCATGACAAATTGGTATCAAATCCAGGTTATATTAACACTGTTGATACAAGAGTAAATATCTAGTAGAGTCGTGCAGATCGAAATAATATCATTTGTTTCCTATCTCCAAAAGATATGGGACATTCTTAGGAGTTCTTCACTTTCACTCATATCATGCTAAGAGTCTGAGTTTTTTTTATAGAACATTCTTTTTATTCACTCTTTCATAGATATCCAGGACACGTGCTATTGCTACATGATATGAGGGTCCTAACATCAAGCCTATGGAAACTAATCCCATTCATGGATAACCCAAAGGTCATGGACAACCTAGATATGTGTCCCTATCTAAGTGATAGGATAGGGGGCTGTCACCAGACCTAATTATTGATAGTGAGCCATAGATTGTTCTACCCTAGCCAGTGGTAGGCCAGGGACTAGCCCAGGCACTACCAGGATTTATTTCTTCTTCAGTGCTCAGAGATTCTTTGGTTTAGATTTTAGGGATAGTTGGCGGTGCACCATATCATGGTGCCCAATTTACAAATCAGAGTGGTACTAAGGCAGGGACGCATCCCATAGCAAAGCTCTTAAAGTTGAGGTCCCTCCTACGCTGAGGAATGCTTAGTCGGTAGTTGCTCAGCCAATGGTTGCCCAACCTTCTATGTCTATTCAGGAGAAAACATTGTTGGGAATATTCTTGAGATTAGCTCCACCTAAGTTTTCTGGTGCTCCAAGAGAGAATATATATATATGTTTTTGATTGCTTGTTAGGATAGGCTCCATAATTTAGGCCTTGTTGAGACTCGTGGTGTGGATTGCACCATATTTTAGTTGGACTTGGCTGCTCAACACTAGTGGAGAGGTTATATGGATTCTAGACCAGCAAGATTTTCTCCTTTGACATAGACTCAGTTCTCTAAGATATTCTTGGAGAAGTCTATGCCTCGTAGCCTTAGGTATCTCCTGAGAGATTAGTTCTCTAGATTAGAGTAGGGCTCCATGACAGTTGTAAAGTATGAGGCTTATTTCCACAAGTTGGCTAGGTATGCTACTTTTATACTGGACACTGAGTATGAGAGAATTTGTTGCTTTATTTGAGAGTTAAGGCTTTCCCTTTGTATGTCCATTTAGAGTTTAATTGTTCTAGGTAGATCTTTTGTTAAGGTTTCATATCATGTAAAGGTGATAGAGGAGATGCATCATGAGGCCCAAGGAGGCAATGATAAGAGGCCTAGATATTAGGGCAATTTTAATGGGAGTCACAGTAGTTCCTAATTCAGAGGTAGTAGTTTTCATGGTAGGTATTCTCTATGATTATCCTATCAGCTTCAGATTTAGCCCAGTCGATTGATTTAGATAGCTCTTTAGATTACTGACATAGGTTAGTCTAGTGTTAGTTATCGTCTTGGTCGGGTTAGTGTTTAGTCTTTGAGGAGTTCGTCTTCTGACTATTCTGGTCTTAGTGATTATTTTGGGTCAATTGGATCTATTAGTGCTAGTTTAGCTCAGAGTGCATGTTACCATTATGGATCTTTTAATTATTACTCTCATGAGTACCCTAGTCATGGGGTAATTATTGTTTAAGTTTAGAGTATTCCCCCAATTAGAGTAGTTTATCCTGCAACTAGAGGTGGTTTTTTAAGGTCGTAGAGGTGGTTTATAGGGTACTCCAGGAGGTTCTTAGAAAAGCAGGGTAAGAGGTAGGTTAGGAGTCCAGTCAAGTGACAGGCATGGTTAGTTATATACAGTACCTGTTAAACTCGAGGTTGAGTCTTCGGATGTTATAACTACAGGTATGACTTTGGTGTGTTGTCTGTCAAACCTTGCTTTATTTTATTTGGGATCTACTTATTCTAATGTCTTTGATTATTATGCCCCATGATTAGAGTTATCTTGGGATTTATTATATGTGCCCTTGAATGTTTCTACTCTCATGGGTGATTTTTCAGTAGTAGATCGAGTGATCAGATCCTGTGCTATGACTATTAGAGATTTTGATACTCATCTTGATCTTATTATTCTTGATATGGTAGATTTTTATGTGATTCATTGAATGGGATGGTTATCCCACTATCATGTGGTCATGGATTGTTTTGCCAGTACCATTACCTTAAAAATGTCTGGTATACCCCCAATAATATGGCAGGGAAAGGTTAGCCGCGAGTTGATGGGGATTATTTCTAGGTTTATGCTAGGAGGCTTATTTTGAGGGGTTGCAAGTCTTATCTTGCTTATATTTGTGATACTAGTGCAGAGTGTCCATCGCTTTATTTTGTTCCTATATTTTGTCAGTTATTATATGTGTTCCCTTTCGACCTTCCTGGTATTCCCCCTGTCCATGAGATTGAGTTTGTTATTGATCTCGAGCCTGGCACCAAACCTATTTCAATGGTACCTTATTTTATGGCCCCTACTAAGCTTACAGAGTTGAATTCTCAACTTCAGAACTTTCTTTGTAAGGGTTTTAATAGATCGAGTATGTCTCCTTAAGGAGATTCTATGTTGTTTGTGAAGAAGAAAGATTGATCCATGTGTATATGTATTGATTATAGTTAGATTAATAAGGTAACGGTAAAGAACTATTTTCTTATGCCTCACATTGATGATTTGTTTGACCAACTTCAAGGAGAAGCAATGTTCTCTTAGGTTGATTTGAGATCTTGTTACCATCAGTTGAGGATATGGGCTGTGGATATTCTGAGGACAACCTTTAGGACCCGTTATGGTCATTATGAGTTCTTGGTGATGTCATTTTGGCTTGCCTAATACCCCAACCGTATTTATAGAATTTGATGAACAAAGTGTTCATATGCTATTTGGATTCCTTGGTGATTGTGTTCATCAAAGATATCCTTGTGTATTCAAGGAATGGAGAGGAGTGGTTTAGCATTTTGGGACTGTGCTCCAGACTTTAAGAGATGCTGTACTTTTTGCCAAGTTTTCTAAGTATTATTTTTGCCTTGAGTCAGTGACATTCCTCGGACATGTGGTGTCTAAGGATGGTATTATGGTAGACCCAACTAAGATTGAGGCAATTCATGATTGGGCTTGACATGTCTTCGACTGAGGTTCATAGCTTTATTGGTTTTGCCAGTTATTATAGATTCTTTGTCAAGGATTTTGCTACTATTTTGGTACCTATGACTGGATTGACTCGGAAGGAGGTTTCTTTCCAATGGTCTGAGGACTGTGAGTCGAGATTTGGAAAGGTCAAGGATTTTCATACTTTACCTCCTATTTTATCTCTTCTTGTTGAGGGTGAGGTGTTCACTGTCTTCTATGATGCTTTCAACGTAAGCCTAGGTTGTGCATTGATGCAACAAGGTTATGTTATTGCTTATTCTTCTAGAATGCTTAAGGCTCACGAGTGCAACTAACCCACTCACGATTTGGAGTTGACGGCGGTATTTTTTGCCCTAAAGATTTATTCATTATCCCTGTGACGTATATTGTAAGCTTTTCACTGATCACCCCAGTCTTTACCATCTTATAACCCAGAGAGATCTTAATGCTAGGTGGTGTATATGGATGGAGTTGCTTAAGTATTATGATATTTCCATCTTATCATCCAGACAAGGCTAATGTAGTAGCAGATGCCTTGAGTCGGAATGCAGCAAGTATGGGTAGTTTAGTTTGTATTTTAATTTCTCAGAGGTTGTTGGCACAGGACATTCAGTCCTTAGCCAACTTGATATTTCATCTCGATATTTCAGATACTAGGAGGATTTTCGCTAGTGTTAAAGAGAGTTCTTTGTTATTTGAGCAGATTCAGGATCGTCAGTTTAAGGATAGTAAGCTTTGCTTCCTTTGTAATTAGGTGTTAAGTAGTGAGTCTGAGAGGAACACCATAGATTCTGAGGGTGTTTTGTGATTTGACGGTCGCATTTGTTTTTCGAGAATTGATGACTAGATTAAGTTAATTCTACGTGAGGATCGCAGCTCTAGATATTCTATTCATTAGGGCATAGCTAAGAGGTATACAGATTTGAGACAACACTATTGGTGGAGTAACATGAAGATAGATATGGTGGATTTCGTAGCTCATTTCCTATGTTGTCAGTAGGTAAAGGATGAGCATTAACGACCAGGTGGATTGATTCAGAGATTGCCCATCCTCGAGTGAAAATGGGAATGAATTACCATGGATTTTATTAGTGGTGTGCCTCGTACTTCTCGTGGTTCCAATGGTATTTGGTTCATTATGGATCGATTGACAAAGTCAACGTATTTCATTCTTATTTAGATGTCCTACAATGATGAGAGGTTAGCCTACATCTATGTATGTGATATAGTCTGTTTGCATGGGGTGCTCATATCTATTATTTTAGATTGGGATTCATGTTTACTTCTAGATTTTGGAGAGATTTTCAAGAAGATTTGGGCACTCGGGTGGATCTGAGTACAACCTTCCACCTATAGACCAATGGACAACCCGAGAAAACTATTCAGGTGCTTGAGGATATGCTCTAAGCCTGTGTGATGGATTTTGGAGTCTAGTGGGAGGATCACTTAGCCTTGATAGAGTTTGCTTATAACAACAGTTATTATTTGAGTATTGAGATAGATCCTTTTGAGGCTTTGTATAGTAGGAGATATCATTCTCCAATTGGGTGGTTTCATACTTTTGAGATTCAACCCTGTGATACTAATTTACTTCAAGAGTCGTTGGATAGAGTTAGGGTGATTCAAGATAGTTTGAGACTAGCCTAAAGTAGGCAGAAGGCCTATGCAGACCCTAGGCTTCGTTCATTGAGTTTTGGAGTTGGTGATCAAGTATTTCTCCATAGATCATCCATGAAGGGTATGATGAGAATCAAAGGAAGGGCAAGCTCAGCCTTAGACATATTGGACCTTTCGAGATTCTTTGTATGGTTGATGAGGTGGCTTATGAGTTAGATTTACCTCTAAATTTTATTGTTTTCCATCCGATTTTCCATGTTTTTATGTTGTGACAATACATTCCTGATCCATCTTATGTTCTTAGATGGTACTCAGTCTAGTTGGATGAGCGGTTAACCCTTAGGGAGGAGCTGATTCTCATTCTGGCTAGTGATGTTAGGTGGTTGCACACTACAGAGATTACTTTAGTAAAGGTAAAGTGGTGGCACCGCCTAGTAAAGGAGGCTACTTGGGAGATCAAGAGTAAGATACAAACCCAGTATCTTCACCTATTTTATACTTCATGTATATCCTAATCCTTAACTTTTGCGGATAAAAAGTCCTTTAGTAGTTGATATTATAATGACCCTTCAAGTTATTTTTTGTATTTCCACTTATATTTGTTGTTAGATTTTTCAACAGCTTCCCCAAGTCATGTATGACTTGATGAAACTGACAGTTTGATTACGGGGCAGTTCATTTGTATTTTAGATCCAATTCCCTATTTTGATGTCTTCATTGGCTCCAAATGGCCACTAGGCAAAAACTTCAACCAAAACGACCTTGAATGAAAACTTTGATAGTTCTAGTAGATCCAAAACATCAATTTTTGGCTAGGTTGACCTTTGGTTTAGGTCTCGAGGCACCCAGACTCATTTTGAACTATTAGTCGAAAAGTTAAGAAATTAGAAATTGGGTGAGCAAACCATATTTTGTCGAAACGACCTTGGATGGAAATTTTGATTGCACCATTGAGTTCAGAATATCAAATTTGGTATGGTTACATATTTCGTTTGCATATATGTAATTCCAGATGAATTCTAAGGTCTAGGCGGAGACTTGGAAAATTCTAAGTCTCAGTTATAATATGTTGCACCTGCGATCGCGAACCATGGATGGAGATCATTTTCTGGTAGAACCAGTAAGTGTCATGATCGTGGCACTTCAAGTCGCGAACGCGACTCCTTGGGTAGGCTAAAAAAACTACAATCACGGTGGGATAATATCACAATCGCAACATTCTTGTCTAATGTCATGTATCGCGATCGCGAAGGTTAGGCCATGATAGCAAGACTCGAGCACTTGGTAAGGGTATAAATACCCCATTTTAACCTAACTTTGCTTATTCTTCATCCATTTTCTTCAGAGATAAAATCTTAAATAGTTAGATAGCTTAAAATTGGAGCTTATGGGTGATTTAGGAGCTTAGCTAACACTTGTTTACGCGATTATCTTCTAATTGGTGGTAAGATTTCACCCTTTTTATGGTTGATTTTCCCTTTTTCAATTCTAAAAATCTCAAAACCTTGGAAGCTTGATTTAAGCCATAAATTAGCTTGAATTTGACCTATTTTAGAGGGTAATGACTCCTTGAGAATGAGGGAACATTGAGTTGGTTTCAAAAATATGATTTTTTGTAAATGAGACTCACATAGGATTTTAGGAGATTTTTGGACCCGAAGCACAGTAATGCAATATGGGCATCATTATTCTCATATTGATGAGTAGAATGTGGTTTTGATAGCTTGGTATCTTGTGGAAGCTTCTCGGAATGGAAAATGGTGACTTAGCTGATCTTTGATCTTTCTTCGATGTCGAAGTAGGCAAGATTTTACCCCTTGTTAGATTGAGATAATTCATAGTATGTTCATAATATTGTGTTAGATTTGGGATGGGTTTTAGGTGTTGGTATGATGAATTGAAATGCTTGGGTTAGTTAGACTATTTAGGCTATTCGAAAACCATGATTTAGGCATAATTGACCTAGTTCTTAGATTTTAGGTGAATTTCCTATCTTAGAGATAATTGAGGCTTGTTTAACATCTAAAAGTGGATTTAGATACCTTAAACCTAGTTTGAGTAGATATGCCTAAAATGTAATTTTGGCAATTACCGGTTTGAGTCCAGAAGATGCATATGATATTGATTATACTTACCCGATTTGAGTCCATAGGATTATTATAACTTTAATTATATATTTATTGATTCGAGTTCAGTTATTGATTATATTTACTAGTTAAAGTACGACTATTGATTATATATTTATTAGTTCAAGTCTGGCTACTAATTATATTGACCGGTTCAAGTATGACTATTGATTATATATTTACAGGTTCAAGTCCCGCTATTAATTATATTTACCGGTTCAAGTATGTCTTTTGATTATATATTTATCAATTTGAGTCTGGATATTGATTATATATAATTATCGCTGCGAGTATGGATATGTATACTATGTTATGATGACATACTTCTTATTATATGATGACATTGGGGTGTGAGATTGATAATCTAGCTAAGTCAAAAATAAGGAAATGGTTATAATATGGCATGATATAAATGGATTCTAGTGAAATAATAATGAGTTGATAAGTGTTGAATAATTGACAAATAATGAATATGGACAAGCGATGGCTATAGTGTGGCATGACTTGGATGAATTTCATTTATATTATGAGAGTTGATAAATGATGGTGATGGGTTATTCTATCTTGTTTGTACCTTCTAGGCTTATGGGGACTTACGATGGGTTATTTACATTTTGCACTAATTGGCATATGAGATCCAATTTTGTAGTTATGATTGTGTGTTGATGCTTTACGTTATGTTATTCTATTATTTTTATTTACTTATCAATTTATGTACAGTGACGTTGGAGATGAATCAGGTTCATTCCTACCTTGAATTAGTTATGTTGTGTTGCATTTTTTCATATTTATATCATGGTTTAGCTCAGTCGGCCGATGATGCCTACTGAGTACCCATGGTTTTGGTACTCATACTATAATTCTGTACCTTTATGGTGTAGATTCGATTACTAGTTACCGTTGTTGATTGACGTTCATGTCGTGTTGATAACCAGAGATAGGGTGAGATCTTAGAATCGGAATCGCCTATTTTCTTTTATTTTACTTATTTCCTTTTATTTTACTTATCTCTAGTCTTTAGTTTCAAGACAAGTTGTGTTGACTATTTTAGATACTTGGGTTGTATTATTTTTACTAGATGCTCTTGAACTGGCTCTACCAAGTCGTGGGATGGTATCTATGTTGATTATCTTTATCTATTTAAATACCTATTATTTATAAGTTGTGTTGTTGATTTTCACCTATGTTGGGCAATTTTCACCAATAACCCATTGTGTTTAACTTTGAGTTACAGTTTAGCTTACCCAATGGCGGGATAGGGTAAGTGCCATCATTAAATGTAAATCAGATCATTACAATATTCCTCTCCAATTATCATTACTTAGATTATGAATATATCTTGAATCTTACAAACAGCAAAAGTAATATCCACCCTAATACAATGAATAACGTACATTAAGCTACCGATTGCACTAGCATAATCTAATTGACTAACAGATCTTCCGTAGTTCTAAACAAATTTAATGGAAGCATCAAATGGAGTATTATAAATATTTATTAATATTTAGATGATTAAATTTAAAAAGTATCTTATCAATGTAGTGAGATTGACATAAAACAAAGCTCTCACTATCCTTTGTAACATAATACATAAGATAGAAAGCTCTCCCAAGTCTCCTATTTTAAATTGAGAAGTTAGATATTTCTTAGTTTCATTTATGTCTGCCATATTGATTCTTGTAATTATTATGTCACCAACAAAAAGATAAACTAGCACTCCATAATTCTTTGTGAATTTGAAGTAAATACATTTATCCGCTCCATTATGTTTAATTATTTGATAATGTAACATAATTAAATTTTTCATGCCATTATTTTTTAGCCTGCTTTAATCCATACAATGATTTTATCAATTTATAGATCTTTTTCTTATTTTCTAGGATAACGAACCTTTCGGGTTGCTTCATGTACATTTTTTCACCAAGATCACCATTTAAGAATGATATTTTAACATCCATTTGATGAATATGTAAATCATAGATTAATGATAATGCAAGAAATACTCTTATTGAGGTAATTGTTTACATGGGAGCATACGTGTCTAAGTAATTTACTTCTACCTTCTATATAAATCCTTCAATGTTATTCAACTAGCATTACAATATTCTTCTAATATTGAAGGAAACCCTTTATAACACAAAGAAATTTTTTTTGTTCTCTTAAGGTATCCAAATATCCTATATATTCCTCTTTAATAATCATTACTTGGATTATGATTATATCTCAATAGTTTACGAACTGTAAAAGCAATATCCGGCCTAGTGCAATGCATAGTTTATATTAAGCTACCGATTGCACTAACATAGTCTAATTGACTAATAGATTTTTCAGAGTTCTCTATCAATTTAATAAAAGCATGAAATGGAGTATTATATTCATTAATATCCAAATGATTAAATTTAAAAAGTAACTTATCAATATAGTGAGATTCACAAAAAGCAAAACCCCTACTATCCTTTCTAATTTTAATACCTAAGATAGTATCAACCTCTCCTAAATCTTTCATTTTAAGTTGAGAAGTTAAATATTTCTTAATTTTATTGATTCCTATAATTACTATGTCATCAACATAAACACAAACTACCACTACGCAATTCTTTGTAAATTTAAAGTAAATGCATTTATCCATTCATTATGTTTAAAATCATTTAATAATACAACACAATTAAATTTTTCATGTCACTATTTTGGAGCCTGATTTAATTCATACATAATATTATCAATTGACAAAAAATTTTCTTATTTTCTAGGAGAACGAACCATTCGGATTGCTTCATGTACACTTCTTCATCAACATCACCATTTTAAAAAGCCGTTTGTAACGTCCATTTGGATGGATATGTAAATCATAGATTGATGATAGTGCAAACAATACTCTTATTGAGGTAATTCATTCCAAAAAATCATTAGTGTCAAAGTAATCTACTTCTACCTTCTATCTAAATCCTTCAATGTTAGTTATCTAACTAACATCACAATATCCTTCTAAAACTGAAGAAAACCTTTTATAACACAAAGAAAATTCTTTTGTTTTTTAAGGTATCCAAGTACCCTAGATATTCATCTCCAATTATTAGTAATTGGATTATGATTATATCTTGATATTTTACAAACTGCAAAAGCAATATCCAGCCTAATGCAATGCATAACGTATATTAAGCTACCGAATGTACTAGCATAGTCAATTCACTAACATATCTTTTGGAGTTCTCAAGAAAATTTAATAAAAACATCAAATATAGTATTGTATTATTTAATATCAAAATAATTAAATTTAAAATGTAGCTTATCAATATAGTGAGATTCACATAAAGCAAAACCCCCCACTATCCTTTCTAACTTTAATACCTTATGTAGTATCAACCTCTCTCAAGTCTTTTATTTTAAATTAACTCTACTTGAGGGTACCAAGGGTTTCATTGTCTATTGTTATGCATTCCAAATTGGTTTAGCTATTTTTTGATGCAGCATGGCAAGGTAGTTGCTTATACCTCTAGAAAGTTGAAGGTTCATGAAAAGAATTATCTAACTCATGAATTGGATCTTTTGGCTGTGGTGTTCGCATTGAAAATTTGGCATCATTCTCTAGATGGGATGAATGTTGATATCTTTTCTTATCATAAGATCCTGTAGTATGTGTGCACCCAAAAAGAACTTAATCTCAGGCAAAGGAGGTGACTTGAGTTGCTAGAGGACTATAATATGATTCTTCACTACCATCCAGATAAAGATAATATAGTTGTTGATGCTCTTAGAAGGTTATCCATGAGGAGTCTAGTTCATGTAGATAAGGATAACCTGGAATTAGTGAAGAATATTCACCATTTGGCTAACCTTGGAGTTCGTCTCTTGGACTCTGAGGTTGGTAGTGTGTTGGTGCAATAGTTGGCACAATCGTATCTTGGTTTGGAAATAAAGAAGAAACAGGTATTAGATCCTCTCTTGATGAAGATCAAGGATGGTATGGGCAAGTAGAAGGTGATGGCCTTCGATATTGGAGATGATGGCATCCTAAGGTACCAAGGAAGGTTATGTGGTCTCGGTATGGATGGATTGCGAGGAAGGATTCTGCCCGAGGAGCATGAATTGCAGTAAATAGTTTATCCTGGATTGTGGTAATATGGATTTTGTTACCATCCTTTGACCATAATTAGTATGACTCTATTTGGTTCATCGTGGATAGGATGACTAAGTACGCTTACTTCTTGCCAGTGAGGACTACTTTTTGTGTCAAGCATTATGCAAAGTTATTTCTTCAGGAAGTGGTAAAGTTTAATGGTGCGCCTGTATCGATCATTTGGATCGTGGTACTCATTTTTCATCATATTTTTGGTATTTGTTTCAGCGTGGTTTGAAGACTAAAGTGAGCCTTCGTACCGCCTATCACCCACAGTAGTATGGGAAAGCAGAAAGAACTATTCAAACTTTGGAAGATATATTGCGAGCTTGTGTAATCAACTTCGGTGGTAGTTAGTATGACCACTTTCATCTCATTGAATTTTCCTAAACAATAGTTACCAATCTAGCATTGGTATGGCCCCGTTTGAGGCATTGTATGAAAAGAGGTATAGATCTCCTATTGGGTGGTTTGAAGTTGGTGAAGTGGAGATTTTTTCCTTGGATTTGGTTTACCAATCTATGAAAAAGGTAAAGGTAATTTGGGATATGCTTATGACTGCCCAAAGTCGCCAAAAGTTCTATGTGGACATGAGGTGAAGGGACTTACAATTTGAGGTTGGAGATTAGGTATTCTTGAAGGTATCTCCAATTAAGGGAGTGACACAATTTGGGAAGAAGGGGAAGCTCAGTCCCTACTATGTTAGCCGTAGTTGGTGTTGTGAAGGGTTGGTAGCTTTGTGTATGAGTTGGATTCACCCTCTAGCATGAGTTCCATTCATCCGATATTCCATGTGTCCATGTTACAAAAATATGTGGGTGATCCTTCATTGATTGTTCCCTTGGAGAACATTGGTATTTTGGAATTTTTTTCCTATGAGAAGGTCTCGTTGAAGATCTTAGGTTGAAAAGTTCATCGGTTATGAACAAAATACATGGCTTCGATAAAGGTTCTATGGCAGAACCAAAAGTCCGAGAAAGCTACTTGGGAAGCCGAGGAGGACATGATGTCCAAATATCCATTTTTATTCCCTATTTCAGAAATTCATGCTTGAGGTATGTATGTATTTTTTACATCTTTATTTTCTCTCTTTGTTAGTGGTAGATTATGAATTGCTCGGCATCTTTATTTTCTAACTTTGTTAAAGGTACGAGAAGAGGTGTGTAGAGTCCAAATCGTGCTTGTATTTCCTTGTTCCATCATTCGAGGATGAATGATCCTAAGTGGGGGAGACTGAAATGCCTTGAATTCTGGCCCTTGCAAATTTCTTGAGTCTTGAACTTTTTGTTCATTATACTACTCACACCATAAATCGTATGGTGTGGTGACGAGTCTAGGGACCCTAGTCATATGTTGGTCAGTGTTTTACCGGCCAAGTTTTGTCCTAGTTATGAGAGACTCCATACGAGTTGTATAGTCTTGTGATGAGAGGTTTAAGGTCCAATCGTATGTTGTCCATTGTCTAGCCATTGATGTTCTGCCTTGGATACGACTTGATGGTACTAGTCATACGGTCTAGTGACGAATTGGGCAAGGGAGTCGTATGTTAGACAAATGTGGTGTCCAACCTCATGTTGTAGTGACGACTTAACGGTACCACTCGTATGTTGTGGTGATGAGTTGGAGGGTCAACTCATACCCACCTGCGAGTTTTCTACAGCTTTTAAGCTGAGGGTATTTTGGATATTTTCCACCCCAAGCCCTTAAGATACGACATCTGATAACACTTATTGGGCATTCATTCTACACTTATACTGATTAAAACACTCACTAAACTCTCTCAAAAACCTCTCAAGAAGATTGAGCTAGGGTTTCTTCAAGGTTATCAATTAGGGACTTAAGGATCAAAATCTCTCCGTGAATCTTCGTAACTCAGATATTTGACTTCTTCTTTTATTGTTAGTTCATAAAAATCATGTTTTTTAAACATTGTTCATGAATCATTAATGGTGGTTTTACAAATCATGGTTGGGGGTTTGAAGGCATAGTATTGAATATTATTTACTCATGTTTTAAATTGTGATTGTACATATTTTGATAATAGTTTTGCACGTGTGGGTGCTTGGGAATTGTTATTTAAACAAAGGGGTCATGATTAACCCTAATTTGATGATTTTTGGCTTGAATAATAGTTTGATAAAGGTATGACATCAACCTATTTGTGAAATTGCCTATGAGAATAATCTTGTCACGTGTTGAATTGTGTTTTGAACTAAGACATTGGCCTAATAATGTAAGTGGTTGGTAATTGGTTTTACAAACCTTGTTGGTTATAAATTTATTTGAAATACTAAATGGGTTCGAGCCCCTAAATGTTAAATTGAATTGATGTCTTTGTTTAGACAATGGATTTGAATTTCAAGTTGATTAATAATTGTTATAGCATGTTGTACGCTTGCAAGTGGGGTTGGTATGATGATACATATGGAATTCCTTTGGTGAGTAATTGGATTAAGGGTTGTGTAAATATAATTAATGTTTTAATTGGGCTTTAAAATGGGATTGTAGATGGGCCGTGAAAGTTGAGTCTTAAGGACTAACACTAGAAACCGCGCTAGACAGTGCGGGTGTCTATATGACCGGAAGGTTCGAGTCCCCCGAATGGATATATAAATGGGAGGTTCGAGTCCCCCATATTATATACATTGGTTCTTAAGTCACCTTGATTAGTGTAGGAGGTTTGATTTCCTCATAAAAGCTCACACGAATATGGATTTTCTCTGGTTGTGCGGCTACACACACTGGGGCCCTTCCAGGTAAGGGAGATCTGGGCCCATATAGCCCGTGGGTGCCTTATTTTATGATGGTTATACTACACAACCCAGGTTCAGGTTTTTAAAAGCATGTTAAACCCTGTTTCCTTTCCCAACACGATATGTATGTATGTATGTGATTGCATATGGTTATTTGACTTGGTTTTGATGATGACATTATTTTATTCTTCTATCCCTAAGTTGCATGCTAGCTATCCAACCGCTAACCATCTCCGGATGTTGTATCTCCATACAATGCAGGCATCGTAACCTCTTCTACTTTTCATGCACAGTGATCAGGTGCTCGAGTTAGTTCGTGAACTGACATTGAAGTGGTAAGCTTCCATACTTTGGAAGGCTTTATTTCATGCTCTTTATATTCTATGTCTCAGACTTTGTTTTGGCTATTGTTGGGGGCATGTCCCGACATTTTATTAACTTTAAATATATAGAGGCTCTGTTGGATTACTGTGGGCCCATATATCCTGTGGGTGCCTTATTTTATCATGGTTATGATATACACCCCAGGTTAACATTTTTAAATGCATGTTAAACCCTGTTACCTTTCCCGGTACGATATGTATGTATGTGTTTGCATATGGTTATTTGACTTGTTTTTGAATGATGACATTATTTTATTCCTATATCCCTAAGTTGCATGCTAAAAATCAAACCACTAACCATCTCCGGATATTGTATCCCCACGCAATGCGGGCATCAAAACCTCTTCTACTTTTCATGCACAGTGATTAGGTGCTCGAGTTAGTTCGTGAATTGACATTGAAGTGGTAAGCTTCCATACTTTGGAAGGCTTCATTTCATGCTCTTTATATTCTATGTCTCAGACTTTGTTTTGGCTACTATTGGGGGCATGTCTCGACATTTTATTGACTTCAAATTTATAGAGGCTTTGTTGGATTACTGTGGACTTGGGTGTGTTGTTTTGGTGTATTGGCTTGGTTACAGATGGTTGTCTAGTTATGGGTGATTAGTTTTGACATCTCATGATGTAGTACAAGACTTATCTCACATTATCTTGATATATATTTGGAATTCATCTGACACTTGTGGCTGTTTTGTTGGTTAGGCTAGATGAAGGAGGTGATCTCTGGTCCACGTGGGACTTGAGATACCTATCACGGCCAGGCCCTGGTTCGGGTTGTGATAGTCTCTTTACACTCCTCCTAGATGGGGCTGATCCACTGGCCCGTCCATATCCTCGAGTCCATCCACGACTCGAGGCTTTCCCTCTGAGAGAAGGCTCCACATCTCTGACTTTGGGGGACCTAGTCAACATCATCTTCACAGACAGAGGGAAACACAACTCAGAACACAAGGTATATAAGAAATTCACACAATAAGGAATAAAATGAGGGAATTTTTCTTAAGGACTACCTACATCCTCTCGAAGATAGATACAGATATCTACGTACTGATCTACGAGACTTTATTAGACATCTCATTCTTACACTATTGAGACCAACAAACTTGACTACTCTGATACTAATTTTTCAAGACCTAATGTTGATAAGTCAAGATGGCACTTGTCATATTAAACCTTGACAATTAAGCCTATCACACAAACCAATACACGAAGGGTAAAAATATAGAAATAACCCCAAGGTAAGGCTTCTAGAATGAAGCCGAACTATAAAAGTATAATAAATGCAGAAAGAAACATAACAATGAAGCCATAACTCCCAAAACTAGGTATCAACAGTATAAGAACGTATCTAGTACAACTCGAATCCAAGGAAATACATAAGATATCCAAATAGAAGAGAAACTCTATCTCTGAAATGAAAATAATGCCATAGTCGATAAAAAAAAGGTAGCAGAAGACATCCGGATGCCTGAAAATCATCAACTACCTTGAAATCTCGAACAATAACCTGAGTCAAGCAACATGGGGTGCACCCAAGGCTGAATCTGCACCATAAGGGTATGGTAGGAGTGAGTACAATCCACTTGTACTCAGAAGGTATCATAGGCCAATCGAGCAAAGTAGAAAATAAAGTACACAAAATACACACTAAGGGTACATCACCTGCAATCAGAAAATGTCCCACAACGGTATCCCACACCGCTTGCACTAACAGGTCTAATATATCACAAATGCAATTACAATACAGCAAGTATAACATAATTATACATTATATCATATGCAAGTATAAAAAGGAGAAGAACATGCATATACAGGATAGTCAAGTATAAGTAATAGGATATAGAGAAAGTAGACATATAACAAGTCAATACGTAAATTATATCACAACATCATAACAGTAAAGCAAATGCAATCTATAAGATGATGATGATGATGATGATGATGATGATCATAATCCACGAGGTTGGCACACAGCCTTGAGATTGGCACAACCCCTTGAGTTTGGCACACAACCTTGAATTTCGCTCACAGCCTTAAGGTTGATGCACGGTCATCGAGTCTTCTCTGGAATAATCCTTCGGAGAAGGTTCATAATATCCCTTATCCCATACGAATCTTCAGTATTTCCAGTGTTTTTAGTGCTTCCAGTATTTCTAGGATTTTCAGTATTTTAAGTATTTCCAGTATTTCTAGTATTTATAGTATTTCCCAAAATTCTAGCATTTCCAAAGCACATACATAACATAAGATACAAATCATGCACACATACATGACAATAAGTATATATGAAGCGATAAAACAATAACAGAAATGATGTGTATGATGACATAAGAGTGATAATGCAATGATTGAAACCATTCAAAATGAGTACTTCCACAACCAATCCACATGATATATCTCCAAAACCAACCATAATATTACAATTCCACAATCACATGAGCCAATATTCACTCATTATTTTCACTATCCATGAATTTTTCACATAGTTCATATGCCTACAAAGTATGAATATATCACAATACTCCAAAGGCACTATAATAGTTATTTCTAATAACACAATACAATTATTCACATGTATTTTAGGCTATCAACATCACATAAGACTCTGCATTGTCACACATATCACATTATATCTCAGATTCAACAATTATATCATATTCAGGCCATGGGCACAACATATAGATAGCCATTTTTTTATGATTATTTCCTGCCATTATCATGCATTTTGGTATATAAATTAACTACCTAGCCCAGTCTGAAGAGTTAAGCCATAACCTGCCTCGAAAGTCGAAACCAACTAACGACACTTCAAACACATGACCTTAATTCTCACGAATAATTCTAAAATAAATTAAGATCAAGAAATATAGAATCTACGCATCAAAACAAAGAAAAGAATACCCATATTACCTACTTTTGATTTGGGGTCAAAATGAACCCTCGAAATAGGCTGTCAAAAAAAGGACAAAATCAAAACTTTATTTCAAAAACATGTTTTTCATACTTTTAGGAATCTACAGCTTAAAATCCAAGTAAAATTGAATTAAAAATGAGGTTTAAATTGAAGAAAAATCATTTTTAGTCTTTACCGAGTAAAATCTTTGAAATTCATTTTAAAATCAAGAATCGAAGTTATTTTGAAGATGAAATCGAGGAAAAACAAGTAATTTAGATTGTTGTTGCAACCTAGTGCACCAGATTTTCTAAGTCCAAAATGGACTTCGACGGGGTGCTCGGGATTCATTCGAAATTCGATATACGCAAACGAACTATGTAACCACACTAAATTCAACTCTCCGGACTCAATGACGATATCTTATTTTTGAAAAAATATTATTTTAATATAGTTGACCCCTGAAATTCGAAATCACAATTTTTCAAATCGAGGGTCGAAATGAGATTTAAAAAACGTAAAACCTAACCAAACATGTTACCTCCCTAAAATTGACATTTCAGATCTGGTGGCGCAGTCCATTCAGACATCCATCACACATATCATAGATAACCATATAAGTCTCTTGAAGCCTCCAAAAACGATAATATCGCACAAAAGGCACCAAAATGCATCGACAATCGTGTCAATCATTTTCATACCTCAGAAATACCACAATGCAATTATGGAAGGAGTAAAATAGTTAAATCACACAAAAATACATATTTCACATATTTCAACGAATTTTTAGGTCATTACAAATATTTTTTTTTGTACTTTTCCCATTCAGATTTCTCTAAATTTTAGAAATTCTTGAACTCCTATTTCGATAATGGGTGATTGCACGAGTTGAGGAAGACTAACGGTTATGATGTATGAATATTGTATAAATAATATATATAAAAGTATATATATTGTTGATACACAATTATATAGTATTTTATATACAATATATATATGTGTGTGTGTGTGTGTGCGTGGCCATTTTATTTATGGATCGTACAGTTGTGTAAGGACGTGTAAGACTATCATTTTTTTGGTATGTATGTATAACTATTACACGATTTATATTCAACTGATATATTATATACATGCGGTCATTTTTTATTGTACAGTATTGATACATACATTATAAGATTGTATAAATAGTTATACAATATCGATACATTATATAACTGTTTGTACAATTTCGTTACACGTTTATACATCATTTATATAATATTAATTCATTGGTATACATTACATAACTATTTATATAATATGGATATATTAAAATAGCTATTTATACAATGTTGATACACGTTTATACACTATACCATATAGATGCATTACATAACTATTTATACAATATCGATACATTATATATACATTACATATACAACGGTTATTTGTGTTGAAGATTTCTTTTGTCACTTGTATGGAAGAAAGAGTTAGAAATTCGCACCACCATGTGAGAAAAAAACTGAGAAGCTAATACATTAGCAACATTCACTACCAAAAATTGCAGTTATTACCCATGATTTTTTTTAACCATTTAGCCATGGGTCACTTATGACAATAAAGAGGGTCTTTTGACTTAATTTTGGGCTATTTTTATGTAAAAAAAAAAATACGACTATATTTGTTGCAAACTAATTATTTTATCTACATCTATCTATATTTATCTATTATATTAAAAGTATGAATGGCCTTAGAAATATTATTTGAACTTTTAGCCCTTCATTAAAAGTTTCTGCTTTAGATAAAATCCTCTTTTTACTATTTTTTTTTTCAATTATTCTATCATTATCTTTATAATACTGGTATTTAATTTGAAGACTAAAATGTGTAATGTTTTTTTTTTGTATGTGTCGAAAAATTATAAATAATGTAATTAAAAAGAAAAAAAAAACTAAGAATCATCATTTTTTTTACCAAAATTGTTGTGCTGAAAATTAATACTTTTGTAATCAAATTGGTGTGATGTATAAGAGTACAATTTAAAAAGAAGACGCAAAAATTTTACTTGTATAAATACTTTTATTTTACTTATTTTTCTTATTAATCTAGGTAAGAATTCTTCATATGTAACCCTTCTAAATTAATTAGAAATTTACCTTATATAGAAGAGAATTTTTACAATTCTATTCAAATACTATTTTGTATCAAAGTTTGCAACAACCACACCGTCTTTTTACTATACTACTTCCGTAACTTTAAACAGCATAGGCTCTATTTTCAATTGTAGGGGGTGCAGATACATTGTGGGGTAAAATAGATCTATTATATCTATTTTTATTTGTGCGTGGATATTTCTTAACTTCTCTAAATATTTTTATTTTTATTTTTATTTTGAGTTTATTTATGTTAGTTTTATCGATATTCATATCTTGGGGGTGATTATATGGTATTTGGTTAAATGCTTTACTGTAGTATTCTTTATTTTTTTCTTAATTTTTGTAATTCTTCTATATTATTTTGAAGGTATTCTAAATATTATATATCTTTTGTTTCGAAATATCCAATTAGATTATCTTTCATAACTTTTTCTAATAATATTATTCCTTCCACATTTTGTCTCCAATATTTAAAATATTCATAATCTATCATTTTATCCTGTAATAATTGTAGAGTTACAAATTTCTGTATAATAATTTATCCTAATTGTATTGTAATGTATATCTAATTCTAGATTTTCAATGCTATTTATTATCTTGTGTTGTTCTTCTCGTAGCGAGTTTTTTAAATTATATAAACTATCACATGTACTGTTTTCTAAATTTTCTAGGGTTTTTTCTATCCATTTTAATTTTTCTTTTAGATTCTCCATTATTTTTCTAAATCGGTTTCTATAATTAATTTCTTCATTTATATTATCTTGATTTTCTCTAGTTTTTCTAATATATTCTAACATTTCTTAATCTGAATAATATCCATCTGGGTAATTATCCAGGTATAACTATTCTATCCAATTTATAGTTTCAATTTCATAGTCTAATACTTCTAATATTATTCTCTTAATATCTATAATTTCTATATCTCTAAGTATATATAAGATTAATATTTTAAGATTATCTATCATTTAAAATTGGTTAAATACTTTATTATAATATTTTTTAGTTTTTTATTTTAATCTCATTAATTCTTCTATATTTTCACTAAGAAATTGCATGTATTTTATATCTATTTTCCAAGATTCTAAATACATAATTTATCATAATTAGTATGTGGGTTTGGTATGTAAGTATTTATAAGAGTAGTTTGGTAGGTGTGGTATATAATTAATTCTAGTCATAAAATATCTATCAAATATTTTTTCCAATATGATTTTTCTTATATCTACTATTTCTATATCCTTAAGTACATATAAAACGAGTATTTTAAATTTATCTTTCATTTCGTCAGATAAATAATTATCCATTTTTCATAAAATTGTTATTTTCAAAATATTCCCTTTAATCATGCACATAACAAAATATGATCACTTTAGATTGTTATATACTAGATTATTCTTAAATAACATATTCTTCGATCACTATTAGCATGGTAATCTGAATGCTTTTCCCTTAAACAGCGCCTCTACTCTGATTAATCCCCTATCATGGCTTTCTTGCCTCACCGGTTTCACCTTTAGGATGACATAGTTCTTAGGAATTTTTCTCCTTTTCCACTTTGCTAATAAACTTCTTAACATGCTATTTTTTCAATAATTCTACTATAAAGCAACTAACATGAACTTATTTTATCATATCATGATTGTTAGGAATTTATGAATTTAGTTATTCATAATAGTAAATGAATATACCTGTTCTGGTAGTTTTGATAATTCTAAGCTTTGTTCCTCCATAGATTTTTCTATTGAAATATACCTATTTTTTAAATAATCAAATTATTTGTTGTAGATAAGAGAGAGTTTTTTGCTTCAATCATATGAAGGCTTACTTTCATCTGAGCAAGTGCTCGTTTATTTATATTCTTAGAAATGTAAACGCATACACTGTTTTTCTTTACATCTGTCAGCTACTTTAAAAAAGTAAGGAAAAATGTCTCTGCAAAGTCCTAAAGCTAATTTTTACACATGTCTAATCTAATAATGACACTACTTGCCAAAAAAGACTAAGAAAAGTCAAAAAGCCTAAGGCTACTCACATAATAATTTACGTAAAGCTATCTAGCTATTTTAAATCTTTCATATGTCTTTTTCACCTTTAATAACTTGAATTACTTTCTTTGTCTTCTTTCTTTATCCGTAGTTATCTTCTCTGTATCTCCATTATTGCCTCATATCTTGCATCTTTCAGCTATCGCTTTTATCTTCTTCTATTCCAGTTGAACTTCTGGGACAATATTATCTTCTCCATTACATGTTAAACATTGATGGTCTGGATATTTATGTCTAATTAGCTTGCAATATATGGTTAATAATTCTTCCAAAATAAATTTTTCTCTAATAGCTCTGGTGATAGGTTTTTTCGTCAAGATCCATTGCCTAACGTCTTCCATATCTGCTTCTCGTAGTTCCTTTAAATTTGAGTATAATATTATATTACCTCTTGAATAATAAATCCATATGGGATTTTTGTTGCAATAAGTGTTTGCTAACTCTTGAAGGATTGTGGATAGTCTGATAATTCTCTTATTTGCATAAAAATTTTGTATCTCAATTCTAGGTATTTTTGGTTGTGGAATAATATCTTCTGGTATAATCATATCTCGGGTCATTCCTATTTTTACAACTTGTATGGGTGATTAAACTTCATCATGCAATATCTCTGCTGGTGCCGTGTAAAATTTTATAAAAAATAGGTTACTTTTGGTTATTCTCTTAAAAATGTTAAATGAATCATATATTTCTGGTATATTGGATATTTCATTTCTATCTTGGGCATATATGGTATTAACTAGTCCATATTCGTAACAGGTTTTAACTAGATTTGGATTGGTTTTGGGTAAAGTAATTAGCTTATTGTATCCGGTTAGCTTCTGGGTTATATAATTTGTATGTGGTTCTTGGATGTTTATAGCTCTGAGGTTAGTATTTAAGAAGGTTTGTATTTGGTGAATATTTTCTATGTATGTTCGGGTTGTATAGTTGTAGATCTTTTTATCTTGGTTTAAACTGTCGCGGTATGTGGTAATTTGTGGGGGTATGAACATGGGATCTTTTGGTGTATATGGAATATATGGCTTATCAAATAGCTTGTTTAGATTCATATTTGTATTTTTCCTAACTCCTTTGCTTGTACCTGCAGAAGTAGATTGATAAACGTTATGGGTTTTACGGAGTATCCCAACATCTCCTTCTAGCTCTAGAATTTTAATGTCTTCTGATCGACATAGCTCTGCACAATGCTGAGTTATCTGATTTGTAGCTTCAGACTTCAGTTTAACTTCATTAGTCTTTAGATTTTCTATTTCACTACCCATACTGTCCACTTTCATTGAAAGCGTAGTTAGGGTTTTGACTATCTTTTCTAAAGTATCATCTTCTATTATATCAGTCTGTGTAGCTTTGTCTTGATATGTAATCTGCAATAACATTTTTGTTTGTACTAATTACTTCAATTGTAAATGTAAAATTTAATATATTCAATACTAGTCTCCGAATCTCTTTTGTTGTAATTGAATTTTGTATTTTCTTTGTTAGCCACCAACGTACCTGTGTATTATCTGTTCATACAATAAACTTGTTATATACAATATATGGCTCAAATGCTAATAAACATTTATATAATGAGCATAATTCTTTTCTATTTATTTTTCATTTTATTTCTGTTTCATTAAACGTACCTGAGTAGTATCTACAATGGTGTTCTAATTTTTCTTCTTCATATCTATATTTAAGTACTCCTCCATAACTACATTCACTAGCATCTGCTTCTACTATATATATAAATTTTCTATTTTCGCCTGGAAATTGTAATTTTGGTAATTCTTTACAAAGTATTTTTATTTTCTGAACTTGTTTTTTGTCTTCTTCATTGTAATTATATTCTACATCTTTTTTTAATTTTTTCTGTAAAGGCTTTAGGTTTTCTGCTAATTTTGGTATATATTCTCTTACTTGGTTTACTAATCCTAAAAATGATTGTAATTTCTTTTTTTATCTGATTCTTCTTTTGAATTTATTATTTTTTGTACTATTTGTTGTTGTATTTTTACTCCACTTTTATCTATTTGTATTCCTAAAAATTCTATTTGATTTTTCATAATTTCATCTTTCTTCTCACTTAAACTTATTCCCAAATTTTCTATTATATCTGTAAATTATTCTAATAACTTTAAATGTTCGTCTTTTGTTTTTGTATATAATAGTATATCATCTATGTATACTATATAATTAGGTAATTGTTTAAAATAACTATCCATAAAATGTTGGTATCTACCTGGTGCATTTTTATATCCAAATGGTAGTACATTCCATTTATAAAATCCTTGTGGTACCGTAAATGCAGTTAATTCTTTAGATTCTTCTTCTAACTTTAAATGGTAAAATCCTGATTTACAATCAAATTTACTAAAGTAATTATATCCTTGTATTTGTCTTATTTTTAATATCTTATTTGGTATTGGGTAATTATATGTCATAGTTTTTGCATTTAAATTTCTAAAATCAATAACCATCCTACTTTTTCCTCTTTTTTGTTCACTATGTTTATTTACTATAAATACTGGGCTATTATGTTTACTATTATTTTTTTGTATATATTGTTTTTCTAATAATTCTTCTATGTGCATTTTTAATTCTTTTAAATCATCAACATTATATGTTAATGGTTTCTGGGTTATTATGCTATTTTTATCTATTAATTCAATTTTTATAGTAGTTTTATATTTTTCCTATCCTTTTAATGGATCTTCACTATATAATTGTTCTAATGTTTTCTTAATTATTTATATCTTATTTATTGAAAATATAGTTATTTCCTTTTTATTTATTAAAAATACGACTAGATCTATTGTATCTTCAGTATTTTTTATATTTTCTAATTTTTGTGTAATTTTTTCACTTCCTTCTATCCCATCAGTTTTCTTTCTTATTTTATTAGTAACTCTTTTTGCTCTTACTTTCTGTTTACATGGTGTTGTAAACCACCAATCCTCTCTAATTATTATATGTGGGTATAATATATCTAAAAACGGCATTCCTAAAAGCATATCTTTTGATGTTAGCTCATAATTATAGATTTCTTCTATTGTTAATATTTTATCCCATACTTGTGTTTTTATATTCTTAGCTTTATAAGTAATTAAGCTTCCTTTGTTATTAAATCCTTTAACTATTATTGGTGTTTTAATTTATCCCATTTACCTTTTGGTAAACAATTATATCTACATAAATTAGTTTTTGCTCCTGTATCTATCATAGGCGTATAATATCTACTGGAATACCTTTCTACTACTATCTTCATTAATACATATATTTTCATATCATGTTAAAGCTCTTCTTAAGAATAATTTCCCTCTGTTGTATGTTATGGATACCACTTGTCCTCTGGTGCTAAACCTTAACTTGCTGGCAATTGGGACACTTAGCCACGAATTCTACGATATCCTTCTTTATGCAATTCCTATAAAAGACTTCCCACAAATCATGGTACATCTTAGTGGCTCCTAGGTGAATAGAATATCGAGAACCATAAGATTTTGCTAACATTTAATGCCTCAAGTCATCTACATCTAGAACACATTATATACCCTGACAGAAAAGAACACCATCTCCCACTTGGGAGAAAACCTCTACCTTTTAATTTTGAATGACCTCCTTCAACTTAAGAAAAATAGAATCTCTATTTTTATTTTCCTTTACCTCAATGACCAATGAAGATTTTGAACCATTCTGAACCCAAACACTACCTTCAGTTGAATCAACAAATCTAACTCCCAATCTAGAAAGCTGATGAACCTCAGAAACTAACTCTTTTTTATCATCCTCTACATGAGAAACACAACCCATGAAAAATCTTCTAAGGTCATAAGTCACCATATTGGACTTACTCAGGTGATATAGACACTTAATCATACTACTTCAACAACTGTAGCCATTTTCTCTAATGAAAATTTAGATCTTTTTGGCTAAAAACATATTGAAGACTCTTGTGATCACTGAACACATCAACATAGACCCCATAAATATAATGCCCTCCAAATCTTTAAGGCAAACACGACTATTGCCTACTCAAGATCATTAGTCGGGCAGTTCTTCTCATAAGGCTTAAGCTGTCTAGAGGCATATTATATAAATTTTCCCTACTGCATCAATAAACAATCAAGACCACCCCTGGAAGTATCACAATATACTACAAAACCATCAGAATCCTTTAGTAGAGTCAAAACTAGAGTGGAGGCAAGTCGAGTCTTCAATTTCTGAAAACTTGTCTCACAAAAGTTGGACCATTATAATTTGACTTTTTCTGAGTCTGTTTGGACATAAGAGAAGAAATAGAGGAAAATCCTACAATGAACTATCTATAGTAACTGGTTAAACCTAAGAAACTCCTGATTTCTGATGGAGAGATGGGTCTAGGCCAATTGTTCACTACTTTGATATTTTGAGGATCAACTAGAATGCCTTTACCGAAAATGATATGACCAAGGAACACTACTAATTTCAAACAGAATGCACATTTGCTGAATTTAGCGAATAATTAGTGATATTTAAGAGTCTGTAAGATAATCATCAAGTGATTTGCATATTCGCCCTCACTTTGAGAATAAATGGAGATGTCTTCTATAAAGACTATAATGAACATGTTCAAGTACTGCTTAAACCACCTATTCATCAAGTCCATAAAAGCTATAGGAGCATTTGTTAGTCTAAAAGACAACTACAAATTTGAAGTGACCATACCAAGTCCTGAAGATTATCTTTAGGATGTCACATTCTTTGACTCTGAGCCAATGGTAGCCAGATTTAAGGTCTATCTTAGAGAAATAATTAGCACCCTAAAGTTGGTCAAACATGTCATCAATCCTGGGGATGGGATACTTATTCTTGATTATGACATTGTTCAGCTGACGGTAGTCAATGCACATTCTGAGAGAACCATCTATCTTGAGAACAAATATAACTGGAGCACCTTACAAAGAGAATATTAGCCTGAAAAAACCCTTGTCTAAGAGATCTTTAAATTTTTTTTCAATTTCTTAAGCTTATTTAGAGCCATTATGTAAAGTAGAATTGAGATAGGCTTGGTATCTAAAAGAAGATCTATTCTGAAGTTAATTTCCCTCTATGGAGGAACTCTAGGCAGATCTTCAAAAAACACTGTTGGAAATTCATTCACTACTGGAACTACCTCAAGACTCATAATTTTGAAACATGAGTTTTTGACTCGGACAAGATGATAGATGCAACCCTTGGAAATCATTTTCCTTGCCTAAAGAAAAGAGACAACCGACCTATAGGCACTAAGGTACTACCCCTACATTCCAAGACTGGCTTATTGGGAAATTGAAACTAAACTGCTCTATTTCTATAGTCAACTAAGTCATAGAAAGAGTGGAGCCAATCCATGCCAAGAATAACATAAAAAATCGATCCTCTCTAATTTTCCAAAATTAACTGAAGAGACTTTTTGGGATACTGTGACTAGGCAGTTCCTGTATACCCAGCTGGCTATGATTAAACTACTGACTAGAGTATAAATTAAGAAGGTTTCTTCAAGAAATTTGAGACTAACACCAAAATCTACTACTATAAAAGGAGTTACACATGAAAGTGTGTCTCATGGGTCTAAAAATGTAAAAATATAGAGGTGAAATACTTGCAATGTACTAGTAACTATATAAAGAGAATCCTCCTGATCCTATCGAGTCTGAAGGGCATAAATCTTATTTTGATGCTCTCAACTAGTTTCACTAGAAGTGGCACCCTACTGAGTCAAGTGACCTACTAGAACTGATGAGGAGTTAGTTTGACCCTACTGACAAATATTTTTACCCTTATGCACAAATATTGGGCAATCACTTATCATATGGCCTAACTTGCCGCACCCAAAACAAGAATCACTACCCATCATGCAGTCACCCTTGTGGTTCTTACCATATTTTTTGCAAACTAGGTTGGTGTGAACATTATTCACGTTACCATAGAACTTAGAGCGTGGCACCATATTACGAGTATCATGTCTGAATTTAGGCACTAGAGCACTGGTAGAATATGGGGCTGAGGCTAAAGATTTTTAGAGAACTGTGAATGATTCCCACCATCTAACCTCGGCTAAGATATATTAAAGCTACCAGTTCTAGCCCTCTTATTTTCCCATTCTTTTTCTTTGATCTTCTCCGCTTTGATCTATTGGACGTAAACCATCAATCGAGAGATATCCATATCCTTAAACAACATGGTCATTCTACACTTCTTAACCACATCCTCAAAAACACCATAAATAAACTTGCTTATTCGAGGCCTAGAATCGGCCAGCATAATTGGAGAATACCATGCCAACTAAGTAAACTTGAGAGAATAATTCTTAACACTCATACTACCCTACTTTAAGTTGATTAACTCAAGCACTTTGGATTACCTCAACTTAAGCAAGAAGAACCTATCGAGAAATTCAGTAGCAAACTTGTCCCGCTCTACTATCTTGCATCTATACCTCAATCTTCCTTCCACTACTTATACTAAGTATAATCCACTCCTTTTTATTGGTAAGAAGAAAAATCAATACTTTTACTTAAAGTGACACCCATAATTTCCGTCACTTTCTTAACACTATCTAAAAACTCCTATGGATCCTCCTTAGACTT
Organism: Capsicum baccatum var. pendulum; assembly: GCA_030864225.1. NCBI lineage: Eukaryota > Viridiplantae > Streptophyta > Magnoliopsida > Solanales > Solanaceae > Capsicum > Capsicum baccatum. The sequence continues at coordinate 90,186,904 of CM061560.1, read as the reverse complement.
AGACCCAAAGAATATTGATGGATTAATTTGAGTGAAATCCCAGATTCTAGATGTTGTTGTATTCACTATTGGGTTGGCTAGGTCAATAGACTACTAGTTGTTTTGAGCAGTCATAGATAGGGCTAGTATGGTGAAAGCAGCCCTAAACTCAGTATTTCAGACTTGCTCATTTAAAGGGTCTTCGAGACCTGGCAGTGGTGCTTTCTAGTTTCCATTTCTTCTTCTATTGGTTCTCTTGGGAGGAATTTTTTATAAACAGATAGAGGACAAATTAGAAAAAGAATTTTAATATAGCTCATTCATTATTGCGCGACATGAATTCTAAAATAAGTGAGCCTTTCCTAAAATATTTTGTAGCCTCTTGCCCATAAGTGTGGTATATTTCACACTCGTGAATAAGAATCTAATTAATGTAACTTTCATACACCCTAGGACACCTTTAAACTGCTTCTCTGATACTAAGTTTGTCACGACCTGAGACTACTCCTTAGTCGTAACACAATGCTTAAGTCTCAATTGACCCTAAGCTAACACATGTCCTTACATGCATTAGAATAATGAATAAAGTAACAATATACTAGGCGGAATCTAACTAAAATAACTAGTAGAAACCATAATAATGTAAAACCAAATACCTAATAAAATTGCTAGAGATGACTTGGGATCAGTTTGTTAAGGCCTTTTGGAGAGATTTTCACTTTATTGTCTGAGGGATAGGATTAGAGATGAATTTGATCACTTGAATCAGGGCTCTATTACTATTACGAAGTATGAGGCATGTTTCCATGCTAGGTCTAGATATTTTTATACTAGTATTACAACTGAGTTTGAGAAGATTCAAAAGTTTGGGAAGGTGTTAGATATTTCTCTTCAGCTAGATACTACTCAGACTATAGTGTATGGAACATTATTTCGAGTATAATGGATCATTCTCGGATGAATGGGTCTTTTCTTTGAGGATTTTTGGAAGGTACCAAGATGGTGCATCGTCAGGGCGAGTTTAGTGGTCAAACTACATGAGGTAAAGATTTTAGAGGTTTTTGTGGGTATCATAGTAGACTAGTGCAGGCATATTTGCATAGTTCAGTTAGTGGGTCCTATGGTTCAGTAGCTTCAGGTAGTTGTTCGAGCTCAGTCGTAGCTCCTTCTATAGAGTTGGGTCATAGAGATTGCTTTGTATATGATAAGATTGGCTATTTAGAAAAGTACTGTCCTTGTTGTGTATTTAGAGCAACTCCTAGTTTAACTGTGAGAGGCAGAGGTTATAGTAGAGGTGCACTGGGCAGAGGTAGTATTTCCCATAGTGGTAGTCGTAGGGCTACTTAGCCAGGTGGTTATCATGGATAGTTCTATGTTATACCTACCAAACTAGAGACAGAGGATTCTGACACTATTATCATAAGTATCATCCCTATTTATTGTATATTAGTATCTATATTATTTTATCTAAGGTTGACTTTCTTCTATGTGTCTGTATATATTGTGATTTGAGTTTTGATTTTGCTAGTAAGCCCCTTGGAATGCCTATTCATATATCTATCTCTGTAGAAGAATCTTTAGTGGTAAAACAGGTGTATTGATCCTGTGTTTTGACTTTTGTGGGTTGTGAGACTTGGGTAGATTTTATTGTCTTAGACATGGTAGATTCCAACATCATCTTGGGTATGGATTAGTTGGTCCCTTACCATGTTTTCCTAGATTGTTATGCTAAAACCATGACTTTAGATCCACCAAAATGTGCCAAGGATAGCTTAAAAGGGTACATATTATTCATTCAGGCTCGTTGCGTGATTGAAGGAGGTGTTTATCTTATTTGTCTTATTTTGTAATACTAGCATTATTTTACCTCATTTTTTGGATTCTGTTCATATTGTCCATGAGTTCATGGATGTGTTCTTTACGGATTTACCTGGTATACCTCTGGATTATGATATAAGTTTGCCACTGATGTTGTGTTAGGAACTAGGCCAATTTTTATTCCTTCTTAAATGATGGACCATGTAGAATTGAAGTAATTAAAGGATCAATTGCAGGAGTTATTGGATAAGGGATTTATCCAACCTAGTATATCACCTTGGAGTGTGCCTATTTTGTTTGTGAATAAAAAAGATGGTTCCATATGTATGTATATTGATTATCAATAGTTAAACAAGGTGATGGTTAGTAATAAGTATCCTCTTTCTCGTGTTGACGATTTATTTGATCAACTTCAAGGTGCTTTAATATTTTCAAATATTGATTTGATATCGGGGTATCACTAGTTGAGGATTGGAGCTTCAAATATTCAGATATAGCTTTTTGGACTCGATATGGTCATTATGATTTCTTTGTCATATCCTTTGGGTTGACCAATGCCCCAACCGTGTTTATAGAGTTGATGATTTGGGTGTTTCGATTGTATTTGGACTCTTTTAGCATTGTATTTATAGATGATATCTTTGTTTACTCTAAGAGTGGGGTAGGCCATAACAAGTATTAGTAGATTGCACTTCAGAGGTTAAGAGATGAGAAGTTGTAGTTTAAATTCTCCATGTGCAAGTTTTATCTGGAGTCTGTCTCCTTCTTAGGTTATGTTGTGACCAAGGATGGTATTATGGTCGATTCATCCAAGATTATAATGGTTCATGATTGGGATTGGTGAACATATCCTATCGAGATTTAGCATTTTGTTGGATTAGTAGGATATTATCGATGCTTTGTTGGGGCTTTTTATCTATTGGGCTCCTTTGACTAAGTTGACTCAGAAGAAGATTTTCTTTCAGTGGTCTGATGCTTGGGAAGTGAGCTTTCAAAATCTCAAATATTTATTGACATCAGCTCCTATATTGACTTTGCCAAAAGAAGGCATATATTTACCATCTTTTGGGATGCTTCATGTGTTGGGTTGGGTGCTTTGGCATTACATACCAGATGAGTCTCTTATCATTCATTGGGATCCAGTCTAGTTAGATGAAAGTATGCCTTTTGTTGAGGAGCCCGTCTCCATTATAGCTAAGGATATTAGACGATCACATTCTAGAGATATTCCAATGGTTAATGTGTAGTGGAAACACTACCTTATAGATGAGGCTACTTGGGAGGTTGAGTCTAATATATGTGGTATTTATCCCCATCTTTTTACTGATTTAGGTATTTCTCTAACCTTTAATTTGAGGAAGAACTAGTGGTGTATGATTTAATGACTTGATTTTTTGGTAACCTTTATGAAATATTCAAATCTATATGATTTGACCAATTTACCCCTCCTTGTGGTTTCTTTATGGTATTTCTAGGGCGTGGGGATGATTGACATGGTTCCCAATGTATTTTGGTATGATTTGTGCGAGTTAGTGATTTTTGATGGACTGAAAAGACTTATAGTTGACTTTGATTAGCATTATTAATCTTTGTGTCGGATGGCAAAATGGATGAACCAACAGATTCAAAACATCAATTTTAGGTTGGTAACACAATCGGTCTGGTTTTATAACTTTTATATCTCATTTAGACCCTCGGTTTGAAAAGTTGTAAAATTGGATTTCGAGGGTCAACTTTGTGAAAACATCTTTTAAAAATCTAATATCATCATTAAGTCCGGAGTATTGAATTTGATAAAATAGCATAGTTCGTTTGCATTCTCAGGATTTCAGATAAATCCTGAGAGGTTTGCAGAGACTTGGAATCCAGCTGGATCACCACTCAACTGGTGCACCGCTTAAGCAACGCTTTGGTTACTTAAGTGACTGAGCTTGTCAATCAAAGTGTCTCTTAAGAGGCAGTAGTCTCTCTTAAGCGACAGCCTGGTCGCTTAAGCGACAAGGGCCACAATCGTGGGTATCTCTTAAGGGACACTTAGTCTCTTAAGTGATGTCCAATAAAGTGACCAAATGGCCTTTTAAACAATGCTTGGGCAATATAAATGCCCTTTTTGCAATTTTTCACTATTTTGGGGACTTGGAGCTTGGAGTTTTTGAGCATTTTATTCCATTTTCAAGCTAGGATAAGCTCCAAATCCCTATTTTAACTACGTTTCTTCAATATTTATCATTTAAACCTTGTTAGAACCTAGATTAAAAATTCAAATTTAGGGATTTTAGCTCGAACAACGTAAATTAGTAATTCTTTGGTTTAAAACCCAATTTCAACTCGTTACTTGGGTTTTCTTCTATGAGTTCCTTTAATCATTTGAAATGTATTTTTTGACAAAAAAATTGGTTTTCCACTTCTTTTTTAAAGACCCATTTCGGGGGTCCATTTTGACCCTGACCCAGAAATGGGTAATATGGGTATCGTTGGCCTTTTTTTGATATGTAGATTTTATACTTGTATGTTTTAGTTGATTTTGGGTCTGTTCGGGAGGTGAAAGCTCGAGTTGAATGCTTGTTTGTATTGATTTTTTGCATTCAAGTTAGGTTATGGCTTAACTTTTTTCATACTGAGATGGGTAGTTAATATTGGTATAGAAAACCATGTTATGAGTGTGGGAACTAATCACGAAAATGGCTTTATTGTTGTTTTGTGCTCGTGCTGGGGCATGTACCATTGTTATTTTGTTGTGTTGAGATGTTAATCATTATGTATGACTGTGTGGGGTCTTGTATGTTGGTATTGACCTTGGGGTAATAGTGGTTTTTCTTTGTGGTAATTGTGCAATTTGGAATTTATGTGGTATCAATGGTATAATGTTGTGTACATTACTCTATTGGTATATATATTATTTGAATTCAATAATGGTTGGCATATTGAGTGAATTTCTAGCTCACATAGTTGGTTGATTGGTAAGATTTGGATATTCTCATTCTAGTTGGCTGTGAGCATTACATTTTTATGTCATATATACTTATGAAACATTAGTACCACTGTGCAAATACTGGAAACTAGCTTGTGACATTATTATAGAGCCTTTGCCGAGGGATATGCCAGAGAAGAGTCATAGATATTGGTATTAGACAATAGATTGTGTATGGGTTATGAACCCCTCAAAATTCTACCTTGAAGCACAACTCAGTAGTTGTATATGGAGGTTATGCGACAACCTCGAGCATCATATCATCATCATCTTCTTTATTATATTTCATACATACTATGTTCATTCTGTGTCGTATTATTAACCTTGATGTAATATCCATCTATTGGTACTTCTTTCCCTATACTTGTACTTGGTATACATGTATATTGGTGTTTGTTTCTTGTATTGGTGTATATTATATGTGTATATTATAGAACGGTTAGTGGAGATAGTATGGGAAACTATTTAGGATATTTTTCGATTGTAGGTGATGTTCCCATAGTGTGTATTTTATATGTTTTATTCTCTACTTTTCTCAGTCGGCCTATAATACCTATTGAGTACAAGTAGACCGTACTTACCCCTTCTGTGCCCTTTCGGTGCAGATCCAGGTATGAGTGCACCACATGGGAGCTAATTCAGGCGGTACTTGGAGTCTATTTGAGGTAGCAGTTGATTTATGCATCCGGAGTTGACAACTATATTTTCTTATCTAGACTATCTTATTTGTATTCAGAGAAAGAGGTTGTTCCTTTTTGGATATCCTATGTATGTTTTGACTTTGAGTTGAATTAGTTAGTTCTTTTATTGTGACACCAAGTTTTGGGATACATGTATGGTATCTTTGGTTGTGTATTTCCCATTTTTCCTACATATTTGTGGTTCGACTCTGTTCTAAGGGTCTTGCATTGGGTTTTGGTATTATCTTTCATTTCATATCAGTTAGGGTAATAAGCTTACTTTTCAAGTCTTATCCCGATAAATGCCATCATGAACCTTAGTTTTTGGGTCTTAACACTACTCTATTCCATCCTAGCATGGCAAATATGGTAGCAGATATCTTGATCTAGATGGTAGTATGGTATGTTGGTAGTGATTTCGATTTCAGAGAAGTCATTGGCTTGGGACATTTATTCCTTAGCCAACTTGATAGTTCGACTTGATATTTTGGACTCAAGGAGGGTCCTTGCTAGTGTTGAGGCTTAGTCTACCTTAGTTAAGCAGATTTAGAGTTGCTAGTTTGAGGATAGTAGACTTTGTGGCATCCTTGATTAGGTTCTGAGGGGTGAGTCCAGGAGAGGCTTCCTTAGATTTAGAGGGTATTTTGAGATATTATGGATGAATTTGTGTTTCAAGGTTTGGAGACTTGATTAAATTTATATTACGGGAGGCTTACAACTCCAAATATTTTCTTCACCCTATATAACTAAGATGTATAGAGATTTGAGGCAGCATTACGGGTAGAGTGGTATGAAGAGAGATATGGTAGACTTAGTAGCCCATTGCCTATGTTTGCAGTAGGTAAAGGTCAAGCACTAGAGACCTGGTTTGGATTCAAAGATTGCCTATTTCTAAGTGAAAGTGGTAGCGGATCACTATGGACTTTGTTAGTGGTATAACTCCCACTTCACGTATTTTCGGTGGGATTTGGGTCATTATGGATCGCTTGACTAAATTAGTGTATTTTCTCCCTATTCAGATGTCTTTCAGTGTTAAGAGGTTTGCTCGTATCGATATTTGTAAGATAGTTTGACTCCGTGGAGAACCCATATCTATTATTCCAGATAGAGGCTTAGTGTTCACTTCTAGCTTCTGGAGGACTTTTTAGGAAGATTTGGGTACTCAGGTTGACCTCATCACCGCTTCCACCCTCACATCGATGGGCATTCGTAGCATACTATTTAGGGTCTTGAGGATATGCTCCATGCATATATTATGTACTTTAGAGGTCAATTGGAGTAGCACTTAGGCTTAGCAAAGTTTGCCTATAATAATACCTATCATTCGAGCATTGAGATGACGCCATTTAAGGAAGTATACGGTAGGTGTTGTCAATCTCTAATAGGTTGGTTTGACACCTTTGATATTAGGCACTGTTGTACTTACTTACTTTGTAAGTCATTAGATAGTGTCTGGGTGATTCAGATAGGTTGAAGACAACTCAGAGTAGGCAGAAGAGTTATGTAGAACGTAGACTTCGTCCTTTAACCTTGGAGTTGGTGATCGAGGCTTCCTTCAAGTATCACCCGTAAAGGTTGTGATAAGGTTTAGGAGGAGGGTTAAGCTCATCCCCAGGTATATTTGGCCATTTGAGATACTTCAGAAATTTGGAGAAATAACTTATGAGTTGGTCTTGTCCTTAGATTTTGTAACTGTTTACCTAGTTTTCTAGACGTCTATGCTACAATGGTTTATCCCAGATAAGTCTCACATGCTTTGGTGGAACTCGATTCAATTAGGTGAGAGGTTAACTTTCGTGGAAGAGCTAGTTCTCATATTAGCAGGGGATGTCAGGTTGTTGCACTCTAGAGAGATCCCATTGGCTAAGGTTCAGCGGATACACTTCCCAGTCGATGAGGGTACCTGAGAGATTGAGAGTGAGATATAGGCCCAGTATCCCCACCTCTTTGAGCCTTCAGGTGCACTTTGATCCTTTATTTTCCTAGACCAAAGTCCTTCTAATATTGGATATTGTAGTGACACTCTAGGTCATTTTCTATATTTTTGCACTATTTAGTCATTTACGACTTTTCCATAGCTGCACCAAGTCATATATGACTTGCTGGATATGACAGTTTGGTTACTGGGTAGTTCATTTGTTTTTTTAGAGACAATTCCCTATTTTAAAGATTTTGTTGTTGAAAAATGGGTATTGATCTTAAACTTAATGTTAATGGCCTCATATGCCAATTCTGAAAGTTTCATTAGATCCAAAAAATTGATTTTAGGTTAGGGAGACCTTTGGTTTGGGTACGAGGCTTCCAGACATATTTTGGGCTATTGGGTGGATTTTGGTTAAAATAACCATTTAGGTGTGGGACCTACATTTCATCAACATGAGCTCAAATGGAAACTTAATGGCTCCGTTAAGTCTATAATATTGAATTTGGTAGGGTATCATAGTTCGTTTGCATTCATGTGATTTCAAACAAATCCCAAGGGTCCGATCGGAAATTTGACACTTAGCTAAATATGCTGGCGAGCTTCAACAAGTGCAGGCCACAAATGGCCTTCACATTCACGAGTCCCTTAGATGCATTTGCAAAGGACATAGTAACTGGCTATCGCAATAGAAATGACCTTATCCTTGTTTGTGAAGGCCAAGTTCATTAGTTATCTCGTTTGCGGGATGGTCTTTGTGTTCGAGAAAGGTAAGTGGAATTGTGGTCAACTTTGCAATGGGGTATCTGCGATCGCGAAGAAGGGACCCTCAATAATATTAAAAGTTATGGATCCCGACCCCTTTTTCATTTATTTCATTATTTTAATAGTGTGGCATCCTGAGGAAGCTTCTAGGAAGGGATAAGCTCTAATTTAATAGACTTTTTTTAGCTTCATTGGGATTCAGGTAGGCTAGGCTCACATTCATCATATATTGAGCTTTATTATGGTATTATTATAGTATTATGCTAGATTTGGGTTGGAATTTATGGCTAAGTTGTATGTTTAGTGAAATTTGAAATATTTAGCTGGTTAGAGTATTGTGTTTACGTAGGATTGACTCATTCCCTTTTTTTATTGAGTTAGATTATTGTATTACGACTTATTTAGACTTACTTAACACCTGTTAGTAGAACTTGTAATCCTTAATCTATTTTGGGTATAAATTTCCGTAGTATGGACTTTCGAGGTTAGTAGCGGGCCCTGATGACCCTCTTTTTAGTCAAATATCCTAATTAGCTTCTTGTATACCTAGGAGGGTCTTCTTTCATTGCCTTACAAATATTCTTGAGACTTAGTATGATTTAGACATCTTTCCAACTCTTGACTAGACATGTTACATTATGCCTACTTTAAAGATTGGTTCGAGTCCAACACTTACTATTCTCTTATGATACTAAATTTCTGATTTGGTCTGGTATTTATTGTTAACTTATGGTGTTAAGGATCCGGTTTGAGTCCAGTAGTTATGGTATGAAAAGGGTTCATATATATGGTTTTGGTTATCAGTTTCTTTACAATTACTATAGTTGTCAGTAGTTCTTTCTTGATTGTATCCATCGAGCTTATGGAGGCTCGATTGGGTTATTTTATCTTGTTTGTTCCTTCTGAGCTTATGGGGGTCCAATAAGACTGTAGTTAGCTTATATTACTTTGACTTTGTATACCTCGTTATTTATTATCTATAAGCTGAAGTATTATTTCAAGTTTACCCCTTCATCCCTAACCTTAGTTTGCTTTCTCCCATGTTATTATGCTTTTATCATGATCTAGCTCAATCGGCCAATGATGCCTACTGAACCGTTGTTTGTGGTACTCATCTTACACTTCTGCATATTCTTTTGATGTAGATTCGAGTACTAGTCACCATTATTGACAATACATCCAACTTTCTTTTAGGACTCGAAGATATAGTGAGCTTTTAGAGTCGGAGTTGATGCTCTCTTCTTCGACTATTTTTGGACAGTCTTTTCTTTTGACACTACCTGTATATTGACATTATTTAGTACCTATCTTTTCTATTTAGTAGCTATTGTACCGACCTTACTAGGTCATAGGATACTTTTTTGTACAATTTTCTCATTTAATGTTTTTATTACATAACTTGCACCTATATTTACTTGTTTACAATCCAATTGTATGATTCTTTTTTAATATTTCTTGTTCCTTCCACCAGTTAGCCCATTACTAGCATTTTGGTCTATGTTTTAACTTACCTACTAATGGGTTAAAATAGGTATCACCATAACTCGAGAAATCAGGTCGTGACAAAAGCGAAAGTCGCGTAAGCGAATAAAGGGTCATTTCAGCGAAGGGGGCCTTAGCGACGTTGGGACTGCTTAAGCAAAGCCCAGCAATTATGGCTTGGTCTCTAAAGCAACATCTCATCCGCTTAAGCGGTGGTCTCTTAAGAGACCATTTGGCTGCTTAAGCAGCCAACACTCGTATGGTATGTAAGTTTTTTCTCGTTTTACTTAATTTTTGGACCTTTGAGCTTTGGGTTTGGACGATTCTTCAGGGTTTCTTCACCAGTTGAGCTTGGGTAAGGTCCAAAATATATTCTCATTATTTTTGTCGATTATATCACTAAAAACACCTTTAAAATAAAAAAGAGGGATTTTTACTGGTAAAGTTTAAAAAGGATTTTTTTTTTCAATTTGAACCTTATTTTTAATGGTTTTTGCATGGGCTTTATCTAGTAGACTCCTATAATCTTGAGGAATGTGTTTTTAAAATAAAATTTTAGTTTTACCCTTTTTATTTTTTAACTTATTTTTAAATCTGTTTTGGATCTGCCCTAAATATGAGCAATATGGATATTGTTGGCTTTGTTTTAATGTGTAGATGCAATATTTGAATGGTGTTATTGACTCTGAGGCTATTCATAAGGGAAAGGCTTTGTGTTGAAGCACTTTAAACTAAAATTTTATTGTTTCGAGGTAGGTTAGGGCTTAACTTCGTTCAGAATGAGTTGGGTAGTTAATAAATACGTAAGACATGTTATAGGTTGGAGGAAAATATTTATAAGGTTTATATTTTGAGATTGTTTTTACTATTGTACCCCCATTTTGAGGCCTATACTTTGGTATGGTTATGATATCTTATATTGTGTGTTGCCTATGTGGGGGATTTATTGGACCTCTGCCTTATTTGTGCACTAAAATGCCTTTATTCTAGATATGATTCCAGTGTAAGGGCTTATTTTTCTAACGTATGCCTTATTTGATCATTGGTTACTTTTATCATGATAAAATACCCAAGTTAGGGATTGATATGATATTAATAATGTCTTGCATGCATATTTATATTGATGGTGCCTAAGTAGAGTTGATAATGATGAATTTTGTATATATTGAGTTGATTGTGAAAATTACATCCTCATCCATACATATACATTCATGAGATATTGATACCATTAAGAAACATTATTTTTGAAATAATATAAGAAATTTTATTGAAAACCCTCTCCGTGAACACGATTTGGAGAGATGAGGATGCGTTAAGATTGAGATTGAGATTGAGATATAATATATAGGTTGCAAACCCCTATGGGCCATTCCTGCTGCGACCTTGGTGGGTGTATATAAAAAGTCATGAGATGACTTTCATCATTCATCCCATCTACATTGTATTGCATTATATTTACATACGCATCTTGCTTGTTTTCCTTAGTTTTATTGACTTCCACTTAGTTTTAGTGTATTTTCCTTTATATATGCGATGTTTCTATTTATGTGTACTTATATATGTTAAAACTATCTTTAGAGATGATGTGAGCAATTGTTTGAGACTTTTTTGTTTGTAAGTGATATGCTTATTGTATATTTTACTTATATTATTTTCTGCTTTACTCAATCAGCCTATAATAACTAATGAGTACAAGTAGACCGTACTAATCTCTACTGTGCTCTTTCGGTGCAGATCCTAGCACGAGCACTATGCCAGGTAGCTATATTTGTGTATGAGAAAGTTGAAGACTCAAGGTACTGGCATTCTCTAGGTATCTAGAGTCATTCCCAGGCCTCATTCTATGTTTATTTATGTCTTTTGTCATTTCGGAAATAGATGTTACATTTCAGACTCAGTTGTATTGGTAGATGTTCTGTACTTATGACACCAGGTTTTGGAATTTAGATTGTGTATTTCATTTAGACTTCCGCTTTGGCTTATGTTTTAGGGTTTGACTTCATTCTAGAAGTCTCGCCATGATTTGATTTATTATTGTTTTTGAATTTTCTTAACTCTTAGAATTTGGGCTTACCTTTCAAGGTTAGATTTTGATAATTATCATCATGAGCCATTTTTAGGTCTTGACATAATAAACATTTGATAATATACAATGAAGAAATAGAAAGCTATTTATAATAAAATATTAGGAATAACAATCCGAGAATCACGCGCTATGAAGTCCATTATGTACATGTTACTTCAAATGTCTGTACGATTGATAAAGATCTTAGACCTTCCTCAATGACTTGACTTTTAATATTATCTTTTCCAGATCATAACCTGGTAAATGGTCCCATAATTTAAGAGCTAGGTTGGTCTTCTAGTGTGATACTGAACTCAAGAGTACAAGGTTTAGGCCTTCTATGAAAGTGATTACTTCTCCCAGTGATAATTGATAAATATTTAATATCTACTATTGTTGATTCAGACTTGATATGTCCTTCCTTCCATACGTTATCTGTTGGTTTAACCATGTGTTCAAATTGATTTTACCACATACAGATAGTCCTTTAAGTTTTCGAACACGTTTGCAAATACAATGGGGCTCCTATTTTCATGAAGAAGGAATCGTTGGCAGTGATCTAAAACCTCATTTTTGATTATAAACCTCATAACACGATTTTGAAGCTTGGGAAGTTATTTTTGGGAGATTCTAAAGGTGATTTTAAGATTTTTTTACCTTGTGTATGATTCTTATTCTATTTTTATGCACATTCCCTCGTGATTTATTTATGATTTTATCTTTAGGTCTTGGATTTTCATTTTGTATTTGAGGATTTTTGGATAAATTAAAAGAAGGTATTTTGATGATTTAGTAGCCGACTATATTCAGAATAGGCTACATTTACAAGTTTCTCAATAATTGTAATGATTAAAGCCTAATGGGTTGCTTCTTTCCTTGCTATAAGCACACCTTCTTGCATTAGTCCCGGTGCCATCATATATAAGAAGGATTTCAATGTGGAAGCTCGATTTTGGTTGGGTTTTGTAAGTTGAAGGTTTCAACAGTACCAAAATGAAACAATAATATCATTAAAGAAGGTTATGATTATGGTTTGCATTGTGGATAACACCCAGATAAATCTAGGGAAGCTCATTCACTTAGATAAATCTAATTCTAAATAACATATACTCGTTTATTTATGGTCTATGCTAGCTATTACATAAAATACCTAAAAGTGACATTTAAACAAATTGCAATGATACCCTAAAATGAACTACACTTGTAGTATACGACGTAGTTTGTAGCGTCACATATCCCACTTACAGTTTCATCTATTAACTGCACAACTCCAAACAGTGAACCTTGACGCTTTAGACTGAGTTCATCTCATTTTGCCGTCGTAACCATTGAATTGCAGTCACTTCCTTCTTAGTATCCCACATCACAAGTGAGCTTTCTTCCTACACTAAGTATACCTCCAAGCAAAGTCTTCTGCTTTCATTTTAGCAGGTTTTTGAGCCTTAAACCTCTATTAAAAACTTTCTCTATGCCTCCCAATTAGTAGCGACTTGATGAAAATGATCTTGAACTCTGTTATATGACTGGGCGTGCTTGCATCATTTTTGATCTAAAACAGTAATCTAAAATCTTACTTTTGACGCTTTACAATCCTAGAATTTACGACCTAAATTTCTAGGGGTCTTTGATGTCTTGATCTTTGAATATACCAGGTTGGATATAAAACATTAAGGTTCTTGAATCTTGAAACATGACTAATCAATCTTACAATAAAGTATGGAGGAAGAGAGAAATTTTAAGATGGCTGAGATAAACCAAGGTAGAAAAGGAATCTACTTAGTTTTATTGACTTGTATCTATGATGCTCTAATTTTGTACACTATATGAGTCCGTAGAACTTAACGGTCATAAAGGCCTAATCCATTTATACAAAACATATGACATATTTTACTTTTTATTTATAGCGCACTAATTTGGTGCATTATAAGTAAAAAATAAAATATTTATTTTTATTTATTACTTTGATCAATTTTGGCTTTTTTCACGTCACCTCAGTTCATGACTCATCAAACGATATGTGTATGATATATCAACACGCAATTTCGATGAGAATTCGGACAACACGCCGAATAAGAATAGGTTTCTACACAATATCGTAGAAATAGTTTCCTATCTCTTTCACAATCTTCTTTATATCATTTTAAAACCAGTAAGGACTTGTTTGGCAGGCTGTATTAAATAAAATAGTACATGGATTAGAATTTAGTTCAACTAATATAATATTCGGTTACCCAATTTAGATTTAATTCCACCTAATGCATGGATATCTAATACACCATAGAGTGTATTATCTTATACTTAAGAAACCTTGGGATTGCTTATCCACGGTTTAATAATACATGAATAAGAGAATTAAATGACTTAACTACCCTTCAATTCTTTTGATTAAATTTTCCTTTTAGTTCTATTTTAAATCTAATAACTACAAATTTGATTGTTATGTTACATTTAATTTGCCAAACTCTTTTTACTTTGCGTATATGGATCAAGTGCTTAAATATTATTTCTCCCGTACGTTGGTTGAAAGCTTATAATGTGAACTATATTTAGGGTATTATATAATTGTTCAATTTACAGATGGGTCAATTTAAATGAAAAATATTATTGTCAAATAAATATATAATTTGAAATTCTAAAACTATATTATCAATAGTCTGTGTTGTTCTTACGTAGTGTGTAAATACATTTTATAAAATTATTTCTGTATAATATGACAATTATTTGTTGTTTTAAATCTTTCTTTATCAAATAGGCTCAATTTTAGAAAAATAAATAAATGATCAACTAAACGGGGTGAGAATTTGATAACGCTCAACTTACACTTTAATTTAGTGCAAGGCGGTCGTCGTTAATATATTTACCCAACTTTTGAAGTCGGGGTCGAATCCACAGGAAACAATGTGAGTGGCGATTAAACTAATTTGAGACTATAGCTACAGGTTGAATTCAAACAGATGATACGAAAAGATAAAATGAGGGTTTTGGAGATTAGCCAATAAATTGTTGGTCACTTTAACTTAAGTGTTCGTAATCAAGAGTTTATGAAAAACAAAAATTATGTTCACTAGGGATTATGGTACTTGACGGATGCTACTAGTGGTTCAGGATTCTCACAGTAGGTAGGACAACAAGTTATCCTTATCGAAGTTATGCTTAAATGTCTCTCGAACTACTTCAGCATTTAATTACCTAATCCTCTCAAACGTAGGAAATTTATATTCACTACCCATATTTTACCTCAGGTTAACCAACCTTGTTATAGCGCTGATTATTAAATGGAGTATTTTCAAGTCCCTGTTGATAATTCACTTTCTACTATATTTGATTTCTTTCTCAAGCAAATCAAAGTAGGTTTTATCTATAGTTTGCAACCAACAAACGTTAATTAAAACCTCAGAATTATCAAAAAATCCTACCACCTTTTGAATCTTGAACACTTAGCACCTTATCAAGACCTAACCCTAGATCCCATAATTCAGGTTAAAGGAAATTTAGCCACTAATAATGTTAAAATCAAAACAACAAGTTGTATTCATGCTTTGAAAGTTAAACTTACCACAAGAAGAATAATAACTAGTGAATCGCAGATTAGATCACAAAGGACAATCACAGAATAATGATAATAATCTCTTCAAAGTATTTGCTTTTTCAAGCCAAGAAATTAGAGAGAAAATATCAAAAGTATTCTCAAAACTCAATGTGCCGACTTTTCTAAGAAAACCCTAAATAAGGCTTTAAATAGTTCACCCTAAATAAGGAAACAAAATAATAAAATTTTAGAAATCCTTCGGATTAGGTGACACATTTGTGATATCCTATCAGGAGGCTGACGACTTATCACAAATATCGTCAACTCCTTCTTCAGTTTTGGCTCTTCCTGCTTAAGGCTGACGACAATCTTGATGACTTATCAGCTCCTTGACAACCTATCACAAAATGTCGTCAAGGCTCTACTTCAGTTCTCCTGTGCTGCCTTAGGCTGACGACATTCTTGACAGCTTATCAGACCCTTGACGACCTATCACAAAATTTTATCACAGCTTTCAACTAAGGCCAATTTTCTGTCTACTGCTGACGATGAAGCTGATAGCTTATCACGGGGCTAACGAAGTCGTCAGCCACATTTTTCTTCAGATTTCTTCATATTTGAATTTCTTTGCTTTCATTCTTGTTGGTTCTCTATCATATCACCTTCTACTGCAAAATCAAACATAAAACAACCAAAAACAACAAAAGTTGCTTAAGACTTTGCAATTATTCTTAGGTAAAAGCCTCAAATGAGTTAGCATCTGCTCACACATTAGAATTATTATTCACATTTTAGCTTTTCTATATGATCGCGCAAAGGGTGAGTAATTTGGCTATTTAATGAAGTAGAAGATTTGATAAAAAATTAACGGTATAATTGTAAAGAAGATTTTATAGAGTTTTAAACCCAAACACAATACATGATATACCTAGTTTTTAATATAATGAACCAAACACTTGATAAAAAATAATTTCAATATTATAATTCCTGATTACTAATCTCTGTATTATTAATTCCAATATTGTTAATCCATAAATAACGTCTCTTTATACCAAACGACCCCTAAAAGTATTAAAGAAATTAGCCATAAATAAAAATATGAAATGAAATAAAATAATAAGATTTGTCTCATGGAAAGGGAAACAGCAGATAGAGGGGGAATGAAAAGTAATCTGAAAAGGAAAGCCCAGCCAATGAGGTGAAGTCTAATGCTACAGTGTCTAATGTTACACCAACTGTATTCGACTTTTCCGTAAATGACTAATGTTCCGATCCTCCCCAGACGATGACCGCAAGACCCCATCGCGTGCGTCTACAGTGTCACTCGCGCAGCAGACTGCACAAAGTTTGCAAACTCAAATATTTTTTTTTATTATAAGTGGTGATGTGGTAATTACTTCTATATTTTTAATTATAGGAAGCAATTTAATTAAGTGGTGATGTGGTAACGTGGTATCTTCAATTTCACTCTAGATATGATGATGTTTTTAATAAGAAGCAATTTTTCATCGAATCTTAGATATTTCAATGTAGATTCGAATTATTCAAATTTCAATATGATTAGCGAATATCAAATAAAAAATAAAAAGATGTTTTTCTTTGACGAATAACAAGGGTCCTTTTCTTTGGAATCTATCCCTGGTCCTACGCAGCCATACAATGAGCAAAAAAGCTAACTTTATTTTGCTTTTATTTTAATTAAATAAAAAAAATGTTTTAATTTATTTATTCTATTTTTTATCTTAGTCTTTTTTAAAGAGAATATTTCCATTTATTTTTATCAACTTTTTAATTATTATTTTTCATACGAGATTTTTAGACCACAAAACTAAAATATATTTTTAATTTAAAATTACAAAATTTAAAAATATCTTTATTTTTTTAAATTTTATGTCAAGTCAATAGAGAAAAATAAATTGAAAGGATCGGCGTAAGAATAAGAATAATAATGAGTGTGCTTTATATGAAGTGGTATACACCAATTTTTGAAGAGTTTTCTCTGCTAGAAAAAATGTCTATGATGTATTCATGTATTCATATTATTTATCTTTTAAAAAGTTCAAAATATAACTTGAATTGTAAAATATATCTATCTGACTAAATTATTGTTTATCTATTGGTCTTAATTATCCTTTACTACTATATGTTTTTAAAAATATTTTACCTAATTAATGTAAATGTTTCTTCTTTTCTTCCAAGGCGTCACATATTTTAGAACAAGCTGAATTCTCCAGCAAGATTAATATTAGAAACAACTAGGGGTGTACAAAAATCGAACCGACCGATAAATCGAATCGATAAAAATGTTATTGGTTATTGTTATTGGGTTATTGGGTTAACGATTTTTTATTGATTTTATAAAAAAATTTATTGGGTAAATGATTCGACCCAATAAGGATACACTAAGTTATTGTTTTATCCCTATTTATGTGTTATATATATATATATATATATATATATATATATATATATATATATATATATATATATATATATATATATATATATATTATATGCACTACTTATTTATAATTTAGTGATTCACAAAGTATTAACCAATTCAGGACAACAAAGACACAATATAAAGTTCGGTTATTATCATATTGAAAAGCTTGAAGCATTTATAGCTTCCAACAATTAGGATTTTTTTTTCTAACTAATAGTCAGTTCAAGTTTGAAGATTTTTGTAAACTAAAATGCATTGCGTAGGATTTTGACGGTAACTAAGATTTAAATTTTTTAAGTTAGTTGTTACTATTTTTATTTTATAAGTATTTTCTTATTGGTTAAACCAAAAACCTAACCGTTAAGGACCAAAAATCGATAAACCGAAACCGATAAGAAAATATCTTATTGGTTGGTTATTGATTTTACATATTTAAAACCCGAAAACCAATAAACCGAACCATTAACACATAAAATCGAAACGAACTGACCGATGCACACTCTTAGAAACCGCTAGCCACAAGGAGCCCGGGGGTATTGCATTATTTGTAAATAATGATTTTGTCAACAATATTAGTGAACATCGGGAATACATTTTTAAAAATTCGACTTTTAAATACTACTTGGAAAAATCATTTTTGATCAGTGATCACAATGACCCAAATATAATCCCTTCGTTTCAAATTAGTAGGTTTTTGTTCATATCACACTCTCCTTAAAAAAATATTTATCAAGGTTTATTTTATCAATTTAGTCTTATTAACTATGCTTTGAAAATATAAATTTTAGTATATAATATATTTTATATAGTCATTTAATGATAGAAATAATATTAGAAGAACGTTATAAGATCCTCTTGATTTCATAAATGAGATAACTAAATTGAAATAAAAATTTCTAACAAGAGTATCAACTAAAATGTAACATTAGGAAAAAAAATATTTATGTTGACACCATAAAACTTACCCGATGCGTGGAAATGGACAAACTCCCACAAATGTGATGCTTGATCACTTATTACGACGAAACAACAATTAATTCTTTATTTTTTTTTATTGGAAAAGGTTTTATATTAGTTGACTAATTTGTTTAATGTCATTTTTAAGACGATTAAATTGTCCAAGTAATGGAGGTGGAGTGTAATAGTATTTTTCAAGAACAAGGCTGATATTCAAAATCACAATAATTACAGGGGTATTAAGTTGCTAAGCGACACATTGAAAGCTTGGAAGAGAGTGGGGGAGATGAGGGTGAGGGTAGGCGTGTCTATTTTTGACAATCAATTTGGATTCATGTTAGGACGATCAACTAAAGAAATCATCCAGCTTGTGAGGAGACAAATGGAGAGATATCGAGAAAGGAAGAGGGGCATACATGTGGTGTTCATTGATCTTGAGAAGGCCTACGACAAAGTACCAAAAAAAGTCTAATGACGATGCCTAGAGGCAAGAGGTGTATTGGTAGCCTACATTATTGTATGAGCTAAAACGCAGGTTAGAACTGTCAGAGGAGAGTCAGAACACTTCTTTGTGGAGATTGGAATACACCCAAGATCATCTCTTAGTCTGTTTCTATGTGTCTTGGTGATGGATTAATTGACACAAGACATTCAAGGTGAGGTATTTTGGTGTATGTTATTTGCGGATGATATTGTACTGATTGATAAGACACTTAGTAAAGTCAACGCTAAGTTAGAGGTGTGGAGACAAACTCTGGAGACTAAAGGGTTCAGGCTGAGCAGGACAAAAAAAGTATTTGGAGTGCATATTTAGTGATAGAATGCATGAGGTAGGTGTCGAAGTGAGGTTTGACACACAAATTATCCCCAAAAGAGAAAGATTCAAGTATCTTAGTTCTATAATTCAGAAAAGTGAGAATATTAATAATGATATCATCTACCATACTTGTGTGACATGGATGAAGTAGAGGATTGCCTCCAGAGTCTTGTGTGATAAAATGGTAAAGCGAAAACTAAAATATAAGTTTTATAGAGTAGTAATTAGATCTACAATATTACATCATGCAGAATATTGGCCAGTCAAAAACTCCTATGTCCAAAGATGACGTTGAGAAAATGAGGATCCTGAAGTGGATGTGTGGTCATACTAGAAAAAATAAGATTAGAGAAATTTTGGAATATAGTAAGAGTAGGCTTCATGGTAGATAATATGAGGAAAGTAAGAGTGAGCTGATTTGGACATGTAAAGTGGAATAGCATAGAGGTAGTAGTGAGGAAGTGTGAGAGGTTTGTTATAGAGGTACAGAGAGAGGTAGGCTAAAGAAGTATTAGGAAGAGGTGATTAAATAATATATGGTATAGCTTTTGGTTATTGAGGACATAACTTTAGATAAAATTTGGGGGTTTTGATTATAAACTCTTGGTTTTGGAATTTCAAATATAATTTGGGGGTTTTGGTTATAAACTCTTGGTTATATTTTTTTTCATGTTTTAACTATTCTTTTATATGCTTTAATGGGGGTTTTGGATAATTGGTTGCATGAGAATGGTTATTTGGTAATTGACTTTGGTTTTGGAAATACTATGCCCCCAATATGTATGATAAAATGCCTATGAGAATTTTTTGCTACATTATTGGATTTTAGTGGAACTTATGCATGGTTTAAACTTGGTAATGGAACCCTAAATGGTTAAATGGTTTGGAATGGTCAAAATGGAATGGTTTTGGTTTAACAATCATTCTTGTAGGGTACAATGGAATCGTAACAACCCGAGTCTGGTACCTCAGACGCTACACGGTGCTAACAATCTCGAAGGACCACTAGGTAACCCATGACTAATATCTGTAACTGAGCGCTGAATAATAGTAATATTGTAACTGGCACCTTGCTGATTAGGACGACAGAACTGAGCTGAGAAATGGTTAGGATGACCCTGAAAAACTGACTGGGGATAATATCTAACTCTGTCGCCTAGCTTGCCATATCTGAAACAAACATCACTGCCAGCTCTGCAAATACCCTGATGGTGCTTGCCATAAGTCTGACAAAGAGGATGAGTTCGGGCACTACTGATGTTTCTTTGAGAATTAGAGCCTCGCGTCCTATCTTTGTTACCATTCCTGAACTTAGGAACTGGAGCACTGGTTGAGGAAGGATCTGGAACTGAGGACTTTGGGTAGAACTGAGAACGGTTCCTACCCTCTAACTTAGGTTGACTGAAATTGAAGCTACCTGTTCTAACATTCTTATTATATTTTTCTCTCTCTTTATTCTTCTACTCCTCTATTTACTGATCATGGGTCATTAGTCTAGCCAAGTCCATCTCACTAATCAACATCGTTGTCCTGCACTCCTTCACCATACTATCATTCACTCTAGACACAAGCTTACTCATTCGGGATCTGCTATTTGCCACCACATGAGTAGCATATCTTGCTAGTTGAGTAAACTTAAGAGAATAATCTTTCACTACCATGTTGCCCTTTCTGAGGTTAATAAATTCTAACACCTTAACTTCTCTCAGCTCTAGGGGAAAGAATCTATCTAGAAAAGTGGTGGCAAACTCCTCCAAACCAATAGGCCCTGTATCTATATCCCTCTTTACTTTCCACTGTTTGAACCATATGTGAGTTACATCCTGTAACCAATATACAACTAGCTCAGCATTCTGGATAGTAGTCACTCCTATAATATCAGTAATTTTCTACACCTGATCAAGATACTCCTGAGGGTCCTTATCTATCTTAGACCTGAAAAAGAAGAGGATTCATTTCGGTAAAGTATCAAATCCTAGTTGGAGCAGAATTGGCCACTGGGTTGGTGGAAACGACAGTAGGACGTTCATTCTAGGAAGCAACTGAATGAGAAAGAGTAGTGAATGCAACTCTAATCTCTACATGGGAAACATGTTCGCCTAAAGGATTAGGTTTATCGGGCTGAGGGGCTGGCTGATCCCCTATTCCTCTTCCTTGAGTCCTCTTTGGAGGTATTTTCTATAGAAAGAAGAGAAAGAAGGATTAGACTGAGTGTTTAGCTGGAGCTCATGCTTACCCATATGACATAAATACTGAAAGAAGGGAAACTATTCCTAAAACATCTCATAGCCTCCTGCACATAAATGTGGTAGGAAACACACCCATGCATAAGACTCTACTAGATACAAATTTCAGAATTCCTTGGACTCTATTAAACCTTTGTCTCTGATACCAAGTTTATAACACCCCGAGTCTGGTACCTCAGACACTACACACTGCTAATAATCCCGAAGGACCACTAGCTAACCCATGACTGATATCTATAACTGAGCACTGAATAATAGTAATATTGTAATACTAATATAACTGAAATAAATATGGAAATCTAGCGAAAAACTTTCCATAAGGTTCAAAATACTAGACAATACTGAATAAAACAACGTCTGAATAAGGTATGATAATACCAAGATTGAATAACTGCCTGAACATGCTATAGTCTGAAAGCCTCTAAACTGTCTGAATAAGAAGTTGATGGGACTTGTCCCCAACTAACTCCATATACTAAAAATGACTAAGTACTGAAATACTAAAAGTATGTCCTTAAAGTATGAGGACTCATCACTGACTCTAGCTACTGATATCTAAACTGCTAAGCATGATTGGGAACATGAGCATCCAAACCTATGGTATAAAACACCATAGCACAACAGTAAAGTCTGCGTTAGTACGTGTGAATGTACTGGTATGCGAAGTGAGGTAAGACTGAATACAAGAGTTTATATGTATGAACTAAACTGACTGAATAACATGAACATGACTACGTGAGGATACATACATGGATACAAAACTATAACTGAAATCATAAGGATTCTAAATACTAGTTTACTTATAACATGGATTACTAATAAATAATATAACTGATAACTGAGTGACTATGTCTGACAGTCCTAATTCTAATGGAACTAGCTGAGTTCCGTATTAAGCTGAGTGACTGTATATGACATTCCTAAAATCTATAGAACTATCTAAGTTCTTTACTAAAGACTGAGACTAAGACTGTGGGAAGTAGTCATCTAACCGACATGCCCCTAATAAGATTGATAACTTAGTTGGGGTCCAATCTGCAACCCCAATTAGAAGGGTATTAATACCGCACCACTAGTAAGGACAAGTTGTGAGTGACCCTCATTTGTTAGATACTCTAATGATAATGGCGGGACCCTCATCTGACAAGTTAAGCCATCTCATCAACCCTCATCTGACAGGTTTTGGAGTCTCAACCTACAGTGGCTACGCAGTTCTGGAATAGAAGGACTGCTTCTAAGAATCACACCCTCTGCTGGCAGGTGAGTTCCCATCCTTGGGTTTACTCAGTGCTGAATCCTACTCTCAACTTAATAGACACTGAACTGAGTATACTGGACTGAACTAGACTGAGTTCACTGAATTTCGTTGACTGACAGAATATTACTGAATTTTGTTAACTAACTAAGTTACTGAGGACTGAACTGAATACTACTGAGTTTTTCCTGAGTTCTGATACTTACTAATTCTACTAATTGTGGCTTGCCTAAGGTTATCTTGAAAACTGATATTTGCTCTAGGCGCACAGCTAAATTATCGGGTATTAAATACCCCCAGGACTCGATAGCATAAAAATAAATGAGACATGACACTACTTGAACACATGACCATAGTCAACAATTCATAATACTATCATTGAGAGATTTCATAAAGCATTCATAAGTCATAAGCTTACACATAAATGGGAATACATTCTAACATATCATAATTTCACAAATCCATACTTATGAGCATTCCATCAAATCATAATAATACACAACTTTTAGCATGGGAGTCATTTTGAATATGTGGTTACATCATAAGTTCATCATATAACTTACAAATCAGTCATAATGCACAATTCTTAATTGATCACCTTGAAGAAACCCTAGCCTTTTCTTGAACCAAGAGCTTGATAGATTTAAGAGAGTTTAGAAAGTGTTTGATTGAGAATAATAGGTTAAAGAAGCCTCCAAAGATGTTTTATGTCAAGGGGTCAACCAACTTAAATTGTAAAAATTCTCGCATATGGGTACAATCGGATCCCCCCCAACTCGTACCCACTTCATATTATTGGTACCCTTCAATCATATCCAAGACATAAAGTTAGACTCCATATTCTGTCCAACATACGACTTCCTTACCTAACCCATATCATCACTATACCACTAGTACCCTTAAGTCGTACCCCGGACAGAACATCTAAGGTTAGACTCCGGACAACATATGATTGGACCTTATACTACTCGTCATTTCAACGTACGACTCATATGGTATCTTCTTGTACTTTGGATAGAACTTGGACAATATCACACTAAACAATATATTACTAGGGTCTCTAGACCCATACCCACACTATATGACTAGTATGGTGAGTCGTATGATCAACAAAAGGCTCAAAACTCAGGAAATTTCCAAGGTTCAAAACCTAGGTATTTTAATTCTCCCCCACTTAGATCATTCTTCCTTGAATGACTTAACAAGGAATTGACAAGCACAATTATACCCCCAAACACCTTTACTCCGATATTTAACTGAGTTAGAAAACAAAGATACAAAGAAATCAATCTTTACTTTAATTGAGTTAGAGAACAAAAATGTAATGAAGAGCACATACCTTCCACATGAATTTCCATAACAGATAACAAGAATAGATTCTTGGACTTCATGTACTCTTCCGCTTCCCAAGTAGCCTCTTCAACCTTGTGGTTACTCTATAGAACCTTCACCAAAGCTACATCCTTGGTCCATAACCAATGAACCTGCTAGATCTCAATCGGGACCTCTTCATAAGATACGAAGTCTGAAATACCAAAATTCTTAACAGGCACGATTTGGAATTGATCACCCATACACTTTCTCAACATAGAGACGTAGATCACCAGATTAATAGAGCTCAAACTAGAAGGCAACTCCAACTCATACACAATATTACCAACCCTTCTCAAAATGAAGTAAGGACCAACATACTGGGAACTGAGCTTCTCCTTCTTACTATACTGAATTACTCCTTTCATTAGAGACACCTTTAAGAACACCCTATCCCCAACCTGAAACTCTAACTTTCTTTGCCTCATATCTGCGTAGGACTTTTGGTGAATTTGGTTAGCCTTAGGCCTATCCCAAATCACCATCACCTTCTTCATCACTTGGTGACACAAATCCAGACCAAGAATCTCTGCCTCACCAACCTCGAACCACCTAATAGAAGACCTATACCTCCTATCATACAAGGCCTAGAATAGAGCCATTCCAATGCTATAATGGTAGCTATTGTTCTATGCAAACTCTATAAGAGGAAAATTCTCAACCCAACTACCGTCATAGTCAATCACACAAGCACAAAGCATATCCTTCAACGTTTGAATAGTCCTTTCTTCTTGCCTATCTGACTGCGGGTGGAAAGCAGTACTAGACTCACCTTGGTCCCCAAACCTTTCTAAAACAACCTCTAAAAGTGAGATAGAACTGTGTACCGTGATACGAGATGATAAAAATAGGTACCCGATGCAACTTCACAATCTCTTAGAGGTACAACCTTGCATAATCCTCAGCCTAGAAATTAATCCTCACTGGCAAGAAATTAGCAGACTTTGTCATCCTATCCATAATGACCCAAACCAAATCAAACTGGTTCTTAGATTGAGGAAGACCGTAATAAAATCCATGTTGATCAGTTCTCACTTCCAAACAGGCAACTAAATTTCTTGATGCAACCCTTCGAGCCTTATGTGATCAACTTTCACTTATTGGCACATAATGCACTTAGCCACAAAACTAGCTAAATCCTACTTCATATTGTTCCACCAATACATCACCTTAAGGTCATGATATATTTTAGAGTAACTCATGCACCTCGTCCAAGATCCACTTTCGCAAACCATCGATGTTGGGAATACATAATCTCCTTTGGTACCGCAAGGTACCATCACCACTAATCTCAAAGGCCATCACCTTCTGTCCACCTACATCACCCTTGATCCTCATCAAGACAGGATCTAACATCTGATTTTCCTTGATTTCAGTATTAAGAGACGACCGTGCCACATTCTGTACAAATATGCCACCATCCTCGAGTCCAAGAGGCGAACACCAAGGTTAGCCAAATAGTAAATATCCTTCACCAACTCTTGTTTCTCCTCATCCACATGAGCCATACTCCGCATGGATAACCTGCTAAGAGCATTACCAACAATATTAGCTTTACCTGGATGGTAGTGGAGACTCATGTCATAATCCTTGAGCAGCTCAAGCTATCTCCTTTGCATGAGGTTAAGCTCTTTCTGAGTAAACACATATTGCATGCTTTTATGATCAGAAAAGATGTCTGCATGCACTCCATACAAATAGTGACACCAAATTTTCAATGCAAACACCGCAGCTAACAACTCCAAATCATGAGTCGGATAATTTCTCTCATGCACGTTCAACTGCCTAGAGGCATAAACTATCACCTTTCCATACTGCATTAAAATGCATCCATGCCCTACACGGGATACATCATAGTAGACCACAAACCTATCCGTGCCTTTTTCCAAAATTAAAATTTGAGCTAAAGTTAACTTATCCTTCAGCTTCTCAAAACTACCCTCACACGCATCAGAGCACAATAACTTTACCTTCTTTGGAGTTAACTTAGTCAACGGGTCATCTATAGAAAAAACTCTCCACAAACCTCCTATAGTAACTAGCTAAACCCAAGAAGATCCAAATATCGATTAGAATGGTGGGTCTAGGCCACTTCTTAACCATGAAAACTTTTTGTGGATACCCCATGATCCCTTTACTAGAAATGACATGGCCTAAAAATGTAACAGCGTTCAACCAGAACTCATATTTCAAGAATTTGGCATACAACTTCTACTCCTTTAGGGTCTGCAATACTATACGAAGGTGATTGGCATGATCCACCTCACTCTTCGAGTACACTAGAATATCATCTATGAACACAATAACGAACAGATCCAGAAACTGGTGGAAAACCCTATTCATTAAATCCATGAATTTTGCTGGGGCATTGGTCAACCCAAAAGACATAGCCAAAAACTCAAAATGCCCATACTGGCTCCGGAAAGTAGTCTTATGGATATCTACCTCTCTAATCTTTAACTGATAATACCCGGATCAAAGATCAATCAGAGAGAAAAACTTAGCACCCTTAAGCTGATCAAATAAATCATCTATCCTTGGAAAAGGGTACTTATTCTTTACTGTCACCTTATTTAACTGTTGGTAATCAATATACATCCAAAGGGAACCATCCTTCTTACGCACAAATAAAACTAGTGCACCCCATAGGGACAAACTAGGATAGATGAAACCCTTGTCATAAAGATCCTTGAGTTGCTCCTTAAGCTCCTTCAACTCAACTGGAGATATCCTATAGGGGGAATAGAAATTTGATTAGTGTCCGAAACAAAATCAATCCCAAACTTAATCTCCCTATCAGGAGGAACACTAGGAAGGTCATAAGAAATGACCTCAGAAAATTCATTCACCACCAGGACAAAATGCAAAGAAGGACCCTCCGAGTTAGAATCCTTAACCCACACCAGATAATAGATACACCCCTTAGAGATTAATCTCAGAGCTCTAAGATATGATATGAACCTCTTCTTAGGAGCAAAGAAACCACCCTCCCACTTAATAATCAATTCATTAAGGAATTTAAAGACAATCTTATGGGTGCAACAGTTTAGAGACATATAGCATGAATGCAACCAATTCATTCCCAAAATGACATCAAAATACACCACATCTTATTCAAACAGATCCACCATAGTTTTTTTACTACCAAAAGATGCAAGACACCCACTATAGACTCTTCTAGCAATCACGGAGTCACCTACTGGGGTAGAAACTGAAAAGGGGTCTGAAATATACTCGAGACCAAAACCAAAATACACAACCATAAATGGGGTCACATAAAAGAGAGTAGACCCAGATCAAGTAAATAGTACATATCGGAAAAGAGTTTCAACATACCATTAATGACATCAGGCGATGCCTCAGACTCCTGATGAGTAGTGAGAGCATAGAGTCAGTTTTGATCAGTGCCAAAACTAGATGGTGCACCTTTGGTGCCAGAGCTGAAAAAAGGGCAATAGGAACCTTGTTTTACCCAGAAGCAACCTTACCAATAGGATAATTTCTAATCATGTGCCCTGGCTGACCGCAGTTGAAGCACTTGTCCTTTCCCTCATCATAGTAACCCCAATGTAAACAACTATATAATCTACAGGAAGGGTATAATAGAGCTGACTAGGCCCTACTAGCCTTAGATTAGGCACCCTTGCCCTATAGTTGTCGCCACTCTGAAAATGCCGATCACCCAACGACTTTGGGTAGGGAGCACTAGCCATCGAGTAAGACCCAGAATTTCCTCACTTATTCTTGGGCCACTTCCCACCATCCCTGCCACTTTGTTATTGACCGCCACCATGCTTAGAAAATCTTAAATTCTTGCTCTACCTCTCTACTATCTCAACTTGCTTCTTCTTTTCTTTCTCTACCTACTGTATGTATACAACCAACCTAGAAATATCCATGTCCTGGCTCAACAAAGAAACCTTACTCTCTAGAATAAAGTCTTGGGACAACCTGAAAGCGAACTTCCTTATTCTAACACTCATGCTAGAAACCAACTCTGGAGTATATCGCAATAAAGGGTGAAACTTCAAGGCATATTCCTTGACTGACATCTTACCCTGCTTCAAATTAACTAATTTTTTACTTTTGCTTCTCTCAATTCTTGAGGAAAGAAGTGGTATAGAAAAGCACTAGATAAATCATCCCACAAGGCTGACACAGTATCGTCACCCCTAGTCTGCTCCCATTTCTAATACCATTGATATGCTACATCTTTCAATTAGTAGGCAGTAAATTCCATACCCTCCATATTGGTAATGTGCATAACACGAAAGATCTTTTCCATTTCATAACACGAAAGATCTTCAACCATAAAATAAGTGAACACAGGAGGTTCAACCTTACAAACTAGACAACCCTTGTAGCCTCAAAAGACTGAGTAACAAAAGCACCACGCTGACCTGACCCGACCAAGGTCCATGTCATAATGGGTATCTTAAGTCCAACTAGGACCAGAGACTTCCCTTGATATCTAACCCAACCATCCAGCATATACCCTGAGTCGAATGAATTCCAAACATATAACAAGATAACATATAATTGCACTAATCTAGACTATGGGATAGGTCTGTGATCGAGACCGACTCAAACAAGCCCAACTATCCCAAATCTAACTAATAACCATAACCAAACTAAACCATAATCAAAAGCCAATTAATAACCAATTTTTTGTCATACCAACTATAACTTGCAAGTATTGTACTTAGACAAACCTTAAGATGTTAAGGGATTCTCGTGTACCAATTAGCCAAGTTAACTTGGGGAAGTCCCATGTACTCCATAAGTGTTCCATTATTATGTTTGCTTGGGGGAGTCCCATGTACCCCACAAGGTATTCATTAACATGTTTACTCGGGGGATTCCATCGTACATCACAAGCAGTTCAATTAACCATAACCATGACCATGAAACCATTTAATTTAACCATTCCAAACATTTTTTACCATTTAGGGTTTCATTACCAAAGCATGCCATGTAATAGTTCCATTAAAAGTCCAACAATATAGTAAAAGCATTTTCATAGGCATTTTATCAAACATATTGGGGGTATAGTTTTTCCAAAACTAAAATCAAATACCAATTAGCCATTCCCATGCAACCAAGTATCCAAACCACCATTAAAACATGTAAATACATAGTTAAAGCATGGGAAAACCAAAACTAAGCCATTATAACAAAAAACCCCAATATATATTTGAAAACCCAAAAGCATATAACAATTATGCCTTGAAAAAACTTCACATAATATGCCTTTAGTTGGAACGAACAATGAGGGAAGGAGTACATGCCTTAAATTGAGTAAATGATGGGGAGAAATCACTAACACAAACCCCAATTTGATCGCCTTAGTAAAACCCTAGCCTTCTATTACACAAAAGCCTTAGAGAGGATTAGTGAGTGTTTCCTAAGTGTTAATGAATAGAATAATAGGGCAAATAACCTCCCAAGCATGTTAAAATTCATGGGGCCTTAATAGGTTATGTGGGGAAATGTCTAAATTACCCTCACTTAAACTGCATAAAATTTTCGTCAGGGGGTATGACTAACCATACCAGTCGTACTCTCCAATACGAGTGGTACCCACCACTTGTACCCTATGCCCCTCCTTGGACCAACACTACCCAAGGTACGACTTACCCCAACCAAGTCGTACAAAAAGCATACTACCCGTACCTTTCACTCATACCTCTAGCAGAATAAAATCAAAGAGGATTGAACATTGTCCACCATATGAGTCCAGGGTAGCTTACGGATCATGGTGAGCCACTCATACTCAGATCCAAGTCAAGCTACTAAGCTTAAAATTAAGTAACGGAAAACCCCCAAACCAAATGACCCATATCCACCAATACGACTAGTATCTACTAAGTCATATCCATTCTAGTAACTAATCCAACCCACCAACCAACACTTGTCAGCATACGACCAACCCATTTAAATCGTACCCTAACATATGACTGGTACTTCTTAGTTGAATCTATTCCAGAAACCATAAATCTAGGAAATTTTTTAAAGGTTAAAAATCCAGGGTGTTATAGTCTACCCAACTAGGAACATTCATCCCAGAATGACTAACAAGGAAGGTAAAAATAAGCACAATTCATTTACATTATCAAAGGAAAAACCAAATAAGTATCTCCAATGCACTTACTCCATATAAAGACATCAAATATCGAATGAATGGAGCCCAAACTAGGAGGCAACTAAAGTTCATAAGCCACATTACCAACCCTCTGTAAATCTCATAAGGACAAATAAAACGGGGACTGAGTTTCCCCTTCTTACCAAACTGCATTACTCCCTTAAAGGGAGATACCTTTAGGAATACCTTATCCCTAATCTAAAACTCTAAGTATCTATGCCTTACATCCACATAGGATTTTTGGCAACTTTGGGCAGCCTTAAGCCTAACTCAAATCACCTTTACCTTTTCCACATACTGATAAACCAAATCCAGACCGAACACATCTGCCTCACCAAGCTCAAACAAACCAATTAGAGATCTACACCTCCTACCATACGATGCCTTAAAAAGGGCCATACCAATACTAGAATGATAATTATTCTTGTAAGAAAACTCTACCAAAGGTAGATTCTCAACCCAGCTGCCACCATAATCAATTACGCATGCCTGAAACATATCCTCCAATATTTGAATAGTCCTTTTTGCTTGCCCATGCATCTGGGGATGAAAAGCAGTACTCGGGCTAACCTTAGTCCCCAATCCTTTCTAAAAAGACAGCTATAAGTAAGATAAAAACTATGTACCCTAATCAAAACTAATCGAAAGAGGTACCCTATGCAGCTTTAAAATCTCATAAATATACATCATCTTATAGTCCTCAGCTGAAAAGTTAGTCCACACCAGCAAGAAGTAAGCAAACTTGGTCATCTTATCCACGATGACCCAAATTGATCAAATTAATTTCAAGATGGAGGAAGACTAGTAAAAAAATCTATATTAATTACCTCTCATTTCCATTCCAGCAAATCAATCTCCTGATACAACCCACCAGGCCTCATGTTCTCAACTTTGACTTGTTGGCACACTAATCATTTGGCCATAAAATTATCCATGTCCCATTTTATACACTCCACCAATACATCTCCTTAAAATCATGATACATATTTTTTGAACTGGGATAAATAACATAGCGCAATTTATGCGCCTTAGCCAAAAAACTCTATCACAAACCATCGACATCAGGAACACACAACCTTCCTTGGTATTA
The DNA here is from genome assembly GCA_030864225.1 of Capsicum baccatum var. pendulum. Classification (NCBI taxonomy): domain Eukaryota; kingdom Viridiplantae; phylum Streptophyta; class Magnoliopsida; order Solanales; family Solanaceae; genus Capsicum; species Capsicum baccatum. The sequence continues at coordinate 90,155,370 of CM061560.1, read as the reverse complement.
TAAAGTACCTCAAAGACCATCTCCTTTTGTACACCGACATCACTCTTGATTTTTGTTAAGACAAATCCAGCACTTGCTTTTCCTTAATCTCTACACCAAGAGAGAATCAAACCAATTCCTGTGTCATCGCACCACCATCATTAGATTCCAAGAGAAGAACGCCAACATTAGCTAAGTGGTGAATATCCTTCACCAATTCCTGCTTCTCCCGATCCATATGAGCTAAACTCTCTATGGGCAACTTGCAAAGAGTATCAGCAACCACGTTAGCTTTACCTGGGTGATTGTGAAGACTCATATCATAGTCCTTAAGAAGCTCCAACCATCTCCTTTGCTGGATATTTATCTGCTTCTAAGTGAACACATATTGTACTCCTATGATAAAAAAAGATGTCCACATGCCCTACATACAAATATTGCCGCCAGATTTTCAAAGCAAAAACAATCGCTAAAAGATCTAAATCATGAGTAGGATAATTCTTCTTATGCACCTTCAATTGTCTGGAAGCATAGGCTATAACCTTCCCATAATGCATCAAAACTCAACCAAGTCCCACCTGGGATGCATCATAATAAATCATAAACCCCTTATTACCTTCAACTAATGTCAAAACTAAGGCCAAAGTTAGCTTATCCTTATGCTTCTAGAAACTTCCTTAACACACATCTGACTAAGAAAACTTTACCTTATTCTTAGTCAACTTAGTCAATGGGGAAGCTATCATAGAGAAAATTTCCATAAACTGCCTATAGTACCCAGCCAAAATCAAGAAGCTCTAAATATCAGTTGGAGTCATGGGTCTAGGCCATTTTTTAACCACAACCACCAATTGTGGATCTATCATGATCCCCTCACTAGAAATAATATGGACCAAGAAGTTATAGCATATAACTAAAACTCACACTTGGAGAACTTGGCATAAAAATGCTGCTCTTTCAAGGTCTGCAACACCAAGCAAAGGTGATTAGCATATTCTACCTTACTCTTAGAACAAACTAAAATGTCATCAATGAACATAATGACAAAATGATCCAAAAAAATTCTGAAAACCCTATTCATCAAATCCATAAATGCCACTAGGGAATTAGTCAAACCAAATGACATAGCCAAGAACTCAAAGTGCCCATACCGAGTATAAAAAGTAGTCTTAGGGATATCCTCCTCCCAAATCTTAAGCTGATGATACCCAGACCAAAGATCTATCTTAAAAAGAACTAGGCACCTTGAAACTGATCAAATAAATCATCTATCCTTGGAATTGGATACTTGTTCTTAACAATTACCTTATTTAATTGCCGATAGTCAATGCACATCCAAAGGGAACCATCCATCTTGCATGCAAATAATACCGGTGTACCCCACGGGGATACACTAAGTGGAATAAACCTCTCATCCAGAAGTTTCTTAGGTTGCTCATTGAGTTTCATCAACTCAGTTAGAGTCATTCAATACAGTGGAATAGATATTGGACGAGTGTCCAGAACCAAGTCAATACCAAAATCAATCTCCCTATCTGGAGGAATACAAGGAAGATTATCCCAAAAGGCCTCAGGGAACACATTCACCACTGAAACCGAATGCAGAGAAGGATCCTTCGAGTTAGAATATTTAACCCAAAACAAATGATAGAGACACCCATTAGAGATTAATCTTTAAGCTCTAAGATAAGAAATTAACCTCCTCTAAGAAGCTAGGAAACCACCCTCCCATTCTATAACAGGTTCACCAGGTAGCCTAAAGATAACCTTATGGGTACAACAATCTAAGGACGCATAACAAGAGTGTAACCAATCCATCCCCAGAATAAAATTAAAATCCACCATATCTAATTCAAACAAATCCCCCAAAGTCTGCTTACTACCAACAGATACCACACATCCCCTATAGTAACCACAGAGTCTCCTACCATGGTAGAAATAGAAAAAAGATCTGAAATAACCTCAAGATCAAAAGCAAAATACATAACCATAAATGAGGTCACATAAGAAAGAGTAAACCCCGAATCAAGAAAGAAATACACATCATGAGAAAAGAGCTGCAAGGTACTATTCAAGACATCAGATGATGCCTCAGACTCCTTTTGTAAGAGAATATGACCTATTATGACTAGCATCGGCACCAAAAGTAGGAGCAAATACTGAAGCAGCATCACTAGGTATAGAAGTAAAGGATGAAGCAACTGGAGCTTTGACCTCTCCCGAAGCACCCTTACCTACCTAATAGTTTCTAAGTATATATACTGGCTGACCATATTTGAAACACTTGTCTCTTCCTTCATCATAAAATCCCCAATAAAAACAACCATAAAATCGATAAAGAGGGTATGAAAAAGTTGATTATGCCCCACTCCCCTAAGATTGGGTACCCTATACCCAAAAATTATCACCACCCTACTAATGCCTATCACCCAAAAGCTTCAGGTAAGGAATACTAGTTGTAGAGAAGGAACCAAAACTCCCCCACTTCTTCTTTTGCCAGTTAGTGCCATCCCAACTATCCCACTGCTGAGCACCACCCTGCTCAAAAAACCTACTCCTTATAACTTGCCTTTTCTTAAACTTCACCTTTTTTCTCTTTTTATCCTACACTTGTTGCATATGAACCACCAACATAGACAAATCTATATCCTTAATTAGCAACGCGATCTTGCTTTCAAGGATTAATTCTTGAGATAGTTCAGAAGTAAACTTTCTCATCCTGACCCTCATACCAGAAACCAAATTCGAAGCATACCTTAATAGCATATGAAATTTTAAAGCATATACCTTGACTGATATTTTTTTGTGTCAGATTGACAAATTCCTCTGCATTTGCTTCCCTCAGCTCCCGAGAAAATAAGTGATCCAAAAAAGTATTTGAGAAAGTCTTCTATAAGGAAACCTCCTCAACATTACCTTTATCCCTATACCACTCCTCATACCACCGGTACGTAATATCCTTGAGATAATAAGTTGTAAAATTCACCCCTTCCATAATTATGGCCTGCATTACCCAGAATATTTTCTCCATTTCATCCAAGAAATCCTATAGATCCTCCTCCACCTTTAAACCAATAAAAGTATGAGGATTCATCATCATAAATTGGCCAACCATTGTAGCCTCAGCAGATGAAATACCAGATGCATCCTGCTTAGCTTAAGCAGCAACCAACTGAGCAATAGTATGAATCAATTAATGAAATTCCATATTTATCACCTCACCCTGAAGAGGACTAGTAGCAACTGGTGGAACTCTAGAAATATTAAGTGATTTTAGGAGTATTTATGCAATCTAGTGTTACTATTTAAGCTTATTTAGCCAAGTTTTAAGGATAATTCAGGTGCTTAGTGTGTTAATTATGATATAAACAAGAATATAAGTTTTCAATGATGTGATTACAATGTTCAAATGAATTCTAAATGATTTTGTACTTAAATGAGTCATTTAGAGTTCAATCGAGGAAAGTAGTGTTACTAGCTTGGGCTAGGTGCTTCTATAGTCGGTCCCATTGGATTCTATTGTACTTAAAGAGATCTTTATGTTTTAAATGTATAATTATAATTTTAATAATGTGTTGATAATGTGAAAAGTTTAATTTGATTAAGTGTAGAGGTGGAACAATAAGTTAAAGATTAACATGAACTAGCCTAGTCTTAACTCTTGTTTTGATTCATCGTAATGGATATTGTGTTGGGATTGTCTCTAATTCATGGTATGTGATTATGTAGGAAGATTTGTTAGCTGAATATAATGATATTTTTATGTTGAATAAGATGAAAATTAAAAGGAAACAATACCATAAGGCATGGATAAAAAGAGGAGAACTCAACACTTGTCAAAATTTTTGAAGTAACTTCCAGAGAGGGCATGTAGATAATCTCGCGAAGCCCCAATTGGCGTGGTAATCTACAGAAGGATCAGCCCCCTATGTGGTAGTTCCATAGAGCAGGCAATTACACCTCCATTCCACTGCTCGATTCTTCGTCAGTTCCTACTCCTACACAACATGTGATTAGCTACTATAAATACATAACATTACTTACCATCTTTGATCAAACTTTTGGATGTATTTGGACAATTTAGGTGGCTGCTTCATACATTTTAGGGTTTATTCTCTTTAAGTTTTAGTTTCTTTCATGGTTTGTATCATCAATCCAAGTAATTGGATAATGAATATTTCCATTAAGGGCTAAATTCCCTTTCCGGGGTTAAGGCCAAGATCATGAAAACTTTTGTTTTGAATAAAGTTTGTTGATTTTTTTATCAATATGTTTGTTTGTTTATCCTTGTTTTAACTATTTTAGGGATTAGCAACCCTTATAATATATTCATTGTCAACTTTGTGATCTCGGGAGAAGAAATAGAAACATAGAATATGGGGATAAGAAAAGTAAGGTTTGTAGTCTTTTATAAAATAAGGATTTTGAATTAGCATCTAGGAAAAGGATGTACTAAGAAGACTTATTTGATTTGCATGTAGGATCATAACTTTAAATCACTTAGTTAGATTATTATATCCCCACTTAATGATACAGTTGAAATGTCCAAGTTAGGTAAACGGTTAGAGGTCGGGAGACCATGATCATGCGATTAACCCTATGAATCAACAACTAAGATAAGTGATTGAACAAATGAAGTTCAACAACATAGTATGATTATTCATAAGCCTTAACTTTGGGATTCTATCCATTGATTGTCCTAAGTCATTACTTTTCCGCATTAGTTTAGTTTACTTTTAGTTTACAATTCTAAAACTTTATTGGTTGCTTTTCTCAAGTTGTTAAACTAGACTTGGGTAGTTGTTTAACACAAGTACCTGTAGGATTGATACTCGGCTTTCTTGAAGGCCACTTTACTACTTGATAGACCATGTATATCTGTGTGTACACAATAAGTTTTTGGTACCGTTGCTAGGGACTTGTAACTTGGCAACTATCTTATTTTTAGTTTAGCTATATTGAGTTGTAAAAAGTTTAGATTTTGTTTCATTTTAGTAAATGTTATTTCTATTCTTATCACACTTATTGATATGTCAGTCATGGATAGATGGTTTTCGAGGGATGATGATTCTTGTCATTTTTGTGGAAGATCCCATCATAAGGCTTTTTTCTAGATTTTAAAATAAAAATTTAGAGGGGACCTGCTTGTTGTTGACCTGTGCAGCAGACCACAAGTTGGTGTATGGTTTAAGTCAATATGTATCACTCTGCAGATATATGTACTTTCAATCTTGATTCAGTCATGTTTGTAGGTAATTCTCAACACATAACTAAGGAGGTAGATATAGAGTTAACTCTCCAATTAGTGGTAGATAAAGATGCTGATAATTTAAGAAACTCTAAGTACTCGAAAACTAAAGTTGATGAATAGCTTGAGGAGATACCACCACCACCATGTCTACAGATGCTAAGAAAGGAAAAATATAAAGATGATGCTAGTCAATCTATGGAACAAACAAAACAATTGCAGCTACTCAACTGTCATTTTTCTCTTGAGGCTGTAATTGAGAAGGTGAATATGAGTGAGGGTGTTATGAATTGTGTAGAGTTTGAAATAGGATTGGTTGGGAGTCATTCAAAGCACTTTTATACATTAAGTTCAGATGATGTCTTATCTATGGAATCATCTAAAATAGTGGTAGAGTGCGAAGATGAGAAACAAGAATCCTATATTCTTAATTTTACACTGGATAAGCAACATTAAAACACATGTCACCTCAAGGTAGAGTGGCTTACTATTCACATTATACTAATCGGTTCCTTAATATTTGTACCACCTCCCTATGGGAGAGGCAAAAAGATGGATGCAAATTTGGAGAGAAATTTATATCCTTAAGGAGGAGGAAAAAGATGATATGGGTTGTTCCACAACACTAAATTAGGTGCTTCTTGGGAAACAACCCAAGCTAAGGTATGTTTTATTTTTAGTTTTTTTGTTTTTACTTCACGTAGTTTTTGTTTTTGTTGAGTCACAGGTTGATGGAAAGTCTAAGTACCAGAAACCTTAGCTAAGGAGCATGGCGAAGACTAAGTATGGGGTTGCCAGATCCCCTGTGATGTATAAAGATTCTACTAGCTAGGCCTAGAGGCCTTAGGGAGTATTTATATCTCTTACTTTTAAGTTTAGTTTGGGGACAAAGTCGATTTTTAAGTGTAGGGTGGGGAAATTCCCATTTTAAGGGTCAATTTAAAAATTTTTGTTTTAAAAATAAATAATATGTTCTTGTTGGTGCTATTCTTGATTACATGGTGCAAGTATTTTGTTTGTGTAAGCATATTTATTATATAAACTACTACTTTTGAGACTACTAGGATCAGGTTTATGGCACTTGTACTTGTGGCTTCAAATTATAATTTATATTATTGTTGCTTGAGAGTCTTTGATGATCCTATGTGATTCGATCATGTGCCATGTTCATGTTAGGTGTTTGTATATTTCTTGTTGCATGTGATGTCTATAACTTGCCTAATGTGTGTGCAAAGTGAAATAAAGAGTGTGGGTTTAGGAGATGATATAGGTATTTCCTTGATAGCCTTGTTTTAGAACTTATTTTTGACTTACCTTTGTGCATAATCCTAGTAAGACAGATTGATCCTTTAGCTTTTTCTTTGAAAGCCTCATGTGTAACATAATCCCTTATTTGATAGACCATAATTTGATCTAAAGCTTCTAGGCACTTTAATGAAAAATTAATTGAGTTAGGAGTATGAAATTAAAGAATAAAAAGGTGACATTAAAGCCCCTAAAGTGATAGTTATTGGTGTTCAAAGAGAATTGTGATGTGTGGTTAGGAGTTGAGTAATGAAAAGAATAAAAATTTGTTCAAATTAAATGAGTTGTGCATAAAATACTCCTACAATAGTATTATGAATAAGCTTAATAAAATGTGGTGAAAACAAAATAATGGGGTAGACAAAATGGTGTAATTAGGTTGTTGAAGATTTGTTTTAATTGTAAAAATTAGTGTATTAAAGTGCCTAGGGAAGATAGTCACTATTCTAAAATAGTTCCTACTCATCCCTTAGCCTACATTACAACCCAAAAAAGACCTAATTGATCCTAAGTTCATCATTCTGATATTAGTGGAGCACTACACTAAGGGAAATCCTATGGCTCATTGTGTGTAACTTGTGAATTCCTTGTGAAAGTGAGCATAACTTGATTCTTATACCCATCATGTTATAAAAGTCTTTTATGTAAGTGATTGTGGGTAACTCTCATGTTGAGAGGGGCATATATTTGATGAATGTGGGTAATTTGTATGATGCCTTAATTGAACAATATGCATGATTTTTCCAACTAGGTGATTTAATTCTTGAGGCTAGGATGTTTGTAAGTAGTGTTCATGAGCTATCAGTTGTGTAAATAACATGCTTAGTGTAGAAACTTGCATTCTGTGTAGTCATTGTAGTACTAGCTTGAGTGTCCTACATTTAGTGGGAGTGTATAGTAGCCTCCACTTATGATGCTTAGAGTAAATATTTGTTCGAGGATGAACAAAGCTTTAAGTGTGGGGTGGTGATGTTGGGAGTATTTATGCAATCTAGTGTTACTATTCTAGCTTATTTAGCCTAATTTTGAGGAAAATTCGGGTGCTTAATGTGTTAATTATGATATAAACAAGAATATAAGTGTTCAACAACGTGATTACAATGTTCAAAGTGAATTCTAAACAGGTTTGTACTTAAATGAGTCATTTAGAGTTCAGTCGAGGAAACTAGAGTTACTAGCTTGGGCTAGATGCTTGCCTTGTCGATCCCGTTAGATTCTAATGTGTTTAAATAGTTTTTTATGGTTTAAATATGTAATTATGAGTGGAATAACTTGTTGGTAATGTGAAAATTTCAAATTGATTAAGTGGAGAGGTGGAACAATAAGTTGAAGATTAACATGAACAAGCCTAGTCTTAGCTCTTGTTTTGATTCATCGTCATGGATATTGTGTTGTGATTGTCTCAAATTCGTGACGTGTGATTATGTAGGAATCTTTGTTATCTGAATATAATGATATTTTTATGCTGAATAAGATGGAAATTAAAGGAAAATAACACCACAAGGTATGGATAAACAGAGAAGCATGTAACACTTAGTCAAAATTTCGGAAGCAACTTCCAGAGAGGGCATGTAGATAAGCCCGCGACGCCCCAGCTGGATCGGTTCTCTAGATCAGGCTCATACCCCTATGGAGTGGTTCAATATAGCAGGAAACAACTCCTCCATTCCACTTCTATTCTTGGTCTGTTCCTACTCCTACGCGGCATGTGATTGGCTACTATAAATACATAACATTGGTCACCATCTTTGATCAAACTTTTGGACATCTTTGGAAAATTTAGGAGGCCGGTTCATATGTTTTTGGGTTTATTCTCTTTAAACATTAGTTTATTTCATGGTTTGTATCATCAATCCAAGTAATTGGATGATGAATATATCCATTAAGGGCTAAACTCCCGTTCCGGGGTTAAGGCCAAGATCATGAATACTTTTATTTTAAATTAAGTTTGCTCATTTGCTTATCAATATGGTTGTTTGTTTATCCTTGTTTTAACTATTTTAGGGATTAACTACCCTTAAAATATATTCATTGTTGACCTTCTAATCTCAGGGAAGGGGGGGATGGGAGGAAAGAACATGGGGATAAGCAAAGTAAGGTTCGTAGTCTTTTATAAAATAAGGATTTCGAATTAGCGTCTAGGACAGGGATGTACTTAGAACCCTTACTTGATTTACATGTAAGATGATAGCTTTAACTCACTTAGTTGGATTATTACACCCCTACTCAATGATACAGTTATAATGACCAAGTTAGGTAAACGTTTAGAGGTCGGCAAACCATGATCGTGCGATTAACCCTGCGAATTAACAACTAAGAAAAGTGATTTAACGAATGAAGTTCAACAGCGTAGTATGATAGTTCGTAAGCCTTAACCCTGGGCTTCTATCCATTGATTGACCTAAGTCATTACTTTTCCACATTAGTTTAGTTTACTTTTAGTTTACAATTCTAAAACTTTATTGGTTACTTTTCTGAAGTGTTTAAACTAGACTTGGGTAGTTGTTTAACACAAGTCCCTGTGGGATCGAAACTCGGCTTTCTTAAAGTCAACTTTACTACTTGATAGACCAAGTACACTTGCGAGTGCGCTTGGGCACAACATTAAGGACTGGAACCCTAGACCGAGTATGGATCGCCTGTGTCCCTTCCACGTTTTCCACAGATGGGACAAAAGAGTTTCCTTGTGTTCTAGATCATCGAGGCAGGATTTGAAAAGCGAACAAATCAGAATTAGAGAAGATTCCAGAACTTAGACTACAAGCCTCAGAATTGAATACCAAGATATTAAAATATTCCTAAATGCCTAATAGCCTCTCCCTTATGAGTGTGGCGGGCTACATACCCTTAAAAGAGACTCTAATAGACATGGCTTTATGGAATCCTAATTTACCAATTAAAGCTCTGATACAAATTTGACACGACATGACCGGTGGCCTTGTCATAATAGGCATCACTAGTCCAACCAGGACCAAAGATCGCCCTCGATACCCAACCATCCAGCATACACCTTAAGTCAGACGAATTTTGAACGTATAACAAGGTAATGTAATTGCACTAATCCAAACTCTGGGAAAGTTCTATGACCGAGACTGACCCGAACAAGCCCAACCGCCCAAAATCCAACCGATAACCATAACCAAACCAAATCATAATAAAAAACCAAATAATAACCAAGTTCTTGTCCATAACATAATATAAAGGGATAGAAAAGTGAGAAATTTAGTCATCCGATATCAGCCCAAATACCAATGCCAATACCAAGGCTGACACTAGTACTGATCCCGCCTATACCAACCCATAGTAGTTCCACAAAAGCCTCTAACCAAAAGAAAACCATTATCTAGTTGGTACATGCCCCCAACAATAGCCAAACCTAATATCCATAAATAAACCAAAGTGTGTAAAAATATCCATTAACATAAAATAGAGCCTTTAAGAAAAATGGAAGCTTACCACTTCAATCCAGAAGCACATCCCAAAATTTGATCACTATGAAGGATGAGTAGAACGGCTGGTTCCTGCATCGTATACGGATATAGCCGCACGAAGATAGGTTAGCAGGTGAACAATAGCATGAACTCAGGATAAGGCTAAAATAATGTCATCCAGTAAAACTAAGTAAATCAACCATATGCATACAAACCATACATATATATAACCATACCGAGAAAAAAAACCCGGTTTTAGCATACATTTATAACCATTAACCTAGGTATGTGTAGCTTAATTGTCCTAAAACTATCCATGGGGTATATGGGTCCAATTTAACCCGCTGAATAGGCCAGGATACATAAAGTCACATGAACCGGAGATACCATAAGAGTAGGGAATTCCCAAGTGCCTTTCGCTCTCTATGATACATATGTATAGTGTGGTTAGAGGATTTCTATGTACCTTATAGTATCATATAATGTCACCATGATCAACCCCTCATATCGGCAAACATGAGTTTCCAGTGTTAGGTCATTGAAATCCCACATTCACGATTAGTTATCACACCCCACCATTATTGTCCAATTAAAACCATTTCCAACTAACAAATCCATTATTCCATTTATTATTAACCAAGGCTATTAATAGTGGTATCGTCATACTGACTATAACTTGAAATTTTTGTCCTTAGCCAAACCTTAAGAAGTTAAGGGATTCCCGTATACCCATTTTCCTAGTTAACTTGGGAGAGTATAATGTATCCCACAAGTGTTCCATTATTATGTTTGCTTGGGGGAGTACCCTGTACCCCACAAGTTATTCATTAACACATTTACTTGGGAGATTCCATCGTACCCCACAAGCAGTTCAATCAACCAAACCATGACCACTAAACCATCTAAACTATTTTTACCATTTAGGGTTCCATTACCAAACCATACCATGCAATAGTTCCATTAAAAGTCCAATAATATAGTAAAAGCATTCTCATAGGCATTTTATCAAACATATTGGGGGCATAGTGTTTATGAAAACAAAACCAAATACTAATTAACCATTCCCATGAAACCAATATCCAAACCCCCATTAAAACATGTAAATACATAATTAAAACATGGGAAAACCATAACCAAGCCATTATAACCAAAACCCCCAATATATATTTAAAAACCCAAAACCATATAACAATTATGCCATGAAAACAATTCACATAATATGACTTTATTTGGAACTAACAATGAGGGAACGAGTGCATGCCTTAAATTGAGTAGATGATGGAGAGAAATCACCAACACAATCCCCAAATTGATCTCCTTAGTGAAACCCTAGCCTTTTATTATCCAAAAGCCTTTGAGAGGATTAGTGAGTGTTTTCTAAGTGTTAATGAATAGAATAATAGGGAAAATAACCTCCCAATTGTGCTAAGTCATGGGGCCTTAATAGGTTAAGTGGGGAAATGTCCAAATTGCCCTCACTTAAACTTCATAAAATTTTCATCAGGGTACGACTAACCATACCAGTTGTACCCTTCAATACGAGTGGTACCTACCACTCGTACCCTAGGCCTCCCCCTTGGACCCAATACTATCCAAGCTACGACTTACCCCAACCAAGTCATACCCAAAGCATACGACCCGTACCCTTGGCAGAATAGAATCAAAGAGGATTGAACACTGTCCACCATACGAGTCCATGGTGCAACACATACCATAGCTTAAGCTCATGGTAACCCACTCGTACTCAGATCCAAGTTAATCTACCAAGTCAAAGATTAAGTAAAGGAAAACCCCCTAAAAAAATGAACTGTATCTAATAATACTGCTAGTATACACCAAGTCGTATCCATTCCTGAAACGAATCCAACAGACCAACCAACACTGGTCAGCATACGACCAACCCATATGAACCGTACCCCAACATATGACTAGTACCCATTAGTTGTATCCTGTCCAGAATCCATAAATCTAGGAAATTTTCTAAGGTTCAAAAACCCAGGGTGTTATAGTATCCCCCACTAGGGACATTCATCCCCAAATGACTGACAAGGTAGGGTAGACATAAGAACGATTCATTTCCATTAACAAAGGAACAACCAAAGAAGGATCTCCAATGCTCTTCCTCAATATAGAGACGTGAAATACTGGATGAACGGAGACCAAACTAGGAGGCAACTCTAGTTCATAAGCCACATCACCAACCCTCTGCAAAATTGCATAGGGACCAAAAAATCGAGGACTGAGTTTCCCCTTCTTACCAAAATGCATCACTTCCTTCATGGGAGATACCTTTAGGAACACCTTATCCCTGACCTCAAACTCTAATTCTCTACGCCTTACATCAGCATAGGACTTTTGGCGACTTTGGGCAGTCTTAAGCCTATCCCGAATCACCTTTACCTATTCCACAGTCTGATAAACGAAATCCAGACCAAACATAACTGCCTCACCAAGCTCAAACCAACCAATAGGAAATCTAAACCTCCTACTGTACTGTGCCTCAAAAGGGGTTATACCAATACTAAAATGATAGCTATTGTTGTAAGTAAACTCTACCAAAGGTTGATGCTTAACCCAACTGCCACCATAATCAATCACGCACACCTGAAGCATATTCTCCAATGTTTGGATAGTCCTTTCTACTTGTCAATCTATATGACGATGAAAAGCGGTACTCAGACTAACCTTAGTCCCTATTCCCTTTTGAAAAGACCGCCAAAAGTGAGATGAAAACTACGTACCCTGATCAGAACTAATCAAAATAGGTACCCCATGTAGCTTTAAAATCTCATAAATATACAACCTCTTATAGTCCTCAACTGAAAAGTTAGTCTGCACCGACAATAAGTGAGCGGACTTGGTCATCCTATCCATGATGACCTAAATTGAATCAAATTGATTCCGAGATAGAGAAAGACCAGTAACAAAATCCATATTGATTACCTTCCATTTTCATTCCCATAAATCAATCTCCTGATACAACCTACCAGTCCTTATGTGCTTAACTTTGACTTGTTGGCATACCAATTATTTGGCTACAAAATTAGCCACATCTTTTTTCATACCACTCCACTAATACATCTCCTTGAAATCATGATACATTTTTGTTGAATTGGGATAAATAACATAGCACAATTCATGCGCCTCAGACAAAACCCTCTGCCATAAACCATCGACATCAGAAACACAAAACCTCTCTTGGTACTGTAAAGTACCATCACCACTCATCTCAAAGAACATTACCTTTTCCACACCAACATCACTCATGATTTTTATGAAGATAGAATCCAACACTTGCTTCTCCTTAATCTCTACACCAAGAGAATATCAAACCACTTTCTGTACTATCACACTACCATTATTGGAGTCCAAGAAAAGATCTCTAAGATTAGCCAAGGGGTAAATATCCTTCACCTATTCTCGTTTCTCTTCTAAAATCCCCATGAAAAACCTGCTAAGAGCATCAGCAACCATGTTAGATTTACCTGGGTGGTAGTGAAGACTCATATTATAGTCCTTGAGAAGCTCCAACCATCTCCTTTGCCTGAGATTTAGCTCCTTCTAAGTGAACACATACTGTAGACTCTTATGATAAAAAAAGATGTCCATATGCACTCAATACAAATAATGTCGCCTGATTTTCTGAGCAAAAACCACCGCTAAAATCTCCAAATCATAAGTTGGATAATTCTTCCTATGCACTTTCAATTGCCTGGAGGCATAGTCAATAACCTTTCTATGTTGCATCAAAAGACAACCAAGTCCCACTCAGGATGCATCACAATAAACCATAAACCCCTCATCACGTTTAGATAATGTAAAAACTGGGACCAAAGTTAGCTTATCCTTACGCTTCTCAAAACTCCTTTCACACGTATCAGACCAAGAAAACTTCACCTTCTTCTAAGTTAACTTAGTCAATGGGGAAGCTATCATTCAGAAACTTTTAACAAACTGCCTATAGTACCCAGCCAAACCCAAGAAGCTCAAAATATCGGTTGGAGTCATAGGTCTAGGTCACTTCTTAACCATAGTCGCCTTTTGTGGATTCACCATAATCCCCTCGCTAGAAATAAAATGGCCCAAGAAAGTTACAACGTTCAACCAAAACTCACACTTGGAGAACTTGGCATACAACTATTGCTCTTTTAACTCTGCAACACCATGCGGAGGTTATTAGCATGATCCACCTCACTCTTAGAATAAACCAGAATGTCATCAATAAATATAATAACAAAATAATCCAAAAACATCCTGAAAACCCTGTTCATCAAATCCATAAATTTTGTTGGGGCATTAGTCAAACCAAATGATATAACCAGGAACTCAAAGTGCCCATACCGAGTACGAAAAGTTGTCTTAGGGATATCCTCCTCCCCAATCTTAAGTTGATGATACCCAGACCAAAGATCTATCTTAGAAAAGAACTTGGCACCTTAAAACTGATCAAACAATTCATCTATCCTTGGAAGAGGATACTTGTTCTTAACCATAACCTTACTCAATTATTGATTGTCAATGCATATCCAAAGGGAATCATTCCTCTTTTGCATAAATAATACCTGTGCACCCCATGGGAATACACTAGGATGAATAAACACCTTATTTGGAAAATCCTTACTTGCTCATTGAGTTCCACAACTCAGTGGGAGCCATTCTATAAGGAGGAATAGATATTGGATGAGTGTCCTAAACCAAATAATACCAAACATAATCTTCCAACCTAGAGAAATGACAGAAAGATCATCGGAAAAGACCTCACAGAACTAATTCACTACCAAAACGAATGCAAAGAAGGACCCTTCGAGTTAGAATCTTTAACCTTGACCAAATGATAGAGACACCCTTTAGAGATTAATCTCTGAGCTCTAAGATAAGAAATAAACCTCTGCCAGGAGCTAAGGAACCACACTCCCATTCTATAACTGGTTCACCAGAGAACCTAAAGAAAACCTTATGGGTCCAACAATCTAAGGGCATATAATAAGAGTGTAACCAATTCATCCCTAGAATAATATCAAAATATACCATATCCAGTTTAAACAAATCCACCAAAGTCTACCTACTACCAACAGATACCACACACCCCTTATAGACTCTCTTAGTAACCACAAAGTCTACTACCGAGGTAGAAACAAAAAAAAGATCCGAAATAACCTCAGGGTCAAAACCAAAATACAAAACCACAAATGAGGTCACATAAAAAAGAATGGACCCTGAATCAAAAAAGCAATACACATCACAATAAAAGAGTTGTAATGTACTCGTCACAATATTAGGTGATGCCTAATATTTCTATCGAGATGAGAGAGCATATAACCTATTCCGACCAGCGCTGGCACTAAAAGCAGGAGCAGACACCAAAGCAGCACCACTAGGTGCAGCAGCAGAAGATGAAGCAACTAAAGCTTTGACCGCACCCGAAGCACCCTTATATACTAGATAGTTTCTAAGTATATGGCTTGGATGACTATATCCAAAACACCTGTCCCTCCATTTATCATAAAATCCCCAATGAAAACGACTATAAAACTAATAAGAAGGGCATGAAGAAGTCAAATATGCCCACTCACCCCAGATTGGGCACCTTATTCCCAAAAATTATCACCACTCTACTACTGCCTATCACTCGAAAGCTTTAGGTAAAGAGCACTAGTTGTGGAGAAGAAATCAAAACTCCTTCACTTCTTCTTTTGTTTATTTCCATTTTACCACCATGATGTTGAGCACCACCATGCTAAAAAACCTACTCCTTTTACCCTGTCTATCCTTAAACTTTGCATGTTTTATATTTTTATCCTCCGCATGTTGTATATGAACCACTAACCTAGGCATATCCATATCCTTGATTAGCAATATAGTGTTGCTTTCAAGGATTAATTTTTGAGATAGTCTAAAAGCAAACTTTCTCATCCTAACCCTCATATCAGATACCACCTCTGGAGCATAACCTTGAGAGATGATGAAATTTTAAGGCATATTTCTTGACTAATATTTTCCCTTGTCTTAGATTGACATATTCCTCTGCCTTGGCTTTTCTCATCTCCTGAGGAAAGAAGCAATCAAGAAAACTATTTAAGAAAGTCTCCCATAAAGACAACTCCTCAAGATTACCTCTATCCCTATCCCACTCCTCGTACCACTGGTACCCAACATCCTTGAGTTGATAAGCTTCAAAATTCACTCTTTCCAAATTCATTACCTGCATCACCCTAAATATTCTATTTATTTCATCCAAGGAACCCTATGGATCCTCCTCCACTTTCACACCAGTAAAAGTAGGAGAATTCATCTTCATAAACTAGCCAACCCTTGTGGCCTCAACAAATAAAAAACAGATGCATCTCGCTCAGACTAAATAGTAACCAACTGAGTAGTAGTATGAATCGATTGATAAAATTCCACATTCATCACCTTACCTTGAAGAGGACTAGTAACAACAGATGTAACTTTAAAAATATCAGGGACTGGACCCCTAGACTGAGTATGGATCCATTGTCCCTTCTATATTGTCAATAAATGGCATAGAAGAGTTTTCTTATATTCTAGATCATCGAGGAAGGATTTGAAAAGCAAACAAATTAGGATTTGAGAAGATTCTAGAATTTAGAATCTAAGCCTGAGAATAGAATACCAAGAAATTGAAATATTCCTACATACCTTGTAGCCTCTCCTTTATGAATGTGGCACACTACACACCCTTAAAAGAGACTCTACTAGACATGGCTTTGAGGACTCTTAATAGACTAAGAACCTAAAGTTCTAATAACAACTTGACACGACATGACTAGGGGCCTTATTATAATAGGCATATCTAGTCCAACAAGAATCGTAGATCACCCTCGATACCCAACCCAACTATCCATCATATACCCTGAGTAGGATGAATTTTGAACATATAACAAAATAGCATAAAATTGCACTAATCTAGACTCTAGGATAGGTCTGTGACCGAGACCAACCCGAATGAGCCCAACTACCCCAAATCCAACCGATAATAATAACCAAACTAAACCATAATCAAAAACAAATAATAACCAAGTTCCTATCCATAACATAATATAAAAGGATGGAATAGTGAGAAATTTAGTCATCAGGTATCAGCCCCCATACCAATGACAATACCAAGGTTGACACCACTATCGATCCTCCCTATACCGACCTATAGTAGTTCCATAAAAGCCTTTAACCAAATAAAAATAATATCCAGTCGGGACATGCCCCCAACCATAACCAAAACCAAAACCAATATCCATAAATAAACCAAAATGTGTAAAAATATCCATGAACATGAAATGGAGCCTTCCAAAAATATAGAAGCTCACCACTTCAATCTAGAAGCTGATCCCAAAATTAGATCACTATACAGGAGGAGTAGAATGATCGATTCCTATATTATGTGGGGATACAACTGATCTAAGGTGGTTTTATGCACTTTGGAGTTATTATTCTATCTTATTTAGCCTTATTTTAAGAATCATTCGTGTCTTCTATGTGTTAATATGATATAAATAAGCATCTAAGTATCCAAGTATATGATTACAAGGTTCAATGTGTTTTCCAAATAAGTTTGTACTTAATTAAGTCATTTAGAGTTCAACCCAGAATACTAGTTTTACTAGCTTAAGCTAGGTGTGTGTCTAGTTGGTTTCGTTGGATTCTAATGTATTTAATTTGTTTAAAATAATCATATGTGGAACAACTTATTATGAATATGCAAGGTTCAATTTGATTAAGTTAAGAGGCGGAATAATGAGTGAAGATCAATGTGAATTAGCCTTATTTTAGCTCTTATTATGACTCATAATTGAGGATATTGTGTTGCTTTGATCTCTAATAAGTGGTGTGTGATATTGTAGAAATCTTTGTGAGATGAATATGGTGATATATTAATGATAAAAAGGCTTGAAATTCATTATAAATACACTACAAAAGGCATGGAAAGAAGGAGGGACATTCAACACTTAACCAATATTTTGGAGGCTAATTCCAGTGAGCCGACGTGATCTCAATGCGTCACATCAAATATCCTTGTGCTGCCACCTCCAGCAATGCTATAATCAACGTGTCGTATTGCTATTGTCAAAGCTGCCATCAACACACCGCGTTGTGTTGTCCATGCACGGCCAAAGAACAAATCCCACTTATACACGGATTGACATATACTATAGATGTAAAATATTGTATGCACACTACAAAAGGCGGCTGGTGGGTGCTTCTTGGATCACATGAAATATCCTTAATCCTACAAGGATTAGGATTAATATATTATTTTATATATACATATTTTTTAGGCATGGGGCACTTGGATAATACTTGGAGAATCTTGAATAATCTTGAAACGGTAGTGACGGTTTGGACAATCTTGATCAATTCTTGAAAACACTTGGACGTAGTGGAGAAATAAAGGAGTCTATTGCACTTTAATTAGGTTTTATCATTTCTTTTATTTATCATTTAATTATATCATAACATGTATTTAATTATTTGGATCGTGATTATGAATATTATCGGCTAAATGTTCTCTTTCCGGGGTTAAAGCCAAGAACATGAGTATTATTATTTTGGATTAAATTTATTTAATTTTCTTATCATTATTGGTTGTTTATTTATTCTTGATTTAATTATTTGATGGATTGATCACCCGAAAAATACATCAATTGTTAATATTGTGATCTCGGAAGAGGGAATGGGGAGATAGAATATGGGAATAAACAAAGTTTGGGTTTTTATTCTTTTATAAAATAAAGAATTGAACTTAGCACCTAGGATAGGGATGTACTTAGGATCCTTACTTGATTCAAACATAGGATGATAGCTTAAAGAACTTAATTGGATTATTACATCCCCGCTCAGCGATGTAGTTGTAAAGTCTAAATTAGGTAAACGGTTAGAGGTTGGGAGGCCATGATCATGCAATTAACCCTATGAATCAACAACCAAGATAAGCGAGTTAACAAATGAAGTTTAATAACATAGTATGATTGTTCAAAGTGCTTTAACCCTAGGCTTTACTCCATTGATTGTTTCAAAACTTTAATTTACGCATAATTTACTTTAATTTCAAGTTACAATTTCCAAACTCTCTTCTTGGTTACTCTTGCATCAATTAAATCTAAATTGTGAAGTGAAATCTAATACTCCCTCCGTCACAAATTATGTGTCGTCATTTGAATGGACAGGATATTTAAGAAATAAGTATTGACTTTGTTAACATTACAAAATTACCCTTCTTAAAGAAAGGACTAATAGAATTTAAAATCAAATGGAACCACTTCTAATTGAAAAATAAAAAAAAAGTAATAGTATTTAAAATCAAGTGGGACCACTAAGGGTAAAATTGTAATTGTGTTTTTAAAAACTTACCAAATAAGGAAATGCGACATTTTTTTGGGATGGACCAAAAAGGAAACGGTGACACATATTTTGTGACGGAGGGAGTAGTTATTTAACCAAGTCCCTGTGGGATCGATACTCAGCTTTTTTGAAGGCCACTTTACTACTTGGTAGACCACATACACTTGTGTGTGCACTTGGGCGCTGTCAAGTTTTTGGCACCATTGTCGGGGACTTGAATTGCCAACTATCTTATTTTTAGGTCTTCAATATTGAGTTGTAAATATTTTTTGTTTTCTTATTTTCCTTTAATTCTATTTTTCTCACACTCTTCTTAAGATGTCAGTCTTGGATATGGTTTTTGAGGAATGTATTTCTTGTCATTTTTGTGGAGGATCCTACCATGGGGCTTTTGTCCAGATTTTGATTCAAGCATTTGGAGGGGACTTTCTTGTTTGTGACCTGCAAGCAGACCAGAAGATTGGTGTGTGGCTTGTGGCAATATGTATTAATCTGCAGATATGTGTGCTTTTAATCTTGATTCAGTGATGTTTGTGGGCAATGCTTAATATAAAACTAAGGAGGTATATATAGAGTTGACTTTCCAATCTGTTGTAGACAAAGTTGCTAATAATTCAAGGAAGTCTGAGTACTTAAAACATGAATTTGCTGAACAGGTTCAAGAAATACCATCACCACCATCTCCACAGAGGTAGAGAAAAACACGACAATCACAGCCACCCAGTTGCCATCTTTATGTTGAGACTGAAATTAAGAAGGTGAATAAGAGTGAGTGTGTTATTAATAGTGTAAATTTAGAAGTGGGACTGGTAAGGCCTCACTCAAAGCATTTTTCTACATTATGTTTAGATGATGTCTTATCTGTGGAATCATCTGAAATAGTGGAAGAGTGTGAAGATGAGGAATAAGAATTCTATATTCTTGATTTTGCACCAGATAAGCAACATAAAAACACACCTCACTTTTAGGCCGACTGATTTTCCATGCACCATCCATTACTTAATTTCTTAATATTTGTACCACCTCCATATGAGTGGGTCAAAAAGATGGATGCAAAGTTGGGGGGAAAATTCATATCCTCAAGGTGGAGGAAAAAGTTGATGTGGGTTGTGTCGCGACACTAAATTAGGAGCTTCTTGGTAGGCAACCCAAGTTAAGTAAGGTATGTTTTCTTTTTATTTTTCAATTTTAGTTTTTACTTCACATTGTTTTGTTTTTTTATTGAGTCATAAGTTGATGGGAAGTTTAAGTACCGAAAACCTGAGCTAAGGAGCATGGAAAAGACTGAGTGTGGAGTTCTCGAACCTCCTTTATGTGTAAAGATGCTACTAGCTAGGCCTAGAGGCCTCAAGGAGTATTTCTATCTCTTACTCTTAAGTTCACTTTGGGGACAAAGTAGATTTTTAAGTGTGGGGTGGGAAAATTCCCAATTTTGGGCTCAATTTAAAATTTTTTTATGTAGGATATTCTTGTTGGTGCTATTTTTTATTACATGGTGCAAGTGTTGTGATTGATAATTCTTGTTGAATTGTTCGAATTGTTAATTTTGAGACTCTTAGGCTCTAGTTTTTGACTCTTGTTTTTGTTGGCTTAAAATTTGAATTCATGCTATTGTGAGGTTGGGAGTCTAAGAAGATCCTATGTGAGTCGAACATGTGACATGCATTTTGTGAGTTTTTGTTGATATTTCTTGTTGCATGTGATTTCTAAAACTTGCTCGGTGTGTGCGCAAAGTGAAATAAAGAATGTAAGTTTAGGAGATAATTTAAGCATTTCTTTGATAGCCTTGTTTTATACCTTCTTTTGACCTACCCTTGTGCATAATCCTAGTTAAACCCCATTGAGCCTTCAGCTTATTTCTTTGGTAGCCTCATATGAAGCCTAATCTCCTTCGTTGATGGACCTTAATTTGATCCAAAAAAGCTCCTAAGTAATTTAATTGTAAAATAATTAGGAAGGAGTGTGAAATTCAAAAAGCAGTAGAAAGGTGAAATAGATGCCCTAAGGTAACAGTTATTGGTGTTTATATTTGATATGTGGTGGTTGGGTATGATAGACATTGAGCTAGAAATATTACCATAGTTGTGAAAAAATAAAAAGAAAAAGCAACAAAAGTTGATTCATGTGGCAATAAATAATACTTCCACCATATGTTTGTGAAAATGCTTAAAAGAGATGGGGCAAAACAAAGGATATGGGTGGATGTAAATGGTGTAAATTGGTTGTCGGAGATTGGTTCTAAATGTATAATGTAGTGTATTAAAGATCTTAGAGAAGTTAGTCACTATTCCAAATAGTTCCTACCCATCCCTTAGCCTACATTACAACCCGGAAAAGACCTATTTCATCCTAAACTTCATCATTCTGATATTAGTGGAGCACTACACTAAGGGCAAGCCTGTGGTTCATTATGTGTAACTTGTTAATTCCTTATGAGAGTGAGTGTAATTTGATTCATGTACCCATTATGTTATAAATTGCATTATTATGAGTGACTATGGGAAACTCTCTCATTGTGAGGGGTACATGTTTGATTAATGTGGGTGATTTGTATGATGCCATTTATTGAGTAATATACATGAGTTTTCCAATTGGTGAGTCAATTCTTGAGGATAGGTTGTTTTGGAGTAGTATTAATGAGCTTTCAATTGTGTTTGTAACATGCTTTGTGTAGAAACTTTCATTCCATGTAGTCATGTAGTATTAGCTTGAATGTCTTGCATTTAGTAGAAAAGTAGCATCACCTCAGATTTTGATGCTTAGACTAAAGAGTTGTTCAAGTACGAACAAGAGTTTTAAGTGCGGGGTGATGATCTGAGGTAGTTTTATACACTTTGGTGTCATTATTCCATCTTATTTAGCCTTGTTTTAAGGATAATTCATGTGCTTTGTCTGTTAATATGATATAAATAAGCATCTAAGTGTCCAAGTGTAACACCCCATACTTAATTACGTGCATTAGCCATGGTTATATGTGTTGGAGTATTTGTATTGATCATAAGTTAGGTATATATGAGTTTAAGTATGAGTATTGATTATTTTGAGATGGTTTCAAGTGTATGTTTGATTATATATGTATAGGAATCGACTTTATTTATACCGGAATTTGCTCGTCGAAGATTCTATACGAAGTTTATCGAGTTAGATTTCCAACGATATAAAGATTTCTGAAAACAGATGAGTATCGAATATAAGCGAGCATGTTCGAAACTTGAAAACGGTGGATGCAATGAACAGTAAATGTGCAGAAATTTTCTGCACACAAAAGTACTACAGCCAAACAGATTTTTGGGTCGACTTTGAACAATCATAACTCCCATAATATTATGAACTGGGAGATCTGACACCTATCAAAAGAAAGATCTTTGAGTCTTCTTTCCAATGCAATTGGTTTCATCCAAATCCAACATCTGAGTAAGGAGTTATACTCGTTTTACTTCAGCCTCTTAAAACAGATTTTTAGGGTCAACTTCAAATGATCATAACTCCTTTTACAGGACGAACTGGGTGGCATAATTTATATGAAATGAAATCCCTTTGAATTATCTTTCCAACGATACCAATTTCACCCAAATACAATAGCGGAGCAGAGAGTTATGGTCTATTTACTTTAGCCTATCAAAATAGTCCACCATGGACAGATTCGAATTTACTTAAATTTTAAGGGCAATATGGTCATTTTACATCACCTCATGGACGAAAATTGGTCATTATATACTTATACTTAGCCTCATATTCATCATTTATCCTCAAAATTATTGAAGAATAAGAAACCCTAGCCTAAGTTCAACTCCAATTATCTTGTGATTCAACCGTAGAAAATTCAAATTGATTCCGTAGTTGTGTTCACCGTCTCGAGGGCTTCGAGAAGCACCCCTTATTTGTGCCAACAGGACTTCGAAATCAAAATGGCCATTTTTTGGTAAGGATGTAAATTATGTTTGTTTTATTTATATGGGTATGTATATATATATATGCATGTGAGCATAAGAAGTATGTTATTTGATTGTTGTTGAAAGATGATTGGAAAATGATGTTGGATTATTCTTGTGCATGGTTGGATTATGTTGAATTGTGAAGGGATTTAATTTGATGATGTGGTATTGAAATGATGATTATATATATATATATACACATAAACCTATTGTTCAAGTTGGTTTTTGGAATGCTTTACAAATATTGGTTGTATGGAATTATGGAAGAGAATTGTGGTGTTGGGTTGCTAATACTAGATGCCAAACATTTCATTGTAGATAAGTGATTTGTAAAGGCAGGAAGTTGTGTTGAATTGGTATCCGAATCTACAACGAGGTATGTAAAGCATACTCTAACGATGTTCTTTGGCATGAAAACACCAATGTTCCATCAAGTAAGATTCCCAGGTTGTCCAAAAACATGTATTGTTCTACATTACTAACGAAGTTGTTTCCATTCTATAAAGTGTCAAAATGTTTCATTGATATACCAAAAGGCTCCTATTGCATTATTGTGATATTGATGATTCTGAAACACATTATTGATGTACCAATGAGTCTTTATTACATCGTTATTGTATAGAAGGTCTATTACTTGGTTCCTATTGATGTATCATTGTTCCAAAGGTACTATATTGGCATGAACACTAATGTAATAATCTCAAAAGATTTTGAACTAAGTTATTGGAAAGATCTCTTATGTGTGTTACTTGATATACGTGTGTTTATGGGTGGTATCCCAGGGGCATAAGCCTAGCATGGGTCGATCCCAGTTGATATGTACTGGGGGCAGCCTAATGGTCACAGTACGGTACAGTATTGATTATTGTTAGGTGGTTGGAGGTTCGGGAGGAGGAGGTAATGGCGAATGATAATTGTAAAGAATGAAATGAACGAATGTATATCGTTCCACAAATGTGTTTGAATTCAAGAACCCAATTCAGATTAATGATAATGTACATGATCCTAAAAGTGTTTATGAAGTGTGGTTCACTTCTATTATGATTTATTCACTTGCGTCTGATTTTCTTGATCCCCCATATCACATATAATTATTTACAGCTTTACATACTCAGTACATATTTCGTACTGACGTCCCTCACGGGGGACCTGCATTTCATGCTGCAGGCACAGGTGCTTCAGCTTATTCACAGCATAGATAGGAGCCAGGTCATACAGCTATTATTGGTGAGCTCCAGTTTGCTTTGGGGCTTTACGAGTCGGTTCCTTATGTCTTGTTATTGTACAGGAGTCATGTGTGGGCGGGAGTATGTCCCGACCCTAGTTATGTCATGTATATCCTAGTGGCTTTGTAGACATAAGAAAGGGTAAAGTCATGGAAGTTTATATAGTGATGTTATATTTGTATATGTGGTGGCCCCGACGGCCAATTATTATATATATATATATATATATATTTGTGTGTGTTGTGCTGATGCAGGTAATTAGACCCTTCTATATGCAATGAAGTGCTGTCCAAATTTTTGGTGACATGTAAGTGAAAGTATAGGTATTTGAACGAGTTCTCCCGAGCCTTCTCGGCTTCGGTTACCAGTCCGGCCCAATGGGATTTTAGGGCGTGACAAAAGTGGTATCAGAGAGGCTCGTCCTACTGAGTCTACAAAGCCGTGTCTATGTAAAGTCTTGTTTATCTGTGTGTTGTGCACCACATCTATAAACAGGAGGCTATGGACATTTAGGAAATTGTTTCTTTTCTTCAGATCATAGATCGTGCCATAGAGTTTATATAGCAAATGAAGTCATAGTTGACCACTGAATCCATTTGTTTCTCTTATTACAGTAAGAATGCCGGATACCAGAAGTAAGAATACCAGCGAGCGGGTAGACGTGGCTGCCGGAGAAGGGACTAGTAAGTCACCACCTGTACAAGTTAATCAGAGTGAAGCTCAAGCTGAGCAGGTATCTGAAATGTCTTCCACTCCAAATGAAATAAGTGGGAGGCAAACCACATTCACAGAACCACTTGTTAATGCTGTTGATTAGGATATGAGGGATGCAGTACAACTGTTGACCCGAATTGTTGTCGGTCAAGTCCAAGGGCAAGTTATTCCTGCCGCGGGTTCTAGCAGTACTGATAGGGCGGCTAGTCTTCGGACGTAAGATTTTCTTAAGATGGATTCGCCTACTTTTACCGGATCCAATCTTAATGAAGATTCGCAGGACTTTATTGATCAGATCCAAAGGGCCCTAGTGGTGATGCATGTATCGAGCAGAGAGACAGTGGAGTTAGCCGCGTATAGATTCAAAGGTGAGGCTATATATTGGTATGAAGACTGGAAATGGTCAAGGGGCATTGATACACCCCCAGCTACTTAAAAAGACTTCAAAGAGGCATTTATTGATCATTATTTTCCATATGAGACTCGTCAGGCCCGTGCGGATCAGTTCTTAAATCTTCGACAGGGTAATCCAAGTGTGAGGGAGTATAGTCTTCGATTTAATTCCTTGTCCAGATATGCTCCTAATGTTATAGCTACTATGGATGACAGAGTTCATCAGTATGTAGATGGATTGGATCCGTATTTGGTTAGGGATTGTACTATTGCTGCACTGAATAAAGACATGGATATAGCTAGGATCCAAGCATTTGCACAGAAAATAGAAGATTAGAGGCAAAGAAAAAGAGCACAGGAATTTGAAAGCGGATCTTCTAAGAGGGCTAGATCTACAGGGCAGTTTATGGCACCACAGGAAGGTTTTAGACCTCAATTTTCTGCTAGACCACCTAGGCCATTATTTTCTTATTCTGCAGCTAGTGCTCCACCACAGCATCAGGGGTTCAGAGGCAATCAATTTGGGCAAAGAAGTGAGGGTCATAGTTCGCGATCAGTGGGTTATCATGGGCAAGGGAACATGACCCAATCAATACCTTCTCGAGAGCTATGTAATCAATGCGGAAAGCATCATATGGACGTATGTCGAATGGGAACAAATATTTATTTTTGGTGCGGTATGATGGGGCATATGATGAGAGAATGCCCACGAAGAGGCATAGGGGGTTTGGCATGACCTACGTGGTTATTTGTTGCATCATCATCATCGATGCCTTATTCAGGAAGGGGTGCACAACCAATGGGTGGTGTTAGAGGTGATAGAGGAGCCACGAGTTCTAGCGGGGCTCAAAATCGTACGTATACTCTAGCGGATCGACAGAATTTAGAGGCTTCCCCAGATGTGGTTACGGGTAAGTTGTCTAGCTTTTCATTCGATTTATATGCCTTAATTGATCCGTTTCTACATTATCTTATGTTACTCCATTGGTTGCTGGAAAGTTCGAAAAAATACCCGAACTGTTAGTTAAGCCATTTGAAGTGTCCACACCGGTCGGGGAATCTATTATAGCTAGAAGGGTTTATCGAAACTGCATAGTAACTGTTTTTGGTAGTGATATGATGGCTGACCTTGTGGAGTTAGAAATGGTAGATTTTGATGTTATAATGGGTATGGATTGGTTGGCGTCTTGTTATGCCAAAATTGACTCTTGTATGAAAAAGATGTATTTATATTTTCCTAATGAAGCAGTTATTGAATGGCAAGGTAAGATTGGTGCACCAAGAGGTAGATTTATTTCTTATTTCAAAGCGAGAAAATGATTTCCAAGGGCTACATATGTCATTTAGTTAGAGTAAAGGATACGGAATCGGAATCACCAGATCTTCACACTGTACCAGTAGTAAGTGAATTTCTTGATGTATTCCCTGAAGATCTTCCAGGTTTACCTCCTGAACGAGAAATAGAATTTGGTATTGATGTGATACCAGGCACTAAGCCAATCTCCATTCCTCCGTATAGAATGGACCCAATAGAATTACGAAAATTAAAAGAGCAATTGAAAGATTTGCTAGAGAAGGGATTCATAAGGCCTAGTATGTCCCCCTGGGGGGCACCAGTGTTATTTGTACGCAAAAAGGATGGCTCGCTGAGGATGTGTATTGATTATCGGCAATTGAATAAAGTGACTCTTAAAAATAAATATCCTCTTCCAATAATTGATGATTTATTTGATCAGTTACAGGGTGCCAATTGTTTTTCTAAGATTGATTTGAGGTCAGGTTATCATCAAGTGAGAGTCAAAGAAAAAGATATACCCAAAACAACTTTCCGAACAAGGTATGGTCATTATGAGTTTCTAGTTATGTCATTTGGGCTAACTAATGCACCTGCAGCTTTCATGGATTTAATGAATAGGGTGTTTAAGCCATTTCTAGATGTATCTGTGATAGTTTTTATAGATGATATTCTAGTTTATTCTAGATCAGAAGAGGACCATGCCAATCACTTACGATAGGCATTGCAGACTCTTCGTGATTGTAAGCTTTATGCAAAGTTCTCTAAATGTGAGTTTTGGTTAAATTCGGTGGCATTTTTGGGTCATATTGTATCTAGTGAAGGGATAAAGGTTGATGCTCAAATGATAGAAGCTGTGAAGAACTGGCCAAGGCCCACAACGCCTACAGAGATTCGTATTTTTCTCGGGTTGGCCGGATATTATAGAAGGTTTGTTAAAGACTTTTCTTCCATTTCAGCACCCTTAACTAAGTTAACCCATAAAGCATCCAAATTCCAATGGAATGATGCCTGTGAGAAGAGTTTTCAAGATTCAAAGAACAAGTTGATTTCTACACCCGTGTTGGTACTTCCAGAAGGCACCGAAGGGTATACAGTGTATTGTGATGCTTCCAGAATTGGTTTAGGATGTGTATTGATGCATCATGGTAAGGTAATAGCATATGTTTCTAGACAATTGCGGCCACATGAGAAAAATTATCCTACACACGATCTTGAGCTGGCAGTAGTTATTTTTGCTTTAAAGATATGGCACCACTACTTATATGGGGTTCATGTTGATATATATTCTGACCATAAGAGCTAGCAATATATTTTTAATTAGAAGGATCTAAATTTAAGGCAGCGGAGATGGCTTGAACTATTAAAGGACTACGATGTTGATATCTTGTACCATCCAGGGAAAGCAAATGTGGTAGCTGATGCATTAAGTCGTAAGGCTATGATGGAGCCTATAGAAAGGCAAGGGATGGTTAAAGATCTTCACCAGTTAGCTAGTTTGGGAGTTTGCCTTCTTGAAACTCCGAATAAAGAGCTTATCGTACATAATGCTGCGAAATCTTCATTAGTAGCTAAAGTGAAAGAGAAGCAATATTCAGACCCTATTTTATTACAGCTTAAGGAGAACGTTCAGAGTGGTGCGACCAAGGCATTTGAGCTTATGCAAGAAGGAGTACTTCAGTGCCAAAACCGATTATGTGTGCCGGATGTAGATGGGCTAAGAAAGAAGATTATGATAGAGGCACATTTTTCAAGGTATTCCATTCATCCAGGATCAACCAAAATGTATCAAGATTTGAAGGATGTATATTCGTGGAATGACATGAAAAGGAACATCCCAAAATTTGTAGCTGAATATCCAAATTGCCAACGAGTTAAAGTGGAACATCAAATGCCCAGAGGCTATATGAAATGCATAGATCTTCCAATTTGGAAGTGGGACATGATCAACATAGATTTTGTTACAGGTTTGCCTCATACAGCTCGGAAATTTGATTCTAAATGGGTGATTGTGGATAGGCTTACTAAATCCGCACATTTCTTACCCGTTAAGACCACTTACACAGTTGAAGAATATTTAAAGCTTTATGTTACAGAAATAGTCCAATTACATGGAGTGCCAACTTCTATTATATCGGATCAGGGAACTCAATTTACCGCAAACTTTTGGAAGTCTTTCCAACGGAGTTTGGGAACACAAGTGAATCTGAGTACATCTTTTCACCCTCAGACGGATGTACAAGCAGAGCGCACCATTCAAACACTTGAAGATATGCTACGAGCATATGTTATAGATTTTAAAGGCAGCTGGGATGATCATTTACCTCTTATTGAGTTTGCCTACAATAATAGCTATCATTCAAGTATCAAAATGGCACCATATAAAGATTTATATGGGAGGAAGTGAAGATCACCAATAGGATGGTTCGAAGTGGGTGAAACTCTTATGTTCAGACCGGATCTTGTGTATCAAGCCATAGAAGAAGTCAAGGTGATTCAGCAATGGTTGAAAACAGCTCAAAGTCGACACAAGTCATATGCGGATAGTAGAAGAAGAGGGCTAGAGTTTTCGTTAGGCGATTGGGTATTTTTGAAGGTATTGCCAATGAAAGGGGTGATGAGATTTGGCAAGAAAGGAAAGTTGAGTCCACTATATATAGGCCCGTATAAGATTATTCGAAGATGTGGGAAAGTTGCTTATGAATTAGAGCTACCCCAGGAACTCTCATTAGTGCATCCAGTATTTCATGTATCGATGCTTCGAAAGTGCATCGGAAATCCGTCCCTTATTACTTCTACTGAAGATGTGCAAGTAACAGAAGATCTTACCTATGATGAGATGCCTATTTCTATATTAGATCGTCAAGTTAAGCAGATAAGAAATAAAGAAGTAGCATCGGTGAAAGTACTTTGGAGAAATCAACAAAGGGAAGAGATTACATGGGAAGCGGAGGAAGCAATGAAATCGAAATACCCTTATTTGTTCAAAGGTGAAAAAGAAGTGCAAGGAGTGGAACTGGGACACTAACAAGTAAGTTTTTACATATGCATAATATCTATATGATGACGTGAATATCAATTATGAATTCGAACTTGTTTCGGCTAAATAACTACATTCACATTCGAGGACGAATGTCCTTAAGGGGAGAAGGATGTAACACCCCGTACTTAATTCCGTGCATTAGCCATGGTTATATGTGTTGGAGTATATGTATTGATCATAAGTTAGGTATATATGAGTTTAAGTATGAGTATTGATTATTTTGAGATGGTTTCAAGTGTATAGTTTGATTATATGTGTATAGGAATCGACTTTATTTATACCGGAATTTGCTCGTCGAAATTTCTATACGAATTTTATCGAGTTAGCTTTCCAATGATATAAAGATTTCTAAAAACAGATGAGTATCGGATATAAGCGAGCATGTTCGAAACTTGAAAACGATGGACGCAATGAACAGTAAATGTGAAGAAATTTTCTGCACACAAAAGTACTGCAGCCAAATAGATTTTTGGGTTGACTTTGAACGATCATAACTCCCTTAATATAATGCACTATGAGAGCTGCGACCTATCAAAATAAAGATATTTGAGTCTTCTTTCCAATGCAATTGGGTTCATCCAAATCCAACATCTGAGTAAGGAGTTATACTCGTTTTACTTCAGCCTCTCAAAATAGATTATTAGGTTCAACTTCAAACGATCATAACTCCTTGTACAGGATGAACTGGGTGGACTACTTTATATGAAATTAAATCCCTTTGAATTATCTTTCCAACGATACCAATTTCACCCAAATATGATAGTGGAGCAGAGAGTTATGGTCGATTAACTTTAGCCTACCAAAACAGTCCACCATGGACAGATTCGGATTTACTTAAATTTTAAGGGCAATATGGTCATTTTACATCACCTCATGGACGAAAATTGGTCATTATATACATATACTTAGCCTCATATTCATCATTTATCCTTAAAATTATTGAATAATAAGAAACCCTAGCCTAAGTTCAACTCCAATTATCTTGTGATTCAACCGTAGAAAATCTAAATTGATTCCGTAGTTGTCTTCACCGTCTCGAGGGCTTCGAGAAGCACCCCTTATTTGTGCCAACAGGACTTTGAAATCAAAATGGTCATTTTATGGTAAGGATGTAAATTATGTTGGTGTTATTTATATGGGTATGTATATATATATGCATGTGAGCATAAGAAGTATGTTATTTGATTGTTGTTGAAAGATGATTGGAAAATGATGTTGGATTATTCTTGTGCATGGTTGGATTATGTTGAATTGTGAAGGGATTTAATTTGATGATGTGGTATTGAAATGATGATTATATATATATATACACATAAACCTATTGTTCAAGTTGGTTTTTGGAATGCTTTACAAATATTGGTTGTATGGAATTATGGAAGAGAATTGTGGTGTTGGGTTGCTAATACTAGATGCCAAACATTTCATTGTAGATAAGTGATTTGTAAAGGCAGGAAGTTGTGTTGAATTGGTATCCGAATCTACAACGAGGTATGTAAAGCATACTCTAACGATGTTCTTTGGCATGAAAACACCAATGTTCCATCAAGTAAGATTCCGAGGTTGTCCAAAAACATGTATTGTTCTACATTACTAACGAAGTTGTTTCCATTCTATAAAGTGTCAAAATGTTTCATTGATATACCAAAAGGCTCCTATTTCATTGTTGTGATATTGATGATTCTGAAACACATTGTTGATGTACCAATGAGTCTTTATTACATCGTTATTGTATAGAAGGTCTATTACTTGGTTCCTATTGATGTATCATTGTTCCAAAGGTACTATATTGGCATGAACACTAATGTAATAATCTCAAAAGATTTTGAACTAAGTTATTGGAAAGATCTCTTATGTGTGTTACTTGATATACGTGTGTTTATGGGTGGTATCCCAGGGGCATAAGCCTAGCATGGGTCGATCCCAGTTGATATGTACTAGGGGCAGGCTAATGGTCATAGTACGGTACAGTATCAATTATTGTTAGGTGGTTGGAGGTTCGGGAGGAGGAGGTAATGGCGAATGATAATTGTAAAGAATGAAATGAACGAATGTATACCGTTCCACTAATGTGTTTGAATTCAAGAACCCAATTCAGATTAATGATAATGTACATGATCCTAAAAGTGTTTATGAAGTGTGGTTCACTTCTATTATGATTTATTCACTTGCGTCTAATTTTCTTGATCCCCCATATCACATATGATTATTTACAGCTTTACATACTCAGTACATATTTCGTACTGACGTCCCTCACGGGGGACCTGCATTTCATGCAGCAGGCACAGGTGCTTCAGCTCATTCACAGCATAGATAGGAGCCAGGTCATACAGCTATTGCTGGTGAGCTCCAGTTTGCTTCGGAGCTTTCCGAGTCGGTTCCTTATGTCTTGTTATTGTACAGGAGTCATGTGTGGGCGGGGGTTTGTCCCAACCCTAGTTATGTCATGTATATCCTAGAGGCTTTATAGACATAAGAAAGGGTAAAGTCATGGAAGTTTATATAGTGATTTTATATTTGTATATGTGGTGGCCCCTACGGCCAAGTATTATATATATATATATATATATATATATATATATATATATATATTTGTGTGTGTTGTGCTGATACAGGTAATTAGACCCTTCTATATGCAATGAAGTGCTGTCCAAATTTTTGGTGACATGTAAGTGAAAGTACACGTATTTGAACGGGTTCTCCCGGGCCTTCTCGGCTTCGGGTGCCAGTCCGGCCCGATGGGATTTTGGGGCGTGACACCAAGTATGTGATTACAACGTTCAACGAATGTCTAAATTGGTGGGTGCGTCTTAGATCACGTGACATATCCTTAATCCTACAAGGATAAGGATTAATATATTGTTTTATATATACATATTATTTAGGCAAGGGGCACTTGGAAAATACTTGGAGAATCTTGAATAATCTTGAAGTTGAGGCAACAGTTTGGACAATCTTGATCAATTCAGGAGGCTGTTGCACTTTAATTAGGTTTTATCATTTTTATTATTTAGTTTTTAATTATATCATAACATGTATTCAATTATTTGGATCGTGATTATGAATATTATCGGCTAAACGCCCTCTTTCTAGGGTTAAAGCCAAGAACACGAGCACTATTATTTTGGATTAAATTCATTTAATTTTGCTTATCATTATTGGTTGTTTTTTATTATTGATTTAATTATTTGATGGATTTATCACCCAGAAAATATATTTATTGTCAATCTTATGATCTCGAGAGAGGGAATAGGGACATAGAACATAGGAATAAACAAAGTTTGGGTTTTTATTCTTTTATGAAATGAAGAATTGAACTTAGAACCTAGGACAGGGATGTACTTAGGTACCTTACTTGATTCAAATGTAGGATAATAGCTTAAAGAACTTAATTAGATTTTTACATCCCCGCTCAACTATGTAGTTGGAATGTCCAAATTATGTAAATGGTTAGAGGTCGGGAGACCATAATCATGCAATTAACCCTACGAATCAACATCCAAGATAAGCGAGTTAACGATGAAGTTCAATAACATAGTATGATTGTTCAAAGTGCTATAACCCTGGGTTTTACTCCATTGATTATTTCAATACTTTTATTTACGCATTATTTACTTTAATTTCAAGTCACAATTGCCAAACTATCTTCTTGGTTACTCGTGATCAATTAAATCTAAACTGTGAATTAAAATCGAATAGTTGTTTAACCAAGTCCCTGTAGGATCGATACTCGGCTTTCTTGAATATCACTTTACTACTAGGTAGACCACGTACACTTGTGTGTGTGCTTGGGCGCTGTCAACAGCCGCCCAAAGACCAGTTAGCGGGTGAATGCTAGCATGAATTTTTGATAAGGGTAAAATAATGTCATCCAGTAAAACCAAGTAAAAAAGACACATGCATAAAAACCATAAATATATATAACCATGTTGGGAAAGGAAACCGGGTTTAGCATGAATTTAAAACCATTAACTGGGTACGTGAAGCTTAACTATCCTAAAACCACCCACGAGCTATATTATTCCAGTGTAACCTCTTGAATGATCCCCAATGCGTGTAGCTGCACGAACCGAAGATCCATAAGAGTAGATAATTCTCAAGTACCCTTTGCATTCCTGTGTACCTCTTAGTAGCATATACGGTTGCAATGAACAACCCCTCATATCGGCAAACATAAGTTTCTAGTGTTCGTTCGTTGATCTCCCTTCTTCATGGTTAACTATCATACCCTGCCATTATTGTCCAATTAAAACCATTTCCAACCAACTAATCCATTATTATATTTATTATTAACCAAAGCTATTAATAGTGGCATCGTCATACCGACAATAACTTACAAGTATTATCCTTAGACAAACCTTAAAAGCCTAAGAGATTCCCGTGTACCCATTTGCCAAGTTAACTTGTGGGAGTCCCATGTACCCCATAAGTGTTCCATTATTATGTTTGCTTGGGGGAGTCCCATGTACCCCACAAGTTGTTAATTAACATATTTACTTGGGGGATTCCATCGTACCCCACAAGCAGTTTAATTAACCATAACCATGACCACTAAACCATTCCATTTAACCATTTCAAACCATTTAAGCGATTTATACCATTTAGGATTCTATTACCAAACCATTTCATTCAATAATTCCATTAAAAGTCCAACAATATAGTAAAAGCATTTTCATAGGCATTTTATCAAACATATTGAGGGCATAGTATTTCCAAAACCCAAACCAAATACTAATTAACCATTCCCATGCAATCAAGTATCTAAACCACCATTAAAACACGTAAATACATAATTAAAACATGGAAAACCATGACCAAGCCATTATAACCAAAACACCAAATATATATTTGAAATCCCAAAACCATATAACAATTATTCCATGAAAACAATTCACAAAATATGCCTTTAGTTGGAACTAACAATGAGGAAGGGAGTACATGCCTTAAATTGAGTAGATAATGGAGACAAATCACCAACACAAGCCCCAAATTGATCACATTTGTAAGACCCTAGCCTTCTTTTACCCAAAAGCCTTAGAGAGAATTAAATTGTTTTCTAAGTGTTAATAAATAGAATAACCTTGGCCCTCATGGCTTTAAAATACGTCACTTGGGAGTAAGGCTTGCTTACTTATATACCCAGTACTCCTCTTGTGTTTTGTTGATGTGGGACTCTTTTTCCTAAGTTGGGGTGTTACATATACCCCTTTATGCACTCAGTGTCCTCACTGAGGTTTGCCTCCATCAAATGGGATTTGCATAGACTCAGGATTAAAGTTTTTCCCGTCTTACCTAGATTTGCCTAAACTCAATTTAAACTCTATCCCATATCGATCGGGCTGACACAGAAGAGGCTCTGACACCATTCTTGTCATAACCCAAGCTGAGGCCCTATCTGCGATGGGCATCCCAAACTATAAAGACCCGAGATATCCCTTATCCCAACCCACTAGTGATATTATTCGCTTTGGGCCCTGGACCTTATGGCTTTAAAATGCATTACTAGGGAGTAAGGCTTCCTTACATATATACCCAGCATCACTCTTATGTTTTGCTAATGTGGGACTCCTTATCCTGAGTTGGGGTGTTACATACTTGGGTTAAGTAGTGGAAGGCGGATAGAGGTATCAATGCAGGCCTATAGAGTGGGATGAGTTTGATACTTCTTTCTTGGATAGGACCTTCCCACTAGAGTTAAGGCAGGCCAAGGTACAGGAGTTCATAAAACTGAAGCAAGGTAACATGAGTGTAAAGGAGTATTCACTCAAGTTCACCCAATTAGTAAGGTATGCTTCAGCTATGGTGGCTGATACTAGGGCCAGAATGAGTAAGTTTATGTCGGGAGTTTCTAAATATGTAGTCAAAGATGCAGAACTGCAATGTTGATTAAGGAGATAGACCTCTCTAGATTGATGGTTCATGCTCAACAGATTAGGAAGAAAAGATCAAAAAAAAGAAAAGGGAGAACAAGATGTCCAAAATTGATAGCTTTAACTTTTCTCAATATAGGTCAGAAGGTGATAATCATTCCTAATTCCACCAAAAATCTTCAGCTCTAGCCCTATCCTCATCTAATGCTTTAGTGCCTAAATTTGGATAGGATAATCGTGATAAAGCACCAGGCTCTAATTCCCAAGGTAGTATAAATAGTGGTTACACAAATGTAGTTTGCAAGAGGTGTGGTAAGAATCATAACGGTGAGTATATGGCAGGCAACGATACATATTTTGGTTGTGGCAAGTTAGGCCACAGAATCAGGGAGTGCCCAGTGCGTGCATAGAAGGGTAAGGATTTTTTTTAGTAGGGTCAGGATAATTTTTCTTCAGCTCTAACAGGTTGCCCAACTCATCAGGGTGCCACCTCCAGTGCCACTATTGGGAAACATCAGAATCGACTCTATGCCTTCTACACTCGTCAGGATTAGGAAAGTTCTCCTGATGTGGTTACTGATATATTACAAGTCTTCCACCTTTAAGTTTATGCATTATTAGACCCCAGAGCTTCACTTTTTTTATAACTCCCTATATAGCGGTAGACTTTGGCGTCAGTCCCAAAATTCTTACAGAACCTTTATCAATGTCTACTCTAGTGGGTAATTTCATTATAGCCAAGAGGGTGTACAGAAATTGCCTAATCACAGTATCCCATAAAGTTTCCACAGTAGATCTTATAGAATTAGATATAACTGATTTCGATGTTATTCTCGATATGAATTGGCTCTACTCTTGCTATGCCTCAGTTGATTATAGAAATAAAATCATTTTATTTCAGTTCCCTAATGGGCCAATCATGATATAGAGAGGTAGTACCTCAGTGCCTATAGGTCAATTCCTCTCTTACCTTAAGGCAAGGAAGATAATATCTAAGGGTTGTATCTATCATCTTGTCAGAGTCAAGGACTCAAGTTCTAAAACTCCAAGTCTTGAATCAGTTCCAATAGTAAATGATTTTCTAAAAGTATTTCCTAAGGATCTATCTAGAGTTTCTCCCGATAGGGAAATCGACTTTGGAATAGATCTCTTTCTAGATACCTAATTTATTTTAATCTCACCTTATATATAGGCTCCTGCTGATCTTAAGAAATTGAAAAAATAGTTGAAAGATCTTCTAGAGAAGGGTTTTATTAGGCCTAGTATTTCTCCATAAGGTTCCCCAGTCCTATTCGTGTGCAAGAAAGACGGTTGTCTTAGAATATGCATCGATTACCGTCATTTGAACAAAGTCATAACCAAGAATAAGATCCTCTCCCCAGGATTGATGATTTGTTCTACCAACTTCAGGATGCAAATTACTTCTATAAGACAGAATAAGATCTGTCTATCATCATCTTAGAGTCAGAGAATATGACATTCTAAACACAGTCTTTAGAACTCGATATGGTTACTTCGGATTTGTAGTTATGACTTTTGAACTAACAAATACTCCTACGGCTTTTACAGACTTGTTGAATAGATTGTTCAAGCAGTACTTGGACATGTTTATGATAGTCTTCATAGATGACATCTTTGTCTATTTCCATAGTGAAAGTGACCATGCAAACCACTTGAAGATTATTTTGCAGACCCTTAAGAATCATCAACTATTAGCTAAGTTAAGTAAATCTGAATTTTAGTTAAAATCAGTATCTTTTCTCAGTCACATTATTTTTGGTGAAGGCATTCGAGTTGATCCTCAAAAGATTAAAGTAGTAAAGAACTGGCCTAGACTCATCTCTCAATCTTATATCAGGAGTTTCTTGGGCTTAGATGATTATTACAAATGGTTTCTGAGGGATTTTCTTATATTCCTTCTCCCATGTCTAGGATGAATTAGAAGAAAGTCAAATTTTAGTTGTTAAATGCCTGTGAGAAGATTTTGTAGGAGTTGAAGACTCGACTCACTTCCACTCTAGTATTGAACCTACCTGAGGGTTCAGATGGGTTTATAGTTTATTATGATATTTCCTGAGTTAGTCTTGATAGTGTATTGATATAGAGAGGTAAGGTAATAGCCAGTGCCTCTAGACAGCTTAAACCCCAAGAGAAAAATTACTCGACTCACGACCTCGAGTTAGCAGCGGTTTTCTTTGCCTTGTAGATTTGGAGGAATTACCTTTATGGAGTTCACGTTGATATGCTTACTAATCACAAGAGTTTACAGTATGTGTTCATGCAGAATACCTAAATCATCATGCGATAAAGTGGCTTGAATTTTTGAAAGACTATGATATGAGTTTGTTGTATCACTCGGGTAAGGTAAATGTTGTAGCCGATACCCTTAGCAGGTTGTTTATGAAAAGGATTGCCTATGTTGAGGAGGATAAGAAGGAGTTAGTCAGTGAAGTTCAACAGTTTGCCGGATTGGATATTCGGTTGGTTGATTTGGCTGAAGGTAGTATAAGGGTTCTGAATGGTTCAGAATCTTCTTTGGTTTTAAAGGTAAAAGAAAAGCAAGACAGAGATCCTATTTTGGTTAAGTTAAAATAGGCAGTTCGAGATTAGAAAATTGAGGTTTTCTCCCAAGGAGGAGATGGTATGCTTAGTTATCAGGGCAGGTTATCTTTTTCGAATGTGGATAGATTGAGATAGGGAATGTTAGCAGAAGCGCATGGTTTAACTTATTCTAATCATCGAGAGCCACTAATATGTACCATAATTTGCGAGAAGTCTATTGGTTGAATGGTATAAAGAAAGACCTAGTGGTATGCTTCATGATTTCAACATCCTCACTTGGAAATGGGAAATGGTAAATATAGATTTTGCTATAGGGCTACCTTGTATGCGTCATCATTATGATTCGATTTGGGTCAGTATGGATAGAGTGACCAAGTCAGCCCATTTCTTACCAGTCCATATCTCATATTCAGTCGAGGATTATGCCAGACTCTATCTCAAGGAGTTGATAAGGTTACAATGGGTTTTACTAACCATCATTTAAGATAGAGGTATCTAGTTTACCTATTATTTTTGGAAGGCTCTTCAGAAAGGTCTTGGTACCCAAGTCCATCTCAGTACAACATTTCACCCACAGAAGGATGGTGGACCTCCAGACCCTGGAGGATATGTTCAGGGCTTTTGTTATTAATTTTAAGGATAGTTTGTATGACCACTTATCTTTGACTGAGTTTTCCTACAATAACGACTATCATTCTTGTATTCAGATGGCTCCATTTGAGGCTCTTTATGGTAGGACGTATAGATTTCCTATTGGTTAGTTTAAAGCTGGTGAGGCTACTTTGATAGGGCTAGGTTCAGTATATAACGTGATAGAGAAATTTCAATTAATTTGAGAAAGGCTGAAGATAGCCCAAAGTCATCAGAAATCCTATGCAGATGTGAGAAAAAGAGAGCTTGAATTTGATGTTGACGATTTTGTATATCTAAAAATTTTGTCCAAGAAAGAAGTGAAGAGATTTGGTAAGAAAGGGAAGTAGTCCTCTCTATATTGTTCCATTTAGGATTTTGAGCTATTCTGGGAAGTTAGCCTATGAGTTTGAGTTGCCTGTGAAGTTAGCATCAGTGCATCCGATGCTTCATGTCTCTTTTCTAAAGAAATGCATTGGTGATTCAGCTTCAATCGTTCTATTAGAGAGTGTTAGTATAGAAGATAGCCTCTCCTATGATGAAGTACCAATTGAAATCCTTTCCTGTCAAATTATTAGGCTAAGGAATAAAGAAGTCGCCGTAGTAAAAGTTGTATGGAGGAATCACTTCATTGAGGGAGCTACTTAGGAAGCAAAAGCTGATATGCGAACCAAGTATCCCTATATCTTCTCTACGAATTTAGATTCAGCTTAAGGTAATGGTTTACTTAAAGTAATCCTCTTGTTTTCTATCTTATTTATTCAACCATCCTCATGTCATAGCATGTATTCTGGAATTTAATTCAGTCCATCTATCATGTTTCAGATTCATATAGTTAGTTACGATTCTGCTCATAAGTGTTCAACGTATGATCTTGGTTATTCCTAATACCCCATCTTAGACCGTTTCATTCAAGAATGAATGATTCCAAGGGGGAGATATTATAATACCCTTAGTTTTTATGTTCTAAACCTTTCAAAGGGATTACCTATTTAATTAGCTTTCCAACGCCACAAGTCTTGCCTCGATCCAACATCGTGGCAAAAAGTTATGGAAATTTTTCTTCAGGAGTCTATCAACTTTCCGTGATCACGACTCACTTGACGACCCATAACCAGATCTTATGAGTCATTACAAGGAGTCGTAGTCACAATGGTAAGGTTCCCAACTTTTAGCCCAATGACCATGAATCCACTCCACAATTCGTAAAAAAACATTACGAGTTGTGGGGAGGGACTCATAGTATCAATAGTGTTCAACCCAAAATCCTTTCCAGTGGTTACGAGTCCAGCCTATGAGTTGCAGTCAAACCTTACGAGTCATTGTGTGGACCCGTAGCCTGACCAGTGTATGATCCAAGGACCCAGCCTTAGACTATGACTTCACCTAATGTCTCAAAGTTAGTCATAACAAGTCGTTAGGTAGTGATTCATAGTCAGAACATAATGAACCCAGGATCCCAGGCCACGACTTAGACCACGACTCATAACCAATTATAACGAGTCGTGAGGTGAGTCGTAATGATTGGGAGTGAATTTTCCTGCACGTTTTTCCAAGGACTTTCATGTCTTTTCCTATTCCCTTAAAATCCAAACCCATGTTATTAGGTGGCTAGTCATAGTCAGAACAGAATGAATGCAGGATCCCAGGCTATGACTCATACTACGACTAATAACCAGTCATAACGAGTCATAAGGTGAGTTGTAACGACTGGGATCGGCTTTTCCTGGATGTTTTTCAAGGGACTTTTATATCTTTTCCCACTCCTTTAAAAATCCAAACTCATGTCATTAGGTGGTGAGTCATATTCAGAATAAATGAACCCAGGATCCCAGGATACGACTCAGACCATGACTCATAACCAGTCATAACGAGTTGTGTGGTGAGTTGTAATGAATGAGAGCAGGTTTTTCTGCACATTTTTCTAGGGAATTTTATGTCTTTTCCCACTCTCTTAAAAGACAAACCCATGTCATTTTGGCTTCCCAAGGGGTGGTATAAAAGACCCGAAGGCCCCATATTTATCAGCTAACCATATTCCACCCAAAAGAGATAAAAGTGGCAATTTTCCCATCTTCCTCAAACAGACTTGGGTTTCTCAAAAGCAAGACCAATTCCAAGGAATTTTCCAAGGCTCTCACTACCAGGTATGTGGTATATTCATCAGTAGGTCCCTTTCGTCCATTGATTCCCAAGAACTCTCTTTATCTTCAAGTGTAAAACTCTTTTCCCTTTTATAGAGTTCCAAGTTATCTATAAATTTAATGAATATTCTCTCTATTATTTCGATCATGAGCCATGAAAATATACACCCTAATGAGAAATTGTGTTACCATATATTTGATAATGCACATGTCTATATCATGACCAATTATTGAAGTATTGAATGTCCTTCATGATTTTTTGCACTATGGATAGTTCCATAATAACCATGATCGGTTTGTATTAGTTAGTGTTGGTAGGTTGTGAACACCCGATACTTACCTATTCATGCATGTTTTAGATTTTTAAGTCACAAGTCATTCATATCATGATTACATCCCTATATTCAGATTATATATTTATGTTAAGAATTTATCAGCTGTGAATCATGTTGAACTTTTATAAATATTAGTGTCAGTTCAGTTGGGAGTAGGACTTAGCACAGAGTGAACTGTTATGACCGAGACTACTCCCTAGTCGTAACATGGTGCTTAGAACCACAAGTGATCTCAAGCTAACCCATGTACTGTCATACTGTTTAAGAAACTAATTTAAATTTTATGTATAAGCTAAATTTGCTGTGTGGAAGCATAATCATGAGAAAATCTAAATGAATGTAATACTGATAAAATTTACAACATGATAAATCTGAAGAAATAACTTGAATTACATATCATGACTCTGACTGACTATCTATGAAGCCTCTACTATATTGAGGTGGATGGGACATGCCTCCAACTACCACAAATCAATACATAAGAATAATAATAATAATACAATACATGAAGTATAACTGAGTGGAGTCCCCGCAATAAAAGAACTCATCGGCTACTGGCTTAAACCTGAGAACTATCTGACCCTAGTGTGTGGAATACATCTGGTACCTACATTATGTAGGAATGTATCCACAAATGCATATATATAGTCAGTACTTTGGAATGTACAGAATATAAGGAGACATGCACTATATCATATTAGTGTATAAAAACATGCTTTAAAATTGAGGATGTAAGATATTTGTTGAAACATACATTTAAAACATAACTATACATGAAAACTATAATTCATAATGACATTTATAAATCATGAGCCAAAAATAATTCTATAAGATGGGAAGTGGTAAAAACATGAATACTAAATGTAAATCTCATGTAAAGATGAACATGTTGTAAAATGGAACTGGGGATCATATATGGATACTAAGCATGAAAACATGAATATGTAATATTAATGCAATACCAAGCAAAGCATGCACTAACTTGATATAAATACTGAATAATTTGTAAAACTGTCTGATTGAATAACAGGTAATCTGATTACTTCGTCAAGCAAGATTGAACTGATATACAATGAGTACTGACTAAAACTGTGGGAACTATCATGTAACCAACATAAACCATGTGATCTATCATGGAGTCCAATGTTTGACCCACATTGGGGAGGATTGTTCTATCTTTATTATCGGAGTAGAACCGGAACTGGAGTGATCACTAAACTGAGCCCATATTAGTCAAGGGGAAACACTTTCTGGTGAGGCCCCTAAACCTATGGTGGCACATAGTTTCTAGGAAATAGGATGCATGAAACCCACACTTCTCTCTTGATACTAAATCCTACTCCCAACAGAATAAAACTGATGTTATTAATGGTTTGACATGACATGGTACTGTACTGATAAGTGCTCAACATGAACATGGTAGTATGAATATAGTCATAAAAATCATGACATGTTTGACTTGTAACTTGTAAACAAAGACATGTATAAATAGATAGGCATCGGGTGTTCATAACCTGGAAGCATTGAATCATTATGTAAAGTACAATAATATTATTTAAAACACTAGTATCAAATCATAATTCGGAGACCCAAAACATAATGCATTTCAATAAACTGATGAATTACATAAATTTGATCATGAGGATGAATTGAACTTTGGAGGATATCATGCTATCATGGTTAAATAAATAAATTTGATAGTTTAACATAGTAATGACTAAACATAACATAGGTGTTTGAAAATTCAAGCATATAGCAGCATGATTCACATGATTTAGCTCATAACTTGGTAATTTAACATAGAATCAATTGAATATGACATGGGTAATTAAAATTCGAAACATGAAATAGCTTGATTCACATGGGAACGCATGTTGACATAGCTTGAATTAAAATTCCTGAGAGAACATGGATTAAATTCATGATTTACATGGAGAATTTCACAAGAAGCTTTAAAAGTTCATATTTGAACAAAAAAGGGGATTTGGGGACTCAATGGGTG
The DNA here is from genome assembly GCA_030864225.1 of Capsicum baccatum var. pendulum. Classification (NCBI taxonomy): domain Eukaryota; kingdom Viridiplantae; phylum Streptophyta; class Magnoliopsida; order Solanales; family Solanaceae; genus Capsicum; species Capsicum baccatum. The sequence goes on along the minus strand of CM061560.1, from coordinate 90,111,905 downwards.
AAAGGAACCCATTGATAAATACCCCACATACCTGAATCTAAAAGCCTTAGATAAATTTCTTGGGATTGAACTTGAACTTGAACAACCCTAGTTGGCTTTAGGGAGAAACAATGTCATGACCCTAGCCTAGGCCCTAGCTGTGACGAGCATCTCGAACCATGAAGGCCCGGAACACCCATTCTCTATCTGGTTATCATGCACAATATTTGTAATCATAATAAAATGCGGAATTGAAACTGAGTACGGAATACATGGTCAAGTTCTGCAACATTTCTGAATAATACTATCTGACATCAGTCTGCAAAATCTCTACTAAGAATACAAATATCTGTCTGAAAAGAAACTGGGACAAGGCCCCCAGTAAACCAAAAACATAATAAATAAGATAATGTCTGACATAATTAGGCCTTCCGAATAATAGAAGGCTCACCACTGCGAGATCAAGTCTGCAAATCCGAGAATGTCTACTGTGTAGCTGGACCCCTAGATTGTGCCCCAGGACCTGGAAGGGGGGGTCAGCACAAAAGTACTGGCACGCGAAGCAATCCAAAAATAGTATAATGGAACATACATATATATATATATATATTAAGTGAAAACAATTTTTTTCATCAAGACATCATGTATAAAACTATTTCCGAAAAATACATTGGCCCTTTCTGAAAACATGTAACTTGCTTGTTCATTTTAAATCAAGATCTGTGTTTTACTTTTGAGTTAGGTGGTATTCCCCTACAAGTCTGATATTCCACAGGCTGTATGGAATCCGCCATTGACTCGGCGGGGAAGCTCCCAACCCAAGTGTGCCGCAAGGGTTGGAGTGTCTGAGTCTGATATGCCACAGGACATTTAAGTCAGCGCATAATAGTATACCTGGGTCGGCAAACCACGTTTTTAGGCAATGAGTCGCTTGAACTCAAGCCCTCTTCGGGGAACCACCTAACATCTCTGTATGCCCATTTTTAACCTTTTCTGTACATGCAACATTCTGAATGTCTAAAATCATAAAAGTCTGAAATGTCTGTTAGTCTGAGTCTGATATGGCGTTAATCTGAATTGGTATCGTCATACCAAGACATTGCAAGTCATGATTTTTCTGAGCCATAATGTATTAAGCAAGATCTTTCATTCAAAACATAGTTTAGACCACCAAAACATGTAACTGATGTAAAGGATTTCATATTTCGAAACTTAAAGTTCAATTCATGCAGAAATTTCATCAAACACCTGGTGGTCAAATGTCTTCAGCAAGTTCATGTATTCAAAATTGAAACACATTCATTCATATATGTATATAAACGTCAAATCGCTTTGGAGATGGTCAAAAGACCAAAACAATGATGTTAAAACATCTTATACATAAATATATATACATAATTTAAAAACCCCATTCTAAAACATGATTTTTTCTATGCCCATGAGAATTTAGGAAAAGTCCCGCGTACCTTGTTCTCCACGAATTTTGGGTGTCTATCGAAGCCTACGTCGAGAGGATTCCAAATCTGTAATTTGTTTCACGAACCCGCGGTTAAATCTTGAGTTGCTTGGGTTTTAATGTTGAAACCCTAGGGAGAGTTCTTGAGCAAATTGAAGAATATAATGATATTTTGGCTCTTTAGGGATTTAATCTCGTGTTTAAGTTGATAGGAGAATGAGTATTTACGGAAATGCCATTAAAAATCCGGATGGCCTGAACATTTTGGCCGGGCGCGATCCAGCAGGCGGCGCGGGCTAATCGCGCACTGCCACTGGATCAAAATCCAAACGAGGCCTTAGGCTCGTCCAAAAATTTTGAATTTTCTCCGAGACGTACTACAACCTTGCCCCATTGTAACGCAATAAAAAATCCAAAAATGAAGGTCGGGAAGGTCGAGAAGTTGTATCCCGAAGGTTGCCAGCTAAGAATGAGTCTAAGTCATTTCAACACTTAGAAGAATTTAAAACTTAAGTGTAAAGCTCAGAAATTACAGTCTAATACATGCATGACTTTTACGGGGCATTACATTATCCCCCCCTTGGGATCATTCATCCCCGAATGATGACGCGGGAATAGTCATGCACGATTTCAAGCAGATTCATACATAGAAGGAAACATAAAGCAAGAATTGTACCTTCCAATTCGTTATTTGCTAGTTCAAATAGGCTTGGGTATCTCACTTTCATGTCATGCTCCGACTCCCAAGTTGCTTCTTCAACTTTCTGATTTTGCCATAACACTTTAACTGAGAGTATCTCCTTACTCCTCAATTTTCTCACTTGTCGATCTAGGATTTCCATGGGCTCTTCCTCGTAAGACAAGGAATCGTCCACCTTGATCTCATCAATGGGCACCACCAAAGAGTGATCTCCGATGCACTTCTTCAACATGGATATGTGGAATACTGGATGAACAGAACCCAAACTTGCAGGCAATTCTAATTCATACGCAACTCCACCTATTCTCCTTACAATCTGATACGGGCCTATATAGCGAGGACATAGATTACCCCTGTTCCCAAAATGCATAACTCCCTTCATGGGAGAAACTTTGAGGAAAACCCAATCTCCAATCTCAAACTCTAACTCTCTTCTTCTGACGTCGGCATAGGATTTCTGACGACTCTGAGCTGTCTTAAGTCGTTCCCTAATGAGTTTCACATCCTCCATTGCCTGATGAACAAGATCAGGCCCATACATCTGCATCTCACCTACTTCATACCAGCCTATTGGAGACCTACATCTCCTACCATACAATGCCTCAAAAGGTGCCATCTTAATACTAGACTGGAAACTGTTGTTATAGGCAAACTCTATCAGTGGCAAGTGATCAACCCAACAACCTTTAAAGTCAATCACACAGGCCCTCAACATGTCCTCCAGGGTCTGGATGGTGCGTTCAGCTTGCCCATCAGTCTGAGGGTGGAATGTTGTACTTAAGTTCACCTAGGTAACTAAACCTTTCTGAAACAATCTCCAAAACTGAGAAGAAAACTGCGTACCTCGGTCGGATATAATGGAGACAGGCGCTCCATGCAAACAGACAATTTTTGTAATGAACAGCTTAGCATAATCTTCCCCCGAATAGTTAGTCCTGACAGGCAGAAAGTGAGCTGACTTGGTCAGCCTATCTACAATCACCCATATAGAGTCATACTGATTTCGGGACTTTGGAAGTCCTGTAATAAAGTCTATATTGATCATTTCCCACTTCCACAAGGGCAACGCTATTTCTTGGGAAGTACCTCCTGGCCTCAAATGTTCTACTTTCACTTGTTGGCAATTCAAGCACTTAGAAACAAAGTTAGCCACATCTTGCTTCATATTATTCCACCAAAACATAGATTTCAAATCATGGTACATCTTAGTAGAACCAGGATGGACAACATACCTCGAGGTGTGAGCTTCATCAAGAATTCTTTCTCGAAGCCCGTCGACATTCGGAACACATAATCTACCCTGAAACCTCAAAATGACATCACCACCAATTTCAAAAGACATCACCTTCTGTTGACCCACATCTTTCTTGATTTGCATTAAGATGGAATCTTCAACCTACTTCTCCTTCACTTCAGCACAAAGGCATGACTTAGCTAACTCATGAACAATCACCCCTCCATCTTCGGAATCTAACAGTCGCACTCCCAGATTCGCAAGGCGGTGAATGTCCTTCACCATCTCTTTCTTTTCTTCTTCTACATGAGAAAGGCTGCCCATAGACAACCTGCTGAGGGCATCGGCTACAACATTTTCCTTGCCCGGATGGTAATGCAGGCTCATATCATAGTCTTTCAGAAGTTCCAACCACCGCCTCTGCCTGAGATTCAGTTCTTTCTGCGAGAAAACATACTGCAGACTCTTGTGATTAGTGAAGATATCAACATGAACACTGTACAAGTAGTGCCGCCAAATCTTAAGGGCAAACACCACAGCCACTAACTCCAAATCATGAGTAGGGTAGTTCCGCTCGTGCACCTTCAACTGCCTAGATGCATAAGCTACCACCTTACCATGTTGCATCAAAATGCAGCCAAGTCCCACACGGGATGCATCACAGTAAACCACAAAACCATCAACACCCTCGGGAAGAGTCAAAATAGGTGCAGTGGTCAGTCTGTCTTTCAACTTCTCAAAACTATTTTCACATAAATCAGACCACACAAACTTTACCTTTTTCTGAGTCAGTTTAGTGAGTGGGGCCGCTATGGATGAAAAACTCTCTACGAACCTTCTGTAATAACCTGACAAACCCAAGAAGCTTCGAATATCAGTTGGAGTCGTGGGTCTGGGCCATTTTCTCACTGTCTCAACTTTCTGGGGGTCCACTCTAATCCCGTCACTGGACACAATATGCCCTAAGAAGGCAATAGCATCTAACCAGAACTCACACTTGGAAAATTTGGCATACAACTGATGATCCTTAAGGGTCTGAAGAATGATTCGGAGGTGATTGGCATGATCCTCTTTACTCTTAGAACAAATCAGAATATCATCAATAAATACAATGACAAACGAGTTAAGAAACTGACGGAAAACTCTGTTCATAAGATCCATGAAGGCTGCAGGGGCATTAGTTAACCCGAAGGACATGATAAGAAACTCATAGTGACCATATCGGGTTCGGAAAGCTGTTTTGGGGATGTCTGACTCCCTAACTTTCAATTGATGATAGCCCAAACGAAGGTCTATTTTTGAAAAATATCTAGCACCCTGAAGCTGGTCAAAAAGATCATCAATCCTAGGAAGGGGATATTTGTTATTAATTGTGACCTTATTCAACTGTCGGTAATCTATGCACATACGAAGGGAACCATCTTTCTTACGCACGAAAAGTACAGGTGCACCCCAAGGAGATACACTGGGGCGTATAAATCCCTTATCTAGGAGGTCTGCTAGCTGCTCTTTCAACTCTTTTAGCTTTGCGGGAGCCATCTATATGGCGGAATAGAAATGGGATGGGTATCTGGCAACACATCAATACCAAACTCTATCTCCCTATCAGGGGGTATCCCTGGGAGATCTTCGGGAAAGGCTTCTGGAAATTCATTCACCACAGGGACAGACTGAAGAGGAGGATTTTCAACTTTAGAGTCCTTGACTTGAATAAAGTGATACAAGAAACCCTTAGAAATGAGTTTTCGGGCTCTGAGATAAGATATCAAGTGCCCTTTGGGTGCTAAAGAATGTCCCTCCCATTCTATCATTGGTTTATTCGGGAAAGAAAAGGTAACTCTACGGGTCCTACAATCCAATATGGCATAGCATGAATGGAGCCAATCTATCCCTAAGATAGCATCAAATGCAACCATGTCCAACTCTATAAGGTCTGCCACCGTATCCCGACTACCAACAGTCACCACACAACCCCTATATACCCTTCTAGCAACAATAGAGTCCCCCACCGGGGTAGAAACAGAAAAGGGTTCAGAAATCACACTGGGCTCAAACCCAAAACCAACAGCCACATAAGGGGTCACATAGGATAAGGTAGATCCGGGATCAAGTAACACACAGACAACACGGGAAAAGATTTGTAACGTACCGGTAACAACATCTAGGGAAGCTTCCGCCTCCTGGCGGTTGGTCAAGGCATATAACCGGTTGTGACTGTTCTCGACAGCTGATGTGGCGCCCTTCTAAGACGGGGGTGGCGCTGTAGAATTGCCCTGAAACTTCGCACCACCAACACTCCTCCTAGCAGATGGACAGTCCCTCTGAAAATGGCCTGACTGACCACATGAATAAGATACAAGTATGCCCAACTGACATTTCCCCGGATGATTCCTACCACAATTTTCACATCGCGGGTAAGTACGATGTTGCTGAGCCACACTACCCTGCGACTGAGTATCTGGTGCTCTAGATCCATGAGGAGTCTGAAAGCTCTGAGTCTGTCTGTCTGCAGGGGGTCTGGGCGCTGGGGCGCTGGCTGCTGACTGTGTATTATTCCAAAACCTTGTCTTCTTCGACCACCTATTTCCCCAGTTACCACTCTGCGGCTGACTCTGGTGCTGGTCCGCAGATTTGACTCTCTTGGCCTGTCTGTCCTTCTCTCTAGATTCAGCGATCTTTATCTTCTTCTCTTCCACCTGCTGAATGTGGACTGTCAGTCTAGCAAAGTCTAACTCCCTATTCAACATTGCCCCCTGGCACTCAAGTACCAGGTTATCAGCAAGGCGGGATGCAAATTTCCTCATCCGGGCTCTCATATTGCTAGTCAATTCTGGTGCATAGTGGGCTAGTTGATTAAACTTCAAAGTGTACTCATGTACACTCATACTACCCTGCTTCAGATTCATGAACTCTTCTGCTTTGGCCTCCCTCAACTCCAGAGGAAAGAATCTGTCAAGAAAAGCTTCTACAAACTCACCCCAAATTGTAGGCTCAACACTCTCACCTTTTCCATCTTCCCAGTCTGCATACCACTGATTTGCAACCTCCTTAAGCTGATAAGTTGCCAATTCCACTCCTTCAATCTCATCTACATGCATTACCTTAAAGATCTTCTCCATCTCATCCACGAACTCCTGTGGATCTTCCTCCACCTTTGTACCAGTGAACTTAGGTGGATTCATCTTCATGAAATGCCCGACTCTAGTAGCCTCAGACATAACGGATGCAGACCCAACATCTTCCGATCATTAAGTCTGGTTAGCTACCAGTTCTGTCAGCATATGGATAGACCATCTGAACTCTGTATTTGAGATATCTCTCTGAGCAGTTGGTGGACGGTTGACATTAGTTTGCGGAACCCGAGGTGGACTAGTTGGGACTGGAGGGACTCCCGGAGTAGGGACAGGTTCTGGCGTGAAAGCTCTATTACGGGTCCGCATCCCATGGGTGGGACGGACCACATCTGCCTGAGCACTCTGATCGATGTTGCGATGGGAAGGCATAGTCGTGTTTCTGAAATACAAGAGATCATTGATTAGGGGACAGTTTAGACTCTGAAGCACGAACTACATCACAAAGAAGGGAAACATTCCTAAACGCCTAGTAGCCTCCTGTTTGTAAGTGTGGCGCACTACACACCCATAAACAGAACTCTACTCGACGCGATTTCGCAGATACCCTGGGAACATGAACCGTGCTCTGATACCAAGTTTGTCACGACCCGAGCCTAGGCCCTAGCTGTGACGAGTATCCCAAACCATAAAGGCCTGGAACACCCATTCTCTATCTGGTTATCATGCACAACATTCGTAATCATAATAAAATGCGGAATTGAAACTGAGGGATGGAATATATTCAAGACTTAGAATCATAGCTCGTGTACTGGACTCGTAACCAATGGAATATATTCTTGGTTGAGCACTGTTGTGATGACAATTACTCATAACAACTCGTAAGGTCTAATCATAGGTCGTCACGTGAGTCATAACCACTGGCAGTTGATTGATACTTAAAAGGAAAATTTCATAACTTCTTTCCACAATATCAAATCGAGACGAGACTACAGGGTTGGAAATCTAACTTCATAGGCTATCTTTTGATAGATTTACAACATAATATCTCTGGGTATTATAATATCTCTCCCTTGGTATCATTCGTCCATGAATGATACTGACTTTGCTAAAACACTAAGAAAAGGCTGAGGTGACACACTGAACACTTATGAGCTGAATCATGATTTAATATCTGAATCTGAAATAGATGCATGATGCATGAACTGGGCTGAATTCATGTGTGCATGTTGTGACAGCTTGAAAATCTAGTAACCCACTAGTACTATCTGGCTAAATTCTGAAGTTGTATAACTGACATGATAATAATTTCTAAATTAGGGAATTCATTATGGTTGGGACTGATTTAGACTTATAGTAAGAACTCATTGAGTTTACACATAGAATGAAAATAAAGGACCTCATGAAATAGGCATATTCCTAAAACTTCAAATACTAAGTCTGGATGAAAAGATGGAAAACTATAGGAGCTCTGATTGCTAAACTAAAATATTGTCTATACGAACTGAATTATACTAAAAATTGATAGCTTAGTTGAAGTATTCTTGGAACAAATAGATATTTAGAACTATAAAGTGATATCTGATGACACAAAATTTATAAGAGTCACTTGAAAAGAATATTTTCTACCTTCAACACTCCTTGTTAGAGGTTCTAATAACATTAGGGAGAAAGGATCTTTGGTCATGATCTGAGTAAGATGTCTGAATGAGAAATTTCCGCATGGCTACAACTTTAAAACATGGAATACAGGCATATAAAACATAAGCTAGGATGGAACTACTATGACTTAGGCAATTAAACTGCAAACATCAAGCTTAGCCACGCTTCTCAAATAATCTCTCAACTATGTTTTTCCTCTGAAAAACTAAGCTCATCTTATACAACTTATGATTCTCACATGATTACATATAATCATTCCAGCCAGAGTCTGAGTTGAACTACATACTCTCACAAAGCTCAAGCCTAACTCAAAATCACAAGGTACAACACATAACACCATAATACTAGTCTAAACCATGAATTCAATACCACATGTATTTCCATAGCTCTCATCTCAAGAATAATCCTTCTTACCACTCCACCAACTAATTTCAACCTCTTACTAGGAATTCACTAATGCACAATGCATTCATCCACTAATATACTAACATGAAACTTAAGTCTATCCTTATAACCATAAATGAACTTCTAGGCAACCAACTCACCTAGGATTTTTCCCAAATTCTCTAATACCTTTTTCAATAACAACTTTCTTGCACTATTCTTAGGAAGACACACATGGAATTCTCAATAAACTATGACATATACCATAAGATTTGCCTCAATCTTCCTTCAAACTTACAGTCTAAGATAAAACAAACATACAACAATCTTTTCCTAATGAGAAATATCTAATTTCTCCCATCTAAACTATATTTTATTAATTTTTATCTCAACTATCTTTACATAAGGAGAGGCCTCTAAAAGGTTATAACAAGAGGACCTGAAGCATAAAAGAATACTATACATAACTTTGAAGCTTAAATGTGGCCTGAGGAATAGAGTATCAAAGGCATGGATTCATTAAGGAGATCAAAACTAAGGGCATACATGCCATAATACAAAATTTTCACTATTCATTAAGGGTGCACCATGATTTATGGGAGCTTAGCATACTGTAAAGCATGATTACATGAGTCATGAGTTGCATGACCTGAGTTTAGAGTTTGTAAATTTATGGAATAAGAGTCATTCTTCTAAGTGAATGATTCTATGAAAAGTGCATGAATATGAGTTATGATCATAGAGCTGACTTGTAGGGCATGAGTAGATGTCGTGATGACTGAAGTACAAAAGTTTGTAGCCAGATAAGAATGGGTTGGGCTTCTTCCTTCCCTAGTATTGTTCCATAACACACTGGCATTACTACTATAATCTGAGAGCCTGACTTGGTTACTTATTCTACCATCTCCCCATAGATTTAAGTCATCATTCTAAGTTTGTAGAACCCTTTAATAAACTCTAAATAGAATTACAACCACTCTACTCTGGAGTCTGAGATATAACAATACACATAAATAATAAACTAACCTTGAAAGACAATATCTTAAAGTGTAAAACCCACTGCTAGTACTTCTTTCTGAGATACAACTCTTAACTTTCTAGAGCCCCTATAGTCATCATATAATAACTTAGACACTTACTAACTTAGAACCTTCAAGAGTATCACCATACCTTAAGTTCATACCATTTAAAATTCAAAACTCTTCTTTTTATTAGCTCAATCATCTAAGATTCAAACTTAGATTCTAACACATAACATGGATATCCACAGAACTTCTCATACATCAATACCCACTAATTACACTAAATCGTAATCATGAAACACTAACCCACACAAAATTTTATGAACATACTCAACCTTCTCAATCTCCTCTATCATTGTGGCCACTGCCTAATCTTTATCCCGACTAAAGCATTAATATACTTTTTGTCTCCCTTAACTAAGAAATCTCTCTCTAAGTGTTATTAAATAAACTACATAACACCTTTCTGGCTCTATGGATACATAATCTACTAAATTCAAATAAACATTATCCCTACTTTACTGTTGCTAAACATCTAGGTTTATGCTTCTAATTCTAGATCATATTTTGGCATAGTATTTTGAGAAAGGATCTGAGGGCAGATCTCACTATGTGTTACTGCACGGTTTTCATGAACATGAATGAAATCTTTCAAACTTTGGAATATAAAGCCACTGATGGGGTCCTTTTAATCCTGTGTGCAATCTCATAATTATCTTAGGGGTTGTCTGAGAAAACTCCATTAGTAGGAATTTACACTTGACTATTTTGGTTACCTTGAGAATAAGGCAGAGTTGGCATGAATGGAGCAATGTAAGAATCTTTATAATTTTCTTAGAGAATATTTTTACTGCACGATCTTAGATATGAAAGAAGGGAAATATTTCTTAAATGCCTTGTAGCCTCTCGAAGAAAGGTACGGATGTCTCTATACTATTCCGCTAGACACAGCTTCATAGACACCCTAGTACACTTGAACCTTGTTCTCTGATACCATATTTTTCACGATCCGAGACTACCCCCTAGTCGTAACATAGTGCTTAAAACCACAAGTGATCCTAAACTAACCCATGTATTGGCATACTGTTAGAGCGACTGATTTATATTTTATGTATAAGCTAAATTTGCTGTGTGGAAGCATAATCATGAGAAAATCTAAATAAACATAATACTGATAAAGTTTACAATATGATAAATCTGACGAAAGAACTTGAATTATATATCATGACTCTTACTGACTATCTATGAAGCCTCAACTATATTTGATTGTAGGTGGATGGGATATGAGTCCAACTACCACAAATCAATACATAAGTATAATAATAATATAGTACATCAACTACAACTGACTGGAGTCCCCGAAATAAGAAAACTCCTTACCTACTGGTAGAAAGCTGAGAACTGTCTGACCCTGGTGTGCGGCTACATTTGATACCTACATTATGAATGAATGTAGCCACAAATGCATATATATGGTCAGTACTTTGGAATGTACTAAGTATATGGGTACATGTACTATATCATAGGAGTATATAAAAATATGCTTTTAAACTAACGATGTAATTTATTTGTTGAAACATATATTTAAAACATGGGTATATGTGAAAATTGTAAGTCATAATAAGTTTTATAAATCATGAGCCCAAAATAATTCTATAAGTTGGGAAGCGGTAGAAACATGAATATTGTATGTAAATCTCATGTAAAGCTGAACATAATGTAAAACTGAACTAAGGATCATATATAGATACTGAGCATGAAAATATGAAAATGTAAGATGAATGCAAGACCAAGAAAAGCATGTACTAAAATAATCTAAACACTGAATAATCTATAAAATTATCTGATTGAATAACTGGTAATATGATTACTTGGTCAAGCAAACCTAAACTAATATAGACTGAGTATTAACTGAAACTATGGGAGCTATCATGTAACTGACATAAACCATGTGAGCTATCACGGAGTCTAACGTCTGACCCATATTGAGTAGGTTTGTTCTATCCTTACCATCAAAGTAGAACCCACACTAGAGCGATCACTAAATCGCGCCCATATTAGGCAAGTGGAAACACTCTCTAGTGAGGCCCTAAACCTATAGTGGCATGTAGTTTCTACGAAAAAAGATGTGTTGAACCCACACTTTCCTCTCAGTGCTAAATCCTACTCCCAACTGAATGACACTTGTGTTATTAATGGTTTAACATGGCATGGTACTGTACTGATAAGTGCTCAACATTAACATGGTAGTCTGAATATAGTAATAAAAATCATGACCTGTTTGACTTGTAACTTAAAAATAAATACATGTATAAATAGATAGGTATAGGGTGTCAACACTAAATAATTACGTAAATTACAATAACATTATTTAAAACACTAGTAGCAAATCATAATTCGGAGACCCAAAACATAATACATTTTAATAAATTGGTAAATTACATAAATTTGATCATAAGGATGAATTGAACTTGGGAGGATATCATGCTATCATGGTTAAATGCATAAATTTGATAGTTTAACATAGTAATGACTAAACATGACATGGGTGTCAGAAACTTCAAGCATATAGGAGAATGATTCACATGATTTAGTTCATAACTTGATAATTTAATATAGAATCAATTGAATATGACCTAGGTAATTGAAATTCAAAACATGAAATATCTTGATTCACATAGGAACACATGTTGACATGGCTTGAATTCAGATTTCTAAGAAAACATAGATTAAATTCATGATTTTCATGGAGAATTTTGTAAGAAGCTTTAAAAGTTCATATTTGAACAAAAATGGGGATTTTGGGACTTAATGGGCGAAAGGAACTCAGTAATGAATACCCCGCATACCTCAATGTTGAAGCCTTGGATAAATTTCTTGGGATTGAACTTGAACAACCCTAATTGGCTTTAGGGAGAAAGAAATCGCCCCTTTTTCATTTGTGATGAATGGTTTCTGAATTATCATAGGTTAGGGTAATATTTATGCTTGATAAATGTTGTTTAGAGGGTGAAACTATGTAGTTTTGGGGTTAAAAGAGTGGCAAAAGACTCAAAAAAAACCCTTAGAAATCATCTAAAAAACATCTAGAAGTCATCCCAATGACTTAGGACACGACTCGTAAGGTATGGATACGAGTTATGGCTTGATTCATAGTCAGAAACCTATTTTCATCCTTTACTTCCAAGGTTACAACTCTCTCCTATTGACCTGTAATGAGATATTATGAGTCATAGTCTGGGCAGCTTTAACAGTGCTTCAGTATTTTGGCCATAACTTTTCACGCTGTTAATTGATTAAGGAAAAATTGGTATCATTGAAAAGGTAATTCAATGTCTATCTATTGGTGGTTTTTGAGTTCAAAAATACTTATTAGAACAAAAGTTATGCTCGTTTGAAGATGACTATAGATATATACATCCCAAGAATTTAATTGCTAAGAGATGTTTTAACTTGTCTATAAGCTAGGAGCTATTTAAGGACTTAATCTATATCTAAGTCACTAATAAAACCACCAAAACATGAGGCTTCATTCTTGGATCCTTTAATGGTCAGGCTACAGGTCCACATAATAATTCGTAATGTCTGACTACTAGTCGTGTGCTGGACTCATAACCACTGGAATGGATTCTTGGTTGACCATTGTTGATACTACAATTACTCGTAATGACACATAAGGTTTTATCATAGGTCGTCACGTGAGTCATAACCACTGGCAGCTGATTGACTCTTAAAGGGAAAATTTCATAAATTTTTACCACGATATCATATCGAGGCGAGACTTGCGAGGTTGGAAAGCTAACTTCATAACCTATATTTTGAGATATTTAGAACATGAAATATCAGGGTATTACACGAACCTATGGATGAAGGCTCACCCTTCAGTAGAGGACTAAGACCTTCAGTGAAAGTCCCTGGGTTCCAGAACTATGTTGCTAACATAGGTTATGAAAGGTCACCAACAAGTTTAGGACTGACACTCTCTTAGGGGTCACCCGTCAGGATAGGATTGACACCCTATTCCTTTAGGACACCAATTTAGTGGATTGATACAGCCAGTGTTGATACCCTTGGTAAGGTACTAATACCTTTCCAACTGGGGTTATAGGATGGAACCCGATTATCTCAGATTGGGGCATGTCAGTTAAATATTAGCTCTCACAGTTTTAGTTTAATGTTCAAATTATATCAGTTCAGGTTTGCATAATCAAGTATCTATATATTAGTTATTCAATTATTCAGATCATTTCAGTGTATGTTTATACTTGGTCTTGTATTTGTTTTATATGTCCATGCATTTATGCTATATCACTATATGTATATCAATATTTCCTATTCGGCATACCAGTATATTCAAAGTCTAATCGCATACTCTCTGTTGTGCTATATTTTCTTATAACATAGGTTCATACGCTTAGTTCCCAGATCACACGTAGTCCATTTTAGTATCACTCAGCTGCAGCATTAGTGAGTCCTCATCAGACAAGGACTAGTTATATTATTTATCATGCTTTTCAATATTCTAGTTCATGCTATTTCAGTAGTCAGAGTTAGTTGGGGACCTTTCCCAATAACTCATCATGTTTAGAGGCTTTCAGACAGTCAGACAGTTAGTTATGTTTTCTAGCAACATGTTTTAGACCCTTTTTGTTATGGATTTGATTATTCAGATATTTTATTAAATGACTTGAGCACATTATTTTACTGTCTTCCTTTCAGAATTTACATCTTGTGGCAGGTCATGGGTTAGCTTGGGGTCACTTGTGGCCTTAATCACCGTATTACGACTAGGGAATAATCTTGGGTAGTGACAAGAATGTTGCAACCTTGATACTTGCATGCATATTTTAGAGGAACAAGTTTTTCACTTACCCATTTAGTTTGTCGAAAAAATAAGGTCGCCTTTCTATAATTAGAAAATAATTTAACCTTCAAATTTCTCTTTTACCCTTAATGAAATAATTTGTAACCACACAATATTAGATATTTGTTTTAAAATTTATCTTTCATCTTTCAAAAATATTTTTTTGATTAAATTTTATGCCTAGTCAAACAGTGCTATGGACAATAAAATTCAATTGAATTTAAATCTGTAGATAATTTGATTATACTAAATTCAAGATATATTAGTCCAAATAGATATTATGAAGTAATTAGTTAAGTCTAAATATGAATTTGATTAAAGTCCAATTTCATTGGCCCAATTCATTGGTTTTGAGTAGAAATGATGAACCCACTTCGCTAAGTCCAAGATATCATCTTACCTTAGAGTCTCAATCTAGTTCCAAATGTCAAAAGATATGTCATACCTGGTTAAATTAAAGGCAAACAAAAATATGTCAGCTATACAAGTGGCGTGCTCCGATCAACCAAGTGTAGCTATAGTTACTTCAATTTGATTGGTCAAAAAGAGTGTGTCGTCAGATAACTTTTTCATTCCACAACTATAAATAGAAGTCTTCCTAATTCAAAAAGGATAGAAAGAAGAAAAAATCTTGTGATCAAACACCACATCTTTTCGATAAATATTCAAGTACTTAAAATCAAACTCAAAGACCCTTGAATAGTCATAAAAATGGCTTATTTGTACAAATGATGAACCCGTTTTCCTAGTCCTAATGAAGAGTCAATTTGAATCATATTAGTCTAACATAAAAGTATGTAATATTATTTTTTTTTCCAAAAGCAAATGTATTTTCAATAAAAAGTATATTGAATTGTTCCTAATGGGAAAACCAAAATTGATAAATGTGCAGTGCACCAATGATTTGATCGTGCATAAGCTTGCAACCCTATTTCTCCATCATAAAAAACTAAACACATCTCCACTTTGTTCTGTTCTCTTTTGTCTACAACTATAGTACCAAAAGTTTGTTCAAACAGTTACTCAGCTACTCAAACACTAGTTAAAAAAATAAAAAAAAAACATTTGATATATATGGGAGAAGAAAAAGCAAACAATCAGAAGGAATTAACCACTATGTAGAAAACATGTCAATCACTGTCGCTGCTACCGTCAATGTCCTACTAGAGATGATGTGCTATGGCAGCACACTTGCCTTATAACCCCAAGTTGCGATAATGAAATAGTTATCATATGTGACCCAAATGGGTCCATAGTGCAACATAGCTAAACTAAAATAATATAATTGATCTACATCGGAAGACTAAAGTAAACATATAAATGAGATAAACTATTTTACTAATAAATTTTAGAATATTTAAATAATATCAAAATCTACATATGGGTCCATGGTACAATATAACTAATTTAAATAGCAACATAACTACATCGAAAGACTTAAGTAAACATATAAATGAGATAAACTATTTTACTAATAAATTTGAGAATCAATATATATATATATATATATATATATATATATATAAAAGAGAAACATAGAGGATATGATATGGCACCTCTTTTTGACCTCTATTGCTATTTATCTTTTTTTAAATTTTTAAATTTTTTTAAATTTTTTTATTAATTACTTTATTTTAAAAAAAAAAAGTTAAAAGTGTCATAAATACATTCTCAATCAAAGATAAACATTCAATAAAATGAAAGATGTAAAGACATGCCTTCAAGACTCATGGCCTTACATTTCAATAAACAGATATTAATGTTAATGAATATACTTAAATACTCTAATAATGCATGTCTGTTCATTTTCTTTTGGTAGTGCTTCACACGTATAAAACTTTAACAATGTTTTAGATTTCTATTCTTCAACTTCAACCCTTGCTACTATATTCTTTTTATAGAAAAACGTTGCTTCCTCTAAGCAGTTAATTAGTTTACCATGTTGTAGAACTTTGATGAGATACGTTATCGGTGAAAATCACTCTATTTAAGCTCTATTTGTACTAGGATTAGTCTTTCACAAGACTATTGTGTTCTACTAGTTGTGTCAACCAAGAAGGGCAATAAAAGTTTTTCTTTTTTTGAACCTTCTTGTAAGTACCTTATTAGGTTTAGACACAAGCAAAGAGGTGCACCCTATATTACTGACGGTTATGTCTCATTTGTTATATTTAAGCATACATATGTAGGTGGATATTTGATAATGCTTCAATACTTATTTGTTACATGACGACTTTAGGCTGTGATTCAGAAATGGGGGCCTGTTTCTACTGTCCTTAGAGTTATCCCATTGCATACTATACTAACAATGAATATAGATTTATTGTATACAGTCTTACCTAACATTTCTGTAAGAATCTGCTTCTACAACTTAATTAGGTAAAGTTTAGATATTAAACTTCATTATCATTTTCTTTGAAATCTGTTTCCACAACTTAATTAGGTAAAGTTTAGATATTAAACTTCATTCTCATTTTCTTTGGAAGAAACAAATACGTTAGATGGATATAAAAATTAATGTCTATTTTTCTAATTTTATTCATATATGATAAAAGTTTTTGTATCTTTTTATTTTTTAGTATATTGATAATTTTTATTAATTATTACATCTATGATATAAAATATCATTTATAATCGCGTAAAGCATGATTATCTTCACTAGTGTTTAAATAATATCAAAAATTTAACTCTTTGTCTAACAAAGACTCCACTACTAGGACATGAAATAAGCTGAGACAAGGCCTCGTAACATTTATTGAAAAGAAAGAAGAAAATTTTAAGCTAACTAAAAAGCTGAAGTAAGACTCTGCATCTTTGAATGATGGTAGAGCTCACCAAACAACTGAAGTGTAGATGCTACTGAATATTTAACAATGATCTTGAGTCTGTGAACCTGAATCTACATCACATAAAAAATGTAATGCAATATGTAGTCAATAAAATAGAATGTATTGGTACACAAGATATACATATGCATATGTAGGAATAAGCTTAAACTAACGTAAGAATATAAAAATAGCATAAGATCATACGTGGAGACTGAAATATAACTCATGAGGAAAATCTTTTAAAGCATAATAAACATGTTGACATAACTAGAAGAGAATCATAAGTCATAGGGTCTACATAAAACTTATTTTCTTGATGCTTATGTGAATATATAGCTTGGTGGAAGTTTGTTTTAATCGACATACATCATATGAGCTAACGATCCACCAACTTACAATTTCATTTGAATAGGGTTGCCCTATACTTGCCAAGGTATAGAACCTATTTATCTATCGATCCAATCTAAGCCTCTTGGGATAACATAAACCTATGGTGGCACATAATTCCTGAAATACGTTATCTAAAATACAAGTTTGCTTGGTGCTAAATAATCCTTACAAAAATATAATTATATAGCCCATATCACATCATGTGATATATTTAGATGTCAAAATCAGTGTTTTAAAAGACAGTTTGGGGCTTTCCTTAAAACTCGTCTCGGGGAGAGGCATATCCAAAAATGTCCCGAGGCAATTTAGGAAAGAGAAAGTATCAAAAGGTGAATGCCCCAAAATTTGAGGCATTCGCATTAGCGTGAGGCGCAAATTAGGCGTGAGCCTAGAAAGTTTACAATGTAAAATAGTTTTTTATTATTAAATATTTAATTTAAACTTAATACTAAAATATATGATTGGTAAATATTTAAATATTCAAACCAAAAGTAAAAGAAAACTTAAAAGTCACACTTTCAAAATTATGTGTCAGTTGGTGCCGAGCGCCGCTACTCAAGAAAGTAATGGGTGTACTTTCTTCTTTCTTCTTTCTTTTTTCTTTAGTTCTTTTGAAGTCGTATAGTGATGAGCTTTTAAGTTATTTACTTTTTTTGCTCTCTTTTGAAATACAATATATGGTATATGAGTGGTAATCAAGTTACAAGAAGGTGCGGGTTAATTACTTGTGTACTATTTTTTTATACAACTTGTGTTTTTTAAGACATACAATAGTTTATCATATGAAAGTTGACTTTATCTATTAGTTGTATTATATGGAGTTGGTTAGATTTTTAATTTTTGTTGAAGCAGATTTAAATACATATTTCGCTTATTTTTTATATGATTTTGATGTAATTTTCTTTTTTTGGGGTGATTTATCCCTTCAAAAAAATATTTATTATAATGGGCTTACGTCCCAACACCTCAAGGCTTATGTCTCGCCTCATACGAGATAAAATATCTCGCCTTATGCCCTGCCTTTAAAAACCCTAGTCAAAATTATTCATAAATCATAGTGTTGGGTGAGCTAATGCTCAAATCTCTCTTTTATAAACATATCTTTACTTCTATGCATATAACTTCAAATATGAAAAACTTATTTAAAATCATGCATAACTTGTAAATACTCTAATTAGCTTTCATCGATTAATAATAATCTTAACACATGCTAGGAAAATCATAATCATATAATAAAACATGTTGTTCATAGTAATTCATTGATATGCACAAAAAATCTTTCATAAAAACTATTAACTTTTCATACAAATCATAGCTTGAAGAAAATTGGATGCTTTAAACATAATTCATCATATAATTAAAATACTTAGACATAAGGATAAAAGAAATCCATCACTGAATCTTGCATATCCGAGTGAAGACAATTACTTGACAAGGAAAACTTAAGAAATCACCTTAATTTCAAACCCTAGCTTTCTTAATCTTGTTTAGAGTTGCTAGGAACTTGTTCTAGACTTGTTCTTGAGACATTAGGAGAAGAATAGGATTTAGGATCTCATATATATAGCTTTTGGTGACCAACACATTGCTGGAAAGGAATAAAAGATAAGAAAAAGATGATTATACCCTTCAAAAATATATTTAAAATTGTTGAATTGTGATGAATGGGTCTTAGGATGACTCATTATGACTGCAATGATTCATCATTTAAGTCATTGTAAAGGGACTATTTTAGGCCTCATCAGAATAGATGGTCACAATGGCTCATTGTGGCACTTGAAGACCCTTGTCAAGAGTCATGGTCACTGGGCACAAAAATCAAGTTTCAGAAATTTTATTGAATTTCTTTAGAATGAGACAGATGATGACTCGTCATGATAGATAATGACTCGTCGTCATGAGTTGCTGCCACTGGAATGAATTTTTCCATCCTTTAAGAATTTAGAAAATTTCACTCAAAACGAGTGTTGAGAAGACCCGTTGTGTCTGACAACGATGCATTGTCACTGAGTTATTGTCACTAGAGAAAAATATGAACTTTATTATTTAAGGCTGGACACTCAAAATTGCTCGTCCAACAAGTCATTGGCACTGATGATAACTCGTTGTCTGAGGCATTCTGCGAATAATTTTTTAAATTATGACTAATTTTTTATGCTAAGTCTAAGACATCATTTTAGAATTTTTTTAGGGTGCCATAAGCATGAAGTGAAACACAAGATGGCAACTTCTTACCACGTGTCTAACAGAGAGGTAAAACACATTTTCGAAAACATGGTTAATATGCAAAGAAAAAATTGGGCAATCCAGCTGGATGATCGTAACGCCCCAGAAAACGGGTTGCGGAGTGTCACATGGTGTTTAACGCTATGAGTAGCCCCAAGCTAACCCTTTGAGCCATTTTCATTCAGTTTAACACAAATCAATGAGGTTTCCATAAAAAACCCTCAAATATCAACAGAGTAATCATCATCCAAGAATAAAAGAATTTCAGAAAGATAACAAAATACGACTTATTAGTCAACTCCCAACATCTATACTAGTCTGACAAGCCTCTAAGAAAATCAATAAAACCAGTGAGCCATTGAGACAAGCCCCAACTGACTCATAAACAGTTATCAAATGTAAACAATTCCGTGAAACCACCATCAGACATCACATCCTCGGAACATAAGGACTCACCACAACAGAGGATGTAGAACAGCGTGCCCAAAGAATCACTGTCGAGCCTGGAACTGAGCACCTAAACCTACATTCTGAGAAAATGCAACCCACATCCAAAGATGTGGGTTAGTACTATGGAAAGAAACCGAGTATATAGGGGTGTATGCAGTTGTATAAGCATCATCATCATAAATATTTATAAGAAATATGCAGGATGTATAAAAGACTCACATAGCCTGAAGAAAATCATTATAATCATGAGAGGATGAAATAAGTACAATAACACATGTGAGTCATCATATAATTTGTCAATTACTTTCAGTTCATCAAGAATATCAATTCTCATAATGTAAATATCATTTAAATCTTTTGAAAGAATAACTTTCACAATTCCACTTTCAAATCACTTCACCATTCACCATAGACACAAGGAAACACACACACTGGGAGACCCTATAACCGACATAAACTATGTGAGCTACATGGAGTCCAACGTACAACCCACGTTGGGGAGAGTCGTCCTATCCTTGCCATCGGAGTAGGACTATCGATATCAAATCCACACAAACTAGTGATCACTATATAAATCAGCCTCAGGCTCACTCCTACGGGGCAAGTAGTTCTAGGAAAGTAAGGTCGCTTTATACCTCCCACTCGGTGCTAAATATTTCTCCTGGACTTAGCTCAGATCATTTAAAAGACAATCCACAACAAAACAATTTTAGTAATATATAAATATACATCGGGAGCCTTCATGCATCCCATCTATCAAAATTAACCACGTTGTGGATTTCTTTCACACTCGAGTTCAAAAAACCTCCATTAAGACTAAAAGGTCAAATCATTCAAAATATCTCAAATATTCAACATCAACGTGCTTATAACACACACTTTCTCAAAAAAACATAATTTTCTTTTTGAGGAAATTTGATGAAATATAACATATAATACTTCTAATAGGCTTTAATATAGGGTTTGGATGGATTTTGGGTGAGGGAAAATGACCAAAACGCCCCTAAAAATCAAATGATTCTTGAATCTGTCCTTTGGTGGACTGTTTTGATAGTCTGAAGTAGATCAACCATAACGTTTTACTCCGATATCTAAATTAGATGAAACTAATTTCATTAGAAAGAGGACTCTCATATATTTCCGTTGATATATAGTATCTCACCCAGATCATTGTGTTCGAGGAGTTATGATCGTTTGAAGTTGGCCCAAAAATTTACTTTTGATAGGTTAAAGTAGATCGACCATAACTTTTTTCTCCGATATAAAAATTGGATGAAACTAATTTCATTGGAAAGAAGACTCGCAGAGCTTTCCGTTGATATATAGTAGATCACCCAGATCATTATGTACAAGGAGTTATGATCGTTTAAAGTTGGAGTAAAAATACGCCAGGCCTCAGTACTTTTTCCTGCATGTTTTACTGTTCACTACTATTCATGGTTCAATCAGAATGTTCATAACTCGTCGCTCGGGTATCCGTTTTGGATGATCCACATATTGTTGGAAAGCTTATTTGATACTCTACGCAATGGTGGGTCTTAATCTAACACATTAAGCATGGAAAATTTATAATTTATTCTAGAAGATAGAACCCAACACGTTTACGGATAAAATTTCAACGAAAAATTTTCCGGGGTATTACATCATCCCCCCTTGGAAACATTCGTCCTCGAATGACGCTAGACATGCCAATATTAGATAGAGAATAGAGCATACAGATGAAACCATTCGTTAGACTCATCACCACATCATTTCTCACTCCGAATGCAATATAGAATGCATAAATTCAAGAAACTACGGCTGAACACATAATAAATGACAGCTGAACTGCTGCAACTTTTATCAAAAGTGTATGATTTAGGAAAGAACGGTACCTTCGGCTTGATCGAAGTTCACGAAAAATAGGTGCGGGTACTTGGATTGCATATCCGTCTCAGCTTCCCGAGTTGCACCCTCAACAGATTAGTTTCGCCGCAACAACCAAGGGAACTTCTTTCTTCCTTAGTCTTTGGACACTGAAATCAAGAATCTCAACAGGAATCTCATCAGAAGAGAGATTTTCTTGAATGTCAGCACTCACAGAGGAATCCACTACCACAGCATCGCTAATATGCTTTCTAAGCATGGAGACATGGAATATTGGATCAACAGAGGACAACTCGAAAGGCAACTCGACCTCATAAGCTACCTTACCAACACGGCTAAGAATTTTGTAAGAACCAACATAACGGGGACTAAGCTTCCCCTTCTTTCCGAATCTCTTCACCCCCCTCATGGGTGAAATTTTCAGATACACTAGGTCACCAACTTCAAACTCAAGGTCTCTCCTTCTAACATCCGCATATGACCTCTGACGACTCTGCGCAGTTTTCAACCTTTCCCTATTCAACTCAACTTTTTCCATAGCCTCAAATACTGAATCAGGACCACTCACAGCCGCTTCACCCACCTCAAACCAACCTATGGATGATCTACACTTCCTCCTATATAAGGCTTCAAACGGAGCCATTCCAATACTAGGGTGGAAACTGTTATTGTAAGCAAACTCTATCAACAGTAAGTGATCATCCCAACTTCCCTTAAAGTCAAGTGCACAAGCTTTCAACATATCCTCTAAGGTCTGGATGGTCCGGTTAGCCTGACCATCGGTCTGCGGATGAAAAGCAGAACTCAATTGCACTTGGGTATCAAGAACTTCTGAAAAGCTTTCCAAAATTGCGAAGTGAACTGAGTACCCCTATCCAAAATAATAGACAAGGGAACTCCATGCAGTCTGACTAGCTCTCGGATATACAATCTAGCGTAATCCTCAGCAGTATATAAAGTGTCAACAAGCAAGAAATGAGCAGACTTAGTCAACCTATCAACCACAACCCAAATGGAATCATGATGGCATCGGGAAGGAGGTAAACCAATCATGAAGTCCATATTTATCTCTTCCCACTTCCAGGTGGGAATACTAAACTCTTGCATCATACCACCAGGTCTTTGGTGTTCAACCTTACCTGTTGGCATGTTGCACACTTATCTACAAACGTTGTTATATCTTTCTTTATGCCATCCACCAATAGATTTCCCGCAAGTCTCGGTACATCTTGGTGGCACCAGGATGAATAGAATATCGTGCCCTATGCACTTTAGCCATAATCCTCTGTCTCAAATCATCAACATTCAGGACACACAATCTACCCTACAATCTCAACACACCATCTCCCCCTTGGGAGAAAACCTCTACTTTTTGGTCCTTGACTACTCCTTCAATCTGACCAAACTAGCATCTAAGTATTGTTTTTCCTTCACTTCTAAAACCAAGGAGGATTCAGAACTACTCTGAACCCCTATACTACCTTCAGTAGAGACAAACAACCTAACCCCCAATCTAGCCAAACGATGTACATCACGAGCCAACTCTTTCTTACCTCCTACCACATGCGAAACACTACCCATGGACACTCTACTTAGGGCATCCGCCACAACATTGGTGTTGCCCGGATGGTACAACACACTCATATCATAGTCCTTTAACAATTCTAACCATCTTCCCTGCCTAAGATTCAATTCTCTCTGGGTAAACACATACTGCAGACTCTTATGATCAGTGAAAACATCAACATAGACACCATACAAATAGTGTCTCCAGATTTTCAAAGCAAACACAATAGTAGCCAACTCAAGGTCATAGGTAGGGTAATTTTTCTCATGGGGTTTCAACTATCTAGAAGCATAAGCTATCACCTTACCCTTCTGCATCAATACGCAACCCAACCTAACTCTCGAAGCATCACAGTACACCACAAAACCATTAACACCATCAGGCAAAGTCAAAACAGGGGCTGAAGTGAGTCGAGTCTTCAACTCTTGAAAACTCTTCTTACAAGATTCGGACCATAAGAACTTCACTTTCTTTTGGGTCAACCGAGTTATAGAAGACGTTATAGAGGAGAAACCCTTAACAAAACGGCGGTAATAGCCAGCTAAACCCAAGAAACTTCAGATATCAGTCGGAGAAATAGGTCTAGGCCAATTTCTAACAGCTTCGGTCTTTTGGGGATCAACTCAAATACCCTCGAAAGAAATGATATGACCCAGAAAAGCAACTGACCTTAGCCAAAACTCACACTTACTGAACTTGGGAAACAACTTGTGATCTCTAAAGGTTTGTAAGACAGTTTAGAGATGATCAGAATATTCATCCTCACTACGGAAGTGCACTAGTATATCATCGATGAACACTATGACAAACATATCCAGATATGGTCTGAACACTCGATTCATGAGGTCCATGAAAGCTGCTGGGGCATTAGTTAACCCGAAAGATAATATAGACAGTCCATACCCAGAATCACATCAAAATCTACCATGCCTAACTCAATCCGATCAGCCAACAAGACTCTATGAAGAATGGTAACAGGACACTTTTTATACACTTTCTGGGCAAAAATCGAATCACCCACTGAGGTAGAAACTAAGATAGGCTCAGAAATAATCTCAGGACTCATTTCAAAATTCACAGCAATCAAAGGTGTAACATATGAGAAACTGGATCCAGGATCCAATAAAAGCATACACATCAAACTGAAATATATGAAGCATACAGTAACAACATCGGGAGAGTCCTCCTGTTCCTGGAGGGACGGTAAAGCATAGAATCTATTCTGGCGCTGCCTGCCAGCATTGTTAGAAGAGGCGCCCTGAGCTAGGGCTGGGCGAGTCGCTGGAACTGGAGCACTAACAGTCTAAGTCTGGGTCTGAGGGCGATAGTCACGACGCCCTTGTCCATCCTATGGATAATCTCTAACTCTGTAACCCATGTTATCACATCGGAAATAACCCCTCTTCTTACCACAACACTCACAGAAATGAGCCCTAGCACACTTAGAACACAGGGGACGATTTGGCTTACTGCCAGCACTGTACTGGGACCTGGATGCATATGACCTATTACCTTGCTCCTGCCTACCTCTAGGCACGGGAGCACTAGCAGATGACGGTGCTGGCATAGACGAACGATCCTGATACTGAGGGAAACTCCCTCCCTGCGATCTAGTCTGACCCTGTCCATGCTGCTCGGACCTAGCTCTCTTATTCCCCCTCATTCAATCTCTCTCCTTAATCTTGTCTACCTCAATCTGTTGGGCATGAGTCATCAGCCTAGAAAGATTCATCTCATTATTCAGCATAGCATACCTACACTCCTTAACCACATAACTAGACACTTCAGTCACAAACTTACTCATACTAGCCCGATTATTAGCCACTAAGTCAGGAGCATACTTGGCCAACTGATTGAACTTTAGACAGTACTCCCTAACAGTCATAGAGCCCTGTCGCAGGTTCATAAACTCTTCCACCTTCGCCTCCTTTATCTCTAATGGGAAAAACTTATCCAGGAATGCATCCTGAAACTCTTGCCAAGTTGTAGGAACAGCTCCCTCACCTCTACCTTTCCTCTAAGCAACAACCCAGTCATAAGCAAGGTCTTTTAACCTATATGCAACCAACTCCACACTATGTTCCTCAAATACATGCATCACCTGAGTAATCTTCCGCACCTCTTCTAAAAACAACCATGGATCCTCATCAGACTTGGACCCATAGAAATCCGGCAAATTCATCTGCATAAAGTCACGGATCTTGGAAGCAGCTGAATCACCTCCCTGCTGCTGTGGAGCCGGGGCCGGGTTGGCCTGAAAATTTGCAGTAACAGCTTGGGCCAGCGCTTGAAAGGCTGCCCGAAATTCAGCATGAGACACGTTTTCAATCAATGGGTCAGCGGGTTGAGGTTGCTGACCATCATTATTTCTTCTCACCCGACGTGGAGGCATATTTCTAAAAGAGGAAAGCACGAATCAATAGGAGAGAGAGACACTTTAAGCACGATAGACTTCTAAAAGAAAGAATCACACTTTTTCCTAAAACGTCTTGTAGCCTCTTGCTCAGAGATGTGGCGAGCTACACACCGATGATCAAGGCTCTACTTAACGCGACTTGTCAGACTCCCTAGGACTCTTTAAAACCTTAGGCTCTGATACCAAGTTTGTAACACCCCAAAAAATGGGTCCCAAAGCGACACACGGTGCTTGAGGTTACGAGTAGCCCCAAGCTAACCCTTTGAGCCATTTTTATTCAGTTCAACACAAATCAACAGGTTTTCCATAAATAACCTTCAAATATCAACAGAGTAATCATCATCCAAGAATAAAAGAATTTTAGAAAGATAACAAAATAGGACTTATTAGTCAACTCCCAACATCTATACTAGTCTGACAAGCCTCTAAGAAAATCAATAAAACCAGCGAGCCAATAAAACATGCCCCAACTGACTCATACTCAGTTATCAAATGTAAACAATTCCGTGAAACCAACATCAGACATTACGTCCTCAGAACATAAGGACTCACCACAATAGAGGATGTAGAACAGCGTGCCCGAAGAATCACTGTCGAACCTGGAACTGAGCACCTAAACCTATATTTTGAGAAAATGCAGCCCACATCCGAAGATGTGGGTCAGTACGATGGAAAGAAACCGAGTATATAGGGGTGTATGCAGTTGTATAAGCATCATCATCATAAATATTTATAAAAAATATACAGGATGTATGAAAGACTCACATAGCCAAAGAAAATCATCATAATCATGAAAGGATGAAATAAGTACAATAACACATGTGAGTCATCATATAATTTGTCAATCACTTTCAGTTCATCAAGAATATCAATTCTCATAATGTAAATATCATTTAAATCTTTCGAAAGAATAACTTTCACAATTCCACTTTCAAATCACTTCACCATTCACCATAGACACAAGGAAACACACACACACTGGGAGATCCTATAACCGACATAAACCATGTGAGCTACATGGAGTCCAACGTACAACCCACGTTGGGGAGAGCCGTCCTATCCTTGCCATCGGAGTAGGACTATCGATATCAAATCCACACAAACTAGTGATCACTATATAAATCAGCCTCAGGCTCACTCCTACAGGGGCACGTAGTTCTAGGGAAGTAAGGTCGCTTTATACCTCCCACTCGGTGCTAAAGATTTCTCCCGGACTTAGCTTAGATCATTTCAAAGACAATCCACAACAAAATAATTTCAATAATATATAAATATACATCGGGAGCCATCATGCTTCCCATCTATAAAAATCAACCACGTTGTGGATTTCTTTCACACTCGAGTTCAAAACAACTACATTAAGACCAAAAGGTCAAATCATTCAAAATATCTCAAATATTCAACATCAACGTGCTTATAACACACACTTTCTCAAAAAAATACAATTTCCAATGGAGATTCACGACCCAAATATCAAAATCATGATAAATATCGTTCAAGATTCATGTTTTATATCTCCTCACATGTAAATTCATCTTTCAAAATCATATGCATTAAGATTTCATAATAATCATCATAAGATATGGGTTCATGCTTCAAATTCATAAAAATCAAATAAAAATCATGTCTTTATAAAGAAAATTACTTTTGGACACAAGAACGAAAGAGAGTTCTTGTTGAAAAACCCCACATATCTTGAATGATGAACTTTAGATCGATACTCTTTTTTTGAGATATTAATCGTGCCTTTGAATGATGGTTCTTAGAGTTCTTGAACTAGGAACTTGGAATCTTGAATAAATTTGCAGAATTAATGGTGAACTTTGGAGGTTTTTAAAGTTGGATGTAGGAGCTTAGGGTTTTCTTTTTGAGGGAATTTGATGAAATATAACATATAATGCTTCTAATAGGCTTTAATATAGGGTTTGGACGGATTTTGGATGAGGGGAAATGACCAAAACGCCCCTAAAATTAAATAATTCTCGAATTTGTCCTTTGGTGGACTGTTTTGATAGTTTGAAGTATATCAATCATAACGTTTTACTTCGATATCCAAATTGGATGAAACCAATTTCATTAGAAAGAGGACTCTCATATCTTTCCGTTGATATATAGTATCTCACCCAGATCATTGTGTACGAGGAGTTATGATCGTTTGAAATTGACCCAAAAATTCATTTTTGATAGGCTGAAGTAGATCGACCATAACGTTTTGCTCCAATAGACAAATTGGATGAAACCAATTTCATTGGAAAGATGACTCGCAGAGCTTTCCGTTGATATATAGTAGATCAACCAGATCATTATGTACAAGGAGTTATGATCATTTAAAGTTGGAGCAAAAATACGTCAGGCCTCAGTACTTTTTCCTGCACGTTTTACTGTTCACTACTATTCACGGTTCGATCGGAATGTTGATAACTCGTCGCTCGGATGTCCATTTTGGATGATCCACATATCGTTGGAAAGCTTATTCGATATTCTACGCAATGGTGGGTCATAATCTAAGACATTCTGCACGAAAAATTTATAATTTATTCTAGAAGATAGAACCCAACACATTTATGCACAAAATTTCAACGAAAAATTTCCCGAGGTATTACAATGATGTTGTATGGGCTTATCGCACTAGATACAAGATCCCCATGGGACTTCACCATATCAGTTGATCCATGGCAAGACTTGCTATTTATTGGTAGAGTCAAAGTTTATTAGGCTATAAGAAAGCTCAATCTTGATATGGAGCTCGCATGGAAGAAAAGAATGTTGCAACCTTGATATCTGCATGCGCATTTGAGAGCAACAATTTTTACACTTTTTCCATTTAGTTTGTCTAAAAATATAATGCCTGCTTTCTATATTAGAAAATAATTCAACTATAAAATTTCTCTTCTACCCCTAATGAAATAATTTATACCACCTAATATTGAATATTTGTGTTAAAATTTCTCTTTTATCTTTCAAAAATATTTTTTTTGGTTAAATTTTTTGCCTAGCCAGACGGTGCTACTGACAATGAAATTCAATTGAATCTAAATCTATAGACAATTTGGATTATTCTAAATTTAAGATATATTAGTTCAAATAGATATTATGAATTAATTATTTAAGTCTAACTATGAATTTGATTAAACTTCAATCTCATTGATCTAATCCATTGATTTTGAGTACAAATGATGAACCTAATTTGCTAAATTCAAGATATCATCTTATATTAAAGTCCCGATCTAGTGCCTCATGTCAAAAGATATGTAATGCCTAATTAAATTAAAAGGCAAAATACATAGATAAATTCTTAAATTTTTTAATTTTTTTTATATTAGCATCTCAATTAGGCTATGTATTTATTGAACTCTTTAATTATTCACAAAGTGTGTCAATTAGACACAATCTGCTGATTTGGAAAAAATATAAAAAATACGTGTAACTTTGTGAAAAATATTTTAAAAGTGAATTTTAATATTTTCGATAAAAAGTATAGCGAATCGTTCCTAACGGGAAAACCAAAATTATTAAACGTGCAGCGCACCTTTGATTTGCTTGCGCGTGGGCTTGCATACCTATTCTCCATCATACCATGGTACCAAACGTTCGTTCAAACAGCTACTCAGCTAGCCAGCCACTAGTTAAAAAGAAAACACAGAACAAAAACATAAGTAGTATATATACAGGAGCAGAAAAAGCAAACACTCAGAAGGCATTAACCACGATCCAGCAAACATGCCTATCGCCGCCACCGCTGCCGTCAACTTCTCACCGGTGACGACACGCTATGGCGGCATACTGGCCTCACCAACATCTTCATCCTCCCGTATCACCGTTTCTATTTCTAATGCCGTTACTACTAACGTAGCTCGTGTTGATTCCCTCTCGTTCTCCATGAATTCCAGCCCTAATTTCACCTCCAGCCGCCGCACATTTCTAATGTTATCCTTCGCTGCTGCTGGCACCGGTGGTGGTGGCGGTGATGATAATTTCCACGGCGGAAATGGAGGAGGAGGTGGTGGTGGTGGTAATGGTGGTAATGAGGAGAGTGGCGATCAGAGAAAGAACAAAAAGGAAGCTTTGATCGCGTTGACCGAGGCAGGTAGGAATTCCACTTTGAAGAGTAACAATCGCTATGATCTACCCCATCTCGATGAATATATTTTTTTTTTGATTACTATTTTGATTTGCTTCACTTGAGCCGATAGTCTTTTGAAAACAATCTCTCTACCCTCAAGAGGTAGTGGTAAGACCGGCGTGCAGCTAAAAGGTCGTAGTCCTGGCTTAGAGTTCTATATTTACATATTAGCACTTCTACTTCTGACTTAAAATTCTGAATCTCTGTTACAGTTATATTGTGCATTTACGCATTTACTGATTTAAATTTTGAATTATCTTTGTAGGTAGGTCGTTGGAGAGTTTGCCGAAGGACTTGCAGACGGCGATAGAGGACGGGAGAATACCTGGATCCGTAGTATTGAGGTACTTTGAGCTAGAGAAATCTCCATTACTAGCATGGTTACTTCGTTTTGGAGGGTTTAAGGAGCGGCTATTGGCAGATGATCTCTTCCTCGCTAAAGTTGCTATGGAATGCGGCGTCGGTATTTTCACTAAGGTTCGGACTGGAACACTAGTTTTTCTAAATTTACATTTTAGCACTTGTAGTTGATTGAAATTATCAGTTTCCATCCTAAAGTTCAATGCTTTTTGACTCATTTGGTCCTGGACATTTTAAGATATTTGCCATCCGCCTTTACTTCTGACACATTTTTAAGGTTGTTCTCTAGTGGGAAAGCATATATTTCTGTAGGTGGTTGGGTACTTCTTAACTGACCGGACCTAACAACTATAGCACTTTCGTTATATTGTTAGTGTTATTTTCTTGTTTACTTTTCAAGACTCAAAGAAAGTACTACAACAACAACAACAAACCCAGTGTATTCCCCCCTGGTGGGGTCTGGGGGTAAGATGTACGCAGTCCATACCTCTACCTCCAAAGAAAGTGATTGATGATTATTGCTTGTTTAAGTGTACTTATGTTGTCATTCTAAATTTTAAAAATTGTAACTTTTAATAAATATCTCTTGGTTTTTAAAATCAAATTGTGGATTAATCCAAGTCATTTAACTTTTTTTTAAAAAAAAAAATAATTCTCTCCCCTCTTTGGAAGCTCCCACCCTTTTTGCTCCCT
Source organism: Capsicum baccatum var. pendulum (assembly GCA_030864225.1). NCBI lineage: Eukaryota > Viridiplantae > Streptophyta > Magnoliopsida > Solanales > Solanaceae > Capsicum > Capsicum baccatum. The sequence goes on along the minus strand of CM061560.1, from coordinate 90,080,614 downwards.
TTGGTGCCCACAACCTTAGGGTTAGATGTGAGGGGTGCTTATCATCTAGGCAACTCCCTCTTGTCGTCATTTAACTTCAGAAGTTGATCAAATTTGATTTTAATTATGGGATGGATGAAGTAATTTGATTGTCCTTATTGACGTATTTGTAATGTCTTCCTAGATGGGTGGGACGCATACAATTTTGGATCGATGGAGAACTCTAAGTTTAAACTACCATGACCTAGCATATCTAATCTGGAAGAACTCGAGGCTTTTTCTCGAAAGTTAAAGAGTATTGCAAGAGGGTAGAGATATAGGTAGTAAAGGTTGAAATTTTGGGAGGATAGTTGGCATGTAGCTATTCTCTGTTTCGAAGTGTTAGGGCAGATCAACAAACCCCACCACTAAGAGATTATCAGTAGATGAGCTTATACTAGAAGGTTACGGAATCAGCTGTTCAGACAATATGAACGCTGACTCATCATAAATGAATAACAGTTGATTCATCAAGCTCAAATTATGTGTTTATTTGTACTATTTAGCATTCATCTGGAAGCTCTTGATTTATAAAGAAAAATGTTGAACTTGAAGATTTTCCCCCTCCCTTTTAAATAGGTTTTTTCATTCATTGTTTTATGCTAAAACTATTGGACCTTTTGCTGGTATTTTAATATTAAGACTTCAGTTAAACCATGATTGGGATGGGTGAAGGTGGATTGCTTTTCATATTGGAGACGATTTTTTTTTAAGTACATGTCTAGTATGAACTTTTTGGGTGAGTGACAATATAGAATAAACTACTAGTATTAGAGTTCAAGATGATTGAATGATGGGAGTGCTTTGTGCTATTACTGTGTATAACGTCTAAAAATTAATTGAACCAAGGGAAGAGATAAATGGTCCAGTGCCCAACTTTACTTTTAGTTCCTTTCGTTATCCATTGAATTTCAGATGCCCAATCACAAATAGGTCTACAGTGACCTAGCCAGACTAGTAATCTGGACCATAGTTTCCTCATGTAAGGACTAGAAGGGGAGCCTTGGAGTAACTGGTAAAGTTGCACCCAAGGGTGTGGCCTAATGGTTTAATGAAGTTGGGTTGAGCACCAGGAGGTCTCAGGTGCATTTCTCGACAGAGACAAACACTAGGTGATTTCTTTCTATTCGTTCTAACCTTGGTGGTCCTGTTACCTGGTACTTGTTGTTGGTGGGAGGTGACAGGTATCCCATGAAATTAGTCGAGGTGCGCACAAGCTGACTCAGACACCACGGTTATAAAAAAAAAAGTTCCTTCACATAAGGACAGGCAAAGAACAAATGCTCGAACTATTCATCAGAACAACCACAAAACACACAAGTTTGAGGCACTTGAATTCCAAACGTCAGCAGCCTATCCACAGTAGCCAATCGTCCTTGAGCCGCAAGCCAAAGGTTGACTTAAACATTGTGTGCAAATTAGGCTATAGAATCATTCTCTTCCAGGGAAGTCTTTTGATGCTAAGATGAGAACATGTGATACAGCTTTTTGATCCTAAAGCCTCCACTCTGCTGGAGCTGAGACAGTCTACTTATGAGATGGCCCTATATGCTTTGTAGCCCCATAATAAAGCTCCCCCTAGTGTCCAATATTTTCTTGCCTGCGGTTCCCCCTAGTGTCCAATATTTTCTTGACTACCCAAGCTGCTGTGTTGATATAGAAGCCATGGATGCGTATAATCTAAAGGCAGTCCTTCATTGCCATAGCCCACAGTGCTTTGCCGTAGCAGCCGTACTCCAAATATGTCTGGTGGTTGATCAGGTATGAAGACATCTTATGATAGTAATGGATTAAATCTATCCTTTCTCTCCGTTGTAAAGCAGGTCTATTTGGGTTTGCAAGCTGCACAGCCATGATCTCGGGTTGAACAGACCCCTCATCCGATTGCAGTTTTGTGGGTAGGTGTGGGTGCTTCAGGGGAGTATCTCTGAGTTTGTTCCGTTGGCTTCTTATTTGGCCAAAACTGAATTTCCCTTAATGAGATCAACCACCTTATAGGAGAAATGAATAGATTGAACAAGAAATTTATATTTGTATAGACCTGACTTATAAAGTTTCATGTGAATAGTAGTTACTAGTCACAGAAGCATTCAGAGCAGCTACGAAAAACTTGGTTCTCACGGTGAACAACTTTTAAGTCTCATAAAGGACTCTTTTTCTTATGCAAGGATGCTATTGTTTTATCTTTGCTTTACGAAGTGCAAATTTCTAAAGTCATTGCTCTAGATTATGTTTTCTGTACTATGCATGTTTCGTTAGTTATCCTTATTTAAATATGTTTCTAAAACTAATCATGTTTTTTGTACTGTTAGAAGGCAGTCCTCATTGGCCGAATCCTTTTTTTTTCTTGGTTGCTTGCCAAACTCCAACTGTTATGTTTTTTCTTTGGGTTCATGTCCCATTTCATGCATGTATAATCCACCAATATTTATTCGCCGCATATTACTTTCCTTTTGGGATAAGTCTACTTCATAATCGTTGTTACTATGGTTAGTAACATTACCATGGATCCATACGTATCCATTTTTATATCTGTGGATGTATGGAGTCCATGAGAACACGAATCAACAATGTTACAATTTTACGTTATGTTATGTAGGGAAAGTGATTAGCAACGTTCCTGTTAGAATACGAGTAGAAATAGGAATAGTATATACAAAATCCTACTTGGAAAAGGATTGTACTATAGTGTCTATAAATAGGGTCTCGATGTAATTATGTAAACACATCATTCAATAATATTTTTCTCCATTAATTCTCACATGGTATTAGAGAGTTGGTGAGAAACTTCAGAAAAGAGAAAAAAAACTTCAGTCACCGTCGTCAATTTCGGTACTGATTTGTGTCATTTTTTATTTTGTGGGTTGTGTGAGAAATACAACACCACCAAGAGGATCGGAAAGCTCAGCGACGCAAACCTGACCCAAACCACCAGAAAATCAGCCCCCACGCGCCTGCCGGAAATCTGGCGAGATCAATCACGCGCTGGTGCGTGTCTTTTCGGTTGAATTTTTTGAGTGGTTCCTTTTTTGTTGGGGTCGCCGTTCTTTTCCAATACGGCCAGTTACTTTATTTTAAAATTCCGGCAACTTTTTGAAGATTCCGGCCACCGGTATTAGGTTAAGGTAGCCCCAGATATTTTTTTCCTAACAGTTTTTTTCAGAGATTCAGCTACTGTTTCTTGGTACTTTCAAGTTAAAATTCCCAAGATGTCTTTTGGATATGATGTTTTTGGATCCAAAACTATTGGTATCGAAAGTTAAGTCTTATGATCACTTTCGAACCATTAATGGAAAGTTCAAATTATTTAACCTGGGCTTCCTTAGTTGAGTTGTGGTACAAAGGTTAAGGTGTCCAATATCATTTAACGAACAAGGCTAGTGTGGTAGATGAAAAAGGAAAGTCTAGCATGGAAGATGCGAAAGCTAAAGAGCAATGGGAGAAAGTTGACGTCAACTATGTCGTCTCTTATGGCGATCTATTGATTCCAAGTTGATGCCCTTGTTTCGTCCATTCCAGACGTGTTATTTAGTTTGGGAAAAGGTTCGTGCTTTATACACTAATGATATATCTCGTTTTTATGATGTGATAGCTCGAATGACCAACTTGAAGAAACAGGAATCTGATATGTACTTACTTGGGACAAGCACAAGCAGTCATGGAAGAATTTGATACATTGATGCCCGTCACTGCGGATGTAGAAAAACAACAAGAGCACAGACAGATGTTTTTAGTTCTTACACTTGCTAGACTTTCTACTGACCATGATGTTGTACGTGATCAGATTTTAGCTAGTCCTACGCTTCCTACAATTGATGAGTTATTCTCTCGTCTGCTTCGTCTTGCTACGCCTCCCAGTCACAAAGTAGTTTCATCACCCACTGTTGACTCTTTTATTCTTGCATCTCAAACCATAGAAAAACGAACATATTAGCCTATGAAAAATCGGCGAGGAGGTCATTCTGGAAAATCTCGATCGAAGTGTAGTTATTGTCATAAAGTTGGACACACTCAGGATATATGTCATAGTTCGCATGATCTACCACCCAGTTATGATCCTGCTGCTCCTGCTGCTGTAAAGGAATATAATGAGTTCCTTCGGAATCGAGCAAATAAGCAGACATGTCCACAGCCTAATCGACCATCCAATAATGCTCATATTGCCCAAACAGAATATGATGAGTTCCTCCAGTATAGAGCAAGTAAGCAGACATCTCCACAAGTAGCCTCAGTTGCCCAGCCTGATGCTTCTGTTGCTGGTAATTCTTTTGCTTGTGTTTCACAGTCTAGTACTCTTGGATCATGGGTTGTAGACTCAGGTGCTTCTGATCATATTTCTGGTAACGAATATCTTTTGTCTAATATTGTTTATTCTCAATCTCTTCTTGCTATTACTTTAGCCAATGGAATCCGAACAAAATCAAAAGGAATTGGACAAGCCAAACCCCTATCTTCCGTCACTCTAGACTCTATTCTTTATGTTCCTGGTTGTCCTTTTAATCTTGCATCTGTTAGTCGTTTGACACGTGCCCTTAACTATAGCATAACTTTTCTTGATGACTCTTTTCTAATGTAGGACCATAGTACGGGACAGATGATTGGCGCAGGACATGAATCACAAGGCCTTTACCATCTTACCTCTTCAAATTCCTTCACAGCATGCTCCATGCTCCGTTACAGACCCTCCAGACCTAATTCACAAGCGTTTGGGACATCCGAGTCTATCCAAGCTACAAAAGATGGTGCCTTGTTTGTCTAGTTTATCCACATTAGATTGTGAGTCATGTCAACTTGGGAAACACACCCGTGCTACTTTCCCACGTAGTATTGAGAGTCGTTCAGAGTCTATTTTCTCATTAGTACATTCTGATATTTGGGGTCCTAGTAGAGTCAGTTCACCTTTAGGTTTTCGTTATTTTGTTAGTTTCATTGATGATTTTTCAAGATGTACTTGGGTTTTCTTAATGAAAGATCGTTCTGAGATATTTTCTATATTCAAAAGTTTTTGTGCTGAAATACAAACTCCATTTGGTGTTTCTATTCTTTAGAATACTTATCCTCTCAGTTTCAGGAGTTTATGACTCATCAAGGAATTGTTCACCTGACATCTTGTCCGTACACCCCTTAGCAGAATGGTATAGCAGAAAGAAAAAATAGGCATCTTCTTGAGACTGCTCGCACTCTTCTCATTGAATTCCATATTCCGCTGCAATTTTGGGGCGATGCAGTTCTCACATCTTGTTATCTAATTAATAGAATGTCAATCTTCCCTTCAGCATAAGGTTCCCCATTCTATATTGTTTCCACAGTCACATCTCTACTCTATCTCCTCTCGTGTCTTTGGGAGCACATGTTTTGTTCATAACTTAGCCCCTGGAAAAGATAAATTAGCCCCTCGTGCTCTCAAGTGTGTCTTCCTTGGTTACTCTCGAGTTCAAAAAGGGTATCGTTGTTATTCACCATATCTTCGTCACTACTTTATGTCCGCCGATGTCATTTTTTTTGAATCTCGACCTTATTATATATCTTCTGATCATCCTGATATCTCTGAGATTTTACTCGTATCTCCAGTCTTACCTGCACCATCCTTGGTCTTACCTATATCTCCAGACTTACCCGAACCAACCTTTAAGGAATCAACGGTCACGTCTCCTGCTACAGTGCCACCACTTCTGACTTATCATCGTCGTCCGCGTCCACCATTAGTCCCTGATTATTCATGTCATGCGTCGAACGCTGCTCCTACTGCGGACTTGTGTGTTCCACTCGTAATGCTAACCCACACTATACTTTCTTGAGTTATCATCGTTTATCATCACCCCATTATGCTTTTGTATCGTCTTTGTCGTCTATTTCCATACCTAAGACTATAGGTGAAGCACTCTCTCATTCAGGATGGAAGCAGGCTATGATAGATGAGATGTCTGCTTTACATGCAAGTGGTACTTGGGAGCTTGTTCCCCTTCCTGCAGGTAAATCTACTGTTGGTTGCTGTTGGGTTTATGCAGTCAAAGTTGGTCCAGATGGTCGGGTTGATCGACTTAAGGCTCGCCTTATTGCCTAAGGATACACACAAATATTTGGGATTAATTATAGTGACACTTTTTCTCTAGTGGCTAAAATAGCATATGTCCATCTTTTCCTATCCATTGCTGTCGTTCGTCATTGGCCTCTTTATCAGGTGGATATTAAGAATGCATTTCTGCATGGTGATCTTGAGGAAGAAGTCTATATGGAGCACCTCCTGGTTTTGTTGCTCAGAGGGAGTCTAGTAGCCTTGTATGTCGATTGTGCGGGTCACTCTATGGTCTGAAACAGTCTCCTCGAGCTTGGTTTGGAAAACTCGGCACAGTAATTCAGCAGTTTGGCATGATTTGTTGTGGAGCTGATCACTCAGTGTTTTATTGACATTCTGAACCAAATTTGTGTATTTATCTGGTGGTTTATGTTGATGATATTATTATCACCGGCAATGATGAAAATGGTATCTCTAAATTGAAGCAACATCTCTTTCAGCATTTTCAGACCAAAGACCTCGACAGACTGAAATATTTTCTAGGTATTAAGGTTGCTCAGTTTAGATTAGGTATTGTTATTTCTCAACACATGTATGCCTTAGACATTCTTGAGGAGATAGGAATGATGGGATGTAGACCCATTGACACTCATATGGATCCAAATGCCAAACTTCTACCATGACAGGGGAAGCCACTCAGTGATCCTAAAAGGTATAGGCGGTTGGTTGGAAAGTTGAATTATCTCACCGTGATTAGACCTGACATATCCTTTCCTGTGAGTGTTGTAAGTCAGTTTATGACTTCCCCCTGTGATAGTCATTGGGATGCAGTTGTTCTTATTCTGCGATATATAAAGTCAGCTCCAGGTAAAGGACTACTCTTTAAGGATTGAGGTCACGAGCATATCATTGGATACACAGATGCTGATTGGGCAGGATCACCCTTTGATAGACGTTCTACCTTCGGATATTGTGTTTTAGTAGGAGGTAAATTGGTGTCTTGGAAGAGTAAGAAACAGAGTGTGGTTGCTCGATCTAGTGCAGAAGCAGAATGTCGAGCAATGACTGTAGCATCTTGTGAGCTAGTTTGGATCAAACAGTTGCTGAGAGAATTAAAATTTGGAGAAACCGGTAAGATGGAACTTTTGTTTGATAATCAAGCAGCCCTTCATATCGTATCAAATCCAGTGTTTCATGAGAGTACTAAACACATAGAGATTGATTGTCACTTTGTTAGAGAAAAAATACTCTTAGGAGATATTGTTACAAAATTTGTGAATTCAAGTGATCAACTTGCAGATATCTTCACCAAGTCCCTCACCGGTCCTCGTAGTAATTACATTTGTAACAAGCTAGGTACATATGATTTGTATTCACCAGCTTGAGGGAGAGTGTTAGAATACGAGTAGAAATAGGAATAGTATATACAAAATTCTACTTGGAAAAGGATTGTACTATAGTGTCTATAAATAGGGTCTTGATGTAATTATCTAAACACATCATTCAATAATATCTTTCTCCATTAATTCTCACAGTTCCAACCATCCAATTACCATGGACTCTTTCCCAAAGATCTTAAACGGCGTGATAGGCTGTTCTGTCTGTTCTTCACAAACAAAAGGAAATAATAGCATTTTGTTGCTTTGTTGTTGCAGATATTTTTCACGTGTCTCCTATATCTATTTATGCATGAAATTTTGGGATTATTCCTCTGCTTTTAATTGTGACTCATTTTTCACCTGCTTGCTGTTTCGTTGGTGCTGTTAAAATAGTACGAATATTTATCTGTTACCATGTCTGCTTTGTTCCAGACTGCTGCTGAGTACGAGCGCCGCAGGGAAAACTTTTTCAATGAGCTGGAAATTGTTGTTGCTGATGTGGTATGTTGCTCTTCTGATTGATAGTATGCTATTGTTCTATCTGTCCGTCCTTTTTTTTTTTTTTTTTTTTCAATTTTATCCTTCTTGTAAGTTGTAATTCTAATAAAAAACAAGATGATTCTCTCCTAGATGTCGCTTATCCTTGGTTAATGAGAAACTCTGATTTTAAATGACAAATCATTGATGATTGCCTCCAAGGTGTTGTTTATCCTTAGTGAATGAGATTTTATGGAAAATCATCAACAATTCTCTCAAAGTCTTGTTAAACCTTTTGATACAATGAGTAGGTCTGGTTGTAAGCTCTAATGCTTATCCAGAAATATGGATTTTTTTCTTGCACTGTGTCCTATCTTTAGGTAAGTTTGCATTGATACCAAGGATTTGTATGTCTTTCGAGACAACTTCCTTTCATGTTATTTTTGGTCTAGCCGTCCCTTTTAGTACTTCACTTATGGTAGTTTCTCACCTAGGACTGACGCATGTCTCTAGGTTGACGTAAAACATTTTGAAACCATCTCAAACAACCTTCTCACATTTCATCCTCTATGCATGCTACTCGCACCTTCTGGCATATGCTGTTAGTTTTAATCTTATCTAATCTGGTATAGCCACACCTCCATTCTAGCATCCACATCTCTGTGATACAAATCTTTGAGGATATGTTGGACTTTAGCAATCCAACATTCATTACCCTTTAGCATTGCTGGTCTTATAGCTGTTCTATAGAACGTTCCTCTCAGTTTGGTAGGCATCCTTCTATCACATATCACTCTGGTAGCACTTCTCCATTACAAGGTCTGTTAAACTATCTGGTTTTAATCCTATGTGTAACGTCTTCATGTATCATTCCATTCTCTTGAAACAACGAGCCTAGATATCTAAGTAGTGTGCATTTTTGCACCACAATTCCGCCTAGTTTCACCTCAACTTCTCTCTTCTCAAGCTGGTTAAACCTGCAATGCATGTATTCGGTCTTACTTCTAGTTATCTATAAATCCTTACTTTCTGAAGTACTTCTCCATAGAGCTGTAAACACCCTTGCTAGTTTCATCAATTAACGAAATATCATCAACAAATAGCATACACCGTGGGGTCTCCTCTTGTGTTGTGTTGGTTAGCTCGTCCGTAACTAGGGTAATCAAGTATGCAACAAACATTGTACTCGGTCACACAGTTCTACCTTGATATTGTGTTTGTTCTGCGTAGGTGATGGCTGTAATAGCAGATTTCATGCTCGTCTATCTTCCTGCTCCTACTATTTCTCTCCGACCACGAATGGCTGCTGCTGATGCTGGACGAATTGCCAAGTTCTTCTACAACTGCCCAGATAATGCCTTTCAGGTCACTACTGTTTATCATTTCAAACTTTATTCGGGTCATAAATACTCGATTTTATATTAAGAAAGGTTAAGACATAAAATTTGACTCCCTATTATGTGCAGATTGCCCTGCCTGGGATATCATACTCATTATTGCAAAGAATAGGTGCAATAGCGGTATGTATTTCTTTTCTGTTTTCATGCCTCGTTCTTGGGAGCTAAAAAACTTCAGAAGTGATCTATTGACTGAATATCTGGTTTTTGTTGGATCAAATTTGTAGCGCAACGGCACTAAACTTTTCGCTGTTGGAACCATCTCTTCCCTGGTAATATTCAGCTTTTTATTTTTCATTCTACATGTGTTTGTTACTGATACTTGTTCTTGTTTTCCTTTATCTTTGTAAGTTCCAAGTAACTCATTATTGGTGTTGATTGTTTTTCTTTTTAAGACTGCCATATCATCATGCATCATTTACTAAGGTGTTTGTTGAGGTTTATCATTTTTTCATGTGGTAAGTGAATTTTATTGCCCCAGCACTAAGGATGTGCTGTAACATTACATATCCGCAAAAATCTACAGCACCCTTGTGGTGGGGCCCTTCCCTGGACCACGCGCATAGTGGGAGCTTTAGTGCACCAGGCTGCCTTTCTTTATAGAACACCTAGAAGACTAGAGATGTGATATATTTTTGCGGATATGTAAATCTACAGCACATCCTTAGGTATTCTATGAGGTCTAAAATTTGTTCTGCTTCTTCTACTAGTTCCTCTTTGCACCAAAATAAGACAGGAGGAAGTACTCAAATTGAGGCAACATGCTCATAAATGCAAAATGTAAGAGGCAACATCCACAAACGGATCAAACTGCAGCCGGGTTTTGACCTTTTTTCTTTTGAAGTTTTTATCCTAAGATAGTCACTTGAATCACCTACTGTCCCGTGATTTTTGTTTTTGGCACAACCTCTGTCTTTAATACTCAAGAGAGTCATGGATTCTGTATTTGTAGTTCTTTTTTAACTTCACTCTGAACAACAAATGTCGCTATTCTTTGTTTTGCTTGCCTTTTGTTGAATAATGTCTTCTTTCTTGGACTAAATTCGTACACAAGGAAACAATAGAGGTCCCAGAGGGTGTACCTAAATGAATTAATTTCTTTATCACCAGGTTGGCACAGTGGTGACAAATGCCATACTAAATGCTAAGAAAGCTGTTGATAAGTCTGGTTCTGAAGAAGTGGAGAATTTGCCTGTTATATCAACCAGTGTTGCTTATGGTGTTTATATGGCAGTTTCCAGCAACCTTCGGTGAGTGTGATTAGATGAGTACGATCATTTAAGCACGTGTTTCCACTATTTTGAGATCTTCATTGTTCATGATATCTGCTCTCATATTATAGTTTTCCATGTCCTGAGAAGCAAAGTGGAAGCTTTGTCCCAGTCATGCATATCTCCACATTGTTTCATATTATTAATCCAAAAGTTATTCCTCCAAGATAAGCATATTAATGTCCAAAAGAGATTCCTCCAAGATAAGCATCTTTCTGAATAGAATTTGTCACTGGTCACAATAATATAATTTATCATGCAAAGTCACCATCTTACTTTCTAAACTTCGTATCTAGTTCCATCTAAAGTGATGTACGACTTTTCCGATGTTAGCTTGTGTGCAAAGACCATTGCTCATAGTTTCAATCAGTACAGATTGTGGTTCCACTGCAGCGATTGATTTAATATATCATGCAAAGTACCTGTTTACTTTCTAAACTTCGTATCTAGTTCCAGTTAAAGTGCCATACAACTTTCTGATGTTAGCTTGTGTGCAAAGAGCATTGCTCATAGTTTCAATGAATACAGATTGGTGTTCCAGTGCAACCATTTGGCTTCTATCCCCAACCTTTTATCCCAGGAGGAACTGTTAAGTTTTCCTTTTCTTTTGGGGAAATAAGGGTCTGGATGTGGCTGCATAATGCGAGAACAATCTTGTTGTGACTGGTATTTTTAAATATATGTAGTGGGGGATCGATTATGCTAAATTATCTGTCTGATCAACACCAGTATAGATGTTTAAACATTAAAATACATACACCTTTCTCCCTGCAAGTAAATTTATGAGCACATTTCTTCTTTCTCAGATATCAAGTAGTAGCTGGTGTAATTGAACAACGGATTTTGGAGCCCATGCTACACCAACACAAGTTGATGTTGAGTGCAATGTGCTTTGCTGTGCGAACAGGCAACACATTCTTGGGTTCACTATTGTAAGATTCTTCACATCTTTAATGAACTTATATCTTTCTATTTGCCTCATTCCTTCATCTGATTAGTCACATAACAAAAACTGGAAAATTGTTTTACAGGTGGGTTGATTATGCTCGTTTGATCGGAATTCAAAAGGCTCACGAAGAAGTTCCTACCCAGAAGGTTCATGAGGCATAGGTGCATCCGCTTGGTTTTGAATTTCAGAAAGTTGATGTCTGCTTGTTAAACCCATTGAATATTACATGGAGATAGGTTTAGCGGGAAATAATTCGCTTTAGTAGAGGTTATAGACCTCACAACTTCTTAGGTCTCTCAAGTATTATATGCGTATTGTAGTTTGAAGATCTTATGATCTTTTTTGGGTTGAGATACTTTTCGCTTTAATTTTTCTGTCCTTTCTGGTACTAGAAAAAGTACCTATAGGATTGTTAAGATGTTTGTAAATCGAATGCATCTTTTTTCGGCGTTTGGATACATATTGGTGATATGCATTCACGATTGATGAAAACGAAGAGATTTATTGAAGTTCAATAACCTCACTATGCCTGCTTTTGATGGTTTGCTTTATAAAAATTATTCGAGTCCGTTTAATTAATCATATTGTGTGTGGGCTGATTACAGACCCCATTTGCCCTCCGAGCGCAACTAAACAAATTTTGTGCCATCGGCAAAATTTGACTTTTGGCTTTGGAGCTTTGGCAATGGCTAAGTGTCACGATCCAATTCTCATGTCTTGATAACACATACCCTAACCCACCAGAAAATAAGTCAATCCATAGTTTGGAACAACTAGTAATAGATTAATAAGAAAATGAAAAAAAAAAAAACTAAATAAAAGAGAAGAAGAGATGAGAAGGAAGTGAATAATACATCCTCAAAACTTGGGGAGGGACAGTATAAGTAACTTCTAATACAACAGGAGTACAAAGAAAATACATTGTAAATGTATACAAAGTCATCTCTGATTTACAAAAATAGAGATTAGTTTTACCGTAAGAGGGAGAGCAACAACAACTCCGGATTCAAGAGTCAATCCCAAATCTCCGATCCATGGTTGTTCCGCACAATGCACACTTTAACGATAAGAACTCATACTAGATGTGCAAGCTGAAGAAGTGTAGTTTGAGTACCAAACACGAGGTACTCAGTAGGCATTGACCGACTGAGCTTCAAAGATAATGCAAGTATAAATAACATGTTAAGCAGGAATATAGCTACAGGAAACTACTCAGGCAACAAAACGTAGAAGTGCTAATGAAAAAGTAGAGGTAAACTATCAGGTACTACAAGTAATCAGGGACGAAGCACAATTTCATAAGTAACTAGTCCATATATAATAGTATAATAAAGAAAGAGATATACAATATACGACTGTAGTAGAAAGGAAGAGAATGATATACAACTAGTAGCCAAAGAAGAATATATAGAACTAAGCTATATGGATAACCAAATATGAAGAAACTACTCTGTCAGAGGTAATCCAATTTTACTGAAATTATAAGCAATAAGGAGTCTAACACTAGCATAAACAGGGTCTCTAACTGAAATGTACATAGGCAAGAGATAGTCTAACGATAATCAATTCTTGCCGTAATAAGAATAAGAAAACTCGAAAGTGTACCTACAACTTCAGGTACCAATTCGTAACCAATTTGTCATGAACTATAAAATAATAACCAGTAAATATGTAACCGACTAGCTCGGACAAGCAATAACTTACCCAGGCCCCATAAACTTGGAAGGCATAAGCAAACACTCAACAAACAACAAACTTAACTTGTACCTATATAGCTCTCCATAAGACCGATAGATACAAGCGCCAAACAATCATACTAATGGTAGACAATGCATAATAATGAATGAATGCATAGATAATCCAGTACCATCAACCAACCGAGTGCCAGAATGTACCAAGTGTATATACCTCCTCCAACTCAGTAGCTCGCAAAGACAGGACCTACAAAGTCTCCGGTACATTGACTCATCGGATAAAGGGCCCATAAGGGAATCAGGGTATCCATATACAGTGTCTAGTCTCGAACCAGGACTTCTCGTAACTATCATAACCAATCTACCCATAGAGAATTAAGGGCGTAATAATTGCTCGAACATGAGCCGAGGCTAAATGAGTATAAATATGTAAACCCATTAATCGAGATTGAATCTAGGACTAAAATGGTATAATGTAAAAGGGATCGAAATCTCTCTCGATCATAATGAAACAAGTAGTGGTAAAATGAGTGAATCAATACTAGATCGAAATAAGCCTCAAGTGAATTTTCAAGTAGTATATTTAGTTTAAAATATCATAATCCAATAATAAGGGTGGTATGACTTTCCTTTTCAAAGAATCAATTTTAAAAAGTAAGAAAAAGTGAAAATAAATCTCTTTTTAAAAAATAGTAGTGAAATCAAGGTTCTAATCGAAATTGTACCACTAAATAAGTGTAAATGCGTCTAAAGGTATGCATGTCATCACCAGTGTCCAAACAAATCAATCGTAAGCATCTATACATCCATAACTATATTTACATCTATTTAAAGGTAGAGTACTAAAGTCTAACTGGTATCGTAACTACGACCTCGAACCAAATAATATATAACTCAACACGATGTTTGTAGCATAAATTTAGAAACTAAGATAAACAAGGGCATAAGCTACTAAGAAGACCTAATCAGGGAATATTGCCCAATTCACTAATTTAGTAAGATGGTAAGTCTTATACTAAAGGGGTCCTTCATGTTAATCTATAGCTAAACAAGCCTATAATCTGATGCAATAGGATCCTACACTCATAACGAGCATTCTAGGCGAAGGCTCGAGTTCTATTTCTATTCTAAATCTCCTAAACAGGTCAAGTTATGATATTACTTGGTATAAACCTATCCTATAATTTCTGCCTAACATTCCCTCTATGCAATACACTATGTTGTTCAGAAAAGTAAATCGTAGCCTACCTGCGTGCCAAACAGCAGCCGCAAACTGTCCACGAGCTGCTCGTTCCCACTGCTCGATCTCATAAAGCCACCGTGCTAATAAATAATCTTTCGGTGAGATCTTCTTTAACATGGTATAGGAATCCATGTGCCTTTTATACGAAAAATTAAATAAAGACACGAACTAGTAAAAAACATAAAGATGAAAGTACATGCAAGAGAATCAAAGCGAATTGCTCCTAATGATTATCAATTAGCTATGTGTTAATGTGAAAAGAAGTTGACTTAATTGGAAGAAATGTAAAGAGATAATTGTTGGCTTTGTTGTAACGACACCTCAATGGAAAATAGACATGCATCAATATTACAAAAGTGCATTGGCTATTCAATTAAGAGACTAGTGGCAGCAACTACGATGATGCACTTTCTACCACTTTCACGTAGAAGTGGTGGGGTAATACCACATGATTTCCATCCCGATACGTATATATCTGGCTATTGCATAAATTTATAAAAAATAAATGTAATATTTTTAATATATTATAATTAATAAAAAATTATTACGAATAAAATCTCTATTATATAATAAGAATTTTTCAACATTACTAGACTCACTACCTCCGTTTAAAATATTACTAAATTATAAAATTCTTAAGAAATAGTATAAATATATCATAAATAAAGAATTTTCATAAAAATCAAAAGCATTTTAGAAAGGAAATAAAAAAAAAAAGGTATAAATTTACTAAACTCTAGTTTAAATTAAACATTTCAGAATAAACTGTATTAATGAGATCTCAACTGAATTATCCAAAAATTGAACCACCTGTCCTGGAAGGTCATAAATAACGGGTAGCAACTACCGGGAAGCTCGAAATGCTAAAAACGTATGAAAATTGAAAAATAACCTAGAGGGTCATTACAACATCCACTACTAAAAGAACTTTCATCCTCGAAAATCAAGGAACAAAAAGAGCCCAAAAGTTCGAGAAGGTGAGGGTATTGGGTCCCTATGCCCCCTAAAGTTCTCCAGTCACTTATCGGAAAGAAAAAATGCCTCTACAAAAAATAAGCTAAAGAAATTCCCTAGATTTCAGCTTCCTTACTCCATTGCTCAAGATAACCACCAGCTTATCTTCAAAAGCTGACTAACCTCCATGACTAAGTGAATACTTGACTAAGATAAGACAACCCAATACACGAATCATATATCCAACTCCACACTCCAAATCTAATATTCCCTTGTCTTTGTCAAATATGTTGTCAACTCTGAACTACTAAGAATCTCTCCAGCATCATTTGAGTCTGATATGCATAATCGCATCACAACTAACCTAGAAAGAAAGAAGCTGACCCACCCTGATAACCCTTAAAATACGGAAAGAGAAGACAAGCAGACAGATAGATGGATATGATAACTAAAGAATGTATTAAGATGGTTTCAAAACCATTTAAATTCATCAATACTCATAGGAGTATTTGTAGTTTTTGGTCTTTCTTTCTTGCTAAAGTCTTGAGTTGAATTTGGCTCTCGGATGCAAACTATCGTCCATACTTGGTATTGAGTTCTTTGGAGCTTGAAAAGGGTCCTTTAATCATATTTTTGCATCCTTAAGATGATCGTGGATTGAGTCCCTTTGTGTCATCCTTGGATTATAGTCTTTGAAAGTGTAATGTTGATTTGGCCCATATCATCCTCCTTTTTTTTAAAAGAATTTGACCTCGAATCCAAACCTTGCCAAACCATTGAAGAAATAAGCAAACAGAAGATCCTTATGGCATGAGGATTAGGATTAGTAACAGCAAGCTTTTCACCAGGCCAAGGAGGAACAAATTTAACATATAGCCAAGAATAAAAATGGTCAATCGAGGTGTGTAATCCTCCAATACAAAAGCTACTTGGTCACTCAAAAGAGTTTGACAAAGTGGAAAGCTAAAAGAACCATGGTAATTAATCAACCACTTATGAAAACTCACACTGGTTTGATACCTCAATAAGCATATAACCCCTTCATCTTTGTTGGATATCTTTCCTTACATAACTTTTATTCCTCAAATGGATTAGAAATTCTCAAGAAAGACTCTCCATCATAAGGAATAGTTTCAACAATTTCAATCAAACCTTGCTTGTCGTCTTGACCAAGCACTAAGTGGAGTGTATGAAAATCACCATATTTCAAATGGTCACCATGATCAAAGGAAAGAAGTATCCATGAATATGGGTAGTAAATAGACTCATTTTTCCTAAGGGTGCCAAAATTAAAATTATACATACTCTCTATACAACCATAGTCAATATCATAAGAAAGTAAAGAGTAGAGAAAGGTGTCACATAAGTTAACTTCAACTAAGGTGTCCTCGCACATATACTCACTATAAGATTCAAGATCATCACTATGAGTATCATCAATAATGGAAGAACACAAAGAAGAAGTAGCAATTTATAAACAATCAGCACCTCTATTCTTAAGAGAAGGACCCTCAATATGACATAAACCACCATTAACATTAATAAAATCATGACTCATATCACCGAAAGAATCAAAATATTTATCAAATAAAGGTAGGGTTTCATACAAAGGATCATGACCAAAATCATTTTGATAAGAACAATCACTAGTTGAGTTTCTCAAATATTCAAGCAAATCAAAACTATCTCCACCCAAGTGATCAATCTTTTTCCTAAGAGTACTCTCATCTTACAAAAAGATATTTATATCTTTAGTAGGAACATTCTTACACCATATTGGGTTGTTATATCGACTATAGCCCTCAAGAAGGACTACATCATCAACATGCTCTACACTACTAGGTAGTTCACTAAGAGTGATTTTATCATCTTCAAATAATATATTGTACTTAAAGAGATACGGATCAACCTAAGAGGAAGAATTAGAACATGTAAGTTCACTCTCAAAAAGACAACTATCATGTTTCAAAGAAGTTTCAAACACATGATCATCCCTATGAGCAAGGTAAACAATAGGATCTTCATCAAGAGGCATGCCCAAAGGGTCACTCTTATTCAATTGATGAACAACATCAACATCATCACTAACTTGAGGTTCATTAACCATATCATAAAAATCCTCAAGTAGTGGTGTAGTTTCACAAGCAAGTTGATCAATACCATTTTTCAAAGGACAATGTACTATCATTCAACAGTGGGTGGACTCAAATTGATCTTACAAGAAGAGTTAATTTAGTCATCAATAGTATCAACTAGTGAATCCATCCTCTCAACATGTATATCATAAAAAAGAGGCAAAGAATCATTAATCTTACATGTAGGCAAGCTATCATTCACACTCAATTGGACACTAGCCACACAATAGCCTTTCACATTTACTAAAGTGTAAGAGTTATATTTATTACCTTTAAGCTCTTTAGAAGATTCACATTTACCTTGGTGCAAGGTTCCTTTCAATGTGTTGGAATACTCTTCGTGTTGTTTGATGCATAAGTCCATCTTAATCTCTCGGTCTTTTTGATTAAACCATATGTCTGAAGCTTGTATTCCTTCTCCATTTAAAACATTAGTACCTGCACAATTTTATCTACTAAAATAAGGACAAAAAAATTTAGATTGTGTCTGTGGTAGCCCCCTTACTTCACTCTTCACAACCCCTCTTTTTTCCACTCTGAGGTTACCACTTTGCTCTCTCTTACTTCTTTCGATCTTTTATCTCTTATCATCAAAGGGTGTGGAGTAAGTGGCCATATTTTCTTGGGGTTTAGGAAGGGTGGGTGGAAAGAGATGGTTTTTCCATTGGTTCACTACAATCTTACGCCAATTTTTCTCATTTGGAACTTTATGTTGCACAAACCAACTGACATCCAAGTATAAATGTCCAGATTCTAAGGGGAATATATCACATTAAACCTCTTCATAGTACCTATCTCGGGTGAAGAAAACCTTCACACTCTCAGAAACTCTATAGTCTTCCAAGAAGTATAGACAATGCTTTGATACGTGAGATATCCTCAAGTAGTCGACCATAGAGGGAGTGATGTAGTTTGCATAGAACCAATTATCGAGAACAAGAACCATCCCGGAACCCCACAAATACTCACCTTACTAAGGTCAGCTTGTCTTTTCAAATCCAAATTATAAAGCTTTATGTATGCTTTCGGCATATAGACAGACTTCATGAACACTTTTAAGGTACTCTATATTTGATTGGGCCTATTTGTAAGTTCCCACCATCGCAATGCCTAACCTTGAATATACTTAAGGGAATATGTGGCTTGTTTAACTTTTCTCATATCATAGTCCTTGAAGAACCTTTCACATTATCATTCCCAATCACTATAATCCTCGAGATCAAGTTTTTCTTTGAGAATAGGAACAGATACACTAGGAAGATTAGGAATTCTACTATACCCTTCGTATGCACCTTGGTTCCTACTTCCAAATATTTGATCACTAGAACCGAAAGGATAAGATTTAGTATCCCTAGGCATCGAAGATGTACGACCTTTACTGTAAGTAGTATAACCATTCACAATGATTTGACTTTGATAAGAAGTACCACTAGATGAGAAGTATAAATCTTTATAATCCTCATGTACATTCTCACCCTGACTCTTATAAGGTGCATAACAAAAAAAGTTATACCTTACATCACCTTCATGTTTGGAGTAGGAAGGCTAATACTCCTCACATGCCTCATAAACCTCATAAGAATTATCACAAGGCTCTTCATCATCTCCATACTCTTTATAAGAACTAGAGTAACCATTCCCCTCATATTATCCTCTGAAGTAGTAGCCTTCATTCTCACATGGCTCTTAATCATGGCTATATTCATAGCCTTCATAATCTCCATCTTCGTCATAGCCATAACTTTCTTTTCCACAATCATAGTCGCCTATATAGTAGTCACAAGTATTCGAGGCTATCGAAGACATACTTTCTTATAAATCTTTGTACCTACAAAACAAACAAATAAGATTAGTAGTAAAGATCCTCACCAACGCTCATAAGAATCTCACCTTTAGATTCCTCATAATAGGAGTCGTTAGCATTGAAAGTTTGTTGTCGTTAGCATTGAAAGTTTGTTTCTACTCCAATAAAAGATGTGGTGTCAACTGCTACTCGTGGCCGGAGTGAATTTTTTTAAAAAATAAATGACTCAAACAAAGAACCACAAACTTAAACAAAGAAATAACAACGAAACAAAATGAGAAAAGCTCAAAAAGAAATGGACAATGAAAGAAAACAGACTTAAAAGAACCGATTAACCACCTAAGTAAGTGAATTACTAGTTGTTAATTAGTTTATGAATCAAAATTTGAAATAAGGAATCAAGAAATGAAACTAAGATGTTGGAACCTAAGCAAAATAGATTTTGGGATGGTTGAAGTGCATTTCAGAAGTGTGTGGACGTGTCCCTTGATGTATCATCACAGAAGAAGTTCGTATGTGAAATCAGAAAGTCAGTAAAGTGAACTGCACTAGCCACATATGGAACCTTCATGCGTAGGTGTTGTGTGCAGGTGCTCCAGTCAGCTTTAGCTGGAAGCTCCAAAATTTACCCCTTTGTGGGCCCTCGTTGCACTCTCTCTCCTAGAATATTTCTTTTTCTTTGGATATTCTTTTGTACTAACACCCAAACTCTTTTCTCTCTTTTATTTTTGGAGTTAGGATAAATCTTCTTCTTGATGATATGAATATCCTCAAGAATACCAAGAATAAATTTGAAGATCCAAAATTCACAATTTTTTTATTTTAGCTCGAAATTCAATTAAACTTGAAACTTAGGCTCTCTTAATCATGGGGAACACTTTTCAACAATCATAAGCCTTCAAATCATCACCAAAATTTTCAATTTTTTCTACCCACTATTATTCAAGGTTCAAACCCAAAAATGGTGGATTTTTGAAACTTCTCAAAATTGCACTAACTTTTAATCTAAGTTCCTCTCAACATAGATAACACTTTTCAACAATTTCAACCCAAGATTTGTAGATTTAAAAACCAACTTTTCATATTTCTTCAACCTCAAACTCAACAATGGGGTTTTCTCTCCAAATCTACTCAAATCAAGTGTAATGCTCAAGCTTCCAACTCAAATAACACTAGAGGAAACAAATCTAGAGTTGAAACAACAAAAATAACTCAAAACACAAGAAATATTTTTGGGATTTTTCTCAAAAATGAAATTTCTTTTTTCTTTTTACTTTCAATTTCAATATCACAATCCAAGATTGAATTTGTTGGAACAAACTCAAGCTCGACTCTGGTAACAAATGATAGCCCTCAAAATATATAAGCCTCAAAATACGAAAAGAGAGATAAAGTACAAAAAACGAAAATGATAGAATCAAAATTGCGAGAAATTAAAAGATTGAAAGATAGATAGATAGATAAATAGAGAGATAGGTAGACACAAGAAAATATAAGAAAGAAAAACTAAAGAATGTATCAATTCAACAACCTCTCTTTCAAATACAATCTAACGCCTATCTCTTACATAAACCATAAGGAAATTAAACTCCCAGGTAATCCATGTTTCGAACTGAATGTTCAACAAAAATTAATTCTAGTTCTCATACTCACACTCACAATTTTAGCAAAAATAATAATTAACACAAACTCCCAAAATAAGCTAAGTAAATACTGTTTATAGCCATGGAACATCTATTACATATATAGGTCCAAAAGTGACCCAATTTAATAAAACAAAGCAAGTTGGCTGCTTTGGACCATATTCCCACGTAAATGATGTCCTGCTAGTGCAGACGGAGTGTCTGCTATCTCACGTGGATGGCCTACGGGTGCAAAACAGGTCACAGGTCATTCCAAAATGCCTTTGGGCTCCTTTTTGCCCTCCAACAACCTCTCCAATGGCCCTCGATCCTTCTTGTATGCATTGAGCCACCTAAAAACACTCCTGGAATGGTATCAAGATGGTTTAAAACATATCTAACTCATTAATACTCATTGGAGTATTTATAGTTCGCAGGCTTACTTTTTTGTCAAAGTCTTGAGTTAAATTTGGCTCCCGACTCTAAGCTATCCTTCATATATGGTGTTGTTCTCTCGAGAGCTTAAAAATGTTCCTCCAAATATATCCTTATATCCTTGAGATTATTGTGGCTTGGGTCTCTTTGGTTTGACCTTGGATTATAGTCCTTGAAAGTTCAATATCGATTTGACTTGTATTATACCCGAAATCCACACGGACTAGTATATGAACATTTCCTTATAAGATCCTACTTGAATACCCAAATGGTAGTGAATCGTGTCTGTAATCTCATCTAAAGCCAACAAATGGTTTGGATGACCATCAAAACCAATAGTCGTGAGTCCAAAGCATAAGCTCTTAAATTTGAACAGTCCATTTTAGGACGCCTCACCGACTATAGGTGAAACCATGCTAAGCCCAACTAGAATACACTACTTCTGTTGAGTAGGTAATTAAAATTCTAATGAACAATGAGAACCAAGGTTCAAAATCCATAAAAACGACCACCATGTATCACTAAACTATTGTTTGAGCATCCATCAAGTACAATCTACCTGAACTAAAAAAAAAATGAATCGGTAGGTAATCATTAGGCCTAGTCCACATGTCAACAAAGGCTCAACTGAGTCAAACTCCAAAATAGGGCTGCAACTAAGTTATTCCATCTCTAGCCATAATCTCAACACCGGATTTGAACCACTTAAGCTCAACTATCCAGATCTTTCCTATTGACGAGTAAGCACCCATACTCCAAAATCTATAAAGAGCATATACCCAATAGTTCCTGCAAGGCCTGAAATTAAAATATAGTAGAAGAACATAATCACAATGGAGGAAAGCCATTGGTTAGAGATACAAGCGATCAAATCCACATCTATTGATGGAAATAGTATACCAACGCATAACCAAAAACTTACTAGGACTGAAAGGAATCTTGAGGAAATCCTAATCTTGAGCAACTTAGAAGAATACGATTTTAGTTGAATCTTGTCAAACCAATACTCAATTTATGGCAATGAATACTCAATCCTAAAAGACACCCGCCTCAATTATCGACAACTAATACACAAGCACAAATCACCAAGCAGCAGCATCCCATAAAGTCATATTAGGAAAAACAAATACCGAAATAAGAGATTTCTAAATTCACTCATTTAAACTAACTTCAACCCAACTAGACCATGAACCACATCATAGTTAGAATGGAGTACCAATCTAACCAACATCAAAATCATGATTACTACCGAGATATAACCAGACCAGTCAAAATATTAAACCTCAGACTTATCAACAATAGGAGTGGGTTATTGAAAAATGATTGCCAATGTAAAAATCAAAACAAAGCCATGAGAGGCCAAACCTACCTTCACTTTCACAACCCACTCAATTACCAATCTAACCTTACCAACAAAGAAGAGAAACCAACCAACCTTGGTAGTTGTCTAAGCCAAATCGACAAGAATCACCAAGAAGAGATACTAACTAGATAATAGTAGTCTAGCTATTTATCAAGTAAGAATCAATTAATGACAAAACAACAACAATAATACCACTAATATAAAGTGCAGGTGCCACAAAAATGAAAAACATAACAAGTACCACTCTAAGATCATAACAAGGACAAAATGCCAAAGGAATGAGACTCTAACTCAAGTTCTACACCTTACATGAACCATAATTATGATCCTCTCAATACACTACTAAAAGAAATCATCTACGGGGGTAGTCATATATGCATAAATCCTCGAAAAGGCTCGCAATAATCTATTTAATAATCTCAAGGCATAAAACCACCAATCGGTATAAAAACCCTAAAACAATTTAAGTGAAAAAAGAAAAAATAGCAAATCACAATTGCACCTCTAACGATGGAATCTGAAGTGATAGTCCTTTACCTGCCTGGATAAGTATGATTCTAAATGCGTCCAAATTTGGATCGAGTATTTGAACGATCAACTGAAAGACTAAGTGCACTGCCTCTAACCGATGGTGCCACATCCCTAAGAGATTGATCTAGTTGTGTTGACTGCCCAATAATCCAATGCCGGGACACTCTCTAGACTAATAACTTATTTTCTTACAGTAACAACAAACCCCTGAAGCTCTAACCTATGAGCTAACACCAACTGTCTGACCAACTTATGCATAGTGCATTCCCTATACCAATGACTAGTCTCACCATAATCAAACAAGCCTTTAGAATTCTCTAATGCAACATATCTGGTGACTTGGAACAGCTTCCACAGCCTGATGTCCTAGATCGAATACCCTATAATGCTTAAGTAGAACTCTGTCTACTGAGCACACCATTATCTAAGAGTCATCTATACTCTAAGATTCTACATGTATAGACCTGATAGGCTTCAAATGATATTGACCTATGTTGGAAGGTTTTTGGCCTCCAAATGGAATATGAGTAATACTGTACTACTGATATGGTCTCTTACTTCCATCTCTGTATGTCTCATTACATACCATCCTTATAGCCCTTGCATAAACAACAATCTGAAGGAAAGTAGATCCAATTACTATCAAATACTCCAGCACCAAACAAAGTGGCAATGCTAATCCTTAATAAATCCATGCACAATCTCATGCTTTGTAGAAAATAATATAAGAGTATGTTTGGTCCACTTGAGAAACCTAATATTGTACTCTAAAACTAATAAAGAACTCTGTTGAATACCAATAAATCAAACTCTGGCCTAAGAACCACTTGATGTACTGAGCACCAACACTGGCTGTGACATATCCACGAATAGACTCGGAACCCCTAACACTGAATCCTAAAAAGCTAAGGCAGTTACAAACTCTATTGAAAGCTGGATTAGCCCCAAAATCTTTAGCTGATGCTGAGATCATCGATATTTATCTCTAACTCCCTAGGTTGACTCTGAGCTAAAACTATAGCAACACGCATAGAAGTCCCATCTGCATCTATCAAAAACCTTATGCTATTCATCTGAGAGAGTGGAGCTAAAAGAAGTACTTATAGATTCATAGAAGTACGGACACACGATAAGGAGTCAAGAGTAGAATTTACTAAGGATGCCCTATAGCCTCCTAAAAATAGGATACAAATGTCTCTGCACTAATCTGTAGGACTCTATTAGACATTTAGATCTTTTATCAACAATATCGATGAGCTTAGGCTCTGATATCAATTTTTCATGACCCAATTCTCAGGTCATAATGGCACCTACCATAATCCACCAGTAGATAAGGTAACCCATAGTCTAAAATAGCTAGTAATAGACTAATAAAAATGTAAAAGTAAAACCAAATAAAAGAGAAGAAGAGATAAGAAGGAAGTAAATACATTCTCAAAATCTTGTAAAGTCAGTACAAGAGCTTCTAATAGAAAAGGAGTACAAAGTAGAATACATAGTAAATATATACAAATTCATCTCTAATATACAAAAAAAAAAAGATCAATCTAATAGCAAGAGAGAGAGAAAGGATGACTTTGAAATTCAGAAGCTCACCCTAAATCTTCGATCCATGATTGCTCCACACAATGCACATATCAATGGAGAGAACTCATACTATGATTTGCAGGTTGCAGAAGTGTAGTATAAGTAACAAACACGCGGTACTCATTAGGTATTGACCACAGAACTCCAAAGATAATGCAGGTATAAATAACATGTAAAGCAGAAATATAACTATAGGAAACTACTCAAGAAACAAAACATAAAAGTGTTTATGGAAAAGCAAAGGTAAAAAATTAGGCACTACCAGTAATCAATGACAAAGCATGGTTCCATAAGTAACTAGTCCATATACTATAGTATATAAAGAAAGATATATATATGATTATAGTAGGTAAGAAGTAAATGATATACAAATTGTAGACAAGAAGAGTATATATAATTCTGCTATACATATAAGCAAATACGAAGAAACTACTCTAAGGGAGCTAATCCAACCTTACCGAAATCATAGGAAATAAGGGGTCTAACACTAGCATAAGTAGGGTCTCTAACTAAAATGTGTATAGACAAGAGATAATTTAAAGATAATCAATTCATACCATAATAAAGAATAAGGGAACTCAAAAGTGTACCTAGAACTTTTGGTACCAATCCTTAACCAACCTGCCATGAACTATATAATAATAACCAGTAAATATGTAGTCGATTATCCTGTATAAACAATAACCTACCCGGGCCTCCATAATCCCAGAAGGCATAAGCAAATACTCAGCAAACAACAACCATAACGTATACCTATACAAGCCCCTATAAGACAAATATATTCAAGCGCCAAACAATCATACTAGTAGTAGGCAATGCATAATAAATAATGAATGTATGGATAATCCAGTACCGCCAACCAATCGAGTGCTAGAATGTACCAAATATATATACCTCCTTCAACTTTGTAGCTCGCAAAGGAGGGACCTACAATGACCATTCTCCTTTGATACCATGAATCATCGGACGAAGGGATAGGGAACTCGAGATATCCATTTACACTGCCTAGTCTCCAACTATGACTTTTAGTGACCATCACAACCAATCTACTCCATTCAACACCGGAGATAAATAAGAGTATAATTGTCATGACTCAAACCAGGACCTGGCTGTGATGGACATCCCAAGACAACAAGGCCAGAGATGACCACATTAACCTTACCTCAAAAGCATAATAATCAGAAGAATAGGCAATAAAATCCAATCGAATTAATAAGAGAGATAGATAAGTCAAATAAAAATCTAAGAGTCAAAACATAACAATTATGACATCCCAATGCTCTCCACAAAAGCCTCTAATCTGAGAAATATGCTCGTGGTTATGACAAAAGAAATCCATAAATACAAAAATGATAAAAGAAACCTAACAAAATGATAGGGTCTTTCGAAAGATTGAGGCTCACCACTTCACAGTTAATCAACACGAATACCTAACCGTTGAATGTTGCAAATGAGCAATAGAAAAGTCCTTGAAACCTACATAATGAAATGATATAGAGTTCGAGGATAGTCAATGAGGAGCACTGGCATGTAACCCAAGGGAAAGGGATAAAATTATACATTTACTAAAATTTAGTCATAAACCCTATGCAGAACCTTTGATACATATACGTATAGGATGTTAGGATAAGGACAAGGGACATGAGACAAGATAGTTTAAAACATTAGCCTAAACTATATAGGCCATACCGACCTAAAGGCACACACGGGATATATGGGTCCAGTTCTCTCTGATGGAAGGGCCCCAATCCAAGTTAGTCGCACGTACCGAGGAATGGCTAAAGACACCAAGGCAATAGCCCTCCAAATTAGAATATATGCATCACATACTTGGTCATATAGACATCCAACATTGGCAAATGTGGTTTTCAGTGTTGGTCTTCCCGGGACTACACCTTCTTAGGGAGCTACACAATTTTCTTTTAGCCCAAATTAAAATAATTTGCACATAACCCAACCATTAACTAGAGAGTCATTTATTAAGGCATTTACCAACTTGGTATTGTTATACCAATATGCTTGTATGTTATTCCGTTTATGCCACACCAATCCATACAACTTTTAGACTCCCAAGTTCCATTTAAAATCCGAAACCACGGCCACCAAGGGCATTCCAAAATTATAGTTATCTGTTTATTCGTCCTTTACTGCAATGCAATGTTCTTAAAGGTAAGCTAAAACTATGTAGAATACTTATTTAAACCCAATTTAACAATGTAGGTTGAGGTTCATGTCAATAACATCATGAAAAATCCATTAACTTTGTGAAAAAATCAAATTAGCAATTCTATCATTACCATGAGGCACCAATTCAGTTTCAAAAGTCATAATTTAAAGCATGAAGAACACATTACCATAATGGTAAAAGTAATTCAAGCATTAACAACCAAAAACCTTCAACTCAATTTCAAATCCATCATTTAAAATACATGGATATTGAATAAATTTCTTCCATAATGTAAACGAAAAGTTAAGGAATGAGAAACATGCCTAAAATATAGAAAGATTTGAAGAGAAATCGAAGTGTGGAGACCGGATGATGAAATCCTTGTAAAACAATTGAATTTCCTTGGTTTGAGAGTTAAATAGGAGAAGTGAAGTGTTTGACCTTGATAACTGAAAGTAATGGGTTTAATTCAATATTTTTAAGTCGTTTAAAGGGTAAAGGACCAAAAGGCCCCTCATCTTAAGTGAAAAAAATAGAATTGGACAAAATTAACAAACCAGCATGGCACGCCACTATTGCAGAGACTAGCCAGCGTGCCACAGCCTTATTGCGGTAACTAAGTGGCGTGGCACGCCACTATCGTTGACCCTCGCAGCCTCGAGGTCCCAAAATGACCCCAAAGCCCATCCAAAGATTCTGAAACTTTTCCAAAACCCCCTTTAACATCCATTATCATTATTTAAGTATAAAATTAATGTTACGCACATGGGAGTGTCAAGAATAAATTGATCGAAGTTTTATGGGGTCTTACAATAATAATTGCTCGGATTTAAACCGAGGCTATAAATCTGTAAACTCATTTCTCGTGATTGAATTTGGACTAAAATAATATAATAATGTAAAAAAGATCAAAATCTTCTTCAAGTGTAGTGAAACAAGTAGTGGTAAAATGAGTGAACCAATAATGAACTGGAATAAGCATCGATTTGAATTTTTAAGTACTATATTTAGTTTAAATATCATAATCCAAATATAAGGGTAGTACGAATTTCATTTTCAAAGAATCAATTTTAAAATTTAACACAAAGTGAGAATAAATCTCTTCTTAATAAATAGTAGTGAAATCAAGGTTCTAACCGATATTGTACCACTAAATAAGTATAAATGCATCTAAATGTATGCATTCCATCACCAGTATCCACATAATACAATCGTAAGCGTCTACACATCCATAACTATATCCATATCCTTTTTGAGGTAGAGTGCTAACCTGGTATCAAACTGGAATTATAACCATGACCTTAGACCCAATAATATATAACTCAACAAGATATTAGCACCATAAACTCGAAAACTAAGGTAAACGCACAAACTACTAGGAGAACCTAATCAGGGAATATTGCCCAATGCACTAAGCAAGCTAGTAAGTCTTATACTGAAAAGGTCCTTTATGTCGATCTATAGCTAAACAAGTCTATAATCTGGTGAAATAGGATCCCACACTCATAACGAGTATTCTAGACTAAGGCTCGAATTCCATTACTATTCTACATCTCCTAAATAGGTAAAAGAGACATCATAAGGTCTCTTTTCATGAAAAAAAGACCTCAAAAGAGACCTCAACGCCAGGTTGTAAAAACGTAGGTCACTTTTGTAAGTGACCTCACGAGGTCGCCAAAAAGTGACCTCATGAGGTTGCCATGTTATTTTCTGAATGTTGTAAAATGAGACCGCATGAGACCGATATATTTATTCTTCTTTTTACAAAAGAAGACCTCCTGACGTCCTTTTTTTGCATTTTAATAAAATAAAAATATAAAAAATTGATTTCGTGAGGTATCTTTTCTGCAAAGAACACTAGCATCAATTGCTGCTTTTGCAGTAGGCCACCTGCTATTTTAATTCAATCTAATTAGCTAAATCAAGCTCAAAGAGCTACCAACGATCAATCAAACTACAACAAACACATATTCTAAATATCCTTCCATCCACACTACATCAGAATCAACTTTAAAGTACTTCAAGATTGAATGAAAAAGACATAAAGTCATAAGTTACACAATTCTATTTCAAAGTACTCACACATTTAGAAAATACTTGCTAATACCTATAAATCATCATAGAGTACATAATTTAGCTTATCTAATTCAACAACTAAACTTCAATAATGTGACGATGTTTTTGCCATATGATCTTCATCATCATCATCATGATTTTCCGACCACTAAAAACAGACCACAGCATGTGATCGCAAAAAAACTGACCACATTTGGTCGGATTTTAATTTTTTTAAAAAAAGCGACCACATGTGGTTGCTTTTCACTTTAAAATTCTAAAATAATCATTTCAATAATTTTTATATTAATTGTTATTTATTTAAAAAAATAAAAATAAAAATAACGATCACTTGTGGTCAGTTTTGGAATTAAAAAAATAATAAGAAAATAATTTGAAAAAACTGACCACTTGTGGTCAGTTTTATTTAAAAACTATAATTACTTAAAAAGTGACCACTTGTGGTCAGCATTATTTTAAAATTAAATTTAAAATATTTTATAAAAGCGATTACAAGTGGTTGGTTTTTAATTAAAAATAATAATTTCAAAAAACTGACCACTTGTGGCTGGTTTTATAAAAAATATATAATTAAAAAATACTTTTAAAAAGCGACCACTTGTGGTTAGTTTTATTTTAAAAACTAAATTTAAAATATTTTATAAAAGCGACCACAAGTGATCGGTTTTGGAATTAAAAATAAAATAAAAACCGACCACTTGTAGTCGATTTTATTTAAAAAATACAATTAAAAAGTATTTTTAAAAAAGAGACGGTCGGTTTTATTTTAAAAATTAAATTTAAAATATTTTATAAAAGCGACCACATGTGGTCGATTTTGAATTAAAAATATATATAAAAAAAATTATTTAGGAAACCGGCCACTTGTGGTCTCTTTTATATTAAAAAATAAAATATTTTAAAAAACAGACCATTTGTTGTTGATTTTTAATAATAAATAATTATATGTAAAATCAAATATATTATTTTATGAAATTACACTGATCACAAGTAGTCGATAACTAATATAATAATAATAAAAATTAATTAGTCTTAGATTTTGTAAAAAAAATTATACTAAAAAATATGTCAAATAAAATAAATAAATTACGTTGAACATAATCTTTATCCTTTACTTATGTTTCAATATATAAAATAAATATTTTTCTTTGTATATACGTTAAATGATGTTAAACATGCATAATCTTTGTATAATGAATATGTGTATATATATCATACCGTTGAGATAATGATATTAAGCTAGTATTGTAGTTATAATAATGTTACGTACATATATAACTGATAATTCATCAGACTATAATAAATGTGTTTTATTATGAGGTAATATACTTCTGGATGTGATGTATATAGTACGCATTCAGGAGTTCATAGATATCAATATCTTTATATATATATATATGATGTAGTGATCGATCGATGAACAATTTAGTCAAAAACTAGTAGAATCTATCCTAACATATTGAATATCTTTATTTAAATGATAGAAGTAATAATAGAATGTACGTTGAAGTTATATTAATGTAAGCTAATCAAATTAATCGATAAATCATCAAAGTATGTATATGAAATACGTCGCATTATATTATTGGATAATATACTTGTGTACGTATGTGATGTATATAGCATGTATTTAAAACTTGATATAGTCGATAATGTGTATATGTGTGTGTGGGTATAGGTATATATATAGTATATACCTATATAGTGAAGGTATATTAATGACATAAGATAAACTAACTGATAATTCATCTGAGTATGTGTGAAATACGTTGTATATTATTATGGGATAGTAAAATCGTGTATGTGATGTATATAGTACGTATTTAAAAGATGATAGCCAATTGAATATATTTATATATCTGTATATCTCGTGTAGTGACGTATGCAGTAATCGAAAGCTAGATAACTGAATCTATATATCAAAATATTTTGAATAATACATTGATATTATACTATTGAGAAAATAGATATACTATTTTGTGTCAATGTAGACATGCGTATATTGTTGAAGTGTAATAACGTAAGACAAGTAATCGATAATTTATCTGATTAACACGTTGTATTACGAGATATATATATATATATATAAAATATCGTATTTAAAAGCTAATTAACCCAAAAATTATTTTAATTTGCAAAATTCATTGATATTATTATACGATTGAGAAAATATACTACTTATATTAATGTGATGATAAAATAACTAACTATCTGATTTATATATATACGCATTGCATTAAATTATTTGGATGTTGTTATAAATATTATACAATTTATTAAAATTTTAATTTTTTAATAAAAATCGACCACAAGTATTCATTTTTTATGATATTTTTTAAAAAACATAAATCAACCGCGTACTTTGTAATACCCGTTAATGACCCGACCCAACCCAATTTTAATTGCCCTTTTCCATTTTTATATTATATATAATATCTTATTTGTCATATTTAAAAGCTAACTAACCAAAAATTCATCCTAATTTGTAAAATGCATTGATATTATCATACAATTGAGGAAATATACTACTCGTGTTAATATGATAGTAAAATAACTAATTATATGATTTAACTTTTTTAAAAAAAATTGACCACATGTGATCATTTTTCGATAGTAACTTTTTAAAAACTAAATCGAACACTTATATTTTATTTTGTCAACAATTTTGTAAAAAACAACCATATGTGATCGATTTTCAAAAAAAATCTAGAAAATCGATCACATGTGATCGGTTTTTAAAAATATTTCCAAAAAACCGACCACATGTGGTCAATTTTTCTAAAATTTTAAAAAAATTGTATTAAATAAATTTAATCCGACCCGACCCAACCCTTCAAAATAACACCCACCCACCATTACATCAACACACACACACAGAGCAACATAACGCCTCCAACTTCTCCAAATTGGCGACAACAACTCGACGAACTTCGGCAGCTCAGCCTCCGGCGACTCCGCACACACATGTATGTTGTCCTCTTCTTCTCAGTTAACTTCTTCTTTCCCTCTCAGTTACTAAATGACACACAACCCTAGTTGCAATTTTAAATTTTAGAAATGGTAGTGTGAGTTAATTATTGTTCTTTTTACTTGATTCAACTTATTTTTTGGGACCTTTTTTTACTTGATTCAGCTTGTTTTGGGTCATGTAGCTGTTTCCTTTTATGGGTTATGAGTAATTTTGGTGAAGTTTGCTCAAAAATCAAGTGTGGTTTGAGCTTATTTGGGGTCTTTTTACTTGATTGAGGTGAAAATTCAGTGTATTTTACCTATTTTGTTAAACGAATTTTGCTTAATTATTGGTAGAGTTTACTCATTGTGATCCAAGATGGTGGATCTAAGTGATAAAGTAAGTGATTATAGTTACCTTCTTATTAATTGTTGTTTTTGTGTCTTTTTTACTTGTTTGAAGTTAAAAATTGAGTTTGATTGTACTGGGTATGTTATTGTTGTTGTTAGTCGAAATAGAAGTCATAAATATGATATCTTTTACTAAATTGTTCCAATTGTTTAAGCCAAAGATTATTCTTTCTAATAATTTTACTGTTTGACAGAATCTGTATTTGGAAAAGGATTGCTTTGCTATTTTCCGTTGAACTCTTATCTCTTTCTCTTTAATTTAGGTCAAGCAAAGGTAGGTTGATCTCTCTCTATTTTCTTATAATGAAGTCTTTAAATGTAGTTTAGTTTGGATTGTTATTTGGAGAAGACTTTGAAAGCCATAGGAATTTTGTGATGATTATATGGTGTGAGAGGACATGCGGTGCCTCTACTTATTTGCTTTATTACACTTGTTCAATTGTTTGACTTATACAATAAATGAATATGTTACTTGAAAGTGATTAAGTGTAGTTACTTGAAGGTGAACTTTTATTTTGAATTTTGTTTTGAATGTAGTTTAGTTTGGTAACTTGGGAGGTGACTTAATGACTTGAGAATGTTGAAGCGTAGGTAACATAAATGTGAATTTTTATTTTGAATGTAGTTTAGTTTGGTAACTTGAGAGGTGACTTAGTGACTTGAAATTGTTGAAGTGTAGGTACTTAAAATGTGAATTTTTATTTTGAATGTAGTTTAGTTTGGTAACTTGGGAGGTGACTTAGTGACTTGAAAATGTTGAAGTGTCGGTACTTGAAATGTGAATTTTTCATTTTGAATGTAGTTTAGTTTGGTAACTTGGAAGGTGACTTAGTGGCTTGAAATTGATTAAGTATAGGTACTTGAAAAGTGAATTTTTGTTTTGAATGTAGATTAGTTTGGTAACTTGGGAGGTGACTTAGTGACTTAAAAATGTTGAAGTGTAGGAACTTGAAATGTGAATTTTTTATTTTGAATATAGTTTAGTTTGGTAACTTGAGAGGTGACTTAGTGGCTTGAAATTGATTAAGTGTAGGTACTTGAAATGTGAATTTTCATTTGAATGTAGTTTAGTTTGGTAACTTGGGAGGTGACTTAGTGACTTGAAAATATTGAAGTGTAGGTACTTGAAATTTGAATTTTTCATTTTGAATGTAGTTTAGTTTGGTAACTTGAGAGGTGACTTAGTGGCTTGAAATTGATTAAGTGTAGGTACTTGAAATGTGAATTTTTATTTTTAATGTAGTTTAGTTTGGTAACTTGGGAGGTGACTTAGTGACTTGAAAATGCTGAAGTGTAGGTACTTGAAATGTGAATTTTTCATTTTAAATGTAGTTTAGTTTGGTAAATTGAGAGGTGACTTAGTGACTTGAAATTGATTAAGTGTAGATACTTGAAATGTGAATTATTATTTTGAATGTAGTTTAATTTGGTAACTTGGGAGGTGACTTAGTGACTTGAAAATGTTGAAGTGTAGGTACTTGAAATGTGAATTTTTCATTTTGAATTTTGTTAAGCTTGATAACTTGGGAGGTGACTTAGTGACTTGAAATTTTTGAAGTGTAGGTACTTGAAAAGTGAATTTTTTTATTGAATGTGACTTTTGTTTTGAATTTAGGTACTTGAAATGTGAACTTTATTGACTTAAACTAATTACTTGAATGTGATTGATTGTGTAGATGGAATCTAATTATAGTTGGATATATCAATGGAATAATGATAATAGAATGGGTCTTAGGGTAAAATTTGTTGAAGGTGTCAATCGATTTATTGAACATGCCAAGACACTTGATGTTTGGTCATATTTTCGAGCGATTCGTTGTCCTTGTGTTAAATGTGATGGTACAAGTATTTTAAAAGAATAAGTTGCGAAGGATAATTTTTATAGAAAAGGGTTTCACGAGGACTTTTTAAGATAGCGTACTATTCATAGTGATGTTGAGCAAAATAACTTTGTTGTTTGTGAAAGTAGTAGGTCTGCAGGACATAATAACTATCAAGATACTAGGATGACAAAAATGGTGCATGATGCTTTTGGGATGCAACACGGAGGCGAATTTAGGAAAAATGTCGAACAAATTCCCAATAGAGAAGCGGGCCATTTTTATGAACAATTGCATGCTGCTTGTCATCATTTTTTTTACGGGTGTTCACACTCTCGTTTGTTTGCTGTTGTTAGATTATTAAGTATTAAATCTTATTGGAATATTGCTAAATGGGGAA
Source organism: Capsicum baccatum var. pendulum (assembly GCA_030864225.1). Taxonomy (NCBI): domain Eukaryota; kingdom Viridiplantae; phylum Streptophyta; class Magnoliopsida; order Solanales; family Solanaceae; genus Capsicum; species Capsicum baccatum. The sequence goes on along the minus strand of CM061560.1, from coordinate 90,045,916 downwards.
TGGACTCAATGATAGACCTTATTAAAAAGTTAGTTGAACCCGTTTTAGGGGTTCCTGATTTTTTCTATAAGTCAAAAAGAATGGTGTCAAAGTTAGGTCTCTCCTTGATTAGAATTGATTGTTGTGAAAATGGTTGCATGTTATACTTTAAGGAAGATGCTAACCTAGAGTCCTGTAAGTTTTGTCAACACCCTCGATATAAGCGTGGTTGTCGTGGAAGTAAAATTGTTATTAAGGTGATGCATTATTTACCTCTAATACCAAGGTTGAAGAGGTTGTATGCTTCAAACAACTCAGCTCCTCAAATGAGATGTCACAGTGAAAATAAAAGGCCCACTGGTGTTATGTGTCATCTATCAGATGGAAAGGCTTGGAAGTATTTTCATATAACTTATCCAGATTTTGTAGCTGAGCCATGAAATATTCATTTGGGATTGTGTGCGGATGGTTTCTCACCTTATTCTGTTAGTGTTGTGTCATATTTATGTTGGCCTGTATTTATCATCCTGTATAATCTTCCTCCTGAAATGTTGATGACTAGTCCATATATATTTCTGAATTGTGTTATTCCTGGCACGCGTAATTCAAAGAGCAGAATAGATGTCTACTTGCAACCTTTGATTGATGAACTTCAAATTTTATGGCATGAGGGAATTGAAACTTGGGATATTTCACTTAAACAGAATTTTAATCTGCGTGCATATCTAATGTGGACTATTAATAATTTTTCTGCTTATGGAATGTTGTCTGAGTGGATGACAACTAGAAAGTTGGCTTGTCCATACTGCATGGAAAAAATAAAATATTTCACATTGAGACATGGCAGAAAAAATTCATAGTTTGATTGTCATCGTTGTTTCTTGCCACCTAATCATGAGTTTAGGAGACTCAGGAATGCATTCAGAAAAAATAGAACTGAACATGATAGTCCACCTCCAAGATTATCTGATCATGACATCTGGGAGATAGTTCAGGATTTGCCAAAAGTTAGCGAGGAATCATTGTATAAGCTTGATGGTATATAACGTTTCACATAATTGGACTAAGCAAAGTATATTTTGGGAGTTAAAATATTGGTCAGATAATTTACTTAGACATAATACTGATGTCATGCATGCTGAGAAGAACTATTTTGACAACTTTTTCAACACAGTTATGAATGTTACCGGAAAGATAAGAGATAATTCTAAGGCCAGACTTGATTTACCAGAATATTGCAAGCATAGAGAATTACACATACAAGAGGGGCCCAATGGAAATGTTCTTAAGCCTAAGGCTAGTTATACATTCAAGTTAGACCAAAAGTAAAAAAAATATGAGTGGGTCCAAAGTTTAAAGATGCCTGATGGATATACCTCAAATTTGGGAAAGAGGATTGATATGACACAAGAAATCTTACATGAAATGAAAAGCCATGATTGTCATGTTTTCATGAAACAATTACTTCAAATAGCTTTTATTGATTTGCCTAAAAATCGAGAGCAGAGATTAGTTTGTTCTTCAAAGACTTATGTGCCACCACATTAAATAAGAAATTCTGGCTCGAATGAAAAGTGATATTGTTTTTATCACCAACAAGTTGGAGAAAATTTTTCTTCCTGTGTTTTTCGATGTGATGGAAAATCTTGAAGCTCGACTAGGTGGTCCAGTTCAAACTAGGTGAATGTATCCAAGCGAACGGTAAGCAATTACAACATATTTAAATTCATACATATCTATTTTTATATAGTAAACATCTAATCTTAAGATTATGTTGGACAATTGAAAAATTGAAAAAGGGACCCAAAAATAAATATATGGTGGAAGGCTCTATAGTTGAGTCATATCTTGCAAGAGAAACGTCTCAATTTTGTTCATACTACTTTGGTGATGAAGTTTCTTGTTTAAGAAACAGATCGAATCGTCAACAGGACGATGAGAATGAGCCTCATTTGCAACCGATATCAATTTTCAATCAATCTGGTAGTAAGGCTAAAAAAATCATATTTCATCGGCCCACTACCATGGAGCACAAATTAACAATTTTGTATGTCTTGCTGAATTGCCCGGAAGTTGAGCCCTCTCTGAAGTAAGGATATTAAATATTAACATATCATATTTATTTACTCATTCCCTTAAGGAAACTTGTGTTTCGCATGCTAGATATTCATTTCATTTAAGACTCAATTCCACGAAAATCAAGTGTATACATCCTTTGCAACATGATTTAGAGAAAAGGTGTGTAAGTGTACTAATATTACTACAAATTATAAATATTTACACATTCTTCAACTAATATATATATATATATATATATATATATATATATATATACATACCATTCACCAAATGCGGCCGCATACGACCAGTTCTTGAGAGATATTTCTTTGGGACCAGTTGAAGATCGCACAATGTCTACTTACACAGTATATGGATTTAAATTTTCCACCAAAGAACACTCCAGAACAAGGAAAACAAACAATAGTGGTGTTTGGGTTAAGGGATATAATGATGCTGATTACTTTAGCATCATACAAGAGATCTTAGTAATGAAGTATGATGGTTTTCCAATAAAAAAAATTATCATTTTTCGATGTAAATGGTTTGATACAAGCACAAGAGGTATAAAATTACATAAGGAGCATAACATCATTGAAGTGAAGCACAACAGGACGTATCCTGTTTACGATCCCTTTGTTCTCGCGTCAAATGCTAAATAAGTGTATTATGTTCCTTATCCGTTGTACAGTGATAAGTCTGGTTGGTGGACTGTAATCAAAACAAAGCCTATAGGAAGGGTGGAAGTTGAGAATGTGTTGGAAACTACGTATCAAAATAAAATGCAGATTGATCACCATTTAGTGGACATTGATTTAGTGGATAGTTTGAACTACCCAAAAATATATTTAAAGAAGTTAATATTGCAGAAGAAGAGGCTGAGTGGGTAAGAGATGAGGAAGCTTCCAAAGAGGGTGAATGATTTAGTGGAGAATCTTTGGAAGAGGAGGATTATTTTGTGTAGGTTGTATTTGTTATGTATTGATGTATTTATGTTTTATACAATTTACCTTTATGTTTCTTTTTTAAGATTGATATGTAATATACTGTGTAAGATTATTGTTGTCACTTTTCCATAATTTATGTAGTAATAGAAATATTCTTATCTATCTCGTGTTGTTGGAGCGAGCCTAAACTTGCTATGGTTATGTAACTATTTCACTGGTATTTTAATACTGATTTAGTGATTTGAAATGTGAATTAGTAACTTGAAATTAGTTACTTGGAATGTTTTACCACAGGTGTTTTCTTATATTCATTTTGTAAGTACTAACTACTTGTTAACTTTACATAATTTAGATAGAAGGTAAAGGTGACAAAGGTAAGCAAAAAGTTAATCCTACAAAGACAAAAAAAGAAAAAACAACCTCCGCCTTATAGACAACCGTCAGGTATTCATATATCTAAGGGTCTATTTGATGACGTATCAGCATGACCCTCTTATTCTAGGTTGTCGCATCATTCAGTTGCTTCTCATACGCACATGGGTCCACTTCATGACTCTACAACGACTCATTCTGCTCCCATCGGCATGCCACTACCTTTACAGTACTATCAGAAGATCGCTGACACATACAATCATCTACCATCGTCTGTAGTACCCTCTACTAGTAGTCACCAATGATCTCACAGTGATTCTGTTGGATCTATTGGGTTGACAGACTTTCATCTTGGAGGCACACCATACGGTGCTTCAGATCCATCCACATCACTGCATCCACCAACACGTGTTTCGTAGCTCGGAGACAGAGATGCTAATCGGAGGCGTTATATCGTTCCATATGGAGTAGAGTAAGATTTCTAAATATAACAACATTATTTATTTTTCATTTACTATATTATTATGCTTTATAAAATTAATGTTTAATATTGTGTTGTAGGTTTAAGCCCGATGATGGAGTTGAAAAAATTATAACTAAATGTATTTGTCAGTACTTCAATGGCTATTGAACCAATTGGCAAAAGGTTCCAGAATTTGATAGAAATGAAATGTTTAAAGAATTTCTGGTAAAGATTTCACTTATCAACTACTTAACACATTCTTAGAACAAAAAATTGAATATTAAACTTTTGTTTTTGTTTTAGAAATATTTTTGGTGGGATCCAAAAAATGACTTTGCTATACAGAAGAATTTTTATAGAAGAGCAAGACTTAGAATGAACGGTCTGTTGGATTATGCCAGAACGAAGAGGGTACGATCAAGTTTTATAACCGAACCCATGTGGCAAGATTATCTTCTCTATTGAAATAGCACCGAATACCAAGTGGTGAGTGAAAAAGGAAAGAAAGTCAGGGATTCATCCAAGGATGGCTCTCTACATATTGCAAGAGCAATTAATCGGATTACTGTGGAGTAAAAAATAGTATGTAAATTTTACAGATTTAATTGTTTGTTTCTATTTAAATTTTTAATTATTTGAAGATTAATAATTTTATCATATGCAGGAAAAACATTGGGTAGGAAGATACAACAACATGAGATATTCGAGGAGATCCGTTTAAGGAATAAAAAGAACCCAACTGATGAAGATGTCTGGGTTGAGCCTAGTGCAAAAGCTACCCATATAAGAATCAAATTTTGTATTTATGAATCTTTTCTCAAAGTTGATATTATTCAAGTACGAGTAGTTTAATATTTTTTTATGATTAATTTTAACTTTACTTTGAATATAGGACAAATATATGTAGTTCACTAATGAGTATCGTAGTACTTAGCCTTCTGAAAGTCTGGGTGAAACAAAACCTGAAGATGTAGAGGAGGAGTTCTGGAAACCAACTGTGGGTTCTCCAATTAGAGGTCAATACTACAGATACCACAGAAAAAGCTTTAGCCAGAATATTAGGTCTTCGTCCGGTGATACATCCTATCCCTCACCAACTGATAAAGAAACCATTGATTTACTAAAAAATATAGTTTCTCAACTCACTAAAGAGCTTGCTGCACAGACTGAGAGGGCGAAGCAGAAGGAGGAGGAATCAGCATCACAAATCAAAATGATGCAGGAGCAGATCAATTCTTTTAGTCGATCTGTAGGGATTCTTCCTTCTTGTCCTGGTGATGCAATTCAGGTTGTAAAAGGTCTAGGCCCACTGGATGATTATTACACCACAGATGAGGAATCAGATCTTGTGTGTGAAGCTGAGGATGCGGATGATGAAGAGGATGATGAGTTGTAATTTTTAGACTTCTGTATGTTTTGTAGTTTTGATTTGGAACCTTGATAAATTTTGAAAATAACTTGATTTTAAATGTCTGTGTTGTTATGCAGGTTGTTTGCATTGTTATGCTAGTTGATGGATTGTAGCATAGCTATAAGCTATTTTAAAAAAAAAAATTACCAGAAAAACCGATCATATGTGATCAGTTTTCTAAAAAATTTTACAAAAATCGACCACATGTGGTCGGATTTTATAAAAGATTTTCAGAAAAACAACCACAAGTGGTCGATTTTTAAAAAGATTTCCAGAAAATCAACCACATGTAGTCGATTTTTTTAAAAAAAAAACATCTAGAAAACCAATCATATGTGGTCGCTTTTTTTGACAATTTTTTAGTGGTCGGTTTACTATAATTAATTACAAAATATTTTATTGAATAAAATATTAAAATACATTATTTTTAAAAAAGTGACCACATGTGTTTGATTTTTTAATAAATTAATTAAATAATTTAAATAAAACCGACCATATGTGGTCGATTTTTATGAATTAACAATTTAATTTAAATACAAAAACGACCACATATGGTTAATTTTTTTATAAATTAATTAATTAATGTAAATAAAATCAACCACATGTGATAGATTTTTTATAAATTAATTATTTAATTTAAATACAAAATCGATCACATGTGGTCTGTTTTTTTATAAATTATTTATTTATTTAATAAAAATCGACCACGTGTGGTCTGTTTATTTTGAAAATTTATTTTTATTTAAAAAATCTTTTTTAAAAAAAATAATATTGAATTTTAAATATATATATATATATATATATATATATATATATATATATATATATATATATATATATATATATATATATATATATATATATATATATATATATATAGACGACCACACGTGGCCAGTTTTAAAAAAGCTACCACACTTTTTTCGATCACGCATTTTGATCGATTTTTTGGTCACAAATGCAGGAATGTGGGTTGACATATTCAACATTAATTTATTCATTCAAGTTTAGAAGCAATCCCACTTCATTCAAGAATGTTAGTTGACACATTCACCTATGATAGATAGAAGTGCTGGTAACTTTTTCCAGTATCCAAAAATTCTAAAAGTCAAATTCTGATAAATTATTTCTTAACCGCAAGTCCCAAAACACGACGAGATTTTGATTTAGACTTAAAGAAAACATGTGAAAATAATAACAATAGCTTCAGACAAGGAGGACTGAGAAAAACAAATCGTAGTAAAGGTAAGATTTGAAATCTAAAATTACTCAAGGTACGTGATATGTGAAGCTTGCTATGATAAATAAGTAGGTAAATCAGACATAAACATAACTTCGTACTAGGTATTAAGCCATTCCACTAGTAGGAGGTGATTACAAAAGAAAAAAGATAGCATGAGCACAAGTACATACACAGACAGAACAATCAATAGAAAAGCACCCGCATTATATATGTATCAAGTTGTCTTTATTTTATTTTGGGGCGTCAACTTGTTCTACTATTGTATTTGAACAAGACCAAGACCAACACAAGATTGTCATTTCAATGTTTAAGGTTTAGTAGTAGAAAGTATAAATCAGAGCTCTGATATTTTGAGTTTTCTTGGCCTTCTGGCTGAGATCAAGTGTAGTATTCATCATTATCAGTTTAGTATGAGATATATGAGAGAACACGCATGATTTTCACTCAAATTTTTACACAGAGAAACTTTCAACATTTACTTGAGTAAGCAAATACTCCCAAAAAGACTGTTCACAATCAGCAAAGAAAAAAACACGGCCATTATATAATCTAGACACTGAAATTCGCATCACCAGGATCATTTGGAGCACAATATTCTCTTCCTCAAAACAATGTGAAACCTTTTTTGAAAAATAGGACATTGAGGTGGTCAAAGCCAAACGTGGACCATCACTCCAGTTAAATTATTTATTTTCGAAATAGGTAACTTACGATATGTAAACTTGAAACATTCTAAATTAAAATTTTGATAGACAATTCTATAGAGAAAAGCAAATAAAGAACCTCCTGTCAAAAGAAAAGGATCAATTTATGATCTAAGTAAACAACTACTAAACCTAAGTCTCAAACAAGTTGGGTTCCTTAATTCTTCATTTAAGCTTATTTCATATCATCATCGTACTAAATATAATACAACATAATACAATAACATATTCAGTGAAATTCCACAAGTGAGGAATAAAAAATTAAAAATAGTGCATTTTACCAACATATCTAGGCTTAAAATTTTTTAACAAGAAATAATCTACGATTACTCTTAGTGAAATTCCAACTCCAAAATCAAGAATTTCAAGAAGCCCCGTTTTCATTAATCATTCACAAAACTCGACCAATCCCATCTGTATATCAAGAAAATAAGAGGAACAATCGAACCTAATTTCATTTTCTGATACAATTCCTTAAAAATAATTCAAAAATAAAAAAAAAATACCTTTCCCGCTCCCTCCATTTTCTTTATTTCTTCCTTCTCTCTGATTCTTGTGCGTTTTCATGCAAATTGTTCTTCTCTGAACTTCTCCTTCTTTTTTTAATTCTTTTCTTCAAATTCCTTGTACTGATCTTTGTTAGAAATTTACCTTAAAAACTTCAACCACTACAATTCTCTTAGCATATTTTGAAGAAAATAAAAAGATATGAATAATAGATTCCGACAGCCTCCACAGCCCAAAAAAGTTTCTTTGAATCCTCAAAAGGCGAGTTGTTTCTTTCATACTTCGTCTGTGCTATGCAACAACTTTGATATACATTACCTGGTTATGCTAAATTATTGGGAGGGCACTGCCAGTGGAGGTGTTGTCGAGGTCGGATTGTGCTGGTAGAGGTGTTGCCAAGGCGTTCTGCCGGTGGAGCCTTGATTGTGAGTGGGAAAATAGAACTAGGGTTTTGAGAGAAGTGGTCGATGGCAGATTAACAAAATGGAAGTTAAGTGGTGTAATTTTATTTATTTTATAAAGACCATGTGAGTTTTTTTTTTTTTTTTTTAAATATTCATTGACTGCGTTGACTACAAATAATTTGGTAATATATTTTTAATTTTTTTGAAATGTTTAGTGACCTCATGAGGTCGCAAAAAAATATTTTCGACCTCATGAGATTGCTATTATTATTTCACGGAATATTTTTTTAATTTCATCGACCTAATGCAGTTTGTTTCTTCAAAAATAAAAAAAAAATATTAACTAAAAAAAGCGACAAGATAAGATTGTTTTCTGAGACCTATTTTTGAGGTTTCTTTTTTAAAGTCTTTTTTTATCGTATTTTTAGTAGTGAAACTATCTTATAATCCTTATCTAACATGCAATCTATACTATACACTATCTCATAGAGAAAAGCAAATTTAGCCTACTTGAATGCCAAACAGCAACTTCGAACTGCCCACGAGTTACTCATCCCTTCTGCTCGATCTCAAAAAGACACCTCACTCATAAATAATCTTTCGATGAGATCTTTTTTTTTTTTTTTTTGATTTCTCAAGGTATTTCCAATCCGACAGGTCAAGGACTAATTCTCTGTGAATCTGAGCTCCATTTAAGGATTTGGAGCTGGTCAATTGATTGCTGCATGCACAAGGTGGGAATTAAACCCCGACACTTATTTAAGCAACCTATTGAGCTAAACACTATGCCAACCAAACTTGGTTGATGAGATCTTCTTTAACATGATATATGAATCCATACGCCTTTTACAAGGAAAATTAAATAAAGACACGAAAGAATGAAAAACATAGTGATGAAAGTACGTGTAAGAACATCAAAATTAATTGCTCGTAAAGATTATCAATTAGCTATCTATTAATGTAAAAGCTGTTGATTTAATTAGAAGAAATATAAAAGAGATAATTGTTGGCTTTGCTGTAAAGACAAAAATAGACATGCATCAATATTACGAAAGTGTATTGGCTATTCAACTAAGAGACTAGTGGCAACAACTACTAAGTTGCACTTTCTATCACTTCCACGTGGAAGTAGTGGTGTAATACAACATGATTTCCATTCTAATATGTATATTTATTTAGGTATTGCATAGATTTAAGAAAGATAAATATAATATTTTTAATATATTAGTACAATTATTAGAAAATTATTTCAAATAAAATTATTATTATATAATAAGAATTTTTCAACATAACTAAACTCACTATCGCCATTTAAAATATTAATAAATTATAAAATTATTATAAAAATAATATAAATATATCATACATAAAGTATTTTCATGAATATCAAACATTTTACACAGACAATAAAAATAAAAAGAATACACTTACTAAATTCTAATTTAAATTAAATATTTTATAATAAACTCTTTATTAATGAGTTTCTCAACTGAATTATTCAAAAATCGAACCACCTGTCTTGAAAGGTCATAAATAATAGAGAGCAACTATCAAATTCGAAATACTAAAAACACATGAAAATTAAAAAATAACCTAAAGAATCATTACACTTTAAGCAAATGGATCAGAAGTTTATGATCACTCTTTTTCAATTTCATAACACGTAAGGCATTTGGGTGTAAGTTTCTGGTGTGCATGGTTTGCTTTCGATATTATATTACAATCTTCATTTGCATTTCTTATTCCACTATTTGTGCAGGTACCATTTTGAATATCCATTTTTGGCACCCAATAATAGGTCTATTTTCCTGACTAAGCTTTGGCAAAAATGGTGGCCGAAAAAGTTGAACAATAAATCCATTTCATCTTTAGTAAGCTACAAAATTCTAGAACTTTGCTTTGAAGTGCTTGGGGGTCGTTTTGTTTGCACACAGTAAAACGTTATTACAATTTTTCCAAGACATCTTATTTGCTGGATTAGAAAGTAGATTAACAGCTTGTTTGATTATACCTTTTTTTTATATATTATTTTAAAACTGCTTATTATTCGTCTTCTAAAAAGTGCTTATTTAAAAAGTGGGGTGTTTGATCATGCTTTGAGAGAAATAAATACTTCTAACGAGTAGCAAAAGTTACTTTTATCTAAAAAAAGTAGTTTCTTCCTCAAATCACTTATTTGAGAAACACTTTTTAAAAAATATACACTTCAACATTTTTAAAAGTTTGGTCAAACATCAATTACGGTTTTAAAGTATTTTTTTAAAAAAAATTATTGATCAAACACAAATTGCTTCTCACCAAAAGTAATTTTTAAAAAAAAAAAAATTGATTTTAGAAGTTTGACCAATTATACTATAATTTGAGTTTAATTTTTTGAATCAGTTTTTGAAGCTTTACGCAGTCATTTCTCTCATTCTTGAAAGAGCAATACTCCATCAGCATGGGTTGTAATGCAGTGGTGGAACTGATCCATCATTAATTAAAGATTTCAAATTTGAACCTTGAGTATGAAAAAATTATGTTGAAAATGTCCATCCTAAAATGAATTCTGCCGTGTGCAATTTAAATTAATTGACTTTAATACAGATATTGGACACCTGAAAACTTAAAAACAAAAAAGAAAAAGCACATGCAATATTCCTTTTCCTCCGGTTTGTTTGGCGCTATTACCCCTTTAGAAGTCAAATATATTTTTTTGCTTGTCATTCTTGTTTTATCTAAGTTCTATGTGCTGATTGTGCTCACATTTTCACCAGTGACTCATAAGTTCAATGCCATTTTAGTTCACACAATGGGGATACCAATGTACTCTTTCTATACATGTTATGAGCTCTTCTATCCATACTTTTCGTAGTATTACTTTTTTCAGAGTAAATACATAATTATCTCTGATGTTGATTGAGAGTTTTAAAAAAATACTTAAATTTTAAATTTAATTTATTATCTCACGATTCTTTTTTATTCTATTTCAAATATATTATTTTGGACCTCTGCGTGTATACACGCATCACAAGTACGTGAAAGGGCTCAAAATTGACTTTTTTGACCAATAAAAAGTTGTCACGTGTAAATAATTAATATATAATTTATATTTTTTTTAAAAAAAAAAATTAATATTTATTTATTTTTTTAAATTACCTGGTACCCCCCTCTCCCCCCTCCCCCAATCCACCCTTTCTTCTTTAACATCATTAAAGCTTCATTGAAGCGTTTTTTTTTTAAATATCATTAAAGCACCATCAAAGCTCGACACAATGTCTTTTTCAACACAATATCTTCTTCAATACCATTAAAACTCCTCCATTAAAGGTCCATTGAAGATTTTTTTTTTAAATATCTTTAAAACTCCATTAAAGCTCATTTAATTATCTTTAAAACTCAATCCAATCATTTAACTATCCTTAAAACTCAGTTCAATCATAAAACAAATTTTTGAATTGATTTGAACAAAAAAAATGGACGGGAAGAGAAATTTTGACGGAGTGGGAGGAGGGTTTAGAGGGAGATATTGACAGGGTGGGGGTGTTGGACGGAGGGTGGAGGTGTTGAATGGATATGAGGGTGGAGGGGAGCTGCTGGACGTCGAGGGGGAGGGGGTTCTAGATGTGGGGGTGGGGGAAGAGGGGGTGGGGTGGGTGATAAATTAAATAAAAAGGAAAGATTTATTAAAAAAAATACGAAATTAAATACATTTAACACATGGCAGCACCTAATTGGTGCGTGTGTTCAATCTCTTTGTTATGACTAAGATTCAGCAAAAAATTGTGTATTTGCAACAGATTAAGTAAGAATCGTGGGGTAATAGGTCGAATTCAAAGTTTAGGTATCTTTTTAAAAATTTCGGCCAACATCGGGGGATAATTATGTATTTACTCTTTATTTTACAAATATAATTGTACAAGTGTAGCTACGGAAAAAATTGGCAAAAACATATTTTGCCAAAACTATTTTGTCATACACCTACTTATTTTCTTTTTGATTTAATTTTTAGGGTTAGGGTTAAATAAGTGGGAAAAAGTTGTAAAAGTGGGGCCCACATGTGGATTAAGGGACCATTTCATCATTTTTACAACTTTTCAAATTTAATATAATACACCTAACACCCTCCACTTATTCCAATATATAAAAAAAAAAACTTCTCTCTCTCCTCTTCAACTTCAACTACTCTCAAGAATTCTCCCAAACTTCATTTTTTATTTTTCTTCTTCTCCAGTAGCAAAGAGCTCATTTTAGCGTTGTAAGATTAGTTAAAATCAAGTTTAGATTATTTGTAGATCCATTTTATCAGTTTTTATTGTTAACCGTTTCGTAGTGATGTAGTATAGAATTTTTTTTTTCAAATGTGGTTGATTAAATAGTTAAAATTTGTGAATTTTATGCGTAATTAGCTTGATTCCAAAATAATGATTGAGTTTTGGTTCCGTAGTTTCGACAGATTTTTTCGTCGATCACGGTGTTGAATTTTAAAATTTTTGTTAAGAAGTTTTGATTTAGTTCTGATATTTTTTTAGCACGGTAGTGTTGAATGATCGAATAATTGTTATTTTATAAGTTATTTTGGCTATTTGATTCAAACAGTGATTTGTTTCTGTCCGTAGACTTGTGGTCTATGAAATAACAATGCCCTAAATTAAAACTAATTTTTAGGTGTATGAAATTCTTTAAAATATGATTGATGAAATAGTGAAAATTGAAACATTAATAGCTAATTAGTTTGATTTGTAGAAATAGTTGAGTTTTGATACCGGATGTTTGATTGAAAATTTTTCGCTCATCACGCTGTTGGATTTTGGTTCAATTTTGATATTTTTCGTGTAGTGAATTGTTCAACGGTGGGGTAATTCGTAGTTATTTTGGCCTTTTCATTTGAGCATGAATTGTTTCTATTAATAGAGTTGTGGTCTATGAATTGACAATGGTAGAATTATTTTTAGCAGTAGACAGTAAAAAAGGAGAGAATAAAAAAGATTAACAGAAAGAAGAAAAAGAAGATACATGCAAGAAAATGTGGTCATGAATATCGTTAATGAAATTAACGATAACATTTGTGATGATGAGGAAAAAGACATTTGAATGCTAATATTGTTAATGTTTAAAACTTTTTTATTTGAGAAACAAGAGAGTTGAATAATCGCCCGAATGATATAACAAACATTTTTTTATTTTATGAAAGTTGTTAGGATTTTGCACTTATTTTGTTTTTATCAAATCGTATTGTTGCATGAAATCTGAATATGTATTGTGTTGTCATAACTGATACAGTGTATGATTGACATCATATAATGCATATTTAACCTTTTGTATACTATTAGCATAGCCTATTATTACCATGCTATTCAATTTTAAGTTGGTTTGTAGTTTGATCAATTATGATTCTATGAAAAACAGTATTGACATTACAGAAAAATAAAAGTATTTTTATTTATTCAATCTCATTACATCCATGTTACACCGTTTCAAACAAAGAATACTAGCATTATACCATATAACATCATTTTTAGGCCATTCTCTCTTTCTTCAGCCAAAATCATTTTTTATTTTAGTTGATCCCTCTCAATTTGAGTGTCTTGTAACAATACTTTCAAGTGATCCCTTCGCTCTTCGGCTTCTTTGAACAAAGTCAATATCTATTTTTTCGTATTTTCGAAGCTTTTGTAGTAGATTAAATTTAGTCACGTCATGAAAATTTGATGTCTCGAATTTCAGACTCAATGTTGATGGACTGCTTGGAGGTGATACCTCATCAAGCCATTTAAAAAACTAGCATGCGTCATTATTCTAAAAATAAAAATTACACAACGATTTACTTGATTTTAAGAAAGACATACACGATTCACCTTCGCAATTACACAATTATAAAATTTGCGACCTGAATTTGAGTCTGTGTGTGCTGTCCTTAAGACAGCTGCATTTTCATAATGACAAATTAGAGTCTTTTTAGAATTGGATGTTTGAGATGCTTGAGACATTGTAGAATTTTAAAATAAAAATAAAGTGGATGAAATAAAATAATGATTGATAGAGACTTTATATATGAAGTAAAAAGAAGTGTTAATATTAAAGGCATACAAAATTAGCCGTTTATTACCGTTGAAACAGTAATTGCATTTTTTGAACTGTTGGTGCCACTTAATAGACTGTCATCGATTATGACATATGTCAATCATCAACGAGATATTAAAGTCTACCGTATACACTCGTAATCGATGAACCCTCAATAACATGTTTAAAAAAAATAATGAAATATAAAATATACTTGTTCGTTGAGGATCCATTGATTCAATTGGTCTACCGTAGACTTACATTATAGGTAGTGCAGCAATTGATCTCTGAATCATTGATAGATCTCGTAGATGTATGTACATGATTATAAACCCTTACTAGCATGTTATTTAATAATAATTAAATAAATAAAAATAAATGTAATGTAAAATTCTATACATATGAATGGGTTTAAACAAGTCACATAATCATATTAGAGCTTATACAAATTAAGAGGGTGAATTAAGGTGTGGGGGATGGTACAGGTTGAACAAACAATGTCCTAAGAGTAATGTTTGTCAAAGCACAAGTATGTTTTGAGGATATTGATTTTATTTGATACCTACCCATCCACATACTCATTCAATCACCACCCCCAAATCAAAAGAGTATTTGGATGGGTAGTCATCAAATACAATCAATATCCTCAAAACATACTTGTGCTTTGACAAACATTACTTTGAGGATGTTGATTGTTCAACCACTATCCATCCACATAATCATTCAATCACTACCCCCAATTTGTGTAAGCTCTAACAAGATCATGTGACTTATTTAAATTCCTACATATGTGTAAAACCCATAATTTATTTTTTATTTAATTACATTTTTAAACAACATCCAAGTGGGGGGGAGGGGGGGTCTATAACCATGTACATAAATCTATGTGATCTACAAATGATCAAGAGAGCAATCGATGCACGACCTACAATGTAAGTCTACGATAGATCAGAGAAATCAATGGACCCTCAAAGCACAAGTATATTTTTTAAATGAGATTGACATGGGTCAGCATTGATGACAGTCTATTAAATGTCACCAATAGTTCAAGATTGTTTGTTTAACTAACAGTTCAACAATTCAAGTGATTATGTGTTTAAACTTTTTTAATTTAATTATTTTCTTTCACCATCCCCAAATCATGTGATTATGTATTTAATTTTTTTTAATTTAATTATTTTCTTTCACCACCATCAAATTATGTGATTATGTGTTTAAATATTTTTAATTTAATTATTTTCTTTCAAACTATAAGTTACTGATGGTTCATCTATTCATATGATTTACGTTTGACTTATGTGTCTGGTCGAGGAGTGACAGTGTCTAAGATCGATGATAGTGCATAAAATATTATTTGGTGTAGCGTAGATTGATTTACTTGTCTACGATAGACTATATATGAGATCTGGATTAATTATCACATAATTTTTACTCTTCGTGAATTTAATCAAGGCAGTCTACAGTTATATTCATTGAACAAGCATCTCCCTAAACATAATTCTCTGAATTTCTCTTATGCTTGGACCCTTCCCATCACAAAAATAATTTACGCATAGTGAAACAATCATCTCGGATGAGATTTTCTTATGCTTGCCCGTGGCAGGTTCAATACTGCACATGTGGAACCCAAAATACTTGTATATACGAAATTTGTCCGAGGATTCATACTTCCTTACCAGCAATAACCAGCCGCAACCACGAGAGACATATTTCACCTTCAATAATTTAATGCAGCTCTTCTCCGTAAAATAATTAAAATACTGCCTCACCTATGCTCCGTCTAGTAGCATTTTTAGCTCTTTCGTATCGACGAATGTTTGATCACGATAGAAATTAGTTTCATCAGCGAAGGAATATCTTGGTCGTGATTCTGTTCCACAATCTTCTTTCGCATAGTGCGAGTCTGATGAAACGTATTCCATATGCATAGAATCATCTTTCATATTAATTGGATGATCACAATCGTTCTCATAATCATTCAAATTGTCGTTGACTGTCGGACGCCTAGGTGGGGGTGGTGATGAATTCAACAGTTCTTCAAAGGGCCTCTTAACTACATTTATCCGTAAAATAGGCCTAAAACCATCACCATCACCATCACTATCCACCATGTACAACGATACACGTTAATCATTATGTATGATCGTAGGATGCATCTTTTTCCCTCGAATGCATTAGATAACTAATCACCACGTCGCTTGGCACGCAATCTAGATCCCTGCTCTCCATTACGCTTGCAACCAACTCGTCGTATGAACCGTTGCGGCGAACTGTAATGGACAATGTCAGCTTAGTAAAAGATTTCATTTCCAATATTTGGGAGTCTTCTCCCATCATGAAATCACCAGAAATCAAAATAAATTCTGCAATAGACGTCCTAGAATTAAACTTTGGTCGATGGTAGATTATGCTGAGGGTCTATGTCGGGATGTATGCACGGTTAATGATTGGTCGATGACTGGACAGATATCCGTACAAAAATCTTCAAATTACAAATATTGCTTCTAATCAACGATCGTTGAGTTTATGGAATAGAGAAATGAACTTGGAGTCGCCTGAGCTACTGTAATGTAATTTCTAAAGAGGTTTTGAGTAATGTGAGTGATTTAAAGCTTTTTAACAATGGTGGAAAGTATGTTTGAGAAGATAGCAAATAAATGGGGTAACAATTGATGCAATAGACAAACATATGATGTTTGTGGATTGATTTAGAGCTGATCGCCGAAAATTAACGCCGGAATCGTGCCTGAATCGGAACTTTTTGGACGGAAATGAAAGCTTCTATTTTAAGCTTTTGAATTTTTTTTAATTATTTTGGAAACCCAATATAGTTATATATAATTGTGGATGATGGAATGGGTTGAATGGTATTATTAGAAACTAGTGGGTGAATCTGTTAAGTTGAAAATATTAGATTAAAATGTATTATTATAAAATTTGTGGGTGAATTTATTGAGTTGGAAAAGTTATTGATGATGTGGATTAAAGTGGGCATATGACAAATTTCTAAAAACTTGTGTCTAAATGGCAAAATAGTTTTGAAAAGTGTCTTCTTGACACGGAAGCCCCGGTTTTTGTCTCTCACGATATATCGATTTCTAAAGTTATCCTTGTGATTTGAATTGTGCAATTGATCAACAAAATAACATCTCCATCAACTTGAACACGTTATTTCCTTTTATATTTCCCTTACACCATGTTGAACATAAGCTCATAAATCGACGGGACTTAAAAAAGAGAGTTAAGTCTCCGTACCTTTATTATAACTCCTAGGCTAATTATGTTTCATAAGTAGTTGACTTGGATTAACTAAATGTTAGTATACTTTAAGTAATACTCAAGCAGCTAATCTGAAGATTAGTCTTTTTGAAGCTATTAATTCTCTGTTAATTGTTATCTTGTGTTGCATATACGCTGGACACTGGACAGTCTTATTAAAGGAGTTAACAAGATTTACTTAGAAGAAATTTCCAACTTAAAGAAACAACGTTGGCTTGCTTAGTTTGAAGATAGTTCACGTTAGCCTAGAAACTCTATTAAGCAACTTTAGTGTATAAAATATAAATTTAATCAGAAAAGATGTGCTTACCAGATGATTAATTCGTTAATCTTTTTTTTTCAGATTTAATTTCTTCCATATTAAAGTAATTTATTTTATTTTAATAAAGTTAAGACGGCTTTTGAATCTTGTATTGCAAAACTAAGAATATGTTGAATATACCAAATTATTCTTAAATCTTGTGGTCTTATTTTTACTTTTTATGGACTCCTTCCAAAAGAGATAAGATCCGGTGAATCGGAAATAATTAATTAAGAATTCAAAACTTTTTACAGGCAGACATATGAATATGTGCGGAACATACTAAGTATGGTGAGCGAAAAGTTAGAATTAAAAAATTATAAAAAAAAAAAATCGACGTTCTTTTTGAGACACACTAAAAAAAAAAAGTAAGATAAACAGATTGAATATAATTTTTTCTTGAGCGAATATTTGGACAACAAAAAATACAGTATATACTATAATATATAATATTAAATTTTTAAGATAAAGGTATCTTTCCTAGTTCTTAGAGAGTTGGAACTAGAGATACTAAAATTTGTTTTACATATTCAGCTTATTGGAGAAAAGAATCAAAATTTTAATCATAGAGTTCGTCGAAAGCCATTAAGACAAATACATAAAGACAGAATATTAGCTTCCAAAAGAGAAAGAGTGTAAATTAGGGTCATCTACTACATTTTATCTTGATTATAATTTTTATATACTGATGGTCCTAGTAAAATATATAGTTTGAAAAATAAGGCATATCATATTATATATTATAACATGTTAAATTATAATATTGCCTATTTACACTGTCAATAAATATATGTTGAATTATATTTTTATTAAGAACTTACACATATATATTAACACAACTCATGCCAAGAACCAAATGAGTATATGTTACAATATTTCATTTCCCATTCTACTCTTCTTCTTAACGTAGTATTCTCTCAAACATGCATACATGTGACAAATCTAAACTGATTAGAATTTCCAAAACAGTTTTAATTTGTGGTTTAGTCCTATACTTGGGCTATATTATCCTTTTTAGTGACTCTAATTGTCGATCTTCTTTCAGGTTGAAATGGGCACCTTTTAATTCTCTGTCAAATGTTGCACAATCCAAAAGAGTCACTAACATTCGCCACCTTCTTTTTGGCCTTTTGGGTTCTGAAAAAGCATGGCATCATAGAAAATCATATATTGAATCATGGTGGAGACCAAATGTTACAAAAGGATATCTTTTGCTAGATATTCCTCCTAAAGGCGATCTTCTCCCATGGTCCTCAAAATCACCTCCTTATAAAATATACGACGAAGTTTCAAAACTTGTTAGCGAGACCAAACATGTCGATGCAACGGTTCTAAGGTTGGTTCATGGGATAATGGAGGTGTATAGAGAGGAACATGAAGGTGTAAGGTGGCTCGTTATGGGGGACGACGATTCAATCATTTTCTTGGATAATATGGTTGAAATTCTTGCACAATATGATCATACGAAGTATTATTATTTTGGAGGACATTCGGAATTTATATTATCGAATTATTGGTACTCATTTAATCAAGGTTTTGGTGGTGCTGGATTCATATTGAGTTATCCTTTGGCTAAAGCATTGGCAAAAGATATGGTTAATTGCCTAAAGAGATATAATTACATGAACGCTGCTGATAAAACTACAATGACTTGCATAGCTGATATTGGTGTCCATCTTTCTCCTCTTCAAGGCATTCATCAGGTAAGTTAATTTTCTACCAAACAAAGGATATCACTTAGTAATTCCATTCCCCCTAACCTCCCAAATTAAAAACAAAAAAAACAAAGAAGATACAGAAGGTGAATGAAATGATGGAATTGTTAGAGATCTATATATGCTTCCTCCTAGAATGGCAGATTCATAGCATAGTATTGATCACAAGTAACTGTAATTGTTGAATTCTAAGCTGGTGTACTCAACTTCAATAATGACTTTACTATCGTAAACGAATATGTTAGACGTGCTCAATTAGAAATTATGATGCTTCATTTGTTAGTCAACGGCGAAGTCTTTGCTTGTTCTTTCTTTTCGAAAGCCGCTGAATCATTGTTAGTTTTGCTCAGTTTTTTTTTTTCCGCTTCCTCATAATCAAACTAATTTTTACTTGAATTCTATATTGTTACCGTGATATACAAGTCAAATATCACATGTAGAATGGAAGAAGGTGGAGGCTGGCCCCTCTCGGGGAAAAAAAATGAGATTATTGCGGATAAATTTAACAATATATAAAACATGCCACCTAGTGGACCAAGGTGCCGGTGTCAACTGTCAACTGACGATCATTTGCTGTGAAATTACATTGCGTAGATAGCTAAAAATCTTTAATTTTTTCATATATTTACCTTTTCTAAAAATATATTTTCTTTTCTTTATTAATACTTGTGTATTAACTTGTAGATTGATCTAGGTGGTGATTTATCAGGATTCCTATCATCTTATCCAAAATCTCTACTAATGTCCCTTCATCATTTTGACATGGTTGACCCAATTTTTCCCTCTTTGGATCGTGCCCAATCAGTGTTCCACCTCGAAAATGCTGCACAATATGATCAATCGCGCGCATGTTACAACAAATCATATGTCATCACCGGTCTAAAGGCTGGAAATTTTCAGTTTCTTGGGGATACTCCACTCATATTTATGAGAAAATTATGCCAAGAAGTTGGATACAAAGACCAATAGAAACATTTAAAACATGGCAAAAAATTCCTAATCGGCCACATTATATGTTTGATGTTAGAAATCCTCCTTCGGATCCATGTGAAGCCCCTCATGTATTTTTCTTCAAGTCCATTGAGAAAACACCAAGAAATGAAGTTCTTACCACATATACAAGAGCATGGCCTCGGGGGATAGGAGCTTGTTTGTTTTCAGAAAATCATTCTGCAGAGTATGTTTATGAAATTCATATTTATTCACCAGCAATAAAACGTATCCAGGTAATATTGTTCACTTTCATAATCTGCTTTTCCTTTCCTCATAAATTCTCAATATAATATACATACATTCATATACATATATACATACATACATACATACATATATATATATATATATATATAAAGGCAAATTATTTTCAAAACTTTTTTTAATAAATTTAATTCAATATTTTGTAAATCCTACTCAGTACTTCCTTTCTCTAATAGTTTCATCTTGTTTTTAAGTTCTTCTAGTTTCTATTTTCCCCTTTTTATAATATTTTTTTTTTGTTTTAACTTACCTTGTTCATCTCTTTCTCTTAATCCTAATTCTTGATAACTTCTTCTTTAACTACACCCCAGAATAGATTATCTGGCCACCAACTTCGTCCTATGTCTTTTTGCGGACTACTTTTTAAGGCCAAAATCTTGACTACTAAAAGTTCAAATTACTAGGAATTTACAAGTTAATACATTGTTGTTATCAAGAAGTTAAGAGATTAACCATATACTAAGGGTAAATGAAATTAAGATATTTACATAAAAAAAATAGATATATTTCAGATATAAACAAATTTAAAACATAAACATATTTTTGATGGGGATAATATAAAACTATGAGAACTTACATGAAGTAACTGAGAGAGAAGTTTTCCTTTCGGGAACCCCCTAAGGACTTCTGAAAAGTGAAAACTTTATTAGATCACACTTAATATTACAGACTTGGTTTATACAAAGAGGATGGTTTGGGGGAGGAGTAGTTTAAACATGAAAGAAGGGAATGTGTCGTAGGAAGATGGGTTTTCTTACTTAGAGATTTTTTCGATCTTGTCTTTCTACTAACTAAACATAAGTCTTATATAGACACAATTGAGAAAAAAGGAATGGACTAAAACAAACTACGTGGCTTAATGGCCGACAAACAGAGATAAGATTCTTCAATAATGCAGGTCGGGTACACATTCGGCCCGTCACATGCATTAGTGTTCCTCTTTTACAGACGCGTACTTCAACAGTTTTTCTTTCTTTTGAAAAGTAGTGATAAAGGAAGCACTCTAACTGACTTGACATATTACAGGACTTAAAGTGGACATCCCCACAATACTTATCTTATCTCTAAAGCCTTGATCTTTAATGTTTCACGTTTCGATCTTGTTTATCATTTGTCTTCTGTCTGATTATGTGTCCAAGTTGTGCAGGTTTATAGAATCAAAACTCATTCCTGAGTCATCATCTTCATTAGGATCCTGTGTATCTTGGAGATATGCAAGACTATTCTCGAACAAACTGTTCTCGAATTCTTCGTCTTCTTCTGATCTTAGAGTATCCATGTCTGGAACTAATCTATCCGAGCTTGTACTGGGCTTGTCTTTGCTATCAATATACTTGTCTTGCTCTTGGCTATTAAATTTTTTTTTCTAAAGTATTTTTTATTATAATCTCAATATTTTCATTCCTCCTTTTAGAAATTAAACTTTTTCTACAAGTTTTAACTAATTTCTGTTTTGATGAAGAACAACTTTCATCTTTATTTTTGGCAAAATGACAGTCATTAACGGATTTGATTTGTCTTTACCGGTCACCGTTTGAATCGGACTAGCTGTACCGACATCCGATACAGTGTATTTCTGAGCATTCAGAGAGGAATGCACACCCTTCTCATCCATTTTTTGTGGAGATGGAAAACTCTGAGTCTAAGTACTTGTATTTTTCTTATTCTAAAAAATATTGAGTCTGTCTCTTAGAGTCTGTACTTGTTCTAGTAGTCTGGCATTTTCAACAAGAAGAGCTTCTTTTTGAGCATTGAGTTTCTTGAAGGCTTCTGTCATTGATGAGCAATGGTTATAAAAAATTATCTTGTCAGTGTCTTTCTGAATATTATATTGGGGTATTTGGTTTGGATTTTGTCTAAGAGATGGTGATATGTAATAATTAGGTACTAGATATCCTCTTGCATGATCTGATACTTCAGAAAAATCGTTAAAACCTTTAAAAAGTAGAGTTTTATTCCCATTTATAGAGCCTATTACTTCTAACCAAGTTTGAAAAATACCTTTAGTTTTTTCATGTATGACAAATAATCTAAAAACAGTTTGTCAATGTCCTAAGTGTTCTTGCATATTTAAACTAAATACTAAAATATCGTCTACATAGACTAATACAAAATTTTTATATTCTCCAAAGATATTGTCCATTTTTCTTTGGAAAATAGGTGGAGCTGTCTTAAGTCCAAATGGCTTAACTAGCTATTCAAAATGTCCTCTTAGGCATGTAAATGTTGTCCATTCAATGCTGTCTGGATGCATTTTTACTTGCCAGTACCCTGACTTATAATCAAATTTACTAAAAATCTTCTTCCCTTGTATTCTATTAATTAATTCATTTTTATCTGATAATTTATATGCATCTGTCCTGGTATTATCGTTTAATCTTTTATAATTAATTACCATACGATTTTTTCCTCTTACATGTTCACTATGATTCTCTTACTAAGAATGTAGTTGATCTATGTCTAGAAATAGATCTTCTTATTACTTCTAAATTTTAATATTTTTTATCAAATTCTTTGGTGTCTTCATTATTTGATTCTACAGTTACTGTTTTTATTGTATATTCTGGGTTAATAATATCTAATTTACACATTAATTCATTAGCATTCCAATGTGCTAAGAGTTTTTCTCCTATAATTTCTATTTTATCTAGAATGGCTATTACATCTTCTAAGTCTTTAGGATTATTTATTATTCCTATTCTATTTATTCCATCATGGAGATTATAAAATTGTGTTTCTATCTTGATTAAAGTGTAATCTTTTTCTATATTTTTTAGATACTCTGTCTCTTCTACATTTTTTAAAGTGTATTTTTTAATTTCTTCTAGGTTTTCTTCTATCAATAAATTATTTTCTGTACACTATTTATTATTGGACAGTTTTCACAACATGGGTGTAAATCTTTATCTTTTTTATTTATTCTAAGTTTTCTTTCTATCGTTGGATAACTTGTGGTTTGTACGGGAGTGTATGTAACATTTTTAAATAGTATTACTCCATCTTCTGTTATAAAGCATCCTCCTTTATTTTGTATACAGAATTTTAACCCGATTATGAAATCTGATCCTATATTTAAATCCCTTGTAATATTTTATTTACATTATAAGTAGGTTTATAAAACTCATTACAAGTGTTTAAAAAATTTATTTGTGCTTTTTCGATATAATATTTATAAGTATTATATGATCCATCCATTTGTCTTGCCGCTACTGGTTAGTTTAAAATTTTTATTACATGTTGTGGTACTATTAATTTATTAATTAAATAACTTGTACATCCTGGATCAAGTAATGCCAAAGTTTCTATTTCTATGTCTTGAATTTTTATATTTACTAGCACTTTTATTATTGAAAATTCTTTATATTCGTTACATATTAAACTACTACTTCCTTCTACATTCATAAACTCTGTTTCTAATTGATCCGGATGTCTTATTTTTTGTGTACTTGTTTCTTCTTCAATTGTTTTTCCTTTTTCTATTTTATGGGAAGTCTTGTCATTTACCCATTGAGCTCAAACATAAGGTTTTGTGTAACTTAGTTAAGTATAAGTCAATAAAAACGACCGTGCTAGAACCACGGGATTCGAGGGGTGCTTCACACCTTCCCCTAGATCAACAGAATTCCTTAACCACTTTCTGTTTTCACAGATCAAATAAGAGTCATTTTCTTTTGATTAGAGATTCAAAAAAGGGTGACTTGGAACACCAAAACTCAATTCCAAGTGGCGACTCTATAAATAATTTAATCCCTATTCAATATCGTCACTTTAATTGGAAAAATCCTTCGACTCAGATCCCTCGGACGAAAAAAGAGGTGTGACATAAAACAACCTAAAACTCACATACAATTTTTAGAATGTATCATATAAATCTAAAATCTCGACAAAATTAGCTCTATGTATCACAATAAGTATATTACATATATCAAGTATAAAACTGAACCATAATCACATATATGTTGTATTATGTATCATAAAAGCATTAGCCTTGAATCTATGTATTAGATACGGTATATTAAATGTATCAGATGCAGTATATTGAATGTATCATATCAATAAAGAAACAAAAATCACATGTAAAAATTTATGATGTATCAGAACGCATGCATTGTCACGAAAATTGATTTTTTGTAACTTGCTTATTCCTCTTTAAAGATTCAATAATCGATAACTTCTTCATCATAGCCGGGTCATTTTGATATTTCAATCAATTTTTACGAAAATTAATGTCTTTCATATCATAATAAAATGGTGAAAATTAAAAAAGAAAGTTAGATATTTTTGCATCGTCGAATATTTGGATCTACCATTGCTATCTTGCACGTTGCACTGATGGACTTATTGACGTTATTCATGGACTACTGGTGTTACCATTTCCAACAACTACTTCACTCAACATGATAATGAAATTGTGGAAATTAAAAAAGAAAGTTAATGGTAAAAAGATGGAGTTGTTAGATTTAATTTAGTAGATGAGAACATGGTGGAAATTCAAAAGAAAGTTAATGGAAATTGTAACTTGAATATTGAAGTAGAAGATGAAGATGAGAACATGGTGGAAATTCAAAATGGGTGAGTTGAGAAAATTGTGGGATATATTTTCTGATTTTTGGGGTTGATTTGTGGCACAATAAGGGGTTGTGGGTGGGTGTTTTTTAGATGTATCAGAAAAGAGAACTATTTTGAGTAAAAAGGGATTTTTGTAATTAGTTTGATTGGATGTGATTTTAAGTAATAATAGAAACTTAAGGTGTGATTATAAGTAATTTATCCTTAATTTTATAGTTCATTAGCACTTTTGATTTAATCAAACGTTTTACAATTTTATTCTCAACATTTTAATTTTGTAATCTCTGAAATACTCTTCTAAAAACTTAACTTTTAGTTCTCTTTTTATTCTATTTCTATCAACATTCATCCTTATATATATATACACACACACATTTACATACATACATACATACATACATACTAGATTTTTGGTACATGCGTTACACGTTTGTCCGTTACTATTGTATAGCATGTTATTGTAAAATGAAAAATTGTATATCAAACAAATATTAAACCTAATTTTTCATGAAAAGTCTTTCGCTATTTTTCTTTTTTACCAAAAGAGCACATATCTTTTTGCTAAAAGAAAGTTTATGTCTTCACAATATACGAAAGTACAACAAAGGATAGACAAACAATACATATATTTTTGTCAACAAAAATTACACATCTTTGGAATTATACAAAAATACAACAAATGATAGCATGTGATGCCTACGTATTTAAGTTGGTGAATTCACTTTTTTATGCGATATGTGATTGTTTTAGTTAGATCCTCGGCTCAAGAAATAATAATAATAGCAACAATAAAAATCAAATTAAAGAATAAATTAACAAACATACCATAAAACATACTTGTTTGAGACGACCAAATGCTACCAATAAACAAAACAAATTAATTTTAACCCCCATAATATGTAGAGTTAGGTTTAAGATTTACATACATAATTTTTTGTAGAGTCATGAAATATTTTAATATATTATTATTGTTAGTATGTTTGTCTATGAATAAAAGAATTTCTTAATACATTCAAAAAAGAATGTCATGTACAGAGAGGATTGAAAATTTGAGAGTGAAAAAAATACGGTAAGAAACATGCAAATTTATGAGAGGAAAAACGAAGGAAGAGTCCTACAACTAAAAATGAATGGCGTGTTTGAATTTTATTTGGAAAAGAAGACTCCTTTAATTAATTGCCCAATAACTTCACAAATCATATGATTTTCTTATATTATTTTATTTAATAAATATATTAAATTACATAGTTTAAATAACTAAAACTTGGTGTACCTTTTTATTTTTTTGATAATAACTATTATTATTTTTGGTAAAAAAGTTGTAATTGTACAAAAGAAAAATAAGTTGGGGGACAAAATTAATGATTTTTGGGCAGCAAAACCTCATAACCGTAGGATTCATTACTTGATTATAAAGTCCTAATACAATTCATATTTTGAATTTAATTAAATTTTGGCCTCTAAGAATTTCCCCTACAATATATTTTAGGAGTCTTTTAATTTTACACAATAGAAGATAATATAAATATAATTAATTAATAATTGAACGAAATAAGTGAAAAAATGATTTTGTCTAATGCAAGATTTTTTAATAAAGAGCAAAAAGTTCAAACAATATTTTTAAGACATTTCACACTTTTAATATAGTATAGATATAGATAGAGATAGAGATAGGTTATGTAATTTCTTAGTAAATTTTTTATTCCTTTTACTTTGAGTTTAATGTACGTGTTTTTTTTTTTTTTTTTTTTTTGGGTTATTTGAAGTGCTAAATTTAAGCTGAAATTATAAGTCCTTTTCATAAGTTTTGCAATAGACAAATTCATAAACCAAAAAAATTAAAATGTAGAATTTAACTTACACTAAAATAGGAGACAATTTTTGGCAAGAATTCTGAAAACATTAGGTAATTTCTTAACAAATTTTTTTCTTCCTATTTTTTTTTTTGGGGGGGGGGGTAGATTAATGTACGTATTTTTTTTCCTTTTTGGGTTAGTTTAGAGTCTAAATTTAAGGTACGTAATTCAAACAAGGAAAGATCTAATGATTAAATTTAAATAAATTTTACGATTTAAAAATTAAAAAAATAGTGAAAAGATAATTAAATTTTGTCGATTACAAAGACTTTTAATGAAGGGCAAGAAATTCAAACGATATTTCTAAAGCCTTTTACACTTTTAATGCAACTAGTTTAGGTGTACGCGCCTTGTGCGTGTACCTCATTTTAATGAGTTCAAATATTACATTAAATAAGATATTTATTTAAATAATAAAGATGAATATAATAATTAAATTTAATATTTTTTGAGTATGTAAAGATGACGAATTTATTTATTAAACCTAACCTTTATCAAAAATATTTTTAAAATTCGATCGACATTCATCTACCATCTGTAAATTGCAATAAAATAATACAATGATAGAGACATCAAAATAATACAATTAAATCTAATCTTTATACACAATTTTTTTTAAAAGTCGTCCGACACTCATATACCAACTGTAAACAATAACAAAATAATACGATAATAGAGATATCAAAATAATACAACTAAACCTAATCTTTACATAAAAAAAATTCTCAAAACCGATCAACATTTATCTCTCACCTGTAAATTGCAATAAAATAATACGAAAAAAGTGATATCAAAACAATACAATTAAACTTAATTTTTAAACACAAAAAATTCTTAAAACAGATTGAGATTCATCTACGAACTGTAAACTACCACAAAATAACAAACTAATAGAGATATTATGATAATACAATTAAACCTAACATTTACCTAAAAAAAATTTCAAAGTCGACACACATTCATCAAGCATCTGTAAATTAAAATAAAGCAATAAGATAATAAAGATATCAAAATAATACAATTAAACCTAACCTTTACACAAGAAATTCTTCAAATTCAACCGACATTTATCTACGACCTGTAAACTATATAAAATAATATAATAGTGATCACAAAGCTTCGATTTTGATCAAACTAATTTTTATCTATGCGAAAATTTTGACCCTAAAGAATGATTTTGAATGAAACAAAGAAGATATACATATACGCAAATGTTAAATTCTATTATGCTGACAAAAACAGTGAAGAAGTTAAGGATTAGAAAATCAAACATCCATCAATCTAAACATGTAATCGAATCAGTTATATATATAATTTTTAAATCTATTAACTTAAAAAAATAATTGAAAAAAAATAAAAATAATGATAATAATGAATGTAAGAAAACAACTTAAATCAAAATTAAAATGCGAAGAAAAGTAGACAAAGTGTATTTTTTCATAAATTTTGATTCAAAATAATACTTAAATAGTATTATACTTGGACATTGCGATCAAATTAAATGAGGAGTATATATTAGCTCATTCCTTACTTCAAACTATGTAACATAATGATTTTATAAATTAAAAAACCAAAGTACCACCAAAATAATAGGAAAAGATTGTGCACCAGCTTCAGATAAGATGTAGAAGTCCTATTTTTATTAATTTAGTAAAGGAAAAAAGAAAACAAATTAAAGAGCAACGTAAGAAAACAATCAATTTATCATATATTTTAAAGTTATGATCCCATGTATTTTAGGAGACAATTTTATAAATATAATTAAATAATATTTAAAGAAAAAAGTGATATATTTTAAAGTTTCCAATACATAAATCAGTTTGTTCTCTAATTTAACATATATCTCAGTATTTATGAAAGTATTTTCTTAATAGAGTCATATTTTAGGAGTACTATTGGACAATAGAAAGAAAAATATTAATTAATTGTTCTACCATATATTTTAGGAGTGCCATATATTTTAGGAAGTCTAATAGAAAGAAAAATATTAATTAATTCTCCTACATATATTTAGAAAGTCAATATAATAAAAAATAATTAAATAATAAATTAAAAAATATAGTAAAAAGACAGTTTTGTCCAAATAAAAGTCTTTTAATGAAGGACAAAAAGATTAAATCACTTTTTTAAGGATCTTCACACTTTTAATATATTATACATACATACATACATACATACATACAAACATACATACATATACATACATACATACATATATACATACATACATACATATATACATACATATATATATATATATAAAATCACTCAAAAGCCATGTTTTAGTCATTTCTAGCTTATGGTTTTATTTTATAGTTCATTGACACTTTTGATTTAATCAAACGTTTTACAATTTTATTCTCAATATTTTAATTTTGTAATCTTTAAAATACTCTTCCGAAAACATAACTTTTAGTGATCTCTTTTTATTCTATTATTTAGTTATCTCTTTATATATATTGATACAAATGACTAGCCCGTTTGGATAAGCTGAAAAAAGTGGCTTTTAAAAAATTTCTTAAAAGTGCTTTTGAAAGTCTTAAAACTTATTTAAAAAATAAGTAGTTACGTGCTTAGATAAAAGTGCTGAAACTAAAAAAAAAGTTGCTGATGTGTTTGGTAAACGATTGCTGTTAAATACTTTATTTTTATCAAAATATCTGAAATACCCTTAAAGCTGTTAACAATATATAGAGTTAATTATTATTAATTTTTATTTCTAAAATGATTCAAATTAATATATATATATATATATATATATTTTTTTTTTTTTCATGAATGACTATTAAATTTATGTGCTAAAAAATCTATTTTTTGGTTAAAAAGTTTAAATCATCAAACAAAATATATATTTTACTAATCATTATAATTACATTAATAGATAAATAGTTGGTCACAAATGATACTATCTGTTTGATAAAATGACTCTTAACTAAAAAATATATTACTTGTTGATTGAGTAGTGACTATATCACTATTAAAATATTGTCTAATACGAATGTTGCGTTGTGAAAAATAGATAAATAATTCATTAATTGTTCATGAAATTGTATATCTTCAGTGAGTATTCTCCATATATCTTGGTTGGTAAGTTATTTTTTTTTTTAAAGAAATTCATATGTTGTACAATAATAATTGTTCAAATTTAAAAAAATATATTAAATAAGGATAATAATACATAAAAATCATATTTCATAAATTAGAACAGCTTAGTGAGTTGTAGTGAAAAAAAATGATGTTTTAGGGCTACACGAGGATAATTTTGAAATAAGGGAGAATTATAGAGATACAAATGTCTTTTTATTGGTCAACTTATAATGACTTTTAAGCCAAAAAAATAAAGTATGGAATGGGTTACTTATAGCTTTTGGCTTTTTTAAGCAAATTTTGTTTTTTTTAAAGAAAATTTTAAAATTGCCAAACACTCCAAAAAATAAAAAATGACTTAAAAGTCATATTGACCCACTTTTAAGCTCCTTCAAACACCCTCGACATCTCATTTATTTTAACAAAAAAGTGCTTATGAGCATATTTTTGTCAAACAAACTAATTATTTATTATCAGTTTCAACATTTTTATTCAAACACATAACTACTTTATTTGTAATATTGTCTTCAACATTTTATGTGTATCAACTACTTTTAATTATTGCAGAGGAGTTCTATAATTGCTTTGAAAATGGACGAAACAATTTGATTTCATCGATGAATGTCGATATTTTTCATAAAGATTATAATAAGAACATGACGTTTTTATAAATGAAAGACTATTCTGCGATTAACACCATAACTTGTTTGCATATATAATGTCAAAACAAAATTGTTAAGAGAGGAAAAAAAGATTATAGTATTAGCTCATATATGTTTTTAAAAACTGGGTCATGCCATAGAAAAATAGATTATTAACGTAAAGAAAATGATTATAGGAAAAATCAAAACCAACAAAAGAGACGGCCAAAGTCCCAAATCTTTCGCATTACAAATTCCACGATGAGATTTTTTTTTTTCCCCCCTCCCCCCCAGGAGGATCAATAGTGTTTCCACACTTTCCCTCCAGCGTGACTTGAACCCTCAACCTACCGGTTGAAGGTGGAGGTGCTCAACCACTTGAGCAAGCCGATTTGGTTATGCAAAATAAAAGTTGGTTATGCTAATTAATCAGTTTAATTAGTTTGATAAGCACTTTAATTTGCCGAAATTAATTAGACCCCTTGGAATTGCATCAACATCATTTAACGAGGTTTCCAGAAAACTAATTATGATAAACAATGAATTTCATAATTAAGACAAAAGTTTGGCTCCAAATGTAATAAGTTTATTGTATATATGTTAGCAAACTTTTTAGTCGCCCTAACTACTACTCCATCCACCCATCACAACTTATATGACATTTTTCGCTTTCTGATATTCATATTATGTGAAATTTGATTATTTCTTTTAAATGTGCTTCTTCATATCGATATGAGAAAAATTATAATTTATAATAAATTGATTTAGTTTTTTGAGTATCTAAATTTTATTTTTAATATGAAAAGTTGATCTAATCCAATTAGCTTGAAAAACCATTCAATTAACTTTCGATAATCGGAAGTGTTACATAATTAGGACAAATGGAGTAGTATAGTTCATGGTTCTCCATCGTTTCATAAAACGAAATACTGTGATTTTACTCCTAATTAATTACAGTTATTAGCCGTCTTTTATCAAATCCTTGATTGAATTACCTAAGGTCATATTAACATCAAACATAGCTAAATTAATTTGAAATGTAAATTTGCTTTATCATTTGTGAATGCTTTTAAGATTGAAATCTACGGCAGAATTGATTTTGTAAATCATTTATAATTTGTTTATTTTTTAGTTTTAAGATCTTTTAATATAAGACATTTATTTATACATAAGAGATCTTCATTTCTATAAATGAGTGATTTGAAAAGATCTTTTTCTTCTATTCAATTTGTAAGTAGATAAGAGATTTTATTTTCTAGAAAATGAAATCTTTTAGAACCACTTATAAATTGAATAAAAAAAATAGTTTTTTCCAGCTTAGTATGAAAATCGACATTTGAAGATAAAAAATGGGCAAATATTTTTGAATATAAGGAGTAGAAAACAAGAAAACCACAAAAATATATTTCCCCTATCCCATCTAAGGTATGGTATGGTATTTGAATTTCAGTACGGTAATTTCGGTATTCGATTTTTAAAAACATTATACCATTACCATACCATATTAATTCGGTATGGTTCAGTATTTTGGCGTGTGATTTTGGTATTTTGCGGTATGGTAATCGGTAATCATAGTTTGTTTAACTTTGACAAAATATACTCGTATATTATAGTATTATTACTTCGACTTTTCAAAAGCATGTCTTAATTGTATCATAAATACACAATACACATATAGAAATATTGAAAAAGAAGTACAAATTTCTTTTATTAGTCAATTACACCAAAAAGGCATTTCAATCAAGATAGAGTAGCAAAAGTTTCAATATCTAAACATTTTTATACTAATACCAAGTATTATTATATTTTTTGTATATATATATATATATACATATAAAAGTTACTTATGTAACTATATATACTTCGGTATGATATTCGGTATTTCGATATGTCATTTATAAATACGAATACCATACCATATACCAAAAAAATTTAAAATGTATACCATATACCATAATATAAAAAATTACGATATCAAAAATTTCGATTCGGTATGATAATTCGGTATATACCATACCATGCCCACCCCTAAATTCCCAACCCTAAATTTAAAAGGAAAATAGTAAAAAAGTTAAAATCTAGTTATGGTATGAAAGTTAGAAAAATTACCTCCATAGTTAACCTCCATAGTTATGCAGTTATATATTTTTTTTCTTCAGATTGATAGATGTGAATGTTGTGATATTATTCACGACGCTGGATCCAATAAGGCTGAGGTTAAGTATAGAGAGTGCAAGGAAGATAAGATTATAGCTTGATCCATCCATAACGTATTATATATGTTGATTTTATTTTTCTCATTTTTACCAAAGTTTTCCAATATCTTGAATGGCTCAAATTAATACATATCTGTAAATATTGTCAAAGAAATACTATCATCTTTTGTATTTTTGATATTATTGATGAACAATCAGTACTCCTGTCACTTGGGTTCTTCATCTTTTAATTAAAGAAAAATATACCCGGAGCTTGAATAAAAAATTGTGCAACTTCAAGTGAGGGAACAAAAAATTAAACTAGGCAAAATCTGTGTAGTTGGTTATAAAGTAAAGGTTGTTACAATCCAAACAACTAGGTCTCATGCGTTGTTACGATGTGAGTAAATCAGGTGTTAAGGTTAACGAAACAAGTTTTGAAAGACGGTAAATAAGAAGATAAAAGACAAATATATCAAAAGGAAGACAATAAATCAACGTGATTCAATCAATCAATATACATCCACATAGAGATGAGCAAATCACTATATAGAAGAGTATAAAATATTGAGAGAAATAAACTCATAAAATTTACTCAGAATAAAAGAGGTTTACACAAGTGGCAATGTAACTTTTGGTAAAACAAAGCACTAACAAAAGCATACGACAAGGTAATAACGGAAGAATATCCAAATCTACATTTTTTCTATCAATTTTAACCATGAGGAGACAAACAAACCCAAGTACAGAGATGCTAGGCAGCATGTATATCAACCAAAGCAAGAGATAACAGAATAAAATAAATCAACGAAATAAGACACCAAGATTTATAGGAAAAATCCTTCACTGAGAAGAGTAAAAATTGTGGGGACCAAAAACTTCACTATAATCACCAAAACTTACAATAATATTCTCCAAAATTGAAAACAAAACAAGTGCCAAACAACGAAAAATAATAAAACAAGATTACATTGAAACTAGAGAAGAAAAGGAGAGAATTCACCCAAACATGAGCTACTGTTTACACCCCAAAAATAGAAGCTTCAAACAACCAAATTCAATCTCTACCATTGAAATGCAAGAACCAGATGTTGAGAACTCTAAGTTTAAATTTGAGCATGATCCAAAAATTAACGAAGACGAAAATGCAGTTTGAAGCAAACTACATGGTAGAAATTTTCTGAAGCAAAAAGAACAAATTTTTCTCTTTTGATTTTCACTCGTGTATCTAAAATAAGACCTAAAAAAGGTATTTAATATGCACAATAATATTGGTCTTAGGGGAAAAAGTGAATTGATCTAAATTGGACTTTATTTATCTACACAGGAAGGAAAAAGACTTATAATCCAATAATTCTTCCTCTTATGACTATTTGGGGGAGAGCGCTATCCCAACAATCATGAAACAATCTTCAAACTTTTCTCTTGGCAAAGTTTTAGTCATCATGTCGAAAATCATTAGCATCTGTATGAATCTTCTTAAGTTCAAGCAACTTAGAATCCCACATATCATAAATCCAATGTTATCTCACATTAATGTGTTAAGACAAATCATGAAATATAGAATTTTTATCAAGATGCATAGCACTTTTACTGTCATAATAAAGCACATACCTCTTTGTAGCACAACCAAGTTTTTCCAAGAATTCTTTCATTCAGAGAAACTTTTTACAAGCTTTAATAACAACAATAAGCTCAGCTTCTGTAGTAGATAGAGCAATACATTTTTACAACCCAGATTATCAAGAAACAACTCTCCCGATAAAGTAACCAAGTACTCTAAAGTATACTTGTGAATATCAACATCACCATCCAAGCTGAATTAATATAACAACAAAGAATAGGTTCTTTGCACCAAAATACAGACTCAGAGTAGAAGTACCAAAAAGTTATTTCACAATTAACTTTACAAAATTCTAATACTCTCTTCCTTGAGTAGAAAGAAAATGGCTAATAATTCTAATATCATGAGCAATATCTGGTCTTGTACAAACCATTGCATACATCAAACTACCAACAACTAAAGTATAAAGAACTTTTTTCATATCTTCCTTCTCATAATCATCGGAAGGATACTGCTTCATTCCCACTTTGAAGTACATATGCTATATCTTGTTTTATATCTTATTTTAATGATGAGCAACTTACAACAAGGGGCCCGGTACCTGGATCTTTAAGGCTAAAGTACAGTTGGCACGCGCCTGCACAATTTTATAATCTAGTGTAACAAACTGCGCAGGCGCAGCTTATACTATTTAGGACACCTGGTCCAATTACATTTTAACCATAATATCACGATCCAAATTAGGTCCTAGCCGTGACGGGCATCCCAAGTCCACTGAGTGACACGACCTGAACTGGAGCCTTGTCGTAATGGGCATCTCAAGTCCAATCGAAACCAGAGACCACTCCTGAAACCTAATCCAACCAACCAACATATACCCTGAGTCAGATGAATTTTGACTATATAACAAGATGGAAAATTAGAAGATATAATGCCTTTGGGATAAGTCTATACTCGAGAACACCCCAACCAAGTCAATCCATCCAATAACCAATCAACCAAACCAAAAATGATAACCCAATGTATATAGTATATAAATCACAAATATTCCATGTACAAGTTCATACTTGTCCATACAAAGACTCTAAACAAAAACGAAGAATACCTAGTCGGGACATGCCCCGACCATAGCCAAAAACCAAAGTCTAATAGAAAATAATAATATGTAAAATAATCATGACATGAAATAGATGCCTTTCAAACTATGGAAGCTCACCACTTCAATCCAACACCGACTGTTTTCGAATCTGATTAATGAGAAGGAGTAGTAGTATGACCGATTCTTGCATAGTGTGGGGATACAACTGCCCAAAGAGGGGTTAGCGAGTGAAAAGTAGCATGTTCTAATAATGCCAATCTTTAAAGCCAATCAAACAACCATATGCACATATTTTCATACATATATAAATATAATCCATGTCGAGAAAGGAATCAAGTTTAGCATGAACTTTGAAATCATTAACTTGGGATATGTAGCCTTGCTGTTCAGAATTCATCCATGGGCTATATGGGGTCAGTGCTACCTAGTGAAAGGGCCCCGACGTGTGTTTGCTACATGAGCCAGAGAGAATATGAGATGACTAGTACATCTCCAAGAGTACAAGTGTGACATCATGCACATGGTCACCATGACCAACTTCACACTGACAAATCGTGATTTTCCAGCTTTGGTCCACCTAGGACCTCCGCCTTCCATGGCTTGTCTAAACATCCTGTTTTAAAGCCCAAATTAAACCGTTCACACACAACTAACCATTTAGTCAATTTCTTACAAATGCATTTCGTTGGTATCGTCATACCAACACTACTTGCAAGTATACACAAGCCGTTACCTTTATCAATCAACCATTTATATGATTTTTGGAGCTCTAGCCCATCGTTCAACAAGGACACTCATTTACCCCAAGGTTTTGGGACTCGAACCCATTTTAATCAATTAAACTATCGAGGTTTCCATTTAAACCATTTCATGGACAACAAGGCATTTACAAAACCATTTTCATATTATTCATGCTCATTAAGCCATTTTCTTAGTTCAAAACACCATTAATATGTGACTAGTAATTTCCTTTAGACATTTTCACAAACACCTTGTAGGCACACCTTTAACAAGAACAAACCAAGGTAAAAACCACCAAGATTAGGGTTACCCATGACCCATGTGTTAAACCACAACCAACAAGCACCCACATATGCAAATCATCACCAAAAATATGTGAAATCATTATTTAAATCAAGAGTAAATAATACTTAACAATATGCATCAAAACCCTCAATATATATTTTAAAATTTCCATTTATGATTCATAATCAATTTTTAAAACACATTAAAATATGCCTTTAGTTGGAAATAACAATGAGGGAGGAATACATGCCTTATACAAGAAGATTCACGGAAGAAAACTTGACTCTTGAGCCCTTTGTATAATACTAGTAGAAATCCTAACCTCCAATCTTCAAGAGTGAGTTTGAGAGGGTATTTGAAATGTTTGATCCACCAAATGAGTGTTATAAGAGGCTACATTCAACTATATAACATGGGGACATAAGGGTTTTGGGGTGGGAAATGTTCGAAAATTCCTTAACTGAAAAGCTGGAAACCAACTCCTGGGAGGGTACGACTCACCCATCTAAATCGTACCCTAGGTATGAGTGGTACCATAACTCATACCCTATACCTCAACATGGAACTCCTCACTGCTCATCATACAACATCCATTCCAAACTTATACCCAAAGGTACAAATGGTACCCCAAAGCGTACCTTGGAAAGAATCGAATCCTCTAGACTAACCTTAGGTCATCATAAGATATTCAAGATGCCACACTTACCCTATTATACGGCTCATATGATGCCTACTTGTATCTTGGACAAAACCTAACCAAGACTTAGTGTACGCCTAGTACCTATGAGTCTTACCTTGTCTAGAGCCTCAAACTTAGGATATTTTTCTAAGGGTCGAGGTTTAGGGTGTATAACGCTCCGAAATCTCATCCTGAGATGTTACACGATGCTTAAGGCTACAAGTATCCCTAAGATAACCCTTTGTGCCTACTACTACTTCTGGAACTTACTTCAAGTTAGTTAGATCGAATAATAGTATGTCATATCACGTCTTAACTGAAATAAAGTAGAACACTATCTGAATAATAAAGTACGAAAAAGTCTGTCTAAAGAAAACAACTGACAGTCTGACAAGCCTCTACTACTAAGGAACTAGAGAGTTATTAGGATAGACCCCCAACTGACTTGAACTGAAGACAATAAAACCAACTACTTGGAATGCTGAAAGCCTGGAGAAATAGGTCCTCGAACCATAAGGACTCGCCAACTGTGAAAGTGTAGATAGAGGTACTCAGAAATCACTGTCGCTGCTGAGGCTGAGCACATGAACCTACATTATGAGACAATGTAGCTCATAAACATATATGTGGATAAGTACTTTGGGAATGTACTGAGTATATGGGGGTGCATGCAATCGGTAAACAATATCATCAATCTTTATAAAAATTATGTATGCTAACATAAATGGCTTACATAGCTTGAGTAAATCTGAAATCTAATTCTTGTAAATCATGAATGATAAAGCAGGTAGTATGAATCTTGCGAGTCATTTCACTTAGTTCTTAACTTTGTATGCTCTTTTTGTTTCTCAAAGCTTGTAGACCCCAAAAAAAGAGTCTTAAGACAATAACTTTCTAAACATATACTTTCATGTTAGGGAGA
Organism: Capsicum baccatum var. pendulum; assembly: GCA_030864225.1. Classification (NCBI taxonomy): domain Eukaryota; kingdom Viridiplantae; phylum Streptophyta; class Magnoliopsida; order Solanales; family Solanaceae; genus Capsicum; species Capsicum baccatum. The sequence goes on along the minus strand of CM061560.1, from coordinate 90,007,596 downwards.
ATAGGTAACTTCTTTTGAAACTTAGGGATTTTAGATCTTTAGAAGACTGCGGGACTTTCTTGTAATCGACATAAATCATGTGAGCTGACATGGAGTCCAACATCTTACCCACGTTGGGGAGAGTTGTTCTACCCTTGCCATCAGAATAGAACCTTAACTTATGTGATCACTTGTCTTAGCCCACTAGGGGTAAATCATAGACCTACGATGGCTCGTAGTTCTGGGGCATGAGACCTTGGAATCATACCTAACTCGGTGCTAAATACTACTCCCATACTTAGGCTCAGAACTTTTAGAAAATCCACCTTAAAATAATACATGGATATATAGTGAAATCCAAACTATGCTTCTTTTTGCTTTAAATTATAAATAATGTGGATTCCTATCTTAACTTAGGATCAAAGACCAGTCTTTCATTTAAAACAGGATACTTGTTTGTTAAAGCGTGCTTATAGAATACTCTTTATGAAGCATCACAATTCATACTTGGGTTTAAGCATATATATCTACTCAAAGGATCACAATTTCATAATGAAGCTAGATTCTTGACATTAACCTTGGAAACACTTGAAAATATCAATTCATTGTAGGGATATGCAATTTATAGCATAAATTCTCAATTCTAACATAAATAGGTGAAATAAACATGAAATTCAAGATGCTATTAACTTATAAATTTGTGAAGTCAAAACAAAGTAGTTTGGATATAAACCCCACTTGCAATTTATATAGTTACTTAATAAAAATCAAATCTTTGGGCACAAGAATGAAAGAATTATTCTTGTTCAAACCCCACATACCTTAGATGATGAACATTAGATGAACACTTTCTTTTGAGATACTATTTATACTTTTGAACAAAGATTCTTGATGCTCTTAGTCCAAGGATCTCAAATCTTGAATCAATTTGGAAAACAAATGGTGAAAACTTGAGTTTTCTTGAATGATGGGTTTAACCCTAGGATTTTGTTCTTGAGGGAATTGAGTGGAATGACTATATTTTGGTGTTTTGGGGGCTTAATATTGTGTTATGATGGAATAAAGGTGGAGGAAAATAACTTACTTGTCCCCTTGGACGTGGATTTTTAAAGACTGACAATAAAATACGTCTAGCGACGCGCAGGTCGACGGGCCACGTCGATGGTATCGATACGATACCCGACGTGTCGTGCCAAGTTAGCATCGACTCACTAGAATTCAGCACTGGTAAATGGAGAAAATATTAACTAACGCAATGGGCGATGCGGCGCGCCAAGATTGCGTTGATCCAGTACTTTAGGACTCCAAACATGGTCTAAACGGGGTCCAAAAAATCCAAAACTCACCCGAGATATACTATGAACTTGTCCCATTATGAATCAACAAAGAAATTAACTATCGGAGGTTGGGAAGGTCATCAAATAACTCCTTAATGTTTGATGGTCTAAAAAAAATAACTAAGTCCTAACACTTAGCCCAATTTTTCTAAGTATGAGACCTTTCTTGGCATGCTCTAAAAGTCTTAGACAACGAGAAATCTTGTGGAGTTTTACAACATCTCCCCCTTGGAAACATTCATCCTCAAATGTCACTAGTCAGGCTAAGAATACTAAGAAAATTGAGGATGCACGGCTGAAATAAATTGCTAAACTGACTCCACATCATTCTAAACTTTAGAGCACTTCTGGGAGTGCATGATCTTTCAATAAGTATAACTATATAGCTGAATCTTTGATTAGAAAGGAGATGAATTAAGGAAAAGTTATGCCTTCAGCTAAAACTGAGTTTACGGAGAAGAGATGGGGGTACTTGGCTCACATATTTGCTTCTGCTTCCTAAGTAACACCCTCACCTAACTGGTTCTTCCAAAGAACTTTGACCAAGGGAACTTCTTTATTCCTTATTCTACAGATCTAATGGTATAGAATCTCAACTGGAATTTCTTCATTAGAAAGACTGGTCTCAATATCTGAGTTCTCTAAAGGAACTACAACAGCGGTGTCACCGATACATTTCTTAAGCATAGAGATGTGAAGGACAGGATGAAAAGATAACAAGTCTGCAGGCAACTCTACCTCATAAGCCACTTTCCCAACACGACTTAGAATTCTATAAGGGCCAATATAACAGGGACTAAGTTTCCCCCTTTTGCCGAATCTTTTCATCCCTTTTATGGGTGAAATCTTCAAATACACCAAATCACCTACCTCAAACTTGAGGTCCCTTCTTTTCATATCTGCATATGACTTCTGGCGACTCTGGGATGTTTTCAATCTTTCTCTAATCAACTTAACCTTCTCTATAGCCTCAAACACCGCATCAGGCCCAAGCAAAGCAGCTTCACCTACTTCAAACCAACCTATGGGTGATTTATATCTCCTCTCATAAAGAGCCTCAAATGGGGCCATCTGGAAGCTAGAATGGTAACTATTCTTGTACGTGAATTCAATCAATGGAAAATGCTCATTCCAACTTACTTTGAAATCAAGAGCACATACCCTCAACATATCTTCCAGAGTCTGGATGGTCCTCTCATCCTGACCATCTGTCTGTGGATAAAAAGTGGAACTAAGATGAACTTAGGTACCAAGAACTTTCGTAAAAGCTCTCCAAAACTGAGTACCCCTATCCGAGATGATAGACAAAGGAACTCCATGCAGTCTGACTAACTCTCAGATATAAAACTTAGTATAATCCTCAGCTATATAAGATGTATGCACTAGCAGGAAATGCGCTGACTTAGTCAACTTGTCTACAACAACCCAAATCGAATTATTATGACAACATAAAAGGGTAAACCAGTCATAAAATCCATATTTATCTCTTCCCATTTCCAAGTAGGAATACTGAACTCTTGCAATGTGCCACCAAGCCTTTGGTGCTCTATCTTAACCTGTTGACAAGTTGTACACTTTGCTACAAACTCAGCTATATCCTTCTTCACACCACTCTACCAATAAATTTCTCGCAAGTCGCGGTACATCATGGTAGCGCCGGGATGAATACAATACCGCGTGCCATGCACTTCAGCCATAATTCTCTGCCTTAAATCATTATTACAAGGAACACATAATCTGTCCTGAAACATCAACACACCATCACCCCTTTGGGAGAAAACCTCTACCTTTTAATCTTTAACCGACTCTTTCAGTTTGACCAAGCTAGAATCCATGTCTTGCTTTTCCTTTACTTTCGAAACTAAAGAATATTCAAAACTACTCTGAACCCAAACATTACCTTTTGCTAAATCAAGCAACCTAACACCCAATCTAGCCAAATGATGAACTTATCAAGCTAACTCTTTCTTATTTTTTTTCCACATGAGCAACACTTCCCGTAGACAACCTGCTACGGGCGTCTGCCACTACATTGGCCTTGCTTAGATAATACAACACGCTATATCATAATCTTTTAGCGACTCCAACCATCTTCTCTGATGAAGATTCAACTCCCTCTGAGTAAACATATACTGCAAACTTTTGTGGTCCGTAAAGACATTAACATGAACACCATATAGATAGTGTCTCCAGATTTTCAAAGAAAACACCACATCAGCTAATTCAAGATCATAGGTTGGGTAATTTTTTTCTTAAGGTTTCAACTGCCTAGAGGCATAGGCTATAAACTTACCTCTCAGCATCAACACACAACCTAAACTGACTCTAGAGGTATCATAATGCACCACAAAATCGTTTGAACCATTGGGCAATGCTAATGCTGGGGCTGACGTGAGCCTAGTCTTGAACTCCCGAAAACTTTTCTCACAAGAATCTGACCACAGGAACTAAACTTTCTTTTGGGCCAGTCTAGACATCGGAGATGCAATAAACGAGAAGCCTTTAACAAAACGACGGTAATAGCCAGCTAGACCCAAGAAACTTTTAATGTCTGTCAGAGAGATAGATCTAGGACAATTTCTCACGACTTCTATCTTTTGGGGATCAACTCTAATGCCTTTGGTTGAAATAATACGGCCAAGAAAGGCTATTGATCTTAGCCGAAATTCACACTTGCTAAATTTGGCGAATAAGTGATAATCTCTAAGAGTTTGCAAGATAGTTCTAAGATGATCTGCATGGTCATCCTCACTACGGGAGTACACAAGGATATCATCTATGAATACTATGACAAACATATCTAGATACTGTTTGAACACTCGATTCATGAGGTCCATGAAAACTGTTGGAGCATTAGTTAGCCCAAAAGACATAACTAGAAACTCAAAATGACCATTGCGGGTTCTGATGGCTGTCTTTGGAATGTAACACTCCTTTACTTAAAGCTGATGATAGCTGGATCTAAGGTCTATCTTTAGAAATAACTTGCACCTTGCAATTGATCAAACATTTCATCAATTATAGGAAGATGGTACTTGTTCTTGATTGCGACCTTATTTAGCTGATAATAATCAATGCACATTCGTAGTGAACCATCTTTCTTTTGCACGAACAGGATAAGTGCGCCCCATGGAGAAACACTAGGCCTTATGAAACCTTTATCTAAAAGATCTTTGAGTTTCAACTCTTTAAGCTCTGCGGGAGCCACAGATATAGAGGAATAGAAATAGGCTGAGTATCGGGAAGAAGGTCAATCCCAAATTCTATCTCCCTATCTGGAGGTACCCCTAGGAGATCTTCTGAAAAAATATCAAGAAACTCATTAACTATACTGACTGACTAAATAGTCAGAGCCTCCGACTTAGTGTCTTTAGCTCGAACTAAATGATAGATGCAATCTTCGGATATCAATTTTTTGGATTTAAGATAAGATATGAAATAACTCTTAGGAGATACAAAATTTTTGGACCACTCAAAAACTGGCTCATCTGGAAACTGAAACTTAGCCACACGAGTGCGATAATCTATAGATGCATAATAGGAATGAAGCTAATCCATACCCAGAATTAGATCAAAGTCGACCATATCAAGCTCTATCAAATCTGTGAATATGACCTTATGAAGAACGGTAATAGGACAATTTTTGTAAACTTATTTAGCAATAACTGACTCATCTACGGGGGTAAAAACCAGGAAAGGCTCAAGAATCTTTTCAGAACTTATCTCAAAATTCACAGCAACTAACGGGGTCACATAAAAGAAACTTTATCCAGGGTCCAACAATACATACACATCAAAATGAAAGACACATAGCATACCCGTAACAATATCTGGTGAATCCTCCTGCTCCTGGAGGGATGTCAAAGCATAGAATTGATTCTGGCTCTGACCGCCAGCAATGTTAGATGAAGCACCCTGAGGAGGGGCTGGACGTGCTATAAGAGCTGGTGCACTGGTAGCCTGAATCTGAGGTTGAATATCTTGATTTCCTTACTTAGCATACAGACACTCTCTAAGTCTATGGTACAACTTGCCACAACTATAACAACCCTTCTGCTCTGCCAAGCACTCGGCGGGAAGGGTCCTACCATACTTAGCACATGGGGGATAATTGGGTTTAACACTCACACTGTGTTAAGATCTGGACATAAAAGACTTATTACCCTACTCCTGTCTGTTTTTGGGTGTGAGAGTACAGGCTAATGAAGGCGCGGGCATAGATGATTGATTCTGAAACTGCGGATGGCTCCCTTCATGAGATCTAGTTTGGCCATACTCAAACTGCTCTGACCTAGCCCTCTTATTTCCTCTTAATCTCTCTCTCTTTTTTATCTTTTCTGCCTCAATCTGCTGAGCATGCATCATTAGTCTAGAAATATCCATGTCTTTATTGAGCATAGCAGTCCTACACTCCTTCACCACCAATCCAGACACATCAGTTACAAACTTACTCATACTAGATCTGGGGTCAGCTATCAAAATCAGGAGCATACTTAGATAACTGGTTGAACTTGAGGTAATACTCATGCATCGTTATAGAGCCCTGGCTCAGGTTCATTAACTCTTCTATCTTTGTTTTTCTTATCTCAAGTGGGAAGAACTTATCTAAGAATACATCCTGAAACACCTGCCAAGTTATAGGAGCTTCATTCTCCCCTTTATTATTCCTCCACATCACCACCCAATCATAAGAAACATCCTTCACCCTATAGGATGCTAATTCTACACTCTCCTCCTCAGAGACATGCATAACTTGGGTGATCTTCTTTACCTTATCAAGATACAAATACGGGTCCTCACCTACCTTTGACTTAAAGAATTCGAGCGGGTTCATACTCATAAAGTCACAAAGTTTGGCTGCGGCTGTATCACCCCCTTACTAACACGGAACAACAACCTGATTATTGGCTTTCATAGTAGCAGTCACAACTTGGGATAGCGTCTGAAAAACAACCTAAAATTCGGCATGAGACACATTCTCATTCAGGGGATCGACAAGTTGGGATGGTTGATTGTCATTTCTATGGGCATTAGCTCTGTATGAGGCATTTTTGTCATGAAAGAGTACCAGTGAATAGTAGATAGAGACAACTGTAGGCATGATGACTTTTGAAAGAAAGAAATGACTTTTCCTAAAACATCATGTAGCTTCTTGCTTAAAGATATGACGTGCTTCACATAGATGATCAAGGTACTATGTGATGTAGCTTGTCTAACTCCCTACGACTCTCTAAACCTTAGGCTCTGATACCAAGTTTGTAACACCCCAAAATCTCATCTCGAGATGTCACATGGTGCTTAAGGCTACAAGTAGCCCTAAGCTAACCCTTTGAGCCTGCTACTACTCCTGAAAATTACTTCAAGTTAATTATATCGAATAATAGTATGTTATATCATGTCTTAACTGAAATAAAGTAGAACACTGTCTAAATAATAAAGTACTAAAAAGTCTGAAAAAACAACTAACAGTCTGACAAACCTCTACTACTAAGGAACTAGAGAGTCATTGGGACAGACCCCAACTGACTCGAACTGAAGACAATAAAACCAACTACTTTGAATACTGAAAGCCTGGAGAAATAGGTCCCCGAACCATGAGGACTCACCAACTATGAAAGTGTAGATAGAGGTACTTGAAAATACTGTTGCTGCTGAGGCTAAGCACCTGAACCTACATTATAAGACAATGTAACACATAGATATATATGTAGATCAGTACTTTGGAAATGTACTAAGTATATAGGGGTGTATGAAATAGGTAAACAATATCATAAATCTTTATAAAAATCATGCATGCTAACATAAATGGCTTACATAGCTTGAGTAAATCTGAAATCTAATTCTTGTAAATCATAAATGATAAAGCAGGTAGTATAAATCTTGCGAGTCATTTCACTTAGTTCTTAAATTTGAATGCTTTGATAGTTTCTCAAAGCTTGTAGACACATAAAAAAAAAGAGTCTTAAAACAATAACTTTCAAAACATATACTTTCATCTTAGGGAGAATAGGGAACTTCTTTTGAAACTTAGGGATTTTAGATCTTTAGGAGATTGTGGGACTTTTGGGAGTTTCTTCTAACTGACATAAACCATATGAGCTGACATGGAGTCCAATGTCCTACCCACGTTGGGGAGAGTTGTTCTACCCTTGCCATCAGAATAGAACCTTAACTTAAGTGATCACTTGTCTTAGCCCACTAGGGGAAAATCATAGACCTGAGGTGGCTCGTAGTTCTGGGGCATGAGACCTTGGAATCATACCCAACTCGGTGCTAAATACTACTCCCATACTTAGGCTCAGAACTTTTAGGAAATTCACCTTAAAATAATACATGGATATATATAGTGAAAGCCAAACTATGCTTCTCTTTGCTTTAAATCATAAATAATATGGATTCCTATCTTAACTTAGGATAAAAGATCAGTCTTTCATTTAAAACAGGATACTTGTTTGTTAAAGCATGCTAATAGCATACTCTTCATGAAGCATCACAATTCATACTTGGGTTTAAGCATATGTATCTACTCAAACGATCACAGTTTCATAATGAAGCTAGATTCTTGACATTAACCTTGGAAACACTTGAAAATATCAATTCACTGTAGGGAAATGCAATTTATAGCATAAATTCTCAATTCCAACATAAATAGGTGAAATAAACATGAAATTCAACATGCAATTAACTTATAAATTCGTGAAGTCAAAACAAAGTAGTTTGGGCATAAACACCACTTGCAATTTATGTAGTTACTTAATAAATATCAAATCTTTGGGCACAAGAACAAAAGAATTGTTCTTGTTCAAACCCCACATACCTTAGATGATGAACATTGGATGAATAGTTTCTTTTGAGATGCTATTTGTACTTTTGAACAGAGATTCTTAATGCTCTTAGTCTAAGGATCTCAAATCTTGAATCGATTTGGAAAAGAAATGGTGAAATGTTGAGGTTTCTTGAATGATAGGTTAAACCCTAGGCTTTTGTTCTTGAGGGAATTGAGTGGAATGAATAAATTTTGGTGTTTTGGGGGCTTAATCTCATGTTATGACTGAATAAAGGTGGAGAAAAATGACTTACTTGTCCCCTTGGACTCAGATTTTTAAAGTCTGAAAATAAAATACGCCCAGCGATGCGCAGGTTGACGCGATACCCGACGCGTCACGCCAAGTTAGCATCGACTCGCTGGAATTTGGCACTGGTAACTGGAGAAAATATTAACCAACGCGATGGGTGATGCGGCGCGCCAAGATTGCGTTGGTCCATTACTTTGGGACTTCAAACATGGTCTAAACGAGGTCTAAAAAATCCAAAACTCACCCGAGATGTACTATGAACTTGCCCCATTATGAATCAACAAAGAAATCAACTCTCAAAGGTCGGGAAGGTCATCAAATAACTCCTCAAAGTTTGATGGTCTAAAAAATGACTAAGTCCCAACACTTAGCCCAATTTTTTTAAGTATGAGACCTTTATTGGCATGCTCTGAAGGGCTTAGACAACAAGAAATCTTGCGGGGTCTTACAGGGTGTTTCATTCTCCCCCACTTAGGATCATTCATCCTCGAATGACGAGTAAGGGCAAGTATAAGCACGAGTTAATAGATAACACACATCAAACTTCCCTCCAACCAATTTAGGAGACAAAGACATAACATAAGATGAGAAGATCACCACATACCGCAAGCACGAGTTATACCCCAACACCTCCATTCCGACTTTTAACTAAGTTAGAAAACAAAGACACAAGGAGATCCACCCTTCTTTTAACCAAGTGATGATGAAAAACATAGACCTTACACAGAAGTTTCCGGAATTAGGAACTAACACGGATACTTGGACTCCATGTACTCTTCCACACCCAAAATGGCTTTCTCGGACTCCATGTTCTCTTCTACACCCCAAATGGATTTCTCGAACTTTTGGTTCCCCTATACAACCTTAACCGAAGCCTACCTTCTAGTTCACAATGGGTGAACTTGCCAAACTAAGATCCTTATCGGGACCTCCTTTAATAACAAAAAGTCTGAGATACCAATACCACCCAAAGGAAACAACTAATAGAGGACCACCCATACCTTACCTCAATGCAACCATATGGAATACCGAACGAATAGAAATCATGCTAGAGGGCAAGTCCAATCCATCTTACAATTCCCCAAGGACACATCACTATGAGAGCCAAAGTCTAACCATACACTACTTCCATGTTCAAGCCTATTCAAAGCAAGAGAGAGTTAACTTAGGCCACAGAGCTCTATCCTTTGTATCCACCTAAAACACTACTCCGCTTCTATCACTATAGCCAAGCATCATGCCTCACCAAGATTATTAAGTACTCAACACAACGATGGGTATATCTACCAACCACAACATTCAAGCCTACCTTTTCTATACCTATGATATAATCTATCCTTCTAAAGGTTTAGCAACCCCTATCATTTTACCATAAAGATTATCACCAACTATTCCTCTTTTAATCATCCCTCATGACCACAACCTTAACTCACCCTCCAAAATCTTAGCTTTAGGAGTCACCCTATACTCTCCTCTACTTAGAGACTTATACTTCTCCTCTATTTCAAAACATCACTACACGTCCAAAGCCACTACCACCCTAACATAAGAAGGATCATTATGGGACTACAGTAGAAAAACTACTCATGCTATACAAGGCAAGACTTTCGAAAAGAGACACGACACCATAGGCACAAAGTACTTTATAACAACCACCTAGGTCACAAATGAAGTAAACATCCTGACAAAACTATACTATGGTATGAGTCCTTAGAACTGGACACTGAAAGACACACGATCGTATACATTGTTGGTAAGGGGACGTAAGGTCAAGATCCATATCCAAGGAACCAAGGCAAATACAAAATGCAAACCTCAAGCATAAGCACTATTAAAATGCATGCAACATTAGGAGAGTGCTCTTAACCTAGATAGAAGAGAATCGCGCAAGTAAGCACCCTGACCTTTCTTAGATAAAAGAAAATTTAAGATCAACCCTCGATCTTTATCTTATTACACCTATAAGCACAATACTCCACTCTAAAGGGTATCACAAAGGATGATTACTAGGGACACTTGGTTCTCCTACTAGAACCTCATTCATCCAAATACCACCTAGATCCCAACGTAGCCACACGAACTTCTTCTCTAACCCAACAAATGACTAGATACCCAATCTATACATTCAACTTGAACCTCTGGCCTATAAGCCACAACTTTCCCACTAGTGCATTCCCATGTCACCAACCTTTCCCCCTTCTGCATACCTTATTCAACCTACCATTTTACCTCCATATTTTGCATTGCTATCCCCAAGATAACATACTTTCTTTATCAACACTAATATCTAAGATTCACACTTAGTATCTATCAACCACCATGCACTACCTTAACAAAGCATCCCATATAGAATATGCATATATGGTCCACCGCACAAGGAGGGCACCTAAATTACTCATTCACCCACCAACAAGCTATAACTTCCCAAGGAAACCATCTTCCTTATGCACGAAAGAAGAAAGCACCTACGGAGAGTCACAAGGATGGGTAAAACCTTTATCCAAGAGGCTCTTTAATTTCTCCTTAATCTTCTCTAACACAATCGGAACCATTTTATAAAAAAGGAATAGTATAGGACAAGTGTCCAAAATAAGACCAATCCTAAACTCTACCTCCCTATTAGGAGTACACCATGAGGGTCACCATAAAGGGCCTCAGAAAACTCATTCACCACAGGAACCGAATGGAATGAAGGAACTTTCGAGTTAGAATCTTTAACTAGGACCAGTTGGTAGAGAAACGCCCTTTGGAGATTAACCTCCAATCTCTAAGATATGATATATACTTCCCCTTAAGGGATAGGGAACTATCCTCCAATCCCATAACTGACTCACCAAGAAGCCTAAAGATAAGACAAACTTATAGGTCTGACAGTCTAATGATGCGTAGCACGAGTACAACTAATCCATCCCTAAAACACCATATAAACCCACTATTGACACCCAATTTTGGCCCTCCATGCTTATATTAGCGCATTCAGGCTTCCTGATCATAGCACTGTAATTTTTTACTGCACAGTATAATTTTAATTATTTATAGTATAATATATCTTTTTCAAGATAATTATATTTTTTTATTTGATTTTTTTCTGTAATTATATATCGACATTCATTATTTTGTACGTTATTTAATACGACCTGCAAAAGTGAGTCGATTTAATTATTTTAAATACACAAATCAATAAATTAGTCAAGTCGAAATCATGTTATTTTTTTAAAAAAATATGACAACTGATATGACTGATTAGATCTTTTAACCTTTAGTCAAAATACTACTATTTAATAGTTAAAAGAAATATATTTTTATTTTTTGGTCAATAATAGACACCACTTTATATTATAAATAAATAGGAGGGTCAGTTATTTAACTTATATCACCAACACACGCATACTCCTCTCTCTCCCTACTTCCTCTCTCTCTGAATACAGACGCACATACACACAAGAAAAAAAATAAGTCAGTTATCTTTCTCTTATCCATCTCTTAACTGCTATCTTCTGCAGCAGCACGCTACCACAACCGATGATGATAACTCCCAAAAAAGCATTGCCACCTCCAGCTGCTTCGCCATTGATCCGCTACTCATCCTTCCCCCACCCCTGTTCGCCAAAAATAGGCTAGATCAGACCGAAAATCAACACACCATCACCACCAGCCATCGCCGCTCAACTTCGTACAACCACCATGAGAAAATCAGATGAACCAAACCACTGGCGTCGCCCTCCCTTATTTTGCATTTTCGGAAAATCACGGGCGACAAACCGCTAGATCTGGCCGATTTTGGTGGATTTTCTTCCTTTTTTTGTATATATTTTTGATCATTGGTTTTACTGGTTAGTTCTAAAGATCTATGTTCATATATTTTTTGTACGTATTTGGACGATAATTATATTATTGCTTTAGTAGTGGTTATTGATTTTCGCTCTTACTATTTTATTTTTGAATTGATTTGATTAGTACTTTTTCTACTGACAAATTAATTGTTTATAAAAAACAGTAATTTTTACTGATTTGTTGGGTTTTGTTTACTTTACTGGTTTGTTATAATTTTGTTTACTTTACTGGTTTGTTGTAATTTTGTTTACTTTTCTAGTTTGTTATAATTTTATTTAATAATCAATTAGTTGACATTTTGGTCCTTTGATATTTTTATTGCATTATGAGGTTACTCTCTTTGGTGTGGCGCTTTAATCTTTTGGTTGCATTTAATATAACATTAATACGTTCACTGTAAATGTTGTTACTGTTGTGTTTTTAGTTTGATACTGATTTGTTTTGTTAGTTTTGAACATTTAGGTGGCTGCCCTATTTTTATCGTCCCTAATTTTGCTTTTATATTTAGTGTTAATTAATAATAATGGCTAATGAAATTATCTCTCCGTCTGGATGTGTGAAGCCATTCCGTTACAAAGGCCGACTTTACATTTTAAAAATTTATTATTTATATCAAAGGCCAATACATGGCCAATGAAATTATCTCCCCGTCTGGATACTTGAGGCCATCCCATTATGAATGACGGATGTTGTTTTTCTTAAATTTATTATTTTATACGAAGTGCCAACACTTAGCCAGTGAAATTATCTTTCCGTCGGATATTTGAGGTCACCCCATTACAAAAGACGGATCTTTATTCTCTGAGATATTTATTTTATATAAAAAAATGAACACTTGGCCAATGAAGAAACCCCCGTCAGTTTTCGAGGCCTTTCCAAACAAAAGACGAACATTATATATAGAAATACGTAACAAAAAATAAATATTTTAGGGCGATGATGAAATCTTTATAATATTTCAAAACTTTATCTGAGCCCACTTACTAACAAAAAATATTTTTTTAAATATGTATATGCACACATATTTTTTCATTTTATTTTGATTATTATTTATTTGTTACTGACATTTTTATTACAAGTGTTTATACAGGTTATTGGGAATACTTGTCGGGATAACATTTAAAAAAGACTTTAAATTGAGTTAAATTTATATTTTTTTCTTTTTCCCTTTTGTTATTTAGAAAAATGCAGATCGTTAACACCGATACTAATAAATTTAATTAAGTAAATTTGCACGTTTATATCATTATGTAGTTTTTCCTTTCAAATAATTTTTTTCTCTCCATCTCGATCAAGTCTGTAGTATTATGTGTAAAAATACTTTTTCTTTTATAGTACATAAAAGACAATTTCTTTTCACATTTCACAAAATACTTTTCTTTTCCCATATAATTTATACATTTTTATTCATATCTTTTACATGTTTTTCATAACAATATGTTTTATTTATATATTTAATATACATATACCTTTACATTTGTATTTTTCAAAAGAATTATTTTATACTTAATACACACACTTTTTACATTATACCTCCTCCCCCTTTGATAAATTTAGTCTAGCCGAGTACCACAATTGTGGATCCCTAAAGGTGCCTAATCTCTTCCCTTCGGTATAATTTGAACCCTTACCTAGAATCTTAATTGGTTTCCACAGAATGAAACATCAATCATACGTGTTAATAAATAAGCAGGTTTTCTTATTTTCCTTAAATTAAGTGGCGATTCTGTACAACTTTAATTCTTTTAGAGTTCAATAAGTCATGTTTTGTTTAACCATGGTGAAAACAGGGCATGATAGAATGCCGACTCTGCTGGGGAATAATAGCAGGTTCTAACCCTGGTAGACTCAATTTTTCAATTGGGAGGTATTTTTACATTTTTGTATATATTAATTCTTTGATTCTTTATCTGTTTCACATTGCAAATTGTGTAGACTTTTTCATAATTCTTTACATTATTTGCACACATTAAATTTGTTGCCTTATCAATTTTTTATTATTATTTATTATTTGTTTATTACACTGTATAGGTAATTTGAAAAAACTGTTACACATTATTCTTTACTTCATTTGATCATAAATCACAATTCAATCGAGTCTTTGGCCGTACCTTTCACACACTGTGGTTCATGTGGGGGTATTTTACACTCTCAAACCTTCTTTGAATTCTATAGTTTTAGAGTCAGTGCATTTAGTTTAGTGCGCCTTCTCACAATCATTCAGTCTTACTCTCAACTATTTAGGAAAGTTCCTATTCTGGAAATAGATCATGCTATGTACAAACTCCTAAATAGTTTGATCTACAATTTGACCTGATTCTTTTCCTGACAAGATATGTAGGTAACCCTGCATTAGGGTTCAGTCTCTTCACTGTTTTGGAATAATTTCTTTGGAATTTAAATGGGGCAATTTTTCAAAAATTGTTCAAAGATGCTCTCCAAAAGTATTTAAGAGCACAAATTCCCAATAATAATAGTGCCTAGCCGGCCTATCTTCAAACACCTAGCTTCTTCTTTTAAATGTCGTAAACCATTAAACTTATGACGTATCGATCCCCACTTTCAAAGTAAGGGTTCAATATTCTTTCATTCATAATACTCCTGCCAACTGTGGCAAAATAATGTCATAATTTCTTCAATGTTTGACTTTCTCAATCTTGTCAGTATACCGAAGTTATGTCAAAGCTCTCCTCATGCTTGACACCTATCCTCTCAATCATCTGATCGAAATAATTTTGATGCTAAAAGCAGTTCTTTCCTGATCATCTTTCATATTATTTTCATGGATGGTCATTACCTTTTTACAATTATACATTGTACATACAAATTTATAAATTATCCTGAACTATGCATACCTAATTCTTGTTTTCACAAGATACGTAGAAAACCCTCATTCGGGTTCGGTCCCATTCTTTTTTCTAAATAAATAAAAATTTAGAATTTTGACTTGATTGGTACCAACATAGTTAGGAGTGTGCATGAGAAACAACAAATTGGTATGATGAAGAGGACTGACTTCATGGTAAACCATATATTCTTTTGGTACCTCTTAGTCAAACCTGAGTAACACTCGAAAATTCTTTTGCATACATCTAAGACAAGAATAAAAGCCAATCCCATCGTTTCAAGTGCACTGTGTGGTGAGCTTTAGACTAGTTTATTGCATTGCATTATTGATCCAGAACTTGGCCTGAATGTCTTTTGAGGCAAAATTTTGAGTTACACTTAGTTTGGGAAATGATTGTAGGCCTTCATTGACCCGACTATATCTTTCACATTCCACCACATGACATTAATCCCTAGCATTCTCCCCTTTAGGTTGAAACCTTTTCTTGGATAACCACATATGAGTCTATACCTTTAGAGTGCTTACAAGTACTATCCCTCTTTTGGCCTACCTCCTTCAGCGCACTAAGTACGCGTAAGATGCGAATGAAGATTCAAGATCAAAGATTCCAAAGGCAAAAGACGTATAGGCCCAGAAGAATAAAAACAAAAGATGACTTAAAAAAAAAGAGAGCAGAAACCCCCACAAAAAAGAGTGATAACTCCAATAAAGGTGAAAAATCATCATCACCCAAAAAAAAGAGAAAAATATATCCAAAAAAGGGGATAAAATCTTATACAAGATTCAAACGAAGTTAAAGTAAACACAAACAAAGGGCAAGGAATCACAACAAAGAAGATCGAGCATCAAAGCTCAACAAATGTCAAAAGCACGAATATAGTGCAATACTCATTGAGGAATTAGTCACTTTCAACCCAAATACCATCCTACCCATCTCCAATCCTACATTATAAGCCAATAACAAGTCCTACAAGAACCTACTCTAAGTGTTCTCACATTAGTGAATACTTACACGAAGGTCAAGCCTATGGTATCACAATTGCATTCATTGAAATTCTTTCTGAGTGTGAGTGTACATCTATGGACATCTCTAAATTTAAAACAAAATACTCAAATAAGTTTAAAAATGAGACATTATTTCTGAGATGGCACTTAAAACATGAGAATAGACATAGTTCAAAACCTTTTTTTGAAGCAAGATGAACAAATCTTGTCGATATTTAGGTATGTCTGAGGTACCATTTAAAACTACAGGAGTTACCCTAAAGTCAATCTTGGTTAGCTGGAAGAGATGGGGGAATTCTTATACACACTACTAATTGTTGCTACCAACTAAAGTCAAGATACAATTATGCATTCTTCACTTTCTATCTTTTCTCACAGAAAAAAATACAAAATAATTTTCTGCCTTCTTCATGCTTCATTTCTCACAAAGAAAATACAAAATAATTTTCTACAATTTTCACCTTTTAACATTCCTCACAAAGAAAATACAAAATAATTTTCTAGATTTTTTAAATTTCAGCATTTCTTACAAAAGAAATACAAAACAATTTTGTTTCACTGTTCAACATTTTTTTTCACGAGGAAAACACAAAACAGTTTTTGACATTTTTCAACTTTCAGCATTTCTTACAAGGTAAATACAAAACAATCTTCTGCATTTGCACCTTTTCATATTTCCCACAAAGAAAACACAAAACAATCTTACACATTTTTCATCTTTTGACACATTTTTTACAACAAAAATGCAAAAAATATTTTTCTTCCCTTTCAAACACATATCTTCACATACATGCATTACACTTTACATGCAAGAGACTCATCTCCAAATACAGATAATTAACTTTTCTTTTCAAGTTCTCGCATTCAAACACAAACACTTTACTTTCTATTAGGTGTTCTCCTTCCAATATTGCTTTTACATTTTTATAGCCCCGCAGTCGAGAGGCTATTACCTTTCAATTGCTTCGCCAGTCGAGGGGTTATTACCTTTGAAATGCTCTGCCATTCAAGAACCTTTTTTGTAGTCCCTCTAGTCGAGAGGCTATTACCTTCCAGCTGTTCCACCAATCGAGAGACCATTAGAATTCAGTTACCTCACTAGTTGATGACCTTAGTCTTCATAGATAATTGAAGACAACCATTAATACCAGTCTCCATAGACAATTGGAGATGTCATCAAGTTTTCGTAGACAATCGAAGACATTATCATTCAACATCCGTCTCCATAAGCAATTGGAGATGTCATCAAGTTTTCGTAGATAATTGAAGACACCATTCATCACATTAGTCTCCGTAGATAATTGAAGACAACCATCAATATCAGTCTCCATAAATAATTGGAGATGTTATCCATCAGTCTTCATAGACAATTGAAGATGATAATCAATATAGTCTTTGTAGACAATCGAAGACAATAATTCAACATCCATCTTCATAGACAATTGAGGATGTCATCTAGTCTTCATAGACAATCGAAAACATCATTATTCAACATCCATCTCCATAGACAATTGAAGATGTCATCAAGTTTTCATAGATAGTTGAAGACATCAGTCATCAGATAGTCTCCGTAGACAATCGGAAACGAAATCAACACTAGCCTTCATAGACAATTGGAGGTATCATGCATTAAGTCTTCGTAAACAATCGAAGACACCATCATTGATCACAGCCTCCATAAATAATTGGAGACACCAATCAACATCAGTCGTCATAAATAATTGAATACATCATGCATCAAGTCTTCATAGACAATCAAAGACATCATTCATCACATAGTCTTTGTAAATAATCGAAGACGACAATCAACATTGTCTTCATAGACAATCGAAGACGTCATTCATGACATAGTCTCTGTAGACAATCGGAGGCATCATTTATCATTTAGTCTCCATAGATAATTGGAGATATCATACATCAGTCTTCATAGATAATTGAAGACCACAATCATCATTAGTCTTCGTAGACAATTAAAGGCGACAATCAACATCAGTCTCCATAGATAATTGGAGATGTCAAACATTAGTCTCCATAGACAATTGAAGATATCATACATCCATCTCAATAGATAATTGGAGATGTCATCAAGTCTTCATATATAATCAAAGACACCATTATTCAACATCAGTCTTCGTAGATAATCAAAGACGACATTCAACATCTTTGTCCATAGAAAATTGGAGATATCATACACAGTCATCAAGATAATTAGAGGCATCATTCAGACAATTGGAGACGTCATTTTACCATCACAGTCTTCGTAGACAATCGAAGACACCATTCATCAACATTAGTCTCCATAGATAATTGGAGATGTCAACACCAGTCTTCTTAAACAATCAAAGACGTCATCATTCAATACTAGTCTTCGTAGACAATTAGAGACGACAATCAACGTCCATGTCCATAGACAATTGGAGATGTCATCAAGTTTTCGTATATAATTAAAGACATCATTATTCAACATCAGTCTTCGTAGACAATCAGAGAAGACAATTAACATCTGTCTTCATAGACAATTAGAGATGTTATCAAGTCTCTGTAGACAATCGGAGATATCTTATATTCATCACATAGTCTTCGTACACAATCGAAGACAACTTTGATTCATTCTTAAGTCCCTATAGACAATCAAAGATGTCACACATCTTATTATTCACAATAACAAGCCATTTCTTTTTCTTTCCTAGAAGACAGTGTTAGCCATGAATCATACACTGGGATAAATTTTGAGAACCGTCTCAAAATTTACCCTATTTTCTTTTCTGAACTACATTGACCTAATTCTAGTAAAACTCGAGATATGTAGGAAGCTCTATGCAGAGTTTGGTCTTCACAGTTCCACAATTATTCTTTCTCCCCAACAAGTATACAATCTTGCATCCCTAGCACTCACAACTTGATACTGGGGCAATTTTGAAAAGAACATCGGGAATAGATGAACACTTCTGTTCCCAAATAGTCCATATTTAATTAATTACTTCACACGAACTTTCACCCTTAATAATAGGGCAATTTGTCTAATTTTGAAATTACACCCAAGTTGATCCTTATACAACTCACGATGTATAAGCAATTCTAAATTAGTGTTTGCTTGAATTTTTTATCAAAAATAATTTTTTGTCGAGTAAAATTGGCTACACGTCAAGGTTTTCATTTGAAGACTTCTACATTATCTTCAAACAAAAAGGGGCAAACTGTTGACACCCAATTTTGGCTCTCCATGCTTAAATTAGTGCTTTCAGGCTTCCTGATCGTTAAAGTGGACACAATGCAACTTTCACACATTTTTCTAATTTTTTAACAATTTCTTGATAATCGTCATTATTTTATGATTTTTTTATCAATTTTTGTCATATTTTAATTTTTACATAATTTATTGATAATTATCTTTAATTTTATAAATTTTAAAAGTTTTATTAGTTTATTATTATTTTAGTATTTTTGCATAGTCATTTGCATAATACACAACATAGCATTGCAATTTTTTACTGCACGGTATAATTTTAATTATTTATTGTATAATATATCTTTTTTCAAGATAATTATATTTTTTTATTTGATTTTTTCTATAATTATATACCGACATTCATTATTTTGTACGTTATTTAATACAACCTACAAAAGTGAGTCGATTTAATTATTTTAACTACACAAATCAATAAATTAGTCAAGTCGAAATCTTGTCAACTTTTTTTTTTAAAATGACAACTGATATGACTGATTAGATCTTTTACCCTTTAGTCAAAATACTACTATTTAATAGTTAAAAGAAATATATTTTTATATTTTTGTTCAATAATACACACCACTTTATACTATAAATAAATGGGAGGGTCAGGTATTTCACTTATACCATCAACACACACATACTCCTCTCTCTCTCCTCCCTCTCTCTCTTTCTCTCTCTCTTTCTCTCTCTATTAATACAGGTACACATACACACAAGAAAAAAAATAAGTCACATATCTTTCTCTTATCCTTCTCTTCACTGCCATCTCTGCAGTTGCATGCTACCACGACCGGCGATGATAACTCCAAAAAAACCACTGCCACCTCCAGCTTCTCTGCTACTGAGCAGCTGCTCGTCCTTCCCCCTCTCCTATTTGCCAAAAATAGGCTAGATCTGATTGGAAATCAACACTCCATCACCGCTCAACTTTGTCCAGCTGCCAAGAGAAAATTAGATGAACCAAACCATCCGCACCACCCTCCCTTATTTTGTGTTTCCGATAAACCCCCGGCGACAAACCACCTGATCTGGCCAGTTTTTGTGGCTTTTCTTCCTTTTTTTCCCTTTTTGTATATATTTTTAATCGTTGGTTTTACTGGTTAGTACTAAAGATCTATTGCTATATTTTTTTTGCACGTATTTGGACGCTAATTATATTATTGCTTTCGTATTAATTATTGATTTTTGCTCTTACTATTTTTTTTGAATTGATTTGATTAATTCTTTTTCTACTGACGAATCTAGTTTTTATAAAAATTAGTAATTTTTACTAATTTGCTGGGTTTTGTTTACTTTACTCGTTTGTTATAATTTTGTTTACTTTACCGGTTTGGTGTAATTTTTTTTCACTTTACTAGTTTGTTATAATTTTATTTAACAATCAATTAATTGACATTTTGGGCCTTTGATATTGTTATTGCATTATGAGGTTATTTTCTTTGGTGTGGCGCTTTAATCTTTTGTTTGCATTTAATATAATATGAATACATTCACTGTAAATGTTGTTACTGTTTTGTTTTTGGTTTGCTACAGATTTGTTTTGTTAGTTTTGAATATTTAGGTGGCTGCCCTTTTTTTACTGTCCCTAATTTCACTTTTATATTTAATGTTAATTAATATTAATGGCCAATGAAATTATCTCTCCGTCTGGATATTTGAGGTCATCCCATTACAAAGGCAGACTTTACATTTTAAAAATTTATTATTTATATCAAAGGCCAATACATGGACAATGAAATTATCTCCCCGTCTGGATACTTGAGGCCATCCCATTACGAAAGACGGATGTTGTTTTTCTTAAATTTATTATTTTATACAAAGTGTGGACACTTGGCCAATGAAATTATCTTTACGTAAGATATTTGAGGCCACCCCAATACAAAAGACGGATCTTTACTGTCCGACTTATTTATTTTATATTAAAAAATAAATACATGGCCAATGAAGAAACCCCCGTCTGTTTTTGAGGCCTTCCCAAATAAAAGACGGACATTACGTATAAAAATACGTAACAAAAAATTAATATTTTGGGGCGATAATCTTTATAAAATTTTAAAACTTTATCTGAGCCCACTAAATAACAAAAAATATATTTTTAAGTATGTATATGCACACATCTTTTTTCATTTTATTTTGATTATTATTTATTTGTTACTGACATTTTATTACAAGTGTTTATACAGGTTATTGGGAATACTTGTCGGGATGACATTTAAAGAAGACTTTAAATTGAATGTTTATACTTTTATATTCTTTCACTTGTAAAAATGTTAATCATAGTGAAAACTTTATTTTTTGGGGTGTTGGGCGGGATAGTCTTTATTTAATCTTCACCACACGTTTAGGCAAATTTAGGTCGTTAATATCTATATAAAAATATTAGGTTGACTTAGATTATTTAATCAAATAATTTATACTTTTTACACTAAAAAATATTACGTAGTCTCTTTCGATCAATTTTTGTTTATTCAATCTTGCCTTTTCTTTACATACATATACTTATATACTTTTGTTTATATATATATATATATATATATATATATATATATATATATATATATATATATATATATTTTACAATAGCGTATACATTTATATTATTTTAATACATATTTTATATTTGTATTTCTTTTCTTTTTCCTTTTTGTTATTTAGACAAATGTAGATCATTAACACCGATACAAATAAATCTAATTAAGTAAATCTACACGTTTACGTCATTATGTAGTTTTTCCTGTCAAATATTTTTTTTTCTCTCTAGAATCTCGATCAAGTCCGTAGTATTATGTGTAAAAATACTTTTTCTTTTATAGTACATAAAAGACACTTTCTTTTACATGTCACAGAATACTTTTCTTTTCAAATATAATTTATACATATCTTTTACATGTGTTTCATAACAATATGTTTTATTTATATATTTAATATACATATACCTTTACATTTATATTTTTTGAAAGAATTATTTTATACTTAATACACACACTGTTTAAATTATACATTCTCCCTCTTTGATAAATTTAGTCTAATCAGGTACCATAGCTGTGGATCCCGAAGGGTGCCTAATCTCTTCTCTTTGGGATAATTTGAACCCTTACCTAGAATCTCAATTGGTTTTCACAGACTGAAACATTAATCATACGTGTTAATAAATAAATAGGTTTCCTTATTTTTCTTAAAATTAGGTGGCGACTCTGTACAACTTTAATTCATTTAGAGTTCAAGAAGTCATGTTTTGTTTAATCTTGGCGAAAATAGGGCATGCCACCCACCATATCTGAATTAACAAATCCACTAGAGTTTCCTTACCACCAATATATACCATACCCCCCTCTAGACCCTTTTGGAAATAACAAAGTCACCTATCGGGGTAGAAATATAAATAGGGTCCAAAACACACTACGGACCAAAATCAAAATACACAACCACAAATGGGGTCACATAAGAGAGAGGGGATACTAGACCAAGTAACCAATACACATAACCAGAAAAGAGTTTGAAATATACCAGTGTTAGCATCAAAAGATGCCCCGGACACCTGAGGGATAGTAAGAGCATTAAGATGATCTCGACCAGCGTTGGAGCCAGAAGTAGCATCCCTCAGTGCGAGAGCTAGAGAAGTAGTAACCGGTGTCCTATTTGCCCAACCGACAATCATTATGGGATACTCCTGTTGAATATGACCCAATTGACCATAATTAAAACAATAATTCATCCTTTCCTCGCAACGACCATGGTACGACCGACCATAAAATTGGCTAGGAGGATAGGATGATGTGAATTGGGCCCCATTGGCCCGAGATTGGACACTTTGTTCCCTAGAAGCATTACCAATCTGAAAATGTCCATTTACCAATGGATTTGGGTTGGAAGCACTAGCCATAGCATAGGAGTTAGTACCCACCAAAATCTTTTCCTTAGACCACTTAGCACGATACTGTTGGCCTCTTTTTTATTTAGAAAACTAAGACCTCTTACTTTGCCTACTTCTCAACTTTGCCTTATTCTGCCTCGTACTAATAGGTTTGGACTGGTGTGACATAGTTGTCACAATCTGGATCAATAGCTGAATAGAAGGTCAAAACTCGGCATTGGTAACCCCTCCTTGAGGTAACCAAGCATAAGTGCCACCTTCCAAGCATGAGTGCCACCTTTCGAGGTAGGGTCAATGGGGACTGGTGGAACTCTATGGGGAAAATACAAAACTACGATCTTTGACCGAGTCTGTGCCCTATGAGTTGGACGAGATCCATCCATGGCATCCTCAAGTGGAACAGGTGATTTTCCATAAACTTTAGATCATTTAGAGGATATGATCTGAAAAGTAAACCAAAGAAGATTTAGGGAAGAGTTCAAATCCATAGATTCCATAGCCCGAAAGTAGATCAACAAAAAATTTAAACATTCCTAAATGCCTCGTAGCCTCCTAATTATTAGTGTGGTGCACAACAACCCATAAGCAAGACTCTACTCAACACGTATTTGTTGACACCCCATGATACCAAAACCTAGGCTCTGATACCAACTTGACACGACCCAAATTGGGACCTTGTCTTAATAGGCATCTCAAGTCTAACGGGGATTAGAAACCACCCTTGAAACCCAATCCAACCAATAAACATATATCTTGAGTCAGATGAATTCCGACTATATAATAAGATGGAAAATTAGAAGATATAATAACTTTAGGATAAGTCTATACCCAAGACCAACCCAACTAAGTTAATCCATCCAGTAATCAACCAACCAAACCCAAAACAATAACCCAATGTATATTGTATATAAATCATAACCATTCCATACCCAAGTACACAGTTGTCTATACAAAGCCTTTAAACCAAAACAAAGAATACTTAGTCAAGACATGCCCCCGATTGTAGCAAAAAAACAAAGTCTAAGAGAAAACTATAATATGTCAAATAATCCATGACATGAAATGGATGCCTTTTAAACTATGGAAACTTACCACTTCAATCCAACACCGACTGTTCCTAAATTCGATCAATAAGTAGGAGGAGAAGTATGGCCGGCTCCTACATCGCACGGGGATAAAACCGCTCGAAGACGGGTTAGCGGGTAAATGCTAACATGTACTCAGGATAAGTATAAAATAATTCAAACCTTTAAAACAAATCAAACAATCATGTGAAGACATTTTTGTACATATATATATATATATATATATATATATAAAATCCATGTCGAGAAAGGGAATTGGGTTTAGCATAAACTTTGAAATCATTAAATTGGGATGTGTAGCCTTGCCGTTCAGAATTCATCCATGGGCTATATGGGGTTAGCGCCACTTGCTGAAAGGGCCTCGACGCGTGTTTGCTGCATGAGATAGAGAGACTATGAGATGACTAGTACATCTCCAAGAGTATATGTGTGACATCATGCACACGGTCACCATGACCAACCTCACACTGGCAAATCGTGAGTTTCTAGTTTTGGTCCCCTGGGACCTCCGCCTTCCATGACTTGGCTAAATATCCCGCTTTAGTGCCCAAATTAAATCATTCACACACAACCAGCCATTTAGTCAATTTCTTTCAAAATCCACTTCGTTGATATCGTCATACCAATACTAGTTGAAAGTATAGACATGCCATTACCTTTATCAATCAACCATTTATATGATTTTTGGGGCTCTAGCCCATCGTCCAACAAGGACACTCATTTACCTAAAGGTCTTGGGACTGGAACCCATTTTAATTAATTAAACAACCAAGGTTTTCATTTAAACCATTTCATGGACAACAAGGCCTTTAGAAATCCATTTGTAGATCATTCATGCATATTAAGCCATTGCCTTAGTTCAAAACACCATTAACATGTGACTAGTTATTTCCTTGACATTTTCACAACACCTTGTGGGCACACCTTTAACAAGAACAAACCAAGGTAAGAAACACTAAGATTAGGGTTGCCCATGACCCATGTATTAAACCATAATTAACAAGTACCCACATATACAAACCATCACCAAAACATATTAAATTATTATTTAAATCAAGAGTATATAATACTCAATAATATGCATAAAAACCCTCAATATTGGATTTCAAAACCACCATTTATGATTCATAATCAATGTTTAAAACACATTAAAATATGTCTTTAGTTAGAACAAACAATGAGGGAGGAGTACATGTCTTATACAAGAAGATTCACGCAAGGAAACTTGACTCTTGAGCACTATAAAGAATACTTATAGAAACCCTAGCCTCCAATATTCAAGAGTAAGTTTGAGAGGGTATTTGGAATGTTTAATCCACCAAATGAGTGTTATGAGAGGCTACAATAAGCTATATAATGTGGGGATGTAAGGTTTTTGGGGTGGGAAATATCTGAAAAGCCCTGAGCTTAATGATTTACTTCAAAGGAACTTTTCACACTAGGATAATGATCATGAAACTTATATTTATATAGAAATAATTGTATTCAATTTTATACTCGTAGAAACAACTGGTCAAATTTTAGGCCGAAAATGCAGGGTGTTACATTATTTCCCCTGGAATCATTCGTCCTATAATGATGTATAGGAATATTTTGAAGCTTTAGAAGTATGGACCAAAGTATGTAACTTCACATTAAGAATTGTCCCTCAATGAAACACGTATAGGAATTAAAATAAAAGGGCTTAATAGCATCACCAAGTATATTATGTAAGCACGAATCATACGATAATGAAACCAATGTAGTACAAAGTCTAAAAGACCCAAAGCTCCTAACCCCTAGCAACAAAATCAAAATAACCAAAATTTTACCAAGGTCCGCATTACGTACCTTATCGCGGATCATAGCCTCCGTGTCGCGAGGCTATTGTGGAAGCTCAATGCCTCAATGACCCAAAACTACCCGAACTCCATCCAAAAATTCTGAAACTCTTTCAAGTTATCCTTTTTAACATACCCAAACATAATTTGAGTAAAAAATCGATGCTTCAAGTATGAAAATGTAAAAAATAAAATGATGGAAACTTTGAGGGTCTTATACTAGTAGACCTTAAATATTGTAATACTTCCCAACTATGATTTTAGCTACTAATACCACACTTTGCCATTTCAATCTAACAATTCCCCCACAAAATATATTGCTACAAGATCCAGAGTCTAACCATACATTGCTTCCATACTAAATTCTAATCCGAAGTTAAATGGTGCTAACTTAAGCTACGGGGCTTTATACCTTACATCCATCCAAGAATACTACTCCATCCTATCACTGTAGTAAAAAAACACCTTGTCTTATATAAAGTAGTAGCCATATAACACCATGGTTTGTGTAACTATCAATCAAAATATTCAAGCCTATCCTTACTACACCCACTTTATGGATCCCCTCATCAAAAATAGCAATTTAAATCACTTTCACAGAGATTTCCACCACATTATCCCCTCCTAACTATTCCACATAACAAAAGTTTCATCTTTCTCTTCTTGCTTTATCTATAACCTTAGTTCTTGCAGCCACACCAAACTTTTTCAAGAAAGATCAACTACTCTATAATCTAGAACATTACTATGCTTCCATAACCACCACCATTCTGACACTAGGAAAGCAGTTGAGGGAGTAGAGTACGAGCTTCAAAAATAGGAGTAATACTATTTCGATACAACAACATATTTACTGCACCACTCAAGTTGGGTTTGTGATGTAATATATGATCCAATAAGCACGAAGGGATCCACACATCAACAAACTTAGATCATAGTTAGAGGGCCAAAACATAGATATAAGATTGTACAGAGAACTAGAAACGTATGCATACACACCTTTTGAATATGGAGGATGTTGGTAGAATGTCCCCTTAAACTGAAATAGAAGGAATTTTCTACAATATGAATTGATTTATCATGACTCGCCCCTGAAACTTAGCACCATGATAAAATTCAAGATTTGCATCATCTCCCCCTTAGCTCAAAGGTCACTATCCCAATCTTAAAAGTGTATCCCCTCACTAAATCTATACGCACAATGGCCCACACAATTTGGGGAAGGGTATCACTATGCACAAGAACACAAACTCTCCTCAACAACTTTAATATGAAAATAATAAATTATTTCTAGGAAATACCCTTAGGGGACACTAATCATAACTTCCTCCAACCCCCAAAGTCATCGCCTTACAACTACTATTCATAGGCATAGACATCTACGCTTCTAAGCACTTAACACTCTATTTTCAGCTCCTTAGAAAACTAGCATTACAACTCTAATATCATATCCTCATAATTTAACAAGATTTTAAAACTATACCAAGAGTTCATATAGTCTATCTATTTCTCCCTCAATTCAGCTCTACATAACACCATATAATAACTCCCTAGACTTCTCCATACTAAGAAATTTAGGAACATAATCCAGGCATACATAACACTCATAACTCAAGACCGAGCACACTTTATTCTTATAACCTAATGTTCTTATCCATCTAATAATTTAGCCATCATTTCTACTTCAACACTATACCTCATGCATATATCATAATGACACACTCCAATACTTTATAAGTCATCAACATATGCTCTTTCACACATTATATCAAACCTACTAATTCACTCCCACAAATTTTTTATCACTATCCTTGAGCTAGCATTCTCATCACCATAATTAACATCTAAAGTTCAACTTAATGTCTTGTAACAATCATGGACCACCGATAAAATATCCCGCATAAAATACTAGTCCAAAAATAGATAAATTCACATAAACTCCTTATTTAACTTAACTGTGGTCCACAAGCACATTCTTCTCACCACATTACTACTACACCTTATTATTCATTACCCATCTTCTCACATACCAAACTAACTTACAATTACTAGATAAATATCAAGGGACCTTTAGCATATTAAAACTACCTAATAAGGAAAGTCAATCTTAATCTTATCACCTAACCCCCTTATTGTCTATGGAATATTCACCTCCTTCATATCACATCCACTTACACATGTATACACCCCAACTATCTTGATGATTCTATAAACACCACTGAGTCCCCTCTTTCTATGACCTCCCTAAGTGAATGCCAAATTTATAAATTATTAGTCGACCAATATTTTTATTTAGAACCTATAATTTACTTCACTCTACCACTTCTAGTCCTCATGAGCTAATTCTTATTTCAACTAAAAAGGCAAATATTGCAACTAACCAATATCTTTTATCGACTATCATAAGGGCAAATTACTTAGCTAACATAATAAGAGTATACCAACCCCAACACCTCATATAAAGGTCATGCAATTATAAATTTCTCCTTTTCACTAAGATGTTAGCCTCACTCTGAATTCAAAAAATGTGACTTTATACCACTAACCTCGGGACCATCTCAATACTCATAGGTCATAATACTGTAATTTATACTACCTCTAAGATAGAAATATTATCACAATATTTAAATACAAAACCTTTTCCTTAAGCGAGACATCTTCAACAAAGTTTTCAAAAAGGATAATTTTACACATCTTACCTCAGGCTGAAGAGAATGATTCATGAAGTTAGAGGTACCTGCTTACACCAATACACCTTGGCTCACTAACGGACTTCTTTCAAGTCCTTGAAATATTTTATAACTCTTGATAACTCATTCAAAAAGGACCACACTATTAGAAAGCTAATACTTCACACTTATATCATTTCAATAATGAGACATAACCCACAAAATAGAGCAAAGACGGAAGTTGGATAACTTTCATATGGACAACACAATCATATGATCTAGAGTACGAAAGAATGAGAAACATCTCCTAATTTCCTCATAGCTTCCTAATTATAAGTGTGGTGCACAACACACCCACAAGCAAGACTCTACTAGACACGACTTTATATATACCCCATGACACCAAAGCCTAGGATCTCATAACACTTTGTAAAAAGTAAAACCAAGGATGGTCCATGACGGGCATCCGAAGTCCATCGAGGACCAGAGATTGCCCCCTGAGCCTTTTCTAATGTAACTTAGAACACCTAGTAGTAGATGGACATTAATATAAAACAAATGTATTAAGAGATCTAAGAAGGTTATGTAAAGGATCAAAATTTAAAATGTACATAATATCCAAGCCCACAATATCATCAAAGTCTCTAACAAAAATTTAGTACAAATAAAGTATCAGGATATGCCCCCGACAATAGCCACAACTAGATTAAAGAGAAGTATATGACATAAGGAAACCAAATCATGAATATAGTCTCTTCCGAAGTATAGAAGCTCACCACTCCAGTTTGACTCATGAGCTATCCTATGATTTCCTAGTCACTATGCAGGAGTAGTAGTAGCATGTCCAGTGCCTACATCATATGGAGATACAATATCCGAGGATGGTTAGTGGTTGGTGCGCTAGCATGTAACTCAGGGATAAGAAAGTATAGTAATGCCATGATCCATAATATGAAAACCAGTAAAACCAGTGCATATCATCTCATACAATACATATCTATATATATATATTTTATATGTCGGGTAAAGAGAAAAAGGCTTAGAACGCTCTTCAAAACTTTAACATGGACTATGTATCTCAACCATGATAAACATCGACCCACAGGCTATATGGGTTCAGCTCCTCCTAATGAAAAGGTTCTGGTGTGTGTTAGCCATATAAACCAGAGGTCAAGAAAGACCAATGCCCCGACCCCATATCAATCTAAGACACAATATATGTATATCAATAGTTTGAACCATTCACACGGGTCATCAAGACCAAACCTCATGTCAGCAAACATGAGTTTCCAGTACAAGTTATCCAATACCTACAACTTCACTACTTTGCTACATAACCCCCATTAAGCTCAAATTAAAACAAGTTTCACATAACCCATTAATTAATCAATGAATCAACCGTTAAGGCACACATATGGGTATCATCATACCCTTACACTTGCAAACTTATCTTTATGCCATAAAGATAGTATTTAATTTAGGTGAATGAATCAAACCCTTTTAGTTTATTAAATTAAGTGTGGAGAAATGCCTCGACTTCCTTCTAGTTCATTGAATGAAAACATAGCCAACAACGCTTTTAAAATCCATGTTCATTATTTAAACTCTTTAATACATGCAAATACATAGGTGGATAAGTCAAAATAAGGGATGAAATCATACTTATTAACAATTTCACAAACAGGTTGATGGCACATAATTTTCAAAGCCATATATCAAGTCAAAATCATCAAATTGGGTCTGATATAGAGAGTGTTCTTGAGTCAAGCTTTAGTCTGTAACTGAATTACTCATTCTATAAGAGTAATGTTTTATTCTTGCTTTAAGAGTGCTTAGGTAGAGTTTCCTGAGCTTAAAACTAGTTAGAGTTAACCAGTGTTGAGAGAGTCTTGGTAGAGTTGTCAAGGTGAGGTTGTAGTATAGTTCCTACAAGCAGGAGGAGCCTAGAGTTAGGTTCAAGTTCGAGTCTGTAATCAAGAGGTTGATTATAGTGAACTTTTGGAGATCTTGTGAAGTCAAGTCTTAGTTTTTCCTCCCTTGAGCAAGGAGGTTTCCATGTTAAATTTTGTTTTTTATGTTTCCTGAACTATTTTTTTATTCTTGGTTAATTTGCTGTTTTATTACCTATGAATAATTTTGAGGGACCTAGTCCCTCACTGTGTGGTGCAACCCCTAAGGTTTCAATAATTTGTATTAGAGCCAGTTCACTCTAAAAGGTTTACACCTAGAGTACTTTCATCTTTATGGCTTATCTACCTAATCTGGAAGATTGGCAATCTACACTAGACCACTTAGATTTAATGGGTATTACTATGAGTGGTGGAAGATCAGGATGTACGACTTCATTATGGCTAAGGATAGTGAGATGATGGACATAATTCTTGATGGTCCTCATGTTCCTATTAGAGAAGTCAAAGATGGAGAAATAACAAGAATGGTTGTCAAAAGTCGAAGGGAGTTCAATGATGAAGATAGGAAGAAAGTTGAAAAAACTACAAGGCCAAGAAACTGTTAGTTTGTGGCATAGGACCTAATGAATACAATAGGATTTGTTCATGTGAAAATTCTAAGGAGAGATTGGATTGCTTGAGGACTTATCATGAAGGTACCACTGATGTGAAGGATTTAAAAGTAGACATGCTGAATACTTAATATGAAACCTTCACTATGAAAGAAGGTGAAACAATACATGAAATGCATACAAGATTCACCTCTATCATAAATGAGTTTCACTGCTTAGGAGAAGTGATTCCATTTTACAAGCAAGTAAGGAAGATTCTTGGTGTTATTCCTAAGTCCTGGGAAAGCAAAGTGGATACCATAACTAATACAAGAAACCTAAAGATCCTCTTTATGGATGAACTTATTAGAAATATAAGGACCCATGAGCTCAAGAAGCAACGAAAGTTAGAGAAGAAGGAAGAAAAAAGAGAAAAATCTTTGGCATTAAAGGCTTCAAAACATGATTCTAGTGAAGAATACACTTATTTTTCCTATTTGGCAAATAGGATTGTTAGAGCAATGGAGAAAAATGGTCAGTTCCAAAGTAGAGGAAGTAACAGTAAAAAGTAAAGTAGTGTTTAGGTGTGTCACAAATGTGGATGTACTGAACATTTCATTAAGGACTGTCCAATGCACAAATTGGATTATCAGGAGTATCTTAAGACCAGGGGTGACAAGGGAATGAACAGGGACCAGGTCCCTAAAAAATCAAGAAGGATGACTGTAGCTGATTATGCAGTAAAGCAAGCTCTGGTAGTATGGGGAGATTCTTTTAGTGAATCTAATAAAGATGAGAAGTTTGGTGATGTGTCCATCCTATTTGTGTAAGATATTCCAATTATCTATGACTCCTTGTTTGCTTTTATGGCCAACATAGAAGATGAAGGAGAAAATGAGTTAACTATTTCAGATATTAAGAAAAATCTAGATAACTACTCTAATAGGAATATAGAAAAGCTTGTAAGCCTATTAATTGATTCTGTATGAGAACTGACTATTTAGAAAAATGAATTATAGGAAAAAGTAGAGAATCAAGAGCTTGAATTGACTACTTTAACCCTCCAGATATCTGAAACTGAAGAAATAGTCTCTAAATTAAAATCTAAGAATTTGAGTTGTATGAGTCAAGTGAAGAAGGTAAATGATTTATATGGTAAATGGAAGAAGTAAGCTTCAAGACTTTAGATTTATCTTGAAGAGATATTGAGAGATTTTCAAAAACATCTTATGTCTGCACTTCAAAAGAATGATGAACAAGAAAATGACCTAGTCCGGTTATGAGAAGAGCTTAACAAATATCTTAAATGGATAACATTTTCACAGATCCTTTATAATTTGACTAATCAAGGTGTAAATAATTGTAAAGGCCTTAGTTATCAAGGAAAAATTCAACTTGTTAGATCTCAAGAAAAGGCTGCTCCTGATACCAAAAACAATATACACAAACCTTTATGTACTCATTGTGGAAGTGATGGACATTTGAAAGAAAGGTTTCAGCATTGGCTTAAGGCTAAAATAAGTAGTACAAAATACATTCATCAAGAAAATTCTTATCCTAAGGGTTTCAAGTCCCTAAAAAAGGTGAAGAAGAACTCTCTATCTAGATTGGCCAAAAAGAATTTGATCAAACTATTTTCCTCCTACTAGCAACTCAAACTCAAGTGGGCTCCCTAAGTCAATAAGTGATCCTGGTTCCAGGTAAGAGAAAGGGGATTGTATTCAGGAATGGGTTATTGATAGTATGTGTTCAAATCTCAAATGCTGTAAGGTCTGATTGTGTGCTCTCTCTCAAGACAATTCAAGAAGGATGTGTTTCATTATGATATAGATAATTTAAAAGGACTTGGTACCTGATAGAACATAGCTAAAATTTTCAAGATAAGAAGAACTCTATGGAATGAATACAAAGGGTTGGTGATGCTAAAGATGAAGGGCAAAAGGATGAATGGTGCAGAGAAGAATTGTGATGATTCAAAACTCTAGTAACTGATACTAACTCAAGTAGAAGATCAATAAGAAGGAGTCATGTCAAAATTCTCATGGACCTGGTCCTTAGGAAACTCATCTTAGAAGGAAAAACTTCAACAGTATGAATAAAGTCAATTCTAGGACCTGGTTCCTAGACCTACTTTGAGAACATGCTTTTAAATAAAAAGGGGTGTGCAGAGGCTAAAGCATAGATTGATCAAACTGAGTCCCTCTCCACAAAAATTGGCTATGATAAGGAGACAAGTATCCTTGATAAGGTTGTGCGTATTAGTCTAACTTAGTACCATGCCTTTGCAGATATACACCTATGGAAAAAACTTTAGAGGAAAAATGTTGAAGCAAATACAAGTTGATAATTCACTCAAGAAAGAGAGGGACCTAAGTCCCATCTCTCAGGTTAGTACCAAAATAATGTGCATTAAAATTCATAAAATCTCTGTGTAAAAAGGCCATGTGTCTTCTTCTATCTAAACAAAAGTTGTCAATTAAACAAATGTGAAAAGTCATACCTTTTTAATTACATGCGTCAGTTCAAAAAGGGTACCTCATAAATGTCAAACGATCACTTCCTTAGATACAAAATCAAGATCTTTATATTTGTTTCTCTTCTAAAATGACTCAAATCTTCCTACTAAATCATTCCCCATCTCTAATCTAAACTATTACTTTTTCCTCTAACAAAAATTCAAAATGACAATAATTCCATCATCCTCAACCCCTATAAAAGAATTATCCTCTACTCATCCTTAAGAATCTCAAAGTTCCTTATCAAGTAAGCCTCCTCCAGATATTTCAGAAAACCTAAGTGAAACTATTTATGTTTAAACTCCTATATTCATTAATAATCTTATTGAGTTAACCTTGGAAGTTGATTTAAATCAAGGTCCTGACTCACAAATTGAAAAAGAAATTTCTCAACCCGAAATTCCCTCTTCCTCAGAAGAACCAAAGTCCCCCAATGTTTCATAAATTACTATCTCCTCTGAAGAATTTGAAGGTACTAAAGTTTTAAAAAACTTACTAGTACCTAGTTCCTCTACTCCCTCTGAGTCAAACCCAATATTTTCCCAATTGGTTGATGAAGAGATTTATATAAATAAGTCTAATCCATTTAGTAGCATAAATTGGGTAGCGGAAAATTTGCTTTTGCTCGCACATTATCCCAAGGAAAGCTCCGACAGTGTAGAAAAGCAAATTAAAGGAGAAAAGGATGAAGTGAAAGGAATTAAAGTTTTACTACCTCCTAGTGAGGAGGGTTAGGAGGATGAGGATGAACCACTTCTAAGGTGGTCAGTAAGGAAATACAGGGACAGTAAATAAAGGAGAAAATAATTGACTCTAGTGTATATGTTACAAGATTTTATTCCACTAGGGGGTTTCAAAAAAATTGCTAGCATATGCTATGAAGGAGAGTAAATCTTCTACCACTAAAATAAGAAGACTTAAGAAATCAGTTGTAGTGGAGGAAGAGAATGTCAAAATTATAGGGGTTGGATAAGATTAGAACATTAATTCTGATGTTGCTGCTTCAACTGATAAGAGAAGACAAAAAGTTCATATTGCTAAGGGGACCAGGTCCTCCAATTCAAAGTCCTGTAGTCGTGCAGGAAAGGAGAAGAAAGATATAACTGTAAAGAAGAACAAGGTCTTTGAGGGACCTGGTCCTAAGAAGAGAAAGACATTGATTGAAAAATTGAGTAGTAATCCCATTACAAGAATAAAAGAGGAAGATAAGAAAGAGGAGTCTATAGAAATAAAAAATGCAGTCCTAAAAACCCAAAAAGTGCTAAATGGCAGAGTGTTTGATACCAAGATTTATTAGAAAGCTCGGATGGTGGAGTCGGTAGAGTATGTTAGGAACCAGAGATGGCTATATCTTTTGGAGGAATTAGCACCAATAGTTTTTGAAAATAAAGTTTGAGAATTCAATTATTTAATAGATTTGTCAAAAAATAGGTTGAGTCTGACTGCAAGGTGCAAGAGAAAAAAATAAGACTGGATAAAGAAACATTGGGAGAAATTTTAGATCTAACTGTTATGGGTGTAAGGACTATTGTGAAGCAAAAACTGATAACGCTCAATCAACAGCTCTCGTAGGAGTGTAAAGCGGTCGTTTAGCAAATATAGAACCCAACTGGGTTGGGTATCGATCCCACAGGGAATAGCTTGGTCAACAAGTAAGCAACGATTACTAGACTTTTAGTGCAAGTCTCGTAAGTAGGGGGGATTGTAATGTGTAACCAAAATATTAAAGTAAAAACTGAAAATAGCAAAGTAAACAGAAAGAATAGTTATTAAGTTGTAAACAATGAGAATTGAAGAGTTGGGGTTATGTCTACCTTCTGAGTTATACGTCTCTATTGGCTATGAGTGTGTTGAATTCCGACATGCATATGCTTATAGAGAATTGTATTCGATGGTAAATCCAGGCGTCTTTCGACCTATTCGAGGATTATTTCACTTTAACTCTTTCGAGCTTAAAGCGTGTCTAATGGTACGAATTCTCCAAGAGGTTAATCCAGTTACGGCACTAACTTTTAATAGTGGATGGGACCCTACTGCCTTGACATTATCTCTTTTCCAGCCAGATAACCTTTCTTTCGAACAAGTTAAATGTTATACTGGCGTATTCTTGCATTTGCAACCACAAAGAATTTAGGTTAAGACAAAGAGAATAATGATATAAGCAGCATACGTGTCACGAACTCACAAACTCATAGTAATAGATAGTATCTCATTCGGCTTCCATAACCCCAACAGAGAAGTTTAGTTACCCATGAGTGCGAAGGAAATCACAATTGACATTGTTATTATACCACAATAAGAATTTCGTGTAGTACAAGTGTGGTAGGCGTTAGGCGTGATTTCTTGTAAGTAATGTTTCTCTTGTTGCGGAAATTAAGAATTGAATAGATGAATAGAAGAAGAATAAGAAGTAGAATTAATAGAAGGGTTAGAAGAAGAGTTATAGAGTAATAGAATTAATGAGGAATGAATTAGTAGTATGAATATATCTAGCAAAATAGGGTATTTATAATACCCATATCCTATTTCTACTAAGCTAATGAAATACTTAACCAAATCCTACTAAGATAATGAAATACTTGACCAAATCCTACTAAGCTAATGAAATACTTAACCAAATTGTACTAGGTTAATGTATCATTATCCTAATCATAATAAATTACTGCTAGTCCCCAAAGTCTTCAGAATTGCTGTTTTAGCCTGGGATAGGTTTCCCATGCATCACTTTTGGTCCTTAGGCGTCCAAGACTCCCTTTTCTCCCCTCATGAAGCTTTTTTTGGCATCAAGTTATTCATAAAATGCTGAATTCTGCATCATTTATACCT
Source organism: Capsicum baccatum var. pendulum (assembly GCA_030864225.1). Taxonomy (NCBI): domain Eukaryota; kingdom Viridiplantae; phylum Streptophyta; class Magnoliopsida; order Solanales; family Solanaceae; genus Capsicum; species Capsicum baccatum. The sequence goes on along the minus strand of CM061560.1, from coordinate 89,970,995 downwards.
GAAACTTTGCTAATCATGTTCGTTAGCTCACTTACAGGAAAAAGGACTAAAAGTGCATGAAATATATAATTTGTTCTCAAAACTAGGCTAAAATATGGGTAAAATATAGCACTATAGGCGTGTGAATTCGCCTATCATCAACACCCCACACTTGAAGCTTTGTTCGTCCTCGAACAAACTATCATGTCCATCTAAACATCAACTTAGGGTTTCACAGTATCAACACAAAATATTCATCAAGACAAGCACAACAATTATCAACAAAGAGTAGTTCTCCGATCGTTAGTAGAAACAATTTAACCTATAGCATAGAATCGTGATGGTAGTTAATTCGTATCCAAAAGTTAAGGTACAAAGAATCATACACAACTATCCAAAACTCATCAACCATGTGTGTCTCACAATATGTTACCCATAATCACTCACAAGTATAGCATCTTTTTCAAACATGGGTATAAAAATATCCTTGCTCTCGCTCTCTCAAAGAATTCATATGCAGAAACTGATGACCATAGGCTTGCCCTTAGTGTAATGCTCCACTAAATGTCAGAATGCTAGGCTTAGGATCAAGTTGGTCTTTTGATGGTTGTAATGTAGGCTAAGGGACAGGTAGGACTATTTTGGCCAGAAATAGTGACTATGTTCCTAAGCGCTTTAATACATCACATTGTATCATTAACACTTTTCTTTCAAACAACCTTTCTACTTTCTTTAATTCTACCACCCATTTTCTCCTCTTTTGTTTTTCAATTTTATGCAACTTTTCAGCTTTCCTTTCCTTTTTCTTTTCATAACATACCTCTTATGATAGCACTTCTTTTTCTTAACAAATTCAAGCACCATTACATTCTAAAGAATCATACTCACCCAATTTCCTCTTATTTTGTCACATGACTTTATACTTTAAAGCACTTAGGAATTTGGATCAAATTATGGTCTTAAAAAAATGGATTAGGCTTTCATATGAGGCTGTCAAAGAAAATAGGCTAAAGGCTCAAAAGGGTTTAACAAGGATGATGTCCATGGGTAGGTTAGAATGAGGGTAACTAATCACAGGTTGCCAAAGAAATGCCTAAATCATCTCCTAAACTTGCACTCTTTATTTTCGCTTTACATACATACCGGGCAAGTTCTACCGTCAGCCACAAGCATAGAATATACTATTATCTCACACACACAAGGCACTTGGTCGACTTTATTGAGAGTAGTATAGACTCTTATCCCAACAGATAAAGGAATTGAACCACACAATATCACATAGTGAGTCACAATTAGAGCCTAAACGTCTCAATAGTCCTAATGTTAGCACAAACTCTTGTTATAATCTCATGCTGCCTATTAGAATGATTTTATGTGAAGCTAAGTAAGAAAAAATTTACTACTAAAAAAACAAAAAAACCAATTTCGAAAAACAACAAACTAAGCAAACAAACATAAATAAATGCAAATGCGGATAGAGAAGTAAAGCATGCAAATACCACCACCCCACACTTAAGCGGGACACTGCCCTCAGTGGAAAATAAATATGAAGAACCTGGTCAGTCGGACTCCTGCTCTATGTCGGGGGTCATACCCCCTTCGTCTGAATCATCATGGGAGTCGGCGTCATCAGAATTCTCCTCCATGTCGGAGTCTGGCATGCGTCGATCATCATCGGTCGGCACATCATCATCAAGAGGTTCCTCAAAGTATGTACCTACTCCACACATCTCCCTCGCATGCATATTCATTGGATAGTCATGGTCCAGCTGTTGGAGCTCTACAACAGTTGGAACACGACCTCCGCTCATCATGGTGAACCGTGTCATGCCATAAAGATGACGGAAGAAACTCTTATCTCGAGCATGTCTCTCTGCAGTAGTAAGGTTGACACCATATGTTGTTTCAGCATCTTTGACCTTTATGAGGTCAACCTTCTTCGGGTTATGTGGGAGTTTGTGATCAGCTGGTTCCTCTTCGATGTCCTCCTTCTACAAGATTGCTGTCAACAGGTTGCCAAAGGTGAAGTGGGACCGCTTGTGTAGTCTGGCCTTCCGCATTGTAGAATGAATGATTGCCCCAATGTTGATAGGGACATTCGTCATCAATGCATATACCAGGCACACTCTATCTCTTGTTATCTTGGTGTATTGCATCCTAGGAATAAGGCAAGAGTTGACAATACGTAACCATATCCTTGCTTCCCTATTCAAAGGAGCATAGGGAAAGGTGTTGTGTCGTCCGGTGTCTTTTTGTCTGCTCCACCTTGCCATGGATCTACTTCCACAAAGTGTGTGTCGAATTTCTCTATAAGGAGGTCTGCTGTACAGCTCTTTGAATGGTGATGGACTGACTGAAGGCAAGCCAAGAAAGGAGTTGATCAAATTCGCATTGAGTTGTAAAACTTGACCCCGAATCTTGACTTCGCTGCCTGTGCTTTTCGGTGATCAGTTGGCATAAAATTCCCTTGTTAAATCAAGATTACATTCTCCCATGTCGCGGAAGATGAAATCCTGATTTAATGCCATGATTTTCGCCAACATGCGCGGCTCCTTCTTCGCTAGGCTGTCCTTGTTGATCAAGTCGACATGAACATATTTTCCTTCCTTGTTGTTCCTATACCATTCCTTGGCTTCCTCCCCAAGAACCCATTTTATTCTAAACATGCGGTGTGGTAATTGCATTGAGGATGATTCTCCTTGGTCCTTGCGACCTCTTTTCTTGCCCTTTTGGGAAGTGGTAGCCTTATCTTGTCTTGCTTTGGGTGCCATTATACCTGCGATGTAAATAATGTTCCTATTAGTATCAGCTCGATATATACAATCTATACACAAGCAGTAGGGGTACCCCCCACACTTAGGTTGTTGATATAGATTAGTGAAGTGAAAGTGGTCGATTACTTAAACTTCGTCTTCATACGTTTTAGGAGCTATATTCCGACAAGGAAATCAGAGATGTATCACTTATTGCAACCCTTGAAATACTTTCATGTTAGGTATAACAAGACTACTACATAGGGATTACATCCTGGTATAGTTTCTATCAATAATCACAACCTCCTATGTCGGTAGGCAACTATAAGTCTTATCCAGATGAACGGGATCTTCTAATATGTAGGTATTCAAGTGACAAGGTTATGTAATGTTCATGACTATAGCGATTCCGCAATTAGTATAACAATGCATCAAGATTAAATTCAAGTCGGAAATAGTTTAAGATTACCTAACGTATATTTTCACTCACATAGTTTTGTATCAACAATTCAAACACATTAACGTCACCAATATTTCTTCAAGATGTAGCAATTCATAATAGACATAGCAACGTAGTACTTATGAAAAATAGATGAAGAATAAAAGAGTACTTATGTGATTGAATCCTTTGGAGATGTTCTTGTGAAGTGGGAGAGCAAAAAGAAAAATTTTGAGATGTTTTGGAGAGTATGTGCGGCGCCTAGGTCAAGTTTCCAATGTGTTTATGTTTCAAGACTAAGTCCCCTTTATATAGGAAAAGAATGGATCGGGTTTTGACCCATTTAAAATCGGTTTTGGAGACAAAAAGTGACCATAGGCGGCGCCTTTAGCTTTGCCTATGCATGGTATAGGCGGCGCCTAATGCAAAGCATTTGCTAGCATAGGCGGCGCCTAGTGCAATGCCTTTAGTGACCATAGGCGGCGCCTTTATCATGGCATATGAGATTTCGAGACCAAATGCTTTAGCATAGGCGGCGCCTATGCTATAGCATACTTGAGCATGGGCGGCGCCTATGCCTTTGCACACTAGATTCCGAGACCTTAGGCTATAGTATAGGCATTGCCTTGTTCGTGGCCTAGATTTACCTAGGCCTAGCCTTGCTCGATGCCTATTTTGTCATGAGCAATTCTCAATCCATAGACTTATGCATCTTAATTCCAAACTTACCACCTTTACCATGCACTACGTCCCAATCGTCATTTGAAACCAATCTCCTCGTTGAATACCTCTTGCACCTACAATTGCTCAAAACCAATGAAAATGATTAGTACGATGGGTTGCCTCCCACTAAGCGCCTTAGTTTTGGTCGTGGAATGACTCTTATTTTTGGATTTTCATTTATCAAAAGCAAAACAAGTACTAGAGCAAAAGAAATACAAAACGATAAACGATAAACGATAACCGATAAACGATAACCGATAAACGATAAACGATAAACGATGGGCTGCCTCCCATCTAGCGCCTTATTTATTATCGTGGCTCGACATAGTTACCTCGAGTACTTAGACTTTATCGAGATAAGTGATGGCCATATAATTCATTGAGTCAAGAGGACCGATATAAGGTTTAACACGTTGACCATTCACCTTGAAGACAACACCATTATTGTCTTCCAATTCGACTACTCCAGACGAGTAGACTTGGATAACTTTGTATGGACCAGTCCACTTAGACTTTAACTTACCTGGGAACAGCTTCAATCTAGAGTTGAAGAGAAGCACCATATCATCCTTTTAAAAGTGTCGTCGAACAATCCGCTGATCATGATACTTCTTCATCCGCTCCTTGTATAGGTCTGACCTTTCATATGCATGGACACGGAACTCATCTAATTCGTTCAGCTGCTCCAACCTCAAATTCATCGCATCATCACAATTCAAATTCAATTGCTTCAACGCCCACAAAGCCTTATGTTTGAGCTCAATGGGTAAATGACAAGACTTCCCATAAACTAGTTGATAAGGGGACATGCCGATGGGTGTTTTAAACGCAGTCCTATACGCCCATAGTGCATCATCTAGCTTCCAAGACCAATCCTTCCTATTAGCATTTACCGTCTTCGCAAGGATTTGCTTGATCTCCCAATTGGAAACCTCTACTATGACACTCGTTTGTGGGTGATAAGGCGTGGCTACCTTATGTTGCTTGACACCATACTCGGCCAACACGGATTTGAATAGCTTGTTGCAAAAGTGAGATCCTCCATCACTTATGATAGTACGTGGTACTCCAAAGCGAGAGAAGATATTCCTCTTCAAAAATGCTACAACACGCTTTCCCTCGTTGTCGGCCAACGCTACAGCTTCAGCCCATTTTGAGACATAATCTACTGCAACTAAGATGTACTTCATTCCAAACGAATTCACGAATGGACCCATGAAATCAATGCCCCACACATCAAAGAGTTCTACCTCAAGAATTTTCGACATGGGCATCTCATGGTGTTTCGAAATAGCACCTTGTCCTTGGCATTGGTCGCATCTTCTAACAAAGTCATAGACATCTCTAAATATCGAAGGCCAATAATATCCACTCTGCAATACTTTTCTTGCTGTCCGATAGCCTGCGTGATGTTCTCCAACTTGGGAAGTGTGGCATGCTTCCAATATAGCAGGCACCTCTACATGGGATATACATCATCGAATAATACCATCCGCACATTGTCGAAACAAATATGGCTTATCCCAATAGTAGTGCTGTACGTCATGCATAAACTTCCTCTTTTGATGGTATGATAAATTGGCAGGTATTACATTACTCACCACAAAATTTGCAAAGTCAGCATACCATGGTAACTTTTTTGTTATTGTCGCTAGGATCTCCTCGTCAGGGAATGCATCATCAATCTCGATATCAGGCTGCGCCACATGCTCGTTCTCGAGTCTAGATAGATGGTCGGCCACTTGGTTCTCATAACCTCTTCTATCTTTAACTTCGAAATCAAACTCTTGCAGCAGCAATACCCATCGAATTAATCTTGGTTTTGCATCCTTCTTTGTCATTAGATACCTAAGAGCTGCATGGTCTGTATGAACGATCACCTTAGTACCCAATAGATAGGCACGAAACTTCTGAAACGCATACACAACCGCTAGGATCTCTTGTTCGGTCACAATGTAGTTCCTTTGGGCTTCATTTAGGACCTTACTCGCATAGTAGATAGGATGAAATAATTTCTCCTTTCTCTGACCAAGCACGGCTCCAACGGCTACACCACTAGCATCACACATGACTTCGAACGGGAGAGACCAATCTGGTGCTACCATGATAGGGGCTTCAATGAGTTTTCCTTTGAGGCATCCGAGTGCCTTTAAGCAATATTTATTGAAGTCAAACTTCGCTTCTTTCTCCAAGAGCTTGCAAAATGGACTAGCAATTTTGGAGAAGTCTTTGATGAACCGACGATAGAAACCTACATGGCCGAGAAAACTACGAACTCCCTTCACCGAAATTGGAGGCGGTAGCTTCTCAATGACTTTGATTTTTGCTCGATCAACCTCAATTCCTCTTTCGGAGATTTTGTGCCCAAGAACGATAACTTCTTTTACCATGAAGTGGCACTTCTCCCAATTCAGCACTAGGTTGAATTCTATACATCTTTGCAATGCCATACTTAGGTTTGCCAAGCACGCTTCAAAAGTCTTACCAACAACTGAAAAATCGTCCATAAATACCTCCAAAGTGTTTTCAACCATATCAGAAAAAATTGACATCATACAACGTTGAAAGGTGGCTGGTGCATTACATAGCCCGAATGGCATACGTTTGAAGGCAAACGTACCATATGGGCATGTAAACGTTGTCTTCTCTTGGTCTTTGAGTGCAATACAAATCTGATTATAGCCTGAATAACCATCTAAGAAGAAAAACCATCCTTTCCCGGCTAATCGATCTAGCATTTGGTCCGTAAATGGCATTGGGAAGTGATCTTTGAGTGTCCAAGAATTCAACTTTTGGTAATCCATGCATACTCTCCATCCAGTGATGGGTCTGAGTGGAATAAGATCATTCTTTGCATTCGCGACCACCGTCATGCCTCCTTTCTTGGGAACACATTGTACTAGGCTTACCCATGTACTATCAGATATTGGATATACAACCCCCGCGTCTAACCACTTGATAATTTCTTTCTTCACTACTTCTTGCATAGGTGGGTTTAGACGTCTTTGATGCTCAATGGTGGGTGTACAATTCTCTTCAAGCTGAATTTTATGTGTACAAATCCCAGGTGGAATACCAATAATGTCCGCAATGGTCCATCCAATGGCTCTAATATACTTCCGTAGAATAGCAATGAGAGTTGCAACTTGTTGCTCACCCAAATCTGCTGCAACAATGACTGGAAGTGTGTTTCCGCTTCTTAGGAATGCATACTTTAAATGTCTTGGCAGCTCCTTCAATTCTAATGTGGGTGGTTCTTCAATAGATGGCTTAGCTGGTGGTGTGGGTTGATTCTTGAGATCAAGGTCCAGCTTCTTGGGAGCATAGCGATATGTCCCTAATCCTGATAGAGCACCAATAACTTCTTTACAATTTTCAGCATCCTCATTCTGTCCATTCATGAGCACAACCGCCAAAGGGTCATCAATAATTTGCTCTTCTTCAAGTAATTCTTTCTCATCATCAAAGTAAACATCAGCCACCAAAAATACACTCAGATCTTTGGGTTGCTTCATTGATTTGCAAACATCAAAGCGAACTACTTTGTCATTTATTCGGAACTAAAGCTCATTAGCTCTCAAATCAATAAGTACGCTTCCCGTAGCAAGGAAAGGACGCTCCAAGATTATGGGAACTTCTGAGTCTACCTCACAATCCAAAATAACGAAGTCTGCAGAAAAGATAAATGAAGAAACCTTTACCAAGACATCACATAGAATACCAACAGGTTATTTTACCAACCTATCCGCCATTACGAGCCTCAAGTTGGTTGGAGTAGGATCACCCAAACCCAATTTCTTATAGGTAGATAATGGCATCAAATTGATACTGGCTCCTAAGCCACATAATGCCTTGGCAAAATTTAAAGATCCAATGGTGCAAGGAATAGTGAAAGCGCCGGGGTCAGCCTTCTTCTGAACTATTGATCGAGTAGCGATTGCGCTGCAGTGATAAACATCATCTTTCAACTCATAACTTGCTGCCCGCTTCTTTATCAAAAGATCCTTCATAAATTTCGCATACCCAGGCATTTGTTCATGTGCCTCCACCAATGGAACATTAATGGTCAGCTGCTTCAACATAGTCATGAATTTGCTGAACTTTGTATCATCCGTCACCTTCTTCAATCTCTGAGGAAAAGGTGGTGGTGGGTATGGAATTGTTCTCTCCATGGCTTTCTTCTCCTCTTGCTTCCGTTTTTCAGATTTTTCAGGTTGAAAATTGTTGGGGTTGACGTCGTTGACGATAGGATTAGTTGCAGCGGCATCTTCTCCTTTCGCCTTATCATCAATGTCCACTACTTCGTCAACCACTTGCTTGCTTTTTGCTGAAGTTTCCAGCATCTTACCACTTCGGGTAGTGATGGCCATGCATGACCCATCATTCCTTGGGTTTTGCACAGTATCGCTAGGTAAAGTGCCAGCCTTTCTTTGATTGAGTGCTGCTGAAAGTTGGCTCAATTGCTGCTCTATTTGCTTGATTGAAGTGGAATGAGAATCAACTATTTGTTTCATAGAGGACAAATCATTAACTACCTCCGTTACTCCCGCGCTTGTTGCTTCCACTCCTTTCAATATTTTAGCCAGCATGTCTTCCATACTTCCAGAACTAGATGTGGTAGCGTCACGTCTTCCAGGGGGAACGTACAAACCACTCTTTTCATTCTTGTTCTTCCAACTACCTTGGTCCTTGTTTCCAGATTTATCATAATAGTTCCGACCTTGGTTTCCTTGGGTATTACCTTGGAAACCCCCTGATTGTTCAAGTAGTTGGCCTCTTCTTCCGAATTAGATTCGTCTCTTCCTTTAGATGCAATAGCTTTCACTTTTTCGGTCTTCCCTGATAATAAATGCTTTGTAAGAAGATCCACTTGTGTTTTCATGTGCGCCATATCTTGATCACGTTATTCTTCTCTTCTTATTTGGTCTGCAGTCATGCCAATAGATAAAATGGGGCTTGCTACCTCAAAATCCCTGGTATGCCAAGCTCTACTTTGCTTCGTCATACGATCTAGCATATTGCTTGCTTGACCAAAGGTGAGGTCCATAAATGATCCTCCAACTGCATTATCCACCACTGGTTTAGTTATTGAATTCAAGGCTCTGTATAATATCTCCATTAGGTGAACATTATTCATGTGATGGTTTAGGCATCTCGCTAGCTTTGTTTTAAACCTCTCTCATGTTTCATGAAGGGCTTCAGTTGGAAGCTCACGAAAGTTGCTGATTTCATCTCTCAATTGTGCTCTTTTGAATGGCAGAAAGAATCTTTCAAGGAAAGCGACTCTCAATTGCCTCCAATTTGTAATAGAATCAGGAGTCAGCCCATTCAACCATAGAGTTTCCTCCCCAGACAGAGACAATGGAAATAGACGTAATCGAATTGCATTCTGACCAACACCAGGATTGTCAAACGACTTGCATGTAGAAATAAAATTAATGAGATGCATATTCGGATCATCGCCTGCTAGTCCACCAAATAACCTTGAGTTGCAATAACTGAATCATGGTGCTTGTGATGTTGAACTTGGCTCCGGGCGCTAATGGTGGAGGAATAATGGCTCCTGTGGCTCCGGCTCCATCAAGATCATCATCATCGTTGTCAAAAACTGGTTGCATGGGTTACCAATCATACCTAAACCGAGCTTGACGACCTCTTCTATTGGCAGGTGTTGCGATTTCAGCATCATGCCTTGGGTTTAGTAACTCGTCATCACCTAAATTCTCATCGTCAGGATTTGTTGCTCGCCCAGGGTTATTAATGTTTTGTTGTTGAACTTGAGCGGCGACAAGAGCAGCTAATCTCGCCTGTTCCTGTTGAGCAGCCATCCTTTCGATTTCTGCTTGTGCTTCCATTCTGCCAATACGTTGTGGTTCAGGATTGATAGGTAATAACGGTTGACCAGAACTTCTAGTATGGGGCATACACTGAATAAAAACCTGCAGTAAACAAAAACAAAAACTGAAAGTAAAAGTACGAGAATCTTTGACCAAAGGGTCTAGTAATTATCACAAACTTAAATGACACTCGTATTCCCTGGCAACGGCGCCAATTTTTGATAACACTCAATCTACAACTCTCGTAGGAGTTTAAAGCGGTCGTTTAGCAAATATAGAACCCAACTGGGTTGGGTATCGATCCCACAGGGAATAGCTTGGTCAACAAGTAAGCAACGATTACTAGACTTTTAGTGCAAGTCTCATAAGTAGGGGGGATTGTAATGTGTAACCAAAATATTAAAGTAAAAACTGAAAATAGCAAAGTAAACAGAAAGAATAGTTATTAAGTTGTAAACAATGAGAATTGAAGAGTTGGGGTTATGTCCACCTTCTGAGTTATACGTCTCTATTAGCTATGAGTGTGTTGAATTCCGACATGCATATGCTTATAGAGAATTGTATTCGATGGTAAATCCAGGCGTCTTTCGACCTATTCGAGGATTATTTCACTTTAACTCTTTCGAGCTTAAAGCGTGTCTAACGGTACGAATTCTCCAAGAGGTTAATCCAGTTACGGTACTAACTTTTTAATAGGGGATGGGACCCTACTACCTTGACATTATCTCTTTTCCAGCCAGATAACCTTTCTTTCGAACAAGTTAAATGTTATACTGGCGTATTCTTGCATTTGCAACCACAAATAATTTAGGTTAAGGCGAAGAGAATAATGATATAAGCAGCATACGTGTCACGAACTCACAAACTCATAGTAATAGATAGTATCTCATTCGGCTTCCGTAACCCCAACAGAGAAGTTTAGTTACCCATGAGTGCGAAGGAAATCACAATTGACATTGTTATTGTACCACAATAAGAATTTCGTGTAGCACAAGTGTGGTAGGCGTTAGGCGTGATTTCTTGCAAGTAACGTTTCTCTTGTTGCGGAAATTAAGAATTGAATAGATGAATAGAAGAAGAATAAGAAGTAGAATTAATGGAAGGGTTAAAAGAAGAGTTATAGAGTAATAGAATTAATGAGGAATGAATTAGAAGTAGTATGAATATATCTAGCAAAATAGGGTATTTATAATACCCATATCCTATTTCTACTAAGCTAATGAAATACTTAACCAAATCCTACTAAGCTAATGAAATACTTAACCAAATTGTACTAGGTTAATGTATCATTATCCTAATAATAATAAATTACTGCTAGTCCTCAAAGTCTTCAGAATTGCTGTTTTAGCCCGGGACAGGTTTCCCATGCATCACTTTTGGTCCTTAGGCATCCAAGACTCCATTTTCTCCCCCCGTGAAGCTTTATTTGGCATCAAGTTATTCATAAAATGCTGAATTCTGCATCATTTATACCTAAAACTTTGCTAATCATGTTCGTTAGCTCACTTACAGGAAAAAGGACTAAAAGTGCATGAAATATATAATTTGTTCTCAAAACTAGGCTAAAATATGGGTAAAATATAGCACAACCCACAACTTAGTTTATGATTGAAGCCTCAAAAGTGAGTGGGACTTCAAATGCTATAGTGGAAAAAAGTTTCTAAAAAATGAGTTCCAACTAGTATTTGAATTCATTAACAAGGTTCTATTGCCAAGATAAGAGAAGAGGAATATTGCCTCTAGTGTTTGTCTATTTTTGATAGAATGTCTGAGTAAGTTTGAGTTGATGAGTTTGCCTACTCTGATGATAAAGCACAAGGAGAAGGTGATCCATGAGAAGGAAGGGAGACATGGAATTTTATATGGGTACCTCTTGAACAAGATGTTTAATCACTTTGGGATAATTGTGACTAAGTGGATTCCTGGAGTAGTCAAACAAAAGTTCAGTCTTACAACCTTGGTCGATAATGAATGACTGAAGGGAAAGTGGGAATTGTATCCCAAGTGTCAGAATTTTTGGCTACTCGGGAAAGTTTAAGCAAAGTATTGGAAGAGACGAGGATCATTTTGGATGCAAAGGATACTGAGATAGCTCAATTGAAACTATAGAATCAGAAGTTATCCTTGGAGGGACCTGGTGCCACTAAGGAACTTGCAGCAGAAAATACAAAACTCTAAGGCAAGGTTGCAGAACTTACTGGTGAGGTTCAAAGGTTAGATGTTAAAGTGAAGACCCTCACTAAATGGTTGTAGGATTCTCATGCTACTGAGATAGCCAGAATGGAGTTGTTACTAAAATCTATCTCCCCTAAGCCCCCATATACCCAAGTCCTATTTTGTCAATTTCCTGTGTCAGTTTCTAGCATCGTGTTTCTTTTATGGCCTTTACAGAAAGTTATTTGATGTTTTGTTTGGAATAATGTAATAGTACTATTCTTCTCTAAAAATGAATCTCTAATTGTATGATACTTCTATTTCCCTCTATTTTACAAACTGTTCTTCATGTTAGTATTACCCCAGTGGCCATGAGTTAACTAGCTTGTGATTACTATTACTCCTGGTTTACTGTTTTTAGTTTTTTATAATGCCAAAAGGGGGAATATTGATTTCATGTAGAAGGACCCAGATACTTGGTATGTAAATTTTGAATTGTACATATGTATGGCATATTGATATGGGGAATTATGTGATGAAAGTATATGATATGCTAAATAGATGGTATGAAGGAAAATTGACAGGGGAAAGAATGCTTAAATTCAATTTAATGAATGCAAGTATATTGACAGAGGGAAACAATAAAATGCAGAAATGAGATTAGTTTTTAATGTCAATTGACAACAAGGGACCAAGTCCCTAAGTTGCATGATGATTGGAGCATGATGATTGAATGATAGGGGGAACATTCATCTTCAGTAGTAGTAATTACTCTGATTAAATATGATGAATGAATGCTAATGCTTAAAATCTTTGTGGTTAGTTTGTTATCATTACAAAGAGGGAAAATTTCTATATCTTATTTTGATGATGAGTAGCTTACAACAAGGGACCAGTTCCCTAGATCTTCAAGCCTAAATTACAGCTGGCACACGCCTGCATAGTTTTGTCATCTAGTGTAACAAATTGCACTGGTGCTCCTTGTTCTATTTAAGACACCTGGTCCAATTGCATTTTAACCCTAATCATTACTCCACAATAAAAGGTAAACAATGATTCTTAATTGATAGTTTTTGCAATTTGGAAAATCTAAAGAGTGAAAGAGGGAAAAACCCAACTTTTAACATTGCTCAAGTTCTTATTTCTTGTATGTTCTGAAATAAAAAGTGTTCTTGAGTCAAGCTTGAGTCTGTAACTAAATTCCTCATTCTGTAAGAGTAATGTTTTCTTCTTACTTTAAGAGTTCTTAGGTAGAGTTTCCTGAGCTTAAAACTTGTTAGAGTTAATTAGTGTTGAGGGAGTCTTGGTAGAGTTATCAAGGTGAGGTTGTAGTAGAGTTACTACAAGTAGGAGGAACCTAGTGTTATGTTCAAATTCAAGTCTGTAACAAAGAAGTTGATTATTGTGAACTTTTAGAGAGATTGTGGGGGTAAGACGTGGTTTTTCCTCCCTTGAGCAAAAAGGTTTCCACGTTAAATCTTGTGTTCTTTTAGTTTCCTGCATTGTTTTGTGTTCCTGGTTAATTTAGTGTTTTATTTCCTGTGAGTAATTTTGAGAGACTTGGTCCCTCACTATGTGGTGCAACCTTCAAGGTTTCAACAACATAGCTAAAGGTTTATTGAAAACCTTAGATTTATCCATCTAAATCTGCAAAGTATTTTCTAAATATACTTCTTTTGTGATTACTTCTTTCCCTATTTGTCACAAACAATGTGTATGCCAAGAATCTCCCTTACTCGTCTAAAGTCTTGCATAGGAAAAGACTTATTCAACTCTTACTTGAACTACTAAATCCTGTAAGAATTATTAACAATAAACATGCCAAACACAATGGTGTGAAGAAGTCTTCTTGAAGCAAACTTCCTATACCAATTTCTGGAAGCTTTACACATATAATTTTTTTGCTCTTGATTTCAAAACCTCCCGTTTGCTTCATATAAGTTTCTTCATATAAGTCAACATGGGGAAAGCAGTTTAAATATTCATTTTCTTAACCTCTAAATTTAGAATTACAACTAAGCCCCAAAACCATACAAATGGATGACATCTTCTCAATTGGAGAGAATATCTCATCAAAATCAACATTTTTTTGGTTAAATCTCTTTAGAACTAATCTAGTATTGTAATCTTGAACTGGTCTACTATTTTCACGTTTTACTCAAAAAATTCACTCATGTTCAAAGATTTTCTATCTTCAGGTAGTTTAACCATCAAATATACAATTATCCTGCAAGAATTTATTCTTTTCATATTTGACGCGACCTGATCGGGGGCCTTGTCATAATGGGCATCCCAATTCCAACTGGGATCGGAGACCATCCCCGTTACTTAACCCAACCTCCAGCCGCCTGCCCTGAGTTGGAAGAATTTCGAGAATATAGAAAGATAGTGCAACAACTCACATGAAGACTTTGGGATAAGATCACAACCGTGAACAACCCAACTGAGTCGTTGTGATCGACCCAACTGAGTCCCACTATCCCATAACAACAATCCAACCAAACCAAACCGATATCGAAATAAGGGTCATTAACTAGGCCATAACTAAAGATGTTCCAAAACATAATATATTAATCCCAAAATGAAATATGACAGAATAGTGCAAAATTATGTCCAATGATGTCAGCCCACCACCTTATTCTAATGCGAATGCCGACACCACTACTGATCCCGCTCATTCCAACCCATAGAAGTACCACAATGCCTTTAACTAAAAGAGTAATAAAATCTAGTTGGGATATGCCTTCAACCATCAAAAAAACCAATATCTAAAATAAAATCAAAATGTCTAAAAGTGTCCATGACATGAATTGGATCCTTCTAAAAGGATGGAAGCTCACCACTATAGTGCAAGTGCTGATCCCCAAGTCAATCACTATGTAGGAGGAGAAGAATGGTAGGTTCCTGCATAGAGTGGGTAAACAGATGCCAATAGATGGGTTAGCGGGTGAACGCTAGCATGATCTCAGGATAAGCATAAAATAATTCCATTTTTAAAACCAAGAAAAACTATCCATATGCACACAGACATACTTATATATATAACACCATGCCGGGAAAGGGGACTAGGTTTAGCATGACTTGAAAACTATTTCCTGGATTGTGTAGCTTTGTTGTCCTAAACCACCCAGGGGCAACATAGGTTCAACATTCCCTGCTGAAAGGGCCCCAACATGTGTAGACACATGACTAGGGAAGAAAACCTAAGATTACAAATACATTCACAAAAATATAGTGTGACATCATGCACACGGTCACCAAGACCAACCTCACATCAGCAAATAAGAGTTTCTAGTTTTGGTGCCTCGGGGACCTCTACCTTTCACGACTTTGATACATATCCCGCCATTAATGCCCAATTAAAACAATTTTCCAAATAACCAAACCACTAACCAATTATTAACTAGGGCTACCATTATTTCCTTACAAGTATTATCCATAGCCAATCATATATTGGTTTAAAGGGAATTTTAAGTGCCCTTCCATTTACCATATTAAACCACTTGGGGGATTCCATGTACCCCTAGAGCATAAACATTTAGCCATTTACCTTTCCAAGCCATTTAAACCATGCATAATTCCTTTACCAAGTTTTGAAACAAGTAAGAGTTCCATTAAAAGTAGTCAATGCAATAAACATATCTTTATAAGCATTTTGTCAAACATATTGGGGGCATAATATGACCAAAAGCAATTCCAATTACCATTTAACCATTTACATGCAATCCAATCATCCAAAATCACCATTAATACATATAAAAGAACAATTAAAACAATTGAAAACCATAACAAATCATTTAATATCAAAACCCCCAATTCATATTTTTAAACCAAAATCATACAATCAATGAAATCATGAAAACATTCATAAAAACCATGCCTCTAGATAGAATTAACAATATGGGAAGAGAACATGTCTTAAACCAAGATGACAATTGAAGAAAATTACCAAGAAAAAACCTAAATCAATCCTCTAGTTTAAACCCTAGCTTACCTTACCCAAAAGCTTCTGAGAGAATTCTAGTGTTTAGAAACGTTCCTAAGTGTTAATGAATGGAATGATAGGGTAAATAACCTTCAAAGTAGCTTAGAAGTCATGGGAACTTATTAAAATAAGTAGGGAAATGTCCAGAATACTCCCACTTAAATTGCACCAAAATCCTATCACAGCGATACGACTGACCCTCATGAGTCGTACCTTTCCCATACGAGTGGTACCTTCCATTTGTATCCTATCCTTAACCTTTGGATAAAACACTATCTAGAATATGAATCATCCAACCAAGTTGTATCCAAGGATACAATCTGTACACTCCATCTGTATCCCTGGAAAATTTAAATCCAAGAAAGATTTAGAAACTGACGACCATACGAGTCCTGGGTACAACTTGTACCTTAGCTTTCGGCTCATGGTAAGCCACTCGTACTCAGATCCAACCCAAGTAACCAAGTCTAAGATTAAGTTAAGGAACAAACATTCCGTAACCACCAATACGACTTATACCCCTAAGCCATATGCATTCCAGTAACCAAAATCCATCCCACCAACCTATACTGGTCAGCATATGACTGGACTATACTATCCATACCCCAATATATGGATCGTACCTATGAGTCGTATTGGGTCTAGAGATTAGAATTCCATGTAATTTTCTAAGGTACACACACCAAGGTGTTTCAATCTCCCCCTGGTAGTAACGTTCGCCCCGAATATATAGACAAGGTAGGGGTAACCACACGCACGAGTCATTTGCATTATCAAATATATTTCCAGTCTTTAACAAAGCTTGAAAACAAAGATGCAAAGATATTATCTTTCCTTTGACAACTCTTGAAATAAAGATGTGTTGAAGACACATACCTTCTGTATGAATCCCAGGAGTAGAAAACAAATGCAGATATTTGGACTTCATGTCATCTTCCTCTTCCCATGTAGCTTCTTCAACCTTATGGTTTGAAAAAGAACCTTAACCGAAGCCATATCCTTGGTACAAAACCAATGAACCTACCTATCAGACTTCTCAACCAGGACTTCTTCATAAGACAAAGAATCTGAGATACCCAGTCATTTTAAAGAAACAAACGAAGAAGGATCACTAACGCACTTCCTCAACATGGAGATAAGAAATATTTCCAACTTTTCATAATACCTCATGAGGACCCATATACCGGGGGCTGAGTTTTCCCTTCTAACTAAATCTCACTGCTCCTTTCATGGAAGATACCTTGAGGAAAACCTTATCCCCGACCTCAAACTCTAAGTCTCTATGCCTAACATCTGTATAGGACTTTGGTCAACTTTGGGAAGCCTTAAGCCTCTCTCAAATTCCTTCACATTCTCCATAGCCTGGTAAACCATGTTGGGACCAAACATTTCTACCTCACCAAGGTCAAACCAACTAATTGGAGACCTATACCTCCTACCATATAATGCCTCAAAAGGGGCCATACTAATACTAGAATGATAGCTATTGATGTAAGAAAACTATATCAAAAGTAGATGCTCAACCCAGTTGCCACCATAATAAATAACATAAGTCCGAAATATACCCTCTAATTTTTGATTAGTTCTCTCTGCAAGCCCATCCATCTGTAGGTGGAAGGCAGTACTTAGACTAACCTTAGTCCCTAACCCTTTCTGAAAAGATCACTAGAAATGAGCTATAAACTATGTGCTATAATAAAAAATAATTGAAACAGGCACCCTATGGAGCTTTACAATCTCCTAATGAAATAGCTTCACATAATCATCTATCGAGAAGGTAGTCCGCACTGGTAAAAAGTGCGTAGACTTAGTCATACTATTTACGATAACCCAAATCAAATCATATTGAGTTTGAGATCGAGGATGACCAGTAACAAAGTCCATATTGATCACTTACCATTTCCACTTGGGCAGATCAATTTCTTGATACAATCCCCCTTGGCCTTATGTGCTCAACTTTAACCTGTTGACACACCATGCACTTGGCCACAAAACCAGCCACATCCCTCTTTATGCCATTCCACTAATAAATCTCCTTGAGATCATGATATAGCTTACTCGAGCAGGGATAAACAACATAGCATGAGTTATGTGAGTCATCCAAAATCCTTTCTCATAAACCATCGACATAAAAAACATATTGACTCCCTTGGTACAGTAAAGTGACATCAATACCGATCTCAAACACCATTACCTTTTGTCTAGCACTTGCTTCTATTTAATCTCCGCACCAAGAGATGATTGAAACACTTATTGCACCACCATGCCACCATTCTTAGAGTCTAAGAGGAAAACTTAAAGATTAGCCATGTAGTGAATATCCTTCACCAATTCCGACTTTCCTTCCTCCACATGAGCCAAATTCTCCATGGATAACCTGCTAAGAGAATCAGAAACCATGGTAACCTTACCTAGGTGGTAGTGAAGATTTATATCATAGTCCTTGAGAAGATCAAGCCATATTCTCTACTTGAGGTTAAGCTCCCTCTGAGTGAACACATAATGTAGAATCTTATGATAAAAAAACAATCCACGTGAACACTAAGCAAATAATTCCACTATATTTTCAAAGCAAACACAACTGCTAACAACTCCAACTCAAGGGTAGGATAATTCCTCTCATGCACCTTCAATTGGCTGGAAGCATAGGTAATCACCTTCCCATGCTACATCAAAACACAACCAAACCCTACCTGAGATACATCACAATAAACTATGAACCTATTATTTCCTTCCTACAAAGTTAGGATTGGATCCGTAGTTTACTTATCCTTTAACTTCTCAAAAATCCCATCATAAGCATTCGACCAAGAAAACTTAACCTTCTTCTGAGTTAACTTAGTCAAAGGATAAGCTATTGATAAAAAAGTTTTCATAAACCGCCAATAATACATGACTAAACCTAAGAAGCTCCAAATTTTGGATGGAGTCATGGGTTTAGGCCACCTCTTCACCATAATAATCTTTTGTAGGTCCACCATGATTCTCACTAGAAATAATATCACCTAAGAAAGTTACAACGTTCAACAAAAACTAATACTTAGAGAACTTGACATACAACTATTATTCCTTTAAGGTCTATAATACCACAGAGGTGATTAGCATGATCCACCTAACTCTCCAAACAGACCAGAATGTCATCAATAAACAAAATAATAAAGAGATGCAAATACCAACGAAAACCCTACTCATCAGATTCATAAATGCTGCCATAGCATTAGTCAATCCAAATGACATCACTAAAAATTCAAAGTCTCCATACTGAGTACGAAAGGCCATCTTATGGATATCCACCTCCCTAATATTTTGCTGATGGTTCCCAGACCAAAGGTCTATCAACAAAAAGAACTTGGTACCTTGAAATTGGTCAAATATATCATCTATCCTTGGAAGAGAATACTTATTCTTGACTGTCACCTTGTTCAACTGCCTATAGTCGATGCACATCCAAAAGGAACCATCCTTCTTAGGCATAAACAATATCGGTGCACCTCATAGGGATACACTAGGATAAATAAAACCCTTATCAAGAAGATGCTTAAGTTGCTCCTTGATTTCCCTTAACTCAACCAGAGCCAATCGATGAGGAGAAATAGAAATTGGATGAGTGTCCAGAACCAAATCAATATCAAAATCGATTTCCCTATCCGGAGGAAAATCAAGGAAATCATCCAGAAAGACATCTGGAAACTCATTAACCACTAGAATTGACTAGAAAGAAAGACATTCCAAGTTAGAAGCTTTAACCCAGAGCAAGTGATAAAGACAACCTTTAGATATTAACCTTAAAGCTCTAAGATTAGAAAAAAATCTCTACCTAGGAGTTAAAAAACCACCCTTCCATTCTATAAATGGCTCACCAGAGAACCTAAAGATAACCCTATAGGTTCGAAATCCAAGGATATATAAAAGAATACAACCAAAACATACCCAGAATGACATTAAAATCCACCATACCCAACTCAAATAAATCCATCAAGGCCTGCTTTCCACCAATAGAAACCATACACCCCTAATGACTCTAAGTAATAACTGAGTCACCTATTGGGGTAGAAATAGAAAAGGGGTCCAAAATAACTTCCAAATTAAAACCAAAAAATATAACCACATAAGGAGTCACATAGGATTGAGTGGAACCCGGGTCAAGCAAACAATATACATCATAAGAGAAAAACTATAACGTACCAGTAATGACATTAGGTGATGCCTTGAATTGCATTCGGGATGCCAAAATATACAACCTATTCTGACCAACATTAGAACTAGAAGCAATAACAGAAGTAGATGCAACACCACCAAGTGTAGGAGCAGAAGATGAATCCAGAGGAATCTTATTCGCCCCATAGAAACTTTATAATCGGATAATTCTTGAGCCAATGGCCTGCCTGGCCATGCTTGAAGAATCTATTCCTTTCTTCATTATAATAACCTTGATGAGAATGACCACACAACCAATAAAGGGGGCATGAATAAAATGACTAACCTTCGCTTGGCTGAGATTGGGCACCCTGTGCTTGGAAATTGTAACCACTATGATGATGCCTGCCACTCGACTGGTAAGGAGCACTAGTAGAAGAGTAGGAACTAGAACTCCCCCACTTCTTTTTTTTGTCATTTGCCAATATTTTGACCACCCTGAGACTAAGCACCTCCCTGGTTAAGAAAACTACTTCTCTAACCCTGTCTATCACCAAACTCAGTCAACTTTCTATTTTTATCCTCTACTTGCTTACATGAACAGTCAACCTAGAAATATCCATTTCTTTAATCAGTAAGGTAGTCTTTCTCTCCAAAATCAAATCCCAATTTAATCTAGACATGAACTTCCTTATTTTTGCCCGCATGTCAGCAACTAAATCAGGAGCATACCTTGACAATTAGTGAAACTTTAAGGAATACTCCTTGATAGATATCTTCCCCTATTTGAGGTTCATAAACTCCTCCATCTTTTCTTCCCTCAACTCTTAGGGAAAGAACCGATGTAAGAAGGACTTATAAAAAGTATCCCACAAGGCTAATTCTTCTGTATCACCCCTATCACTGTCCCACTTTTTATACTACTGGTATGCAACCTCTTTAAGCAATAAGTAGAAAAGTTTAACCTTCCACATTAGTAGCCTGTATCACTTAAAATATCTTTTCCAATTCATCCAAGAATCCCTGTGGATCCTCCTCCACCTTCACTCCAGAAAAAGTGGGAGGACCCATCTTCATAAATTGGCCCACCCTTGTGGCCTCAGCAGACAAAGCACCAGTTGCACCCTGCTTAACCTGAGTTATGCCCATTTATGAAATAACATAAATAGATTGATGGAATTCTATATTAGTCACCTCGCCTTGAGGAGTACTAGTACAAACTGGTGGAACTCAAGAACTATAAGGTATAGGACTGTGAGATCAAATATAAACCCAGAAGTAGGATGCACTCCTTCATCATTACCCCCAGATAGGATAAAAGAATTTCCTTGTGTTCCAGATCTACGAGGCATGATATAAAAAACAAACAAACAAGTAATAGTGAAGATTCTAAGACATAGACCCTAAGCTTGAAAATAGAATACCAAGAAAATAAAACATTCCTAAATGTCTTATAGCCTCTCCCTTATGGGTGTGGCATGCTACACGCCCTAAAAGGTACTCTACTCAACACGACTTTATGGACTCCCAATTGACCATGAACCTAGGCTCTGATACCAACTTGATATGATCTGACCGGGGGCATTGTTGTAATGAATGCCCCAAGTTTGACCGGGACCAAAGACTATCTCTTTTACCCAGCCCAACCTCCAGTCACCTTCCATAAGTTAGTTGAATTTCAAGAATGTATCAAGCTAGTGTAATAGCTCACATAAAGACCTTTGTGTAGCTATACATACTGGGGACCTTTTAGCAAGGAGAGATAAACCCATATAGTTCGTGGGTAGTTTAGAATGAGAAATCAATATAGCCTAGGTAAAGGTATTAAAAGAATGCTAAAGACCCTACTTAAGTTGCACAAAAATACTATTATAGGGATACAACTGACCCTCACGAGTTGTACCCTTCCCATACGAGTGTTACCCTCCAATCATACCCTATTTTGACAAACACTTTCCATCATATAAATCATCTAATAAATTCATATCCAAAGTATATGATCTATACCTTTCATATGTATCCCTTGCAGATTTAAGCCCAAGCAAGATTTTATAAGACCCTAGGTTCTGACCCTTAGAAAATTTCTTGGAATTCTGGTGTGTGGGCCCAATAAGACTCGAGGGTACAAGCCATATATTGGGGTATGGATGGTAACTTCCAATCGTATACTGACCAATATTGGTTGGTGGGATGGATTTTGGTTACCGGAATGGATACAACTTTGGGGTACGACTCGTATTGGTGGTTATGAATTATTTGGTTCTTTAACTTAATGATAGACTTGGTTAATTAGGTTGGATCTGAGTAAAAGTGTCTCACTGTGATCCATAAGCCAGGGTATGAATTTTACCATGGACTCGCATGATGGACAGTGTTTGAATCTTCATTGAACTTAAATCTGCCAGGGGTATGAATGAAGGGTATAAAACGTATGTTATTAAAATAACTTATTTAGATGAGTCATATGCTAGATTATTTTGGATTCAAGGGTTGAGGCTAGGATACAGTTGGAGAATACTAATCGTATTATAGAGTACAACTCGTGTGGGTCAGTCGCACCCTTGTGATAGTATTTTTGTTCAACTTATGTAGGGTATTCTAGACATTTTCCTACTTATCCTAATTAGCTCGCATGACTTCTAACCTACTTGGTAGGTTATTTACCCAATTATTCCATTCATTAACACTTAGAAACTCTTATAAAATACTCCATAATTCTCTCAAGAGCTTTTGGGCAAGGGAAGCTAGGGTTTCAACTAAAGGATTATTTTGGTGCTTGACTTGGTGATTTCTTTCAATGATCATCTTTGTTTAAGGTATGTTCTCTTCTCTCATTGTTAATTCTAACTAAACACATAGTTCTTATGAATGTTTTCATGATTTAGTTTATTGTATGATTTGCTATGGTCTTAATTATGTAGTTATATGCATTAATCGTGGTTTGGGATCATCAAATTGCATGATAATGGTTTAATGGTAATTGGAATTAGTTTGGTCATATTATGCATCCAATGTGTTTAACAAAATACTTAAAAAGATATATTTGTTGCATTGACTACTTTTAATGGAACTCTTTCTTTTTTTAAAACTCGGTAAAGACATTATGCATGGTTTAAATGGCTTAGAATGGTAAATGGCTAATGGTTATGCTTGAGGGGTACAGGGAAACCCCCAAGTGATTCAATATGGTAAATAAAAGGGCACTTAAAAGTCCCTTTAAACCTCTATATGTTTGGCTATGGATAATACTTGCAAGCAAGGATTGGCATGACCATACCAATATTAATGGCTTTGGTCATTAAATGGATAATGGTTTGGTTATTTGGAAATTTGTTTTAATTGGGCAATAATGATGGGATGTTTAGCAAAGTCGTAGAAGGTGGAGGTCCTAGGGGGGCCAAAATTTGGAAACTCATATTTTTTAATATGAGGTTGGTCTTGGTGATTATGTGCATGATTTCACACTGTATTTGGGGTATGTACTAGTCATCCTAAGGTTTCATTCCCTGATCATGCACTAGATGTATTGGGGCCCTTTCAGCAGGGGGATATAAACCCATATAACCCATGGGTGGTTTAGGAGGGTAAAGCTACACAACTTAAGTAATGGTTTTAATGGCATGATAAACCGAATACTATTTCTTGAAATGGTTATATATATGTATGGTTGTGTGCATATGAATGGTTTTACTTGGTTTTATAAATGGCATTATTTTTTTACACTAAGATCATGCTAGTTGTAACTCGCTAACCCCGTGTTCTGGTGGCTGTATACCTACACTATGCAGAAATCGACCATTATACTCCTCCTACATAGTGATTATCTTGGGGATCAATATTTGGACTGAAGTGGTAAGCTTCTATCCTTTTGGAAGGCTCTATTTTTTGTTAAGGATATTTTTAGACACTTTGATTCCATTTTGGACAATGGTTTTGGCTATGTTTAGGGGCATGTACCAACTGGATTTCATTAATCTTTTGGTTAGAGGTTTTATGGTACTTCTATGGGATAATTAGTGTTGGACTTAGCATTGGAAAAAGCTAAAGGGATGACATTATTTGATGATATTGTTGGTTGCCCAACCTATTTTATTTTGGGATAAATTCTATTATATTTGGAATATCCTTTGTTATGGCTTGGTATATGTCCCTTGTTTTGGTATTGTTTTGTATAGCTGGATTAATTTTATGGGATAGTTGGGCTCGGTTGGGTCGGTCATGGTTGTGATCTAATCCTAGAGTCTTTATGTTAGCTATTACAATATTTTGTTACATGCTTTAAATTTAGCCAACTCAGGATAGCCAACTGGAGGTTGGATTGGGTAACGGGGGTGGTCTCCGATCCTGGTTGGACTTGGGACCCTATTACAACAAGGCCATAGGGTGAATTATGTCAAGTTGGTATCAGATCCTAGGTTCCTAGTCAATTAGGAGTCCATAAAAACGTGTCGAGTAGAGTCTCTTTTAGGGGCATGTAATGTGATAGACTCAAAAAGGAGAGGCTAAAAGGCATTTAGAAATGTTTCACTTTCTTGGTATTCTATTTTCAATCTTGAAGTCTCAGTCCTGGACCTTTTTATAATCTTTGTTTATTCGTCTTTTAGATCATGCCTCATAGATCTAGATCAGAAGGAAATTCTTCTATTCTATTTGGGGGTAATGCTGAAGGGGTGCATCCTACATTTGGGGTTTATCTTTGATCTCACAGTGCTATCGCTGATAGTTCTAGATTTCCACCGATTGCTACTAGTCCTCTTCAAGGTGAGGTGACTAATGCAAAATTCTGTCAATCTATTCATGCTATTGCTCAAATAGTCGCTGCTCAGGCTGAGCAGTGTGCAACTGGTGCTTTGTCTGCCAAGGCCAAAAGGGTTGCCAATTTATGAACATGATTCCTCCCACTTTTTCTGGAGTGAAGGTGAAGGAGGATTCTTAGGGCTTCTTGGATAAAATAGCAAAGATATTTTAGGTGATGAAGGTTACCAATGTGGAGGGGATAAACTTTGCAACTAATAAGCTCAAAGAGGTTGCATATCAGTGGTATAAAGAGTGGGATAGGGATAGGGATAGGGGTTATTTAGAGAAATAAGTCTTGTGGAATACTTTTTCTAAGGCCTTCTTAGATTATTTCTTTCCCCAAAAGTTGAAGAAAGTAAAGATAGAGGAGTTTGTGAACCTCAAGTATGGGAGAATGTCTATCAAGGTATATGTTTTGAAGTTTCATCAATTGTCAAGGTATGCTCCTGATTTAGTGGCTGACATGCGGGGAAGGATGAGAAAGTTTGCTTCTAGGTTAAATCGTAATTTGATTTTGGAGAGCATGACTGCCTTATTGATTAAATATATGGAAATCTCTAGGTTGACTATTGATATGCAGTTGGCAGAGAACGAGAAGAGAAAACAAGAGGAGTTTGGAGATAGGCAGGGTAAGAAGATCAGGTTTTCTAAATAGGGAGGTGCTCAGCCTCAAGGTGGTTGGGATGGTGCAAAATGGTAGAAAAATATAGGGGAGTTATGGTTCCTACTCTTCTTCTAATACTCCTTAACAGTTGAACAATACGCATCATCATGGTGGTGATATTTTTTAGGCGTATAGTGCCCAATATCAGGACAATAGAGGTCAGTCAGTTTTTTCATGTACTCTTTGTTGGTTCTGTGGCAATCCTTATCAAGTTTATTGCGATAAAGGAAAGGACAAATGCTTTAAGTATGTCCAGATAGGAAATCAGCTCAGATATTGTCTAATTAATAATGTTCTTTGGAGGCGAATAAGACTCTTATGGCTTCACTTTTTGCTTCTACACCTGGTGTTGTTGCATCTACTTCTGTTACTGTTCTTTGTTCTAGTATTGGTTGGAATAGGTTGTACGCTTTGGCATATCGATAGGAATCTAAGGCATCACCTGATGTTGTTACTGGTACATTATATCTTTTCTCTCATGATGTATATTGATTTCTTAATCTAGGGTCCACTCTCTCCTATGTGACTCCTTATGTGGCTGTATTTTTTGGTTTTGATTCAGAAATTATTTTTGATCCTTTTTTTGTTTCTACCTAGTTGGTGACTTAGTTATTTCTAAAATATTCTATAAGGGGTGTGTGGTATATATTGGTGGCAAGCAAACCTTGATGGATCTATTTAAGTTTGTTATGGTGGATTTAGATGTCATTTTGGGTATGGATTGGTTGCACTCTGGTTACGTGTCCTTGGATTATTGGACTCATAATGTTCTCTTTTGGTTCCCTGGTGAACTAATTAAAGAGTGGGAGGGTGTTTTTTTAGATCCTAGGGGGAGGTTTCTTTCATATTGTAGAGCTTGGAGGTTAATCTCCAAAGTTTGTCTTTACCACTTGGTCTGAGTTAAAGATTCAAATTAAGAAGGTCCTTTTTTCCAGTCAGTTCCAATAGTTAATGAGTTTCTAGAGGTCTTTCTAGAAGATATTCCTGGTGTTCTTTCTGATAGAAAAATAGAGTTTGGTATTGATCTAATTCTGAGCACTCGTCCAATTTCTATTCCTCCATATAAAGGGGCTCCGACTGAGTTAAGTGAACTCAATGAGCAACTCAAGGATCTTTTGGATAAGAGGTTTATTCATCTTAGTGTATCTCCTTGGGGTACATCGGTTTTGTTTGTGCATAAGAAAGATGGTTCCCTTCGGATGTGCATTGACTATAGGTAGTTAAACAAGGTGACGTTCAAGAACAAGTATCCTCTTCCAAGGATAGATGATCTATTTTACCAATTGCAACTTGCTAAGTTTTTTTCTAAGATAAATCTTTGGTCTGGGTTCCATCAACTAAAGATTAGGGAGTGGATATCCCTAAGATGACTTTTTGTAGTTGGTATGGGAACTTTGAGTTTTTGGAAATGTTATTTGGGTTGTCTAATGCTCCGACGACATTTATAGATCTGATGAATAGGTGTTTTTGTCAGTATTTGGATCTCTTCATTATTTTGTTCATTGATAACATTCTGGTTTATTTGAAGAGGGAGGTGGATTATGCTAATCACCTCCGTATGGTGTTGTAGACCTTAAAGGAACAACAATTGTATTCCAAGTTCTCCAAGCGTGTATTTTGGTTTAACGTTACAACTTTCTTGGGTCACATTTCTGGTGAGAGGATCATGATGGATCCACAAAAGGGTGTTGTGGCAAAGAGGTGTCCTAGACCCACGACTCCATCCGACATTTGGAGAGGCTTACGTTTAGCCGAGTAGTATAGGCGGTTTATGGAAAACTTTTCATCGATAGCTACTCCTTTGACTAAGTTAACTCAGAAGAAGGTTAAGTTTTCTTTATTAAATGCTTAGTAAGGGAGTTTTAAGAAGTTGAAGGATAAGTTATCTTTGGCTCCAATTCTGACTTTGTCGGAAGGCAATGATGGGTTTGTTGTATATTCCGATGCATCTTGGGTAGGTCTTGGTTTTGTTTTGATGCAGAATGGGAAGGTGATTTCCTATGCTTCCAGGTAGTTGAAGGTACATGAGAGGAATTATCCTACTCATGATTTTGAGCTATTGGCGGTTATTTTTGCTTTAAAAATATAGAGGTATTATTTGTATAGTGTTCACATGGATATCTTTTCTAATCATAAGAGTCTATAGTATGTGTTTACCTAGAAAGAGCTTAATCTTAGGTAGAAGTAATGGCTTGAGCTTCACAAGGATTATGATATGAGTCTTCACTATCACCTAGGTAAGGCTAATGTTGTTGCTGATGCTCTTAGCAGGTTATCTATGGAAAGTTTGACTCATGTAGAGAAAGGAAAGTAGGAATTAGTGAAGGATATTCACTGCTTGGATAATCTTGGTGTTCGCCTCTTGGACTCCAGGGATGGTGGTGTGTGGTGCAAGAAGTGGTTCAATCATCTCTTAGTATGGAGATTAAGGAGAAGCAGGTGCTAGATGCTATCTTGATAAAAATCAAGCGTGACATTGGTGGGCAAAAGATAGTGGTGTTTAAGATATGTGGTAATGGTACTTTATGGTACCAAGAGAGGTTGTGTGTTCCTGATGTTGATGGGTTGCGACAAAGGATTTTGGATGAGGAACTTGAGTTGTGCTATGTTGTTCATCCCAACTCAACTAAGATGTATCATGATCTCAAGGAGATCAATTTTTGGAATTATATGAAGAGGGATGTGGCTGATTTCGTGGCCTAGTACATGGTATGTCAATTGGTTATGGTTGAACATATGAGGCAGGAGGGTTTTATCAAGAAATTTGTTTGCCCGAATAGAAGTAGGAAGTGATCAATATGGACTTCTTTACCAGTCTTTCTTAGTCTCAAAATCAATATGATTCAATTTGTGTCATCATGGATAGGATGACTAAGTTTGCACACTTTTTGCCAGTGCAGACTACCTGCTTGGTGGAGGATTATGCTAAGTTGTATCTTCAAGAGATTGTGAAGCTACAAGGGTGCCTGTTTTAATTATTTCTTATCATGGCATGCATTTACATCTCACTTATGGTGGTTTCTTAAGAGAGGGTTAGGAACAAAGATAAGTTTGAGTACATCTTTTCATGCATAGATGGATGGGTAAGCATAGAGAACTATTCAGACATTGGAGAATATGATTCAGTCCTTTGTGATTGATTATGGTGGCAATTGGGTTGAATATCTACCTTTGGTGAAGTTTGCTTACAATAATAGCTATCATTCTAGTATTTGTATGGCCCCTTTTGAGGCATTGTATAGTAGAAGGTGTATATCTCCTATTGGTTGGTTTGAGCTTGTTGAGGTGAATATGTTTTGTCCCGATTTGGTTTAATAGGCTATGAAGAAGGTAAAGGTGATTTAGGATAGGCTTAAGGCTACCCAAAGTCGCCAAAAGTCCTATGTGGATGTTAGGCATAAAGACTTTGAATTTTAGGTTAGGGAAAAGGTTTTCCTCAAGATATCTCCCATGAAGGGAGTAATGCAATTTTGCAAGAAGGGGAAGCTCAGTCCCCGATATGTGGGTCCTTATGAAATTTTACACAGAGTTGGTTATATGGATAATGAGCTGGAGAATCCTTTTAGCTTGAGCTTGGTTCATCCAGTCTTTCATATTTCTATGATGAGGAAGTTCATTGGTGATCCTTCTTTGTTTTTCCATTAGAACGATTGGGTCTCAAGTATTCTTTGTCTTACAAAATGGTCCCTATTGAAATCTTGGGTAGGCAGGTTCATTAGTTGCGGACCAAGGATGTGGCTTCGGTTAAGGTTCTTTGGCAGAACCATAAGGTGGAAAAAAGCTGCATGGGAAGCGAAGGAGGACATTAAGTTCAATTATCTGCATTTGTTTTCTGCCCCTTGGATTCATGCGGACGGTATGTGTCTTCAACACATATTTATTTTCTGAGTTTATTAAAGGGAAGATTAATATCTTTGCCTCTTTGTGTTCAAACTTTTTTAAAGGTTGGGAGTAAATTTTTTATGATAATGCAAATGACTCATGCATGTGGTTACCCCTACCTTATCCGTTATTTGGGGGAGAACATTCCTAGTGGTGAAAACTATAACACCTTAGGTTTTGACCCTCAAAAAATTTCCTAGAATTCTAGTCTCTAGCCCCAATATGACTCGAGCGTACGAGCCATGTATTGGTGTATGAATGGTAAGGTCCAGACGCATACTTACCCGTATTCGTTGGTGGGATGGATTTTTGTAACTGAAATGAATATGACTTAGGAGTATGAGTTGTATTGGTGGTTATAGATCATTTAGTTACTTAACTTAATCTTAGACTTGGTTACTTAGGTTGGATCTGTGTATGAGTGGCTCACTGTGAGCCATAATCCAGGGTATGAGTCATACCATGGACTCGTAATGTAATATCCCGTACTTTTAATAGCTTAAAAAGTTTTTCAAGAATGTTAGAAGCTTTCTTTGAAAGATTAATACACTTTTTTAAACGTGGTATTTTCAAGATTTTTAGTTTTTATAATGTGGGGAATCGAATAAGCTTTCAATCGATACCAAATATGCACAAATCTGACACCCGGGTGAAGAGTTAGAGCCTTTTTAGTGAGACAGTGTATCACCTGAGCCTTCAGCGAGTCGCGGAGATAGCTCAAAGGACAATTGTCAATTTCTAGTGTTGCTTCCCTATAGTGACGCATCGCGCCAAACTTCCTGTTCACAGACAAGGTGGTAACGCGATAGCTCCGCGTCGCTTCACCGTGCAATTTCCCATTTGTCACTTTCTAGTGACTTGGCACGATAGTGGTGCATCGCGCCAAGGATGAAAATCAAGAAATTTTCTCAGAAATTAAAAGCACATCCACGGTTAAAAGGGTCAATTTTCCACCCATATATATACCCCAAAACACATGATTTAGTTATTTTTCACCCAAAATATACTAGTTTCTCTTAAGAACAAGCTAGGGTTTCTATTGGGGATTCAAATTCAAGAAGGTTTCAGCGTCAATCCTCCAGAAATTTCATCCCAGGTATGCATAGTGTTCATTCAAGGAATCCTTTCGTCCATAAAGTCCAAGAATCTCTTTTTAAATTCAAGTGTATGGATTTTTGTATGAATTCCATATTGGGTTTGTGTTGCTCATGTTGATAATAACCAATTGAGTTCTACTCCATGTTTGGTGATAAATTTCACGTGGAATTGAAAAGTAAAGATGTAGATTCATGTAAACCTAGGATTAAAACCCTTGGATGATGAAATTAGATATGAATCATGATGTTTGATTATTGTATAATGTTGTATAAATATATTATGCCTACCATGTGTTTGATTAAATGCCTACACAAAGGAAAAGTGCCCAACTAACATGATATTACAAAATCCCTATGTTTGTACAAGTTTATGCATATCACATGTTTGATGAAGTGCTTCAATATATGAATTATGAATTGTGTTGTTGGTCATATGTTTACATAAGTCATGCTTGTCAATTTCTTTCCATCGAGTCCCAGGGGTACTTACACTCAACTATTTAGCTGTGTGCTACAGCCATGTCATGTTTCACGATACTCTCAGTCAAGCTATGATTCGTAAAACTTAGTCAGTCATGTAACTCAGGAAATCCTAAAAATCTTAGAAATTTCAGTAATCTTAGTAATCTCAATAACCTTAATATTCCTAGTCAATCTCAGTAACTTCAGTATTATCAGTCAGTCATCAGAACTTAGTACATTCCATCAGTCAATGAAACTCAGTAAATTTAGTTTTGTTTAGCTCCGCTAAACAATAAAATTAGTATCAATTCAGTTCAGTAAATCATGTTCAAAGTCTATTCAGATGGGAGTAGGAATTAGCACCGAGTGAACCCAAAGATCGGAACACACACTATCAGATATGGGTGTGATTCTTAGAAGTCATCCTTGCATTTTAGAACTATATAGCCAGCATAGGTTGAGACATCAACTCTGTCCGATGAGGGTTGATGAGGTAGATAAGCACTGTCATATAAGGGCCCTACTATTCTCTTGTGGGGACACTATCAGATGAGGGTCGCCCACAGCTTGTCCTTTACAGTGGCGTAATACTGACACCCTTCCAATTGGGGTTACAGATTGGACCCTAACTCAACTATAATGGCTTATTAGGGGCATGTCGGTTAGATAACTACTTCCCATAGTCTTAGTTACAGATCCCATCTCCGTAACAAAACTCAATTCAGTTCTACAAAAATCCAGGACTATCAGATACAGTCAACTTAGTACAGTACAAAACTCAGCTAGTGCCATCAGTATTAGGACTGTCAGATACAATCACTCATGTTTTCAGTATTCAGACTTAGTAAACATGTTATCATGAATCTAGTTAATAGTACATTAATTTATACAAAACTCATGTTATTATTATTCAGTTTTAGGACGGTCAGATACAGTCAATCAAACCTATTCTTCATAATTAGAACTATCAAAAATAGTCATTCCTTTATCTGCAATATGACATAAGTTCCTCAGTACTCAATAGTCTTAGTCATTCAATATCCCAATATTAGTACTCAGATATTAGTAAATCCACGTTATCAGAATTCATAAGTCAGCGTTATCACGATCTCAGTTATAGTTACGTATGCATGCATGTATTCTCATGTTCATGTTAGTCAGTAGATAGTATTGTTCATGTATATGAACCTATTGCATTAGACCTACCTCACTTGCATACTCGTACATTTGAAGTACTTATGCATTTGCGCTATGGTGTCTTATACCATAGGTTTAGAAGTATGAGCTCTATAGAACCAGTAGCATCCCAGTCCAGCGATCAGAGTTAGCAGTGAGTCCTCATCCTTCGAGGACATGATGATAACATTACTATTTCAGTTTTCAGTTTCTTTCAGTAGTTGGAGTTAGTTGGGGACATATCCCATCAACTCCTTATTCAGACAGTTTAGAGTCTTCCAGACTACAGTATGTTCAGAAAATTATCTTAGTTGTTTTAGTATTGTTATACCATAGTTTTCAGTTAAGTACTAGTATTGAACCTTATGGCCTTTTAGTTCATGTTTCCAAATTTATGATATTATTACATTATTCAGTACTCCATTCACAGATATCAGTCATGGGCTAGCTTGTAGTCCTTTAGGGTCATGGGCACCGTGTAGCATTCCAAGTACGAGATTCCGGGTGTTACAAACTTGGTATTAGAGCCTAAGGTTCAATAGTGTCCTAGGAAGTCTGAAAATCCACATGTAGTAGAGCCTTGTACATGCGTGTGTGGTCCACCACACTTATGTTCAAAAGGCTATGAGGTGTTTTAGGAACAATTTCCCTTCTTTCGGTATTCATATCATTCCAGTGAGCATAGGCTAAAATTTAAACTTTTAGTCTAATCCATTTCTCCCTTTCTTCTGTAGAACATGCCTCCTAAAAGAAGAAACGGTAATCAGTCAGCCTCTCAGCCCAAAGAATCTTTGGGCGAACATATTTCTTATGCGGAGATCAGGGACGAATTCACTAATCTTACTCAGTCAATTGTAATTCATAATGAATGACCAGTTGTCATTTCGGCCAACCCAGTGGCTAATTCAGCTGTAGCCAGGATTCAGGACTTCACCCGAATAAGCCTCCATTCTTTCTTGGGTCTAAGTCAGATAAGGACCCTTAGGAATTCCTAGATCAGGTTTAGAAGGTGACCTACATCATGGGGGTTACTACTATTGAGAGTGCTTAGATAGCTGCATACCAGTTGTAGGATATTGCTCACACTTGGTTCAAGCACTGGAAGTTAGAGAGGGAAGACGATGTAGGGCTAGTTGAGTGGGAAGAGTTGGCTTCCACATTCCTTGATAGATTCTTTTCCCTAGAGATTAGAGAAGCCAAGGTGCTAGAGTTCATCAACCTCAGGCAGGGCAATATGACAGTGAAAGGTATTCTCTTAAGTTTACTTAATTAGCCAGATATGCCTCTCATGTGGTTACATACAGTAGGGCCAAGATGAGTAAGTTTATGTTAGAGGTGAATAATAGCATGGTTAATGGGTGCAGATCGATAATGCTAAGTAGTGGCATGTCTTTATCCATATTTGTGACCCATGCTCAGCAGATAGAAGAGCAAAAGATTAAGATGAAGGAAAAGCACAATAAGAGGGAAAGGATAGGTAGTTTCAGTTTTGCTCAGCCTAAGTTAGGGGGTGGTAGCCGCTCTCAGTATAGTCATAATTTTTTAGTCCCGGCCCCATCTTCAGCTAGTGCACTAGTACCCAAGTTCAAGAATGACATTCGTGATGGGTTGCTAGGCTCTGAGGACTAGGGTAGTGAGAATAGGAGTCATACCTATTCACTTTGCAAAGAGTGTGGTAAGAATTACCCAGGTATATGTAGAGCAGGCAGTGAGGTTTGTTATGGACGTGGTAAGCCAGGACACAGGCTATAGGAATATAGATTAAGGTCTCAGAAGGGAAAAGATTTACGCCAGTAGGACGTCACTTCGGTACCACTAGAGGTTAACGTCAGAACAGGTTTTATACTCTTCAAACTCACCATGATCAAGAAAATTCACCCGGCATAGATTTGGGTATATTATAGGTCCTTCATACTCATGATATGCATTGCCAGACCTCTTGCTCTCATTTTAGCTTATGATTTTCAGCATGAGTTATTCAATCATGAATCAATCCGTGGATGCCCTGTACATCACCCCAGTTTCTCAGTAGAGTAAGCATTCTTAGAGGGACATCGTGTCCTAAGGGGGAGATACCCCATCATTTCCTCAACATTCTCTTGCCTTAAATAATGTTTCTCTTCGAATAAAGAATCCTATTTAGAGTAGAGGGTATTCATAAGTTGACCCTCAAAGTCCTAACCTCAGCTTTGGGCCAAGTATTCAGAGGCTCAGTTTCGTTCATGATGTTCAGTTTGTATGTCATGTATCAGACAAGACTCAATTAGGTTCTCGTATTTTTTCTCATGGATGTTTAGTAAGATGATCTTGGATTCATTAGCATTTTTGGTTAAGGTAACAGTTCTCCTTAGTCTTACTCAATTTCATGTTCAATGTTTATCATAAACTTGGTACTAAGTACCCTTGCATATTCAGCCATTTATTTATATATTAGTTCAGACATGTAATTATGTATTAGACATACATTCTCACTATGAAAAATTCAGTTTATCAAAATATTCAGTCATGTACTTATAAGTCAATTATCATTTATGCATCAGATATGCATGAATTCAGCTTATTAGTCGTGTATCAGATATGCATGTTCAATATGTTATATTCAACCACAAGTCACGTAAGTCATAAAATCATGTTCCATCCTGTCATGTTTAGTATGTGTGTCAGTTTGTATTCTTTCCCTCTCACTTAGTCTCATTTGAGGACAAATGTTCTCAAGGGGGAGATATTGTAATACCCCGTACTTTTTCTATCTTGAAAAGTTTCCCAAGAATGTTAGAAGCTTTCTTTGAAAGATGAATCCACATTTTTAAACATGTTATTTTCAAAATTTTCACTTTTAATAATGTGGGGAATCAAAAAATCTTTCCATCATACCAAATTCGCCCAAATCTGACAGCAGGGTAAAGAGTTAGAGCTTTTTTAGCGAGACAGTGTTTTAACTGAGCCTTTAACGCATCGCAGAGATAGATCAAATGGCAATTATCAATTTCCAGTGTTGTTCCGTGATAGTGGTACATCATTCCAAACTTCTAGGCCATAGATAAAGTGGCAATGCTATAGCTCCACATTGTACCATCGTGCAATTTCCCATTTGTCATTTTTCAGTGACTTGGCATGATAGTGGCGCGTCGCAACGAGGATGAAAATCGGGAAATTTTATCAGAAATTAAAGACGCATCCAGGGTTAAAAGGGTCAATTTCCTACCCCTATATATACCCAATAACATATGATTTAGTCATTATTCACCCAAAATATACTAGTTTCTCTCAATAACATGCTAGGGTTTTTATTGGGGATTCAAATTCAAGAAGGTTTCATCGTCAATCCTCAAGAAATCTCATCCCAGGTATGCGTAGTGTTCATTAATGGACTCCTTTCATCCACGAAGTCCAAGAATCTCTTTTCAAATTCAAGCGTATGGAATTTTGTATGAATTCCATGTTGGGTTTGTGTTGCTCATGTTAATAATGACCAATTGAGTTCTACTCCATGTTTGGTGATAAATTTGATGTGGAATTGACAAGTAAAGATGTAGATTCATGTAAACCTAGGATTAAAATCCTTGGATGATGAAGTTAGATATGAATCATGTTGTTTGATTGTTGTATAATGTTGGCTACATATATTATGCCTACCATGTGTTTGATTAAATGCCTAAACAAAGGAAAAGTGCCCATATAGCATGATATTACAAAATCCCTATGTTTGTACAAGTTTATGCATATCACATCTTTGATGAAGTGCTTCAATATATGAATTATGAATTATGTTGTTGGTCATGTGTTCACATAAGTCATGCTATGCCAGTTTCTTTCCATCGAGTCCTGGGGGTACTTACACCCGGCAATTTAGTTGTGTGCCTAGAGCCATGTCATGTTTCACGATACTTTCAGTCAAGCTAAAATCTATAAAAGTCAGTCAGTTATGTGACTCAGGAAAATCCAGAAATCTCAGAAATATCAGTAATTTCAGTACTCTGGAATATTAATAACCTCAGTATTCCCTGTTAATTTCAGTAACTTTAGTATTATCAGTCAGTTCTCAGAACTCAGTACAATTCGTCAGTCAATAGAACTCAGTAAATTCACTTTAGTTTAGCTCCACTAAATAATACCATTAGTATTAGTTCAGTTCAATAAATCATGGTCAGAGTCTATTTAGATGGGCGTAGGAATTATCGTCGAGTGAACCCAAGGATAGGAACACACACTGGGATCGATCGGACTCATATGCGGCCGATCAGACTGGGAAGGTACCGTTACAAGCACAATCTTGGCCGATCAGACTTGAGGATCGAACTCATATGCGGCCGATCGGACTCAGAAGGTACCATTACAAGCACAATCTTGGCCAGAATGGGATCGATCGGACTCATATGCGGCGTTAATAAATTCTTTGTCGCTATAATCATCACTAGAAGAGCTGGAAGAGTTGGAAGAGTCTGATGAGTCTTCCATTTAAGAGAATAATTTCTCTTTGGTTTCTTCAGAGAGACCTAATTGGTTGATCTTACTCTTTTTACCAGATTTATAATCTTTAGCTCTATGGCCAGTTTTATCACAAGTCCAACAAACGTCATTATTTCTAGAGGATTTTTTTCTAGTTTTTCTACTAGTTTTGTAAGACTCTTTTTTAGAAGATTCTTTTCAAGGTTTGGATTTTTTCTGTGACTTATAGGTTTTTTTCCTATGTTTTTTACTAGAAGGAGAGGATAGATTCGTGAAACTAAAATCTTGGCAGAAGGTTCCTAGCCCATATTTGGAAATACTGTCATTCTTATGTTGCTTCTTAAGCTTAAGGTCGGTGCAGAGGTCTATCCCCATGGTGGTAATGAAGCTTATAATATCCCCATAAGTTAAAATTCCGTAAGGGATTTTTCCCTCGAATCTATCTTTGATTTTGATCCTAACCATGTCAGCGAACAGAGGAGGAAGTCTACGAATAAAATGTTCTTTCCAAAAGTCATTGTTATAGTCAGGTCGAATCATGATTTTGACCAAAAAGGTGTCCTTATACCATCTAAAGTCAGGCAAATCTTTGCAAGTGAGATTGTTAAGGATTTCAAAACTCCTATCTTGAAATAATTTGGGTTCTCCTATAAAATGTCTAGCTATATGATATAGGAGGGTAGCACAGACGTTTTCTATTGCGACCTATTCTAGACTTTCTTATCCACTTTCACTTTTAGCAATGACCGTTTCCATAGTCGTGGCTTCATAAATAAGGCTCTTAACATCATCTGTGAAGTAGTTGTCCCACCAGTGTTTTATCATACCAGTGAATGCTGCTACAATCATTATGGCTGCCTCTTTGTCAGAAAATCCTCTAATTTTATAAGCTGTGATGGCAATGCCCATTTCATGGAGTTTGTTATAGATTTGGTGTTCATCCAAACCATCAACAATCCATTCAGTTATTTCTCTACCATCATGGTTGGAAGTGGAGAGGTAAGGGTTCTCTTTAAACTGGATGTCTGGAGGAGAGGGTCATTTGTAATAGTTTTTCCTAGTAGAAAAATGATCATTGGTGAGTTTGGAAAGAGAGTTCTTTTTCTTTTGGTTGCTGGACTTGACTTTGTCCTTTTCAGAAATTTTGAATTTGAAGAGCTTTTCATTGATTTGCTCTAAGATTTTTCTAGAAACCTTAAAGTCATCGCTGAGATTAGGGAATTTCTCCTTTTGGAACTCAGGGATTCTAAAGATAGGGTTGGTAATGAGGCTAGGGCCTGGAATACTTTTCTCAGGAGTGGGTGAGCTAAAAGAAAGTTTTGAGTTCTTAGTATCTCTTATTTGCTGGGAGATAGTATGAAGGACCTGATTAGTATAGTTGTTTTGTTAAACTATCCTATCTAGGTCTCTGTTAACGGGGCCTGATAGGGTTCTATCATGCTTCTTCTTGAAGGGTGAAGCATTGAGGATTTTATTGGGATGAGGAATTTTTATTCCTTCAAGGGGAGGAGTAACAAATTCAATCACTTTGTTACTCTGCGTATACCATTTATTAATGATAACGTGAAGGGATTCATTTTGGTTTTCTATTCTTCCAGTGAATTCAAACCTTCTAAAGAATTCGATGTTGCATCAAAGCCTTTTCATATCAGCTATCCAGAGCCGACCGAATTCCTTTTGCTGATCTTTAGAATAGGTATTGGTGTACCATATTCTTTTTATTGCATCTTTTGGAAGATATCAGAGGACCTCAAGGTCTTTGAGTTCTGGAATGTACTCCTCATGGGATTTGATGACCTCTAATCCTAGTTCAGTTCTAATATTTTGTCGGGGTAAAGTAGGAGGAGGTTCCATGTCCGAGGCTGTTGGACTGCCTGAATCACAAAGATTTTCTGTTTCTGGGGAATCATGAACCCGCGTATGTTGTTGATAATATACTTTGGGAACAGGACCAGAAAAGTCAACTCCTCTAACTTTTCCCTTGTCATTATCATTTTCTTCGCTTCCCTCCAGGTTTTTTGAGGTAGAAGCTCTGTGCGAGATAGATCTTCTAAAGAAAGAGGTTCTAGAGGCTTCGAAACCTAAGAATTTTAAATCAATAGATCCGTTAGGGTTGTGTGATAGCATCGAAGTGCCAATCATTTTAATGCATAATATCATTCCAAACAAGAGATTTGGGAACGAATATATTACTTCTGTCTTTATTTGCCTCCATTAGGGTTGTAACACCTCTGGGACTTATGAATCTAGCTTTGGGGACTAGAGTTGTACCCATAAGTCGATAATATACTTTGTATATTATTGCTATTTCTCTGGTGTTATCCTTACTGTTCATGCTTTCAGTTTTAACATTAAGTGTTAAAATATCCATGATATTAGGATTGTTGATATCTACCGAGAAATTTGGGTAGCAATTAAAGTATACCGGACCATCGACGAGGTTACTTTGGATGACTCCTAAGAGAGAATCGTCAATGTTTAGCAGACGAGAATCTCTTAGAATAACACAGACAGGGATATCAAGACCTTGTCTAAAGAGTGGCTTAATAGCCACTTGAACAAGTCCAACATGAAGATAATTAAACTGATTTTTAAATCGGTTTATGTCAAGCTCATTTAATAATTGAATAATTTCCAAAGAATAATTAATGGCAACAGTAGACTCAGAGGTCTTGATGTTATGTTTTCTTATAAAACTAAATTTAAAAATCTGATAAGTAGTTTTAAAAGGTTCTTCTGGAATACTCCAGTTTTGAAGATCATTGTTGATATTAGCAATGTGGGTTGCTTGAGAAGACAGATTAATAGTATTTTTAATATGGTTTTTGGAATCCCTTACAAAAAATATTGTCTAGAGACTAACTGGGAAACACAGTTTTCACACAAGAAAGCATACCACAAGAATCTTTAATAATTCAACCTATAATAAATTATATCAATATATCTATGTCCTATGGGATCTAACAAGTCTTAATAGCTATTACTCCTAGTTTTCTCTCAGTGTTATCT
This sequence comes from Capsicum baccatum var. pendulum, assembly GCA_030864225.1. Taxonomy (NCBI): domain Eukaryota; kingdom Viridiplantae; phylum Streptophyta; class Magnoliopsida; order Solanales; family Solanaceae; genus Capsicum; species Capsicum baccatum. The sequence continues at coordinate 89,931,452 of CM061560.1, read as the reverse complement.
AAGCGACGGGACTACCAACAGGGTCAAATGCTTACCTTAGCTGAGACCACACTTTCAGGCTGACCAATGTCTGAAACCGGATATTAATCGGACACCTCAAACACTTTGATAAAACTTAGATACCCCATACTTAGATAAACCCCATTACTGGTATCAAAGCCATGTTGGCAGTATATGCATTTAGCATGAGCAGCTAAATTCATATATTGTCTAGAGCATGGGAAAATAATGGAAATCTGCATAAATGAGATAAATCATTTACTAAAAAATGGGATGATCAGAACCTCAAATTCTCCTTGGAGTTGCTCTGCCTTTTATGTAAATAACAGTGCGGAAAAGGAGCGAGCAACTCCCAGGCTCATAATAAATTACAAGCCTTTGAATGCGGTTTTAAAATGGATTTGACATCCAATTCGTAACAAAAGGGATCTTTTGAAACGAACTTTCAAAGCTATCCTTTACAGTAAGTTTGATATGAAGTCAGGATTCTGGCAGATTCAAATTGCTGAAAAGGATAAATACAAGGCTGCCTTTAATGTCCCTTTTGGACATTATGAATGGAATGTCTTACCATTCGGTCTTAAAAATGCTCCATCAGATTTTCAAAACATCATGAATAATATCTTCAATCCTTATAGTCATATGTCGATTGTTTATATTGATGATGTGCTTATTTTCTCAGAAAATATTGATTCTCATTTTAAACATCTCAACACTTTCTTTAAGATTTTTAAGTTTAATGGTTTACTCATAAGTACAAAGAAAATGAAGCTCTTTCAGACATCTATAAGATTCTTAGGGCATGATCTTTATCAAGGCAGTTATAAACCTATTTATAGGGCCATAGAGTTCTCCTCCAAATTCCCTAATGAAATTAGCGATAAAACCCAACTTCAGAGGTTTTTAAGAAGTCTTAACTATGTAGCGGACTTCATCCCTAACATTAGACAGGTCTGCGAACCTCTTTACAAAAGACTTAAAAAGACCCCAATTCGTTGGAGCTCTGATCAAACTAATGCTGTCATTAAGGTAAAGGAATTAGTCAGAGACCTTCCTTTCTTAGGAATTCCTAACCCTGAAGCCTTTATAATTGTTGAAACTGATGCTTCTGATATTGGATATGGAGGTATCTTGAAGCAAAAAGTTGATGCTAGTTCTTCTGAACAATTAGTCAGATTTACATCCGGAATGTGGAATTTCGCTCAAACAAATTACAACACTGTTAAAAAAGAAGTTTTATCTATAGTGCTATGTATCACCAAGTTTAAAGATGAGCTTATTAATAAAGAATTTTTACTACGAGTGGATTGCAAATACGCTAAAGAAATTTTACAAAATGATGTTAAAAATCTGGTTTCAAAACAAATATTTGCTAGATGGCAAGCTCTCCTATCTAGCTTTGATTGTCAAATAGAATTTATCAAAGGAGAAAATAATTCCCTTCCCAATTTTCTAACATGAGAATTCTTACAGGGCCGAAATGAGACCCACTACACTGGGGAAAATCCCAGTAGGAAGCAAACAGGAACAAACCAAGATGGATAGACCATTTGATCTTCCGTCTGCTTCATCAAACCCCTTGAGACCATCAGTCCCTCAGAGGCATGCACTGAAATAGGAATTACAGTCACCATTTCCGAACAAATATGCAGCTTTTGTAGAATTTCCAAAGCTCTCTCCACCAATGCCAACTAGATTGGTAGATTTGAAGACAAACAAGCCTTTTGATAAAGGGCAATCATCGAGTTCATCTATTCAGTCAAAGAAGAGTTATGCTATGACTTCTCCTGAAACATTCGCATAAGATGTAGACCCCACAGCGGTCAAAACAACAACAACTTCTCCCATCAAAGAAGAATTCAAATTCATTACCACACAAGTAATGCCAATTATTGCTTTAGACAAATAGTATGAAGGATATCCATTAGATCATCTAATCAAGACGGTCTATAATGATAAAAAATTTGTGGATACTGAGAATCCACTTAAAACAAGGAGATATTACGAAGCCATCCTTGTAGACACCGACTCTGTTGAGGTCGAACATTCTATGAATGAAAAGAACTCAAAATACATTGATTATTCTAGGTTCACTATTAAGAGGGTATTAACCCCTTTCAACTGGTTTACAGATCACCTGCATACCCTAATTGCATTATCCAAGCCTCATAGGCCGCAAACTTATGATTGGTACGACTACAAGTCGGCATGGTTTAATTTCTTATATGTCAGACCAGGACACACTTGGTTTATTAAATATTGCCCGGCTATGGTAGATGCCATTATTCCTAGGTGGTTATATGAATGGTGGATATATTTTGGAGGAATCAAAGAAATCCTCCCCCTACAGTTCATTAATTGGTTCAATGATTTCTGTTCAAAAGAAGGGTGTGTAACCCTCCCAGAGCATATTCAGATGTGCAAGTTCTTTATCAAGAAGCGAGTTTCTTACATTTTCTCTTGGAATTTTGCTAAAGGAGAACAAGGTCGTATCAAATATTTATCCAAAGAGATAAAGGTCAAAGGATGGACTCCCAAACCGGTAGCACCAAAAACCCCAAATAAAGGAAAAATGACTTCATCCTCAACCAGTGCTTCCCAGAATAAGAAGGCACTCAAAGAAAAATTAAAGAAGCCTTTACACGATATGGAAAGCCAGGAACCAAATCCAGAAGAAGTGTTACAATTTCTAGAAGAAGCTTCCTCCACGGGAATTAGTGATAATAACGGTGATATGCTAAACCCTAAAGGAATAACTATGGCCTATATGGACCCCTATTAAGAATAGGGAAATGACCCTTTGAAAAGGTAGAGGTTCAAAGAACCGTAATTACTTTTTTTTTTAGAAACTTTTTTTCTAGGTTTGGATTTTTTCTGCGACTTATAGGATTTTTTCCTATGTTTTTTACTAGAAGGAGAGGATAGATTCGTGAAACCGAAATCTTGGAAGAAGGTTCCTAGCCCATATTTGGAAGTGTTGTCATTCTTAAGTTGCATCTTAAGCTTAAGGTCGGTGCAGAGGTCTATCCCCATGGAGGTAATGAAGCTTATAATATTCCCATAAGTTCAAATTCCATAAGGGATTTTCCCCTCAAATCTATCTTTGATTTTGGTCCTAACCTTGTTGGCGAACAGAGGAGGGAGTCCACTAATAAAACGTTCTTTCCAGAAGTCATTGTTATTGTCAGGTCGAATCATGATTTTGACCAAAAAGGTGTCATTATACCATCTAAAGTCAGCCAAATCTTTGCAAGTGAGATTGTTAAGGATTTCTAAACTCCTATCTTGAAATAATTTGGGTTCTCCTATAAAATTTCTAGCTATATGATATAGGAGGGTAGCATATGCGTTTTCTTTCGCGACCTGTTCTATACTTTCTTGTCCACTTTCACTTTTGACAATAACCGCTTCCATAGCCCTGGCCTCATAGATAAGGCTCTTAATGTCATCTGTGAAGTAGTTGCCCCACCAGTATTTTATCATGCCAGTGAATCCTACTACAATCATTATGGCTGTCTCTTTGTCAGAAGCTCCTCTAATTTTATAAGCTGTGATGGCAACGCCCATTTTATGGAGTTTGTTATAGATTTCGTGTTCAGCCAAACCATTAACATTCCATTCAGTTATTCCTCTACCATTATGGTTGGAAATGGAGAGGTAAGGGTTCTCTTCAAACTGGACGTCTGGAGGAGAGCGTCGTTTGTAAAAGTTTTTCCTAGTAGAAAAAAGATCATTGGTGAGTTTGGAAAGAGAGTTGTTTATTGGTTGCATGAGAGCTTCTCATTTATTTGCTCTAAGATTTTTCCAGAATCCTTATAGTTATCGCTGAGATTAGGGAATTTCTCCTTTGGGAACTCAGGGATTCTAAAGATAGGGTTGGTAATGAGGCTAGGGCCTGGAATACTTTTCTCAGGAGTGGGTAAGATAAAAGGAAGTTTTGAGTTCTTAGTATATCCTATTTGCTGGGAGATAGTATGAAGGACCTGATTAGTATAGTTGTTTTGTTCAACTATCCTATCTAGGTCTCTGTTAACGAGGGCTGATAGGGGTCTATCATGCTTCTTCTTGAAGGGTGAGGCATTGAGGATTTCATTAGGATTTCTAGAGATGAAATTAACAGTCCTTTTTGTGCAAGTACAAAAGGTACCGTTACAAGCACAATCTTGGCCAGACTGGGATCGATCGGACTCATATTTGGCGTTAATAAATTCTTCGTTGCCATAATCATCACTAGAAGAGCTGGAAGAGTTGAAAGAGTCTGATGAGTCTTCCATTATAGAGAATAATTTCTCTTTGGTTTCTTAAGAGAGACCTAATTGGTTGATCTTACTCTTTTTGCCATATTTACAATCTTTAGCTCTATGGCCAGTTTTACCACAAGTCCAACAAATATCTTTATTTCTAGAGGATTTTTTTCTAGTTTTTCTACTAGTTTTGTAAGACTCTTTTAGAAGATTCTTATTTCTAGCCTCATCATCTTGGATGTTATGTCTTTTTAGAAAACTAAATTACCAATCTGATAAATAGTTTTAAAAGGTTCTTCTGGAATACTCCAGTTTTGAAGATCATTTTTAATATTAGCAATCTGGGTTGCTTGAGAAGATAGATTAATAGTATTTTAAAAATGGTTGTCGAAATCCATTACAAAAAATATTGTCTAGAGACTAATTGGGAAACACAGTTTTCGGACAAGAAAGCATACCACAAGAATCTTTAATAATTCAACCTATAATAAATTATATCAATAGATCTATGTCCTATGGTATCTAACAAGTCTTAATGGCTATTACTCTTAGTTTTATCTTTGTGTTATCTAAGTGACGGGACTACCAACAGGGTTGAATGCTTACCTTAGCTGAGACTACACTTTCAGGCTGACCAACGTCTGAAACCAGATATTAATCGGACACCTCAAACACTTCGAGAAAACTCAGATACCCCATACTTAGATAAACCCCATTATTGGTATCAAAGCCATGTTGGTAGTATATGCATTTAGCATGAGCAGCTAAATTCATATATTGTCTAGAGCATGGGAAAACTATTTTCACATAAGCTACTCACAACTTTAATCTTTTAATAATGAGACTTCTAATAAATTATTTTAATATATCTTGTTCTATAATGGGGTTTATCTAAGTATGGGGTATCTAAGTTTTCTCGAAGTGTTTGAGGTGTCTGATTAATATTCGATTTCAAACGTTGGTTAGCCTGAAAGTGTGGTCTCAGCTAAGATAAGCATTCGACCCTGTTGGTAGTCCCATCGCTTAGATAACACTAAGAGAAAACTAGGAGTAATAGCCATTAAGACTTGTTAGATCCCATAGGACATAGATCTATTGATATAATTTATTATAGATTGAATTATTAAAGATTCATGTGGTATGATTTCTTATGTGAAAAATGTGTTTCCCAGTTAGTCTCTAGACAATATTTTTTGTAATGGATTCCAACAACCATATTAAAAATACTATTAATCTGTCTTCTCAAGCAACCCACATTGCTAATATCGAAAATGATCTTCAAAAATGGAGTATTCCAGAAGAACCTTTTAAAACTACTTATCAAATTTTTAAATTTAGTTTTATAAGAAAACATAACATCAAGACCTCTGAGTCTACTGTTGCCATTAATTATTCTTTGGAAATTATTCAATTATTAAATGAGCTTGACATAAACCGATTTAAAAATCAGTTTAATTATCTTCATGTTGGACTTGTTCAAGTGGCTATTAAGCCACTCTTTAGACAAGGTCTTGATATCCCTGTCTGTGCTATTCTAAGAGATGCTCGTCTACTAAACATTGACGATTCTCTCTTAGGAGTCATCCAAAGTAACCTCGCCGATGGTCCGGTATACTTTAATTGCTACCCAAATTTCTCGGTAGATATCAACAATCCTAATATCATAGATGTTTTAATACTTAATGTTAAAACTAAAAACATGAACAGTAAGGATAACACCAGAGAAATAACAATAATATACAAAGTATATTATCGACTTATGGGTACAACTCTAGTCCCCAAAGCTATATTCATAAGTCCCAGAGGTGTTACAACCCTAATGGAGTCAAATAAAGACAGAAGTAATATATTCGTTCCCAAATCTCTTGTTTTGAATGATATCATGCATCAAAATGATTGGAACTTAGATGCTATCACTCAACCTCTCCCAACCTATCCAGAGAAATCACAGATCGAATGGGTAATCCAACACCCTGATGGATCTATTGATTTAAAATTCTTAGGATTTGAAGCCTCTAGAACCTCTTCCTTTAGAAGATCTATCTCGCACAGAGAATCTACCTCAAAAAACCTGGAGGGAAGCGAAGAAACTGATAATGACAAGGGAAAAGTTAGAGGAGTTGACTTCTCTGGTCCTGTTCCCAAAGTATATTATTAACAACATACGCAGGTTCATGAATCCCCAGAAACAGAAAATCTTTGTGATCCAGGTAGTCCAACAGCCTCGGACATGGAACCTCCTCCTACTTTACCCCGACAAAATATTAGAACTAAACCAGGATTAGAGGTCATCAAATCCCATGAGGAGTACATTCCAGACCTCAAAGCCCTTGAGGTCTTCTGGTATCTTCCAAAAGATGCAATAAAAAGAAAATGGTACACCAGTACCTATTCTAAAGATCAACAAAAGGAATTCGGTCGGCTATGGATAGCTGATATGAAAAGACTTCGATGCGACATCGAATTTTTTAGATGGTTTGAATTCACTGGAAGAATGGAAAACCAAAATGAATCCCTTCACGTTATCATTAATAAATGGGATACGCAGAGTAACAAAGTGATTGAATTTGTTACTCCTCCCCTTGAAGGAATAAAAATTCCTCATTCCAATGAAATCCTCAATGCTTCACCCTTCAATAAGAAGCATGATAGACCCCTATCAGCCCCTGTTAACAGAGACCTAGATAGGATAGTTGAGCAAAACAACTATACTAATCATATCCTTTATTCTATCTCCCAGCAAATATGAGATACTAAGAACTCAAAACTTCCTTTTAGCTCACCCACTCCTGAGAAAAGTATTCCAGGACCTAGCCACATTACCAACCCTATCTTTAGAATCCCTGAGTTCCAAAAGGAGAAATTCCCTAATCTCAGCGATGACTTTAAGGTTTCTAGAAAAATCTTAGAGTAAATCAATAAGAAGCTCTCCAAATTCAAAATTTCTGAAAAGGAGAAAGTCGAGTCCAACAACCAAAAGGAAAAGAAGTCTCTTTCTAACTCACCAATGATTGCTTTTCTACTAGGAAAAACTATTACAAATGACCCTCTCCTCCAGATGTCCAGTTTGAAGCGAACCCTTACCTCTCCATTTCTAACCATGATGGTAGAGGAATAACTGAATGAAATGTTGATGGTTTTGCTTAACACAAAATCAATAACAAACTCCATGAAATGGGCATTGCCATCACAACTTATAAAATTAGAGGAGCTTTTGACAATGAGACAGCCACAATGATTATAGCAGGATTCACTGGTATGATAAAACACTGGTGGGACAACTACTTCACAGATGACATTAAAAGCCTTATCTATGAGGCCACGTACATGGAAATGGTCGTTGTCAAAAGTGAAAGTGGATAAGAAAGTCTAGAATAGGTCACGAAAGAAGTCGCCTGTTCTACCCTCCTATATCATAGAGTTAGATATTTTATAGGAGAACCGAAATTATTTCAACATAGGAGTTTAGAAATCCTTAACAATCTCACTTGCAAAGATTCGACTAACTTTAGATGGTATAAGGACACCTTTTTGGTCAAAATCATGATTCGACCTGACTGTAACAATGACTTCTGGAAAGAACGTTTTATTAGTGGACTCCCTCCTCTGTTCGCCGACAAGGTTAGGACCAAAATCAAAGATAGATTTGAGGGAAAAATCCCTTACGGAATTTTAACTTATGGGGATATTATAAGCTTCATTACCACCGTGGGGATAGACCTCTGCACCGACCTTAAGCTTAAGAAGCAACTTAATATAAACAGCACTTCCAACTATGGGCTAGGAACCTTCTGCCAAGATTTTGGTTTCATGAATCTATCCTCTCCTTCTAGTAAAAAACATAGGAAAAAATCCTGTCACAGAAAAAATCCAAACCTAGAAAAGAATCTTCTAAAAAAGAGTCTTACAAAAATAGTAGGAAAACTAGAAAAAAATCCTCTAGAAATAAAGACGTTTGTTGGACTTGTGATAAAACTGGTCATAGAGCTAAAGATTGTAAATCTGGTAAAAAGAGTAAGATCAACCAATTAGATCTCTCTGAAGAAACCAAAGAGAAATTATTCTCTATAATGGAAGACTCATCAGACTCTTCCAGCTTTTCTAGTGATGATTATAACGATGAAGAATTTATTGACGCCGCATATGAGTCCGATCGATCCCATTCTGGCCAAGATTGTTCTTGTAACGGTACCTTCTGTACTTGCACACAAAATACTGTTAATGCATCTCTGGAAATACTAAAGAAATCCTGTTTGACATCATAGAGCACATCCAAGATGATTAGGCTAGAAATAAATATCTTCTAGAACTCAAAATATTGATGCTTTCTCATGAAGAAAAGGCCCCCAAACCTATTATTCAACCCTTTAGCATGAAGTAGGTTATGTCTCGATTTGATAAACCTGTGGAACCGTCTATTGCCGATCTTAAGGGTGAAATTTCCACCCTCAAGGGAGAAATCAGAGACCTAAAAATCAGACTTGATCGAGTGGAACTCAACATTCTTACCGAACAAGTTCTAAAGAATGTGTCTCCTCCAGAGAATGTCTCCCCACCAGGGAGTCCTAGAACTTCCCTAATAATCAATGATCTTATTCAAAATGATCATGTCAAAGAGCCAGGTTCATTCCCCGACTCAGATTCTCCCTTTACCTCCGGTACAGCTATCACGACCATTAAAGCTTACAGTGAATACATCGCCGTAAAAATTGTCATAAATAAATACTTCATTCTTAATAGAGTCACCCTGTTTGATACTGGAGCCGATAGGAATTATATCGTCAAGGGACTTGTGCCCACCAAGTATCTACAAAAAAGAACCTCTCATCTACACTCCGCCACAGGGGAAAAATATGAAAATCGATTATAAGCTTTCTAAAGCTCATATCTTTAACAATGACGTTTGTTTTGTTAATGATTTTGTCATCACTGAAGATATCATTCTAGGAATACCTTTTGTCAATCAAATTTGAACTTACACTAGTGATTTTGATGGAATTCGCACAATGATTTTAAATCAAAATCTGTTCTTCCCCTTATTAAGACTCCTCTCACAAGAAGAAGGTAACCTTATTAAAGGGAGGACTGCTTTTAAAATTAACAGACTTTCTTGACACATTTTTTTTCTTAAAGAAAAAATTCAAATAAAGAAAATTGAACAAATTTTGAAAACCCTGGAGATGGTAAATAAAATTGCCAATCTTCAAAAGACTTTCGAAGAAGAAATTTGTTCTGAATTTCCTAATGCCTTTTGGGAAAGAAAAAGACATTTAGTAGAACTTCCATACATTACTGGTTTCAACGAATAGGCCATTCTTACTAAGGCTAGGCCTATTCAAATGAACCAAGAAATAATGGAAATCTGCAAAAACGAGATAAATCATTTACTAAAAAATGGGATTATCAGAACCTCATATTCTCCTTGGAGTTGCTTTGCCTTTTATGTAAATAACAGTGCGGAAAAGGAGCGAACAACTCCCAGGCTCGTAATAAATTACAAGCCTTTGAATGTGGTTTTAAAATGGATCCGACATCCAATTCCTAACAAAAGGGATCTTTTAAAATGAACTTTCAAAGCCAACCTTTACAGTAAGTTTGATATGAAGGCAGGATTCTGGCAGATTCAAATTGCTGAAAAGGATAAATACAAGACTGCCTTTAATTTCCCTTTTGGACATTATGAATGGAATGTCTTTCCATTTCATCTTAAAAATGCTCCATCAGAGTTTCAAAACATCATGAATAATATCTTCAATCCTTATAGTCATATGTCGATTGTTTAAATTGATGATGTGCTTATTTTCTTAGAAAATATTGATTCTAATTTTAAACATCTTAACACTTTCTTTAAGATTTTTAAGTTTAATGGTTTAGTCATATGTATAAAGAAAATGAAGCTCTTTCAGACATCTATAAGATCCTAAGGGCACGATCTTTATCATGGCAGTTATAAACCTATTTCCAGGGCCATAGTGTTCTCCTCCAAATTCCCAAATGAAATTAGTGATAAAACCCAACTTCAGAGGTTTTTAGGAAGTCTTAACTATGTAGCAGACTTTATCCCTAACATTAGACAGGTTTGCGAACCTCTTTACAAAAGACTTAAAAAGACCCCAGTTCCTTGGAGCTCTGATCAAACTAATGCTGTCAATAAGGTAAAGGAATTAGTCAAAAACCATCCTTTCTTAGGAATTTCTAACCCTAAAGCCTTTATGATTGTTGAAACTAATGCTTCTGATATCGGATATGGAGGTATCTTGAAGCAAAAAGTTGATGCTACTTCTTCTGAACAATTAGTCAGATTTACATTTGGAATATGGAATTTTGCTCAAAGAAATTACAGCACTATTAAAAAAGAAGTTTTATTTATAGTGCTATGTATCACCAAGTTTCAAGACGAGCTTATTAATAAAGAATTTTTACTATGAGTGGATTGCAAATCTGCTAAAGAAATTTTACAAAAGGATGTTAAAAATCTGGTTTCAAAACAAATATTTGCTAGATGATAAGCTCTCCTATCTAGATTTGATTTTCAAATAGAATTTATCAAAGGAGAAAATAATTCCCTTCCCAATTTTCTAACAAGAGAATTCGTACAGGGTCGAAATGAGACCGACTACACTGGGGAAATCCCAGTAGGAAGCAAACAGGAACAAACCAAGATGGCTAGACCTTTGATCTTCCGTCTGCTTCATCAAACCCCTTGAGACCATCAGTACCTCAAAGGATTGCACTAAAATCTGAACTACAGTCACCATTTCAGAACAAATATGCAGCTTTGGCAGAATTTCCAAAGTTTCCTCCACCAATGCCAACTAGATTGGTAGATTTGAAGACAAACAAGCCTTTTGATAAAGGGCAATCATCGAGTTCATCTATTCAGTCTAAGTAGAGTTATGCTATGAAGGCTCTTGAAACATTTGCACAAGCTGTAGACCCCACAACGGTCAAAACAACACCAACTTCTCCTATCAAAGAAGAATTCAAATTCGTTACCACTCAGGTAATGCCAATTGTTGCTTTAGACAAATAGTATGAAGGAATCCATTAGATCAGCTAATCAAGATGGTATATAATGATAAAAACTTCGTGGATACTAAGAATCCACTCAAAACAAGGAGATATTATGAAGCCATCCTTATAGACACCGACTCTGTTAAGGTCGAACATTCTATAAATAAAAGGAACTCGGAATACATTGATTATTCTAGGATCACTATCAAGAGGGTATTAACCCCTTTTAACTGGTTTGTAGATCACCTGCATACCCCAATTGCATTTTCCATGCCTCATAGGCCGCAAACTTATAATGGTATGACTATAAGTCGGCATGGTTCAATTTCTTATATGTCAGATTAGGACATACCTGGTTTATTAAATATTATTCGGATATGGTAGATGCCATTATTGCTAGGTGGTTCTATGAATGCTGGATATATTTTGGAGGAATCAAAGAAATCCTTCCCCTACAATTCATTAATCGGTTCAATGATTTCTGTTCAAAATAAGGGTGTATAACCCTCACCAAGCATATTCAGATGTTCAAGTTCTTCCTCAAGAAGCGAGTTTCTTACATTATCTATTGGAATTTTGCTAAAGTAGAACAAGATCGTATCAAATATTTATCCAAAGAGATAAAGGTCAAAGGCTGGACTCCTAAAACGGTAGCACCAAAAACTCCAGATAAAGAAAAAATGACTTCATCCTCAACCAGTGCTTCCCAGAATAAGAAGGCACTCAAAGAAAAATTAAAGAAGGCTTTACATGATATGAGAAGCCAGGAAACAAATTAAGAAGAAGTGTTACAACTTCTAGAAGAAGCTTCCTCCACGGGAAGTAGTGATAATAATAGTGATATGCTAAACCCTAAAGGAATAGATATGGACTATATGGATCCCTATTAAGAATAAGGAAATGCTCCTTCGAAAAGGTAGAGGTTCAAAGAACCAGAATTACTTTTTTTTTAGAAGCTTCTTTTCTAGGTTTAGATTTTTTCTGTGACTTATAGGATTTTTTCCTATGTTTTTTACTAGAAGGAGAGGATAGATTCGTGAAATAGAAATCTAGGCAGAAGGTTCCAAGCCCATATTTGGAAGTGCTATCATTCTTAAGTTGCTTCTTAAGCTTAAGGTCGGTGCAGAGGTCTATCCCCAATGTCGTAATAAAGCTTATAATATTCCCATAAGTTAAAATTCCGTAAGGGATTTTTCCCTCGAATCTGTCTTTGATTTTGGTCCTAACCTTGTCGGCGAACAGAGGAGGGAGTCCACTAATAAAACGTTCTTTCCAGAAGTCATTGTTTTAGTCAGGTCAAATCATGATTTTGACCAAAAAGGTGTCCTTATACCATCTAAAGTCAGCTAAATCTTTGCAAGAGAGATTGTTAAGGATTTGTAAACTCCTATCTTGAAATAATTTGGGTTCTTCTATAAAATGTCTAGCTATATGATATAGTAGGGTAGCACAGACGTCTTCTTTCGCGACCTGTTCTAGACATTCTTGCCCACTTTCACTTTTGACAACGACCGTTTCCATAGTCGTGGCCTCATAGATAAGGCTCTTAACGTCATCTGTAAAGTAGTTATCCCACCAGTATTTTATCATACCAGTGAATCCTGCTACAATCATTGTGGCTGCCTCTTTGTTAGAAGCTCCTCTAATTTTATAAGCTGTGATGGCAACACCCATTTCTTGGAGTTTGTTATAGATTTGGTGTTCAGCCAAACCATCAACATTCTACTCAGTTATTCCTCTACCATCATGGTTGGAAGTGGAGAGGTAAGGGTCCTCTTCAAAATGGACGTCTGGAGGATAGGGTCGTTTGTAATAGTTTTTCCTAGTAGAAAAATGATCGTTGGTGAGTTTTGAAAGAGAGATCTTTTCCTTTTGGTTGATCGACTCTACTTTCTCCTTATCAAAAATTTTTAATTTGGAGAGCTTCTCATTGATTTGCTCTAAGATTTTTCCAGAAACCTTAAAGTCATCGCTAAAATTAGGGAATTTCTCCTTTTGGAACTCAGTGATTCTAAAGATAGGGTTGGTAATGAGGTTATGGCATGGAATACTTTTATCAGGAGTGGGTAAGCTAAAAAGAAGTTTTGAGTTCTTAGTATCTCCTATTTGCTCGGAGATAGTATGAAGGACCTGATTAGTATAGTTGTTTTGTTCAACTATCCTATCTAGGTCTCTGTTAACAGGGGCTGATAGGGGGCTATCATGCTTCTTCTTGAAGGGTGAAGCATTGAGGATTTCATTAGGATTTCCAGAGATGACATTAACAGTATTTTTTGTGCAAGTACAGAATGTACCATTACAAGCACAATCTTGGCCAAACTAGGATCGATCGAACTCATATGCGGTGTTAATAAATTCTTCGTCGCTATAATCATCACTAGAAAAGCTGGAAGAGTCGGAAGAGTCTGATGAGTCTTCCATTATAGAGAATAATTTATCTTTGGTTTCTTCAGAGAGACCTAATTGGTTGATCTTACTCTTTTTGCCATATTTACAATCTTTAGCTCTATGGCCAGTTTTACCACAAGTCCAACAAACGTCTTTATTTCTTGAGGATTTTTTTTATAGTTTTTCTACTAGTTTTGTAAGACTCTTTTTTAGAAGATTCTTATTTCTAGCGTCATCATCTTGGATGTTATGTTTTTTTAGAAAACTAAATTTACCAATCTGATAAATAGTTTTAAAAGGTTCTTCTGGAATACTCTAGTTTTGATGATAATTTTCAATATTAACAATCTGGGTTGCTTGAGAAGACAGATTAATAGTATTTTTAGTATGGTTGTTGGAATCCATTACAAAAAATATTGTCTAGAGACTAACTGGGAAACACAGTTTTCACACAAGAAAGCATACCAAGAGAATATTTAATAATTCAACCTATAATAAATTATATCAATATATATATGTCCTGTGGGATCTAACAAGTCTTAATGGATATTACTCCGAGTTTTCTCTTAGTGTTATCTAAGCGACGGGACTACCAACAGGGTTGAATATACCTTAGCTGAGACCACACTTTCAGGTTGACCAATGCTTGAAACCGGATATTAATTGGACACCTCAAACACTTCAAGAAAAATTAGACACCCCATACTTAGATAAACCCCATTTAGATACCCCATAATCCAGGGTACGAGTCATACCATGGACTCGTAATGTAATATCCCGTACTTTTTATAGCTTAAAAAGTTTTTCAAGAATGTTAGAAGCTTTCTTTGAAAGATTAATACACTTTTGTAAACGTGGTATTTTCAAGATTTTCACTTTTTATAATGTGGGGAATCGAATAAGCTTTCCATCGATACTAAATTTTCATAAATCTGACACCCGGGTGAAGAGTTGGAGCCTTTTTAGTGAGACAGTATATCACCTGAGCCTTCAGTGAGTCGCAGAGATAGTTCAAATGGCAATTGTCAATTTCCAGTGTTGCTTCGCTATAGTGGCGTGTCACGCCAAACTTCCTGGTTACAGACAAGGAAGTAACACGATAGCTCTACACCGCTTCACCGTGCAATTTCCCATTTGTCACTTTCCAGTGACTTGGCACGATAGTGGCGCATCGCGCCAAGGATGAAAATCAAGAATTTTTCTCAGAAATTAAAAACGCATCCATGGTTAAAAGGGTCAATTTTCCACCCTTATATATACCCAAAAACACGTGATTTAGTTATTCTTCACCCAAAATATACTAGTTTATCTTAAGAACAAGCTAGGGTTTCTATTGGGGATTCAAATTCAAGAATGTTTCACTGTCAATCCTCAAGAAATTTCATCCCAAGTATGCATAGTGTTCATTCAAGGACTACTTTCGTCCATAAAGTCCAAGAATCTCTTTTTAAATTCATGCATCTGGATTTTTGTATGAATTCCATGTTGGGTTTATGTTGCTCATGTTGATAATAACCAATTGAGTTCTACTCCATATTTGGTGATAAATTTCATGTGGAATTGAAAAGTAAAGATGTAGATTTATGTAAACCTAGGATTAAAACCCTTGGATGATGAAATTAGATATGAATCATGATGTTTGATTGTTGTATAATGTTGTATAAATATATTATGCCTACCATGTGTTTGATTAAATGCCTACACAAAGGAAAAGTGCCCAACTAGCATGATATTACAAAATCCCCATGTTTGTACAAGCTTATGCATATCACATGTTTGATGAAGTGCTTCAATATATGAATTATGAATTGTGTTGTTGGTCATATGTTTGCATAAGTTATGCTTGTCAATTTCTTTCCATCGAGTCCTAGGGGTACTTATACTCAACAATTTATCTGTGTGCCTAGAGCTATGTCATGTTTCACGATACTCTCAATCAAGCTATGATCCATAAAACTCAGTTAGTCATGTAACTCAGGAAAACCCAAAAATCTTAGAAATCTCAGTAATCTTAGTAATCTCAATAACCTTAATATTCCTAGTCTCTCAGTAACTTCAGTATTATCAGTTAGTCATCAGAACTTAGTACATTCCATCAGTCAATGAAACTTAGTAAATTTAGTTTTGTTTAGCTCCGCTAAACAATACGATTAGTATCAGTTCAATTCAATTTAGTAAATCATGTTCAAAGTCTATTCAGATGGGATAGGAATTAGCACCGAGTGAACCCAAAGATCGGAACACACACTATCAAATATAGGTATGATTCGTAGAAGTCATCCTTGCATTTTAGAACTATGTAGCCAGCATAGGTTGAGACATCAACACTGTCTGATGAGGGTTGATGAGGTAGATAAGCACTGTCATATAAGGGCCCCACTATTCTCTTATGGGGACACTATCAGATGAGGGTCGCCCCACAGCTTGTCCTTAACAGTGGCGCAGTACTGACACCTTTCCAATTGGGTTTACAGATTGGACCCCAACTCAACTATAGTGGCATATTAGGGGAATGTCGGTTAGATAACTACTTCCCATAGTCTCAGTTACAGATCCTATATTAGTAACAAAACTCAATTCATTTCTACAGAAATCCAGGACTATCAGATACAGTCAACTTAGTACAGTGCAAAACTTAGCTAGTTCCATCAGTATTAGGACTGTCAGATATAGTCATTCATATTTTTAGCATTCAGACTTAGTAAACATGTTATCATGAACCTAGTTAATAGTACATTAATTTATACAAAACTCATGTTATCATTATTCAGTTTTAGGACTGTCAGATACAGTCTATCAAACCTGTTCTTCATAATTAAAACTATCAGAAATAGTCATTGTTTATCTGCAATATGACATAAGTTCCGCAGTACTCAATAGTCTTAGTCATTCAATATCCGAATATTAGTACTCAGATATCAGTAAATCCACATTATCAGAATTCATGAGTCAGCGTTATCACGATCTCAGTTACAGTTACGTATGAATGCATGTATCTCATGTTCATGTTAGTCAGTCAGTTAGTATTGTTCATGTATATGAACCTATTGCATTAGACCTACCTCACTTGCATACTCGTACATTTGAAGTACTTATGCATTTGCGCTATGGTGTCTTATACCATAGGTTTAGAAGTATGAGCTCTATAGAACCAGTAGCATCCCAGTCCAGCGATCAGAGTTAGCAGTGAGTCCTCATCCTTCGAGGACATGATGATAACATTACTATTTCAGTTTTCAGTTTCTTTCAGTAGTTGGAGTTAGTTGGGGATATATCCTATCAACTCCTTATTCAGACAGTTTAGAGTCTTCCAGACTATAGTACGTTCAGACAATTATCTCTGTTATTTTGGTATTGTTATACCATAGTTTTTAGTTAAGTACTAGTATTGAACCTTATGGCCTTTCAGTTCATGTTTCCAAATTTATGATATTATTACTATTATTCAGTGCTTCATTTACAGATATTAGTCATAGGATAGCTTGTAGTCCTTTAGGGTCATGGGCACCGTGTAGCATTTCGAGTATGAGATTTGGGGTGTTACAAATTTGGTATCAGAGCCTAAGGTTCAATAGTGTCCTAGGAAGTCTAAAAATCAGCATCTAGTAGAGTCTTGTACATGCGTGTGTTGTGCACCACACTTATGTTCAAAAGGCTATGAGGTGTTTTAGGAACAATTTCCCTTCTTTCGGTATTCATATCATTCCAGTGAGCATAGGCTAAAATTTAAACTTTTAGTCTAATCCATTTCTCCCTTTCTTCTGTAGAACATGCCTCCTAAAAGAAGAAACGGTAATCAGTCAGCCTCTCAGCCCAAAGAATCTTTGGGCGAACATATTTCTTATGCGGAGATCAGGGACGAATTCACTAATCTTACTCAGTCAATTGTAATTCATAATGAATGACCAGTTGTCATTTCGGCCAACCCAGTGGCTAATTCAGCTGTAGCCAGGATTCAGGACTTCACCCGAATAAGCCTCCATTCTTTCTTGGGTCTAAGTCAGATAAGGACCCTTAGGAATTCCTAGATCAGGTTTAGAAGGTGACCTACATCATGGGGGTTACTACTATTGAGAGTGCTTAGATAGCTGCATACCAGTTGTAGGATATTGCTCACACTTGGTTCAAGCACTGGAAGTTAGAGAGGGAAGACGATGTAGGGCTAGTTGAGTGGGAAGAGTTGGCTTCCACATTCCTTGATAGATTCTTTTCCCTAGAGATTAGAGAAGCCAAGGTGCTAGAGTTCATCAACCTCAGGCAGGGCAATATGACAGTGAAAGGTATTCTCTTAAGTTTACTTAATTAGCCAGATATGCCTCTCATGTGGTTACATACAGTAGGGCCAAGATGAGTAAGTTTATGTTAGAGGTGAATAATAGCATGGTTAATGGGTGCAGATCGATAATGCTAAGTAGTGGCATGTCTTTATCCATATTTGTGACCCATGCTCAGCAGATAGAAGAGCAAAAGATTAAGATGAAGGAAAAGCACAATAAGAGGGAAAGGATAGGTAGTTTCAGTTTTGCTCAGCCTAAGTTAGGGGGTGGTAGCCGCTCTCATTATAGTCATAAATTTTTAGTCCCAGCCCCATCTTCAGCTAGTGCACCAGTACCCAAGTTCAAGAATGACAGTCGTGATGGGTTGCTAGGCTCTGAGGACTAGGGTAGTAAGAACAGGAGTCTTACCTATCCGCTTTGCAAAGAGTGTGGTAAGAATTACCTAGGTATATCTAGAGCAGGAAGTGAGGTCTGTTATGGATGTGGTAAGCTAGGACACAGGCTATAGGAATATAAAGTAAGGGCTCAGAAGGGAAAAGATTAGCGCCAGCAGGACGTCATTTCGGTACCACTAGTGGTTAACGTCAGAACAGGTTTTATACTCTTCAAACTTGGCATGATCAAGAAAATTCCCCCGGCATAGATTTGGGTATATTGTAGGTCCTTCATACTCATGATATGCATTGCTAAACCTTTTGCTCTCATTTTAGCTTATGATTTTTCAGCATGAGTTATTCAATCATGAATCAATCCATGGATGCCCTGTACATCACCCCAATTTCTCAGTGGAGTGAGCATTCTTAGAGATACATAGTGTCTTAAGGGGAAGATACCCCATTATTTCCTCCATATTCTCATGACTTAAATAATATTTCTCTTCGAATAAAGAATCCAGTTTTGAGTAGAGGGCATTCATTTTGTATGTCATGTATGAGACCAGACTCAGTTAGGTTCTCGTATTTTTTCTCATGGATGTTTAGTAAGACAATCTTGGATTCATTAGCTTTTTTGGTTAAGGTAACAGTTCTCCTTAGTCTTACTCAATTTCATGTTCAATGTTTATCATAAACTTGGTACTAAGTACCCTTGCATATTCAGCCATTCATTTATATATCAGTTCAGGCATGTAATTATGCATTAGACATATATTATCACTATGACAATCAGTTTATTAGAATATTCAGTCATGTACTTATAAGTCAATTATCAGTCATGCATTAGATATGCATGAATTCAGATTATTAGTCGTGTATCAGATATGCATGTTCAATATGTTATATTCAGCCATCAGTCATGTAAGTCAAGAAATCATGTTCCATCCAGTCATGTTTAGTATGTATGTCAGTATGTATTTTTTCCCTCTCACTCAGTCTCATTTGAGGACAAATGTTCTTAAGGGTAGGATATTGTAATACCCCATACTTTTTCTATCTTGAAAAGTTTCCCAAGAATGTTAGAAGCTTTCTTTGAAAGATGAATCAACTTTTTTACACATGTTATTTTCAAGATTTTCACTTTTAGTCATGTGGGGAATCAAAAAAGCTTTCCATCATACCAAATTCGCCCAAATATGACACCAGGGTAAAGAGTTAGAGCTTTTTTAGCAAGACAGTGTATTAACTGAGCCTTCAGCACGTCGCAGAGATAGCTCAAATGGCAATTGTCAATTTCCAGTGTTGTTCCGCGATAGTGGAACATCACGCAAAACTTCCAGGTCATAGATAAAGTGGCAATGCGATCGCATTGCACCATCGTGCAATTTCCTATTTGTCACTTTCCAGTGCCTTGGCGCGATAGTGGCGCATCACAACGAGGATGATATCGAGAAATTTTCTTAGAAATTAAAGACGCATCCAGGGTTAAAAGGGTCAATTTCCTACCCCTATTTATACCCAATAACATATGATTTAGTCATTATTAACCTAAAATATACCAGTTTCTCTCAAGAAAAAGCTAGGGTTTCTATTGGGGATTCAAATTCAAGAAGGTTTCATCGTCAATCCTCAAGAAATCTCATCCCAGGTATGTGTAGTGTTCATTCATGGACTCCTTTCATCCATGAAGTCCAAGAATCTCTTTTTAAATTCAAGCATATGGAATTTTGTATGAATTCCATGTTGGGTTTGTGTTGCTCATGTTGCTAATAACCAATTGAGTTCTACTACATGTTTGGTGATAAATTTGATATGGAATTGACTAGTAAAGATGTAGATTCATGTAAACCTAGGATTAAAACACTTGGACGATGAAGTTAGATATGAATCATGATGTTTGATTGTTGTATAATGTTGGCTACATATATTATGCCTACCATGTGTTTGATTAAATGCCCATATGAAGGAAATGTACCCAACTAGTATGATATTATGAAAACCCATGTTTTTACAAGTTCATATCATATATTTGATGAAGTGCTTCAATATATGAATTATGAATTATGTTGTTGGTCATGTGTTCACATAAGTCATGCTATGCCAGTTTCTTTCCATCGAGTCTTGGGGGTACTTACACCCGACAATTTAGCTGTGTGCCTAGAGCCATGTCATGTTTCACGATACTTTCAGTCAAGCTATAATATTTAAAAGTCAGTCAGTCATGTGACTCAAGAAAATCTAGAAATCTCAGAAATATCAGTAATCTCAGTACTCTGGAATATTAATAACCTCAGTATTCCCTGTCAATCTCAATAACTTCAGTATTATCAGTCAGTTCTCAGAACACAGTACAATTCGTCAGTCAATAGAACTCAATAAATTCAATTTAGTTTAGCTCTGCTAAGTAATTCCATTAGTATCAGTTCAGTTCAGTAAGTCTTGGTCAGAGTCTATTTAGATGGGAGTAGGAATTATCATTGAGTGAACCCAAGGATAGGAACACACACTATCTAATGAGGGTGTGTTTCATAGAAGTCATCCTTGCGTTCCAAAACTATGTAGCCAGCATAGGTTAAGACATCAACACTTTCTAATAAGGGTTGATAAGGTGGATAAGCACTGTCAGATAAGGGCTCCACTATTCTCTTTTGGGGACACTATCAGATGAAGGTCGCCCACAGCTTGTCCTTACCAGTGGCGCGGTATTGATTCCTTTCCAATTGGGGTTACAAATTAGACCCCAACTCAGCCATAATGGAATATAAAGGGCATGTCGGTTAGATAACTACTTCCTACAGTCTCAGTTATAGATCCAGTCTCAGTAATAGAACTCAGTTCAGTTCTACAGAAATCCAGGACTGTCAGATACAGTTAACTCAGTACCGCATGGAACTCAGCTTATTCCATTAGTATCAGGACTGTCATATATAGTCACCCATGTTATCAGTATTCAGACTCAATAAATATGTTATCATGAACCCAGTTAATATTATATTAATTTATACGAAACTCGTGTTATAATTATTCAATTTTAGGACTGTCAGATACAGTCAATCAGACCAGTTCTTCATAATTAAAACTATCAAAAAACTGTCATTCCTTTATCTGTAATATGACATCAGTTCCTCAGTACTCAATAGACTTAGTTATTTAGTATCACAGTACTATTACTTAGATATCAGTAAAACCATGTTATTAGAATTCATTAGTCAGCATTATCATGATCTCAATTACAGTTACCTATGCATGCATGTATTCTTATGTTCATGTTAGTCTGTCAGTTAGTATTTTTCATGAATATGAACCTATTGCATTTAGCCTACCTCACTTGCATACTAGTACATTTAAAGTACTGGCGCATTTACGCTGTGGTGTCTTATAGCATGGGTTTAGAAGCACAAGCTCTAGAGAACCAGTAGCATCATAGTTTAGTGATCAGAGTTAGCAGTGAGTCCTCATCCTTCGAGGACCTGATGATCACATTACTATTTCAATTTTCAATTTCTTTCAGTAGTTGGAGTTAGTTGGGGACATGTCCCATCAACTCCTTATTCAGACTATTTAGAGGCTTCCAGAATATAGTATGTTTAGACCATTATCTCAGTTGTTTTGATATTGTTATACCATACTTTTCAGTTATGTACTAGTATTGAACCTTATGGCCTTTCAATTCATGTTTTTCCATTTACGATATTATTACTATTATTTGGTGCTTAGTTTACAGATATCAGTTATGGGTTCACTTGTGGTCCTTTGGGGTTATGGGCACCGTGTAGTATTTCAGGTACCAGATTCAGGGCATTATATATATGGTGGATAGTGTTTGAATCTTCCTTAAACTTAAATTTTCTAGGGGTATGGATAAAGGGTACGGATCGTATGCTGTGTCTGAATTTTCCTTGAGCTTAGATCTGCTAGGGGTACAGATGAAAGGTACAAATCATATACTATGAATACAATTTTTTTAAAAGATTTGTATACCGGAGAATATTGATCCAAGGTTTTCGACTAGCATAAGTGTGGAGGATACCAATCATATTGGAGGGTATGACTCGCGTGGGTCAGTCGTATCCATGTGATGGGATTTTTTTGCAACTTAGGAGGGGGTATTCTGTACATTTCCCCACTTATCCTAATAGGGTATCACAACTTCTAACCTAATTTGGAGGTTATTTACCCTATTAATACATTCATTAACACTTTGAAACTTTTCTAAAACACTCAATAATTCTCTCAAGAGCTTTTGGGCAAGAAAAGCTAGGGTTTCAACTAAAGGTTAAATTTGGGGCTAGTCTTAGTTATTTCTTTCTATCATCATCTTAGTTCAAGGAATGTTCTCCTCTCTTATTGTTAATTCTAACTAAAGGCATGGGTTTTATGAATATTTTCATGATTTCATTGATTGTATGATTTTGGTTTTCAAATATGATTTGAAGGGTTTGATATTAGATGGATAGTCATGGTTTTAATTATGCTTTTATATGCATTAATGGTGGTTTTATATCATTGGATTGCATAAGAATGGTTTAATGGTAATTGGAATTGGTTTTTGTAATATTATGCCCCTAATGTGTTTGACAAAATACTTATAAAAATATGTTCATTGCATTTACTACTTTTAATGAAACTCTTGCTGGTTTTAAATCTTGGTAAAGGAATTATGCATGGTTTAAATGGCTTGGAATGATAAATGGCTAATGGTTATGCTTGAGGGGTATAGAGAATCCCCCAAGTGGTTTAATATGGTAAATAGAATGGTAGTTGAAAGTCCCCTTAAACCTCTATATGGTTGGCTATGGATAATACGTGCAAGTAAGGATTGGTATGACGATACCAATATTAATACACCTTGGTTAATAACTAGATATTGGTTTTGTTATTTGGAAATTGGTTTTAACTGGGCAATAATTGTGGAATATATAGCAAAGCCACGGAAGGTGAAGGTCCCAGGGGACCAAAACTGGAAACTCATATTTTCTGATATAAGGTTGGTCTTGGTGATTGTGTGCATGATGTCACACTATTTGAGGGATGTACTAGTCATCCTAAGGTTTCCTGTCCTAATCATGTGGCTGCACAAATTGGGGCCTTTTCAGCAGGGGTAGCTAAACCCATATAGTCTGTGGATGGTGTAGAACAACAAAGCTATATTGCCCAGGTAAAGGTTTCAAAAGGCATACTAAACCGGATCCTTTTCCCCGACATGTTTATATATATATGTATGGTTGTGTGCATATGGATGGATTTACATGATTTTATAAATGGAATTATCTTATTCTTACCCTGAGATCATGCTAG
The DNA here is from genome assembly GCA_030864225.1 of Capsicum baccatum var. pendulum. Classification (NCBI taxonomy): domain Eukaryota; kingdom Viridiplantae; phylum Streptophyta; class Magnoliopsida; order Solanales; family Solanaceae; genus Capsicum; species Capsicum baccatum. The sequence goes on along the minus strand of CM061560.1, from coordinate 89,907,857 downwards.
TAGTCACTCGCTAATCCCATCTACTGCCAGCTATATACCTACGCTATGAAGGAACCGGTTGTTTTACTCCTCCTACATAGTGATTGACTTGGGGATCAACATTTGGACTGAAATGGTGAGCTTCCATCCTTTCTAAAGGCTCCATTTCATGTTATGGACATTTGTAGACTCTTTGATTCTATTTTAGATAATGGTTTTGGCTATGGTTAGGGGCATGTCACAACCGGATTTCATTACTCTTTTAGTTAGAGGCTTTGTGGTAATTCTATGAATTGGAATGGACGAAATCAACATTGGTATCGACCTTGGCATGGGAATAAGTTGAAGGCCTGACATCATTGGATGAGATTATTGGTTGTCCCATCCTATTTTATTTTAGCATTATTATATTTTGTTTTGGAACATCCTTGGTTATCGCTTGGTTTATGGACCTTGTTTTGGTATGGTTAGATTATTGATATAGGATAGTTGGACTTGATTGGGTCGGTCACGGTTGTGATCTTATTCTAGAGTCTTTATGTGAGCTGTTAAAATATCTTGTTACATGGTCAAAATTCAGCCAACTCAAGGCAGGCAGTTGGAGGTTGGGTTGGGTAGCAATGGTGGTCTTAAGTCTTGGTCCAACTTGGGATGCCCATTACGATAAGTACTCAAGATGGGTAATTGATAATCTCAAACTACACCTCTCTAATGAGAATGTAAGTGATCGTTATCAATATTAAACCAAACTAGGTTAGGGTCGAATCCCACAAGGAATATGGTGTGAACGTAAGTCGTTTGCGATTTAATCAACTGATAGTTAAATTTTTCCAGAAAAGGGGGTTTTTAGTTTAACAAGTAATTGTTGGTTACTTTAGATTTAGTGTTCATAATAAAGAGTTTATGAAAAAAAACCAGAATTATGTTCACTAGGGCTTTTGGTACTTGATAGATGCTACTAGTGGTTCAATATTCTCACGGAGGTAGGAAAACAAGTTATCTTTATAGAAATTATTCTTAAATGTCTCTCGACCTACCTAAGCATTTAATTACCTAATCCTATCAAACTTAGGGAATTTATATTCACTGCCCAGATTTCACCTCAGGTTAACCAACCTTGTTACAGCGCTGATTATTAAATGAAGTATTTCCAAGTCCCTGTTGATAATTCACTTCCTACTATATTTGATTTCTTTCTCAAGAAAATCAAAGCAGGTGGTATCTATTGTTTGCAACCAATAGACAATAATTAAAACATCAAAATCATCAATGAGTCCTACCACCTTTTGAATCTTGAACACTCAACACCTTATCAAGACCTAACCCTAGATCCCATAATTCAGGTTAAAGGAATTTAACCACTCATGATGTAATAATCGAAACACCTTGATGAATTCATGCTTTGAAAGATAAAATTACCACAAGATGAATAGAAATTGGAGATTCTCAGATTAACTCACAAAGGAAATCCCAAAATAATGAATATAATCTACTCCAAGTAATTGCATTCTCAAGACACGATGTTAAAGAGAAAAAAATCAAAGTATAATGCTCAAAACTCAAGGTCCTGAACTCCCAAGAAAACCCTAAACTAGGCTTTAAATAGTTCACCCTAATTATGGAAACAAAATAATAAAATTAAGAAATTCTTTGGATTAGGTGACACATTTTTTGATAGCCTATCAGAAGGCTGACGACTTATCACAAATGTTGTTAGCTTCCTTTATGCTTTTGGTTCTTTCTTCCTACCGCTGATAAAAAAAAAGTGATGCCCTATCAGCTCCATGACGACCTATCACAAAATGTCGTCAAGTCTCTTCTTCAGTTCTTATGTGCTACCTTAGGTTGACAGGATTCTTGATGGCTTATTAGATCCTTGATGACCTATCACAAAATGTCATTACAACTTTCAATCTTAGGTAAATTCTTTGTCTATGGCTAACGATGAATCTGATAGCTTAAAACAAGGCCGACGACTTATCAAAAATGTTGTCAGCCACATTTTTGCCTCTATCTACTTCTGATTTCAGCTCCTTTGCTTCCATTCTTCTTGGTTCTCTATCATAGTATCTTCTACTACAAAATCAAACATAAACCAATCAAAAAGAACAAAAGTTGCTTAAGACTTTGCAATTATTCTTAGTTAAAATCCTCAAATGTTTTAGCATTAGCACACACATAACACCCTTAACTTAAAACAATTGCTTGTCCTCAAGCAACTCAACACAGCTAAGAGAATAGAAGGCACATTTTGTAGTCAATTATCCATATTATCTCAAAACACTTTCACCATATCCTAGGTTAGTCATTTCATGTACAATGAAGAACACCAATACAGCACACAGATATCAGTTTACGATATTAATTCAGCTACATTAACCATGCATATACCAGTATTACATTCTCCAAACAACTTAGCAACATATCTGGTGTGCCCGCACAGCAAAGAAATCCCCCTCATCATCTCAGTATTTATATATGTAGCCATGGGTACAATCAAAATACTCACTCTCAGAACGAAGTTCTAATCTGTGTATGCCCAGTACCATAGGATTGCCCTTATTTTCATTACCCCGATCTTCGGATAGGTCAACTAGGATCACTATAGGAATTCTATTAGACTTGTAATGTAGTCTAGGGATGGTATAATACTTGATGGTATTTAATGTGACTAAGCCTCCTTGACACTACACTAGCTTTCTGAGGTTTCAATCGTTAACCTTTTCCAATCTTCTCTTTTCTTGATCACACTTATTTAGGATGGGTGCAACCTTTTCTTAATTACTTAATCTTTTTCACAATTTTTCTTTTTCTTCATCTTTTTCTTGCACCCAACTTTTTATTACTTTCTTTTATGCTACCTTTATTCATACTCATTCTATATCACGCACCCCTATGATAGCCACCCTCAACTTAGGACATTTTCCTAAGTCAAGGTTCAATGTTTCCAAGGAGGACCAGGGCCAAAATAGGTTCATTGTGATATAAATGGGAAAGTGATAGGTTTCATAAAAATAAATAGGCTATTTAGGCTCAAAATAGGGATCAAGAGATATTATACGCATAGGGAAGGTCATTTATGTTAAAGTGAGCTAAAATCAAAATGGCCTATGATCCTTTCCTAACCCCTATCTTTCAACCTAGGTAAGACTAACCGGGCAAATTTTGGTTTCAACACACTGAGGGAACTAAGTAGTTGCTTACACACACACGGCATACAAGTATAACACAAGCTATGACTTATTCATTTCATGCCACTGTTTAGTAATAATTATTATGTTACTAGAACTAATGCCATACAAAAATGCATGATGGTCACACTTAGATGCAAATCACTCAGTTTAAAGTAGTCGACCACTTGAAGAGGTGTACAGAATTCACAAAAACAATTCAAATGCCTCAAGTACAAGTATTTATCCTAGTTGACTACAAAATTTTACAACAACAAATTTACCCTACACCTTCAACTTAAAATCAAAGAAAATCTAAACTTAGGGTTAGAGTATACCTGGAATCGATCAATACCGGGGGTTATGGGTTCCTGAACTTACTATTACATCTCCATCAAGAGCCTTGAACTATTTTGGTACAACTGGTCTATTAGTCTCTGAAGTCCTACTGGTGGAGGCACCTACTGCTCTTGCTCGGATGGCTTCATCCCATCTCTCATTGCCCGATAAGGACTTAATCCTTGCCTTCTTTATCTCCTCCTTTTCACACTTCTTTATTGCCCTCTTCTCTGATTTTCTTTATTCATCACTATCAGGCCTCTCTCTCTTTTCTTTGCATTTTTTCTCACCCTTTTTTTTTTCTTCATTGGATCCTGTGTGAGATCAAGCATCGAGATTTATCTCTCAGACTCTTCAGCTATCAGTTCTAATGATGCCATAAAGTGGTGATGCTGTAGCTTTCCAACCTCTGCCTTTACTTTATCTAGGTTTGATCTAAATAATTCCATCTCTGGAACAAATCTCTCTCTCAATTGCGCATTGAAGCGGTACTCTAATTCATCAATCCGGCCCAATAGAGCCTTGTAAGGCTCTAGTGCAGCCTTAACCTCTTGTCCACTGTAGCAGCAAATTGCTTGGCTAAAAGTTTAAGCTAAGCCTCGCACCACTTGGATTGTTTTGCTACTCGTCTGAAATTCATAAAGTTGAAGGCAAATTCTATTGTAGGCACTGTAGCTGGAGAAATTGTTTCAGTTATAGGCACTGATGATTCTTTCATTGTTATGGATGTTGGAGGTACAACATAAGAATCAGGCATCTCTACATTAGGCACTGAACTAGTACCTGTGACAGGTGGGTTAGTGGGAATCTCTAAGCCTCTATCAAACATTAGCCTCGACTGGTTTTCCTCATTTCTGATAGGATTATAGGTCTTCTTGGCAAGGAGTTCTTCTTCTATCCCCACAATCTTCGGCACCTTTGCTGCCCTGCACAACCTTGTAATTAAACAAGGGAAGGGATATGCTGTAACAAACCTCGAGACATGAATTTTTATCTCTTCAACAATAATCTCTCCAAAATTCAATATAAGGTTAGTGACAAAACTTGTGACTAATATTTCTCTGTCATCCCCAAGAATATTATCACCATCTATGGGCATCAACCACGTATATACAAAACCATACCAAAATTTTGCCTCTGAAGTTAGGGAGGCCTTGAAGATCCTTTCACTCGGATTTGTTAGCCATTCTGGTTCTCCATCGGCTATGAGTGTGGCTAACCAATTCTACTAATTTTCCTGATGCTTCAAATGGGTATATAAATTAGATGAAGTGACCTGAGTAGTGTAGCTCAGTCCACGAAGGAACTGTTGATTGTTGCTTCAAAAATATCTGCCATTACGCCCTGCACCAGAACTTTATCCAATAAAGGCTGGTCAGCTGCTTTCTGTCCTTCTCTACATATGTTTTCCAAGTGATCTTGGTAGTTTGCATAGAACTCCCTAACTAGTGTAGGGAAAAATGAATTTCCTCTTCATGTAGTCCATCCTAAATCATAGCCATGAAATTTCTGCTCCGCTTTCGGGTACCTGCTCTACCCTTTAGTGATGATTTTCTTCTCCTCAAAGATTGTCCACTTGATAGCTCTTTTGATGGTTCTGCGAAGCCTATCAAAGAAGATTTTTCAAGCTTTGGGAATCTTCCATCTAGTGCATCTTAGACTTTAGGATTTTTTCATTTAACCATAGTTCCCCGAATCAAAGAGTCTTTGTCATCTTGCGGCTCAGCAGTAGGGGACTCCGTTGATGGTCCCTCAGATTCAGTTTGCCTAGACTCATGTTCCTCAGACTAAGGCTGATCTGAATTATGCTCTTCAGATGCAGCATGTTTAGACTCTTGTTTCTCAAAGGCTGACTGCTCAGAAGCTATATGCTCGGATGTTGTTGGCTCAGTGTCACTTTCTTCTATCTCTTCCACCTCAACTGGTGGGGGTGGTGGAGTATTTTTAGAGCTTTGCTTCTTCTTTTGCTTCCTGAGCCAAGGCACTTCCTCTTTATAATCAGACTCTTCATTGAAGAGTCTCTGGGATACACTTCCCTTGGTCAGTTTCTTTGTGAATTTTGAGATCTTTCCTTTGGGTGCCATTTCAAGAGTTGTAGCAAGAGAAAAACTATTAGTTGACCCTCAAGATTTCAAACACAAATACATCGATCATTGAAATTCCACACCCCTTGAAAGGGTTTAGTAATACTTCAGGTCCCAGATGTGCTGAAATTTCTTGATAAGCCATCACAGTTGTGATAGCTTATCACGAATGTCATCAGCCTTAAACAGAACCCATGAGATTTTATCAACTTATGATGACATTTTTGATAAGCTGTTACAAATGTGATAGCTTATCACAAATGTCGTCAGTTCTAAATAGAAACCATAATTTTTTTAGCAACCTTTGATGACATTTTTGATAAGCCATCACAGTTGTGATAGCTTATCATGAATGTCATCAGCTCTTATCTGAACCCCCAACTTAACTTTAACTCAATTATTGGTCCCATTTTTTCTTAAAATGCAATCGAGTTTTATTTTTGAGCTAAACGTTTAAGCCTTAGGCTTGCACAGGAAACCCTATTTCCAATTTTTAGACCTTTTTGCAAGTTGGACTTAGTTCAAACTTCTTGAGAACTTGAGTTTACCTCAGCTTACCACTTACCATTTGAAAATAAAGGTAAGGTTCTGAGCATACCTGATGGAGACCTTCTTTTTGATTATACGTGCAAGAAGAAGTAAAAAGAGGTTTTTAATTTTGATTGCAAGCCCCCCCCCCCCCCACAAGAAAGATTTCTTCTTGTTTTACTTTGAAAAAGTTTAAAGAAGGGAAGAAAATATTCTAAGTATGGAAGGAAAATAACTTAAAGAAATTACAAACAAGAAGGAAGGTGGAAAGGCCAAGCTGTGGGCCGGGTCGGGTATTTTTAATTTGGCCGATAGTTTCAGCTAATGTTGGGATTTTTGTGATGGCATTTCTAATAAGCCGTCACAATTGTGAAGGCTTATCACAAATATCGTCATCCTTGATAGACCCTTCTTCAGAGCTGAGGTCTCTAACGAAAAATCTGATAGCTTATCACAATCATGATAGCCCATCGAATATGTCGTCAGGGGCACTTGGCTGAATACATCAATTCTACCTTCTTTGAACTATAACCTAACTACAAAAATAAATAATTTACTGGAGTATAAAACTTTTGGGTTGCCTCCCAATAACGCCTGAGTTAATGTTGCGGCACGACTTGGTTATCTTGACTACTCAGACTTCATCAAGACAACCTGTTGATACCCCTTTACCATATTCATAGACTACATCCACAATTGAGAAAACACTTATCATCTTTGTCGGTGTCATGGATGAGTGTATTTTGAATCTTGCTTTCTTGTCGTTGAGCCTGAAGTTCAGCGCATTCAGCTCCATGTCAATGATCACTCTCCTAGTTGCAAGGAATGCTCTACCCAAAATGATGGGCACTTCAAAGTCCACATCACAGTCTAGGACTACAGAATAAGTAGGCAGAATAAAGTGGGCCACCTTTACCTATATGTCGTGTAATATACCCACTGGTCGCTTTACAAACCTATTTGCCATCACCAATCGCATGTTCGTCGGGGTAGGATCCCCTAAACCCAGTTTCTTGTACACAACAAGTGGCATTAGATTTATACTGGCTCCCAAATTTCATAGTACTTTTGTAAAATTTTGGGACCCAATAGTACACGGGATGGTAAACGCTCTTGGATCTGCCTTTTCCTGCACTAAAGACCTTGTAGAGATAGCTCCATAATGAAGGAGATTGTCCTCTGGCTCATGGATAACCTTCCATTTCTTAGTCACAAGGTCTTTCATGAACTTCGTGTATCCTGGCATTTGCTCAAATGCCTTAACCAATGGAACATTTATTGTCAATTGGTTGAGTACTGCCATGAATTTGCTGAATTTTGCATCATCAGTTTTCTTCTTCAATCTTTGAGGAAAAGGAGATGGTGGTCTTGGAATAGTTTTCAGCACTACCTCCTTCTCCTTCTCTTTAATTTTTTTTGGAGCATTATCCGAATTATCCAGCTTCTCATACTCCACTGGACCACTTTTTTCCGGTTCAACATCAACTACCTCATCATCTACAGGTTTGCTCATAGAAGGGCCAGATAATATCTTACCACTTCTAGTGGTAATAGCTATGCATGAGCCATCATTTTGCGGATTCTAGACCATTTCACTTGGTAATTTTCTGCTCTTCCTCTGGTTGAATGCTGTGAAGAGTTAGCTCATCTGCTGCTCCAACTATTTGATTACAGTGGAGTGTGAGTACACCAACTGACTGATGGATGTCAGATTGATCTTCATAGTGGTTACTCCATAGTTGGTTCCCTCCACTTCCTTTAATAACTTAGCCATCATGTCCTCCATGGACATCTTTTCAGAACTTGTTGATGCAGCCTCATGATTTCCAGGAATAACATATAGCCCTCTCCTATCATTGTTATTCCTTTAATTTCCCTTCTCCCTATCTTTATAACCAGGCTTATCATAAAAGTTCCAACCTTGATTCCCTTTTCTATCGCCTCAGAAACCCCCCTGGTTATTAGCATTGTTAGCATCTTCATCTGTATCAGCCTCAATCCTATCCTGATATACCACAACTTTCACCTTTTTAATCTTTCTTGATAACAAGTGCTTGGTTAGAAAGTCCATCTGTGTTTTAAGGTGAGCCATGTCTTGGTCATGCTCCTTTTCTCTTCTGCATTGTTCTGTAGTAATACCCACAGAAGTAATGGGCTGGCCACCACAGAGTCTTTGGTATGCCATACCCGACTCTATTTGGTCATTTTGTCCAGCATCTCTGAAGGCTTTGGGAATGTAAGATTAATAAATGAACCACCAACATCATTGTATACAATTGGATTTATAACAGAGTTAAGAGCCCTGTACAAAGTCTCTATCAAATGTATGTCCGTCATGTTGTGGTTCGGACACTGAGTCAGCTTCTTCTTAAATCTTTCCTAGGTTTTACTCAAGGCTTCAGTCAGGAGATACCTAAAGTTGCTGATCTCGTCCCTCAACTGTACCCTCTTGGAAGGTGGAAAGAACCTTTCTAGGAAAGATCCTTCCAACTTTCTTCAGTTGGTTATAGAATTGGGCGTCAGCTCGTTTAGCCATAAAGTTGCCTCCCCAGACAGAGACAACGGGAATAATCTCAATCGGATAGCATTTTGGCCCACTCCTGGGTTATCAAAAGATTTACAGATGGTGAAAAATTTCACCAGATGCAGGTTCGGGTCACCCCCAGGAAGCCACCAAACAACCCATTCAGATTAGAGAGTTGGATCATAGTACTAGTAATGTTGAATTTAGCTCCAGGTACCAATGGTGGAGGAATGATTGCACCCTTTTCACCTTATCCATCCATTCCATGATCATCATCATCATTGAGATCATACTGGACTGGCTGGTACTCTTGTCTTTCTCGGAACGGATGGTTCTTGTTAACATTACGCCGTACTGGTGCAGCTATCTGCTCTGCACACCTTGGGTTACCAAGATTCAGCAACTCCTCGTCTCCCAAATCTTAGTCCTCAAGATTTTAATGTCTTGCTTGTTGACCGACATTCTACACATTCACCTGAGCTCTAGCCAAGGCTACTAGTCTATTAGCCTCTTACTGTTCTGCCATTCTTCCAATTCGTTACGGTTATGGATTAGGTGGTAATAATGGTTCACCGAAACTTCTGATTCTTCACATACACTATAAATATCCTATAATAAATAAAAAAACAAATAAATATAAAACTAAGAAACTTAACCAACAGTCAATTTGCGCAAACAAACTTTAGTTTACAACCGTATTACTAGGCAACGGCGCCATTTTTTATAACGCTCAAACTATACCTCTCTAATGAGAATGTAAGCGATCATTGTCAATATAAAACCCAACTAGGTTTGGGTCGAATCCCACAGGGAATATGGTGTGGACATAAGTTGTTTGTGATTTAATCAACCGCTAGTTGGATGTTTCTAGAAAAGGGGGTTTTTAGTTTAACAAGTAGTTGTTGGTTACTTTAGATTCAGTGTTCGTAATCAAGAGTTTATGAAAAAAACCAGAATTATGTTCGCTAAGGCTTTTGGTACTTGACAGATGCTACTAGTGGTTAAAGATTTTCACGGTAGGTAGGACAATAAGCTATCTTTATCAAAGTTATGCTTAAATGCCTCTCGACCTACCTAAGAATTTAATTACCTAATCCTCTCGGACATAGGAAATTTATCTTCATAGCCCAGATTTTACCTCAGGTTAACCAACCTTGTTACAATACTAATTATTAAACAGAGTATTTCTAAGTCCTTGTTGATAATTAACTTCCTACTATATTTGATTTATTTCTCAAGAAAATCAAAGCAAGTGGTATCTATTGTTTGCAACTAATAGACAATAATCAAAATATCAGAATCATCAAGGAGTCCCACCAACTTTTGAATCTTGAACACTCAACACTTTATCAAGACCTAACCCTAGATCCCATAATTCAGGTTAAAGGAATTTAGCCGCTCATGATTTAATAATCAAAACACCAAGCTCATGCTTTGAAAGATAAAATTACCACAAGATGAATAGAAATTGGAGATTCTCAGATTAACTCACAAAGTAAATCCCAAAATAATGAATATAATATCCTCCAAGTAATTAGTTTCTCAAGCCAAGAAGTTAAAAAGAAAAAAACTCAAATTATATTGTTCAAAAATCAAGGTCCAAAACTCCTAAGAAAACCCTAAACGAGGATTTAAATAGTTTACCCTAATTATAGAAACAAAATAATAAAATTCAAAAATTCTTTGGATTAGGTGATGCCATTTGTGATAGCCTATCAGGAGGCTGATGACTTATCACAATTGTCATTAGCTTCCTTTATGATTTTGGTGCTTGCTGCCTACCGCTGACAACAAAAAAGTGACACCCTACCAGTTCCTGGACGACCTATCACAAATTGTCGTCAAGTCTCTTCTTCAGTTGTCATGTGCTGCCTTAGGTTGATGACATTCTTGACAACTTATCAGATCCTTGATGACCTATCTCAAAATGTCGTAACAACTTTTAATCTTAGGCTAATTCTTTGCTATGGCTGGCGATGAATCTGATAGCTTATCACAAGGCTGACGACTTATTAGAAATGTCATCAGCTGCACTTTTACCTCTATCTACTTCTGATTTCAACTCCTTTGCTTCCATTATATTTGGTTCTCTATCATATTATCTTCTACTGCAAAATCAAACATAAACCAATCAAAAATGACAAAAGTTATTTAGGAGTTCAAAATTATTCTTAGTTAAAAGTCTCAAATGTGTTAGCCTTAGCTCACACACCAGTTATGTCAAATTTAGACATTGGTCACCATACGTATCCTGGGTACGACTTGTACCCTAGATTACAGCTTATGGTGAGTCAGTTGTACTTATATCAAACCTAAGTAACCAAGTATAAGATTTTGTTAAGGAGACAAATGATCTGTACCCTCTAATACGACTTGTACCCCTAAGCCGTATCTATTCCAGTAACCAAAATCCATCCTACCAACCAACACTGGGCAGTATATGACTTGACCATACCATCCACATCCTAACATATGGCTCATACCTATGAGTCGTATTAGGTCCAGAGATCAGAATTCTAGGAAATTTTCTAAGGTCCAAACACCAAGATTTTTCAATCTTCATATTCCATGATCTCATCAAGACTCTCAGGTTCACTCTCGACAGTTAAGAGCATGTACTTATTGGGAAAATTACATGATGAAGTTATTCTTTATCCAATAGATCATCTAAGAGAATTCTCTGGATCATTAATAATGGATTGCTGATCAACCATATCATCTTGTACTAGAGCATCAATAACATGTTACTATCAATTCTAAACATGGTCATCATATTCATTATTAACTAGATTTTAATCATTATAATTTTTTTCTAGTGAAATAGTCAAAGAATACGGATTAATGTCAACTAATCTATGACTATTCTAAGAATCACCCTTCTCAGCTTTGTCAAAAATCTTCAATTGTTTGGTCTTCAAAAAACACACTCATGGCTTCTAAGAAGTTTCTTCCCCATCTTAACCATAACCCATCAAGATACACTACCTAATTTTAACAACTAACTTTGACCTCTTATTTATAGAAACACGAACAAAGGCTTTTCACCCAAAGACTCTAACCAGATCATAAGAGACATTCTTACTAGACCAAACTTTGTTAAGGGATTCACCATCCAAAGAAACATTAGGAGTTAAATTTACAACATAGCAGTATTATTAAGTGTTTTTTCCAAAAACAAATTTAACATTCTAGCTTCTAAAATCAGAGACCTAACCTTCTCAATTTAAGTTCTATTCATACTCTTTGCTAAATCACTTTACTGAGGAGTCTTTGGATGAGTTTTCTAATATTTAATACCTTGATCTCTATAATATCTATCAACATGACCAATATATACACCACCATTATTTTAGTATGCATTTTAATTTCTTCCCTGTCTGTCAACCAAAGGTTGAAAACTCTTGAACACATCAAGTACTTGATCCTTATACTTTGAGAAATACCCAAAGTTTGTGAGAATGATCAGCGATATTAGTTAAAAATTAAAGTGCATCACCATGAGACCTTACTTTAAAATGACCACACAAATCAGAATGTACTAACTCCAATAATAATGCTTTCTTGAAGGAGAATAACTTTGGAAAAGAAACTCTTCTCTTGTTACCAACTAAGAAATGGACACATTTCTTTAACTTTTCTTGCTTCACTATATAAATAATATTTTTACTAACCAAACTATCATCCCTTTCTCACTTATACTACTCAGACTTCTATGCCATAACTCTAATGAAGTATCATTCTCCATCAAATTTATAGAGTCTAAAGCGATAGAGCCCTAAAATATGTACACATTAGACGTTGAATCCTTTTATACATGAAAATGTATGAGGTCATACAAGTAATAAAGGATTTAAGTCCATATACTGTACCCACAGGGATTTGACAAATTAAAATTCTACTTTGAATTCTTATGTGAGCTATTTAGTAGGTGACCAATAATAAAGAGTGATTTGTTTGTTTTTGATGTAAATAAAAATAATTTTAAACAAGTCATAGATTAGTTGTGATAAAAATAACTATAAACAATTCATAGATTGGTTGTGTTGTAATTCATATTTGAGAAAAGATCTAAGGTAACGGTGTTTTGAAAATCCAGTTGTGCTATCCAACCATTCATCTAATTTGGTTTCTTGAGTTATTAGGTGCAAGTTAATTATATATATATATTGAGAGTTTTGATTATCCCTAACGACTATGTATCTATGGTCATTTTTTTTATAGTGAAGTGTATAAAGATATCAAATGTATCAACTATGCTAGGTCACAGGGTATATTTCTATCCTCAGCGATGAATCGGTTTCCTTTACGTATAACTATCCCTATTTTATTTTTCTATGCTTGTAATTTCCTTTTCCAAGTCCAACAAACAAGTACTAGTTAATATTTGTAAGGTGTTCAATTAAACAAATAATTAAAAACAACAATAAATAAATTACTCAATGAATGGAAAACAAAATAGATAATATAATTATCAAGTTCCAACTTTTATGCTTTATCACAACCATAGAAATTAAGAGTTTTAGCTACTCGTGAATTTATTTAGAAGAAGAAACTTTATGAGTTACAAGGTAAAAATTTAAATAAAATAAAATAAATTAATTAAATCTTGTTCTTGAGCTTTTCCCTAGCCTTTATCTTTCCCAAATTAGTTGTTCATGTTTAAAAATGTGTGTGTATGTGTGTGTGTAGGGGGGGGTATATAGAGTTTGAAATCCCTTAGAATGTCAAAAACCAATCCTATTCAGGTTAGGATAAGTGCTAACCCAAGCCATAACCAAAAAATAAGCTGTGGCACAGAGAATAATTAAAAATCTAGCGTAGTACCAAAACTCATGCCACCCGTTGCTTTTGGGGAGTGGCACAAGATGTTATATTTTCCAGAGAATATCATGAGTCCATCCCTCTTCTGCAAAGAATTCAATGGTGTAAGGAACACACCACATGGCTATTTTTTGATCGCTTTGGCGATACATTCCAGCGTGATTCTTCCTTGGTTCCTTTTGGTTACTTGGTGCTTTTTTTCTTTTTGTTAATGATTAGAATACCTCAATAAATTCCTATGTAAGAAAATCATGAAACAAAATTCTAAATTACAACATTAAATCTCAAGACAACACTAAAAAGAGAACAAATATGAGGAGAAAGACCATAAAAATAATATGGTTTTTAGCCTTGCTTCATTAGACTACTTTTACCTTGAGCCACAACAATTGAACCTATAGTAAGATTCTATTGGAAATCATGAAGGATGTTAATATAACCCTCATCATCAAGGTTTTCTAACAAAACCATATTCAAGCAAACATCTAGAGCATGTGATGTGCCGATATTTGATAACACAATTAACGTTTTTAACCAAAAATAAATGCAATTTTTTAATAAATCATTGTTAGATTTAATGGTTTTTATATTTAAATTGTAGAAAATTATTTCAAGGCTATAAAAGAAGAAAAATTTACTAATAGACAATGTGACGGCTCACTTGACGTACCGTTAAGTAGGTGATGAACCATCATATCTATCGTTATGCCAATACAAAACTATTGCATGAAGACATATTGTTATGGATCAATTAATGAACCATCAAGCCTCTGATGAGCCATAACACTAAGTCATTAGAGAAAAATAAAATCATTTCTTGAGTAGAGTTAAATAACGACTCCTTGTGATGAACTGTCACAGGTTTGAAAAATCGTCAGGTGAGTCGTCCCAACCAAGATGGTAAACTATGATTTAAATTTGGATTTGAAGTTTATAGAATCCTATCAATACCTAGTATAGGGTTTAGAATAGACATCTTTTCATTACTTTGAATTTTTTTTTACGTTACTTTTCTATGGTGTTGAAATCTGTGGGTTTTTGAAAGATATACTAAGGTTTTTGTCAAGAATAAAATTTTTGAATTTCATCATTGTAAGTATTCTTTATTTAATTTTGAAATACATTATTTCCTTTATCTCAATAACCATGTGTGGCTAAAATCTCATAACTAGGGTTGTGAGACTCATGGCAATATAACCATTCCAGGGTAATTTTTTGTGTGGATTTAAATAATATGTGTGAGTGCATTGTTATTTTTAATTTAAGTATATTTATAGTGGTTGAAAACATTATAATAACACCTCAATTTAACTTTGTTGAATTAAAAGATTAAAATCGAGAAAAAGTTTTAACAACAAGGATTTAAAGTTTTCAACCTCCGTCTAATGGATAATGCTCTTGCAAGAATAATCAACTTAAGGATAAAATTGAGTTTCCTAATTTCATCTCTTTATGTTTGAAAGAACTAAAAAGAAAATTATCTAATTAGGTTCAGAAACATTTAGACGTGAATTTGAATTCAATTTTCTTACATTACTTGTATTAAAAGGATCTATTACCAATATTAAGGAAAAAATATTATAGAGCCATGGTGAACACAATCCTAGATTGCTTTCTCTACTTATTCATATTCCTTTAATGTTACGTTTGTTACTTAAAATAAGTTGGATTTTGATTTCAAATTTCTTATTATACCACCCAAATTTTATGAAAACTATAGACTAATAGTCACTTATATTACAGAAAACTTAGTGTTTACCATCTTTCCTGTGGGATTTGACCTCAACCTTTGTTGAATTTATATTTGACAGTGACTGCTTATACTTCTTAAGGTAGGTGTAATTTGGATGTATCAAATTTTAGCATCGTTGTCATGGAATATGATTATCTATTAAGTCTATTGTATTTAGTTAAATCATAGTCATATTTCATAATTTTACTTTTATTTGCTGTTTGTTGACTTTTTAAAAATATATCTGACTTTTTCTCTCCCTATCTCTCTCTTTTTGTGATTTCTTGGACTATCAGCGCATCGATTGACTAGCTTCTCTCTCTCTCTCTATCTCTCTCCCCTAATGGTGGCCTAGCTCTCTGGTGACCTTAAAATTTCTAGCTATCAGGTAAGTATCGACCTTTCTCTTAATTGATCTCTTTCTCTTCCATCTTCTTCCCTTTCTTTTTTGCCTTCTCCTCTTTCATCACTGGGTAAGATCCAACCACCAATAACACTATTCTTGCCTAAAGATGTGGTAGGTTAAGCCTAATCCATATCTAGTAAAGACTAGATAGGATCGGGGCATAATAAAAACCTCCCTACAAGTTTGATTGATCGATCATCGATATATCTCCAGCAACGACAATGTTATTACAGACCCAACAACAACACCAACAAACTTTAGGCATACTATTTCAGATCCTTGGAGGCAATAAGATTTCAATGATTAACTTGTACACTAATTTCCTAAAATTTTATAAAGCTAGAAGGCAATTTACTCAAGCCTAATCCCGGTGATTTCTACCTCTAAATCCTTATTTTTACCCCTAGTATATGAGTTGAATTTACTGCATTGTTTCTTTCCTAATTCTATTATTTTATCCTTAATTACCCATTTCTAAAGCCTACCAGATTTCTTGTGGGTAGTATAGTTGTTGCTACTGATTGTTGTTTATCAAAACTTAGGTTATAATTTATGAGTTTTATGGCTTTTAGCATAGAATGTTCATTCTAGGTTCTTTCCTATAGATTCCTATTTGTTTTCCTTAGTATATAGTTGACGTAGCTTTGAACTTCATTACTGATTTCATTTGTTATTATCATTTTTCTTTTTAGTATTACCTATTTATTTTTTAACCTTACCTATTTACATGCCTTCTTATTTTTTTTCTTATTGAGCAGTGGCTTTAGTGGTTGATGGTAGAATAGGTCATTTCATAGGTTGGGTTGGGACTTGGGGTTATGACTATGGTCTAGAGTGAGGTAAAGGTCTAGGTTAGGGTCAGGTCTAGGATTTTAGTCTAAGGTTAGGAGTAAGGGGTAGCAGGGTTAAGTGGGCCAAGGGATCCTATAGGTTGAGTATTGGGTCTTGGAATATTTGGACTCTTCAAGGTAAGTCCATAAAGCTTGTACAGATTCTTAGGATGAGGATAATTAGTATATCTTGTGTCTAGGAGAACAAAGAGGTTTTAATAAGAACGATATCATCGGATGTAAGTTTTGGTGCTCTAGTAGCATGAGGCATAAAAATAGGGCAGGTATATTAGTAGATGATTAATTTAGGGGGTAAGTGGTGGAGGTTAAATGGGTCAATGATAGGTTAATGTCAATAAAGTAGATCATTAAAGGGTCTAAGAGGAGTGTTATTAGTGTTTATGCTCCCCAAGCATGCTTTGACGAGGAGGAGAAGAAAAAACTTTAGGAGGTTTTAAATGAGTTGGTGAGACGACCTTCGAGCACTATTGTAAGACCCTATAAAATTCTTAGCTTAACTTAGTCCTTTAAGCTTGTTAAGGGGGTCCCAGACTTAGAAAATTTTAGCTAAGTATCAATACTTAGAATCAATTTAGCCTTCCAAAATTGGAAGATTTTATTTTCGACCTTCCCAGCCTTAGTTAGTAAATTTTTTAAATTGATTCATCATCAGGGTCTCTTGTAGGTCATCTCAGGCGAGTTTTAGATTTTTTAGACTAGCGTAAGGGAGAATTTGGATGACCAAAATAGTGAAGGGTCGCGATAGCCCCGCATCGCGAAGGCCAGTCAACCCAAGTAAGGGTTACACCGTGATGGCTACTTGACTCGAGTAGGGGTCGCTTCACGATGGATACTTGACCCAAGCAGGGTTTGTGACATGAGGGAAGCCCTATTCAACATTATTTTAATATGGGTTATGGGGGAAAATGGGTTATTTTTCCTATTCTTATTCATCCTTAACATGAAATTAATCATCCTATAAGGCAAAATCTCATTCTTTACTCATAAACTCTCTCAAGAGAAAGACCCATCCTCATCAATTTCAAGAATTCAAGTCTCAAGAACTCACTTTAATCTTCTCAAAAGTAGTAATCAAGGTATATGAAGTGTTCATCCAAGGGTCCCTTCCACCTTTAGAGTCCAAGAAACTATTTTTAAACTGCAAGTTTATGTATTTCATGAATCCCATGTTAGGGTTGATTATATCCATATTTAGAAGATTAATTGGATTCTAATCCATGTGTTATGAGACATTTCATGTGAGGTTAATTGATATTTATGTAATATCATGAGGATCCATGTAAAAGCCTTGAAATTGTCAATAGGGATTTGAATTATGATGTCACCTTGTTGTTTGGTGTTATGTGCATATGTATGCTCACCAAGTTCTTGATGAATTATTCATGTGAACTAATAGGGGAAAAAGTCCATGTCATGTTATATTATGTGCAAGTTGTATCATGCAAGTGTTTGATAAAATGTTTCCATGAATGAGTTGTGAATAAGTGCACATGATTATGATTTTTAGGCTTATGTTATGATTCACCCTACATGCTATCGAGTCCTGAGGGTATACAATATCCAAAAACTTATTTGTTTACATAGAGCTTCAGTTAGTTATAGCTCAGGAAAATCTTTGTAGTATTCAATTCATATGTCAGTCACAATATTCTGCTTAGAACTCAGTAGTACTCAGTCAGTTAATAAAATTTAGTAGTATTTTGTCAGTCCACGGAACTTAGTGAACACAGTTTAGTTCAGTCAAATAGTATGATCAATAACAATTTAGTCCAGCCTAGTACAGTTGAGAATTTCGTCCAGTGTCTATTCAGTTAGGAGTAGGATTCAGCACCGAGTGAACCCAAATATGGGGACTCACCGGATTCAGCACCGAGTGAACCCAAATATGGGGACTCACCTCCTAGTAGAGGGTGTAATCCTTAGAAGCATAGGTTGAGACATCATCCTGCCAGTTAAGGGTTGATGAGGTAATCTACCTGCCAGTTAAGGGTACCACCATTCTCATTCAGAGCACCTACCAGAGGAGGGTGACTCAACACTTCTCCTTACCCATGTCATGATATTTACACCCTACCAACTGAGGTGATAGGTTGAACCCTAAATCAGTTATAAAAGGGGAATGTCAGTTAGTGTCTGGGGTATAGACTCGGTGTGTTACAACTGTAAAGCTTTTTGTTGGAGTTTATTTTAATAGGAATATTTGGTCATTACTGAAAGGATATGATAATATTCATGGATGTTTTAATTTTGGGGAAAGGAATGAAGGATTAGCCTCACATTTGTACTTTGTTAGGACCTTTAGTTTGGTAGTAGCGTTTAAGTTTTTTAATAAGAAGGAGCACCTAATTACATATCATAGTTCGGTAACCAAGACTCAAATTCACATTTAACTTCTTAGGAAGTACAATATAGTGCTATGTAAAGACTGTAGGGTTATACCTAGGGAGAGTCTTTCAATCCACCATAAGCTTCTAGTAATAGATATGGAAATAAAAAAGGTAAAAGAAAGAAAGGTGTATAGGATTGTTCCAGGTCAAGTAGGGTAGATTGTATTTAGCTGGTTCCTCAGATATGTGGGGAAGTTGATGACTACAGGGGCTTTAGATAGTAGAAAAAATGTGAATATTATGTGGGAGAAACTACTAGTTGTATTAGAAAGACAACTAGAGAGGTGTTGGATATTCAAGAGGCCATCTAACAAGCACAAGGTACTAGTAGTAGAATGAGTAATTTAAGATTAAGGTAGAGACTAAAAAGTGTCTTCTGTAAAGTTGGTGGATAGAAAGTATGATGATAAGAAGTGGACGAATAAAGAGGACAATAAGTTATCTAGAAAAGAGGCTAAGTTAGCGATTGCAGGGGCTAAAACAGTAGCTTTTGAGATCTTATAAACAATTTTAGTGTTGAAAAGTGGGGATAAGAAGTTGTATATAATTTCCAAGGCAAGGGAGTGGAGGGATCATAACCTTGACTAATTGAAGTGTATCAAGTGAGAGGATTGCAAATTGTTGGTAGAGGAAACCCTTATTAAGAGGAGGTGACAGTCTTATTTACTTAGACTTTTAAATAATGAGGGAGGCAAAGTTTTCATTTTTGGTGAATTGATCACTTATAAAGGTTTAAAAATTATGATTATTATAGGAATATTAAGGTTGGGGAGATCAAGGGTTCTATTCATAGGAAATGTAGGGGTAAGACGATTGGGCTGGATGAGATTTTAGTGGATTTTTACAAATACACTAGTAGGGAAGATATAGAGTGGATAACAAGGTTGTTTAACATTATTATTAGGACAAGAAAGATGGTAGAAGCTTAGAGATGGATTATGATGATTCTATTATATAAGAATAATGGGGACATTGAGAGTTGCAATAACTATAGTGGTACCAATCTGTTGAGTCATTCTATATAGGTTTAGGAAATAATGGTAAAGTTGAGGAATAAGAGGATCATGATTATTTCTAAGAATTAATTTGGTTTTATCCTAGGTCACTCAACTATCAGGGCCATTCATCTCATGAGGATATTAGTGGAGCAATATATAGAGAGGAGAAATGACTTGCATATGATATTCATCCATATTGAGAAAATGTATAACAAAGTCACCAGAGAGGATTAGTGGAGGTTCTTGGAGATTAGAGGTATGCTTATGGCCGACACTAGGTTGATTTAGTACATGTACGATGGAGTGAAGAGTTATGTGATGATGGTATAAGGAGATTAACAGAACTTTCCAATTTTGACAGGGTTGCACTAAGGATTGATTCATAGTCTATTTTTATTTTCCTTGGTGATGAATGTATTAACAGATATTATTAAAAGGGAGGTGCCTTGGTGTATGTTATTTACTAATGATGTAGTACTAATTGACTAGACTCGAGGAAGAGTTAATGATAAGTTGGAGGTTTTGAGATAGACCCTAGAGTCTAAAGGGTTTAGGTTTAGTAGGACAAAGACAGAGTACTTGGAATATAAGTTCAATGATTTGATGTATGAGTATAACATTGTAGTAAAGATATATTATTAGGCCATTCATAAGAGAGAGATATATTTAAGTATCTTGGATCTATAATTTCAGAGAAATGTAGAGATTGATGAGAATGTCACGCACCATATTGGTGTAGGGTGGTTGAAATAAATTCTTGATTTGAGACTCTGGTATGATAAGAAGGTGCCTCCTAAGATTAAAGGTAATTTCTACAAAGTGGCAGCCCGATTGACTATGTTTAATGAAGTAGAATGTTAGTTAGTTACAAGTTTCCACATCCAAAAGTTGAAGGTGGCAAAGATAATAATGTTGAGATAGATGTGTAGACTTACTAGGAGGGATAGGGTTAGAAATGCTATTATTCAAGAGATGGTGGGAGTTGCTTTAGTGGAAGACAAAATGCAGGAAGTGAGGTTGAGATAGTTTGGGTATGTTATGAGGAGGTACATAGATGCCCCAGTATAAAGGTGCGAGAAGATGGCTATGGATGGTTTCAGGTACTGTAGAGGTAGGCCAAATAGATATTGAAGGTAGTTGATTAGGAATATCATGGAGTATTTACAACTTACAAAGGGCATGACCCTTGATAGAAAGGTACAAAGGATGTTAATTAGGATAGAGGGTTAATGGGTAGGAGTGAATCCTTACTAGTAGGGAGTAGTGCTTTGTTTGTAGATATATATGTAGTCATAGTGTTATGCATGTGCTTTTAGTTTCTTATTCATGGTGCTTTTGTGATGTTTGTGATTTCTGATAGAAAGTTTATAGTATTTTACTATGGATGTTTTATTTCTTTTAATATATAGTGTGTTATCCCATTTTATAATTTATTTTCATATTTTTGGCTTGTTATTCTATTATTTTTCCTAAGTAGAGGGTTTATTGGAAATGGAATCTCTACTACATATGTGGTAGTAGTATGGATTGCATACACTTTACCCTCCCGACATCTTACTTAATAGGAATACATTGCATATGTTGTTATTGTTGTTGTTTGTATGACTGTAGAGTATACTCTTGTGTATGCCAATTACCCAAAGATTGGGTAAACCATTGTTACCTTTCAACCCAAAGTCTGCCAAGAGTTTATGAGTAAACATGAATGCACAAGAGTGAAAGCAACAAGACTTGCATAAATTGCTACTGATTAACTACATCAACAAAATATGAATGCACCCAATAATGAGGATGATGATATTGTGAGTGATTATGTTGATACATAATGTTTGGAAATATTGATCCAGCCAACTAATGTAAACGACAAAGGGTTAGGTATCGACAGTAACCTGCTATGAATTTTGACCCTGATGATGAAGATGAGGCTTATTAATATGGGGTTGGTACCGCTGGGGCCATTGTTCTACCCCCACTTGTCCTTGGAGAAAAGCTTAATATCACCAGTACTATGATCTAATTGTTAAATCTCAAAGGTATTTTCAGAGAAATGGATATAGATAATCCAAATATGCATTTGATGAATTTTATAAGGATCTACAAGTCCTTTAAATTTCTAGGAGTTAGTCAAAACACTATACGAGTGAGGATATTCCTACTGTCTTTATCTGGGGAGGCAACATGTGGTTAACTGAGCTTCTAATTGATTCTATCAAAAACTAGTATCAACTAAAAAGAGATTTACTAGAAGGTTTCTTTTTGCCCTTTATGATGTTACAATTGAGGGGTAAAATCAGTAACTTAAGAAAGCAACCAGGTTAAGAACTAAATTTAATTTGGTAGAGGTTCAACAAAAAGTTGACTCAATTCCCTGATCACAAGTTGATGGATGAGTATTTAACAAAGACTTTCTACAGGTCCCTATTTTTGGTAAACAAACCAACAATTAACAACGCTGCATGAGGAGATTTTAAAAAACTAACCTTTATAAATGGAACTGTGATTGTGGATAGGATAAAAAAGATAAATAGATCTTTTAAACCAGGGTTCTGAGGTTTAAAGCATTACTTACACTATGGGTATGTTGGCCGAAGAATGTCAATGGGAAGAAGAATATGTCCAAGACATGACTTACATAAAGATACAGATGGACTTAATTATAAAGTATTTGTTAGCAGGAGGTGTTGAAATAGTGAAA
The DNA here is from genome assembly GCA_030864225.1 of Capsicum baccatum var. pendulum. Classification (NCBI taxonomy): domain Eukaryota; kingdom Viridiplantae; phylum Streptophyta; class Magnoliopsida; order Solanales; family Solanaceae; genus Capsicum; species Capsicum baccatum. The sequence goes on along the minus strand of CM061560.1, from coordinate 89,885,343 downwards.
GTAATTGGTTAATAGGGTAAAATAGTAGTGTATGGCTTTAAAGAAGAGCGGAATTAGTTAAACAACTAGATACAGGTTATTTGAGCCAATGGCCAAGCAAACTAAAGTTAGAACTATCAGAGGGATAATTGCTATGATAAGCTAGTTATAAGGAAAATGATCAAGGAAGTTGGAATGTTAAGAATGATAGAGTTGGTTTCTTTGTACCACTTGGAAGTTAGGATAAAGTTAGTAATGATTTATGAACCTAAAAAGCTAGGAGATGCTAGCTAAGGTGATGTAAACGGTGGAATCCACTGATTCTGGAGCAAACGAAAGAAAGAGAGAACTATATTTTATGAGTTAGCTTATTGGTTCATACTCTACTTCCATTAAATAGTTGGAACACCAAATGGGGAAGTTGTCTATGACTTTGGATTAACGAAATAGTGGTACTTTACCTAGTGATACTTTTCAGAATGGTATAAGTGATGGAAGTTATATGGATATTATTATAAGGAGTGGTAAGGTTTTACTTGAACCATATCCTATGGTTCAAATATAGGTGGAGCATGTTTCTCGATTATGAAATTATGGCAGATGATTTTTGTGCTAATGAATATCTGGCTGAATATGTAAAGCTGGAAAATGCTAATGACCAAAAGGTAGATGTATAAAAGTTTGACAGTATGAATAATGATGTTTATGTAAGTAAGGATAAACTTAAAAGGTTTTAAAAAATCCATCTCTAATTCCTAGGATTTTCTCCATTTCCACACCACATGAAGAAGAAGGTAGAGGATAGTAAATTTTACATATTTATCTCCATTTTAAAATAACTATTAGTGAAAATTGTATTAGTGGATTCTTGAACAAATGCCAGGCTATACTAAGTTCATAAAGGACTTAGTCGCAAAGAAAAGGACTATAAGTCTTGCATCTAAGGACAATCTTCATCATAATAGTGTGATTTCCTCAAGATTGCATGTTCAAAAGAAGGAAGATCCGAGTGTTTTTCTATTCTTTGACCCATTGGTGAGTTCAAATTTGCATGGTAATTATGAAATATTGGGTCTAGCATTAACTTGATGCCATTAGACTTTTATCAAAAGTTGGGCTTGGGGCCCCCCAAACTGATGACTATATAGTTATTAATGGATAACCAGTTCTGTAGGTATATTGTATTATGTGCTAGTAAGAGTGGAGATTTTTATTCCAAACTAACTTTGTGATCCCTGATTATGAGTGTACTTTGAAGTACCCATAATCTTGGGTAGACCCTCCTTAGAAATCAAAAGAGTGTTGGTGGACATGGGGAGTATTGAGCTAAAGTTTAGGTTAAAAAATAAAGAGGTAAATCTTAATGTGTTTCAACCGATGAATCAACCAAGAGATGAGTGTTATATAGGTCATTAATGTTGTTGATAAAGCTGAAATTGAGGTACCTATTAAAGAAAGGTTTTCTATTGAAACCTTACCCACTGTGATGATTAACTTTGATGGTGAAGCAATCAAAGACTATGATGAGATAGTTAATTCTTTTGTTGGTATGATTTTTATTCTTATGCCCCAAAGAAGTTGGATCTAGACCTAAAATATTGGTCAACTCATCTAACAAAATGATCACTAGAGGAGTTGCTAATGTTGGGTCTTAAGGAATTTCTTGGCTATCCTTGATATGAATATTTGGGTGAGCATAACACCTTACCCATGATTATAGTTGCTGATTTGGTAGAATGGTAGGTGGAAGAACTTCTTTTCTTTTTGTGTAAATATAAAAAGGCTATTAGTTGAACGATAGCCAATATTATCAATATTTTACCTGGCATTTGCACCCACAAAATATAGTTTGAAAAAGAATGCACTCCCACATCTGAGCATGAGTGAAGACTTAACCCACCAATGCAAAAGGTGGTGAAGAAAGGGATAATCAAGTGGCTTGATACAGGTGTGGTATACCTAATATCGGATAAAAGATAGGTAAACCCAGTGAATTGTGTCCCAAAAAAGAGTGTCAAGATAGTGGTAACTAGTGAGAAGAATGAGTTGATTCCACTGAGGCCAGTCAGTAGTTGGCCGGTTTATAGAAACTATATGAAGCTCAATTCGTGGACTCTTCAGTATTAGTAAGAAATACCATTAATTGATTAAATTCTTGATAGGTTGGTAGGGAGAGGTTGGTGTGGCATCTTCCATGGTTATTTAAGTTCTAACATAATTTTCATTGCACGTAAAGATTAGAAAAATTACTTTTACAAGCCCATATGGAACCTTCAACTTCAATGGTATGCCCTGCAATTTATGTCAGGCTTCTGTGACATTCTAGAGGTGTTTGCTTTCTATTTTTTCCAACATGGCGGAAGAACTTTAGAAGAACTTATGGATGAATTTGCAGTCATTGGTGATGCTTTGAAGACTACTTGGAAAATCTTACTAATGCCTTGGAAAAATATGAAAATTTAATCTTTTTCTAAACAGGAAATAATACCACTTTATGGTTAAGGAGGGCATCATTTTGAAGCATAAGATTTAAGTGAAAGGTATTGAATTATATAAGAAAAAGATAAAGGTGATTAAAAACTACCTCTACCAATCTCATAAGGGGAGTTAGAACCTTTCTAGGCACACAAGCTTCTACAGAGTTTTATTATTAAATTTCTCCAAAATTTCTAATCCACTAAACAATTTGTTGGAGAATAAATAAAATTTTATATTCGATGCTGAATTCTTGAAGGAATTAGTTTGGTGCCTTAAGGAGAAATTGGTGGCTGCACCTATTATTATTGATCCAGATTGGTCTCAACCATTTGAAGTGTTGTGTGATGCGAGTAGGATAGAACTTAGGGCTGTAATTGGGCAGAAGCAAGAGAAGATTTGTCATCCCATTTATTATGCTAGCAAAGAATTAAATAGTGCACATAATAATGATACTTTTCACAAAATAATAATTACTTGCAGGTCTCTATGCTTTTGAGAAGTTTCATGCATATGTACTTGGCACTAAAGTGATTTTGCACACTGGTCATACTGGCTTGAGATATCTCATGTCAAAGAAACATGACAAATCAAGGTTGATTAGATATGTATTGCTACTGCAGGAGTTTGATTTTGAAGTCGAAGATCACAAGGGTTGTGAGAATCAGGTGGCAGATCATTTTTCTAGACTTAAGGATGAGGGAAAGGTGAAATATGATGAGTTGGAAATTGATGAATCATTTTTAGATGAATAGAATTTAGCTATATTACTTGATCTTATGTTTTTAGTATGCTAATTTTCTAATTATCTTGTCAGTGATATGATGTTAGAAGAACTAGATTTTTATCAAAGAAAGAAATTTCTGCATGGTGTAAGCAATGTTTTTTAGATGAGCCACACTTATTCTATTTATGTGGTGACAACATAATTAGGATATGTATACCAAAAGTGGAGTTGTTAATTATGGGTATTATACTTCCTTAAAGATACTTCAATATGGGTATTACTAGCCCATTATCCATAAAGACGCACAGTTTTTTGTCAAAGCATGTGATCAACACCAATGATAAGATTTATTAATTGGAGACAAGAATTTCGTATGTCCTCAATTATGGAAGTTGTGTTATTAATGTATAGGAAATTGAATTTATGGGTCCATTTTTGAGTTCTTATAACTACAAGTACACCTTAGTGGTGGTGGATCATTTATTTAAATGGGTGGAAGCGTGGCCTTGGCATACAATGAAGGTAAAAATGAGGGTATGTTCTCAAATAAGAAAATATTCTATTGATTTAGAACTCCATGTACGATCATAAGTGATTGGGGGTCATCATTTTTCAACAAGGTGATCCATGCAACTCTAGACAAGTAATAAGTGAAATAACATAAGGTAGTTACTCCTTATCACCTGCAAAACAGTGGGAAAGTAGAGATATCAAATTGAGAAATCAATTTGATATTAGCAAAGCTGGTAAATCCTAATCGAAGTAATTGGGTCTTAAAAACATGATGATGCACTATAGGCTTATTAAACGGCTTTTAAAAATCTAATAAGAATGTCCCTTTACATGCTTGTATTTTTCAAATCTTTCAATAGAATGTGGATTTTGAGCATAAGACCCTTTGGGTGCTTAAAATGCTAAATCTTAATTGGTGTGACCCCACAAATTAAAGGTTAGAACAGCTGAATGAGATTGCTAAATTCCATCTATGAGCTTATAAAAGGGTTGCCCTCTATAAAGAGAAGATAAAACTATACCATGTATAAGAATCAATAAATGTAGCTCAATTTTGGGCACTTAGTATTTTCGTTCAATTTAAGGTTCAACTTTTTTTAGGCAAGCTCAAATATAAATACTCTGAACCATTAAAAGTTACTCAAATATTTCCATCTGATTTTTTTGTATTAGAGAACAAGGATGGAGAGCATTTCAAAGTAAGCGACCAATGAGTGAAACAATACATTAGAGTTCTAGAAGAGGTAAATGTATCATAAATGATGTATATTGATGAAGTCTGAGTAGTCGACATACCTGATTCGTACCGCGATGTTAAATCAGGTTCTAATAGGAGGCAACCCATATCTTGTTGTAAAATATGTTTTAGTGTAGTTTTTATTATTGAACATGGATGATGTAGATAATTAAGTTTTTAGGAAAATAGGTGAGGTCATAAAGAATGAAAATTTGGTTAAGGATAATGGTCTGCTTGATAAAATATCAGATCAATGAAAAACCATCACATGAGTGACAATTCATTCCACTTACTTGTCAAAGGGAGCATGGAAAAAGCAACATTCTAGATAAGGGTTGATGGATCACTTGATAAACCACCATGTTTCTATGAGCCTTCACCCTGACTGGTTACTATAAGCTCTAAATATCATATTCTGCTTAAGTGATGGCTCATTTGGCAAACCATCACATCCTTAGTGAATCGTCACAACTTTTGCAATACATGTAAAGCTTAATAATTTGATTTGATCCAATTCCAAAATGTAATCTTGGCCCAACCTAAACCATGACTCATATACAATTAAATCCAAATTTTCTAAGAGAACCATTTCAAAATCTTAATTGATTTTTATTCTTCTCCTGTCCCTCTTTAACTCCCATTACCCACTAATCAAGGCCATTACTCCCTCACATCATCTAACACCCATGTTCTTAAGCCATTACCTCAGTTACTACTTAAATACCATTATTAAACACTTAGCACATTACAAATAATCAACCGTCCACACCAAAACCATAGCGTATATTTTTTGTGTTGGTGAGTGAATTTAAGCAATAGAAGTAATTCTTCCTCTTCAATATTTCCCATCAAGGTATGTATTTGAATTGCCTCATATTTACATATTAGTGTTTGTTAATACTTCTTTAAATGTGTGAAATGGAGAAAACACAACCTTCAGTGTTTATTGCTTAATTTCAAAGTGGGTTGTGTTGCTCTCAAATTAAACTCATGATCTCACAAATGTGTAAAGTCTAAGTAACCTAGAGCACTTTAGTTCATTTGTTACACCTTTTTATCACCATAAGAATCATGAGGTAGATGGTTGTATTCATGTTAAGTCATTTTAAAATAGTGGAAAAGTTAAAAAATTTGCAATATAGGTGTTAAGGAAATGCCTCAGTGAAGAAATTAACCTCCTACCTATGATGTCTCTCTTGACTAATCTTCATAAGAATGATGAATCTCCAAACTAAGTCATCATAACCATAATAGTACATTAATATTTTGCCTAATCTTGACAATTTGTCCGACAAAATGCCAGGCTTATGTCAAATTTCTAGTCCAAGACATCACAGAGTGATCGATACACTAGATAGTGCTAATGGTTGGGGTTGACAGTCCGTCACCCCAAATCGTCAACTATAAATATTTTTTTTGCTTCAAAAGTTTTGCCTAGTTTTTTTCATACATTGAACAACTTGTTCCTTCTAGAGGTATAAAATATCAAAAGCTTCAAGTAACATGTGTTGGAGCATACAAAAGTAGGATAGGTCTACCTCAACACTAAGACTATGAGATAAACTAAAAAATAAAGTCAAGGAAACTAACACACCAACCTTGTATGCTAGGCAAAGTGCAAAGCAAAATACACATACCTTCTAATATGATGAGGATGATGATTCATCAAATGGTGAATATAGCAGTGATAGGGAGAGAAGTGATAGTTCAAGATCAAACTCCATCTAATATGGTGGTACATAGGTCATTAAGAGTTTAGAGAAGAAACCTAAGCCTTAGTGGGGTAGTGGTAATGGTGAAGTAATAGAACTAAGATCCTAGGTTTTAGGGATGCTAATTAGAAGAAAGTCAAGGATGTAGGGAAATATTACCATGATGATATTCTCTTACTAAGATGAAAAGATTGAAGTGACCTTTTGCTAAGGAGTTTCGAATCATCCTAATCGAGTTATACGATTGCCCAAACATTGAAAAATAATTCAATGTGTATGGTTTAGGTTGGATGAGCATACCCCCTGGAAATTATTACCTAACTATGGTTTGTAAATTCGATGCAAACTACATAGCCACACTTAAGAAGTTTTTCAAGAAGCTACATAAAATATCTGATACATACAAATTCTGGATATGGTCCTAGTTCATGGATTCAATTGATATTTTGAGCGGATGATTAATATAGTTCTATTTGGTTAAGAGTGCGTACCTCCATCAAGAATTCTAGAGTATAAGTATAGAATAATGTCAGTATCAAGATAGCAACTATGGATAGAACAAATCTTGACTTACGAAACCTTCATGATTGATGAACACAAAGGAGAGGATAGACAAGACATCATTGCACTTGGAAGCAAAATTTGTATGGGTTATGGTATAATTGAGGTTAATGCTTACAAGTGGATATGCTAAATTAGATAAGACTAGGGTAGTGATAATTGGTAGATTATTATCAAAACTCAAAGTAAATTTTAGACTAGTAATGGATGATGAAATCCATGCAAGGGCCATAAAGTTGACAATATCATTGCCAATTCTATGCCTAGTGACCAAGACCTATAAAGTGGATAGAGTGACATTATTGAGAAGTGATGATAAGAAGTAGTGGCCATTTAAACCTAAGTCATTGATAAAATTTGGAATGACTAAAATTTTGATTTGAGGGTGAACAAAACTCCATTATTTGGACCCCAAATGCAAACTACTCTATAGAAATCAATATTGTTGCTGCTAACCAACAAGGTGTATCAGCTATATTAAGGGTTGTTGGTACCGCCCCAACTATCGATCTACCACAAACATATTTAGAGTATGTATTGATCCCAAGGAATTTTGAGAAAGTGGTCAAGAATTAAAAAATGTTTGAGAAGTAGTTATAGAAATATCTTAAACAATTCAAGCCATTAATGGATCACACAATTGCATAAGACTTAAAACCAACTGCAAATCTACATGCCTACATGGATAATATGGAGTGTGGGTGAATAACACGTTGAAGGAAATGACAATCCCAAATTTGACTATGTTTATAGTTGAGTTGAAAAAGGCTCAAGCCAATATCACTACACTATACGGTCTATCTAACTTGGTGTTCCTAGATCTAGAGGTGGTGATAAAAAGGATAACTTTATAGTGGATTTAATGAGAAAAAATCTAAAATACAGCAATAAAAAAACAATCCACAAGAGAATTGAAGAAGAAGGAAAAGTTGTGAGAAAGCCATCAAAGTAGTCTAAGAAAGATGACGCATTGACACACGAGTGCATTAAAAACTAATTTACAAGGTATTCTTCTATCTCTATGCATGATATTGAGTCCAACATGTTTTACCTACTCCCGCTCTAGAGACTGAGACTATTATGGATGACTTGAGGATGCTGGTCAACACTAGTATCACTGTACCTGATTCTGAGGCCCTAGTGGTCTCCAACATTGTTCCAGATTTTGATGGCTAAGGACTTCATATGTATTACTACCTCCCAAATTATTATTAATTAATTTTATGCATTGGGTATAATACATGGTTCTTTAATTGGACGTGGGGGTACTTGTGTGTTTGTCAATATCTAAGGGTTTTGGTTGTTGTGCTTTTCCCTCGGGTGTGCTATCTAGTAGACCCATCATAGTTACGTGATTTTAATTCTTTCTTTTGGCTAAGAATGAATTTTTGGCAATCAATGGTATTATTTTGTGAATGAATTAACAGGGAGACTCCTTTAGAAAAATTGGTTAATATGGGTGGTTTCATTTACTATTGTTCACTAGCCTAAATCTTCGAATTACATTGGTGTAAATGGATAGAATAATTTTGATTAAAGTAAATTACTATTATAATAATGGTTATGGATAAATGTTTTTATGTTCCAAGGGCGTGTGAGCTTATTTTTCATCCTTTCTACTTTGCGCATGCATGTAAAACTTGCCTTTGAGACCCTAAATAATTTGATGACTTTATTTTTGAAACTCTCTCATATATAATGATAATATTTGACTTGAATCGTGATAAGGGATGTTAAAGGAATGTTTGTGTTGAGTTTTGGTATGTTTAAAAAGTGTTTGGGGTCATTTTAGGACCCTGAACCAGCGAGGGTCTGCAATAATACCATGGGAATCCATGTGCCTTTTGATATAGCAGAGTGTCATTCTATATACCCTCTACGATAAGATCATGGAACACACTTGCGCCTCCGTGATAGCGGCATGCCATGCCCTTAGGCAAAAATTGCCTAATTTTATTTCTTTTCAATTGTGGCATGGGCTTTTTGGTCCTTAATCCCATTAATTGAATTTAAATACCTTTTAATCACTATTACCTATCAATTATCAACTTTTCATCTTTGTTCTTCCTTATTTAAACTCCTAATTAAAGTAAACCAAGGGTTTCCATAAGAATTCAGTTCTCCGCGCTCTAAACTCAAATTTCTTTTGAAATTCTTTCATTATTAAGGCATGTTAGATATTTACTATTTTACTTATTGTATTATTTCATAAATTTACTTAATATTTAAGTTCTCTTAAATGTTTGATTAAATTAGGGTTGAGGGTTTTTGATTGCTATACACTAACATTGATTTTTTTGTTGTTGTAAATGTTTTATTCACGGTTTGAATGGTACATTGTAAACTGAATTTGTGTTCCATGGTAATGGTGAAATTTTGCAATACGATTTTCATAATGTTTATTATTTGTGACATGAATCTCAACTTATATCATAATTTGGCTTTGAATAAGGATTCAATGGAGTTTAACTCATCTTTTTAAACATTGCATTACATTAAATAGAAAAACATAAAGAGGTTTTGAAATTCCCTTTAGGGCTATGGTTTTGGATTAAAATGATTTTTTAAGTAAAATTGGTTAAATGTTTATGATTTAGCATAATTAGAATAGCTTGCAAGTCTATTGGTACGAAGATACAAATTTGGAAATGCCTTAATAAAAGACTCCATGGTTGATACTATTTGTAAAACTATTTTAAGTTGAGCTAAAATAAAATTGTGTAGCTCATTGAAAAGGTGTAGTCCTGGGGGGACCAACACTAGAAACCACGTTTACCGACATTGGGGGTGTATGACCATTGTGTCTTCTTTACACAGTATAATTTGAAAGTCTATTGCCATGGTGTCTTTATCCAATTTTCATTTGATCACGATGCAAACATTGATTGGTCCCTTTCGACAAAAGGAGCTGGACCCATATAGCCTGTGGGTGCCTTTAGGTTGATACGAACTACAAAGTTTAAGATTAAGTTTTCAAAATATCATGTTTCATGCCTCTTGACTCTATCCCGACATATTCTTACTTATTTAATTATTGTACATGTATTTTATGACTAGTTTTTGGTAAATGCATATATTTTATCCATTTTCTTAGGTTTCATTCCAGTACTCACCATACTGATCATCCACGAATGCTATAGCATTTTATGATGTAAGTTTTAAGGGAATTTCTTGTGACCCTGTGCAACGTTAGATGGTTTCTTATTTTTTTTGGACCTCTTTTGAAGTGGTGAGTCCGTCATCATTCAAAAAGCCTGAATTCATTTAGTTTTCCTTTTTTCTATTCTAGTATTTTTGGGTTTTTGTTTAGGCATAGTCAGGGTCATGTCGCGATTTGGTTGGTATTCTTTGGATTAGAGGTATTGTCGATAATGTTGGGGAATTATTGTGGATTTTTTATACTTATAGACTTACTCTATTTATTATTATATCTCTCTTATTCTTTTGACTAGATCCAGAGTTTGATATTACTGTTGTGCTCTTCAGGTAAAGTTAAGGGGATCATCTTTGGCCTTGGTTGGCTTGGGATGCCAATCCTGGTAAAACCCTCGTTCACATTGTGACAATATTTTTATTAGAGCATAATTTAAGGTAGCTAGGTTTCCAGAAAGCCATTTCAGTAAAGTACCTTTAATAGGTGTGTAGGGTGCCATACCTATAAAGGGGAGGCTATAAGTCATTTATGAATTTTTCCCTTCTTTTTGTTCTATTTCATGTAATGTCTAGATACTATGAATATTCTCTAACTTATGGCTTTCTTGCATGGTAGATTATGCCTCAATGAAGATCTAATAGTCATAGGAACTTAGTTGGAACCTCCGTACCAGCTGGGATAAATATGGAGAAAGTTCATCCTAATCATGGAATAGATACTTGATATAGGGTACATAATACTAAATTCATTACTCTACCTCAGGTTCCACCGGTCCCTACTAGTACTCCTTGGGCTTCCCAGGATGGTGCTACTTAGTCTTCCTAGAGAGATGTCTCAAATGCTAAGTTCTATTAGTCTATCCACATCTTGCTTATATTGTGGAATCACAGTCTTATTAATATAATCATATTGATCTTGTCCCTAGTTTATTTGAGGTTACATGGGTTGGCCAATTTATAAGGTTGAATCCCCCAATCTTTATATGTTTTATGGTTGAGGAGGATCCTCAAGGGTTTATTAATGAGATGGAAAAGATCTTCTAAGTTATGTATGCTAGTAATTTGGAGGGGCTTGAGTTTGCAGCTTATCAGTTGAAAGAAGTGTCTTATTAGTGGTATGAGGAGCGGGAAGAGCTAAGGGATGATGCCGATACATTCATGTAGGAAGAGTTTAAGGTAATTTTCTTGATTACTTCTTTCCTTGGGAGTCTAGGGAAACTATGACTGAAGAGTTTGTGAATTCGAAGTAGGGTAAAATGAGTGTTAAGGAATATGCACTGAGGTTCACTAAATTATCCCATTATGTTCCTGATTTTGTGTCTAATATGAGGTCTATGATGAGGAAGTTTTCTTTAGGTTTATCTCATGACTTATTGTTAGAGTGTAAGTTATCTATGCTAAATAATGACAAAAATATTTCAAGCCTAGTAGTTTATTTATAATAGCTGAAGAATGAGAAGAAGACACAGATAGAAATGAGGGAAAGGAATAATAAAAATTTAAGTATACAGAGAAAGGAACAAACTAGTTGAACAGTTGAAGGGATGGTAGCCAATGGCCTAAGAAGATGAATTGGGGAAATTCATAATCATCAGCTAGTGATCCTATCCTAAGACTTTAGGTGATCGGCATTTTTAGTCTAGCAATGGTCTTAAGGTACAAGGTGCCTAACTCAGGTTGGTTGACCTCAATCAGCCCCAACTTACCATCCTTGCCGTTTTTGTTGGCGGTTGCATCATGGTTATTGTAAGGAGTAGAGAAATTTATGCTTTAATTATGTCCAGCTTGGCTACCTACAATGAAGTTTTCCTTTAGCTATGGGTACATCTGGGGATAGCAAGGCCCAAGAAACTAATTCTTTATCTCCTACTACTAAAGGTACTACTTTAGGGATGGGAACTGGTCAAAATTACCTTTATGCACTCTTTACTCATAGGAATCTGATGCATCATCGAATGTCATTGGTATGTTATAACGTTTTCCTCTTGATGTTTATTGTTTGCTTGATTTGGGTTCAACCCTATCTTATGTGACTCCTTATATGGATGTACACTTAGGTTTTGGTCCTAAAAGTATTTCTGACCCCTTTTCTATTTCTACCTATTGTTGCTAGAAAAGTCTATAGGGGTTGTGTGGTGTCCATCTTTCATAGGGAGACATTAGTAGATCTAATAAAGCTTGGTATGGTGCTTTTTAATGTGATCATGGGGATGTATTGGCTTCATTCGTGCTATGCTTCTTTGGATTGTAGGCCTTGAAAGGTTGCTTTTCATTTTCCTAATGAACTAGTAATCAAATGGGAAGGGAATTCCCTAGTACCAAAAGAGAAATTTATTTCTTACCTTAGGGAACAGGAATTTATATCCAAGGGGTGTTTGTATAATCTAGTTCGAATTAGGGGTTCTAACTCGAAAAGTCTCTTCCTGCAGGCCATTTTCTATGGTAAATAAATTTCCTAAAGTTTTTCCCAATAATATTCCTGGGATTCCTCCTGATAGAAAAATAGACTTTAGAATTTATATTCTATTAGATACTCATCCCATTTTCATTTCTTCTAATAGGATGGCTTCGATAAACTTGAAGGAACTAAAAAATCTCCTCAATAAGGCTTTTATCCATCCTAGTGTTTCTCCTTGATGTGTTCCTGTGCTTTTCATGTAAAAGAAGGACGAGTCTCTCTAAATGTGTATAGACTATCGTCAGTTGAATAAGGTCACATTGAAAAATAAATACCCTCTTCCTAAAATTGATGACCCGTTGATCAGCTTAAGTGTGCCAAATGTTTCTCTAAAATAGATCTCCATTTTAAAATATCAAAGGCTAATATTCCTAAGACTAATTTTCAAACACGATATGGCCTCTATGAGTTCCTAGTTATGTCATTTGGGTTGAATAATGCTCTAGTTGCTTTTATAGACCTTATGAATCGGATGTTTAGATAGTTCTTAGATTTGTTCATATAGTTTACAATGATGAAATCTTGGTGTATTCCAAAAGTTAGGAGGATTATGCAAATCACGTTCGAATTGTGTTGCAGACCTTAAATGATCAGAAGTTGTTTGAATTTTTGCTTAATGATTTGACTTTCATTGGTTATGTTGTATCCATTGAATATATCAAGGTAGCTATACAAAAGATTGAGCTGACTAAGAAGTGGCCTAGCCCCTCGACTCCCATCGATATTAGGAGCTTCTTGTGCTTGGCAGGTTATTATAAGAAGTTTGAGAGAGTTTCTCATCTATTGCTGCTCCACTTACAAGGTTGACTTAGAAAAAGAACAGTTTCTGTTATCTGATTCTTGTGAGGTTAGTTTTGGGCAGGTGAAGGATAAGTTGACTTTTACACTATTTTGACCCTACCCAAGGGTTTAGAGGGGTTTGTTGTTTATTTTGATGCATCTTGCATAGGACTGGTTTGGGTTTTGATATAGCACGAGAAAGTGGTTGCTTATTCTTATAGGCCACTTAAGGGTCATGAGAGAAACTATTTGACTCACGATCTAGAGTTGGCGGTTGTGGTTTTTGCTTTGAAAATTTGGCATCACTATTTGTATAGGTTTCATGTGGATATTTATTCAAACTATAAGAGATTGCAATATATATTCAAGTAGAAGAAATTGAACTTTAGGCAGAGACGGTGGCTCGAACTGCTTAAGGACTATAATATGAGCCTATATGTGGAGCTAACATTGTTGCTGATAACATTGTTGCTGATGCTTTTAGCAGTTTATCCATGGGAAGTATGTCAAATGTGGAGGAGGAGAAAACAGGATTGGTGAAACATATTCACCAACTGGCCAATTTGGGAGTTTAACTTTTGGACTTTGATGATGGAGAAGTAACCATCTATGAAGTGCTTAAATCATCTCTTAGGGCTGACATTAAGGATATGCAAGCACTGTATTCCTTATATATTCAAATTAAAGATTATGTGGGTCAGTAAAAGGTTATGTGAAACACCCCGAACTTTGGCCTTTGCCAAATTTCTTAACTTTTGAACCTGTTAATCATCATTCCTTGAACCATGAATCGTATGGGGTAGGTACATGTCAAGGATCCTAGTCGTATATTGGTCAGTTTCATATTAGACATGTTCTGTTCAAGGTATGAAAAGACTCCATACGAGTCATATGTTCAGGATATGAGAAGTATAGTGCCCAATCGTATGTTGTCTAGTATCTAGCCTAGATATCCTGCTTAGGGTATGACTTGAAGGATACTAGTCGTATGGTGATGGTATGAGTTAGGCTAAGGGAGCCGTATGATGGATAGAATATGGTGTCCAACTTTCTGATCAAGTTACAGGTTGAGGGTACCACTTGTATGATATGTATAAAAGTTAAGAGGTACAAACGTACCCTTTTACATTTCTTTTTACAGATTTTAAGCTGAGGGTATTTTGGATAATTCCCATCCTAAGCGCTTAATACCCTATATCTTGCAACTCATTTTTGGCCTTTAATTATTCACATTAGCTGATCAAAACAGTCCATAAACACCCTCTAAAAACCTCTTAAGATGATTGAGCTAGGGTTTTATCAAAGTGGTCATCTCGAGGCTTAAGGGTTGAAATATCTTCGTGAATCTTCATAACTCAGGCATATGTCTCTTCCTTCATTGTTAGTTCATAAAAGTCATGTGTTTTAACTATTATTAATGATTCATTAATGGGCGGTTTTAAATCCATGGATGAGGGTTTGAATGCATAATGTTAGGTATTGTTCTCTTATGATTTCATTTTATTTATGCATATTTTAATAATGGTTTTGCACATGTGGGTGCTTGGGAATAATGGTTTAAACTAAGGGCTCATGTTAACCCTAATTTAATGCTTTATAGCTTGAATAATGTTTTGATAATGGTATGCCCTCAACGTCAATGAGAAGAATCTTGTCCCATATGAAATGTGTTTTGAACTATCACATTGGCCCATGAATGTTGATGGTTGGTAAATGGTTTCATAAAGACATTGTGGCTCATAAATGGTTTTGAATTGTAATCTTGGCAGTTTAATTAGTTAAATAGGTTCTAATTCCTATATGTTGAGTTAAATTGATGTTTTGTTTAAACAATGGGTTTGAGTCCTAAAGTTGAATGATAATTGTTATGGAATGTTGTAATCTTGCAAGTAGGGTTGGGATAATAATACCAACAAGATGCCTTTGGTAAGTAATTGAATTAATGATTGAGTACATGTGTAATGAATGTTTTAAGTTGAGCTTTAAAAGCGAGATATGTAGACGATCCATGAAAGTAGAGTCCGAAGGAATAACACTGGAAATTGCACTAGTAGGTGCAGGTTTCTATATGATCAGGTGGTTTAAGACCCCTGAATGAATATATGAATGGGAGGTTTGAGTCTCGTATATTGTATACATTGATTCTTAAGTCACCTTGATTATGCTGGGAGGTTTGATTCCCCTATAATGGTTTATATGGATATGAATATTCTCTAGTTCATGTAGCTACATGCCCTAGGGACCTTTTAGCTAGGGGAGAGATGGACCCATATAACCCATGGGTGCCTTGTTCATGACGGTTATGCTACACAACCCAGGTTAATATTTTGAAAGTCATTTCTAAGGATCCTTACCTTTCTTGGCATGATATATATATGTATATACATGTGATTTCATATGATGGTTTAATTTAGTTTTGAATGATGGCACTATTTTATCCTTATCCCTGAGTTACATGGTATCTCTCAAACCGCTAACCATCTTCGGGTGCTATATAACCATGTGATAGATTGACCAGAACGTCTTCTTTATTTCCTATGCGACTAGGTGTTCGAGTGGTTCATGAGTTTACCTTGAAGTGGGAAGCTTCCATACTTTAAAAGGTTTCATTTCGTAGTAGGTACATACTATGTTTTAGACTTTGTTTAGAGTTGGTTTTTGGCTATTGTTGGGGGCATTTCCCTACACTTTATTGACTTTGAATTTATAGAGGCTTTGTGGATTACTATGGACTTGGGTACGTTGTGGTTATGAATGGTTTAGATATTTCCTAAATTGATAATAGTGTTATTGTCTACTAACTTTTTATATGTTAAAAATTCATTTGACACTTAAGGTTGTTGAGCTGACTTGGTTTGTTGAAGGGGGTTATCTCCGGTCCACATGGGCCTTGAGGTACCCATCATGGCTAGAACCTAGCTTGGGTCATGACAAAGTTTGCACCAGAGCATAGTTTTTAGTCAATTGGTTATCCATAAAGCCGTGTTAAGTAGAGATTCTTTTATGGGTATATAGCATGATATACTTATGAGAGAGAGTCTATAAGATATTTTAGACTGTTTCCTTTTATTGTTTTCTTAATTTTGAGCTATTGACTCTAAGGTCTTAGATTTTTCTTATTTTTGTTAGCTCATCTTTCAGATCATGCCTTTAAGAAGATCTGATGTTCGTCTAAACTTTTCTGTCTTATTTAGGGATAATGTGGACAGAGTCTGTCCAACTTTTAGGGTCTATACCTGATCAAGGATGATAGTCAAAGAGTTTGTTTTAAAGTTCTATTAGTTGTCCAGATATTCTCCTGAATTGGTAACTAATATGAGGGCTTGGATTAGAAAGTTTGCTTTAGGATTGTCTCTTGAGTTGATCCTTGAGAGTATGGATACCTATTTTATCAAGGACATGTACATCTCTAAATTGGTTATCTATATGCAATTGGTCAAAGAAGAGAAAAAAACAGTCTAAGATTAGTAAGAGGTAGAGTAAGAGGTCTTGATATTCAAAACAGAGTGGGGGCCAACCGTAGAGTGGGAAATGGCCTAAGAGAAAGAGCTAGAGAAGTCTTAACTCCTAATCTACGGCTAGTGCTCCCTACCTGAAGTGGTCGGGATATAGATGTTTTTTGGGTGGTGATGCTTCCAGGGATAAAGTTCCTAATCTCACGCCAATAAGGCCCAATCAGCACAATCCTACCCTCCCTGTAGATGTGTGGTCAGATTGGACATATGCAACATAATTTTCCCTTTAGAGTTGCTTCTGGGGAAAAAATGATTCCTATTGCCTCTTCTTCATCTCCTGCACCAAAGGGTGCTACTTTTGGCTTAGGCAATAGTTGGAATCGCCTTTATGCTTTTACTACTCGTCAAGAGTCTGAGGCGTCTTCAGATGTTGTTACTATTATGTTAAAACTCTTTACCCATGATATGAATTATTTACTTGATCTGAGGTCTACTCTCTTTTATATGACCCTATTTTTAGGTATGCATTTTGGTTTTCGTCCTGAGTCTCTGTCGGACAATTTTTCTATTTCTACCATGGTAGAAAACTCTGTGGTTGTTAGAAGAGTCTATAGGGTTTTATGGTATCTTTAAGTAGTAAAGAAACTCTGGTGAACTTGATAGAGTTGGACATGGTTGATTTTGACGTTATTCAGGGAATGGACTGGTTGCACTCATGATATGCATCTTAGACTGTTGAACCCATAAGGTTGTGTTCAAATTCCTTAATGTGCCAATTGTTGAGTGGGAGGGTGGTTCCCTAGCTCTTAAGGGAAGGTTTATAGTCTGGGTTAAAGATTCAAACTCAAAAGGTCCTTTCTTACATTCTGTTCCTATGGTAAATAAGTTCCCTAAGGTCTTCCTTAAAGACCTTCTTGGTATCCCTCCCGATAGGGAGATTGACTTTGGTATTGACCTTGTTCTGAACACTCATCCTATTTTTATTCCCCCAAATAGAATAGCTCCTGCCGAGTTAAAGAGACTCAAGGAAAAACTAAAGGAACTTTTAGACAAGGGTATCATTCATCCTAGTGTGTCCCCATAGGGTACACCTATCTTGTTCGTACAAAAGAAGGATGGTTTTCTTTGGATTTGCATTGATTACCAATAATTGAATAAGGTGATGGTAAAGAATAAGTACCCTCTACTGAGAATTAATGATCTCTTTGATTAGCTTCAGGGTGATAAATTCTTCTATAAGATCGATCTTCGACTCGAGTTTCATTAGTTAAAGATTAGGGAGGTGGATATCTCTAAGATAGCCTTTTATACCCGGTATGGGCATTTTGATTTCTTGGTAATATCTTTTAGGTTGACCAATGCCCTAGCCGCATTCATGGATTTGATGAATAGGGTCTTTCCTAGGATTATGCAAAGTTATTCCTTCAAAAAGTGGTGAAGTTTTATAGTGTGCTTGTATCGATTATTTTTTATTGTGGTACTCTGTTCTCGTGGCATTTTTGGTGATCTATTCAGTGTGGTTTGGGGACTAAAGTGAGTCTTAGTACAACTTTTCACCTATAGTCAGATGGGCAAGTTGAAAGGACTATTCAGACTTTGAAAGATATGTTGCGAGCCTGTGTGATTGATTATGGTGGTAGTAGGTTTGACCATTTGCCTCTAATTGAATTTTCTTATAATAATAGTTATAATTCAAGCATTGGTATGGCCCCGTTTGAGGCATTTAATGGTAGGAGGTATAAATCCCCTATAGGGTGGTTCGAGGTTGGAGAAGCAAAAATATTTGGCTCGAATTTGGTTCACCAAGATATTGAAAAGGTGAAGATAATTTGGGATAGACTTAAGACCTCCCAAAGTCACCAAAAGTCCTATACGGACATAAGGCGAAGGGACTTAGAATTTGAGGTCAGAGATTGGGTGTTCTTGAAGGTGTCTCCCATAAAAGGAGTGATATGGTTTGGGAAGAAGGGAAAGCTCAGTCCCTAGTTTGTTGGTCCATATGTAGTTTTGAGAAGGGTTGGTAATGTTGCATATGACTTGGAATTTCCCTCTAGTATGACTTCTATTCATTTGGTATTCCATGTGTCCACGTTGTAGAAATGATTGGGTGGCCCTTCGTTGGTTGTTCCCTTGGAGAACATTGGTATTTTGGATTCTTTGTCCTATGAGGAGGTATAGGATCTTGTATTGGAAAGTTCATCGGTTGTAAACAAAAGACGTGGCTTCGATAAAGGTTCTATGGTGGAACCAAAAGTTCAAGGAACCTACTTGGGAAGACGAGAAGGACATGAAGAACAAGTATCCATTTCTATTGCCAATTCTGAAAAATTATACTTAAGGTATGTGTTGTTCTTAACATCCTTGTATTATATCATTGTAAAAGGTAGATTGTGAATTCTTTGGTGTTTTGTTTTCTATCTTAAAAGTAAGAGTAAGGATGTTTGGGGTTAATCGTGCTTGTATTGCCTCATCCTATCATTCGATGACGAATGATCCTAGAGGGGGATACTGAAACACACTAAACTTTGGCCCTTGCAAAATTTCTTGAGTCTTGAACCTTCTGTTCATCATAGACTTGCACCATAATTCATATGGTGTGGATACAGGTCTAGGACCCTAGTTATATGTTTTTTAGTGTCATATTGGCCAAATTCTGTTCAAAGTACGAGAAGACTCTATGTGAGTCGTATGTTCAGGATATGAGAAGTATAGTGCCCAACTCTCTGTTGTGCAGTGTCTAGCCTAGATGTCATGCTTAGTGTCCGACTTGAAGGATACTAGGTATATAGTGATGGTATGAGTTAGGCTAAGGGAGTCCTAACTTTGACAGAATGTGGTGTCCAACTTTCTAATCAAGTTACGAGTTAAGGGTACCACTCGTATGATGTGGATACGAGTTGAGGGGTCCAACCGTACCCTTCTGCATTCTTTTTATATCTTTTAAGCTGAGGGTATTTTGCATAATTTCCACCCCAATCCATTAAACACCACAACTTATAACAATTTTCGGCCTCTTATTCTTCACTTTAGAAGATTAAAATATTCCCTATACACTCTTTGACAACCTCTCAAAAAGATTAGGCTAGGGTTTCATTAAGGTAGTTATCTAGAGGCCTAAGTATTGAAATCTCTCCTTGAATATTCGCAGGCATGCGACTCTTCTTTATTGTCTGTTCACAAAAATCATGTGTTTTAATCATTGTTCATGATTCATTAATGGGGTTTTTGAAACCCATCGATGAGGGTTTGAATGCTTAATGTTGGGTATTTTTCTCTCATGATTTCACTTGTGTTTATGCATGTTTTAATAACGGTTTTGCTCATGTGGGTGCTTGGGAATTTTGATTTAAACTAAGGGGTCATGCTTAACCCTAATTTGATAGTTTATGGTTTGAATAATGGTTTGATAATGGTATGCCCTCAACCACTTTGTGAAAATATCAATGAGAAGAATCTTGCCACATATGAATTATGTTTTGAACTGTGGCATTGACCCATGAATGTTGATGGTTGGTAAATGGTTTCATAAAGACATTGTCGGTCATAAATGGTTTTGAATTGTAACCTTGGTAGTTTAATTAGTTAAATGGATTCGAGTCCCTACATGTTGAGTTAAATTGATGTCTTTGTTTAAACAATGGGTTCGAGTCCCAAACTTGAATGATAATGGTTATGGTTTGTTTTAATCTTGCAAGTGGGATTGGTATGATGATACCAATGGGATATTTTTGGTAAGTAATTAGATTAATAATTGAGTACATGTGTAATGAATGTTTTAAATTGGGCTTTAAAAGCGGGATATGTAGTCGGGCTATGAAAGTAGAGTTCGAAGGAGTAAACTGGAAACCGTACTAGAAGGTGTGGATTTCTATATGATCGGGTGTTTTGAGCCCCCCGAATGAATATATGAATGGGAGGTTTGAGTCCCCCCATATTGTATAAATTGGTTCTTAAGTCACTTTGATTTTGCCGGGAGGTTTGATTCCCCCATAATGGTATATATGGATATGAATGTTCTCTGGCTTGTGCATCTACACACACTAGGGCCCTTCTAGCTAGGGGAGAGATGGACCCATATAGACCATGGGTGTCTTATTTCATGAAGGTTATGCTACAGAGCCTAGGTGAATGTTTTCAAAGTTTATGCTAAGGATTCTTACCTTTCCTGGCACTATATATATATATATACACACACACACATATAATTGGATATGATGGTTTGATTTTGTTTTGAATGATGGCACTATTTTATCCTTATCCTTGAGTTACATTGTAGCTCTCCAACCACTAATCGTTACTAAATGGTTTATACTCCTGCAATAGAAGAACAATAAATTCTTCTTTTTTTTCCATGCAGTGACTAGGTGCTCGAGTGGTTCGTGAGTTGACCTTAAAGTAGTAAGCTTCCATACTTCAAAAGGCTTCATTTCATAGTCGGTACATACTATGTTGCAGGCTTTGTTTAGACTTGGTTTTGGGATATTATTGGGGGGATGTCCCTACACTTTATTGAATTCGAATTTATAGTGTTTTTATGGATTACTATGAACTTGGGTGTGTTGTAGTCATTGATGGTTTCGATATTTCCTAAATTGATAATAGTGTTATTGTCTACTAACTTGTTATATGTTCAAAGTTTATTCGACACTTAAGGTTGTTGAGCTGACTTGGTTTGTTAAAGAGGGTGATCTCCGGTCCATGTGGGACTTGAGGTACCCATCATGGCAAGACCCTGGCTTGGGTCGTAACAAAGTTGGCATTAGAGCCTAGTTTCTGGTCAATTGGTTATCCACAAAGCCATGTCAAGTAGAGTCTCTTTTATGGGTATGTAGCATGCTACACTTATTAGAGAGAGTGTATAAGACATTTAGGAATATTTTCCTTTCTTGTTGTCTTAATTTTGAGATATAGAGTCTAAGGTCTTTGATTCTTCTTATTTTTGTTTGCTCATCTTTTATATCATGACTCTAAAAAGATATGATGTTCATGAAAACTCTTCTGTCCTATTTAGGGATAATGTGGATAAAGCCTGTCCAACTTTTGGGGTCTAGACCCTATCAAGGGTCCCTGTATCTAACTATCCTTGTGAGATTCAACCTATTCCCACCGATCCTACTCCTGAGGGTGACACTCATACTCAGTCGCCTATAGGGGAGGTTACTAATGCTGAGTTTCATTGCTACATTAACCTATTGACCCAGTTGGTGATATCTTAGTCATAATAGTCAGGTTCTGCTGATGTTGCTATGGGTTCGTCTGAGGCCACTAGAGTTGGCTAAATGGTTTTGAATTGTAACCTTGGTGGTTTATTTGGCTAAATGTGTTTGAGTCCCTAAATTTTGAATTGAATTGATGTCTTTGTTTAAAAAATTAGTTCTATCCCCAAAGTTGAATATTAATTATTATAGCATGTTGTACGCTTACAAGTGGGGTGGGTATTATAATACAAGTGGGATGCCTTTGGTAAGTAATTGGATTAATAATTCTTTACATATGTAATGAATGCTTTAATTTGGTCTTTAAAAGTGGGATGTGTAGCTGGGCTTTGAAAGTCGGATCCAAAGGACTAACACTCAAAACCACGCTAGTTGATGCGCGTATTTATATGTTTAGGAGGTTTAAGTCATTTGAATGAATATATGAAGGGGAGGATCAAGTCCCTCATATTGTATAATTGGTGCTAAAGTCACCTTTATTATGCTAGGAGGTTGGACTCCCCTTTAATTCATATAGGGATATGGAAATTTTCTGGTTCTATCTGCTCCACGCACTAGGGCCCTTCCAACTAGGGGAGAGCTAAACCCATATAGCTCGTGGGTGCCTTATTTCATGACAGTTATGCTACATAACTCATGCTAATATTTTCAAAGTCCATGTTATGCCTTGTTTCATTTCCTGAAATGATATATATATATATATATATATTTATATATATGTGATGGCATATGATGGTTTGATTTGGCTTTGAATGATGGAACTATTTTATCCTTATCCCTGAGTTTTATGTTAGCGCTCGAAATGCTAATCGTCTTTGAACGCTGTATCCCCATGCGATATGGGGAACAAAACTTCTTTTTGTTTGTGTGTAGTGACCAGGTGTTCACGTGGTTCGTGAGTTGACCTTGAAGTGGTGAGCTTCCATACCTTGGAAGGCTTCATTTCATAATTGTACAACAATTTTTCAGACTTTGTTTAGACTTGTTTTTTGGCTATTGTTGGGGGTATATCCCAACACTTCATTGACTTTGGATTTATAGAGGCTTTGTGGATTACTTTAGACTTGGGTATGTTACGGTGATGAATGGTTTATACATTTGCTTAATTAATACTAATGTTATTTTCCACTATCTTGTTATATATTTTAAATGTATCTTACAGTTGAGGTTGTTGACCTGACTAGGTTTGCTGAATGGGGTGATCTCCTGTCCATATAGGACTTGAGGTACCTGTCACAGCTACGCCCTGGTTTGGGTAATGACATTATGGCTTTTGAGATGATGGGAGATGGCATTCTTAGGTACCAAGGGAGGTTATGTATTTCTAATGTTTATGGGCTATAGGAAAAGATTTTGACCAAAGCCCATGTGTCGAGATATATGGTTTATTTAGGTTTGAAAAAGGTGTATTATGACTTGAAAGAGATTTATTAGTGGCATAATACGAAAAGAGATGTGGAAAATTTTTGTTCAAAGTGTATAGTATGTTAGCGAGTCATGATTGACTATTTGAGGTCGGGTGACATGTCTCAATAGATAGAATTTCCCATGTGGAAGTGGGAAATGATTGATATGGATTTTGTCACAAATCTTCCACTTTCTTAAAATTTGTATGATTCTATTTGGATCATTGTGGATAGAATGACTAAGTTTGCTCTCTTCTTGCTTATAAGAACCAACAACTCAGGAGAGAATTATGCTAAGTTATTCATTTAGGAGATAGTTAAGTTGCATGGGACCCTGATGTCTATTATTTCTGAATGGGGTATGTAATTTTCCTCTTATTTTTGGTGGTTTTTTTAGAAAGGGTTGGGTACTCAGGTGAACCTCAACACTGCTTTCTACCCTTAAATAGATGGGAAAGCAGAACATACTATTCAGACCCTAATGATATGCTAAGGGACTATGAAGTTCAAGATTAAGTTTTTGAACTATCATGTTTCATGCCCCTTGTCTCTCTCTCGACATTCTTTTACATATCTAATTATTGTGCATGTGTTTTATGACTGTTTTTTGATAAATGCATTTAGTTTATCCCTTTTCTTTGATTGCATGCCAGTACTCACCATACTGACCGTCCTCGAATGCTATATCATTTCATGATGTAGGTTTTGAGGGCTTTTCTTATAACCCTATGCAGAGTTAGGTGGTTTGGTATTCTGGTTAGACAAATATTGAAGTGTTGATCCCTCAATCCTTTCAATGGTCTGGTTTTATTTAGTTTTCATTTTATCATTTTAGTACTTTTTAGTTTTCTTCTAGAATAGTCGAGATCTTGTCCCAATTTGGTTGGTATTCTTTGGATTAGAGGTTTTGTGGATAGTGTTGTGGTATTATTTTGGATTTTGCTTGACTCATAGACTTACTCTTTATATTATTATATCTTTCTTAATCTTTTGACTAGCTTCCACAGTTTGCTATTATTGTTGTGCTCTTGAGGTGAGGTTAAAGGGGTTATGTCTAGCCTTGGTTGGCTTGGGATGCCCGTCATGGCTAGACCATAGTTTGGGTTGTTACATTGCCTGATCTTTTTTATTTAGTTTGTAAGTTGGTTGACTAGGAAAGGATCAAAATCCTATTGAATATACTCCACTTAGCCTAAAAAGGTCATCCAAATGATTGACTAAATCCCTAGATCCCTATTTTGAGCTATTTATGACATTTTCTTCCAGTAAACAATTGCTTCTCTACTTTATCTTTGAACCTTTATTTTGCCCCTATGAAACACCTTGGTTTTTAGAACTAAGAAAATTTCCTGGAATTTTAATCACTGGACCCAATATGACTCATGGGTATGAGCCATATATTAGGGTACAAATGGTATGGTCCAATGTTATACTGACCAGTATTGATGGGTGGGGTGGATTTTGGTTGCTGGAATAGGTATGACTTAAAGGTACAAGTCGTATTGGTAGTTATAGATTATTTAGTTCCTTAACTTAATCTTAGACTTGGTTATTTAGGTTGGATCTGATCGAGTGGCTCACTGTACGCCATAAGCCAAGGTACGAGTCATACCCATGACTAGTATGGTGGATAGTGTCTAAATCTTCCTTGGGTTTAAATTTGTTAGGGGTACGGATGAAGGGTATGGATCGTATGCTATCCATACGACTTTGTTGGATGAGTCATATGCTGGACAGTGTTGTATCCAAGGATTGAGGCCAGCATGAGAGTGGAGGATACCAATCGTATCGGAGGGTATGACTAGTGTGGGTGAGTCGTATCCATATGATGGGATTTTTGTGCAACTTAAGCTGGGGTATTCTAAATATTTCCCCACTTATCCTAATAGGGTACCATGACTTCTAACAAACTTTAGATGTTATTTACCCTATTTTTCTATTTATTAACATTTAGAACCTTTTCTAAAACACTTCATAATTCTTTCAAGACCTTCTAGGCAAGGAAAGCTAGGGTTTCAACTAAAGTATCAATTTGGGGCTTGTCTTGGTGCTTTCTTTCCGTCATCATCATTGTTCAAGGTATGTTTTCTTCCCTCATTGTTAATTCTAACTAAAGGCATGGTTTTTAAAAATGTTTTCATGATTTCATTGATTGTGTGTTTTTCGTTTTCAAATATGATTTGGGGGAATTTTATATTAAATGGCTGGTCATGGTTTGCCATGGTTTTAAATATTCTTTGATATGCATTAATGGTGGTTTTGGATAATTGGATTGCATGGGAATGGTTTAATGGTAATTGGAATTGGTTTTGGTCATATTGTGCCCCCAATGTGTTTGACAAAATGCTTATAAAGATATGTTTATTGCATTAACTACTTTTAATGGAGCTCTTGCATGTTTTAAAACTTGGTAAAAGAATTATACAAGGTTTAAATAGCTTGGAATGGTAAATGGGTAATGGTTATGCTTGAGGGGCACATGGAATCCCCCAAGAGGTTTAATATGGTATATGAAAGGGCACTTGAAAGTCCCCTTAAACCTATATATGGTTGGCTAAGGATAATACTTGCAAGTAAGGATTGGTATAACGATACCAATATTAATGTCCTTTGTTAATAATTGGTTAATGGTTTGGTTCTTTAAAAATTTATTTTAATTGAGCAATAATAGTGGGATGTGTAGAAAAAAATTGGATAGTGGAGGTCCCGAGGGGACCAAAATTGGAAGCTCATATTTGCCGATATGAGGTTGGTCTTTGTGACCATTTGCTTGATGTCACACTATATTTGGGGGATGTACAACTCATTCCTAGGGATACTTCCCTGGTTATGCAGCTATATTCACTAGGGCCCTTTCAACAAGGGAAGCTGAACCCACATAGCCCATGGGTAGTTTAGGATGGAAAAGCTACACAGTCCAGGTAAAGGTTTTAAAGGCATACTAAACCCAATCCCTTTTCCCGACATGGATAAATATATATATATATATTGTATATATATATATGATTGTGTGCATATGGATGGTTTTACCTGGTTTTATAAATGAAAATATTTTATCCTTACCCTGAGATTATGCTAGCAGTCACTCGCTAACCCCATCTACTGCCAGCTATATACCCATGCTATGTAGGAACTAATTTTTCTACTCCCCCAATATAGTGATTGACTTGGGTACAATATTTGAACTAAAGTGGTGAGCTTCCATCCTTTCGAAAGGCTCTATTTAATGTTATGGATATTCTTAGATACTTTGATTTTATTCTGGTTATTGGTATTGGCTATAGTTGGGGGCATATCCCAACCAAATTTCATTTCTCTTTTGGTTAGAGGCTTTATGGTACTTCTATGGGTTGGAATGGGTGGGATCAGTTTTGATTTCAACCTTAGCATTGGAATAATCTAGGAGACTAGTATCATTGAACATAATTTATCACTTTTTCGTCATATTTTATTTTGGTATTAATTATTTTATGTTTTGGAACTTCCTAGGTTATGGCCGGGTTTATGCCCTTTGTTTGGTATGGTTTGGTATGGTTGGATTATTAGTAAGGGATGGTCGAAATTAGTTGGGTTGGTCATATTTTCGAGCTTATCCCAGAGTTTTTATGTGAGCTATTACACTATCTTATTATATGCTCGAATATCAGCAAACTCATGGTAGGTGGTTGGATGTTGGGTTGGATAATGGGGGTTCCTGGTCGGACTTGGGACACCCATTACGACAAGGCCCCAACACAGGTCGTGTCAAGTTTGTATCAGAGCCTAGGTTCATGGCCAATTGGGATTCGACAAAGCCGTGTCAAGTAGAGTCTATTTTAGAGGTGTGCAGTGCGCCACACTCATAAGGGAGAGTCTACAAAGCATTTAGGAATGTTTTTCTTTCTTGGTATTCTATTTTCAAGCTTGGAGTCTTAGTCTTGGAATCTTCTCTAATGCTTTTTTATTCGTCTTTCAGATCATGCCTCGTAGATCTAGAATATAAGAAAATTCTTCTATCCCATTTACGGGTAATGCTGAAGAGGTACATCCTACTTCTGGGGTTCCTCTTCGATTGCATGGTCCTATCAATGATAGTTTTGGCGTTCCACCAGTTGCTACTAGTCGTTCTTAAAGCAAAGTGACTAATGTAGAATTATGCTAGTCTATTTGTGCTATTGTTAAATTGGTTGTGGCTCAGGCTGAGCGGGATGTATCTGGTGCTTTATCAGCTTAGGCCACAAGGTTTGGCTAATTTATGAAGATGGGTCCTTCCACTTATTCTATAGTGAAGATAGAAGAGGATCCTAGGGCTTCTTGGATGAAATGGAAAATATATTTTAGGTAATATAGGATACCAATATGGAGGGGGTAAATTTTACAGCTTATCAGCTCAAAGAGGTTGCATATTAGTGGTATGAAGAGTGGGATAGGGATAGAGGATATGTGGAGGAGTCATCATTATAGGGATGCCTTTTCTAGTGCTTTTCTAGATCATTTTATTCCCTAAGATTTGAGGGAAGCGAAGATGGAGGAGTTTGTGAACCTCAAGAAGGGGAGAATGTCTGTCAAGGAATATTCCTTGAAGTTTTATCAATTGTCAATGTATGCTCCTGATTTTGTGGATGACATGTGGGCTAGAATAATAAAGTTCACTTCTGGGTTAAATCGGGATTTGATTTTGGAGTGCAAGACTGCTTTGCTTATTAAGGATATGGACATCTCTAGGTTGACTATTCATATGTAGTAAATGGAGAATGAAAAGTGGAAACAAATAAAGTTTTAGGATAGGTAGGGTAAGAGGAGTAGGTGTTTTGACCAGTGAGGTGTCAGTCTTAGGGTGGTTGAGGTAGTGAAAAATGGCATAAAAGGAATTGGGGGAGTTCTGCTTCCTACTTTTCTGCTAGTGATCCTTACTATTTGGGCTACAGGCATTATCAAGGTGGTGATAATTTTCGGGCGCAAGGTGCCTAATCTCAGGCAAGCGGAGGTCAGTCAGTTTCTTCATACCCTTTTTGTCAATTCTGTGGTCATTCTCATCGGGGTTATTGCGATGAAGGAAAGGACAAATGCTTCAAGTGTGGCCAGTCAAGCCATCTGCTTGGGGATTGTCTAGTTAATAAGGTTGCTATGGCGACGAATAAAATTCTGGTCGCTTCATCTTCTGCTCCTATGCCTAGTGGTGTTGCATCTATTTCTGTTATTACTCCAGGTTCTAGTGTTGGTCGGAACAAGTTGTATACTTTGGCATCTCAACAGGAATATAATGCATCACCTGATGTTGTTACTGGTACATTATAGCTTTTATCTCATGACGTATATTGTTTGCTTAATCCAGGGTCTACTCTCTCCTATGTAACTCTTGATATGGCTGTATATTTTGGTTTTAATCTAAAAGTTATTTTGAATCCTTTTTCTATTTTTATCTAGTAAGTTACTCAGTTATTACTAAGAGAGTCTATAGGGGGCGTATGGTATCTTTTGGTGGCAAGTAGACCTTGGTGGATCTGTTTAAGTTGGATAAGGTGGATTTCGATGTCATTTTGGGTATGGATTGGTTGCACTCTTGTTATGCATCCTTGGATTGTCAGAACCATATGGTTATCTTTAGGTTCCCTGGTGAACTGATTATAGAGTGGGATAGTGTTTCTTTAACTCCTAGAGGGAGGTTTATTTCTTATCTTAGAGCTTGGAGGTTAATCTCCAAAGGTTGTCTTTAGCACTTGGTTCCGGTTAAAGATTCTAAATCGTAAGGTACTTCTTTCCAATCAGTTTTTAGCAGTTAATGAGTTTCCAGAGGTCTTTTTGGATGATCTTCCTACTGTTCCTCCAAATTGGGAAACAAAGATTGGTATTGATCTAATTTCGGAAACTCGTCCAATTTCTATTCCTTCATATAAAAGAGCTTCAACTAAGTTAAGGAAACTGAAGAAGGAACTTAAGGATCTTCTAGATAAGGGGTTTATTCGTCCTAGTGTATCTCCTTGGGGTGCACCAGTGCTGTTTGTTCACAAGAAGGATGGTCCCCTTCAGATGTGCATTGACTATAGGTATTTGAACAAGGTGATGGTCAGGAACAAGTATCCTTTTCTAAGGATAGATGATTTATTTGACCAGTTGCAAGGTGCCAAGTTCTTGTCTAAAAAAGATATTCAGTCTGGGTACCATCAACTAAAGATTAGGAAGGTGGATATCCCTAAGATGACTTTTCGTTCTCTGTAAGGTCACTTTGAGTTTTCTGTAATGTCATTTGGGATGACTAATTCTCTGGCGACATTTTTGGATCAAATAAATAGGGGTTTTCATTTGTATTTGGATCTCCTTGTTATTGTGTTCATTAATGATATTTTTGCTTATTCGAGGAGAGAGGTGGATCTTGCTAATCACCTTTATGTGGTATTGTAGATCTTAAAGGAACAACAGTTGTAAGCTAAGTTCTCCAAGAGTGAGTTCTGATTGAACACTGTACCTTTCTTGGGTCATATTATTTCAAGTGATAGGATTAGGGTGGATCCTTAAAAGGTTGTTGTGGTAAAGAATTGTCCTTGAACCACAATGCCATTTGACATTCGAAGCTTCTTGGGTTTAGCCGGGTATTATTGGCGGTTTTTGGAAATCGTTTCATCGATAGCTGCTCCTTTGATAAAGTTAACTCAGAAGAAGGTTAAGGTTTCTTAGTTAGATGCTTGTGAAGGGAGTTTTGAGAAGTTGAAAGGATAAGTTAACTTCGGTTCCAATTTTGACTTTGTCGAAAGGAAATGATAGGTGTGACTAGGATTACCTTTAGATTTATATTTTGTAAAGTAAATTAGAAGATTTATCACATTAATTTTTAAAGATCCATTTAACAAAAATAAAGATATTACCGAGGGATTATTTTGTTGGGTAACAAGTTATTCCAGGATAACTTATCCGGAGATTAGTTCATTGAGATTGTTTTTTAGCCTCAAAAGGGATAAAATTGGGATAATTAACCTTGGAATAATTTATATCCTATCTTCATACCAAACGAGCCCTCAAATTACACAAAACATTATAAGAGAAAGCAGTGAATGTAGATTCAGCTCATGGGATGGTATTTACTTTTTAAGCATGAATATAAACTTGCCTTGGCTGATTGTAGGTGACTTTAATGTAATCTTGAGTTATGAGGAAAAGATAGAGGGACTTTTTGTGTATCCTTATGAATATGAGGATTTTGCTTTTTGTGTGAATTTCTGTGATCTAGTTGATATCAACTTCAAAGGCAATCCTTTTACAGAGTGGAATAATAAAATTGATAGTGAGTGCATTTTCAAAATATTTTAGAGATTCTTGATGAATCAATATTATTTGGGCTATTTTGGTTTGGTGGAGTCTGGGCATTTATCAAGGACTGGTTCAGATCATACATCTTTATTACTCTCTTGGGGGAATAAGTCAAATATAATGAGAAGAACCTTCAGATTCCTCAATTTTTTATCAGAAAAGGATTATTTTTAGCAAATGGTTAGGGTTAATTGGGTGGCTATTGAGGACAATGATACTTTTTATTTTCCTGAAGAAAAATTAATGAAGACAAAGGAAACATCGACTGTTTGGAGGAAAGGTACTTTTGGTGATATTTTCAAGCAACTAATAATTACAGAAAAACTTTTAGACTTAAAAACGAGTTATTTGGAAAGGATTCATCTGTTGGAAAGAGAATGTTGCTTCACAAGGAAGAAGCCAAATTAAATATGTATATACACACACACACATACACAACATGAGAAAGTGTTTTGGAGGCAAAAGGCAGGTATTTAGTGGTTTACAGAAGGGGAAAATAACATAAGGTTTTCTCACAGCCTAGTTAATGGAAGAAGAAAAAGGTTGCCCATTAACAGGATCTAAAATATAGAGGGAATCTGGATGAATGGTGCTGAACAGGTGGCTTCTGTAGCTCTTAAATTCTTTCAAGACCAATTTTCATGTACTCAAAGAGAATGTGATCTTTCATTGAGAAGTCCAATTGAGATATAAATGATATTCCCACTAGGGAAGAAGTCAAGAAACTAGTATTTGAATTGAATGAAGATAATGTTTGTAGCTCGGATGGGCTTATTGGACACTTTTTTAGAGCTACAGACATAGTTGGATATGATGTTTATAAGGTTGTAATAGTTTTCTTTCAGGAAAACCCTTCCCAAATCCATCACTCGCACTAATTTTATTTAATTACCTAAAATAGGTATCATATAATCTTTTTTCAGACATGGGACCAATTAGCCTGAGCAATTTTTTTGCAAAGTAGTTTCAAAAGTGTTACATGATAAGTGAGAAGAATTACTTCCTACTCTTATTTAGAAATACCAGATAGGTTTTGTCAAAGATAGGAGAATCACTAAAAATGTCCTATAAGAACAGGAGATTATCCCTGATATTAGGGTAAAGGGAAAGCCTGAAAATGCAGTGATTAGGCTTGATATGGCTAAGTCATATGACAGAGTGGATTGGACCTTTTTAATGAAAGATTTTGAAAAAATGGGTGTTGATATAGGAGTGGTGGATAAGATTTGGATACTAGTGGATAAAATTGGTATTCAATTCTAAGAATGGCCAAGCTCATGTATTCTTTCATTCTACAAGGGGATCATTTGTCACTAGCCTTATTCATTCAGGCATTATCTAGAGCTCTTAATACTTTATTTTTTGATACAGATTGTAAGGGTGTTGGTGTGATGACCAGAAATGCAAATTTTCATGATGACACTTGTTGTGGAGAGCCTTAACAAGTAAGTCTATCACACAAACTAATATAAGAAGGGAAACAATACTCAAATCCCAAACTAAGGATTCTAGAACGAAGCCGAACCACAAAAGTACAATAAATCTGGAAAAGGACATAGCTAATACAATACCATAACTCCAAAAATTTGATGTCAACAGTGTAAGAACTTATCTAGTTCCACTCGAATCCAAATAAAATATATAACATGTCCACAACAGATAAACCTTATCTCCAAAATACAAGAAAAGACATAGTATGATAAGGAAAAGGTAGTAGAAGATATTCATATGCCTACGAGTCCACAACTACCTCGAGAGATACAAATATGACCCAAATCAAGCAAAGTGGGGCACACCCTAACCTAAGTCTACACTTAAAGGGCACAGTAGGAGTTAGTATGGTATACTTGTACTCCGTAGGTATCATAGGTCGACCAAGCAAAGTAGAAAATAAAGTATACAAAATGCACACTAAAGGCATGTTACCTGGAATCAGAAAATATCCCACAATGTTATCCCATATCGCTTTCATTAATAGTTCAATAATATCCAGCTATAATACAACACAACACCAAAAAAGAAGACTAGTATACATTTATACCACGTACAAGCCAAGCAAAGAGGAACAACATAATGAGAACATCGAGTACAAGGAAAGGTAGAACAATAGATAGGTAACAAGTCAAACAGAATATACAATCATATCACATACATAATAAGGTAAACCCAATAAAATAATGATGATGATGCACGAGGTTGTCGTACAACCTCGAGGTTATCGTATAACCTCTAATACCATTGCATAGTCTTTGTATACACCTACAGAGCTAAAGCTTCCCAACGTAGAACAGATGGAAGGGGTCTATTAACCCATATCAATCCATATATCATTTCTCTTTCCAGGCACATACCTGAGGGAGGGTTTTATAAGATGTCTCGTTTTCTATCATAAACAGGTGTTGCCAGTGTTTCTTAATATCTCCATGGTGGTAACACTATTTCATGAATAAGTATTAGGATGCAATGCTCATAACCAGCCACAATGACTATTTCCACAACCTACCCCAATGAGTATTTCCACAACCAACCACAAAGAGTATTTCCATAACATACCAATTTACTATCATGTGAGTTAATTATCCGGTCATTATTTCCAACCATTCATGAAATCCAACATTATTCATATGCCAATGAGTATGAATACATCACAACACACAATTGGTACTGCATCATAATACACAATCAGTACCACAACATACATTGTTCATCAAACAAGATACAATTATCATCATGTATACAAGGATATCAATTTCACATAGGACCCTACATGGTCTCCCATAGCACATAAATTTCCAAAACCACCACAAGATGTCACACTAGGACTTTACACGGGCACAACATAATAAGATAGCTAGTTTTCATGATTAGTTCCCACACCCTTAACATCCATTTTGAATAAACATTAATTACCAAGTTCAGTCTAAAAGTGTTAAGCCATAACCCACATCATATGCTGAAACTGATCTGCTACACTATGATCCTGAAGCCCTACTCCTCACGAATGAATCCAAAATAAACTAAAATATCAAAATATAGAATCTACGAATCAATAGTAAGCCAACGATGCCCATATTGCCTACGTTTGAGTCGGGGTCAAAACAGACCCTTATAACGAGTTTTTGAAAACAAAAGGGCAAAATCTTAACATTGTTTCAAAAATATATTCTCTATTTTTTCGTAATCTACATCTGAAAATCCAAGCAAAAACTAGTTAGAAATGATGTTCAAATCAAAGAAAAATCATTTTAAAACTTTATCGGGTAATATCTTTGAAATGCATTTAAGAATCAAGAATCAAAGTTGTTTTGAATATGAAATTGAGAAAAAACAACTAATTATCAAATTAGAAACTCATTTAAGTGAAAAAGGAGTGAAATTGGGGTTTAAATTGGAGAAATACACTGTTTATGGCTTATATGTCAAAATCCCTAACTTTCATACTTAATCAATGTTTAAAATAAGAAATTATTGTTATAGATGAAAGAAATTAGTTGAAATAAGTGTAATGGAGCTTACACAGGCGTATAAATGAAGAAATCTTCTCAAAACAATGAAACCCTAAGCTCCAAGTCTCAAAAATGGTGAAAAATGTCTAAAACAGGTATTTATATACCCAAATTTGCGATCACGGACCTCAGGTCGCAATTGTAGTACCCTGACAGAAGGAGGTGCCGCGATTGCAGATAAGTGTCATAATTGTAGCATCACCTATGCTGACCCATTCACGATCATGACACCTATCTTTCGATCAAGGGTGAATAAAAAAATGGGTACACCCGCTGGGGACTTGATATAATTCCAAGTCTCCGTGGCCCCTTGGGATTCATTCAGAATCTCGTGAATATAAACAAACTATGTACCCTATCAAATTTGATGCTTCAAACTCAATGGAAATATCAAATTTTCAAAAGGAAACCATTTCAACAAAGTTGACTCCCAAAACCCAAAATCACAAATTTTTAAATGAGGGTCGAAATGAGATTTAAAAGTTGTAAAATCACACCAATCATGTTAGCAATCTAAAATTGACGTTCTGGATCTACTGATGCAATCCATTTTGCCATCAGTCGCATGAATAAAAACTATCAACTAAAATCAATTATAAGGCTCCCAAAGCGGCTAAAAACTTTATTGTCACATAAATGGCACCAAAATACATCGAGACCCACGACAATCACCCCATATCTAGAACTATCATAATGAAACCATGAGGAGGGGTAAAATATCCAAATCAACAAAAACAAATATTTAACATATTTCATGAAGATTCATGTCATTACATCATCCACCACTAAAATTTTAGTTCGTTCTCAAACTAAAAGCAAAAGAAATACCTTAATCAGTAAAGTGATGGGGATAAGAACTACACATATATGACTTGACCTCCCAAGTAGTCTGATCTACATATTAATGTCATCACTGAACCTTAACCATATGGATAACTCTAGATCTCAACCATCTAACATCTCTGGCCAAAATCAAGACCGTCTTCTCAATAAAAGACAACATCTCATATAATTAAATTGAAACCCAAAAAATAACTTGAGACTTATCTGGAATGTAATGGTGAAGAATAAAAACATGAAAAACTAAATGAACAACTGATAACACTAAGGGTAATGTAACTCATAAACCACATCACCAACAGTCCAAAAAATCACAAATGGACCAGTATACTTAGGGCTAAGCTTGCCCCTTCCCTAACCACATCACAACCTTCATAGATGAAACTCAAAGAAAAATATGATCACCAATACCAAATCTCAAGGCACTAAGACTACAATCTACATAACACTTCTTCCTACCTTGAGTCGCTCGAAGTCTATCCTAAATAATTCAAACTCTATCCAAAGACTCATGAAGCAAGTTCATACCTCAAGGTCTAACCTTAAAAATATCAAACCAACAAACTGGAGAGTAAAAATGCCTACCATACAAGGCCTTAAATGGAGGCATATTGATACTGAATGGTAGTTATTATTATAGGAAAACTCTGCTAAAGACAAATATTGCTCCCAGTGGCCACCAAAATCCATCACACAAGTGCAAAGCATATCATTTAAAAACTTGATAGTCCACTTATATTGACAATCATTCTAGGGTGTAATGTTAAGCTAGGGTCAACTCGAGTACCCAACTCATCCTGAAAGGTTTTATAAAAATAAGAAGTGAGCACGGAACTCAGATTTAAAAAAAATTAAAATTGGCACACCATTAAGTTTCACAATCTATTGAATATAAATAAAGGCCAACCTATCTGCACTGAAAGAGACTTTTATAGTGATCTGAGGTGGATTTATGCACTTTAGTATTGTTATCCTAGCTTATATGACCTTGTTTTGAGGACTTCTCATGTGCTTAATGTGTTAATTATTATATAACTAAGAATATAAGTTTTTAAGTACCTAATTACAATGTTTATGGTGTCTTTAAAACAAGTTTGTACTTAATTTTGTCACATAGAGTCCAAACTAGTGTTACTAGCTTGAGCTAGGTGTTGTCTACTTCATCTCGATGAATTCTAACCCGTTTAATGTGTTACTACAATTATTATTGTGTTATTATGTGTGGAGAAACTTGTTTATATTGTTAAAATTTCAATTGGATCAATCCAAGAGTCAAAACAATGAGTTATAGATTTAAAGGACGACAGTAGTCTTAACTTGAGTTTCTAGTTCACCATTCTTAATTTTGTGTTGTTTTGAACTGTAATACATGGTGTATGATGATTTATGAAGGATTTTTAGTTGATTATGGTGATATATTAAGGATATTAAAGTGGGAAATAAAAATAAAATCACACCACAAGGCTTAGGATTGAAGTGAAAGTGCACAAATATGTTTGGACGTCAAGTTAAGACTTTCTAGTGATGCCTCGCGCTAGGGTACGCAGCGACCCCTATTAAAACTTTACAAGACTCAATAAGAAACCCCATTCCCTTAAATAATCAAAAGCAGTGCAATCCTAATCTCATACACGACCAAAATAGCACACCTATAAATAGAACAATTGTACTTGTTGCTATGAACTTTTGATGTATTGGAGGATAAAGGAGGGTATGCTAAACACTTATTTTAGGGTTTATATCTATTTAAATTTTTTAATATATTATATCATGTATTCAATTAATTATATTACGATTATATCTATTAGTTGCTAATTTCCCCTTTTCAGGGGTTTAGGCCAAGAACATGTTTACTTTCTCTTTGAATAGAGTTTTTTTGGATTGCTTATCATATTTGGTTGTTTGTTTACCCTTTTTATCACTATTTTAAGGATCATCAATCCTTAGAATACATATATTGTTGATCATATGAACTCAGAAGGGGGGAATAGAATGATAGAATGTGGGGATAAATAGAGTAAGGTTCTTTTTCTTTTATAAAATAATGATTTTGAAGTAGTGACAAGGATAGGGATACACCTAGAAGCTTGCTTGGTTCATATAGAGGATTACATTTTAATGCATATAAATGGATTATTACTTCCCCGCTCAACGATGTAGTTGTAATGTCCAGTTAAGTGAAGGGTTAGAGGTCGGGAGACCATGATCATATGATAAATCCAACGAATCAATGACCAAGATAAGTAATCTAATAAATGAAGTTCATTAGTGTAGTATAATTGTTTGTAGTGCTTTAACCCAAGGATTTTATCCATTGATTTCCCAAAGTCTTTACTTTCCCGCATTATTTTAGTTTATTTTTAGTTTATATAATTTTAACACTCTTTTCGTTACGATTGCACTAATTTAAATCTTAATTATGAACTAGAATTTTACACTTGTTTAACATAAGTCTCTGAGGGATCTATATTCATCTTCTTATAAGGCCACTGTATTGCTTGGTGAGACCACCATGTACACTTGCGTGTGCATACCAAGTTTTAGCGTCGTTGCTGGGGACTTGTAAATTGACAACTATTTTTGTTTTTTGTTTTACTTTATAGATTCCTTTGGTGCTTTACAGTTGGTCTTTGTATTGAATTTGCAGAAAATAGGTTTATAGGGTAGTAAGCTGGCAAGGGATAGAGAGTTGGTTGAACCAAGCCCTAAACCCGAGCAATACTTCTATCAACAAAGGAGAGAAGAAATCTTTATCTACCATATTCTACAATTTCAAGAGGAATAAGACAATCCTGCTCTCATTGCTGAAGATCAAACAACCCGCAGGATAGTTCATGAAGTTGCGATCCCATATTGGACAAATTTGGCCTCTCCTTTTTAGAAACCTGCTATTAGAGGTAACTTTGAGATAAAACAAAACATGGTGCAACTTTTGATCAGCAATGGATAGTTTATGTGGCTTTCATATAAAGATCCACAAGTCCATCTATGGAACTTCTTGGAGATCAGTGACACATTTATTATTACGGTTGTGTAAACTGATAATGTTAGGCTGATATTATTCCCTTTTTCACTATTGGGGGAAGAAAGTAAGTGGTTGAATGCTAATCTGGCAAGTTTAGTCACAACCTGAGATGACTTAGCATGGATATTCCTTATCCGATTCTTTCCATATAGAAAGAGTGCAAGACTTTGCAGTGAGATTGTATGCTTCAAATAGAAGACATATAAGAACTTCTATCATGCATGGGAGAGCTTTAAAGCTCTTCTTGAGACTATCCACATCATCAGTAGTCTAATAAGGTACTAGCTCAAAATTTTGTTGAGGCACTTGATCACAATAAAATTTTTTCTAGATTCAGCTGTAGGTAGTCAAGGTTTGGAATTTACGTATGGTGATTTGTTTACCTTGTTGAACCGTATTTTACAAGGTAGTCCTAATTGGCATTCAAACTTAAGAAGTTCTATAAAGAAGGTTGCAGGTGTATTGAAGGTGGACCACTTTACAACATTATCAGTTCATCTTGATGCATTATAGAATCAGTTAAATACTCAGTTAACAACATAAAGTTGGGAGTTACACAGCCTACTGCAATAGTTAATTCAATTTAGCAGACAACCACTTTGGACGGGGTTTGTGGAAGTAGTGGTCATTCTGCAGATATATGTACTGCCAATCTTGAATCAGTGATGTTTGTGGTCAATTCTCAAAGACTGAATTATAGGAACGCCTATAATCTTAAGTGGTAAACTAAGCCACCAAATCCATGATGGAACGACCAACAGAAGCAGTTTTAACAAGAGTAGTTTCAGCAGCAGAATCAATCCACGACTCAAATGTGCAATATGGAAGAGATGCCGAAACAAATTTTGGCTAGTTAAGCATAATTACAAGTAGATATAAAGAGCCAGTGGGAAGATATAAAGATTCAGCAGGTAGCTACAAGGAACTTAGAGTAACAGATAGGTTAGATAGTAGCAACGCAGAATACCTGGCCTCAAGGTAGTTTTCCAAGTGATACTTAAAATTTTAAACAAGTTATGGAAATCACTTTGAGGAGTGGTAAAAAGCTCAATAGAGAGCCTTCAAAAACAAGTAAGGAGGTAGATTGGAGATAGTTCCCCAACCGAGATATGACAAATTTGTTAAAATTTTGAGAAAGTATGAGTACTTGAAAGATAAAATTTCTAAATAGTTTAAGTATAGACCACCACCACCTTTCCCATAGATCTTAGAAAATCGAAGGTGGATCATGCTTTAAGAACTTCTTTGATACGTTCAAAGAGCTTCATATTAACAATTCACTTTTAGATATTTTGTAGGGAATGCCTAAGTACACTAAGTACTTGAAAGATGTGGTCACCAATAAAGTCAAGTTGTAGAACAATGAGACAATAGCGCTCACTAAAGAATGTAGTTATATGGTGATGCAAAAGATGACCAATAAGATTAAATACCCTAGGAGATTCACTCTCCCTAGTAAAATTAGCAATAATAAAGTGGTGTAAGAACTTAGTGACTTAGGTGCAAGTATCACCTTGATGACACTATCCTTGTTAAACACACTGTGTTTACGGAATTTAAG
The DNA here is from genome assembly GCA_030864225.1 of Capsicum baccatum var. pendulum. Lineage (NCBI taxonomy): Eukaryota > Viridiplantae > Streptophyta > Magnoliopsida > Solanales > Solanaceae > Capsicum > Capsicum baccatum. Next base: position 89,845,956 of record CM061560.1, on the reverse strand, counting down.
ATCGAGCTCAGTGTTACACCAATTAGCAAACCGTACCATAGCCTATCCTGAAGAAATCATAAAGGATGTTCTTATTAAGGTTGGTAACTTTATTATTCCTGCTGATTTTATTGTTTTAGAATCTCAAGCAGATAAAAAAATGCTAGTTATTTTGGGACATCCATTCTTGGCGATGGGAGAAAATTAATAGATGTGAGAGAGGGCACGCTCACAATATGGCGGGATGATAAAGAGGCAACTTTTAAAGTGTACGAACTAATCAATACACTATACCACTATAATGATTTGTGCATGATTACAGGGATTGAAGGGGATAAGTATGGGGTGGTAGAGTTTAGTCCAACAAATACCTCTTTGAACTTCCTCATTGAGCAGGCCAAGACATAACCACCCCAACCCGACATGATGCAAATTAATGAGCCTGAAAAGGCTATTATTGAGAAAGATGTTACCTTAAAGAAGGAGGATGAGGATGAAGGAAAATAGATAAGTCATAGATTGGGTCGTGTCGCGATACTAAATCAGGCACTGCTTGGGAGGCAACCCAAGTTAATACATGTTTTATTTTCTATATTTTTGTTTTTTACTTTACTAGTTTTTGTTTTTGTTGAGTCACAAGTTGATGGAAAGGGTTAGTACCAGAGATCTGAGCTAAGAAGTATGACGAAGACTAAGTGTGGGGTCCCTGGACTCTCTGGGAGTATTTTTATCTTTACTTTTAAGTATACTTTGGGAACAGAATATATTTTTAAGCATGTATCTAGGATGGGTTGGGGGGGGGGAATTCCCATTTTTTGGATAATTTTAAAATATTTTGTATTAGGAATAAATAAGATCTTCTTGCCGGTGCTATCTTTGATTGCATGATGCAAGTGTTTTGGTTGTAAAAAGCATGGTGATTGTGTGAATTACTACTTTTTAGATGCTTAGGCTCATGATTATAACTCTTGTACATGTTGTCTTAATGTTGAATTCTTGGTATTGTTTGATTAATCTATGGTGATTCTTCTGGAGTTAATATTGTTCCATGTGTGTGTAAGGTACCTGGTGTATATAAAGCAAAATAAAGATTGTTTGTTTAGGAGATGATAGAGGAATTTCTTTGATAGCCATGTTCACACATTATTTTGACCAAACCTTCTGCATAATCCTAGTTAACCTCATTGATCCTCTATCTTTTTCTTTGGCAGCCTCATATGTAGCATAGCCCCCTCCTTTGGTTGACCTTAATTTGATCCAAAGCTTCAAAATGCTTTAGTGTACTATTAATTAGGTAATGAGTGTGAAAATAAAGTAGGAGAAAGGTGAAAGTAAAGCCTCAAAGTAGTAGCTATTGGTGTGTAAAAATTGATGTGTCATGGTTGGGAGTGGAGCAATGAAAAGAACTAAAGGATGTTCAAATTAAATAATGTGTGGATAGAAATCACTCCCACCATAGTGTATTTGAATGAGCTTAATGAGATGGGTAAAAAAAGATATATGAAGGAAGTAAAGGAAAAGTTGGTTGTTAGAGATTGGTCTTATTGTATAATGTGATGTATTAAAGTGCTCTGTCCAGAATAGTTCCTACCCATCCCTTAGCCTATATTACAACCCTTAGAGACCTATTTGATCCTAAGCTTCAACATTTTGGTGTTAGTTAAGTAATATACAAATGGAAAACATATAGTTAATCATGTGTAACTTGCGAATTCCTTTTGAGAGTAAGCGTAATTTGATTCTTGGACCTATTCTATTATAAATTGGATTTATGTGAACAATTATGGGTAACTCACTTGTTCTGAGGGAACATGTTTTATAATTGTTGAGTGATTTGTACGGTGTCTTTTATTGGGCAATATGCATGAATTTTCCAACTAGGTAAGTCAATTATTAAGGATAGGATGTTTTGGAGTAGTATTCTTGAACTTTCAATTGTGTACATAATATTCTTAGTGTAGAAACTTGCATTATGGGTAGTTATTATGGTGCTAGCATGAGTGTCTTTCTTGTAGTAGAAGTGTGGAGTCACCTAATCTTATGATTCTTAGAGTAAAGAGTTGTTCGAGGATGAAAAAGGCTTTAAGTGTGGGGCGATGATCTAAGGTGGATTTATGAACTTTACTGTTGTTATCCAAGCTTATTTAGCCTTGTTTTGAGGACTTGTCATGTTCTTAATTTGTTAATGATTATAGAATTGATCATATATGTGTTTAATTATCTTAGTACAATGTTTATGGTGTCTTTCAAACTAGTTTGTATGTAATTTGGTCAATTAGAGTTCAAATGAGAAAACTAGTGTTACTAGCTTGAGCTATGTGTTTGTCTAGTTGACCTCGATGAATTCTAAGGTGTTTAATGAATACCTAAAGTTATTACTGTGTTATTTTGTGTGGAAAAAATTATTTATAATTTTTAAAGTTCTATTCGATTAAGTAAAGAGTCAAAACAATGAGTTAAATATTTAAAGGACCATACTAGTCTTAACTTGAGTTTCTAGTTCACCGTTCTTGATATTGTGTTGTTTGAGCTCTAATATGTGGTGTATGATGATGTAAGATACTTTGTGAGTTTATTATGGTGATATATGGAGTATATTCAAGCTTTAAATCAAAGAGAAATGACACCACAAGGCTAAGGATTTAAGGTAATGTGCACAAATAAGTTTGGACGTCAAGTTGAGACTTTCTAGTGGGTTTGACGTGAACACCTATTACACCTTGACAATCCTATTGAAGTGACCCATACTATACCTTTATAAGGCTCAAAAATTTACCCTATTACCTTGAATCAACCAACGCGGCGCTAGCCCGATCCCACCCACGACCAAAATAGCACACCTATAAATAGAACAATTGTACTTGTTGTTATGAACTTTTGACATCTTGGAGGATTAAGGAGGGGCTACTAAACACTTATTTTAGTATTTATATCTCTTTGATTTATGTTTTAAATGAAATATATCATGTATTCAATTACTTGGATTGCGGTTATGTCTATTAATGGATAAACGCCCCCTTTCTGGGGTTAAGGCCAAGAACATGTTTACTTTCGATTTGAATTGAGTTTGTTTGGATTTCTTATCATATTTGGTTGTTTGTTTATCCTTGTTATCACTATTTTGAGGATTTGCAATCCTGAGAATACATATATTGTCGACCTTGTGAACTCGGAAAGGGCAATAGGAAGAGAGAACGTGGGGATAAATAGAGTAAGTTCTTTTTCTTTTATATAATTATGAATTTGAATTACCAACTAGGATAGGGATATAACTACAAGCCTTGATTGGTTCACATGTAGGATGACATATTAATGGATCTTAATGGATTATTACATCCCCACTTGATGATGTAATTGTAACGTCCAGTTAGGTTGAAGTTTAAATGTCGGGAGACCATGATCATAGGATAAACCCTACAAATCAACAACCAAGATAAATAATCTAACGAATGAAGTTCAATAGTATAGTATGATTGTTCGTAGTGATTTAACCTCGGTCTTTTATCCATTGATTGTCCAAACTCCTTATTTTTCTACATTATTTTAGTTTACTTTTAGTTTATAAAATTTATAAACTCTTTTGGCTATGATTGCACTAATTTAAATCTCAATTGTGAACTAGAATTTCATAGTTGTTTAACAGAAGTCCCTCAGGGATCGATATTCGGCTTTTTATAAGACCACTATATTACTTGGTCAGACCACGTACACTTGTGTGTGCTCTTGGGTGCAACACAAAGGAATAAAATGCATAGACTTGGTTAATCGGTCAACGATGATCTAAACACTATCAGATCCATGGGAAGTGTGAGGCAACCCGTTCACAAAATCCATGGTGATCCACTCCCACTTCCACTCAAAAATCGGTAATCTCTGAAGCAACCTACCTGGTCTCAAATGCTCAGCCTTCGCTTGTTGGTAACAAAGTAAATAAACTACAAAATCCGCTACATCTTTCCTAATACCACCCAACCATTAATGCTGCCTCAAATCACGATACATCTTAGTCACTCTCGAATGGATGGAATACCTAGAATAACGGGCATCCCCCAAAATCAATCTAATCTAGTCACCCACTCTCTGCACACAAACTCAGCCCCCAATCCTCAAAACTCAATCTGAATCAAGTGAGGCTTCCTTAGCCTCACCATTCAACAACTTATCTTGAATAAATCTTAACCCAACATCACCAGACTAATGAGCTCGAAGTCCTCGCCTCCACAAATGCCAAAAAAAACCTAGGTGTTGAAATAACAAGTCTAACCATCTGGTTAGCTAAAGGCTGAAACTTTAAGGCCAAAGGTATCTCTTAGGTCATAAGATATGCCAACCTACCCATGCTAGTCGAGTTCCGGCTCAAGGCATCTAAAACCATATTAGCCTTTCCCGAATGATAGAGAATAGTCAAGTCATAATCCTTAAGCAACTTAAGCCAATGACATTGCTTAATATTAGGATCTCACTGGGTGAAGAAGTACTGGTGATCTGAGAAAATGTCACAACTTACTCCATACAAGAAGTGCCTCCACAACTTCATAGAAAAAAATAATAGCACGCAACTCCAAATCATGGGTAGAGTAATTCCTTTCCTGGGGCTTCAACTAACGAGAAGCATATATAATTGCCTTACTCTTTCGCTTGAACCAAACACCTAACCCAACACCTGAACCATCATAAAGGATAGTAAAACCCACACCCTCCTTAGTCAAAGTCAAGATAGGAGTTGAAGTCAACAAATCCTTGAGCTTTTGGAAGCTCACCTGACAAGCATCGGACCATCGAAAGGAAATATTCTTTTGTGTTAACCTTGTCAATATAGCTGCGATAGAAGAAAAACTCTGAACAAAATGCTGAAAATAGCCCTCCAAGCCAAGAAAACTCCAAATCATAGTGGGAAAAATAGACCTATCCCAATCATGAACCGCTGAAATCTAGGACGGATAGACCATAATACCCTCCTTAGCCACCACATGACCCAAGAAAGAGACAGACTCCAACTAAAAATAACACTTGGAGAACTTGGCATACAACTTCTCATCTTCAATTTCTAAAGAACAATCCAAAAATGCTCCTAATGATAAGCCTTACTCTTGGAATACACAAAGATATAATCTATACATATAATAACAAAGGAGTCGAGATATGGTCAAAACACCCATTTTATTATCTCCATGAATGAGACTGGGAGATTGGTCAACTCAAAAGATATTATTAAGAACTCGTAATGACCATATCGAGTCTGAAAAGCTATCTTTAGAATATCTAAAGCTCTATTCCTTAACAGATGATACCCAAACCTCAAATCAATCTTTGAAACCACTAAAACACCTTGAAACTGCTAAAATAATTAATTAATATAAGAAAGAGAAAAGTTATTCTTAACCGTCACCTTGTTCAAATTTCAATAATTAATATACATATGCATAGACCCATCCTTCTTCTTTACAAAAAAAAGGCCCACCGAAAGGCGATACACTAGGCCAGATAAATACTTGTTCAAACAACTCTTGCAACTGATCCTTAAATTCCTTCAACTCAACAGATACCATCATGTAAGGAGGAATAAAAATAGGCTCAGTTCCTGGCTTAACATCAATATAAAAATACATATCATGATCCGAAGGCATACCAGGCAAATCCATAGGGAACACATCCTTGATGTCATAGGCAACAAAAATAGAATCTAAACAAGGAGGTAAAGCAACACTAGTATTATGAATATGAGACAAATAAGATAAATATCCTCTATGAACCAATCTATGAGCCTGAACATAAGATATAATCGTATTAGGAAATGAATGAAGCGTACCCTTCAAAGTTATACTCGACATACTCGATAAAGCTAAATTCATAGTTATAGCAAGACAATCTAGGATAGCATGATAAAGAGTTAACCAATCCATACCCAAAATAACATCGAGGTCAACTATATCTAACACAAACAAATCTACCCAAATCTCACATCCATAGAAAGTCACAACACAAGATTGGTACACTTGATCCACTATTAAAGAATCTCCTACTATATACACGAATAGGAATGGTAAAAGGCTTACTAATAGAAGAAAAACTCGAAGCAAATAATGGAGACACATTGGAGAAAGTTGATTCAGGATCAATAAAATAGATGCAGGTCTGAAATAAATGGGGATAATAACTATGATCACAACATCAAATGCATCTAATTTTGGTCTAAAGGGTATAGCATAGAGCTTTCCATGACCAACAATAGACTGAGTAGCCCTATGACTACCACGCCGGGCTACACTAGCTCTTTCTCTCGCACTTTTGGTAGAACCCTTACCTCTCATAGTTGAAATAGAAGTAGCTCTAATTATCTAATGAGGATATTCCTAGTACAAATGGCCAATCTTATCATACATAAAGAAACCTCTATAGCCCGACCCAATAGGAGAAGTTCCAACTAGGATCGGATGGCCACCCTAAATTATTGGACCAAAAAAACCAATACCCAAACTCTATAAGGCTACTTGTACCAGTCTACCATGATACCTATGAGGGCCTCTAAAATCTCTGCCTCGAGAAGCTTGACCTTTAAACTCTCTAAAATAGTGCACCCTTTTAGCATTTCCCTATGATGCTCGCAAAATACTCTCAGTCATCTTAGCATGATCAACTATACACCAAAAGGATGCTCTAAATACAATCATTTGAGACTTAGCCAACTGAAGAAAAACATCCAAACCCTTCATGAACTTTTGAATCTTCTCAGTCTCGGTGCAAATACTTGTAGAAGAATATCAGGACAAGGCAAGAAAGTATGCCTCATACTTTGTAAAAGTCATTGAGCCCTGGTACACATAATCAAAATCATCTCTCATTCAATTCGTCAGACTATAAGGCAAGATCCTCTATATAAATGCATCAGTAAACTGATACCAAGTCATCTCGAGAGAATCAAGTGGTATACAACCAACAAGTGACCTTCACCAATTTCTAGCAATATCTATTAACTAATAAGTTTTATAAGAAACCCCATACAACTCTAGTAAACCAAAATTATGCACCTTATCTTGATAATAAATGATGAAATAATAGGCATTTTAGTCCACAACACCACTGAATCTAGGAGAACCAAAATGTGTAAATTTCTCAAACCTCTTTTGATCCTCAAAATACATAATTATAATATCAAAAATAGGATGTATAGTGAATCTAACAGGCTGAGATCCAATCTGAGAAGGTAACACAGATGAATGCTAAACTTTGGACCTTAAAACACCACAGTTAGATGCTAGTGCTTAAATAGGAATAGTACTCAGGGTCTGAGGAGTACCCAATATAGAAGTAGGTGCAACTGGAGGATCCACACTCAAGATTGGAGGAACACCCAGCACAACACCCAAATTGAAGAAAATCCATTTTAAAACTTTACCAGGTAATATCTTTGAATTCCATTTAAAAATCAAGAATCGATGTTGTTTTGAAGATGAAATTGAGGGAAAAATGATAATTATAGGATTGGTAACTCATTTGAGTGAAACTAGAGTGAAATTGGGGTTAAATTAGAGAAATACACTTTAAATTAGATACTTAATTCATGTTTAAAACAAGAAATTAATGTTAAATATAGAAGAAACTAGTTGAAATGAGTGTAATTGAACTTACCCAATCTTAGAAATCTCAGTACCCTGAAAAATAGAGGTGTTGTGATCACGGATAAGGGTCATGATCGCAGCATCCCCTCTGCTGGACCATTCATAATTATGACACCTGGCTCGCGATTATGGGTGCACTAGAAAATGGGTGCACAAGTTGGAGACTTGGTATAATTTTGAGTCTCTATAGGCTCTTTGGGATTCATCTAGAATTTTGCAAATGCAATCAAATTATGCTACCCTATCAAATTCAATGCTATAAACTCATTGGTGATATCATATTTTTGAAAAGATGTCATTTCTATGATGTTGACCATCGAAACTCAAAATCATAACTTTCCAAACCAAAGGTTGAAATGAGATTTAAAAGTCATAAAACCCCACAAAGTATGTTACCACCCTAAAATTGAAGTTCCTGATATTCTGAATTAGTCCATTTTGCTATCTATCGCATAGATTAAAAGATATCAATTGAAATTAATTATAAGACTCAAAACCACCAAAAAGCATAATATCACATAAATGACACCAAAATATATCAAAAATCATGCCAATAACCCCAACACCTTAGAAATACCATAATGCAACCATAGAGAGGGGTAAAATAGCCAAATCATAAAAAAAATACATATTTCACATATTTCATGAAAATTTAGGTTGTTAATTTAGTTTGCCATAATAGAGTAATAATATCCATATGTTGATGATATAATGGATACTCTCAGAGACTCTGAAGACCAGTTTGGAAAATGATAAACAAAGACAAGAGTGCCTTTTTTGCTTATCACAAGTCTGTTATTTGTCATATCAAGGAGGTGGAAGAATATACCGATTTTAATAGAAAAAATTACATTTGATGTATTTAAGATGCCCAATTGGTCATTCAAAGAATAGAAAGGTGCATTTTGAAAATTTAATGAAGAAAATGCATAATAAGCTGCAAGCATGGTAAGGAATAATCTTATGTTTTGGTGGTAAGAAAGTTTTAATTAATAATGTATTGAGTAGTATTTCCATTTATTTATTACAAGATATTAATTCTCCAAATGGTGTTATTCATGCACTATATAGAATCTTTTCTAGATTTCTATGGAAATTTAAAGAGGTGGGCAAGAATAAACTTTGGGTGGCTTGGAAGGATACTTTTAGTCCTAAAGGTGAATAAGGTTTGGGTTTTAGATTTTTATTTGGTGTCTAAATCCCTTTTTGCAAAACTATGGTAGATTCTTAGAATCCAAAAATTTGTATGGACTAAATATGTATAGAATAAATATTGCAAGAAGGTGAGACTATAAATAATGCAATGGAGGGGAGGCTTTTTAACATGAAGCATATGCCGGAGGCCAAGGACATGTTTGATCAAAAGATATGGAAGGAAATAAAATTTGGACATTCAAGTGTCAGGTATGACAATTGTATGAAATTTGCAGCCTTTCATTACTACTTGCCTATTGATTCTTCAGAAACAATCAACTTGAAGAGGTGAGTCACTGTTTCTTCAATGAGGAATGGAATGCTGATTTGATGAAGCTAAATTTTTGGGATGAATTTTCTAGTCATATTAGCCTAAATACGAAGTGAAATGAGGATGTTGAGTAGTGGGACAAGGCATGGTGGATATTGAATGCTTCTGGGAAATTTCGTATGGGTTCTTCTAGGGATTTTTTGAAGAAATCTTACTAATTTGTATAAGAATCGGGATGAAAGGGATACCTTTAAGATATCCTTTTTTGTAAGGAGATTATAAAGAAAAAGGCTTTCTGTTGGGGAAATTCTTATCGAAAATAGGAATGTGATGATGATTTGTAATTTTTTTGTGATGATAGGGTTCAAGAAACTATTGAGCACTTATTTATAAAATGTAACATATCGAATTGTAATTAGATATTTTTGCATCTTTTGTAAGGATAGATGGTCCTTTTTTGCACGTCAAGGACAATGTGTTTAAATGTTTGAATGCATTTACTAACGCAAAAATCAATCATATTTTTAAATTTGTTCCTATGTTTTTATTTTGGAAAAAATAAAAGATAAGAATATGGTTAAACATGGAGAAATATGTCAGTTATGAGTATGAGAGGGGAAATTACCAAACACTAAGTATATGTAGAAATGTTTCTTTATAAGTGGATTAAATATATCCCTAGTGATTTGCCTGATTTGATAAGATTTTTGCATAGTTACACACCCAGAAATGGATGAACTGTGATTTATTGAAAACTGGGACAATACAATTGCAATTCTTATGGGGCCTCAAAAGTTAACCCTAGTTCTAGCTCTAGTGTTATCTGCATAAGAGATGACTAGGGTAATCTAGTTTATGCTGAAGGTTGAAAGATACAAGATACTAATAATTTTGTGGTAGAAGTAATGGTATTGAAAATGGGTTTAAAGTATTGCCTAGATCTTAATTTGTTTCCTTTGATTTTAGAAATAGATTCTTTCTTTGCGAAACATGTTCTGGATGGATCTTTGGAAATAACTTAGGATATTGTAATGGAAATAAGAAGGATTCATGCCCTAATGAAGGGGTGGAGGTGGTGGAACATACATTTGGAGAAGGAAACAAGGTGGATGATTTTTTTACTAACTATTTTTTCTTCTTTTGCAGTCACTAATAGACTAATGTATTCCTTATTTCAAGAGTTACCAAGAGAATAAAAATACTATTGAACATGGATAAATGCCAAGTCCCTAATCTCAGGATAAAAACAATCCAAAATGGGGATTTTAATTATGAATTAGGTAAATTCAATTAGTATTTGATTATCAGAAATCCTAAAGTTAACAACAATAACACTAAATATCATATTGAGGAGGCAAGCACCATTAGTAGCATGATATTACCAAAAGTGTTCAAAAATCATATATTGAGATACATGTTTCACTTACTTAATGTGGTTGGAATGGAACTCTACTTCTAACTTTTTAGACTGTGGTATTAGTCCTGGTTGAGTTCAACCTATAAAGAACAAAGAAAGGGGTGAAATTAACAAAAATAATTGGGTATATATACATAAGGAAACAAGGGGTTTAATACTCATCTGGGTCTAAGAGGCATATATCTGGGGTTGGTGGATATGGATGTTGCGTCCAAGTGAACACACAAGTGTAAATGGTCTCACAAAGTAGTAAAGTATCCCTTTAGAAGCCAAGTATCGATCCCACAGAGACTTGTGTTAACAACTATCCAATTCTAGTTTCACCATAGGGATTAAAGTGGAGTAAAAGTAACCAAAGCAGTTTGAGGGTTATAACTAAAAAGTAAACTACATTAATGTGGAGAAGTAAATACTTTGGACAAACAACGAGAATGAAAACCCAAGAATAAGACACTACAAACAATCATACTATGCTATTGTACTTCATTAGTCAGATTACTTATCTTGGTTGTTGATTAGTAGGGTTTATCACATGATCAAGGTCTCCCGACCACTAATCATCTACCAAACTTGGACATTAAAACTACATCATTGAGAAGGGATGTAATAATACAATTAGGTTCATGAATTTATTATCCTAGATGCAAACTCAAATTCCTTATTTTACAAAATAATAAGAACCTTATTCTACTTACCCCCACGTTCTATCTTTCTATTCCCCCTCCCGAGATCACAAGGTCGACAATATATGTATTCTAAGTGTTATTAATCCTTAAGATAATCATAAAAAGGGTAAAAATGCAACCAATTATGATAAATACATAAAACCAAATTAATTCCTAGAAATCGTAGTCATGTTCTTGGCTTTAACCCCGGAAAGGGGACGTTTAGCCACTAATAAAAATGCCCGTAATCAATATAATTGAATACATGTTATCCTCCATTAAAAATAAAAATTTAAAGAATATAAAAACTAAGATGAATTGAATACATGTTATCCTCCAAAAGTGTTCAACATCAATTACAAGTGTCCTATTTATAAGAGATGAATTTAGACTTCGGTGGAACAAGGGTCGCATCGCAGGGGTTATTTAACTGTAATGGGGGTCACAATGCATCCTAAATATGAGGGAAAACTTTTTTGGGTTCCTTAGGAAGCTAAACATGTGTGTAATGATACATCTAGAGATTGTTTGGGTTATATACGCGCCATGGACATCCAAAGTGTCCATTTTATGTGAAATCTTCTCCCGTGCTTTCGTTGATCCTTTCCAAGCCTTCTTATGTTATTTCCGCTTGATTTACAGACTGTATATAATTCATATAATATAATAATAAAATAACCAAGAATTATATAGCATTAAACACCTAAAATTAGATCCTAAAACAACACACAATCCACAACGGTGAACGAGAAACTTAAGAACTAATTTCACCCTTTTAATATTTAGTTTAGTGTTTTAACTCTTAGCTTGATTCAATTGAACATTAAAAACTATAAAAAAGTTATTACACATATAATTAAATAACAAAACCATTAGGAACTCATTAAAAACACTAGAATCCACCGAGATCAACTAGAACAACACCTAGCTTAAGCTAGTAACACTACTTTTCTCACTTAAACTCTAAGTGAACAAATTGTATCAAAAATTATTTGAAAACACCTTTAGACAATAAGATCAAGTACTTAACCACTATTAAGCACTTATATGCTCATTTATATCATTATTAACACATTAATTAAACATGAAGTCCTCAAAACAAGTCTAAATAAGGTAGGATAACAGTACTAAAGCGCATAAATCCACCTCAGATCACCACCCCATACATAAAGCCTTGTTCGTCTTGAACAAATCTTTACTATATGAATAGTAAGATGAGGAGAATACACCTTGATCCACTACAATACGGATAATGTTTATTGTTGTCGTTTGAGCTGTAAACAAACACTTCTACGACAAGCAAGGTATTCAAGCTGATACTATAATGACTACATTGGATGGAAGTTTCTATACTAAGCATGTTGTACACAATTGAAAGTTCAAGAATACTACTCCAAAACATCTTAGCCTCAAGAATTGACTCACCTAGTTGGAAAACTCATAGATATTTTTCAATTAAAGACATCATATAAATGATCCAACTATCACCGAACATGTGCCCTCACAATGAGAGAGTTACCCATAATCACTCACATAGACGTATTTTATAACAGAATGGGTACAAAAATCAAATTACTCTTGCTATCCTAAGGAATTCACAAGTTACACAGGATGAACCATATTCTTTCCCTAACTTTAGTACTCTACTAATATCAGAATGACAAAGATCAAGATCAAATAGGCCTTTAAGGGTTGTAATGTAGGCTACAGGACAGGTAGGAACTATTCTGCCAGTAATAGTGACTATCTTCTCTAAGAGCTTTAATACATCACACTTTTCATTCAATCCACCTTTAATAACTACTTTCCACCTCTTATTTCTACCACTATCTTTTGTGTTGCCCCATCTCATTAAGCTCATTCACATACACTATGGTGGGAGTGTTTTTTATACACAACTTATTCAATTTGAATAAATTTTTTATTCTTTTCACTACTCAACTCCCAACCACAACACAACAATTTTTGAACACCAATAGATATTACTTAGGGCTTTTCAATTTCACCCTTTTCTTCTTGAATTTCAAACTCCTTAACTTAATTAGATTTCAATAAAAGCTCGTAGGAGCTTTAGATCAAATTAAGGTGCATCAAATAAGGGGATTAGGCTACATATAAGGCTGCTAAAGAAAATAAGCTAAAGACTCAATAGCGTTAACTAGGATTATGCACAAGGGTAGATAAAAGAAGGTATAAACATGGCTATCAAAAAAATGCCCATATCATCTCCTAAACCCACACTCTTTATTTTATTTTGCATATACTCCAGGAAAGTTCTAGACATCACATATAACTAGGAATATACAAACAACCTCAAACAAATGGCACATGCACAACTCAGGTAGGATTATCATAGACTCTTAACTAAACAATCACATGAATTCAATAATTAAGCCAACAAGTACAAGATTTATAATCATGAGTCTAGGAGTCTCCAAAGTAGTAATTTACACAATCAAGATACTTTTACAAACAAAACGCTTGCATCATGCAATCAAATATAATACCAACAAGAATATCCCACACATATTCCTAACACAAAAAATTTAAAATTACTCCTAAAACTAGGAATTTTCCTACCACACACTTTAATATTAATTTTGTCACCAAAGTATACTTAAGAGTAGAGATAGAAATACTTCTCAAGGTCTCTAGGCCTAGATAGTAGCATCTTTTTGCATCAATGGGGTTTGAGGACCCCATAATTATTCTTAGTCATGCTTCGTAGATCAGGTTTTTCGATACTCATACTTTCCATCAACCGGTGGCACAACAAAAACAGAAAATACAGAAAATAAAACATACCTTAACCTTGGTTGCCTCCCACACAGCACTTTCTTTAGTGTCGCAATGCGACCAAATCTATGACATAACCATATTCCTTCATCCTTTTTCTCACACTGGATGCCATCTTCTTATTCATTCTAACCTCTTGTGTGTGAACTCTCAAGGTCAACATCTTTTTCACCTTTATCTTTTTTAGGCTCATCGCTCTGCATCATGTCATGCTTAGGTATTGGAGGCTTAGGCTACTTAATGAAGACATCCAAAGAGGTAGGTTGTGGGATAGACTCCACCACCCTACACTTGTCCCCTTCAATCACAGTAATCATGGATATATCTTTATAGTAGGATAGTGTGTTGAGTGGTTTGTATACTTTGAAAAATGCCTCATCATCATCCAGTCTCATTGTGAGCGTGACCTCCTTCACAAATATTAAAGCCCCTCCCATCACTAAAAATTGATGTCCTAAGATGAATGACACTCTTTCATCTGCCTAAAAATCTACAAAAATAAAATCAGCAGGAATAATAAACACACCAACCTTGATGAGAATATCCTCTACAACTCCTTCAGGACAAACTATAAGCCCATTTGAAAGTTGTAGTAACACAGAGCTTGGTCTCGGCTTCCCCAAGCCTAAAGTGTTGAACAATGTGAGGGGCATCAAATGGATGCTTTACCCTAAGTCACTAAGTGTATATAACAACTTACTATTCTCGATTTAAAGAGGAAGAGTGAACTTCCCAGAGTCTTTGAGATTTTTGGGCATCTTCTGCATTACCATAGAGCTACACTCCTTAGTGAGTGATATTTCCTCCACGTCCTACAACTTAATTTTATTAGATACCACATCCTTTAAGTGCTTAGCATACTTGGGCATTCCCTTTAAAACATCTAAAAGAGGTAAGTTAATGTGTAGTTTTATGAATTTGTCAAAGAACTTCTTGAAGCATGCATCCTTATTTGATTTTATAAGCCTTTATGGGAAAAGTGGTGGTGGTTCTCCTTCACCTTTTCAACAACTTTTGCTTTCGAGTACTCAAACTTCCTTGAATTTTTAGTAACTTTTTCAGATAACACTTGGGGAATCAACACTGGTGGTTATTCATTCAACTCCTTACCACTCTTCAGAGTGATTACCATTACTTGTTTAGGATTTTCTGTATCACTTGGCAAAAAATGTTGAAGCTTGGTATTTTGTACCTTTGCAAACTGGCCAATTTGTAACTCTAACCTCCTCGTATCTACTTGCTAGCTCTTTATATCTGCTGCCAATTATGCTTGAGAAATAATAATTTTCTTAAGCATCTTTTCCACGTTGCTATTCTGGTTTGTGGCCTTATTATTATGAACATGGTGTTGTTGATACTGATGCTGATTGTTCTATGAGGCATTTAGTTACTGAGTCTGCTACTTTTGATTGTAGGTGTTCCCATAATTTCGCCTTTGAAAATTGCCCACAAATATCACAAACTCAGGATTTGCAGCACACATAGTCATTGAATGCCCACTGTTACCATAAAACTTATACCATCCTACAGTTTATTCAATTGCATTAACTGTGGTTGCAGGCTGTGCAACCCCCAACTTCATGTTGCTTATCTAATTTTGTAGTGTAGAAATCTTGGCAGATATAGTAGTAAAGTGGTCTACCTACAATACACCTATAATCTTCTTTATGGTATTTCTTAAGTTTGAATGCCACTCAAGATTCCCTTGTTCAATCTGGTTCAACAAGGTATAAAGATCATCATATGTCAACTCCAAATCATAACCACCTGCCGTTGAATCTAAATTAATTTTCATATTATAGTCAAGTTCTTCGACAAAAGTGTGAGCTATACCTCGTTAGACTGCTAATAATGTGGATAGTCTTGGAGAAGTTCTTTGAAACAATCACAAGAATGATATAAATTCTTATCTGGATTCTGTTTAAAGAAAACAATCTCACTGCAAAGTCTTTGAGTCTTGCCAGATGGAAAGAATTGAATGAGGAAATTTTTTTATCTAAGTCATCCCATGTTGTGATTGAATTTGACATCTCAACATTCAACCATTTTTTTGCTTCCCCCAAAAGTGCAAAGGGGAATATTTTCAGCCTTATATAATCAGTTGATACACCCATAGGGATGAATGTGTCACTGATCTACAGTAAGTTAAGTAGATAGACTTGTGGCACCATAAGTTGTCCACTGCTAATCAATAACTTCACTATGTTCTGTTTCAACCTAAAATTACATCCAACAGTCGGTTTCTAAAATAGGGAGGTCAAATTTATTAGACGTGGGATTTCCACTTCACAAACTGTTAAGACCCCTTAAAAAATCCTAGCTCCTTTTAGCTCACTCTTGCATGTTAAAATGGACAAAGACTTAGAATATATCTCTAAGTGTTAAGACTTAGTCATTTCAAAAGCCCTTAACTTTGATGAATTTATTATTGATCTTCTCAATACCCAAATATTGATTCATGATCGGGGTAGTCCATAGCATATATCAGGTGAGTTTCAAAATTTTCAGACCGACATAAGGGAAAGTTTGGACATCTAAAACAGACACAATGAGTAATTTGCCTGTGATGCACCGTCCATTTTATCCCAGGGGGAAGCTAGCAAAAGAGCTTATGGTGTGAGGTCCATTCAAGCGGACTAAAGCCCATAGCATTATTTGCCCATTATTTCTTCATTCTCTAAAATTAAAATGACCCTCTTTCCATAATAAACCCTAACTCATCCAACATTTAAGATCAGTCTCCAAGAATTCATCCACAACTTTCTCAATTTCACCAACTAAGTTATGTTAAATGTTCATTCATGGGTCCTTTTCACCCATGGATTTCAACAACCCAATTTTAAGTTTAAAGTCATGATTTTTACTTGTTCCCATTAATTTTCCCTTTAGATTTCCATGATTTTCAAGTTTATACCTGTTTCTAAGAAATTTTTATTATTATTAAGCCCTACATGTTTGAATGATGTTGATCACTGATTTAAGCCTTACTTTGGGAATTTAGTATCAAAATCATGCTACTACTATATGCTTTAAAAACTATTATTATGTTTAAGCCATGCATTACAAGTGTTTGATGAAATGCCTCAAAGAATGAGTTTTGAATATTGATTACATGTTATGTTCTAAAAGTGTTGCTATGATCTTGTTGTATCGAGTCCTGAGGGTCATGAATACTCAAAATTTAGCTGTTTACTTAGTCTTAGCATTGTCAGTATGCTTTCAGACATAGCATTGTTAGTTCAATTAGTACATCATATTAGTAAGCTCAGTTCTGTTCAATTATTAGATTCTGTTCAGTTGGGTATAGGATTTAGCACCGAGCGAACCCAGGGATGGGGGATCACCTGCCAGTTGAGGGTGTGACCTTTAGTAGAATTTATTTGGTTCCAGAACTACGTATCCAGTATAGGTTAGATATATCAACGTACTAGTTGGGGGTTGATAAAGTGTTCACCAGCCAGTTGAGGGTAACACATATCTCATTAGTGCACCTGCTAGATGAGGGTGACTCTTTAGTACATCCACACAACCATGATTAGTACCTATGGATCAGTACTTACACTCTTCCAACTGTGGTTACAGGTTGTACCCCAATCAATTCATTTAGGGAATGTTTGTTAGATGATAGCTCCTACAGTCTCTATCCAGTATTCAGTTTAGATATCACTTTCATTTTTGTTTGATCATAGGACACAAATATCAACTATCCAGTTATCAGTATTTACTATTTCAGTTCATGGATTATGTTAGAACATAATTTATGCTTGGTCATGCATTATCAGTCTTTACAGATTTCTTGCATTCATACTCAGTATCTTACACTATTCATACAGTCCGTTATTATTCATGCATATGAGCCATGTTTATCAAACTAACCTTATTTAGCATACCGGTACATTCAAAGTACTGAATGCATACTCATTTTTTGTGCTATGATATTTCATATCATACGTTTGGATGCTCAAGTTCCCAGCCACACCTAGATATCCCAGTGTACCCACAATAGTAGCAGTGGTGTGTCCTCATAACCCAAGGACCGCAATATTTATTTTAGTATGTTTAGTTTAGTAGTTAGTTGGAGTTAGTTGTGCACTTGTCTCATCAACTACACAATCAGAAAATTTAGAGGCTATCACACTAGTACAAATAGTCAGTTAGTTTTTATTGTCATTATCAACCATTTTATTAGTATTGTCAGTATTGTTTTACAAACATTATCAGAACTATGATATAAAACCTTACAACATTTTTTGGTTAAATTTTGCATATGATCTTTTGTTATAAGTTTTACCTAGTGCTCACAGTAGGCACCAGTATCATGAATTAGCTTGTGGTCACTTGTTACCATAAGCATTGTGTGCCGCCTAGGGTGTACTCTCGAGGTGTTAAAAACTTGGTATCAGAGCTTAAGGTTTTAAAGTGTCCTAGGGAGTTTGAAAGCTGCATTAAGTAGAGTTTTGTGCATGGGTGTGAAGTACGCCGTACTTATGGACAAGAAGCTATAAGATGTTTTAGGAATTATTTTCCTTCTTTCAGTGTCATTTCATGTGATTGAGCATGATAACAATTTAAAATCTATTTCTAATCCAATTTCCTTTTCATTTAAAGAACATTACGTCCAAAATGACTAACGAAAGGAGAAATGGGAATCAACCCATACCTTCACTTATTCAGGAAAATCCCCTAAACAAACCTGTCTCTCATGCTAAATTAAGAGTGGCATTTACTACCTTAGCTTATTCAGTAGAAACCTAAAATAATCAGCCAACTGCTGCCCCAGTCGTTCCAGTGGTTAATACCGCCGCATCTAGGATTCAGGATTTCACCTGAATCAACCTTCCTTTATTTTTGGGATCTAAGTCTGATGAGGATCCACAGAAGTTCCTCGACATGGATAAGATGATAACTAATATTATTGGTGTGACTTTTAGTGAGAGTGCAAAGTGGGTGCTTACCAAATGCAGGATATTGCTTATACCTGGTTAAGTAGTTAAAGAAAGATAGAAGGATAGATGCAGGGCCTATTAAATGGGAAAAGTTTGCTATAGTTTTTCATGATAGGTTTTTTCCCTTGGATTTAAGAGAAGCTAAGTTGTAGGAGTTTATTAATCTGAGGTAGGCAAATATGAGTGTTAAGGATTATTCTTTTAGGTTTACTCAGCTTGCTAGGTATGCTCTTAATATTGTGTCTGATGATAGGTCTAAGATGAGTAAGTTCATCTCGCGTATGGCTGACAGCGTGGCTAAAGAGTATAAGACCGCGATATTAATTAAAGATATGGACTTATCTAGGTTGATGATAGATACTCAATTGATTGAGGAGCAAAAGTGTAGGGAAAGAAAGAGGGAGAATAAGAGGGCCAGAATAGGTAGCTTCAGTTTTGCTCGGTCGAGGTTGGAAGGTGGTAGCCATCCTTAATTTCGTATGAACTTCATCCCCAGCTCTAACTTTATCTAGTATTATAATATCAAAGACCATAAATGATAATCAAGATAGGGCACCAGGCCCTAAGCCCTAGGAAAGTTTGAACAACAGTCGCATAAATCCCCTATGCCAGAAATATAGTAGGAACCACTAGGGTATGTGTAGAGCTTTCCGTGATATATACTTTGGGTATGGCAAGCCAGGCCACAGGCTCAGGGATTTCCCACAGATTGGCTAGCAGGGTCAGTTCAGTTGTCTTCATTCAGTCGCTCGACTCAGTAGGGTGCTGCTTTCAGTGCCACCAGTGATCAGAGCCCAAAATGATTGTATGCACTTTAGTCCTGATAAGATCAGGAATATTCTTCTAATATGGTTAATGGTATGTTACAGGTCTTTTATGTACATGTTTATGCTTTATTAGACCTAGGAGCTTCTCTTTATTTCATAACTCCCTACATAGCTATTAATTTTGGCATTAGTCCTATGACTTTAGCAGAACCCTTCTCAGTGTTCACCCCAATAGGTGTGTCTATTACAGCTAAGCAGGTATACAGGAGTTTTTTGATCATAATATACCAAAAATTCACTTCAGTTGAATTTCTGGAGTTAGAGATGATGGATTTTGATGTCATTCTCGGTATAGATTTGCTTCGCTCATGTTATAATATAGTTGATTGTAAAAGCATAGTTGTTCATTTTCAATTTTTGAATGAACCAGTCCTTGAATGGAAGGGTAGAACTTCAGTAGTTAGGGGTCAACTTGTTTCTTAGCTTAGAGAGAGGAAAATGATGTCTAAAGGGTATTTGTACCATCTTATACGAGTTATAAAATCTAGTTTAGAGACTCCAAATCTCAAGTCAGTTTTAGTAGTTAGGGAATTTCCAGATGTGTTCCCTAAAGATATTCCTAGAGTTCCTCCGAAAGGGTAATTACCTTTGGAATAGACCTACTTCTAGATACCTAACGTATCTCTATTCTTTTATACAGAGTGGCTCTAGCAAAACTCAAGAAGTTAAAAGAACAACTAAGAGACCTTCTAGATAAGGGGTTCATTAGGCCCAGTGTTTGCCCATGGGGCGCTCTAGTCTTTTTCATACTAAGAAAGATGGTTATCTTGGTATGCGCATCGATTCCCATCAGTTGAACAAAGTCAGTATCAAGAATAAGTACCAACACCCCAAAATTGATGACTTGTTCGACGTACTTTAGGGTGCTCGTTATTTCTCTAAGATAGACCTCAGATCTAGCTATTATCATCTTAGATTCAGAGAATGTGACATTTCAAAAATAGCTTTCAGAACTAGGTATGGTCACTTTAAATTTCTAGTCATGTATTTTGGTCTTACCAATGCCCCAACAACCTTCATGGACTTGATGAATAGAGTATTTAAATAGTACTTGGACATGTTTGTCTTAGTCTTCATAGATGATATCCTTGTCTATTCCCGTAATGAATATGGCCATGCAGACTATCTCAAAATTTTATTAGAGACTCTTAGAGCCCATCAGTTGTTTTCTAAATTCAGTAAGTGTGAATTTTGGCTAAGATCAGTAGCTTTTCTTGGTAATATTTTTTTTATGGCATTAGAGTTGACCCTCAAAAGATTGAAGAAGTGAGAAACTGGCCTAAACCCATTTATCCATCAGATATTAGGAGTTTTATGTGTTTTGATGGCTATTACAGATGTTTTTTTGAAGGGGTTTCAACTATTACATCCCGTATGTCTTGATTGACTCAGAAGAAAGTCAAGTTTCAGTGGTCAAATTCTTTTGAGAAGAGTTTTCAGGAGTTGAAGATTCGACTCACCCCAGCTCTAGTTTTGACCTTGCCAGATAGTTTAGATGAGTTTGTTGTTTACTGTGATGCTTCTAGAGTTGGTTTGGGTTATGTTTTGATACAATGAGGTAAGATCATAGCTTATGCCTCTAGACAGCTTAAGCCCCATGAAAGGAATTATTCCACCCATGATCTTGAGTTAGTAGCTGTTGTGTTTGCCTTGAAAATTTGGAGGAATTATCTATTGGGGTGCATGTCGATGTGATAACGAATCACAAGAGTTTGTAGTATGTGTTTTCAAAGAGAGAGTTCAAACTTTTTAAGAGAAAATGGTTAAAATTGTTAAACAATTATGATATGAACTTTTTGTATCATCTAGGCAAGGCCAATATAATGGCAGATGCCCTTAGTAGATTTTCCATAGATAGTGTGGCTCATGTTGAGGGAGATAAAAAAAGTTATTTCAGGAGGTTCATCAGTTGGCTAGATTAGACATTCATTTGGTTGACTCAACCGAGGGTAGTTAATGGGTGCAAAATAGTTCAGAATCTTCTTTAGTTGCCGAAGTGAAAGAAAAACAAGATAGGGATCCCAATCTAGTTAAGTTAAAGGAGTCAGTTAGAGATCAAAAAGTAAAGGTTTTCTCCCAAAGGGAAGATAATGTGTTGTGTTGCCAGGGTATACTATGTATTCCATGTCTAGATGACCTGAGGCAATGAATTTTTGTAGAAGTGCATGGTGCGCATTACTCTATTCATCCAGGGGCTACTAAGATAAACCGCAATTTGCCGAAAATCTATAGTGGAATGGGATGAAAAAGGGTTGTTGCAGAGTTTGTTGTAAGTGCTTTAATTGTCATCAGGCCAAGGTTAAGCTCCAAAACCCTAATGGTTCTATGAAAGAGTTCAATATTCCCACTTGGAATTAGAAAGAAGTGAACATGGATTTTATGACAGGATTACATGCTATGTGTAGATGACCTGAGGCAACGGATTTTTGCATAAGTGCACGGTGCGCATTACTCTATTCATCTAGGGGCTACTAAGATGCACCGTGATTTGTGGGAAATCTATTGGTGGATGGGATTAAGAGGGATGTTGTAGAGTTTGTAGTTAAGTTCTCTAATTATCAGCAGGTCAAGGTTAAGCACCAAAACCCTAGTAGTTCTATGCAAGGGTTCTTTATTCCCATTTGGAAGTAGGAAGAGGTGAACATGGATTTTATGACAGGATTGCCTTGTTCACATCACCAACATGATTCAATTTGGGTTACTGTAGGAAGAATGACAAAAACAACTTATTTTTTGCCTGTCTATACCTCTTATTCAGTCGAGGACTATGCCAAGCTTTATATTAAAGAGTTGGTTAGGTTTTATGGAGTCCTATTATCCATTATTTCAAATAGGGGTACTCAGTTTACCTTTTACTTTTGGAGAGATTTTCAAAAGGGTCTTGGTACCTTAGTTCATCTTAGTACAACCTTCCACCCTCAGATAGATGGTCAGGTAGAGAGGACCATTCAGACCTAAAAGGATATATTAAGAGCTTGTGTTATCGATTTTAAGGGAAGTTGGGATGATCACTTGATATTGATTGAGTTTGCCTGTAATAACAATTATCATTCTAGTATTCAGATGGCTCTACTAAGGCTCTTTATAAAATAAGATATAGATCTCCTATCAGGTGGTTTGAGGTAGATGAGACCGCGTTGATAGGGCCAAATTTAATATTTGATACATTGTAGAAGGTTCAGCTAATCAGAGAAAGACATAAAATAGCCGAATGCTGATAGAAATCCTATGCAGATGTGAGGAGGAGAGATCTTGAGTTAGAGGTTGGCAACTTATTTTATTTGAAAATCTCTCCCATGAAGGAAGTGAAGATATTTGACAAAAAGGGGAAGCTCATTCCTCGATATGTAGGCCCTTTTACAATCTTAAGTTATTTTGGAAAGGTAGCTTACGAGCTTGAGTTGCCTGCAGAGTTGGCATCAGTCTATCCAGTATTCCATGTCTCTTTGTTAAATAAGTGTATTGCTGACCCAGTTGTTATTTCTCTTTTTGAAAGATTAGATATTTAGAATGTCTTTTCTTACAAAGAACTCCCAGTTGAAATCTTAGATTGCCAGATTCGTAGACTCAAGAAGAAAGAAGTTCCCTTGGTCAAAGTTCTTTGGAGGAATTAGTCAGTTGAGGGAGATACTTGGGAAGCAGAAGCAGAAATGCATACCATGTTCCATCACTTTTTCTTTACAAACCCAGGCTCAACTCAAGGTAACAGTTTTCCCTAGATTATTTCTTTTCCATTCTCAGTCCCAATCACGTGCTTATCTTTATGTCATTACATGTATTCATGAATCAGTTGAGTCAGTTACCATGTTTCAAGCTCAGTCAAGTAATTATGTTTTCATTTATGCATACTCAACATGTAACATCAGTATTTCCCAGCTCAACTAGTCTCATCCGAGGACAAATGTTCCCAAAGGGGAGATATTGTAAGACCTCATAAAAAAATCATAGCTAATTTAATATCACTCTTGCATGTTAAAGGGGTCAAAGACTTAGAATAATTCACTAAGTGTAAATACATAGTCATTTATAAATACCTTAACTTTGATGAATTTATTTTTTATCTTCCCGATATCGAAAAATGTTTTTTAAGTTGATTTAAGGTAGTACATAGTACGACTCAGGTGAGTTTTGGAAATTTTTGATCAGTGTAAGGGCGAGTTTGGACATCCAAAATAGAGGCAGTGAGGGATTAGCCTGTGACGCACCCTCTATTTAATCTTTAGGGGGAAGCCCACGATAGAGCTCACAGCGCGTGGTCCATTCCGACGGACTAGAGCTCGCGACATGCGCTCCATCTCACCCCATATATTTCCAGCTTTAGTTACAATTTCCCAAGGGAATTTAGGTATTTTTCCCCTTACCTAATTTAGCCAAACATGAGATTTAAGTCCCAAGAGAGCATTGTTTTCCCATTATTTCACAATTCTCTCAAATTAAAGTAACCCTCTTTCAAGAACAAACCCTAACTCATCCAACTATCAAGATCAGTCTTTAAGAATTCATCAATAACTTTCTCAATTTCACCAACTAAGGTATGTTAAATGTTCATCCATGGGTCCTTTTTACCTATGAATCCAAGAACCCAATTTTCAATTTAAATTCATAATGTTTACATGTTCCTGTGAATTTTGCCTATAGATTTTCATGAATTTCAAGTTTATATCATGTTTCCATGAAATTGTTGTTGTTATTAAACCCTACATGTTTGAATGGTGTTGTTTACTGACTTAAGCCTTACTTTAGGGATTTAGTATCAAAATCATACTACTACTACATACTTTAAAAAATATTCCCATGATTAAGCCATGCATTACAAGTGTTTGATGAAATGCCTCAATAAATGAGTTTTGAATATTAATTACATGTCATGTTCTCAAAGTGTTAGTATAACCTTTTTGTCATTGCTATTGAGTTCTGGGGTTATGAATACCCAAAATTTAGATGTTTACATAGTCTTAGCAGTGTTTGTATGCTTTCAGATATAGTAGTATCAGTTCAGTCAGAACAACATATCAATAAGCTTAGTTCGATTTAATGATTAAAGTCAGTTCAGTTGGGAGTAGGATTTAACATCGAGCAAACCCATGGATGGGGGCTCACCTGCAAGTTGAGGGTGTGAACTTTTGTAGCATTCCCTTGGTTCCAG
Source organism: Capsicum baccatum var. pendulum (assembly GCA_030864225.1). Taxonomy (NCBI): domain Eukaryota; kingdom Viridiplantae; phylum Streptophyta; class Magnoliopsida; order Solanales; family Solanaceae; genus Capsicum; species Capsicum baccatum. The sequence continues at coordinate 89,821,096 of CM061560.1, read as the reverse complement.
AACTACATAAACAGCGTAGGTTAGATATATCAACCTGCCAGTTGAGGGTAACACATATCCCATTATTGCACCTGCCTGATGAGAGTGACTCTTTAGTGGATCCACAAAACTTTTGTTAGTACCTATGGCATGGTACTGACACCCTTTCAATTAGGGTTATAGGTTGGACCCCAATTAGCTCATTTAGGGATTGTTGGTTAGAGGATAACTCCCATAGTCTCGGTCCAGTATTCAGTTTATAAATCAGTTTTAGTTTTTTTTTACCATAGCATACAGATATTAGCTATCCAGTTATCAATATTTAATGGTTTTTGTTCACGGATTATGTTAGAACATATTTTATGGTTGGTTATGCATTATCAATCTTTACAAATTTCATGCATTCTTACTCAATATCTCATACTATTCATACAGTCAGTTATTATTCATGCCTATGAGCTTTGTTTATCAGCCTAATCTTATTTAGCATACCAGTACATTCAAAGTACTGACTGCATTCTTATTTTTTGTGCTATGATGTTTCATATCATAGGTTTGGATGCTTAGGTTCGCAATTACACCTAGAAATCCCAGGGTACTTGTAGTAGTAGCAGTGGTGAGTCCTAATCTTCTGAGGCCCATTATGTTTATTTCAGTATGCTCAGTTCAGTAGTCAGTCAGAGTTAGTTGGGGTCTTATCCCATCAACTCCATATTCAGATAGTTTAGAGGCTTTTAGACTAGTATAGATAGTCAGTTTTTTAGTTTTTATTATAAGTGGTGGTGTATAGTTAGACTTAAGATCTCGTAGTGATGTGTCTCGGGGAAATTGTAAGTTAAATGGGACTTGTTCCCTAGCAAGAGTCCATTCATTCGGTATTCCATGTAGCTGTGTGGAGGTAAGGTGTGGATAGTACTTTTTTGGTTGGTTTCTTCGATTGGTATTGACATCTAAGATTATTTGTTCCTTAAGAAGGTTCCGATGAGGAATTTAGATCTATAAGTTCACCTATTGCACACTAAACGCTTTGGTAAAGATTCCATGGTGAAACCAAAAGTCTGAGAAAGCCATTTGGGATACAGAAGGGGACGTAGAATCCAAGGGTCTATGCTGGTTCTTTGTACTAGAAATTTGTGCGAAGTGTATGCAATCATCGACACATCTTTGTTTTTCTAACTTTGTTTTGGGTAAGGAATGGTTCCTCTTTTATCTTTGAATTCTATCTTAGTTAAAGGTCGGTAATGGGATGTGGAAGTTTAAATAGTGTTTGGGTTATGTGATGATCTTCTCATCTTAGTTTATGTCCTTTTCTATTTTGGTTGAAGGAAGGTCTAATGTGTGAAACTGTGTTATCTCATGGTTGTTCTTTCCTTTACCCGTCATTTGAGGATGAATGATCCTAGTGGGAGAGTATGAAACACCCTAAGTTTTGGACCCTTGCAAAATTTCAAGAGTTTAGGACTTCTTGGACTTGGTACGACTCAAGAGTACCAATCGTACCCTTGGATATAATTTGTGGGTGGCTCACTCATATACTAGGTAGTGTATTTGGATTGGGTTCTTCCCAAGAGATGACTCAACATTATATGAATCATATTGGTGGATACGATGGGTATGGTGCAAAGTCGTATCATGCCTTACGCGTGGTTTTGTGAAACTATCCAATTTATGAGTTATCGATAATTTTCGGGCTACCATCCATACCCTATGGTACGATTTACATTTGTGTAGTCATATTGGGGTCCAGTGTGGAGGTTCTTACTAAGGTCTAGGGTATAAGTCACAGTACCACTTGTTCCCTAAGGTACGAGTTAGGAGGTTGGGTCGTACCCTCTCGGGGGTTTGTTTTAGACTTTTAAGTGAGGGTAGACCGGACATTTACCATGCCAAAACCCTTGTGTCCCCACTTTATATAACCCTTGGTGGACATTCATAACACATGTTAAAGAATAGAAACACTCCAAATACTCTCTCAAACTCTCTCTTTAAGATTGGAGGCTAGGGTTGCTAAAAGTGTTCTTCAAAGGGTTCAAGAGTCAAGTTACTCTCTGGAATCCTAATGTATAAGGAATTTACTTCCCTAATTGTTAGTTCCAACTAAGACATGATTTATTGTGTTTTAAACATTGATTTATGTGTCATAATTGGTTGTTTTGGGAACCAATGTTGATGGTCTTGATGCATATTGCTGGATCTTTGTTTAAATTATGTTTTTACATATTTTTGGAGATGGTTTGAACATGTGGGTTCTTGTTGGTTATGGTTTAACAAATGGGTCCTGAGTAACCTAAATTATGATTGTTTATGATTTGGTTTTTGACTTGGTAAAGGAATTCCCTCAACATATTTGATAAAATGCCTAAACGAATGTTTTCACTCTATTGTTGAACTTTCATTGGAACTATTGCATGGTATGGTTTGGTTATGGAACCCTAAATGGATTTGGATGGTTTAAATGGTTTGAATAGTACAAATTCTTTAAATGTTTGGAATGTCACAAATTGTTTAAAAGGTGTGAATGGTTTAGAATGGTTAAATAGAATAGTTTTGGTGGTAACGGTTTGGTTAATTACACATCCTTGTGGGTTACAAATTAATCCCCCAAGTAAACATGGTAATAGAACAACTTGTAGGGTACATGGTATTACTCTAATATAATCTAATAATGGCTCACTTGTGGGGTACATGGGACTCCCCCAAGTTAACTTGATATATGGATACATGGGAATCCCTTGATCTCTAAAAGGTTTGGCTAAGGACAATACTTGTAAGTTATGGTCAGTATGGAGATACCACTATTAATAGCCTTGGTTAATAATAGATGGAATAATGGATTGGTAGGTTGGAAATGGTTTTAATTGTGCAATAAAGGTGGGGTGTGATAACTAACCATGAAGGTAGAGTCCAATGGATGAACACTGGGAACTCAGGTTTGCCAACATTAGGGTTAGGTCATGACAACCTTATATGGTACTACGAGGTTCACGAGAATCCTCTAAGTACACCATAGATATGTATTATGGAAAGTGAAGTGTACTTGGGAATCCCTTACACTTCTGGTATCTCTAGTTCGTATGGCTACATGCATCAGGGTTTGTTTTGAGGGTTAAACTGTACCCATATAGACCACGAGTTATTAAGGATGGTTAAGGTACACATACCTAGGTTAGTAGTCTTAAATTCATGATAAACCTGGTTCCCTTTATCGGCATAGTTATGTGTATATATATATATATATGTATGGGTTGTATGAATATGGTTGGTTTTCTTGGTTTTATTTAATGGCATTATTTTATCCTTATCTTGAATGCATGCTAGTGTTCACCACTAAACCATCTTCAGGCGGCTATATCCCCACGTAATGTAGGAAGCAACCATTCTACTCCTCCTTATTAGTGATCGGATTTGGCATCTGCCATTGGATTGAAGTAGTGAACTTTCCAAGTTCGAAAGGCATCTATTCCAGATCATGGATTACTTTATGTACATTTGTATTTCATAGACTTTGTTTATGGCTATTTCGGGGGCATGTCCCGATGAGGTACTCTTTGATTTGGTTTTGAGGCTTTGTATGGACAACTGTGGACTTGGGTATGGCATGATTATGTTCTATATATATATAGATACACAGTGGGTTATTATTTTGATTTTGGTTTATGGTTTGGCATGGTTATATGGTTGGATCGAATGGTGGGTTTCGGTTATTGGGTGGGTTAACATCTTGGGTTGGCCTCAGATTTAGGCTTATCCCAAAGTTTCCACATTGTTAATATGTTATCTTTTTATGTGTTCGGTGTCCATCCGACTCAGCATACATATTGGTCAATAGAGTTTAATGTCGGGAGCGGTCTCCTGTCCTGGTTGGATTGGAGATTGCCCATTACGACAAAGACCTAGTTCGAGTCATGTCACTAATTCTTACAAGTCCACTAATTATCATTTTTACCACTTTTAGGATATAATCGGCATCCCTAAAATCAATGTTAAACCCAACTACATAAGGGGCTATATATATATATATAACATCCATACATATGAAATAGCTAGACTCAAACTGTTCGATGTACACATAAGCACATCAATATAATCATCCTCTAGCCTTGTTGAGTATCAATGCACCATTATAATCATCCTCGGGTCTTGCCGGGTATCAATATCATTGTAATATCCTCCATCCTTGTTGGGTATCAATATAATAACATAATCATCCTCCTGCCTTGTTGGATATCAATACATCATTACAAGATCCTCTGGACTTGCCGGGTATCAATTTATCACCATACTATCCTCTGGCCTTGCCGGGTATCAATATCAACATTATCTTCTGTAATTGAACCTAGTATAATCAACATCATCAATATCATAGCCATCCTTCGGATTTCTACTTGGTATAAATAATCAACATCATCATCATTATGGCATACCACAATCATTATAGCGTTTAGTAACATAACCATTAACATAATAAAAAAACTTGATCAGTAATTATAATCGAATTCATGAGTTCTAGCATACCAAGAGCATGATTGCCAATATAGTAAATAATCAGAATGGTTAGCTTAATTTATGGAATAATCACTAATATAATAAATAATTATGCCCTTTAACATAATCCATAACATATCAATATGTATTATCAAAGAATATGAACTAACATATCAAGAGCCTAATTTAGGGCTTATCATTAGCATAGTAGATAACTTATCATTAGCTTGGTCAATATCTAGTCCACAACATAGACTAGAGCTTAATCATAACATAATCAATGACTCCATCACTAAATTAGTCAATAAGAATGGCCTCTACCATGAACAAAAGCGTAAATGCTAATCTATCGGCGAGCATAATTACAAGCATAACTTACCATAAAACTAATAAGCATGACTTCTATCATTTGATAGTTACAATGGAAACTAAGGAAATCATCATTACTATAAGCAGCAAAGGCCAACTTACCCTAAGCATGAGTAACTAGAGCATTTTACTTAATCTTGAGCAATCTAAGGTATTCTCACACTACACATGAGTAATGAAGTCCATTTCTCCTAAGGAATAAGGAAACACGCTAAGTATTTCAATTCTACGGTTTTAATTTATCCTAAACGGTCCAACTAACCCAAGTATTGGATTTCATCAATTCAACGCCTAAAATCCCTCCCAAATCTAACACAATATCATAACATACTATGAGATAGCTCAATCTAACAAGGGTTTAACATAGCCTGCCTCGACGCTGAAGAAAGCTCAATAAACCACTAAACCACCCTTTTTCCCTTTTGAGAAGCCAAATCAAAATGCCAAGGTATAAACAACATATTCTACTCAGCAATACAAAAATGTAGATACCTATATTGAACCATTGTGCTTCGGGTCCAAAAATTACCTCAAAACCTCTATGTGGGCCCCTGTTATGGAAAACATATTTCTAAAACCAACCAAATATACTAAAAAGATCAAAGAATAATTACCCTAAAAATGGGTGAAAACCAAGGTAAAATGGGGTTAAAATCAAGCCCTAAATGTTTTGGTGTTTTGAGCAAGAAATCAATGAAATCCACCAAGAAAAGGGTTAAATTCTTACCTCAACTCAAATGATAGTCACGAAAATAAATGTTAATCTAGCTCCTCAAGCTCCTACAACTTTCAATTTTATGATGTCTCGCTCCTTAGGGGTTTTGCTCTAAAGAGAATTGGTAAGGAATGGCCAAAAATGGGCAAAAGGGGCCATTTTATACCTAGTTTAGGTACTTGGGAGTCGCTATCGTGAACCCAAGGTGTGCGATCAAACTATCTCAAGTCTGCATAATTCGCTGTGATCGCAACCCATACTATGCGATCGAGGACCAAGGATGGCGATCGCAGTTGCATCAGTTGATAATTGAAACTTGGAAGTTTTTTATATTTCTATCAAGACTTTGGGATTCATTTGGAATCCCGTATATGCAAATGAATTATGTAACCACACAAAATTCGACATTCCGAACGTGATGGAAAAATTGGATTTTCCATTCAATGTCATTTCAACTTAAATATTGCTTCCACGCCTATATTTTAAATTTTTTAACTTTATGACCAATAGGTCGAAATGAGCTTGGGTGTCTAGGGACCCAAACCAAAGGTCTACCTAGCCTAAAATTGATATTCCAGAGATGCTAGCTTAGTCAAAAGTTGCATTCAAGATCATTTTACTAAAGTTTTTGCTCAGGGGCCATTTGGAACCAAAGAAGACTTCTAAATAGGGAAATGACTCTAACAACCAAATGAACTACCTAGTAACCAAACTGTCAGTCCCAACAAGTCATAAATGACTAGAGGAATATATCTAAAAGCTCTAATGGATAAAATAAGTGGAAATATGGAAAATAAGCTAAAGGTTCATTACAATATCCACTACTAAAGGAACTTTGGTCCTCGACCATTAGAGTTTAGGATATACTTGAAATTTTGAATAGGAGAAGATATTGAGTCCGCATCTCGCTTTTGATCTCCCAAGTGGCTTCCTCTACTGGGCGGTGCCTCCACTGAACCTTAAATAAATAAATCTCTCTATTGCGCAACCTCCTCCCTTCACTAGCCAAAATGAGTACAAGCTCCTCTACAATGGTCAAACACTCATCCAAATAGACTGAGTCCCATCTACGTACATCAGAAGGATCAGGAATATATCATCGTAAATGGAGAGATGAACAACGGCAAAATATAGAGGTATAGATAACTCATAATCTACCTCGCCAACAGCGTAAAGAATCTCAAAAGGTCCAATATATCTAGGGCTGAGCTTTCTATTATTCCCTAACGTCATTAGACCCTTCATGGTTGATACATAGAGGAATACAATCACCAAATTCAAATATCGAGGCATGAAGCCTATGGTATTCATAGAACTTCTACCTACTCTGAGCCTCTCTTAACCTATCCTAAATCACCCTGACTATATCCAATGACTTCTGAAGTAAATCAGTACTAGAGGGTCTAACCTCGAAAGTCTCAAACCATCCAACTGGAGAATGACATCTACTACAATATAAAGCCTTAAAAGGTGCCTACTTAATAATCGAATGATAGCTATTGTTACAAGAAAAATCTGCCAAGGCTAAGTGTTGGTCTCATTGGCCTTTAAAATCATAACATAGGCTCGGAGCATATCCTGAAGGACTAGAATAGTCCACTCCAGCTGACCATATGCCTGCTGATTCAAGGCTATACTATGATACACCTTAGTGCCCAACTCTTCCTGTAAAGCTTTCCATAACCTTGAAGTGAACACGGAACCACAACATGAAATAATAAAAATGGACACACCATGTAAATGGACTATATCCCAAACATATATATAGGCTAACCACTCAGAACAGAATGGCATTTGAGTAGGAATAAAATGTGCCGACTTGGTCAAGCAATCTACAATGCCCCAAATACCATCAAAACGACGAGAACTTCTCAACAAACCACTAACAAAATCCATGGTAACACACTCTTATTTCAACTTAGGAATGAGTATTCTCTGAGTCAAACCACCTGGCTGCTGATGCTCGACCTTGACCTATTGACAACATAGATAACACACTACAAAGTCTTCCATATCTCTCTTCATGCCACTCCACCACTAATTCTGTCTCAAGTCTTTAAGCATCTTGGTTGTGCCAGGGTGAATGGAATATCTAGAGTTGTAAGCCTCATGCAAAATAAACAAAATCCTTTCATCGATCATCAAAACACAAGTGCGACCATCAAACCTCAAAAAACCCTTAGAGTCTATGGTGTTCCTCTCAAACTAACCACTCCACACCTAATCACGAAGGAATCCAAAGTTACTATCCTCAAACTAACGATCTCGAATCTACTCAAATAAAGAGGATCCCGCCTCCAGACATGACAAAATCCTTCTAGGATATTAAATATCAAGACAAATCATCAAGTTGGCTAAGGACTGAATGTCCCATGACAAAGGACTCTGAGAAACTAAGATACAAGCAAAGATACCAATACTCACTACCTTACAGATCAAGACATCTACAACTATATTTGCCTTTCCTGAATGATACACGATAGAAATATCATAATTCTTAAGTAACTCCATTCGTGTACACTGCCTTTCATCAAGCTCTCTCTGGGTCATAAGATGTTGAAGACTATACTGATTGATCAAAATCTCATAATACACACCATAAAGATAATGAATCTAGATCTTAAGCATGAAAACTATCACCGTCAACTCCAAATCATGGGTGGGATAGTTCCATTCTTGCACCTTCATCTGTCTAGAAGCATAAGTAGTAACATGACCCTGCTACATCAATACACACCCCAAACCGACACCAGAAGAATCACAAAACACAGTGAATCCCTCATACTAAACAGGAAGAGCTAAAAATAGGAGCTGAAGTAAGAATGTCCTTGAGCTTTCCAAAGCTTGACTTACAGTCCTCAGACCATCGAAATGGAACCTTCTTTTGAGTCAGTCTAGTCATAGGGGCTGAAATAGTAGCAAAACCCTTGACAAAACATCTAAAATATTCTGCCAAATCAATGAAACTACAAACCTCAATCACAGATATAGGTCTAGCCCAATTACTAGTCGCTTCAATCTTTGCCGAGAATACCATAATACTATCCATAAACACCACATGTCCAAGAAATGTCACCAACTCAAACCAAAACTCACACTTAGAGAACATGGTAAAATGCACATGGTCTCTCAAAATCGGGAGCACAATCCTCAAATATTGTGTATGCTCCTCACTACTCATTGAATACACAAGGATGTTGTCGATGAACACAATCTAGAAGGACTCCAAATGAGGCCTGAATTCTTGGTTCATCAAATCCATTAATGCAGCTAGGGCATTAGTCAACCTAAATGATATCACCAAGAACTCATAATGACCAAAATGGGACCTAAAATCTATCTTTGGGATAACCTTAGCTCGACTCCTTAATCGATGGAAATAAGAACTCAAATAAATCTTAGAAAATACTAGTTCTTCATGAAGCAAATCAAATAAATCATCAATGCAAAGCATAGTATAATGGTTTTTCACCATAACCTTATTAGGCTGCCTATAATTAATACACATATGTATGAAGCCATCTTTATTTTTTAGAAATAATATAGGAGCTCCGCAAGAGGACACACTCATTATAAATTAACCCTTACCAAGAAGATCCTAAAGTTGAGAATTTAGCTCTTTAAGATCGATAGGATCCAGACAGTAAGGTTCCATAGAAATAGGTTGGGTTTCATACTCGTGGTCAATAGAAAACACAATCTCATGGATAGGGGAATTCTAGGCAGGTCACTGGGGAACACATCGAGAAACTTACAAATAATAGGAACATAGTAAAATGATGGACTATCCATAATAGTATAAGAAATATAAGCTTGATAAGACTCGCAACCCCTCAAAATATGTCCCTTGTCACTAATATAAAAAATAATCCTAGTTGGCCTGTGGCTAACAACTTCCTACCATACGATTGGCGGTATACCAGGTATGGCTAAGGTAATGGTCTTTTAACAATAATCCATGACCGCATGATAGTAGGATAAAAAGTCCATACTCAAAATGCTATCAAAATCTACCATATCATTAATAATAAGGTCAGTATAAGTATCAACATCACTAATAATCAAAACACATGATCGATAAATACAATCCACTACTAACGAATGACCTATAAAAGTAGATATGGGCAATGGCACAAATAATAAATTATACAACAACTCCAATTGTGTTGTATAATAAGAAGACATATAAGAATATGTGGAACCTAGATCAAAGAAAGGTTTGACTGGAGGCATAGAATAATTGTACATGTAAGAACAATATTTGAAGTCTAGGCTTTGGGTCTAGCTTGTACTGTATACAACTTACCATACCTACCACCTAGCTGGGCACATGAATGACCAGTTATTCTGCCTACCTGAGAACCTAGAAACCACCCCTAAGACCATGAGAACCACCTGTAGATGAGAGATAAACTTCACTAATTGGGGGAACACTTTGAGATGAAGGAATAATGGCCCATGACTAGGAAAATCTTGGGAATAGTAATCAGGAACTCCATAAGTATAACATGAGACAGAAGCTGAATAAGAACCTTTAGATTTATCTATCTCAGAGTAACCACTACGACTATAGTAACCAAAAGATCAAACTCTCAAAGGCTAGACACTGCCCTTACCAGGGCAGTCTCTGGCAGTAGATTGACCTTCATTAGTAATATGAAGTGCTTCCTAAATAGGTCAACTAGGTTACCTTAGAGACTGATAGGATGGACGCGGAGGATACCTACTCTAAGAATTATCATCTATTAGTTAAGAACTACGACAGCTCCCACTGAATCAACCTAAAACTTGGGATTGTTAACATGACTCTCATAACTATCACGGTGCATCTCCTCTATCACTCAAGCATGAAATGACACCTTAGAAAATACCTACCCACAATTACCAAACTCTGAGTGGACATACAAATGGGGATTCTCAACCCTCTAACAAAGAAAAAGGCTCTCATACGCAGTATCAAGAATATAAATTACTTGCCTATCCAACTCATGAAAATGAGCCTCATACTCTACAAATGTTGTGGATACTTGATCTAATCTAGAGAACTGATCCCTCAAACATTGTCTAATGCTATGAGGCATGGCCTTCTCGAAGAAAATCTTATAGAACTGAGTCCAGAAAAAAAAGATTCAACTGGTCTATAATCCATAAAACCTCTCTACCAATGATGAGAAGCCAATTCCAATATATGTTTGGTGTAATCCACACCATGAGTCTCAACTAGGCGCTATTTACAAAACCTATCCTTATAAGAAACCAGAAACTCATATGTATCCTTTCCCGGAGAACCACAAAACCTAGGCTAAGCTAATTTCAAGAATCTACCCAACATCTTTTTCTCTTTAGAAGACATAGAAAGCTAAGCAACCATAGGTTGAGCAACTATCGATGCAGGAGGAACCTTAACTCTAGGACCCACAACTGCAGGTTATGCTGCCTCTATAGAACTTTGATTTGTAGACTTTTCACCATCAGATATAACACCACCAACTATCCCCAAAAGCTAAGCCAATGCATATCTAAGTATTGGAGATAAAATAAACCCAGTAAAGCCTGGGATAGTCCATTGATTACTGCTTGCTATGGAAGATAAAACTCTAGCTCAAGAGCAGGAATAAGGCCTGGGTAAGGCGGTCTATCCTGGAACATAAAAGGGGAGACATTACGTAAATATCCATGATCTCTAGGTTATCCATAAATAGGAGTAGGATCCCTAGGCTCAAGCTTAGGACCCTCATCTTGTGTAGTGGTAGCACATGCCCTAGCCAACTGGGAAATAGTAAAGTCAAAGGAATACATCTACAAACCAACTCAAAGTCTTAGCACGATATAAGTGAATGAAGTGAAGGACTTCTACGAATGTCCCATACCCTTCCAAAGATAGGAAACAAACATCATCATTCCTATCCTTAGGACTCTACTAGAAACTTGCTCTTGTATCAACAATACCAGTGAAGCCTAGGCTCCGATACTAATTTGTCAAGACCAAATTTATGAGTCATAATGGAACCTACTAAATCCTGCTAGTAAGTAAACCAAACCATAAACTAGAGCTAACGCAATGGGTTATTTGTTAGGAAATGACCATCATAGGCAAAATTCAAGAGCACAATTCATATATGATCAATGTTTTCAAGAGCACAATTCATATATGATCAAAGTGTTCTAAATAATTCTTACAAGTTCACTAATTATTTTATTACTACTTTTGGTTTATAATCAACATCTCTAATATTAATATTAAACTCAAATAAATATAGGGATGTATGGGTTTTTATATATATATATATATATATATATATATATATATATATATATATATATATGAACCATACATAGAGCATAGCCGAACTCAAACTAGTAGATTTACATATAGGCACATCAATAAAATCATCCTCCAGATTTTCCGTGTATCTATGCATCATCATAATAATCCTCCAATCTTGCAAGGTATCAATATCATCATAATATCCTACAATGTTATCGAGTATTAATATATCAACATAATCATCCTCCGGCCTGCCGGATATCAATGTATCATCATAATGTCCTCCGACCTTGCCAGGTATCAATATAAACATCATCTTCTGGAATTGAATCGGGTTAAATCAACATCATCAATATCATAACCAGCCTCCTTATTTCTACCGGGTATAAATAATAAATATCAACCTCACTATGGACAATCATAATCATTATAGTGTTTAATAACATAACTATTAACATGATAAATAGTCGTAATCGAATTTGTAAGTTTTAGCATACCAATAGCTTGATTGCCAATATCGTAAATAAGCACAATCATTAGCATAATTGATGGAATAATCATTAGTATAAAAAATATGTATTCCCTTTAGCATAATCCATAACATATCACTATCTATTATCAAAGCATTGGCAATAACTTATTACGAGCCTAATTAATGGCTTATCATTAGCATAATAGATATCTTATCATTAGCTTAGTCAATATCTAGTCCATAGAATAGAATAAAATTTAATCATAACATAATCAATGGATCAATCACCCAAGTAGTCAATAAGGATGGCCTCTAGCATGAATAAAAACATATATGTTAATTTATCGATGAGAATAATTACTAGAATGGCTTACCATAAAACCAATAAGCATGACTTTTATCATAATTCATGGAGCGATTGCTTATATCTTCATTAGGGCTGTTTTCTAGCATGATTACTAGGATAATTTAGTAGCATGATCATAATCCTAACCAATATTATAAGAAATGACTTATCAATCGAATATTCAATGACTTGTCAAAAGCTTATTTAATAAAACATAAATATGGCATAATCACTAAGGCATTACTTTCAACGTTAATTATCATAAATAACAAGTATTGAGGTTCCTCAATATTGCCACAAAGTGGAATTGTCTAGGCATTTAATGACATACAATAATTTCAAGCTAACTAACATCAATCTTTACATAAGGTGGGTTACAACTCACTTATAAATCCCTAAAATATATTCTAAGTTAAGTTCTATCCTGGATCAAGATAAGGTATCTAAATCTACTCATAGATGTATCGCAAATCACAATTAGCCATAAGGTAGATATTCTTATTTAGCACTGATGTCGCCTAAAAATACACTCTAAATAAAAGTATTCTGCAGTCGATTTTAAATATAATAACCCAACTAGGTTGGGGTCGATACTACAAGGAAAATATGAATAGTTGCTTGACTTGATGTAATCCATGAGCAACACAGGAAAGTAAATGGAGGGGGATTTAGTATTAATTGTAAGTAGTAACCAAATCTTGAGTGCTTTTAAGTTTTAGACAATAGGAGACGAACACTAGGCTTGTGTTCCCCCTGGCTTCTTAACTCTGTTAATTTTTCATGGTCAACCCAACTATTCTATTGTTATGCATGCAAAGTCTACAAGATAGGTATTATCAGGCTCTTATTAGGCGCAAAGATAAATATAACCTTTTAGCAAATGGGTCTCAGAGCATCCCCTTAGTGTTCCTTTCTTCGACCTCAGCTCACTTTCACTTATTAGGATCAATTGATTAGATGGGATACAGAGACTAAAAGGTGGAGGTAGAAGGATGCCAAATCACAGTCTTAACTTCTTTTCCCAATCACAAACTCCTTATTAGGAATGGATACAAATACATGCTTTCTCAAGCTACTGCAGCTATTTGAGATTAATTATTAAAAAGAAGATTAAGATACATGTATAAACCCCAGAATAGATGAGTATCACACTTTCTCTACATAGGTAATCCACCAGGGTTTACACCAACTTAGTCAAAGAGATTAGCCACTCATGTTTGTACAAGAAACCATGATTATCAATGAAGAACACATAAAACTAATTTCATAAGAATAAAATGAATAAACTCCAAAGTCTTTAACTGAATAAAAACCCAAAATCTCAAGAATAATTGTAAAGTATTGTAAGAATATGTATCCTATGATAAGAATGCATAACCTAGTATAAGGTAAACCCTAGTGTATTTATAGTATCTCAAAATAACACAAAAATCCTAATAAAAATGGGAAAGGTAAAGTTATGTCGGCAGTCGATACGACTCGGTCTTTACTTGTACCAACATCCTATGAGTCATACCGTATCTTTTCTTATCAATTCCAGTGTCTATTCTGCCAAGGCTTCGACTTCCTATTCAGTATACAACTTTTTCATACGAGTCATAACTGAGTGTATAACTCATGTACTTCACACGTATCAACTATGGACTTTTGTCTTTCCAAGCTTTGAACACTGGTTCGTGTATAACTACCCTATATGAGTCGTACTCAGACTTTTGACTCGTATACTTTTGAGACTTTAACTTTTAGATGGTAGCTTAGGTAATGTTATGCTTATGACTTTGCTGTATGATTCGTATCCAAGTTTATGACTTGGGAGATTAAGCCATTTCTTTCCCATACTTATCTTTTCAAATTGTTTTTTGGTTCTGTTCTGCATATGATTCGGCATACGAGTCATATCAAAGTTTTACAACTCAAGAGCTGACTAGTAACCTGATCAAAATTGTTTTTTTTTTGGGTCCTTTTTTTCCTTTTTCATCCCAACAATATTGTAGACACTTTTTACCTGAAATTCACACCAAAGTGCATCATATACAATAAAATATACTAAGTTTATACATAAATTAGTGGTTTTAAGCATCGAAAGTGTCATGTTTTCATGACACATCAATAACCTTAACTGAGACTTTTAAATGTCCTTAAGCAAATAAAATCAACCACTATTTTCTATCATAAAGTCGATGCTCAAATAGGAAGATCTTAAGCTACCCATGGCAGTGATTTTGAGCTCAACTTCAACCTTGTTGTTTCTCTTCTAGTTTTAACTTTTCATAACTTAAGTTGTGTTTAACTATTTAGCACATAAGGAAATATGAAGGAATCTAATAAAGACATTACATTAGCAATAGACACTAGGCATAGGCACAAATTACATTCCCCAGGCAATCTATCTACCTAGCAACAAAACCCATGTGCACCTACAGTCAAAGAAATCCTATTTACTATTCATATAGATAAACAACTCTACTCAAGGATATAACAAATGACTCTATCACTCACAAAGAAGTACCAACGGTGTATACAAAATACCTTAGGATTGCCCTTCTACTATTTTCTTAAGTGCTCAGATGGCATTGGTAGGATCACTATAGGACTTTACTCGGCTTGTAACGTAGGCTTGGGGATGGTTTGATATCTTTTGGGATTCACTTAGTGACTAAGCCTCCTGCACTGCACACTATGCATTTCTTGGGGTTCACTTATTTTTCCACTTCTTTTATTTCCACCCTTATATCTCCCTTTTTCTTTTAAGCACATTTTAATTAGGCAAGGTGTGGTTTTCTTATTTTTCCTTTCTTTTTTGTTTTTGTTTTCATTGCATTTTCCTTTCTCTTATTTTGATCACACCTGCTTAAATTTCAACTATTTTCCTTCTGCACACTTTCTTCATACTTATTTTCTCACATATACCCCTGTAATAGCCTTTCTTGGCTTAGGCAATTTGCATGAGCTGAGGTACACAACATACAAAGGAGGACCAGGTCCAAAACAGGTTTAATGTAAGATAAATGGGAAGGTGAAATAGGTGTAAACAACAAGTTCGGTCTATTAAGGCTCAAATATTTTAATAAAAGGGATTCATTCATTTGTTAGGGCATTTTAGGTTCAAGTGGACTCACACAAAAGGGCCTATGATAATCTCCTACTTAACTATCCTATACCTAGGTAAAACCAACCTGGAAAGTTCTATATTTCGACACACTCAAAACTTGGTATACCTCACATACACTTGCAAAGGGCCACATTACTAAGTACTAGTTATCCCGTTATGCAACTATTTGTCCCTAATTTTTTTATCCATAATCCTAATGTCATTTCTAGATTCTCAATAGTCTCACACAAATATACACATCACGTAGTAAAACAAAATATTTTGGGAAGGGCCAATTTTTTTAACACAATTTCGTTGCTATTTAACATATATTCTTATATAAGATCTTTCAACTCAGTAGTGTTTTCAAATTCACAACTCAATCAGAATCTATCAAAATCAATTTTTTTTTATTTTTCATTACAAATGAAATTTTTCAAAATATTCCAAAGATCACAATAAAAAAAATCCGCTGCCATACACACTAACTTTCTCCCTATCTCTATTGTTAGCACCTAAAATAACCTGCAAGTCATAAAAAACTTTTAGTTTTAGCGACTTATACTCATCTGCTACTCCCAGATTTCATATATAACCCCACCCCCTAAAAAATCATTATACTGCCCTCAGTGCTACAAAAAAATAAATCAAGGATGAAAGGTCATGCCTAGGTGCTGACTCATCAACATCAGCACGTGGGATCTTAGATAGGGTCCCACTCACACCAGTTACCTTCCTATCAGCCTGGGCTGAACCAAAAATCACCGGGGGTACAACACCTACCCCCTCAAGATCACAATTGGTTCTCTCAATCCACTAGCTTCCATGGCCATCACACAGACCTACTACTCCCGGTCATGCTCATCCTGAATGTTCTCAGCTCTAACTTTTTTTAGTTTTCTTTTCTTCTTTCCTATTTCTCTTCATTTCTCTTTATTTCTCTTTTGTCTCCTTAATTGGTTTGTCTACCGGGAATCCCAAATGTTAGGCACTTGGACTGCAGGAATCACTATCTCCACTATAGGTTCCACTACCACTAGTCTATGATAAAGCTTTGCAACCATTTTCTTTATTTTTGCAACCTCTGATCTAATCTAAGCAATATCAAGCATTCATCCACCACTTGACTTTTGAGTAATCCTTGACTCAAAAGATCCAACTACCCTTGGCCTTGTTTGTCTTGGCTCTCAAACTATGAATCAGCCAAATCTTCACTTCTTCTTCTATATAACCTACCTTAGCCTCCATTGTGGTTAATCTGGTCACAACCTTAGTCCAAAGTGCCTATGAGATCATCATAATACCATGAGGCATACCTCGTATCATAGGTGGCACAAACATAACTAATGGTGGGGAACTAGAAGTACCAGTTGTATCGGTATGTATGATCTCTGTCTGTGCTTCTACCTCCATGGCCTCAACAGTCTTATCCTATCTTCCCTATAGGAATATTTGGCCAACATATCTACTTCCTATCGTGCCTTTTGGGTCAAAAGGTTGGCCGCATCTCTAATCAGGCCTAAATTTATGGTTTTTGTGGGCTCAATCATCTTATCTATCCCAAGGAGTTCCAGAACTCCTACAGCTAAATATATTAGTATAATGATACAAGTTTAAGCCATGAACAGCTTCTCACTTCCAATAGTAGGATTCCTCATCTCTAGGGATAAGAACTTCATTACATCGAACTCATAGCTGGTTATGAAACCATCTATCATAGCTACCCGAACCAAGTTTAATACATCATCATAGTGTCAGACCAATGTCCACCAATCTTTTTCCTTGAAGTTAAAGGTACTCTTCTTAATTTTCTGTAAGACTTCCCTGGGGCCTCCTACAACCCGAACTACATTTTTCCCATTTGAGGCTATACATTCTGCAATTAACCTAAAAATCACCATCTTATCCTCAGAACCCAATATCCTCTTAGTTATTTTCCTTATCTCTTCCATACGGTAGTCTATATTCCTTATGTTTATCAGAGCCTAATAATTTAGTCCATAAAAAAAATATATCAATAGTAGAGGGGAAATTTCTACTCGAACACCATGAATCACAAGTAAAAGGTTAGGGTCACCACCTTCCATAATTGGCCCTATGGATATAGTCTTTACAGCACACCTTTGTATGCAACATAGAATTCTCGAACAAGGACCTCACTATATCTGCTTGGTGCCCTCGTCATTCACTTAAATCTATATTACAAAAAGCACTCTTCAAAACACGATGACTATGATATCCTAGTAGTTGTCAATCTCCGCTCAAGATACAGTGCCCTTTTAACCTTAATACCTAGCAGTCAGAACATCCCACTATTGTATGTCACTTGCATTTTATGGTACCTCTATTATTCAATAATTGGCACCGGTGTAGTGGTAAGTGCAAGTGAGGGGTCCTATCGGTCTATCAGGGTTGAATCTACCTCTTCAACCCTAATATTCTTCTAAACTTTCCTCTATAGAACTGGATTCAATATCATCATCAGCATTAGCAGCCTATGGTATGTGGGGAGGAGAAACAACAAGATTTTTTCTTTTTGGGCCTTTTAGGGGTGATTCTGATTCTTGGGTAACTCTTTCTTCTCCTTTCCTTTCTCAGATACTTTTCCTTTTGTACAACCTTTCCCATGGTGGTTTCTTCATATAACTCACCACTGCTATCTTTTGAAACCTCAAACTCAAAATCATTAGACTACATACTAGCAATCAATGCTTTCTTAGTTACCTTCTTTGCTTTGTTGGATGAGGAAGCACTCTTAAGAGGCGTGGTTCCGGCAAATATACCATTATTAGTAAGTAAGTAAAGAAAACATAAACAAAATCTACAATTAAATTTTAGTATGCCTATTATGGTAAGGGTACGAGTGGTAGGTACTGCTCGTATCAACTGGGTACCACTTGTATGAATAAGTCGCATCTTTTATTGTACATGGAATTTGTTCACTGGTCAGCTTACGACTCCTCCTAACTAGTCGTAATGGCAAGGTACGACTCATTACCAATAGTCGTAAGTAGATTAAAAATATTTACTTTACTCTAATACTCCCAGGGGGTGAGACTAAGAGTGTATGAGTTGTATGGTCTGGGTACGACTGGTATCGTCAAATCGTGTACATTCTAAAACCTTAAACTTGTTAAACTTCCATGTTGTCTGTGGATACAAATCCAATTACAACCCATGTACTAGTGGGTATAAGTTATAAGAGGTCTCATATCCACTGCAATATAGAAGTCTAGCATTAAAATTTTACTACAAAGAGATTTCCCAAAATACACATTAAAATTATCAGCCATATCAATTATTTTTGGGTAAAATTAGCACACAAAATCATTTTCAAAAAATTAGTTCCACCCCAATCCCATTTTTCAACAAGAAAACCTAATTTAGGGTACCAAAAATTCATCATGTGTGTATATCCTACTTAAACAAAATTCATCTTATTTAACATTTAATAATTTTAACTTGAAAGGTAAAGAAACTAGGTTCAAGAATATACTTGTTTTTGAAGAGATTGAATTCTTCCTTTCAAGTTCTGCTTGTTCCCAAATTTGAGCTCAACAAAAAAAGAATGAGAAATTTGAACTTGATGGTAGTTAAATCAAGTTGATTACAAGTGATTTCTTAGATTCAAGCTTGAAATTAGGGTGAAATTTTAGGTGGGTATGAATTATGTTCATCGGGTTCCTGTCGGGTGCCCCTTTTTGTTTCTAATTAAATATCTAGGCTGGGTTGACCTACGATCTGACCTGGTAAGCATGGTTATGAGTTGTTTGTACGACTAGTATCTAGGATTATGAGTCATTTTTGTGACTTGTATAGATCTGGAATTGTACCTGGGGTCTGGATTAGGTACGACTCAAGGTGTCGTATTATACCCTAAGGGTACGACTCATTCTGAAAATCATATTCTTTTCAAAAACTTTTACTTGATGCTGATTTTTCTCCTAGGTAAATACGACTCCTACTCATGAGTCATACCATCTAGATACGACTCGTAAAGAGTCCGTATATGACCAAAACCTTTCAACTTCTCTGGGTATTTTCTGCATTTCATAGTCCTACACACTGAACAAATATATTACCATATAAATGGATAATTACACAAACATGGGTTGACTCTCACACAACGCTTAATTTAATGTCATGAAATGACATGGATGAGTTGGGTACTTAGATTTCAGCAACTAAACTCATGGGTTGACTCCCATGCAGTGCTTGATTTATCATCGCCGCACGACATAATTTCCTTGGTTACTTAGTATTCATCAATTTCAATATCAGAAACTTCATTTAGTTCTTCAATATTTCCCACATAGTGCTTCAGTCTTTGCCCATTTGATTTGAACGGAGCTTCACAATTCTTCTTCAATTCTAAAGAACCATATGGATAAACTCTTAAAACCGAGTACCGGCTACACCACCTTGATGTTAACTTACCCAAAAACAAATGAAGTTTAGACTGATAAAACAACACCTGATCTCCCTTTTCTAGTACTCTCTTCTCAATCCTTTGATCGTGATGTAACTTTATCTTTTCCTTGTAAAGTACCAAACTTTCATATGCCTAGAGTCGGAATTCATCCAACTCGTTGATCTCATTCAACCTTGACTTAACTGTATTCTGCCAATCTAAATTCAGCTTCTTCAACTCCCATAGTTCGTTATTGTCAAGCTCAATTGGCAAGTGGAAAGCCTTGCCATACACTAGATGATAAGGTGAAGCACCTATGGGGTTTGGTAAGATGTGAGGTAAGCACACAATGCATCATCAAACTTTTTGTCCAATCCTTCCTATTGGCATTCACAGTCTTCACCAAGATGGACTTGATTTATCTATTGGACACCTTAACTTGTCCACTAATCCGAGGATGATAAGGTGTTGCTACCCTATGTTTTACTCCATATTTTTCAATTAGACTCTTAAATAGATATTTACAAAAATATGACCCTCTGTCATTAATAATAGCTTAAGGCATGACAAATCAAGGAAAGATATTCCTTCTCAAAAATGCAGTGACACTACGAGCTTCAATGTAAGGAAACACAATTGCTTCCACCCACTATGAAACTTAATCAAATTCTACAAGTATATAATTTATGCCACATGAACTTATAAATGGTCCCATGAAATCTATGCCCCATAAATCAACCAATTCAACTTGGAATAGAGGAGTCATAGAATGTTCATGTGTTTTAGAAATAGTACCTTGTCGCTGACATTGGTCACATGTAGAAGTATAATCATGAGCATATTTGTATGTGGTTGGCCAATAATAGCACAACGCATAATTTTATGAGCTGTGTGGGCCTCTCTATGATGACCCCCAACTGGTGAGGAATGACAAGCCTCGAGTATGCTCATAATCTCTACCTCATCTATAAAACTATGAATGACTCCATCTACACAAATCCTAAACAAATAAGGTTCATCCAAGAAAAATTTCCTTACCTCATGCATCAACTTATTTATTTGCTGATAGAAAAGATCTCCTGGAACTAGATCACTGGCTAAGTAGTTTGCATAATCTGCAAACCATGAAATTAGATCTTAGGAAGCTACTAATATCTGATTGTTTGGAATGCTATAATAAATCTAAAATCTATTTGCATAGCTTCCTTATCTATTTTAGATAAGTAATTTGCAACTTGATTTTTGGTGCCTTTTCTGTCCTTTACCTCAGTCAAATTTTTGTAACAAGAGAACCCAACTAGTAAGCCGAGGTTTTGCATCTTTTTCAGCCATGATGTTTCTCAATGTTGTATGATTAGTATGAACAATCACCTTTTTCCCAATAAAGTATGATCTACACTTTTCAATGGCAAAAACTATTGTTAATAACTCTTGCTCCATCAGGGTATAATTCTTTTTGGCAGGATTTAGGGCCTTAATAGCGTAGTATATGGGATGAAGGATCTTTTCTTTTTATTAGGCTAGTACAACCTCTAAGGCTAATCCACTATTATCACACATGATGTCGAAGAGTAAGGACCAATACGGAGTCACAATGCTTGGGGCAGTCACCAACTTCTCTTTTAGGCTTTCAAATGCCGTTTTACATGGATCATCAAACTTAAATTTTACCTCCTTCTCAAGAATTTTGCAAAAAGGATTAGTAGATTTTGCGAAATCCTTGATAAGTCTCCTATAAAAGCCTGCATGCCCTAAAAAGCTTCGAATTCCTCTCAAAGAAATTGGGTAAGGTAATTTCTCAATCACCTCAATATTTGCTCGATCAACCTCTATCCCTCTCTTTGAAATCTTGTGCCTAAGAACAATTCCTTTTTTAACAATAAAATGGTATTTCCCCAATTAAGTACTAAGTTAAATCCTTCACACCTTTGGAGAGCATTTGCTAAGTTCTTTAGGAATTCTTTAAAAGAATCACCAATAACCAAAAATCATCCATGGACACTTCTATGGTGTCTTCTACCATATTAGAGAAAATTAACATCATACATCTCTGACATGTGTTTGACCATTGCATAGCCCAAATGGCATGCACTTGAATGCACAATTCCTACAAGGATATGTAAAAGTTATCTTCTCTTATTCCTGAGGTGCAATAGCAATCTGATTGTAGCCTAAATACCCATCAAGAAAATAGTACCATCTACTGCCTGCTAACCTGTCTAATATCTGATCCATGAAAGGCATGGGAAAATGGTATTTTTGACTCTATGCATTCAATTTTATATAATCCATGCATACTCTGTATCCAGTGACTGGCCACATAGGAACTAGCTCATTCTTCTTGTTAGGCACAACAGTAATTCTTCCTTTCTTCGAAATGCATTGTACAAGACTAACGCACTTGCTATCAACAATAGGATATACTACACAAGCATCCAACCACTTTATTACTTTGTTCTTCACCACCTACTGCATCAGAGGATTGATTCGATGTTGATATTCAAAAGATGAAACATAATCCAGTTCAAGCTGTATTTTGTGAGTACACAAACTAGGTGAAATGCCTATAATATATGCAATGGACCGTCCAACGGCCTTCTTGAATCTCTGTAATACTAACAATAAGGCTTCTACTTCTGACGGTCTCAAATCGGCTACAATAATAATTGAAAAAGTGTTGTTGGCCCCCAAAAATACATATTGTAAGTGAGATGAAAGGGCCTTCAACTCTAATACAGGTGGCTCCTCAATGGATATATTATTAGGTGCAGTAGTTATATTCTTTTAATCTAAGTAAAGCTTCTTTGGTGTGAACTTATAATAACCCTTACCATGCGGCACACTTACTATCTCCCCATACTCCTCAATCCCATTACACTTAAAATTGATTATCACAGCTGCAAGTGCTTCAATACCTAGTTTTTTTTTCAATAGGAATAACCATATTAGATCCATCATCCCAATGAGTAACTACATTAACATGATGGAATGAATCAACCTCCTTATTATACACATCAATCACAGATATCACTCTTAACTCACTAGGTTGCCTTATATAGTTGCAAACGTTGAATATTACCTGTTTATTATTCAATCACAACTTCAGATTCCTTAAATCTAAATCAATAAATGTCCTATATGTAGCCAAAAATAGTATTCCCAGAATAATTGGGACTTGGAAATCTACTTCATAATCTAAGATAACAAAATTAGTAGGAAAGATAAAAGAAACCACCTTCACTAATATATCATATAAAATACCAATTGGCTTTTTCACCATCCTGTCTGCCATCACTAGTCACATGGTGGTAGGTTTTGGATCTCACAACCGCAATTGTTAAAATACTGCAAATGGAATAAGGTTGATACTATCACCATTATTACAAAAAGCACGAGCAAAGTTGGAAGACCCAACGGTGCAAGGTATAGTTGAAGCACCGAGATCCTACTTCTTTCCTTCAATGATCTAGTAGCTACAACACTACACTGATGAATATTATCAACTGGCTCATAAATGACTACTATCTTCTTGGTGATGAAATCCTTCATAAATTTTGCATACCCAAGCATTTGCTCTAATGCTTCTACAAGAGGTCTATTGACTGATAGTTTTTTTTTGCATGGATAAAAAATTCTAATACTTACTTTCTTTTTGTTAGTTTTTCAGCCTTTGTGGATAAGGAGGAAGAGGTTTTTTGAAGGGGTTTTATTACATGATCTGTAACCTTTTTTTCTCCTATATCCGTTTTGCTATTCCTTACTGTATCAATAGGCTCATTAACATTATTTTGATCATCAATAGTGGGTACAGGTAGGTCTGCAGTGACTTTACCACTCTGAGTGGTAATAGCATGAGAATGACTATTATTTATTTGATTTACCAGTGTATTTCTTGGAAGAGTGCCAGGCTGGCTCTGATTTACTGTGGCTGACATCTGACCAAATTATTGCTCCAACTGCTTGATTGTTGTAGCATGTGACTCAACTTTTTAGTTCAAACTTGACAAATCTTCTTTGATATCCTTTGCGCAGCTACTCTCTTGACTTTCTTTCCCTTTGACCAGCTTAGACAAAAATGCTTCTATTCTAGTTTCTACATCTCCACTACCTATTGAAATATACTTTTCACTCTTCTTTTTATCGTCATCTTAAATCCACCAATCAACATCTCTTTCTCTACTCCTATCTCTATATCTATCATTATAATAGTTTCGACCTTGATACTTTTTCCCTTGGGCTCTGAAATTCGCCAAACTATGATCAAGATCCTTTGTCTCTTCTTCAGATTTAATCTCGAATGGTTTGGAAGTACACCCCTGTGCTGCTTATATTCACCTTTTCAGCACTCATTATCGCAAATTGTTTTGTAAGCAACCCAATATCTATATGAATCTATGCAACCTCTAGCGCTACCATATCATGACCTGCTGATACACCCAAATTATAATTTTTTTACAAGAGTGCAAGCTGTCACTGTCAAATATAGAACCCAACTGGGTTCATTATCAAATCCTATAGGGGATACTTCATTCACTAAGTATTGTGGTTGTTATTAGACTGTTGATCAAAGGTTCTAGAATAAAGGGGTTTTTTATTTAAGTATGAAATAATAGTTTCATTGTAACAGTGAAGAAATATGCGTAATAATAGTTCAATATCAAGAAGAACAAGCTAGAGTTATGTCCACCTTGTAGTTTTTAATATCTTCGAACTATGGGCATTAAGAATTCATACATGCATGCACTTATAGAGAAAAGTATTCAAATTCTCAATCCAAGTGTTTCTCAAACATTAGGGATTAATTCACTTAAGTTCGCTTGACTCAAAAGTGTTTACTTAATTAAATGAAATCTCCAAGTTGTTAATCCTGTTACGGCATTAACGTGAGAAATAGATGTTGGAAATCCTAATTTCAGGTGTCTACTTTATTTTGCAAACATTAACCTTTCTGTCGAACAAGTTATATTTCAATAGTACATTCTCTATGTTTGCAACCATAAGAATTCAACCATAATGAAGAAAGTATGATATAAGTAAATTGTAATACCCCACCCTTCCCCTAGTTCAAATTTGTGTCTTGAACATCAAAGATCTTGCTTAAAAGATGAATATATTTTATTCCATGTGAAATTGTTAAGATTTTGACTTTTTATCATGTCGTAAATTCAATAAGTTTTCCGTCGATAACAAATTCATCCAAATCTGGCACTCGAGCGGAGAGTTAGCCATTTTAGCGAGATAGTGTACCACCTGGTACTTTAGTGTGTTGTGGTGCCATCTAAAATGGCAATCATCAAAATCCAGTGAATTGTCAATTTTTAGTGAACTTTTCTTTCCAGTTCGTAACCAAGGTGGCAATGTGATATCCACCGCATCGCGCCATCAAGTAGTTTTCTAATTTTCCAATTTTCAGTAAGATGGCACGATTATGGCGTATCGCGCCTGCATGTAAAATTGAGATTTTTCCAGTTCTTGATTTTAATTCCAAGAGTAAGATAGTCATTTTGCTACCCCTATATATACTCTTTAACACGAGATTTCTCACTATTTCACCCAGATATACTAGTTTTCTCTAAATTTTCTTCAAGAACAACCATTAGGGTTCATAAGTCAAGACCCAAGTCATCAATATTCCTCTATAAATCTTTCGAGAATTATATAACAAGGTATGCTCGAGTTGATTCTTGGGTTTCTTCCACCCACGAAGTTCCAAAATCCTTTTCTAAATTTAAAGATCTTATATTTATGAGTTTTCATGATTCATATGAATTGAAGTTGAAGTTCATGTTATAATTGAGTTTAATTCGTGTTTTGTTTGCAAAGTTTCAAGCTTTGATCCTATTATGTGATATTCATGTGATGTTCATGGTAAACCCTTTTCAAGTTGATTGTTACGTGATGTGTTTATGTCAGTTAAGTGTTGAAATTATTGAGTAAGCAAAGCATGCTCCCCATATGTTTGATAAAATTCTTATGTGAAGGCATTAGAGCCATTATAGCATTTTAACTAGAAATCCCCAATTGTTCGCAAGCTCATGAATGCCAAGTGTTTGTTGAAAAGCCTTAGTGAATGAATTATGACATGATAGAATGAAATTTCACAATTATGTGTTCTTCAATGCATGTTAAGTGTTTTATGCAAAACCTTGTTGAATGGAGTATGAACCAATAGCATGTCTCCCTATATTATCACATGTTTATGATTTATAAATGCTTGAAGAGATGCTTTAGTGATTGTGATGGTTAATGAATGTCCATGGTCATGATTATTCCATAATGGTTATTTTTTAGTCGTACGCTATCGAGTCCTGGGGGTATTTATACCTGACAAATTAACTACAGTCTAGAGTCTGTGTTAGTTTTCACGATAATCTCAGTCAAACCACGATTCTCAGAACTCAGTAAGTTATAGAACTCAGTACTCTCAAATAGTTATAGAACATAAGAAATATCAGCATCATTAGTATTCTAGCCTTAATTTGGTACTTAACTCAGATCTAATAGTATTCAAGTGTTCAGTTTAGACCTCCGTAGCATTCAAGTAATCAATTGATTACCCAATATCATTCAGTTAGATAACGAGATCCAGTAGTGTTCCTTCAGTCTTCGGAACCAAGTGAACTCAGCTTAACTTAGTTGGATCAGTCAAGAAATACGATCAGTAACAGATTCAGTTCAGTCTCAGCTCAGTTAAGAATTAGTTCAAAGTCTTTCAATTGGGAGTAGGATCTAGCATCGAGAGAGTGCAGGGATGACAGCTTCCCCATGAGAGAGGCGGAGTTATTAGCAGCATTCCCTGAACTCCAGAATTGTGTAGCCAGCGCAGGACCAGAAGTCACCCGTTAGATTAAGGCTTGAGTATAATACTGCCTTAATCGTGACTTCCTGTTTGGGGTCACCCATCAAACAGGCTTGACCATCATAAAGATCTTTACCTATGGCACGGTATTGACACCTTTCCAGCTGGGGTTACTGGTTGGACCTCACTATTTCAGATTTAGGGCATGTTAGTTAAGTGAGAACTCCCATAGTTGTAGTTTCAGTATTAGTCTTCAGAGTAGAACTCAAAAATTAGGACTGTCAGATACACTCACCCATATCAGTACGAAACTTAGATAGTTTGAAAGATTCATGGACCACCCGCTAGATAGGCTTGGTCTCACATAAATCTAATCAGTATTAGTACTAATAGAGCTGGAGATCACCCGTTAGATTGGTCTGATCTTATACTAAGTCCGTCATTTCTATTATTAAAAGATTTAGAGATCTTATGCTAGATAGGTCTGATCTCAAATACAATCATTCTTTAACATTATTAGTAGATTCAGAGATCATCCTTTAGAGAGGTTTGATCTTAGATTTTAGTTAGTTGATAGTAGCAAGCTCAGAATTCAGTTATTGATATAAGTAGATTCAGTTAATCAGCTCCAGTATCATCAATTTTAGAGATCACTCGCTAGATAGGACTGATCTTAACTTTAGTACTCAATTATTAATATCAAAAGATTCAGTTAATTAGTATCATAGTATTAGTAGTGAGTTTAGATGTCAGTAAAGTAGTATCCGAGCATCAGTATTCAGAGTCACGATGATTTTAGTTATGTTTTGTGCATTCATGAATATTTCCTTATTCAGTACTCTCATGATTATTCAGTTAAGATATGTTCATGCATAAGCCTTAGTATTTAGCCTTACCTCATCTAGCATACTAGTACATTCAAAGTACTGACGCATACTTTCTCTTGCGTTATGGTGTCTTATACCATAGGTTTTGAAGTGCGAGATCTAGAGCACCCTTAGCAGTCCAAACTCTGTCAGTGGCAGTAGACGTAGTAGTGAGTTCTCTTCATTCGACGATGATCCTTATTTTTATTATGGAATTAAATTCAATTTATTTTCAGTTGACAAAGTTAGCTGGGAACATATTCCATCAGCTCCATAGCTCAGATATATAGAGGATTTTTAGAAAGATATATTGGTGTTCAGTTTTTTAGTATTAATTACTTTGGATGTTTTGAACCTTATGGCTAGTTTCCACCAGTTTTTAGCATTTATTTCAGTATATTATGCAGTGCATAGTTACAGATATCAGAAACTGTTAGCTTGTGGTCCCTCGGGGCCATGAGTACAGTGTGGCATACTAGTTTTAGAAAATCTAGGCGTTACAAACTTGGTATCTGATCCTAAGGTTTAATAGTTTCCTAGGAAGTCTGAGAAGTCGCATCAACTAGAGTCTTGTGCATGGGTGTGTTGGATGCCACATTTTATGTGCAGGAGGCTATAAGATGTTTTTGGGAATAGTTTCCCTTCTTTTAATGTTCTTATCATGCAAGTATGTATAAGCTCTAGTTGATTCTCAGTCTAATCCATTCTCTCTTTCATTTACAGAGTATGCCTCCTCACAGAGATAATGCTCGTAAGGTTGATAACCATCCACCTCAACCAGTAGATCATGAGAATGAGAATGTATCACATGTAAAGTTTTGGGAAGCTTTTCTGGCAATAGCCTAAGATGTGACGACTAATATTCAGGGAAACCATCATGCTGTAGTCCTACCTCAAAAAGCTGGGGGTTCAGCCACAGCCAGAATCAAAGATTTCATGAGAATGAACCCATCAGAATTCTTTGGGTCAGTAGCACATGAGGACCCACAACTTTATCTTGAGGAGGTGAAGAAGATCACCCATATTATGCATATTTCTAAGGAAGAAAGTATACAATTATCATCCTATAGGCTAAAGAGTATTGCTCATGATTGGGTGTTCATGTGAAAGAAGAGTAGAGGGGAGGAGCAGCTCCCATGACTTGGCAGGAGTTTCAGGATGCCTTTTTAGATAAGTTTGCCCACTAGAGATAAGAGAATATAAGGTAGAACAGTTAATGAACCTAAGTCAAGGCTACATGAAAGTAATGAAGTATTGTCTTAAGTTCAACCAGTTAGATAAGTAAGCTTCCGATTTGATAGATGACCGTAGAGCAAGTATGAGTAAGTTTGTGACTGTTGTATCCAGGTTGGTGTTGAAGAATTGTAGGACTGCTATGCTCAATAGAGATATAAACCTTTCTATACTGATGATGCATGCACAAAAGATTGAGGCTGATAATTTGAAAAAGAGAGAGAGAGTGAGTAAGAAAGCCAGAACAGGTAGTCATAGTTTCTCTCAGGCAGGTTCATAGGGTGGTAACCGTTCTAAGCATAGTCAAAAGTTTTCAGTTCCATCTCCATCCTTAGCTAGTATACCCACACAAAGTTCAAGGATGTCAGTACTGATGGGGCTCTAGGCTTCATTAAACAGTTTAATGTTATAAGTGTTCGTACCTACCCGCTTTATGGAGAGTGTGGAAAGAATAACCTAGGTGTGTGTAGAGAAAATAGTCAGGTATGTTATGGATGTGGTAAGACAGGCCACAGAAAATGGGAGTGTAGAGTGCTAGCTTAGAACTCCCATAGTTTTAGACCCCATCATTCAGATTTGGGGCATGTCAGTTAAGTGAGAACTCCCACAGTTTTAGTTTCAATATCATTCTTCAGAGTTAAACTCAGAAATCAGGAATGTCAGATCCAGTCACCCATATCAGTAAGGAACTTAGATAGTTCCCTAGATTCATGGAACACCCACTAGATAGGCCTAGTCTCAAATAAAGTTAATCAGTATCTGTACTAATAGAGCCATAGATCACCCATTAGATAGGCCTGATCTCAAAATCAGTCCGTAATTTCTATTATTAAAAGATTCAGAGATCTTCCGCTAGATAGGTCTGACCTCATATACAATAATTCTTTATCATTATTAGTAGATTCAGAGATCATCCATTAGAGAGGTTTAATCTAAGATTTAGTCAGTCGATAGTAGCAAGCTCATAATTCAGTTATTGATACGAGTAGATTCAGTTAATCAGCTCCAGAATTATTAGTTTTAGACATCACTCGCTCTATAGGACTAATCTCAACTTCAATACTTTATTCTTACTATCAAAAGATTTAGTTATTCAGTATCGCAGTATTAGTAGTGAGTGTAGATGTCAGTAAAGCAGTATTCGAGTATCAGTATTCAGATTCACGATGATTTCATTTATGGTTTGGGCATTCAAGCATATGTCCTCATTTAGTAGTCTCATAATTATTCAGTTAAGCTATGTTCATGCATAAGACCTTCCATTTAGCCTTACCTCATCTAGAATACTAGTACATTCAAAGTACTGACCCATACTTTCTCTTGCGCTATGGTGTCTTATACCATAGGTTTTGAAGTGCGAGATCCAGAGCACCCATAGAAGTCTAGACTCAGTCAGCAGTAGCAGACGTAGCAGTGAGTCCTCTTCATTCCAGGATGATCCTTATTTTTATTATGGTATTAGATTCTGTTTATTTTCAGTAGACAGAGTTAGTTGGGGACATGTCCCATCAGCTCCATAGTTCAGACAGTTAGAGGCTTTTCAGATAGATGTATTAGTATTCAGTTTTTTAGTGTTGATTATTTTGGATGTTTTGAACCTTATGCCATGTTTTTACCAGTTTTTCGCATTTATTACAATAATTATGCAGTTCTTATTTACAGATATCAGAAAGGGTTAGCTTGTGGTCCCTTGGGGTCATGAGCACCGTGTGGCGTACCGGTTCTAGAAAATCAGGGCATCACATAAATCAATGCATAATGAATTCAAAACCCAAATAAATAAATAATATGCTACAAGGTTTCCATAACCCTAACCAATGAACTTATCTATTCATGGACAAAATCAAAATTGTCATAAATATATTCGTCAAACCAAAAACTAGAAGATGATCTTGGTGTGCGAATCGTGAAAATAAGAGAAAAACGTTTTCTCTATCTCCAAGCTATAGCCACCCCTCTCTTTGTTCAAACATTAATATAGAATAATCAATAATGAAATAAAAATTCAGCATCAAGTCTTTTAATAATCTCTTCTCTCATAATTTCCTTCTAAGTCCCCAAACTAATTATAACTAACAAATTAGTCTTGGACAGTTTCTAGATGTCACATTTGATCCAACAAGCAACTTTTCCTCTTCTGTGATTTTTTGTCCGCAATCCACAGTCCCATAATGTCTTTATTTACCACATTAACACCTGAAATCATTCTAATCACATTGTTAGCTCAGTTATATCAAAGTAGAGTAAAACATAAGAAACTAGGCACCTTTATTCTCAAAATTTAGCTAAAATATGGGTAAGTTATGGTTCTTAGGAATATAAATACACCCAAGATCACCACCCCACATATAAAGCTTTGTTCGTCCTCGAACAAATTATCTAGTTGCACAGACACAATATTTAAAACCCACAAAGAAAACACTATATGCTCAAATAGGCTCACACAATGAATATGAAACAAGAAGTAGATTCATGAACCATTACTGAAGACTACCTATCCTCAAGAATAGACTCATTGAGTTTGAAAATTCATGCATACTATTTTAGCAAACAAATCATATAAATTACCTAATTTTTTATCAAACATATTCCCTCACAACAAAAGAGTTACACATTATAACACATAATAATTCAATTTCTAGCACAATGGGTTAGAAGAATAAAGTTGCGCTCATTTTCACAAAGAATTATCAAATTACAAATGATTACCATATGCTTGTCTTTAGTGTAGTTCTCCACTACTATCTGAATGTTAAGATTAGGATCATATAGGTCTTTATGGGTTATAATGTAGGCTAAGGGATGAGTAGGAACTATTCTTTCTAGTAATAGTGACAATCTTCCCTAAGCGCTTTAATACACTACATTAGACAATGAATACCAATCTCTAACAACAGGTTTACAACTCTACCAACTTCACCATCAGTTTTCTTTCACCCCATTTTAAGGATCAGTCACATAACTTATGGTGGGAGTATTTACCATGTTCACATCATATCATTTTGAACTTTTTATGCCTTTTCTCTATTTTTCTTTTTCTTTTTTTATATATGTCACTCCCAACAAATCATATCAGATTCACACAAAAAACTATTACTTTGGGGCTTTATTTTCACCTTTTTCTCCTTCTATTTACAACTCCTTACTAAAATAATTTTTTTACTAATGCACTTAGGAGATTTGAATCAAGTTAGGTTAGTCAAGGAAGGATTAGGCTACACACGAGGTTACCAAAGAACAATCTAAAGGCTCAATGGGGCAAGATAAGATTATGCACAAAGGTGGTTCAAAAGAGGGTATGAAAAATGGCTATCAAAGAAGTGCCCAACTCATCTCCTAAACTTACATTTTTTATTTTGTTTTGTACATATACCACGCAAGTTCTAGCATCAATTACAACAATGAATATGCGAATACCTTCACACACAAATGGCACATGCTTATCTTAAAAAAGGATCATTATAAACTCTTAACCAATCAATTATATTAATTTACTTTTAAACCAATAATCACCACACGAGTCATAAACTAGAACTTAGGCATCTCAAAAGTAAAGATTTATCACATACTTATATTGTGGTGTGGCCCATTAGAAAAAATTACATTAACTTGTTAGGTCCTACAAATGACTGATTTTCTCTTAAGAAGGTCTTCATCCATCCATCATCGAGAAAAAAATACCTAACTATGACTAAAAAACAAAGTAACATATACACAGAAACAAAACAAATGCATTAAACTAGCAAATTCAAAAAGGCAAAATAAAATGCACTAATGAGAAGACAAAATAGTAAGTAATGTAGAAGCACTCCTAGCCACCCCACACTTTAAACAAAACATTTTCCCCACTGCAAAGACATAAACAAAAACCTGGCTAGTAGGACTCTTCTTCTATATCAGGGGTCATGCCACCTGCATCAGAATCATCATTAGAGTCCTCCTCACTAGATTCATCCTCCATATCAGAATCTAATAGTCGGTGATCCTCATCCATTGGTATATCATCATCCAGTGGTTCCTCAAAATAAGTCCCCAATTCATATATATCTCTAGCGTGATCATTAAGTGGTTAGTCATAATCCAGCTATCATAGCTCTGCATCAGTAGGCATACATCCTCCACTCATTATTGTGAGCTTTGTTATGCCATAAAGATGGCGGCAGAAGCTCTCTTCTCATGCATGACATTTAGTAGTGGTAAGAATTGTCCCTTGGTTGGTCTCTGGATCCTTCAAATTTGTGACATCCACTCTCTTTGGGTTCTGAAGCAACTTTTGATCCACTGGCTCTGCTTTAATGTTTTTCTTTTTCTTTTTTAAAATAGCGGTGAGGAGGCTTCCAAAGATGAATGGTGTGCTTTTTTCCATCCTTGCTTTACATATAGAAACACGTATCACTGAATCAATGATGATAGGAACATCAGCCATCAAAGAATAGACTAAACATACCCGATTGCGATAGACCTTGGTGAACTACTTTCACGGAATCAAGCTAGCATTGACTATCCTAAGCTAGATACGAGCTTCTCTATTCAGAAATGCATATGGGAATATACTGTGGTGGCCGTTATCCTTGTGATGGAACCACCGAGCCGTTGAACTTGAACCCTACAAAGTATGTCGGATGGATCTATAGGGAGGTTTGCTGTACAATTCCTTTAACCTAGAGTGATTCACATTCAGAGTGCCCAAGAAAGAGTTGAAAAAGTCAGCTGCCAGATGTGTATTTTCCCTCAAATTTTCATATCACTCCCACGAGTCTTTGGGGACCAATTAGCATACAACTCTAAAGTCTAATCTAGAATGCATTCACCTATATCTTGGAACATAAAGTCAAGTTTCAGTTCTATGATCCTAGCTATAATATGAGGGCAGTGCCTCGCCAAACTCTCTTTTTGAATCAGCTCTAGTTGCACATATCTAAATACTTTATTATTCTTGTACCACTCCTGACCATCCTCTTCTAAGACCCATTTAATACCAAAAGTACATTGAGGCACTTGCAGAGATGAAGAAACAAATTTATCCTTTCATGCTCGTTTTTGTCCCTTCTGAGATGCAAATGCTTTATCTTTGCCCTGGTTTTCTTTGGGAGCCATATCACTTGAGTGCATCATAAAATCATTCCAGAGGTCATATTTGATCCAACAAGCAAATTTTCCTCTTGTGGGATTTGTCATATGCAATCCACAGTCCCATCATGTCTTTATCTACCACCTGAAATCATGCTAATCACATAGGTTAGCTTAGTTATATCAAAGTAGAGTAAAACATAAGAAACTAGACACCTTTATTCTCAAAACTTAGCTAAAGTATGGGTAAGTTATGGTGCTTAGGCATATAAATACACCCAAGATCATGTGCTCCATAAGTATCCGTTGCTCCAATAGTATATGTACCACTACCACATTTTGAATTTCCAGTATGCCATCTACTATTGGTCACAACAATGTCATCAAGCATATCCTGTGAAGCATCCCATCTAAGATGCATAAATGCTCCTCCAAAATAGTATCTAACATTGCTCTTACACTGTGATTCAGTGATCTATAGAAGATTTCAAGAAGATTAGACCCTTTAATTCTGTGATTTGGTACCATGCTGAACTTTTTCTTAAATCTAAACCACGCCTCATACATAAATTCTGCAGGTAACTATCTGACATTATAAATTTCATCCTACAATTGTAGCATCTATGTAGTAGGGAAAAATTTCTAAGAAACTATCTCTTTAACTCATGCCCTATAGGGATAGATCCTCTAGGACGTTCGCCTAACCAAAGTGATGCTTAACCTGTCAAAGAAAATGGGAACAACCTCAATCCCAATGCTTCTTGATCAACCCCCGGAATAGTATAAGACGTGCAAGTACTAAGAAAATTAGCAAGGTGCATGTTTGCGCATCCTAAGCTGCACCAAAAAATACACCATTCAGATTCAATAATTGGATTATGGCGCTAGTGATATCAAACTACACTTTGAGGGCAAAAGCAGGAGAAACAATGAATCCTTTCTCATTAGGCTCAACATAAACCATATCTTTTTCATCTTTTTTATATGGGTCTAAGTGCTGATATGCAGGAATCAATTGATCTCTATCTCTCTAAAATCAATGACCATATACTTATCTCGGCCTCACTAGTCCACCCTGTTGAGCTAACTCATCTTCTATATCAAGACTAGCCTTTTGGAACTTCTCTTTGTTCTCGCTATAATAGTTGTTGCGCTTGTATGTCTGTAATATTATGTACATCTAGTGGAGCATGCGGGAGTGCCATATTTGGATCCATGAGTGGGGAATCTTGAACCCTATTATGAACTTGTCTCGACATCCTTCTCGGTGTTTGAATAATTCTCTCTCGCTCTGGAATAAATGGGAGTAAGGTATTGCCTTTACTCCTATTACTTGGCATACATCGGCGTATGCCAAATCAAGAATAGAAAATAAAAACCTCAAACTTCACCAATTCAATTCACTACTCAAACTGTCTTTCCCAGCAATGATGCCTAAATTTTATGTCACCCGAAAGTAAACTCCAAGTAGATATATACTGTGGTCGATTGCAAATATAATAACCTAACTAGGTTGGGGTCAATCCCACAGAGAAAATGTGACCATTTGCTTGACTTGATGTAATCCACAAGCAAGACAAGAGAGTAAATGAGGGGATTTTAGTATCAATTGCAAGTAGTAACATAATCTTAAGTGCTTTTGAGTTGTAGAGAATAGGAGACAAACACTAGGCTTATGTTCTCCCTGGCTTCTCAACTCCATAAATTTCTACTGATCAACTCAACTATTCTATTGTTCTGCATGCAAAGTCTACAAGATTTGTATTATCAGTCGCTTATTTGTCGCGAAGATAAATCTCACCCTTTACTTATTAAGTCTCAAGGCATTTCTTTGTTTCTCCTTTCTACAGCCATAGTTCACTTTCACTAATTAGGTTCAAGTGAGTAGATTGGAAACAAGGACTAAAAGGTGGAGGTAGAAGGATCCCAAATCACTGTCTTTACTTTTTTTCCCAATAACAAAATCCTTATTAGGGATGGATGCAAATACATTCTACCTCAAGCTACTAAAACTACTTGAGATTAATTATTGCAAAGAAGATTAAGATACATGTATAAATCCCAGAAAAGATGAGTATCACCCTTCATTTATGTAGCTAATCTGCTAGGGTTACCACAAGCCTAGTCAAGGAGATTATCCTATCATGTTTGTGCAAGAAAGCATGATTATCAATGAAGAACACATAAAACTAATTTCGCAAAAATAAAATTAATAAACTTCAAAGTCTTGAATTGAGTAAAAACCCAAAATCTCAAGAATAATTGTAAAACTATTGTAAGAATATGCATCCTATATTAAGAATGCGTAACCTAATAAAAGCTAAACCATAGGATATTTATAGTATCTCAAAATAACATAAAAATCCTAATAAAAATGGGGAAGGAAAAGTTATATTGGCAGTCAGTACGACCCCTTCTTCACTCATACCGATATCATACGATTCGTACCCTATCTTCTTGTATACATTCCAGTGTCTGTTCTCCCAAGGCTTAACATTACTATTCAGCATACGACTTCTTAGTACGATTAAAACCTGAGTGTACGAATCGTGTCTTTCATACATTTCCACCTGTGACTTTTGTATTTCCAAACTTTGAACACTGGTTTGTGTACGACTTTCCTATACGAGTCGTACTTATCCTTTCAACTCATATACTTCTGAGACTTCAACTTTTGGATGGTAGCTTAGGTTCTGTTATGCTTACGAACATGCTATATGACTTGTATCCTAGCTTATGACTTGGATGTTTGAGTCTTATCTTCCCCATACTTAGCTTTTAAGATTGTATTTTATTTCTATTGTTCATACAATTCAGCATAAGAGTTGTATAAAAGTTTTACAAATCAAGAGCTGACTAGTTCCCTGATCAAAATTGGTCTTTTCAGGGTTTTTCTTCCTTCTTAATCCCAACACTATTAGAGACTTGTTTGACCTACAATTCATAGTAAAGTGCATTATATCTAAGAAAATATCGTAAGTTCACGCCCAAATTCGCAGTTTTAAGCATTGAAAGTGTCATGTTTTCACGACACATCAAGCGCCCTAGCTAGTTCGTATGGAAACTAAGGAAACCTTTATTAGTATTGGAAAGTAAGTCTAGCTTACCCTAAGCGCGAGTAACTATAGAATTTTACTTAATATTGAACAATCTAAGGGATTCTCACTCTACACATGAGTAATGAAGCCCAATTCTCCTAAGGAAAAAGGAAACAAGCCAAGATTTCAACTCTACGATTTCAATTTATCATGAACAGTCCAACTAACCCAAGTCTTGAATTTCATCAATGCAATGCCTAAAACCTATCCCAAATCTAATACAATATCATAAGAATACTATGAGACAACTTAAGCTAACAAGGGATAAACTTATCCTACCTCAAAACAGAAGAAAGCTCAACGAATTGCTAAACCAAGACTTTTCCCTTTCAAGCAGCCTCTCAAGATGCCAATTTATCAAAAACACATTCTACTCATCAATACAAGAATTTTGATTTCGATATTGCACAATTGTGTTTCTGGTAAAAAAATCATCTCAAAATCCTCAGATGTGTCCCACTAATGGAAATTGCATTTCCGAAACCAATCCAACATAATAACAAGCTCAAGGAATAATTACCCTACAAAATGGGTAAAAATCAAGCTAAATTGGGGCTAAAATCAAGACCTAAAGGTTTTGGGGTTTTGAGAAAGAAATTAATGAAACCAACCAAGAAAAGAGTGAATTCTTCCCTCAAATCAAATGATAATTGCAAAAATAAATGTTAATATTGCTCTCCAAGCTCCCAGAAACATTAATTTTAAGATATATCACTCCTTAGGTTTTTTTCTCTCAAGAGAATGGGCAAAGAATGGCCAAAATAGGGAAAAAGGGTTATTTTAATATTGTCACGACTCGAACCCTAGCCATGATGAGTATCTAAAGTCCCATGTGGAGCGGTGATCACCCCCGCACCTAATTAAACCAAACACACCACACCCTATGGTAGGCTAAATTTTGAGCATATAACAAGATAGAGTACAATAGTCTAACTAAGTTTTAAATGCATGTCCATAACCAACCACCGATGACCAACCAAATAACCTACCGTCACCGCCTAATAGCCACAGTAGTCCAAACAAAGCCTTCTAAACAATGATCCAAAATAAAATGCCAATAAAGTATCGGGACATACCCTCAATAATAGCCAAAAACCAAATCCACAGGAATTGTAAAAATGCAAAGGAAAGTAAAATGATGAAATGGGGTCTTTCAAAGTATGGAATATCACCACTTCAATCTAACACAGTAGCCAATCCCGAATCCAAGTAACTGAGTAGGAGGAGTAGGAGTATAATCAATTCCTTCATCGCGTGGGGATATATTATTCGAATATGGTTAGCGGGCTGAATGCTAGAATGTAACTCACGGATAAGGATACTATAATAACATAATCAACAGTTAAAATAATTCAAAACCAATGCACATAATAAAATGCATAAAAATATATATACACACATATATATCTATCACATGTTGTGATAGAGAACAAGGCTTAACATTTATTTCAAAACTTTATCATGGATTGTGTAGCACAACAATCATATAATATTACCTATGGGCTATATGGCCCCAGCTCTCACCCTCTAGTCAAACCCTAGTGTGTGTAGCTGCATGAATCGGAGAATAATCTCATATTTATGCATATGCGGGACTCGAACCTCCCAACATATACAAAGGTAACTTAAGCCCCCTATCATATAATGATTTACGAGGGACTCAAACTTCCCTAATCACGAAATAATAATAAGGGGGACTTGAACCTCCCTGGTTACTTTGACCCTCAGGTCGGCAAATACGATTCTCAGTATCAGTTACTCGGACCTCTACTTTCATGAATCATCTACACAATACTCATTAGAGATAACTTAAAACAAGTATCAAACAATCCCATTCAATGAACCATAATATACATTTAGTCATACATTGTTGGTATCATCATACCAACTATGCCTGAAAGGTAACACATCATCCCAAAAGAATTCCATTATCTTAGAGAGAAGAACTCCCTTTGTTCATTAATACACAGTGGGGGACATCGACTCCCTTTTTTGGCTAAATAATACCATTGTATTTCAAATACCTCTTTATATCATGAAATAGTTCAAGACTCGTTCAACTTTACAAATTCCCTCAATTATTATAATTAAAACCAATTTCGCATTATAGGGTTAGGGACATAACAACTTCAAAAGTCACAGGTTTGGGAAAAGCACTATTCCTTAGTTTATTCACCATATCTATCCACCCATAAGTTCAAAACCATAACTAGAGCATGAAAATCATATATAATCCATGAGAAGCATTGTTCAATTCATAATCATTCAATAACCCCAATCTTTGTTTCAAATCCAGCATAAACATCACATGGATAATACTTTAAAATACATTCTTTTATAAAACTAACAACGAGGGAAGAGTTACATGCCTTAAACTCCAAGAAATTTGGATAGAAATTATCTATCCAAAATTTTAATCAGGACTATCTCATAAGATAACGAATCTGAATACCGACTTCTTCCTAAGGAATAACCATTGAAGGATCACCTACACACTTTCTTAATAAAAGTATAAAATAACGGCTAAATGGAGCTCAGCCAAGGAGGTAACTCCAACTAAAATAAGACACTACCAACCCTCTTCAAAACCAGGTATGGGTTGACATTCTAGGGATTGAACTTCCCTTTATTCCCAAACCGCATTACTCCCTTAATGGTAGACACCTTTAAGAATACCCAATCACCAATCTCAAAATCTAACTCCCTATGCCTCACATTAACATATGACTTTTCGCGACTTTCGAAAGCCTTAAGTCTATCCCAAATTACCTTCACCTTCTCAATCTCTTGGTGAACCCAATCCGGACAAAACATCTCTACCTCACCAACATCGAACCACCTAATAGGAGATTTGTACCTCTTACCATACAATATTTCAAGAATACCCAATCGCCAACCTCAAACTCTAACTCCCTATGCCTTACATTAACATAGGACTTTTGGCGACTTTTGGAAGCCTTAAGTCTATCCCAAGTCACCTTCACCTTCTTAATCTCTAGGTGAACCAAATCCGGACAAACAACTATGCCTCACCAATATCAAACTACCTAATAGGAGATCTATACCTCTTACCATACAACATCTTAAATGGATCCATTCTAATACTAGAGTGGTAGCTATTATTATACGCAAACTCTCTAAGAGGCAAATGATCAACCCAACTACAACCATAGTCAATCACCTAAGCCCAAAGCATCTTTTTCAATGTCTGAATAGTCTTTTCCGCTTGCCCATCCGATAGCGGGTGGAAAGAATTACTAAGTCTTACCTTAGTTCCCAAACCTCTTTGAAACAAACGCTAAAAGTATGATGAGAATTGAGTAAATTAACCTGACATGATAGAAAAAGGCATCCCATGCAACTTCATAGTCTATTAGAGGAAAAACTTCGCGTAATCCTCTACCGAATAACTTATCCTCACAGGCAAGAAGTGAGCAAACTTATTCATCCTATCCATGATGACCCAAATTGAATCAAACTGATTCTTAGGCCAAGGAGGGACCGATAATGAAATCCATATTAATTATCTCCCATTTTCACACCGGAAGTTTAATCTCTTGAGTCAACCCATCGGGCCTCAAGTGCTTATCCTTCACTTGTTGACATACCATGAATTTAGCCACAAAACTGGCCACATCTCGCTTCATATTGTTTCACCAATAAATATCCT
Organism: Capsicum baccatum var. pendulum; assembly: GCA_030864225.1. Lineage (NCBI taxonomy): Eukaryota > Viridiplantae > Streptophyta > Magnoliopsida > Solanales > Solanaceae > Capsicum > Capsicum baccatum. The sequence goes on along the minus strand of CM061560.1, from coordinate 89,780,224 downwards.
TAAGATCATGATGCATCTTCATTGAACCAAGAAGAATGGCATAACATGATTCATGAGCCTCCGCCAAGATCATCTCTCGTAATGCACCTACATCGGGAACATATAATCTGCCTTGGTACCTCAAGATACTATCACCACCAATCTCAAAAGCTACAACCTTTTGCTGTCTCACATCAGCTTTAATCTTTATTAAGAGAGAATCTCATACTAGCTTCTTCTTTATTTCAGCAATAAGGAAGTACTTCACCACCTCTTGTACAGAAACACCACCATCCTCAGAGTCCAGGAAATGAATTCCAAGGTTATCCAAATGGTGAATATCTTTCACTGATTCCCGCTTATCCTCATCCACATGAGCTAGACTCCTAATGGATAGCCTACTAAAAGCATCAACAACCATATTAGCTTTAACTGGGTAGTAATGGAGACTCATATCATTGTCTTACAACAACTCAAGCCATCTTCTCTGCCTAAGATTCAACTCTTTCTAGGTGAACACATAATACAGGTTTTCATGATTAGAAAATATATCTTCATGGACTCCATAAAAATAGTGACACCAAAGCTTCATTGTTTAAACCAAAACTAACAACTCCAAGTCATGAGTCAGATAATTTTTGTCATAAACTTTCAACTGCCTAGAAGCATAAGCCAGCACCTTACTATGCTGCATCATTATACAATCAAGTCCCATACAAGATGAATCACAATAAACCAAAAATCCATCATCGCTTTTAAGCAAAGTCAAAACTAGAGCTGAAGTCAACTTATTTTCCAACTTCTTAAAACTACCATCACAAGCATTAGACCAAAAGAACTTTACCTTCTTCTGGGTCAACTTAGTTGGCAGGGAAGCTATGGTCGAGAAAATCTTCACAAACCTCCTATATTAACTGGCTAAACCCAAGAAGCTCTGAATATCAGTTAGTGTCACAGGCCTTGGCCACTTCTTAACCACTACAACTTTCTACAGATCCACCATGATCCTCTCACTATAAATTACATGACCAAGAAAAGTAACAATCTTCAACCAAAAATCTCACTTCAAGAATTTAGCATACAAATATTGATCTTTCAAGGTTTGCAACATGATACTGAGGTGAATGGTATGATCCATCTTACTTTTGGAATACACAGAATATCATCTATGAACACGATGACGAACAAATCCAAAAACAAATAGAAGAACCTATTTATCAAGTCCATGAATGTTGTTGGGGTATTAGTCAAATCAAAAGACATGACTAGGAACTTATAGTGACCATATCGGGTTTGGAAGATAGTCTTAGGGATATACACCTCTCTAATCTTTTGCTAATGATAAAAAGACCTAAGATCAATCTTAGATTAATATCTAGCACCCTAAAGATGGTCAAATAAATCATCAATCTGAGGGAGAGGATACTTATTCTTCTCCATAACCTTATTCAACTAGTGGTAATCAATGCACATTCAAAGTGAAACATCCTTCTTACGCACAAATAAAATAGGACCACCTCATGGAGGTACACTAGGAAGGATAAAACCCTTGTAAAACAGGTCCTTCAACTACTCATTAAGCTCCTTCAACTCAGTCGAAGCCATTCTATAAAGAGAGATAGAGATAGGTCAACTGTCCAAAACAATGCCAATCCCAAAGTTCATTTCTTGTCAGGAGGTACTCTAGGATGATGGTCAAGAAAAACAATAAGAGATTTATCAACCACAGGAAGTATTATAAGGAAGGACACTTTGATTTTAAATCTTTAACCTAGAACATATGGTAAAGACATCCCGTAGAAATCAACTTTTTGGTTTTAAGATAAGATATGAATATTTCCTTAGGCACTAGAAAACCTCCTTCCTACCTAATGATTGGATCATTAGGGAATTCAAACATGACCTTATGGGTTTGAAAATCTAAGAAGGTATAGCATGAATGGAACCAATCCATCCTCAATATGATATCAAAATCAACTATGTCTAAATATATTTGATTCACCATAGTTCCTCTGGCACTATACCACGCAGCCCCTAAAGACTAATTTAGCAACCACAGAGTCACCCATCGGCGTAGAAATAAAAAAGTATCTGGGATACACTCAAGACCTAAACAAAAATGTACAACTACAAATGGGTTCATATAAGAAAGAGTAGACCCCAGATCAAGAAGACAATACATATCACGAGAAAGAGTCATAATTTACCAGTGACAACATTAGGAGATGACTTAGAGTCTAAGCGAATAGTAAGGGTATACAAGTGATTTCGGGTAGTGCCGGTATTAGAAACAAAAACGATACCCTTTGGTACAGGAGATGAAAAAGTAGCGACAGGAATCTTGTTCACCCCTGAAACAACCTTAGAAGGACAATCCCCTTACAGATGACCAGTCTATCTGCATTTAAAACACGTGTTCCTTCCCTCTTAATAAAACCCATAATGCGCCTGCCTATAGATTTACAAGGATTATATAATGGAGAAAACTGAGCCTTACCAGCCAAAGATTGAGCACTCTTATACTAAAACCTACTATCATGTCAAGAATGACGATCACCGAACAACTTTAGATAGGGAGAAAGTCATAGATTAGGAACCAAAACTCCCCCACTTTTTCTTAGACCACTTTCCACCATCCCTACCACTCTCTTACTGACCTCTACCATGATAAAAAAAATCTAAGATTCTTGCTCTACCTCTTCCCTATCTCTGCCTACTTTATCTTCTCTTTCTTAACCTATTGTATATACATAACCAATTAGGAAATGTCCATGTACTTGTTCAACAAGGCAACCTTACCCTCTAGGATAAAATCATGGGACAACCTAGAAGGAAAATTGTTTATTCTAGCCTCATACTAGACATTAACTCAGGAGTATATCGGGATAAATGATGGTATTTGAAGGCATACTCCTTGATCGATATCCTTTCTTGCTTCAGATTAACAAACTCTTTAATTTCTCTCTCCTTAACCCCTAACAAAAGAATTAGTCAAGAAAACCACTAAATAAATCAACCCACAGTACGGATTTGGCATTGTCTCCCTTGGACTGTTCCTATTCCTCATGCCATTGGTATGCTACATTCTTCAGTTAATAGGCAGTGAATTCTACATCGTACATATTAGAAACATGCATAACTCAGAAGATCTTCTCTATCTCATCTATAAAACTTTGAGAATCCTTCTTAACTTTAGAACGAGTAAACACACGAGGACTCAAGCTCATAAATTCACCAACCCTTAAGGCCTCAAAACAGGGAGTAACAGAGTGCCTATTTTGATTGACTTTTGGCTTTTGACTTATAAGACGTAAGCCATAATCTATAAATCCTAACTTATATAACTTTTGGCTTATTTTTAGCATTTTAAGCCAAAATCCATAAGTTAAGATTTCTAACTTATGACTTTTGGCATATTTATAGCATTTTAGCTTAAAATTAAGTGATCATAAGCACTTTTATAAATATATCCAAACACTTCAAAAGTGCTTAAAAGTCAATTTTGGCTTAAAAGAACTTAAAATAAGCCAATCCAAATAGGCTCAAAAGGTATAGGCTCGAGAAGCTACAAACTGAACTAATGATGAAATCCCATATTTGACACATCAGCCTGAGGAGCTTAAGGAGGATTAGAGGGAGATGGTGGAACTCTGAGTGGGAAATCAGGGATTAGAACATAAGACTGGGTCTATACCCCAAAAGAGTGGCATATCCTATTAGCATTTTCCTCAAGTGAGACAACAGAGTTTCCATGAGCTTCAAATCATCTAGAGATATGATATGAAAAGCGAACTAATGGGAATTAAAGAAGATTCAAGACCTTAGACTTTATCGCTTGAAAAAGAACAACAAGAAAGGGAAATATTTTGAAATGTCTTGTAGCGTCTCCCTTACAAGTGTGGCGCGCTACACAGCTATAAATGAGACTCTACTTGACACGGCTTTTTTGGACATCCAATGACACCAAACCTAGGCTCTGATACCACCTTTGTTAAGACCCAAATCATGACCTAGCCATGAAGGGTATCTCAAGTCCCACATGGAACGGAGATCACCCCTGCACCTAACAAAACAAAATATACCATACCCCATGGTCAGATAAATTCAGAGCATATAACAAGATAGCATAAAATAGTCTATGAAATTTTAAATGCATGTCCATAGATAACTACCAACAATCAGCAAAATGATTGATCAACACCGCCTAATAGCCAAAGGAGTTCAAACAAAGCCTTCTAAACAATGATCCAAACTAAATATCAATAAAGTATTAGGACATGCCCCCGATAATAGCCAAAAAGCAAATCCAAAGCAATAGTCAAAATATAAATGAAACCAAAATCATGAAGTGAGGTCTTCAGAAGTATGGAAGCTCATTATTTTAATCTGAATCAGTAGCCCATCCCAAATCCAAGTCACTAAGTAGGAGGAGTAAGAGTATGACCAATTCCTGCATTGCGTGGGGATACAACATCTGAAGACGATTAGCGGGGTGAACACTAGTATGTAACTTATGTATAAGAATAACATAATGACATGATTAACAATTAAAATCATTCAAAACTAGTGCATATAATCAAATGCATAAGCATATCTATATATATCACATATCGGAATAGGGAACAAGGCTTAACATGTATTTCAAAACTTTGACCTTGATTGTATAGCTTAACCATTATATAATAGTACCTACGAGCTATATGGGGCCCATCTCTCACCCCCTAGTTGGGCCCCAATACGTGTAGTCTCACGAACTGGAGAGTAATCTTATATATATACACACGGAGGAATCGAACCTCCCAACATATACAAAGGTAACTTAAGAACCAGATCATATAATGATTTATGAGGACTTGAACCACCCTGATCATTAAATAATAATAAGGGGGACTCAAACCTCCCTGGACACTCTAACTCCACACCAATAAATGTGGTTTCTAGTATCAATCACTCCAACTTTTATTTTCATGACTAAGCTGCACAATTCTCATTAGAGTCAAATTAAAACAAGTATCACACATTCCCATTCAATAAACCACAATGCACATTCAGGCATACATTGTTGGTATCGTCATACAAACTACACTTAAAAGGTAATAAATTATGTAAAAACAATTTCCATTATCTTAGGGAGAACAATTCCTTTTGTTCATTAATACAAGGTGGGGGGCACTAAATCCCTTTGTCCATTAAAATAGATAATTGTATTTTAAATACCTTTTTATATTATGAAATAGCTTAAGGCTTGTTCATTATTACAAATGTCCATAGTTCTTATAATTAAAACCAATTTCACATTATGGGGTTGGGGACATAACCAATTCAAAAGTAACAAGTTTAGGGATATTACAATTCCCTAGCTCATTCACCATACCCATGCATCAACGAGTTATAATCCATAATTAAAGCATGAAAATCATATATAAACCATGAGAAGCATTCGTCAATTAACAATCATTCAAAAACCCCAACCTTTATTTAAAAACCAACATAAACATTGCATGGATAATACTTTAAAACAATCTCTTATTCAAATTAACAATGAGGGAAGAGTAACATGCCTTAAACACCAAGAAATTTACACAGAAATTGACCTTTGAGCCCTTAGATGACCAACGTGATAAAACCCTAAGTATTCTTGACCTTGAGAATTATGAGTGTTAAAAAGTTACTTTAATGTGTTTATAAGGGCTAATAATACCTAAATAGGTTATAAGATGTAGGTTTCAAGTTGGGTAAGAATGGAAATATCTATAATTCCGTTAATGTAAAAGCTTTAAAAAGGGTCATCTTTGACTACGAGTCAACCACCAAACGTAACCATTCCTTATGACTCCTCACCATGAGTCATAACAAAGGCAATAAAACCAAGGCACCCTACACTGTTATCATTTTGACTTAACCACTGGACTCTTAATAGGACCTTATGACTCTTAGGGTCCACTCATAATAAATAAAAAACCCAAATTAGACTTACATTGGAAAGCCACTACACCTAACGACTTGTAATATATCCTTATGACTCTTAGTTATCCACTCATAATTAGAGACATAGTCAAGATACAAACTTACTAATTTGTTTATGACTGATCCCAATGAATCATTAGGACACCCTACAACTCATAGGATCCAGTCGTAACCAGGCTAGTAAGCTCAAAGCTTAAGAAATTTTTGTGGACCAAAATTTGGGATGTTTCATATACTTAGTACAGGTACTTGGGAGTCGCTATCATAACACTGAGGTATGATATCAAACTATCTAATGACTACTAATTATTCGCGATTGTGACCCATATTATGCGATCTAAGCAGCGCAATTGCAGCCCAAGAACGGAGATCGCTTTTGCATTAGTTGATAACTAAAACTTGAAAGTTTTCTAAGTTTCCATAAAGCCATCGGGATTTATTTAGAAACCCAAATATGAAAATTAACTATGTAACCATACCAAATTCGATGTTCTGAAAGCTATGGTGGGATTAAATTTTCCACTCAAGATTACTTTAACCTAAATATAGGTCTCATACCTATATTTATATTTTTTAACTTTTTGACGAATAGGTCGAAATGAGCTCGAGTGTCTTAGGACCCGAATCAAAGGACTGCCTAGCCTAAAATCAGTATTGCAGAGCTGCTGGCATACTTAAAATTTGGATTTGAGATTGTTCTACTAAATTTTTTTTCTCGATGGATATTTTGGAGCTAGTGAAGACTTCTAATTAGGGAAATGGCTCAAAAAACCAAACAAATTTCCTGGTAATCGAACTGTTAGTCCTATCAAGTCATTACATGCATTAACACACAACCCAGCACCACACGAAATGCATTATAGTATATGACAAACCCCTTGGTACACTCTGGTATGGTCAAAATAGTGGTAGAAGTTAACTTATACTTCAATGTAATGACCTAGCAATACACCCTGCTCGCCATACAATTCTTACAGTCCTAAGAGACTACAAGCTAACCTATGAGCTAGTACCTGTTGTGAGCACTGAATAAAATTAGTAATATATGAACATGTACAAAATTTAACTAAAAAATTCCATAAGGTTTTAGACAATGAAAACAATACTAAATCATAAAACTGAAAGAAACTTTCTGAAAACTAATATAAACTGCTAATCTAACTGATTGTCTGAAATTCCTAAAAGCCTCTAAACTGGCTGAAAAGTTGATAGAGCAATCCCTCAACAAACTTTTACTGACTACTGAACTGAAATGCTAAAATAATCTAAAACGGTCCTCGATCTATGAGGACTCACCACTGCTGCTACTGGTGTACTAGAATATCTAAGTATAGTCACGAACCTAATTATCCGAACCTATGATATAAGATATCATAGCATAAGAAAATGGGTATGTGATCAGTACTTTGACTATACTAGTACGTAAGATTAGGTTAGGCTAATATTCATGGGGTAGTTGTGCATGTAAATAGTAATAACAGATATGTGTGGACTGAAATGTAACTTAAAAAGACTAATAACTAACTGGATGAATAACATGAGATAATTGATGCATAGATATATGAAAACTTTAAAATTTGAGTATGCATTACCAAGCATATAACATGATTCTGGAATAGTCTATAAATTGAGATATTGAAATCTGATAACGAAATAACTATTGAACTATATGTCATGTTCAAGAAAAACTAAACTGAACTCTAAACTGAATACAAAAATTATAACTATGGTATTTATCATCTAACTGACATGCCCCAAAGCCGAGCTGATTGGTGTCCAACCTGTGACCCTAGTTGGAAGGGTACTAGTACCGTGCCATAGGTACTAACAATAGCCAACCCTAAACTAGCAGAAAGATATCTTGTCAACCCTAAACTTATAGGAATACTCATGAGATATGTGTCAACCTTAAACTAGCAGGAATACATCTCAAACCTACACTGGCTACATAGTTCTATAACTCAGGGGTTACTACTAGGGGTCAAATCCTGTAGTAAGAGGAATGCCCCTATTTTTGGGTTCGCTCTATACTGAATCCTTCTCCCAACTGAACTAACACTGATTATAACACTGAACTAAGTGTAACTGAAGAATGAAATAACTCAGATTACTGAACTGATCTAGGTTTAACTGACATGATAACTGACTGAACTGATAATACTCATATGTGACTAAAACCTCTTTAAGAATACTTAGACTTAGTAAACAGCTAATTTTTGGGTATTCATAAGCCCTAAGACTTGATAGAAATAAGAATAGTAAAACAAGAACACTTTAACACCATGAAATGAAACATTGTTCAAAACTCATCACTTAGACATTTCATCAAACATATGAGGTCATGAATTAAAGCATGTGAATAGTTTAAACATATAATAATCACATGGCTACAATAATAATCCATAAATAAGAAATTTAACATTTAAATGACATTATTCCAACTTGTAAGGTTTAACTTCAACAATAATTACTTGTAAACACCATGTAAAAGTTAAAAGTCATAAGGATTCATGGAGATAGTTTATTGCAAACATGTAATTTCATGAATTAAATTTTTAAAATGGGTTCTTAAACTTTATGGGTAAAAAGGTCCCATGAATGAACATCACACATACCTTAAATTGATGAATTTGTTAAAGTTCTTGGTGATTTTCTTGAAGACTAAGCTTGAATCCCCCGATCCTTTTAAAGAGGATAGTTTTTTTTTCTTGAGAGAAGAGGCTTTCTTTTGTTAGTATTATGTGAATAAGATAGCAAATTATGCTTTTGGGACTCTAAATATGGTATTATAAAGAAAATTGGTGAAAGGAAAATACCCAAATGCCCTTGGAAAAATGGAATCAAATAATGGAAAATAATGGGGTGCAATGAAGCATGCGCAGCGAGCTCTGTTCTACTGGATTAGACTATGCACCGCAGGATCTACTACGGGCACTCCTACCAATGGCCTGGAGGGCACACTGTGGGCTTAACCTGCTGCTACTACTATTTTAGAAGTCCAAACACACCCTTATGCTAGTTCAAAAATGTTAAAACTCACCCGAGACGTACTATCAACAACCCCAATCATGAATTAACTTAAAAATTAACTTTTTGAGATCAGAAAGGTCAAGAATAGAATCATCAAAGTTTAGTGTCTTTTAGAAATGACTAAGTTCTACCAATTAGTGAAATTTTTTAAGTCTTGGACCCTTTAACATGCAATAGTAGGCGGAAATGAGCTACGATCTTGCGGGGTCTTATATTTAAGCTCTCAAAGATACCCTCACAACCATCTAAGCGCAATAACTTTACCTTTTTCTGAGTCAACCACATCAGTAGAGCAATAATAGATGAGAAACTCTTTACAAACCTTATATAGTATTTTACCAAGCCCAAGAAGCCCCTAATGTCAGTTGGATTCATGGGTCTAGGCTATTTCTTAGCTGCCTCTATCTTTTTTGAATCCACCTTGACCCATTCACTGATATAATATGCCTAAGAAAAGTCACAACACAGCCAGAACTCACAGTTAGAAACTTTTCATACAACTTCTGGTCCCTGAAGGTCTACAACACAATTCAAAGGTTATTTGTGTGATCCTCCTTACTTTAAAGGTACACCTATATGTCATTAATGAAGACTATAATGAACAAATCGAAAAGCTGTCTGAACATCCAATTCATAAGTTCCATGACGGCAACCAAAGCATTAGTCAATCCAAATGGGAAAACCAAGAACTCAGAGTAACCATATCGAGTTTAGAAGACAGTCTTATAAATACCAACCTCCATAATTTTCAACTGATGATAACCCAAATAGAGATCCTTTTGAGAGAAACACTTAGCATCCTAAAGGTTCTCAAAGAGTTCATCTATTTTTGGAAGAAGGTACTTATTTTTCATTGTGACATTATTAAACTGATGGTAGTCTGTACATATCTGAAGAGAACCATATTTATTTTGCTCAAAAAGAACTGGATAACCCCAAGAAGAAATATTAGGATGGATGAAACCCTGAAGATCTTTTAATTTCTCCTTTAGTTCTTATATATCTTCCAGATCCATCCTATAAAGAGGAATGAATCTAGGATGAGTATTCGAAAGGAGATCCATCCCAAAAATTATTTTCCTATCAAGAGGATCCTAGAAAGGGCATCAGGAAAAACTTTAGGAAATTCATTAGCCACAGGGACATACTATTGGGAGGGAATTTTAGAGTTTGAATCCTTGACCCAATCTAGATGATAAAGACACCATTTGGATATTAATTTATGAGACCTAAGATAAGAAATAAACTTCTCTTTTTATACTAGGGAACTTCCCTCACATTAAACTATGGGTTCATTAGGAAAATGAAAATTGACCTTTTGGGTCTAGAGAAGCATAGCACGAATGAACCTAATATGTCCCTAAGATCATATCAAAATCCACCATCTCAAGCTCTATTAGATTTCTCAATGTCTCCCTATGAAAGATGGACACCACACAACCTCTATAGACTTTTCAAGCCATAATAGACTTACCTACTAGGGTAGAAATAGAAAAAGGGTCGTAAATACTTTTAGGACCAAACCCAATGTCTACAACCTTATAATGGGTCACATAAGGTAGGGTAGAACTCAAATCAAGAAAAAAATAAACATAACAGGAGGAAAGTTTTAACTTACCAATGATGACATCAGGGGATGCCTCAAATTTTTGGTGGGTGGAAAGTGAATAAAGGAAATTCTAACAAATTCCTATCTCTGAGAAGAACCCTTAACTATAGGAGTTGATGAAGTGGCAATCGGGACCTTATTAGCTCCTATAGTGACCCCTAGCTAAAGGATAATTTAACTACAGATAGATAGGTTGACCACATTTAAATTATAAATACCTCCCCTCCCCACAATAACCATAATGCATCTTTACATAAAAGTGCAAGAAAGGTATTGTAGGCTGACAAAGCTCTACTCAACAGATAGTAGGCACTTCGTTCCTCAGGACCACTGTTTGGCTAAAAATGCCGATCACCTGAAGGCTTAGGATAAGGAGAACTAGCTGATGAATAAGAATTTCCCCAGTTCTTCTTCTTAGGATATTGCATACTATACATCAAATTATTCTACTGATTTGTACCTTGCTCTACATACTTAAGCTTCTTTCTAAACCTCTCTCTAATTTCCACCTAATTTTTCTTCTAATCTTTCACCTGCTGTATATAAACCACCAACTTTGATATATTTATATCATTATTCAACATAGTAGCCTTACACTCTAACACAAAGTCATGACATAAATCCAAAATAAACTTTTTCATCCTGGACCTCATACTAGACATAAGTTCAGGAGTGTAACAGGATAATTGGGTGAACTTCGATGCATACTCCTTTGTACTCATCTTAACCTACTTTAAATTCACGCTCTTTAGCTTGGATTCCCTCAACTCCTGTTGAAATAAATGATTAAGAAGAGAACATGAGAACTTATCCCATACTGTTGCCTCAACATCTTCACCCCTTAATTCTTCTTACTTCTCATACCACTGATTAGCTACTTCCTTTAATTGAAAAGAAGCAATCACAACCCCTTTTGAATCACTAAGCATGCATGACTCTAAAGATCTTCTCCATCTCATCAATAAACCCTTGAGTATTCTCCACAACCTTAGATCTTGTAAAGGATGATGGATTTATCCTCATAAACTAGCCCACTCGAATGATATCACACTATCTAGGGGCAGGACCAACATGATAAAAATGACTAGATGGTGATGCCATAATATGATGCCATCCCAAATCTCAAGGAGGACTAGTAAGGATCGGTAAAACCCTATGAAAAGCAGTAGAGTCAGGAGTATAGGCTCTATACTAAGTCTACATACTATGAGTATGGTATACCTACTCAGCCTTAGCCCCAGTTGGGGTAGAGGTTCTGACTGAGATCCTACGAGTATTAGATCTTCATGGTGGTATGATATAAAATACAAGTAATCTGGGAGTTAGATAAAACTCAAAGTAACTAGACTCTCTGGCATAAAATAGAACACAATGAAAGAAAACATTCCTAAATGCCTTATCACCTCCCCTTATAAATATAGGGCACTACACACCTATTAAAAGGGACTCTACTCAATAAGGATTTGTGGACACCCAACAAACCTGAACCGTGCTATAATACCAAGTTTTTCATGACCCAAACTAGGGCCTGGTCGTGATGGGCATCCTAGGCTATACAAGGCCAGAGATAATCCCCTTAACATTACCTCTAGATCATAAAAATAATAATAATAATTACCATTGAAAGACAACAAAAATAATAACAAAAAAATATAATTGTCAAAAAAAGTTGAGAGTAAAAAAAAATACGTGAAAATGTCCCAACACTGTACATTAAAGCAACTAATCCAAGGAATTTAAACTACATTGGGAAATGCTTCTAAATATAATAGAATAATCCCAGAAGTACTAGAATAATAAAGATTAACAGAGATAAAGGTCAGTCCTTTAAGGATAGAGTGCTCACCACTTCAACTGTTGATTAATAGGTGTACGCAATTACCTAATGTTGCACAGGGTCATAAGAATATCCCTAAAAATATACATCATGAAATGATGTAGCATCAGGAGATGATCAATATAAAAAGTACTAGAATGCAACCCAAGGAAAAGGGTGAAATATATATATTTACTAAAATTAGTCATAAATCACATGTATGAAAGTTATACAAACATATGTATATGCATAAGATGACAAGATAGAAAAAATAGAAATGAAATATGATAGTTCAAGAACTTAATCCTAAACTGTGTAGCTCGTTCTGAGCTAAAGGCACCCACAAGTTATATGGGTTCGACTCTCCCTACCAAAGGGCCTTAGTCCATGTTAGCCATATGTATCGAAGATTTTCTAAAGATAGTAAGGCTATATACATAAAATAATATATTGTTTAAATATGATACATTGGTCATATAGACCCCCATCATCGACGAATATGGTTTCCAGTGTTGATCCCCTCGGGACTACACTTTCTCTATGAACTACACCACTTTTTAAGCCTAAATTAAAATATTTATCACATTTCATCAACCAATAACAATGGAGTCATTTATTCAGGCATTTCAAAATTGGTATCATCATACCAATATAATTGAAAGTTATATCAATTATGCCAAACTGTATCCATTTAACCAATTTGACTCCATAATCTATTTAAAATCCAAAATCATAGCCACATTAATTTATCCATTAATTCAATGCAATAACTCAAATGATTAGTTAAATTTTTTTAGAATCCTTACTTAAATCCAAAGTTTATAATATGGGTTGAGGTTAATATCATTACCATGCCAAAATACATCTATCTTTTAAAATCTAGTTTACCAAATTCCATCATTATAACGATATATTCACTTTGAAATCTATTAATTAAAATATGAATAAAACATTAAAATAAGGTAAAACAATGAAAGAGTATCATAACCCTCAACCATATTTAAAAATCTACATTCAAGAACACATAAATAATAATCGACTTATGCAATATTAAGCTATTTAAAGTATGGAGTGTCGAACATACCTTCTTTGAAGAAAAATTTCCTCTGATTAGCATGAATAAAAGACTTAAGCTTGAACCCTAACCTCACAATTTTTGAAATTTATCTTTGGAATGAAAAATGACCCTTTTTTATGAGAATGTGGAATTTTCTAGGCCTAGAAATGGGTTAAGTATGAGTGGTAAGGTTTATTGGACATAAAAGGAACAAAACAACCCTACAACCATTAAAAATGATGTCCCATCATGGAAACTAAAGGGGTCCTATCAAGGAATGAAGAATCCTAGGTTTGGACCCTTAGAAAATTTCCTAGAGTCTCGTTCTTCGAACCCATTATGACTTATGGTACAACCCGTAAGCTGGGGTATGAGTAGAAAAGTCCTTTCATTAGATGACCAGTGTTAGTTGGTGGGATGGTCTTGGGCACTGGAATGGATATGACTTGAGTGTATGTGTTGTAAGTCATGGGTACGAGTCGATAAGTGACTCGTAAGGTGGACAGTATTTGATCTTCCTGGTGTTACATTTTTTTAGGGATATGGATCATGGGTATGGATCTTATGTCGAGGATACGACTTGGTTGGATGATTCATATGCTGGATAGTGTGTGATCCATGATTGAGGCTTGGTTACAATTGGGTGTGTGTCATTCGTAATCTAGGTTACGACTCATAATGAGGTCAGTCATGACCCTCTATCAGGTTTTTATGGGATTTAAGTGGGGTATTCTAGACACTCCCTACTTACCCTAATAAATAACCACGACTTCTAATACACTTAGGAGGTTATTTACCCTTTTATTTCATTCTTAAACACATAGAATCTCGTCCAAAACATATCATAATTCTCTCATGTGTTTTTTGGGCAAAAAGTTAGGGTTTTAACTAAGGGATTTCTTTGGGGCTTGTCTTGGTGAATCCTTTCCATCAATCTTTTTGGTTTAAGGCATAATTTTATTCCCACTTGTGATTTCAATTAAGGAGATGGTTATATGGTTTATTTCATAGTTTTACTATTGCATAGTTTTGGTTTTTAACTATTGATTTGGGGGTTTTGATATTAAAGGTTTGGTTGTGTTTTCTTACTATTTTAATTATGATTTTTTGGCATTAATGGAGGTTTTGGATAATGGAATTGAATAGTAATGGTTTAAACATAATGGAATTTGGTTTTGATTATGTTATGCCCCCAAAGTGTTTGATTAAATACTTATAAAGATATGTTTATTACATTGGCTTATTTTAAATGGAATTCTTACTTGTTTTTAGATTATACATGAAATGACAAATGGTTTACAAAGGTCAAAGGCTAATTAGTTATGCTTCTGGAGAACATGGTAGTCTCCCAAGAGGTTAATTTGGTAAATGGAAAGGGAAACGAGCGTCCCCTTAATCTAAATTATTTGGCTATTGATAATGATTACAAGTATGAAGGTATGATGATACTACTGGATTACTAAATAGCCTTGGTTAATAAATAGATAATCGAATTAGTTGTTAATGGTTTTAATTGGGAATTAATGGTCGGAAGCATAAGCTAAACCATGGAAGGTGGTGATCCCGGGGGGATTAAAAATCAAAAATCATAATTGCTAATATGAAGGGTCTTTAATGGCCATGTACAAGTGCCAATTTTATATTAAAGGGATGTACTAGTAATCCAAGGGTTACTCCCTAGTCATGTGGCCACACACACTGGGACCTTTTTAGTAGGGAGAACTGAACCCATATGGCCCGTGGATGGTAGGACGCCTAAGATACAAAACCCAAGTTAAGGTTTTAAACGACCTGACAAACTGGTCCCATTTTACCAGAACTTATATATATGCGTGTTTTTTTGCACTGGGTGGTTTTCACTTAGTTTTGATAATTGGCATTAATATATCCTTACCCTATGTTTCATGCTAGTGTTCACCCACTAACCTGTCTACTGGTGGTTTTACAACCACACCATGCAGGAACCAAATATTTGACTCCTTCTTCATAGTACTTATTCAAGGACAGTTTATTCGACTAAAATGGTGAGCTTCCATCCTTTTCAAATGCATCAGTTTATGTTGTATATACTTAGACACTTTACTTTCTTTCTGGATATTGATTTTTGCCATGGTTGGGGGCATGTCTTCACTGGATATTTGTATTCTTTTGGATAAAGGCTTTTGGTACTTTTTGTGGTTGGTATGGGTGGGATCGATATTAGTGTGGCCTTGACATTGGAATAAGCTGGTGGACTGACACTACATCCCTCAATTTCTCTCTGTTCTATCATATTACATTATGAATTTTATAATCATAGTATCTTTTGATATTCTCCTTGGCATGGTATGGATGGTTGTGTTGGTATGGTTAGACACGGTTGGGTCAATCATGGTTGTGTTCCTATCCTTGAGTCTTGATGTGAACACTAACTCTATTTTGTTATATGTTCAAAATTTAACTCATCTGAGGCTGTATAAGGTGGTTGGGTTGAGTTAAGGCGGTGGTCTTGGGTCCTAGGTGGACTTAGGATGCCTATTACAACAAGGCCCCGATCAGGGTTGTGTTATGTTGGTATCATAGCCTATGTGCATGGTCAATTAAGAGTACAAAAAGTCGTGTTGAGTAAAGTCTCTTTTAGGGTTTTGTAGTGCGCATCACTTATGAGGGAGAGACTGCAAGACATCTAGGAATGTTTCACTTTCTTGGTATTTTTTCTTAAAACTTGACATCTCAATCCTAGAATCTCTTTCAATCCTTGTTTGTTCATCTTTCAGATTATGCCTCCTAGGCTTGGAACATAAGGGAATTCTTCCATCCCATCTAGGGATAATACTGAAGAGGTACCTCCTACATCTGGAGTAGATCTTCAATCTCATTGTCCTATTACTAATTTTATTGAAGTGTTTTCTATTCCTCCTCCTATTCCTTAGGTCCCTCAGGGCAATGTAATGAATATGCAGTTGTCAGTCTATGCATGTTATTACCCTTCTAGGTTCTGCTTAGGCTGAGAAGGGTATGACAGACATTGTATTTTCTCAAGCCAATAGGCTTGAAAAGTTTATGACAATCGGTCCTCTGACTTTTATGAGAGTGAAGGTGGAGGAAGAACCATAGAGAATCTTGATAAGATAGAGAGAATCTTTCGAGTAATGAGGGCTACTAAGGTAGAAGGAGCAAACTTTGTAGCTTATAAAATCAAATAGGTTGCTTATCTATGGAATGAGGAGTAGGACAAAGATAAGGATTATGTAGAAAAGAATGGTTTGTGGGAGGCCTTTTCTGATGCCTTCATGAATAAGTTCTTTCCTTAAGAGTTGAGAGAAGCTAAGATAGAGGAGTTTGTGAACCTTGTGCAAGGGAAAGTTTCTTTGAAGGAGTATAATTTGAAGTTCCATTAGTTATCAAGGTATACTCTTGACCTGATGGCTGATTAAAGGTTGAGAATTAGGAAGTTTGCTTTTGGGCTAAATAGAGATACGATTATGGAAAGCAAGACTTCTTTGCTCATAACAGATATGGACATATCGAGGTTGAATGTTTATATACAGTAGGTTGAGGATAAGAAGAGAAGGTTGTTAGAATATAGAGATAGGTAGGGTAAGAGTGTTAGGTTCTTTTATTAGGGAGGTGTGCAATCTCAATGTGGTATTGATGGTGGGAAATGGCAGATAAAAAAGTGGGGGAGTTCTGATTCCTTCTGTAATGTCAGTGCTCTTTACCCTAAGTATTTGGGTGATATGCATCACCATGGTGGTGATAATTATCGAGCGCAAAGAGCCTAGTCCCAGGTGAGCGGAGGTCAATTTGTTTCTTTGTGTCTTCCTTATTAGTTTTGCATTTATCCTCATCTAAGATTCTATAAGAAAGGTAGGATAAGTTATTCATGTGTGGCCAAGTAGGCCATGAATTTAGGGATTGTCCGTCTAGTAAGGTTACTATATGGTTGAGTGAGATTTAGGTGGCTTCATCTTCTGTTCCTACACCCAGTGGTGTGGCATCTTCTTCTGTTACTGCTCTTCATTGTAGTGTTAGTTGGAACAGGTTGTATTTTTTTGCGTCTCATCAGGAATCTAAGGCATCACCTGGTATTATTACTTTTATGTTACATATTTTCTCTCGTGACATGTATTGTATGCTTGATCCAGGTTCTACCCTTTCCTATATGACTCCTTATGTAGCTATGTCTTTTGATTTTGATCCAGAGATTATTTTAGATCCATTTTCTATTTGTACCTCAGTAGGAGATCTGGTCATTGCTGAACGGGTCTATACGGGGTGTGTGGTATCTTTGAGTGGTAGGAAGACTTGGGCGGATTTGTTTGAGTTACGTATGGTAGATTTTGATGTAATCTTGGGCATGGATTAGTTCCACTCTTGTTATACAAATATATATCGTCGAATTAGTAGGCTCATCTTTAGGTTCCCTTCTGAGCCAAAAATACAATGGGAAGGTTGTTCCTTAGCGCCTAGGGGGAGGTTTATTTCATATCATAGAGCTTCGAGATTAATCTCTAAAGGTTGTCTTTATTACTTGGTCAGGGTTAAAGATTCTAATTTGAAAGGTCCTTCTTTGTCTTCAGTCCTTATGGTTTATGAATATCCATAGGTCTTTTTCGGATGATCTTTCAGGTGTTTCTCTAGACACTCATCAAATTTATATTCCTCTATATAAAATGGCTCCAACTGAGTTAAGGGAATTCAAGGATCTTCTAGATAAAGGGTTTATTCATCCTAGTAATTCCCCATGGGGTGCACCGATGTTGTTCGTGCGCAAGAAGGGTTGTTCTCTTTATATGTGTATCGTCTACAAGTAGTTGAATATGGTAATAGCAAAGAAAAAATATCCTCTCCCCTAGATAGATAATCTATTTGACCAGTTGCAAGGTGCAAAGTTTTCCTCTAAGATATACCTTCAGTCTGGGTACCATCAGTTTAAGATTAGGTAGGTGGACATCTCTAAGACGACTATTCACACTTGGTATGGGCATTATGAGTTTTTGGTGATGTTATTTAGATTAACAAATGCCTCAACAACATTTATGGATCTAATGAATAGGGTGTTTCAGTAGTATTTTGATCTTTTCTTCATTATGTTTATTGATTATATTCTGGTGTATTTGAAGAGTGAGATGGATCATGCTAATCAATTCTGTGTAGTGCTGTAGACATTAAGGGAATAACGGTTGTTTGCTAAGTTCTCTAAGTGTGAGTTTTAGTTAAATGTTGTTACTTTCTTGGTTCATATTATTTCTAGTGAAGGGATCATGGTGGATCCACATAAGGTAGTTATGGTGAAGAAGTGTCTTATACCCATAACTCCATTTGATAGTTAGAGCTTCTTGGATTTAGCCAAGTATTATAGGCGGTTTATGGAGGGTTTCTCATCGTTATCTTCTTCTTTTACTAAGTTAACTTAGAAGAAGGTTAATTTTACTTGGTTGAATACGTCTAAAGGGCGTTTTGAAAAGTTGAAGGATAAGCTGACTTCGGCTTTAGTTCTAACTTTGTTAGAAGGCAATGATGGGCTTGTGGTGTATTGTCATGCATCTTTGGTTTGTATTAGGTGCGTGTTGATGCATCATAGGAAGGTGATAGGTTATGCTTTTCGATAGTCAAAGGTACATGAGAAGAACTATCCTACTCATGATTTAGAGCTAATGGCCTTTGTATTTACTTTAAAGATATGGCAGCATTATTTGTATAGGGTCTATGTGGATATCTTTTTCTGATCATAAGAGTTTGCAGTATGTTGTCTAGCAAAAAGAGTTTAATCTCAGACAGATGAGATGGCTTGAGCTTCTCAAGGACTATGATATGAGTTTTCACTACCACCTAGGTAAAGCTAATGTTATTGCTGATGCCTTTAGCAGGTTGCATGGGTAGTTTGGCTCATATGGAAAAAAGAAAGCGGGAATTGGTGAAGGATATTCATTGCTTGGAAAATCTTGGGGTTCATTTCTTGAACTCCAAGGAAGCTGGTTTGTTGTGCAAGAAGAGGTTAGATCGTCTCTTGGAGTAAAGATTTAGAAGAAGAAAGTGTTGGATTCTACCTTGATGAAAATCAATGATAGCGCTGGTGAGCAAAAGGTGGAAGATTTTGACATCTGTGGTGATGGTACTTTGCGGTACCAAGAAAGGTTGTGTGTTCTTGATATAGATAGTTTGAAAGAAAGGATCTTGGCTAAGGCCCATGAGTCACACTATGTTGTTCACCTTAGTTCTACTAAGATATACCATGATCTCAAGGAGATCTATTGGTGGAGTGACATGAAGCGGGACGTGTTTGAATTTGTGTCTAAGTGCATGAGGCCTGGTGTGTTGTATCAAGAGATTAAGTTTCCTGAATGGAAGTACGAGGATATACTATGGATTTCATTATCGATCTCGAAACTAATTTGATTAAATTTGGGTCATCGTGAGTAGGATAATGTAGTCTGTGCATTTCTTTTCTGTGCGGACTAGCCTTTCGGTAGAGGATTATGCAAAACTTTTATCTTCAAGAAGTTGTGAAACTTCATGGGTTATTGTTTTAATTATTTCTTGCAGTACGTAGTTTATGTTCCACTTCTGGCGGTCTTTCCAATAAGAATTGGGAACTAAGGTGAATCTAAGTACCACTTTCCACCTGCACTCACATGAGCAAGCGGCAAGAACTATGACATTGGAAAATATGCTTTGAGACTGTGTAATTGATTATGGTGGCAGTTAGGTGGAGTATCTACCTTTGGTAGAGTTTTCTTACAACAATAACTATCATAAGTGTATGCCTATTTTTGAGGCATTGTATGGTAGGAGGTGTAGATCTCCTATTTGTTGGTTTGAGCTCGATGAAGCATATTTGTTTGGTCCAAATTTGGTTTGCCAAGCTATGCAAAAGGTGAAGATTATTTGGGATAGGCTTAAGGCTGCCCAGATTTTTAAAAATTCCTATGCGGATGTTAGGCACAGAGACTTGGTGTTTGCTGTTGGGGATAAGGTTTCCCTTTAGGTGTCTCCTATGAAGGGAGTAGTGCAGTTTTATAAAAAAGGAAAGCTTAGTCCTCAGTACATTGGTCCTTATGAGATTCTTATAGAGAGTAGGTAATATTTCATATGAGTTGGAGTTTCCATCTAGCTTGATCTCGGTTCATCCGCTATTTCATGTTTCTACATTAAGAAAGTGTGTTAGTGATTCATCTTTGATTGTTCCTTTGGAAGGGTTGGATATCTTGGATTCTTTGTCTTATGAAGAGGTTCCTGTTGATATATTGGATAGGCAATTTTATCGGTTGCGAACCAAGGATATGGCTTTGGTTAATGCTCTATGGCGGAACCACAAGGTGGAAGAGGCCACATGGGAAATGGAAGAGGACATGAAATCTAAGTATCCGATCTTTTCTTCTGCTTTTTCTATTCATGTGGGAGGTATGTGTTGTTGAACACACCTTTATTTTCTGAGTTTGTTAAAGAAAAGGTTAACACCTTTGCCTATTTTCTTTCAAACTTTGTTAAAGGGATGTTTGATAATGAAAATGACTCTGTGTGTTGTTACCCCTACCTTATTCGTCATTTGAGGACGAATGTTCCTAGTGGGGGAGACTGAAGCATCCTAGGCTTTGACCCTTATAAAATTTCCTAGAATCTCGTTCTAAGGACCCATCACAACTCATGGTACGAGCTGCAAACTAGGGTATGAGTGGCTAAGTCATGTTGTAAGCTTACCAATATTAGTTGGTGGGATAGTCTTATATACTGGAATAGATATGACTTGAGAGGATGAGTCGTAAGGTATGGGTATGAGTCATATTGGTGTATCGTAAGATGGGCAGTGTTTGATGTTTTTTGTGTTATATTCTTCCAAAAATATGAATCATCGGTTTGGATTGTATATTGAGGTTAAGAGTTGGTTGGTTGAGTCATATACTGGACAGTGTGTGATCCATGATTAAGGCCTAGTTACAATTGGGTTGGTGTCAATCGTGAGCTAGGTTACGACTCGTAAGGAGGTTAGTCGTGACCCTATGTCAGGGTTTTATGGGATTTTTGTGGGGGTACTCTGGACATATACCTACTTATCCTAATAAGAACCCATGACTTGTAATACACTTAGGAGGTTATTTACCCTATTATTTCATTCTTAAACACATAGAATCTCTTCCAAAACATATCATAATTCTCTCAAGAGCTTTTTGTGAAAAGAGCTAGGGTTTCAACTAAGGGATTTCTTTGGGGCTTGTCTAGGTGAATCCTTTCCATCAATATTCTTGGTTTAAGGCATGATTCTCTTCCCCACTTATGATTTGAATTAAATGCATGGTTATATGGTTGATTTCATGGTTTTACTCTTGCATGGCTTTGGTTTTAAACTATTTATTTAGGGCTTTTGATTTTAAAGGCTTAGTAATGATCTATCATAGATTTAATTATGCTTTCTATGCATTAATGATGGTTTTGGATAATAGGATTGTATGGTAATGGTATAATGGTAATGGAATTCAGTTTTGGTTATGTTATGCCCACAAGGTGTTTGATTAAAAGCTTATAAAGATATGTTCATTGCATTCGCCTATTCTAAATGGAACTCTTTCTTGTTTTCGGATTATGCAAGAAAATATAAATGGTTTACAAGGGTTAAAGGCTAATTAGTCCCCAGAGGTTAATTTTGTAAATGGAAGGGCACTGAGAGTCCTGTTAGTCTAAATGGTTTTTCTATGGATAATACTTGCAGGCATGGTGGTATGAAGATACCATGGTTTATTAAATAGCCTTGGTTATTTAATGTATAATTGGATTGGTTGTTAATGGTTTTTATTGGGAATTAATGGTGGAAAGTGTAAGTTATGCTGTGGAAGTTGGCGATCCTGAGGGGATCAAAAGCCAAAACTCATATTTGTTGATATGAAGGATCTTTGATGACTACATGCGATTGTGATATTTATATTGGAGGGATGTACTAGTCATCCCAGAGTTGGTGTCGAGTTGTCTGGCTACATGCACTAGGACCCTTTCAGCAGGGGGAGGTGAACCCATATCGCCCGTGGGTGGTAGAATGGCTAAGCTACACAACCCTGGTTAAGTTTTTAAACAACATGATAAATCGGTCCCATTGTCCCAGCACGTATATATATATATATGGTTGTTTGCATTAGATGGTTTTCACTTGGTTTTGATAACTTGCATTACTTTAATCTTACCCCAATTTTCATGCTAGTGTTCACCCACTAAACCGTCTACTGGCAGCTCTATATCCACACTATGCAGGAATCCAACGTTCGATGCATCCTTGACAGTGCTTGATTTGGAGATAGCGTATTGGACTGAAGTGGTGAGCTCCCATCCCTTCAGAAGGCATCATTTCATGTAGGATATTCTTAGACGCTTTACTTTGTGGATATTGGTTTTGTCCATGTTTGGGGGCATGTCCAAATCATGTATATATATTCCTTTGGATAGAGGCTTTGTGGTACTTCCGGGGGTTGATATGGGGGGATCAGTATTGGTATCGGCCTTGTCATTAGAACAAGATGGTGGGCTTGCACCACATCCCTCTATTTCTTACTTCTCCATCATATTACATTTTGGGTTGGATTATTACAGTATGTTTCGATATTCTCTTTAGTATGGTATGGATGGATGGTTAGTGTGGTCCAGTTGGACTCGGTTGGGTCGATCACGATCGTGATCCTATTCCATAGTCTTGATGTGAACCATAATACAATCTTGTGATATGTTCGAATTTAAACTTATCTAATCTTGTATAAGGTGGTTGGGTTGGGTTAGGGGGTGGTCCCCAGTCCTCGGTAGACTGATAAGGCCCCGATTCGGGATGGATCAAGGATCCTAGTTCAAGGCCCAACAAGGGAGTGCCCCTTTGTTATGCGACACCTGGTGCGGGGGAGAGGCTGTGACCCTTCATGGGTCCCTAGCAACGTGGGACCAATATAAAATGGCCCTCTCGCATCGTATAGCCTTCTTTTAGGTCCTAAGCCTCCCCAGCGCACCCAAACTCTTCTCAAAGTGCTTTATGCTTAAGGTAAGGGGTTTTTAAGCTCATTTTAACTCATTTTAGACTTTGTAACACCCGAGGTCTTACAAAATGTAAAAAATAGAGTTATTTTTTGTAACACTTACAAAAATAAAGATGAAAGAACTTCCCCTATTACGACTAGAATTAAACTTGTTTCTATTAAGCAAAGTCCCAGTATAATGAACTAAAATTATCATTATATGTATGAGCACAAATTCAAATTAAGTTTAGCAATGAAACAATAGATAAGAGTAACTTACCTTGGTGTTCATCTCCAGGTTCATGAGTATCCCATAAACCATTTTTATGTATTGAACTACCAGTTTAGAAATATGAAATATGGAAGTTCCCAAGTCATTGTAATATTTTTTGACAAGTATAGAGTAGACAACTGAGAATTTTTTTGTCAGTAAAGAATATTGCCCAATAGTGAATTAGCCACCAAGCTAAATAGTCATAAATAAAAATGTTATAATAAAATACACTACAAAAGTAATCTAATAATTATCAAGACCAAAACACCCTTCGAGTGGCACCTATACTAATCTGCCAATGGGAGAATCATCTAACTCATAACCATCAGGCCCAACACTTTACCAAAATAAGGAAACTAATTACTTTTCAATAATTTAAACAAAATAAAAAGTCAACACATAAACCCCATTCATTCAAGTAACCAAATATAACAAGTCAACACATAACCCTTGTTTACTTAAGAAACCGACAATCTGGCCTATCTAATGTAAACACATTCTAAGGGTTGTATGATTTTCCACTCTGTATGACCTGTAGAAGATGAGCTATTGTCAATGTTCCAAATCCCAAACATCAAGTACCAGCCAACCGTATACCAACCACTTCCATGAAGATGTCCAACTACCGATACATCTAATAATAATCAATATTATATCACAACTATCACAACCACAATGATGATAGTCATCACATGTGCAAAACCAACAAACTTTTAATATAATCTCATTTTTTGTGATTAACATGTAGGATATCAAATATTCATTCACTTTCATTAAACTTGCATTGTACAAGCATACGAAGAAACAACTATCATGCATAAATAAAATAAGTTGGAAGTTAATTTTTTGAACCATCACCTACCTCAATCCAATCTTAAAACAATGTAATGAACTTGAGGTTTATCCTTTCTTGCAACCTCGACTTGATTCTGTGGTCTAAGAATATCATTACAACACATTATCAATAAAATAACCTATAATATCAAGGATTATAACCTAATCCAAAAATCCCAAGGCCACATTCATGATCATTCCTCTTGTTTTAGGGTTTTCTATCATCATTAAATCTTAATCCTACCTATTGCATGGTTACAATGGAGAATTATAATCATGAAAGAGTAATTTAATATCTTTTAACCAAAATCTAAGGGATTTCTACCCAATTCACCCAATTTCACCAAAAAAATTAGTTAGATCAAGTTAAATCCTTCCCTAAATCCATAAACTAGTATTTTATGAGTTAATAATTGAAAAATAAGTTAATGGAAGTGATCAACTTGCCTTTACTAAGAGTTTTGACGGAAAATCTGTGGAATTTTCTTTATGTTTCCATTGTTATGCCCAAAATTAGAATGAAATCAAAATAAAATTTATTTTCTGCATTAATCAACACATATCCTACTATGGTAGGATAGAGAAAACCTGACTCTTTCTATTGTTGGTAAATTCTGCCATAACAGTCTGTTTATAGCGGCCCGGCTCTCATTATAGCACGGTATGCGAGGCAAAAACTTTAGATTTCTCCTACTTTTGACAATTTTTCAACATACCCGTAGATTATGACATACCAAACTAACCCTTTACATTAAGTTTGATATGAAGAGTTCTTCTCACCCAAATTCACTTACGAAAGATTCTTTGAATTTCTTGTCGACTAGAATAACACAAAAATTTCTTAAATTACATAGCCTTTAAACAATCCATTCTCAGGTTTTCCTAGACCATACCATGCTCAGATTTCATTGAAGACTAGTGTAGCCTAAAATTTCTAACTTCTGATTTGGGAGAAATCATAAGCTAAACTTTAGCATGCTAGACTTACCCATAAAGACAAAAAAGGGTCTACAATAGATACTAGTTAACCTATTGTTGATTTGCAAATGGTAAAATAAGAAAAAAAGGAAAGTTAAAAGAAAGAGATAGTACCTGTATCCTAAAATGAGGGTATTTATCTTGCATGTCCCTCTTGGTTTCCAAAGTAACTTCTTCAGTAGGACAATGCTTCCATTGGACCTTTACAGAACAAATTTCCCACATCCTCAACTTTAAAATGTCTCAATCAAGAATTGCAATTGGCTCCTCTTTATATGAAAGAATCTTTGTACAAAAAATGAATCCTATTTAATAATGTAATCCTCGTTCCATGATCCAATAACCATTGTGAGTGAAAACCACACTATTCACCTAGTAGGAGAAGAATCTATTCTGAAACAACATCTTACAAGCAATACTTTAAAACTCAAAACTAATCCATTGATAGATAAAATCAAGGCTAATAAAAAAAAATAACTACAATAAAAGGAAAAACATTGAACTTAAGAAAATAAACCATCCCTAGAAACCAAAAGTACTACGTACCAAAACTACTAAATAATGTCAAGAATAGTATGTAACCCAATACTATAATGGAAACATAAGTTTAGAAATAATGAACTATGCTAATAAGGAGAGATTCAATGGTATCCTAGATATGCTACTCACCCTGAAATATGAAGTCAACCCCTAGGATCGCAAGTAAGGTCTCATGAGACAATTTTTGCATAAAAAGGCAATTTTTGTTGGCTCATAGTCTAGAACAGGTGCAAAAATATAATTAATACAATTGCCTACCATGTAAAATATTATAACTCACCCCAACCCCTAATGTAAAATTCATGATTATCCCCTTTTTTATTCTAGGTCTTATTTATCATAGTTCATCTAAACTACCATTTCCATGGTTAAATTAGTTAATTAATAGAATGCAACGGTAAATGAACTGTTAAGAAACAAAACCCATTAACATATTACATTAATTCCTCCCTTGCACTAGAAAATAACAAAAATTATCCCTAAACCATCCACAAACTCCCTAAATTAGTAGTTCAAAGGCTTAGTTATCAATTAAAAGTTAGCACATACGAATTCTTTACCTTTCAAAGCCAAACAAAGAATTTTTGGTGTAAATTATCCAAAATCTCCCCTCTTTTTCCCTAAAATGAGTTTTAGAATAACAAATTATTTTGGGAAATATATTTAATCAAACTATGATTTTCACCACTATAGCGGATTACACCATTATAGAAGCATCATTATAGAGGCACATATTGCTATAATGACATTGAAGGGCCTTTGACTGCTGCTAAAGCGGGAATTTCCCCACAATAACACCGGTTTCTATAGTAGTGTGACAGCCACTATAGTAGTGTCAATGGTACAGAATATCCATTTTCACCCTAAAATCCCACTTTTTACAATGTACATTATATCGAGAACATTTCAAATAATGTCCTTTACGCAAAGATTAATTTTGGAAGTTGTATTCACCCAAATTCAATTTTGTAAATTTCTGAAGATTTTGTTAGCATCTAAACAACTAAAACTTAAATCAAATATGTCCAAACTTTCCTGAATCATTTTTGAATTTCCCTAGACCAAACCTCGCTATGATTTTGTGCGAAACTAGCCTAGCCTAAACTTATAACTTAAAAATTGAGAAGAATTTTTAACATAGAAATTTCAATTAGAGGTTTCTACATAAAACAAAAATAGTCATTACAATAGACACCAATTTATCTATCATACCTGCCTGAATAATAAAATAGTAAAAAATGCTAAAAACAGGAGGGAAAAGAGTACCTAAATTCTTAAACTATTGAGAGTACTTGTCTCACATATCTTTCTCAATTCTCCAAGTGGCTTCCTTAACCAGACAGTTGTTTCATTGAACCATAACTGAAAAAATTTCATTCATTCTTAATTCTCAAACATCTCAATCTAGAATCGCTACTGGTTCCTCCTTGAATGCCAAGTCTTTGTTTAGATACATTGACCCTACTAAATGATGTACTCTCCATTTCCATGGTACTTTTTACCATTGAGACATAAAATAGTTGATAGAATCCTATACAATCAGACCCACTTCCTCAAGAACCTCAAAGAGATTGATATACTGTGATCTGGGCTTACCCCTATTATCTAATCTCATAACTCACTTCATAGGAAACACCTTAAGGAAAACCTGCTCACTAAATTTAAAGTCCATGTCTCTAACCTTATGGTACACATTCTTCTTTTGACTACTTAGAGCAGCCAACAACTTGGTTTGAATAAACCTTACTTTCTCTTGAGCCTCTTATACCAATTTTGTGACCAAAGCCTTAATATCACCAGCCTTAAACTACCTAATAGGTTACCTATAATTTCTTTAATAAAGTGCCTCAAATAGTGCCATATCAAATACTATAATAGTAGTTGTTGTAGTATGGAAACTCACACAATGGATGAAACTTGTGCTAACGACAACCAAAATCCACTAGGCCAGCCATCAACATATTCTCTAGCACCTGAATTATCCTTCTTGACTTCCCATCAATTTGAGAATGAAAAGTCAAGCTAAATATAAGTTCTATTCCAAAATCATTATGCAACCCATCCTAAAATTTGAAACTGTACTTGGTGTCGTTAAGGGGCACCCCATGAAATCCAATAATATCCTTGACAAAGATTTTAGCTAGCTGCAGAAAGCTATAGTCCACCCAAACTAGTAAAGAGTGAGTTAATTTCGCTAACCTATCTACAATAGCACAAATGGAGTCATGCATCTCCAATGTTTCAAAAGACTTGCCATGAAATCCATAGTAATATAATCCAACTTCCACATAAGTATAGAGAAATACCATATATTTTTGGCCCTTGAAATATTTGTGAGCCTTGAGCTTACTTTCTTGGTTACGACTTGATCCCATGAGTTATAGGGCATCATAATGGGTCTGGTGACCCTAGTTGTAAGATTACCAGTGAGGGGTGTTGAATTTTATGTTTTGTGTATGACTTGAGAGCACGAGAAGTAAAGAAACGTGATGAGTCGTTAGAATGAGTCATAACCAAATCATATAAGTTTGTGGCATAATTCTACTTTAAGTGTGAGTTTCTCACAACAAGCTTCAAGGATATGTTCTGAGTCATTACATTCAATTATAGGGTTTTTAGTGTATACCCCAATTTAGGTTATGTGTTGATTATGACTAGACCCTAAGAGTCGTAAGGTCTCATTAAAAATAGATTGGTCGAGTCATAAAATCAATCATGTAAGTGGTCCTAGTCTGTCTTGGTTACAAATCTTGATGAGGAGTCATAAGGTATTGTTACGACTCGATGGTTGACTCGTAGTTAAAGGTGACACTTTTTCACTTTTTAAGTTGAAGGTTGTCTAGACATTTCCAACTTTAAACCCCTTGGAACCCATGACTTAAATCCTTTATTTGGACTTTATTATCATATCATTCAAAATAAAACACTCCTAAATTCTCTCTCAAACTCTCTACTCAATTTAAGGCTAGTATTTCAAAGAAAATGGTCATCTACGCATCTAAGGGTGCTATATCTTCTAAATTTCTTGGTATTTCTGGCATGCTACTCTTCCCTCATTGTTAATTTTGTAAAATAATATGATTTAAAGTATTTTTCATATGGTATTGATATTAGGTTTTGAACAATGGGTTGAGGGTCTTTAATATAAGTTGTTTAAATGTCTTTTCCTTGGTATTTATGAAACAATTATGCTTAAATTGATAGTTGGTAAATGCATTGAGGTGCATGAAAATGATGGATGGAAATAGGGTTACAAAGGAATCCCCAAATTAATTGGTTTGGTATGGAAATCCGTAATAATCTTAATCCACTTGCATAATTGATTTTGGATTGTTCATTACCACTTATCCTGACTTGTTTCTTGAAACTAATGCATGGTATAAATGGTTAAATGGGTAAGGATGGTTTTGAAAACTTTGTGGGGTAGAATAGAATCCCATAGTTAAATGACCTAGTAAAACATTTTGGGGTACACGAGAATTTCCCATGTGATTTTAATAATAGAGTCTGCAGGGTACTTAGAATTCCCCTAAGTGTTGATAATAAAATTGATTGTAAGTTATGGTCAGTATGATGATACCACTTAATAATGCCTTAACATGTTACTCCTGAAATATGTGGTTGGATTATGTGTTAAATATTTTATTTCAGTAATAATGGGAGCTGTATTAGCTACCCGTGAAGGTGTGAGACTGAAAGACTGATATGGGAAACTTATGTTTGTTGACATGAGGGTTGGTCTTGATGACCATGTAATTGTAGGGTATAAGGTAATCCCCTAAGTATATATTTGTATATATGTATCATAGAGGGAGAATTGTATAAGGAAATCCCTGATCATCTATGATATCTCTAGTTTATGTGGCTAATATACATTGGGGCCCATTCAAGGGGTAACACTTGAACCATATAGCCCATGGGTGGATTTATGATGGTAAAGCTACACAGACTTAGGTTAAGGTTTTAAAGTTTATGCTAAGCCCTCTTCCTATCCCATTATTATATATATACATATTTATGTATATGTATGTATATATATGGATATGTATGTACATTTACATGTCCTTTAGTTTGACTTGGTTTTGAATTAATGGAATTATGTTATCCTTATCCTTGAGTTACATGTTAGCATTCACCCTGCTAACCGTCTTTGGATGTTGTATCCCCATAAGATGAAAAACTAGCCATACTTCTACTTCTCCTACACATTGACTCAGATTTAAGATAAGCTTGTGAGTCACACTGAAGTGGTGAACTTCTATACTTCAGAACGCACCATATCATGCTTTGGTTTACTTTATGTTTTGGCTAATTCTTTGTACTTGGTTTTGGAGATGGTTGAGAACATGTCCCAACTGGATATTCTTTTATTTAGGTTATACGCTTTATTGGATATTACTGTGGACTTGGGTGCGGATGTTGGTAGTTGTTTAAATTCTTATATAAGAATGTCTAGGATTTATTATTTTATCTTGTTATATCTTTACAATTCATCCAACATATGAGAATAAAGCGCTTAGCAGTCGAGGTAATGGGGGTGGTCTCCAGTTCTAGGTGGACTTGAGATACCTATCTCGGCTAGGCCCTAGTTTTGCTCATGACAAAGATTGTATCAAATCCTAGGTACATGGTCAATTGGGTGTCCACAAATACTTATCATATAAAGTCTCTTTTATGGGAGTATAGCGTTCCATACTTATATGAGAGAGGCTATCAGCAATTTAGGAATGTTTCCCTTTCTTATTGATGTAATTCAAGCTGTAGAGTTCAAGGTCTTAATATTTTCTTATTCTAATTTTTCACCTTTCAGATCATGCCTCCAAGAATATGTTATTTATATTGAAAATTTTCTATCCAGTCTAGGGACAATATGGATAAAGCTCATCCTACTCCAGCAGTTCAGACCCGGTCTAGGGTCGTAACTTTTGATTTCCTTAATGGAGCTCCACTAGTTCCTTTAGTTTCTCCTTAGGCACCTCGAGTATATGTGTCCAATGTAGATTTTCTCTAGTTGATTCATATTGCTTACCCAGTTGGTATCCTCCAAGACTAAGCTGGTTGTTTTAATTACTACATACTCCGAGGCTACTAGAGTTGTCCCAATTTATGAAATTGAGTCCTCCTACTTTCACTAGTTTTAAAGTAGAGAAAGATCCTCGGTATTTTATTGATCAGATAGAAAATATCTTCCATGTGATGGATGCCACTAATATGGAGGGAATAGAGTTTGTCACTTACTTACTAAAATATGTGGTGTACCAACGGTATGAGGAATAGGACTAGTCTAGGAATGATGATGTTGAATTTTCTTCATGGGGTGATTTTTCTTGTGCTTTTCTAGATAGCTTCTTTCCTTAAGATTTAAGGGAGGCAAAAGTAAAGAGTTTATTAATATGAAGAAAGGTAAGATGTCAGTTAAAGAGTATGCCTTGAAGTTTTATTAGTTTTCTCAGTACGCTCCAGAGTTGGTGCCTAGCTAAGTTCTAGAATAAGAAAATTCACTTTTGACTTGTCTCGAGAGTTGTTTCTGGAGAGGAAGGCTACCTTATTCAACAAAGATATAGATATTTCTCAGTTTGTGGTTTATATGTAGTAAGTAAAAGAAGGGAAGAAGAAGCAAGCTAAATTTAGTGAGAGACAGCGTAAGAAGATTTGCTATTTAGAATAGGGTGGAGGTCAGCAGCAAAATGGTATAGAAGGTGGAAAGTGGTCTAGGAAGAAGTGGGGTTACTTTTGGTCTTATTTAATGGCTAGTGATCTTTATCTCAAATAGTCATATGATCGACGTTTGTACGGTGGTGAGGCTTAGACAACTCCATCATATCCTTCCTGCAGGTTTTGTGGTCAGTTGCATTATGGATTTTAGGATTAGGATAGGGATAGGCATTTCAAATATGTTCAGCATGGCGTATACAGAGGAACAATCCCATGGCTAAGGTTGCTTCTGGAGCTAATATGTCTTTCTTGCCTCCTCATTAGCTCCTACACCACAGGATGCCTCTTCTGGCTTCGACACTAGTCATAACCATTTCTTTGCTCTCACTAACCGTCAAGAATCTAAGGTATCTCCAGGCATTATTACTAGTTTGTTGAAACTATTTTCTCATGATGTGTACTATTTACTTAATTTAGGGTCCATTCTTTCTTATGTGACCCCATTTATGGTTGTGTAGTTTAG
Organism: Capsicum baccatum var. pendulum; assembly: GCA_030864225.1. Classification (NCBI taxonomy): domain Eukaryota; kingdom Viridiplantae; phylum Streptophyta; class Magnoliopsida; order Solanales; family Solanaceae; genus Capsicum; species Capsicum baccatum. The sequence continues at coordinate 89,747,994 of CM061560.1, read as the reverse complement.
TTTTAGTCCTGAGTGTATTTCAGACCCTTTTTCTATTTCTACCCTAGTGGGTAACTTTGTGGTTACTAGAAGAGTATATAAAGGTTGTGTGGTGTCTGAGGATGATAGAAAAACTCTGGTAGATCTTATAGATTTAGACATGGTTGATTTTGATATCATATTAGGGATGTATTTGTTGTACTTATGTTATACTTATTTGGACTGTCCGTCCCATAGGGTCCTTTTTAAATTCCCTAATAAGTCGGTTATATAATAGGAGGGGAGTTCCCTGGTACCTAACAGAAAGTTTATTTTGTATATTAGAGCCTAGAAACTATTTTCCAAGGGTTGTCTCTATCATTTTATCCCGGTTAAAGATTTTAACTTGGAGGGTCCCTCCTTACATTCTATCCCCGTGGTAAATGAATTCCTTGAGGTCTTCGCTGATGATCTTCCTAGTGTCCCTCCCAATAGGGAGATTGATTTTGGGATTGATCTTTTTCCAAACACTCATTTGATCTCTATTCCCCCGTATAGAATGGCTCTAGCCGAGTTAAAAGAGTTGAAGGAGAAGTTAAAGGATCTTTTAAACAAGGTATTCATCCCTCCTATCATGTCCCTATAGGGTGCAGCGGTATTATTCATGCATAATAAGAATGGTTTCCTTCAGATATGTATTGACTACCGATAATATTATATGGAGATAATAAATTACAAACAACCTCTTTTAGGGAAAGATGATTTGTTTGGCAATTAAAGAGTGCTAAGTTTTCTCCAAGATTGATCCTTGGTCTGGGTATCATCACTTAAGGATGAGGGAGGCAGATATCCTTAAGACTTCTATTAGAACCCAGTTTAGTCATTTTGAATCTTTGTGCTATTTTTTGGCTTAGTCATTTTTGATGAATAGGGTCTTTCACCAGTTTTTGGATTTGTTCGACATTGTATTCTTAGATGATATTCTAGTGTACTCTAAGAGTGAGGTAGATCACACCGATCACCTCTATATAGTGTTGCAGACCTTGAAAGATCAGAAATTATATGTTGAGTTCTCTAATTGTGAGTTCTAGTTGAATATTGTGACTTATTTGGGTCACGTTATATCTAGTAAAGGGATCATGGTGGATCCATAAAAGGTTGCGGCGGTTAAGAAGTGGCCTCGACCTAAGACTCCAATCAATATTTAGGGATTTTCTTGTTTAATTCGCTACTACAAGATATTTGTGGAAAGATTCTCTTCTATCAAAGATCCATTGATTAAGTTTACCCAAGAGAAGGTGAAATTCTTATGGTCTGATGCTTGTGATGGTAGTTTTGAGAAGATGAAAGAAAATTTAACTTCAACTCTAGTTTTGACTTTACCTGAAGGCAATGATGGATTTATGGTTTGTTGTAATGTGTCCCATGGGGGATTTGGTTATGTGTTGATGCAACATGGAAGGGTGGTGGCCTATGCTTCTAGACAGTTGAAAGTTTATGAGAAGAATTATCCGACTTATGAATTAGAGTCGTTAGATGAGATTTTCGCATTGACGTCACTATTTGCATAGAGTCCATGTGGATATCTTTTCTAATCATCAGAGCCTGCAATATGTGTTCACCCAAAAGGAGCTTAATCTCAGGCAAAAAAGATGGCTTGAGTTGTTGAAAGACTATGACATGAGTCTCTTTTATCACCTAAGTAAAGCTAATGTGATTGTTGATGCTCTTAGCAAGTTATCCATGGAGAGTTTAGCATATGTTGATGAGGATAAATGAGAGATAGTGAAATATATTCACCGTTTGGATAACCTTGCAGTTCATCTCTTGGACTCTGGGGATGGTGGTATGTTTGTGAAAAAAGTGGCGTAGTCATCACTTAATACTGAAATAAAAGAGAAACAGGTATTGGATCCTATCTTGATGAGGATTAAAGGGGCTAAGGGACAAGAAAAGGTTGTTGCTTTTGAGATTGGTGGTATAATATCTTAAGGTACCAAGGAAAATTATGTGTTCCCAATGTATATGGGTTGCAGGAGAGGATCTTAGCCGAGGCTTATGAGGAACATTATGCCATTCATCCTATTTTAACAAAAATGTATCACGATCTTAAGGAAATATATCGGTTGAATAACATGAAGCGGGATGTAGCCAACTTTGTGGATAAATGTATGGTGTGTTAGCAAGTGAAGGTAGAGCACATGAGACCCAGTGGGTTGTTTCGAGAAATTGAGTTGTCGGTGTGGAAAAAAGAAGTAGTAAATATAGATTTCTTACTAGTCTTCCACAATAATAGAACCAGTTTGATTCCATATGCAGCATTGTCGATAGGATAACCAAATCAACTCACTTATTTCTGTTGAGGACTAATTAGTCAGCAGAGGATTATGCAAAGTTATTCCTCTATGATATTGTGAAGTTGCATGGGGAGCCTATTTCTATCAAGTCAGATCCTAGTACTCAGTTCTCATCATACTTTTAGCATTTGTTTCAGAGAGGTTTGGGAACTAAGGTAAGACTTAGTACTGCTTTCCAACCATAGTTGGATGGGAAAGAAGAAAGGAATATTCCTACATTGGAAGATATGCTTTAAGCTTCCGTGATTGACTATATTTGTGATTTGGCTGATTATTTGCCTCTTATTGAGTATTCTTATAACAGCAATTACCATTCTAGCATTGGTATGGCTCCGTTTGAGTCATTATATAGTAGGAGGTATAGATCTCATATTAGATAGTTTGATGTTGGTGATGCTGAGATGTTTGGCCCAAATTCGGTTAACCAATCTATGACAAAGGTGAAGGTGATTTGAGAAAGGCTCAAGACCACCCAAAGTCACTAAAAGTCTTATGAAGACATAAGGTGAAAAAGAATTGGATTTTAATGTTGGAGATTAGGTTTTCTTGAAGGTGTCTCCCATGTAGGGAGTGGTATGGTTTGGGAAGAAGGGAAAGATCAGTCCCCAATATGTTGGCCTGTATTTGGTACTAAAGAGGGTGGGTGATGTTGACTATGAGTTAGATTTTCCATCTAGTATGGTTTCCATTCACCCAGTGTTTCATGTGCCCATGTTATGGAAACTCTTGGTTTATCCTTCGTTGGTTGTTCCATTGGAGAGAATTGGTATATCAAATTACCTATCCTATGAGGAGGTCTCGGTGAGGATGTTGGATTGGCAAGCCTGTCGGTAATGGATGAAGGATGTTACTTTAGTAAAGGATCTATGGTAGAGCCAAAAGTTTGAAGAAGCTACTTAGGAATCCGTAGAGGACATGAAGTCCATGTACCCATTCCTATTCTCTATTTTGGAAAATAGTGATTAAGGTATGTGTTTTTTCAAATATCTTTGTTTTCTATCATTGTTAAAGGAATAGAGGAGTTTGAGGTAAGATTAGAGGAGTTTGAGGTCTAATCGTGCTAGTAAATGCCTTGTCCCGTTATTCGTTGATGAATGATAGAAGTGGAGGAGAATTGAAATAGCCTAGATTTTTGACCATTTAAAATTTCTTGAGCTTTGAGCTCACTGTCTTGGTTATGACTTGACCCCAGGAGTTATATGGTGTCTTGACGGATTAGGTGATCTTTGTATTAAGGTGACCAGTAAGGGGTGTTGAAGTTTCTGTTCTGGGTATGAGTTGAGGGCATGATTCGGTGTGACGATGCCACTTAATAATCCCTTAGTATTTGACTCCTGCAAATTATTGGATGGATTATGTGTTAAATATTTTAATTCGGCAATAATAGGAGTTGTGTTAGATAGCCGTGAAGGTGTGAGTCTAAAGGACTAATATTGGAAACTCATGTTTGAGTATATGAGGGTCGGTTTTTATGACCATGTACTTGTGGGGTACATGGGAATCCCCTAAGTGTTTATTTGGATATATTTGTCATGGAGGGCAAAGGGAACAAGGGAATCCCCAGTCATATATGACTCATGTGACTAGCACGTACTTAGGCCCATTCAGAGGGTAACACTAGACCCATATAACCCGTGAGTGAATTTGTAATAGTAAAGCTACACAAACTTAGGTTAAGGTTTTAAAATTCATGCTACGCCCTTATATATACACACACATATGTATATATGTATGTATGTATGTATGTATATGGATATGCATGGGCGTGTACATGTGGTTTGGTTTGACTTGCTTTTGAATTGATGGCATTATTTTATCCATATCCCTGAGTTACATGCAAGCATTCCCCCCACTAACTATCTTCGGACGTTGTATTCTCACGCGATTCAGGAACTTGACATACTTCTACTTCTGCTACACATTGACTAGGATTTGGGATCAGCTCTTGAACCAGACTGAAGTGATGAGCTTCCATACTTTGGAATGCCCCATTTCATGCATTTTTTACTACATGTTTTGGCTATGGTTAGGGGGATTTCCCGACTAGATATTCTTTTATTTTTGTGAAAAGTATTGTTGGACATTACTGTGGACTTGGGTGTGGATGTTGGTGGTTGTTTAAATTCTTATATCCAAATCTTTGATATTTATTCTTTTATCTTGTTATATCTTCAGAATTCATCCGACATGGGATGTAAGGTGCTTAGAGGTCATGGTAATAGGGGTGGTATCTGGTCCTCTGTGAACTTGAGATACCTTTCACGGTCAGACTAAGTTATGGGCCGTGATAAATAGGCATCCTCTAAATCAACCCTGCAGCCTTTCGTGTTCATATACCACCTGCTGAAAATTTTGATGCTTGGACATATAATCCACTATGTCCCTCTTTATGCTGGGCCACTAATAAAGATGCCTCAAGTCACACTGCATCTTGGTCATACCCAAATAAAAATAATAATGCAAACCATGGACCCATGAAAATGCATAATGAATTAAATCCTCAACCTGAGGAACACATAGCATTACCTTAAACCACAACACCCCACTCATGTCAAGGGTGGAATCCACCACCACTCCACATACCATTTTATTTTGTAATGCATTTTACTTCTCATCCTTAAATATCTTGACCTTAATTTGCTCCACAAGTGTTGACTTTACCTTCATAATAGCGAACACACCACCTCAATATGAGACCCTAAATTGCATTCTCAAATATGCTAGAGTTTGAAACTATCAAGCTAAAGATCGCCTGGACACCATCAAGAATGACAAACAACCAATACTTACAACATTTTGGCTCAATACATATTCCACCACATTACAACATTATCGATCAATATGTTTGCCACCATATTGTCCTTACCTGGATGATACTGAATAGTTACATCATAGTTCTTCAATAATTCGATCCACTTTTATTGTCTTAGATTCAGATCACTTAGAGTGAATATGTGTTGCGGCTACAATGATCTATGAAGACCACATACTTGACACCATAAAGATAGTGTCTCCAAATCTATAGGAAAACACCATCATTGCGAACTCTAATTCATATGTTGGGTGGTTTCTTTAGTGAGTGTATAATTGCCCCAAATTGTAGGCAATGATATTTTTATCCTAAATCATCATAACATCCAAACCCAAAAATGAAGCATCGCAAAACACTATATAGTCCTTAAATTCAACCGACAACAAAAGAATAGGTGTTGTAATCTAGAGCATCTTGAGATTTTGGAATAACTTTTCAGATTGATCTAACAAAACAAATGGCACTTCCTTCTTATTCAACCTTGTCAAGTGAGTTTCAATGGATGCAATTTCTTGATAAACTTTCAATAATTACTAGCAAGACCCTAAAAAATCGTTACCTCGATCACTAAACTAAGCTGAATCAAATTCTTAACTGGCTCAATATTCTTGGGATCCACCATCACCATTTTTTTCAGAAACCATGTGGCACAAGAAGGCAACTGAAGACAACCTGAAGTCACACTTTAGAAACTTAGAAAACAAACACTTATTCCTTAGAATCTCAAGACTATGTGATGATGGCCTGTATGTTCTTATTTACAATGGGAGTAGACATAAATATCATCAATAAGCACAATAACAAAAGAATCGAAGGACTTAAATATCACATTCATCAAACTCATAAAGGTTTCAGGTGTATTAGTCAACCCAAAAGACACTACACAAAATTCATGATGACCATATCGCGTTCTAAAAGTTGTCTTTGGCATATCGGTTGGTCTAATTTTCAAATAAAGATAAACTGACTGTAAATTAATTTTTAAGAACATTGATGCACCCTGCAACTAGTCAAACAAATTGCCTATGCAAGGCAAACTACATTTATTCTTTATTGTATCCTAATTCAGCCGTTTATAATAAATGCACATCCTCTAACTACCCTGGTTATTTTTAACAAACCAGAATGGAGCACCCCAAGGTGAAGCACTTGGACAAATAAAACCCTTGTCAAGTAGCTCTTGCAATTGAATCTTGAGCTCCCTCAACTATAATGGAGCCATTCTTAAGTGCGAAATAGAAAAAGGGCGAGTTCGAGGAACTAAGTCAATACAGAAATCTATATCTCTATTTGGAGGCATAAATACTACGTCTTAAGGGAAAACATCTAGAAATTCAGAAACAACCAAAACCAGCTCTATAGAAGGGGAGCCCACACTCGTATCCCAGAGATGAGCAAAAAATATTGGACACCCCTCCTCTACTAGCCTTCTGACAGGGACACATCATATAATTTTCACTAGCTTGGCCTTATACACCCCTTCCCACTATATTATCCCTTCCCAGCATAGCTATAGTCACTGTCTTAGCATTATAGTTTTAAAGAACGTGGTATAGAGATAACAAGGTCATACCAAAAATTACATCAAAGTCTAACATTTCTAGATTCCAATATATCCAAAATAAGCTAGTCTACCCAAGCATGAAAACCCACAAATAATATAGGGAAAGAACGGTAAACATGGGATACTACCACAGACTCACCAATTAGATTAGATACATAAACATGATAATCAAGTACATTACAAACAAGATTTAGACCCCCCATAATCTAAATAGATAAATACGAATAAGAAGACCCCGAATCAAATAAATCATTTGCATTGACCACAGCAAATGACATACACTAACATGACATGCCACCAAGTAGTTAGCATGCATATATTTCACAAATTGGAACAAACTACAATACCATCACCTACCTCAAACCAAACTTGCACAAATCCTCTAGCAGGAGCTTTGCCCTATCATGCAATGTTTGCTTGTTCATAGTCTAGAATACGAATATACGAACATAATTAATACCATGATCTATCATGTTAGAAATTATAACTGACTCCCAACCAATAAGGTCAAGTTAATGATTATTCCTTCTAGGGCTTTTATATCGCCATTCACCTAAAATAACCAATTCTATGGTTAAATTAGTGCATTAATGGATTACAAGAGTAAATTAACTATTAATAAACAAAACCCATTTACCTAATACATAACTAAATCTATTTTACCAAAAAATAACAAAACTTTTCCCTAAAACCCTTCATAAACTCCATAATTTAGCAGTTCTAAAGCTTTATTATTAATTGTAAGCTAGAGGGGAGAAATTCCTTACCTTTTGAAGCCAAACAAATAATTTATGGTGTAGATTTCCCCAAACCCCTTTCTTTCCCCTGAAATGAGTTTTTGAATAATAAACTTTTAGGGGGAAGTATTTAATTAAACTATAATTTTTACCTCTATACCAACATTGCTATAGCATCACCATTTCCTATAGAGGCGCTACCCTTTAATTACTACTATAGTAGAAATTTATCTGCTATAGTGCTCTAGCAGCGTGCAGCTGCTATAAAAACATTAACATGACTGAATGTCCAATTTCTCCCCAAAACCCCACTTTTTATAACACACCTTCAGCCTGGGACATTTCAAACAATGCCCTTTATGCTAAGATTAATTACGAGAGTTCTACTCACCAAAATTCAATTTCATAAATTCTTATGGGTTCCTTATTGTTTTAGAAATATAGAAATAAAATCAAACACCCTCAAACTTTCTTAAATCATTCTATACTTCCCTCAACCAAAACTCGATCTAATTTCACACAAAACTAGCTTACCCTATAATTTATAACTTCAAATTCAGATGAATTTTAATATGGAAATTTTAAAGGGAGTTTTATACAAAATGATAGAATCGGTCATTACACCTCATCTCCATGATATCTCTTAAGCATAGACACATGAAATACCGAATGGACCTTTGACATACTTTGTGGAAATGCTAACCTATAAGCTACCGATCCAACACCCTCAAGAACCTCAAATGGTCCAATATATCAAGGGATAAGCTTACCCTAATTGCGTAAATTCATAAATCTTCATATGAGATACTTTAAGCAAACCTTTCTCATTGAGTTTGGATGATAAGTTCCTCACGTTATGATCCACATACTTTTTTTGCCTACCCTGGGATAGTAACAACTTGATTTAAATAAACCTTTCCCTTTACTAAGCTTTCCTCACCAATTTTATACCCAAAGGTATCACATCATCAACTTTGCACCTTCTTATGGGTGATCTACACCTCTTTCATAAAGTGCTTTAAATAGAGCCAAATCAAAGCTAAAATGGTAATTATTATTGTATGATAACTCATACAATGGTAGAAACTTATCCCAACGACCACAAAAGTCAATCATATAAGACCTTAACATATCCTCTAGCAATTTAAGTCCTTTTTAACTGCTTGTTAGTCTAAGGATGGAAACCAGTACTAAATTAAAGCTTAGTACCAAACTCTTTATATAACCTACTATAAAACATAGAGGTGAACTATATTCCTCTATTAGAAATGATAGAAATTGGAACCCCATGCAGCCTCAATATCTTCTTTATATAAATCTTGGCAAACTATATTAATTTATAATCAACTCTAACTAGGATGAAAAGACCTGACTTGGTTGGTTTTTCTACTATGATCCAAATCAAGTCGTGGTGACCCAAGGTCTTAGGAAGACCTACCACTATGACCATAGCTATCCTCTACCATATTCACTTGGTAATGGGCATCCTCCAAAGCAAATCTGCATGTCTTTTATGCTCATATTTCACTTACTTACAATTATGGCATTTGGACACCTACTCAATTATATCCTTCTTCATCTTAGGCCACCAATTGAGCTATATCAAGACTTGGTACATCTTAGTTGTGCCCAGATAAATAAAGTATAAAAAATCATGAGCTTCTGTGAACAAACCTAAAATCAAATAACTAACATGAGGCATGCACGTGCTTCTCCTCAATCACTACCCCCATACACATCAATTCTGGCATTAGAAACTTCACTATAAACTACTATGTTCCAAAGTTTTTTCAATTATTCATCTTCAACCTGTTCAGTCTTGATTTTATTCAGGACTGTTAACCTTTACCTAAATACTAGTAAACACTCCAACACTTGTAAAATCACTAAATTGTATAAACTATAATGCTAGATTTTGTGTATCTCTAGCCAAGGGTTTCATTGACACCCTCAAACATGCCAGACTACCCATACTTACTGTCTTCTGGCTTAATGCATCTGCCACTACATTGGCCTTACCAAGATGTTATTAGATGGTCATACATAATCCTTCAATAATTTCATCCATTATCTCTACCTCAAATTTAGATCTTTTTTAGGTGAAAAAATATTTTAAACTATGATGGTTTGTGAACACTTTAGACCTGACACCGTAGAGGTAGTGTCTTAAAATCTTAAATACAACGATCATTGCTATAATCTCCAAATCATAGGTTGGATAATTCTTTTCATAAGGATTTAGTTGCCTTAAAGTATAAGTAATTAAATTACAGTCCAACATCAATACTGCACCCTAACCAAAGATTGAAGCATCACAAAAGAAAAGAAAATATTTACTTTCAACTAGCAAGGAAAAAATGAGAGTTATAGTTAAAAGTGTCTTGAGCTTTTGGAGGCTCTCCACATACTTATCGAACCATAGAAATAGAACCTTCTTCTATATCAACCATGTCAAGTGAGTAGAAATAGAGTCAAAATTCTTGACAAACCTATAATAGAAACTAGCAAAACCTACAAAACTTCTAACCTTTGTCACAGAGCTAGGCCAAAACCAACTGTTAACCACCTTAATATTCTAGGAATATACCATAACCCCCCCTATTATGAAAATCACATGCCTTAAAAAGGCTACAGAAGACAATCAAAGTTCATATTTAGAGAACTTAGCATTGAACTGCTTCTCTTTAAAAATTCCCAAAATAATACAAAGATAACCAACATGTTCTTTTTAACTCTTGGAGTAAACCAAAATGTTATCAATAAAAATAATCACAAAAGAATCCTATAAGGACTTAAAGATACTGCTCATTAAGCTCATGAAAGTTGTCGGTACAATGGTCAACCCAAATGGACTTATAAAAAACTCATAATACCCATACCAAGTCCTAAAAGTTTTCTTGGGTATATGCTCATTCTGAATCTTTAACTAGTGATAACTTGACCTAAAGTCTATCTTGGAGAAACTGAAATCACCATGTAACTGTTTGAAAAGATCATCTATCTGGGGTAAAGGGTACTTATTCCTGATACTAACCTTATTCAATTGTCTGTAGTCAATGTACATTCTTATGCTACCATTCTTTTTCTTAATTAATTATACTGGAGCACCCCAATAAGAAGTACTAGGACACATGAACCATTTATCAAGTAACTACTACAACTGAGTCTTGTTTTCCCTCAATTCAACTGGATCCATTTAATAGGGAGAAAGTGAATTAGGGCGATGCCTGTCTCTAAATCAACACTATAGAGATTCACTCAATGAAAAGGGACTCTGCACTAACATCCTAGAGATGTTCTATAAAGGCAAAAAACCCTCTCCCAACTAAATTCTTAGCCCAAATAAAGGATATAATTTATGCAAGTTTCAACTAGTACTCCCCTTTCCACTTTAATTTATCCATTTTAGGCATCTTTAAGGCCACAGTCTTAGCATTATTATTTGTAACAATATGAATGGAGATAGACAAGTCATACCTAGGATAATTTTAAAATCAAGCAAAAAGAAGATTATTATATGTACTCAAGTTTGAAAATCCTTGAACAATACAAAACATGTTAAACATGGGTTACTACCATAGAGTGTTATACTTGAGTAGATACATAAATAGGGGAGTCAAATATCACAAATCAAACCTAATCCCAAGATAAATCTAACTGATACATAAGAATAAGTGGAACCTGAATCAAATAAAATAATGGCATCCTATAATAGATAAGAATAGAACCTGTAATGATGTCATCAAATTCCTTGGCCTCAGTCCTACTTGCGAAGGCACAACAGTGATATCTATCGTGAATTTAGACAACCTCCCAGCATACTGAGCTCTATCTTTCCTTGAATTACCACCTATATTAATTTCTTCCATGACATCCTGTTGATTACCCTACCCATCCTATGTATAATCCTTACCCTTACTCTTACCTCTACCATCTCTATAAGTAAGAACCATAGCTCTAGACAGTTGTTGGCCTTATAACCTAGCTTGCTTTAAGGACACTCTCTCTTATAGTTCTCCACAACATAGTAAGAATAGCAACACAACTCTAGCCTATTATTGCCCTTGTAACCTAGCTTTCTCTATCTATGACCCTTAGAATAAAAGCCGCTAAAGTTAACAACATTTTGGGTCTTCATAGATAAAAATTTTGCTTAAAAAATTATCTTTATGCCTTTTGCCTTTTTTACATACTTTTTAACCTCATTAAAGGTTTTCCCAGTAGAAGGTATATAAATAGTCAAAACCTACGAGTTAGTGTCCAAGTCCTTCAATAACAATTATACCCCTCATTCTCTATACCAAGTAACAGAGTAGCATAACGAGTCAAAGCATGAAACTTGGCCTCATTGGCTAAAATAGACATATTTCCCTACTCAAGGGCCAAAAACTCATCCTTTGTGTGATCTTAAAGAGTACGGGGCACATACTTCTCCAAAAATAAGGTATGAAACTAAATTAATGTCAATGGAGAAAAATATATTGATCAACACTCCAAATATTTCTTCCACCACTTTTTTGCATCACCTTGTAACTTGAAGGTAGCAAATCAATACCATGTTCCTCAACACTATCGATTTTATGCATTCTTTAGTAATAATTAACAATGAAAAAATATATCATTATTATCAAAGCTAACAAAAGTAGTAGTTCTTATACTAATAAAGTTAGTCATATGTCATCTTCCATCCCAATCATGAAAGGAATTAACACTGAGCGAGGGAAGATCTCAGTCACCAAGTCCTCATCGATTTTAGGAGCTACTGCAATAGTCAACTAAACTCTAAGAAATTGATAAACTAGGATAGCAAGTGTATCCCCTAGACTAGCCATCCCACTCAGATAAGAAAATATCACTAAATTGCAATAGAATACATAGGAGGAGAGTTTCATCTCCAATTGGCACCACTTTTTCTTACTTTACAATATCCTTATTCATTATATCAACCTTCTCATAATGATTCAGGGGTAGGAAGGTGCCACTGACCTTTGATTGGCCTGATTAGCTCCTACTTGAGCTACACCCTTGGTGGGTATTGATCCCTTTTCTACTTTATTTACTCCTTCCTCATCCCTATATAACCAGTTTCATAGTTGGAGCTGTTGGTGCAGGGGTTACTTCTCTTGACTCTATTCGATCTAGTGTTCACTAGTTATAGATTAAAAAATAAAAAGGGTTTGTTATTGATTTGGATTTCCAGATACCAATTGAAATCAAGTTACAACACAAAAGAAGAGAAAAAACAATAGTTTCCTAAAAGTCTTATTGCCTCTTGAAGAAAAAGATGTCGTTGTACTATTTTATAAGACTCCACTGGACTAATTTTAGTACAACGAGACCAATGAATCTATGGATCTAATGTGAACATTCTTATAAACCAAACCCATTATGAGTGTCCCCCATACTAATCCTCTGGTGGGAGAATTATATAACTCATAGCCTTCAAACCCTTACACTTTGCCAAAACAAGGAAACTAGATATTATTTTCAAAGTTCTGCTCATGACTCCTATTATCGTAGCTATGTATAGTTAAAAATCAAAATAAACTATCTGCACTTCTTACCTTTGATGATCTCAAGTTCTATATGAACTTTGAAACAAAATTAAGTAAAAGAAATAGGCACAAGACGTGTCAGTCTTGTATGTACTATTCTGCATTTTTTACCAGAACCATGAGAGATTAATATCAATTGAAATGATACTATAATTAAAATTTTATTAATACAATAATAATCAAATCCTTCAATCAAAAACAATTCCACAACTCTTATAGGATATCACAGTAGACAATCATAAAAATTCTACTCTACGCACATTATTTCTTCAAGCAACCAAGTTTCAACAATAAATCAATCATATCCCTTAGAGTAGCACATATATTTTAAAAAAAACTATCACAACTATATTGATAGCGAAGAAAACCAATGATGAAATCCTAGGTTTACCTAAATGTGTAATCAACATAATGGAAAGGAGGAAAAAATAGTGAGACCTTACTAAACTTCATTTAGAAATGGAATTTAACAATATTTAAATCATGACATACTTTCCATTGGTGATCTTTTATGGTTGTTAGGCGATGAGACATTCCTTGTGTACCCTGTTCCTGCAAAATAAAATGAATCACGAAGCAAGAAGTAATAAAAACTCAATAATGATAGATATGAATACCTTATGTTTTTGGTTCATATGTATATTTTCCTTGAAATTTAATTGTATTATAGCTCTTATTACTTAGGTATAGTAAACCAAGTATGTGGTACAACAAAGGTATACCATCAATGTTCACATTTATATTATGTTATTAATATTCTACTAAAATTAATAAATTCTATACCAATGACAAAATATCAATGTTGCTATATGAAAAATTAATAAAGATTAAAAATATTGATTAGGCTAAGGGTTAAGCCCCTATTAAAGCTAGTATAAGGATTGACTATAAGAAAAAAATTTCTTAAAGTCTAGAATCTTGTGTTGCAAATCAGGTAATAGTACATGAAGAATTATGATTCAACCTTCATTATCAAGTCATTAATCATTACGTCAGAAAGAGCAGGCAGGAAGGAAATTTTGGTGTATTTTTTCAAATAATGTGTGTTATGAATTAGTTACTTGATCAAGAGAATAATTCATTAACTTACATAAAGTTAGTCAGTACACCAATAGAACTATGTGCTCTTCCCTACATTTCATTCATTCCAAATAGAAATTTCAATAACTCTCAAGTGTATAGGCCTTAATAGTTAAAATGTAGGATAGACAATTCCTTTCTTCTTTTTGTTACTCATATATTATTTAAGAATGGACAGTAATATCATTATCTAGTTTTAAAATAGACAAAATACATCAAATTTAACTTTCACTTCTTAACATAGACAAAGAGGGAGATGTAATTATATTTAGATCACTTAAATATAGATTAAATTTGTTATCATTAATGTCGATCCTCATAACTTTAGTGTTTATTCTACAATACTCCACTACCTATTAAACACATAACTTAATATTGATGTTTATCTCTATAAAAATATAGAAGTACCTACAACAGAGATAAGAATCGACAATGTCAAATTTTAATACGTGCAATATGAGTACAATCCGATTACCAATAAAGATTATTAAAATGCAAAATAAATATTACTCTAAAAAAATCGAGAAACAAAAAAATATATTTTATTAATAGTTTCGTATTGATTGTGTGTTCAGATTAAAGAAATAAAAATTTTAACAAAAATGGATAAATGTAACCTACTATGATTGGAGTTTAATGCTACTCAAAAAAACACAAAAGCTGATTTTTCAATAAAATAACTACTAGTTCACAAAATAAGATATTAAAAGAACATAAACAACAATGCTCAATAGATTCATTCATGCATGAACCCTAGCAATAGGAAAACTCAAAATCTAAGAAGAAGAAGTTAAGACCTTTAGCAAAGTGAAAATAGTGAGATTTGAGAAATCATTTCTACATATTAAATAAATCTTCTTCTATGCAATTCTCATTCACCAAATCCTCAACATTCAACAATTTAACTCTAGTAGTTTCATCATATCTTAATTTGAAATGGAGATAATTTGAAAGCTTCTTTCAACTCAAAGATTTGATTATCTATAAGTTCGTTTGTCATTTTTATATAGAAAGAGAGGGAGAATAAGGTTATGGAATTTAAAGGGAGTAAAAAATCAATTTTTGATCTTTTTTTCCTCTTTGATTTTATGGAAAAAGAATATAAATAGAGAGGAATTTTTAAATTTTTTGGAGAAAAAAGAGAGATATGGAGGAAATCACTAATTTTATTGGTGAAAAACTCTAATGTTAATCGAGAAAAACTTAATAAAAATTAAAATTATACCAATGACTTTGACTGTCGCAATGAAATTAAAATGTCGTGACCAAAAAAATTTAATCTAGTGTTCCATAAATCACCACATTAGTTTTATTATTGTGGTAATTTTTTTAAATTTTTGTAATAAAAGCGCCCTATGACAGTGTTATTTTATAGTTAAAGCATAGATCTTTAGTTGGTTGGATTGATATATTTGAGCTTAGGCTTTGAATCATGAATATGTTGAACAATTCTTTATACAAGATTAAGTTAATATAGGAGTGATTTTTTATGGATCAGAGATGACAAACGAGCTATCCAGAGTAGAAGGGTTGGATATAAAGGTCATACGATATAGAAGTTTTTACTTAGGAAATCACCCGGATGGATATCTTAAAATTCAAAAAAAAAGTGTAATATTAACCCCAGGTTCACAAGTCTTTTGGAGATTTGATGATGTATTGGTGAGGTGACATGTGTGTTAACCTTACATACAACTCTTTCAGGTGTTCACGATGTGTTCTATGTATCTATGTCGACAAAATACTATTTGGATGATTTCCTTGTGATTCCATGGAATGTAGTAAAGTTGGAGGCAAATTTTACCTTTGAGGAAGAGCCTTTAACTATTTTAGATAGGTAGACTCACAAGTTGAGGTCAAAATAAATAGCTCCTTAAAGATGAAATGAAAGAATTGTTTAGTGGAAGAGGTCTTTTTGGAGACTAATTTGTACATGTAAGATATACATTCTCAATATTTTAAACTTATGCGTATGTTTTATTTCTTTATATTTGAGAAAGAATATGTGTTTTAGCAATGAATAATGTAATGATCCTAAAGGCGATTTTATTATTTTTATTTTTTTATCATTTGAACCTATCTATAACTTTGGAAAGATGGTTATATGTTGCAGAAATAAGTGATACAAATTTTTAGATGATCAAAAGCATTTTAAACGTTTTTTTTTAGTTTTGAAAGTTTGAAATTAGAATATTTGACCAAAATTGGTGTTGATAAGGTTGATCCATAAGAATTTAGCTAGGTCCAGAGATAATTTTTGACATTGTTGATTCTGGAGACCTTTTAGTCGTTTGTTTGGATTTTTAAAAATATTCTTAAGTTTTGGGTTAAACTCAATGAATATTTGGCTAAAATGATTATGAAATTGTTAGTTGATGATTTCAACAAGTTTGAAATATTTTTTATAATTAATTTTCTCTGTCAATTTGTATCTATAAGATTTTGAATGAATTTCAAGAGTTTGTTTAGAGATTTGAATTTTTATGCTCGTGCTACTAGTTGATATCTAATACATCCTTCTTCGCGTTTGTAAAGGATCCACCATATTAAAGATAGAGTACAACATGATCCGTTGTGATTGTGGGATGTTAGTCATGTTCACAAAAAAGAAAGTTAGATAAACCAAGTTAGGTAAGCCTTTATATTCGTGAGAACAAGGCATGGCTGCCTTCAAGTATTTGTAAAGAACGAAGAACTAGGGATCAAATTTAATTTCCAATTTTTAATTTAATCTTCATATTTTAAACTTTTGGGAGTTTTGAGCCAAATTGGATAGATTTTTTGAGATTTCTCAAAAAAAATTCAAATGATTTGTCCTTTATTTAGTCAAAATTTTAAATATAAGAGTATAATACTTGGAACTTTTCCTACAAATTTAATGAAACGTAAATTGTGGATTTGGAGTCTGATTTGAGATTTTTTTTAATGAAATTTTATATTTGAGTTCCGCATCATATTGGTGAATTAATTTTTAATGAATTTTTCAATTTGGTCAAAGGATTTCGAGGGTTGAATTTTTTATGTAGATTTGACCAAGATCTTTTCTATTTTAGTATGTATGTTGATGTAATCGTATTCAAGAATAGAACACATTTTTTATATATGAAAGAATTTTGAGGCATTTTGAAAGGATAAGACTTTGGTGTGACAGTCAGCAACTAGCGGTTCAACTTTGAGGTAGATTATGCATTATTGTTTTTCAGACTTAGCTTTGGTAAAAACTTATTGGATAGCACATATTATGAATTAAGTAAGATATTGAATTTAATTAGTTATTGTGATGATTCAATATTGTGATATTCAAAATGAGATATTTTATCAATGCATGACTTTATATTTAAAAGAACTATTTTCTTTATTATGTTGTGAACCATGACATTCATTATGTAAAATTATGAGGTGTTTATTTTCCATGATTAGAAATATTTGAAAATTAAATAGGATGAAAGGATATGTTTGACCTACAAGTGAGATTGAGGAATTTATTAATATTAAGGCCTGTAATCTTGTTGATGAGTTTAGAGTTGCTTTCCATTTATATATCTATTGTATTAGAATTCACTTTATTAATATGACCATTCATATTCATTTATTTCATGGATCACATAATTGGATATCAATGGAAATAATATGTTCTTTAAAAAGATCTTTTATATATGATGTTCGAGGAAGATTCTGGCTATATTTGAGGCAAGATATTAAATAGGTATCTAGGCCTTATGAGTCCCCTTGGATTTCACCTCATATCCTGACATCATGGAGGGGTGTGTATCATTAGGATCATTGTCCATTGCATTGCATGATATAACATTACATATTTTATCATTATTATGCCTTGTTGTTGTTCGTATTGACTATTATTGAACTGTTCGCTCTTTTGAAAAAAACATTCATTTTCTATTTCTTATTTGGTATAATAATTGATTAAACTCGGTCAAACCTATGATGCTTATGAGTACTAGTGATTTGTACTCACCTTATATTTTCTGCATCTTTTCTAATATAGATGCTAGTAGAATTTTTCAGTGCATACCCTGGTCTTCATTCGTGATCAACATTACTCTAATATGGTAGCTTTTATCTCTAGAGACATGACCTATTTTCCTATAAATCTTTATTTTATTCAAATATATTTTAAATTGTGACATATTGGATTTTATCAGCTTTTATATATTTTGTGTAGTAACTGATTTCATTATTATGGCATTACTTAGAGCGTAAGTATTCGATTAGAGATTTTACTAGGATAACAATTCATAAAATCTCAAGTTAGGATAGTTTCTGATGAAAATTTGGTAGTGTATCATTATAAATGAATATGGCTCGTGGTGTAGTCTTCGGTAGTGGTGCATTTATAATAGGATGGTCGAGTGGCTTAGTTGTCCATAAAAATTTTTGAAATAATAAATGAATTTGTAGAACTTTGGCTATAGAGGTTTCCACATTAGGAATTTTATGAGGTCTAAAATTAATGTTTTTTTATGAGATGGGGAAAATCCTAAAATTTACTGAAGTTTTTATTAAAGGTCTGCTACAATGGACAAATCATTGTTATTGTAAAATTGCTATAGCTGTCAGCGAGCCACAATATCGACATTCATAGGAATGGCACAAATAGTTATGGTAGGCTCCTTAACCTCCATAGCAGTATAGTCATAACAATCATAAGACTATTGCAGTGCTCATCAAGCTATTAAATGTCATTAGTCTAATTTTTAGAGTTTTATTTTCCGAAACACAAAAGATTTTTTCTTAGACTTATGATAGGCAATTTTCCACTAACCTACAGAAATTTATTTTTTTGAGGTAAGTTCTTTTCTCCCTTTTATCAATAATTAATTCACTCAATTTGTAGGATCACTAGAATGGGGATTAATAGTGTAATTTGAATTTTAAGGCCCTATGTTCTTGAATTGGTGGAAAAAACTATGAGTAGATGTAAATTGACTTAAGATTGATTCTAGGTTATTAATTAACTCTTCTTAATGTAAACTTATTTCCCTTTAATATATATTATAGAAAGTTTGTGCAATCTAATAGTTGAGATACCTTTGTTAAAGCCATACGCTATAGGAAGGGTTAGAAACTAGTATGGTTGGATCTTCGAAGTATAAAACGAAGGAGTAAGTGATTAATTAGTATTGTATTATTATAGACTGTGAATGTTTTTGAGGTTTGAGGAAGGGCACGTCTCCCATAATTAAGCTTTCTTGTCAGGTTCCTCGATTGAGTTAGGTTATGATTTATGAGTTGTAGATTTAATTTAGTCACTTTTATGTCTCTAAGTTGAATGACTTATTGATTTATCTTCAGACATAACTTGTAACTTGTTGTTTCTTTCTTGATAATTTCTGTATACTTAAATGGTGAAATTGACAATACATGTTGATATTTGGTAACTACTAAAGTGCACTTGTATGAAGTAGTATAATTATTGTACTATCTTAATAAGATTGGAAAGTAAATTCATGTTATGAAGTGCTGAGAAAGGTGAGGTTATAGATATAAACCATCACATTAATAAGTTGCTCATTTTAATAATTTAATTCATCGTGATGCTGAAATAGAGAGTATAACATTCATTTTATTTTTCTTAGACAAAATATTTATTGAAAATTCAGGACTGGCCTAGTCTTACGTGTATTTTGAGAATGTGATTGCCTAAGGAAATCTGGTTGTAAATGGAGAATTTATGTGCTTGTTCGATTTAATTTTGTGATAGAGAATAAGTTTAGAAAACCATAATAATTTTTGATAAATAAAAATGATTAATAGAGCTTCGAAAATAGAGTTTACCATGAAAGGATAAGTTTATAATGTCATATTTTGAGGGGTGTGTTGTAAAATAGCTTAAAATAAGAAGTTCCTTGGAGTTACTATCATGACATTTTGACACTGGTAAAAGTACCTCCATAGCATGGCCTCAATAAGCATACATATTGTTGTAGCAGTAAATTTAACACAACATCAGCAAAAATGTAGAATTTTTATTTTTAAAATAAGAAAAATTAGTTTTTTCATTCCACTTTTTCAAAACTGAGAAGATGCTTTGTAAGGGGTGATTTTTTATCTGTAGATAGGGTCTTTATACTCTCTAAACTTGAATTACTCTTAGAATTCTTAGAAATTGTCAGTATCATGTTCACGGTAGAAATTGGGTTTAGCCCTAAATTATGAACTGAATGTTAGTGTAATGCCCCGAGTCTGCACCCCGGACGTCATATGATTCTCATAATCTCGAAGGACTCCAAGCTAACCCATGACTGGCACCTGCTATGAGCACTGTATAATATTACTGAAATAAATACGGAAATTACAATGGAGTTTCCATAAGGTTCATCACTTAAAAAAATACTGAGTACTGATAAATAAATTCTGAAAACTGAACATCTGTCTGAAAAAATCTTATCTGATAGTCTCTAATTGTCTAAATATGGAGTCGATGGGACAAGTTCCCAACTAACTCCAGCTACTGAATGTACTAAATATAAAAATACTGAAATGATAACTCTGTCCTTGGACTATGAGGACTCACCACTATATCTACTGCTGAAATTCTGGGATGCTAAGTATGGTCAGGAGCCCGTACATCTGAACCTATAATATAATACATCATAGTACAAAAGAAAAGCATGCGTCAGTACTTTGAATGTACTGGTATGCTAAGTGAGGTAGTATGACATGCATGGGTTTATATGCATGAACAATAAGTGATTGAATAAAATGAATATAACTTAATGACTGATAACTAGGTGACAGTTTCTGATAGTCCTAAGTCTGTGGAACTGAACTGAGTTGTGTGCTGAGCTATGTGACTGTACCTGATACTCCTGATTCTAAAATTGAACTGAGGTTTTATACTGAGTCTGCAACTAAAATTATGACTATAACTTTGAGAGTGTTCATCTAATTGACGTACCTTGATTATGAACTGAGTTGGTGTCAAACCTGTGACCCCAGTTAGAAGGGTGTTAGCACATTGACAAAGGATACTACCAATGGTTGTGAGTTAACCCTCTTTGGAAGGAAGACATTTCGTCAATCTTCACCGACAAAAAAACTCGTACGAGATGTATCAACCATAGACTGGCAGGAAGATATCTCAACCTATGTTGGCTACACAGTTCTGTAACACAATGAATTCTACTAAGGGTTAAACCTTTTTTTGACAGGAATGCCCCCCATCCTTGGGTTCGCTCGGTGAAGATTTCTACTCTTAACTGAGTAGACACTGAACTAATTTCTAGATTGTTTTAGGCTTGACTGAACTATTAGTGATCGTGTTGTCTAACTAAATTGAACTGAACTGCGTTCACTGAGTTCTGTTAACTTACTAAACTAGACTAAGTACCACTATTTGTGACACTACTGAGACTATTCTGTAACTACTATAACTACTATAACTGTAGGTAAACAAGGATATTGTCGGGTATTAGATACCCTCAGGACTCGATTGCACTAAATATAGCACAATCTTTAAAGCATGATAATTAGACACTTTGTCATAATTTATTCCGTGTAGCAATTTATCAAGCAATTACACGGTATAAACTTATATACATGCTAACATGATATGATTTCACTACTCAAATCGCATGAACATTTTATCAAACACTTGGGGGCATAGTTTATGCACATAATACTACTCAAAATGCAAGCATCATGATCAAAATTACAAACTCACAAATTCAAGGGTTTCCAACATGAAACTACATAATACTACACACATGCTATTTAATTCACATGAATTTTCTAATTTATCATAGGTTAGAGCACAAATAAAAATCATAATCATGAAAATAATTTAACGCAACATGGAATTTATAGATCTTCTTAAAATTTCACAAGGGTTTCTTGAACTCCAAAGGTGGAAGAAAACCCTTGGATGAACACCCAACAAACCTTGGTAATCAATTCTCTGAAGGTTGTGGTGAATTTCTTGGGAATTGAATCTTGAATTTGAGGGGTTAGGATTTGTTCTTGTTAGGATTTATAAATAGTGAATGGATTTTTCCTTTAGGAGTGATAAAAGTCGTGTTTTTAGGACTAAATAGACGTGAAAAAATGATCCAAATACCCCTCTAGATGCGGACTTTTAATTATTGAAAATGTTCCTAGCGATATGCAGATTGATGCGCTACGTCGATGGGGTCAACACGATGACCGATGAGACGTATCAAGATTGCGTTCGCCTTCTAGAATTTGCACTGGGAGCTGGGGAAAAATGTCTATCGACGCGATAGGCAATGCGACGCATTGAAATTGCATCCATCCACTATTTTGGACCCCCAAACATGTTTCAAACAAGGTCCGAAATATCCAAAACTCACCCGAAGTGACCTACTGACACACCTGATCATGATTCAATCCAAGGATCAACATTTTAAGATCGTAAGATTCATAAAATAAGATTTCCATATTAAGAGGGCTAAAATAGTTCTATGTGTAAACACTTAGCTGAAATTTCTAAGTCTGCGACCTCTTTTCATGCTCTAAAGGACTGAGTTAAGCTTAGAATTTTATGGGGTCTTACAATATCTTCCACTTGGGAACATTCATCCTTGAATGAGACTGACTAAGATGACAATGCTATTAGACTAAGTTTACTTACTAGACATGCACAACTAAAGAATGATTTCATGACTGAAACTACTAATATACTGAGTTTTCATTCTAAATATGCATAACTAAAGCATGACTGAATTCTGAAGGCATGACACATAACTGAGCTATTTCATGAAGGTATCCATGATATGAGAATGCTATGCAACTTAATCGATAAAGATTTGTAAAAATAATCTGAGTATGGAACTGATTAAATTCAAAGAAAACTATTACCATGAGCTGAATCTGAGTTTGTAGAGAAGAGGTGAAGATACTTGGTTCATAAGTCTGCTTCTGCTTCCTAAGTAGCTCCAACAACGCACTAATTCCGCCAAAGAACCTTGACCAAAGGAACTTCTTTGTTACATAATCTGCGAACCTGATGATTGAGGATTTCGATTGGGATCTCTTCATAAGAAAACACATACTACTGGCTCTTATGGTTTGTGAACACATCAACATGCACCCCATACAAATAGTGCCTCCAAATCTTTAAGGCAAACACTACAGCTGCTAAATCAAGATCATGAGTAGGATAGTTCTTTTCTTGGGGCTTAAGCTGTATAGATGCGTAGGCTATGACCTTACTCCTTTGTATCAAAACATACCCCAAACAAACTCTAAAAGCATCACAATACACCGCAAACTCGACTGAAGCATCTAGTAGAGTCAAAACTGGGGCTTTAGTGAGTCGAGTCTTCAACTCTTGAAAACTATTCTCACAAGAATCTGACAACTGGAATTTGACTTTCTTCTATGTCAATCTAGGCATGCAGGATGCAATAGACAAAAATCCCTTGACAAACCATCGGTAATTGCCGACCAAACCCAAGAAACTCCTAATATCTGATAGAGAGATAGGTTTGGGCTAGTTTCTCACTACTTTGATCTTTTAAGGATCAACTCAAAAGCCATCACTAGAAATAATATTCCCAAGGAAAGCTACAGACCTTAGCCAAAATTTGCACTTACTGGATTTGGCGAACAACTGATGGGCTTTAAGAGTTTGTAAGACTATTCTGAGAGGGTCTGCATGATCACTTTCACTGTGGGAGTAGACAAGAATTTTATCAATAAAGAATATGATGAACATGCCCAAATACTACTTGAAAACGCGGTTCATAAAGTCCATGAAAGCTATTGGGGCATTGGTAAGACCAAATGACATGACTAAGAATTTGAAGTAACCATACTGAGTTCTCAAAGTTGTTTTCAAAATTTCACATTCTCTGACTCTGAGCTGATGATAGCCTAATCTAAGGTCTATCTTAGAAAAGTAGCTGGCACCCTGAAGCTTTTCAAACAAATCATTAATTCTAGGAAGTGGATACTTATTCTTGATTTTGACTTTATTTAGCTGACAGTAGTCTATACATATTCCAGGAGAACTATTTTTCTTACACACAAATAGAACTGGTACACCCCAAGGGGTTATTTTGGGTATGATGAATCCCTTATCTAGGAGATCCTTCAATTGTTCTTGTAGCTTTTTGAGTTCTGCTGGAGACATTCTGTATGGAGAAATAGAGATGGGCTGAGTATCTAGAAGAAGGTTGATTCGAAAGTTAATTTTTCTTTCAAAAGGGACCATGGGAAGATCTTTGGGAAACACATCTGAAAACTCACATACTACTAATACTGACTCAAGATTAGGGTTCTCTGAACTAAATTCTTGAACTCGAATGAGATGATAGACACACCTTTTAGATATCATTTTCTTCGCTCTATGGTAGGAAACAAGCTGACCCCTAAGTACTGAAGTACTACCCCTCCATTCAAGGACATGTTTATTTGAAAACTAAAAATAAACAATTCTATTTCTGCACTTAACTAAAGCATAACATGAATAAAGCTAATCCATGCCAAGAATGATGTCAAAATCTGTCATATCTAACTCCACTAAGTCTGCTGATGTAACTTTTTGAGACACCATAACTGGACAGTTCTTGTATACCTGCTGGGCTATGATAGATTTACTCAGTGGGGTAGAGACTAAAAAGGGCTCTGCTAGAATTTTAAGACTGACTCCAAACTTAACAGCTATATAAGGAGTTACAAAGAACAAAGAAGCTGCAGGATCTAAAAAGTCATAAACATTTAAATGATAAACTTGTAACTTACGACTGAAAACATCAGGAGAACTTTCCTGATCTTATTAGGACTGAAGTACGTAGATTTTGTTTAGGCGTTGCCCACTGGTGGCACTGAAGCGACACCTTACTGATTCAAGCGATTGAACTGAGCTGGGGGATGATTATGTTGACTCTATGAACCTACCTGAGGACACTCTCTGACCTTATGGCCTGACTTTCCATATCCAAAATATACATCACTGCCAGCTCGTTAGACACCCTGATAGTTTCTGCTAGATTTCTGGCAAGAAGGATTTGTTCGGGCACTGCTAACACTATCTTAGGAATTAGAGCCTGGTGCCCTATCTTTGTTGCCATCTCTAAATTTTGACACTGAGGCACTGGATAACGATGGAGCTGGAACTAAATATTTTTGGAGAAATTTAAAATGATTACCACCCTCATACTTAGGTTGGGTGAAGTTGAAGATACCTATTCTAGCTCTGTTATTCGCTCTCTTCTTATCATTACTTTTATCCTCCTCTATCTATTGAGCATGGACCATGATCCTGGAAATGTCCATCTTCTTAATTATCATTGCAGTTCTACACTCTTTGACCATACTATTAGATACCCTAGACACAAACTTACTCATCTTAGATCTGCTATCTTCTACCATATGAGAAACATATTAGAACAGCTGATTAAACTTGAGAGAATACTCTTTTACTATTATGGTGCCCTGATTTAAATTAATAAACTCCAAAACCTTCATTTTATTCAACTCTAGTAGGAACAACCTATCTAGAAAAGTATTGGCAAACTCCTCCCATTCATGGGCCCTATATCTGCGGCCCTATTTGCTCTCCACTTCTTGAAGTATGAGTGAGCCACATCATACAAATGACATGTCGCCAACTCAGCACTCTCACTAGCTATCACTCCTATAATATTTATGACTTTTTACACCTGATCAAGGAATTTTTGGGGGTCCTCATCTGACTTAGACCCAGTAAATAATGGGGGATTTATTTGGGTGAAGTCCCATATTCTAGCTGCCACAGTATTGGCTTAGGAAGTAGTTGGACATTCATTTTAGGATTCCACAGAATAAGCTAGAGCGGTGAAAGCTATTTTAAATTTTGTGTGGGATACATGCTCGCCTAAGGGATCAGCCAAAATGGGCTGAGGGGCTGGCTGGTTTCCTGTTCTTCTTTCATAGTTCTTTTTGGGAGGCATATTATGTAAATAGAAGGGAAACATGAATTAGACAGAGAGTTTAACTTGAGCTCATACTCACTCACATGATATGAATATTGAAAGAAGGGAAACTTTTACTGAAATGCCTCATAGCCTCTTGTTCATAAGTATGGCGTGCTACACACATATGCACAATACTCTACTTGACGAGGATTTTAGACTTTCTAGGACTCTTTTGAACCATAGAATCTGATACTTAGTTTGTAACACCCCTAGTCTGCACCTCAGACATTACACGATGCTCATAATCCTGAAGGACCACAACCTAACCCATGGCTGGTGCCTGCTATGAGTACTGTATAATATACTTAAATAAATATGGAAATTAGGTTAGTATTTCCATAAGGTTCATCACTGAAAAACAAATATTGAATACTGTTAAATAAATACTAAAAACTGAATATTTGTTTAAAATAATCTAGTCTTATAACCTCTAACTATCTGAATATAGATTTGATGGGACTAGTCCTCAACTAAATCAGACTACTTAATCTACTAAATATGGAAATACTGAAATGATAACTCTCTTCTAGAACTATGAGGACTCACCATAATATCTGCTATTTAAAATTTGGGCTGCTAAGTATGGACAGGAACCCATGCATCTGAACCTATGATATAAGACATTATAGCACAAAATAAATGTAATACCCCACAAAATTCTCTTCCAGTTTGAGCCTTAGAGCATATTTGGTAAAGCAAAAATCCGAGTTAAAATGTTTTAGGAATATCTTCCCAAGTATGAAATACTTTAAATCATGTTGTATTTCCCTAATTTCTATTGTTTTCATGTAGATCATTGAATAAGCTTTCCATCGATACCAAATTCACCCAAATCGGACACTCATGTAAAGAGTTAGACCCATTTTAGTGAGATAGTGTGTCACCTGGTATTCTGGCGCATTGCGGAGCTAGCCAAAATGGCAGTCGTCAAATTCCAGTGGACCTCCATAATTCCTTCCAAGTCACGGTGAAGTTCTAGTTCACAACAAGTTACCAAAAAGATCCCCAGCGCATCGCGCCACAAAGTAATTTCCTAATTGTCCAAATCCAGTGAAGGATCGCGATACTGGCGCGTCGCTCCAGGGCCAAAAATTGGGATTTTTCATTTTAAAATATCCAAGGGCCTTTTGGTCTTTTCACCTTATCCCCACCCTTTATATATACCTGGTTAAGGGCTTTCAGCCTTCATTTTCTCTTCCTCTACCCAAAAACTAGGGTTTCCAAATTCTAAAATCCTCTTTCCTTCTTCCATAAATTAAGAAAGATCAAGATAAACCAAGAAGTCTTTCGAAGGCTTTTAAGAAAAGAGTTTTCACAAGGTATGTAGATGTTAATTCTTGGGTCCGTTTCATCCAAGAATCTCAAGTACCATTTTCTAAATCTTAAAGAATTTATGTTTATGAATTTTAATGATTCTTGTGAGTTTAGATTGATGTTTTTACTATGGTTGAGTTGTGATTCGTATTTGTTTACAAGATTCTCGAGCCTTGGCCCTAGTAGGTGGTATTTATGTTGTAAATATATTGTGTTCTTATTGTTGATGTTGAATGATTTCCAAGAAGGAATATTTACATGGTTTGTATAAATCTATGAGATTATGTGAGTTGGACACATGTAAAATTGGTTGATTAGGGTAAGTATGTCGATGAATACACCTATGCCTAGGTTGTGAATGTCAGGTGTCCGATGAAATGTCTAAGAGATTAGAAATTAAGTATTGTAGTTAAATAGTGAAACTCGTTGGATAGATGGATGGCATATTGTTATATACACTCCCTTTCATGAATAATACTTCTAGATCTATGTTTATCATGAAATGACCTAGTGAACGAATTACTCCACAATAGTAAGAAATCCTAAAGTAGGTGTAAAACCGTACATGTCTTGTAGTTGTTGAAAGACCATAGTGAGTAAGTTAAGACAAGATAGTGGTAAATTTCCCCAAGTAAGTACTCTTTGATATATGACAAGCTTCCATATATGCCAAGTGGTTAGCAAGTAAGTTATGACATGATAATGTGAAGTTTCCCCAAATTATGTGATATCCGAATATACAACAAGATTGATATAGGTATGAAGTACTTGATATAAGTCCTTGTTGAATGAAGTATAATCTAATAGCATGTCTACCCTAGGCTAGTACATGATGGTGAACCGATGTTGATGATCCTTGAATGTTTGAAGTGACCTTTTAGTGATTGTGATGATACATGAATTGTTGTAATGATGAATGAATACTTGAAATGATGAATGAATGATTATGTTTTACTTTTATGTTATCGAGTCCTGGGGGTTTTTATACCCAACAATAGAGTTGTTGTCTAGAGCCCGTGTCAGTTTCACGATAATTCCAATTGAGCCCTGATTCTCAGAACTCAGTGTACTATAAAAACTCTATATCCTCAAACAGTTATAGAACTTGAGAAATCTCAGAAATCTCTGTTATCTCAGTATTCTCTGTATCGCTAGTAATCTAGCCTTAGTGTTGTACTTAACTAAGATCTTTTAGTATTCCAGTGTTCAGTTCTAGCCTCGGTAAGGACCGAGTAATCTATTTAAATTTTGTATCATCAATCAGATACCGTGATTCATTAGTATTCCGTCAGATATTGAACCATGTGAATTCAGCTTAACTAAGTCGAATCATTTGAGAAATATGATCAGTGTCAGATTTAGCCCAATTTATGTTCAGCTAGAAGTTCAGTTCAGAGTCCTTCAGTTGGGAGTATAAACTATTACCGAGCGAGAGAAGGGATGGAGATTCCTCCCGTCAGAGAGAGAGACACCAAAGTTGTTAGTAGTAATCCCTGAACTCCATAACTGCATAGCCAACGCAGGATACAGGAGTCCCCGTCAGTAAAGGTTGTCACCGTTAGAGAGGTTGACTATTATATTGCCTCGGGTTGACTTCCTACGAGGGTCATCCCATCAGATAGGCTTGACCAGAAAGTGAGTCTTTACTCGTGGCACAGTATTGACACCCTTCCATCTAAGGTTATAGGTCGGACCCCACCTGTGGTAGGTTGGGGCATGTTAATTAAGTAACTACTTTCCATAGTTTCAATTCCAGTATCAATCTTCAAAAATTAGGACTATCAGATACAATCATCTATCATTATGAGGGACTCAGATAGTTCCATTTATTCAGGGACCATCCTGACAGATAGTCTTGGTCACATATACAGTTGTTTGACATCAAATTCAGAGATAATTCGCAAGATAGGCTTTATTCACAGTATCAGATTCTGTTGGGTATCCTTGTTGTGAGCTTTTAATATAATAATATTTCATATCATTGATAATAGTTTTTGAATATCATCCGTTAGAAAGGTTAATCTCTAATCCTATCAGTCAAAAGCAGTAAGCTCAGAATTTAGTCCATGATATAAGTGCATCCAGATTCTCCGTTATCAGTATCAAATTAGTTAGTGATTCAGTATCTCATTTTTAGTAGTAAGTTCAGTCTACAGTAAAATAGTATCCGAGTTTCAGTACCTAGTTGTGATGATTGTGTTTATGGTCTGTGCATTCATGTATGTGTTCTCGTGCCATATTTTCATGATTATTTAGTTTATATACTATGCAAACATGAGACTTTGCATTTAGCCTTACCTCGTCTACATACTCAGTACATTCTTGTATTGACATATTTGCACTATGGTGTTTTATTTGGCACCATAGGTTCAGAGGCACAGGATCCAGAGTATCCTTAGCAGTTCAACCCAGTCAGCAGCAGTAGCAGTGAGTCCTCTTCTTTCGAGGATGAAATCTCAGTTGATTATTATTGAATCGGATTTTGTTTATATTTATTTCAATTAACAGAGTTAGTTAGGGACCTGTCCCATCAACTCCACAGTTCAGATAGTTAAAGGCTTCTCAAATGGATATATTAGAATTTAGTTTTGTAGTTTAGAGTAAGTATAGATGTGTTGAACCTTTTGGCTAGTTTCTACATTTATTTCAAATTTTATGTAGTGTAAGGTACAGATATCAGTAAAGGGTTAACTTGTGGTCCTTCGGGGTCATAAGCACCATGTAACGTCCTAGGATGGGATCTCGGGTTGTTACAATAAAGGTGTGCATCAGTACTTTAAATGTACTGGTATGCTAAGTGAGGGAGGCCGATACTCATAGTTTCATATGCAGGAACAATAACTAATAGAATTATATGAATATAACTAAATGAATGATAACTGGGTGACTATTTTTGATAGTCATGATTCTGTGGAACTAAACTGAGAACTGTGCTAAGCTGAGTGACTGTATCTGATAGTCCTGATTCTGAAATTGAACTAATATTTTATACTGAGTCTGAAACTGATATTGTAACTGTAACTGTGGGAGTGTTAATCTAACCGAGAGACCCTGATTATGAAATGAGTTGGGTTCCAATCTGTGACCCCAGTTGGAAGGGTTTAGCACCTTGAAAAGGGATACTAACAATGGTTGTGAGTTAAACCTCTCTGGCGGGAAGACATTTATTCAACCCTCACTTGCAGGAAAACTTGTAGGAGATTTATCAACCCTAGACTGTCAAGAAAATATCTGAACCTATGATGGATACACAGTTCTATAATGTAGGGATTGCTACTAAGGGTCAAACCCTTTTCTAATAGGAATTCCCTCCATCCTTGGGTTCTCTCTGTGCAGATTCTACTTCCAATTGAATAGACACTGAACTAATTTCTAGAATATTCGAGGCTTGACTGAACTATTACTGGTCATGCTGTCTAACTAAACTAAACTGAACTAAGTTCATTGAGTTCTGTTAACTGACTGAACTAGACTGAGTACTACTGTTTATAACACTACTGAGACTATTCTGTAACTATTATAACTCTAGGTAAATAGTGAGATTGTCGGGTATTAGATACTCCCAGGACTCAATTGCATAAATTGTTAAACATAGCACAATCTTGAAAACATGATAACTAGACACTTTGTTACAATTCATTCTTTAACACATTTTATCAAGCACTTGCATGGTATAAACTTATATACATTTTAACATGATATGATTTCACTACTCAAATTGCATGAACATTTTACCAAACACTTGGGGGCATAGTTTATTCACATAATACTAGTCAACATGCAAGCATCATGATCACAATTCCAAACTCACAAATTCAACGGTTTCCAACCTGAAATTCCATAATACTACACATATGCTATTTATTTCACATTTATTTTGTAATTTATCATGGGTTAGAACACAAATAAAAATCATAATCATGAATACAATTTAACTCAACATGGAATTCATGGAAAAAATTATCTTGAAATTTCACAAGAGTTTCTTAAACTCCAAGGGTGTAAGAAAACCCTTGGATGAATACCCAACATACCTTGGTAATCAATTGTCTGAAGGTTGAGGTGAATTTCTTAGGAATTGAATCTTGAATTTAAGGGGTTAGGGTTTGTTCTTGAAAGAATTTGTGAATAGTGAATGGATTTTACCTTTAGGACTGATAAATTTTGTGTTTTTGGAGCTAAATAGATGTGGAAAATGACATAAATACTCCTTTGGATGCGGACTTTTAATTACTGAAAATGTGCCCAGTGATGCGTAGATCGACGCACAAACTGATGCTCCACGTTAATGGGATCGACGCGGTGGCCGATGCGACACGTTGAGATCGCTTAAGCTCACTGGAATTCATATTGGGAGCTGGGTAAAAATATCTATCGATACAATAGGCGACGCGATGCATCGACATTGCGTCAATTCACTATTTTGGATTCCCAAATAGTTTTTAAATGAGGTATGAAAAATTTAAAACTCACCCGAAGAGACCTACTGACACACCTGATCATGATTCAATCCAAGGATCGATATTCAAGGTCATAAGGGTCGTAAAATAAGATTGCCACATTATGAGGGCTAAAATAGTTCTAATTGTAAACACTTAGTTGAAACTTCTAAGTCTGGGACCTTTTTTAATACTCTAAAGGACAGAGTTAAGCTTAGAATTTTATGGGGTCTTACAGTAAGTTGATGGAAATTTGAGAAAATTTAGTAGGTAAAGATTCCTAGGTGTTTGA
This sequence comes from Capsicum baccatum var. pendulum, assembly GCA_030864225.1. Classification (NCBI taxonomy): domain Eukaryota; kingdom Viridiplantae; phylum Streptophyta; class Magnoliopsida; order Solanales; family Solanaceae; genus Capsicum; species Capsicum baccatum. The sequence continues at coordinate 89,715,947 of CM061560.1, read as the reverse complement.
AAATACCAGATTGAGTATAATTGTTATTCTTCATGATAAAATATGGATAATTCATTTTCTATAAGATGTAAAAAATCCTAAGATGATGAACTAACAATACTTATAATTTAAATCAATAATTACAAGTTTCTAATGGTTGGAAAAGATGAGCTTCTTGAAATCAGTGTGTAAAATTATTGTTTATAGATCATAAATATATTGAAAGAGATGTAAAAGGAAAGTTTATGAACTTAAATTAATTTGAACTAGAAATAATGGTAGGTTATGGTTTATTTTTAGCAATGAGACTTATTTGACTCTATTCTTATATGTAAATAGAATGTTTGTATGTGATTTTGGGCACTACTTTTTACTATTGATTACATTGAGTTTTCAATGACATTATGACAGATATGGTGTTGTTGTGGAGATGAATCAATTTTATTGATGATGAAATTGAGAATATGATGATTATAATGTTGACAATGATACTAGTGATGATGATGAGATAGTGACCATGATATTAAAATGAAAAGAGGGTCATAGATAAATCTTGCATACATATATTTATCATAAACATTTGATTGTACTTTTATACCTACATTTGTGATGAATCGTATTATGAATTGATTAAGTATGAAAGGTGTGACTGTGTATGGGTATTCCTAATTCTATGATTTATCATATCTGTGATATATAATCTTTGATTATAAGTTCTGTCTTGATCGCTATTACTCATATCTGATTTGCCTATTTTTATATTGTTGAGTTGGGTTAGCCTATGATGAACTCCGCAAATATCTATCTTTATAGTGTAAACTTATATTCTTGGATCAATATTATAGAGCTTCCTACATCCTTTCAAAACATTGATGGCCTTCACTTATCTCTTTAAGGCACTCCACACTCGAGTGGATACTTTTGTAAGTTACCACCAACTTAATGCTCGACCTTAAGGGTGCTTAATGATATTTTTGGCTTATTCAACCTCGCTCATTTTGAAACACATGAAAAACCTATCAAGTTTACATTCTCAATTAAGATAAATCATGGGATCCTACTGTCCTTAGAAAATAGAAAGGTAGGAAGATCATGATTCCTACTACACTTTTCATATCCAACTTGCTTCCCATTTCCAAATGTTTGAGCATTAGAAAAATAAGGATAAGAGGTTCTAGGGAGATTATAATTTTCATTGTTTCCTTTATAGGTTGAATAAGGTGTATTGTAGTAGGTTGTATAACTTTCATCATCTCCATGCTTGGAGTAGTAAGTGGACGACTTTTCACATGCCTTATCAACTTCATAAGAACCATTAATAGGCTCTCCATCCTCCCTATTCACCATAGGAGGTATATTCATCATTTTCTCTTTAATAATAATAACTCTAATCCTCACACATCTTTTGATCATGGATATATTTATAACCTTCATAAGTTTTGTCTCCATAATAGCCATAGTCCTCATTAATACAATCATAGTCTCCTATATTATAGTCACATGTATCCGCGGATATTAAGGACATACCTCCTTATAACTACAAGTACCTGTAAAACAAAAAATAAGGTTAGTAGCAAAGATCCTTACCAACACTCAAAAGAAGATCAACTTTATATACCTCACAATATGAGTGACTAATATTGAACGCTTGTTATACTCTGGTGATAGATAAAGTGTTAATTACTAATCTCAGTCGAATAGATTCTTGATCGTTAAAAGGACAAATGATGCAAAATCTAATAAAGACATGAAATAATAAATAACAATGAAAACAAAGAAAAAAGCATAGAAAGAAAAAGACAAAGAAAGCAAATAGACTTTAAAACTAATTAATCAACTAATGGATAAATTACTTGTTGTTAATTAGTGTTTAAGAATCAAGAAAAGTATTTAAGTAACAAGAAATGAAACTAGAATGATTGGACCTAAGAAAAAGTAATTTTGGAAGACTTGACATGAGTTTGAGGAAAATTGGGCTTATGTGGCGACCTGCTCACACATGTGTAGCACGGGTGAAACCAGTTGTGGCCTTTAGTGATCTGTGTAGACCTCCTGCATGATAATATGTGGCACAGGTACCTCTAACCCGCCTAGCTAGAGCTCAAAAATTGGCATTTCTGACATGTTCATTATAGTTTTCATTGATGACATTTTTGTTTACTCCTGCAATGAAAATGATCATGCATACCACCTCAAAATAGTATTTTAGACTCTTAGAGCCCCATCAATTGTTTGACAAATTCTATAAGTTTGAATTTTGGCTAAGATCAGTAGATTTTCTAGGTCATATTATTTATGGTGATGGTATTTGAGTAGATCCTCAAAAGAGCAAAGTAGTAAGAAACTAGCCTAAACCAATATCTTCGTCAGATATCCGGAGTCTCTTAGGTTTGGCCGGCTATTGCCAATGGTTTATTGAAGGGTTTTTATCTATTTCATCCCCTATGTCCATATTAACTCAAAAAAAAAGTCAAGTTCTAGTGGTTAGATTCTTGTGAGAAGAATTTTCAGGATTTTATGACTTGACTCACCGCAACCCTAGTTTTAACACTACCAAATGGTTCATATGGGTTTGATGTGTACTGTGATGCTTCCAAAGTTGGTTTGGGGTGTGTTTTAAAGTATAAGGGTAAGGTTATAACCTATTCCTCTAGACAGCTTAAGCACCATAAAAAAAAATAAGCGACCTATAATCTTGAACTAGTAGTTGTTATGCTCGCCTTAAGTATTTGAAGGAATTATTTGTATGGGGAGCATGTTTATCTAGTCACAGACCGCAAAAGCTTACAGTATGTATTCTTGCAAAAAGATTTAAACTTGCAGCAAAGGAGGTGGTTAGAATTGTTGAAAGACTACAACATGAGTTTTTTGTTTCATCCGGGCAAGGCCAATGTAGTGGTAGATGCCCTCAGTAGATTTTCTATGGGTAGTGTTGCTCATGTTGAAAATGATAAGAAGAAGCTAGTCTAAGATTTAATCAACTTAACAGACTAGGTGGCCATTTTGTTTATTCAGCCTAGGGTAGTGTATGGGTGCAGAATAGTTTAGAATCATCCTTGGTTGCCGCAGTTAATGAAAGGTAGGATAGAGATCCCAGTCTAGTTAAATAGAAAGAGTTAGCCAATATTAGAAATAAGAGGTTATCTTCTAAGGGGGGATAGTGTGTTGGGTTGCAAGGGTAGATAGTGTGTGCTGGGTGTAGACGATTTGAGACGGCGGAATCTTGCTGAAGCGCACGACGCATGTTATTCTATTCATCTAGGGGACACTAAGATATATTGTGACTTGCAGGAAATCTATTAGAAAAGTGGTATGAAAAGGGATACTGTAGAGTTTGTAGCATAGTGCTCTAATTTTCAGCAGGTTAAGGTTGAGCAGCAAAGTCCTAGTGGTTCTATGAAAGAGTTAAGCATCCCTACTTGGAAGTGGGAAGAGGTGAACATGAACTTTATGATGGATTTTCCTCGTACTCATCATTAGCTTGATTTAATTTGGGTCATTATAGATAGGATGACCAAATCATCCCATTTCTTACCAGTTCATACTTCTTATTCAGTCAAGGACTATGCTAACCTCTAAATTAGCAAGTTAGTTAGGTTGCATGGAGTTCTATTGTCCTTAATTTTAGATAGAGTTTCTCAGTTTAACTCTTACTTCTAGAAAGCCTTCTAGAGGGGTCTTGGTACCCAAGTTCACCTTATTACAGCCTTTCGTTCTCAAATGGATGGTAAGGCATAGAAGGATTATTCAAACCCTAGAGGACATGATAATATCATGCATCCTCGATTGTAAGGGTAGCTGGGATGATCACTTACCTTTGATTGAGTTCACGTATAATAATAGCTATCATGCAAATATTCAGATGTTTTGTTTGAGGATCTTTATGGGAGAAGGTGTAGATCTCCAATTGGTTGGTTTGTGGTGGGTGAGACCTCTTTGGTAGGGCCTGATTCGGTGTTTGATGCTTTAGAAAAAGTCTAGTTGATCATGGAGAGGCTTAAAAAAGCCCAAAGCCGACAGAAATACTATGTAGATGTGAGGAGGAGAGACCTTGAGTTTAATATTGGTAACTTAGTTTACTTGAAAATCTCTCCCATGAAGGGAGTAAAGACATTTGGTAGGAAGGGGAATCTTAGTCCCAGTATTTTGGCCGTTACAAAATTCTAAGACGCTTCGGAAAGGTAGCTTATGAGTTTGAGTTGCCTACAGACTTAGAAGGTGTAGATTCTTAAAACAATCTCTCTTACAAAGAAGTTTTGGTCGAAACCCTTGATCGTCGGATTCGCAGACTAAGGAACAAAGAAGTTCCCTTGGTCAAAGTTCATTGGTAAAATTAATTCGTTGAAGAGGCCACTTGGGAAGCAGAAGCAGATATGTGAACCAAGTACCCTCACCTTTTATTTACAACTTAGAATCAGCCTAAGGTAATGATTTTCTCAAGAATTAACTCTTTTCATTTACAGTTCAGCTATATAATCAGTATCACGTCATTTCATGCATTTACTAATTAGTTCAGTCATGTAAACATATTTCAGTCTTGCATAATCAACATGTAATCTCAGTTTCCTAAGTATTATCAGTATCTTTAGCATTCTCAGCTTAATCAGCCTAATTCGAGGACAAATGTTCCCAAGGGGGAGATATTGTGAGACCCCGTAAAATCCTAGCTCATTTCAGCTTACTATAGGATGTTAATAAGGGTCCAAGACTTAGAAAATTTCACTAAGTATTGGGACTTAGTCATTCTTAAAGTTCCCAATCTTCGATGATTTTAGTTTTGACCTTCCCAGTATTGGAACATTAATCTTTAAGTTGATTCATGATCGTGTGTTTATGATAGTGCATCCCGGATGAGTTTTTGAATTTTTGGATGAGCGTAAGGGCATGTTAGGGAGTCCAAAATAGTAGCTGTCTGGGATAACCATGCAACGTATGCTCTATTTTACCCATGAGGGAACATGCGATGTTGCATGAGATGCATTCTCTATTCCAACGCTCCAGAGCATGTGACGCATGCTCCTTAGCATGCTCTCAACATTTCCATCTTTCAGTCACATTTTTTCAAGGGTATTTTAGTCCTTTCCCATTACCCAACTCATCTAAAATAAGGGATTTAGGGTCCAAAAATCATAAGTTACTATTTCATTCTCAAATTTTCCCCCAATTGAAAGCATTCCCTTTTAAGAACATGCCCTAGCTCTTAAATATTCAAGATCAATCCTTAAGAATTCATCAAGAACTTTCTCAAAATTTTTCAACTAGGATATGCTAGATATTCATCCTTGGGTCCCTTTCAACCCTTGGAGTCTAAGAACATCTTTTTAAATCTAAGTTATGAGTTTCACATGATTTGAATTGAATTATACCCTTGAGTATATTGTTGTTTGAATATTCAAGTTAAGAATATATGAGCTTCAAGTTGAATAAACAAATGTGTAGGTTGATTGATGTAAATCTCATGTTAAACCTTTAAATTGTGAAGTTAATATTGTATTCATGGTATGTTAGTATGTTGTTTATTCCTATGTACAATATTATCCCTATAATATGTTTGACAATATGTCTAAATGATTGAGTTTGAATAGTGACTACTTGTTTTGATTCTAAAGTTGTAGTATAGTTCTATTGTCAATGTTATCGAGTCCTGGGGGTAATGAATACCCAAAATTTAGCTGTTTACTTAGTTTTTGGTAGATATAGAATGGTCCCAATTGTATTATGAGCAGTAGTATTTGGTCAGTTAGCATGGTCAGTGTGAGTTCGGTCAAACTTAGCCCAGTCTAATGGTTAATGTAGGTTCATTTGGTAATAGGATTAAGCACCAAGCGTATCCAAGGATGGGAGCATTCCTGCTAGGTTAGGATGTGACCCTAAGTAGTAGTCTCTATGTTACAGAACTATATAGCCAGAATAGGTTAAAATTTCTTCCTGCTAGATTAGGGTTGACATACACTTATATTCCATAAGTCTTCCTACCATATTTGGGCTAACCCAACCATTGTTAGTACCCAGGTCATGATATTAACACCCTTACTACTAGGGTTACAGATTGAACCCCAATTAGACCTTATTAGGGCATATTGGTTAGATGATAGCTCCTAGAGTCACATTTGCAGTATTCAGTATAGAACTTAGTCTAGTCCTACGTGACCACAACTTTTAGTTATCAGTTATTTAGTTACAGAATTTAGTACCCCAGTTTTAGCCTACCTCAGATACACGATATATGTTTGGTATCTCATAGTCAGTACTTTTCAGTAGTCTCATCTTTGCATGAACTCTCATATGGTTACTTTATGTCAGTCAGTTATTATTGTGTGCAGATGAACCTTTTCATATTAGCCTACCTCATCTTGCAGACCAGGATATTGAAAGTACTGATTGCATACTCGTTTCTTGCATTTTGATGTTTAGTATCATAGGTTTGGAAACGTGGGCTCCTGACTGTACTTAGATAGATCAGCCTATCAGCAGCTATCATGGTGAGTCCGCATCTATCATGGGCATGGTTTCCATTTTGTCCTTATAATATTTCAGTACTTCCCTTATTATTAGACAATTTTGGAGTTCGTTGGGGCCTATACCATCAACTCTTTTATTTCAGTTGATTTAGAAGCTTTAAGAAACTTTAAGTCAGTTAGTTGATTTTAGTTGTTATCATTCTTCAGATTGTTGTATTTAGTATTATTTTTTGCAATTAGAACCTTATGGGGATTTTAGTTAATTCCACATATGTTATTTTTTTCTATTATTCAGTACTCATAGCAGGTACCAGTTCATGGGTTAGCTCGTAGCCCTTTCAGGTTGTAAGCACTGTGTGACATCCAAGGTATACTCTCGGGGCATTACAGAATTCCTTTGGTATATTTCACTCATCACCTTTTGAGTCTCAAAGTGTCACGCTACTAACCCTTGTCCTGGATTCCAAATTAACCATTACCTTTTAGATACCAAGGTAATTAGATGAAGGTTGATATCTTTAAATTATTGTTATGATTTTTTTTCCTAATGTCAACCTCTCTTTTGAAGTAAGTATCGAGTACAAGTGGGTTCTTAACATTTGTAGTCATTAAGAAATCAATCAAACCAATGAAGATCATAATACATGCAAGAACATCAAACAAGAATTACTTTGCACTTTCTCTTATTAATTATTACATCATGGTTCCCACAACCCTAGTTAGATGATTTAGCTGGTCGTGTTTACAAGAACATCCACTGAATTCATCAAATAACATATATGAATAATACTACAATAGATTAAAAATGAAAACCATAATCTCAAATTAATATCCCATAGTAAAAATCAAGAACAAGAATTACAATATCAAAAGTCAAATCTCAAAATCAATATAGTGTTGTAAGTAAAAGGAATGTGTAACCTAAAATAGAACATCAATAGGGTATTTATAGAATAAATTAAAACATAATAATCCTAACCAAAATGAGAAAGGAAAACTATGTCAGCAACTACCTACGGACCTATTTAAGGAACGTAGGTACTATCTACGGACCCTACGTGGATTGCAGGTCTCAAAAGAATTCTGCATCTTTCAAAACAACCACTTACAGGGGTACCTACAAGGGTCGTAGGTTCCACTTATTCCCCCATAAGTTCCTTCTTAGGTGTCCGAGCCAAACATCAAATCTTCAAAATTTGATGTCGTACAAAATTAACCTTCTAAGAAATTATAACGTTGTCATGACCGAGACTGCTCCCTAGTCGTAACATGGCACTTGGAGTTATAAGTGACCCCAGAAATAATTATATATTGAGCGGAAACAAAGATGAAATAAACCTATAATAATAATATTAAAATAAATACTGAATATCAACTATGACTCTCTGAGAAACTAAACAAGCTGAAAACATAACTATTTATCTGAAAGCCTTTAAATCATAATGAGTTGTTGGGACAAGCCCCCAACTAACTCCAACTATCTTAGTAAAAGAGCAACAAAAGAAAATACTGAAAATCAATCTCCGAATGATGAGGACTCACTAAATACTATTGCTGATGTGATGCGAAAACATTCTAAGCGTGATCCGGGTGTTCAGCGTCCGAACCTATATTATAATATAATGTAGCACAGGAAAGTATGTGATCAACACTTTGAATGTACAATGTATGTGAGATAGAAAGTAACTAATATTAACTGAAACATGATGCATGTCACATAGAAAACTAATCCAAGACCAAGTGTAAATGTATATACTATAAGATAACTGAAGACGAGGTCATGCAAAGTCTGAAACTAAAATAAAAATTAAGGACTATATGAGATAAAAATTTCTATCATACCCTAGTCTAATCTGACCGGGGTCCAACTTGTAACCTAAGTTGGAAGGGTGATTGGTACCTTGCCAAGGTTACGAACACTGACTGTCGTGGATCAGCTAAATTGATGCCCCAAAAGACTAGGGAGTCAGTCCTAATCTTGCAGGTGACCCCTTATAAACTATAGTAGTGTCATAGTTCTGGATCTTAGGGACTTCTATTAAAGGTCTCAATCCTAACTGACGGGTGAGCCTTCATCCCTCCGTTCACTCAATGTTGAGTATTACTCCCAACTAAATAGTATAGTTAGTTGATATATATATTTTCAATACAATGGTACTCTAAAAATAACATTATATGTATAATATGAAGTGCTAAAGAACATGTAAACTGATGTATGGGCGAATTTATAGGTATCGCATGTTCACAACCCATTAGCTCTAACTAATGCAACTGAATATGATATTATTTAAAATTGATCATAATAGGCAACATCATAACTAAAGCCCAAAAATCAACAACTTAACAATATAAATAGATATCACGATTTTGAGTATGTAAGGATGCTTAAACTTAAGGGAAACATATATTCATGGTTTAATTCAAGAAAAAACTTAAGGATTATGAAACTCAAACTTTTCATGGTACCCTAAACTTAATGGGCAAATTTAACTCAAGTATTAAGGAAATCTTTGGGACACAATGGGTGGAGGAACCCACTGATGAAAATCCCACTTACCTAGAGATGAAATATGTGGAGAATACTTTCGAATTTGAGCTTGAAATTAAAGAACCCTACTCTTGTCTTCGGAGAGAGGAAATTGCTCTTTTTTCTAATTGTCTATTGAGTGTATGATTTTATGAGGACTTTGGGGATAATTAACCCCAATAATCAGCCTTAAGATACTCAAAATGACATATATTTGGTGTTTAAAAAGAGTGAAAAGACCAAACAACCCTTCTGAAAATGTTTAGAAACTTTCTCGAAACAATTACGACGGCTCGGGCTACGACTTGTAGGGTCTACTCAGTAGTCATTACTAGAAGACCAAAATCTCTTCTCCTCACTGTTATGACAACTACTCCTTCTAAAAATGAGTTGTCATATAGAGTCGTAGTCAAGGGGCGAATTCTTTTGTTTCTTTCTATTGTGACGAAGGTCCATCAGATGAATCATTTAGACAAACAATAGGTCGAATGTTGGATTCGGTGTCACTGGACTAAAATTTTTTGTCCCTCAATATAGTGACAATGAGTTTTCCTGATGACTCATATATCCTGAATATGAGTCATCGTCAAAGACACCGTTATTAGTAGCTTTGATAGTTCCTTAGTAAATTAGACATAACTTTTTATCCCAACATCAAATTATGGAGAGACTAGTGGCATTGGATAGATAATTCATTTATCTATATTTTGGTAGGTGTAGAGCTTACAAAACTGGGGGTATTACAATATCTCCCCCTTAGGGTCATTCATCGCTGAATGAAATTGACTACACAATAAAATACTAGGGGGGGAACTTTGAATTTTGCTAAACTCCTACGAGTTGAATAATGAAATTGACTATGCTGAAATACTAGAATAGAAAGAATTAATTGTCATGACCCAAAAATCCAAGCATTGTGATGGCACTTGTCATGGCGAACCTTGATAAGTAAGCCATCACACAAACTGATACAAAAGAGAAATTAACATTCAAAATCAAGGCAAGGCTCCTAGAATAAAGACAAACCATATAAATATAATGAAAGTGGAATGAAGTATAAACAATAATACCATAACTCCCAAAACCTGATGTCACAGTGTAAGAACTACTGATACAACTCAAGAAAACACAATCTATTGGAATAAGAATATCACTTAATAGTAAATAAGACATAGACTAATAAGAAGAGGTCGTAGTAGACTCCGAACGCATAAAATCCATTGCTACCTTGTAAAGCTCTTAATATGACATGAATCAACCAATATTGGGCGTACCCGAGCCAGGATCTGTAGTGAAAGGGAACAGTAAGCATAAGTATGGTCCAATTGTACTCAGTAGGTATCATAGGCCGACTAAACAAAGTAGAAAGTAAAATATACAAAATATAGACTAAGGCAGGTCACTTGTATTCAGAAAATGTCCCACAATGGTAGCCCGCATTGCTTGCACCAACAGTTTTATAATACTCACATATATTGTAATAAACACTAGAAATGACCACAAGTATACATTATACCACATAAAAGTAGAGCATAGAAGGACAACATATACAAGAACATCAAGTACAAGTAAAGAATGATATAACAAATAGATAGGTAACAAGTAAATAAATACAATCACATCACAAGCATAATAATGTATATACAATCAAAACAATGATGATGATGATGATGATGTAATCCATGAGGTCATCATACAACCTCCGTATAAACCTACAAAGCTAAAGATTCCTGATATAGGAGCCATTGAGGTTTCGCCAACTCGTATACAATCCGTATCCATATCTCCTCCTCAACACATCCCACGGGGATGGTTTTTATCAGTTGTCACATTTTTTGCCATGAAAAGTCAGTGCTTCTCAGTGTTTTTAGTATTTCCATGGTTGTATCAATGTTTTATGAATGTACATGATATGAGTATGTAATACTCATAACCAACCAAAATTGGTATTTCCATATCCAAACAATATACCAACAAAGTAAGTGAAATATCCACTAAATATTACCAACCATCCATGAAAACCAACATGACTCATATGCCAATAGAGTATGAACACATCAAAGTACACAATTGGCATGGCAATAGGCTTGTTATCAAAGAACATAAAATTATCTTCATATCTATAGGCTATCAATATCATATAGGACCCGACACGGTCACACATAGCACATAATATTCCAAAATCACTAAATACATCATATATAGTCCCATACACTGGCACAACAAAATAAGATAGCCATTTTTCATGATTAGGTCCCACACCATTAAGATGCTTTTGTATCAATATTGACTACCTAGTTCAGTCTAAAAAAGTTAAGCCATAACCTACCTCAAATGACAAAAACCAGAATAAAATCCTTCAATACCAAAGCCTCACTCTTTGCGAATGGTCTCAGAAGCAACTAAAACATGGAAATATTGAATCTAAGCATCAAAACAAAGACAATGATTCCCATATTGCTTCATTTCAAGTCGGGGTAAAAATGGATCCCCGAAATGATTTTTAGAAAAAGAAGAGAAAAATCATAATTTTATTTTGAAAATATGTTCCCCTTTTTTAGAATTCTACAACTAAAACCCCAAGCTAAAATAAGTAAAAATAAAGTTCCAATCAAAGAAAAAAATAATTTAAAGCTTTACCATGTAGAGGTCCTTGAAATCCACTTTAAAATCAAGAATTAAAGTTGTTTTGAAGATGAAATTAAGGGAAAATGGATAATTTTAAGATTAAAAACTTAACCAAGTGAAAACATATTGAAATTGGGGTTTAAATTGGAGAAATAGAATTTTTAGGGCTTACGGGCCAAAATCCCAAGATTTCATACTTTACTCTGTGTTTAAAACAAGAAATAGATGATAAATATTGAAGAAACTAATTGGAATAGGTTTTATGAAGCTTACCCAAGCTTAGAAGTGGAGAAAGTTGCTCAAAAACATAAAACTCTAAGCTCCAAGTCTCAGAAATGGTGAAAATGAAAAAAAGATGAGTATTTATATAACCCAAGCATCGTGATTGCGGACTAGGTATTATGATCATGGTACCTGGATGAAGAGGCTATCTTGATCATTGTATCTAGCTGAAGTGGCTATGGCAATCCTGGACTAGGGTTGCAGTCAGGACACTTAGCCTCATGGTCAATAATGATCACGGCAGTAGCCTCACGATTGTTGGTTTACCAACTGAGTGGTGTACTAGCTGGGGACTTGGTGAAATTCCAAGTATCCACAGGCCCTTCAAGATTCACCCAGAATCCTGTTAGTGCAAACGAACTAAGCTACCCTATCAAATTTAATGCTCTGGACTCAATGGAGACATTAAATTTTCAAAAAAATATCATTTTTATAGAGTTGAACCCCAAAACCCAAAATCATAACTATTTGAATTGAGGGTCAAAATGAGATTTAAAAGCCATAAACCATACCAATCATGTTACCACCCTAAAATTGACAGTCTGAACAACTTGCATAATGTATTTATCCATCCAGCGCACATATCAAAAGTTTTTTACTGAAGTCAACTATAAGGCTCTTGAAGCAACCAAAAACCACAATATTGCATAAAACATACCAAACTACATCGAGAACTGTACCAATCATCGCCATATTCTAGAAATACCATAACAAAACCATGTAGAGGGGTAAAATTGTCAAATTACATAGAGACATGCATTTCACATAATTCATCAAAATTTGAGTCATTACATCATCCACTACTAAATAATCTAGTTCTTCCTCAAACTAAGGGTAAGGGGAATACCTGAATAAGTAAAAAACTAGGGATAAGAACTATACATATTAGACTCGACCTCCTAAGTTGGCTCATCTATAGGTCGATGCCTCCACTGGACCTTAACCACTGAAATAACTCTATAATGCAACCATCTAACATCCCTAGCCAGTATGGAGATCAGATCCTCAATGAAAGACAACCACTCATCTAATTGAACCGACTTCCAATGAATGACATGAGACTCATCCGAAATGTAATCCTAAAGCATGGAAACATGAAAAACTAGATAAATAGTTGATAAGTCTGGCAGAAAAGCTAACTCGTAAGCCATATCACCAATAGTATAAAAAATCTCAAATGAGCCAATATACCTAGGGATAAGTTTTCCCTTTATCCCAAAATTCATCACACCCTTCATGGGAGAAACTTAAAGAAAAATACTATCACAAGCACAAAATCTTAAGGTGCAAAGTCTATGATCTTCATAACACTTTTCCCCACTTTGAGTCACTCAAAGTCTATCCTGAATGATCTAACCTCTATCTAAAGACTCACTAAGAATGTCTATACCTCAAATTCTAACCTTAGAAACATCAAACAAACCCAGTGGAGAGGGACAATGAATACCATACAAAGCCTCAAAATGAGCCATATAAAAATTAGAATGGCAGCTATTATTATACACAAACTCTTCCAAGGCTAAATATTGCTCCCCCTATCCACTAAAATCCATCATGCATGTGTGGAGCATATTCTCCAAATCTTGGATAGTCCCCTCTAATTGACTGTCAGTCTCGGGTAAAATACAGTACTAAGAATAACCTGAGTACTCAACTCGCCTGAAAAGTCTTCCAAAAGTGATATGTGAAGATAGAACCTGGATCTGAGATAATAAACATTAGCACACCATGAAGATGCACAATCTCATGAATGTAAATATAGGCTAACTTTTCAATGCTAAAAGAGAAAAAGGGAATCCCGGTGCACTAAAGCTACTGCTATGTGCGGTTTCCAATGAAGGGCCCCACCATAAGGGTATATCATACATAGCCTTACCTAGAATTTCTGCTAGAGGCTATTTCCACGGCTTGAACTCGTGACCTCCAAGTCACATGGCAGTAACTTTACCAGTTACTCCAAGGATCCCCTTCAATGCTAAAAGAGACCTTTACCAAAATGAAATGAGAAGACTTGGTCAATCGATCAACGATGACCAAAACACTATCATAACCATGTGAAGTATGAGGCAAGTCAGTCATAAAGTCTATAGTGATCTGTTCCCACTTCTACTCAGGATGGGTAATCTTTGAAGCAATCCACCGGGCCACAAATGTTTGGCCTTCTCTTACTGGAAACAAAGGCAACGGGCTATAAAATATTCTATATCCTTCCTCATACCACCCCACAAATAGTACTACCTTAAGTTGTGATACATATTAGTAACTCTTGAATGGATGGAATACCTCAAAAAATGGTCCTTCTCAAAATCAGTCTAATCCAGTCACCTACTCTTGGCACATAAACTCTGCCTCCAATCCTTAAAATTCCATCTTAATTAAGTGAGGCTTTCTTAGCCTTACCACTCAACACCTTGTCCTAAATCAACCTTAATCCAACATCATCTAACAAATGAGATTGAATCTGCTCTATCAAGGAAAACCTAGCCTCCATAAATGCCAAAAGACACCCAAGCATTGAAATACCAATCCTAACTATCTAGTTAGTCAAAGACTGGACCTCTAAGGTCAAAGGCCTCTTCAGGGTCGAAAAATACACCAAGATACCCATGATATTTGACTTTCTGCTCAAGGAATCTACAACCGCATTAGCCTTGCTCAGATGATAGAGAATAGTCATGTCATAATCCTGAAGTAACTTAACCCAATTTTGTTGCCTCATAATCCTCACATATATTTCAATAAACACCACAAAGGACCACAAGTATAAATTATAACACATACAAGTAGATCATAGAAGGACAAAATATACAAGAATATAAAGTACAAGTAAAAGAAGATATAACAAATAGATAGATAACAAGTCGTGATAGAAATACAAACACATCACAAGCATAATAAAATAAATACAATCAAATTAATGATGAGGATTTAATGCACGAGGTCATTACACAACCTCCAAGACTGTCGCATAGCCTCCGTATATATCTACAAAGCTAAATTAACTCGGCATAGGACCCATGGGGGTTCATCAACTAGTATATAGTCTATATCCATATCTTCTCCCCTATATATCCTTGGTAAGGATTTTTATAAGATATCATATTTTCTATCAAAAAAGTCAGTGTTTCCAGTATTTTTATGATGGTACCAATGTTATATGAATGTACATAATATAAGGATGTAATGCTCACAACCATCCACAATAAGTATTATATATCCAACCAATATACCAACCAAGTGAGTCAAATATCCACTCAATATTTCCATCCATCCATGAAAACCAATATAATTCATATACCAATAGAGTATGAACATATCACAATGAACAATTGGGGCAAAAATAGGATTTTCATCAAACAAGATACAATTATTTTCAGGTATATAGGCTATCAACATCACATACGACCCCTACACGGTCACACATAACACATAATTTCCCAAAACCACAAAATACATTACCTATAGTCCCCCTCCCTCCACAGGCAAAACATAATAAGATATCCATTTTTCATGACTAGTTCCCACCCCCTTAACATGCTTTTGTATCAAAATTAACTACCTAGCCTAGTCTTAAAAAAGTTAACCCATAACCTACCTCAAATGCAAAAACTTAAACAAACGTCTTCAATCCAAAAGCCTTACTCTTAGTGGAAGGTCTTGGAATTAAGTAAAACATGGAAATATGGAATCTATATGTCAAAATAAAGCCAATGATACCCATATTGCTTAGTTTCAAGTCATGGTCAAAACAACCCCCCAAAATGGATTTTCAAAAAAGAAGGAAAAATAATAATTTCATTTAAAAAATATGGTCCTCATATTTTTAGTAGTGTATAGATGAAACCCCAAGCAAAAAATCCAAATTGAACTAAAAACTAATTTCAAGCTTTACTGGGTAGAAGTTCCCAAAATCCATTTAAAATAAAGAATTAAAGTTGTTTTACAGATGAAATTCAGGGAAACCATATAGTTATAAGATTAGAAACTCACTCAAGTGAAAATGGGCAGAAATTGTAGAATTAGATCTATTAAGCCTTATAGGCATAAAATCCCCAAATTCCATACTTTAATTCATGTTTAAAACAAGATATAGCGGATAAAGATTGAAGAAAATGATTGGAATAGTTGTTATAGAGCTTAACCAAGTTTAGAAGTGGAGAAATTTGCTTAAAATCATGAAACTCTAAGCTCCAAGCCCCAAAAATGGTAGAAAAATGGCAAAACATGGGTATTTATATAACCAAGAATCGCAACCGTGGGCCAGGTATCATGATCGTAAAGTAACTGGCTGAAGTAACTATTGTAATCGTGGCACTAAGACTATACACAAAATGATGATCTCAATAGTAGCCTCATGATCGCGGGTTCACCAGTTGAGTTGTGCACTAGCTTGAGACATGGTGAAACTCCAAGTCTTCATGGGCCCCTCATAATTAACTCAAAATCAGGTGAACACAAACTAACTATATTACCCTATCTCAATAGTGATATCAAATTTTTGAAAAAATATCATTTCACAAAGTTAACCCCCAAAACCTAAAATCATAACTTTCCGAACCGAGAGTCAAAATGAGATTTAAGAGTCATAAGCCCACACCAACCATATTACCACCGTACAATGGACTTTTCAGACCTACTGGCACAATTTATTTTTCCATCTGATGCTCAGATCAAAATGTTTTGACTGAAGTCAATTATAAGGCTCTTGAAGCCACCAAAAATCATAATATTGCATAAAATACACCAAAATATATCAAGAACTTTGCCAATCATCACCACACCCCAAAAACACTATAACACAACCAATAAGAGAGGTAAAATAGTCAAAACACATAGAACACTCATTCCACATAATTCATCAAAATTAGAGTCGTTAAATTAAATAATTAAAGGTACTATTACCTCAAGTTGGGACTGCGTTAGAAGAGAAAAGATGGGGAGATACTTGGTTATCATATCTTCCTCTGCTTCCTAAGTAGCTCCCTCAACTGACTGATTTCTCCATAGAACCTTTACTAAAGCGACCACTTTACGCCTTATACTACGAATCAAACGATCAAGGATCTCAACTAGATCTCTTTATACGAGAGTCTATCCTTCATATCTACACTCTATAAAGGACTATTGATGCTGGGTAACCAATTTATTTCTTCAACAAGGAAACATGAAAGAGAGGATGCTCTGATGCTAACTCAGTCAGCAACTCCAACTCATAAGCTACACAACTATAACAACTTAAAAACTTGTAAGGATAAATATAGTGAGGACTAAAATTTCCCTCTTACCAAATCTCCTCCTCCCCTTTCATGGGTGAAACCTTGAAGTAGAAAAATGGACAAATATCAAACTCAAGCTCCATTTTCCTTATATATGCATAAGATGTCTAATAATTTTTAGCAGTTTTAAGCTATTTCCTAATCAGCTAAACTTTTTCCATTACCTCATGCAATAAATATAGACATATCAAAGCAGCTTCACCAACCTCAAACCAACCAATTGAAGATCTACACCTCCTACCCTAGAGAGCTTTAAATAGGGTCATCTAAATACTAGAGTAATTATTATTATTATAAGCAAACTCAATCAAAGATAGCTGATCATTAGAACTACCCTTTAAATCAATTATACACGCTCTTAATATGTCCTCTATGGTCTGAATGGTCCTCCGTGTCTGAATATTCATCCGTGGGTGAAAAGTTGTTCTATGATAAATTTGGGTACCATGACCCTTCTGAAAAGTCTACACAAATCGAGAGGTAAACTGGGTACCTCTATCTAAAATAATAGTCAAAAGGACTTCAAACAATTTCACCAACTTTCTAAGATAGAATTTAGTGTAATCTTCAACCAAATCTGAAATGTTAACGGACAAGAGATAGGCTGACTTACTCATTCGATCCACCATAATACAAATAAAATCTCATTATCAATGAGTAAGAGTCAACCCTGTAATGAAATCCATATTCACCACTTGTCACTTCCAAGTAGGAATAATGATCTCCTGCTGGAAATTTGGACACTTAGCCTAAAATTTCACAATATCCTTTTCATGTCATTCCACCAATATACTTCCTAAAAATAACGAAATATCTTAGTGGCTCCTGGGTATATATAATATCGAGAACCATTAGCTTATGCTAACATCCTTTATCTGAAGTCATACACATCCGCAACACATAGTTTGCCTTGATAGAGAATAATAACATCTCACCCTTGCGAGAAAACCTCAACTTTTTAACTCTAAACTATTTTTTCAACCAAGAAAATTAAGATCTCTAGGTTCTTTTTCCTTTATCGATCCTTGGGATGGAATACTTATTCTTTTCTATGATTTGTTCAACTGATGGTAGTCAATGTACATGCTAATAAAACCATATTTCTTGTGCATGAAAAGAATTCGAGCACCCAATAGAGAGATACTGGGACTGATAAAACCCTTGTCTTAGAGATCTTTCAATGTTTCCTTTAATTCATTAAGCTTGGCAGGAACAATTTCCTAAGGTGGAATTAAAATAGACTGGATATCTGGAAGGAGATTTATTTTGAAGTTAATTTCCTTCTCAAGAAGAACTCCAAGTAAATCATCAGAAACACTTCTATAAATTCTTTTACTACTAGAACTGGCTCAAAACTTTGGGTTTCAGACCTCGATTCGTTGACTCAAAGCAGATGATAGATGTATCCTTTGGCAATCATTTTTCTTTCCTTAAGGAAAGAGAAAAACCGACCAATAAGCATTGATGCACTACCCTTCCACTATTAAGACTGGTTCATTTGGGAATTAAAACTGGACTACTCTATTTCTATAATCGATTGGGGGATATCAAGAGTGGAGCAAATCTATGCTAAGAATAACATCAAAATCGATCATGGCTAACTCCATGAGATCAACTTAGATTACTTTCTACGATACTGAGACTTGGTAATCTTTGTATACCCGTCTAAATATGATTTAACTATTGACTAGAGTAGATACATAAAAGGGTTCTATGAGAATTTTAGGATAACACAAAAATTTACTACTATATATGGAGTCAAAAAGGAAAGTGTCGATCTAGAATCTAACAATGCATAAATATTAATATGAGAAACATATAACATACTAGTGACCACATCATGAGAACTCTACAAATCCTATCGAGCCTGAATGGCATAGAACATATTCTGACATTGTCCAACAGTTGTACTAGAAATGGTACCTGCTCATTCTAAGGGTCTTCTGGAACTGGCTGTGGTGCTTGTTGATTTACATTTCTTCTTCTGTTAGTTCTCTTAGGAGTCATTTTTTGTAAGCGGATATAGAACGAGTTAGAAGAGTAATTTTAATAGAGTCCACACTCTATCACACCAAATTAATAATGAAAGAAGTGAGACCTTCCTAAAATCTTTCATAGCCTCTCAATTATAAATGTGCCACACTTCAAACCCATGAACTAGACTACTTAACGCAGCTTTCACACAACCTAGGAAAATTAAAACCTGATGATATGATATTAAGTTTGTCATGACCCAAAACTGTCCCTAGTCATAACACGGTGCTTAGAGTAATAAGTTATCCCAAGCTAACCCATACCCTGGAATAACACTAAGATTACTGAAGAAATAATAAAGTACTAAGTGGAAACTAAAATAAAATTAATTGATAATGATAATAGTAAAATGAATACTGAATATCAACTACGATTGTCTAAAAACTAAACAAGTTGAAAACTTAACTATTTGCCAAAAGCCTCTAAATCAAAATGAATTTTTGGGATAAGCCCCCAACTAACTCCAACTGTTTGAAATAAAATAACACTGAAAAGAAATAATGATAACTAGTCCTTGAATCTTAAGGAATCACCAAATACTGTTGCTGGTGTAATGCAGAAGTATACTTGGTGCAATTCGGGTGTCGAGCATCCGAACCAATATTATGAGACAATATAGCACAAGAAAGTATGCAATCAATACTTTGAATATAATAAGTATGTAAGATAGGAATTAACTAATATAAATTTAAACATAATGTGGGTCACATAAAAAACTAATGTAATGTCAAGTATAAACATGTCTTTTAATATAACTGAATGGAAGGTCATGCAAAGCCTAAAACTGTAACATAAACTGAGGACTGTGGGAGCTAAAAATAATCGACATACCCCAATCTAAGATGACCGGTGTCTAAGTTGTAACCCCAGTTGGAAGGGTGTTTTGAACCTTACTAAGGGTACGAACACTAGCTGGCGTGGATCCACTAAACTGATGTCTCGAAGGACTAGGATGTCAGTCCTAATATTGCAGATGACCCCTTGATAATGCTTAAATTATACTCTTGAATGGGTGTAAGCAATTGTTGTCAATATAAAACCCAACTAGGTTGGGGTCGAATCCCACAGGGAACAATGTGAGTGGCGATTAAGCTGGTTCGAAACTACAGCTACAAGTTAAATTCAAACAATTGATATAAAAAGATAACATGGGGGTTTTGGAGATTAGCAAATAATTTTTTGGTCACTTTAATTTCAGTGTTTGTCAATCAAGAGTTTATAAAATAACCAGAATTATGTTCACTAGGGCTTACGGTACATGACAGATGCCAAAATTTAATCAAGACTCTCACAGTGGTTAGGATGACAAGTTATCTCTATGGATAGTATGCTCGAATGTCTCTCAACCTACTCAAGCATCTAATTTCCTAATCCTCTCGGACTTACGGAATAACAACTCACTTCCCAGATTTTACCTCAGGTTAATTAACCTTGTTACAGTGCTGATTATTAAACGAAGCCTTTCTGAGTCCTTATTGATAATTTACTTTCTATTGTTTATCATTTCTTTCTCAAGCAAATGAAAGTAGGTACGCCTATTGTTTGAAACCAATAAACATAAGTTGGAATATTAGAATTACTAAGAAATCCTAACACCTATTAAACCTTGAGTAATTAATCAACACCTTATCATGATCTAATCCTAGATTCCATAACCCAAGTTAAGAGTGCTTAGCCACTCATGATGCAGGAAATAAGCACATAAGTTGAATTCATGATTGAAAGGATTAACTTACAATAATGAAGGAAATCAAAAGTGTTCTTTCAAATTAATCACAAGGTAAACCACCAAAATATTTGTCATTGAGAGAGAGAGAAGAAAAAGTCGTATGTTGTAGGATATGTCAATCGATAATGATCAAATGAATAAAAACAAACCTAAAACAAGGCTTTAAATAGTTAACCCTAAATAAGGAAATAAATTAAAGTTCAGATTTTCTTAGGAATAGAAGACGTCGCTCGTGACGTCCTATCATGGACGTCGTCAGATTCTATTTAAGTTTGGCTTTTGCTGTATCAGGCTGACGGTGACAATAACGTCCAATCAGGAGTCTGACGACATATCATGGATGTCGTCAGCTCCCCTTCCATTTTGAGAATTTCTGCCTAAGGTTGACGGTGATCCTGATGCTTTATCACAACTCTGAAGCCTTATCACAACATGCCATCACAAGTTACAACAAATCTCATTCTCTGGTTACGGTTGACGACATCCTTGATAGCCTATCACTAGGATGACGATATTTCATGGATGTCATCATCCGTACTTTGTTCTTTATTTACTTTCGATTTTATGTTTTTTGCTTTCTTTATTTGTGGTTCCCCTTCTTCTCTACTTATACTGTAAAATCAATGTAAACTAATAAAAATAAAACTAAAGTTGCTCAAGACTTTGCAATTATTTAGTGTTAAAAGCTTTAAATGTGTTTGCATAGGCTCACACATCAACACCCTCAACTTAAAAAATTGCTTGTCCTCAAGAAACCAGAATATAACCAAGAGTATACAAAGTACAAGTTTGCATCTAACTATTCATATTAGTTCAGAATACATGCACCATGTCCAAGGTCAGTCAAATTAAGAGCAACTGTGTCTATTATTGAAAACATCTATGCAACTCATGAGGATCAAGATATGGCAAGAATTTTAGCAATAACAACCCAGCACATACCCAAATCACATTATCCGAATAAGGCAGTGATTAGCAACATACCTAGTGTGCCCTCACAACAAAGAAATCCCTTTTTCACTCATGTCAGAATTTACATACATAAACACAGGGATAAAAATAAAACTCACTCTCAGAATGAAGTTCCAACATTGCGCATCAAATGCCATAGGATTTCCTTTATAGGCAGTACCCAAGTCGTCAGACAGGTCAGTTAGGATCACTATAGGGCTTTTCTTAAGCTTGTAACATAGGCTAGGGGCTGGTATTAAATTCATGGATATTTTAGAGTGACTATGCCTCCTTGACACTAAACTAAACTCTTTGGGTTACAACTCCCAACCTTCTTTTCTTCAGCTTTTTTAATGATCACACATGCTCAAGGTAGATACGATCTTTTCCATTATCACATTATCTTTTTATCATCTTTTACACAACTTTCTGGTTTCTTATTCCCTTTTTACCACACCCAACTTTTTATTCTTTTCTTTTATTCTTCCTCTCTTCAACTCATTTTGTATCACGTACCTCTATGATAGTCACCCTCAACTTAGCTGTTTGCCTAAGTCAAGGTGCACAGTATCCAAGGAGGACCAGGGCCAAAACAGGTTCATTGTGATGTAAAAGGGAAGGTGAGAGGTGTCATAAAAATAAATAGGCTAATTAGACTCAAAGTAGGGATCAAGAGATATTATGCACATAGGGAAGATCATTTTAGCTAAAGTGGGCTAAAATAAAAAACGGTCTATGATCCTTTCCTAACTCCTATCCTACGACCATGGCAAGACTAAAACGGTAAGTTCTAGATTCCATACACAACGGGAACTGAGTAAGACCTTACACACACAAGGCACACAAGTATCTCGCATATCACTACATATCCAGTTTATGCAATTGTTTAACAAAGGTTATTCAGTTGCCAGACTAATGCCACAGAAAGATACACCATGGTCACAAATAGATGCAATTCACTTAGTAATATATCAGACCAATGGAGAGGTGCTCAAAAATCACAAAAAAAGTCAACTGCCTTAGTTACTTATATTTCTCTTAGTCAACTACAACACACCACTAAACAAGCGCAATATGCCTAAACATGATGGCTCTACTAGGAACAAGACTCTGGGGAAAAAGGGAACGGAAACAAAAACCCCAGGAGGACATTAACACCCATAAGTATCCCCAACACCCTTAACTTAAAATCTTCCACTGTCCCCAATGCGTGAAACCAAAACAAGAGAGTTAGAAACATACCTGTGGCACCATGAGTGCAAAGATCTGATGTCAATCATATAATATGAATACAAATAACAAAATACCTTAGATTTCCTCCCAAGAAGCTCCTAATTTAGTATCGCAGCCTGACAACATCTAGTCATCCTTTATCCCTCCACTTTGATGATTTAAATTGTCTGCCCATCTTTTGATATTTACATCATTTAGGTCTATTGGGCAAATGTGAGGTCATGATAAGGAATTTTCTATCACGCCACTTCAAAGACTTGAACCGCTTTCCTAATTTTGCATCGAACTTTCGTGTGGGCTCATTGGGAAATGATGAGGATCTTAAAAATCTACTAAATGAATATTGATCTTTAAGCTTCTTGGATTTCAAGACTAGGGTTGTAGTATACCCTTTTGGAAAGATAAACTCCAAAATATAAGAATTTTTCTCCTCGTTTTCAAAATTCATCATTTGCTTAGGTGGTTCGACTTTCTTCACATCCACAAGCATAATGTTGAAAAATGGTTCGAATAAGGACTAACTCTCAATTCTGGAGTAGCGTATCTGTTAGTATCTTTACCCTAAAATGGACTAACTAGAGTCTTCACAAGTATTGTTCTTGATTTCTTCTTTAAATTCTAGTACCACTTCCTCATCTTTGGCATCTTCGTTCATGAATGGTTCGGTTGGTTGGGAAATATACAATGGAAGATCAAAATCAAGCTCATCATCAGTATAGGATTCTTGCTCCTCAACTTCACACTCTTCGATTATGTTAAATGACTCCATAGACAAGATATCATCAAAACCTAATATAGAAGAATGTTTTGAATAATTGACCTCTATATCCATCTGCTTAAGAATAATCGGCTTCATATCTTGACACATATCACATATGATATCATATGTTTCTTTCTAGAGATCCAACATTCGTTAAAACATAGCTTCAATGCCACTCTTACTAGTGCTTCATTCTTTCTTTTCTTGACCATAAGACCTATCAAACTCATAAGAAGAACTAGAATTTGGGTTAGCACAATAGGGGGAGGGTGCATTTGGGTAATCACTCCAATGTCCATCTCGACCGCCACATAAAGAACAATCATACTCCCGGTATGATGGAGATGGTACACAAATCTCTCTTCAAAGAGAATATCTACAATCTTGCCAAAAGTGAGGTCCGTCACAATATGGACATGGATCATCAAGATAAGATTTCCAACCACTAAGCTCATGTTCATTCCACAATGCCATAGTAATAAGTAAACTAAAATAAAAATATACCTAACACAAGAAATAAAATAAAACTAAAAACAAATATTTATAAGTTTGAATTCAAGCTAGTAGGCTAAAATTCCAAACCAACTCAATACGCCAAATTGTTCCCCGACAACGGCGTAATTTTTGATAATGCTCAAATTACACTCTTAAATGGGTGTAAGCGATCGTTACCAATATAAAACCCAACTAGGTTGGGGTTGAATCCTACAAGGAACAATGTGATTGGCGATTAAACTAGTTTGAAACTAAAGCTACAAGTTAAATTCAAACAATCGATATAAAAAGATAAAATGGGGGTTTCGTAGATTAGCAAATAATTTTTTTGGTCACTTTAATTTTAGTGTTTGTCAATAAAGAGTTTATGAAATAACCAGAATTATGTTCACTAGGTCTTACGGTACATGACAAATGCCAAAATTTACTCAAGACTCTCACGGTGGTTAGGATGACAAGCTATCTCTACCGATAATATGCTCGAATGTCTCTCGACCTATTCAACCATCTAATTTCCTAATCCTCTCAAACTTAGGGAATCGCAACTCACTGCCAAGATTTTACCTTAGGTTAATCAACCTTGTTACAATGCTAATTATTAAACGAAGCCTTTCCGAGTCCCTATCGATAATTCACTTCCTACTACTTATGATTTCTTTCTTAAGCAAACCAGAGTAGGTACGCCTATTGTTTGCAAACAATAGACATAAGTTAGAATATTAGAATTACCAAGAAATACTAACACCTATTAAGCCTTGAGTAATTAATCAATACCTATCATGACCTAACCCTATATTCTATAACCTAGGTTAAGAGTGCTTAACCACTCATGATGCAGGAAATAAGTACACAAGTTGAATTCATGATTCAAAATATTAACTTACAATAATGAAGGAAATCAAAAGTGTTATTTCAATTGAATCACAAGGCGAACCACCAAAATATTTGTCTTTGAGAGAGAGAGAAGAAAAGGTCGTATGTTGTAGGATATGTCAATCAATAATGATCGAATGAATTAAAAAAACCTAAAACAAGGCTTTAAATAGTTAACCCTAAATAAGAAAATAAAATTAAAGTTTAGATTTTCTTCGGAATAGATGACGACGCTTGTAATGGCCTATTAGGAGTTTGATGACCTATCACGTACGTCGTCAGATTCTCTTTAAGTTTGGCTTTTGCTGTCTCAGGCTGACGGCAAAAATGATGTCTTATTAGGAGTCTGACGATGTGTCATGGATGTCATTAGCTCCTCTTCCATTTTGAGAACTTCTGCCTAAGGTTGATGATGATCCTGACCCCTTATCACAACTCTAACGCCTTATCATGACACACCGTCACAACGTTACAACAAATCTCATTCTCTGGTTAAGGTTGATGGCATCCTTGACAGCCTATCACTAGGATGATGATGTGTCATGGATGTCGTCGGCCACATTTTGTTCTTCATTTGCTTCCAATTTTATGTTTTATGCTTCCTTTATTTGTGGTTCCCCTTCTTCTCTACTTATACTGCAAAATCAAAGTAAACTAATTAAAAACGACTAAAGTTACTCAAGACTTTGAAATTATTTAGAGTTAAAAGCTTTAAATATGTTAGCATAGGCTCACACATCACCCCTTATAACCTACGATGGCAACATAGATTTGGAACTTTGGGAATTCTAATAAAGGACTCAGTCCTAACTGATGGGTGAGCCTTTATCCCTGTGTTTACTCGGTGTTAAATACTACTCCCAACTAAATGACACTGATAACATATATATATATATATGTATATATGCTGAACATAAAGATATTCTAAAAATAACAATGCATGTGTAATTTGAAGTTCTCAAGAACATGTAAATTGATGTATGTATGAATTCTTTGGTATCGGGTGTTCGTAACCCTGTAGCTCTGACTAATGCAATAGTGGCCTCATTTTTTTGCACTTAATAAAGGTTTAAATCAGAATGATTCAGACTTCAGATCATTAAGTGAATTTGTTTTTTGTTAAGATTTTGTCTCATAATAGATCTGAATAGGTCTTAATCATTCAGATCCAGAACTAAGTCTTAGTCATTAACAGCTATTCTTATGTTGGATAATATTCACTACCACTCTATCAATAATCATCAGTCACCACCACTAACCACCTCTGCCACCACCACCAATGTCAACCACAACCTAGCCACCAACCACCTCCACCATCACAACTAACATTAAAAGTCATAATAACTACTAACCACTATTTTCAGTTGCTTCCATATCTACCACCTCCATTATTTTAATTATATCCACTAGTATTACCACTGTTAATTCTAACACGAACGCCAATGCCAACTCCAATGAAACCACCACTATCGGCCAATACGAACTACTAACCAACTCATCTATCCCAACTAGTGCCACCACGAACTACCACTAACATATTATCATCAACATCCACAAATTCTTTAGCTACCACCACCACCATTGTCACCGGTATCACCACCTTTACTACCACTTCCACCACCATCATTGCTACAGTATATCTCTACTAATAATCATCTAACAGAATCACCCACTACCACCAAAACATCGTGAACTATCATGCATTTATTTTTAAGATATCGCAATCAACACCTCCAACTACTAACATGAACCAACTTCACTTACTACTACCACCATTACCAATCGCCACCATCATAACTTTCACTACAATACCAAATATCTCTACAATCAAAACTATCACCACCGATATTATCATTACCACCACCACAACCATAACAAACGTTCTCCATTATTACTAACAAATATAAAAAAAATTCAATCAAATAATAATTTTATTATATTAAATCAAATATTTTTCAACTATATAGTTACTTTTTATTTGATTTATATTTTTGTCATATATTCAAATATATAATTTTGTAAATTTGGATATTTAAAAATAAATAGTCTTAACTAGTCAGTTTGCAGATCTGAAAACAACATCTTAATTATTCTGATTCAGATGTCTGGATCTTAATAAAAACAAAGAGAGTCTGAATATGATAGTATTAAAAATTGATCATAATAGGGAATTTCATAACTAAAGCCCAAAAATCAACAACTTAACAATATAAAGATATATTATTATATTGAGTATGGAAGGATTCTTAAACTTATAGGAAACACATATTAATGGTTTAATTCAATAAATAAACTGAAGGATTCTGAAACTCATGTTTTTCATGGAACCCTATACTTGAAGGGTGAGTTGAGGAAATCTTTTGGACTCAATTGATGGAAGGAACCCATTAATGAAAATCCCACATACCTAAAGATGAAATCCTTAGAGAATTCTGTATATTTTGAGCTTGATATTGAAGAACCCTAATCTTGTCTTTGGAGAGAGGAAATTGCCCCTTTTTCTAAGTGTTGAATGGGTTTTTGAATTTATGAGAACTTAGGAGAACATTAACCCCAATAATCAGCCTTGGGATACTTAAAAGGACGTAGCTTTGGTGTTTAAAAAGTATGAAAATACCAAATAATCCTTTTAAATATGTTAAGAAATTTTTTGAAAACAGTCGCGACAGCTTATAGGGTCTGGTCATGAGTCGTGGCCTAGAGTCATGACCAGAGGACCTAAATCTTGGCTCCTTACTATTATGGCAGTGAATCCTTATAAAAACACATGTAGTATAATAAGTGTCGTCATGAATATTGTAGTCAAGGGGCTAATTCCTTGGTTTCGTACTATTATGATGGTATGTCTACCAAATGACTTATTTAGAAAGATAACTAGTCGTATGTTTGACTCACCGTCAGTGGACTGTAATCCTTATTACCTAACTATCATGACAAAGAGTCTTCTTGATGACTTATATTGCCTGATAATGAGCCAACGTCATTGGACGCTTTGACAGTTCCCTAGTCAATTAGCCATAACTTTTTATGCTGCTATTGAATTATAGTGAGACTAGTGGCATTGGAAAGCTGATTAAATTATCTATATCTTAATGGGTATAGAGATTAAAAAACTTGGGGTATTAAAAAAGAATTCGTTGTCAAATATAGAACCTAACAAAGGTTGGGGTCAAGCCTATAAGGAATAGGCCGAATTTCTTTCACAAACTTGCTGAAGTAGCTGAAAAGTGCAGAAAAGTAAATGACAGGATATTATGAAAACAGTAGCAGTAGTAACAAATCTTTATTACTTTAGGTTGAAACCAATATGAGATAAATACTAGGATTGTGCTCCCCCTGATTTTATAACTCTGTAGACTTATCACGCACGTCAAACTATCTCAATGTATTGCATGCAAAATTTTACAAGTTATGTATGACCAACCATCTTGTGAATGCCTTTGGTAAATTTGACTAATCACCTTTTGTGTCTCAGAGTGTCGTCTTACTAATGCTTGTCGTAGATTCCAGATTGACTATTACCTTTTGGGTTTCAAATTAATTAGATAAAGGTTGATAGCTTAAAATTACTATTGTTATCTTCTTTTCCTAATATCAACCTCTCTTTTCATGTAAGTATCGAATACATGTAGGTTCTTAACATCTTCTATCACTAAGAAAGCTATCAAACTGAAGAAGATGACAATACATGTTAGAACATCAATCAAGAATGACTTTGCACTTCCACTACTTCATTATTCCATTAAGGTTCCCACAACCTAGTTAGGTGTTTTAGCCACTCATGATCGCAAAAAAATACATTGAATTCATTGAAAAAAGTATATGAATAATCTTACAATATAATAAGAATAAAAACTAGAATCTCAAATTAATATCTGATCGTAAAAACCAATAATAAGGATTCCAAGATCAAAAATCGAATCTAAGAATCAATATAGTGTCGTAAGTATAAAGAGTGTGTAAACTTATAACAAAACATCAATAGGGAATTTATTGAATACATCAAGAACCTAAAAACCTAACCAAAATGAAAAAGGAAAACTAAGTCGACAACTACCTACAAACCCACTTACAGCCATGGGTACTACCTATGGACCCTAGGTAGGTCATAGGTCTTAACAGGATTCAGAAACTTTTAGAACTTCCACTTATTGAGGTACCTACGAGGATCGTAGGTGACACTTACACTCCTATACATGCCTTTATAGGTATCGAGGCGAAACTTAAGATATTCAGGAACTTGCTCTTTCACTTACAAAGGGACCTACATAGGACATAAGTCTCACTTATGGCCCATAAGTGGGTTCATAAGTGGTCCCTCTACATATTTCAACTTATTTTAATCCATTTTTTCTCCAGAACCTTGTTTCCTACAACACAAACACAAAAACATATCACGTCTAATAAAAAGTAACTAAGTACTTATATATTTTTCAGTTTTAAGCATTGATAGTTCCATGAAACCATAGCATATCAATAAGGTGATCCGCTCCGACGTCCACTCAGGAATGGGTATCCTCTGCATCTTACTACCCGATTGTTAATGCTCAGACTTCATATGTTGACAATTTAAACATTTAGCCATGAACTCTATAATATCTTTCATCATATCACCACAGTAATCATATTGCTTCAGATTATGAGACGTCTTAGCCTTTTCTAGATGAATGGAGTACCTCAAACTAAGATCCTACTGTAAGATCAACCTAATCTAACCACAAACTGTAGGCACACTGACGTATCCACTAATACATAAAACACCATTGGAATCAGTATATGTCACCTTTAGTTTGATATTCAACACATTATCACGAATCACCCTCAATCTCTTGTAAATAAATTAAAGTGACCAAATTTTCTCAATCAAAGAATACCTAGCCTTAATAAAGGCCAAAATAAGTTCGAGTGCTAAAATATCAAGTCAAACCAACTGGTTAGCTAAGGACTCCTCTAGAAACAATGGATTCTCCAGTGTCAAAAGATGAGTTAAACTCTCCTTACCCGTCACCTTTCAACTCTAGTCATCCACTACTACATTAGCCTTGCTCGGATGATAAATGATTATAAGATACAGTCCTTAAGCATCTCTAGATATCCATGTAATATCATATTAAGATCTCACTAGATGAAGAAGTATTGAAGGCTACAATAATTTAAAATGATCTCACAATGGACTCCATACAAAAAGTGTCATCACAATTTTACCATAAATACCACTTTGGCCAACTCCAAATCATAGAATGGCTAATTCTTCTCATGAGCTTTCAAGTATCGAGAATCATAAGCAATCACCTTACCTTTCTGCATCAGCACAACACCCAAAACAACTTCAAAAGCATCACAAAACCAGGTAAAACCTATGCCCTTTTTAGGCAAGGTCAAAACATGAGTCGAAGACAATAATTCCTTGAACTTTTGAAAGCTCTCTTCATATGCATCCAAAAACTAAAAAAAATCTTATTCTGAGTCAACTTGGTCAAATGAGCAGCTAGAAAGAGAAATGCTACCCAAAATATTTATAATAGTCTACTAATATAACAAAGCTCTAAATCTTTGTAGGAGAACTGGGTCTAGCTCAATCTCAAACAATCGTTATCTTTTGCGGATCGACCCTAATACAATCTTTGGTCACACTATGACCCAAAAGAGAAATAAAATGCAACTAAAACTCACACTTGGAGGACTTTTCTTAAAACTTATCATCTTACAACCTCTAAATTACTGTCCTTAAGTGCCTTACATAGTGAACATCCTTCTTGGAATAAACAAAGATATCATCGATGAATACAATCATGAAACAATCTAAATAAGGTTGGAATACTACGTTTATCAAATTCATAAATGTTACAAGGGCATTAGTCACCCAAAAGACATGACCAAGAACTCATAATGACCATACCACATTTTAAAAGTTATCTTTAGAACATCTGAAATTCTAATCCTTAATCGATAGTAACAAAATATCAAGCCAATCTTAGAAAATATTGAGGCACCCTGAAGTTGATCAAAAAAATTATCAATGTGAGCAGGGGATACTTGTTCTTGATGTTCACTTTGTTAGTTGTTGATAATCAATATACATGCTCATAGTCTATCCTTGTTTTTCATGGTCAATATAGAGGAACTTTACGGAGGCATACTAGATAGAGTGA
Organism: Capsicum baccatum var. pendulum; assembly: GCA_030864225.1. NCBI lineage: Eukaryota > Viridiplantae > Streptophyta > Magnoliopsida > Solanales > Solanaceae > Capsicum > Capsicum baccatum. The sequence continues at coordinate 89,684,567 of CM061560.1, read as the reverse complement.
AAACCTTAACAACCATATCTTGTAATTGCGTTATCAATTCCTTTAACTTAACTAGGTCCATCCTATAAGAATTGGTGTTCGGATCCATATCAATGGAAAAATCAATATCACATTGTGGAATCATTCTAGGTAAGTTTGAAGGAAAAATATCTTGGAACTCTCTAACCCCTCAAATAGAATTTAAGTGAGGTGGTGAAGTAACAATAGTATCACATACAAAGGCCATATAATAAAGACGCCCTATTTTTACCAAGTAAAAAGCATGTAGAAAAGATACAACCCTGTTCGAACCCAAATTGGAAGTAGCCTTCCGTGCTAATCTTGGCATATCGAATAAGATAAAGTCATGGTTTTGCCATAGCAATCCAACACTGCCTGGCAGGAAGATAACCAATCTTATGTCGTGCAAAGTTCATGACACATGATTAGTACAGTTGACCCACTACTAAAGAATCTCCCTACGGGGGTGGAAACATGAATAAGCATAGCAAGAGACACATATATAGTATCAAAACGAGTATAAAAATATATACACGCATAGGATAATGTAGACCATGGTCAAATAATACAAAATTTGAACAATGTCAAATAAATATAATATTTGTAATAACTGCATCAGAGGCCTCTACCTTCAATCTCCTAGGGATAGCATAATACTAAACACGCCTGCTCACGACTGAGCAACCCTGCATTTACTACCATAAGCTCCCCGAGGACTACCTCATACACATCTAGAACCACCCTTATCACTCTATAACCCACCATTAATCATAGATATAGGAGTGGATAAAAATTAAAACTAAGAGCCCTACAGGACCCAATGCATGTTGAGGTCACTCTCTTGTGTAATGGTCAGGCTCATGGCATACAAAACACTCACTACTACATTAAATGCACTAAGAAGGCCCAAAAGTACTAGAACACCCATTCTACCTTAAATAACTAAAACTAGAGCCTTTACCTGCATAACCTAATCTCTAGTTATCTAAAGTCCCCAGAACCAGAGACATACTAACCAAACTCTATAATGTTGTCGGAATGAGTCTACCATGGTAACTGTGAGGACCTCTGGCAGATAAATCCCTACCTCGGGACATATAACCACTAAATTTAGCCCATCAGCAGACCCTCTTTCCACCACAACTCTGGATGCCCTGGCAAATTGACTCAACCAACTTAGTATGCTCTATGATGCTAGATAAAGAACCACCCAAAATCACAAGATGAGTTGTCATCAATTGATAATAACATACCATACCCTAAGAAAAACTTCCTGATACTCTCTAACTTAGTGGAAATACTAGAAGTGGCATGTATGGATAGTGTAAGAAAGCATGCCTTATACTCTGCAACAATCGTGGAGCCCTATGCCAATTGATTAAACTCATCTCTAACCTGATCTCTCAAACTATAGTTCATAAACCTCCCTAGACTAGCCTTAGAAAACTGGTTCCATGTCATAGTAGGAGAGCCCAATGGTATACAACTTGAAAGCAACTTCTATGTCTTCCTAGCCACATTAGTCAAATCGTAGATAGTGTAGGAAACACCAGAAACTCAAGAGAACTAAGGTTATCAACCTCTTCTGGCAATTAAGTAGAAACTCTTAAGTATCCTCTCCAATACCACCACCAAATTTTTGATGATCCAAGAAGATGAATTTCTCAAACCTCTGTAAATCATCAAAAAACATCACAATACCCAAAGAAACAAAAATAATAGTGCTCTAGAAGTCAAAGTGTCAATATGTCTATACCAATAGAGTCAGAAAACCATAAGTAAGAGCTTTCATTTGAAGTTAAATACCTCCAGGATTTTCAGAACGAACCAACATAGTTAATGGAATACCAGTCTGGGGAATGCTATCCAAATGGCCCAATAGATGAATCAACAAATCCTATAACACTGGGTACCAACTAAACTTGAGGGGCCTGTGTTGTTCTTGAACCCTCTATCTGACAATCCTCATCATCATAATAAACCTCAGGCTCGGGAGAAGCTGTATTAGCTTGACCTCTAGCTAAAGCAAATCATTGTGATGGGGCTCTACCTCTAGCTCAACCAGATTGCCTTCCTCACACCTGATTGGGACTCTAATTTTGGGTGCTAGCTCATCATCCTTAATATCTCTAGATCTAGTTCTCATCATTTGCATAGAAAAGAAAGGAATACAATTCAGAGTATTAGGCATTAACAACCCACACAATAAGGAATTACTTTAGAGAAGTTTTTCCAAAAGATATCTTATAGCCTCTAAAAGTAGATATGACGTCAACATATTAATTTGCAAGACTCTATTACACATATTGTTCTATTAGTTATGAGAGCAGTAAATCTAGTGCTCTGATACCAATAGGTCATGAACCAAAGGTTGAAATCATGAGGGAACCAACCTCAATCTAGCCTTGGTAGGTAAGCTAAAAACCCTCAAAATATAAGAGGAATTGAGATATGAAGAAATAACATAAACAAGTCTTCTAAAATAAAGTTTGGCCACAATACTCAAATAATAGGAATATTTGAAAGAAACATATTTAATCCCCAAAACTCGGTATCATAAGTATAGAGAGCATCTAGAATAATACTAAAATCTAAAGTACATAAAAATCTATCTCTGATATAAGTAAAGATAAGATAAATAGGATGAGGTTTGAAATTTACCTCTTAATGATTGAGATTGCCAATACCGTAGAATATGTCTCTTATAACACAAGTTAGCCACTACGATTTGCACTTATAATGGGATCTATAGTAAAAAGGCATAGAAGTAGAAGTAAACACAATCCACTTGTACTTAGTAGGCATCAAAGGCCATGTTGACACCTAATTTTGGCCATCCACGACTAAGATTGATTCTAAGTTTCTTTGAGTCTAAATAAAATTAAAATATTTATTTTATCCAGATAAAGGCTTTATAAAATATTTAGTTGGGTTGATTTTTTCATTTAAATGAAGAATACATCTCCATATTTATGTCACGACCCAAACCATGGCTTAAACATGCTGGGTATCTGAAGCCCACCATGAGTCGTAGACTACCCCCTTAGCCTAACTCCTGAACACCATAAGGATAAATAGAAAAAGACAATCATATATATAGAAATGAAAGTAGATACGACAAACACACTCTAAGTATCATAACCAACATCCAACCCACATATGTCCACAAAAGCCTCTTAGTACCAAAATACCAAATGGATAGGGACATGCCTCCGATCATGACAATGGAACTCATAAATTCCAAAAAATTAGAAAGAAACCTAAGGAAATATTAAAGCCATAATAAAAGCAATGAAATGTTTGACCTTTTAGAAGATGGAGGCTCACCACTTAAGAGAGGACCAAACAAAGAACCACACCACCTAACACTGCATAGGAGTAACAAAAGAACACTAGGACCCTAAATTAGGAAACGATGTAGCGTATAGGTATAGTCAGTGGGATAAGCATCAGAATGTAACTCAAGGAAAGTGATAAAATAATGCCATGTCCAAAACCAATCAGAACCACATGCACATATTTATATATATATATATATATATATATATATATATATATATATATATATATATATGTTAGGATAGGGTACAAGATTATAAAAATGAGATTTAAAAATAATTAACCAAGACTGTGTAGCTCTATCCATCCTAAGGGAACCCATAGGCTATATGGGTTCAGCTCTTCTATGCTGAAAGGTCCGCAATGCATGTTAGCCGCACGAACTAAGGAAAATCTAAGGGAAGTCCAGAGACACCAAGGCTCCAACCATCCAATATATATATATATTGTGTAAACTATGCACACAGTCATAATGACCCCCACGCCAAAATATATGGCTTCCATTATTGGTCCCTCGGGGCCTCCACCTTCACGGTGAGCTGCACAACCCCCTTAAAGCCTAAATTAAAACCATTATACAAAAAATACAAACCACAAACCGAGGAGTATTTTATTAAGTCATAGACCATTAGTATCGTTACACCAATTATTCTTGCATAATGAATCCAGTTATGCCATTCTAATACCAATTAAACCAATTGAATTCCAAATTCTATTTTTAAACAAAATCATGGCCACCAAGGCCTTTCAAATCCATTTTAATCCATTTTCCAATAAAATAATGCAGTAGTTCTAAAAGTTGGTCAAAACATGCAAATTCTACATTTAAAACCAAATTTCATTAAGGTTGGTTAAGGATATTTCCATTATCAAGCCAAAATCCAACAATTTTGGGAAACCCTTGTTCCCCTTTTTTAAATTCCCATAACCATACACCTATTCAATTCAAAATCCCAAATTTAAAGGATGAATATCATATTTTAAACATGGGGAAGCAATTCCAAGAGTAAACAATCCAAAATCCTCAACCCAATTAGAAACTCATAATTAAATTCACATGAACAATAATTAAATATGTGAATTTATATAAATAAGGTTAAGGAGGTGAGACATTCCTGAAACACCAATAAATTTGGAGAAAAAAATACCAACTGAAGCCTAGATGAATAAGATTTTGAAACCCAAGCTTTCTCTTTACTTTAAAAGTTTTAGAGGAGAGAATAATGTTTATGATTAGGTAAATGATTAAATATAGACCCTTTGGGGTATTTAAGGTCATGGGATACTAGTTGTATAAGAGAAAAAGACCAAAATGACCGTATGAAAATTTGTAGGAAAAGTTGTCACCATTTGTTACGGGTCAAGTATTAACTCGTGGTGACTGGTTATGATTCATTTCCTGGACTCATAGTCTATGCAACAACTCAGGGAAACCATACTATTATGGTCATGAGTCCCTCACCATGACTCGCAACCTCACCTACGACTCGTGGGGGTCTAGCCTGATAAAGAAAGTTGCCTCGAGAACTTTAGTGGTCAGTAAACAAGTAGCACCATATGACTCATGATGAGTGATAATGACTGGTCATATGAGACATTGCCTGGGTGGTGTTCAATTCTGCAATGAAATATCGAAGTCTAAAACCTGGGGTGTTATGTTACCCCTATCCCCAAGGATCATTCATTTTCGAATAGGGAGTTAGGACATCACTTGGCACTAAAATGAGAAATAATACACATGCAGCGAAATGACAAATTCAAAATTTTACAAAAAAGAGAATGAGAGTCATACCTCAAGCAACCAAAATAGTTGTTAACCTTCATATCTTCTTTAACTTCCCACGTAGATCTTTTGGTTCCTCCGAAGAACTTCACCGAAGCCACATCCATTATCTTAACCAATGGACTTTCCTATCCAAAATCTCTATCGGGACTTTCTCATAAGACAAGGAGTTTATAATTCAGACATCCTCCATGGGAACAATCAAAGAAGGTTCATCCACATACTTCTTCAACATTGACACATGGAACACAAGATGAATAAAAGTCGTACTTGCAGGAAACTCTAATTCAATGGCTACATTCCCAACTCTCCTTATAATATGACATGAACCAACATAAGAGGGACTGAGTTTTACCTTCTTTCCAAACCTCATCACTCTCTCCATGGATGAGATCTTTAAGAACAACCAATCATTAACCTCAAATCTAACTCCCTTTTTCTTACATTTGCATAAGACCTTTGGTGACTTTGTGCGGTCTTAATACTTTCTCCAATCACCTTTACTTTCTCCATGGCTTGGTGAACCAAGTCAGGACCAAACAACCTAGCTTCACCAACCTCAAACCATCCAATAGGAGACCTACACCTCAACCTTAAAAACCCTCAAAAGGAGCTACCTAAATTCTCTATTGATAACTATTATTGCATGAAAATTCAATAAGAGGAAAGTGATCAACCCAAAGACCTCAAAAATCAATCACATGGGCCCTTATCATATCTTTTAAAGTCTGAATAGTTTGCTTCTCTTCTCTATCCATTTGAGGATGGAAAGAAATTCAAAGGTTCACCCAAGTACTCAAACCTTAACAAACACCAAAAGTGAGAAGTAAATTGTATGCCTCGGTCTAAACTAATGGAACTAGCGCACCATGAAACTTTACTATCTCTTGAATAAAAAACTTAGAATAATCTTCTCTTGAGTAGTTAGTTCTAGCAAGCAAGAAATAGCGAACTTATTCATCCTATCCACAGTACCCAAATAGAATTGTACTGATTGTGAGACCGCGGAATACCCATAATAAAATCTGCATTGATCATCTCCCACTTGCACAAGAGCAACTCTATCACTTAAGACATGCCACATGGCCTTAAGTATTCCTCATTAACCTACTGGCAGACCATACACTTAGCCAAAAAAAATTCCACCTCTCTCTTTATATTGATCCACCAATATATTTCCTTCAAGTCATGATACAACTTAATCAAACCTAGATGAATGTTATATCTGAACTCATGGTCCTCAATCAAAATCCTTTCTTGCATCCTATAAACATCATGAACACACAACCTACCTTGATACCTCAATTTTCAATCGCCCCCAATCTCAAATTCCATAACCTTTTGCTGACCCACATCATCCTTAATCTGCATAAGTATGGGATCGAAGGCTTGTTTATCCTTCAACTATGCACTAGGAGATGATTTAACTAGTACTTGAGTAATGACTCTCCTATCCTTAGAGTCAAAAACATGAACTCCCAAGTTAGCCAACCTATCAAAGTCCTTGACCAACCCTCTTTTCTCTTTATAACATGGGATAAGCTCCCTATAATGACCTTCTAAAAGCATCAGCAATAATGTTATCTTTACTTGGATAATAATAAAGGCTCATGAGATAATCCTTAAGCAATTCAAGCCACTCGCTATGCCATAGATTCAAATCCTTCTGTGTGAACATATACTGCAAGCTCATATAGTTTGAATAGATATCCACATTCACCCCATACAGATAATGATGGAAAATATTTAAAGTAAAAGCATAGCTGCATACTCTAAGTCGTGAGTTAAATAATTCCTCTCATGAACTTTAAGCTGCTTTGAAGCATAAGCCACAACCCTACCATGTTGTATCAATACATAACTCAGTCCTATATGGGATGCATCAGAATACACCACAAATCCATCAGTACCCTTAGTTAAGGTAAAAAATGGTGTCAAAGTCAACTTATCCTTCAACTTCTCAAAACTACCCTCACAAGCATTGAACCGCAAGAACTTTACCTTTTTCTAAGTTAACTTAGTCAATGGATCAACAATGGATGAAAAACTATCCACAAACCTCCTATAGTACCCCAGACAAGCCCAAGAAGCTAATAATGATAGTTGGAGTCATAGATCTAGGCCATTTCTTAACTACATCAACTTTCTTTTGATCCACCTTGATCTCTTCACTAGAAATAATATGCCCAAGAAAAGTCACAATATTCAGCCAAAATTCACACTTAAAAAAATTTAGCATATAGCTTCTGATCCACAAGTGTCCGCAACACAATCCGAAGATGATTGGCATAATCCTCCTCACTCTTAGAATACACCAATATTTCATCAATGAAAACAATAACAAACAAGCCCAACAACTAATGGAAAGTTCGATTCAAAAGATCCATGAAAATAGTTGGAACATTAGACAACTCAAATGACATAACTAGGAACTCATAATCACTATATTGGGATTAGAAATAAGTCTTGGGAATATCAACCTCCCAAATTTTCAGCTAATGGTAACCTAAATGAAGATAAATCTTAGAGAAACACCTAGAACTCTAAAGCTAGTTGAAAATATCTTCAATCCTAGGAAGAGGATATTTATTCTTCATCATTACGTTATTCAGCTGACAATATACACATCAAAAGAGACCCATCTTTCATTCACACAAAAGGCATGAGAGCATCCCACAGAGAAATACTAGGATGGATGAAACCCTTATCAACAAGATCTTTTAACTGCTCTTTTAGCTTCTTTAACTCAAGCGAAGCCATTCGATATGGAGAAATAGAGGTAGGATTAGTATTTAGTAGAAGATTAATCCCAAAATCTATCTCCATAATGGGAGGAATTCCAGGAAGATCATCGAAGAACACTTTGGGAAACTCATTAACCATAGGGACTGACTGCAATGGGGGACCTTCAAACTTTGAATCCTTAACCTAAACTAAATAATATAGAAACCTTTTGGAAATCAACTTCTAGGCTCTAAGAAAAGAAATAAACCTCCCTTAGGGTACTAAAGAACTACCCTCCTATTCGATCACCGATACATTAGAAAATTAAAGACTAACTTCTTGCATAGCACGAATAAAGCCAATCCATCCCCAAGATCACCTTATAATATACCATATCCAGCTCTCTATCATATCCACTAATGTCTCCTTATTATGAATAGACACCACAGAACCCCTCTAGATTTTTCTAGTAATAATAGAATCACACACTAGAGTAGGCACAGAAAGTGAAACATTCCTAAATGTCTTGTAGCCTCTTTCTTATGAGTGTGGCATGCTATACACCTTAAAAGAGACTCTACTCGACATGGATTTGAGGACTCCCAATTTACTATGAACCTAAAGCTCTGAAACCAACTTGACACAACCCTATTAGGGGACTTATCATAATGGACATCCAATGTCCAACCAGGACCAGGGACCACCTACTGTTACCCAACCGAACAACCATTAGCATAACTTGAGTCGGTAAAGTACTTATCAATTAGAATGATACCATAACCAAATAAGGACTAAATTTTGGATAGGTCTGTTCCTATACCAACCTTACTAACTCATGTCATCACACCAAATCGTACCTACTAAACCACCAAGCAAAACCAATACCGAAACAAGGGCCATAAACCAAGCTAAAATAAAATAAGATAAAAAATATAATATGATTAATTCCAAAATAAAACATGATGGAACAGTGAGAAATTATGTCTAATGATGTCAGCCCCATTTTTAATGCCAATATTAAGGCCGACACCAACACCGATCCCGCTTATTCTAACCTATAGCAGTACAATAAATCATATAACCAAATAAGAAAGAATATTAGGTTGTGACATGCCCCCAACCATAGCTAAAAATAATATCCAAAAATAAACCAAAATGTCTAAAAATATCCATAACATGAAATTGAGCCTTCCTAAAAGATGGAAGCTCACCACTTTAATCCAATAACTATCCCCGAGTCAATCCATATTTAGGAGGAGTAGAATGGTTGGTTCCTACATAGTGTGGGTATACAGTTGCCCGAAGATGGGTTAGCGAGTGATCGCTAGCATGAACTTAGGATAAGGATAAAATAATGCCATTTATAAAACCAAGTAAAACCATCCATATGCATACAATCATACATATATATATATATATATAACTTTGCCGATAAAGGGAATCGGGTTTAGAATGCCATTAAAACCTTCACTTGAGCTGTGTAGCTTAGCCATCCTAAACCACCCACGAGATATATGGGTTTATCTCTCCCTAATGAAAGGGCCCTAATGTGTGAACTCATACGACTAGGGAGTAAAATCTGGGATGACTAGTAAATCCCCCAATATAAAGTGTGACATCATCCACAGGGTCATCAAGACCAAACCTCATATCGATAAATATGAGTTTCCAATTTTGGTCCATCCAGGACCTTCACCTTCCACGGCATTACTACATACCCCGCCATTATTTCCCAATTAAAACCATTACTAAGAATCAATCTATTAACCATTTATTAACCAAGACCATTAGTAATGGTTTCGTCATACTGACTATACTTGCAAATTTTTTCCATAGCCAACCATATATAGGTTTAAGGGGTTCCATGCACCCTTCGTGATTTCTACTTAACAAAAACTATGTCTACCATGACCTTTTAAATCCTTTTAAACCATTCATACTATTTAGGGTTCCATTACCAAGTTTAAATCATGCATAAGTTCTATTAAAAACCAATATTATAATGAAAAAACTGTTAAAGGCACTTTTTCAAACACATTAGGGGGCATAGTATTTCCAAAACCAAAGTCTATGCCAAAGAACCATTCCCATGGAACCAATTATCCAAAACCACTATTAACAGATATAAAAGCATAATTAAAACTTAGGAAAGCCATAGCCAAACATTTATTACCAAAACCCCCAAATCATATTTGAAAACCTAAAATCATACAACAATAAAATCATGATAACATTTTATCAAAACTATGTCTTAGTTGGAAATAACAATGAGGGAAGACAACATGACTTAATTGACAAAATAGATAGAGAGAAATCGCCAAAAAAGATCCCCAAATTAGTCCTCTAGTTGAAACCCTTGCTTTCTTGGATAAAAGCTTTGGATAGAATTATCGAGTATCTAGAAAAAGCTTCTAAGTATTAACGAAAAGAATAATAGGATGAATAATCTCCCAAGTGAGTTAAAAGTCGTGGAACATTATTAGGATAAGTGGGGAAAGGTCCCGAATACCACTACTTCAGTTGCACAAAAATCCCATCAAGGGGTACGACTGACCCTCACAAGTCATGCCCTTCGATACGAGTGGTACCCAGCCATCCTATCCGAAGCCGTAACCTTTAAACCCAACACTGTCCAGTGTATGACTCATCTTTCACAAGTCATATTGACAACATAGGATTTGTACCATTCACCTGTATCCCTGGAAAGATAGCATAACAGAAAGTTTGAACACTGACAACCATACGAGTCCTGGGTATGACTCGTACCCTGGATTACGGCTCCCGGTGAGCCACTCGTAATTATATCCAACTTAAGTTACCAAGTCTAAGGTTAAATAAAGGAGCCAAATGATCCATATCAAACTATATGACTCGTACCACCAAGTAGTACCCATTCCAGTGACAAAAATCCATCCCACCAACCAACACTGGTCAGCATACGACTAGACTATACCATTTGTACCTCAACATACAGATACCACCCATGAGTCGTATTGGGTACAAAGACCAGAATTCAAAGAAATTTTCTAAGGTCTAGAAACCATGGTGTTTCAGCCTCCCCTGCTAGGAACATTTTTCTCCGAATGATGGACAAGGTAGGGGTAACCACACACATGAGTCATTTAAATTATCAAATATATTTCTAATCTCTAACAAAGTTTGAAAACATATAGGGAAAGATATTAATATTTCCTTTAAAAAACTCAGAAAATAAAGATATTTTTAAGACACATACCTTCCTCATGAATCCCAGGAGCAGAAAACAGATGCGGATACCTGGACTTCATGTTCTTCTCCACTCCACACAAAGTTTCTTCCACCTTATGGTTCATCTATAGAACATTAACCTAAGCCACATCCTTGGTCCACAATTGATGAACCTGCTTATCAAATATCTCAACCGAGACCTCTTTAGAAGATAGAGAGTCAGAGATACCCAACCCTTCCAAAGAAATAATTGAAGAAGGATCACCAAGACACTACCTCAACATGGAGACATTAAATAATGGATGAACCGAGCTCAATCTAGATGGTAACTCTAACTTGTATGCAGCATTACCAATCCTCTTCAAAATCTCATAAGGACCAACATACTGGGGACTGAGCTTCCCTTTATTACTAAACCAAACTACCCTATTCATGGGAGATACCTTAAGGAAAACCTTATCCCGAACCTCAAATTCCAAGTCTCTACACTTAACATCTGCATAGGAATTTTGGCGACTTTGGGCAGCCTTAAGCCTATTCCAAACCACCTTCATCTTCCCCATATCCTGGTAAACCAAGTAAAAATTAAATATATCAGCCTCCCAAAGCTCAAATCAAACAATAGAATATCTACACCTTCTACGATAGAATGCCTTAAAAGGAGCCATACCAATACTAGAATAATAGCTATTATTGTAAGCAAACTCTACCAAAGGTAGATGCCCAACCCAATTGCCACCATAATCAATCACACAAGTTCGAAGCATATCCTTCAATATCTAAATAGTTCTCTCTACTTGTCTATGCGTCTTTGGGTTAAAAGTAGTACTCAGACTTACCATGGTCTCCAATCCTTTCTGGAAAGACCGCCAGAAGTGTGACGTAAATTTCATGCCATGATTAGAAATAATCAAAATGGGTACTCCATGCAGCTTCACAATTCCTTGAATATATAACTTTGCATAATCCTGCACCAAAAAGGCATCCCTTACTGGAAAGAAGTGAGCAGACTTTGTCATCTTATCCTTGATGACCAAAATCAAATCATATTGATTCCGAGATTGAGGAAGATCGGTAACGAAGTTCATATTGATTACCTCATATTTCCATTCGGGCAAAAATATCTCTTGATACAACCCACCAGGTCTTATGTGTTAAACTTTAACTTGTTGACACACAAAGCCCTTGTCTACAAAGTCAGCCACGTCCCTCTTCATACGATTCCACCCATATATCTCATTGAGATCATGATACATCTTTATGGAATCGGGATCAACAACATAGCGCTACTCATGTGCAACGTCCATAATCTTTTGACGCAAACCATCAATGTCAAGAACGCACAACTTTCCTTGGTTCCATAAAGTACCCTCTCTACTAATCTCAAACACTATCACCTTTTACACACCAACATCACCCTTGATTTTTATCAAGATAGGATCCAATACTCGATTCTCCTTAATCTCTACACCAAGAGATGATCAAACCACTTTTTGTACCATTATACCTCAGTTTTGGAGTCTAAGAGGCATGCTCCAAGATTAGCCAAGTGATGAATGTCCTTCACCAACTCCCGCTTTCCTTTTTTCACATGAGCCAAACTTCCTAATGATATCCTGTTAAGAGCATCAGGAACTATATCAGCCTTACCTGGGTGATAGTAAAGACTTATATCATAGTCCTTGAGAAGCTCTAGCCATTTGGTTTGCCTGAGATTTAGCCCCATTTGAGTGAACACATATTGTAGACTCTTATGATTAGAAAAGATGTCCATATGTTCACCATACAAATAATGCCGCCAGATTTTTAAGGTAAAAACCACCGCCAACAACTCTAAGTCATGAGTAGGATAGTTACTCTCATGTACCTTCAACTAACTGGAAGTATAGCCAATCACCTTCCCATTCTGCATTAAAACACAATTAAGACTTACCCGAGATGCATCACAATAGACCAAAAACCTATGATTGTCTTCCAATAAAGTCAGAATTGGAGACAAAGTTAGCTTATCTTTCAAATTTTGAAAACTCCCCTCACAAGAATCCTACCTAGAAAACTTAACCTTCTTCTGAGTCAACTTAGTTAAAGAAGTATCTATCGATGAAAAGCGTTCCACAAATAGCCTATAATACCTAGCATAGCCCAAGAAGCTTCGGATGTTAGTTGGAGTTGTGGGTCTAGGCCACCTTATAACCACAACCACCTTTTGCAAATCCACTATCATCTCCTTACTAGAAATAATATAACCAAAAAAAGTCACAATGTTCTACCAAAACTCATACTTAGAGAACTCAACATACAATTGTTGTTCCTTTAAGGTCTACAATACCACACGGAGGTGATTAGCATGATCTACCTCACTTTTGGAATAAAATAGAATGTCATCAATAAACACAATAACAAAGAGATCCAAGAACATCCTGAAAGCCCTGTTCATCAAATCCATAAATATCATTGGGGATTAGTCAATCCAAATGAAATAACCAAAAATTCAAAGTTCCCATATCGAGTACAAAAATCTGTCTTAGGGATATCCACCTCCCTAATCATAAGTTGATGATATCCAGATTGAAGATCTATCTTAGAAAAGAACTTGGCACCTTGCAATTGATCAAACAAATTATCTATCCTTGGAAGAGGATACTTTTTCTTAATTGTTACCTTATTGAAATGCCTAAAGTCAATGCACATCTAAAGGTAACCATCCTTCTTGCACACAAACAACACCGGTGTACCCCATGCGAATGCATTGGAACGAATAAACCCCTTATCCAAAAGTTCCTTAAGTTGCTCTTTGAGTTCCCTTAACTCAGCCGAAGCCATTCTATAAAGAGGAATAGATATTGGATAAGTATCCAGAACCAAATTAATACCAAACTTTATGTACCTATCCAGAGGAACACTGGGAAGATCATCCAAAAAAGAACTCAGGAAACTCATTTACCAATGGGACTAACTGAAAAAGATAGACCCTCAAAGTTAGAACCTTTAACCCAGAAAAAGTGATAAAGGCAACCTTTAAAGATTAACTTCTGAGCTCTAATATAAGAAATAAACCTCGCCCTAGGAGATAAGGAACCACCTCCCACTCTATAACTGGTTCACTAGGGAATTTAAAGATAACCTTAGAAGTCTGACTATCCAAGGACACGTAACAAAAGTGTAACCAATCCATCCCTAGAATAACGTCAAATTCTACCATATCAAGTTCAAACAAATCCATCAAAGTGTGTTGACCACTAACAGATACCACACCTCCCTATAGACTCTATTAGAAAAAACTGAGTCACCTATCTGGGTAACACAATAAAAAGAATTTGAAATAACCTCAGGATCAAAACCATACATACAACCACAAATGAGGTCACATAATAAAAATAGGACCCTGGATCAAGTAGATAATACACTTCTCGAGAAAAGATTAGTGACATACCAGTAACGACATCAGGTGATGCCTCAGATTACTATGGGTACACCAAAGAATACAATTTGTTTTGGCCAACACTAGAATCAGGTATAGTAATAGAAATAAATATGGCACCACCGGGTGCAGGAGCAGAAGATAAAGCCACCGGCTCCTTGTTTTCTCCTTTAGCAACCTTATTAACTAGATAATTCTTAAGCTGATGTATTGCCTAGACACACTTGAAGCATTTGTCCCTCCTTTCATTGTAATAACCCCAGTGACGATGATCAGAGAACCTAAAAGAAGGGAATAAAGAAATCGACTGACCACACTCACCTGAGATTGGCCACTCTACGCCCAAAAATTATCACCAACTTGGTGATGCATGTCACTTGATAGATTTTGGTAAAAAGTAATAGCAATAGAGAAGGATCCAAAAGTCCCCACTTATTTTTCTGCCATTTTTTGTCATCCCAACTACCTTGAGACTAAGCACCTCCCTAATCAGAATACCTACTCCTCTGCATGTTTTCTCTTCTCATCCTCTGCTTGCTACATATGAACAATCAACCTAGAAATGTCCATATCTTTAATCAGGAAAGTTGTCTTGCTTTCCAAGATAAAATCATGATTCAACCCAACAACAAACTTTCTCATTCTCACACTCATATCAGCCACCAAATGAGGAGCATACCTTGACAGTTAAAGAAACTTCAAGATATATTCCTTGATAGATGTTCTCCCTTGCTTAAGACTTACAAACTCCTCCATTTTTTCTTTGCTCAACTTTTGAGAAAATAAACAATCCAGAAAAGCTCAAAAAAAAGCATCCCATAAGGATAACTTCTACACATCTTCTCTATCCTTATCCCATTTTTTTTACCATTAGCATGCAACATCCTTGAGCTGATAAGATGTAAAGTTTACACCTTACATATTAGTGGGTTGAGTCACCCTGAATATCTTCTCCATTTCATTCAAGAAAACCTGAGGTCCTCCTCAACCCTTACACCATCGAAAGTAAGAGGATTCAGTTTCATAAAATGACCAACCCTTGTAGCCTCAGTAGATAACTCACCATACACATCCCGCTCAGCCTGAGCAGCAACTAATTTAGCAATAATATGAATAGACTAGCGAAATTCTGCATTAGTCACCTCACCCTAGGGAGAACTAGTAGCAACCAATGGAACTACAGACTTATTAGGGATAGGACCTTGAGATCAAAGGCGAACTCTAGACATAGGATGTACCCCATCAACATTATCCCCAGATGGGGATGAAGAGTGTCCTTGTGTTCCAGATCATTCAGGTATGATCAAAAAAGTGAACAACCAAGGATTAGGGAAGAATTCCAGGACTAAGACTCCAAGCTTGAAAATAAAATTTCAAGAGAGTGAAATACTTATAAATGGCATATACATACCTATTAGGGATAGGACCTTGAGATCAAAGGCGAACTCTAGACATAGGATGTACCCCATCAACATTATCCCCAGATGGGGATGAAGAGTGTCCTTGTGTTCCAGATCATTCAGGTATGATCTAAAAAGTGAACAACCAAGGATTAGGGAAGAATTCCAGGACTAAGACTCCAAGCTTGAAAATAAAATTCCAAGAGAGTGAAATACTTATAAATGGCTTATAGCCTCCCTCTTATGAGTGTGACACTCTCTACACCACTAAAAGAGACTTTACTCGACATGACTTTGTGGAATCCTAATTGACTATGAACCTAAACCTTTGGTACCAACTTGACACGACACGACCGGGGGCCTAGACTTAATGGGCATCCCAAGTCCATCAAGGACTAGGGACCACCCCTTTTTACCTAAACTAAATGCCATTAGCATAGCTTGAGTTGGATGAGTACCACACCATTACCAAGAGAGCATAACTTAACAAGGACTGACTTTTGGATAGTTTTGTCCATAGACCAAACCTACCAAGTCATCCTGTCACATCAAACTATACCAACAAAACTACTAAGCCAAACTAATACCAAAATAAAGGCCATAAACTAGGCAAAAACCAAATTATATCCAAAATCTAATATTATTAATCCCTAAATAAAATATGATAGAATAGTGAGAAATTATGTCCAATGATGTTAGCCCCAATTCCAATGCCAATATTAAGGCTAACTCCAATACTGATCCCGTCCATTCCAACCCATAATATTACTATAAAGCCTATAACAAATATGAAATAGAGCATTCCAGAAAGATCGAAGCTCACCACTTTAATCCAATAGTTATCCCCGAGTCAATCACTATCTAGGTGGAGTAAAATAGTTGATTCCTACATAGTGAGGGTATACAGCTACCCGAAGATGGGTTAGTGAGTGACTGCTAGCATGAAGTCATGATAAGGATAAAATAATGCCATTTATAAAACTAGGTAAAACCATCCATATGCACAACCATACATATATATATAATTATGCAGGGAAAGGGGACTGGGTTTTGCATGCCATTAAAACATGGGATAGCTAGTACATCCCTCATTATGTAGTGATAAATTATGCACATGGTCACCAACACCAAACCTCACATCGAAAAATATGAGATTCCAATTTTTGTCCTCCTCCCTCCCCGGACCTTCACCTTCTATATCTTTGTTGCACACCTTGCCATTGTTGCCTAATAAAAATCATTACCAACTAACTAACCAATCCATTAACCATTTATTAACCCAGGCCATTAGTAATGTCATCATCATAATGATTATACTTGAAATTTTTGTCCACAGCCAACCGTATATAGGTTTAAGGGATTCCATGTACCCTTTATGATTTCTATTTAACAAAAAACATGGACACCAAGGCCTTCCCAATCCATTTAAAACTATTTAAACCATTCATACTATTTAGGGTTACATTTCCAAGTTTCAACCATGCATAAATTCCATTGAAAACCAATATTATAATTAAAACATTGTTAAAGGCATTTTATCAAAAAAAAATGGGGGGCATGGTAGTTCCAAAACCAAAGTGAATTACCAAAGAATCATTCCCATGCAACCAAGTATCCAAAACCACCATTAAAGTATATAAAAGGATAATTAAAACATGGGAAAACCATAACCAACCATTTATAACCAAAACAACCAAATCATATTTGAAAACCCAAAATCATACAACAATAAAATCATAAAAACATTGTATAAAAATTATACCTTAGTTGGAACTAACAATGAAGGAAGAGAACATGCCTTAATTGAAAAAATAGATGGAGAGAAACTACCAACAAGATCCCCAAATCAGTCCTTAAGTAGTAACCCTAGCATTTTTGCCCAAAATCTTTTTAGAGAATTATAGAGTGTTTAGGAAGAGTTTATAAGTGTTAATGAACAGAATAATATGGTTAATAGCTTCCCAAGTAAGTTAGAAGGCATGGGACCTTATTAGGATAAGTGGGGAAATATCCTAAATACCCCCTCTTAAGATGAATAAAAATCTCGTACAGGTGTTTGACTGACCCTCACGAATCGTACATGTCGATACGAGAGGTACCCACCACTCATATCCTAAGCTTTAACCCATGGACCCAATAATGTCCACTGTATGAATCATTCTTCATAAGTTGTATTAAAATAATATGATTTGTACCCTTCACCCATATCCCTGGCAAGATAGAATCACAGAAGGGTTGAACACTTACAACTATATGAGTCTCGGGTATGACTCATACCCTAGCTTATAGCTCCTAGTGAGACACTCATACTCAGATCCAAATTAAGTTACCAAGTCTAAGGTTAATTGAAGGAACCAAATGATCCGTATCCAACCATACGACTTGTAACACCAAGTCATAGCCATTCCAATGACCAAAATCCATCCCACCAATCAATACTGTTTAGCATACACTATACCATACCATTTGTACCCTAACATGCGACTCAAAACCATGAGTCATAATTGGTCCAGAGACCAAAATTCCAGGAAATTATCTAAGGTCCAAAGACCACGGTGTTTCACTGGTACTAAAAGTAGCACCCTTTGGTGCAGGAACCAAAGAAGTGGTGACCTGAACATTATTAGCTCTAGTGGGATTTAAAAACCATTAAACTAGATTGTGTAGCTCTATCCATCTTAAGGGTACCCATGGGTAAAATGGATTCAGCTCCCAATGTTGAAAGGGCCTCAGCGCGTGTTAGCCGTACAAACTAAGAAAAATCCGAGGAAAGGGCAGACACATCATGGCTCCAACCATCCCAAAAATATATATTGTGTAAACTATACAAATGGTCATAAATACCCCCACGTCGGCAAATGTGGTTTCTATTATTGCTCCCCCCTGGGACCTCCACATTCACGACAAGCTACACAACCCCCTTTAAGCCAAAATAAAAACCATTTAGAAAGAAATACCAACCATAAATTGAGTAGTTTTTTATTAAGGCATATACAATTGGTATCGTCACACCAATTATGTTTTTAAGCTAAGTCCAATTATGTCATTTCAATCCAATTAAAGCAATTGACTCCTAAGTTCCATTTTAAAACCAAACCATGACCACCAAGTACTCTAAAATCCATTTTAATCCTCTGTTCCATTAATAAAATGCAATAGTTTAAAAATGGGTTAAACCATCCAAATACTACATTAAAAACAAAAGTTCGTGAAGGTGGATTAAGGATATTACCATTATCAAGCCAAAATTCAACAATTTGGGGAAACCCATGTTCCCCCTTTTTAAATTCCCATAACCATGCGCCTATTCAATTCAAAATCTATAATTTACAGCCTGAATATTATATTCAATATATGAGGACAGAAATTTCAATGTTAAACCATCAAAAATCCTCAACCCAATTAGAAACCCATAATTAAATTCACATGAATAATGATTAAACATATGCCTTTATAAAAAATCAAGTTAGGGAGGAGATACATGACTGAAACACCAAGAAATTTGGAGAGAAAACCACCAATTAAGGACTAAATGATTAGTCTCTTAAAACCCTAGCTTTCTCTTGACTTTAGAAGTTTGATATGAGAGAATAATGTTTATGATTTGGTAAATAATGAAAAAATGGACCTTTTGGGGTGTTTTAAATTGTGGGATACTAGTTGGAAGGGAGGAAAGGTCAAAATGCCCTAAATGAAAACGTGTAGAAAAACTATCTCTAGTCGTTACGAGTTAGGTAATGAATCATGGTGATTGGTCACGAATCATTGCCTAGACTCATAGTCTGGGCATCAACTTAGGGAAACCACACTGTTATGGTCATGATTTCCTCACCACAACACGTGACCTTATTATATGATTCGTGGGAGGTCTAGTCGTAATCAAGGTAGTGTCCTTGGTAACTTCACCGGTCAGGAAATGAGTGGCACCATACGACTCGTGATGAGTGATAACGACTCATCATGTAAGTCATTGCCCGAGTAGTGTTCAATTGTGCAACTAAATCTCAAAGTCCAAAACATAGGGTGTTACTTATGTATACGAGATCATATAATTTTTGTTGCTTCAATAACTATTTTATCACAAAATTAAATCAAGAACTATCTTAAAAAATACAATTCAAATGGGGATTTTGATTTTAAGCAAATTTTTTCCATTAAAATAAATTATTCAGAAAAATAATTATTTGATTTTGAGAAACCAAGAAACTTGAGATTAAATTAATACTTAATTCGTATCAAATTTTATTTTATTTATAAAATTTTGATCATAATTGAAGTCAATTTGGCCAAAGATGCAAGATAATTAGCCAATTGCTTTCCATTGTGGAAAAAATTTAAATAAAATCATTTTAGATTCTAACCCATGGCTATTTCCTAAACTATCCTAATCTCGACCCCTATCCCTTCTTAATTTCAAGATTACTCCAGTAGCAAACCAACAAACAATAATAACATTAGCTTGCTAAGCTTAACCTAATTCACCAACAACAATAACACAATCCACCAGCAGGCCAACAAACCAAACTAGCACACTCCCAATAGCCCATACCCAATCCAGCCTTGCCTTTTTATTCTCCACAAATCACGTACAGTACAAAACAATGAAAAAATAAAAAATAACATTAACCCCCAAAACTGACATGAACTGCCCTGGGGCCTTGTCGTAATGGGCGTCACAAGTCTGATCAGGATTGGAGACCACCCCCGTTACCCACCCCAACCTCCAGTCTTCTACCCTGAGTTGGCTAAATTCTGAGCATGAAACATAATAGTGTAACAGCTCACACAAAGTCCCTGGGAATAGATAACAATCATCACTGACCCAATCGAGTCCCTCCATTTCATAACCATTATCCAACCATACTAAACAAGGCCATAAACCAAGCTATAACTAAAGACGTAAGTTGCTCCTTGAGTTTTCTCAACTCAATCGGATCCATTATATACAAAGAAATAGAAATTAGACAAATGTCCAGAATTATATCAATACCAAACTCTATTTCTCAACTAGAGGAACACCAGGAATATTATCCATAAAGACATTTAGAAACTTATTAAACACAGGAACTGACTGAAATTAAAGACCTTCTGAGTTAGAATCCTTAACCTAAACCAAGTGAAAAATACAAACTTTAGAGATCAACCTCTGATCTCTAAGATAAGACATAAAACTCCACCTAGGAGCTAAGGAAGCACCCTCCTATTTTATAACCAGCTTACTAGTGAACCTAAAGATAGCCCTACTGTCCCAATAATCTAAAGACATATAAAGAGAGTGTAACCAGTCAATACCCATAAAAATATGAAAATCCACCATATCCAAATCAAAAAGATCTACCAAGGTCTTCCTGCCACCTACAGATACCACACAACCCCTATAGACTCTTAACAATAGCTAAGTCCTACTCGGTAGAAACAAAAAAGGATCCGAAATAAATTTTTGATCATAACCAAAAGATACAGCCACATAAGGAGTCACATAAGAGAGAGTAGACCCTAGATAAATAAAACAATATTCATCATGAGAGAAAAGTAATAACATACCAGTAACGACATCAGGTGATGCCTCAAATTCTTGACAGGAAGCTAAAGCATACAACTTATTCTGACCACACTATTGGAAATTACACCTATGGTGACAGTTGCAAAACTGTTGTAATAGACAACAAAACCATTACCATACATCTACCACAATGGTTTAGTAACTTTCTTATATATAGGCGTTGCGATAGGTCTATGGTAACGGTTTTTGTGATGGTTAGCTGAAACCATCTCCCTAGGTGAAGCTATAGCAACGATTATTTTTTGACTTTTTGGGATGCCTCTTTTGATCTATTACAATGGTTACTAGCCATTCAATAGATTCTATTGCAATGACATCAAACCGTTGCAATAGTATCTATTGGGACGATTTTGTTATTCTATTGCAATGATTTATTACTACTGTTAAAACTATTTCTTTAAACTATTGCAATGGTTTTATTGGTTTTTTGAGATTATTTTTGACTACCTATTGTAACAGTTTATTGATCTATTGCAACAATTGTTGCCACATGTTATTAAATTGAAATTTAAATAAATAGTCACTTGTATTAATGTTAATTTTTATTTACATATATTTTTTTGGTAGATAGGTAAATTTCCATTCATCCAAAAAACATTACAAATCGGCTGATCACTTTTTGACTCAGTGTCAGCTCTCAGTACATCTATTCCACTGATCTATTTAACATACCTATCAACAAGAACTACATAGGATAACCTATTAGTTTGTGTAAATAATCTTTCCATTTATTGTGTGCTTGACCTGATGTATATAACTGGATGACAATACTTCTTACTCATTGTCTGATATCGATTTTTGGGGTTGTAAACCTTCTAGCATTCCTTTAAGCCCACATATGATAAACTACTGCTACAAAGCAGAAGCGAGGTATGCTAGCTATTGGTCCGCTATTGGGCATAACTTGTACCAATTTTTGTATGTTTTGCTGTCAATCCCCCGTGCTCTATTGATATCCTAGCCATTTCAGAATGGAGCTCCAAAGGTTTTGAAAGTAGTTACACTGAAAAAATAGATGATCAAATGTTTTCTCTTGTTTTGAGATACACAACACACAATATTTTTGTACTTTTATTCCCTATTTATTCAATCTATCCGCAGTTGATAGTTTATTATGTAATGCCAACCAGAGAATATAGTGGTGTCAAGGTATCAATCCTTTCACCAAATCCACTTTGTTTTAGTTCACCTTCAGGTATTGTGGTCTCATACTCTGATATGCTTTTTTGATGCTGAAACCTTTCTAGTCAGTCATTTGTTGTAGTTTATTATGGACACTTTTTGTGCCTGTTAGCCATTTTCTTGCATGAAAAACTTTCTTTAAAATCCAACTATATTTCTTTAGAGCGTTCACTATGTCTATTTTTTGTCATTTTGTATAATAATTATGGATCTATCTAACCCATATCTTATCTTACTTCTATTCCACAGCCTAAAGGAGTTTGCAAATTGCAACTCTATTCCAATACTTCACAACTATAATTTTCAAACCTCCTGTAGTTTTGGGATGACATATTGTTTCCTAAGTAACTAGTGCTTTCTTAGAGTAATTGTTACTTCCTATCCATGAAAAAGTCCTGCAAACTATGGTAACCATATTAGTGATCTTCTTAGGCATAAGGAAAATTTATACCCAATATGTCTGAATCTCAAATAGGACACTTTTCACCAGTTGTAGTCGACCACTATAAGATAGAAGATTTAAATACCAAAACTTAATTCTATCGATCGTCCTCTCGACCAAAGGCATACATTCAGAGACAGTGAGCTTTCTGGTAGACATAGGAACTCCTAAATACTTGAAAGGAAGTTCCCCTTGTACTAGTTGATGTTCCCTCAACATCTGGTTCTTGAATTTTGATGTGACTCCTACAATGTATAAAGATCACTTTTCCATGTTTGCTTGCAGACCAAACACTGCTAAAAATGATTAAAAGCATCAAATAAAAGTTTTATGGATATTTCATCAGCCCTATAGCTCATCAGGATATCATCAGCAAAGTATATATGAACAATTCCCATCTTATCACATCTAGGATGATATTTGAATTGAGAATTAAACCATTCCATTGCTAAGACAAATATTCCATTACTAAGATAAATAGCAAAGGGGAATAGGGTCCCCTTGTCTTAGTCCCTTCCTTGCTGAAAATACTGGGGTTTGTCCACTATTAATCAACAGTGTATATTGAACTATTGTGATACATTCAATGATCAAATTGAATAATTGAGTAGGTAACCAAATTTTTAGTAGTACCATCTTTAAGAAAGGCCACTCAACTGAGTCATAAGCCTTTCTTATATCCACCTTAATTGTATATCTTGGTGACACCCCTTTCTAAGAGTATCCATTGACTAACTCATATGCAACCATCATATTATCAAGTATATTTTGACCACTTATAAAATTTTATAGTGAGGGTGTCACTATAGGATCTACCACAGACTTCAACTTACTCTTGATAATCTTTTATATCATTTTGTATATTGTTGTCCAACAGGAAATTGGTATGTATTCTTTCACATAGAAAGTATTCTGGATCTTTGGTATCAGTGTCACAGTAGTAATATTAACCCCTTTCAGCAATTTATGAGTCTCAATGAATTATAGAATACCTTCTGTTACCTTAGAACCTATTATATCCCAGTGTGTTTTGAAAATATCTACATTAAATCCATCTATACCAGGGGTTTTGTCACCTGGTAATTCCTTCATTGCTATCATCATATTTGTTGTAGTCACAGGCTTTAGGATCTATTGTTGTTGCTCAATAGTTAAAAAAGCCCCATCACTGGCTACTGTGATATCAATCCCTTGTAATGTATCAGCTGCCTATCCTAGCAGTGTTCTAAGGAAGTTAACAAATTTCTATTGGATAAGATGAGGGCCTATCAACTTCACTCCCTATTATGTTGTGATTGAAGAAATTCTATTTCTAGCTTGTTTAGTCTTCAGATATGCAAAGAAGTACTTTGAATTTCTATCCTCGTGTTGTATCTAGGTTGCCCTAGATTTTTACTTTAAGATTCTTTCTTGAACTCTCTCCTAGTATTCTATGTTATGCAGTAGTTGTCTCTCCTCAGTAATAAGATTTTGGTTGAGTAAATCACACTTCAACCCCTGTTGTATTAGAGTCAATCAGGTTTTGTTGTTATCTAAACTCTTTTCCACAAATGGCATCTCCTTTTGTAGCTGTTTGTGATGACTAGCTATTTGTGACAATTTGTTCCATATACTATACATCTTGAATCCTGGAAACTATTGTTGCTATATTGATCTTGCCATTTCTTTGAATTCTTCTTGTTGTACCACTACATTCTAAAGTCTGAAAGGTCTACCCACCTAGATAGTTTAGTGGTCAGTGCATAGTACTATAGGTGTGTGATCAGAACATCCATTGTCTTGATAATCAGCCTCTACATGATTGTATTACATAAACCAGGAGTGGTTGGCCAGTGCCTAGTGAATATATATTCTTACCTAACTGTCTCTCTTATTACACTAGGTGTATCTATGACCTTTGCTAGGTAAAGGTACCATTCTAATATTATCCATACATTGCTGAAAGTCTACAAAATCTTGTGGAGTAATAGAGTCACCATTTAGTCTATCATCATGGGATATAATAGTATTAAAATCACCCAACAACACCCATGGATCGTAACAAGCTGCTCATGTGTATCTCAGGTGATCCCATAAATTCATTCTTGCAGCAAGTGTGTTGAAACCATATACAAATGTCATCCAACATGTAAAAGTGGAATTTATATCTTAGACTGAACAGTGCACTAGCTGTGCAAAGGATTCCAAAATTAGTTCTTAACTTTTTTTGCCTTTGTATCCTAGATTTTTTTCTCCAAACATCCAACAATATCAAATTTATTTATTTGTAAGAAGGATCTTAGCTCCTTCTGTTTAAAAGGCTTATTAATCCCTCTTACATTCCATGAGCTGAAATCATTTACCTACTGCAGGGTCAGGTGCTTTAGCCCTGTCAGTAGGTACTACTAGTTGGCCCTCTTCCCTTATCTTAGAACACGGTTGCTTCAACACACTACTTATGCACATAGGACACTTCTGGTAAGCTTACTTCAAAGTAGGGAATAATTCATCTTTCTCCTCTATTATATCATTTCCTTTCTATTATTTTTCAACTGCATATTGCTTTTCATTAATCTTCATAGCTATAACC
Source organism: Capsicum baccatum var. pendulum (assembly GCA_030864225.1). Classification (NCBI taxonomy): domain Eukaryota; kingdom Viridiplantae; phylum Streptophyta; class Magnoliopsida; order Solanales; family Solanaceae; genus Capsicum; species Capsicum baccatum. The sequence goes on along the minus strand of CM061560.1, from coordinate 89,658,937 downwards.
TTCTACACAGTCTTTATTCATGGATTTTGGAAGCCATGTTGGGACTATTTTCCTCTTTCTAGCTTTGGGTCTAGGTATAGCTTTTTGTGATTCTGCATCCTTGTTTGATTCTGTACATTTACATGTTGTGTGTCCCATATGCATACAGTCTTGGGAGAAGTCTGGTGCCCACTCAAACTTTATAGCTTATGTATGAGTTATGCCATCTTTATTCTCAATATACATCTCCTCAGGTAACACTTGTGTAATATCTACCTCAATAAGAACCTGGGCATATCAAATTATTTAAACCTCCGCAGTTAATAGATCAGATTATATAGGTTTTCTAATAGAACTCCCTATTCTACTAAGATTTTTCTCTACCCAGTAGTAAATTGGCAAGCCAGGAAACACAACCCATAGTAGAATGAAGCGTAGCATCTCATCTTTTAATCGAAAGTCCTTCCCCCAATTCCATAATACCATGGAACGATTATTGTAAGTATACAGGCCATTTTGCAGAACTTGATTCTTATCAGCTTTAATATCAAATAAGAAAACAAAATAGCCTTCAACCTGGGAATATACTTATGGTGTAGTGACAAAATTCCAGATGTTGTAATCAAATTTCAGCATCTCTTTGAAACTCGGTTTTCCTCCAACTACACAACCTATCAATTCATTTTCCCATTTACCACATTCCTCCTCCACCTCATTATTATTTATTTTTACTACTTTTCGGCCATCCTTAACTATCAGAGGGATGGAAGTAAGCTTCGTACCTTCCTGTACTTGTCGATTGCCACTATGATTCGGTTTAGCATTCTTCATTTCCTCATCTGTACAAGGTGTATTATGCAATCCTACTGAGAATTTAAGCTTTCTAGCTGCAGTTAAACATTCTACCTCCTTCTCTATTGTATTATTTACCCTTCTATTTTTGATTTTGCACTATCCTTAATTTTTCTAGGATTCCATCTACCTTGTTTCATCAGAGAAAGGATATGTGGTATGCTTAAGTCTGGTGTTATGTTACTCCTTGTGGCTCCTATATTGCTTTCACTGGTGGTCGGTTAGCTGTTTGTCAGCTTGCCATCTCCGCTAGGCGCTTTAGCAATTCGTTACTTAACATGCGCTGAGAGATTTTTGTTGTTAACGTGCGCCAAGAGGTCTAACACATTCTTTACATGCATAATAAATTATAAGACAGTATATACACATCACAACACAAAATCATTCATTAATAATCTCATAATACAAAATATGCAACAAGTCGGTAGTTTAAACCCTAAAGGAAATTGTTAATCAAGTGCAAATGATTGGTTAAGTTTTTATATAGTAGAAAGTTTGAGTTGCGATAAGTTTCAAGAATTTCAACACAAAACTATTTATATTAGAGCATTTATCAACAACCCAAAAAATCTTCTCAAGTAAGGTCAATGTCTTCATCACTTTCTTCATCTCTTTCTTCATTTTCAAAACCTATAAAAAGAGAAAAAATAATATAAATTAACACTTAAATGATAACATATTTCTATTTAAAACACACTAAAAAACAACTTGCACCAAGGGTGAAGAATATTGTCTATAAAGGATGTATTCTTGCATATGAAATACGAAATGTCAATACTCAGGGAAAAGGTAAAATAAGACCGACCAAAAAGGGAAGTATGTCAACTAACTAGAAGCAAGGAAAAGTAAGATGCAAAGCCAAGGTTAGATTTCATTAACACCTCCTTCAATTTATCTTTTGATCCATTCATTCTTTTGCCAGCAGGTCTAACAGTGTTCACCTTCTTCCTCTCTATAAAGCATATTTAGAGGCCCTATTGATGTCCCAATTAAAGTCTAATACCAACCAATTTTAAAAATCAACTTCTCAAAAAATGTCGTTGAATTGGAATATCTAACTTAGACTTTAGTGGGAATTGACAAAAAATTATCTAAAGCTTAATTATTTTTACAAAGACCATGTACCCAATCCTTTCTCTACCCAAGCGCTACAAATACAGAAACTCTAAATGAGTATGTTTGGAAATTTATTCCAAGAGTTAATAATGTTTATTATTTTGAAAAGGTTTTAGAGCAGGACTCCTTGTAGTTTAGACTTTAGTGCAGAGGGGAGTGCTGAATGAAGTTCTAGTTTATAATTTTTACCATAGAATTACAAAAAGATTACTACTTCTGGAACTAAATATAAACCTCCCAACCCCACCCCACCCATAATCCAAACACTGAATTTATAGGGTGCAGGGTGGTCAACTCCAGAAAACTCCCATCTAAAAAACTCCATTTCTTTTATACCCCCCACCCACGTACCCCCACCCACCCGAGGAGCTCCCACCTTTCTTTTGCTCTCATGGTGAATCAAACCCAACACCTTAGGATTGGAGTGTGCTTACCATCTGAGAAACCTCCCCAAAACTATATTTTCTTTTAAAAAAAAATAGAAGGTGGGAGACAAAAAAGACCAAAATTATATAGTGGTTTCTTCTTTCATATTTATTTCTTAAAGTAAAGGCTAAGGTCAAAGGGCTACTCTTTCAACATTGTTTAAGCAAATAAGTTGATCATTAAAAAAAATACAACCCCAACTCTTTTCTCACTTTGGCCGTCTTCCAAATTCAACAAATAGGCAGAATAGACCTTAAATAAAGGGTGCATAATTTAGAAAAGAATGTCAACAATCTTACCCAGTTGACAAAGCGTTTGATCTAGTCCTTTATTGGAATTTTTGTGTGACCGTATCTGATGTCTTCATTAATTTGTCACTGAAATTATTTGCATATTTAAAACAATATACAAATTAATATGTGGGAGAACACTATATCAAATTGAACCATGCTTATCATTGGTATGCACCGACAAATGAAAAATAAACTCAAGATTTCTATGGAAAATACATTTCATTATACCTTCTAAAATCGGAATCCTATCCATAGTATAACACAAAATTAATGAAAGCATATGTAAGAGTTGCATATTCACATTAAGAAAAAAGAAATAATATACTATTCGAAGATTAAAGATAGATACACTTCCCATTATTCAATTTTTGGATAGAGAGTTATCAACCATATGAGACTATGACTATGGAGTGATAAACCTATTAGGATAACTATTAAGTACACTAGTCCTAGTTGCATATGATTTTGGTTTTGTATTCTTTATATTCAATGTGAATAGATTTATCTCTTGATAATTTGTAGGGCAAATTCTGTATACCATCTATGTAAGAGAGTCTCTGGCTTACTGTATTGTACTGTGATTTACTTTTAAAATACATAGTTTTCATAGTGTAAGAGCAGACAGAGGTCCTAGGTTCAAATATCATTGTCACCCAATTTTAGTTTAATGAATGTACTCCTTTTACCTAACATTACATCGAACCTACTGAATGTCATGAAATTTACTAATGATAATGAATTTCACCCTCGTAATGAAAATCATTTCACTTCCAAATTGGGATTGGAGTTACTATGGTCCAACAAGTAGGTAGTCAAGAGTTGTGTGCAGTGGAATCCTCTTTTTTGTTTATGATTTTTTACGAGGGGTTCCCAGCCCTCCATTTCTTAGTGCCGGTTGTTTGTTCGTTAATATAACGCAGGATTCCTAACCAGCTTTCTTAGTGTCGATTTCTTTGTGCTATAATATAATGCTTACTTACCTTTTAAAAAAGTATCCAAAGAACCCTTTTCATGCCATATCATACAATAGACAAATCCCATCTCATTTATCCTTTTATTATCCAATGCCAATACTCATTATTCAGGAATCAATAAGACTTAATTAACTTAATTAACTGCATATCTTTAACACCTGATATTAGAAGTTCTTAATCCATCTTATTCTTTTGGGAGCAGCAGCCATATTCATCTCAGCAAAACTCATAGCTTCATAAATTCCAAGAATAGCATTTGCCAAATCAGACAGAAAATTATCCATTCCATCTGATCCAATCTTATTATCATTATCTATAGTTGGATCAACTTCCTAAAGAACATAATTTCAGTTGTAAAACCCTGACGAATAATATCACATCTGAAAAAAATAGGCCTTTAATTCAAAGTGGTAAAATAATTGATAATCCTAGAGGATATATCAACCTTTGAGTACAGTACATTAAGACTTGTAACAACTAGGTTTTATTCCCAAACTATTTGATTCAAACGTATAGATTCTTAGCAACCATTAAACATCATTCTTCCCTTCCCACTCCAATAATCAAGAATTTGTTTTTCTGGATAAATTAGTGGTCCTTTAAAACCAGTTGTTCTATAAAATCACACAGTTATATTATACCTACTCTTTGACTTATTAGCTAAGTTTCTCGACCTTGGGTGTGGGTGTTTGATATGAGTACAGATCTAGAGGTGAGATCCTTCATGGTCTCAAGTTCAAGATTCAAGGATATGGATCTAGGGGTGGATACGAGTGTGGGGATTCAACAAAAAATAATTTAAATATCTAAAAATAAAGTTATAAAACATAAATTAAGATATATTACATGAAAAAATTAAGGAGAAAATATTGTTCAAGAAGAAAATCTTGGAAGGAGATAAAAAGAAAAGTAATAACATAGAAATTTCTATATACAAGGTATTCTATTTCCTTCAATGTCGCCTAGATTTTTCTTCGATTAAAAAATTTCTTAAATCTATCTAGACTTTTCCAGTCAATTTCCATCAAAGAACCCAAAATTGGTTGATCAGAATAGTTACGGATATCACACCTATGTCATGTCGACACGGGTGCGGCACTGAAAGTGAAGAGTCTTAGTAACTTAGCTTACTAGCATGCACAAGCATATAGACATAAAAGTTTAAGCAAAAAGTTTGAGAGTCCTATTATAACAAAATATACCAAGTATACTCCTAAAAGTGAGATCTGGTAAAGATGGTGTGTGAGCAGACTTACCCCTATTTTGTGAAGGTAAAGAGGTTATTTTTGATAGACTTGGCTCAAGTAAACATATCAAAATTAAGTACTAAAAGGAAATACAATAGTAAAAAGCCAAACTTAAAATAAAGAATGAAGTGGAAAACAATAGTAACAGTAAATAATATAGCAATTAAAGCAAAGGCTTGTAGCAAAAGAAACAATGAGTAATAATAAAATCAAAGACTAGAGATAATTAAAGAGTAATATTAATAATAATAAATAAATAAATAAGAAGATAAACTACACAACTCTCGACTACCTTCTAAACTCAACCTCCAGATCCTCTTATAACAAGGTGTCATTGCAACCAGGGTAAGTTCAGAAGAAATTATACTTCACAAGTCATTGATCAAGAATTCTAGTTTCCTTTAAGGTATTTTTAGGAACAAAAAGTTGTTTGAAATTGATCAAATTGACCAATTTTTGCAATGCTTTTGTGTTCTTGTATGTCATATCTAATGCTTGCATACTTCAATTTAACCTTATCTAGAAGTGAACTGTCCTATCACCTCCTATCTTTCATACACCAAGGATTGTCCTAAGCTAATAATGTTAAAAACTATTTATTATATATTTTTTATTAACCTAGAATTCAGTAATTTACCAGCAACACACTTCAAATTTTGTTCACATTCTGATTCTGCCTCTCTTTGGTGATGTGGGTAGTTGTCCATGTTCAAGTGTCATTTGCTTGTCCACAAGCTCAATTTAGATGGTGTTTCAATTGAATTGAATGCACTCAACAAACTGTACACCTACAACCCTACAATGTAGTTGTGCATTAATGACAAACATACATTATCTATTTATTCATCACCAATGACAATGACAACTCCCACAAGCTCTATCACACCATTTTTGTTATAATATACACCAATAGTTTAAATAATTTTCTTACAATCAATAACATATCTAACTTTTTTCTCAATATAATCTTTAAAATACACTTCAAAACATAGTAAAAGAAGAATCACCCCAAGTTATGAGTTTTTCCATTCCCAACCAAAAACTCAATTAAGAAAGCAGCTACTTCGGCAAAGAGGATATCGATTTAATACACATGAGAGAAAATATGATCAAGAAGATTAGGAAAAAACTATCATAATTCTGCAACATCAAGTTCAGGAAAGTCCACCTGAGGAATCAATTCAGGATTAAGGTACCTAGCTTTGAAAATTAACCTAATTGAATCTCAAAAATAAAAATATAACGCCCCACATTTTATAGCTAGAAATTAAATCATTGTTCTATGTGTGTAAGCTCTAATTCTATGGTTTGTGTTTAGATTCATGTGTCATGATCTCTCGCCTAGTATATGAAATGATTATGAGGTGAAAAATGTTCATAGAAATGGCCTAATGCAAAGTTAATCTAAGAATCTCTCATTCATCCAAAATTGGATACTAGATTCTATAAGGGTATACTTGGAACATGTATAAATTTTGATACATATATAATTTTGTAGCTTAAGACCCATTAAATTGTAGATAATTTATGTAGCTTTCAAATGATATCAATTTTACCAAAATCCGATAACCAAGCAAAAGGTTATGGCATTTTTTGTGTGAGACAGTAAACCGATTTGATCATGATGCGTCGCGTCGAGATCACATCAACACGAAACCATACGTGAATCAAAGGTTGTTTTACACATTATTTCAGTTTCTAATGGGTCTAGGGGCACCGTGGTCATTTTCCCTCACCCAAAATCTATCCATAACATAGAATTTCTACCCCAAGAAGCCAAAATTGCTTATTTTCACTTTTTCTCTCAAAATCAAAAACCCTAACTCCTCCCCCAAAGATTCAAGAACTCCTTCTCCAAAGATCAAGAAGTCAAGCCTTTAAATTCAAGATTTTCAAGAAATGGATCAAGATCTAGGTTCCATCCTTCAACCTAAGTAATCTAAGGTATGCAGGGTTTTCCTAAAACTACTTGGGCATAAGAAAATTGTTCAACAACATTTAAATACGGTGAAATCATGAATTTCAAAGGGGTTTTAGAATTTATATTACAATGTTGCTTTATGAATGTTTTAATGGCACTATTATTCTAGCCTTGAGGCCTTTTCCCCAAATTGAATTGTACTCGTATATATATATATATAAAAATTAGGTTTGAATATTTATTTGAGAGAACGAATCATATAGAATCCCTCTCTTGTTATGATTTTTTCCATTTTTCATATGATATTGTTTCAAATTCATCTTGAAAAGCATCATACATATGTCTTGATTAATATTATGAAATGAATATGATTTTGAATTCAAAAGAGATAGTTGTTCATGCTGATAAATGTTGAATGTATATATAATGAAAGAGTTGCATGGTTTGTCAAAAAAAATACATGACCACCACATGTTTGATAAAAGAATGAGAATCTTTGCATAGTTTTGACTTGTATTTCGAAACATGAAATCTCTTATACTATTTGTATGTTTGAGTGGTCTGAATTGTGTTTTAATGAAACAATCATGCATGATACATTATGGCTCATAAATATGACTTATAAGTCTTAGTGTGATGACACTAACTCAAATAATGCCATGGTAATTCAGAATAGAACAAAATACATGTTTGCAATAAAAATTTTAGATTTTGAAACTTAGAATGATGCATGTATAGAAATGGTTAAAAATGGGCATAAAAAGATATTAGGTGGTTCTGATAACGCTCAATCTACAGCTCTCGTTTGAGTGTAAAGCGGTCGTTAGCAAATATAGAACCCAACCTGGGTTGGGTATCGATCCCACAGGGAATAGCTTGGCCAACAAGTAAGTAAAATTACTAAACTTTTGGTGCAAGTCTCGTAAGAAGGGGGGATTGTAATAAGTAACCAAAGTAATAAAATAAAAGTTGAAAATAGCAAAGTAAAAAGAGAGTATTTAGTAGGTTGTAAACAATGAGAATTGAAGCGTTGGGATTATGTCCACCTTTTGAGGTATACGTCTCTATTGGCTATGAGTGTGTAGATTCTTGACATGCAATTGCTTATAGAGAATTGTAGTCGATGGTAAATCCAAGCGTCTCGCGACCTAAACAAGGACTATTTCACTTTAACTCTCGCGAGCTTAAAGCGTGTCTAACGGTACAAATTCTCCAAGAGGTTAGTCCAGTTACGGCACTAGCTTTTTAATAGGAAAGGGTGTCCTACTACCTTGACATTATCTCTTTTCCAGACAAATAACCTTTCTCGCGAACAAGTTAAATGTTAGACTAGCGTATTCTTGCGTTTGCAACTGCAAAGAATGTAGATTAAGATGAAGAGCGTAATGATATAAGCAATATACTTGTCTTGAACTCACAAACTCACAGCAATAGATAGTAACTCATTCGGCTTCCATAACCCTAACTAAGAGGTTTAGTTACCCATGAATGCGAAGGATATCACGTTTTGCATGGTTGATGGCGTGAGAAGTAGGTGTTTGGCATGTGGTTTTGGTGATTCCCTAGCAAGTAACGATTCTCTTGTTGTGGAATAGATGAATAGAAGAAGAATAGAATTAATGGACTGTTAAGAGAGGAATGTATTGAAAGATGGAAGAATGAATTGTAAGGAGATGCATCAAAATCTCTAGCATGATAGGGTATTCATAATACTCCTATCCTACTCCTACTAAGCTAATGAAATAAATAACCAAATCCTAATATACTAATGAAATCCTTGACCCAAATGTACTAGGGTAAGGTTACAATATCATAATCCAAATAGAATAGTGTAATACATAACCTAATTGTACTAGGTTAATGTATCATTGTAAAAATCCAGCTTTGTGTCTGTAAGTCCCCAAAGTCTTCAGAATTGTTGTTTTAGCCCGGGACAGATTTTCCATGCAGCAGATTTGGTCCTTTAGGCGTCCAGCTGCTTTCCACTTCATTTGTGAGCTTTCTTTTGCGTCAAGTAAGCCATAAAATGTTGTATTTTGCATCATTTATACCTGAAACTTTACTAATCATATTTGTTAGCTCATTTACAGGAAAAAGGACTAAAAGTGCATGAAATATATAATTAGTTCTCAAAACTAGGCTAAAATATGGGCAAAATATATTGATATAGGCACGTAAATTCGCCTATCATCAACACCCCAGACTTGAAGCTTTGTTCGTCCTTGAACAACATATCATGTGCTTCTAAGCATCGACTTAAGGTTTTTACAGCAACAACACAAAACATTCTTCAAGACAAGCACAACAATTATCAACAAAGAGTAGCTTTCCGATTATAAGTAGAAACAATTTAACCTCAAGCATAGACTCATGATGGTGATCAACTCGCATGCAAACGTTAAAGTACATAGAATCATATACAACTATCCAAAACTCATCAACCATGTGTGTCTCACCATATAGTACCCATAATTACTCACAAATATAGCATATTTTTCAAACATGGATATCAAAATGTCCTTGCTCTCACTCTCACAAAGAATTCATATCTAGCAACTAATGACCATAAGCTTGCCCTTAATGTAGTACTCTACTAAATGTCGGAATGTTAAGATTAGGATCAAGTAGGTCTTTAGATGGTTGTAATGTAGGCTAAGGGACTGGTAGGATCAACTATTTTGGCCAGAAATAGTGACTAAGTTCCTAAGCACTTTAATACATCACTTTGTATCATTGACACTTTTTTTCTTTCAACCTTTCTTCTTTCTTTTGTTCTACCACCCTTGTTCTCCTCTTTTGTTTTTCAATTTTAAGAACAACTCACTTTTCAGCTTTGTTTTCCTTTTTCTTTTCACCACATATCTCTTATGATAGCATTTTTTCATAACACATTCAAGAACCATTACAATTTAAAGCATCATACTCACCCAATTTCCTCTTATGTTGTCACATGACTTTTTCACTTTAAAGCACTTAGGAATTTGGATCAAATCACGGTCTTGAAAAAAAATGGATTAGGCTTACATACAAGGTTGTCAAAGAAATAGGCTAAAGGCTCAAAAAGGGTTAAATAGGATGATGTACGTGGGTAGGTAAAACTGAAAGTAAACATGTATAGGTTGCCAAAGAAAAGCCTAAATCATATCCTAAACTTACATTCCTTATTTTCGCTTTGCATACATACCAGGCAAGTTCTAGCATCAGCCACAAACATAGAATATACTATTATCTCGCACACACAAGGCACATGGTCGACTTGATTTGAAGCAATATAGACTCTCGACTCAACAAGTAAAGGAATTGAATCACACAATATCACATAATTAGTCACAACTAGAGCCTAAACGTCTCAATAGTCACAATTGTAGCACATACTCTTGTTCTAATATCATGCTGCCTATCAAAATAATTTCATGCGTAGCTAGAAAAATTTGACTCCTAAAAAATAAGAAAAACGTCAAACGAAACAAAAAAAATAATGGACTAAAAAAAAAACAAACACAGTAAACAAACAAACATACAAACATAGGTTCAAACAAAGAAGTATAGCATGCGATTCTGCCACCCCACACTTAGACGGGACACTGCCCTCAGTGGAAAATAAATGCGAAGAACCTGGTTAGTCGGACTCCTCATCAATGTCGAAGGTCATACCCCCTTCGTTGGAATCACAATAAGAGTCATCGTCAGAGTTCTCCTCATTATCAGAATCAGGCAAGCGTCTATCATCATCAGTTGGCACATCATCGTCAAGAGGTTCCTTAAAATATACGCCCACTCCACACATCTCCCATGCATTCCTGTTCATTGGGTAGTCGTGGTCCAGCTGTTGGAGCTCTTCAGCAGTCGGAATACGTCCACCACTCATCATAGTGAATCGTGTCATGCCATAGAGATGACGGAAGAAACTCTCATCATGAGCATGCCTCTCCGCAGTAGTGAGGTTGACTCCATGAGTTGTTTCAGCATCTTTGACCTTGGTGAGGTCAACCTTCTTTGGGTTATGTGGGAGTTTGTGGTCAACTAGTTCCTCTTCTATATCCTCATTCCGCAACATTGCTGTCAACAAATTGCAGAATGTGAAATGGGACCTTTTGTGGAGTCTGGCCTTCCTCATGGTAGATCGAATGATTGCCCCAAAGTTGATAGGGACATTCGTCATCAAAGCATAGACCAAACACACTCTATCTCTCGATATCTTTGTGTATTGCGTCCCAAGAATAAGGCATGAGTTGACAATGCGCATCCAGATTTGTGCTTCCCTATTTAGTGGAGCATAGGGGAAGGTGTTGTGATGGCCTGTTTCCTTATGTCTGCCCCATCTTGCCATCAATCTGCTTCCACAAAGCGTGTGTCGTATTGCTCTATAAGGAGGCCTGCTGTACAGCTCTTTGTATGGTGCAGTGTCGACCGAAGGTAAGCCAAGAAAAGAGTTGATCCAGTCCGCTGTAAGCTGTAACACTTGGCCCCGAATTTTGACTTCGTTGCCTATTGTGTTTGGTGACCAGTTTGCATAAAACTCTCTTGTCAAGTCAAGATTGCACTCTCCCATGTCGCGGAAGATGAAATCCAGCTTCAAAGCCATTATTTTTGCCAACATTCGCGGCTCCTTCTTTGCTAAGGTCTCCTTGTTGATCAAGTCGACGTGCACATATTTCTTTTCTTTGTTGCTGCTGTACCATGCTTTGGCTTCTTCCTTAAGAACCCATTTTATTTCGAACATTCTGCGTGGTAGGTGTGCTGAGGATGATTCTCCTTGGTCTTTTCGACTTCTCTTTTTGCCCTTTTGGGACGTGGTAGCCTTTTCCTTGCCTTGCCTCACTTTAGGTGCCATTGTACCTGAGACTAGAAATAATGTAAGTTGCAGCAAAATCTCAGTTGATACAATCTATATGCAAGCACTAGGGGTACCACCCCACACTTAGTCTTGTTAGCACAAATCAGTGAAGTGAAAGTGGTCGAGTACTCAGATTTCATCGACATACGTGTTAGGATTGTATTCCAACAAGAAAATCAGCATTGCATCACTTATTTTCAGCCATTGGACTACTTTTATGGTGGATATAGCAACACTACAACATAGGGGTTACCACATGGAATCGTTATTCGTACAACAAGCACAACCTCCTAAGTCGATAGGTAGTATAACCTTATCCCGATTGCCGGGATAGTTTATCATGCAAGCATCCAAACAACAATCTTAAGCAATATTCATAGCCATATCAATTCAGCAATTAACATAACAAAGCTATTGAAACAAAATTCAAGTTGGAAACAAGTCAATGATTCCATACATATATATTCAATCACACGATATTGCAACAATTATCCAAACACATGAACATCACCACCAAACTCACATGATTTAGAAAATTATAATAAGCATAGCAACGTAGTACTTACGATAAATAGATGAAGAATAAGAGAGTACTTACTTGCTTGAAGATTGTGGAGAAGTTGTTGTGAATTGGAAGAACAAAGGAAGAAGATTTTGAGGGGATTTGGAGTGTTATGCGGCGCCTTTAGGGTTGTTTCTAATTTGGTTGTGTTATAAAACCAAGTCCCTTTTATATATGAAGAGTATGGGTCGGTTTATGACCCATTTACAATCGGATTTGGGACAAGACCACCACATATGCGGCGTATATCACTCGGCATATCAATGACATATGCGGCGCATTGTCCATGGCATAATGGGACATATGCTCCGCATAGTCTATGGCATTTGTAGACATATGCGCCGCATAGTCTATAGCATTTGGTCTCAGTATCTCAAATGCCATAGCATAGGCGGCGCATAGTCAAAAGCATACCTAGGAATAGGCGGCGCATAGTGTATAGCACACTAGATTCCGGGTCCTTAGGCTATAGAATAGGTTGTGCATCGTTCGTGGTCTATTTTTACCAAGGCCTAGCCTTCCTCGAAGCCTATTATGACGTGAGAAAGTCTCAATTCATAGCCTTATGCATCACCATTCCTAACTTACCGACTTTACCATACAATGCGTCCAAATCGTCAATTGAAATCGATCTCCTCATCGCATACTTCTTGCACCTATATTAGCTCAAAACAAATGAACACGATTAGTACGATGGGTTGCCTCCCACCAAGCGCCTTAGTTTTGGTCGTGGCATGACTCTTATTTTTGGATTTTCATTTATCAAAAAGAAAAAATACTAGAACGACGAAACGATAAAATGATAAAACGATAAAACAATAAAACGATGGGTTGCCTCCCATCGAGCGCCTTATTTATTATCGTGGCTCGACGTCGTAATCTCGAGTACTTAGACTTCGTCGAGATAAGTGATGACCATGTCATTTATCGAGTCAAGAGGACCGATATATAGTTTAACACGTTGGCCATTCACTTTGAAGATAACACCATCATTGTCTTCCAATTCGACTACTCCAGACGAGTAGACTTGGATGACTTTAAATGGACCAGACCATTTCGATTTTAACTTACCTGGGAAGAGCTTGAGTCTGGAGTTAAAGAATAGTACCATGTCACCTTTTTGGAAGTTTCGTCGACAAATCCGCTGATCATGATACTTCTTCATCCGCTCCTTGTATAAATCCGATCTTTCATATGCATGGAGACGAAATTCATCTAGTTCATTCAGCTGCTCCAACCTCAGGTTCTTCACATCATCCCAATTCAGATTCAAGTGCTTCAATGCCCTCAACGCCTTGTATTCAAGCTCGATGGGTAGATGACAAGCCTTCCCATAAACTAGCTGATAAGGTGACATGCCAATGGGTGTCTTGAATGCAGTCCTATATGCCCATAGTGCATCATCTAGCTTTCGAGACCAGTCCTTCCTATTCGCATTAACCGTCTTGGCAAGGATTTGCTTGATCTCGCGGTTGGAAACCTCAACTTGTCCACTGGTTTGGGGATGATAAGGCGTAGCTACCTTGTGTTGCTTGACTCCATACTTCGCCAATACAGATTTGAATAGCTTGTTGCAAAAGTGAGATCCTCCATCACTTATGATAGTACGAGGTACTCCAAAGCGAGAGAAGATATTCTTCTTTAAAAATGCTACAACACGCTTTCCTTCGTTGTCGGCCAATGCTACAGCTTCCACCCATTTTGATACATAATCCACAGCAACCAAGATGTACTTCATTCCAAACGAATTCACGAATGGACCCATGAAATCAATACCCCACAAATCAAAGAGTTCTACCTCCAGAATTTTGGACATGGGCATTTCATGGTGTTTTGAAATAGCACCTTGACGTTGGCATTGGTCACACCTTCTCACATAGTCGTATGCATCTCTGAATATTGTAGGCCAATAATAACCACTTTGCAAGATTTTCCTTGCCGTTCGATTCCCTGCATGATGTCCTCCAACTTGCGAAGTGTGGCATGCTTCCAATATAGTAGGCACTTCTTCATGGGATATACATCGTCGAATGATACCATCCACGCATCTTCGAAACAAATAAGGCTCATCCCAATAGTAGTGTTGAACGTCATGCATAAACTTCCTCCTCTGGTGGTAAGATAAATTGGAAGGTAACACATTACTCACTATGAAATTTGCAAAGTCGGCATACCATGGTAATTTCTCCATTGTTGTCGCTAGTATCTCCTCGTCAGGGAATACATCATCAATCTGATTTTCTGGTTGCACCACATACTCATTCTCAAGTCTAGATAGGTGATCAGCCACTTGGTTCTCGCAACCCCTTCTATCTTTGACTTCAAAATCAAACTCTTGCAGTAACAACACCCATCGAATCATCCTTGGTTTTGCATCCTTCTTCGTCATTAGATACCTAAGAGCTGCATGGCTTGCATAATAGATAGGATGAAACAATTTCTCCTTTCTCTGTCCAAGAATAGCACCAACGGCTACACCACTAGCATCACACATGACTTCAAACGGGAGCGTCCAATCTGGTGCTACCATGATAGGGGCTTCAATGAGTTTTCCTTTAAGGCATTCGAATGCCTTTAAGCAATCATCATTAAAGTCAAACTTCGCATCTTTCTCCAATAGTTTGCACAATGGACTAGAAATTTTGGAGAAGTCTTTGATGAATCTACGATAAAACCCAGCATGGCCGCGAAAACTACGAACTCCCTTCACCGAAATTGGAGGCGGTAGCTTCTCTATTACCTCGATTTTGGCGCGATCAAACTTTATTCCTCTTTCAGAGATCTTGTGCCCAAGAACGATTCCTTCTTTTACCATGAAGTGGCACTTCTCCCAATTCAGCACAAGGTTGAACTCTACACATCTTTGTAACGCCATGCTCAAGTTTGCCAAACATGCTTCAAAAGACTCACCAACAACTGAAAAGTCGTCCATAAATACCTCCAAAGTGTCTTCTACCATATTAGAGAAAATAGACATCATACAACGTTGAAAGGTGGCTGGTGCGTTACATAACCCGAATGGCATACGTTTGAAGGCAAACGTACCATATGGGCATGTGAACATTGTCTTCTCTTGGTCTTCGGGGGCAATACAAATCTGATTATAACCTGAATAACCATCCAAGAAGCAAAACCATCCTTTCCCCGCTAATCGATCTAGCATTTGGTCCATAAATGGCATGGGGAAGTGATCCTTGAGCGTCCAAGAATTCAGCTTGCGGTAGTCCATGCATACTCTCCATCCAGTAACGGGCCTGAGTGGAATAAGCTCATTCTTTGCATTCGTAACCACCGTCATACCTCCTTTCTTGGGAACACATTGTACTGGGCTTACCCATGTACTATCAGAAATAGGATACATGACTCCTGCGTCTAACCACTTGATAATCTCCTTCTTCACCACTTCTTGCATTGGTGGGTTTAGACGTCTTTGATGTTCAATGGTGGGTGTGCACTTTTCTTGAAGCTGAATTTTATGAGTGCAAATCCCAGGTGGAATACCAATGATATCCGCAATGGTCCATCCAATAGCTCTAATATACTTGCGTAGAGTTGCAATAAGAGCTGCAACTTGTTGCTCACCCAAATCGGCTGCCACTATGATTGGAAGAGTATTTCCGCTTCCTAAGAATGCGTACTTCAAATGGCTTGGCAGCTCCTTCAATTCTAACGTGGGTGATTCTTCAATAGATGGCTTAGCTGGTGGTGTGGGTCGATTCTTGAGATCAAGATCCAGCTTCTTGGGGGTATAGAGATATGTCCCTAATCCCGATAGAGCACAAATATCTTCATCGGAAATTTCAGCATCATCATTCTCTCCTTTCATGAGCAAAACCTCCAAAGGATCATCAAGAATTTGCTCTTCAGCAAGTAACTCTTTCTCATCATCAAAGACAACATCAGCCACAGAAAATACACTCAGATCTTTGGGTTGCTTCATTGATTTGCAAACATCACCACTTCATCATTTATTCGGAATGAAAGTTCATTCGCTCTCAAATCTATGAGCACACTTCCCGTAGCAAGAAAGGGGCGTCCCAAGATTATGGGAACCTCTGAATCTGCTTCACAATCTAAGATGACAAAGTCTGCTGGAAAGATAAATGAAGAAACCTTTACCAAGACGTCGCATAGAATACCAACCGGTCGTTTTACCGACATATCCGCCATAACAAGCCTCATATTAGTTGGTGTAGGATCTCCTAGCCCCAACTTCTTGTAGATTGATAATGGCATCAAGTTGATGCTGGATCCTAAGTCACACAATGCTTTAGCAAAGTCCAAAGATCCGACGGTGCAAGGAATAGTGAAAGCTCTGGGGTTGGCCTTCTTCTGAACTATCGATCGGGTAGCAATTGCACTACAATGATGCACATCTTCTTTCAAGTCATAACTTGCTTCCCTCTTCTTAGTCAAAAGATCTTTCATAAACTTTGCATACCCAGGCATTTGTTCAAGTGCCTCTACCAATGGGACATTAATGGTCAGCTGCTTGAGCATAGTCATGAATTTGCTGAACTTAGTGTCATCGGCCGCCTTCTTCAATCTTTGTGGAAAAGGTGGTGGTGGGTATGGAAGTGTTCTCTACATGGCTTTCTTCTCCTCTTGCTTCCGTTTATCATTTTTTTTAGGCTGCACATCACTAGGTAAAACATCCTTGACATTTGAAGTAGTTGTTGCGGCTTCTTCTCTTGTAACGTCACTAGGTATGGCGTCAATGTCTGCTGCTACGTCAACCACTTGCTTGCCTTTTGCTGAGGTTTCCAGCACCTTACCAGTCCTGGTTGTGATGGCCATGCATGACCCATCATTCCTTGGGTTTTGGACTGTATCGCTCGGTAAGGTGCCAGCCTTTCTTTGATTGAATGCTGCTGAAAGTTGGCTTAATTGCTGCTCTATTTGCTTGATAGAAGTGGAATGAGAATCAACTAATTGCTTCATGGAGGCCAAATCGTCAATTACCTCCTTAACTCCCGCGCTTGTTGCTTCCACTCCTTTCAATAACTTAGCCATCATGTCTTCCATAGAGTTAGATTTGGTGGTATCACGTTTACCAGGGGGAACGTACAAACCACTCTTTTCATTCTTGTTCTTCCAACTACCTTGGTCTTTGTTTCCAGATTTATCATAATAGTTCCGACCTTGGTTTCCTTGGGCATTCCCACGGAAACCCCCCTGATTGTTCAAGTAGTTGGCCTCCTCTTCCGAATCAGATTCGTCTCTTCCTTTCAGCGCCACAGCTTTCACTTTTTCGGTCTTCCCTGATAATAAGTGCTTTGTCATAAGATCCAATTGTGTTTTCATGTGCGTCATGTCTTGCTCACGTTCTTCTTCTCTTCTTCTTTGGTCTGCAGACATGCCAATAGATAAAGTGGGGCTTGCTACCTCAGAATCTATGGTATGCCAAGCTCTACTTTGTTTCGTCATACGATCTAGCATATTGCTTGCTTGACCAAAGGTGAGGTCCATAAAAGAATCTCCAGCTGCGTTGTCCACCACTGGTTTAGTTACTGAATTCAAGGCTCTATACAAGATCTCCATGAGGTGAACATTAGTCATGTGATGGTTTGGGCATCTCGTTAGCTTTGTTTTGAACCTCTCCCATGTTTCGTGAAGAGCTTCAGAGGGAAGCTGATGAAAGTTGCTGATTTCATCTCTCAATTGAGCCTTCTTGGATGGCGGAAAGAATCTTTCTAGGAAAGCGTCTCTCAATTGCCTCCAATTTGTAATAGAATCAGGAGTCAGCCCATTCAACCATAATGTTGCCTCCCCAGACAGAGACAATGGAAATAGACGTAATCGAATAGCATTCTGACCAACACCAGGTTTGTCAAAAGACTTGCATGTAGAAATAAAGTTGATGAGATGCATATTCGGATCATCGCCTGCTAGTCCACCAAATAATCCCTTGAGTTGCAATAACTGAATCATGGTGCTTGTGATGTTGAATTTGGCTCCGGGCGCTAATGGTGGTGGAATTATAGCTCCAGTGGCTCCAGCACCATCAAGATCATCATCATCATCGTCAAAAGCTGGTTGCAACGGCTGACGATCATACCTATACCGAGCTTGTCGACCTCTTCGGTTGGCAGGTGTTATACTTTCAGCATCACGCCTAGTGTTTAGTAACTCGTCATCACCTAAATCTTCATCGTCAGGATTTGTTGCTCGCCTAGGATTATCAATGTTTTGTTGTTGGACTTGAGCAGCAGCAAGAGCAGCTAATCTTGCTTGCTCGTGTTGAGCAGCCATCCTGTCGATTTCAGCTTGTGCTTCCATTCTTCTAATTCGTTGTGGTTCCGGATTGATTGGTAATAACGGTTGACCAGAACTTCTAGTATGGGGCATGCACTAAAAGAAAAACCTGCAATAAACAAAAACAAAAACTAAACGTAAAAGTACGAGAATCTTTGACCAAAGGGTCTAGTAATTATCACGAACTTGATTGACACTCGTACTCCCCGGCAATGGCGTCAATTTTTTATAACGCTCAATCTACAACTCTCGTTTGAGTGTAAAGCGGTCGATAGCAAATATAGAACCCAACCTGGGTTGGGTATCGATCCCACAGGGAATAGCTTGGCCAACAAGTAAGTAAAATTACTAAACTTTTGGTTCAAGTCTCGTAAGAAGGGGGGATTGTAATAAGTAACCAAATTAATGAAATAAAATCTGAAAATAGCAAAGTAAAAAGAGAGTATTTCGTAGGTTGTAAACAATGAGAATTGAAGCGTTGGGATTATGTCCACCTTTTGAGGTATACGTCTCTATTGGCTATGAGTGTGTAGATTCTTGACATGCAATTGCTTATAGAGAATTGTAGTCGATGGTAAATCCAAGCGTCTCGCGACCTAAATAAGGACTATTTCACTTTAACTCTCGCGAGCTTAAAGCGTGTCTAACGGTACAAATTCTCCAAGAGGTTAGTCCAGTTATGGCACTAGCTTTTTAATAGGAAAGGGTGTCCTACTACCTTGACATTATCTCTTTTCCAGACAAATAACCTATCTCGCGAATAAGTTAAATGTTAGACTGGCGTATTCTTGCGTTTGCAACCGCAAAGAATGTTGATTAAGATGAAGAGCGTAATGATATAAGCAATATACTTGTCTTGAACTCACAAACTCACAGCAGTAGATAGTAACTCATTCGGCTTCCATAACCCCAACTAAGAGGTTTAGTTACCCATGAATGCGAAGGATATCATGTTTTGCATGGTTGATGGCGTGAGAAGTAGGTGTTTGGCGTGTGGTTTTGGTGATTCCCTAGCAAGTAACGATTCTCTTGTTGTGGAATAGATGAATAGAAGAAGAATAGAATTAATAGACTGTTAAGAGAGGAATGTATTGAAAGATGGAAGAATGAATTGTAAGGAGATGCATAAAAATCTCTAGCATGATAGGGTATTTATAATACTCCTACCCTACTCCTACTAAGCTAATGAAATAAATAACCAAATCCTAATATACTAATGAAATCCTTGACCCAAATGTACTAGGGTAAGGTTACAATATCATAATCCAAATAGAATAGTGAAATACATAACCTAATTGTACTAGGTTAATGTATCTTTGTAAAAATCCAGCTTTGTGTCTGTAAGTCCCCAAAGTCTTCAGAATTGTTGTTTTATCCTGGGATAGATTTTCCATGCAGCAGATTTGGTCCTTTAGGCGTCCAGCTCCTTTCCACTTCGTTCGTGAGCTTTCTTTTGCGCCAAGTAAGCCATAAAATGCTGTATTTTGCATCATTTATACCTGAAACTTTACTAATCATATTTGTTAGCTCATTTACAGGAAAAAGGACTAAAAGTGCATGAAATATATAATTACTTCTCAAAACTAGGCTAAAATATGGGCAAAATATATTGATATAGGCACGTAAATTCGCCTATCATCAGGTTCCCCGAAGGAGGCATAAGTTCAGACTACTCACTGCCTGAAACTGGGTTTTGCCGATAAGGGTTACTTAATCCCCTAGAGAGATTTTATGTTGGCTAAGAGCCCTGGGTGTATCAGACTCAAACACTCCAACCCTTGTGGAAAACTAGGGTTGGAGGTTTCCTCGCTGAGTCAATGGCGGATTCCATATAGCCTATGGAATATCAGACTTGTAGTGGCGTTCCACCTAACTCAGAAGTAATACAAAGATCAAAAACTTCATGGACAAAAATGTTTTATAATTATCAAAGAAGTGCCCATGTATTTTGAACCATATCATGCATGATGTTTTATGACCTTCTCTCCATTATTTTATTTGGATTTCTCTGCGTACCAGTACATCTGTATTGACCCCCTATATTTCAGAATTCTGAGATAGAGTCCTGGGGTCCCATTAAGCAGTAGATTGACTTGTCAGAAGTTGCAGTTGGTAAGCCTTCTCTAATTCAGAAGGCTAGATTTTCTGATTTCATTATTTCTTTCTTTTATGGTCAACTAGAGGCCTTGTCCCAGTTTTGTTTAAGACTTAAGATGGTTATTGAATGTTAGAGATTTTCAAGACAGTTGTCACATGTTTAGAATATTCAAAATTTCCCTTTTCAAATTATTCAAGTTTATGAGATTGACCATGGTTCCATCTTTTATTATTTTCTTTAAATTTTCTTATATTATATGAATATTGTACATGACTATTAGATTTAAAAGAGCACCCAGGCCTTCATAGTTTAGGATGCTCGTTACTGTTAGGACCCCGGCTCAGGTCGTGACAAATTTAATATCAGAGCATGGTTCATGGTCCCAGGGTGTCTGCCATTCATGTTTGTAGAGTCTTGCTTATGGGTGTGTTGTGCACCACACTTATAATTAGGAGGCTACTGATAACGCTCAATCTACAGCTCTTGTAGGAGTGTAAAGCGGTCGCTAGCAAATATAGAACCCAACCTGGGTTGGGTATCGATCCCACATGGAATATATTGGTCAACAAGTAAGCAACAATTACTAGACTTTTAGTGCAAGTCTCACAAAAAGGGGGGATTGTAATGTGTAATCAAAATGTTAAAGTAAAAACTGAAAATAGCAACGTAACGAGAAAGAATATTTAGTAGGTTGTAAAACAATGAGAATTGAAGAGTTGGGGGTATGTCCACCTTATGAGTTTACGTCTCTATTAGCTATGAGTTATGCGGAATTCAGACATGCATGTGCTTATAGAGAATTGTATTCGATGGTAAATCCAGGCGTCTTTCGACATATTCGAGGATTATTTCACTTTAACTCTTTTGAGCTTAAAGCGTGTCTAATGGTACGAATTCTCCAAGAGGTTAATCCAGTTACGGCACTAACTGTTTAATAGGGGATGGGACCCTACTACCTTGACATTATCTCTTTTCCAGACAGATAACCTTTCTTTCGAACAAGTTAAATGTTATACTGGCGTATTCTTGCGGTTGCAACCACAAAGAATTTATATTAAGATGAAGAGAATAATGATATAAGCAGCATACGTGTCACGAACTTACAAACTCATAGTAATAGATAGTATCTCATTCGGCTTCCATAACCCCAACAGAGAGGTTTAGTTACCCATGAATGCGAAGGAAATCACAATCGACATTGTTAGTATACCACAACAAAGATTTCGTGTAATAATGGTGTGGTAAGCGTTTAGGCATGAATTTCCTTAGCAAGTAACGTTTCTCTTGTTGTGGAAAAATAGATGAATAGAAGAATAGAAGAAGAATAAAAAGTAGAATTAATGGAAGAATTAGAATTGTTGGAAGAGCAGAAAAGATTAATAGTTGAAGAATGTATATCGATCCCTGAAAATCTCTAGCATGATAGGGTATTTATAATACCCATATCCTAATCCTACTAAGCTAATGAAATACTTAACCAAATCCTACTAAGCTAATGAAATACTTAACCCAATTGTACTAGGTTAATGTAACATTATCCAAATCCAAATAGACTAATGAAATACTTAACCCAGTTGTACTAGGTTAATGTATTATTATCCTAATCCAAATAAGTTACTGCAAGTCCCCAAAGTCTTCAGAAATGTTGTTTTAGCCCGGGACAGATTTTCCATGCATCACTTTTGGTCCTTAGGCGTCCAAGCTTCCTTTTCTCCTTCCGTGAAGCTTTCTTTGGCGTCAAGTAATCCATAAAATGCTGAATTCTGCATCATTTACACCTGAAACTTTGCTAATCATGTTCGTTAGCTCACTTACAGGAAAAAGGACTAAAAGTGCATGAAATATATAATTTGTTCTCGAAATATGGCACAAATATGGGTAGAATGTATTGATATAGGCGCGTAATATCGCCTATCATCAACACCCCACACTTGAATCTTTGTTAGTACTCGAACAAAATGTCATGTCCTTCTAAACATCAACTTAGGTTTTTACAGCAACAACACAAAATATTCGTCAAGACAGGCACAACAATTTTCAACAAAGAGCAGTTTTTTGATCACTAGTAGAAACAATTTAACCTCTAGCATAGACTCGTGATGGTAGTTAATTCATATCCAAAAGTTAAGGCATAAAGAATCATACACAACTACCCAAAACTCATCAACCATGTGTGTCTCACAATATATTACCCATAATCACTCACAAGTATAGCATATTTTTCAAACATGGGTATCAAAATATCCTTGCTCTCGCTCTCACAAAGAATTCATATGCAACAACTGATGACCATAGGCTTGACCTTAGTGTAATGCTCCACTAAATGTCAGAATGCTAGGCTTAGGATCAACTAGGTCTTTTACGGGTTGTAATGTAGGCTAAGGGACAGGTAGGACTATTTTGGCCAGAAATAGTGACTATGTTCCTAAGCGCTTTAATACATCACCTTGTATCTCTAACACTTTTTCTTTCAAACAACCTTTTTACTTTCTTTTATTCTACCACCCTTTTTCTCTTTTAATTTTAAGCAACTTTTCAGCTTTTCTTTCCTTTTTCTTTTCATAATATACCTCTTATGATAGCAATTCTTTTTCATAACAAATTCAAGCACCAATACATTCTAAAGCATCATACTCACCCAATTTCCTCTTATTTCGTCACATGACTTTATACGTTAAAGCACTTAGCAATTTGGATCAAATTACGGTCTTGAAAAAAAAGGATTGGGCTTACATATGAGGTTGTCAAAGAAGTAGGCTAAAGGATCAAAAGGGTTTAACTAGGATGATGTCCATGGGTAGGTAAAATGAAGGTAAACATGTATAGGTTGCCAAAGAAATGCCTAAATCATCTCCTAAACTTACACTCTTTATTTTCGCTTTACATATATACCAGGTAAGTTCTAGCATCAGCCACAAACATAGAATATGCAATATCCTCACACACACAAGTCACATGGTACTCTATTGGAAGTAGTATAGACTCTCGACCCAACAAGTGAAGGAATTGAACCACACAATATCACATAATGAGTCACAATTAGAGCCTAAACGTCTCAATAGTCATGATTTTAGCACCTACTCTTGTTATGATCTCATGCTGCCTATTAGAATAATTTTATGTGAAGCTAAGTAAGAAAAATTTTACTACTAAAAAAAACAAAAAAAAAAAAACCAAAAAACCAATTCGAAAATAACAAACTAAGCAAACAAACATAAATAAATGCAAATGCGGATAGAGAAGTTAAGCATGCAAATACCACCACCCCACATTTAAACGGGACACTGCCCTCAGTGGAAAATAAATACGAAGAACCTAGTCAGTCGGACTCCTCCTCTATGTCGGGGGTGATACCCCCTTCGTCGGAATCATCATGGGAGTCGTTGTCATTAGAATTCTCCTCCACGTCGGAGTATGGAATGCGTCAATCATCATCGGTTGGCACATCATCATCAAGAGGTTCCTTAAAGTATGTGCCTACTCCACACATCTTCCGTGCATACATATTCATTGGATAGTCATGGTCCAGCTGTTGGAGCTCTGTAGCAGTTGGAACACGACCTCCACTCATCATTGTGAACCATGTCATGCCATAAAGGTGACGGAAGAAACTCTCATCTCGAGCATGTCTCTTCGCAGTAGTAAGGTTGACTCCATGTGTTGTTTCAGCATCTTTGACCTTTGTGAGGTCAACCATCGTCGGGTTATGTGGGAGTTTGTGATCAGCTGGTTTCTCTTCGATATCCTCCTTCCGCAAGATTGTTGTCAACACATTACCAAAAGTGAAGTGGGACCTCTTGTGTAGTCTGGCCTTCCGCATTGTAGAGCGAATGATTGCCCCAATGTTAATAGGGACATTCGTCATCAATGCATAGACCAAACACACTCTATCTCTTGTTATTTTGGTGTATTGAGTCCCAGGAATAAGGCATGAGTTGACGATGCGCAACCAGACTCTTGCTTCCCTATTCAAAGGAGCATAGGGGAAGGTGTTGTGTCTTCCGGTGTCTTGGTGTCTGCTCCACCTTGCCATGGATCTACTTCCACAAAGTGTGTGTCGAATTGCTCTATAAGGAGGTCTGTTGTACAGCTCTTTGAATGGTGCTGGATCGACCGAAGGTAAGCCAAGAAAGGAGTTGATCAAATCCGCATTGAGCTATAAAACTTGGCCCCGAATTGTGACTTCGCTGCTCGTGGTTTTCAGCGACCAGTTGGCGTAAAATTCTCTTGTCAAATCAAGATTACATTCTCCCATGTCACATAAGATGAAATCCAAATTCAATGCCATGATTTTTGCCAACATCCGCGGTTCCTTCTTCGCTAGGTTGGCCTTGTTGATCAAGTCGACATGAACATATTTGCTTTCCTTGTTGTTCCTATACCATTCTTTGGCTTCCTCCTCAAGAACCCATTTTATTCCAAACATTGGCAGGGTAATTTCATTGAGGATGATTCTCCTTGGTCCTTGCGACCTCTCTTCTTACCCTTTTGGGATGTGGTAGCCTTATCTTGTCTCGCTTTAGGTGCCATTGTTCCTGAGATTTAAACGATATTTCATGTTAGCATCAACTCAATGGAAACAATCTATAAACAAGTCATTGGGTTACCACCCCACACTTAGGTTCGTTGATACAAATCAGTGAAGTGAAAGTGGTCGATTACTTAGACTTCGTCGACATACGTTTAAGGAGCTATATTCCGACAAGAAAATCAGTGATGTATCACTTCTTGCAACCTTTGCAATACGTTCATGTGAGGTAAAACAATACTACTTCATAGGGGTTTTATCATGGTATAGTTTCTATCAACAATTACAACCTCCTATGTCGGTAGGCAACTATAAGTCTTATCCCGATGAACGAAATAGCCTAACATGTAGGCATACAAGTGACAAGACTATGCAATGTTCATAACCATAGCAATTCCTCAAAGAGTATAACAATGCAATTAAAACCAAATTCAAGTCGGAAACAAGTTAAGATTATCCTAACGTACATGTTCACTCACATGGTTTTGCATCAACAATTCAAACACTTTAACATCACCAATATTTCTTCAAGATGTATCAATTCATTATAGACATAGCAACGTAGTACTCACGAGAAATAGATGAAGAATAAAAGAGTACTTACGTGATTAAAGCCTTTGGAGATGTTCTTGTGAATTGAAAGAGCAAAAAGAAAAATTTTGAGATGATTTGGAGTGGATGTGTGGCGCCTTTAGGTCAAGTTTCAATGTGTTTATGTTTCAAGACTAAGTCCCCTTTATATAGGAAAAGAATGGGTCGGGTTTTGACCCATTTAAAAATGGTTTTGGAGACAGAAAGGGACCATAGGCGGCACCTTTAGCTTTGCCTATGCATGGTATAGGCGGCGCCTAATGCAAAGCATAAGCTAGCATAGGCGGCGCCTAGTGTAATGCATAAAGGGACCATAGGCGGCGCCTAGTGCATGGAATATGAGATACTGAGACCAAATGCTTTAGCATAGGTGGAACCTATGCTATAGCATACCTGAGCATGGGCGGCGCCTATGTCTTTGCACACTAGATTCCGAGACCTTAGGCTATAGTATAGGTTTGGCATTGTTCGTGGCCTAGTTTTACCTAGGCCTAGCCTTGCTCGATGCCTATTTTGTCATGAGCAATGCTCAATCCATAGCCTTATGCATCTTTATTCCTAACTTACCACCTTTACCATGCAGTACGTCCAAATCATTATTTGAAACCAATCTCCTCGTTGAATACCTCTTGCACCTATATTTGCTCAAAACCAATGAAAACGATTAGTACGATGGGTTGCCTCCCACCAAGCGCCTTAGTTTTGGTCGTGGCACGACTCTTATTTTTGGATTTTCATTTATCAAAAGCAAAACAAGTACTAGAACGAAAGAAACACAAAATGATAAACGATAAACGAAAAACGATAAACGATGGGTTGCCTCCCATCTAGCGCCTTATTTATTATCGTGGCTCGACATAGTTACCTCGAGTACTTATACTTCGTCGAGATAAGTGATGGCCAGATAATTCATCGAGTCAAGAGGACCGATATAAGGATTAACACGTTGGCCATTCACCTTGAAGACAACACCATTATTGTCTTCCAATTCAACTACTCCAGACTAGTAGACATGGAGAACTTTGTATGGACCAGACCACTTAGACTTTAACTTACCTGGGAAGAGCTTCAATCTTGAGTTGAAGAGAAGTACCATATCATCCTTTTGGAAGTTTCGTCGAACAATCCGTTGATCATGATACTTTTTCATCCGCTCCTTGTATAGGTCTGACCTTTCATATGCATGGAGACGGAACTCATCTAATTCGTCCAGCTGCTCCAACCTCAGATTCATTGCATCATCCCAATTCAAGTTCAATTGCTTCAGTGCCCACAATGCCTTATGCTCGAGCTCGATGGGTAAGTGACAAGCCTTCCCATAAACTAGTTGATAAGGAGACATGTCAATGGGTGTTTTGAATGCAGTCCTATAGGCCCATAGTGCATCATCTAGCTTCCGAGACCAATCCTTCCTATTAGCATTGACCGTCTTCGCAAGGATTTGCTTGATCTCCCTATTGGAAACCTCTACTTGTCCATTAGTTTGTGGGTGATAAGGCGTGGCTACCTTATGTTGCTTGACACCATACTTGGCCAACACGGATTTGAATAGCTTATTGCAAAAGTGAGATCCTCCATCACTTATGATAGTACGTGGTACTCCAAAGTGAGAGAAGATATTCCTCTTTAAGAACGCTACAACACACTTTCCTTCGTTGTCAGCCAACGCTATAACTTCAACCCATTTCGAGGCGTAATCTACAGCAACTATGATGTACTTCATTCCAAACGAATTCACGAATGGACCCATGAAATCAATACCCCATACATCAAAGAGTTCTACCTCAAGAATTTTGGACATGGGCATCTTATGGTGTTTCAAAATAGCACCTTGACGCTGGCATTGGTCGCACCTTCTAACATAGTCATAGGCATCTCTAAATATCGAAGGCCAATAGTAACCACTTTGCAATACTTTCCTTGCTGTCCAATTGCCTGCATGATGTCCTCTAACTTGGGAAGTGTGGCATGCTTCCAAAATATTAGGCACCTCTACATGGGATATACATCGTCGAATAATACCATCCGCACATCGTCGAAACAAATATGGCTCATCCCAATTGTAGTGTTGTACGTCATGCATAAACTTCCTCCTTTGGTGGTAAGATAAATTGGCAGGTGTCACATTACACACAACGAAATTTGCAAAGTCGACATACCATGGTAATTTTTCAATTGTTGTCGCTAATATCTCCTCGTCAGGGAATGCGTCATTAATCTGAATTTTAGGTTGCGCCACATGCTCATTCTCGAGTCTAGATAGGTGGTCGGCCACTTGGTTCTCGCAACCTCTTCTATCTGTGACCTCGAAATTGAACTCTTGCAGTAGCAATACCCATTGAATTAATCTTGGTTTTGCATCCTTCTTTGTCTTTAAATACCTAAGAGCTGCATGGTCTGTATGAACGATCACCTTAGTACCCAATAGATAGGCACGAAACTTCTCAAACGTATGCACAACCGCTAGGAGCTCTTGTTCTGTCACAGTGTAGTTCCTTTGGGCTTTATTTAGGACCTTACTTGCATAGTAGATAGGATGAAATAATTTCTCCTTTCTCTGACCAAGAACAGCTCCAACGGCTACACCACTAGCATCACACATGACTTCGAACGGGAGAGACCAATTTGGTGCTACCATGATAGGGGCTTCAATGAGTTTTCCTTTGAGGCATCCGAATGCCTTTAAGCAATCTTCATTAAAGAAAAACTTCGTCTCTTTCTCCAAGAGTTTGCACAATGGACTAGCAATTTTTGAGAAGTCTTTGATGAACCGACGATAGAAACCTGCATGGCCGAGAAAACTACGAACTCCCTTCACCGAAATTGGAGGCGGTAGCTTCTCAATAACCTCTATTTTTGCTCGATCAACTTCAATTCCTCTTTCGGAGATTTTGTGCCCAAGAATGATTCCTTCTTTCACCATGAAGTGGCACTTCTCCCAATTCAGCACTAGGTTGAATTCTACACATCTTTGCACTGCCATGCTTAGGTTTTCCAAGCACGCTTCAAAAGACTCACCAACAACTGAAAAATCATCCATGAATACCTCCAAAGTGTCTTCAACCATATCAGAAAAAATAGACATCATACAACGTTGAAAGGTGGCTGGTGCGTTACATAACCCGAATGGCATACGTTTGAAGGCAAACGTACCATATGGGCATGTAAACATTGTCTTGTCTTGGTGTTCGGGGGCAATACAAATCTGATTGTAGCCTGAATAACCGTCTAAGAAGCAAAACCATCCTTTCCCCGCTAATCGATCTAGCATTTGGTCCATGAATGGCATTGGGAAGTGATCTTTGAGTGTCCAAGAATTTAGCTTTCGGTAGTCCATGCATACTCTCCATCCAGTGACGGGTCTGAGTGGAATAAGCTCATTCTTCGCATTCGCGACCACCGTCATGCCTCCTTTCTTGGGAACACATTGTACTGGGCTTACCTATGTACTATCAGAGATTGGATACACAACCCCCGCGTCTAACCACTTGATAATTTCTTTCTTCACCACTTCTTGCATAGGTGGGTTTAGACGTCTTTGATGCTCAGTGGTGGGTGTGCAATTCTCTTCAAGCTGAATTTTATGTGTACAAATCCCAGGTGGAATACCAATAATATCCGCAATGGTCCATCTAATGGCTCTAATATACTTCTATAGAATAGCAATGAGAGCTACAACTTGTTGCTCACCCAAATCGGCTGCCACAATAACTGGAAGTATGTTTCCGCTTCCTAAGAATGCGTACTTTAAATGACTTGGCAGCTCCTTCAATTGTAAAGTGGGTGGCTCTTCAACAGATGGCTTAGCTGGTGGTGTGGGTCGATTCTTGAGATCAAGGTCCAGCTTCTTGGGAGCATAGCGATATGTCCCTAATCCTGATAGAGCACAAATAGCTTCTTCACAATTTTCAGCATCCTCATTCTCTCCATTCATAAGCAAAGTCGCTAATGGGTCATCAATCAGCTACTCTTCTTCAAGTAATTCTTTCTTATCATCAAAGAAAACATCAGCCACCGAAAATACACTCAGATCTTTAGGTTGCTTCATTGATTTGCAAACATCAAAGTGAACTACTTCGTCATTTATTCAGAATGAAAGCTCATTGGCTCTCAAATCAATGAGCACACTTCCTGTAGCAAGGAAAGGGCGCCCCAAGATTATGGGAACTTCTGAGTCTGCCTCACAATCCAAAATAACAAAGTCTGCCAGAAATATGAATGAAGAAACCTTTACCAATACATCACATAGAATACCAACAGGTCATTTTACCGACCTATCCGCCATGACGAGCCTCATATTGGTTGTAGTAGGATCACCCAACCCCAACTTCTTATAGATAGATAATGGCATCAAATTGATACTGGCTCCTAAATCATATAATGCTTTGGCAAAATTCAAAGATCCAACGGTGCAAGGAATAGTGAAAGCTCTGGGGTCGGCTTTCTTCTGAACTATTGATCGGGTAGCGATTGCACTACAATGATGCACATCTTCTTTCAACTCATAGCTTGCTAGCCGCTTCTTTGTCAAAAGATCCTTCATAAATTTTGCATACATAGGCATTTGTTCAAGTGCCTCCACCAATGGAACATTAATGGTCAGCTGCTTTAACATAGTCATGAATTTGCTGAACTTCGTGTCATCCGCCACCTTCTTCAATCTTTGGGGAAAAGGTGGTGGTGGGTATGGAATTATTCTCTCCACGACTTTCTTCTCCTCTTGATTCTGTTTTTCCACTTTTTCAGGCTGCACGTCGCTCGGTGTGATGTCCTTGACGTCTTCCACGGACTCTTCTCCTATTGCATTGTCATCCAAGTCTGCAGCTTCGTCAACCACTTGCTTGCCTTTTGCTGAAGTTTCGAGCACCTTACCACTTCTGGTAGTGATGGCCATGCATGACCCATCATTCCTTGGGTTTTGCACAGTATCGCTAGGTAGAGTGTCGGCCTTTCTTTGATTGAGTGCTGCTGAAAGTTGGCTCAATTGCTGCTCTATTTGCTTGATTGAAGTGGAATGTGAATCAACTAATTATTTCATGGAGGAAAAATCACTAATTACCTCCGTTACTCCCACGCTCGTTGCTTCCACTCCTTTCAATAATTTAGCCATCATGTCTTCCATACTTCCAGAATTAGATGTGGTGGTGTCACGTCTACCAGGGGGAACGTACAAACCACTCTTTTCATTCTTGTTCTTCCAACTACCTTGGTCATTGTTTCCATATTTATCATAATAGTTCCGACCTTGGTTTCCTTGGGTATTCCCACGGACACCCCCTTGATTGTTCAAGTAGTTGGCCTCCTCTTCCGAATCAGATTCGTCTCTTCCTTTTGATGCAATAGCTTTCACTTTTTTGGTCTTCCCTGATAATAAATGCTTTGTAAGAAGATCTATTTGTGTTTTCATGTGTGCCATATCTTGATCACGTTCTTCTTCTCTTCTTCTTTGGTCTGCAATCATGCCAATAGATAAAGTGGGGCTTTCTACCTCAGAATCCCTGGTATGCCAAGCTCTACTTTGCTTCATCATACGATCTAGCATATTGCTTGCTTGACCAAAGGTGAGGTCCATAAAAGATCCTCCAGTTGCATTATCCACCACTGGTTTAGTTATTGAATTCAAGGCTCTGTATAATATCTCCATTAGGTGAACATTAGTCATATGATGGCTTGGGCATCTCGCTAGCTTTTTCTTGAACCTTTCCCATGTTTCATGAAGGGCTTCAGTTAGAAGCTGACGAAAGTTGCTGATTTCATCTCTCAATTATGCTCTTTTGGATGGCGGAAAGAATCTTTCTAGGAAAGCGTCTCTCAATTGCCTCTAATTTGTAATAGAATCAGGAGTCAGCCCATTCAACCATAGAGTTGCCTCCCCAGACAGAGACAATGGGAATAGACGTAATCGAATTGCTTTCTGAACAACACCAGGATTGTCAAACGACTTGCATATAGAAATAAAGTTGATGAGATGCATATTCGGATCATCGCCTGCTAGTCCACCAAATAATCCCTTGAGTTGCAATAACTGAATCATGGTGCTTGTGATGTTGAACTTGGCTCCGAGCGCTAATGGTGGAGGAATTATGGCTCCAATGGCTCCAGCACCATCAAGATCATCATCATCATTGTCGAAAGCTAGTTGCATGGGTTGGCGATCATACCTAAACTGAGCTTGACGACCTCTTTTGTTGGCAGGTGTTGTGATTTCAGCATCATGCCTTGGGTTTAGTAACTCGTCATTACCTAAATTCTCATCGTCAGGATTTGTTGCTCGCCCAGGGTTATCAATATTTTGTTGTTGAACTTGAGTGGTGGCAAGAGCAGTTAATCTCTCCTGTTCCTGTTGAGCAGCCATCCTTTTGATTTCTGCTTGTGTTTCCATTCTGCCAATACGTTGTGGTTCCGGATTGATAGGTAATAACGGTTGACCAGAACTTTGAGTATGGGGCATGCACTAAATAAAAACCTGCAGTAAACAAAAACAAAAACTAAAAGTAAAAGTACGAGAATCTTTGACCAAAGGGTCTAGTAATTATCACAAACTTAATTGACACTCGTATTCCCCGGCAATGGCGCCAATTTTTGATAATGCTCAATCAACAGCTCTCGTAGGAGTGTAAAGCGGTCGCTAGCAAATATAGAACCCAACCTGGGTTGGGTATTGATCCCATAGGAAATAGCTTGGTCAACAAGTAAGCAACGATTACTAGACTTTTAGTGCAAGTCTCGCAAAAAGGGGGGATTGTAATGTGTAATCAAAATATTAAAGTAAAAACTGAAAATAGCAACGTAAAAAGAAAGAATATTTAGTAGGTTGTAAAAGAATGAGAATTGAAGAGTTGGGGGTATGTCCACCTTATGAGTTTACGTCTCTACTAGCTATGAGTTATGCGGAATTCAGACATGCATATGCTTATAGAGAATTGTATTCGATGGTAAATCCAGGCGTCTTTCGACCTATTCGAGGATTATTTCACTTTAACTCTTTCGAGCTTAAAGCGTGTCTAACGGTACGAATTCTCCAAGAGGTTAATCCAGTTACGGCACTAACTGTTTAATAGGGGATGGGACCCTACTACCTTGACATTATCTCTTTTCCAGACAGATAACCTTTCTTTCAAACAAGTTAAATGTTATACTGGCGCATTCTTGCGTTTGCAACCACAAAGAATTTATATTAAGATGAAGAGAATAATGATATAAGCAGCATACATGTCACGAACTTACAAACTTATAGTAATAGATAGTATCTCATTCGGCTTCCATAACCCCAACAGAGAGGTTTAGTTACCCATGAATTCGAAGGAAATCAGAATCGACATTGTTATTATACCACAATAAAGATTTTGTGTAATAATGGTGTGGTAAGCGTTTAGGCGTGAATTTCCTTAGCAAGTAACGTTTCTCTTGTTGTGGAAAAATAGATGAATAGAAAAATAGAAGAAGAATAAAAAGTAGAATTAATGGAAGAATCAGAATTGTTGGAAGAGTAGAAAAGATTAATAGTTGAAGAATGTATAGCGATCCCTGAAAATCTCTAGCATGATAGGGTATTTATAATACCCATATCCTAATCCTACTAAGCTAATGAAATACTTAACCAAATTCTACTAAGCTAATGAAATACTTAACCCAATTGTACTAGGTTAATGTAACATTATCCAAATCCAAATAGACTAATGAAATACTTAACCCAATTGTACTAGGTTAATGTATTATTATCCTAATCCTAATAAGTTACTGCAAGTCCCCAAAGTCTTCAGAAATGATGTTTTAGCCCGGGACAGATTTTCCATGCATCACTTTTGGTCCGTAGTCGTCCAAGCTTTCTTTTCTCCTTCCGTGAAGCTTTCTTTGGCGTCAAGTAATCCATAAAATGCTGAATTCTGCATCATTTACACCTAAAACTTTGCTAATCATGTTCGTTAGCTCACTTACAGTAAAAAGGACTAAAAGTGCATGAAATATATAATTTGTTCTCAAAATATGGCACAAATATGGGCAGAATATATTGATATAGGCGCGTAATATCGCCTATCATCAGCTACCAAGCATTTAGGAGTTATTTCCCATTCTTTCATACTCTAGTTCGTGCTATAGAGTCATCCATAAGAAAGTTATTCAAGTTGATTCCCTGTTCCGATTTCCTGGGTCATGCCTTATTGTCCAGGTGATATAATTCTAAGAGTCTAGCTCCCCCAGCGATGTGGTTCTCTGTGATTAAGTTGTCTATAAAGTTATTGATTTTGTACAAGGACGTGAGAGGAGTCCATGAGTGTATTAAAGTGTATTTATTTAAGCATATACCCCTATATACATCAGTCGTGTAGTTGAGCCTGAGGTATGGAGTATATCCAGTCCCCTTTAATAAAATTCTTGTTAGGGGATGTGATGTATAAGAGTAATGATGGGTAGTAGAATATTTGAACTGTATTTCCCCCTGAGTAGTAGTGTATGTTAGAGTGTCATGTCCTATTTATAGTAAAATGGTCTAGAAGTTTGTGACATGTAGTCACAAAGTTAGCAGTCAACAGGGGTGACATTTGTGTAAATAAATAGTTTTAGTTGTATAATAATGGATTGAAGAGTGGGTTGCCATTGTATAGTGATAGACTAATGTTGTATTATGATAGACTAATGTGCGGTAATAATTGTAGATTGTATGGTAGTCTGTGATAGAAAATATAAGATATGATTATTATTTATTCAGAATAGGGAAGGATCACAGAATGGATGGTCATTATAGTTGTAAAAATCACCTATAGGCTGTGAATAGAAAGGGGTAGACTAGTTAATAAGCTGTAAATAGAAACTCATTAGTTTATATTAAATTTTGAAGATCTTTGTGATGTAAGATTAGGTAAGTAAGTATGATATGAGAAATTGGAATATGTTGATAAGATTGAAATAGGTTATATTGTAACATTAATATAGACTAATTCAATAATGTGACTTTACCCCCCTTTGATGGTATTTTTCTTTAAGTAGCAGTAAACTAGTACTATGTGAGAATGTAGGTAGTGGAAATTGAGGTATAGTAGTAATGTCATGGAGGGGATGTGATGGTAGGTAGTAGCTAGGAGAAATATAGTATTTTGGGTTGGTTTTCCAACTTGATGGACTAGTATAGCATGTGGCATGCTTTATTGGTGGTACATGATTGATGCAAGAGTATAGACTTGAACTTGAGGTGTGAATTATTTGCGGCAAGAATGATAGCTTAAGATTAATGATGCATATTTTGTGGAGTAATTAGTAGACTTGATATGATGTGAGAAATGGCCTAGGTTGATGTTTTATAAAATCTTAAGTGGAAATCATGAGGTGCATGTGTACATGAGAACTAGAGTTAAAACAATGAATTGTGTTGAATCGTTAAGCGGATAAGAATGCGAGCATATATAAATATGTTGACCTCAGGTAGCAAGATGTTAGAAAAAGTGTTATGTGTATAAGTATTTTGTGTACCAAGATTTAGTTCTTGAATTTTGTAGTATGGGGAAATCTGGGAAGTTGTTCCATGGTGCTCTTTAGAGTTAAATTGAGGAAAATTAGGTAGGCAATGTGAGCCTTGGGTATGCTTTTACAAATTTTTGTTAAGTTGCAAGTTATATGATTTTAGGGGTAAGGCAAGTATTCTAAGGAATTGAAGATGGAGCATTAAGTATTTAGAAGCGTGGGCGTATCTGCCCATGAAAATGTTAGTCGTAAGTTGATGATTTTGGGGGTTAGGAGAAATTACGATTAGTGTCCCTGAAAGGGGTGTCTTAGAAAGTATTTTGTATCTTTATGTTTTTATTAAGGGGATTTGTGTTCATATTTATACTGATACCCTACTTTGAGATAGCGAGTATGGATGCGTACTCTCATCCGAGTGGGAATTGTAGGGTGATGTCTATAGAGGTTAGCGAAATTTAAGAGTAGCATTTTTCGAAAAACAAGGCTTTCTGTGTATAGTTCCTCAGGTAAACTTTAGAGTTGAAGTTTATGGTGATGTCTTATTTACGTTGAGGTTGTGGCTACAGATTTTTGATGTGAGGTTATGTCTGTAAGTCTAGGGGTGTGACTTTGATTAATGGGGAGGTGGGGAACTAAGTTAGTTCCCGAATATTCTCAGTGTGGCAAGTTGTGGGAAGGAACTATGATGAACCTAATTCTACTCAACATAATCCTCCTACTTCAATTTAGGCGAGTATCCTGCTAATGTCTTACGTTATCTATTCAATTCATGCCTATGGTTCGAGTTTCATATGGACTTAGGTTTATTATCTGACCTCCAAACTAGAAGCAATTATGTCTCTCAGTAATCCAATCTTTCATGTATTTAGGCCATAGGTTATGTTATTTGTGATCCATGAAAATCTATGTCTCTCTGCATGCCTGATCCTAAGAAAATATGTTCCTGTATGTCACTAATTCATCCTATGTCGGGTCTAGCCAGAATGTTAAATTTTATGCAAACTTTTGGAAAAATCTCAATTCCTTAAATGAGGAGCAATCGCTTCAAGTGGAAATCTTTGTCTTAGTTGTAAATTAACACCTCGTAGTGTTCTTTACTCAATACTACTCTTAGTTACGTGTATGGAGAACTGAAATTATTTTCTAAGTATTAAAAGACTTAACCATATTTTGAGCTCTTAACTTTCATGATTTTCAAATTGATCTTTCCGACTACGAGATGTAGATTTTTGAGTTGATTCATGTTCAGGAGAGTAAGGGGTTGTTCCGAGAAAGTTTTGGATTTTTTTGACAATATTTGAGATGCGTTGAGTGAGAAAACTAGTGGCTCGATGCAATATTGATGCACCGCTTCAGTAATCATGCTGGCCAAACCAATGTCTCAACACAATATCGACGCGTCATATCGCCAAATGCGTTGGGCGCCCAGTTTGTCTTACTTATTT
This sequence comes from Capsicum baccatum var. pendulum, assembly GCA_030864225.1. Classification (NCBI taxonomy): domain Eukaryota; kingdom Viridiplantae; phylum Streptophyta; class Magnoliopsida; order Solanales; family Solanaceae; genus Capsicum; species Capsicum baccatum. The sequence goes on along the minus strand of CM061560.1, from coordinate 89,622,354 downwards.
CTGAGTCTAGAAGGGTAATACAGTCTCTTTCCCTTGTCTTATCTTGATATGTGCACAAATGTTTCTCACTGTGCACTATCCTAAGAATTTATCCTGTGTTGTGTCTTCTGAATGACTCTTTACTTATGATCCAGAGACTGGTTATATGGAGAACTTCATGTTTATTCTATTGTATCTTCATTTCATGTCCCTCCTAGAGTAGTGCAATAAGTATAAGTTATGGTCTAATAGTGTTACTTCCATTCATGACATTAATGCTCAGGTCCCTTAATGACCCTCCATATGATAGTATGACGGTGGATGTGGAAGCGTGGTGATGTGTTAGATAGGGGAGTAGATGTTCTTGAAGGTGAAAAAGAATTGATGTGAATTCTCGATCAAAGGTTATAAGTGAAAGGGAAAGGAAGGAGATGAACTTTTGTTGTGTGAAATAGCTAAAGGGATGGACTTTTATTATAAGAAATAGTTAGAAATAAAATATATGGCAAAAATCTTTGTGAATGTAATTGAATTTGTTGGTCTTATTAGGGGAAATCCATGAAGTGGGTGTAGTAATGATAGGCTTAAATGTTGTGATTGATGAAAACTCAACCCATATACTATGTGGTTAGTATTCCTTGAATTAAAACCCGAGAGTGTTTGACAATAGTGATAAGGTGAGGCAATGTTCTTAATAGGGTGTAAAGTATAGGGTCCTATAGTTTAAGTTATCACCTTTTAACTCCGATTTAGGCTTTAACATAGCAGTACTAAGTAGTACGACTCAAATTCTTGTGGCTAGATGGGTGATTGGAGAATTTTAAGTTGGCGAGTGTGAAGTATGCTAATTACTGTTTGCGGTGTAGGCGATTAGTGCCTCTAAGTTTATGTTTATTTTGCGGTACTTTGTAAGGTAGAGAATGCTTCTAATCCTATCTTCCTCAAAATCTTATTTCATTATTAGTACCAATATCAATCAATCTATGATCATCAAATAAACCCCTACCTTGTGTTGTGATTATGATTCATATAACTCATGTGCAAGATCATCCCTATGTAAAGTCTCATTATCCCATGTTTCGTGCTTTCACGTTTCACTCGGGGTTACCATGAAACTCATTTGATACCTTTGTATGTTTTATTGAGGAAAATTATTCAATGCGATATTATGTTCTTTATTCTATACTTTTTGATCCTCAAAAGTCCCTACCTATCATTCGGGGATGAATGATCCCAAGGGGAAGATAATATAACGCCCCATATTTTTTAGATAGAAATTGAATCGTCGTTCAATGTCTGTAAGCTCTAATTCCATAGTTTATGTTTACATTCATGTGTCATGATCTCTAACCTAGTATATGAAGTGATTATGAGGTGAAAAATGTTCATAGAAATGGCCCAAATCAAAGTTAAGCTAAGAATCTCTCATTCATCCAAAATTGGATATTATATTCAACAAGGGTCTACTTGGAACATGTATAACTTTTGGTACACATAGAATTTTGCAGCTCAAGACCCACCAAATTGTATATAATTTAAGTAGCTTTCCAACAATATCAATTTTACCAAAATCCAATAACCGAGTGAAACGTTATGGCATTTTCTATGTGAGAGAGTACGCCAACGCAATCATGACGTGTCATGTTGACATCGTGTTGACACAAACTAGATACCAATCTAAGGTTGTTTTACACATTATTTCAGTTTCTAATTGGTCTAGGGGCACCGTGGTCATTTCCCCTCACCCAAAATCCATCTATAACATAGAATTTCTGCCCCAAGAAGCCAAAATTGCTTATTTTCACTTTTCCTCTCAAAATCAGAATCCCTAACTCCTCCCCCAAAGATTCAAGAACTCATTCCCCAAATATCAACAAGTCAAGCCTTTAAGTTCAAGATTTCCAAGAAACGGATCAAGATCTAGGTACCATCCTTTAACCTAAGTAATCTAAAGTACGTTGAGTTTTCCTAAAACTACTTGAGATTAAGAAAATTGTTTAACAACATTTAAATATGGTGAAATCATGAATTTCAAAGGGGATTTAGAATTTATATTAAAATGTTGCTTTGTGAATGTTGTAATGGGACTATTGTTTTAGCCTTGAAGCGTTTTATAATACCCTGTACTTCTACCAAGCTAAAATTCATCTTGAAGATGTCAAAGACATGCTTAAAGATGAATACACTTTTATATATGTAGAATTTTCAAGATTTTAACTTTTTGTTGTGTGGGAAATTGAATAAGTTTTCCATTGATACCAAATTCTCCTTAATCCATAAGCCAAAATAACGTTTTTCAGTTTCCATTAAGACTCCATGATTACACCACATCTAGGACGGCTCCTAAATCCCAATTGTCCCTTTTCAAGTGAACCTCCACGATGTCTCCACGTCGCTCCAGCTCCCAATATCCCAGTTGTCAAATTCCAAAGATACGATGCGATAGCGCCGCATCGCGCTAGCCTACCAAATTGGGAAATTTTGATGAAAAATAAATATTTCATCCAGGTACGGGATTTAATTCCTTAAAAATATTTCAAATCATTATTTACTCACTTTTTCCCCAAATCAAGAACGTTCTCTCCCAAGAAACAAAACCCTAGCTTTCAAGAAATTAAAGCCAATTCCAAGAATCTCTCCAACAACTTTAAGAAACTTACAATCAAGGTATGCATAGTGTTCATTCATGGATTCTTTTCGTCCATGAAGCCCAAGAATCAAGTTTTAAACTATGAATTATGATATTCATGCTATGTGTTGATTATGTCCATGTGGTTGTTATTGTATGATTCCCAATTTGGAATCTTTATGTGTTTTTATGAGAATATGTTAGCATGTGAGTTGAAAACCATGAACTTTAGTTGGTTATGATATGTTAATTTGATTATTATGCCATGACCAAAAATGAAGACACACACTAACAGTTGAGGGTGTGATCCTTATAAGCAATTCTTGCATTCCAGAACTATGTAACTAGCATAGGTTGAGCTATCAACACTGGCAGATGAGGGTTGATGAGAAGGATAAACATTGTAATATGAGGGTCCCACCATTATCTTTTGGGGACACTGTCAGATAAGAGTCACCCACAGCTTATCTTTATCAGTGGCATGGTATTGACACCCTTCCAATTAGGGTTACAGATTGGACCCCAACCTAGCTATATTGCTTTATTTGGGGCATCTCGGTTAGATGACTACTTCCCACAGTTACAGTTTTAGACTTAGTCTCAGCAATAGAACTCAGATAATTCTTCAGAATTTTAGGATTGTCAAATACAGTCCACTCAGAATGGTATGGAACTCAGTTAGTTCCCTTAGAACCTAGACTGTCAGATACAATCACTCAGTATTAGTTATATCAGGTATCGGTGACTCATGCTCTCAGTGATCATACTCAGCAGTCAGTACCATCACGAATTCAGTCATAGTCACTTATTCATGCATGTATTCTCATATTTATGTTATTCAGCCAGTTAGCCTTATCCATGTATTTGAACCTTTGCACTCATCCTACCTCACTTGTATACCAGTAAATTCAAATATACTAACATATTTGCACTATAGTATTTTATACCATAGGTTCAGAAGCATGAGCTCCAAAGCATCAGTAGCATTCCAGTTTCAGAATTCAGAGTTAGCAGTGAGTCCTCATCCTTCGGGGACTTGATCATTACTTTATTTGTTCATTACTTAGTTTATTTCAGTAGTTGGAGTTAGTTGGGGACATGTCCCATAAACTTCTTATTCTGAAGTTTAGAGGTTTTCAGACTATAGTATTTTCAGAATAAATGTTTTCAGACATTATTTTAGTTTTTGTATTGTCGTACCACATTATTCAGATATGGTTTTTATCATATATTTATCAGTTTTTAACCTTATGGCATGTTTCAACCTATTTTTTCTGCATTTATAAAGTATATTATGTAGTGTTCAGGTACATATATCAATCATGGGTTAGATTATGGTCCTTTGGGGTCATGAGCACCTTGTAGCATTTCGGGTACAAGATTCGGGGCATTACAAACTTGGTATAAGAGCCCAAGGTTCAATAGATTCCTAGGAAGTCTGAAATCTGCATCTAGTAGAGTCTTGTACATGGGTGTGTTGTGAGCCACATTTATGGGTAGGAAGCTATGATATGTTTTAAGAACATTTTCTCAAAGAACTAAAAGCTCAGTTAAAAGGTTTCTTAGATAAGGGATTCATCAGGCGAAGTGTGTCCCCATGGGATGCACCAGTCTTTTTTGTGCACAAGAAAGATGGTTATCTTAGAATGTACATTGATTACCTTCAGCTCAATAATGTCATGGTTAAGAAAAAGTATCCACTTCCCCAAATCGATGACTTATTTGACCAACTTCAGAGTGCCAGCTATTTCTCTCAGATAAACCTCAGATCAGGCTATCATCAGCTCAAAGTCAAAGAATGTGACATTTCGAAAATAGCTTTTCGAACTCAGTATGGTCACTTTGAATTCCTAGTCATGTCCTTTAGTCTTACCAATACCCCAGCAGCTTTCATGGACTTGATGAATCGGGTGTTCAGGCAGTACTTGGACATGCTTGTTATATCTCCATAGATGATATTTTTGTCTATTCCCGCAGTGAGCGTGATCATGTAAATCATCTTAGAATTGAACTTCAAACTCTCAGATTCCATCAATTATTCGCTAAATATAGTAAGTGCAAATTTTTGCTAAGGTAAGTAGCATTCCCTGGTCATATCATTTCCGGTGATAGCATTAAAGTAGATCCTCGAAAGATCAAAGTAGTAAAAAACTGGCCCAGACCTGTCTCTTCATTAGATATCAGGAGATTCTTGGATTTGGCTGACTATTACAAATGGTTTGTTGAGGGATTTTCTTCTTTTGCATCCCCTATATCCAGATTAACTCAGATGAAAATCAAGTTTTAGTGGTCAGATCCTTGCGAGAAGAGTTTTCAAGAGTTGAAGACTCGACTCACCTCATCCCTAGTTTTGACTCTCCCAGACGGTCTAGATAGGTTTGTGGTGTACTGTGATACATCCAGAGTAGTTTTGGGTTGTATCCTCATGAAGCATGGTAAGGTTATTGCCTACGCATCCAGACAGCTTAAACACCATGAGAAGAATTATCCTACTCATGATCTTGAGTTAGCAGCCATAGTATTTGCCTTAAAGATTTGGAGGTATTACCTATACGGAGTTCATGTAGATGTGTTCACAGATCATAAGATCCTTCATTATGTCTTTTCTTAGAAAGATCTCAATCTTCATTAGAGAAAGTGATTAGAGCTTTTGAAAGATTATGACATGAGTGTTCTTTATCATCCGGGCAAGGCCAAAATAGTGGCCGACGCTCTTAGTAGACTTTCTATGGGTAGTGTTGCTCATATTGAGGACAATAAGAAGAATTTAGCTCACAAAGTCCATATGCTTGCCAAACTAGGTGTTCGCTTAGTTGATACAGAAGAGGGTGATATATGGGTTTAGAGTAGATCAAAATCATCTCTAGTTTCCGAGTTAAAATAAAACCAAGATAGAGATCCCAGTCTAGTCATGCAGAAAAGGTCAGTCAAGGATCAAAAGTTTGAGGTTTTCTCCCAAGGAGGTGATGGTGTATTGCGTTGTCAGGGTCGTCTTTGTATTCTATGTGTAGCTAATTTGAAGCAACGAATTCTTGCAAAAGTGCATGGTGTGCACTACTCTATTCATCTAGGGGCCACAAAGATCTACCGCATCTTGCGGGAGATCATTTGGTGGAGTGGGATGAAGAGAGATGTTGCAGAGATTGTGGTTAAGTGCTCTACATGTCTGCAACTTAAGATAGAGCAGCAGAAGCCTAGTGGGTCCATGCAAGAGTTCAATATTCCTACTTGGAAGTGGGAAGAATTGAACATAGACTTCATGATGGATTTTCCTCGTACTCGTCATCAGCATAATTCCGTTTGGGTCATTGTAGACAAGATGACCAAAGTAGCTCATTTCCTTCCATTCCATACCTTTTATTTAGCCAAGGATTATGCCAAAGTCTACATCAAAGAGTTGGTCAGATTGCATGGTGTTCTGTTATCTATTATCTCATATAGAGATACTCAGTTCACCTCTCATTTTTTAAAAGCATTCCAGAAAGGTCTTGGTACCCAAGTTCATCTCAGTACAACCTTCCATCCTCAGATAGATGGTCAAGCAGAAATGACCATTCAGACTTTAGAATATATGTTGCGATCATGTGCAATTGATTTCAAGGGTAGTTGGGATGACAACTTTCTTTGATTGAGTTTGCATACAACAACAGCTATCATTCCAGTATTAAGATGTCTCCATTCAAAGATCTCTATGGTAGGAGATACAGATCTCCATTCGATTGGTTCGAAGTTAGTAAGGCCTAAATTATAGGGCCTGATTTAGTATTCGATGCCTTAGAAAAAGTCCAATTGATCAGAAAAAGAGTTTGGGCTGCTCAAAGCCGACAGAAGTCTTACATAGATATGTGCAGGAAATACCTCGAGCTCGAGATTGGTGATTATGTTTATCTAAAGATCTCTCCCATGAAGGGAGAGAAGATATTTGGCAAGAAGGTAAAGCTCAGTCCTCGATATGTTGGTCCCTTTAAATTTCTCTATCGCTTCAGTAAAGTAGCTTATGAGCTCGAGTTGCCTTCAGATCTAGCCTCAGTTCATCCAGTATTTCATGTCTCTTTGCTCAAGAAGTGCATAGGTGAACTAGCAGTTGTACTCCCTATTCAGAGCATAGATATTCAGAACAACCTCTCTTTTGAAGATATTTCGGTCAAAATTCTTGACTATTAGACTTACAGACTAAGGAACAAAGGATTTCCTCTACTCAAAGTCCTTTGGCGGAATCGGTCCGTTGATAGAGCTACTTGGGAAGCAGAAGAAGACATGTGTACCAGGTATTCTCACCTCTTTTCCGCTAATTTAGGCTCAGCCCAAGGTAGCAACTTTTCTTAAGCCTTTTCAGTTTCATGTTCAAATTACAGTTACAACTTGGTGTTTAGCCAAAATGGCATTTTTGAGTTTCAAGTAAGACTCTGTCATTACACCATGTCACGGAGGACTCTTAAATCCTAAATATCCTTTTTCTAGTGAAACTTTATGATGTCTCCATGTCGTGCCACCTCCCAATATCCCAGTTGTCAAATTCCAGTAACATGGCATGATAGCGTCGCAACGCGCCAGCCTGTCAAATTAGGAAATTTTGACTCAAAATAAATATATCATCCAGGTGCGGGATTTAATCCCTAAAAAATATTTCAAATAATTGTTTACTCACTTTTTTCCCAAATTAAGATCATTCTCTCCCAAAAAAACCAAACCGTAACTTTCAAGAAATCAAAGCCAATTCCGAGAATCTCTCCAAGAACTTTAAGAAACTTACAATCACGGTATGAATAGTATTCGTTCATGGATTCCTTTAGTTCATGAAGCCCAAGAATCAAGTTTTAAACAATGAATTATGATATTCATGCTATGTGTTGATTATGTTCATGTAGTTGTTGTATGATTCCCAAGTTGGAATCTTTATGTGTTTTTATGAGAATATGTTAGCATGTGAGTTGAAACCAAGAACTTTAGTTGGTTATGGTATGTTAATTTGATTATTATGCAATGCCCTAAGTCATGCACCCTAAGTGTTTGACAAAATTCCTAAAAGACTAGAAATTATGTAATATAGCTCAATTGTGACATAAGTGATGGATTCATGTTTTACCCTTAGGTTTAAATTACTCCCATACTATTGATGTACAATATAGACATTTGTTGAAATGCTCATAATGCTAGAATATGAAATTATGACATTGATTATGTGCATTCCTTCCATGTACAAGATTATGATAACTATGTACTTCGTAAAATCCCCAACTTATTGTATTATGAATTGTTGATATTGGTCATGTGTTTAAGAAGTGTCAAGTCTTGTCGGTTTCATGCTATCGAGTCTTGGGGGTATTTATTAACCGACAATTTAGCTGTGTGCCTAGATCCAGTGTCATGTTTAATAGAATTCAGTCAGTCATGTGACTCAAACTCAGTAAACTCAGTTATCCCAGTAATCTCAGCAATCTTAATACTTCAGTAATCTCAGTAGTATTCTGTTAGTCAATAGAACTCAATGAACTCACTCCAGTTCAGTTTAGTTAATCATGTTCAGTGTCTATACAGATGGGAGTAGGATTAAACATCGAGTGAACCCATGGATGAGGACACACACTGACAATTGAGGGTGTGATCCTTAGAAGCAATCCTTCCATTCCAGAACTATGTAGCTAGCATAGGTTGAGACATCAACACTAACAGATAAGGGTTGATAAGGTGGATAAAAACTGTCAGATGAGATTCCCACCATTTTGTTTTGGGGAAATTGTCAAATGAGGTTCACCCACATCTTGTCTTTACCAGTGGCGCGGTATTGACACCCTTCTAATTGGGGTTACAGATTAGACCCCAACCTAGCTATATTTCTTTATTTAGGGCATGTCAGTTAGGCGTCTACTTCCTATAGTTATAGTTTCAGACTCAGTCTCAGTAATAGAACTCATATAGTTCTTTAGAATTTTAGGACTGTCAGATACAGTTCACTCAGAATAGTATGGAGCTCAATTAGTTCCATCAGAACCTAGACTGTCAGATACAATTGCTCAATCTTAGTTATATCAATTATCAGTGACTCATTTTATCAGTGATCAGACTCAGTAGTCAGTACTATCATGAATTCATTCATAGTCAATTATTCACGCACGTATTCTCACGTTTATGTTATTCAGTCAATTAGCATTGTCCATGCATTTGAACCCTTGCATTTAGCCTACCTCACTTGCATACTAGTATATTTAAATGTACTGACACATTTGTGCTATGGTGTTTTATACCATAGGTTCAGAGGCACGAGCTCCAAAGCATCAGCAACATTCTAGTTTCAGCAGTCAAAGTTAGCAGTGAGTCCTCATCCTTCGAGGAGGACATAATCATTACTTTATTTCTTCATTACTTAGTTTATTTCAGTAGTTGGAGTTAGCTGGGTACATCTCCCATCAACTCCTTCTCCAGACAGTTTAGTGGCTTTCAGACTACAGTATTTTCAGACTAGATGTTTTCAAACATTATTTCAGTTTTGGTATTGCTATACCACATTATTCAGGTGTGGTTTTTATCAGATGTTTATCAGTTTTGAACCTTATGGCATGTTTCAGAATCCTATTTCCACATTTATATAGTATATTATGCAGTGTTCAGGTACATATATCAGTCATGGTTTAGCTTGTGGTCCTTCGGGGTCATGAGCACCGTGTAGCATTTTGGGTACTAGATTTGGGGCAATACATTTCCCCAAATTGAATTGTACTCGTATATATATATATATATATGCATGAAAATTGGGTTTGAATATTTAATTGAGAGCATGAATCATATAGAATCTCTCTCTTGTTATGGTTTTCCCATTTTTTCATATGATATAGATTGTTTCAAATAAATCTTGAAAAGCATGATACGAATGTCTTGATTAATGTTATGACTTGAATATGATTTTGAATTCAAAAGAGAGGGTTGTTCATGTTGATAAATATTGAATATATATATATAATGAAAGAGTTGCATGGTTAGTCAAAAAAATACATGACCACTACATGTTTGATGAAAGAATGAGAATTTTTCCATAGTTTTGACTTGTGTTTCGGAACATGAAATATCTTATACTATTTGCATGTATGGGTGGTCTGAGTTGTGTTTTAATGGAAGAATGATGTATGTTTAGAAATCGTTAAAAATTGGCATAAAGATATGTTACGTGGTTCCCCGAAGGAGGCACCAGTTCAGACTACTCATTTCCTTAAACCGTGTTTTGCCTATATGGGTTACTTAATCCCCTAGAGGGATTTTACGCTGGCCTAGGGCCCTATAGTGTATCAGACTCAGACACTCCAACCCTTGTGGCAAACTTGGGTTGGGGGTTTCCCCCCAGGTCAATGGCGGATTCCATATAGCCCGTGGAATATCATATTTGTAAGGGCATGCCACCTAACTCAGAAGTAATACAAAGATCAGAAACTGCATTAACTAGAATGTTTTATGATTATCAAAGAAGAGCCCATGTGTTTTGAACCATATCATGCATGATGTTTTACAACCTTATCTCAACTATTTTATTTATATTAAAGCATTATTTTGGATTGCTCTATGTACTAGTACATCTGTATTGACCCCCTATATTTTAGGATTCCGAGACACAGTCCTGGGGTCCCGTTAAACAGTAGATTGACTTGTCAGAAGTTGCAGTTGGTGAGCCTTCTCTAATCCTGAAGGCCGGATTTTCAAATTTCATTGTTTCTTTTTTTTTATGGTCTACTGGTGGCCTTATCCCAGTTTTGTTTTAGACTTAAGATGGTTATTGAATGTCAGAGATTTCGCAGACGGTTGTCACATATTTAGAATATTCAGAATTTCCCTTTTCAAGCTATTCAAGTTTATGAGATTGATCATAGTTCCGTCTTGTATTGTTTTCCGTAAATTTTCTTATATTATATGAATATTATGAATGATTATTAGATTTAGGAGAGCCCCCAGGCCTTCATGGTTTGGGATGCTCGTTACGGATAGGGCCTCGGCTCGGGTTGTGACAAAAAATTCACAGCTATTTCGTGAAAAGTATAGTAATCCATATACCATTGTGAGCAAAAAAAACAAATAAACATAAACAAAGCTCATATTTGTTGGGAGTTTAAATAATAATACCAATAATAATATACAAATCAATTACCTTCAATCATCTTTATCACCAACTTATGGGGTATCCCAACCTTCACTTTCCTTAATGAGCTTCTTCTTCAATCGATTTCCAATTTCCTTCTCCTCACCAAATTCACCCCCAAAATTCAATTTCTCTGTCACGGACGCTTCAAAAATCAATTTTCCCTCCTGAGTAATGCTTTCTTCATAGATGCTTTGAAAACCAATTATCTGACAAAGGGTTTTCAATTTACCTATGAAATCTACAATACTATATTTTGGATTTACCTAAGAAATGGATTTTAAATTTATCTACTCCCAAGAGCTATTTTGATACTAAAACTACATTTAAGAACTCGAATTTGAGAAATGAATCCTTTTAATGTTTTGAGTTTTCGAGCCCAAATTTCACTCCTGAAATTTGAACCAAGATTTAATTGACAAAAAAAAAGTGTAAGCCACAAGAAAATACAAAATTTACATATTAAGAAACATGTTTGCTGAGATTTGTTATAGATTCAGAACCCCTTATGCAAAGAAGTAATAGCTTTGCCTTGTTATTTTACTTTTCTTCACCTTCCTCTTTAAATTTGATTATCAAGCCAAAGTTGCAAAAGCCAAAGGTCCAAACTAAGAAATAGACCATTTTTCACTCTCTTTCAAAATGAAACTCGGTGAAACCTGCTATTGAGATTTGCAATTTGGTTTTCGAATCTAAGAAATGGGTGATGTAGCAACTATGAAATAGAAACCTAAGGAAATATTTTGCAACATCCTTTTCATGGATCAGCTATCGAGAGAGAGAAATGGGTTTCAGTTAACTTAAGAAAGAAAGAGAAAGAGAAAGAGAAATTTTCTATTAAGAAAGAGAAATCGGTTTTGGTTATCGATATTTTTTATTTGAGAAAAGAGAAAAAGTTTTGTTTTGGCGGACTTATATGAATTATTGTTTAGAGAATTAATAAGTGATGCAATAGATGATTTTTTTCCCATTAAGTGTTGCCATAGATGATTTTATGGCGACAGTTTAAGAAAGAGTTGCTATATATACATCTATTGCAATGGTTTATTTTCAATACTAACGGTCATAGTGCTAATAGAACTATTGTTTTTGGCAACACTTAAAAATGTTGCTATAGAATATATATATATAGCGATGAACTTGCAACCATCACTAAAAAGTCTGTTGACATAGGACCAATTTCTAGTAGTGTCAACATTAGAACCAGGAGTAGTAACAGAAGCAGATGCCACACCACCAGGTGTAGGACAAGAAGATGAAGCCATAGGAATCTTGTTTGCCCCCGTAGCAACCTTGTTAATCAGATAATCCCTAAGTCGATGGATTTCCTAGCCACACTTGAAGCATTTGTCCTTTCCTTCATCGCGATAACCTCAATGAGGATGACCACAGAACAGACAAAAGAGTAGGAATAAGAAATCCCCTAATTTTTCTTCCACTTGCCACCATCTCGACCACTCTGAGACAAAGCACATCCCTGATCAGAAAACCTGATCTTCTTATCTTGCCAATCCCTAAACTACGCCCACTTTCTTTTTTCATCCTCCACTTGCTGCATATGAACAGTCAACCTAAAGATGTCCATATCCTTAATCAGTAAGGCAGTCTTGCTCTCTAAAATTAGATCCTAATTCAACCCAAAAGCAAATTTCCTTATTCTAGCCCGCATGTTAGTGACTAAATCAGGAGCATACTTTAAGAATTAGGGAATCTTCAAGACATATTCCTTGAAAGGCTTTCTCCTCTGCTTGAGGTTCACAAACACCTCCATATTTGTTTCTCTCAACTTTCAGGAAAATAAATGATACAGAAAAGCACCAGAGAAAGCATCCTATAAAGATGACTCCTCAACATCTCCTTTATCCCTATTACACTTTTTATACCACTGATATGCAACATCCTTGAGCTGATAAGCTACTAAGTTTAACCCCATCACAATAGTGGTCCGCATTACCTGAAATATCTTTTTATACCATCCAAGAAGCCCTATGTATCCTCCTCCACCTTCACTCCGTAAAAAGTAGGAAGACCTATTTTCATAAATTGTACAACCCTTGTGGCGTTGGAAATAAAGCACCAAACATATCTCGCTCAGCCTAAGCCGCAACCAATTTTGCAATAGCATGAATAGACTGACGAAATTCCGGATTAGTCACCCCCCTTGAGGAGGGATAGTAGAAACCAGTGGAACTTCATTATTATCATAGATAGGACCGTAATATTGAAGATGAACCCCAGAAGTAGGATACATCCCTTCAACATTACCCCCAGATTGGACAGAAGAATTTCCTTATGTTCCAGATCTATAAGGTATAATCTGAAAGACGTAAAAACAAGGATTAGAGAAGATTCCAGGACAAATACTCCAAGCTTTAAAATAGAATACCAAGAAAGTGAAACATTCCTAAATGCCTTGTATCTCCTCCTTAATGAGTACGGCGTGCGACATATCCTTAAAAGAGACTCTACTCGACCTGACTTTGTGGACACTCCTAATTGACCATGAACCTAGGTTTTGATACCAACTTGTCACGACCAACCTTGGGCCTTGTAGTAATGGGCATCCTAAGTCCGACAAAGACTGGAGACCAGCCTCGTTACCCACCCCAACCTCCTCTCACCTACCCTAAGTTGTCTGAATTCTGAGCATGAAACATAATAGGGTAATATGTCACACAAAGACCTTAGGAATAGATCACAACTATGATAAACCCAATCGAGTCCAATTATCCCATAACCATAATCCAACCACACCAAATAAGGCCATAAACCAGGCCATAACCAAAGACGTTCCAAAATATAATATAATCAATCCCAAAATAAAATATGATAGAACAGTGAGAAATTATGTCCGATGATGCCAACCTCCAAGCCTATTCCAATGCCAAGCTGACACTTATACTGATACCGCTCATTCTAACCTATAGAAGTACAACAAAGCCTCTAACCAAAAGAGTAATGAAATTTAGTTGGGACATGCCCCCAACTATAGCAAAACCAATATCCAAAATAAAACTAAAAATGTCTAGAAATATCCATAACATGAAATAATGCCTTCTAAAAGGATAAAAGCTCAATACTTTAATTCAACTATTAATCCCGAGTCAATCACTATGAAGGAGGAGTAGAATGGATGGTTCTTGTATATCGTGGGTATACAGCCGCCAATAGAAAGGGTTAGCGAGTAACTGATAGCATGATCTTAAGGTAAGGATAAAATAATGCCATTTATAAACCAAGTAAAATCATCCATATGTACACAACCAAACACATATATATATAACAATACTGGGAAAAAAGGACCGAGTTTAGATGCCTTTAAAACATTTACCTCGGTTGTGTAGCTTTGTCTTCCTAAACCATCCACTGACTATATGGGTTCATCTCCCTCTGCTGAAAGGTCCTCAGTGCGTGTAGCTGCCCGACCAAGGAACTAAAATCCATAAGTCATACCCCTAAGTCGTATCCATTATAGTAACCAAAATTCATCCCACCAACCAACATTGGCCAATATATGATCGAACCATATCATCTGTACCCCAATATACGTCTCATACCCATGAGTTGTATTGGGTCTAGAGATCAGAATTTCATAAAATTTTCTAAGGTCAATAAACAAGGTTGTCTCAAAAGCCCTATCCCCCATTTACCATTTTACCCTCTTTGTATAATTACTATGGCTAAAAATTAGATTCTTTAATCATCTTCTGTCTATGCTTACCATTTTAGGGAAAAAATTAACTCTCATTTTTTAATAAAAGAGGCAATGACTATTTCTCCATATCTCTCCATTTATTTTTGAGTACAACGGCTATTAATGGTTTTCTCTTAATGTGGATTCCATAATTTTCATGAAACAATTTCAAAATTCAGATTTGAAATCCATTTTTTTTAGATTTGGAACATTAATTCAACCTCCTCCTCTCCCTAATTTCCTTTATAAATAGATAGTGAGGAATAGAGACTAGGAGAGAGGATTTTGAGAAAAAAAAATTAAAGATACTATAGGTGCACGCTTTTAATATTACGTAACTAAAACTCATAGAAGACTCAAAATATCAAAATTCAACGACCTCATTTGAACTCTATCGGTCAGAGTCGAGTCTAGGTGGTGAAAACTTCTTCATTATAAGCTCGTAGTCCCAGTCACTGCTCCAAAAAATGGTAAAAATCTCATCTCTGTATACTCCTTCTTCTCCATTTTTAAAAGTTTCAGTGTAATATTTCATTGATGTTTTAATTATTTTTGTTGTTGTGAGATGGGCTTGGTAATGGAACATGTGCAAAGACTTTACCTTCCGTATCTATTTTTTTAGAAGACAATGTTTTCTTGTTGGTATGGGATTCGTCTTGTATTGACTTTGATGTTGGTAAAGATTTGAGACAAAGAAATTAGAGTCCTTCGTATGAAAATGATTTGAAATAATTTTATGTATTTTATTTCTAAATGAAGTTGGATTTTTGAGAAGATGTTCTGTGGCTTGAGATTTCTCAACTCTAACATGATGAAATAAGGTTTGTGTGTTGAATTATTTTGGTGTTTGAGTGTGTTGAGTGTATATTATTGTAATTCGAACAAATCACTCACTTGGTGTGGTCCTTTTCATTTTTTTTCTAGCACTTGAACTTTGTCTAGTCTTAATAATAAATTTGCATACTCATCACATCAATCTAATTAGAGATTTCTATTTTCTTAACAAAAGTTAAGTCCTAAGCTATATAAAATATGGATAATGTATTTCTTGATAAACTTAACCAAGAAATCTATTCCATAGGCCAGATTTATCTAAGTTGACTTTCTTTCCTCTAAAAATTATAAATTTACTGTCTTGATTTCACTTATATTTGAATATGATTATTTGATAGTAGCTTCTCACTTAAGTTAAGTTAAAATTCCTACTTTGGGTTATTTTTCCCACATGTTAATGTGGATCTTCTTCTAATCCTTTCCTTTTTTTTTCGTTGCATAAAACTCCCTCACAGAGTACACTAGACTCCAATCCTTGACTCCCTTCTGCAAAGCCTAATCTTTCTAGTTAAAATGAATTAATATGCAATAAACAATTACTGGTAAACATTATATACGACATATACGGGATTTATAGTTCAAAGGTGGTTGGTATATACTAATATAAGATCCATAACAACTAGAAACAAGTATACAGGCCCTTATACACTGATATACAATGTATATACAGAAAAATGCAAGGATAAAGAGTTAAGATATACAGTTGATAAACAATAACGAAAATTGACCAAATCCATGAAAACTTAAGTCCAAAGTCTGGACAGCAACTTATGGGTTAAAAAGGGGGTATAATTTTAACTGTTTCCTTTATTTGTAATGCATTTGAATTATTTGTATTAATGCATTTGAATTATTAGTATTAACTCCAACATTTAAGTAATTATTCTAGATGAATTATTCGAGGTGCTACCAGTTTTATTTTATCTTTATTTTTTCTTTCTTTACACATTTAAATTTTCTTATTTAATTACCTTCTTTAAAAAGTGAATAAAAATGAACTTTAAGTTAATCTTCTTGAAAACAAGTATTTTTGCATTAAAATGATATTTTTTTGTTCATTTGTCAATTAGTCTCATTTAATCTAAAAAGATCTTTCTTAAACATAAAAAGAAATAGTTTTTCTCGACTTGGTTTCTTCTTTAGAAAAAAAAGAGAGAGGTTAATTTTTTCATAATTGATTAAGTGATTATTACTTATTTCGATTCAAGAACTTTTATTTTTTTAAGATATATTATCTTCAAAATTCAATATCAAAAAATGAATTTTTCTTTGAAATAACTACAAATTATTTTTCAAGTTGGGTTAAAAAAATGAAATAAAGTTTTGATTTACTTTCACTTTCGTGTCATTTTTTTCTTAACTACAGATGGACTACTTGTATTTGAGTGAAATAACGATATTTTTTAAAATAAATAAATAAATTAAATAATCTCTTGAATTAAAGTTAATATTTTTACAAAATGAAGTCTTTGCAAAAATTAGCCACCGTTTTAAATTAGTTAAAAATTATTTTGGTAAGCCATTCTTTTAATGGATGCTTTCAAGTGCCTTAAAAACCTTCTTTGGGCATTAATTAAACCTTTACTTAGTTTTTTGTAATTCAAAGATTTATTTCTGGTTTTAATTCTTTGAAATTTCCTTAAATTTTCTTGATATTTTCTATAAAAATCAAATGGCAACAACAAAAACAAACCCAGTATATTCCCACATAATGGAGACTGGGGAGGGTAGAGTGTACACAGTCCATACCACTACCCCAAAAGAGGTAGAGAGGTTGTTTCTGATAGACCCTCAGCTCAAGATAAGAGGTGCTATACAGAAGCATACAAGGCATAGAACAGGATAAAATAACACAGGTACGACATCCACAAAAAATTACAATACCAAACTAAGGACACCAAAATTCACCTAATTACAGACTACGACTCATCCATACCCTTAGCCCTCTATCCTAATACTTTTCCTCCATTCCTTCCTATCCAGGTTCATGTCCTCAGTCAATTGCAATAGCTCCATGTCACGTCTAATCGCTTCTCTCCAGTATTTCCTCGGTCTACCCCTACTCTGCTTGAAACCATCCAAGGCTAACCTCTCACACCTATGAACTGGGGCATCTGTGCCCCTTATCATCACATGACCAAACCATCTCAACCTCACTTCCTGCATTTTATCCTCCACTGGCATCAATCCCACCTTCTCTGAAATAATTTTATTTCTAACCCTGTTAGCCCTCGTGAATCCACACATCCAGCGCAATATTCTCATTTCTTCCACGTTCAACTTTTGGATATGATAATTCTTAACTGGCCAACACTCTACTCTATACAACATAGCAGGACGGACTACAACTCTATAGAATTTGCCTTTCAGCTTGGGGGCACCTTCTTATCGCATAAAATTCCCAAAGCAAACCTCTATTTCATCCAACCTGCCCCAATACAGTGAGAGACATCCTCATCTATCTCTCCATTTCCCTGAATTATAGACTCGAGATACTTAAAACTATCTCTCTTGCAAACCGGTTGAGAATCCAAATTCACTACCACCTCCGTTTTTTGCCTAGAGTCACTAAACTTGCACTCCAAGTACTCTGTCTTGTTCCTACTCAACCTGAAACCTTTAGACTCCAGGATTTGTCTCCAAACCTCCAGCTAATCATTAACTCATTTTTGCAACTCATCAATCAAAACTATATCATCTGCAAAAAGTATACACCAAGGCACTTCGCCCTATATATTCTGCATCAAAACATCCATCACCAAAGTGAATAAAAATGGACTAAGAGTTGATCCCTGATGCAACCCTGTCAAGATAAAAAAATGCTCAGAATCTCCTCCTACTGTCCTAACCCGAGTCTTCGCACCCTCGTACATGTCTTTAATCACTCTACAGTATGCCACCGAGACCCCCTCACCTCCAAGCATCTCCAAAACACCTCCCTAGGGACCTTGTCATATGCCTTTTCTAAGTCGATAAACATCATGTAAAGGTCCCTCTTCCTCTCTCTATACTGCTCTACCAGTCTCCGCACAAGGATAATTACCTCAATAGTAGAGAGAACAGGCATAAAACCAAATTGATTCTCCGCAATAGACATAATTTTCCTCATCCTCAGTTTCATCACCCTCTTTCAAATCTTCATCATGTGACTTAACAACTTAATACCCCGGTAGTTATTGCAACTCTAAATGTCACCTTTATTTTAAATAAAGGAATCATCACACTCCATCTCCATGCCTCAGGCATCTTAATTGCCTTAAAAATATTGTTAAACAAGTTGGTCAGCCACCTCAACCCTAACTCGCCAGAGAACTTCTAAAAATCTACTAGAATCTCGCCAGGCCCTATTGTCCTGCCTCTATGCATCGTCTGAATATCCTTACTGACCTCTTCTAACTTAAAACATCGATAATAGCTAAAGTCATGAAACTCACCAGAATACTACAGCTCCCCTAACACAACACCCCTGTCCCTCTCATTATTTAAGAGCTTATAGAAATACGACTGCCATCTTTACGTAATGAGGTTGTCTTCCACCAAAACACTGTCATCCTCTCTCTTAATGTACTTCACCTGGTCCAGGTCACGACCCTTCTGCTCTCTAATATTGGTAAGCCTAAACAACATCTTCTCCTCATCTTTCTCCTCTAACCCCTTAAACAAACTCTTAAAAGTTGTTATCTTAGCAGCTGTAACTGTTAAGTTAGCCTCCTTTTTACCTAATTTGTACTTCTTCCTTCTCACCCGCTTCTCTTCATCATCCTTACTCTCAACCAACTTAGCATAAACTGCCTTTTTTATCTCCACCTTCTTCTTCTTAACATCTTCATTCCATCACTAATATCCCCGATACTGGCCAAACCAGCCCCTCGAAACACCCAACACATCTCAAACTAACTCCTAAATGCAACCATCATCCCTATCCTACATATTTTCCATGTCCCCCCTACACTCCCACACCCCCATGCCCTCCAACTTTGCCCCTATCTCTAAAGTACTAACTGGAGTCAGACTGCCCCACCTAACCCTAAGTTAACCTTTCCTGCCTCGCCTCATCTTTTCCTTCTTAAAAAAATAAGTCTACCACCAGGAGTGTATGCTGAGTTGCAAGATTCTCTCTCAGAATTACCTGATAAAAATCAAGTGGCGATTCTTTATATTTTAAAATATTTTCAAAAAAATTTCTAAAGTTTTGAAATAGTTTAAAAGTCAAAATAATCCAACCCTTCAAATCAAAAAGGGCTAAAATATGCCAATTGATCAAAGCAGAAAAATAATAAAGTAAAGAATACTATGAATACTATGAGCATGCCTCCACCAGTATACAAAAATGTTCCCATACTGTAACTCACATCGTAGGTCATAACAATTTATAAAACATACTATCCAAAATAAGAATAACAAGAAATAAAAAATAAGGAATAGATCCAACCAAATACAAAGTTATAATGCATTCTCCACCAACCAGTACATTTTCTAATGTTCAGTACATTTTACGGCAATCACGTTCAGAAATTATATCAGTAGTAGATAAAGGTGACGGCAGTAAATTCCAACGACCAATTTCTCCACCAACTTTCCTAAATCAAATGAACCGATCAAAAAATGTCCTCACTTCATCTTATCCCCAGATTACGTGCACTCATTTCATCTTCTCTAGTTTATTTGGTCTAGGTTGCCAGACTATTTTAGTCCTTTCTCTGTTGGTTTCTTATCGGATTATCTTGACTTTTATTATGGTATTAATGGTTCTTATTTCCCTCTTACTTAATAGGAGTTAGTTGAGACTAACATATCTATTTATAGTGGGGTGTTACTTTCTCTTTACTTGTGGGTAGTAGTTAGTCTTATTGATTGTTGTTAATCAAAACTTTATTTATAGTAGTTTGGTTTTATGGTTTTTGGTATACGTGGTTGATTCTTAATTCCTCCCTGTAGATTTTACTCATTATTACCATTTTGTCTTTGTAGCTTTATCTGTTTTTTTAGCCTGACCTATATGCTCGCCTTTTTTCTTCTCTTCTCTTATTAAGTAGTGGTTATGGTGGTCAATGGTAGACTAGGTTCATGTCATAGGCCGGGTCGGTGTTGAGGTATATACTAGGGATAAGGGTGAGGGAGGGGTCTAGGTATGGTGATAGGTTAGGGTCGGGTCTAGGTTTGAGTTTGGGTTGAGGTGAGGGGTAGTAGGGTTTAGTGGGATAAGATAAAATACAAGCTGAGAGTTGGGTCTTGAAACATATGGACTCTTCTCTTTAAGGCAAGTCCATAAATCTCATGAAGATTCATAGGAAGAGAAGGATTAGTATAGCCTGTGTCCAGGAAACCAAATGGGTAAGGTCTAAGGCAAAGGATGTGGACGGGTATAAGTTATGGTACTTGGGTAGCGTGAGGAAAAAGAATAGGGTAGGTATCTTAGTATATGAAGATCTTAGAGGCAGATATTAAAGGCTAAGCAGTTTAATTATATGTTGATATCAATTAAGTTTGTTATTGTAGGGTCTACGTTGAATGTTATCAGCCTCTACGCTCTGCAAACAAGATTGGACGAGGATGGAAAAAAGATCTTTTGGAAGGTTTTGGATGAGTTGTTGAGAGGCCTTCCGAGAACTGAGATTCCTTTTGTTAGAGAAAATTTCAATGGCCATATTGGGTCTTTATCGAGAAGTTAGGATGATGTGTATAGCAGTCTTGATTTTTGGGAACAGAATGAAGGGAAAGCTTCACTTTTGGATTTTGCTTGTGCATTTGGGTTATGGATAGTGAATTCAAGCTTCGCAAAGAAGGAGGAGCACCTTATATCCTTTGTAGTTCGGTGACCAAGACCTAGATAGAATTTTTTATTCTTAGGAAGGGTGATATAGCATTATGTCCAGACTGTAAGGTAATACCTAGTTAGAATCTTTTGACCCAACATGATATGTGGTGATGGACTTGGTAATCAAAATTGGCATAAAGAAGATGGGTGTGAAGGACCGACCCACGATTAAGTGGGTAGCTTAACTTTGGCCAGTTTTTTGGAAATAGAGAAGAAGCTGATGACATAAGGTCTTGGGAGAGTACAGGGGATGTGGATAGTATGTGGGAGACGAAGTCTAGTCGCATTAGGAAGACCGCTAAAGAGGTGTTATGTCACGACCCGAACACGAGCCTGGCCATGATTGGTATTCTCAAACCCACCATACGCCAGAGAACACAACCTTAGTTTACCTCAATAAGCACAATAATAATGAACGACGGTAACCAACTAACATAGCAAAAAGAAAGATAGCTAAACTAAATGACAGTTCTACAAAATTCAAGCAAAAACTTAACCTACACTTGTCCACAAAATCCTCAAAAATTAGAATGCCAACTAAGTCGAGACATGGCCCTGACTATGAACAAAAAAAATCTAAAGTACTAGGGAAATAAAGAATCAAGGGAAATGACATATCCCTCTAAAGGATGGAGGCTCAACACTTCTCTGCAGATCTATAGGAGTACTCAACCACCTAATATTGCACATGAGCAACATATAAACCCTATGACCCTACATCATGAAATGAATCAACATCCAGGGATGGTCAGTGGGGAGAGCACTAGAATATAACTCGGGGATAGGGATAACATAATGCAATTACCACAGTCCGGTCATAAACCATATGCACCACATCATATACATATATATAGGATATCGGTATAGGGACAAGGGTTATGAACATAAGATTTAAAAGTATTAACTTGATCTATGTAGCTCGCTCCATCCTAAAGGAACCCATAGGCTATATGAGTTCAACTCCTCTTACGGTACGGGTTGTCCGCATGAAGTGAGAAAAGGGTACAAATGTTAAGGCTATAGCCCTTCCAATATCTATATAATCTATGATCCAAGCACACGTGGACCCTCAATGCTAGGAAATGTGGTGTCCAGTGATGATCCCCCAAAACCTACACCTTCACGGTGAGCTACACAATTCCCATTAAACCCAAATTAAAATAGTTGCACATAAATCAACTAATAATGTAGGAGTAATTAATTTAAGGAATTTTATGAACATGGTATCACCATACCAATAATCTTGCAAGATAATATAACTATGCCAAACCAATACATATAACCAAACTGACTCCCACGTTCCATTTAAAATCCAATCCATGGCCACCAAGTCCATCCAAATCCATATTTATCCATTTATCCTTTAATGCAATGTATTCAAAAGACAGGTTAAACCATGAAAATATCCACATTAAAAATTAAATTTACAAAGAGGGTTGAGGTTAATGCCATTGTCAAACAAAAATTCAATCAATTTGGGAAAATCCATGTCCCGCATTTCAACCATTAAACCAATGAACCAATTGAGTTCCAAAACCATCAATTAAAGTATTAATAATCCATTGAAAAATATAGGATAAGTAATTCAAGTAAACCTAATCAAAATCCCTTAACCTAATTTCAAACACATAATTTAAATCACATGAATATTCAATAATTAAATGCCATAATGTAAATTTTTAGCTAGCGAAAGTAAAACATGCCTGAAATATAGAATAACTTGAAGAGAATTAGGAGTTTTGAGCTTGAATAGTGAATTTCTTGTAAAAGCCCTTAGCTTTCTTAGATTTTGAGTTAGAGAGGAAAAAGAATAATTTTGATATTTCAAAAGTAAAGAAAAACGGTCACTTTTATGTTTATAAGTCGTACAAAGGGTAAAAATACCAAAAGCCCCTCACCCTATGTGAATAAAACAAAAATTGGACATTTTTAACACAACAGTATGGCACACCAATATGCGGAGGTTAGCCTTTATGCTACACTGCTATCGCGGAGGTTATCCTCCATAACATGACACTATCACAGAGGCTTACTATCTCAGGGTACCAAAATGTGTCCAAACCCCTAACAAAAATTCTAAAACTTCCGTAACACACCCTTTTATCATCCCTAAACATAATTCAAGTAAAAAATTGGCATTATTTATGTGAGAGAGTCAAAACAAAAAGATAGAAATTCTATGAAGTATCCCTCCTTAGGATCATTCATCCCCCAATGATGAGTTAGGACATATTTAGCACAATAACAACAAGAGTACACCAGAATCAAATAACAAATTTGAAACATGACAAGAGGGAAACTAAACCCACACCTTAATTAATTTTATCCAACCTAGGAACAAGAACAAATACCTGGCTTTCATATCTTCTTGAGTTTCCCATGTAGCTTTTTCCACCATTTGATTTCTCCAAACAACCTTTGCTAAAACTACATCCTTGATTCTCAATCTAGGAACTTGCCTATCCAATATCTTCACCGGGACCTCCTTATAAGACAACGAGTTTGTGACACCAACATCCTCAATAGGCACTAACAAAGAAGTGTTAACCATACACTTTTTCAGCATGGACACATAAAACAGGGGATGAATCGAAGTCAAACTCATAGTCAAATCTAACTTATAAGAGAAATTCCTAATCCACCTCAAAATATGATACAGGCCTATGTAATGGGGACTGATCTTACCTTTCTTCCCAAACCTCATGACTCTTTTCAGAGGAAACACTTTTAAGAACACCCAATCATTTACTTCAAACACAGAATCCATTGACCTCACATCTGCATAAGACTTTTGGAAACTCTAAGAAATCTTAAGTCTTTCTCTAATCACTTTAACCTTCTCGATGACTTGTTAAACCAATTCAATACTAAAAAACCTAGTCTCATGCACCTCAAACCATCCAATATTATACCTATACCTCTTACCATAAAGATACTAGAAAATAGTCATTTAAATGCAAAAATGATTACTGTTATTGTAAGCACACTCGATAATAAACAAATGGTCAATCTAACTACCTTTAAAATCAATCACACAGTCCCTTAGAATATCCTCTAAAGTAGGAATAGTCTATTTTACTTATCCATCCATTTGAGGGTGGAAATTGGTACTAAGGTTTACCTGAGTACCCAAATATTTTTTAAATGAATGCCAAAAAATGAGATGAAAATTGTGTACCTCAGTTTGAAATGATTGACACTGTTGCATTATGCAACTTAACTATCTTCTAAATAAACAACTTAACATAATTCTCTCTGTAATAGTTAGTCCTTAAAGGTAAGAAATGAGCAGACTTAGTCATCCTATCCATAATGGCCCAAATAGAGTTATGCCAATTGCAAGATGGTGGAGGTCCTATAATGAAATCCATATTAATCATCTTTCACTTCTATATAGGCAAGTCTATCTCTTAAGATATCCCACCATGTCTCAAATGCTTGACGTTGACTTGTTGACAAACCATACACTTAGTAAAAAAAAATTTCAGATTTCTCTTCATATTATTTCACCAATAGATTTCCTACAAGTTGATCATACATTTTCAGCTCTCTCTCCCCCCATCTAGACTCTAAGCCACCACATGCAAACCCTTACCATTTAAATTAACTTCGATAAATATGGCATCCACTTTCGGTAGGGTTAATTCACTGGAGGAACTAGTACCTCACACGGGAGTCAATATACCAAAAAATGAAAAAAGAGTGATTATATGCAGGCCTACTTAAGCATAATGAGTACGTTTATAAGAACATCAAAGTTCTTTCAAAACCATTCATAATGGCACATGGAGAACCAAGTATCACATAAAAATCTACAGAGATGAGAAAAATAATATTACAAGAGAATTTACAGTATGCAATCATTAGTAAATTCTCTTATGGAAAACCTGATATACATGAATTGAGAAAATATATACCGGTTCAATGCGGAATAAAAAGAGAGTGTACGATTGGTGTACATTATGTAAGATATATACTTATTCAATTAAATGGATTAGATGACTATTTGCAACTTTTATCAACTGCAGCATTCTATATTAAAGCAAAGGATATGCACTGGTAAATGAGAACCCTCAAATGGGACCCATGGTTTGAATTGGATATTAAAACCAAAATAGGAGTAGCATGGATCTCTTTGTTGGATCTACTGATGTTGGGTGTATTTATGCATTTTAGTGTTACTATTCTAGCCAATTTAGCCTTGCTTTGAGGATAATTTATGTTCTTAATATGTTGATAATGAGATAAATGTGCATATAAGTGTCGATGTATGTGTTTACAACATTTAATGGTGTTTTTACAAGAGTTTTGATTCAAATTGATCATTTAGAAGTCAACCAAGAAAACTAGTATAACTAGCTTGAGCTAGGTGATTGTCTAGTCCATCGCGTTGGGTTCTAACATGTTTAATGAGTTAATAAGGTTGTTATTGTGTATATATATGTGAAAAAACTTTTTAATAATCTTCAAGGGTCAATTGTATTAATCCAAGGGTCGAAACAATAAGCTTAAGATCAAAGTGAATTAGCCTATGCTTAGCTTGTGTTTCTATTTCACAGTCTTGGATGTTGTGTTGTTTTGAGCTCTAATTGTTGTGTTTAATGCTATTGGATTTTTACTGAATAGATTATGATTATATATTAAGGATAACCAAGCTTTATATCAAGTGGAAACAACTCAAAAAGTCTTGAAATGGATCAACAAAAGCACAATAATATAGTTGGCGTAATTTAGAGACCTGGAATGTCCAGGGCGCCTGTGGATTATACTATTTTCCAATATTTGTGTGATAAACACCAAACAGTTCATAAGGGGCCTAAAATGGTAACCCACGACGACATAGTGGTCCTAATAGTGGTGAAAGAGGCACCGTGTCGCGGTAAAGAGCCATATCATAATTGTCCCGACCACAATCTCAACGTGATTCCACTGCTTCACAATCCTATGTATATTAGCATACCACCGTAATTTGGTAAGCACCAAAATTGGTAAAATTATACCCAGGTGAAACAACATAGCATGGAAACGTAATCTAAGTCGGTTTATGACTTGTCTACTATAAATATAACGTCTTAAATTCCGTTTTAAACATCTTGGAGAATCTTGGAACACCCTATATCTATTGGAACAACATTGGAGACTTTCACAACTTTTTTTTAGGTTATATATTCTTTCTTTTTACTTTATTTATGGTTTTAATCATTCATACAAATATTTGGATATTGATTATGACTATGAGTGGCTAGAAACTCCCTTTCAGGTGTTAAAGCCAAGAACATGAGTATTATTGTTTTGAATTGATTTCATTTAAATTTATTATCATATTTGGTTGTGTGTTCATCTTTGAATTAACTATTTGATGGATTGATAACCCATAAAATATACATATTGACAACTTTTGATCTCAAGAGATTGAATAGGGAGATAGAACGTGGAGATGAAAAAAGTAGGGTTCTTATTCTTTTATAAAATAAGGAATTTGAAGTAGAATTTAGGACAGAGATGTACTTAGATGTCTTACTTGATTCAAACTTAGGATGATAGCTTTCAAATACTTAATTGTATTATTGCATCCCCGCTCAATGATGTAGTTGTAATTTCTATATTAGGTTAAAGATTAGATGTCGGGATACCATGATCATGCAATTAACCCTACAAGTCAACAACTAAGATAATCAAGTTAATGGAAGAAGTTCAATAAAATAATATGATTTCTCAAAGTGCTTTGACCTGAGCTTTACTCCATTGATTGTTTCAAGACTTTTATTTATGCATTATTTACTTTAATTTCAAGTGACCATTTTTGAACTCTATTTTTGGTTACTTTTACATCAATTGAATCTACATTGTGAACTAAAATTGAACTGTTGTTGGATTAAGTGCCTGTGAGATTGATATTCAGCTTTCTTAAAGGCCACTTTACTACTTGGTAGACCACGTACACTTGCGTGTGCTCTTGGGTGGTGTCAAATTTTTGGCGTCTTTGCCGAGCACTTGCAATTTGGAAATTGTTTATTTTAGTCCCTCTTTTTAGATTTATTTCATGCTTTTATGCTTGGTCTTGGTTTTGTAATTACAGGAAATAGGTTTTAAAGTAATCAGTTGGTAAGGGATCGGGAGGTTGTTGAACCAAGCCCCGAATCCAAACAATGCTTTCATTGATGTAGAAGAGAAGCAATCCTTTTCCCCTAAATTCCCCAAAGAGAAGAAGATCAAGTTGATCCTGCTCTATTGGTTGAAGAACAAGTAGCCTGCACGATAGTCAGAGAAGTGGCAACCTTATTTCCAATAAACTTGACCTCTCTATTTCAGAAGCTAGCTGCTGGAGGAAATTTTGAGATTTAACAAAATATGGTACAGCTTCTGATTAGCAGTGAACAGTTCACAGGGCTTTCCCATGAAGATCCACAGGTCTATTTGTGAAACTTTTTGGAAATCAGTGATACATTCATTCCTACGGGTGTGAATGAAGATTATATGAGAATGTCACTTTTTCTCTTCTCACTATTGGGGTAAGAGAAAAAGTGCTTGAATATGGAACTGGAAAATTCAAAAATTTCATGGGATTACATGGCCAAAAAAAATTATTTGATTCTTCCCGTCTAGTAAGAATTCGAGACTTCACAGTGAGATAGTGTGCTTCAAATAGAACTCAGATGAGAATCCTTATCATGCTTGGGAGTGGTTCAAAACTCTTCGTTGGGACTGTCCACACCATCAAAAGTCCAATGAGGTACTTGCTCATACTTTTGTAGAGGCTCTTGACCACAATACAAAAAAAAATTAGATTCAATTGTAGGTGGTCTAGCTCTTAAGATGACTTATGATGAGTTGAACACTCTATTGAACCGCATTGCTCAAGGGAATCCACTGTGGATTTTAGACTCGAGAAGAGCTACAAAAGAATTGTAGGGGTATTAGAGAATGATTAATTCACTGCCTACAACATGAAGTGGCATACTCAGCCACCAAATCAGCCATGGGCCACCCAACAACAACAATCTCAGCAACAACGGGCTCAACTAAATCAGTCAACTAGCAAATTAGAAGAGATGATGAAACAAGTTCTAGCTAATCAGACTTAGTTGGATGAAGATGTAAAAAAATTAGCAAGCAGCACAGAGAAACTTAGAGTTTTAATTGGGGTAGTTACAACATACACTAAATACCAGACCATAAGGTGGCTTGTCAAGTGACAAAGAAAATCCAAAACAAGTCATGGCAATAACTTGGAGGAGTGGTAAAGAGTTGAATGAAGAACCTCCAAAGGCAAATAAGGATGTAGATGCAGATTTGATTTCCCCACAGGTATCTAAGTAAGTAACTAAAAATTTGAGAAAGTCTGCGTACTCAAAAACAAAAGTTGCTAAAATAGAAAACAAGCAGATACCGGCCCTTTCTTTCCCTCAAAGGTAAAGAAAAGTGAATAAGGATGCAATGTTTAAGAAGTTCTCTAACATGTTTAGAGAGATTCACATTAACTTACCTTTATTAGATGATTTAAAGGGTATTCCTAAGTATGCTAAGTACTTAAGGGATGTGGTTGCTAATAAGGTAAAATTGTAGGATATAGAAATAGTAGCACTAATTGAATAGATTAGCGTGTTAATGACAAAGAAAATTCCCACGAAGCTTTGGGACCCAAGAAAGTTCACCCTCTCTATTCAAATTGGGAGTAGTAAGGTGGTCTACATACTGAGTGACTTAGGGGAAGAATAAATTTGATGCCTCTATCTTTGTTTAACATATTAGGCATGGGAAATCCTAGACCGACCACCGTGATTCTATAGCCAGTAGATGGGTTTATTGCCTATCCTAAAGGAATTATAAAGGATTTCCTTATAAAGGTTTGTAAATTCATTGTTCCTGCTGACTTTATTGTTCTTAATTGTGAGGCAGATGAACAGGTACCAATCATCTTGAGGCATCCATTTTTAGCAATGGGGAATTATTAATTGATGTGAGAGAAGACACGCTCACTATGATGTTGAAGGATGAAGAGGTGGAATTTAAAGTTTATAAACTTCTCAACACATTTTCCCATTATAAAGATTTATGCATTGTTAATATTATTGAAGGGGACAAGTGTGGGGTGGTTTGTTTGCCAAACACCTTCTCAGACTACCTCTTTGAGATGCCTAAGCCACTACCATTATAGCTTGATATAATGTCAATTACTAAGTCTGAAAAGGATAAAGTTGAAAAATTTCTTACCCTTGAGAGTTCATACCCAAGAGTGGTAAAAAGGATAAGAAGATAGAGACTAAGTGTGAGAAAGAGAATAAAAGAGAATGACCAAGTCATTGAGTTGGGTCATGTAGTGACACTAAATCAGGTGTTGCTTAAGAGGCAACCCAAGTTAAGGTTTGTTTTCTTTATAGTTTTTAGTTTTTTCTTACTTCACATAGTTTTTGTTTTTGTTGAGTTACGGGTTAATGGGAAGTCTGAGTACCAAAAACCTGAGCTAAGGTGCATGGTAGAAACTAAGTGTGGGGTCCTTTAGATTTTTTTTATGCAAAAAGATACTACTAGCTATTCCTAGAGTCCTCAAGGAGTACTTTTATAGCTTAAGTTTAAGTTCACTTTGAGGATAAAATATATTTTTAAGGGTGGGGTAGGGAAATTCTCAATTTTGGGATCAATTTAAATTTTTTTGTGTAAGATATTCGTGTTGGTGCTGTTTTTTATTGTATGCTACAAGTATTTTGTTTGTAAAAGGCATGTTGGTTTGTGCGAGTTACTATTTTTGAGAATCTTGGGCTCGTGTTTGTGACTCTTATTCGCGCGTCTTAAATTTAGAATTCTTGCTATTATTGGTTAGGAGTCTATGGTAATCCTATGTGAGTCAAGTATGTGCCATGTGTAATGTGAGTTTTTGAATATTCCTTGTTGCATATGATGTCTATAACTTCCCCGGGGTGAGTGCAAAATGAAATAAAAAATGTGAGTTTAGGAGATGATTTAGGCATTTCTTTAATAGCCTTGTTTTATACCTTCGTTTTTACCTACCCTTTGTGCTTAGTCTTAGTTATCCTCCTTGAGCCTTTAGATTTTTCTTTGGTATACTTATAAGTAGACTTATCCCCTCTTTGATGGACCATAATTTGATCTAAAATCTCCTAAGCTCTTTAGTGTAAATTAATTAAGTAAGGAGTTTGAAATTCGAGAAAGAGAAAAGGTGAAATTGAAGCCCCTAAGTGTTAGCTATTGGTGTTTAAGAAATTGCTATGTGTTGTGGTAGGAAGTTAAGTAATGAAAAGAGTAAAAAAATTTCAAATTGAATGAGTATTGCATAGCATACTCCCACCATAGTGTTACTATTTGAGCTTAATGAGACAGGGTGAAAACAAAAAAATAGGGTGAATTAAAAATGGTGTAAATTGGTTGTTGGAGATTGGTTGTAATTGAACAATGTAGTGTATTAAATCACTTAGGGAAGATAGTCACTATTCCTAAATATTTCCTACCCATTCCTTAGCTTACATTACAACCCGAAAAGACCTATTTGATCCTATGCTTGACATTCTGATATTAATGGAGTATTAGACTTAGGAAAATCCTATGTTTCATTATGTGTAACTTTTGAATTCCTTTTAAGAGTGTGCAAAACTGATTCTTGTACCCAATGTATTATGAATTGCATTACTGTGAGTAATTTTGGGTAACTATTTTGTTTTAAGGGGCACATGTTTTGATCAATGTGAGCGATTCATGTGATGTCTTTCATTGTTGAATATGTGTAAGTTTTCCACTTGTGGAGTCCATTCTTGAGGCTAGGATGTTTTAAAGAAGTATTCTTGAGCTGTCAATTGTGAACATAACGTGCTTAGTGTAGAAACATGCATTCCGTGTAGTCATTGTAGTACTAGCTTGAATATCTCTCTTGTAGTAGAATCAAGGAGTCTTTTCAGTTCATGGTGTTTATAGTTAAGAGTTGCTCAGGTATGATCAAGGGTTTAAGTGTGGGGTGGTGATGTTGGGTGTATTTATGCATTCTAGCATTACTATTCTATCTTATTTAGCCTTATTTTGAGGATGATTCATGTGCTTAATGTGTTGATAATAAGATAAATGTGTATCTAAGTGTTTATGTATGTGTTTACAATGTTTAATAGTGTTTTCACGCGATTTTTGATTCAAATTTATCATTTTGAATTCAACCGAGAAAACCAGTGTAACTAGCTTGAGATAGGTGTTTGTCTAGTCCATCGTATTGGGTTCTAATGTGTTTAATGTGTTACTAAGGTTGTTATGGTGTATGTATATGTGAAACAACTTGTTGATAATGTTCAAGGGTCAGTTGGATCAAGACAAAGGTCAAAATAATAAGCTTAAGATCAAAGTGAATTAGCCTATGTTTAGCTCATGTTTCGATTTCACCGTCATGGATATTGTGTTATTTTGTGCTCTAAATTGGTGTGCTTAATGCTATATAATTCCTAGTTAATGGATTAGTATGATACATTAAGGATATAAAAGCTTCAAATCAAATAGAAAAAACTTAAAAATGCTCGAAATGGATCAACGAAAGCACAATACAAAATTTGGCGCAATTTGGAAACCTGGAATGTATAGGGCATGTGTGAACTATAGGATTGGCCAATTGGTGCGTTCTTGTAACACCTTGTGTTTCCCTAGCATAATCTAAGTCTTAGTGCATTAGTATTCATATATGAAATTTTTGAATTAATCATTATTTTTCAGTTTAGAGCCTACCATTGCGTAGGAAATTCAATTAGCTTTCCAATGATATAAAATTTGCCTAAATATGATAACCGGCTAAAAGGTTATTGTGATTTTATGTTTTAGTCAGAAAATCCCATCATTTTAACTTCTAGTGCATTGTGGAAAAGGCCAATATCCCAATTGGCAAAATCCAGTGACGGTCCGTTATCCTAGCGCATCGCGCCATAGGTCAATTTGACATTTGTCAATTTACAGTGTCACTCCGTGATCCTGGGGCATCGTAGAGTAGGCCAGTTTCCCATTTATCAATTTTTAGTGGGCCTCCACGATCATGGCCCATCACGGAGATGGACAAATTGGCACCCCACGGGCTTACGCAATGGTAGCACGTCGCAGCGTTAATCCTAGTCCCAATTGTCGCTTTTCCATTGGCATGGTGTCATATTGCCACGTCTCACCAAGGCCAAAAATTGGGATTTCAATTTCCATCTTGTTTTTAAAAATTCATTTAAGGGTATTTGGATCTTTTTCCTAATCCCTAAACTCGCCCTAAACACGAAATTTAACCCCTAATTAACCTAAATACTCATCATTATTCATGTTCTCTCAAATTAAAAATCCCCACATTCAAGAACAAGAAACCCTAGCTCTCGAGAATCAAAGTTCAAATATCTACAACTCTCCATCAATCCTTCCAAATTCATCATCCCAAGTGTATTAGATATTCATCCATGGATCCCTTTCATCCATGGAGTCCAAGCAACCTTTTTAAATTATAAAATTGTGATCTTTCAAGTTATTGTGTTTTAAATTGGGTTTTCACCCATGAATCAGCATGAACTACGATTCTATAACATGTTACCATGAAATTATTGTTATTATTCAATCCTCCATGTTTTAAAATTATTATTTATTGAATTAAACCATGATTTAATGCTATTATGAATAATTCATCCTATTCCTAAAAGTTCCATGACATTCCTATGATTGTTTTAAATCCATGAACTACAAGTGTTTGATAAAATACCTACAAGAGTGATGTATTTAATAAGAGCCTTCATGTTTTTGGCCTACAAGCTTTAGTGTCCTAACAATATTATTGTTTTGAGTACTGGGGGTATTGAATACCCAAAAACCATAGCTATTTATTTAGTCTAGCCTCAGTACATTATATAATAGTATTCAGATTATATTATGAGCATTATCAGAATAGTCATATGTCTAATTAATTATTATCAATCCTATTCATGCGCCCATACATATCATCCTACCTCATTTAGTATACCAGTACATCCAAAGTACTGATCGCATACCTTTTCTTTTGTGCTATGATGTTTCATATCATAGGTGCTAATGCTCAGTTCTCGGACCGCACTTAGATTCTCAGATTATCAGTATTACAGTAGCAGTGGTGATTCCTCATAATTTGAGGATAGATTATATTACTTCATGTATTTGTATCAGTAGTTAGTAGTGTTAGTTGGGGCCTGTCCCATCAACTTATAATATCCAGTTTAGAGGCTTTTCAGATACTATAGTTAGCTATTCAAACTATTCAGATTTCAGTAATTTTATAAGATTCATAATTCAGTAGTTATTTCATTATTAAAACCTTATGGTATTTTAGTTATTCTTTGGCATTCATAATTATATTATTTAGTGCTCACAGCAGGTACCAGCTCATGGGTTAGCTTGTGGTCTCTTAGGATCGTAAGCACCGTGTAATGACTAGGAATAGTCTTAGGTCATTATAAACTTGGTATCAGAGCCTAAGGTTTTAAAGTGTCCTAGGAAGTCTGAAAGTTGCGTCTAGTAGAGTCTTGTGCATGGCTGTGGAGCGTTCCACACTTATGGACGAGAGGCTACAAGGCATTTAGGAAAAAGTTTCCCTTTTTTCAGTATTCATGTCGTGTGAGTGAGCATGAGTTCAAGTTAAACTCTCTATATAATCCACTTCTTTATTTCTTTTACAGAACATACCTCACAATAAGAATGGAAGAAGAATAGGAACCCAGCCAGCCCCTCAGCCCGTCCTGGCAGATCCTCTAGACGAGCATGTCTCTCACACAGAATTCAGGGATGCATTCACTACTCTAGAAAACTCTGTGGTAGTACAAAATGAATGGGCAACCGTTGTTCCAGCCAACACAGTGGCCAATACTACTGGAACTAGAATTCGAGATTTTACCCGGATGAATCCTCCTTTTTTCAAGGGATCCAAGTTTGAAGAGGATCCACAGGAATTCTTAGATAAGGTTTAGAAGGTCACGGATGCTATAGGGGTGACGTCTAGTTAGAGTGTCGAGTTGGGTGCGTATCAATTTCAAGATGTAGCCCATACTTGGTTTAAGCAGTGGAAAGTTGATAGAGGTATTGATGCAGGGCCTATAGAATAGAAAGAGTTTGCCAGGGCTTTCTTGGACAGATTCTTTCCCTTAGAGTTGAGGGAAGCCAAAGTGTTATAATTTATTTATTTAAGGCAACGCAGCATGAGTATGAGGGAATATTCTCCCAAGTTCACTCAGTTAGATAGATATATTCCTCCTATCATAGCTGACAGTAGTCTCAAGATGAGTAAGTTTATGTCTGGTGTGTCTGATAGTGTTGTCAAGGAGTGTAGGACCATAATACTGATTAGTGAGATAGACTTGTCTAGGATGATGGTCCATGCTCAATATATAGAGGATCAAAAGATTAAAGAGAGGGAGAGAGGAAACAAGAGAGCTAGGACAGGTAGTTTTAATTTCTATCAGCTAAAGTCAGAAGATGATAACTGTCCTAAGTTTCATCAGAGGTCTTCAGCCCTAATACCTTCTTCATCCAGTTCCCTAGTACCCAAATTTAGATGTGACAATAGGGATAGGGCACTAGGCTCTAAGTCCTAAGTCAGTATTAGAAGTGCTCGTACCAATCCTTATGTTAGAATTATGGCAGACATCATCAGAATGAGTGTAGAGCCGGTAGTGATATGTGATTCGAGTGTGGTAAGGAGGGCCATCAGATTCAGAAGTGTTGGGTAGTTGCTCAGAAAGGTAGGGATGCTTTCCAACAAGGCCAGTCTTATCAGTCATCAGTTCCATTCGGCCGCTCAACTTAGCAGGGTGTCACTTCAAGAGCTACCATTGGTCAGTGTCCAAACCGATTATATGCTCTTCAGTCCCACCAAAATTAGAAAAATTCTCATGACATAGTTACTGTTACATTGCAGGTATTTCACTTTCATGTTTACGCTTTATACCTTGGAGCTTTTCTTTCTTTTGTAACTCTATATATAGTTGTCAATTTCAAAGTCAGTCCTAAAAATTTAGTAGAGCCCTTTTCAGTGTCTACCTTAGTAGGCATTTCTAATGTAGCTAGACAGGTATACAAGAATTATCTGGTCACAATATCTCAGAAAGTTACCTCAGTAGATATCATGGAGTTAGAGATAACGAATTTTGACATCATTCTCGGCATGGATTGGATCCACTCATGCTATGCCTCAGTTGATTGTAGAAATAGAATAGTTCATTTTTAGTTCCCAAATAACCCAGTCCTTGAATGGAGAGGTAGTACTACAGTTCTTAGGGGTCATTTGATCTTATACCTTAGAGACAGAAAGATGATATCCAAGGGGTGTATCTACCATCTTGTACGAGTCAAAGACTCTAACTCAGAAACTCCGACTCTTAAGTCAGTTCCAGTAGTAAATGAATTCTCAGATGTATTTCCTAAAGATCTTTCCAGAGTTTCTCCCAAAAGGGAAATCTACTTCGGAATATACCTTCTCTTAGATAATCAGCCTATATCTATTCCTCTATATAGAATGGCTCTAGCTTAAATCAAAGAAATGAAAGAATAGTTAAAGGATCTTCTAGATAAGGAATTCATCAAGCCAGCGTCTCCCCGTGGGGCGCACCTATTCTGTTCGTGCATAAGAAGGATAGTTCTCTCAGAATGTGCATAGACTACCGATTGTTGAACAAGGTCACAATCAAGAATAAATATCCACTTCCTAGAATCGATGACTTATTTGACAAACTTCAGGGTTCCAGTTATATTTTCAAGATAGATCTTAGATCAGCTATCATCAGCTTAGAGTCAGAGAATGTGATATTCCAAAAATAGCTTTCCGAACTCGGTATGGTCACTTTGATTTTATAGTCATGTCCTTTGGTCTTACAAATATCACAGCAGCCTTTAGGGACTTGATGAACCGAGTGTTCAATTAGTACTTGGACTTGTTTATCATAGTATTTATTGATGACATTCTTGTTTACTCTCATAGCAAAAATGATCATGCAGACCATCTCAGAGTAGTGCTTCAAACTCTTAGAGCCCATCAGTTGTTTGCTAAATTTAGTAAGTGTGAATTCTAGCTAAGATTAGCAGGTTTTCTTGGCCATATTATTTCCAGTGATGACATTAGAGTTGATCCTCAAAAGACCAAAGTGGTAAAAAACTGGCCAAGACCTATTTCTCCATCAGATATCAGGAGTTTCTTTGGTTTAGCTTGATATTATTGTTGGTTTGTTGAAGGTTTTTCTTCTATTGCATCCCCCATGTCTAGATTGACTCAGAAGAAAGTTAAGTTTCAGTGGTCAGATTCATGCAAGAAGATTTTTTAGGAGTTGAAGACTCGACTCACCTCAGCTCCAGTTCTTACTCTACCAGATGGTTTAGATGGTTTTGTCGTGTACTATGATGCATTCAGAGTAGGTTTGGGTTGTGTCCTCATGTAGAAAGGTAAGGTCATAGCCTACGCCTCTAGATAACTCAAGCCTCATAAGATAAATTATCCGACTCAAGATCTTAAGCTAACAGCAGTAGTATTCACCTTAAAGATTTAGAGGCATTACTTGTATGGGGTGCATGTGGATGTGTTAACAGATCACAAAAGCCTTCAGTATGTCTTCTCTCAGAAAGATTTGAATTTGCATCAGAGAAGATGGTTAGAGTTTATTAAAGGATTATGGCATAAGTGTTCTGTATCATCCGAACAAGGCTAACGAAGTGACTGATGCTCTCAATAGAATGTCTATGGATAGTGTAGCTCATGTTGAATATGGTAAGAAGAAGTTAGCTCGGGAAGACCATTACATTTCCTGACTAGGTGTCTATTTACTCGATTCAGCAAAAGGTAGCGTATGGATGCAGAATGGCTCAGAGTCATCTCTAGTTTGTGAGGTGAAGGAAAAGCAGGATAGAGATCCCAGTCTAGTTAAGTTAGAATAATCAGTCAGAGATCAAAAAGTAGAGGTTTTCTCCCAAGGGGGAGATGGTGTTTTGTATTGTCAGGGTAGATTATGTGTGCTAGGTGTAGATGAGGTGAGGCAACGAATTCTTGCAAAAGTGCATGGTGTGCATTACTCTATTTATCCAGGGGCCACTAAGATGTACCACAATTTGTGGAAGATCTATTGGTGGAGTAGGATGAAGAAAGATATTATAGAGTTTGTAGCTAAGTGATTTACACACCAGCAAGCTAAGATTGAGCACCAGAAGCCTAGTGGGTCCATACAGGAGTTTAGTATTCCTATGTGGAAATTGGAGGAAGTGAACATGGACTTTGTAATAGGTTTTCCTCATACCCGTCATCAGTATGACTCTATTTGGGTTATCATAGATAGGATGACCAAATCAGTTCATTTCTTTTTAGTCCAGACCTGTTACTCAGCCAAGGACTATGCCAATATCTATCTCAGATAGTTTTTTAGGTTGCACGATACTCCCTTATCTTTCATCTCAGATAGAGGTACGCAGTTTACCTCTCACGTCTGGAAAGTGTTCCAAAAGGACCTTCGTACCCAAGTCCACCTCAGTAAAGCCTTTCACCTTCAGATAGATGGTCAAGTAGAATGGACTATTCAGACTCTTTAGGATATGCTGAGATCATAAATTCAGTATAAGGTACCAAATCTTCTTAAGTTTTTCTCTATCATGCTCAGTTTCAGTTGCACACCATGTTCATGTAAGTCATGCATTTATGAATCAGTTCATTCATGCATTCCATGCATTAGACATTCATATTCAGTGTGTAATCTCAGTCCATTAGTTCTCTCAGCTTAACCAATTTCATTCAGGGACGAATGATTCCAAGTGGCCGATATTGTAACACCCCGTATTTCTCTAACATAATCTAAGTCCCAGTGCATTAGTATTCATATATAAAATTTCTGAAACACTCATCATTTTTCGGTTTAGAGCCTACCATTGTATAGGAAATTCAATTAGCTTTCCAACGATATAAAAATTTCCCAAATTCGATAACCTGGTAAGAAGTTATGGCAATTTTATTTTTCAGTCGCAAAACCCCGTCATATTAACTTCTAGCGCGTTCTAGAAAAGTCCAATCTACCAATTGGCAAAATCCAGTGAGGTTCCATGATCATGGCACATCACGCCATAGGTCAATTTGACATGTGTAGATTTTCAGTGAGACTCCGCAATCCTAGCGCATCACCAAGCAGGCCAATTTCCCGTTTGTCAATTTCTAGTGGGCCTCCACAATTATGGCGCATCGCGGAGCTGGCCAAATTTATACCCACAGGCTTACAGCCATGGTGGTGCATCATGGCATTTGTCTAGGACCCAGTTATCCCTTTTCCAGTGGATAGTGATACGTCGCGCCAAGGCTAAAAATTGAGATTTCAGTTTCCAACTTGTGTTTTTAAATTCGTTTAAGGGTATTTGGGTCTTTTTCCTAAGCCCTAAACTCACCCTAAACACGAAATTTAACCCCTAATTGACCTAAATACTCATCAGTATTCACTTTCTCTCAAATTAAAAATGCCCTCTTTCAAGAACAAGAAACCCTAGCTCTCAAGAATAAAGGTCAAATCTCAAGAACTCTCCATCAATCCTTCCAAATTTAACATACCAGGTATGTTAGATGTTCATCCATGCATCCCTTTCATCCATGGAGTCCAAAGAACCTTTTTAAATTATAAAATTCTGATCTTTTCAAGTTATGGTGTTTTAAATTGGGTTTTCACCCATGAATCTCCATGAACTATGATTCTATACCATGTTACCATGAAATTATTGTTATTATTCAGTCCTCCGTGTTTTAAAACTATTATTTATTGAATTAAACCATGATTTAATGCTATTATGAATAATTCATGCTATTCCTAAAAGTTCCATGACATTCCTATGATTGTTTTAAATCCATGAACTACAAGTGTTTGATAAAATACCTACAAGAGTGATTTATTTAATAAGAGCCTTCATGTTTATGGCTTACAAGCTTTAGTGTCCTAACAGTATTGTTGTTTTGAGTACTGGGGGTATTGAATACCCAAAAACCATAGCTATTTATTTAGTCTAGCCTCGGTACATTATAGAATAGTATTCAGATTATATTATGAGCATCATCAAAATAGTCATATATCAGTTATTCAACTCAGAACAGTATAGTATCTCAGTGTCTTTCAGTTAGGAGTAGGATTTAGCACCGAGTGAGTGTAGGGATATCGGCTTCCCCATCAGATAGGTAAAGTCTTCAGTAGCAGTCTATATACTCCAGAACTATGTAGCCAACGTAGGATATGAGTAGTCACCTGATAACGCTCAATCTACAGCTCTCGTAGGAGTGTAAAGCGGTCGTTGTCAAATATATAACCCAACTGGGTTGGGTATCGATCCCACAGGGAATAGCTTGGTAAACAAGTAAGAAAAGATTACTAGACTTTTAGTGCAAATCTCGTAATAAAGGGGGGAGTTTTGTAGTGCAAGTAATGTAACCAAAATATTAAAGTAAAAACTGAAAATAGCAAAGTAAAAAGAAAGAATGTTTGGTAAGATGTAAATCAATGAGAATTGAGGAGTTAGGGTTATGTCCACCTTCTGAGTTATACGTCTCTATTGGCTATGATTTGTGCGGAATTCAGACATGTATGTGCTTATAGAGAATTGTATTCGATGGTAAATCCAAGCGTCTTTCGACCTAAACAAGGACTATTTCACTTTAACTCTTTCAAGCTTAAAGCGTATCTAACGGTACAAATTCTCCAAGAGGTTAATCTAGTTACGGCACTAACTTTTTAATAGGGGATCGGACCCTATTACCTTGACATTGTCTCTTTTCGAGATATATAACTTTTCTTTCGAACAAGTTAATGTTATACTGGCGTTATTCTATGCGTCTGCAGCCACAAGAATTTGCATTAAGATGAAGAGAATAATGATATAAGCAACACAGTGTCACGAATTCACAAACTCATAGCCTTAGATAGTATCTCATAAGGCTTCCATAACCCCAACAGAGAAGTTTAGTTACCCATGAGTGCGAAGGAAATCACAATAGACATTATTATTATACCACAATAAAGATTTCGTGTAGTAAGGTGTGGTAGGCGTTTAGGCGTGACTTCTTTGCAAAGTAAAGTTTCTCTTGTTGCGGAAATTAAGAATTGAATAGATGAAAAATAATGTCAACAATGAATTAATAAAGAAAATTGTTTTGATGGATGGATGGATAGTGGATGGATGGGAATTGATGGAATGGGGGAATTGTGAGGAATGTATTAAAATCTCTAGCAAAATAGTGTATTTATAATACTCATATCCTATTCCTACTAAGCTAATAAAATACTTAACCCAATCCTACTAGGTTAAAGTATCATTATCCTAATCCTAATAAATTACTGCTAGTCCCCAAAGTCTTCAGAATTGCTGTTTTTGCCCGGGACAGATTTTCCATGCGCCACTTTTGGTCCTTGGCGTGTAAGCTTTCCCTTCCTTCTTTCGTGAAGCTTTCTTTGGCGTCAAGTTATCCATAAAATGCTGAATTCTGCATCATTTATACCTGAAAACTTGCTAATCATGTTCGTTAGCTCACTTACAGGAAAAAGGACTAAAAGTGCATGAAATATATAATTTGTTCTCAAAACTTGGCTAAAATATGGGCAAAATCTAGTGCTATAGGCGTGTAAATTCCCCTATCATCAACACCCCACACTTAAAGCTTTGTTCGTCCTCGAACAAACTATCATGTCCTTCTAAACATTAACTTAGGGTTTCGCAGTAACAACACAAAATATTCGTCAAGACAAGCACAACAATTATCAACAAAGAGTAGTTTTCTGATCATTAGTAGAAACAATTCAACCTCTAACGTTGACTCGTGATGGTGGCCAACTCATATTCAAAAGTTAAGGCACAAAGAATCATACACAACTACCCAAAACTCATCAACCATGTGTGTCTCACGATCTATTACCCATAATCACTCATAAGTATAGCATATTTTTCAAACATGGGTATAAAAGTATCCTTGCTCTCGCTCTCACAAAGAATTCATATGTTGCAACTGATGACCATAGGTTTGCCCTTAGTGTAATGCTCCACTAAATATCAGAATGCTAAGCTTAGGATCAAATAGGTCTTTTGATGGTTGTAATGTAGGCTAAGGGACGGGTAGGACTATTTTGGCCAGAAATAGTGACTATGTTCCTAAGCGCTTTAATACATCACATTATGCCATTAATACCTTTATTTCAAACAACCTTTCTACTTTCTTTTATTCTACCACCCCTTTTTTCCACCTTTGTTTTTCAATTTTAAACATAACTAACTTTTCAGTTTTCCTTTCCTTTTTTTTTCTTTTTCATAACACCTCTTATGATAGCAATTCTTTTTCATAACAAATTCAAGCACCATTACATTCTAAAGCATCATACTCACCTAATTTCCTCTTATTTTGTCACATGACTTTATACTTTAAAGCACTTAGGAATTTGGATCAAATTATCGCCTTGAAAAAAATGGATTAGGCTTACATATGAGGCTGTCAAAGAAAATAGGCTAAAGGCTCAAAGGGGGTTGTCTAGGATAATGTCCATGAGTAGGTAAAAAGAAGGTAAACAAGTATAGGTTGCCAAAGAAATGCCTAAATCATCTCCTAGACTTACACTCTTTATTTTCGGTTTACATACATACCAGGCAAGTTCTAGCATCAGCCACAAACACAGAATATACTATATCGACTTTATTGGGCGTAGCATAGACTCTTGACCCAACAGATGAAGGAATTGAACCACACAATATCACATAGTGAGTTACAATTTGAGCCTAAACATCTCAATAGTCATGATTTTAGCACAAACTCTTATTATACTCTCATGCTGCCTATTAGAATAATTTCATGCAAAGCTAAGTAAAAAAATTTAACAACTAAAAAAAAGAAAAACAAATAACTACTAAAAAGAAAAACAAAACAAACATAAATGCAAATGCAGATAGAGAAATATAGCATGCAAATACCACCACCCCACACTTAGATGGGACACACTGCCCTCAGTGGAAAATAAATACGAAGAACCTGGTCAGTTGGACTCCTCCTCTATGTCTGGGGTCATACCCCCTTCGTCGAAATCATCATTGGAGTCGTCATCCTCAGAAGTTCCTCATAAGTACCCCACTTGATTCCAAGAGTACGTCGAGGTATTTGCAGTATGGAGGATTCAGCTTGCTCTTTTCTTCCCTTTTTCTGGCCTTTTTGTGAAGTGGTTGCTTTTCTTGTCTTTTGGTGCCATTGTACCTGAGATCTCAATAGAGTCATGTTAGATTCATCTTGGAAGATTCAATCAACAAACATACAATAGTGGCACCACCCCACACTTAATTTGTTGACACAAACTAATTAAGTGAATTTTGTCGATTACTCAGACTTCATCAACATATATTTAGGTGATATATTCCAACCATATGTTCAGCGCAGTCATACTTCTTGTAATCTTGGCAATACTTTCATGTTTGATATATCAAGATTACTACATAGAGATTGAATCAAGGTATAGTATCTATCAATAATCACAACCTCCTATGTTGGTAGGCAACTATAAGTCTTATTCCGATGAACAAGTCATTCCAACATGTAAGTATTCAAGTAACAAGATTATGCAATATTTGGGACCAATTCGATTCCACAAAAGGATGACAATGCATCAAAATCAAATTCAAGTTGGAAACAAGTTAAGATTATCCTCACGTATATGTTCACTCACTTGGTTGTGTATCAACCATTCAAACACATTCACATCACCAATACTTCTTCAAGATTTAGCAATTTATAAAAAACGTAGTAACGTAGTACTTACGAATAATAAATGAGGAACAAAAGAGTACTTACGTGATTGAAGCCTTTGGAGATGTTCTTGTGAAGAAATAGAGCAAAAGAAAAATTTTTGAGAGGATTTGGATGCTATGGGCGGCGCCTAAGTTAGGTTTTCAATGTGTTTGTGCTTTAAGACTAAGTCTCCTATTTATAGAACCAAGTTGGGTCAGGTTTTGACCCATTTAAAATTGGATTTGGAGACAAAAAGTGACTATAGGTGGCGCCTTTAGCTTTGCCTATGCTTGGCATAGGCGGCGCCTTTTGCAAAGCCTTGTCTAGCATAGGCGGCGCCTTTAGCTTAGCATTTGGTGACCATAGGCGGTGTCTTTCACTTTTCATATGAGATTCAAAGACAAAAGGCTTTATCATAGGCAGCGCCTATGCTATGGCATACATGAGCATGGGCAGCGCCTATGCTATGGCACACAAGATTCCGAGACCTTAGGCCATAGTATAGGCCTTGCCTTGTTCGTGGCCTAGTTTTACCTAGGCCTAGCCTTGTTCGATGCCTATATTTTCATGAGCAATGCTCAATCCATAGCGTTTTTCTTCTTCATTCCTAACTTACCACCTTTAACATGCAATACGTCCAAATCAAACTTTGAAACCGACCTCCTCATTTTACACCTCTTTGCACCTACATTTACTCAAAAACAACAAATATGATTAGAACGATGGGTTGCCTCCCATTAAGCGCCTTAGTTTTGGTCGTGGCACGACTCTTCTTTTTGGATTTTTATTTATCAAAAGCAATCAATTAGTAGAACGAAAGAAAAAAATGAAAAACGATGGGTTGCCTCCCACCAAGCGCTTAATTTATTGTCGCGGCACGACATAGCTATCTCAATTACTTAGACTTCATCGAGATAGATGGTGGATCATTTTTTGAATGGATTCAGACGACAATGAAGCTTACTTGTAGTCATGCAATCTTCTTCGAGATGACTCATACGTCTCCCCGGAGGGTCACCAATTATGTCATCAATAGTCTAACC
Organism: Capsicum baccatum var. pendulum; assembly: GCA_030864225.1. Taxonomy (NCBI): domain Eukaryota; kingdom Viridiplantae; phylum Streptophyta; class Magnoliopsida; order Solanales; family Solanaceae; genus Capsicum; species Capsicum baccatum. The sequence goes on along the minus strand of CM061560.1, from coordinate 89,578,499 downwards.
CATAGCTCTCTTGTATCTCTTCAGAGCAGAGATGAGAGTCTCTACGTGCTGTTCACTTAACTCATCTGCCACACTTATCGGAAGTATATTTCCACTTTCCAAGAACACATACCTTAGATAATCGGGGAGTTCTTTCGATTCTAGCATTGGTGGCTCTTCAATGGAAGTCTTCGTTGTTGGTGATGGTTTATTCTTAAGATCAAGGTCCGGTTGCTTAGGAGTATGGTAATAGGACTCTTTTTCTGTTAGAGCACCCATAAGTTCTTCATAGTCTTGATCGTCCTCATGCTCATCATTCAGTGGCGCAGCAAAAAAAGGCTCAACAGTAAGCTGTTTCTCTACAGATAATGCTTTCTTATCCTCATGATGACCATCAGCTATAGAGAACACATTCATATCGCTGGGTTGGTTCATTGCTTTTCATATATCAAAGCGGACCACTTCGCCATTCAGTCTAAATAAAAGCTCATTAGCTCTCATGTCAATAAGCACACTTCCTGTTGCAAGGAAAGGACGTCCCAAGATTATGGGAACTTTAGAATCCACCTCACAATCCAGAATAACGAAGTCTGCAGGAAAGATAAATGAAGAAACCTTCACCAACACATCATTCACGATACCCACAGGTTGTTTTACCGACCTATCAGCAATCACGAGCCTCATATTAGTTGGTGTCGGATCGCCTAACCCCAACTTCTTGTAGATGTATAGTGTCATCAAATTGATGCTAGCTCTCAAATCGCACAATGCCTTAGCAAAATTCATAGATCCAACCGTGCAAGGAATAGTAAAAGCATCGGGGTCGGCCTTATTCTGAACTAGTGATCGGGTAGCAATAGCGCTGCAATGATGAACAGTATCTTTCAACTCATAGCTTGCTGCCCGTTTCTTTGTCAAAAGGTCCTTCATAAATTTTCCATACCCAGGAATTTGTTCTAGTGCCTCTACCAACGGAACATTAATGGTCAGCTGTTTTAACATATTCATGAATTTGCTGAACTTTGTATCATCCGCAAACTTCTTTAATCTTTGAGGAAAAGGTGGTGGTGGATAAGGAATTGTTTTCTCCATGGCTTTCTTCTCCTCTTCCTTCCATTTTTCAGCCTGTTCAGGCTGCAACATACTCGGTGTGACGTCATGGACGTCGTGGGTAGCTTCTGCGGAATCTTCTCCTTTTGCCTTGTTATCAACGTCCGCTACTTCGTCAACCACTTGCTTGCCTTTTGATGACGTTTCCAGCACCTTACCACTTCGGGTAGTGATGGCCATGCATGACCCATCATTCCTTGGGTTTTGCACAGTGTTGCTAGGTAAAGTGCCGACCTTTCTTTGATTGAGTGTTGCTGAAAGTTGGCTCAATTGGTGCTCTATTTGCTTTATAGAAGTGGAGTGTGAGTCAACCAACTGTTTCATTGAGGACAAGTCATTTATTACCTCCGTTACTCCAGCGCTGGTTGATTCCACTCCTTTCAATAGTTTAGCCATCATGTCTTCCATACTTCCAGAACTAGATGTGGTGGTGTCACGTCTTCCTGGGGGAACGTATAAACCACTCTTTTCATTCTTTATCTTCCAACTACTTTGGTCCTTGTTTCCAGATTTATCATAATAGTTCCAACCTTGGTTTCCTTGGGTATTACCTCGGAAACCCCCCTAATTGTTCAAGTAGTTGGCCTCTTCTTCCGAATCATATTCGTCTCTTCCTTTTAACACAACATCTTTGACTTTTTCGGTCTTCCCTAATAATAGATGCTTTGTAAGAAGATCCACTTGTGTTTTCATGTGCGCCATATCTTGATCACGTTCTTCTTCTCTTCTCCTTTGTTCAGCAGTCATGCCCATAGATATAGTAGGACTTGCTACCTCAGAATCCCTGGTATGCCAAGATCTACTTTGCTTCGTTATCCGATCTAGCATATTGCTTGCCTGCCCAAAGGTGAGGTCCATAAATGATCCTCCAGCCGCATTATCCACCACTGGTTTAGTTATTGAATTCAAGGCTCTTTATAGTATCTCCATTAGTTGGACATTGGTCATGTGATGGTTTGGACAACGCATTAGCTTCGTCTTGAACCTCTCCCATGTTTCATGAAGAGCTTCGGTTGGAAGCTGCCGAAAGTTGTTGATTTCATCTCTCAATTGAGCTCTTTTGGATGGAAGAAAGAATTTTTCTAGGAAAGCATCTTTCAATTGCCTCCAATTTGTAATAGAATCAGGAGTCAACCCATTCAACCATAGAGTTGCCTCCCCAGACAGAGACAATGGAAATAGGCGTAATCGAATTGCATTCTGATCAACGCTAGGATTGTCAAACGACTTGCATGTAGAAATAAAGTTGATGAGATGCATATTCGGATCATCGCCTGCTAGTCTCCCAAATAATCCCTTGAGTTGTAATAAATGAATCATGGTGCTTGTGATGTTGAACTTGGCTTCGGGCGCTAATGGCGGAAGAATAATGGCTCCTGTGGCACCAGCTCCATCAAGATCATCATCATCATCATCGAACGGTATTTGCATAGCTCGGCGTTCAGGCCTAAACCTAGCTTGACGATCTCTTCTCTGCATGGGTGCCGCCATCTCAGCAGTATGCCGTGGGCTTAGTAGATCCTCATCGCCCAGGTCCTCATCATCAGGATTTGTTGCCCGACCTGGATTATCAATATTCTGTTGATGCACTTGAGCAGCCATCCTTTCAATTTCACGTTGTGCATCCATTGATGCACTGAACAAACCTGAATAAAACAAAAACAACAACTAAAAGTAAAAGTACGAGAATCTTTGACCAAAGGGTCTAGTAACTATCACAAACTTAGTTGACACTCGTATTCCCCGGCAACGGCACCAATTTTTGATAACGCTCAATCTACAGCTCTCGTAGGAGTGTAAAGCGGTCATTGTAAAATATATAACCCAACTGGGTTGGGTATCGATCCCACAGGGAATAGCTTGGTCAACAAGTAAGCAAAAATTACTAGACTTTTAGTGCAAATCTCGTAATAAAGGGAAGAGTTTTGTAGTGCAAGTAATGTAACCAAAATATTAAAGTAAAAACTGAAAATAGCAAAGTAAAAAGAAAGAATGTTTGGTAAGATGTAAATCAATCAGAATTGAGGAGTTGGGGTTATGTCCACCTTCTGAGTTATACGTCTCTATTGGCTATGAGTTGTGCGGAATTCAGACATGTATGTGCTTATAGAGAATTGTATTCGATGGTAAATCCAAGCGTCTTTCGACCTAAACAAGGACTATTTTACTTTAACTCTTTTGAGCTTAAAGCGTATCTAATGGTACAAATTCTTCAAGAGGTTAATCCAGTTACGGCACTAACTTTTTAATAGGGGATGGGACCCTATTACCTTGACATTATCTTTTTTCCATACATATAACTTTTCTTTCGAACAAGTTAATGTTATACTGGCGTTATTCTATGTGTCTGCAGCCACAAGAATTTGCATTAAGATGAAGAGAATAATGATATAAGCAACACACGTGTCACGAATTCACAAACTCATAGCCTTAGATAGTATCTCATAAGGCTTCCATAACCCCAACAGAGAAGTTTAGTTACCCATGAGTGCGAAGGAAATCACAATAAGAAGTTTAGTTACCCATGAGTGCGAAGTAAATCACAATAGACATTATTATTAACCACAATAAAGATTTCGTGTAGTAAGGTGTGGTAGGCTTTTAGGCGTGACTTCTTTGCAAAGTAACGTTTCTCTTGTTGTGGAAATTAAGAATTGAATAGATGAAAAATAATGTCAACAATGAATTAATAAAGAAAATTGTTTTGATGGACGGATGGATGGTGGATGGATGGGAATTGATGGAATGGGGGAATTGTGAGGAATTTATTAAAATCTCTAGCAAAATAGGGTATTTATAATACCCATATCCTATTCCTACTAAGCTAATAAAATACTTAACCCAATCCTACTAGGTTAAAGTATCATTATCCTAATCCTAATAAATTACTGCTAGTCCCCAAAGTCTTCAGAATTAATTCCATGTGCCACTTTTGGTCCTTGGCGTGTAAGCTTTCCCTTCCTTCTTTCGTGAAGCTTTCTTTGGCATCAAGTTATCCATAAAATGCTGAATTCTGCATCATTTATACCTGAAAACTTGCTAATCATTTTCGTTAGCTCACTTACAGGAAAAAGGACTAAAAGTGCATGAAATATATAATTTGTTCTCAAAACTTGGCTTAAATATGGGCAAAATCTAGTGCTATAGGCGTGTAAATTCTCCTATCATCATCACCCATCAGACTAGGCTTGACTATCTCGCAGGGGTCACTGATCAGTTCAGGCTTGACACCCTTAGTCCTTTAGACATTATATTAATTTAGTAGATCTATGTAGCCATAGTTAGAACACGTGGCAGCTATTAACACCCTTCCAACTGGAGTTATAGGTTGGACCCCGATTAGCTCAAATTGGGGAATGTCAGTTAGATCATACCTCCCACAATCTCAGATATACTCTTAGTTACAGTCCCAGCTCAATTATTCAGTCTTAGTGTTGTTTGAACAAAGTATACAGATTTCAGTTATCTTAGTATGTCAGTTCATAGATTTTACTAAGTTTATGTTATATGCTTGTCATGCATCCACAGTATTTACAGATTTTCCTTTATTTTCAGTATCTACAGATTCCATGCACTTTATTCAGTACTCCATGCTTTACATGTATGTCCAGTTTATTATTATCAATCCCATTGATGAGCTCATGCATATCAGCCTACCTCATTTAGCATACCAGTATATTCAAAGTGTTGATCACATATCTTTTCTTTTGTGATGTTATGTCTCATATCATAGATGCTGACGCTCAGTTCCCGGATCGCACTTAGATTCTCAGATTATTAGTAGTACAGTAGCAATGGTGAGTCCTCATCATCCGAGTACATATTACATTACTTCATGTCTTTATATCAGTAGTTAGTAGAGTTAGTTATGGCCTGTCCTATCTACTCATAGTATCCAATTTAGAGGCTTTTCAGACACTACATTCGATTAAGACTATTCAGATTTCAGTATTTTTATCAGATTCATGATTCAGTATTTATTTCATTATTAAAAACCTTATGTATTTCAGTTAATCTTTTGTATTTAGGATTATATAATTCACTGCTCACAGCAGGTAGCAACTCATGGGTTAGCTTATGATCTCTCGAGAACGTAAGCACCGTGTAACGACTAGGGGGGAGTCTTAGGTCGTTATGGTGCTACACACCAAACAGTTCAGAAGGGCTTAAAATAGTGATCCAGCACCACGTCGTGGTCCTTATAGCAGTTAAGGAGGCACCGCGTCGTGGTATAAAACCAAATCTCAATTTTCCCAATAAGAATCTTAATGTGATTCCACCAATTCGTGATCCTATATCGATTAGCATACCACTATGATGCGGTAAGCCCTAAAATCAGGAAAATTATGCCCAACTGAACGAAAATAGCATGGAAACCTAATCCAAGTCGGTTTATGACTTGTCTAGTATAAATATAACATCTTAAATTCCGATTTAAACATCTTCGAGAATCTTGGAACACCCCAAATCGATTGGAACAACATTAGAGACTTCCATAACTTTTTTTAGGTCTTATATTCTTTCTTTTTTGTCTCGTTATGGTTTTAATCATTCACACAAATATTTGGATGTTGATTATGACTATGAGGGGCTAGAATCACCCTTTTCCAGGGTTATAGCCAAGAACACGAGTATTATTATTTTGAATTGATTTTGTTTAAATTGCTTATCATATTTGGTTGTGTGTTCATCATTGAATTAACTATTTGATGGATTGATCACCCGAAAAATATACATATTAACAACCTTTTGATCTCGGGAGAGGAAATAGGGAGATAGAACATAGAGATGAACAAAGTAGGGTTCTTATTCTTTTATAAAATAAGGAATTTGAGTCAGAATTTAGGACAAGGATGTACTTAGATGCCTTACTTGATTCAACCTTAGGATGATAGCTCTCATATACTTAATTGGATTATTCCATTTCCACTATATGATGTAGTTGTAATTTCCATACTAGGTAAAATATTAGATGTCGGGAGGCCATGATCATGCAATTAACCCTACGAATCAACAACCAAGATAACCAAGTTAACGGAAAAAGTTCAATAAAATAATATGATTTCTCAAAGTGCATTGACCCTTGTCTTTACTCTATTGATTGTTTCAAGACTTTTATTTATGCATTATTTACTTTAATTTCAAGTTACAATTTCCAAACTTTATTTTTGGTTACTATTGCATCAATTGAATCTAAATTGTGAACTAAAATTGAACTGTTGTTGGATCAAGTCCCTATGGGATTGATATTTGGCTTTCTTGAAGGCCACTTTACTACTTAGTAGACCACGTACACTTGTGTATGTGCTTGGGCTCTGTTATCTACCTCCTAATTTCTTTGCGAAAGAGGTGATATTTTATATAGATTCAGCCATGGGATAACCTTTAAGATTAGATATGGCCACAAAGAATCAAACAAAGCCAAGTTGTTTAAGGGTAAATATGAAGGTGGATTTGATAGCTAAGCTTTCTAAGAGAGTGAAGGTCAACGAAGATAATGAGGTTACAGGTGCTATAAGGTCTAAATGGGTCAGTGTATAGTATGATTACATGCCTAAATACTGCAAGGAGTATTCATTACAGTATGATTACATGCCTAAATACTGCAAGGAGTATTCATTACACGGGCATGATAAAGTAATCTACTAGAATATGTATTTGGAACTATTTGGCTCAACAGATAAGGAGAAACATGAGCAAACCAAGGAAATAAACCAGGATCAAAATAATACGCAAAATAAAGCAGATGAAGGAAATATAGATAATAAGCAGTAATGGTTACAAAGGAGAATTAAATACAAACTAGACTAGTATAGGCATATAGTAGGAGAGATTTATCAAGCTCAGAAGCAAATGCTCCCTCCAATACTTTTAAGGCATTAAAGAACGTAGAAGAAGCAGAAGCATGCCATGATAATGCCAAAAAAAAGACAACACAAAGTAATCTACAAAAGATTGGGTGAACAAAAGTTTTGGTAAAATTGAGGAAGTAAGGGACAACCCAGTACAGCAGTTGAATCAAGAGGGTAAAAGCACAGATCAAGTTACTGATAAAGCTACCAAAGCAAAAGCAAGGTATATCAGCAAGCAGAACAATAGGGCCAATAGGAAAAATGCTTTATACAAGGAGAACAAGTTGAGCAGGAAAAAAAAGGAATCATATGGTGGTAATGCAAGAGAACTGATGATTGTAGAGAAGAAAAAGACAAATGCAAAAGAAATAATAATGGAATGGATAGTCCCCCTTGCAACAGAAATGGGGAAGTAGATAGAATTATCAAATATCAATAATGTAGATATAGATAAGAAGGATCTGGAAGATAATATTAAGCAAGTGATAGATGAAGATGATTTGTCTCCAAAAAAGGTACAAAAGTCAAGTGCTAAGCATGGAAAGTTAAAGAAGAAGAATAGAAAGCCACCAGAAAAAACAATGCAGACAAGAAGTCACTTAACTAAATCAAGTACAAAATGAATGCTTTGATATGGAATATAAGATCAGTTAATACTCATAAAGTATTCACAAGGTTAATCACAATGCACAGGAGGGATCACTTTTGTTTTATAGGACTCATGGAGCCTTTCAGGAAAGCTTCAATATTGAGGAATATAAAAGAAGACTTGGGGTGCAACATGATACAACTAATGTATCAAGAAAGATCTAGGAATTTATGGACTCTATAGTAGAATACAGTGTAATCAGCAATGAAGAGTAGAAGTTGACACTCAAGCTAGAAAATACAGATGGAGAGGTCTTTGTACATGTTACTCCGGTATATGCAAAATGCTCTCCTAATGAAAAGTTACCTTTGTGGGATTATTTGGGAGGTTTATTTGATATAATTAAAAAACAAGAGCTAGTTGGTGGGGATTTTAATGTTATAAGGGAGGAATAAGAAAAATTAGGTGGACTGCCAGTCACTGTAGCAGAAACAACTGATTTTAATCATTGGATAAATATTTATAATCTAGAAAAAAGAGGGTTTAAAGGTAGCAAATATACTTGGTAGAATGGAAAGACGGATGGAGATTATATATGCAAAATATTAGACAGGGTGTTATGTAATAAAGAGATTATGGAAGTGTTTCTAGTAATGGAGGTGAAGTATTTGCTAAGAAGTAGATCAGATCATACACCTTTGCTATTGAATTTCAGTATTATAAAGGAGAATATTATTAGATCATTCAATTTTATAAACTTTTAGCTGAAGGAAGATTCCTTTATGGATGTGGTGAGGCAGAATTGGAAACAAGAAATAGAAGGAACTCCTTTTACAATCTTTCACCAGAAGCTTAAAAGAACTAAAATTGCCTAAGCTGAATGGAGCAAGAAGCACTTTGGTAATACATTTTAGTAAATTGATACTTTGGAAGAGGTCTTAAAGTAAGACAGAAGCAGTTTGAGGAGGAACCTTCAGCAACTAATAGAGCTAATTTGCAAATAACTCAAGTTGAGCTAACTTTACAGCTCACAGGGGAGGAGGAATTTTCCAGACAAAAAACTAGTTTTTAATGGCTCAATGATAGTGAGAGAAACACAAGGTTTTTTCATACAATTGTGAAAGGTATAAGATCTAGATTAAAAGTTCCAAGAAAACAAAATAATGAAAGAGAGTGGCTAGAGGAATAAACTGACATTGCAAAGGCTGTAGAAGAGTTCTTTCAAAAATAGTTTACCAGAAAAGAGGGTGAAGTGGATTTTTGATTGTTAGAGGAATTACCATCATTGGTGTCACAAGAATAGAATAATAATTGAAAAAGACGCCTGACATAAAAGAGGTAAAAATACGGTGATGGGACTCAACAGAGATAGTGCAGGGGACTAGATGGTATGACATGAGAATTTTATCAAGATGCATGAGATATAATAGGCCCTGATATTCATATGATGGTAAAAACTTTCTTTTGTGGATTTGAATTGCCAAGGTTCATTGGACACACTAATTTAATGTTATTACCAAAAAATCTAGCAGTGAATACTATTTCAGATATAATAGCTATTTCCCTTAGTAATTTTGTGAATAAGATCTTTTCAATGATAATTAATGAAAGAATTAAGGGATTTCTACCTTACATAATTTCTGAAGAGAAATCTAGATTTTTCCAAGGATAAAGTATAGCAGAAAAAGTTCTAGTGGTGTAGATGATAGTGTCAGAAATAAGAAAAAGGGGAAAGCTTCCAAACATGGTGATGAAATTGGAAATGATGAAAACCTACAATAGAGTGGAGTGGCTATTTCTAGCAAAACTACTAAGGAAGATTAGTTTCTGTAAAGAATTGATTGACATGGTGTATAGACTGGTTCCTAATAATTGGTACTCAATCTTATTGAATGGGCATTTTAAGGGATTTTTTAAATTCTCAAGAATGTTGAAACAAGGAGATCCATTATCTATTTCACTATTCATTTTGGTTGCTGAAGTGTTGACAAGAAGATTGAAATCATTGTTAACACAAACAGTTCAAGATGTTTAGGATGCCAAGAGGAAGTCCTAAGATTAATCATCTTGCTTTTGCAGATGATATGATTATTTTGTGTAAAGCGGAAATGGGAACATTGAAGATGGTCATAGGCACTTTGGATAACTATGAACAAGTGTTAGGACAAAAGATCAATAGAGAGAAAAGTGCTTTCTATTAACATAAGGGAGTATATAGTGGTAGAATTGTGATTACTGAGGTAGCCATAGGGATCATGAGGTAAAAAATTCCATTTACTTACTTGGAATTCCCAATTTTCTACATGAGGAAGAAGAGGGACTATTACAAGTCACTGATGACTAGAATAACAAGTTACAAAGCTGGAAAGGTAAGTTACTATCTTATGGAGGTACAGTTGTCCTAATAAAACATGTTCTCCAAAGTATTCCTATTTATTATCTATCTGTTATGAACCCACCTTTTAATGTGATGAATGTAATTCATAAAGCATTTGCTCAATTTTTTAGAGTAAGACAATAGGGGGAAGAGGTAGGTATTAGGTAAAATGGAAGAACTTGTGTCTGCCTGAGTATAAGGGAGAACTAGGCTTCAGAATGGCACATGATATGTCTAATGCCTTATTCTATTAGTTTTGGTGGAAATTCAGAACAAAAGAGTCAATTTGGAGCAAGTTCATGTATAATAAGTTCTGCAAGAACAACCATCCCAAAGAGATAGTGTGGAAAATTAGTGGACAATCTTAAGTCAGGAAACAAATGTTGATTGTTAGAGACTTGATTGATCATAACATTTAATGAAAGTGTGAAAAAGGGGACACAAACATCTGGTTTGGTAATTGTATTAGGCTAGGAGATTTATACTCTTTTGAAAATGTGCATGAAGATAGCAGATACCATAAAGTGAAGAAACTGACTAAGGATAGGGGATGGAATGAGGAATTATTTCATTCTCTATTTTCTAAAGAATTTGATCATCACATTCTTCAAAAGATAAGTCCACCACGCCAAGAAGGTGAAGTAGATAAAGCAATATGGAGTATTGACTCCAAAGGTATTTTCACTGTTCAAACATCCTGGCAGTATGTTAGACAAAAAGAGGTAGTGAATCCTACTTCTAAATATATTTGGATTAAAAGTTTACCTTTTAAAATATCTTTTATAATATGGAGATTATGGAAAAGGAAAATGCCAGTGTATACCAACATCAGGAGATAGGGATTTGAGGGTCCCTCAAGGAGTTGGTGTTGTATTAGTCCAGCACAGGAGACATTGACTTGTGTCTTCAGGAGATCAAATTTTGCTAACAGGACTTGGTCCTACTTTGCTAATTTTACAAGTATTCATATCAATGGATTAAGCTTGAGAGAAAGAATTATCCAAGGGTGGATAGCTGAAGTAAAATCCAGGGAGAAAGAATACTTCTAAGCTCTACCAAGGTTCATCATTTAGGAGTTGTGGAAGAGAAGAAATGGGAAGAAACATGAAGGAAAGGAAGTAATCTTTGAAAGAATCATATTCAACATTACAAGAAACATGAAGATGCTATTAAGAGTTAGAAAACCCAATAGGGTTTTATCATTAGACTGTCAAGGTATTTTGAAGGATTTTGCTCAGCTAAAACCTTCAATAAGAGTTATAGCAGTAATGTGGAAACTTCCTAACAGTGGATGGGTGAAATAAAATATGGATAGAGCTTCGAGGGAAAATCCAAGAAATAGCTCATATGCATTTTTTCTGAGGAATGAAAGCGGTGAATTATCTTATATTGAAGGGGCAATCATTGAAAACACTAACAACATAGAGGCAGAAGTAATTGCTATTCTAAATGCAGCTAAACAATGCAAAAATATGCAGCATGAGAAGATTATAATGCAAACAGATTCATTGGCCAATGCAAAGAATGCTAACAAAAGAGTGGGATTGTCCATGGATCATACAAGGGTATATACAACTGATATGGTAACTGGTTTTAGGAAAGCAAGTACAATTTCAAAATTTACATAAGAAAGGAAATCAGCTAGCTGACTTCGTTGCTAACTGGGATTTGGATAATGGTAACTTCATATTCACATAAGCTATGTTTTCACTTAATAGTATATTTACATATCCACAACAGAACAAAAAAGGTGAAGCAGTTAAATTACCTAATCTATGAGAGCCAACAAAAAAGGACTCTCAGTAAGGGGGGGGTCTAATAGTCTGATACAACATCAGGAACCTGAGGAGCAATAACTATACAAAAAATTCTGGGTCCGAGCATCCCATTATCTCCTTCCCAACCATGTCTGCAGAGCAAAAGGAGGTGTAGAACATTAATTCTTTGAGGATTCAAAGAATTTAGGGGAAATTGCTACTTACTTAGATGAGCTTACATTGCTACTAGGACTAGAGCTGTCGATATTCGTTAAAAACCATGGAAACATCCCGTCCACTAGAAAAAATAGTTGAATCAGAAGAACATTATAAGGGAGGAGTTAGATATAGGAACTAACAACGAACTAGAGCAACAATTGGGCTTACTTAAGAAAAGCTGCAAGGCCAAGGAAACTTATCAAACACCCAAAATCAGAGCAAGGTGAATTGGTGATGCACAAAGAGAAACATGGCTATAGTACCAGCTATGGCAGAGAAAGTAAAATGAAAGTGAGAGATCAATTTAGAAACCCTACTAGGATATTTGTTGTTCTTTTATTTATTTGGCAATTGGATTATTAGCCCCAATGGCAACCCTGGTCAAAGGACAATCGTGCTGCATATGACCAAGATGACCATAATTATAGCACTAATTTCTACCCATCTAACAATATCCACAGTGAAGCTATCCTCAAAAATAACAAGGAAGGAGAGGTGGGCTGAGTAAGCTCTACTAGCCTAAGACTGAGTACACTGTGCCTTAGGAGTACCGCTAGCCTAAAAACAATGTCACCTTAAGGCTTGGGATAGGGAGAACTACCTGATGAATACCACTGCCTACCATCAATCCATGGTTCTTCTAATTCGCACCCTATTTTGAATATCTAAACTTCTTGTTCTGCCTCTTTCATATCTCTACCTGCTTCTTCTTCACATCCTCCACCTGCGATATATAAACCACCAACCTAGAGATGTCCATATCATTATTTAATATAATAACATTATATTCCAACAACAAGTCACGAGAAAATCATAAGCAAACTTTCTCATTAGATACCTCATATTAGAAACCAATTTTTTAGCATAACGGGCCAATTGCTTAAATTTCAGAGCATACTTCTTAACACTCATATTACCCTACTTAAAGCTTACATACTCTTCAGTTTTAGATTTTCTTAACTCCTAAGAAAATAAATGATCAATAAAGGAACCAGAAAAGTTATCCCATATTGTCAGCTCAACATTATCTCACTTCATTCCTTCCTACTTTTTATACCACTAGTAAGCCACATCATTCAATTGATATGCCAAAAACTTCACAGCCTCAGAATCAATAAGATGTATCACCCTAAAGATCTTCTTCATCTCATTAGCAAACCTCTGAGGATCCTCCTCAACCATAGATTCTATAAAAATTGGGGGATTAATCTCATAAATTGGCTAACCTGAGTAACCTCAGATAAATAATCAATAGAACCAACATAATCAGACCGATAATATTGAGATGCCACTATCTGGGTAAGCATATGAATAGATAGATGAAACTTCATCTTAGAGATATCTCCCTATGGTGATTAGGCGTAAGCATCGCCAGTTCGGGAAGCCTAAGAAAGATAAATAGGGACCAGTGGAACTCTACATAGGGCAGTACAACCAGAATAAGGGACCCTGGAAAGAATTTTCATGCCATGAGTAGGTAGAATTCCCTCTATATTTTCCTCAGGTGGGACAGAGTTTATACAATCATTGGATCTTCAATAAGGCATGATCTGAAATGTGAGTAAGTGAGTAGATAGATAAGTTTCACAGCAACTAGACTCTATAGCCTAAAATAGAACACAAGAAAAGGAAACATTCCTAAATATCTTATAGCCTCTCCCTTAAAAGTGTGGCATGCTACACACCTATAAAAGGGACTCTACTCGCCACGGCTTTATAGAAACCTAATGACCATTAATTATGCTTAGATACCAAGCTTTGCATGACCCAACCTAGGCCTAGCCATGACAGGAAATATCAAACCCACTATAGGCCAGAGACCACCCCCTTAGTACTACCTCAATGAGCACAATAATAATGAATAGTGGAAACCAACCAATATAGTAAAATGAAAGATAGATAAATCAAATTACAGTCCTGAAAAATCCCAACAAATAAATAACCCACATTTTCCATAAAAGCCTATAAAATTAGAATACCAACTAAGTTAAAACATACTCAGGACTATGACTAAAAAGAATCCAAAGTACTGGGGAAGTAAAGAAATCAGCAAAATGATAGGGCCTTCTAAAGGATGGAGGCTCACCACTTTATAGAAGATCCACAAGAGTACTCAACCACCTAACGCTGCACTGGGGCAACAAAAAATCCCTTAGAACCTATATTATGAAATAATGCAGCATTTAAGGAAGGTCAGTGGGGTAAGGATTGGCATGTAACATAGGAGATAGGGTTAACATAGCTAAATTACCAAAGTCCATTCTTAAACCATATGTACCACATTCTTGTACATATATATAGGATGTTGAGATAGGGACAAGGGTCATGAACATGAGATTTTGAAGTATTAACTAAAACTATGTAGCTCGCTCCATCCTAAAGGTACCCATGGGCTATATGGGTCCAGCTCCCCCAGCTGGAAAGGCCCTATTGCATGTTAGCTACATAAATTGAGGAAAATCTAAGAAAAGGCTAAACATATCAAGTCTATATCCATCCCAACATATATAATATTTTCACCAAGCACACGATCATATGGACCCCCAATACCGGCAAATATGGTATCCAGTGTTGATCCCCTCAGGACCTATACCTCTACGGTAAGCTACACAATTCCCATTAAGCCCAAATTAAAATAGTTTTACATAAACCAAACAATAATTCATGAGTCATTCATCAAGTCATTTTACAACATGATATCATCATACCAATAAGCTTGCAAGATAATATAATTATGACAAACTAATCCACATAACCAAACTAACTCTTAAGTCCCACTTAAAATCCAATCGATGTCCACCAAGGCCATTCAAATCCATATTTATCCATTTATCATATGATACAATGCAATGGGTTCAAAATAGTTAAACCATGAAAATATCTACATTCAAAACTAAATTTATAAAGTGGGTTGAAGTTAATCCAAATTTATCCATTTATCGTATAATACAATGCAATGGGTTCAAAATATAAGTTAAACTACGTAAATATCCATATTCAAAATTAAATTTACAAAGTGGGTTGAGGTTAATGACATTACCAAGAAAAAATTTCATTTGGGAAATCCATGTCCCTCATTTTTACCATCAAACCAATGCATTAATTCAATACCAAAACCATTAATTAAAGCATTAATAATCCATTGAAAATATAGGATAAGTAATTCTTGTAAACATAATAAAAATCTCTCAACCTAGTTTTAAACCCAAAATTTAAATTACATAAGTATTCTTTAATTTAATGCCATGATGTAAAATTTCAGTTAGGTTAAAAAAACATGCAAGATATACAAAACAATTTGAAGAAAATTAGGAGTTTGGAACTCGAATAGTGAATTCCTTGTAAAAATCTTTAGCTTTCTTGGGTTTTGCATTAGAGAGGAAAAACAATGCCTTTGATCTTTGAAAATTGAAAGAAAAGGGTCATTTTTATATTTATAAGTCGTAAACGGGGTAAAAAGACCAAAAACACATCACCCCATGCAAATAAAACAAAAATTGGATGTTATTAACACAGTAATGTGGCATGCCAATATCGCAGAGGCTAGCCTCAGTGCCATCTTCTATTATGGAGGTTATCATCGATGTGATGCCACTATTGTTAAGCCTTACTGTTTTGAGGTCCTAAAATGACCCTGAACCCCTACCAAAAATTCTAAAACACCCTTTTAAGCTTAAATATAATTCAATTAAAAAATTGACATTATGCATGTGAATGGGTCAAAAATAAAATGGTCAAACTCTTATAAGGTCTCACACATTAAGTGTCTCGAGAGGCCGATCTGGCTAGCACTAGAAGGACTAATAGTGGGTTGAAAAGTTAAAAGGAAGGTATAGATTAAAAAGGTGGCCTATGCTAAGTTGGTTTAGAGAAATGATGATAGGGAAAAGTAGACGAATAGGGAGAAGTATAAGTTAGCTTGGAGAGAGACTAAGTTAGTAGTTACAGTGGCTAAGACAACAACTTGTGCGATATTATATGCAGCTTTAAAGAAGAAAGTTAAGGATAAGAGGTTTTATAGGATTTCCAAGGCCAGAGAGTGGTGTTTTCTTGACCTTGATCAAATAAAGTGCATCAAGTGGAAAGGTGGAATAGTTTTTGTTGAGGATTCCCTCATTAGTAAAAGGTGTCGGTTCTATTTCCATAGACTTTTAAATAATGAGGGGCACAAAGGTTTTGTGTTGGAGGACTTAGAGAACTCATAAAGATATTGCGATTATGGTTATTGTAGGCATATCAAGGTTGATGAGGTCAAGGGTATATTTATAGGATGCGTAGGGGTAGGGAGACTAATCTAGATGAGATTTTGGTGGATTTGTAGAAGAGAACTAGTGGGGCAGGTTTGGAGTAGTTGACAAGGTTGTTTAACATAATTTTTAGGGTGGCTAAGATGCTTAAAGTTTGGATATGAAGTACATTGATTCTATTATATAATAAAAAGAGAGATACTCAAAGTTTCAATAACTATAAGGGTATCAATTTGTAGAGTAATACTATAAAGGTTTGGGAGAGGGTGGTAGAGTTGAGGCTGAGAGGATCATGACTATTTATGAGAAATAGTTCAATTTTATTACAGGCAGTTTGACTACTAAGGCCATTTATCTTATACGTAGATTAGTGGATCATTTTCAGGAGAGAAAAAAGGACTTGTACATGGTATTTATTGATCTTAAAAAGGCATATCATAAAGTCCTCACAAAGATTTTATAGAGGTGCTTAGAGGTTAGAGAGGTCCATATAGCGTACATGAGGTTGATTTAGGATATGTATAATGGAGTGAAGACATGTGTGAGGAGTTAAGAGGAGATTCAAAGCCCTTTCCTATTTTGACAGGGTTACACTAAGGATCGATTCTTAGCCTATTATTTGCATTAGCGAGGGATGTTTTGACGCGGTGTATTCAAGGAGAGGTGCCTTGGTATGTAATTTATTGATTATGTTTTACTAATTGAAAAGACTCGGAGAGGAGTTAATGATAATTTAGAGGTTTGGAGACCGACCCTTAAGTCTAAAGGATTTAAATTAACCAGGATACACATGGAGTACTTGGAATGTAAGTTTAGTGATTTGTCGTATGAAGCTGACATTGTAGTGAAGCTGAATTCTTAGGTCATTCAGAAGAGAAAGGTTCAAGTATTCTGTGACTATATTCAGGAGAATGGTGAGATTGATTGGCATATCACGCACTATATTAGTCCAGAGTGGTTGAATTGAGGCTCACTTCAAGAGTCTTGTGTGATAAGAAGGTGACTTCTGAGCTTAAATATAAATTCTACAGAGTGGCAGTCTGACCATCTATATTGTATGGAGCGGAGTGTTGGCCTATTAAGAACTCCCATATCCAAAAGTTGAAGGTGGCAGAGATGAGGATGTCTCGATTGATCTGTGGACTTATCAGGAAAGATAAGGTTAGATATGAGATTATTCAGAAGAAAGTAGGAGTGTATTTGGTGTAAGAGAAGATGTAGGAAGTGGATTTGCAATAGTTTAGGTATGGATGATAAGGTGCATGGATGCCCCAGTACGGAGGTGTAAAAATCTAGCTATTAATGGTTTTAGGCAGGGTAGAGGTAGGCCAAAGAAGTATTGGAGGGATATGATGAGGCATGATATGGATTGGTTATATCTTAAAAAGGACATGACCCTTGATAGAAAGGTGTGGAGGACACGAATTAGGGTAAAGGGTTAGTGGGTAGGAGTTCAACCATTATAGTAGGAAAGAGTGCCTTATTTGTATCTGTGCCTAGAGTTTCTTATTCATGTTGTTTCAATGATGTCTATGATTTTGGATAGATATTTTGCAGTAGTAACCTGTGGGTGTCTTATTTTCTTTAGTATATAGCAGTGTGTAATCCTATCTTGTTGTGTAATTCTAAGTTTTTGTTTGTTATACTATTATATGTCTTGAGCTAGAGGTCTATCAAAAATAGCCACTCTACTTCATCTGATGTATTAGCATGGATTGCGTACATGTTACCATTCTTAGATCACACTTTGTTGAAATACACCAGGTATTTTGTTTTTGAAAATATAAGGAAAACTAAGAATGTGAAAACAAACACATGAGGAAAGTACTATGATACAATGTAATGCAATGATGGTGGGATACTGATGATATAATCCATTTCATAACTTTTGTATACACCTTCCAACCCTCGGTGCTTCAGGATAGGACCAATGGGGGGTTTCACAACCTATATACTTTCACAATCTCAATCATCCTTGCCGATAAATAACCTCATCCAAGAATTTCTAACATTATCTACATCTATCAACAACATGACCTACACGTCATGATCTATATGTCAAAGAGAGTCCAGCATTACCCATATAGACTAGGTTTATGCTGGATCAAAAAATAGTTCAAAAATTAGCTTGAAGTCAAAAAGGGTAAATCTAAAAATTGATATATGAATTAGGTTCATCGCATAAAAAGGAGTCTAAATCTGAAAATCCAACTAAAACTAGCTGAAATTGATTGTAATGAAAAACCTGTTTTATACTTTATTGGGTAAAACCACAATGTCCAAGTTTGAATCAAAGTTTTGAAGTTATTTTGAAGATGAAATCAATCAGAATTGATGAAAATAAGATTTTAATGTTTACCAACAAAAGATTGAGGAAATTTCCTCTTTGAGACCACCATTCCCATGTTTTCCAAGTCCAAAATTGGTGAAATTATGAAAAATAGAATTTACATTGACCGCAGTACCTCATTATCACATTCCCCACCATGCGATTATACGGGTCAATGTTGACCTCTACCATTAAATGACCATTGCAATCTTGATAAAGAGTCATGTGATTACACCAGTGATCCAAACTGAAACATACGACAGCAAATTTTATCCATGCAATCATGATGTACAACTATACCTCCATTATTAATCACCACCCTATCCACGAGCTCATAATTAAGGAATATTTGGTGCACCAAAAACTGGGCAGAAGCAATCAATCTAGACCAAAAAATACTCTAAATGAACCCTCGATATTTGTTTTGGACCCCATAAAAATAAATCAATAATGCTACTAGTCTAATTTTGACATTTCAGATTCAATGGAACCATTAGATTTTTAAAAAAAGATTGTTTGAAATAAATTAGCTCCCGGGATTCTATTAAGGCTATTTTAACCAGTTTTCGTCTAAATGGTCAAAATGCAATTTAAAGTTTCGGAGCCCAAACTAAAACTATCCTACTAAAACAAAATCGTGATTCAAAAACCTTGAACTAATCAAATCATCATCTGATTCTAGAATCATAAAATATTAATCAAAGTCAAATTAACTTTTTTAAGAGCCTCTAAGGGTATCAAATCACTCAAATCAGTACCAAATTCATTGGGGACCTTGTCAACCAACCCCACAACTCACAGATAACATATCAATTATAGGGAATGAAAAAATGGCCAGATCACTATAAAATCTAAAAATCACAGCTACGGTCGGTACCCAAAGGAATTTAAATCACCGTATTAACCTTTCTTTGGGTGACACCAGTGTTGTTGCTGCTAAACTTCTCTTTTTAAAGTTTTGACGATTCATATAAACCTAGTGTTTTGATAAAATTTTGTGTAGATTATCATACATACTTTCATATTTTTTATACGACCTTAAAGAATATGTATAGATTAACATGGGATACACGTGCAATCAAGAGCCATGCACATGAGATGCACGAGTTCTATATTATTTATACTAAAAATATCAATAACAAACCATCTTAAAAAGACATTTTTCTATAATAAATAGAGGAAAAACCTCAATTATTTATGAATGCAGATATTTATAAATTTTAAAAATTAATTTACTATAATATTTTTATATGTGTGATTTAAAACATCTGATCAGTTGGTTCATTGATCATTTTTCACCTTTTTCATACTTATCTTCTTCAAAACATAAGAGCTAAGACAATCTCATAACAAAAATTTCACATTACTTGTGAAATTTATTTTAATATATATTTATATATATTTAAATATATATATATATATATATATATACACATATATATATGTATATACATACATCATTTTATTGTTAATCACACTTACACACCTCGTTATGCTTGTCATAATCACTCAAAGTACTTGTTTTGATGAATATCAAAAATGGTACTTTCCTTCAACAGGACGAGCTACTTTGTAAAGAATTAAATAACTCATTTATTAAGTTTTTGTGAGGCACCGATGTTGTTACTTCTAAAATTCTCAATCTTCTCAAGATTTGACAATTTCTACAAACCTAATATTTTTGATAAAATTTTATTTAAGTCATCAAATACATACTTTTGTTATACTACCTTAAAGAATGTGTATCCATTAACTTGGAATACACATGTAAAGTAAGATCCATGAACGTGAGATGCATGAGTTCTATATTAGTTATACTAAAATTATCCACAACAAATAATTTAAATACATTTTTCTATGACAAACAGAGAACAATTACGACCATTTAAGAATGTAGCCATTCATCAATAAGAAAATAATTTACCAAAATATTTTTATATCATTATGCGAGATTTTAAAAATCCGATCACCAGTGTCATTGATAATTTTTCACATTTTTAATGCATATATTCTTCAAAACACAAGAGTTAATAAATCTCATCACACGAATATCGTGTTACTTTTATACATTAAAAACATAAATTATTTCATTGTTAGTCACATAAACACACTCTTATTCTTGTCATAATTACTCAAATTATATGTTTTGTTCAAATATTTGTACTACTATTCTTTAGTGGGGTGAGATTTTTTGTAAGGAATTCAAATTACCCACTTAACCATTCTTTTACAGGCATCCATTTTACAACTTTCTAAACCTATCTATCTTCTCAAGGTCTGATAATTCATACGGACCTAATATATTGATGAAATTTTGTATAAGTCATTATACATATACATTGATATTGTTTGAACTACCTTAAAGAATATGTATCGATATCATAGGACACAAATGCAAAGCAAGAGCCATAGGTGTGAGATGCATGAGATTTCTCCCCTGCATGGGATTAAATTAATAAATATTTCCTTTCCCTAAAGTGTACATTGGCTATTATCTTTTATAAGAACTTCATATTCTAATTTATTATCAATAAAAATATTTTGGGAGAAATGGAATGTTTTAAAATATGTATACAAGACTCAATTTGCCTGACCATCCCTTCGCTCAAAAGGGTCACCCACTAAGACGCGTGCTTATTGTTGTGTGATAACTATTTATGTAATATAACTGCTCTATTTGCTTATGTGTGTTGTTTAAATCAAAGATAAATTGATCTAATATTCAAAGAAAGTTTCATAAACCCTTTAGGAAAAAATATTTGTCTACTATCGAAGTCCGCCCAAACTATTCTAGGTCTACAAGTCTCTCAGAAAATTCCTCAACTATTCTTCATTAACTTCATTTTTAAACGTGTTCCTATTCTTTCAGGAAATTGGTCAAGGACTCAAGAACTGGTCAAATTAAAAGATGGATAGTGGAGTTAGTCCATATGGAGGAAATTTTAAAGGCAGAGATCAAGAGAGTGATTTAGAGGATCGATCACACTGACAAGGAAATTTCTAAAGTCAAACAATTGATAGTGCAAGGAAAAAAAGAATTTTGAGCATAAAATTGAAGACCCGACTGGAGTTTTAAATAAATAAAGCGAGGAAAAAAATCCACCTTCAAATGTTAGGGAAGTGCTTAAATTGAAATTTCCACCATTTCATCAATAGAAGATCAAGATATGGAAGAATTATAATGAAGCGAAAATGCCTACACCTATCTAGGATCTAGTCGTTAGTCTTGTCCTTTTTGTTGCCATTTTCTTTTTATAATTTTCTAATGTAATAAAATTTAATGAGAATGCAATGAAATGAAGTTTTATCCTTGACTATTTGAACTACATATAGCTTGATTTCTCCTTCATAAGATATGTAGGCAACCTTTTGATCCAGCCCCTATCTTTTAAGATTGTTATTTCTCATTTGTTGAGAAAAGTCACATGAATCCAAAGTCAGTAGATGGAGACCCCCAAATTTTAGACTTGGAAGACTTCCTATTAGAGATCCACCTATCCAAAAGTCAACAAACAAAGTCCTTCTCGATAATTCTATTTGTGAAAATACCCACCCGTGAATCAATTTGGCTATGATTAAAGCATCTTTATAAGTTTACTTTATGATAGATATCATATATTATTTACCACTAATGGGATCTAGAATATTACCTTTGGAGTTATTTTTCACTTTATCAGCTAATCAAGTATGTAAATATTAATCTGAACTAATGAAAATTTGGTTGAACATCATTATTTCACTTGATCTAAGGAAAATAAAAATTTCTCCCATTAATGTCACTTAGTTACTGAAAAGGAAAGAATGATTAGCAGTAGTGATGAAAATGCCCTCACTGAAATTATAGTTAGGGATGGTGTGATAACAACACAAGTTGTGATGATAGCTGACTAACTAAGAGAATGGAGAAGCTTCAAGAGGAAGTACAATGAGTAAACGATATGGCTAATCTAGCCATTGCCGCTAATACGCCAGTCTTGGATAACGACACACTTCCACTCTGATTCCCTCTTCTTAGCTCTCCTAATAATAGGAACTATTCAAATGTCATACCCTCTACTTATATGTCTAGACATTATGACAATCCCATCAATCCATCATGCTAAACCTATAATCCACTCACCTATAATACCAACCATGACAATAATCCAAACTCTTACCATCTTTGAAACTTTACTCCTAATTACCAAATGCCTCCCCAAACGCCTTTACTTCCTATCCAATCATATTGCCAAGAATCTTTTACTGACCTAAAATATGCCTCTTTCCACCCTCAATTCCATCATAATACCTATCTTACCATACATTTCCCTAAGCCCCAAAAATTGACCATTATAAAGAGGTGGGAAAAAATATGACATCTAAATACAAACATACTAGGGAGATAATGTTAATAAAATAAGAGATCACTAAGATTTAAAAAGAACACCGTTTGCCCAATCCAATAAGGTTCGATTATGATAACCTTTGCAACCACCCTGATTTCAATTTGACCAAAGAATTTAAGATTCCTAAGTTTAAAACATTGAATGTTACTGGAAACCTACTACCCATTTGAAAGAATATTGTGACCAAATGGTAGTCGCTGGTAGAAATGAAGCATTATTAGTGTGGCTCTTCAGTCAAATCCTAAGTGCACAGGCGTTAGAATGGTTTTCCTTGGAATAACTAAAAAGTATCCTAAATAGAGTGCTTTGGCCAGGGATTTTATCTATAGACTTGCCTACAAAGTAGAGATGGTTAGATATTCTTTGAACCATATCAAGAAAAAGTGTAATTCCCCATACGTTCCTAATTCAATTCAACCCCTAGTACTAGCTTAAGGCACTTAGAATCTAAAAATAAGACTAAGTGTTGAGAGACTTAGTCATATTTTGACTCCCTTTAAAGTTGGGGAGTTTTAAAATGGTCTTCCAAACCTCAAGACGTAAGTTTTTGAGTTGATTCATGTTTGGGGGTGAAAGTAGCCTATCTCTGGTAAGTTTCAGATTTTTTGGTCATGATTTAGACCTTGTTTGGATTTCCAAAATAGAAGCTCAATGTGATTCCACTGTGTCGCGGTGGCTATAGTGTTAGCTACCTTGGAGTGTCGGGGTGGAGTGCAAATCCACAATTTTTAATTTCCAAAAACTCACCGCAATTGCACCACGTCACGGTGAGTATAGCAATGATAGACTTTCCGCATCGTGATAAACCCTTAAATAGCATTCCAATTGTGACTTTAATCCACAAAGGGGTAACTGAGTCATTTTCCCCCACCCTAATTCTTAAAAATAGAATATTTAATCCTATTCTAAGCATATTACACTCATTACTCACTAAATTTCTCTCCAAGAAACCCCTAAAGATTCAACTTTAACTTCCAAAAATAAAATATTTCACCATTCTTTCATTAATATAGCCTATACTTCAAGTTTCTAGGTTCAAGAACTTTAAGAAGAAGCTTCAAGAACATCGTTAGGGATTCAAAGTTCAAGATTTTACATTCAATTAATCAAATAAGGTATGTAGGGTTATGAACAAGGATACACCTTTCATCCTTGTGCCCAAAACTAGATCTTTATTTAAGATTTCATATTTTGCAAATTAGGGTTCATATATAATTATCATTATTAGAAGATTATGATGTTACAAGTGATTTAAATATTGAATTATATGTCTATTCTTACATCTTTATGCGTGTGATATGATTTTTTAGATTTCCAATTAAGTTTAAGCAAGATATAGTAATTCTTGATTTCATTATCTTGATATTGTTGAAGTATTTCAAGAAGTATATTGAGCATGATGTTTTGCGATGAATTGGCATGAGTTTAAAGAATGGGTTTTAATCCCTAATTCTAAGTATTGATATTTCAAGAAGATTATGATTTTAAGCCTTTTTTATAAGTTGTTTTCTAAGATTTAAGAAAGAAATTGATATTTTGATCCTAAGCTAAGATAAGGAATCCACATTGTTCATACAGCTTGAGATTTAAAGAAAGAGATGCATAATTGGTTTTTATTATAAACCCTTGTGTTATTTTAAAGTGGATTCTCTAAAGTCTGAGCAAAAGCAAGGGGGTAGTATTTAGCACCTAGTATGGTATGATTCAAAGGTATTATGCCCCAGAACTATGTGCCACCATAGGATTAAGATAAGTTCCCATAGTGGGCTAAGTCAGTGATCACTTAATATAAAGTTATACTCCTTGGCAAGAGTATGACACCTCTACTCATCATGAGATTTTCCCTATAGGGGAATAAGATATTTGACTCCATGACAACTTACATGGTTTATGTCGGTTAGAAGAACCTCCCAAGGTCACTAATTCCTAAGTCCTAAAATAGAATAATAGAACAATTTTTAGATATTAAGTGCAAAGGGTTACAAATTTACTCAAATATGGTCTTATAAAAAACATCAGTTATTAGATTTCAGCTTTTAGTTTTCATATAATAAAGGTGAGCCTTTTTTCACTTAGACTGTATAGTTTGAAAATAGAATAAGAGTACATCTTTATAGAACTAAGTATGGTGGCTCACAAGAATTACTTTTATGTTTTACTAATTTTGATTTATGATTTGACAGTTTTATTATTTAAGCCAAGGTGAGTCACTTACACTAAGCATGTTGTTTTAAAAGTTTGTTTGAATATTGTATTACTGTTTTACTTATGCATTCATCCCCATATGGTCAGTATATTCCAAAAGTATCGATCAACATATATATCTATGTGCTACATTGTTTAATAATGTTGGTTCAGGAACTTAATTTTAGCAATATGATTGACCCCGAGAATCTATAGATACATCTCGACAGTTGGTGAGTCCTCATAGTTTGAGGACACATTATTTTAGATTTTTAACTTTATGCAGTATTTGATCAGTTGTTTTAGTTCAATTCGAGTCAGCTGGGGGTCTATCCTAGTGACTCTCTAGTTAGTAGAAGTATAGACTTGTCAGACTGTTAGCAACATTTCAGATTTCCAGAGTTGGTTGTTTATACTTTCAATTTAAGCACTTTTATACATTATGTTCATTCAAACTCAGTTCAGTTAGGATAGTAAATTCAGTATTTTAGTATTTCATATGCCTAGATTATCTTTTTCATGAGTTTTAGATTTTGTAGAAAACTCAAAGGGTTAGTTTAGGGCTACTTGTAGTCTTGAGCACCGTGTGATATCTCAAGAACTATTTTTGGGGTATTACAAACTTGGTGTCAGAGCCTTTGGTTTAAGGAGTCCTAGGGAGTCAGACAAGCCATGTTACGTAGAGTCTTGATCATGGGTGTGAAGTGCACCATATTTATGAGCAAGGGGATATGTAATGATTTAGGAAATCATATTTTTCTTCCATGCTCTATTGTGCTTTCAGTTGTCTCTATCTAATCTTAACTCGTGCTCTTACGTGACAGAATATGCCTTTTCACCGAGTTAATGCATTTAAAAATAATAACCAACCACCTTAGCCCACTGACCCTCTGAATATGAATGTATCCCATGCTGTATTTTGGGTTGCCTTTCAGGTGCTATCCCAAGTTATGAGTGCCAATATTCAGGGCAACCATCAGGCTGTAGTCCCACTTTAGCATAATGGTGATTTGGCTGCAGCCAGAATCTATGACTTTATGAGAATAAATCCACCTGAATTCTTTGGGTCAAATAGAGGTAAAGAACTATAGCTCTATCTTGATGAGGTAAGAAATATCACATAGACTATGAATATTACTAAGGAGGAGGGTGTAGAATTGGAATCCTACAGGTTGAAGTATGTTGCGTATGATTAGGTGGTTATATGGAAGAATGGTAGAGGTAAGAATGCAGTTTCTTTGAGTTGGCAGGTATTTCAGGATGCATTTCTAGATAGGTTCTTTCCACATGAATTAAGAGAATCTAAGGTAGAGAAGTTCATGAACCTAAGGTAGGTCTCGATGAAAGTGAAGGAGCTCTACCTTACGTTCAATCTATTTTCCAAGTATGTCCCTAACACGATGGTTGGCCCTAGGTCAAGTATAAGTAAGTTTGTTACTAGAGTGCCTGGTTTGGTAGTCAAGAAGTGTAGGACTACTATGCTTATTGGAGATATGGATCTTTCTAGGCTGATGATTCATGCTCAACAGATTGAGGTAGAGAAGTTGAAGTGGGGAGAGAAAGGATATAAGAAGGCTAGAACGTGACAGTTTGAATATGGAAAGACAAGGTTTGGAGGGGAAAATCATTTACAATTTTAGGGTAACTCATTTATGCTGGCTCCATCTTCATCCAGTGCTCCCGCACCCAGAAATAGATAGGAGTAGTGGGGTAGGACTTCTATGTTCGGTTCTCAGAATAGTATAGGTGGAAGGCCAAATTTTGTAGCATGAGCTAACTATGGTAAGAATCATCTTGGTGAGTGTTCATTGGGATAGAAAAGTTGTGATGGATGTTCTTTCCCAGACTCAAACTACTAGCGCACTAGCTCTTCTAGGTCGTCCAGCCCCTCCTCAGGGTGCATTATCTAATACCAGTAGCGGTCAACACCAGAATTGGTTTTATGCTTTGTCATTCTTTCAAGAGCAGGAGAGTTCCCAAGATGTTGTTACTGGTAAGCTTCGTTTCTTTCATCTTGATGTTTATATGTTGTTATACCCCGGGTCAAATCTCTTTTATGTGACACGTTAGTTGTAGTAAATTTTAGGGCCGGTCCTGAAAAACTCTCTAAACCCTTATTAGTTTCCACCCTGATGGGTGAGTCAGTTGTTGCAAAACGAGTCTATAGAAAAAACTTTTTCACTATTTTTCACAAGATTATATTAGCAAACTTAAAAGAGTTAGATATGGTTGATTTTGACATTATTCTAGGTATGGATTGGCTTCATTTATGCTATGCATCTATAGATTGTCTCAATCGTGTAGTGAAGTTTCAGTTTCCTGATGAACGAGTCTTTGAGTGGGAAGGAAATTCAGCGTCTCCCAAGAGTCATTTTATATCCTATCTGAAGGCCAGAAAATTGATATCAAAGAGGTGTATTTACCACTTAGTTAGGTTCAAGGACACTAAGTCTGAGACTCCAACAGTTCAGACAGTGCGTGCAGTCAATGAGTTTTCTAAAGTTTTTCCCAAAGATCTGCCAAGGATACCTTCTGATAGAGAAATAGAATTCAGTACTGATATATTCAGAAATACTTAACCCATCTCCATTCCCCCTTATCATATGTCTCCAGCCAAGCTTAAAAAGTTAAAAGAGAAGATTAAAGACCTCTTAGATAAAGGTTTAACAAATCCCAATGTTTATCCATGGGGCACTCCCATTCTATTCCTTCGTAATAAAGATGGCTCTCTCCGAATGTGCATCAACAACCGTCAGTTGAATAAAGTCACAATCAAAAACAAATATCATCTTCCTAGGATTAACAACTTATTTAACCAGCTCCAGGGTGCAAATTATTTCTCCAAGATAGACCTTAGATCCGGGCAATAAATTCCTCATCAGCTTTCATAGGCTTGATAAACAGAATGTTTAAATAGTACTTGGACATATTTTTCATAGTCTTCATAGATGATATCCTTGTCTATTCCCGTAGTAGAATGATCGTGCAGACTACCTTAGAATAGTATTATAAACTCTTAGAGATCGTCAGTTATTTGCCAAATTTAGTAAGTGTGAATTTTGGCTAAGATCAGTATCTTTTCTCAGTCATATTATTTATGGTGATAGCATTAGATTTGGTCCTCAAAAGACCGAAGCAGTAAGAAACTAGCCTAGACCCATCTCTCCATCAGACATCAAGAGTTTTTTGGGTTTGGATGGCTATTACTGATGGTTTATCAAGGTGTTTTTGATTATTGTATCCCCCATTTCTAGATTGACTTAAAAGAAAGTTAAGTTTTACTGGTCAGATTCCTGTGAGAAGAGTTTTTAGGAGTTGACAACTTAACTCACCTCAACCCTATTTTTTACCTTGCCAGATGGTACGATGGATTTATTGTCTATTATGATGCTTCTAGAGTTGGTTTGGGTTGTGTTTTAATACAGAGAGGTAAGGTCATAGCCTATGCCTCTAAAAAGCTTAAGCCTCATAAGAAGAACTATCCTACCCATGATCTTGAGTTAGTTGATGTTGTATTTGTATTGAAAATTTAGAGGCATTATCTATATAGGGTGCATGTTGTTATGTTCATGGACCACAAAAGTTTTTAGTATGTGTTTTTGTAGAGAGAGTCAAATATCTATCAGAGAAAGTGGTTAGAGTTGTTAAAAGATTATAATATGAGTGTTTTGTATTATTTGGGCAAGGCCAATGTAGTGGCAGATACCCTTAATAGATTATCCATGGGTAGTATGGCTTATGTTGGGAATGATTAGAAGAAGTTGGTTCAGTGGGGTCATCTGTTGGCTAGACTAGTTGTTTGTTTGGTTGACTCAGCTGAGGGTAGCTTATGGGTTTAGAATGGTTCCGAATATTTTTTGGTTGCCAAAGTGAAACGAAAGCAGGATAGGGATCCCATTCTAGTTAAGTTGAAGAATTCATTTAAAGATTAGAAGATAGAGGCTTCCTTCCAAAGGGGAGATGGTGTGTTGACAAACCAGAGTAGATTAAGTGTGCCGTGTGTTGATTGTTTGAGGAAATGAATTATGGTAGAAGCTCATGGTGCGCGTTACTCTGTTCAACAAGGAGCCACTAAGATGTACCACGATTTACGGAAATTTTAGTGGCAGAATGGTATGAAGAAAGATATTATAGAATTTGTAGCTAAGTGTGCTACTTGTCAATAGTTTAAAGTAGAGCACCAAGACCTGGTGGTACCTTGAAGGAGTTTGGTTTTCCCACTTGGAAGTGGGAAAAGGTGAACATGGACTTTGTGATAGGGTTACCCCGTTCACGTCGTTAGAATGATTCAATTTGGGTTGTTGTAGATAGTATGACCAAATCAGCCCATTTCCCGCATGTTCAGACGTTCTACTTAGCTGAAGATTACACTAAGTTGTACATTAGAGAGTTGGTTAAATTTGACGGAGTTTCTTTGTCCATTATTTCAGATAGGGGTACTCAATTTACCTCTTACTTTTGGAAAGCCTTTCAGAAAGGTCTCAGTACCTACGTTTATCTCTTCATCTTTTCACCCTAAAACAGATGGTAAGGTAGAGAGGACTATTTAGACTAAGAGGATATATTAATGATGTATGTTCTTGACTTCAAAGGTAGTTGGGATGATCATTTGTCATTAATTGAGTTTGCCTACATTAATAGTTACCATTCTAGCATTCAGATGGCCCCATTTAAGGTTCTCTATGGGGCAAGGTGCAGATCCCCTATCAATTGGTTTGAAGTAGGTGAGGCTGCTTTGATAGGGCTAGATGTGGTGTTTGAAGCCATAAATAAAGTCCAGTTGATTAGAGAGCAGTTAAAAATAGCCCAGAGTCATCAGAAATCCTATACAGATGTGAGGAGAAAGAACCTCGAGTTTGGGGTGGATGACTTAGTTTACTTGAAAGTTTCACCCGTGAAGGGGGTGAAGAGATTTTTCAAAAAGGTGAATCTTAGTCTCCGATGTGTTGGGCCTTACAGAATTTTTGAGTTGTGTTGGAAGATTACGTATGAACTCGAATTGCCTGCAGATTTGTCATCCATTCATCGGGTGTTCTATGTATCCTTATTGAAGAAGTGTATGGGTGATTCAGCTATTGTAGTACCTTTAGAAATCATATATATTCAGGATAGCTTCTCTTATGAAGAGATCCCAGTTGATATTCTTGATCACCAGATCCGTAGACTAAGGAACAAAGAAGTTTCCTTAGCCAAATTTCTTTAGCGGAATTAGCCCGTTGTGGGTTCCACTTTGGAAGAGGAAGCAGACATGCAAACCAAGTGCCCTTACCTTTTCTTTGCAGACCCAGACTCAGCCTTAGATAAAAGTATTTCTTAACTCATATCTTTCTAGTCTCAGTTCCAGCCATATGATGATCTTAATGTCATTTCATGCATTCACAGATTAGTTTAGTCGCTCATTATGTTTTAGATTCAGATATGCAGTTATGTTGTCAGTTGGGCATGCTAATATATAGTCTCAGTTCCTCAGTAACCTCATCTTAACAAGTCATATTTAAGGACAAATATTCCCCAGAGAGAGATATTTTAATACCCCGTACATTCCTAGTTCAGTTCATCCTCTGGTACTAACTGAAGGAACTTGGAACCTAAAAATAAGACTAAGTGTTGAGGGACTTAGTCACATTTTGACTCCTTTTAACTTTGAGGATTTTTAAAGTGGTCTTCCTGACCTCGAGACATAAGTTTTTGAGTTTATTAATGTTTGGGGTGTAAGTAGCCTATCTCAGGTAAGTTTTGGATTTTTCGGACAAGGTTTTGAACTCGTTTGGATTTCCAAATTAGTAGCTCACCACTATTTCACCGCGTCACGGTGGCTATAGGATCGTTGCCTTAGCGCGTTGTGATGGCAGATTGACTATTGTCAATTTGAAGAAACTCACTGTGATTGCACTGCATCGTGGTGTGTATAGAGGTGAGGGACTTAACACATCACGGTGAAGCTTTAAACGGCATTCCAGTTGCAACTTTAATCTCTAAAAGGACAATTGAGTCATTTTCCCCCAACCCAATTCATATAAACAGAAGATTTAACCGCATTCTAACCATATTACACTCATTCCTCACCAAATTTCTCTTTAAGAAAAATGTAAATCTTCAAATTTAACTTTAAGAAATCCAAAATTTCACCGTTCTTTCTTCAATATAGCCAAGAATTTAAGTTTCCAGGATCAAGAACTTCAAGAAGAAGTTTCAAGAATATCGTTAGCGATTCAAAGTCCAAACTTTTACATTAATTAATCAAATAAGTTATGTGGGGTTATGAACAAGAATACTTTTTTCATCCTTGTGCACAAAACTTGATCTTTATTTAAGATTTCATATTTTGCAAATTAGGGTTCATGCCCAATTATCATTATTGGAAGATTATGAACTTACAAGTAATTTAAATGTTGAATTTCCTATCTATTTTCACATCTTTATGTGTGTGATATGTTTTTTAGATTTCCAATTGAGTTTAAGCATAATATTATGATTCTTGATTTCATTATCTTGATATTGTTGAAGTATTTCAAGAAGTATATGAGAATGACATTTTTCTATGAATTGGCATGAGTTTAAATCATGTGTTTTAACCCCTAAGTCTAAGTATTGATATTTCAAGAAGATTATGATTTTAAGCCTCTTTTATAAGTTGATTGCCAAGATTTAAGAAAGAAATTTATCTTTTGATCCTATGCTAAGATAAGGAATCCACATTGTTCATACATCTTGAGATTTAAAGAAAGAGAAGCATAATTGGTTTTCACTATAAACCCTTGTGTTATTTTAAACTGGATTTCCAAAAGTCTGAGCAAAAGCATGGGAGTAGTATTTAGCACTAAGTTGGGTTTGAATCCAAGGTCTCATGCCCCAGAACTATGTACCGCAATAGGATTAAGATTAAGTGCCCATAGTGGGCTAAGTCAGTGAGCACATAAGATAAGGTTATACTCCTTGGAAAAAGTATGATACCTCTCCTCATCATGAGGTTTTCCCATAGAGGAACAAGACATTTGACTCCATGATATCTCACATGGTTTATGTCGATTAGAAGAACCTCCCAAGGTCCCTAATTTCTAAGTCCTATAGCAAAATAACAGAATAGTTTTTAGAAACTAAGTTTAAATGCTCACAAATTTACTCAGATATGGTCTTATAAAAGACGTCAGTTATCAGATTTCAGCTTTTAGTTTTTGTATGATAAAGGTGAGCCCTTTTTCAATTAACCTGCATGGTGTGAAAATAGCATAAGAGTACAGCTTTATAGTACTAAGTGCGGTGACTCACAAGAATTACTTTTATGCTTTACTACTCATGATTTATGATTTGATAGTTTTTTATTAAAGCCAAGGTGAGTCACTTACACTTAGCATGCAGTTTTGAAAGTTTTTTTGAATTTTTCATTATTGATTTACTTAGGCATTAACTCCCATATGATCTGTACATTCCAAAAGTACTGATCCACATATATGTCTATGTGATACATTGTTTAATAATGTAGGTTCGGATGCTCAATTTCATCAGCGTGATTGACCGTGAGCATCTTTATCTATATCCCAATAGTCGGTAAGTCCTTATAGTTCGAGGACCCATTATTTTAGATTTTTAGCTTGATGCAGTGTTTGATCAGTTGTTTCAGTTTAGTTTGAGTTAGTTGGGGGTCTGTCCTAGCAACTCTCTAGTTAGTAAAAGTTGAGGCTTGTCAGACTATTAGCAACATTTCAGATTTCCAGAGTTGGTTGTTTAGACTTTCAAGTTAAGCATTTTCAAACAATATGTTTATTAAAACTCAGTTCAGTTAAGATAGTAAATTCAGTAATTTAGTATTTCATATGCGTAGATTATCTTTTTTATGAGTTTCAGATTTTGTAGAAAGCTCAAAAGGTTAGGTTAAGGATACTAGTGGTCCTGAGCACCATGTGGCATCTTCACCTATTTTTTGAGAATTACAAAAAGTATAATAATTCTATCATGAATATGCCTATCATTGGTGAAAAGAGGCAGCAGAGGTACCATCTCCTATGATAGAAAAAAATAGTTGTTGTATTTACTCGAGATCAGTGGGTGGTGTTTTATTATAAAATGTCAATGGTGGTTTGTGCTACCTTTTCTAATTTAGTTAATGTTGGTAAAACAATTGTGGAAAGAACCAAGACAGGAAAGATTCGCAAAATCTCTGCACAGCCTGGATGTTGGGATTCTTGAAGAAAAAGATTGAAGATGTGTCTTTCATATCCTCTTGTCCAAACTAAAATTTGAAGAAATCTATTGGGTCTAATTTAGGGAAAATGCCATCACTATCGATATACCGCCCCTCAACTCCACAAAATCCTCAATCTATTTTTTATAAACAACTCAGTCCTCAAGCTTCACAACTAAATTTCCCTACAAAACAACAAAACCACCCAGCTCCATCCCCAAATTATTAGCCTACTTACCAAGCTCTGCATCCAAGATTCCAAGCCTATTAAGAATCCTCAATTAATTAGAATCATCATTAAGTCCCTCCTCCTATCAACAAAAATGACCATAATCTTCCTTTCCCAAATCACAAAAAAAAAGTTACCAATAGTTTCATAGCTTTCGCTGAAACTAGAACTCAATTATTCAAAAGCTTGAAGGTAGCAGGTCTCATAAAACCTATCCCATCAAAAACCACCAATAATATTCCCAATTCTTCCAAACTGATCAACACTATGCATATACTTTAGGGTGTCCTAGCCACACATAAAATTTAATATTTAATCAATCATAAGGTGATTTAACTTCAAAAATTCCACCAAATGTTACCACTAACCCACTTCCAAATCATGAAAGGGCAACCATCAGTATGAAGAAAATAGATAATCAATGGTGGTGAGCAATTCTATAGTGCAGGCTAGCCCTAAAAAAATGAAAAAATGAATGAAATAAAAAAGGCAGTGGCTGCCTTTAGTGTTACTGAAAAGCCCAAATTTGTTGTATTCACTGTACCTTATCAAGCATTTGCCAAGGTGTATGCAAGATAAGAATTTTTGATAGAAGTCATTGTTGCACAAAAAATGACTAGATCAGGAAGATGCTACACTCCAAAAGAGCTTGATAATTATTCATACAGTAAGAGTTCTCAAAAAAGTCCAATCATCAAAGGGGAAGCTGAGGAATTTTGGAGAAGAATCCAGCCGAAAGAGTAATCTATTGTGAAACATTAAGAGAAGACCCCTGCTAAAATTTATGTTTGGGCATTGCTTATAAGTTCTCAATATCATAGACAATCCTTGTTGAAAGTCCTTGATGAAGCCTACATACTCGCAAACACAAGTGCTAAAAATTGGTAGCCATGATTAGCATAGTGGTGTGAGAAAATCATTTTAGTTTTGGTGGAGATGAGTTACCCTTTGAAGGAGTAATGCACAATAACGTATTACATATCACTATTAAATATCAGAATAAGATTGTTAATAAGGTATTATATGATAATGGATCAGGTCTAAATATCTGCCTATTATCTATCCTAACTCAGTTGTACTATGATATAGGGGGAAAAAATTTCAAACACAGTAAATATAATAGATTTTGATAGGGGTCAAAGAAACATCACTGGGAAAGTTAAGTTGCATATTCTGATAGGGCCATATAATTCCCAACTAAGTTTCAAGTGATAGACATTGCCACATTTTGCAATCTACTCTTTGGAAGGCCTTGGATTCATGCAGTGGGGGTTATTCTTCAATATTACTCAAATCGGTGAAATCATGTGGGTAAATAATGAGGTGGTAATCCATGGTGAAAGGATCCATCTGGGTCACCCTATTTCTTATGTTCCTATTATTGAAAAAGTAACAATATGGAGTGATTTTTATATAGTGGAGATTGTTAATGCAGCTGAGAAAAACCCAACTCCTTACAAGTCAATGCCTTTAATCTACAAGATCTTGGCCATTGTTGTGCTGAGAAATAGTTTTGATCCTAGACGCGGCCTAGCAAAGAATTTGAATGGAATCATTGATCCTGTTGTTATCCCAAAAAACATGTCAAAATAAAGGTTAGGTTACGTGCCAAATAAAGCAGATAAAAGGGAGACAAAAAAGAAAAGTCCAGAATTGGTGAAGAGACTACCTCTGCTCTATTAATCATTTTAATATCTGTAAAGCCTACATGTGATGGTATAAAATATGGAATAGGGAACTTGTCTGAAAAGTGTGATGCTTTATAGAAGATTACCATGAGAAGACTGAGATCAAGAAATATAAACCAGTGGACAAGTTGTTCAACTAGACTGCCACTCCAATCATGAATCCTCAACTAATGTGGTAGATTAAAGGATAAAATTTAACTTTTGCAAAATTAATGGTAGTTCGAATGAGGCTCGATACCCACCTTTTAAGATTTATTTACCTTATTTTTTCTTTTTATGTTTTCTAAAAGGTTCAGACCCGTACTAATGCAGATCATAGCCAACGTTTGTAATTTTCTAAATTTCAATAAAAGCCTCCTCTATCTAAAATATATTTGCACCTAATTGTTGTCCCATTATCTGTTTCCTCTAATCTAACTTATGTTGATTTATGTAAGAACCTAATTTTTGGTGATTTATGTGAAATATTTATTCAAGTGTGATTTGACTATTTTACCTCTCCCTGTGGTTGCATTGTTGTATTTTTTAGGGTGTGGCATGATTGGCATGGTTCTCAATGTATTTTACTGTGATTTATGTGAAATTGTACTTTTTGATGATCTTAAAGGATTATTAGTTGATTTAGGTCAACATCATTTGATGTGTGCGTTAAATGGCAAAACATACTGTGCCAGCAAATATGGAATGTCGATTTTAGGTTAGTAACATAGTTTGGGCAGCTTTATGGCTTCTATATCTCATTTCGACCATCCGTTTAGAAAGTTGTAGAAAATAGGTCTCGGGGGTCAATTATATGAAAACAATATTTTTCAAAATTATTATATTGTCATTGAGTTTACAACATTAATTATTAAATGAAAGTATAGTTTGTTTGCGTTCTTTGTATTTTGGATAAATCTTGAGGAGTCTGTGGAGACTTGGAATTTTCAAAGTCTCCACAGTTGGTGCAACCACTAAATCGTCACTTTGGTCCCTTTAGAGGCAGGCACTAAAGCGCCACTTGACCACTTTAGCAGTCAGCTACCAGCTGGCCAAGGGAGTATTAGTGTCCCTTGTCCGCTTTAGCAAACTGTCATGCATTGGAAGACAACGCTAAATCAATACTTGACCGCTTTAGCAGTGACCACTTGACCGCTTTAGCAGCACCTGGGCATATAATATTATTTTCTCATTTTCTTCACCATTTTTGTAACTTCGATCTTTGAGATTTAGGAGTTTTAGATAATTTCCTCCATTTCTAAGATTGGTTAAGCTCCAAAATCCTATTTTAACAATTTTTCTTTCATTTAATCATTTAAAGCTTGTTTTAATTCGGTTTAGCGGTAGAATTTGGGAAGTTTGGACCAAAAGGCCCAAATTAGCATTTTTTTTTATTTAAAACCCCAATTCCACCCCATTTTCATTTAGGTTTCTATTGTGAGTTTCTTTAATCTTGGGAAATATATTTTTAGACAAAAATTTCTATTTTACCCTTTTTTTTTTCTAAAACCCATTTTGGGGGTCCATTTTGACCTCAATTCAGAAGTGGAAAATATGGGTATATTTAGCTTTTTTTTAGCACGTGGATTTGATATTTATGTGTTTTAGTTGATTCTAGGTTCATGTGCGAGGTAGATGCTCGGTGGTAAAAAATTATTTGTTCTAGTTCCGACATTCGAGGTAGGTTATGGCTTAACTTCTTCAGAATGGGTTGGGTACTTAAGAATAATATAAAATCATGTTATGGGTATGTGTTTGTATCATGGAAAATGTGTTTAGGTGACCTATGTTCCCGTATGGGAGCCTTTGTGGATAATATTTGGTGGTTTTGAGACATCGTGTGGGGTCTTGTATAATATTGTTGGTCTGGTACTGATGTATGTATGCTTGATCTCACTCTTTTTGGTGGGGAAAAAAATGCCTAGATTTTTGGA
This sequence comes from Capsicum baccatum var. pendulum, assembly GCA_030864225.1. NCBI lineage: Eukaryota > Viridiplantae > Streptophyta > Magnoliopsida > Solanales > Solanaceae > Capsicum > Capsicum baccatum. Next base: position 89,541,459 of record CM061560.1, on the reverse strand, counting down.
TTTATGTTGTATCAATGACATTAGCTTGCATGTTTCACTTGATGGCTTATATATTATATTGGGTCATAGATGGTTGGTTGATTTGAGAGGATTTTTGGCTCACATGGTTGGTATATTGGTTGGATATTGGATATTCTCATTTTTTTTATTTTGAACATTATATCCTCATATCATATTCAATCATGAAACATTGGTACCACCGTGGAAATAGTAGAAATGGCTTTTTCTGACCAAAAATGTGACATCTTTAAAAACTCTCTACCGATGTATATGTCGAAGAGGAGTTATGGATATTGGTATTGGATATTGATAGTATATGGGTTGAGGAATCCTCCATGGTTCCTACCTCGAAAGCACATCTCGGTAGGTGTATATGAGGTTTTGCAATGACCTCATGCATTATATCATCATATTCATTGCATTCCATATATTATGCTTATGCTGTGATTATATTTCTATTCTTGATTTGATAGTTGTCCATTTGTTCTATCTTCTTATACTTATATTTGTTGTACATGTATATTTATTCTTTTTTTTCCTACATGTATTTGTTATATACGTATATAGTAGATCTGTTAGTGGAGACAGTGAGGGCTATTGTTTTGAACATTTTCTGATTACAGGTGAATTTCCCATAATTTATGTTTATATGCTTTATTTTCTACTTTAATCAGTCGGTCTATGATACTTAATAAGTACAAGTGGAACGTACTCATCCCTATTGTGCACATTCGGTGCAGATCCAGGTATGAGTGCACTACACGAATAGGTGATTCTGATTAGGGATATCCTATGTGTATTTTGACTTTGAGTTGTATTAGTGGTTCTTACATTGTGACACCAGGTTTTGGGATTTGATTTGGTATCTTGATTATATTTCTGCTAATATCATGTTTGTATGGTTCGTCTTCGCTCTAGAAGACTTGCCTTGGGTTTTCTAGTATTGATTTTCTTTTTATTATCAGTTTGGGTGGTAAGCGTACTTGTCAAGGCTTATCGCGACAAGTGTCATTATGACCCTTGGTTTTTGGGTTATGACAGTTTATAATTTCTATAATAATATTTTAAAACCTATTAATGGAATGTAATGTCAAGAGACAAATGAACAAATTAAGGAATATAATGATGAATGGGAGGAATATAATGAATAAATAATGGTTCCAAAATAATTAACAAAGTAACAAAAAAATTTTGAGAATCGAGAAATGCCCAACCTAGAGAAGACAGAGGTAGTTAATCTTGCTGATGGTGGTGAAGTCAAAGAAACTAGAATTGGTGTTCATTTGGCAGAAGTATTGAAAAGAGAACTCATCAGGTTGCTTAAACGATACATTGATACATTTGTTTGGTCCTATGGTGACATTCCGGGATTGAGTACAAATATTGTGTCACAGAAGTTGCAAATTGATTCGAGGTTCAATACAGTGAAGAAAAAGTCATGAAAATTCAAGTCAGATCTGTGTCTAAGGATCAAGGAAGAAGTTACTAAGAAAATCCAAGCCAATGTCGAGGAATTCATGATATATCCAACATGGCTAGCCAATATTGTGTCAATACTAAAGAATGATGGATAGATCAAGATTTGTGTCAATTATGGGGATTTAAACAAGGTTGTTCTTAAGCTTAATTTTCTATTACCCAACATCCACATTCTCACTAAAAATTGTGCAAGGCATGAAATATATTCATTCAAGGATTGTTTTGTCGGGTATCTTCAAATACTGATGGACAAAGAAGATGCAAAGAAAATAGCTATCATCATACCTTGGGGTGTTTATCACAATAAGGTGATGCCCTTCTTTCTCAAGAATGATGGTGATATGTATATGAGAGTCATGACAACCATATTTCATAATATGATCCATAAGGAGATTGAAGTGTATGTGGATGATGTAATCATAAAATCCAGTAAGAGACCACTTAGCCCACTTGGGAAAGTTCTTTGATTGGTTATGGAAGTATAATTTGAAGTTGAATCCTGCGAAGTATGTTTTTGGGGTAACAACTAGGAATTTGTAGGGTTTCATGGTTAGTAAAAGGCTTATTAAACTTGACCCCTCAAAAATTAAGGTGATTCAAGAGCTGACTCCTCCAAGGAAAAAGAAAGAAGTCATGTATTTCTTAGGAAGATTGAATTACATCGTCATAAACAAATCAACAGTTATTTGCGATCCTATCCTCAAGATATTGAAGACGCACCAAATTAATGGATCAAAGAATTCCAAATAGCTTTTGACAAGATCAAGGATTATCAATCTAGTCCACCGATAATAGTTCCACCAACAGAAAAAGTACCCTTTTATTGTATTTATTATTCTCAGATAATGCATTTGGATGCGTCCTAGGGCAACATGATGAAACTGGAAAGAAGGAAAGAGCATTTTATTACCTAATTAAGAAGTTTACTCCACATGAGGCTTGTTACACTCTATTGGAAAGGACTTGTTTTGCACTGACCTGGGTGGCCCAAAATCTAAGGGATTACCTAATGTCATATACAACGTATCATATTTCCAAATGGATCCCTTGAAGTGCATATTCCAAAAGGCCATGCCAACAGGGAAATCAGGAAAATGGAAAATTTTTTTGAGTGAGTTTGACATTGTATACGTGACTCAAAAACCAATCAAAGGGCAAGCCCTAACGGATCATTTAGCAGAGAATTCAGTTGATGAAAAATATAAGCCATTTCAAACTTATTTCCCAGATGAAGAGATATTGTTCATAGTAGAAGACATTAATAAAGTATACCATAGTTGGAGATTGTTCCTTGGTGAGATAACTAATTTTAAGGGTTCAAGAATTGGATTCATCTTAATATTAAAAACTGGTCGACATTTCACAGTTACCGCCAAATTGTGATTTCCATGTACTAATACAATAGCTGAATATGAAGCTTGCATTCTCGGTCACAAACTGTCTATGGATATGAATGTTCAAGAATTACTAGTATGGAGATTCTAATCTATTGATTCATCGAGTTTGAGGTGAATGGTTTGTAAAGAACTCTAAACTTGCCACATACGTACAATTGATACACAAGTTATGCAGAATATTTAAGAAAATAAAGTTCACGAACATTCCAAGGATACAAAATAAGTTTGCCGATGCTTTGGCCACTATATCCTTCATGATTCAACATCTAGATCAAAGTTACATCAATCCATTGGAAATAAGTGTGAAGGAGAAAGGTGCACATTATGCAGAAGTTGAGGTAGAACCAAATGTAAATCCATGGTACTTCAATATCAAGAAGCATTTAGAAGATGGGTAATATTCCGAAGGTGCAATCGTCAATTAGAAGAAAATAATCCATTGGATCACCAATAATTTCTTTTTTAAATAGGGAATTCCTTGATAGGAGGACCCCCAATTTGTGATTTCTGTGATGTGTAGATTTCATTAAATCTAAAAAATTACTTGAAGAAATCCATGTCAAAATGTATAGACCTCAGATGAATAGGGTCACTTTAGCCAAGAAGATCCTAAGAGCCGAATATTTTTGGATGACCATGGAAACTGACTATAGAAAGTTTGTGCAAAGATATCATAAGTATAAGATGAACGGGGATCTAATCTTTGTGCCCCCATATAAACTTAATGTTATGAGCTCACCCTGGCTATTCGTAGCTTGGGGCATGGATGACATGTGCTAGATTAAGTCATTAGCTTCCAATGGACACAGATTCATTTTGGTTGCTATTGATTACTTTACTAAGTGGGTGGAAGCTGCTTCATACAAAGTTGTAACCAAAAAGGTAGAAGTAATTTATTTCAAGAACAACTTGATTTGTCGATCCAGGATACCAGAGTCAATTATCAAAGACAATGGAGAAAACTTGAATAATCACTTTATGAAGGAGATATATGTGCAGTTCAAGATCACTCATCAAAATTCAACTGCATATCACCCTAAAATAAATGGAGTCATAGAAGTTGCCAATAAGAACATCAAGAATATCTTAAGAAAGATGGTTGATAATCATCGATCATGGAATGAGATGTTTTCTTATGCCTTTCTCGGATATCACATAATAGTCAAAACTTTAACTGGGGCAACTAACTATGTGCCAGTCTACGGAACAAAAGTGGTAATACCCACTTAAGTTGAAATACCATCTTTAAGAATCATCCAAGAAGCAGGTTTGAGTAATGAAAAATAAGTTTGCACCCTCCATGAACTACATATGATGATTGATAAAAATAATTGAGTATTGTATACCATGGCTTGTTATATCAACAACGAATAATTTATGCTTTCAACGAAATCGGAAAATTCCCTCACCAAGAGGAATATAAGGGAACATTTGCTCTAAATTGGCAAGGACTTTATGTAGTTTTATAAGTGTTATCTAGAGAACTCTTGATTTTGTCTGAGATGGATGGCCAAAGGTGGCCCAAGATGATTAACTCAGATGCAATAAAGAGATACTACCTTTTATGTGTTGTTTCTTTGTGCTTATTTCCTTGTATTTGATTTCCTTGTATGTAATCATTTTTATGCTTTGAAATAGTTTTAAAATTTCCCATCCTTTTGTACGAACTACATTTGACCTAAATTTCCAAGAAAATGATATGTGGGATACCTATGTCAATTGTGGTCAACCCCTAAAGAAATCTTATTCATATTCTCTTGAATTACATGATGACCTAAATTTCCCAAGGATGGAATACATAGGCGGCCTTGTCAGCTCCAGTCACCCTTTTAACTATATCTTTATTCTCCTTTATATTATGGGACCTACACTTGACTTGATTCCTATTTTAATAGGATATGTAAGTGCCACAATAGCTCGGTTATATCACCTTAGTAAATGGAAATTGGAGTAGAAATGAGCACCGAAATATACATTATAAGAGAATATAGCACATAGACATATATGTGGGTCAGTACCTCTGATATGTACTGAGTATGTCGGGGTGAATGCAAAGTAAAACAAGAACTGAATATATATATATATATATATATATACAAATAAAGCATGCTAAGCGTAAATGGCTCACCTTGAACTTGAGTAAAACTAAGGACTGCCAAATCATAAAACATGAATAATGATGCATGAGAGTAAACTTAGTTAGCCATAACACTTGGGTGCTAAAATCTTTACTTAGTTAGCCATAACACTTGGGTGCTAAAATCTTTATCCTTATTCTTTCTTATAGGAGATTCTTCTAACCGACATAAACCAAGTAAGCTACCATCTAGTCCAACATCTTGCCCACATTTGATAGAGTTTTTCTACCCTTGCCATTGAAATAGAACCTTAACTTAAGTGATCACTATATTTAATCCATATTGAGAAAAAACTTAACCTATGGTGGATTATAGTTTCCAAGAATTTAGGGTCATCTGCATTCTCTTCTCGATGCTAAATACTACTCCCAGAATATGTATGCTCATACTTAAGAAATCCATCATAAAATAGCATAAGGATTTATAGAATGAAATGCTTCTCTTTACTTTAAATCATAATAAAGATGAACAATTATAGAATTCATGTATTATTTGTAGATCAAAGGATCAAGCTTTCTTGAATCATGTTGTACTGCATATGAATGGAACTTTAAAAGATTAAACTTTCTTGTAAACTTAATTCTTCTTCTTAAATATTGAAACTCATACTTTCTTTAATAATACTTTTAACAAAATAGCAGGCTCAACACCCATATAGAAATATTTCATCACAATCCACATGAAAGTAATCAAACTCAAATCACAATAACAATCTTAAAGTTCAAAACATGAATACATGAAACCTTTAAGCATCTTTAGCCTTAAAATCACAAGATAGTGATTTTCTTTAATATGTGAGAATTTGAGGGATGAACCCTAATATAAAATATGAGAATCAAATCTAAAAATCATGTTTTTTGGGGGCAAGGATGGCAGATTACCTTGGTCAAAAAAACCCCCCACATACCTCGAATTGCTTGACTTGTGAATAGATCTTGAACTTTGATACTTAAAAGATAACTTGGTGAGAGTAACCCTAATCTTGATAATTTTGAAGAGAGGGGAGGAAAATGTTGTTAATTAACTAAAAGTGGAGGAAAATAATGCTCCTTTTTAGGTTATAAATCATGGGTTGGGAGTTATTAGAGGGGAAAAAAACAAAAGGCCACTTAACTGAAATTTACAAAAATTGACTGTCAGTCATGACGAGTCAACCATACGACTCGTATGGTGAAGATATAAGTTAGCCTCATGACTCGTAAGCTTAGCAGGATAAAAGATGGGATATACTAGTCAACATACGAGTCTAACCTATGACTAGTAACCTCTCAATATGAATTGTAAGACCCCACTCATAACATGGATAGAAGTTTAGACAACCTAGGTTGTTACCCATATGACTCAACTTTATACAACTCGTACTATGTCTTGACGACTTCTAGTATCAACTTGTATCTATAACAAACTCCAACTATTCCACACGGCCATAGGTATGACTCCAACATATGACTCGTATATTATTTATATGACTTAAGAAGATAAGTCATGCGTTGTACAGTAGCTTTTAGACACGAGGTATTACAAGAAATTGGGAGGTCTTCCTTTAAGTTTCCACCATACCATACTAAAGAGTTCAAAGATAGGGCACCAAGGATTCCTCAACATTGAAGGATCAAATTAAACTTCATGGACCTTCAACTATATTAGATTAAGCTTATCCCAAAAACTCCTCAACCATAATACTAAAAGGTCTCCAGAGCTCACAGACAGAATAACAAATGTGTCAATTTCTCAAGTGAAAATGTTCATTTAAGCTAGTATGTGACATGACATAATTGATAGAGACCCTTGCTAACTTATTTAGAAAGAAGGTTTTCTTGGAATTCAGTTGTTTGCAAAAAGTACTTACTCTAAATTTATTTATGCTATGATTTTTCCTTACAACCACCTAAACAGGAGTTGAAGCAGGATTCAAAGGATAACAAACACCTGAAGAAATGAGAACCCGAGGATTATAATGACAGGAACTAATGATCAAGAAGGTCAACACAGATTATTTTTCCAAAAAAAACTAACAGTTTTTCTATGGATACAAGTTGTCCTAAAGAAAACAAAGAACCAACAGAAGCATAAGTTACTCAACATATTCCTTTTATTTAAAGGAATATAACCAAAATTAAATATCTAAAGGCCAATAAAAAGTTCTAGGATGATCAAAAGAGACAAAAGTAGTTGAGTTTTCCAGAACTAACAAGTTTTCTAAGGTTACAGGGATCATCAGATGTCGAAGGCAAAATGATGACTTACTCGAATCCCCAACAAATTAGATATTACAAAGAACATGAGATGTTCAAAATAGTACATACAGAAGGTCCAATGTGTTAATGGATGGTTAAGGTGATATTTTCTACAAATACCACATGGTCATTTGCATTCACCCTTCTCTTCCTACTCTATCATATCATGCTAAAAGGTCCATGTCAAGAGGTATATGCTAAGAGAGACATTCTAAGATGTACATGTCATAAAGGTCATGCCTATAGGGCAATTCCATAAGGGCCATACCAAGAAGGCCATGCCAAAAGGGACATGTCGATAAGGCAATGTCAAGAGGGCCACCCTGAGAGGGACATGTCAAGAGTTTCATTCCATAGGGTCCATTTTTGAGATTTTTACACCACAAGTATTGATCCGAGAGTACCATGACATAAGGGTCATCTCCCAAAGGCCATTGTAATAACCTATATTTTTGGCCTAGAATTTGACCCATTATACCTATGCCAATAAACCCAAACCCAATGATTTATATGTATATATAAGTGTCATGATCATTTACCTAGTGTGTAAAGTACTTTTTATGTAAAAAAAATTATCGTAGGAAACACTTACTGCAAAGTTGAGTTGAGAACTTTTATTATCGACTGAATTTTGATATTCAATCCTATAAAAGTCATTTGTATATATGCATAAATTCTATAATATATTTATTTTTTGAGCTCAAGTCCCATAAAATGAAAGGTACTTGATTACTCTTTCCAACACATCCAATTTTTCCTTAATTCGATACCTGGACAAAAATTTATGTGTATTTTTGCAAGCAAACCAAAGAGGGTCTATGATAAGGGCATGGCATGCCCTATGTTCTCCATGATAAAAGCGTGGCATGCCTCGTGTTCTCCAAATTTAGGTTGTGCCCAGAGACATTAAAACTCAGATTTCTCTTTAGTTTTTTTAGGGAAAATTGGTTATTTACATCCTAAATCATCCTATAACTAATACTGACATGTTTTACCTCATCCCACAAATCGAATACATGATTTCTCTCCTATGAAATTCTCAAGAACATCAAATAAGGGTTCTTCTCAAAAATTCAATCTTCTAAGGCTTTATATTCAAGTTCTTCACAAATTCCTTCTGCTAAAAAGGCATATTGTACACTCCTTATTTTATTTGTTAAATTATTGCATTAAAGTACTTTCTATTCACATGTTCTTAAATGTTTAATTAAAACTAAGATTGAGGCTTTTGGTTGTTTTACACTTGCATTAACTTTCCCTTAATTTAATGGATTCTTCTTGGTTTAAATGGTGGATTGTGTACTAACTTTGGGTCTTGTGATGATGGTGGAAATTTGGATATATGGTTTCACAAGGTTTATATATTTTATAATGACATGAACCTTAACCCACATCATAATTTAGTTTATACAAGGATTTAATAGTTTCTAAACTATTTATTAGAAAATTGCATAACATTAAACGGAAAAAATGTAATAAAGTTTTGGAAACGCCCTTGGGGACTTTAGTTATGGATTTTTTAGAAACAATTGGAGTCTAAATGGTTGAATGGACTATGGATATGGTATGGCATAATTGGAATGGCTTGCAAGTGTATTTGTATGATGATACCTAGTTGGGAGTGCCTTAATGAATGACTCCATGGCTAATGGCGTGTGAAAAAAAAATAATTTAGCTTAAAAAAATTGTGTAGCTCATTGAGAAAGTGTAGTCCCGAGGGGATCAACACTAGAAACCACGTTTGCCAATGTTGGAGGTCTATGACCACTGTTTCTATTTACATAGTATATTTTGGTATGTTATTGCCTATATGTATTTAGCTATTTGACTCGGTTCATGCAGCTAACATGGATTAGGACCCTTCGGACAGGGGAAGACGGACCCATATAACCCATGGGTGCCTTTAGGTCTGTACGAGCTACATAGTGCAGGATTAAATTTTTGAAAGTCATGTCTCATGCTCCTTGTCTCCTACCCCAACATCCTATTATCTTGATGGTGGTTAGGCATATATTTTATGGCTAGTTTTTGTAAATATATATTTTATTCATGTTATTCATACTTGTATATTCTATCCCTTTTCTTGGGTTGCATGTCTATAATCGTGAACTAACCGTCTTTAGACACTATATTATTTTATATTATAGGTTCAAAGGACTTTCTTTTGTCCTTGTGCAGCGTTAGATGGTTTGGTATTCCATTAGATAGCTGGTGAGAAGTGGTGAGCCCTTTATCATCTGAAAGGCATTCATACTTTTCAATCACTTTATCATATTTGTTCTTTTGGTTTTTCCCTTGGCATAGTCGGGTTCATGTTTTGACTTAGTGGATGTTTAAGGATAGAGGTTTTTGTAGACAACAATGGGTTATTGTTTTCTGGACATAAATTTGATTTTCAATCTTCATTTTATTTGTTATCAAACTCTTTCTTTTTTTATGGGTTGGTTTCTGCAATTTCTTTATGTTACTGTGCTTATGGTGTAATGATAAGGGGACATCTCATTCCTTAATTTTCTTATGGTGTCCATCACGGCTAGGACCCCAATTCTGATCATGAAAAACTTGGTATCAGAGCACAATTTAGGGCCTTGGGTTATCTACGAAGCCATGTCTAGTAGAGTCTTATTTATGGGTGTGTTATGCACAATACTTATAATTAGGAGGCTATCAGGTATTTAGGAATTGTTTCTTATTTTCTCATACTCTAGATCATGCCATAGTGTTGTCCATATAAAAGTTATCCAACTTCCCTCGTTGCTCTTATTTTGTTAGCTAGGTCTCGTTATAGAGGTGGTGTAAGTGCAAAGGCTTAGATTCGTAACAATGTGGTCCTTTTCAATTGAGTCATCAAAAGTTTATGAAACAACACAAGGACTTGAAAGGATTCATTAGTGCATCAAAGTATATTAATTCAAGTGTCTACCTCTATCTTCATGAATCATACTTTTCAGCCTAAGGTAAGATATGTATTAAGTCCCTTTCAAAAACTTTATTGCAAATGTATTACTTAATGGGAAAGATATGTATCCAAATATTGGGATAGTATTCCAACCCTTGAGATAGTATAAATTGGGTGTTCTGACCTATGAGTGGTAAGATGATCCGAAGGTTAGTGATATAAAGTCATATGTTTAGAAGTCGAAATAAGGGTAACTTTTTAGTGAAAAAGAGTAGTTGTATTTGCATAACCTTTAAGTGAGTGTTGGGGGTAGTATGACCTTATGGTGTTGGTTAAGATGTACCAAAATTAGCAAACTTATGGCAGTTGATAGAAAAAAAGTTGTTGGTTAAAATATTTGCATATTTAGTTAAAAAAGAAAAGGATATCATCATGGCTTGTTATTATAGTAGTAAAATTAATCATAGGCTGTGAATGGAAAGATAGATTGGATAATTTATAAGTTTAGCATTCACTTAGGGTAATCTTAGAATGGGGGACTCAGTGATGTTTATAGAATTTTTTAAGATAGTTGAGATGCATGGATGGGTAAGTGGATGTGATGTGAGGAAGATGAATGTTCTATAGACCATAATGGGTTATGTTATAAGATTAAAATCAACTACCCTTACTATATGGTTATACTACACTAAGGGTCCCTTGATTTTTATATAGTAGTTATAAGCCTGATTTGTAAGTGAGAAGATATGTAGTAAATTTTAAGTGTAGTAGTGTTGTGGAGAAGATGTGCTTGTACGTCGTAGTTAAGTGAAATGAATAATTTAAGTTGATTTCTATATTTGATGGACCCGTATATTAAGTAGAAAATTTCATTGGGGGTACAAGATTGATACTACACACTCAGTTTGAACTATAAATGTTGTTTGTGGTGATAAAAATGTTAGCTCAATATAGTAATGCGAAATTTGTGGAAGTAAATTAGTAGGATTGATTTGATGTATGAAAGAGCTTAGGTTGATAACTTATGAAATATTGGAGTGGAAAATTATGATATATACATGAGTTATAGTGTTGAAGTAGAAAATTGTGGCTAAATCATTAGATGGATAAGAGCCTTAAGTAATAAGAATAAGGTGTACTCAGTTTTGTGTTATAAGTTTCATGTGTATCTATTTCATATTCTTGAATTTATTATAATGGAGAAGTCCAAGGAGTTGTTATATGGTGTTCTTTAGAGCTGAATTAAGGGAAATATAGATAGACGATGTGAGCCAATTGTTTGGTTTTAAAGAATTTGTTAAATTATGTGGTTATGTGATTAGAGATTTAATGTTAGTATACTAATGAGTGGAGAATGGATGGTTATGTGTCATAGAATGTAGATGTGTGTGTCCATGAGAATTTAAATTATATGGTGATGACTATAGAAGTTAGCAAAATTTAAGATTAATATCCCTCAAGGGGATGCCCTAAAATAAATATAGTGTTTTATGTTAAGGTTGTCAAGGGTAGTTTGGCATTCATGTACATAGTGACACGCCTATTGTGTGGAGTATTGTGCTTATAGATTTAATAGGAAGATATGTCTGCAAGTATAGAATAGTAACCTTTGAGCTAAAGGGGAAATTATGAACTAATATAGATCTTGAATTTATTCATGGTGGCAAGTTTCAATAAAGAGTGATGATAAATCTATTCTTATTGTAGAAAATTCCTCCTACTTCGTTTTAAGAGGATATTCTATCAATACTTTATGTATTCAAATTATGTCTATGTCAAAGGTGTAAGTTCTCTATGCAACCTATGTCCATGCTTCAACCCTATATTTTTTATCTAGGTGTTTGTTATATGAAGCCCTTCGTGCCTATTGGGTTGTATCTTACATCTCAGGTCCACCTTGATTAGTGCAACCAATATAAGTTATAATTGAATAATGTCACTTCCATTCATGATGCATGTACTCTAGTCCCTCAATTACCCTCCTTATGTTAGGATGATAGTAGTTATGGAACCATAGCAATGTTTTATGTAAGAGAGTAAATGTTCTTTATTGTGTAAGTTGTGGTATGACAACTCAAGCTAAGGTTATAGACAAAGTGAGGGGAGTGGGATGATTGTGTAAGGGTGTATATGGTTGAAATCATTGTGAAAGTGATTGAGGTAGCTGGTTTTTTATAAGGTGATCCATAAGTGGGTGTAGTAAAGATAGGCTTGAATATTGTGATTGATAGGTACATCGACCATTGTGTTATATGACCAGTACTCTTTAATTAAGACATTATGTTATTTTCTTATAGTGATAAGATGAAGTACTATTCTTGGAGGGAAGCAGGGCATAGGGTCCTATAGCTTAAGCTGGCACATTTTTACTCTGGGTTAGGCTTTAACGTGGAAGAAATTTACAGTTAGATTCAAGCTCTTGTAGTTATGTGTTTCAAGGGGAAATTATATTATTGAAATGGTGAAGTATAGTATTCATAGTTGAAATCTTAGATGAGAAGAATTACTAAATTTAAGGTCTATAAGATGTATCATTTGAGGTAGAGAATGTTTCTATTCTTATGTCCTAAAAAAAAATTATTTTGTGTCTTGTATCAGTCTTAATCAAGTTGAGGATTCTTGTAAAAATTTATTCCTTACATTGGTATGATCATTTTACATAGAACTTATTCCCAAGATTATGACTATGTCAAGTCTCATTATCTCAGGATTCGTTCTTACACGATTTACTTGGTGACACCATGAAGCTCTTTTATTTTTTATGCCTATGTATGTTTTGTTGAAGGACAATTCCTAATGTGAAATTACATCCTTTATTCTGTACTTCTAGTGATTCAATAAGTTTCTACCCATCATTCGAGAACTAATGATTCCAAGGGAGACATAATGTAACACCCCTCATTTTTGGGCTAGAATTTGAACCATCATCCTAACCGAATGATTTCTATGTAAATATAAGTTTCATAATCATTTACGTAATGTGTAAAGTGCTTTCGATGTGAAAAATGTTCATAGGAAACACTTAGATCAAATTAAAGTTGAGAACTTTAGTTATCAACTAAATTTTCGTATTTAATCCTATATAGGTCAATTTATACGTGTATAACTTCTAGAATATATTGAGGTTTGGAGATAAATAACAACCAAATTAATGTTAATTGAGTCCTCTTTCTAATGCATACAATTTCTCCATAATCTGTTACTCGAGCAAAAAATTTTGAGCATTTTCGAGAGTGAACCAATGAGGGCGCCTAGTGTGCTCCACAATAAGAGCATGGCATGCCCCGTGTGATCTGCGTTAAGGGTGTGGCATGCCCATGTTCCCAGAGATGCTAAAACAAATGTTTTTCTTTAGTTTTTTTGAAGACAAATTAGTCGTTTACATCCTAAATCATTCTATAACTAACACTAACATGTTTTCCCTTATCCCACAACCCAAATGCATAATTTCTCTCCTCCCAAATTCTCAAGAACACCAAATAAGGTTTCTTCTCAAAAATTCAATCTTCCAAGGCTTCTAATTCGAGTTTTTCTCAATTTCCTTCCATCAAAAAGGCATGTTGAACACTCCCTATTTTACTTATTATATTATTGCATCAAATTACATTATATTTACATGTTCTTGAATATTTAATTCAAACTAGGTTTGAGGGTTTTTAGTTGTTTTACACATGCATTAACTTTCCCTTGTTTAATGGTTTCTTCATGGTTTAAATGTTGGATTGTGAACTGAATTGGGTATCCTGGTGATGGTTAAAATTTGGCAATATGGTTTCAAAAAGTGTATGGATAATGACATGAACCTCAACCCATATCATAATTTGGTTTATAAACAAGGATTTCATAGTGTCTAAACTATTCATAGAAAAATTGCATAACATTAAAGGGTAAAAATGTAATAAGGTTTTGGAAACACTCTAAGGGCTTTGGCTATGGATTTTTGAAATGAAAATTTGAGTCTAAATGGTTAAATGGATTATGGATATGGTGTGGCATAAATGGAATGGTTTGCAAGTTTATTGGTATGACGATACCAAGTTGGGAATGCCTTAATGAATGATTCCATGGCTAATGGTATATGAAAAATGTTTTAGTTTGGCTTAAAAGGAATTGTGTAGCTCACCGAGAAAGTGTAGTCCCAGGGGTATCAACACTGAAAATCACGTTTGTCGATGTTGAGGGTCTATGACCACAGTTTCTGTTTACACAGTATATTTTTGTAGGTTATTGCCTTGGTGTCTTTAGCCAATTTTGTCGGTTCATACAGCTAACATAGATTGGGGCCCTTTCGGCAGGGGAAGCTGGACCTTAATAGCTCGTGGGTGCCTTAAGGTCAGTTCAAGCTACACAGTTCAGGATTAAATTTTTGAAACAGTCACGCCTCATGCTTTTTGTCACCCACCCCAGCATCTTATTATCTTGATGGTTAATGAACATATGTTTTATGACTGGTTTTGGTAAATATGTATGTTATTCATGTGCTTCATACTAGTTTTGTAATTGTACATTCTATCATTTCTCTTGAGTTGCATGCCATTACTCGTTGTACTGATTGTCCCCGGATGCTAAATATTTTCTTCATGTAGGTTTGGAGGCCTTTTCTTGTGATCTAATATAGCGTTAGGTGGTTCGTTATTCCATTGGACAGTTGGTGAAAAGTGGTAAGCCCTCCATCATCCAGAAGGCACTCATACTTTTCAGACACTTTTTCATAATTATTCTTTTTATTTTTCTATTGGCATAGTCGAGGTCATGTTTTGACTTAGTGGATGTTAAGGACAGAGGCTTTATAGACAGTAGTGGAACATGGATTTGATTTTCAATCTTTATTTTATTGGTTATCAAACTCTTTCATTTTAATGGGTTGGCTTTCGGCAATTTCTTTATGTTATTGTACTTATGGTGTAAGACTAAGGTGCCATCTCATGCCTTGGTTGGCTTGGGGAGTCCGTCATGGCTAGGGCCTCGGTTTGGGTCATGATAATCATATTTCCCTATCCAACTAGTTTTGAAGAGACAACAATCTAAGGGCATCTCTAAGTCACATTTGATGCCCATGACTGGCTTAAAGTCTTCTATATCCATTAACCACACAAAGTCAAAAGATTCTAGTGCTGAAGGATATTTTGAAGTATTTCTATATATACCGGTTAATCACACAGAGATAGGGAAGTTTGGCGTTGAAGGATATTTTGAAGCATTCATATCTGACCAAATCATGAGAAATCAAAATAGTTTGGCGATGAGAGATATCCATCAGCTTCATGTGCATCAATTACCAAATATCAATTGACATTTACTACCAGAACTCAAGAAACAAATAGCCCAAAGGATTTCTATAAGTCGTTATCTGAAGATGGATGATGTACTAGATTTTTTCAAACTTTTATAGACCTAAGGTCATCTATAAGTCTCAATGTTCAAGATAGGATAGGGTGCGAGATTACCCAAAAGTCGACAGTTCAAGGTTCATCTATAAGTCACAATGATATTCTAACCTAATAGTGTGTAAGATTACCCTAAAAGTTAACAGTTCATGGGATATCCATAAGCCACAACAATATCCTTACCAAATAATGTGCAAGACAACAAAAATTGTCATAACCCGACCCCTAGGCGTAGCCATGACGGGCATCGTAAGCCCAACGTGGGCGAAAGACCACCCACTAGCCTATCAAATCTAAACATAATCCAAATAATAACAAGCGGAAGACAACCAGAGAATAAAGATAAAATAGTTAATGTAACTCAAGAATAAGCTCCAAGAGTCAACAACACCATCCAACCTACACATGTCCACAAAAGTCTTTAAACCAATCCAACAACCATCCTAGGTTGAGACATGCCCCCGACTATGATAGTGACAATGACAACGATAATGATAATGTGAACTCTTCAATTCTAAAATATGAAAAATAAGACGATGGAATGACTGAGCTTTCCTGAGGATGGAAGCTGACCACTTCACCGCGAACCAACCGACGAAACAAACCACCTAACATTGTACAAGGGTGAGGAAAGTATCTTCGGACCCTACATTATTTTATAATGTAGGGTCCTAGGAGAGTTAGAGGAATAAGTGCTAGTATGTAACTCAGGATAGGTATAAAATAATGTCATTTCAATATCAAGAGAAAACTCAGTGCACATGTTCACATACATGCATACATACATATATATAAGATGTTGGGATAGGGAACAAGGTTTAGCATGAGATTTAAAACCATTAATCTGGACTATGTATCTCTTACTTCCATAAAAATACTCACGGGCTATTTGGGTTCGGCTCCCCCCATCCGAAGGGCCCCAGTGCGTGTTAGCCGCACGAACTGGAGAAATCCAAGGAAGGGACAAGGAATCCACAACCCCAGCCATTCCAAAATATATACATATATATTTACATATATATATATATATAAAGTGTGAACTATGCACACGGACACCAAGGGCCCAACGCCGGCAAATATGGTTCTAGTATCTGTCCCCTCAGGACCTCCACGTTCCATGACAAGCTACATAACTCTCTTTAAGCCCAACTAATACATTTACACATAACCCGTCCATTTAACCAAGGAGTCATCCATTTATGAATTTACCGATGGTATCAGCATACTAACTAATTATGCTGGTAAGCCAATTTCATTATGCCAAACCAAACTAATTAGCCATAAGACACCAAAGTTCCAATTTAAAATCAATCCATGGCCACCAAGGCCCTTAAAAACCATTTGTATTCCATTATCCATTTTATGCATTGCAATAGTTTCAAAAGTGGTTAAATTATGCATAAAACCATGTTTCAAAGCCAATCTCATAAGGTGGGTTGAGCTTATAACCAATTTCAGTACCAAAATCCTTAAGTTCGGGAAAATCGACGACCCTCATTCCATTTACCATGACCATGCACCCAATGAGTTCCAAAATCCACCAATAAAGTATAAACAAATGCATGGGAACCATTGAAATACCATTTAAGCAATAACCATCGAAAACCCCCAACCTAATTTCCAAAATCAAACATTAAAACCACACTAATATCAAACCAATGCATGCCGTGATAAAATACAAGTTTAGGGAAAAGATACATTCTTGAAAACACCAAGAATTTGGAGACAAAAACCACACTTTAAGCCCTAGATAACCATCCTTTAGAAACCCTAGATTTTTTCTTAGCTTGGGAATCTCAGAGAGAATAGAGTATTTATGTTATGTTAATTGGTAGAAATAGGTCCAAGGAAAGGATTAAGTCGTGGGAATAATAGTATAAAGAAAGGGAAAAGACAAAATTGCCCTTAGTGAAAAACGTGTAGGAAAATAACTCTAAGTCACTACGGGTCAGGTAACGACTCATGGTCAGTGGTCACAAGTCATCACCACGACTCATAGTCTAGGTAATGACTCAAGGCCACCTCACTAGTTTGGTCACGAGTCCCACCCTACGACCTGTGACCAAACCTCACGACTTATGAGGTCCTAGTTGTGATCAGGACAGTAATATGGGAAATCCTCACTAGTTGGAATTTGACAGGTATAAAAGACTCATAAGGAGTCTTCACGATCGTCACCGGGTCGTACCCTGAGCAGTGAGCTCAAATCACAAAGAAAAATTTGGAGTCCAGAACTTGGGGTATTACACAACCTCTCCCCCCTAAGATCATTCGTCCCGAATGAGAAGTTAAGGCAACCACTAGAACGAATACAAGATATAATGCAACCACAAAACTATGCACAAATGCTAAAAGTGACAGAATGAAAAGGAACCCATACCTCAAACACTTCTATCCAATGCGGGGAACATGAACGAATATTTAGACTTTATGTCCTCTTTAGCTTCCCAAGTAGCTTCATCCACCTTTTGATTCCTCCAAAGGACCTATACCAAAAACATATCCTTAGGCCTCAATCTACGGACTTGGCTATCCAAAGTATCGACCGAAACTTCCTTATAAGACAAGAAATGCTAAATACCAACATCTTTCATAGGAACAAACAAAGAAAGGTCACCCACACACTTTTTCAACATTAATACATGGAAAACTGAATGAATAGAAACCAAGCTAACCGGTAACTCCAACTCATACGCAACATTCCTAACTCGCCTCAAAATTTGATATGGACTAACATATTGGGGACAGCGCTTCCTCTTCTTCCCAAACTTCATCACTCCTTTCATAGGAGAAACTTTCAAGAACACATAATTATTAACAACAAACTCCAACTCTCTTCACCTCCCGCCTGCATAAGACTTTTGGCGACTTTGGATAGTCTTAAGCCTTTCTCTAATTACCTTTACCTTTACCATAGCTTGGTGAACTATTTCAGTACCAAACAACCTAGTCTTACCAACCTCAAACCACCCAATAGGAGACCTATACTTCCTACCATAAAGAGCCTCAAAAGGATCCATCTGAATACTCGAGTGATCACTATTATTATATCTAAACTCAATAAGGGATAAGTGATCCACGTAACTTCCCTTATAGTCAATCACGCAAGCCCTTAGTATATCTTCCAAAGTCTGAATAGTTCATTCCGTTTGCCTATCTATTTAAGGGTGAAAAGCGGTGCTACGGCTCAACTTAGTCCCCAAATCTTTCTAAAATGAATGCCAAGAGTGAGAATAAAATTGTGTACCTTGATCTGAATAATGGAAATGAAGGCACTATGCATCTAACTATATCCTCAATAAATAACTTGGCATAATCCTCTGTAGAGTAAGTAATCCTTATAGGTAAGAAGTAAGTTGACTTAGTCATCCTATCCATAATGACCCAAATCTTATCATACTAGTTACGAGACCGCAGAAGGCCTATAATGAAATCCATATTAATAAACTCCTATTTCCACACAAGCAACTCTATCTCTTGAGATATGCCACTGGGTCTCAAGTGCTCAACCTTGACTTGCTGACAAACTATACACTTATCCACGAAGTTAGCCATATCCTTCTTCGTATTGTTACACCAATATATTTCTTTTAAATCATGATACATCATTGTCGAACCTAGATGAAATATATACCTTGACTCATGAGCCTCAGCCAAAATTCTCTCTCGCAGCTATCAATATCAGGAATACACAACCTACCTTGATAACTTATGATACCATCACCACCTATCTCAAAGACCATAACCTTATGATGCCCTATACCATCCTTTATCAGCATAAGAATGGGATCCAAAGCTTGTTTCTCCTCTACCTTATCACCAAGAGAAGATTTAACCTCTTCTTGAACAATCACTCCCCCATCCTCTGAGTCCCAAAAATAAACTCCCAAGTTAGTCAATCAGTGAATAACTTTTACCAATCCTCGTTTCTCCTTATCTACATGAGATAAAGTCCCTATGGGCAACATGCTAAGAGCATCAATAAACACATTAGCTTTACCTGGATGGTAGTGAAGACTCATATCATAGTCTTTTAGCAACTCAATATACCGCCTCAACCAAAGATTCAACTTCTTTTGAGTAAACACATACTACAAGATCCTATGATCTAAATAGATGTCAACATAAACCCCATATAAATAGTAGCGCCAGATCTTTAAAGCAAATACCACAGCCTCAAACTTAATGAACCTTAAGCTCCCTAGAATCATAGGCCACAGCCTTACCATGTTGCATCAAATCACAACCCAGTATTTCATGAAACGCATCACAATAGATAACAAACCCATCAGTACCCTCGAGCAAGGTCAATATTGGCACAGAAGTCAACTTATCATTCAACTTCTCAAAGATACCCTAACAAGTATTGAACCATAAGAACTTCACCTTTTTCTGAATCAACTTGGAGCAGCAATAAAAGAGAAACTCTCAACAAACATCCTATAATACTCAGCCAAGCCTAAAAAACTTTAAATTTCGGTTGGAGTCACGGGTGTAGGCCACCTCTTAACCTCCTCAACTTTCTATGGATCCCTCTTGATCCCTTCGCTAGAAAAAACATGCCTAAGAAAAGTCACAGCATCCAACCAAAACTCACACTTTGAAAACTTAGCGTAGAACCTTTGATCCTTAAGGGTCTGCAACACGATTCTAAGGTGATTTGCATAATCCTCCCTAGTCTTAGAATAAACAAAAATATCATTAATAAAGATAATAACAAATAAGTCCAAAAATTGCCTGAAAACCCAATTAATAAGATCCATAAAAGAAACAGTAGCATTAGTTAAATCGAATGACATAACCAAAAATTCATAGTGAACATACTAGGTTCGAAAACTAGTCTTGGGAATATCACCCTCCCTTATTTTCAACTAATGATAGTTCGAACGGAGATCAATCTTAGAAAAACATCTAGAGCCCTAAAGTTGGTCAAAGTGATCATCTATCCTAGAAAGAGGATATTTATTCTTCACCATCACCTTATTCAACTGTCGATAGTTTATGCACATCTGAAAAGACCCATCTTTCTTACACACGAAAAGCATCGGAGCACCCAACCAAAAATGTTAGGATGAATGAAGCCTTTATCAAGAAGATCCTTTAATAGCTTCTTTAGCTCTTTTAAATCAGTCGAAGCCATTTTGTAAGGAGAGATGGAAATAGGATGGGTATCTGGCAGAAGATTAATGCCAAAGTCTATTTTCCTGTTGGGAGGAATACTAGGAAGATCATCAAGAAATTCATTAACTATGAGGACCTATTATAAATATGGAACCTCAAAACTAGAATCCTTAACCCAAACTAAATGATAGAGACACCTATTAGAAATCAACCTTCGAGTTCTAAGATAAGAAATAAACCTCCCTTAGGCTACCTGGTATAGGCTACCTCTTAACCGCCTCAACTTTTTATGGATCCACCTTGATCCCTTTGCTAGAAACAACATGTCCAAGGAAAGTCACAGCATCCAATAAAAACTCACACTTTGAAAACTAACCGTACAAACTTTAATCCTTAAGGGTCTGCAACACGACTTAGAGGTGATTTATATGATCCTCCTTACTCTTAGAATACACCAAAATATAATCAATGAAGACAATAACAAACAAGTCCAAAAATTGCCTAAAAACTCAATTCATAAGATCCATAAAAGCAGTCAGAGCATTAGTCGAACCGAATGACTTAATCAAAAACTCATAGTGACCATATCAAGTTTGAAAAATAGTCTTGGGAATATTACCCTCCCTAATTTTCAACTGATGATAGCCCGAATGGAGATCATTCTTAGGAAATCATCTAGCACCCTAAAGCAGGTCAATGAGATCATTTATCCTAGAAAGAGGATACTTATTCTTCACCATCACCTTATTCACCTATCGATAGTCTATGCATATCCGTAGAGACCCATTTTTTTATGCATGAAAAGCATCAGAGCACCCCATAGAGAAACACTAGGACGGCTGAAGCCTTATTAAAAAGACCCTTTAATTGATCCTTTAACTTAGTCGGAGCCATTCTATAAGGAGGGATGGAAATATGATGAGTATCTGGTAGAAGATCAATCCTAAAATCTATTTCCCTTACCAGAAAGATCTTCAGCAAATACTTTGGGAAATTTATTAACTACGAGGACAGATTATAAAGAGAAAAGCTCAAACCTAGAATCCTTAACCCAAACCAAATGATATAGGCACACCTTGGAAATCAACCTCTAGTCTCTAAGATAAGAAATAAACCTCTCTTTAGGAACTAAGGAATTTCACTCCCATTAAATTACCACTTTATTAGGAAATTGGAAGCTGACTTTTTGAGTCCTACAATCCAAAGAAGCGTAGCATGAATGAAGCCAATCAATCCCTAAGATTACATCGAAGTCTATCACATCAACCTCTACCAAATCCACCAAGGTCTCCCTATGAAAGATAGACACCACACAACCCAAATAATTCTTCTAGCAACTACAAAATCACTTATCGGAGTGGAAACAAAAAAAGGGTTAAAAATTATTTCAGGACCAAAACCAAAGTGCACAACAATATAAATGGTCACATAAGAGAGGGTAAACACCGGGTCAAGTGAACAATACACATTAGAAGAGAAGAGTTGTAATGTACCAGTAAAAACATCAAGAGATGCCTTGAATTCTTGATGAGTGGCAAGAGCATAAAGATGACTTAGGTCAGTGCCACTGCCAGAAGTAGCACCGTTTAGTGTGGAAGCCAAAGAAGTGGCGACCAAAAAATTATTAGCCCAGCGGATACCTTAGTCGTAGGGCAATCCCGCTGCATGTAAGCAAGCTGACCACAGTTAAAGCATTGATTTCTACCCTCATCATAATAATTCAGGTGAAGCTGACTGCAAAATCTACAAGGAGGATAAGATGGGGATGACTAGGGTTCACTAGACTAATACCGGGCACCCTGTGCCTTAAGACCACTACTGGTCAGAAAATGACGATCACCAGACTGATTTGAATAAGAAGCACTAGCCAAAGAATATGAACCAGAATTTCCAAGAAGCACTAGCCAAAGAATATGAACCAGAATTTCCCAAAGTCTTTTTTTTGCGCCACTATCTACCATCTCTTCCGCTATTTTGTAGACCCCACCCTGCTTTGAATATCTGAACTTCTTGTTTTGCCTTTCTCCCATCTCTACCAGTCCAGCGACGCGCAATTGACGCGTCGCATCGATAACTCAAAACAGAATAGTAAATCAGCGCGGATAAAGAACAAGACATTGTCCTATTTTGAATCAAAAGCGGCACGCAGATCAAGGACACTTAGTGGAATCTTTGCAATTCCATTTTCAAATTGGATTATTATTATTATTATTATTATTATTATTATTATTATTATTATTATTATTATTATTATTATTATTATTATTAAAAGGACAAGTGGACAGCTGCCTGGTCAATTTTGAACTTGAAAAAAAATATACCTGGACACGCTATTGTATGCTAGAACTGTTTTTGGGAGAAAAATACGGAGGGGGTTACACGATTTATTAGGTTTTAATCTTATTTTTAGTTTTAAATTTTTCATATCGTGTATTCAATTATTTGGATTGTGATTATGAATATTAGTGGCTAAAAATCTCATTTTCGGGATTAAAGCCAAGAACATAAGTACTATTATTTTGGATTAAATTCGTTAATTTTGCTTATCATATTTTTTTGTTTGTTTATTGTTATTTTTATTATTTTACGGATTGATCACCCATAAAATACATATATTTTCAACCTTTTGATCTTGGGAGTGGGAATAGGGAGATAGAACATGGGAATTAAAAAAAGTTTGGGTTTTAATTCTTTTATAAAATAAAGAATTAAACTTAGCGTCTACGACAGGTATTTACTTAGTTGTTTTACTTGATTAATACGTAGGATGATAGCTTTAATTCACTTAATTGGATTATTACATCCCGCTCAACGATGTAGTTGTAATATCCACATTAGAAAAAAGATTATAGGTTGGGAAACCATGATCATGCAATTAACCCTACGAATCAACAATTAAGATAAGCAAATTAGCGGATGAGATTCAATAACATAGTATGATTGTTCGGAGTGCTTTAACCCTGAGCTTTTCACTATTGATTATTCCAAGAATTTATTTTTCCGTATTAGTTATTTTATTTTTAATTTATAAAATAATTTAAAATTCTTTTTTTAGTTACTTTTGCACTAAATTAATCTAGACGGTGCTAAAATTAAATCGTTGCCAAATCAAGTCTTTGTGGGATCTATTCGGCTTTCTTGAAGGCCACTATATTACTTGGTAGACCACGTACACTTGCGTGTGTGCTTGGGCGCTGTCAAGTTTTTGGCGTCATTGTCGAGGACTTGTAAGTAGGCAACTATCTTATTTTTAGTTTAATTACATTGAGTTGTAAATAGTTTAGTTTTTTTAGTTTCTTTTATTTCTATTTTTCTCACACTCTTCTTGAGATGTCAGTCTTGGATAGATGGTTTTCGAGGGATGATGATTCTTGTTATTTTTGTGGAGGATCCCACCATGAGGCTTTTTATCTAGATTTTGATCCAAGTATTTGGAGGGGCCCTATTTGTTTTCAACCTGTGGAGCAACCCATAAGTTGGTGTGTGATTTATTACAGTCTGTATCACTCTGCAGATATGTGTATTTTTAATCCTAATTCAGTCATGTTTGCGAGGAATGCTCAACAGATAACTAAGGAGGTAGATGCATAGTTGACCTTTCAACCGATTGTAGATGAAGTAGATGATAATTCGAGGAAGTCTGAGTACTCGAAAACTAAATTTGTCGAACAGGTTGAGGAGATACCACTATCACCATGTCTACAGTGGCTAAGCAAAGATAAATATAAGAAAGATATTAGCCAATTTGTGGTACAACTGTCACCATGTCTACAGTGGCTAAGCAAAGAAAAATATGAGGAGGACATTATCCAATTTATGGAGCAAACACAAGAATCACAGTCACTCGATTCTCATCTTTATCTTGAGACTGAAAGTGAGAAGGTGAATAAAAGTGAGTGCATAGTAGAGAGTGTAAATTTTGAAGTAGGATTGGTTGGGCCTCATTCAAAGCACTTTTCTATATTATGTTTAGATGATGTCTTGTCTATGGAATCACTTAAAATAGTGGAATAGTGTGAAGATGAGGAACAAGAATCTGATATTCTTGATTTTACACCGACAAGCAACATAAAAACACACCTCACTTCAAGGACGAGTGGTTCCTCATGCATATTCTATTACTCAGTTTATTAATATTTGTACGACCACCTATGAGCTAGACAAAAAGATGGATGTGATGTTAGGGTGAAATTTATATTCTCAAGGTGGAGAAAAAAACATGATTAGATCGTGCCGAGACATTAAATTAGGCGCTTCTTGGGAGGCAACCCAAGTTAAGGTATATTTTTTTTTTTAGTTTTTATTTTTTATTTCACGTAGTTTTATTTTTGATTGAGTCACAGGTTAATCGAAAATCTGAGTACCGAAAACCTGAGCTAAGAGCATGGCAAAGATTGAGTGTGGGGTCCCATGGATCGCTTTTATATGTGAAAATGCATCTAGCTAGGCCTAGAGGCCTCAGGAAGATTTCTATCTTTTTACTTTTAAATTCACTTTTGGGACAAAGTAAATTTTTAAATGTGGGGTGGAAAATTTCTCAAATTTTGACTCAATTTTTAAAAAAATTTAGGTTAGGAATAAGTGAGATATTCTTGTTGGGGATATTTTTTATTACATGGTGCAAGTAATTTTGTTTAGCAAATGCATGTTGAATGAGTGAATTGCTACTTTTGAGACTCCTAGGCTCATGTTTTTTACTCTTGTATTTGTTGGCTTAATTTTGAATTCGTGCTATTATTTGGTTGGGAGCCTATGATGATCCTATTGAGTTGAGCATGTGTCATTTATGATGTGAGTACTTTTGTATATTCCTTATTGCATATGATATCTTGAACTTGCCCGATGTGTGTGTGAAGCAAAATAAAGAATGTGGGTTTAGGAGATGATTTAGGCATTTCTGTGATAACCTTGTTCTATACCTTCTTTTTGAACTACCATTGTGCATTATCCTAGTTAACCCCCATTGAACCTTTGCTTTTTCTTTGAAAACCTCATTTGTAGCTTAATCCCTTCTTTGATAGACCATAATTTGATCCAAAAAGCTCCTAAATACTTTAATGGAAAAATTTTGAATTAGTAAGGAGTTGATAAATTGAAGAAGAAAAGGGTGAATTTGATGCCCCAAGGTAATAGTTATTGGTGTTTATAATTGATAAGTGGTGGATTGATGTGGTATAAATGATGTTAGAAATATTGTCATGGTAGAAAAAAATGAGAAAAATTGATTTTTGTGATAGTAAACTACACGTCCACCAAGGGTTTTGTGAAAATGCTTAAAAGAGATTGGGAAAAAAATAAATGGAGTAGATAAAAAAAGTGTAATTTGGTTGTTGGAGAGTGATTTTTAATGATTAATGTAGTGTATTAAAGTTCTTAGAGAGGTTAGTCACTATTCCTAAGTAGTTCCTACCCGCCCCTTAGCCTATATTACAACCCGAAAAAATCCTAATTGATCTTAAGTTTTAAATTTGACTATTAGTGGAGAATTACACTAAGGGAAAACCTTGGTTCATTGTGTGTAACTTGTGAAATCTTTGTGAGAGTGAGCGTAATTTGATTCTTGTACCCATTATATTATAACTTGCATTATTGTGAGTGATTATGGATAACTCTCTTGTGGTGAGGGGCACATGTTTGATGAATGTGGGTGATTTGTATGATGTCCTTGATTGAGCAATAAGCACGAGTTTGCCAATTGGGTGAGTCAATTCTTAAGTG
Source organism: Capsicum baccatum var. pendulum (assembly GCA_030864225.1). Classification (NCBI taxonomy): domain Eukaryota; kingdom Viridiplantae; phylum Streptophyta; class Magnoliopsida; order Solanales; family Solanaceae; genus Capsicum; species Capsicum baccatum. The sequence continues at coordinate 89,515,083 of CM061560.1, read as the reverse complement.
TCTTTATTTTAGAAGTGTAGCGTCACATCAGCTTTTTTATGCTTAAACTGAGAGTTGTTCGAGGATGAACAAGAATTTTAAGTGTGGGATGATGATCTGAGGTGATTTTATACACTTCGGTATCATTATTCTAGATTATTTGGCCTTATTTTGAGAGCAATTTGTGTGTTTAACGTGTTCATATTGATATAAATAATCATTTAAGTGTCCAAGTGCGTGATTACAATGTCCAAAGTATTTTTTCAATATGTTTGTGCTTAATTGAGTAATTTAGAGTTCAACCCGAAAAACTAGTTTTACTAGCTTGAGCTAGGTGTGTGTCTAGTTGGTCTCGGTTAAGGGTGTCAAGTGGGCCAGCCCGACCCGACCCGACCCGACCCGGCCCTAGTACCTAACCCAGCCCGATTTGACCCAGCCCGGTAAGCCCTAGGGCTTTAGGGTTTTGGGTCCCGGGCCGATTATTTTGTTAAAATAGGCCCGGCTAACCCGGCCCGGACCAAGCCCAGTCCAGGCCCGTCGGTTAACCAGCCCGGCCCGGCCCAGAAAATTTTTAAAAAAAAAGATATTTTGGATTTTGGGCCCATTTATTAAAAAAAAAAAAAATTTAAAAATATTTTTTAATCCCAAAAAAAATCTATAAATACCCTACAACTTCAAATCATTTTTCACACAATTTTTTCCTCTCTCAAATCTCATTCTCTCTCAAATCTCAACTCTAAATTCTCAAATATTCAATATATTTGATTTCTTAAAGTGTTCACTTTAATTTTTTAATTTTTCGTTTACAAAGTACGAGCGGAAGTTTCTAAAGTCGCAATCTTTGGATACTTCCAAAATTTGGTATTGTCGTTCCATCTCTTACGTTTAATTTTATTTATTGTATTAATTGTTTAATATTTAATTTTATTATATTTGTGTATTTTGAATATTTTTAGTTTAATTTAATTTATATTATGGATAAATTAAGAAACCTGGCTACTAAAGGTGTTAAAAAATTTTATCCCGAAAGCGGTAGTGGTAGTAAAAAGCGAATTACTAGCGGTAGAGGTAGTTCAAGTAGTAGATATACCCGTGTTCCTTCGCCTCCGGTACCGCTTGGTACACCTTTTGAGGAATAAATAGGTGTAGGTGCTCACGATATGGATTATGTAGAAGCTCAGGAAAATTACGGTATAGAAGAAGAAAATGAAGTAGATGCGGTTAATTTAGACGAAGATAATGAAAATATTGCTGAGACACCCGCAGTAGGATATCTAACGTTAGATATGAATCAGTTAATCTCCCTTCCCGTCCTCCCAGTGCCCCAAAACCTCGTAAAAGAACTAGTATTGTATGGCAATTTTTTGAACGTATATTAGATATTAAGGTTCAATGCAATATTTGTCAACAAATATATAAGCATAGAAGTGGAGGCAAGCAAGGGGGTACGGGTACGTTAATGAGACATGTAGCTGAAGATCACAAAAGAGAGTTAAATATTGCAAAAGGTGGTGGGGATGTTGGTGGGTCAACGCAAACTAGAATGGACCCAACAACCGGTCACGTAGCGAAGAAGTATAGTAAATTGAGGGACAGGGAAGAAATAGCTAAAATGGTAGCTGTGGGTTGTTTGGCTTTTAGTTTTCCTTCTTCTGATGCCTTTATTAGTTATATACAAGCAATTTACAATCCTATGTTTAATGGTATTTCTAGAACTACTTGTCAGTCTGATCTTTTTAGACTCCATTCACAATATTATTTTTATTTATCAATATTGTTAAAAAATATTCAATGTAGATTGTCCCTAACATCTGATCTTGGTCGTGTTGTGAATAAAAATGATTATTTAACTGTTACTTGACATTGGATGGATAGTAATTTCGTGATGCAAAAACGTATTCTTGCTTTTTTATATGATAAAGATCGTAAACATACTGGACAATTTATTGTTGATTCTATTGTTAAAATTGTCGGATATTATGGTATCAAAAATAAAATTTTATGTATTGCTTTTGATAATGCTTCTAACAACAAGACTGCTATAACAAAAATAAAATCTACGCTATCTCTGCCCTCGCCTGAAATTTTTCATATCAAGTGTGCATTTCATATATATAATTTAATTGTAAAAGATGGTCTTGACTTTTTTGAGCTTTATATTGAAAAAATTCGTCTTGCCGTTGGTTTTATTCAAGGAAATACTCGTAGATCGAGAATTAGAGAATTTAAAGTTAAATGTCAAGAAAATGAACTTACACCGATTTTGATGCCTAAGGAAATTGATACTAGATGGAATTCTACGTATGAATTTTTAAAAACTTATTATAAATATAGAATTCCTATTACACTAGCTTTTAATCAACATTGCGGTTCATTTGCTGATTCTGCTGATTGCATGCTACATAATTCTGATTGGGTTGTAATTAATGATCTTGGTAAGTTTTTAGAAAAATTTTATGTAGCTACGGTTTAATTTTTCGGTGCTTATTATCCTACTATTTGTAATATTTTGGCATATATAGCCGATATTTCCGGTTTGCTCAAAAAATATAAAAATAAAGAAGGTTATAAAGAAGCTGTTGGCGCTATGTGTATGAAATTTTAAAAATATTTTTTCCCGATTCCCCCTATTTACTTGGTTGGTGCTATGCTAAATCCGTGCATGAAATATAATCATATGTGTCACTTTAGTACTCTTATTTATACTAACTTAGAAATAAATACTAACCATGATTCTGAACAAGTACAACCTGATTTGTGGACGGCTACGGCTTATGCAAAGGATTACATAGAAAAATTATATAATCACTATGCTGATTTATTTGATTTAGCCGTACCTACAAATATCACTCCAACTGTCGCTCCTCATCCTCCCGAGGAGCCATCATCTTCTAAAAGGCCGGCACATAGTGGTTTTCCTGATTCGTTTTATGATTTAAATTGTTGAAACAGTGTTGATGAGAGAACTTACACATCAACTTATCGGGAAGAGCTGAAATATTATCTTCGGACGGCACCAGAGGATCGCAGACGACGGATCAACACGTTCGATTGGTGGAGGAGTAATGAAACACAATATCCTGTGCTTTCAAGATTAGCTAGAGATATCTTGAATGTTCCAGTGTCAACCGTTGCATCAGAGAACGCCTTTAGTCAGGGACGACAGCAGCTTGGAGACAACCGACACTCATTGGGAAGCAATGCAATGAATGTTCTAGTTTGCCTCAGAGATTGGATTAGAGCGGAAAGAAGAAACCAAGGAATGGAACCGGAGCCGAACGACGAGCTGAAACTTGAAGAAATTATGACTTCACGGGAGAACTCAGCAGAATCAAGTCCAATGCATGGTTTTGCCCCCGTTGACTTCGACTATCCTATGCAAGTTCCCATTAATATTAACATGAATGAGTTGGAAAAAATGATGCATAATTTATAGATTTTTCATTCATGTAAATTATAAATTTTGGATCATTTTGCAATCAATAAAATTTCCCAAATTCATTCACTCCTTAGTCCTTGTTTTTTATTTTTTTCATTTCACAATTTAAAATTTTAAATTGAATTTCTAGTTTTCTACTTTAAATTAAAAAATTACTTCTAATATATTATTAATTTACTACCAAATATTATTAATTTATTATATTAAGTAGCATATGTTTTGTATATTTGTGCATATATCTTCTATAGAAGTGTATATTTAACGTATACATGTGTATATGTTTTATAAATTAGTATATAAGTATATCTATATATATTGTAATGTATATATAATGTAGTATATTTTATAAGTAGTAGTATATATACATTGAATGGTGCATATACACGTGTATATATCTTCTATAGAAGTGTATATTTAATGTATACATGTGTATATATTTTATAAATTAGTACATAAGTATATCTATATATATTGTAATGTATATATAATGTAGTATATTTTATAAGTAGTAGTATATATACATTGAATGGTGCGTATACATAGAATAGAGTGTATATATATGAATAGATCTTCTATAGACATGTATATTTAACGTATACATGTGTATATGTTTTATAAATTAGTATATAACTATACAAATATATATTGTAATGTATATATATTATAGTATACTTCATTCAAAGTATTACATATACATAGAATAGAGTGTATATATGTGAATGGATCTTCTATAGACGTGTATATTTAACGTATACATGTGTATATATTTTATAAATTAGTATATAACTATACAAATATATATTGTAATGTATATATATTGTAGTATATCTCATTTAGAGTATTACACATACATAGAATAGAGTGTATATATGTGAATAGATCTTCTATAAACGTGTATATTTAACGTATACATGTGTATATGTTTCATAAATTAGTATATAACTATACAAATATATATTGTAATGTATATATATTATATTATATTTGATTTAAAGTATTACATATACATAGAATAGTGTGTATATATGGGAATAGATCTTCTATAGACGTGTATATTTAACGTATACATTACTTTATGTTTTATAAATTAGTATATATATTGTAGTATATACGTTTTTTAAAGTAGTACATATATATTGAATGGTGCGTATATATGTGTATATATCTTCTATAGACGTATATCTTTAAAGTATACAAGTGTATATGTTTTATAAATTAGTATGTAACTATATATATATATATATATATATATATATATGTATATGTATATTGTAGTATATATTTTATTTAAAGTAGTACATATATATTAAATGGTGCATATATATGTGTATATATCTTCTAAAGTAGTATATATTTAACGTATACATGTGTATTTGTTTTATAAATTAGTATATATATATATATATATATATATATATATATATATATATATATATATTGTAGTGTATATATATATTATACTATTATAGCATATGTTTTATTTATAGTAGTACGTATAGTCATATATAATTATATATTGAATGGTACGTATATATGTGTAATTATTTATATATTTTTCTAAAAATATATATTGTATATTTGAGTGTATATAGTGTATATTGGAGTGTATATAGTGTATATTGGATTATTTATTTATTTTTTAAACGGGTTTGATCAATTTTTAACCGGGTTTGATCGGGTTTTGGTGGGTTTGACCGGGTTGGGTTAAGTGGGCCGGGTGGGTTTTAATTTTTTTACTGTTTGGCCCGGCCTGGCCCGGATAACATCAAACCCGGCCCGTAACCGGCCCTCAACCTAGTTAAAATGGAAGAGCCGATTTTGGGTTGGCCCGGCCCGGCCCGTTTGACACCCCTAGTCTCGGTGTATTCTAATGTATTTAATTTATTCCAAATATTTTTAATGGTGCAATTTTCTGTCGAATAACTTATTTGTAATGTGCAAAATCTAATTTAATTAAGTCAAGAGTCGAAATAATAAGTGTAAAATCATTGCGAATTTGTCTTATCTTAGCTCTTGTTTTGATTTATTATTGAGAATATTGTGTTGTTTAAATCTTGAATGTGTGGTGTATGATATTTTAGGAGGCTTTGTGAGGTGAATATGGTGATATATTATTGATAAAGAGGCCGAAAATTCATTGAAAATACACTACAAAAGGCATAGACAAAAGACAAGACGTTCAACACTTGACTAAAATTTTAAATGTATATTCCAGAGAGTTGACGTGAAGACAACGCGTTGCGTCGATATTCCCATTGCTACCAGTACAGCGACGCGCAGTTGACGCGTCACGTCGATAACTCAAAACAGAATAGTAAATCAGCGCCGACAAAGAACAGGACATTGTCCTATTTTGAATTAAAAGTGGCACTCAGATCAAGGTTAGTGGAATCTTTGCAATTCTATTTTCAAATTGGATTATTATTATTATTATATTAAAAGGACAAGTGGACAGCTTGACTACAAGATTATTAAGGCTGGGTCAATTTTCAACTTGAGAAAAAAAATACCTGGACACGCTATTGTACGCTGGAACTGTTTTGGGGAGAAAAATAGGGAGCTGGCTACACGATTTATTAGGTTTTAATTTAATTTTTAGTTTTTAATTTTTTATATCATGTATTCAATTATTTGTATCGTAATTATGAATATTAGTGTCTAAAATCCTCTTTTTCAGAGTTAAAGCCAAGAACATGAGTACTATTGTTTTGGATTAAATTCGTTAATTTTATTTATCATATTTGATTATTTGTTTATTCTTCTTTTAATTATTTTATAGATTGATCACCCATAAAATACATATATTGTTGACCTTTTGATCTCGAGAGAGGGAATAGGGAGATAGAACATGAGAATAAACAAAGTTTGGGTTTTTATTCTTTTATAAAATAAAGAATTAAACTTAGCTTTTAGGACAGTGATATACTTAGATGCTTTACTTGATTCATACTTAGGGTGATAGCTTTAATTCACTTAATTGGATTATTACATCTTCGCTCAACGATGTAATTGTAATATCCACATTAGGTAAAAGATTATAAGTTGGGAAACCATGATCATGCAACTAACCTTACGAATCCACAACCAAGAAAAGCAAATTAGTGGATGAGATTCAATAACATAGTATGATCATTCGGAGTGCTTTAACCCTGGACTTTTATCCATGGATTGTTCCAAGAATTTATTTTACTGCGTTATTTATTTTATTTTTAATTAACAAAATAATTCAAAAAAAATTTTTTGTTACTTTTGCACTAAATTAATCTAGACGGTGAACTAAAATTAAATTGTTGTCAAATCAAGTCTCTGTGGGATAGATAGTCGGCTTTCTTGAAGACCACTATATTACTTGGTAGACTATGTACACTTGCGTGCACGCTTGGGCGCTGTCATGAGACAATTGATGGAACTTCAGGGCATACTCATCCAAACTCATTCTTCCTTTCCTCAAGTTTAAAAATTCTTCGGCATTAGCTTCCCTCAACTCCTTAGGAAAGAAACGATCAAGAAAAGCACCAGAGAAATCCTCCCATATTTCATGCTTAGTGTCATCTCCCCTCGAATGCTCTCACTTCTCACACCACTGATATGCAACATCCTTCAGATGATATGCTGCAAACTCTGCACTCTTTACATCAGTTGCATGGATTACCCTAAAGATATTCTCCATCTCATTAATAAACCTTTGAGGATCCTCTTCAACCTTAGAGACAGTGAAGGTTGGGGGATTTATCTTCATAAATTGACCAACTCAAGTAACCTCAGATCAAACCACAGCAGAACAAATAGGAAAAGACTGATGATACTAACATGCCACCAATTGGGTAAGCAGATGAATGGACCGATGAAACTTCAAATTAGAAATATCCCTTTTTGGAGATTGAGCATGAGTGTCACCAACTAGAGAGGGACTAGTGGGAACTAGTGGAACCCCCGGTGGAGCAACACAATCAGGAGCAGGGACCCTAGACTAGGTCTGTACTCCATAAATAAGGCGAGTCCTTTTCATATTCCCTTCGGGTAGGGAAGAGATTCCGACAAAGTTTCTATGAACATCAAATCTTCGAGGAGGCATGATCTAAAATGTGAACAACCAGGAGTTAGAGAAATTCCATGACCCTAGACTCTATAGACCAAACTAGAACACAAGAAAGGAAAACATTCATAAATGTCTTGTAGCCTCCCCCTTATAAGTGTGGTGTGCTACACACCCATAAAAAGGACTATACACAATACCTCTTTATGGACACCCAACGACCTTGAACCTATGCTCTGATACCAAGCTTGTCATAACTTGACCCCGGTCCTAGCCATGACAGGCATCTCAAGCCTACTATGTGCCAGAGACTACCACCAGAGCTTGTCCAATCAAAACATAATCCAAATAATAAGAAGCAAAAGACAACTAGAGAATAATGATAAAATAGTTAATGTAACTCAAGAATAAGATTAAAAAGTCAACAACACTATCCAACCTACACATGTCTACAAAAATCTCTAAACCAATCTGAATATCAAACTAGGTCGGTACATGCCCTCGACCATGACAGTGACAATGAAGATGATAATGTTAATGTGAATTCTTCAATTCTAAAATATGAAAAACAAACCAATGGAATGAATAATCTTTTCAGAGGAAAGAAGCTCACTACTTCACCGTGAACCAATCGATGAACAGGACCACCTAACGCTGCACAGGGGTAAAGAAAGTATCTTCAAACCTTACATTATGAAACAATGTAACTTCCTAGGAAGGTTAGAGAGGTTAATGCTAGAATATTACTCGGGAGAGGGATAAAATAATGCCATTTCAAAATCAAGACCAAACTCAGTGTATATTTTCACATACATGAATACATATTTATAAGGTGTTGGGATAAGGAACAAGGTTTAAAATGAGATTTAAAACCATTAATATGGATTGTGTAGCTCTAACCAACCTAAAAACACCCACGGGTTATATGGTATTGGCTGCCCCACTGGAAGTGCCCCAGTGAGTGTTAGCCACACGAGTTGGAGAAATCCAAAGAAGGTCTAGGGAATCCATGATCCCATCCATTCCATATATATATATATATATATATAAAATGTGAACTATGCATACGGCCTCCACGCTAACAAATGTGGTTTCCAGTATCGGTCCCTCTGGGACCTCCACCTTCAATGGTAACCTAAACAACCCTCTTTAAGCCCAATTATATATTTACACATAACCCATCCATTTAACCAAGGTGTCATCCATTTAGGTATTTACCAAATGGTATCGTCATACCAATTAATTATGCTTGCAAGCTAATTCCATTATGCCAAAAAAAAACAAATTAGCCATAAGACTCCAAAGATCCAATTCAAAATTAATTCATGGCCACCAAGGACATTCAAAACCATTTATATTCCATTATCATTTTTATGTAATGCAATAGTTTCAAAAGTGGCTAAATTATGCATATAGCCATATTTCAAAGCCAATCTCATAAAGTTGGTTGAGGTTATTACCAATTTTAATACCAAAATCCATACGTTTGGGGAAATACACGACCCCCATTCTATTTACCCTGCCCATGCACCCAATGACTTCTAAAATCCATCAATAAAGCATAAACAAATGGATGGAAACCATGGAAATAACATTTAAACAATAACCATCAAAATCTCTTAGCCTATATGCAATGATAAAATATAAGTTTAAGGAAGAGATACATGCCTTAAAACACCAAGAATTTAGAGAAGAAACCACTCTTTGAGCCCTAGATGTCAAGGGTTTTAAGTCATGGGAATAGTGTAAAGAAAGAGAAAACCAAATTACTCTTAATAAAAACATGCAGAAAAATAACTCCCAGTCGCTACGGGTCAAGTAATGACTTATGGTTAGTAGTCATGAGTCATAGTCTGGGCAGTGACTCAAGTATAACTCAATGGTTTGGTCACAAATCCCACCCTATGACCCATGACCAGACCTCACGACTCGTGGGGTCCTAGTCATGATCAAGATAGAAATATGGGTAATCCTCACTGGTTAGACTATGATAGGTATAATGCGACTCTTAAGAAGTCCTGATAACTCATCACCTGAGTCGTACCCTAAGCAATGAGCTCAAATCACAAGGAAAAATTTAGAGTCCATAACTTGGGGTATTACAAAAATTGATAGTCCAAGGGTTCTCTATAAGCCGCTCCATATCTAACATTGATTATATGTAGGATTACCTGAAGGCTGGAAATTTATAGGTCATCTATAGTACATATTATATACAAGGTCGGATAATGTGCATGATTACCCAATGTCTGGTATTTTGAGGAATATCTGTAAGCGATCTCTTATCCAAAGTCAAATGTATATGATATTACCCAAGAAATGGTGATTTAAGGGATGTGTTTAAGATACCTCATATCCAATATCGAATGATGTGCAAGATTGCAAGAAGGTTGTCAGTTCCAGAAATATCAATAAGATATACCAATGCAAAAGATTTGTGAAACTTATGTGAGGCCATATGCAAAGGATTATCATGGGTATCTAATAGGGCTAACATAAAAGTTTATCATTAGTAGCCGAAAAGGTTACCTTATCAAAATAAAGAGATCACAACAGTAGGTTTTATCGACCGTTCTACCCAAAACATCATAGGTGGTCGAGAAAGACATCTATAAAAAATATAAAGGCTTATTACGTCTATTCTATTGTGGAAACTGTAATCCTCTAATAGAGGGACAAGAAAGTATAACATTATTTTGCAAAAAACAACCCACGTAAATGTATGTGAAAGAAATATCTATCCTTCATGGATTACATTTTCTACTAATACTTTGTTTCAAGATGTTGTCTAGTTCATCCAAGAAGGATGAAAATTTATAACCAAAGCCACAGGTGTGGACGACTCCAAAAAAGATGTAACATAACATAAAACTTTTTCTCAGTAGTGAACTAGGACATAGTCCGAAGAGAAGTACTTAAACTCTTTGTATGTGAGCTGAAGGACAACTTCCACTGCCTTTAAATCACACCCTATTAGAAGGCATATGGGTATTTCAAGATATTTTTTGTTTTAGCTTTGCATTTAGAGTATTTCTAAATCATACTGGAGGAAATCTTTCATTTCTTTAAATTCGAGTGTCATACACCAAGAGATATGGGGATTATGCCCATGTAGCTCATATTTACATATGTGAGGGACCAACATTTTTTAATTGATATAATTATAAACCTCTAGTCCCTAGTTCAACTATTCGTCACACATTATGAGCCAAAGATCGTTTGAGCACAAAAGACTACTTTTTACATCGATTGAGTTGAACTATAGGTCATATGATTTCCTGAGTCTCAAGGATATGTAGACTAAGATCTATGTGGAAAACTCGACTACATTCCAGTCTCTCCCCAGTCCTCTTATTCCCCAGCTTTCTGATTTCAACAAATTCAAAAATTGGGATAGCTTGTGAATTCTTTAAAAATCGTGCTTAAAAGTCAAGCTATATGAAATACGAGCAGCCTGAATTCTCATGCAACCTGATATATATAGGAAACCCTAATACCAAGGTACATTTGTTAATCCGCAAAAATAATGCAAAAACCAACCTCCTTCGAGAAACAAATTGACGGTCAAATAAAATTAGGAACATTAAACTCCTTTTGTCCAGGATTACTTGCATCTACCCTGACCAAAAGGAGGGGCAGTTGTTGATAACTAATTTTTTTCATCCATGACTTGGTTTGATTCTGAGTTTCTTCGATTTTAAATAAAATTAAAATATTTATTTTATCCAAAAAAAATGTTTTCTAAAATATCAATTTGGGTTGATTTTTGCATCTAAATGATGAATACATTTCCTTAATTATGTATACGAGATCACCTAATTTGGTTACTTAAATAATTATTTTATCAAAAATTAAATCAAGAACTGTCTAAAAAAATTAATTCAAATGGGTAAATTTTGATTTTAAGCATATTTTTGTCGTTAAAATAAATTATTCAGAAAAATAATTATTTGATTTTTGTAAAACCAAGAAACTCAAGATTAAATCGATACTTAATTCATATCAGATTTTATTTTAATTTTGCCAATTTATTGAATTTGATCATAATTGAAGTCAATTTGGCCAAAATTGCAAGACAATTGCCAATTAATTTTCAATGTGGTTAAAATTTAAATAAAATTGATTTAGATTCTAACCCATGGTTATTTTCTAAACTATCCTAATTTCTACCCCAACCCCTTCTTAATTTTGGACTTGCCCCAGCAACCCACCAACAAACAATAATAATAGCAGCCCATCAGGCCCAATGCGATTCACCACCATCACCAACAATACTATTCACCAACAGCCTAACAAACTGACTTAGCCTACTCCCAACAGTCAATACTCGATCCATCCTTGCCCTTTCTTTATCCATATATCGCGTACAGTACAAAACAATGACAAATAATAACAAAAATGACATCGACCCCCAAAACCCTAGCCCCCTCCATTTTTAATTTTACCCTCTTTATACAGCCATCTATGGCTAAAAAAATTGGACGCTTTCATTATCTTCAATCTATTCTCACCATTTTCAGCAAAAAATTAACTCTCATTTTTAAATAACAAAGGCAACGTCTATCTAACGGGTAACATCTCATACCTACACTGGCTACGTAGTTCTGAAACTTAGGGATTGCTTCTAGGGATGTCAGTCCTATCTAGCAGGTGAGCCCCCATCCCTAGGTTCACTCGGTGTTGAATCCTACTCCCAACTGGAAGACACTGAACTGCTTACTAATTTATACTAGGCTTGACTGAGCTATTACTGATCGTACTTGTTTGACTGAGCTAAACTTAATTCACTAAGTTTCGTTGACTGGCGGAATATTACTAAGTTCTGAATGGATTACTGAACTGAAGCTGGAATGCTACTGATACTGAGATTACTGAGATTTCCTAAGTTCTGTAACTATCTAAGTTCTACTGAGTTCTGTAACTGACTGAGAGTACTACTAATCATGGCATGACTGAGATTATCATGAAACTGACACTGTCTCTAGACAAATAGCTAATTTTTCCGGTATAAATACCCCCAAGACTCGATAACATAAATAATACAAGATAGGATAACTCATACATAACATGGCAATAGGCTATCAGTCACAACACAATCAATGAGGCATCTCTTTAAGCACTTAGAAGTCTTAAACATGTAATGTATAGGGAGTGCATACTATTACCTCATAATTCATTCAATAAGAAATGCACATGAGTAGGAATGCATGCAACATATCATAATTCATTCACTAAGGCCTTTCAACAAACACTTAACATGCATTAACCTATACACAATTGGGGATTTCTTGTCAACATACTATAATGACTCTATTTCTGTCACATAAGCATTTTATCAAACATATGGGGAGCATACTTTATTCAATACACCTAATTAACATGGTTACATCAATCAACATACATCTTGAAGGGGTTTATCATGAACATCACATAAATATCACATACTAGAATTAAAGCTTGGAACTTTGTAAACAAAATATGAATTAAAACTCAATAACAACATGAACTTCAATTTCAATTCATATGAATTAAAACTCAATAACAACATGAACTTCAATTTCAATTCACATGAATCATAAAAACTCATAAATATATATAATCTTTGGATTTAGAAAAGGATTCTTGAACTTCTTGAATGGAAGGAACCCAAGAATCAACATCTAACATACCTTAGTTCTTGATTTTTGGAAGATTGGCGGAGAGACTCTTGAATTTGGATCTTCAACTGAAACACCCTAACTTGTTCTTGAGAGAAATTGAGAGAAACTACTATAGTTTAGGTGAAATATGGCTGAATCACGTATTTTAAGGTTATATATGAGTGGGAAAAGACTGAAATAACCCTGGGATCGCGGCTATTTTAATAAATGGAAAACTAGGTATCGACGCATTGGTTGACGCAGCGCGTTGATGCCCAATGCATCGCGTCATGATCACGTCGAGCCTCAGTACTTTGACTTTGTCAATCTACAACAATGTTAACCAATGCGATAGGTGACGCAGTGCACCGAGATCGCATTGGTCTACTGTTTTGAGACCCTAAATGTGGTCTAAAAAAGGTCCAAAAAATCTAAAACTTGACCGAGAACCTCTATTGATATTTTGGATCATGAATTAATTAAAATATCAACTACCGAAGGTCGGTAAGGTCATGAAATAAATCATCAAAGTTCAAAGGTTTATGAGATGAAGAAGTTCCAACACTTAGCCAAATTTTCTAAGTGTAAAGCTTCTCTTGACATACTTTAAAGAGTTTTAACGATTAGAAAAATTTGTGGGGTCTTACAGTAGCACATAGACGTATATGTGGATCAGCACTTTGAGGATGTACTAAATATATGGGGGTGTACTACATAAGTAAACATCATCATAATTAGAAAGTAAATGCATATGGATATACATAACTCACACAAGGCTGATTATCCAAAATATCAAAATATAAAATAATATATAACCAATCATACTTGTAAATCTAGTGAGTTATAACACTTAGTCTTATAAAATCTTTTCTATGATTCTTTTATTTTGAAACTTAGAAGCTTTGGGACTTAGAGACTTTGGGACTTAGTGACTTTAGGCTTGGGAGTTTCATCTAACCGATATAAACCATGTGAGCTGACATAGAGTCCAATGTCTTGCCCATGTTGGGTAGAGTTGTTCTACCCTTGCCATCAAAATAGAACCTTAACTTGAGTGATCATAATCTTAGTCATCCACGTAAAAGTGAGAATAATCATAAGCCTATGGTGGCACGTAGTTCTGGGCATGAGACCTTGAAAATCATACCCAACTCGGTGCTAAATACTACTCCTATACTTACGCTCAGAACTTTTAGGAAATCCACCTTAAAATAGTATAAGGGTTTATAATTAAAACTAATTATGCTTCTCTTCTTTAAATCTCAAACTATGTGAAAAAAAATGTGGATTCCTTGTCTTAACTTAGGATCAAAAGATCAATCTTTTCTCTTGAAAGCACTCATCAAACTTGTCAATAAAACTTGAAATCATAATCTCCTTATAAATTCATCACTTGTACTTAGGAATCAAAATATACAGCTTTAATGCATCAAAATCATATTTAAACTTCATGCTTAACAGTCATCTTAAAATCTTCCAACAATCTCAATCAAGATAGTGGAAAATAACTCATAATATGAATCTCATGATTTCAGATATGGATATATGTAAATCTCTTGCATTTGAAGTCTTAAATAACATGATAATTTCAAAAACAAAATAATAATAATTGGGTAACAACCCTAACTTGAACATCATGTAATCTTTAATAAAAATCAAGTTTCTGGGCACAAGGATGAAAATATTATCCTTGTTCAAACCCCACATACATTAATTGATGATCTTTGATGAAACGCTTGAATCTTTGATTCCTATTGATTCTTTGGAGATGATTTCTTAGTGTTCTTGTATTGGAAAATAACAATCTTGAGTTATCTTGGAGAGTTAATGGAGGAATCTTGGATTTCTTGGGGAGGAAGTTGATAAACTGGGGTTTTTTGGCTTTGAGAAGGAATGATGAATAATGCCTAATGTGCTCTCAAATATGAGTGATCTTGTGTTTTTGGACGGATTAGGGGGTTGGGATTTTACAAAAATACCCCCTTTAAGTTTGTAAAGGGAACTAGAAAATGATCAAAATCCCAATTTTTTGCTTTGGCATGACGCGTCACTATTGTGCCAAGCCACTAGAAAATGCCAACTGGGAAAATGCATAGTGGTGCAACGCAGTGGTATCGTGTTGCCACCTTGGATGGGACCTGGACACTTGGCATGATGCGTCAATATCGCGGTCCTTCACTGGAATTGGACAATTAGGAATTTGGCTCTCTCCGTGATGCGCGAATAGCGCTGAGGGCCACTAGAAATTGACAATTAGGAATTAACACTGCTCCCCGATGTGCTAAGGGTCCAAACAATGGTGTTTTGAGATAGGAACTTAAAATAGCCATAACTTCTTACCCAGTTATCAGATTTAGGCAAATCATATATCGTTGGAAAGCTTATTCAATTTCATACGCAGTTGAAAGACTAAATCTAAAGAATTCCACACAAAATAGATATTATTAATCTTGGAAGCTACCCCTTAACATCCTAGGTACGAATTCTAGCTAGAAAAGGTATGGGGTATTACAATATCTCCCCCTTGGAAACATTCACCCTCGAATGTGGCTAGTTAAGTTGAAATTTCTAAGGAATCTGAGAATATAAGATAGAACGCACAACTAAAATAAACGAAGCAACTGAATCTAAATCATTCTGAACTTTTGAGTAACTCTGTGGGTCCATGAACTTACATGAGGAATCTATATTGCTGAATATATGATTAGAAAGGAACTAAATCAAGGAAGAGTATTAACTTCATCTAGATCTGAGTTTGTAGAGAAAAGGTGGGGGTACTTGGCTCGTATATCTGCTTATTCTTCCCAAGTAGCTCCCTAAACTGACTGATTTCGCCAAAGAACTTTGACCAAGGGAACTTCTTTGTTCCTCAGTCTACGGATCTGATGATCTAAAATCTCAACTGGAATCTCTTCGTATGAAAGGCTGTTTTGAATTTCTGAGCTTTATAAAGAAATTACAACGGTGGAGTCACCAATGCACTTCTTAAGTATAGAGACGTGGACTACAGGATGAACTACTGACAAATTTGTGGGCAAGTCAATTTCATAAGCTACTTTCCCAACATGACTCAAAATGCTGAAAGGGCCAACATACCGGGGACTGAGCTTCCATTTCTTGCCAAATCTCTTCACCTCTTTCATGGGTGAAATCTTCATATACACTAAATCACCAACTTCAAACTTAAGATCTCTCCTTCTCACATCTATATATGATTTCTGATGACTCTGGGCTGTTTTCAGTCTCTTTCTAATCAACTTGACTTTCTCCATATCTTCAAACACTGCATCAAGACCAAGCAAAGCTGCCTCACCCACTTTAAACCAACTTATGGGTGACCTAAATCTCCTCCCATACAGAGCCTCAAAAGGGGCCATCTGAATGCTATAATGGTAACTGTTATTACAAGCAAACTCAATCAATGGCAAATGTTTCTCCCAACTACCTTTGAAATCAAGAGAACACGCCCTCAACATATCCTCTAGAGTTTGGATGGTCCTCTCTGCTTGACCATCTGTCTGAACGTAGAAAGCTAAACTAAGATGGATTTGGGTACCAATACCCTTCTAAAAGGCTCTCCAAAACTGGGAAGTAAACTGAGTACCCCTATCCGGGATAATAGACAAGGGAACTCCATGCAATTTGACTAACTCTCGGATGTACAACTTAGCATAGTCTTCAAATTTATAAGATGTGTGCATTGGCAAGAAATGCACTAAATTAGTCAATCTGTCTACAATAACCCATATCGAATCATGATGATGACGCGATTGGGTTAAACCAGTCACAAAATCCATATTCACCTCTTTCCACTTCCAAGTGGGGATACTAAACTCTTACAACGTACCACCAGGTCTTTGATGCTCTACCTTAACCTATTGACAAGTTGCACACTTTTCTACAAACTCTATTATATCTCTCTTCATACCACTCCACCAATAAATTTCCCGCAAATTGCGGTACATCTTGGTAGTATCGGGATAAATAAAATAACTCATGCCATACGCTTCAGCCATAATTCTCTATCTCAGATCATCTATACAAGGCACACACCATCTACCCTGGTGTCTCAACACGCCATCTAGCCCTTGGGAGAAAACCTCTACCTTTTGTCCTTTAACTGACTCCTTCAATTTGACAAAACTAGAATCCATTCTTGCTTCTCCTTCACTTCTGAAACTAGGGAAGACTCAGAACTACTCTGAACCCAAATATTACCTTCAGCTGAATCAACCAACCTAACACCCAATCTAACCAAATGATGAACTTCTCAAGCTAACTCTTTCTTAACTTTCTCCACATGAGCAACACTGCCCATAGATAATCTACTAAGGGCATCTGCCACTACATTGGCCTTGCTCGAATGATACAATACACTCATATCGTAATCCTTCAACAACTCCAACCATCTCCTTTGATGAAGATTCAACTCCCTCTAAGTAAACACATCTGCAAGCTTTTTGTGGTCCGTGAACACATCAACATGCACACCATACAGATAATGTCTCTAGATTTTCCAAGAAAAAACCACAGTAGCTAACTCCAAATCATGGGTTGGGTAATTCTTTTCATGAGGCTTCAACTGTCTAGAGGCATAGGCTATGACCTTACCTCTCTGCATCAACACACAACCCAAACCAACTCTAGAAGCATTATAATACATCACAAAATCATCGGTACCATCAGTTAATGCTAACATTAAGGCTGAAGTGAGTTGAGTTTTTAACTATTGAAAACTCTTCTCGCAGGAATCTGACCATTGGAACTTAACTTTCTTTTGGGTCAATCTAGACATAGGAGATGCAATAGAAGAGAAACCTTCAACAAAACGGCGGTAATAGCCAAATAGACCCTAGAAAGTCTTAATGTCTGACGGAGAGATAGGTCTAGGCTAATTTCTTACAGCTTCTGTCTTTTGGGGATCAACTCTAATGCCATCGGCGAAAATAATATGACCGAGAAAGGATACTGACCTTAGCCAAAATTCATACTTGCTAAACTTGGCAAATAATTGATGATCTCTAAGAGTTTGCAAGAGAATTTTAAGATGGTCTACATGGTCATCCTCACTGCGGGAGTACACAAGAATATCATCTATGAACACTATGACAAACATATCTAGGTACTGCTTGGACACTCAATTCATGAGGTCCATGAAAGTTGTTGGAGCATTGGTTAGCCTGAAAGACATGACTAGAAACTCAAAATGACCATAATGGGTTCTAAAAGCAGTCTTTGGAATATCACATTCCCTAACTTTAACCTGATGATAGCCGAATCTAAGGTCTATCTTTGAGAAATAACTTGCACCTTGAAATTGATCAAACAGGTCATCAATACTAGGAAGAGGATATTTGTCCTTGACTGTGACCTTATTTAGATAACGATAGTCAATGCACATTCGCAAAGAACCATCTTTTTTTCGCACGAATAGGACGGGAATGCACTATGGAGAAACACTAGGCCTTATGAAACCTTTATCTAAAAGATCTTTGAGTTTCTCCTTTAACTCCATAAGCTCTGTGGAAGCCATAAGATAAGGAGAAAAAGAAATAGGATGAGTATCTGGGAGAAGGTCAATACCAAATTTTATCTCTCTATTGGGAGGTACCCCTAGGAGATCTTCTGGAAAGACATTTGGAAACTCATTTACTATATTGATTGACTGAACTATTGGGGTCTCAGACTTAGTATCTATAACTCGAACTAGATGATAAATGAAACCTTTGGATATCAACCTTCTGGCTTTAAGATAAGATATGAAATGACTCTTGGGAGACACTGAATTACCAGACCACTCAAAGATTGGCTCATCTGGAAACTGAAACTTCACCACTCAGGTGCAATAATCTACAGAGGCATAATAGGAATAGAGCCAATCCATACCAAAAATAAGATCAAAATCAACTATGTTTAACTCTATCAAGTCTACTAATATGACTCTATGAAGAACAGTGATAGGACAGTTTTTGTAAATCCATTTGGCAAGAACTGACTCACCTACTGGAGTAGAAACTAAGAAAGTCTTGGGAATCTTTTCAGAACTTATATCAAAATTCACGGTAACTAACGGGGTCACATAAGAGATACTCAACCCGGGGTCTAACAACGCATACACATCAAAATAAAAACACGAAGCATACCAGTAACAACATCTGGCAAATCTTCCTGCTCCTGGAGGAATGGTAGAGCATATAACCAATTCTACTGCTATCCGCCACCGGTACTGGATGAAGTACCCTGAGGAGGGGATAGGTAAACTACAGGGGCTAGTGCACTGGTAGCCTGAGTCTGAGGACAAACATCTTTATTTCCATGATTAGCATACGGATACTCTCTAATTCTATGTCCCAACTTGCCACAACCAAAACAACCCTTCTGCTCGTCCAAACACTCACCGGGATATGTTCTACCATACTTAGCACATGGAGGATAATTGGTCTTACCACTCACACTATTCTGGGAGCTAAACATAGAATACTTACCCCACTTCTCCTGCCTACCTCTGGGAGAAAGGAGCACTAGATGAAGACGACGCTAGTATAGATGAACGGTTCTAAAACTGTGGGCGATTCCCCTTATAGGATCTAGTCTGACCATACTTAAACTTCTCTATTATAGCCCTCTTATTTACTCTCTCTTTTCTTTATCTTATCTTCCTTAATCTGTTGAGCATGCATCATCAATCTAGAAAGATCCATGTCTCTATTGAGCATACCAGTTCTACATTCCTTAACTATCAAACCAGACACACCGGTCACAAATTTACTCATACTTAACCTAGGGTCAGCCATATGATCTGGGGCATACTTAGATAAGTGGTTGAACTTAAGGCAATACTCCTTCACTGTTATAGAGCCCTACCTCATGTTTATGAACTCTTCTATCTTAGCTTCCCTCATCTCAAGTGGAAAGAATTTGTCTAAGAACGCATCTTGAAATGCCTGCCAAGTCATGGGAGCTGCATTCTTCCCTCTACTCTTCTTCCACATCACTACCCAATCATAAGAAACATCCTTCATCTTATAGGATTCCAATTCTACACTCTCTTTCTCAGTAACATGTATCACTTGGGTAATCTTCTTTACCTCATTAAGATACAGTTGTGGGTCCTCACCTACTTTTGACCCAAAGAATTTTGACAGGTTTATTCTCATAAAGTCTTAAATTCTGACTGCGGCTAAATCCCCATCCTGCCGAGGTAGGACTGTATCCTGACGATTACCTTGAACATTAGCAATCACAGCTTGGGCTAGCGCCTGAAAAGCTTCCCGAAACTTTTCATGTGACACATTCTCATTTAAAGAATTTGTGGGATGAGGCAGTTGGTTATCATTTCTACAGGCATTAGTTCTACGGGGAGGCATATTTTGTCATAAAAGAGCATGAGTTAATAGCAGATAGAGACAGCAGTAAGCATGATGGATTATGAAAGAAGGAGAGGATTTTCCTAAAATGCTCTATGGCCTCTTGCTCATAGATGTGGCGCGCTTCACATCGATGATCAAGACTCTATATAACTTGGCTTGTATGACTCCCTAGGACTCTCAAAATCTTTGGTCTAATACCAAGTTTGTAATGCCCCAAAATTTGATCCTGGGATGTCACACGGTGCTCAAGGCTACGAGTAACCTTAAGCTAACCCTTTGAGCCCGCTACTAATTCTGAACCTTACTTCAAGATCATCTAATCAATAAATAATATTGTATTATACCAAAACTGAGCTGAATAAACTATAGATAATATCTGAACTACAAATACTGAAATTCTGTAAATAATCTCGTAGTCCGACAAGCCTCTACTACTAATAAGGAACTAGAGAGTTATTGGGACAGACCCCTAACTGACTCAAACTAAACTAAAAATGATAACTCAAATACTATAAAAACTGGAAATCTGAAGAAGTAGGCCCTCAAATGATGAGGACTCACCAACTGTGGGAGCATAGATAAGATGCTCGAACTATTCATGTTGTTGATACAGAGCACCTAAACCTATATTATAAGACAATGTAGCACATAGGCATATATGTGTATCAGGACTTTGAGGATGTACTGAGTATATAGGGGTGTAATGCATAAGTAAACATCATCATAATTAGAAAGTAAATGCATGTGGATGTATATGACTCACATAAGCTTGATTATCCAAAATATCGAAATATAAAATCACGTATAACCAATCATACTTGTAAAGCTAGTGAGTCATAACACTTAGTCTTATAAAATCTTTTTTATCATTCTTTTTTTTTTGAAAACTTAGAAGCTTTGGGACTTGGAGACTTTGGGACTCAGGGACTTAGGGCTTAGGAGTTTCTTCTAATCAACATAAACTATATGAGCTGACATGGAGTCCAACGTCTTGCCCACATTGGGGAGAGATGTTCTAACCTTGCCATTAGAATAGAACCTTAACTTGAGTGATCACAATCTTACTTGAGTGATCACAATCTTTGTCATCCATGTAGAAGTGGGAATAATCATAATCCTATGGTGGCACGTAGTTCTAGGCATGAGACCTTGGAATCATACCCAACTTGATGCTAAATACTACTGCTATACTTACGCTCAGAACTTTTAGGAAATCCGCCTTAAAATAGCATAAGGGTTTATAATTACAACTAATTGTGCTTCTCTTCTTTAAATCTCAAACTATGTGAAAAAAATGTGGATTTCTTGTCTTAGCTTAGGATCTAAAGATCAATCTTTGCTCTTAAAAGCACTCATCAAACTTGTCAATAAAACTTGAGATCATAATCTCCTTATAAATTCATCACTTGTACTTAGGACTCAAAATATACAACTTTAATGCATCAAAATTATATTTAAACTTCATTCTCAATAGTTATCTTAAAAACTTTCAACAATCTCAATCAAGATAGTGGAAAATAACTCATAATATGAATCTCATGATTTCAAACATGGATATATGTAAATCTCTTGTATTTGAAGCCTTAAATAACATGATAATTTCATAAACAAAATAATAAGAATTAGGTAACAACCCTAACTTGAAAATCATGTAATCTTTAATAAAAATCAAGTTTCTGGGCACAAGGATGAAAAGATTGTCCCTGTTCAAACCCCGCATACATTAATTGATGATCTTTGATGAAAGTATTGAACCTTTGATTCCTAATGATGCTTTGGAGATGATTTCTTAGTGTTCTTGTATTGGAAAATCTCAATCTTGAGTTATCTTGGAGAGTTAATAGTGGAATCTTAGATTTCTTGGGGAAGAAGTTGATGAACTAGGGTTTTTTTGCTTTGAGAGGGAATGATGAATAATGCATAATGTGCTCTCAAATATGAGTGATCTTGTGTTTTTTGATGGATTTGGGGGTTGGGGTTTTACAAAAATACCCTCTTTAAGTTTTTAAACGGAATTGAAAAATTATCAAAATCTCAATTTTTGGCCTTGGTGCGACGTTCCACTATCATGCCAAGCCATCGAAAAGTTCCAACTGGGAAAATGCATGGTGGAGCGACATGGTGGTATCGCATTTCCACCTTGGATGGGACTTGGACACTTGGCGCGATGCGCCAATATCACGATCCTTTCCTGGAATTGGAAAATTAGGAATTTGGCTCTCTCCGCAATGCACCAATATCGTGGAGGGCCACTGGAAATTGACAATTAGGAATTAACACTACTCCACGACGTGCTAAGGGTCCAAATGATGGTGTTTTGCTACTGGAACTTAAAATAGTCATGACTTCTTACCCGATTATCGAATTTAGGCGAATCTTATATCGTTGGAAAGCTTATTCAATTTCCTACGCAATGAAAAGTCTAAATCTAAATAATTACACACAAAATAAATAATATTTATCTTGGAATCTATCCCTTAATATCCTAGGGACAGATTCTATCTAGAAAAGGTATGGGATATTACACATAACTTAGTTTCACGCTATCACCACTTTCTCTCTGTCCACATTCCAACTTCACGTTTTTCACAATATTCTCTAATCCTTCCTAACCTATTCTAAAGGAAAAGCTTATTCTTTACCTTACTAAATTTACTTATTTATGTTCGCTCATCTTTTCATGAGATTCATTTATACTAATTACCAACCCCAAATTGTCATACATCACCATTTAACCTCTTTCATTAGTGGAATCCGAACTAATACAACTCTTAGAAGTAATCATGTTCTCTTAATTTTTCCTTTTTCTATCTCTCATTGTCTCATTTAACTTTCCACTATATTCAAAATTCAGAAGATGTTAAGCTATGTACATTTTTTCTTACCACTCTCTCATATCATAGTTAAAATATCAACATAATATACAGTAATACAACATATTTAAGCCTAATCGAATTTTTAAACGTATTCATCCATCCTATCTTTGTGCCTGAAGGCCTAATGCATGAAATACGTAACATTATTACTAACCTTAGGTGCATCTTGACCAAGTCTAGTTGCTACAAGGTAAACTATAACTTAACTCTTAGGAAAAATATACTGTTACAGAGAGGAGTGAGTTATCCAGCGGTACTAAGTATACTTCATATCGAATTTCCTCTTGGTGTGCCTCAAAATCGCTCTCATGAACCCTGGCCTTTGGATTCTCATGACTGGGGCGATTGGGTTCTTTAGAGTATTTTTGGAAGAAGGAAACGGCTTGGGGAATAAAGAAAGATGGTTTTTAAAAATTCATCGGTTGGGCTACTGCTTCTGACTGTTGCAGCAGTTATCAGCAATCCAACCCGGTCCATTATTTTGCCTCTTGGTCCAATTCCCTTATACCTCAATTTTTCTCTCCAAATTAGTTTTTTTTTTTTGGGGGGGGGGGGGGGGGGGGGGTAATTTATTTGAGTCTATTATTAATCATAAATTATTTTTGAAGCGTTTTCACATGTAACGACAATTTGGATCGTTACAATTACCATATTTAACACAAATTATTCCAAAAATGTGTATCATATGTTTTAAACATGTTTAACGGGCAATAGCAAAAAAATGAGTAATATATTGTTACCTTAAGAGAAGCAGGGGTGTGTGAGTTCATTCTTTCGTTTTAGTATTAAATTAAGTTGATCCAATGTACACTCACTTTTTATCTCTTATATTCATCTCTTTATCAGATTTTTGGCTTCTTTGGGAATTAAAAATGAACAAGGTATTTAGATGATGCGACTGATACAGATTTTTCAGTTATTGAAATGGATCCGAAATGATACACCTATGGGTCCAACATGAGTTGGAGCTCCGAAACAAAACCCAATATCAATGAGTTGTTATTACTTTCTTCGTCCCAAAGTATGTATGGTAGTTTGATTCGACATGTACAGTAAGAAAGAATTTTTTAAATTTGTGATCTAAAATAAATCATAGATATTTGTGTGACTATAAAGTAGTTTATCAAGAATAAAATAGATATTTTAAAGCGAAAATGTTACTAAAAGTGGAATATACCTTTTTTTAAAACTGATTAAAAAAATGAACTATATTAATTGAAAGAGAGACAGTACTAGTATAAGGGGTCATTTGGTTTGAAAACAAGTTATACCGGGATAAGTTATGCTCGGATTAGTTGTCCTGAGATAAGTTATCCTGGTATTATTTTTTCGTGGTTGTTTGGTTTGTGGTACTCAAAATAATATCAAGTGCATTGTTTGTAAAAATATATTGTTTGTTTACAAAAATACCCCACTTTAGATAACTTATTAATTATTTTTATATTTGTATTCCTAGGATTTTTCTATATGTTCAGTTATGTGCCAATATATAAGATTTAAAACAAAATAAGATTTCATGCCATCCGACGGATATTTCTATTGTCAAAAGCGAACTTCAATTTTGCACCAAAAGATGTCGGATGTGTTTTCTGAATGAAAAATGCTATAGGGGTGAAGTTAGTCGCCGAAAGTCAGTCTACCAGCAGAGTGAAGAAGAAAATGACAAGTAGATCACAACGAAAGACCATTAACATGATTATTATTTCTAATACTTGAGATCATGTATTTGAAAACTAGATTAAGAATAAAAAAATATATATACAAAAATATAGAAGAAAAAATATATTTGAAAACTAGAAAAACTAGATTAAAAATATAAAAAGTGAAAATCAAAGGATTTGGGGTTAGTTTTGTCATTTTATAATTTTATTCAAGGATAAATTAGGATGGGATAACTTATACCACCAAATATGTGGGATAACTTATCTAGGTACTATTATTAGTCCCGGGATAAGTTATCCGGGGTATTACCAACCAAACGATGCATTAAAAGGTTTACCCCGAAACTATTATTTTATCCTAAAATTATTTGTTCTAGTACCTCACACCAAACGACCCATAAGTGGCTAAAAGCATTCATATAACTTGAAAGAGAAACAGTACTAGTAAGTGGCTAGAAGCAGGTGTCTCTTTCATCTAACATATCTGCTTCATGCAAGGGATGTAGTCTTTTTACCTAATTATATATATGGTTTTCGCTTCTTCAAAATTTAGACATGAACCAAACTATCTTATGTCCAACAATGCCTTCTCTATCGACACCATCCTCACTCCTTGGCCACCATCAAGTCAAAAGACCGCCCAGTGAAAGTGATGGTGCCGAAGGTTCCGAAGATAGAAAAGATTGAGATAAACAGAAAGGAAGAAAATAGCAATGGCAGGAGGAAGTTCAATAGGTATAAGGTTTGATAGAAATGACGAAATGAGTTGTACTTTAATAGACTGTTAATGACAAAAGCTTAATAGTAATAAATAAATAAATAATTACATCATGCCACAACTTAACTTACTATAACTACTTGAAATCTTAATTCTTTTAAACAATTACATAAATCCCTGATTTTACTTAAAATTTCAACCCTTCTGTGATGTATTTATGTAAAATGAAGTAATGTATATGGAAGAATATAGTGTATCGGTATAAAATCAAGTAATGTATTTGAAAGAATGCAATGTATTTGTATAAAATTAAGTGACATATCGAAAAGAATGTGATATATCTGACTATCTGTGCGGACTAAATTAAAATTTTTTTAGCAATTTAAAAAAAAAATAGAAAATAATTAGCTCTAGTAATTTTGAAAAAAGTTAAAATATGAAATAATTAGCTCCAAAAGTTTGGAATTTATGTATGTTGCATTTTGCACCCTAATGTGCGATGTCTTTTATAACTTTCACCCTATCTTTTTTTCTTTTTAGTGATTTACACCCCATTCTCTTTATTTTCTTACCAAAAAATAAAATCGTTCTTTTTATAATTTTTTCATGAAGGTAAAATAGAAATAGTAATACATTTTCTTAAGAAAGAAACTTTAATTTTCTTAATGTAAAAGGATAGGTAAAAGGCTAGATTAACTAAATTCTTTCCGCCATTCACTTTTACATCGTTGGTCTCCAGCCAACTTTAAAGTCACTGATCTCCAGACGACTTGAAAGTCGGTGATTACCAAGCAACTTCTAAATCACTGGTGATCAAGCAACTTCATGTTATCGATCGTCGTGTGACCTACAAAAAATGAACAAGAGTTCATTTTTGAAAAAAAAAATTATTCTAGTAAAAAAGAATAAGAGCTGGAAAAATATTTTGCCTCATCAGAACCTTGCATTGGAAATGAGTAAAGTAAATTAGTGTCACTACATATTTGACCTCCACCTTAATTTTTCAATTGTAGAAACATTCTAACAAAACACAAATAAAATTTAGGCTTAATTCATTTTTTGAGATATTTTTAACTTTAACGCTATATGTTTAGATAACATAGTAGATTCCTAGTTAGTTATTTTTGAATAATTAGGTTTATACCCAAAAAAAAGATGGGAATTAGCTTAGATTCGTTTACTTTTTTGAGAAATTTTTAACGAAAGATTGAAATTCAATGTAGGTCGCAACGTCGCGTGGACATCAATAGCATGAAAGTGTTGATTGGTAACCAGCGACTTAGAGGTTGCTTGGTAATCAGTATGGGTATGCAAAATTGAAACGATCGATAAATCGAATCGATAAAAATGTTATTGGTTTATAGTTATTGGGTTAACAGTTTTTTAATGGTTTTATAAAAAAAATTATTGGGTTATTGGTTCGGTTTGATTTTTTCTTATTGGGTTATTGGGTAAACCGATAACCCAACAAGAATATATATATATATATATATGTGTGTGTGTGTGTGCGTGTGTGTGTGTGTGTGTGTGTGTGTGTGTGTGTGACTTATTACATATTTCTCTTAATTTTTCTTTAATCTCTACAAATTAAAAAACTTATTATTTCAATTATATAAACTCTTAATTTCTCCTAACAACATTTAGTTCAAACTTGAAGATTCTTGTAAATTAAAACATATTATATAGGATTTTTGTTTGCAACTAAGATTCGATTTTTTTCATGTTAGTTACTACTATTTTTATTTTATAAGTATTTTCTTATTGGGTTATTGTCTTAATGGGTTATTGGGTAAACCGATAACCCAATAAGAATATATATATATATATATATATATATATATATATATATATATATATATATATATATATATATATATATATATATATATATATATACTCTTTAATCTCTACAAATTAACAAACCTATTATTTCAATTAGTATAAACCACATAAATTCCTTCTATAGTGAAAGTATCTACATATAATCCCGTTAAGCTTTCTCTCTCCCTAATTTGTAAAATATGCTTATATATTAGGTAGATCCTTATACATTATTGCAATATATGATATAACAGATTTGCCTATATTTATGGAAAGAGAAATCAGATACTATCTTTCTCTACCTTAACTAACGCAATTAATTACCTGTCATTATGTGGTGTATGATTAAATATATAACTGAAATTTAAATTCAAAAAAATTCTTAAACATCACTATTAATTGCTCTCATTACAATATTTTATGTTGTTTATTCATTTTAATAGATTAAAAACTATTATTATTTCCTTCTTATACTATTTTTAGTAGTAATAAATTACATAAATAATAATAAAATATAATTTTAATTAAAATCTTATTAAAAATTATTTAACGACAACATAAAATAAAATAAAATCTAGTGGGAGTATTTGTTTTTCATTCTCTTTCCTTTACTTTAGTAGGAGTAATATGAATACGTATGGATTATTTGTGTTCACACTGATATGATCCATTAAGCTCCTAGAAAATTGATTTTCAAAGTATGTTTTGACGAAAGAAATTATCTTTCATTCACGGAATCATACAAATTTATTATAAAGAATTTAAAATTCATGAAAAAAATAAACATCAGTTAACAAAATAGTTAAATGAGAATAATATATATCCAAATACAGTTGATATATTCAGTTTTATTATTCAATATGTGATGTATTTATTGAACCAATACAAATAACGAATAAGTTGGAATTTAAAAAATAACATTAGACAACAGTTGCACATGTATGTGGGCACATTATACATTTAAAAAATAATCTGCAGTAATGTATAATGTCATACTATATATTTAAGTAGTAACATTAAACATATATACTTCTATATCCTTATCGAAAGGTATAATGTAACCTTATACAATATTAATACTTTCTAATTGTATAATAGCAAATATTACATAAAATGTCTCTTAAATGTAATAAGAACTTCTTAATGTATAACATAATGAAATATATAGCAGAAGAATTATATTATACATTAGTCTTCCAAAAATAACTAATGTATAATGTCTAATATATTATAACTTATACATTAAAATATAATCTTTCAAAATGTATAATATCACACTGTACATACAAAATATTCATCTTATACATTAATTATCTACAAGATTATAATAATTTTAAGGAAAAATTAGTGTTATTGTAACATTACATTGGCTACACAATAATAAGGAAAAAAATGATTCAATTTCCTTTATTTCTCCCTCCGTTCAAAAAGAATGACCTACTTTGACTTGGCACAAAGTTTAAGAAAATAAAGAAAACTTTTGAATCTTGTGGCCTTAACTTAAAGTTATGTCAAATGTACCAAAATGCCCTTTAATCTTGTTGTCCTAAACACGTCATGTGAAAAGTTGGAATTAAAGTATTGCCAAAAAAGGAAAGGGGTCATTCTTTTTTAACGGACAAAAAAGAAAAGTAGGTCATTCTTTTTTAAACGGAGGGAGTACAGAAATTGAAAGTGTACATCTTCAATTCCAATTATAAAAGTAACGCAAATAGGAGGGAGATGAGAGAGTATTAATATTACATTAGCTTGATTGTAGACGTAAATAAAGGAACACATATATGGAGCAAAAATCAGTGCACTAAAATAGGAGCAAAATATGGTATTTTGATATGTATGAGGGGGATGAGAGAGAAAGAGTGAATTTAAGGTATTTAAATAATTACTTTGGAATTTTTGTAATTTTTTTTTCAATATTGGATTTATGTAATAAGGTAAAGTTACCTTGTGTATATATGTAATTTTAGTTTGAATTATACAAACTCTTAATTTCTCCTAACAACATTTAGTTCAATTCTTGTAATTAGAACATATTATATAGGATTTTTGTTTGCACCTAAGATTCAATTTTTTTTCATGTTAGTTAATACTATTTCTATTTTATTAGTATTTTCTTATCGGTTAAATCGAAAATCGAAGTCTATAAACCGAAAACCGATTAAAAAATCTTATTGATTTGGTTATTGGTTTGACATATTTACAAACCGAGAATCGATAAAGCAAATCGATAATATGTAAAATCGAACCGAACAGATGCACACCCCTATTAAGTCGCCGGAGACTAGTGACTTCGAAGTTGGCTGGAGACCAGGAATGTAAGTGTATGGCGAGAAGAAATTAGTTCATCAAGCCTTTTACATTAAAAAATTAATAATTATATATATATATATATATATATATATATATATATATATATATATATATATATATATATATATATATATATACATATCTTACCCTAAAAATTTATGAAAAGGGTGGTCTTGTTGTTTTGTAAGGAAATAAAGATATTGTGTAAATCATTAAAAAAAAAAAACTGAAATAAAGTGCAAGTTACAAAATGAACACATTAGGATGCAAAATGCTACAGAATCTAAATTCTACTAATAATAAAGGGAACCTATTTCACCATTGCTTCAATAATGTAAATGTCGATGTTCTCATTCAAGGTTCACAAGTGACCACAAATGTCACCAAGATCAGAGTTCACTACTAGTTTGCCCTTTCAATAAAATAAAAAATACCAAGATCAGAGTCCTGACCCAACAAAATGAAAATATTTTTATTTTGTTCAGAACATACCACAGAACGATTTAGAAAGCAATTGATATAAACTCAACCTTGATAAACAGAATTACCAAGTAAAAATAAATTATCGGTGAAGACAAACTGTTAAGAAGTTCCTCTCTATCTTCCTAAATCTTGATGAACAGAAGTACCAAGTAACAGCACTGCTAAAAAATAACCAACATCCAGTAAAATAGGCTGCAAGCTGAACAAAGTACCACCACAGAAGAAAATTTCATTGAGCATATACCATGTGAAAATTGATATATCCAGACAATTTTCACTCCAACAAAGCAAAGTACAATCATCAAGGCATTTGGTACGATAATTATGACAGAATGCTCCAGGGAGATTATTCCTCCATCAACTTGTGAAGATCTTGATCTTAGATTTATTAATCCACACAGCAGGGGCACGAGAAATGTATCAGCTCCAACATAAATTAAGAAAAATATCGTAACTAAGGGTTGGGATTTAAATAGGCACCCTTTCAAAAATTAATTTGAGAGAATAAAATACAGGCCATTATCAGATTTTGTGTACTCTCCAAAAGAAAATGGAAAATGAACAACCAAAAATAAAAGGAAAAGCAAGTGCAGGGACCAGGGTACTATCAGGTCTACAAGAGGAGTACTACAAAAGCTTGCAGAATATTATGTCAAAATTCTCCACTTGTTCCAGCCAAGCAATAACAGGATCAAGACATGGTCACCAGTTAGATATCCTTTCATAATCTTTTGCTATTTTGCAACGCAAAACAAGCCTTGGTCAGTCCATGCTTTTTCCATTTTGTTGGGAAGCAACATAATTGCGAACTATCTCAATCGCCAATTGATGGGCATTCTTATTTTGTAGTCTTGCAAGTGCATCCATGGCTTCATATGTCTCTTTATCAGAAAATAACTTCAAGGTATAGCGAGATGATGATGCAGGAATACCAACCCATTTGTCAACTAAGGCCCCAAGCTTCTTAAATCCCTAGAAGAAAATTGTATTACATAAGAATCTTATATGACTCAGATTCCTCATACGCAAATTCCAGAATGAAAGAGAAATGGTGTTTTTCAGTTTCTGATTTTCTTTTAACAAATACAGTTAACTGCAAGAACTGTTCCTTACCATGCGGTTAGCAAACTCGCCAAATGATTCTTTAGAGTTTCGCTTTCTTTTCCAGTGGTAAAATAAAGGCTCCAGAACTTTTTCAAGATCCTGAACCTTGACCTTATCCTTGAAAGATTTTGCCAATGAAGTTTGATTGGGAGTTCCACCAAGCCAGATCTAAGACAAACAACACTGTAAATTTCACTGGATTCCATAGTTATAAATAAAACTACAGCAACAAGTCAATAGATCTACAAAATTCAACTACCTGATAGCTGTTGGGACCATCTCCAACCAACCCAAGTTCAGCCATGTATGGTCGAGCACATCCATTAGGACAGCCTGTTACCCTTATGACAACAGATTCAAAGTATCTCAGACCAACCTGGCACCACAAAGGTCAATGTTATTCAATGTGAAAC
The DNA here is from genome assembly GCA_030864225.1 of Capsicum baccatum var. pendulum. NCBI lineage: Eukaryota > Viridiplantae > Streptophyta > Magnoliopsida > Solanales > Solanaceae > Capsicum > Capsicum baccatum. The sequence goes on along the minus strand of CM061560.1, from coordinate 89,483,234 downwards.
CATTAGTACAGCAGAAATTTTAAATACTTGTGCACGACAAACCGATAGTACAACAGGAAATTTTAAATACTTCATACCTTTTCAAACATTGCTCTAATGCGCTTGAGGATGTCAGGTATTCCACGTTCAGCTTCAGTTATTGCTAGAGGACACAATGGAAAAGCTGGGCACGCCATAGCTGTTAGATTGAGAGGATCCACAAACCTAGGTTGCTTTTCAATGAAAAATGATAATGATTACCCAAGTGTAAGACCAAAATGAAATGTTAAACACAAACTGTACGACAGATTATATCAGACCATCAGAAGAAGTTAGCAACTTTCTGTTCTCTACATTTTACGCAGGGATTATAAAGAAAACTAGAGGAAATTCACATCAGCTTGAGCTTCACCAAGCCACCTACAGAACAAAAATACCACTCTCATCCACCTTAAGAAACAAGCAGCTCAAATTTTCAGAAACTCCCGTATATTATATATAAAGAAGCGACAAACCTGCAAGCACACAGTTTGCAAATTTTCAGCTGGATGCGTACCTCAAAACAGTTGTGACTGTACCCTTAAGGTTCAGTTGGCCTTCCGCCACTAGACAAACATACAGTTGTGAGTATACACTTAAGGTTCAGTTGGCCGTCAGCCTCTAGACAAACATTCATTTGGAGACGGAGGGAGAAGTAAAAAGTAAAACACAACAAATGGGGTAGGAAATATCAGAAAACTCAGAAGATTTCTAGGAACACCAGATATCATAACGTGTGTTGAAGTGTGTGACGATATTTAAAACCTCAAGTTATTAAATAGAGGCACGCTTTTTGTTAATTATAACTTCAACACACACCCTCATGCGCGGGCTGCATACTTTTTCATGAGCCATGCACATGAAAATTCTTTTTGATAATGGGTGGTGCTGAGACTAAAAGCAGGACACAAGGACCTACGCCTTCTTTGATTGCATGTTGAAGTGTGTGACAATTTTATTTGAAATCTAAGTTATGAGGGAGCACATTTTTATTTACATCAACATGTTTATACTTTTTCATACTGATTATATTCCATCCACATTGCTTTAATTAAAATAACACTTTCGTGTATTAAAAGAACATTTTTGTGTATTATTGCATTCCATAACCATGAACTCCAAAGACACTCCTCTGCATAACCCTTTTCTACTTATTGAGAAAGCTTAATCACTTACTCATGGAAAGCATATAAGGATCAATTGAATACTTAGGCTTACCAACAAACCACCCTGTGCAAGGACGGTGTCTATGGGGCGCCTCAAAGCTTGCCGAATATTAGTCAAGATAATATTCTGGTTGGGCGTGAGACGCACATTCAAATTATACTTCTCAATAACTTCCCTGAGTGCCTTTTTCATCTCTCCTTTTATACGACCATTGTCAACATGTAGACCACAAAACAAAGTACCATCTCCCTGACAGAAGTATTTGAAGAACACGGAAAAATCTGAGGAAGTTAGTTTTGATGGGAAGGAAAAGATTAACAACGAATACAATGTTAAGAATCACAATTGGCACTAAAACAGAACTCATTTTGAGAGATGAACATTTGATGAATTCCTTCCACAGACTAACCTGTTCATGCCATCCCAAGTAACTCTTAAATTCCCATTCAGGCAATTCGTGGCAAGGTTCAAACTTCTTTCCGTAATACTGTTCAGTGACAGATCGAAACTTCTCAATCCCCCATGAACTGAGTAAATATTTCAATCTGCTATACCTGCGATCATCTCTTCTCCCATTCTCTCTCTGAGTAACAACAATAGCTTTAACTGCATAGAGTATATCCTCTTTAGGAACGTAACCTAATGGCTCTGACAAACGAGGAAAAGTAGTTTCCACCCTATGAGTTCGTCCCATACCACCACCAACCTGCAAATGAAGTCGAGAATTATACTAGTCCCTGTAACAAGCAAAAAAAGAAAGAGACGAGAATCTATATATTTCCTACTTACATATATATTGAATCCTTGAGGCTCTCCATCCTCGTCAGATACAACAACAACACCTATGTCATTCGTGAAAATGTCAACCGAATTATCAGTTGGCACAGTAACTGCAATTTTGAACTTTCTTGGCAAGAACTGAGTTCCATAAATGGGTTCAGGTGAGTCAGGGAAGTTAGTTCCATGGGAGTTATCATTTCGAGCTTCCACAACTTCAGGAGGTTCTGCAGTCATAAATTTCTCCCCGTCCACCCAAACGTCATAGTAAAATCCAGACTGGGGAGTTAAAAGTGCTGCAATCTTATCAGCAGTTTGTTTAGCAAAGATGTAATCTTTTTTGGCAAACGGGGCAGCTGGAGCAAGAACGTTCCTATTGAGATCACCGCATGCACCAAGAGTTGAACCCATGTTCTTGATGATTGTACTCATTACTGTCTTGAGGTCTTTTTTCAAGACCCCATGAAGCTGGAAGGTCTGTCTTGTTGTCAAACGGAGTGTCCCAATTCCAAATTGGTCAGCAAGATCATCCATGACTAAGTAGAGTCTGTTGGATACCTCTCCACCGGGATTCTTTGTTCGAAGCATAAATGAGTATGATCTTCCCCCACGCTCGTCTCTGTCATATTGCATATAGCTTCCATGGAACTTGATCAACTGTGTTGCAGCCTCATTGATGTTTGGGGCATCAGTCAGAATCTCCTCATTAAGAGGATATCTTATGAAGTTACTCTGTTCTTTGAAGATTTCAACCTTACTACGCTTGGGCTCCACTGCAGCTGGCTTCGCTGGCTGCAAAACATCAATCCATCACGGACACAGTTATAATGGAAAATGACAGAATTCCTCCTAACTGAGGCCTAACAGAAACATAAATTGCAGCAGTAACGCATGTGACGATAACTAACAGGCATAACTAGTAACTAGAATAAAAGCACAGCATAGCATCCATACAGGAAGTCCAATAATTTCACCAGCCATAAGAAGTATCATTTTAGACTCGGGGGAATTCTACCCTTATTTCACAAAAGCCTCCAATTCCTACAGCAGCCCATCACCCAGAAGAATGAATAACGCACTCATTGGAGAAAAAACAAAAACAAAAACAAAAAAAGAACTTCTCAGCAATTCAATCAGTGTGCACGTCGAGCTGGAAAAAAGTAAAAAAGAGCCAAAAAGGTTTGCTTTAAAAATTAAGAGTAAAAGATAGCATAGGACAGTCCGGTGCACGCGGGAAAGGGTGAAACCAGAAGGTGCATTTCTGCAAGAGGCCGTTTCTTCTTGAACGTGTCACATCGCACCAACTTTACCAGTTACACCAAGGATCCCCTTCAAAGATTACAAAAGACGATAATTGAAAAATAAACGCGATGCCATTAAAACAGCACGAAAGTAGAACTGGGATTCGAAGGCGACAAGGACAGTAATCAAATTGCGTTACATAAGCAAACGAACAAGAAGAAAAAAATTAAAAATGCATGGCATACACAGAAAGGGAGACGGCATCATCAGTTAAATTAATGCTTAACATCGAGCCACAAAAAAAATTATTTCTTAAAAAATTAATTAAAAGAATAAAAAGGCGGCGGAATCTGAAAAAAGCAAGAGACTTTACATATCGAGAAAAATGAACAAGGAGAATAAAAACCATATCGGCTGAAAAAAAAAAGGAACAGAAAATTTTCAAAAAAGCGAATAAAAATTGAAATTTTGTTCATACCGTAGAGACAGCACGGACAATAAAACTGGAATTGGAGCGGGAAATTGAGCGATGAACATGTAGACGTCTGCTAAGTAACAGAGAATTGGATGCACTTTTCAATCCATTAAACTTCTGAATTTGGAGTTTGGAGTTGGGATTCGGGTCCTCGACGGCGGCAATATTGATCGCTGTACCAAACGACGTCGTCATCCCTAGCTAAAAATGGAGAATTTGTAAGCTAGGGGTTTTAAGAAACGGAGAATTTTGTGAAAATGGTGGAGAGAAGCTGAGTGTGTTTCAGATATAAGGGGAATATTTGGGTGGTGAAGAAGAAGGGCGGAGGATTTATGGCCTTTTTCTTTTTGCAGTGGTGTGTCACGTGCCTGGCACGCGGCAGTATCTATTGGTTCTTCACGCGCGGAGATTTGGCTATGTTCTTACACGAGCTAAAGAGTTTCCTTTAAAAAAAAAACAAAAGACTTACGGAAAAAGAGTCAAGAATGTCATGCAAAATTAAAAAAGAGACAATACATAAAATACTCTTTTATGACCTTCAATTTTTGGGTGTACAAATAAACACTTAAATTTGTATAAAGTTAAATAAGTAAATATATATGTCGGATGTGACACCCTACGTGGTCAACTCTTATCCTACATGACGTCCTACATGTATTATGCCACATAAAATATGTGTGTCTACTTATTCAACTTTATACAAGATTAAAACTCTACTTATGCACACCCAAAATGAAGGTTACAGGTGTGATTTAAAATTAAGTTAAAGGGCGTGTTTATGTATTACACCTTTAAAAAAAATACTTCGTCTATTCCTAAATACTTGTCATCATTACTAAAATTAATATTCCACGTACTTATCAATTTGAAAAATCAAGACAAAATTGAATGTCTTTTCTCGTTACTCTTAGCACACTTTTCATTTATTGAAGATAGATCACATTTTTTATTAACTAGATAGATTAAAGAGAGATGATTAAAGAAATTAAATAAGAGTATGAAGGTAAAATTACATAATTTTCGACCACAAAACCGACCAAAGAGCGTGGTCGGTAAAGTAGTGGTAACTTTTTAAAAATCAATCACTTGTGGTCGATTTTTTAGAAATATATATATATTTTTAAAATGTATTATTATTTTATTAAAATTGGAAAAAATAATTTTTTAAGAAAAAATCAAAATAAACCGACCACATAAATTAATTAATGGTCGATTTTCTGTTAAAATTAATTAATTAATTTTATAAAAACCGACCACTTGTGGTCAGTTTTTTGCAAAAAAAAAAAAAATCGACCACTTGTGATTGTTTTTTTGGAATTTTGTTTAAATAATAAAAATCAAAAAATGGTCCAACATGCAATACTACAACAACACACAACAACAACAAACCAAATGTAAAAACTACAACGCATACAAAATGTCCAACAAAAGTGTAAAAGTATAAAAACTACAACAATACATACAAAAGTGTACAAACTACAATAAAATGTTTAAATCCAAAGTACAACACATACAAAAGTCAAAAAATTAAAACTCATCTTCATCGTATTCGTCCTCGACTTCTGCATCCTCATCTGTGTTGATATCATCCAGGGGCGTAGACCTTTTGCAGCCTGAACTGTATCACCAGGACACAGAGGAGTAATCCTTGCAATCTGAATGAAAGAGTTGAATTACTCCTGCAGCATCCTAATTTGTGATGATGTTTCCTCCTCCTTCTTCTGCGTCCTCTCTCTCTGTTCAGCAAGATCTTCAGTAAGTTTAGAAATCATATTTTCTAGTTTTTCAATGGTTCCTCTATCAATTGAAGAGTTAGGGTATATAGGGTCGGACGAACACCTAATATTCTCACCAAAATTTTTTTGTGGTATCTGTAGTAATGGTCTCTAACTGCAGGACCTACAACTTTATCCCATCACTCCTCCTCTACATGTGGGGGTAGTGGGTCACCCTGACTTTCAGGAGGCTGAGGACTATGATACTCACTAACGAGCTGTGTATATTTGTCCTATATTCAAAGTAAAGTTAAAATTAAAAGTCAAAAAATATTAAAGTACTTATACCTGAATAATATCAACTTTGAGAAAAAGATTCATAAATTCAAAATTTGATTCTTACATGGGCAGCTTTTGCACGAGGTTCAACCCAGACATTTTCATCAGTCGGGTTCTTTTTTTTTTCAGATGAATCTCCTCGAATAGCTCACCGTGTGGTATGCTCCTACCCTTTTCTTTTTTCTGCATATGAAAAAATTATCAATGTTCAAATAATTAAAAATTTAAATAGAAACAAATAATTAAAAATGTAAAAATTACATACCATTTTTCCTCCACAGCAATTATACTTTTGACACCCACGGTATGTAGGGAGCCACCCTTGAATGATGTCCGGACTTTCTTTCCTTTATCCCTCAGCAATTGGGATTCTTCGTTATTCCAATAGCGAATATACCATTGTCATAAGGATTCACTAATCCAGTCAGGTCATACCAAGTTGGTTCGGGCATAATCCAACAAACCGTTAAATCTGAATCTACATCTTCTGAAAAAGTTCTTCTTTATAAGACATGCATTCGCATCATCCCACCAGTAAAATTTCTACAACAAAAACAAAAATATAATATTCAATCTTATGTTCTAACAAAGTGTTAAATAGTCGATAAGTTAAATCCTTACATTAAATTCTTGAAACATTCTTTCCCTGTCAATTTTCGGAACCTTTTGTCAACTGGTCCAGTAGCCGTTGAAGTTCCAATAAATGCATTTTCTCGCAGTTTTTCCAACTCCAGCATCCAGCCTAAACCTACAACATAAGATTAAACAGTAATTTCATAGAGCATACTAATATAGCAATGAAAAAGTTAATAATGTTATTATATTAAGAAATCTTACCCTGTCACATATAGAATAAAATAACGCCTCCCAAAATCATCTCTATCGTCTGGCTGTGGAGTAAGTAGTGGTGGATGCACTGGCGTAGGTGGATCTAAAGCACCAGATGGAGCGCCTCCAAGCTGAAGATCCGACAACCCAATAGATCCTGCAGAATCACTGTGCGAAGCTGTGTGACTGCTACAGGAGGGTACTGACGATGGTAGTACTCCAGATGGGCTAGCGGTCGTCCGATAGTACTGTGATGGCGGTGGCATAGTGATAGGAGCAGAATGAGTCGGTGTAGACCCATGAAGTGTACCCACATGCGTAGGAGTAGGAATCGAATGCTGAAACGACCTAGAATATGAGGGTCGTGTTATCGTGTCAGCAAACCGACCCTCAGATACATGAATACATATCGGTCGTCTATACAACGGAGGTGGTTTTTTCTTTTTTATTTTTGTAAGAACAACTTTTTCCTTATCTTTGCCACCTCTGTTTGACATCTAAATTATGTAAAATTAACAAGTAGACAGTTCTTACAAATGAATATATAAGAAAACATTACAAGTAATTAATTTCAAGTTACTAATTCACATTTCAAATCGCTCCAACAACATGAGCTAGACAAGAATATTTTTATTACTATATAAATCATGGAAAAGCAAAAACAACAATCTTAAACAGTATATTACATATCAATCTTAAAAAGAAACATAAAGGTAAATATATAGTACAAAGCATAAAGACATCAATACATAATAAATACAACCTATACAAACTAATCCTTCTCTTCTGAAGAGTCTCCACTAAACCATTCACCCTCTTCGGAAGTTTCCTCATCTCCTACCCATTCAGACTCTTCGTCCGTAATATTAACTTCTTCAAATATATTTTTTGGGTGATTCAAACTATCCACTAAGTCAACGTCCACTAGCTGGTGATCAATCTGCATTTTATTTCGATACGCAGTCTCCATCATATTCTCAGCCTCTACCCGTCCTATAGACTTTGTTTTGATTACAGTCCACCAATCAGACTTATCACTGTGCAACGGATAAGGAGTGTAATGCACTTGTTTAGTATTTTGTGCTAGAACAAATGGATCGTAAACAGGATACGACTTATTGTGCTTCACTTCAATGATGTTATGCTCCTTATGTACTCTTGTGCCTCTTGTGCTTGGATCAAACCGCTTACATCGAAAGAGGATAATTTTTTTATTAGAAAACCAGCATACTCCAGTTCTAAGATCTCATGTATGATGCCAAAGTAATCAACATCATTATCACTCTTAACCGAAACACCACTATTATTTGTTTTCCTTGTTCTGGAGTGTTGTTCGATGAAAAATTTAAACCCATTTACTGTGTAATGAGACATTACATGAGCTTCAACTGGACCCAAAGAACTATCTCTCAAGAGTTGATCGTATGCGGCTGCATTTGGTGACTGGTGTACCTAAAATTATTATTATTATTATATATATATATATATATATATATATATATTATATGTGTTAGTTGAGGAATGTGTAAATGTTTAAAATTTGTTGAAATATTAATACACTTATGAACCTCATATGTAAACCATGTTGCAAAGGATGCATACACTTGATTTTCATTGAATTGAGTCTTAAATGAACTGAGGATCCAACATGCGAAACACAATTAGTTTCTTTTAGGGAATGAGTAAACAAATAAAGATATGTTACAATTTTAATCTTCTTACTTCAGAAAGGGCTCAACTTTTGGGCAATTCAGCAAGACATACAAAGTTACTGATTTGCGCTTCGTGGGAGTGAGTCAGTGACGTATGATCTTTTTAGACTTACAACCATATTGATTGAAAATTGATATCGATTGCAAATGAGGCTCATCCACATTGTCCTGATGACGATTCGGTCGGTTTCTTAAACAAGTAACTTCATCACGAAAGTAGTATAAACAAAATTGAGACGTTTTTCTTGGAAGATATGCCTTAACTATAGAGCTTTCCACCCTATATTTATTTTCTGGGACCCCTTTTCAATTTTTCAATTGCCCTGCACAATCTTAAGATTAGATGTTTACTATATTTAAAAAAGATATGTATGAATTTAAATATGTTGTAATTGCTAATCATTCGAATGGATACATCTACCTAGTTTAAACTGGACCGCCTAACCGAGCTTCGTGCACAAGGTGAATGGGAAGATGTTCCATCACATCAAAGAACACTGGCGAAAAAATCTTCTTCGGCTTGTTGGTGATAACAACAATATTACTTTCCATTCGCGCCAGATTTTCTTCTTTTAATGTAGTGACATATAAGTCTTTAAAGAACAAACTGATCTCTGCTATTGATTTCCATATGTTTTCAGGTAAACCAATAAAAGCTATTGGAAGTAATTGTTCCATGAAATTATGACAATCATGGCTTTTCATTCCATGCAAGATTCCTTGTGTCATATCAACCCTCTTTCCCAAATTTGAGGCATATCCATCGGGCATCTTCAAACTTTGGACCCACTCACATATTTGACGTTTTTGGTCCAACTTGAATGTAAAACTAGCCTTGGTCTTAAGAACATTACCATTGGGGCCCTCCTGTAAGTGTAATTCGCTGCGTTTATAATATTTTGGTAAGTCAAGTTTGGCCTTAGGATTATCTTTTGTTTTGCGATGACATCCATAACTGTGTTGAACAAGTTGTCAAAATAGTTCTTCTCAGTATGCATGACATCAACATTATTTCTAAGTAAATTATCTTGCCAATAATTTAACTCTCAAAATATACTTTTCTTAGTCCAGTTATGCGAAACGTCATATCTATCAAGCCTGTACAATGGTTCCTCGCTGGCTTTAGGCAAATCCTGAATATCTCCCAGATATCATGACCAGACAGCCTTGGAGGTGGACCATCATGTTCCCTTCTATTCCTTCTAAATACATTCTTGAGTCTCCTAAATTCATGATCAGGTGGCAAGAAACAACGATGACAATCAAACCATGAATTTTTCCTGCCATGTCTCAATATGAAAGATTTTATCTTTTCCATGCAGTATGGACAAGTAGTTTTCCAGCTGTCATCCACCCAGACAACATTCCATAAGCAGGAAAATCATTAATAGTCCACATTAGATATGCACGCAGATTGAAATTTTATTTAAGTGAGATGTCCCAAGTTTCAACTCCCTCATGCCATAAAATTTAAAGTTCATCGATCAAAGGTTGCAAGTAGACATATATTTCATTTGTTGGATTACGCGGGCCAGGAACAACATAATTCAGAAATATATAGGGACTAGTCATCAACATTTCAGGAGAAAGATTATAAGGGGTGATAAATACATGCCAACATGAATATGGCACAGGACCAACTGAAAAAGGATCGAAGTCATCCGCACATAAACCCAAACGAATATTTCGTGGCTCAGCTGTAAAATCTGGATAAGTTGCATCAAAATGTTTCCAAGCCTCTTCATCATATGGATGACACATAACACCAGTGGGACTTCTATTTTCACTGTGCCATCTCATATGAGGAGCTGAGCTGTTTGAAGTATACAACCTCTTCAACCTTGGTATTAGAGGTAAATAATGCATCGCCTTAATAGAAATTTGATTTTCACTAGAACCACACTTATATCGAAGGTTCTGACAAAACTTACAGGACTTTAGGTTAGCATCTTCATTAAAGTATAACATGTAACTATTTTCACAATAATCAATTCTAAGCGAGGAGAGACCTAACTTTGACACCAATCTTTTTGCCATATAGAAAGAATTAGGAACCTCCAAGCTGGGGTCAACTAACTCTTTAATAAGGTCTATCATTGAGTCCATTCCTCTTTCAGCAATATTCCAGTCAGATTTAATACTTAATAATCTAACAGCAATAGACAAATGAGAGTGCGAACAACCATCAAACAAAGGATGACTAGCAACATGCAATTGTCCATAGAATTTGCCAGTTTCGCTATTAGGAACATCTTTGACATTTTCCCTAAAGTCGCCCCCGTGTTGCATCCCAAAAGCATCGTGCACCATTTCTGTTATCCTAGTATCTTGATATTCATTATGCCCTGCAGACCTACTACTTTATTCAACAACAAAGTTATTTTGTGCAACATCACCATGAATACTACGCAAACTTAAAAAGTCCTCGTGAAACCCCATTCTATAAAGATGTTCCTTTACATCTTCTTTTATACCATCACATCTAACAGAAGGACAACGAATAGCCCAAAAACGTGTCCAAACATCAAGTGTCTTAGCATGTTCAACAAATTATTTGACACCTTCAACAAATTCCTCCCTAATACCTACTCTATTATCATTGTTCCATTGATATATCCAGCTATAATCAGGTTCCATCTATGCAATAAATCAGATTCAACTAATTAGATCAAGTCACAAAAATTCATTTATCACCAAACATAACCACATTCAAAACAAAAAATCACCTTTAAAGTCTAATCATTTTCAACCTACCAAGTCACCAAACATAACCACATTCAAAGAAAAAAATCACCTTTAAAGTCCCTACACTTAATCATTTTCAACCTACCAAGTCAACAAACATAACCACTTTCAACCTAAAAAATCATCTTTAAAGTCCCTACACTTAATCATTTTCAACCTACCAAGTCACCAAACATAACCACATTCAACCTACCAAGTCGCCTTTAAAGTCCCTACACTTAATCATTTTGAACCTACCAAGTCACTAAACATAAAACCTTTCAAAACATTTTGAACCTACCAAGTCACCAAACATAACCACTTTCAAAACAAAAAATCACCTTTAAAGTCCCTACATTTAATCATTTTCAACCTACCAAGTCAACAAACATAACCACTTTCAACCTACAAAATCACCTTTAAAGTCCCTATACTTAATCATTTTGAACCTACCAAGTCACCAAACATAACCATATTCAAAACAAAAGATCACCTTTAAAGTCCCTACACTTAATCATTTTCAACCTACCAAGTCACCAAAAATAACCACATTCAACCTACCAAGTCATCTTTAAAGTCCCTACACTTAATCATTTTGAACCTACCAAGTCACCAAACATAACCACTTTTAAAACAAAAAATCACCTTTAAAGTTCCTACACTAAATCATTTTCAACCTACCAAGTCAACAAACATAACCACTTTCAACCTAAAAAATAACCTTTGAAGTCCCTACACTTAATCATTTTTAACCTACCAAGTCACCAACCATAACCACATTCAAATAAAAAATCACCTCTAAAGTCCCTACACTTAATCATTTTCAACCTACCAAGTCAACAAACATAACCACATTCTAAATAAAAAAAATCACCTTTAAAGTCCCTACACTTAATCATTTTCAACCTACCAAGTCACCAAACATAACCACATTCAAAATAAAAAATCACCTCTAAAGTCCCTACACTTAATCATTTTCAACCTACCAAGTCAACAAACATAACCACCTTCAAAACAAAAAATACCTTTAAAGCCCCTACACTTAATCATTTTCAACCTACCAAGTCAGCAAACATAACCACATTCAAAATAAAATATCACCTTTAAAGTCCCTATACTTAATCATTTTGAACCTACCAAGTCACCAAACATAACCACATTCAAAACAAAAAATCATCCTTAAAGTTCCTACACTTAATCATTTTCAACCTACCAAGTCACCAAACATAACCACATTCAAAATAGAAAATCATTTTTAAAATTCCTACACTTAATCAAGTTCACAAAATAAGAAACAAGCAACAACAAGACCAACAAGATGTCAACAACAATGCTAGTGAATCGAACAAGGCCACACACGGCTTCACTAGACTTCAATATGAACAATAACAAGAAGATAACAACAATGCTAGTGAATCAAATAAGGCCAAACACGGCTTCACTAGACTTCAATATGAACAATAACAAGACTTTATTTTAAGAAAATAGAGAGAAATCAACTTACCTTTACTTGGCCTAAATTAAAGTGAAAGAGATAAGCGATCAACGAAAAAATAGCAAAGCAATCCTTTTCCTGAATTTGGATTCTGTCAAACGGTACATCAAATTTCAAGCAACCCATTAGACAAGTAGAATTAAAAACTCTTGACCATTAGGCAAAATAATAAAAATCTTGGCATCCTTATTTTCTCGTATTCTTAGCTTAAAATCACCATAAAAAACCCACCAAAATACTAAAACTACAATGGAGTATCAACAAAAATAAACCCTAATTTACTTGCAAAAACACACAAAAGGGAATTTTGATAAGCTTCACTTGACCAAAAACACACAGAGTGTCAAAATGAAGAAACAAATGGAATCTTGATAAAACCCAAGTGACCAAAAACCCACACAAATGCACAAAATATCAAAATGAAGAAATAAATTGAATCTTGAACTAACTAAACGGCAATTTCCATAACTTTTTTTACTTTGAACTAACTAAAATTATGTAATGAAGCATAATAACAAGAACAAAAGCTTTAGAACAAATACTTTTTTTACTTTGAACTAACTAAAATTACTACCAAAGCATAATAATCTTGACCCTTTAGCTAGTATCTAACAAGAAAAATAAAGACTTGATATTTTTTGCACTAACCGGAGCTTGGGGTCTGCGGCAAACGGCGGCAGATTTGGGGATTTTGTGTGTGGGTTGGATTTGGGAATTTTTTTTTGTGTGTGTGTTTGATTTGGGTTTTTTTTATGTTTTAGTGTTAAAAAACCGGCTGGGTTGGGTCGGGTCTTGTGGGGTTGGGTCAGGTTGGCTTTATTTTATTAAAATATTTTTTTTACTAATTTATGAAAACGTGGTCGGTTTTCCAAAAAATATTCCACAAAATCGATCACAAGTGGTCGGTTGTATGGAATTTTTTAAAAACCAACCACACATGGTCGGTTTTATAAATTAGTTAAAAAATATTTTAATAAATTAGTTAAATTAATTAAAATTTTAAAAAATTATTCACAAAGTAAAATATAAGTATTTGATTTAGTTTTAAAATAGTTATTATCGAAAATCGATCACATGTGCTCAATTTTAATAAAAAGATTAAATCATATAATTAGTTATTTTATCATCATATCAACGCAATGCGTATATGTACAAATCTGATAGTTGGTTATTTTTATCAACACATTAAGGAGAGTAGTATATATCCTCAATCGTATAATAATAGCAATGAATTTTGTGAATTACAATAAATTTTTGGCTAACGCACTTTTAAATACGATATATATATATACCTCGTAATACTTGTTTTACGTTATTACAACTTCAACAACATATGCGTGTCTATACATTGATACAAATTATATATGTATTTTCTCAATAGTATAATATATATCAACGTATCATTCAAAATATTTTGATATATAGATTCAATTATCTAACTTTCGATTACTGCATACGTCAGTACTACACGAGATATATGTATAGTACTGACGTATGCAGTAATCGAATGGTAAGTATATATCAGTTTTAGGATACAAATTTTTGTCTCTCTCCCCTACTTTCTTTACCCTCCATATATACCTCGTAAAACTTGTCATACGTTATTACAACTTCAACAACATACATGTGTCTACATTAACACAAAATAGTATATCTATTTCCTCAATAATATGATATATATCAACGTATATCATTCAAAATATAGAAAAGACATCATTTCTCCTCCAAACTTGTCCGCTCAACTCACTTTAGCACTTAACTTTCATTTATTTACCTCCCTTAACATCTTTAAAGTGTATTTTTTTCACCCCTCAAAACTGAACACCACTCTCACGACGGAGAGTGTGTTACACTCGCATACACATCAACGCCACATCAATGCCACATTGGAGCAACATCATTGCCACGTAAGAAATTGCTATTTTTCTAAAAAAAATTAATCCCCCACACATTATTTTAATATATTTAAAAATACAAAAATATATATATGTACTATTTTATTTATATAAATATATATATATATATATATAATTATATATATTTATATATATTAAATAAAAAAGACACCTCTCACCCCCATTTTCTTTCTTCTTCACACACCCCACCCCGCCCCCTCTTTGAATTTTCTCCTCTTCCAGCCATCACCCCCACCCCCTACCTTGCAAACGTAGCCCCCCCTCCTCCTCCTCTTCCAACACCCACCCCCACCCCCCACCCCCTATGTTTTTCAATCGAATCTTTTTTCAAAATCAGAAAAAAGCAAAGCTAAAAAAAAAACTCCATTTTTGTTCAAAGCTTTCAGCTGAATTCATGTTGGTACAAGAATGTTGAATTCCATTTCAACTTAATTCATGTTGGTACAAAACTCCATTTCAGTGATCTTTTTTTCTTTTTTGGTACAAGAATATTGAATTTATGTTGAATTTTAATGGGTATTTATTAAAATTTTATTTTTGTTTGTAGATTTTGTGAATTTCAAATGGAAAGTGAAATCATGGCAACCCAATCTCCTTTGGAAGGAACCAAAGTTCCAGATACATGCACAGTAACAAAATCTTCATTAGAAAGGGTTGAATTTGAGGAAGTAGTTATACTGATACGGGTTCGGGTTGGGGAATTCGGATAGGACTCTTCGGTTCAGTATTCGAAATTCGAATATAGCTGTATGGTTAATAAATACAAATATTGAATTTACAACTATGTTTGATAAATAATAATTATTTGAATAAGATGAAAAAGAATAAGAAATAAAGAAGAAAATAAAGAAAAGAATTGGTAATAAAATTTTAGAAAAAATGGAGGAAGAAGCCACTGGAGAGAATATTGATGAGGGGCTTATTAAATGAAAAAGGTGAGATGGTGTTCAATGAAGGAAACATTTTAGTTTAGTATCTTCGTGGTTGTTTTTTGGTGGTGTTAATGGAGAAAAATGGAAAAAATTGAAGTAGAGTGTTGGTGAAGAATGTATTTGAGGTTGTTAATTGAGGAATTTGAGTGTTGTTGTTGATGTTTTGGAGAAGAAAGAAGAAAAGGTGTCCATTTTTTTATTTTTTTTTAAATTTCTTTTATATTTTAAATATAATATTACTGAAATTATTTTTTTTTACAAATAAACGCGCCCTTTTTTTCTTGAAAATGCCACGTTAGCATTAAGGGTGTAATCAATACACTTTAAAGATGTTAAGGGGGTAAATAAACAGATATTAAGTTTAAGTATTAAAGTGAGTTGAGCGGACAAGTTTGGGGGGGGGGGGAAATTATGTCTTTTCTCTTCAAAATATTTTGATATATAGATTCAGTAGTTATCTAGCTTTCGATTACTGCATACGTCACTACACGAGATATACGTATATATACATGCATTAATTCAATTGTCTATCGGCTTTCAAATATGTACTATAAGCATCACATACACGATTTTACTACCCCATAATAATATACAACGTATTTCACATATACTCAAATGAATTATCGGTTAGTTTATCTTATGTCATTAATATACCTTCACTATATAATATGTATATACGTACTATATATATATATATATATATATATATATATATATATATATATACACACACACATATACACGCTATATATCGACTATATCAAGTTCTAAATATTTATTTTATATATACATCACATACATACACGAGTATCTTATCCAATAATATAATGCGACGTATATCATATACACACTCTGATAAGTGATAATTTGATTAACTTACATTAATATAACTTCAACGTGTAGTGTATATTATTACTTATGTCGTTTCAAATCAAGAGATTCAATATGTTTGCATAAATTCTACTAGGTTTTGACTACATCGTTCATCAATCTATCACTACATCAATTATATATATATATAAAGATATTTATATATATGAACTCTTGAATGTGTACTATATACATTACATCCACCAGTATATTACCTTACAATAGAACACGTTCATTATGTTCTGATGAATTATCGGTTATATATTATATTATTATGGTTGCAATAGTAGTATAATGTCATTATCCCAATGGTATGATATATATACACACACACACACACACACACACACACACACATATTCATTATACAAAGATTATGCATGTTTAACATCATTTAACGTAAATACAAAAAAAAATATTTATTTTATAAATTGAAACATAAGTACAAATATAAAGATAATGTTTAACGTAATTTATTTATTTTATTTGATATATTTTTTAGTGTAATTTTTTCACAAAATCTAAGATTGAATGATTTTTATTATTATTATATTGATTATTGACTACGTGTGATTAGTGCAATTTCAAAAAATAATATATTAGATTATATATATAATTATTTACTTTTTTTAATTTCTAATAATTACTGTTTAATTATTATATTGATTATTTTTTAAAAGTATATTCTTTTTTTCTTTAAAAACAGACCACTTGTGGTCGGTTTTATTAAAAATATAATTAATTTTTTTTAAAAAAACCAACCACTTGTGGTCGGTTTCTAAAAATATTTTAATTATATTTTTTTTATTAAAACCGACCACAAGTGGTTGGTTTTTATTTTTTTATTATTTTATTTTTAAAGGAAATAGTAATAAATTATTAAAATATTTTTCTCTTTTTACTAAAAACCGACCACTAATGATCGTTTTTTTCCGATCATATTTTGTGGGCGGTTTTTGGTGGTCAAAAATCTGTCTTTTTTTAGTAGTGTACTTAAGGGGTATGCAAATAAAAAATGTGACAAAAATTTAGAAATGGATGAAATATTTTGTAATAGTTTGGTACAAAATATATCTGCTATTATTTAATTAGTACAAAAGCATTATTTTTAAATACACATAAGATGCATGTTGTGGGAATGAGGATGTTATGGTTGATGTGTGAGCATCCAATAAAATTAGGAATGATGATACAGAGGAAAAGGTGGATTGTCTTATGTGATGGACAAAATGAAGGAAGCAAGGTTAAGATGGTTTGAACATGTGAAAATGTGAGAAGCAAATACTTCGGTGAGGAGGTGTGAGAGACCACTAATAAAGCCAATACGAAGAGAGGTAGAGCTAGCCCGAAGAGTATTAGAAATAGGTGATTAGATAAGACATGACGCAACTTCAAATTACCGATGACATGATGTTAGATTGGAGGGTATGGAAGTTGCATATTAGGGTATAAGGTAAGAAGGTAATGGAATATTGCTTTACTTTTCGAGGGTTTAGACGTGTTGGTGTTTATTGTTGTACTAGCAGTAGTAGTGTAGTTTCTAATTGTGATATCTATCATAGTCTATTATTTATTGTGTTTCGATTATCAACTACATTGTTGTTATTCTTGTTTCTCTCTGGTAATTTTTGCATTGTTTTTCTGTTAATCGCTATATTTTAATTTCTTCATTATTTTTTCTCCTTTGTACCTGAATTTATTGCACGTGAGTCATGGGTCTTCTGAAAATAGCTCGCTACCTCCATGAGGTAAGTGGTAATGTCTATGTACACTCTACCCTTTTCATACATCACTAGTACAATTCCACCAAATATGTTAATGTTGTAATAAATATATATATTTTTTATAATTATATAAATTTTGTTACAAAGCAAACTGTTTAGAAACAAAATTAAATCTATAAACAGAAACTAATAACCAGACACATACTCCACACTTATCTTTCACTACATTTGTACATATTTCTTCAACTATACAAAAGATGCCAATTCAACAATTTTAATCCTTTGGCTAAGTGTACAATATCGAACTCTAATCACGAACTTTTTACATCACTTGTTTGCTTATTTCCTCACCTGTCTTCTCTCTCTCTTTTTTTTTTTTGGGAATACCTTTTGATTCCTTTCCTGCACAAAAAGTGAATACAACCAGCTAGAGTCATTCGCTATAATTGAGTATTGATGTAACGACTTGCTGTGAAATTCGCTGTCTAATAGTTCTCCTGCCTAATCCTCGAGTGATCTCTTAATACCTAGTTATCTGAACATCTTCTTTTTTTTTTTGGTTAACAAGAGATGCATTAAATATAAAATAAAGTATAATTACAGAGGTAGAGCTAGTCAGGCTCAAGAGCAAAAAACCTTGGGCTATTCCTAGGAGAAAGTATTGGGACCTTTCTCATATGCGGAGTTCCTACTACATCCGTTCAAACATTCCAGACTACAAAGAGGGGGGGAGGAGATACAAAAACACTACAATTTCCTAGATCTTCTTTCTTTGCTCCATGTTTGGCTAAAGCATCAACAACCAAATTCTCCTCCCTATAGCAGTGTTGGACTGGTGGAGAACTCAACTTGTCTAGCAGCAATATGCATTCAGGAAGTAAAGAGTTATAGACAAGATTACCCTGCTGCAGCGTCAGAATTGTTTCTTGAGAGTCAATATTAACATGAATGGGAAGCAATTGATGCTGCAGAACAAGCTTGAGCCCTTATTTCTTGAGAGTCAATATTAACATGAATGGGAAGCAATTGATGCAACAGACCAAGCTTGAGCCCTTGAATAAGGGCTAGAAGCTCCATCAAATAAGTAGCATAAGTAAAGTGTTGGGCAAACCCCACTACCCAATCCCCATTAAAATTCCTAATAACTCCCCCGATACCCCCATTCCCAGGGTAATCAAACAAGACCCATCAGTATTGAGTTTGAAGGCACCTCGCAGGGGAGGGTTCCAAGCAAGGGAAATAGTTATCTGAACATCTTCTTTAGTAATTATATAACTGGTGTGAATGAGGCTTTCTTAATTTGAATGAAATCTTTAAAGACAAAGTGACATTTGAAGACAACTTGAAACTATCTTAAAAAATATCATGAGATAAAAGAAATTAAAATAAAGACAATCTCTAATGTACTTTATTTGTCAAGCTTGTAGACTAATTTGATAAGCGTTGAAAATTACAATAGGAGAAAAGTTATAGAGTAATAAATAAAAGATTTAAAGTACAGAATTTAAGATGCTAAACTTGGATTAGTGACACATGTAATATAACTAATTAAGTGCATGTGTTTTGCATCTGTATATCATGTTAACTATAATCTTTGAATATAAAAAGAATAAAATATTGTGGTTTTGACATATTTTCTTAAAACTACAATAACAAGTGTTCATTAATCGATAGGATGATTATTTCTCTTTTTATAATATGATGAGTATTGTATAGTATTCAATTATAAATCTAATTTTTAACGTTGAATAGAATTGTGTCTGCAGACTCCAATATATATGTCATACTTTAAGTTTTGTTTCAACAAAACAAAAAATAATTTGTAACCAATACAAAAGGAAAAAGAATATATTCATACTATTTTCACTCTATGAAATATAATCTAGAGAGAATCTCGTCGTTATCAAATAAATAATTAATCAACAAATTGATTTTATAATCAATATGTCTTGATGAGATATTAATATTTTGTAGTTATCCCTCCCCCACTCCCATCAAATCAATGTAAAAATTTTCGATGTGAATATGAATTTAGTCGAACTCTTATGTGAATCTTGAAAATAAAAAAAAAATGTAGTCACAATGATTGCATACAAAAGATATACAAGAATTTCTTATAGAATAAAAATCAAAGAAGAATAAAAGATTAAAAAAAAAACATAAAACAAATATTCAAAGTTTATGAACCTCCTTACCCACAAACATGGACTATCCATAATTTTGATATGACGCCATGAAAATACCATTTAACTCCTTGACAATTGAAAGAGATTACATAAGTAAATAAAAAAAAAGAACGGAAAGAATAGGTTAGATTAATTGCAAAACACAAAAATAAAAAAAAACGGATAATTTAGAAAACCCATAACTTTTATTCAACATTGATAATTTTCTTTTTTACCTACTCCAAAGGTTTTACTTGATTACACCCTATCATTTGAGGAAGCTGGCACAGACTCAAAACTATTCTAAGCATACCACATAATTAATTTCTTGAGGTTTTAAATTTATGATAATCTATAAATGAAAAAAGTGGTAACAGTACCTTCAACAAAAAACAATCTCTAACCCTTGCAAAGTGATCAAAATAAGTTGCTAATTACCTCTAGGAAATATTATAATGCGTTACATAATTTAAAGATGAGCCTAATTAGTACCGTAAAAAGCTTATTTATTAGTATTAGGACTTTTATGGAGAAAAAAGTCTTGTAAAAAGAATATTATTTGATTTGAATTTTTAATTTGAGAAAAATAGTTCTTCTTCTTTTCATATATTTTAGAACTCCTTAAATATTAATTCTGGTAATATTTTTTACCATATATTTTTTCTTACTAAATAATTTAGGACTCTTCAATTTTTAAAATATATTACTCTCTTACCAAAATATTTTAGGACTCCTTAATTTTAAATATCACAAAAATAAATATTAATTAAAGAAAATAAGTGAAATGACAATTTCGTCTATTGCAGAGTTTTTTAATGAAGGGCAAAAAGTTCAAATCACTTTTCTTAGGGTTTTCACACTTTTAATATGTTATTATTGTTATTACTAGGTTAGCCGCACGTGCCTCACACGTGAAACGTTTGATTATTTAAAATTAAATAATTTTATCCATTGCGGAGATTTTATCTAACGTTTTTATATTTATTCTTAAATTTTTTAAATTTTTTTAAAATCAAATTTAGTTGATTTAGAATTCTTTAACTAATGGGAAAAAAATTAATTGTCATTAATTCTGATGATTTTTAATAAGGAAAGGTTTTACCATAAATATATTTAATTAATTTTCAACTCTTATATATTAGGAAAATAGTGAAAAAATAATTTTATCTAAAACAAAAACTTTTAATGAAGGGCAAAAAGTTCAAACATTATTTCTAAGGCCCTTCACACTTTTAATATATTTTAGATTATAAATATAGATATAGATTATAGATATAGATTATAGATATAGATATAGATTATAGATATAGATTATAGATTATAGATATAGATTATAAATTATAGATATAAATTATAGATAGATATAGATTGTCAATGGAATGCTTCCGCTTAACCTTAGTTATATTGAGCTTATATCGTCGCATATTTCTTCGATTCCTTATAAAAGATATTCAGTCCGTTAGAATAGAAGTTAAAGAGGGAATAGCTCAACTAAAAGATGCATCTTAGTTATAACATTTTTTTATATAACCATTTGAATTTTAAAGGACTTAAAATCTCTCTCTCTCACACACACACATTGGAGGCTGGTGATGTGGCACCTCTCAATGATCTCCATTCACATTTTTCTCTTTTCTCTCTTTTTTGGCCTTTTTCATCTATTTTAATTCATTTTATTGTAACAAAAATTCTAAATTATTTTAATATATGTATTAATGTTAGTCTTTATTATGCAATAAGAAAGGATAATTATTAGGTGAACATAAATGATAATTTTATTGTTGGAATAGGAAAAGACAATGAAAACTTGTAAAAATAAATTAATTGAAAAGAGTATAAAATATGAGCTGATAATCAAATTTGATGACTATAGCTTTGGTGCAGTTTTATTGGAGCTAATTACGGGAAAAAGAATTGTTGATATCACAAGACATGGGCATCAATAGAATTTAGCCGTATAAGAGATGACCAACATAAATTATGCTATCTCCAGAAAAATCTACAATGGCACCATCCTCGCTGCATATGGCAACATGTCCGACAAATGGTACAAGCCAAGAAATCACAGGAAGAGGAGTTCAACAAGGCAACAAGGGAACTTTGTTTCATTAGATCAATTTTGTCTAGAGGCCATAAGTCATGCTGGAGTACCCGTGCAACATTATCCCTTTTAACCATATACCTAGGATTTACATCTATCCAAGGAAATCTTCTAGGAAGCACTGAAGTATTTCTCACCAACCCAAAAGAATGAGATTTTCTGTTGAATAGGAAAAGTAATATCATCTCATTACACCCCCTAAGCAAAAACTAGAGCTATATTCTTACACTGAAGTCTAAGCCTGGTCATCATTCACTATTAATAATGGAGTCTCAGAAGGAGCGGAAGAAAGAAAAAGAAGCATAAAAAAGAAGCAAGAAAAAAAAAAGCAGAAAGAAGAAGCACGAACGTGAAAATAGAAGAAGCAACATGAACAAGTCTTGACCTTATTATTAATTTATTAAGCATTTTATTTTCTTCTTGGTGTAACTATTCCAGGAAACCATAGTTAATAACTTTTACGAGAATTTCATAAGTTTGAACATTGTATTAATTATGTGTTAATTTATTGCTAATTTATAGGAATCACTTTTTGTAATTTGAAACTTATGTCAATAATATTGCATCAATTTTTAAATTATTTTTTTTAATTTTTCACTCAATATTCGATAACTGTATTGTAACTCAATTAAATTTGAATTCACATCGAAAAGTTCGACACTAGAGATAAAGCGCCCTCCTAACAAAGAGCTTCTACAGTTATTGTTACCCGATTTCAATATAATTGAATATATTTTTCACTTCAAGTTAAACTTATGTATGAATGGATTAATTTTTCTTCATCATATCTATTTCCCCCCACTAAAATACGTTGAATTAATATGAGAAAAAGGTGACAATATTTTTAAAAAAGTCCATTATTGGTAAATTGTTACATAAACTTGGGAAAAGAAAAAAATGAAAAGTATATGAAATATATGAAGAATAATTTCAAAATTAAATTGTAATTTGCAAATAATGGTTCATTTATTTTGTTTTATATATAGACATCCTAAATATGTAGAGAATAAGAATTGATTTTTGATTTGAGATAAAATTTAGGAAATAAAGAAAGAGTAATGATTGTAAAAAGGAAATATGCTTAATTAACGTGTGAGGAAGAAGGAAAACTAAATAAAAATGGAAAAGAATGGCATAAAAGGAAAAATAAAATAAAAAGAGATGTGGAAGATTTGAATTTAATTGTAAATTTCCTTTTTTTTTTTCATTTTTAGTACATTTCATATTAATATTTGTATTTATATATAATAATAAAGTTAAAATAATTTTTTTTAATTAATTTTATGATAATTTAATAAACAGTCAAGTAATTTGTGACATATATTTTTAAGTAAGATGACTAATATAGGACGAAAGAAGTACCTCTGTTTAGTCACATTAGTATTTATCAAGTCTTTAATTTTTCCTCTCTTTTTTCCAAAATTTTTTATAAATTTTACTCAGTTTACCATTTAAAATAATTTTTATTACAATTAAAAACTAAATAAAAATGGAAAAGAATGGCATAAAAGGAAAAAAAAAAAGAGATACGGAGGATTTGAATTTAATTATAAATTTACTTTTTTGTTTTTTTTTATTTTTAGTAAATTTCATATTAATATTTGTATTTATATATAATAATAAAGTTACATTAAAAAAATTAATTAATTTTATCTTAATTTAATAAATAGATAAGTAATTTGTTACATATAATTTTAAGTAAGATGGTTAATATAGGACGAAGGAAGTACCTCTCTTTAGTCACATTAGTATTTATCAAGTCCTTAATTTTTCCTCTCTTTTTTCCAATTTTTTTTTTAAATTTTATTCAGTTTACCATTTAAAATAATTTTTATTACAATTAATTATTATAATTAATGTATTAATTCAATTATAATTATTTTAATATAAATTAATTTTCAAAATGTTATAGCCTATATTTTGTTGACTATTCTCTCCATTTCATTTTAGTTAGTCATCTTACTAAAAATAAATATCTCATATTAGTTGATCACTTACTAAATCAGGATAAATTTAATTATTTTTTTATTTTACCCCTATAATTAGTTGTATCATTAAATGTGAACAAATATAATTTTAATGTCTATTCCTATGTTCAATGAATATTTGATATTGTAAAATAGTAAAATTACTACTCAATTTATGATCTTTTAATTACCATATAAAATGGAATATGTCTAACTAAAATGAGACAGAGAAAGTATATGTTTTAATGAGAAGTAAATTTTTTTTTCTTTGCTTGTATAATGAAATTTTTCTCTGCTTGTATAATAATAAAAGAGAAATTTTAGCTCGCTTATGTGGCACTATCGTAGAGCAGGACTGGTGTTTACTCCCCTCTTTCATTTTACTCATTCTAATTTGACATTGCGCATTGATTAAGAAAAATAATTATAACATGACTACTTTATTATAGTCTCCCTATTAAATGATGTTTACATTTTAATTTGGAGAAAAATAATTAATATTAAGATTAAAAAAGAAAAAAAATTGTCTTGTCTTAATTAATAAAAAATGACAAGTAAATTGAGAAATCAAATTAGGAAATTTGAAATGAGTAAAATAGGACGGAGGAAATATCTTTTTTCTTAGATTTTTGTGGTTATTTTACCTTTTTCCATATTTTTCTGTGTCATATGTATTTACAAAAATTCAAACGTCACATCTTACACCTCCTCTCTTTCCTTATATTCCTCCTATTTCTCCCATAAATTCAGAACAATTCAAAAATAAAGTCATGGTACGTTACAAATTTTCAATGACTATTATAATTCTTTTAATTACTTTTGCCGCTACTTACATTAATAGGAGTAACTTTTCAACAATTTTTTTTTTGCACATTCTCTTTTGTTCATTCAATTTCTTTATCTTTTTCTTCCTCTTTTTTTTTTTTTCCAATTTTAAATACATAATATTTTTAAGTAAATGCTAATTGAATATTTTACGTTAAACTAATTAGGCGTTTCTTTATTTTCATCATTTGCATTTACAATGACTTTTAATGTATTTAATCATTGCATAATTATACTTTCAATTATTTTTGTGTCTTTTCATTGTCTACTTTTTTGTCCTATATATAAATTGAAATTAGGTATATCTTTTTCACTTTATAGTTTGCTTAGTCTATTCAGCTTTTAATTGAATTATTGGTATGACATATTTTTTTCTTTTAGAATTGGTATCGATAGAGATGATTTGATGATATGGGTTAGCATTTATAGAATGTGGAATATCATTAACTTCAAGAAAACAATGAATTAATAAATTTGGATATGATTATTGTTGATTAAAAGATATCTTATTATATATATATATATATATATATATATATTTTTTTTTTTTTTTGGTTGATGTTCTTTTTTAAAACTTTTAATTCTTAAATGACTTATGCCTTTGTTATATCAGGAAACTTGACACATGCTAGAGAAATCAAGATAACATATTTAAGTATAAGTTGAAAGAAGTTTTTTTATTTATCATCAAAATTTTTGAAGTTGTTAAAAATAATAGTGAATGCAGACCTATTAAAATTTCATTAAAATTATATATATTTTTTCATAATTGCAATTAAAAATTAGAAATATTGTTAATATTTTTGCAAATGATTTCAGCCCGAAGCTTTTCATTGAATATATCAACTAAAAAATCACATGATCAAACGTCTACTGAACTCATTTGGATGGTTGTTACATATTATTTCATAATGTATTATTTTTTGTTGTGTTATATCGCACTGTATTATTTTAATGAGTACAACGTTTAGATAGATTGTTTCATTTTCCTCCATTAAATAATCTTACACATCAATAATTTGAAGGATAAATCTATTAGAAAAGTAGAGTACTAGATAGGACTACTAACTATAAAAAGGTACAATAATGGATAAAATGAGATTATTAAGAAACAAACAGTGATAAAATGAGAGGAAAAAAATATCGATGCAATTCCACCAAATCAGTCGTTACATAAGCTAGAACTTTTCATCGTTACCTTACAATGAAACTTAACGATATAATAAAATTTAACTAACACGCCAAATAAATATGATATTAATAGTAATGATATAAATACAATACGATGGTTAACAACCATCCAAACACACTGTAAATGAAGCCTGAAGGGTAGGAAAGAAGTCAATAAAAAAGAGAACGAAAGCGAATTAGCAAAGAAAGAGCGAAAAGGAAGAAAAAATATAGCGAAAAACACTTTAATTAAAGAAATACAGAAAAAAATAATTTTTTTCAACTATTATTTTTCGCTTTCACATGCTTAAGCAGAAAAAACACATTTTCACCCTATGCAATAAAATGAAATGATATAAGATATGATTTCTTTTCAAATACTACTTTTTAGAATGATAAAACTTAGAGGAAAATAAATGTTAACAATAAATCAAATAAAAACTTGAAACTCAACGTATAGATTTGAGACTATTTTTATTATTTGTATATTATGAAAAAAATAATTATTTAAAAAATTTATCATCGCATGAAGCGCGACTAAGTTCACTAGTTCTTAAATAAACGAACATGGTTACTTGCCTTCCAACATTTCAAAAGCTTTCAGTATTTGTGAATATAGTGTCATCAAAAACAACAATGAAAAGTATAGAATATAAAATGCTAATTTTGGATTAGTGATACATGTAAATATGATTGTCGAATGGAATGCTTCCTCTTAATCTTAATCAAATTGAACATATATATATATATATATATATATATATATATATATATATATATATATATATATATATATATGCTCGTGACATTTTTGATATGACCACTTAAATTTCAAAGGACTTAAAATTCTTCAATAAAAGAACATGATTACTAACATGAGAAAATTGAAGAAAAGGTGTCTTTTAAGTCTTGAATGAAAGATTAGTGACATTGACCAACTTAAAGGGTCAAACATAATTAAAAAACTTGATTAAGTTAACTGTGGACTTGATTAATATTTTTAAAACTTTCTAATCTTTTTATAAATACAAATCAACCCAACTCACACCCCTCTTCAATCCAAATCACCGATCGTTTCTCGACAGCTTCTCTCAACCAATATTTCTGCAAATTTATCCTTTCAATCCCTGATGGCTTCAACCTCCGATGATAAATAGTTAGGCTTCAAGTTCCTTTTCGACTTCAATCATCAATCGACATGACAACCTTGCTCTCTGACCACAACAGCTTCGAATTCTTCATCGTTCCTTTTTCCTTTCACAGGTAAAAAATTATGGCCTTTTTAATTTTGAAGAAAACGAAGAACTTGAGCCAACTTCTCTTATAGTATTGGTTAACAATTTCAATATTTGTTGCTTTAATTTAAAATGCGGTCTAAATAAAATCCTAATTTCTGGTATTTCTTCTCTTTTCTTCTCTTCTCTTTTGTTGTTTGATTTCAAAGTTTAATTTATTGTGCCGGTTTCTGGGTTGATTTGTTCTTGTTCTTGGTAAAAATAGCGATATTGCTATTGCTCTGTTGAATAAAATCATGCTACTATTTTTTTCTCCAATAGATTATCTATCTAGTGCAACATATTAACCATCTGATGCAACAGATTTAGCATATGATGCAACAGATCAATCATCTAATATAATAGAAGAACCATCAGATTAACATTCTGATGCAACAAATTAACCATCTGATGCAACAGATTAAGCATCTGATGCAACCGATTAATCATCTAATGCAACAGAGGAACCATCGGATAAAAATATGACGCAACAGATTTAGCATATAATGCAACCGCTTAACTATCTGATGTAATATATTAACCATTTGATGCAACAGAGGAACCATAAGATTAAAGATCTGATGCAATAGATGAACCTCCTGTTGGATAAAATTCTATCAACTCTTCTAACGGGACATATCCAAGACTTGATTTTTCCAACAGATTATTCATCTATCGCGATAGACGACCCTTCTACTGGAAGAAATCTAAACAATATTGACTATTATTAATTGTTCTGACAGATCACTCATATGTTGCAACAGACGTGTAATTTGTTGCATAGACCATTTATCTTTCTCGATAGTTGAGTGATATAGTTTGTATTATTGTAACAGATTACTCAGTTGTTGCTACAGGTTAGTTAATTATTCCAATAGATCACTCATATGTTGCAATAGATGTGTGATCTGTTGTACAGACCATTCATTTTTCTTAATAGTTGAGTGATATCTTTTATATCATCGCAACAGATTTCTCAGTCATTGCTACAGGTTATTTAACTGTTCTAATAAATCACTCATATATTACACCAGATGTGTGATCTATTGCATATATCATTTATCTTTCTTAACAGATGAATCATATATTTTGTATTGTTGCAACAGATTACTCATTCGTTGTAATAGATTATTTAACTATTATAATAAATCACTCATATATTGCAATAGATGTGTGATCTGTTGCACAGACCATTCATCTGTCTTAAAAGATGAGTGATATATTTTATATTATTGCAATAGATTACTTATCCGTTGTAACAGGTTAGTTATTTGGTGCAACTAATAACCTTTTTGGTGCAACATATGCGCGATTTATTGCAACTATTATTTTACTACTTTTGCATGTTAGATTTACTATTATCCTTTTTAATAATGCATTAATCAACTATAATATATTTTTTGATGTTCTTGTTAATTTTAGACAATATGGCTCCCAAAAAAATAGAAACCGAATCAAGTCCAAGTAAAGGAACAAGTGAAGCAGCTAGGCTACATCCACCACTCTATGAGCTTGCTTTATAAACATTATCTCAATCAGGAGCAGAATATGATGAACATGCGGAAGAGAAATATTTCAAAAGAAATGATCCAAATACTAATAGCCCTTCTACCAAAGAGTTGGTCAAAACCTTCAGCATTGATTGTTATTCTGTGAGAGTGCAGTGTGATGGTGCCACAGATTTAACGAGTGATTTCGTGGTTAAGTCTGTCATGGGAAAATCTTTCGAATCGTTCAAAAAATACTTCGAGAATAAAAATTAGATGCTTATTTTAGGGATAGCTACTTTGGGAAATTTCTTGATTTATCGAAGGACAATAATTCTCATTTCCAAATGAAAATGGTATATGAACTTCTCAAGCGTAGGTTTATGTATGAAAACAAAGATAAGATGGATGAGGTGTGGATAAATTACTGTGGCATTCCTGTTTGTTTTGGTTGGAAGGAGTTTGCCATAGTTACTGGACTAAAATGTTATCCTCCTTCTCTTTCTCATTTATACCTATTCTAACACCAAAAAAGCACCCCGCACACTCAAAAAAGGCAAAGGCAAGTCGTATGATCGTGATAATCTGGTGTCCATTGTTGGTCCAAGCTTTAAAAATAAAAATTTGATAGAAGCATTGAAAGGTAAAAGAATTTCAAAAAAGCATAAGCGGTCATTATGCTTGGTTTGGTTTGTACATAATATTCTTTGGTCGAGGGACGTTAACAACAACATAAACATTGATTTAATAAAGCTCTTCGAGAATCTTGAGGCGTTTAACAACTATTTTTGGGGTTATGAAAGCTTCAAAATGACTTTCAAATATTTGTTGACTCTGTTAGCGCCAAAGACAGTCAACTTATATGGCTTTCCATGGGCTTTCATGGTAAATGTTTTTCTTTTATTACGATATCATTCATTTTTTTTACTTAATAATGGTTTTAATTTATTGGCGTTATTTTATAGGCTTGGACGTTTGAAGCCATTCCTTATTTGAGACAACAAGTGAACTACCAGAAAGAAGGTTCCTATCCTAGAATCTTGAGATGGTTGTCGGCCAAAATTGATAAAAATGCAAAGTTTCTTAATCTCTTCAATCCCCCGAAGGATGCAGTAAGTATAATTATAATTAAGTTTTTGTTTTAATTAATGATTTTTTTGAATTATCTAATCATCATTCTAATATATGTAATGATTTATATTAGATTGTGCATCTGTCACTAGTTCCGACCAATCGAGAGTTGAAGATGCCATTTTTCTTACTTTATGTCTGTGCAAACTTTATTGGACCCTAAGGTCATTGACAGAATAAAAATGGAATTATTTAGAGCAACAACCATTGTAGTATTTAAAATAAACTATTATGAGTAACAACCATTGGAAGGTGGGCTTGTTGTTGTTGATGGTCTTAGTGGTGATAGAGCTGTTGGTGGTAGTAGTAGTGCTGTTGTTGGTGCTAATGATACCCCTCTTACAGTATTTAAAATAAACCATTATGAGTATGATCATACTGGTTATACAGATTTTGCCTCTCCCAGTGAATGTTCTGTATGCAAATGTCAAGATTGCAAGGTGAAACATGATGTAGTAATTAATGCTATTAATGTATTAACTGCTTCTGTAAAGGAATTGACATCTAAGAGAGGTGCCATTCCATCAAAGAGGATTTTATATCCACCCACTCCATTAGATGTTAAGGCTAAGAGGAGAAGGAAAGTAATTTCCAAGGCATTATCAAGCATCGAAAAATGTAAAATTACAACTCCGCTGTCCTGTGTTGGACTGAGCAATGTATAATGTCCAAATGAGAGTAGTAGAAGCTAAAGAAGGTGAATATATATGTCCGTTCCAACTAAAAAACACACATATCTGTTTCAACAGATGACCCATCTACTGAAAATTATCAAACAGTTATATAAATCTATTACAACAGTTGACTAACTTGTTGCATCAGATAAAGTATCTGTTGCGACATATGTCTCATCTGTTTTTAGCAAATCAAAAAGATCTTCATACCACTTTTATTTGTACCAACAGATGACCTATCTTCTACAATAGATGAGTCATATTTTGTAACAGATAGTTCATCCATTGGAAATTATTATACAAGTCTTCCTCATGTAGAAAGTTGTCCCAACAGCTGATTCATCTGTTTCAACAGAAATATAATTTGTTTGGGATAATTTAAAATAGTAGGAAGACCTGTTTAATTTGCTAGAACAGACGATTTGTTGTTTTCCATTTTATTGTATCTCCGTGATTAGCATTGACCAATTTTGGATTTTCAGGTAGATGTACAAGCTATTGTTGAACAACATTGACAATATGATACTCTTTTTATGGAAATACGGGGAATAGAAAGTGCAAAAACCGTATGTAAGCGACAATAAAGATCTACGACAACCAAAGCAGAATTTCATAGCACCGAATGAAGAACAACTTGTCCATATTGAGTAGATCTTTATAGCTTGAGTCTGTCAAAGTAATAACCTCACCCCTCCTTAGGAATTCTTGGCATCAATACTTGAATTGTCGATGTATTTTTTGAGATTTGTACCTATAACAATTTTTTTATATTTTATTTATTCGTTGATTTATTTCATCTAATTTCTGAAGGCTTCGGTTTATTTTATTTTGTCTATGAATTTTATTTTTTTCTTAGATTTGAACTTATTAATTGAAATAGAATACTAGATTCAAATATTACAACAGCTAATGTATCTGTTGCAACAGACAACACATCTGTTGAAAAATATCAAACAGATTTAGGCATATGTTGCAACAGGTAGGTAATCTGTTAGAAATTATCAAATAGGTCTTCCCACTATTGCAACAGATAGACTTAGGTAGAAATATTGACATAATACAACAGATGCCCAACCCATTGTAACAGATAAACTATATGTCAGAACAGGTAGAATATCTGTTACAACAGATGGACAATTTGTTGTATTATAAAAATTCAACTTTCATTAGACATAAAAAATTGCCACTACATGTAAAAAAGTGAAAGTGACTTGAAATAAAAAAGGTGAAACCCATCAGCAGTGTTCAGTTTAAACACCTAAAATAAAATAGGCATCAAGTAGACAGTGTTCAATTTAACACCTAAAATAAAATAGACATCAAATGAGTCAGTTTGTAACTTTTTGCCCTGTTGGCTGTTGCGTGTAACTCACTCAGCCAAGGTTCATTGAACCTCCATTTTTGCTGATTTGGCCCCCAACGATTACTTTTCTTCCATTGTCTTATATATTCATCTTCTTCCTAAAATTTAATCCTAAATTCCTAAATCCTCTTTTTCTTCTTCATCTTTTTTTTCTCTATCAAAATTCATCTTAATTATTTATATTTTTTTTGCGTATTTTTTTTATTTTTTCCAACTGAGCTTGACTATTTTTTTTGACAAAGATTTTTGATATTGTAAGTTTGGTCATGACGCTCTATTGAAGACTTCTTGTACTCAACAAAATCCAGGTCGTAGGTTTTTTACTTGTAAGATTTCTAAGGTAATATTTTTTTTATTTAATTAGTTGATTACTTATTGACTTGTAATTGTTTTGTAATTGTGGTCTTGATTTTATAGAAGTTGTGTGGATGTGATTACTTTGATTGGTATGAAGAACGACACCCTTCATAAGCAACTTGTGTAATCTGGGGTTTGTTGAAGAAATTCAAGGCTTTTGAAGAGAAAATAAATCGAGCAAGAAGATACTACATTGTTGGCATTATTGCTACTGGTTTGGTGGTGTTGGGCACATGGATATTCAAGCCTTATTGCTAAACTTTTCATGATGGTGTATTTGTATTTGCTACTGGTTTGGTGTTATTGAGCACATGAATATTCAAGCGTAATTATTGGAAAATATCAAACAGATTTAGACATATGTTGCAACATGTAGGTCATCTGTTGGAAATTATCAAATAGGCGTTCCCACTATTTCAACAGATAAGACTGTATCAACATAATGCAACAGAGGATCAACTTATTGTAACAGATAAACTATCTGCCAGAACAGATAAAATATATTTTACAATAGATGGATAATCTGTTGCATTGTGAAAAATTCAACTACCATCAGAGAAAAAAAATTGCCCCTACATGTATGTATATGTATGTATGTAATGTAATGTAAAGTATGTAAAGTGAAGTGACTTGAAATAAAAAAATTGTTATTTCACAAACTCTTCTTTATACACAGGCTCTCCAAGAATCTAGTTAGAACCCCATAAGCCTAGACCTCTTGCATGTTTTCCACAATGTTTTCACACAGAAAGGTCATTGGCTTGGCCATTTCTGTGCCGGTCAGCAAACATTCGATGTGTGCAAGAACGTGCGATTCGCACGTGGCAGCAGTTTTAATTTTTGGAAGGTTCATGTCCTTCTTTCGACCTTCAAAATCCCATGGCTACTTCATTAACACTTTTTTTGGAAAACAATCCTCGTCCAACAGTGGCTGCATATAGGTAAAAAAATCATTAACACTTTACTCTGCCTCAACAAGATGGGGAACAACTCCAACAGTGGCTGCATATAGGTAAAAAAATCGACCTCGTCCAAGGCAGGTAAGTTGCAGTCATAAATCTTGATCTTTCCCTCCTCAATAAGTATCTCAACAACTCGATAATATACGTTGTCCATATTTATGACTCTAAGAATCCTCTTTGCCTCAGTCCAGCTCTTGCCGTGTGGATTTGTCCTTTTTCGTCTAACATATTTTATCATTTCTTTATCCCATTGGAACCTAAAAAGTAACAAATAAATTCCCTTACCACCGAGATTTAATGCTAGGTTACTGAGATAATCTTACCTATCCTTGAGATTCCTGTAGAAGTCGAGGTCCATTATCCTATCGGCAACATCATAAGCTTCCGGGTAGGCCAATTGCCTGCCCCTCATGAGGCGGAGAATTTCTTCAACATACTGTAATATAAGGATTTAATTTTTAAATAGGTTAGTAATTGTAAAAAAGGAAAACATAGTGGAAGATACAATGGATGGTCCATCTATTGTAGAGGGTTCTCTAAATTTGTTCATAGATTACCAATCTAATGTAACTTATGCAAGAGATGGGTAATATATTGCAACATAACTACCACAAGTTACACCAGAATACACATATGTTGCAACAGATGACAAGTATATGTCCACGTACTGCGTACGCATATCTATCATACTTCTGAAGTCTTCGACGGAAAAGGTATGGATGGGGTAATATTTTGCACCCTTCTTGGCCCATCGCAGATCCCTCTTCTCTTTGGCGCCAAGTTCCACGTATATGTCCACCTTCTTGAATGGCCCCTGAACTTCAACAGCTTTTGGATAGGGAGGAGTTGTAATTTTTTTGGATTTTTGATTGGAGAGTACTTGGCTAATTGCTCTTTTCTTTCTCCTAACCTCCATTGTAGGATTGTATGGCTCTCTCATCTTCTTGGATGGTATGACACCCCTCTTGGATTTTAATTTCTCAACAGTTTTAGTGATAGCCTCTACTTTTTCAAAGAGTTTATCCTAGCTGTCCTTGCACTCTTTGCATTTACAACGAGAACATGGGGGTGAAGAGGGGTAAGAGGGATCAGTGTAAGGGTGAAAGAGAGTTGTGTAATGGGAAGAGAGACCTGTGAGAGGTGTGTTTTGAAATATATTTATTTTTTCTCTAGCAATAACATGCTCAACATCATGACTGGGAGTAACATCAATATGTCTGCCACCAACATCAACTCCACCAGCAACACCCCCAGAAGAAGCACCCAGATTAGTTGTAGTAGTTTGGTTATGAAGAGCCTCAATAATAGGCTGACCATGCCTAACTGCTCTTCTTATGGCTATTACTCCAGCCAATTTCTTCTTTATTAACTCCACCACTGGGTCTTCTATTGTATCAACATGACCTAGAATAATAAAATAAGTCATTCCCAACTCCTGCTCAGTGGGAAGATCCATGAATGCATAACCTATAAAAAAAGACAAATGCATTTAAATTATATAATATAATAATTTTCACATCTGGGTTACATGTTAACACAGACAACTTATGAAACAGATGATCTGTATGTCACAATAGATTAATAATATATTGCATCAGATTACCTATTTGTTGCATAATTTGTAGTAGACGTTAATCTCTTAAGAGTCAAGTTCAGAGAACCAAAGCAACAGATGGATAATCTGATGCAAAATATCAATCGTCTATCACAATAGATTGTCCATCTATTGTACCAGTTAGCACAGGATGGGTAATTTATCTCAATAGATGTCCCTTCTAGTGCATCAAATATAATATCTGTTGTACCAGATATAAAATCTGTTCAATATCTTTTATTAAGTCAAATTATTTTACTTGAAATAAGATGTACTGCATCATCCGGCGGGTTAAAGAGATCAACCTCCTTAATTCTTGGGTTTTTCTTTGCAGCCAACCACCTAAACATCCTTGGATGAGAAACCTCATCCGAGTAATCCATTACCTGCTTTCGGAGGGGAGAAATGACTTCAAATGCCCAAGCCTAAAAATGTAAATAGGAAGCAAGCAAAAAAAAGTCATAATAACTATATTCAATATAAATTAATGGATGAGTAAAAATAGTGATTAATTTTACCATGAAAGCCCAAGGAAAGCCGTATACTATGGTCGTCCCTGGGGATAGCTTTGTCAGTACATTAGATAGTCAAGTAGAAGTTGTCATATCCCCAAGGATAATTGTTGAATTTATCAAAATCCCCAGCACGCGCCAACAAATCATCTTTTATGACCTTGTTGACGTCTCTTGCCAATATAATCGAATGGGCAAACCAAACCAAGCACAATTTCTCCATGTACTTCTTTGGTATGGTTTTATCCCTGAGATTTGTCAACAAATTGATGCTTTATAGCCACGTCCAGTAATGTCTAATAACCCATCTATTTTTTCCCTGCGTTTGTTGGTTTTGCTGCTTGCCTTGGATCTTTTGTGGGGTGTTACCTTGGTGATAGGTGGTTCTTCTAGATAATTGTATCTCTTTCCCATCACTATGGCAAACTCTTACAAGCCAAAACAAATCAACATGCTACAGTAGTTGATCCAGATTTTACCCATCTTTTTGCCTCCCCATCCAAATCCTTATCATCCCCCACGTACTTGATCCTGCGCTTGAGAAAACCATATATCATCCACATTTGGAAATGGGTAGGGGTTCCTCGGGCAGCTCGAGAAAGCATCCCACGCACCTCCTTTTACAAAGTCCGTCTATGTTTTCCTTCTTCATAATATTCCTAAACTAATTCAATTTTTTGCCTAACTGGTATTTAAGTACAAGTTCACCAGTTAGTTCTTTTGGGTCATCTATCGGCATAGCAACTTGAAACCTGTTAATACTACTAGTTTTTACAGGATCAAGCTGGGATGTCAAAATTAATTCATGCCCCATTGGTGATCCATTATCATTATGTTGATGATCATCCTCTTTCTCACTCTCTAATTCCTCCTTTTTCTCACTTTTATTTTCTTTATCACTATCTACAGACCCTTGTCCATCTCCCTCAATGTTATTTTCATACTCTCCTCAGCTTTACTTTTCCCTGGAGATTGTTCAGAAAGATCCTCTAAATCCTTCTGTACTGTAGCCTTTTTTGTTGGGTGATCAGATATTGATCCACTTTTACTTTTTTTGGGAGACATGTTTTACCTACAAACAATAAAAAATAAAAATTACATTACAATTGATGTATGCATAAATTTTTAAAAATACATTACAAATACCATCAATACCGAGACACCAATCGCCACCACCAACTAATGCCACAAACACCACGAATACCGACACCATCAATAACCACTATAAATACCACCAATTCTACCACAACGACCACCAATAGCACTACCACGACCACTAATACCACAAACACCATCCAATAATACCAAGATAGTCAACGGAACATTGTAACAAAAACTAGGGTTTTCTTGAGTTCTTCCTACGATTTTACCATCAAAACTTACAATCATAAACCCATTCTCAAAGATAATACAACTAAAAGTCTTAGTTTTCATCATGCTGGTAGAGTTGATGTTAACTTAAAAATAACAAATATAGAACTTTTCTCGAACTCTATTACCCACGAAGATAGAGAAACTAACTGATACAAGCAAGAATAAAGTCGAAAATAACACCTATGTGGTCGAAAATGAGAAGAAAATCGATCTTTTGTGAAGGGTTGGGCAATTTATTGAGTAGTTGTTGTACTGTATTGTTGAGAGAGATAAAAGAGTGAGAACTGAAGATTTGAAATGATGAAACATTTTTCTCGAAAATGAAAGATTTGTACGGGTTGATTTGTATTTTGAAAAGGAATGAAAAGTTTTGAAAATGTTAATTTGGTCCGAATTGATCTTAATTATTTTTTAAAATTATAAAAGATATGCATAATTTTTAACACTCTCATCATGCTATTGCCAAAGACTCAATTGAAGTTGTAGTTGACCCTATGAACTCACCCCTGATCCTTGATTAATCAATTTAAGTATTAGTTGAACATATGAACTCAATTGACATTATATAAAAAAAAATATTCAACTTGTTGCAACAGATTAACCATCTATTGTAAATTATCAAATAGATTAAGTCATTTATTGCAACAGATTACCCATCTTTTGTAAATTATCAAACAAATTAAGTCATTTATTATGACAAATTACACATCTGTTGTAAATTATCAAATAGATTAAGTCATCTATTGTGATTACCTATCTATTGTAAAATATCAAATATGCCCTAACATCTGTTGTAGTTGACCCTATGAAAACTTGTCCCTAGTACTAAATTAATCAATTAACGTATTAGTTGAACATATAAGGTAATAATAATTGCTTCAGCTTAGAGTGATCGCTCGACGACTCTGGTCGGGAGGAATGCAATACCGTCTCCTTATGCATTTGCCAAAAAACTCAATTGAAGTATAGTTGACCCTATGAGAACTCACCCCTAGTCCTAGATTAATCAATTAAGGTATTAGTTAAACATATTAGGTAATAAGAATCACTTCATCTTAGAGTGATCGCTAGATGACTCTGGTAGGGAGAAACACAATACCGTATCATTAGGCATTTGCCAAAAGACTCAATTGAAGTTGTAGTTGACCCTATGAAAACTCACCCTTAGTCCTAGATTAATTTAGGTATTAGTTGAACATATAAGGTAATAAGAATTGATTCAGCTCAGAGTGATCGATCAACTACTCTGGTTAGGAGGAAAATAATACCGTCTTATCATGTAATTGCCAAAAGACTCAATTAAAGTTATAGTTAACCCTATGAGAACTCATCCCTAGTTCTAGATTAATCAATTAAGGTATTGGTTAAACATATAAGATAATAAGAATTGATTCAGCTCAGAGTGATTGATCAACGACTTTGGTAGGAAGGAACGCAATACCGTCTCATCATATAATTACCAAAAGGCTCAATTAAAGTTATAGTTAACCCTATGAGAACTCACCCCTAGTCCTACATTGATCAGTTTAGATATTAGTCAATAAATTGTATAAAAATAAATATTCAACCTGTTCCAACAAATTACCAATCTGTTGGAAATAATCAAATAGATTAATGTTATTTGTTGCTACAGATTACCAATCTGTTGGAATTAATCAAATAGATTAAGTAATCTATTACAACAAATTACTGATCTGTTGTAAAATATCCAATAGGCTCTGCCATCTGTTGTAGTTTAAAATATGAGAACTCATACCTAGTCCTAGATTAATAAGTTAAGGTATTAGTTGAACATATTAGATAACAAGAATTGCTTCATCTTAGAGTGATCGATCAATGACTCTGGTCGGGAGGAACGCAATACCATCTCATCATGCAATTGACAAAAAACTCAATTGTAGTTGTAGTTGACCCTATGAGAACTCACCCCCAATCCTAGATTAATCAATTAAGGTATTAATTAAACATATGAACTCAATTGAAATCTTATAAAAATAAATGTTCAACCTGTTGTAATAGATTATCCATATGTTGGAATTAATCAAACAGATTAAGTCATTTGTGGAAATGGATTATCGATCTATTGTAAAATATCAAACAAGCACTGCCATCTATTATAGTTGACCCTATGAGAACTCATCCCTAGTCCTAGATTAATCAATTAAGGTATTAGTTTAACATATTAGGTAATAAGAAATGCTTTGGCTCAGAGTGATCGATCGATGACTCTGGTCGGGAGGTATGCATTATCATCTCATCATGCAATTTCCAAAAGACTCAATTGAAGTATAGTTGACCATATGAGAAATCACCCCTAGTCCTAGATCAATCAATTAAGGTATTAGTTGAACATATGAACTCAATTGTAATTGTATAAAAACAAATGTTAAGTTATCTATTGCAACAAATTACCCATTTATTGTAAATCATCAAACAGGCCCTGCCATCTGTTGCGACAGATGACCGAGCTTTGGAAATTTTCAAATAAAAATTATCATCTGTTGCAAAGTATGACTTAGATGTTTTAAGATCCTTTTTTAAAACCAATTTAGGTATTTTCTGTCCGAGATAAAAAAGATAAAAATACTAAGGAGGTAAAAAATATTACTTGGATATAGCTCAAAAATCTCCCCAGTTAGTAGTCTTATCTGGTCTTTTTAATGTCACCATCTCCTCGTTCCCCTTAAAAGTTATTAATGAATATTTAAAATCCATATTTAGAATACTACTCTCTATTTCATCTATAAAGTTACTCAACTCATCTCTCTCCCCCTCTCTTCTTTATTCTCAATTCTCTTTTTTTTCCTCTCTTTTCTCTCTTTTTTTGGATGAGGATCCTTTCAGATCCCAACCTATCAATATTTTTTCTTGACTGAACTAGATGTTCTGATCCCCTTGCTTTTTTGACATTGCAGATATGGTTCACTATTGCTCTTTCCTTCTTGTCTTCTTCTTTGTATGTTATTTAAATTAGATATTTACATATGTTGCTATTAATGATTTACCCATTACCAGTTTCCTATTTATTCAAAAAATTGAAGAAAAGGTGACTTTTAAGTCTTGAATGAATGAACCATTGTTTTTATTAAAATATGCAAAAAAGTCATCTATTGTGAGAACTTGAAAAGCCTCATTGTTAGTATAGTTTTTTATGTCTTTTGTTTGTTACTTTGGTGGTGCTGTTGTTGGGGGTGGTGATGGTGTTGGAACATGTGGTTTTGTGTTGTTGATGGTGTTGGAACATATGGTGCTATTTATTTATTATTGATGCTGCTGTTGGTGGTGTTGCAATAGTTTTCTCAACTGTTGCAATCGATGAATTAGCTGTTGGAACAGACAGAGCAATTATTTGAAGAAATCAAACCAGTAGAAAGGCTAGTTTGATTTATTACCACAGATGACCCATCTGTTGCAACATGTCATTCATTTGTTGCAACAAATGCCTCATCGATTGAACAGATGGGGAATCTATTGCATCAGATTGGTCATCTATTGATTCATTCAATTTTGTGTTACCCTTTTGTAATGTTCTTTTGATTCTTCTCTTGTATTACATCAAATGCATTTCTCTTGTTTGCAGATAAAAGAAAGTGAAACTGGATCAAATTTTGCTCGACCAACATTAAAGGCTAGAGTAAAGATGGGTTCGGAGGAATAAACTGCTTGCAGATGGAACCACTTCATATGTGGGAGGTATGTATTATTGATCAACCTATCATAAAACCACACATCCAGTACAGTGTTTTTGTGAATGTTGGTTCTTTACCTATTAGGCGTTAATCCTTCAAACAAAATATGTCATTTTATAGTTAAGATTGTTAGGTTCGAACTGGTAAGGCTAAGGGACCAAGTAGGTGGTGTTGATACCCTGTTATGGTTTAATGAAGATTTTTCTAATGTTTATGTGTCAAGTTTAGATAAGGGTTAAGGTTTTTTGTGGCAGTGTAAGCATTCAAATACCAATTGAACTGACTTTAAGAGTTTAATGGATTTTTTAAGGCCTCCGAAGCCTCGCACTGCTACAAACAAGAATGGAAATAAATATAGTTATTGCTCTAGTGCAAATTTATATAGGTGGGTTTCTCGAGGAGACTATTATACAATAGAAGGTTATTGTAAAAATACCTGTACAGGAAGGGAGAGGTGGAGAAGACCATATATCAAATTAGGCCTTATTAAAGAGAAGTATAGGGTAGGAAGGGAAGTGTAGAAAAACTAGCTGATGAAATTGACATGAAAAATGAAAAATCTGAATGAGCTGCGAATGTGGAAGTGTATCCAAAAAATGAAAATCCATCAGTCATTCTTGAAACAAGAAAAATGCTCAAGTGGACTGGAGTTGTACACTTTGTTAGGGGGCTGGAACTAGCTAACGTGGTCTGAATGAAGACCCACAAAATGCAAGACCAAAACTCTATGAAAGCAGCTTCGTGAGCACGGAAGGTGGTAAGATTGTTGGTTAGAATTAAAACCTGAACCAACTACTCCTGAATTAAAAATAAGGGATCAGGCCAAGGTGGTAATTTCTCTAGTTAAACTTGCATCCCATGCCTTCTGTTTATGGCTCTAGTCAGGTTAAAAGCAGTGGAAACAACAAGGCATGGAATTTCTGCCCAACTTTAGACCTTTTTGTTTCTACTACCATTGACCTGATCATAGACACAAACAGAAGGCATGGCATGCAAGTTATTAGACTTTAGAAATTAACTCCTTCGCTTCCCTCATTTTTACTTCTGCAGTTGCTGGTTCAGGTTTTATTCTTGACTGAAAATCTTACCAATCTCCTATTCTCATGAAGGTTCTTCCTTAGAGTTCTGGTCCTGCACTTTGTGAGTCTTCATTAAGGCCACGCTCGCTAGTTGAAGTCTCTAGAAAAATGACCATCTCCAGTGCTCTAGACCATTCTTCTTTTTCTTCAATGATTTATGAATTTTTATATTTGGATACACTTCCATATTTGAAGCTCATTCAGTTTTTTCGTTTTTCATGTTAATTCATTGGTGGGTTTAGCTAGAAGTTCCTTACTTGCTTCCCTGTGTTTCCTCTTAAACAAGGTCTAAGATGATATATTGTCTTCTCCACCTCCCCCTTCCCGCACATGTATTCTACCAAGTACCTTCTGCTGTATAATAGTTTCCTCAAGCAACTTTTTTTTATAAATTTGGACCAGGGGAATTTCTATTGGTCCCATCGTTGCTTGCTGTAGTGCGAGTCTTCAGGGGCCTTTCAAGAAGTCCATTGCTCTATTAAAATTGGTCCAATCACTATTAGATATTTACACTGTCGCCAAAAACTTGAACCCTTCCCCAAACTTAACACAAAAACATGAGTGTAAACCATCATTAAATTATGACAGGGTAGCAATACCACCGTCTTAAAACCCTTTGGTCTTATCAGTTCGCAC
Organism: Capsicum baccatum var. pendulum; assembly: GCA_030864225.1. Taxonomy (NCBI): domain Eukaryota; kingdom Viridiplantae; phylum Streptophyta; class Magnoliopsida; order Solanales; family Solanaceae; genus Capsicum; species Capsicum baccatum. Next base: position 89,440,940 of record CM061560.1, on the reverse strand, counting down.
CGATCAAACTAAACTGTACAATGCAGGATCTTATTTGAAGGATCAATGTCTAATCAGTAAAAAATTGCATTCACAAAATCATTGTACTTTATGTATGTCTATCACGGTAGCCTGATCAATAATACTTAACTCCCATGCATGAAAGTGGATCCATTCATCTACATGTACCTTATTCTTCCTACTCCATCAAGATATGTCAGACAGTGTTTATTCATCTGAACGTATGTGATGACTATTAAAAAAGAGGAGAAGAGTCATGATTTTTTATCTAACATAGTCAAAATAGCTGACATATCGAATTCTTCATCTGTTGTAACTGATGAATCAGCTGTTAGAAGAAATCAAAACATCTCCTCCAAAAGATGGTCTATCTATCACAATAGATAATACATATGTTGCAACAGATGTTGCAACAGATGGTAAATCTATTATGACAGACCAGACAGTGTTCATTCATCTGCACGCTTATGATGACTATTAAAAAGAAGGTGAAGAGTCATGACTTTTTATCTAAATATTCAAAATATTTTATGAATCAAATTCTCTATTCTTATAACTAATGAATCTGCTCTTAGAAGAAATCAAAACATATCCTCCAACAGATGGGCCATCTAACGCAACAGATAATATATATATTGCAACAAATATCGCATCTATTGCACATACAAACCATCTGTTGCAATAAATGGTAAATCTATTTTGACAGGCCATCTATTACACATACTGACCATCTATTGCAATAGATGGTAAATATGTTACAACAGATGGACGATTTGTTGCAACAACTCAATAATAATGGCTGTTATCAAGTCTCAAACTGTTTTGAAAAGGTGAGAAGTATTAATGTAAAAGAAAAAGTTGCAACTTTTCATAGAAAACAAAATGCCACCAATTTGAATGTAATTAATACAATGGAGCTGAACAGTCGTGCCTTTTGGCGTGACACATCCAGATTCAATCCTCTATAAATAGGTCCCTCCTTAATCTTCATTCTACTCAACTTTATTTATTTCTTGCATTTTTTCTTTTTAGTGTGAGATCTTCAACCACTTCTTTTCAAAGAGCATATTCCTTTCTCATTGAGGTAAGTTTTTATCCTGTGTAAATCTACCAGTTGGTAGTATATGTTATATTACATTTAGAATCTTTTCTTTACATTTATCAATTCATGCGTGTACTAGATATGGCTGATCCTGTTTGGGGTATTCCTATTCTGCGTGACACAGTGCGGGAACTTTAGAGGCAGGTTAATGACCTGTAGAGGAAGTTGATCATCGTGAAGGCAACGATGTTTAGAGAGATATAGAGGCTGATGAGGGCCCTACTACTACGAGTTAATTGGCTGTCTATAATTAATAATGATGATAATAATTATAATGTATTTTTTCTTTTAGCGTATGTATTATAATTTTTCTATATCAGATCTATACCTAATGTATTTTATTTTTCGTTTAATGAAAAATTTATGTTTAGTCGACTATGGATTTTTAATTCTTATTCAATTTTAATTTTGTCTTTTTCTTCTCAACATACATGTTAACATGTCGACAGTTGGAGGCAAGGAGAAATTTAGAATCCAGTAGCAATAACAATTTTAGCTTTTGAGTTCTTTCAACAAATGGACCATATGTTAGAATAGATTAGTCATCAGTTGAGTTTTTATCAATTGATTATCCATCTGTTGCGACAAATTTGTCATCTATTAGAGGAAAACATTCCAGTTTGATGGAACTGTGTTGTGTTCTTCCAGCTAATGTCCATCTGTTGCCACAGCTGGGTAGTCTGTTGAAAATAATTGTGGTCTGCTGTATTATTTAGTTCATGTTTTGCCTTTTTTTATTGATGCACAAGTTATTAAAAATAATATTTTATATATAATAAATGAAAACATTACGTTCACAATAATGAGTTAAATATATAAAAGTCCACAGCAAACAACAACACAAGTTCTTGCAATTACAACGATTATGGTGGATTATGATCCCAGCATGTAGTTCTTTTGTGGCCAACGCTCTTACAAACAGAGCACTTGTTTCTTCTTAATGAAAATGATTCTCTGACTCCACACCTCCTCTTATATGGATTTCTTCTTGGTTTGATAGTACTTGGGTCAATTTATGGAGGAGGTATTAATCTCCCCCAAAGCTCTGCAAGAACAACCCAATATTCTTCGGGAGGCACTGGAGTAATATGCCCACTATATTACATTTCATATTTTTTCATCGAATAATATTGAGAGGAGTGCTTGTAAAATTTAGGTCCATATTTTCGACTGTATTGAGCTTGAAGCATTGCCATAGCATGTGGACAGGGTATTTTGTCCAAGTCAAAAACTCTGCACGTTCAGTATCTTGTTTGAAGATCGATCGTGGCAACGTCACCATGACCGGTGATACTGAATTATTAATCTGCTATTTTATGAGATAATAACCTATTCCCCAAACTAATGTTCGTTGAAATTATTTTTTGATTTCTAGAACAAATGGGGTTCTTCTTGGGCCCTCAAACTGTACACGCCTTTTGTTAAAAAATTGGCCATACTTCTTATTTATTATTTCAAACAGAGCCTTGATGGAAACTTTTCTTTTATCTCCAAACAATGAATTCATCGATTCATCTATGTTTGATGTCATAATATTGTACCTATACAAAAGAATCACTTAGTACGACATCATACTAAACTTGTAACTCAAACAAGACATTAAATTCATAAAAATGTACCTATTTGCCGGATAGAATGCCCTACTCCATCTCTCAAAACCGACACGTACAAGAAGTTCTGCTACCTTGGGATTCAAATTCGTTATTTGATTAAAATGTTCTAAAACCTCCTCTTTACTATATGCTTTAGCTGATCTATAAAAATGGGTCACGACCTTTTCATTGTGATAGTTGGTTCGAATATTCTCTCCAAGATGCCTGATGCAACAACCAAAGTAAGTTGAAGTGAAGAAAATTGAACCCATCTTTGGAATACTTGGATGCCTATCCGAAACAAAACACAACTCTTCAGTATCTTCAACACAACTTTGTAGTTGTTCCAAAAAAATCCATAAGAGGCATTACATTCCTTGTCTTCTACACAAAAAATGATAGGAAAGATGTGATTCTCTGCATCCTGCACCACCGCCGCTAGCAGAACTCCATTATAACTGTTCTTCAAGAAGGTACCGTCGACAGCTATGACTTTTCTCAAATGTCAAAAACCTTGAATCCAAGCACCATAGGATACAAAAAAAGTACTTGAACCTTCCGTTTTCATCAACATGCAATGCCGTATTACTTTCGAGGTTTGTGGACTCAAACATGTAACGATAGGCATCCAGGACTGCATACCCATGCTCGTCTATCCCCCTAACCAAATCCTTGGCAATCCCTATAGCTGTATATATCTTCTAATAACTGACCAGGACACCCAATTCTATAAGGAGTTGATTGGCCATAACCCTTGTAGAAGGGCCTTTGCCATCGGGGAAACAACTCTTGAAATATTGACCGAAGACCTTTGCCATGGCGTGAGGATTTAGTCCCGAGATATGCTCCGAACCACATGTGTGATGCTTTTTATGTTTATGAATAATGAATCTATTAGAACTTACGTATTTCACCGCTCTCAACCACCACTTGCAGTTTGGATTAGCACATTTGTAGCAAAAGACACTGCTCAAATTAATCACCTTTTTTATTCTGAAATCCTTTTTCAAGAAAGAAATAAACAAAGTGGTAGATAGTTCATTCTTGTCCTTGAATGACATTCTTTTGAAAAAGCCGATCCCGTTGTCTTGAAGATTGCCAGGCTATGTCGATCAAGAAGAGCTGCCCACCGTATTGGTCACATCAACGGACGTAGGTGTTTGATCATCATCTAGAATATTCATATCTAGATCACCCAACCTATCATAAAAGATGTATTGTTGTTGTTCTTATTCTACATTTTAGTTCTCATTCTCTCTCGTATTTTCAACTACGTATACCCTTAACACCAGCTTGGATGAATCATTAAGATAAGCAAGCAATCAAACCTGATCAATTATCTTGAAAGGTAGTACCCTTTGATTTTCAAAGAAGCTGTGCATATAGCTGATGACGAGTTCTTCCGGTTGACAATTTAGTCCACAATAGCTGTTGATTAAGTTCGCAAAATCATTATACAAAACATCACTTTGGACTATCATTGCTATCGTCTCTAGCATTTCACCCTCCTTCCAACGCCATACATATCGATTGCTCTTCTCGATCCATTGATCATGACAATCCACCCCTATTGTTATTGATCCCTCTATTAGTGGTACCTAAATAAAGTCATTTGTTAAAAAAAGTTGATAGTAATTTCATAGTGCCATAAATGAATCATAACAGATGTGTAATCTATTGCAACAGGTAAGTGATCAGTCCAATAAATTATTTACCTATTGGGATTCATGTTACGTTCCTGAAGCTGATTTTAACAGACGAGTCATCTGTTGTAACAGGTGAATCATATATTACAAAAGACTATATATCTGTTGCAACAGATGAAGCGCCTATTAGGATATATGTTACAGTACTAAATCACCTTTGAAGCTGATTCCAACAGATGAGTGACATATTGCAACAGATAATTAACCTGTTGCGACAGATGACTTACCTGTTGCAACAGATGATAATCTGTTAGAATTGAGGTCAGGTTCTGTCGTAACAGGTTACTAATATGTTGCAATAGATATTTATCGTCTGTTGGAATCGAGTTCAGGTTTTGTTACAATAGGTTACTAATTTGTTGTAACAAATATTTATCATATTGTACCAGAAAACTAATCTATTGCAACAAATGAGTCATATGTTGCAACAGATGACCCATCTGTTCGATTTATGTTACGACCTATAGAACCATAAACATGAATCTAATATATGAGTCTTTCGTTGAAACAGATGTCTCATCTGTCGCAACAGATGATTGATCTATTTAAACAGTTGGCTCTTATGTTGCATTCATGTTCGTGTGCTATCTATTATTGGAAAAACAACATAATAGCAGTTACCCAGATGACAAATTCAATTAAAACTCATAATTTGACTTACCAAAGTCTCCTATGAAGTAATGCCAAAGTGGAAAGTGATGTACGAAACAAAATTTGACCTAAGAAATTGGTAAAATAGCAACAGTAGCAGTAACAACAACAACAACAATGGTCAATAAGAAGAAGATGAAGATGATAATGAAGTAGAAGATGATGTTAATAAAGCAGAAGATAATGAATAAACCAACAACAACAATGAACAACAAAAATTGCTAAGAGAGAGAAAGCAACAATGGATGAGAAGAGAGAGAAACACATTTTTTTCCCTTCCATTTCCCGTTATATTAGGTACATATTTGGATCAAAGTGTAAATTTAAAAACTTTTGGGCTATTTTTAAAATTACCCAACTTTCTTAATCCATAATAAAGTAATTGTCACCTCCACTCAATTATTAAGACTTGTGTCACCTACACCTCATTTTAAAACTCTTTTGTTACCTACAGCCCAAACCCTCTAATAACCTTCGAACGTTTCAAAAACCTTTCAATATTTGCGAGCATTGTGTAATCAAAAAGCAACAATAGAAGTCTTTTTTTAAAGGTAGATCTAAGAAACTAAGTGAGGTACTAAAACTTATTCATCGTGATATCTATGAAATTATTAGACAAATTACAAATAGAGGAACAAGGTACTTTTCAACTTTTGTAAATCATTATAGTAGAAAATTTGAATTTATTTTCTTGGAGAAAATTTAAAGTCTTTGAAGCCTTTAAAACGTTTAAAGCATAGTGAAAATTAAGCAAGAAAGTTAATTCAAATGTTGCTCATCAATAGAAAGGTGGTCAGTCTGTGTCACGTTTCAATTTACTAGTCATGATGACACCTACTCTATCCCATCAGTACGTAAGCCGAATCATAATCATAACCCAGAGCTAGATGCAATTGACTAACTTGGTGGAAAATGGCCTAAATGATAGAAATTAATAATTAAAGATTTAAATAGCATTAATACAACCATAATAGTCTAATAGATAGATAGAAAATCGACAATCATTCCACGACCCAGTAATGTCGGTTCAAGAGCTACTACAAAGGAAATATAAGTACTAAATAGTCAAATACAATTTATCTCGAAGATGAAAGATTAGACATAGATAAATTGAAGGAAAAAGGATAACTCAGACTCCAAGAGCTCACCCAATCTCTAAAATTAACCCTGTATGAGCGTCAAATCAACGACAGTAATAAATACTTAGATTTGCATGAAAAAGATATAAAATTTTAGTATGAGAATCAAAACCACGGGTCTCAGTAGGCACATTGGCCGACTGAGCCAAATCATGATAGAAATATAATAAGATACAAGATAAATTGAGCTAAGTCAGTGAAAGGGGCAAACCTAAAAATAAGCTCTAACACCGCTGCACATAAATAAATAAATAAATTCAAAATGGTAGCATAAATATCATACAACTATTACTACAAGATTACCCTCATAAGCCAATAAGTGCGAAAAAGTAAATAGCCAAATCCAGGCCCCCATAAGCCTAAAGGGTACAATCAAGGAAACTGAGTAACCGAATAACCATAAGTTACCTATGATCATACCATAACCAAGAGTCCACCCAAACTGTATCATATCATAATAACTCCCAATGTCAGAATTGAACCAAAACTCAATAGCATCATAATCATTATCATTATTAGCCGAATTTGAACCGAAACTGACATTAATAATATTATCATCATTGCCATCAATTGTCGGAATAGGAGGGAAACACATATATATATAAACCATATCAACGAATTATATCAATAAGACAACAAGCGATATCAATAAGATAATCCACTAAGCTATACCAATGAACTATACTAAAGACCATCCCTTTTACTCATAACTATACACCGGACTAAGAATCACAATCATTAGTCACATTGGTACTTATACCTATGAACGATACTAATACCGCATCTATTAAGTCATGTCAATAATTATACCCATAGGCCATGTCAATAGTTATATCCATAAATTGTACCAATAATCATATCTATAAGACACTAATCATATTTATAAGTCATAACTCATATTTATAAGCTATATCATTAATCACATCTATAATTATATCATTAAGCATACCGATAGGCCATATCATTAATCATATTCAGAAGCCATATCAATAATCGTATATATATACCATTAGTCATATTTATATATCATATCATTAGAAATACTCAGAATAAGCATCAGTCTTTCAATATCCAACTAACATACTTACTAAATATATTCAACTCATCAAGTCCCATACCAAATATTAACAAGGTTATATCACACGTAAATAAGTCTAAAAGACTAACACAAGTTTTGGCCTAAGGTAGGTCGAAAGAGCCCACTTCTAATCTCCGAAATCCATTTTTGGCATCTTCTACCCCCAAACTAGAATAAGGCATGTAAGTCTATCTCTAGATATTGAATAAGCCATAAATTAGTCCTAAGATAATAATTCTTCTCAAACATGAACAACTAAGTCAATCCCACCTAAAATATTAGCAACTAAGATAATTTTTCCTAACTTAAGCAACTAAGGCCAATTCTACCCTAAACATGAATGACTAAGACAATTTCACCTACCTTAAGAAACTAAGGCATTTCCATTCTAAACATAAACCACGAAGTGAAATTCACCCAAGACATGAATAACTAAGCTAATCACTCCTAATTTATGGTTTCAAGATAGCCTAAATGGTTCAATTGATTCAAATATTCTTATTCACACTTTCAACACCTTAATCCCACCGCATATCTAGTATAATATCATAATCATACTATGAGATAGCTCAATTTATGAAGAAGGTAAACCTAGCATACGTGAACACCAAAAAAAACTCGAAAAATTATATAATCCACCGATTTTTCTTTTTGAGAAGCTTTCACAAGGTGTCACGCTATCAAAATCACAATCTACTCGTCAAAATGAGAAAAATGATATCCATATTGCACTATTGTGCTTTGAATCCAAAATTACATAAAAATCTCATGTGGGGCCCATTACAAAATTGCACTTTCGAAACCAACACAACGTCCCTCGATGCTCAAGGAACATTTATCCTAAAAAATAGGTAAGTTCCAAGCTATAATGGTGCTAAAATCAAGCCACCAAGCTTTTAGGAATTTTGGATAAAATGGAGAATTTAAGCATAAATAATGGAAGCTTACCACGAATTCGATGAAGAATCGCGTAAATAAACTTTACCCAAGCTCCAGAATTACTCACACTTGATTCTCCCAAGAATTCCCATTTTTTTAGGGTTTAATAATATTCTACAAAATGTGTCACTTAAGTGATACTTGCTAGGGTTTGGCAGATCGCTTAAGTGATCAAAGGCATCCCTTAAGCGATGCACCAACACCAGTTGAGACTTGGTGCCAATCCCTTAGAATTCATTCAGAATTTTATATATGCAAATAGACTATGCTACCTTATTAAATCTGACGTTTTGGGCTTAATGACACAGTCAAAATTTCTATATGAAGTTATTTTGATGAAAAGTGGGTCCCATAAACACTTGCTATATTTATTAACTTCAAACTAATAGCCAAAAATGAGTCCAGGAGCCTCAGGACCCGAACCTAGGATCCACCTAGCCTAAAATCAATGTTTCGGAGCAATTTGGAATAGTCAAAATCAGCATACGAGGTTGTTTAGCTGAAGTTTTTTCCCAATAACCAATTTGAACCAACAAAGGCTTCAAAATTGGTAATTCACTCTAAAAACCAAATAAAATTTTTGATAACCGAACTGTCAGTTCCATCAGTCATAAATGACTTGGGAAGCTATAGGAAAGCTCTACACGATAAAAATGAGCAAAAATATAGAAAAAGACCTGAAGAGTCAATATAATATCCACTACTAAAAGAATTTTTGTTCTCAAAAGTAATGGATTAGGATGTACCTGAAGCCTCAAACTGGCGAGGATACTAGGCCTGCATCTCACTCTCGACCTCCCTAGTAGTCTTCTGTACTAGGTGGTGCCTTTACTGAATCTTAACTATTGGAATCTCCCTAGTGCACAACCGCCTGACATCACTAGCCAAATAGAGCACATGTTCCTCCATAAAGGTCAATCGCTAATCCAATTGAACTGAGTCCCATCTAAGCACATGGGATGTGATAGGAATGTATCATTGCAACATAGAAACATGGAAAATCAAATGGACAACATCACAATCTGGGGGTAAGGATAAATCATAAGCCATCTCACCAACTGTGCGAAGAATCTCAAAGGGTCCAATATTTTTGGGCCTGAACTTGCATTTCCTTACGAACCTCATCATACCCTTTATGGGCGATGCATAAGGAATCATGATCACTAACTAAAAATCTCAAGGCATGAAGTCTACGATCTATATAATCCTTCTGCCTACTCCGAGCTGCCCTAAACCTATCCTGAATTATCTGACTCTATCTGATGATTCCTAAAGAAAGTCGATACCATGGGGCCTAATCTCAGAAGTCTCAAACCAACCAATGGAGGAACGACAATGCCAACCATACAAATCCTCAAAAGGTGCCATCTCATTCGAATGATAACTATTATCATACGCAAACTTTGCCAGGCTAAGTGCTACTCCCACTGGCCTCCAAATCCATAACACAGGATCAAAGCATATCCTCAAGAACCTAAATAGTCCACTCTGATTGCCCGTCGATCTGAGGATGGAAGGTTATACTAAGATCTACCTGAGTACCCAATTTCTCTGGAAAAACTTTTCAAAAGCTAGAAGTGAACACTAAACCTTGGTCTAAAATGATAGATATTGGCACACCGTGCAAGGACTATCTTACAAACTTAGGTATCAGACAACATCTTAATACTGAAGACAACTAAATAGGAATGAAGTCTGTCAGATTGGTCAATCAATCCATAATGACCTAAATACCATCAGAACCACGAGAAGTACAAGGCAAAACAATAATAAAGTCCATGATAATCTGCTCTAATTTTCACTTGGGAATGGGTAACCTTGGAGTTAATTCACCAGGTGTTTGATGATCGGTCTTCACCTGCTGGCAATATAGGCATCGAGCTATAAAATCCACCACATTCTTATTCATACCACTTCCACCAAAAATGTTCTCTCAAATCTCTATACATCTTAGCTGTACCCGAGTGAGTAGAGTATCTAGAGCTGTGAGCCTCATGCAAAATTAACTTAATTAAGTCATCAAATCTCGAAGCATAAATACGACTGTCAAATCTCAAAACAGCCTTAAAATCTATGGTGGACCTCCTAGACTGACCACTCAATACCTGATCACAGACGATGTAAAGTCTCTTATCCTCAAACTAGTGATCCCAAATCTGCTCAAATAGGGAAGACATCACCTCAACACTAGCTAGAATCCTCCTAGGGTCTAAAATATCAAGTTGTACCTTTAAGTTGGCTAAGGACTGAATATACTATGCCAACAACCAATAGGAAATTAAAATACAAGCCAAGCTACCCATACTGTCTTCTGGCTCAAGCCATCCACTAATATATTTGCCTTGTCTGAATGATACAAGATAGAGATATAGTAATCCTTAAGCAACTCCATATATCTACACTTTCTAGAATTAAGATTGCTCTAGTTCATAAGATACTAAAGACTATGATGATCCGTGAAAATCTCACAATGCACACTATAAAGATAATGCCTCCAAATTTTTAGCGCAAAAACTATTGTCGCCAACTCTAAATCATTAGTAGGGTAGTTGCACTTGTGTACCCTTAGCTTCCTCAACACATTAGAAATAACACGACCCTTCTTCGTCAATACAAACCCAAGATGACACTAGAAAAATATTTGGTGAACCCCCCACCCTCAATAGGAAGATCTAAAATAGGAGCCAAAGTGAGAAATCCTTTGAGATTTCTTAAGCCCGACTCACACTCTTCAAACCATCGAAAAAGAACCTCCTTTCAAGTAAATCTGGTCATTGGCACTGTAATAGTAGCAAAACTCTTAATGAATCCTCTATAATAACTGACCAAACCAATGAAACTATAACCTCAATTGAAAATATAGGTCTAACCCAATCACGAATAGCCTCAATCTTCACCGGGTCTACCATAATCCCATTCTCAGATACCACATGACTAAGAAATATCACCGACTAAAGCCAAAACTCACACTTAGAGAGCTTGGCAAAAAACATATGATCTCTCAAATTTTGGAGCACATTGTCAAATACTGCATATACTCCTTTCTACTCTTTGAATATATGAAGATATCGTTGATGAACATAATAAAAAAAGAATCCAAATAAGGCCTAAACACATGGTTCATCAAATCCTTAAATACAACTAGGGCTTTAGTCAACCCAAAAGACATCACTAGGAACTCATAATGATCATAACGGGTCCTAAAGGCTGTCTTCAAGATATCCTTAGCCGAATCCTACACTGATGATAGTCGTACCTCAATTCAATCTTAGAGAACACGATTGCACGTTGAAGCTGGTCAAATAAATCATTAATATAATACATAGGATAATGGTTCTTCTCCATCAACTTAATAAGCTACCTATAATTAATACACATAAGTATGGACCCATCCTTCTTCTTCACAAATAACATAGGAGATCCCCAGGGAGACATACTTGTTCTAATAAAACCCTTACCCAGAAGATCCTGAAGTTGAGAATTCAACTCCTTAAGCTTGACAGGAGCCATATGGTGAGGTTTTATAGAAATAGATCAGGTGCTCGACTCAAGATCAATAACAAACTCAATGCTACGCTTAGGAGGAAGACCAATTAGATCAATAGGGAAAATATCAGGAAACTCATGAACTATAGGAACAGAGTCAAGTAATAGACTCTCCATACTAACATCATGAATATAAATAAGATAAGACTCATAATCCCCTAAAGTAAGCCTCTTAGCATGAATATAAGAAATAATCTTCATCAGCTCACGACTAATAACTCATCGCTACATGACTAAGGATATGTCAGGCATGGCTAAGGTATGGTCTTGGTAAAATTATCTAGGACCACATTATGGTGGGATGACCAATTCATACCCAGAATCATATCAAAGTTCACCATCTTTTAGAATAATATGATCAACATGAGTTTTAAGCTCTAGAACGGTCAAAACACATGATTTGAACCCCAATCCACTACTAAAGATCACCAATGGGAGTAGATACAGATAGTGACACATATAATGAATCCCTAGATGACTCTAACCGCAGGGCATAATAAGAAGACACATAAGAATAAATGGATCCTAAATTAAATAAAGCAAAAACTGACTGATGGCACACTAAGATTGTACCTATGCTAATAACATTCAAAGACTCAACCTTGGGTCTAGATAGTATGACATACAACTGACCACACCCACCACCTTGGTGTGATCCCGATTGATCTCCCATCCTACCTACTAGAGAACCTCCATGAGCACCATGGGGACCACTCCTATGACCATGAATACCATCTCTAGCTAGGGCCAAAAATGACCTAATCAGTGGAACACTCTGAATTAAGGGAAACATTCACTCCACAACTAGGGCACTCTCTCGAGAAATGGCCAAAAGCTCCACAACCATAACATGCTTCAGACATTGAGCCAAAACTAGAAGATCCAGCTGAACTAGAACCACCACCACATAAATAATAGCTAGAAAATGAACCCCTTAATTCCCAACCACGACCCTAAATAGGACAATCACTGGAGCCAAACTAATGTAACACCTAAAAAATTCAAGCTAATATTAGAACCACGCTTCAAGTTCATGCAAAATTAAACATCATGTTTTGGTAGTTTCATAAGTGATTTATAATAATATGGACACAAATGACTTCTAGCTTATAGTCAAGTCAAAATATCCCTTACTTATTAAATTCTTATGAAGAATATTGCTATAGTCAACTTTAAATGAGAATAACTTTTTGATTACTAATAGTTTTTGAGCTCAATACCTACCAAAAGATATATAATTGAATTATATTTCCAACTCTTAAAGTTTTACCTTAGTTTGATATCGGAGTAAAAATTTATGGCCAATTTATTGAAGCATTGTCAAAGTTGCCAGAGACGATGACTCATTGTTAGGATACTACGAGTCATTATGTGACTCATCATCAAGGAAATGGGGAAAAAATTTGAGTTCTTTGGATATGATACAAGCTACGAATCATAGCCAGAACCTATGAGTTATCACCTGATCGTCGAAACTACTTTTAAGAGTTTTCCAAATGATTTTTGAGGGGTTGTTTGAACTTTTCTCACCATTTTAACAGTAAAACTATGTCGTTTAAGATTTAAAAGGGCTGAATAATTATTATAAAACACTCCTAAGTCCTAATTCCATAAAATTCACTCAACACTCAGAAAATTTAGAAAAAGGGGCAATTTTCCTCTCCATGCAAGAAATTTCAAATCCAAAGATTTATTTAATGTCTTAAACCTTAGGTATATGAGATTTCATAAATGGATCTATTTCACCTATTGAGTCCCAAATAGTACTCAATTCCCCAAGTTTAATTCACCCATTAAGCTTAAGGTTTCCATGGAAAGTGTGAATTCCTTAAGTTTTTAGTTTATTTCTGAAGCTAAACCATGAATATATGATTTACCATAAATTTGAGTATATTTCCATATGCCTATAACTATAAAATCTCATTGTATTGATAAATTATTGATTTTTGGGCTTGAGTTATGAAATATTTTATTTCATTCAGATTGTAGTATTGCTATGATTTGTTGCATTCTTCAGAAATGGTGTATTATGAACATCCAATGACCTAGGATTTCATGCATACACCTATGAAAGCTAAATTCTCCAGCATTCATGTTAATGAATACTTCCAGAGTATGCACTTATTTTTAGTTTTCAGAATATTACTATGATTGAGCATTTTCAGTTATTAGTGTTATTCAGTTGGGATTAGTACGTAGCACCGAGCGAATGCAAGGATGAAAAATCAACCGTCATTTATGTTGAGAACTTTATTAGAAGTTTAAATACTTCTATGGCCTAGTATTCAGTTGTTCAACTTATCACATAATACATGTTTATTACTTGGTCTTGCTTTAGTTTACCATGTCACATGTATTACTTTTAGCCTATATTAGTTGTTTTCCCATCTTACATACTCAGTACATCTAAAGTACTGATCACATACTTTCTTTGTTCTATATTATCTTGCAATATAGGTTTTGACGTTCAATATCTAGATCATACTTAGTACGATTTTGCACTATGTCAGCAATCGTATTTGGCGAGTTCTCATCATTCAAGGGACAGTTATCAATATTTCTTTTTAATAATATTCTAGTTTCAAACGATTAGAGATAGTTGGGGGATTTTCCCAATAACACATATGATTTAGAGGCTTTCAGACAAATTGTTTTATTTTCAGCATGTTGATTAAGTCAGATAGTCTTAGTTTTAATATCCAATATTGATTTTGATTCTATTATAATTAGGTCATTTTAGTTTAGCTTCCTCTCAATATTTCATTATTTTCTCTACTATTCTTAGTGTTTTACCATTCCATAGGTTAGCTTGAGGTCACTTGTGACTCTGAGCACCGTGTTATGACTTAGGGGTAGTATTGGATCATGACAATCTTGGTATCAAAACATCAGGTTTAAAGTGTCCAAGGGTGTTTGAAATCCACGTTAAGTAAAGTCTTATTCATGGGTGTGAATCACTCCACACTTATGAGTGAGAAATTGTGAAACATCTTAGAAAAGCTTTATTTCTTTTATGCTCATGTTATCCGATAGAGTGTGAACTCTATCAATATGTTCTTATAACTTATTTTCTACACATTTATAGAAAATGCCTTCCAAGAAAGCTAATGGAAGAAGGAATAGAAATCAGTAAGCACCACGACCAGATCCATCAAACCCTCTGAATGAACAAGTCTCCCATACTGAATTTACGACTACTTTTACAATATTAGCCTAGTCCATGACAACCCAGAGTAAACAGCAGGTTGCTGTACCAGCTAATCCAACTGGGAATACAACAACAACTAGAGTTCAAGACTTCACTCGAATGAATTCTCTAGTATTCTTTGGTTCTATGTCTGAAGAAGATGCAGAAGCATTCATGGATAGTATTCAAAAAGTGACTAAAATTATGGATGTCACCTCAACTAAAAATATTGATTGGGCTAGTTATCGATTACAAGGAATGGATCACATATGATTAAAGTAATAGAAGGATGATAGAGGTATAGATTTAGGATCAATAGAGTGGGATGAGTTTGTTACTGCATTAATGGATAGGTTCTTCCCACCTAAGTTAAAGAAAGCCAATGTGCAGGAATTCATAAAGATAAAGCAAGGAAAAATAAGTGTGAAAGAGTATTTGCTTAAGTTTACTCTGTTGGCAAGTAATGCTCCAACTATGGTTGTTGACTCTAGGGCCCGAATGAGAAAATTTATGTAGGGTATTTTTGAGGATGTCATCAAAAAGTGTGGAACGACTATGTTGGTTAAGGAAATGGACATCTCCATGTTGATGGTTCATGCTCAACAAATTATAAAGAGAAGAATCAAGAAAAAGGAAAGAGAGACTAAGAGTGCTAAAATAGGTAGCTTTAATTTCTCTCAGTAGAGGTTAAATGGTGGTAATCATTCTTAGTTCCACCAGAAATATTCAGCTCCAGCCCTATCTTCTTCCAGTGCTCCAGTACCCAAGTTTAGGTAAGATACTCGAGATAGAGTTCCAAGATCTAAGTCCTATGGTAGTGAGAATAATGTTTGTACTAAACCAATTTGCAAAAAATGTAGTAAGAACCACAATTGTGAGTGTACTATGGGTAGTGATTCATGTTTTTGGTGTGTAAAGTTAGGCCACCGATTAAGGGAATTCCAAGTGTCTTCATAAAGAGGTAAGTATGCTTGTCAGTAAAGTCAATCTAACTCTTTAGCAGCTCCAATAGGTTGCTCTGCTTAGCAGGGTACCATATCTAGTATAACTAGTGGACATTGTTAGAATAAGTTCTATTTCCTTCAGTCTCGACAGGATCAGGAGGCTTCTCCTGATGTGGTCACTAGTATATTGTAAGTTTTTAATATTTATACTTATGTATTGTTAGACCCAGGATCCATACTTTCCTTTGCGACCCTCTATATAGCATTAGACTTTGGTGTCAACCCTGAAATCCTCACAGAACCCTTCTTAGGTTTTTATTTAGTTATAGACAGATGGTTATATAGATATTTCCCAGTCACAGTACCCTAAAAAGTTACCTCAGTTGACCTTGTAGAGTTAGACATGACAAATTTCGATGTTATTCTTGGTATAGATTGACTCCACTTTTGCTATACCCTAGTTGATTGTAGAAACAAAGTAGTGCAGTAATAGTTTCCAAAAAAACAATCTTAGAATAGAAGGGTAGTACCATAGTACCTATAGGTCAGTTTGTCTCTTTCCTTAATGTAAGGAAAATGATTTCTAAAGGTGCATCTATCATATTGTTCGGGTTAAGGATTCAATGTACAATACCCCAAGTCTTAAGTTAGTTCCTGTGGTAAATAAATTTCAAAAAGTGTTTCTTGAAGATCTGCTCAAAGTTTCTCCTGAGTGGGAAATTGTCTTTAAAATAGATCTCCTTCTAGATACCCAGCCTATTTCAATTTCACCTTATAGAATGGCTCTAGCCGAGCTTAATAAATTAAAGGAAAAATTGAAAGATCTCCTAGAAAAGGGTTTTATCTGTCCTAGTATCTCTCTACGGGGTGTTGCAGTTCTTTTTATACTTAAGAAAGATGGTTCTCTCAAAATGTGCATCGACTATCATCAGTTGAACAAGGCCATATTCAAGAATAATTATCACATTCCCTGGATTCATGAATTGTTCAAATAAGTTCAGGGTGCCAATTATTTCTGTAAGATGGACCTCAAATCTGGCTATTATCAGCTTAGATTCAGAGAATGTAACATTCCAAAGATATCCTTCAAAACTTGGTATGGTCACTTTGAATTTTTTGTTATGTATTTTAGACTAAAAAAATGCTCCTGCAGCTTTTATGGACTTAATGAATAGGGTGTTCAAGCAGTACTTGAATATGTTCGTTATAGTCTTCATATATGGCATCCTCATTTATTTTTAGAGTGAGAATGGATATGTAGATTATTTGAGAATTGTCTTGCAGACTCTCAAAGATCACCAACTATTCACTAAGTTTAACAAGTGTGAATTCTCGTTGAAATCTATAGCATTCCTAAGTCATATTATTTCTCATGAATATATTCGAGTTGATCCTCAGAAGATCAAAGTATTGAGAAACTGGCTTAGAACCATCTCTTCATCAGATATTAAGAATTTCTTGGGTTTATCCGATTATCATAGATGATTTGTTAAAGAATTTTTCTCTTTTTCTTCTCCCATGTCCCGACTAACTTAAAATAAAGTTAAATTTCAATGGTACGATTCTTGTGAGAAGAGTTTTTAAGAGTTAAAGACTCGACTTACCTCTGCTCTAATTTTGACACTGCCAGAGGGTTCAGATGGTCTTGTGGTTTATTGTGATGCTTCAAGAGTTGGACTCGGTTGTGTGTTAAGGCAGTGGGGCAAAGTTATTGCATATGCCTCTAGACAACTCAAACGTCATAAAAAGAACTACCCAACTCATGATCTCAAGTTGGCAGTAGTTGTTTTTGCCTTAATGATTTATAGGTATCATCTTTATGGGGTTAATGTTAATGTGTTCACTGATCATAAGAGTCTTCAATATGTGTTCAGCCAGAAAGATTTAAAGCTTCATCAAATAAGATAACTAGAGTTGTTGAAAGTTTATGATATGAGTAACCTGTACTATCCAGGTAAAGCCAATGTTGTGGTAGACACTCTTAGGAAATTGTCTATGAAGAGTGTTCCTCATATTGAGGATGAGAAGAAAGAGTTAGTTTATGAGGTTAACTGTCTTGCTAGATGGGGAATTTGGTTATTTGATTCAACCTAAGGTAATATCTTGGTTTAGAATGGTGTGGAATCTTCATTGATAGCTGAGCTGAAGGAAAATCAAGATAGTGATCCTATTTTGCTTACGTAGAAAGAAGCAGTCCAAAGTCAGAAGGTTATGGTTTTCTCCCAAGGGGAAGATGGTGTTCTTTGTTGTCAAGGCAGACTATGTATTTCGGATGTATATGAATCGAGACAACAATGCTAGTTAAAGGTCACTATTCTCGATATTCTATTTACCTAGGAGCCACTAAGATATACCGTGATTTATGAAAAGTATATTAGTGGAATGGAATGAAAAAGAATATCACATGATTTGTGGTTAAGTATCTAAATTTCTAGCATGTTAAGGTTAAGTACTAGAGACCTGGTGGTATGCTTCAGGAAATCAACAATTCCTACTTGGGAGTGGGAAGTGGTGAATATGGCCTTCATTATAGGGTTTCCTCATACTTATTGACAACATGATTCTTTTTGTGTTATCATGGACCGAATGACTAAGTCAGCCAATTTCTTGCTAGTTAACACTTTAAACTCAACCGAAGATTATGCTAAACTCTATCTTAGGGAATTGGTGAAACTGCGTGGAGACCTATTGACCTTTATTTTAGATAGAGATACCCAACTTATCTCTCGCTTTTTGAGGACTCTTTAGAAGGGTCTTGGTACCCAAGTTTATCTTAGTATGACTTTTCACCCGTAGATAGATGGTTAGGTAAAGAGGAATATTCAGACCTTAGAAGACATATTTAGAGCGTAAATAATTGATTTCAATGGTAGTTGGGGTGATCATTTTCCTTTGATTGAGTTTGCTTATAATAGCAGCTACTACTCTAGTATTCAGATAGCCCCATTTGAAGAACTTTATGGTAGGAGGTGTAGATCTTCTATTGGTTGGTTTGGGATTTTAAAACTACTTTGATAGGGCCAAATTCAGTACATGAAGTGATGGAAAAAGTTCAGCTTATTAGATTAAGGCTAAAAACCACCAGAGTCATCAAAAATCCTATACAAATGTGAGGAGAAAGGAGCTTGAGTTTGTTATTGGTGATTTTTTCTACTTGAAGGTTTTGCCCATGAAGGGGTGAAGAGATTTGGTAAGAAGAGAAAACTTAGTCCCCGCCATATTGGTCCTTATAAGATTTTGATTCACCATGTTAATATAGCCTATGAGTTGAAATTTCATACAGATTTAGCATTAGTGCATCCAGTCTTCCATGTTTCCTTGTCACGGAAACGCATTAGTGATCCAACATCAATATTCCTTTAGAGAGTGTGGGTGTGAAAGACAGTCGTTCTAATTGAGATCCTTGATCGTCAAGTTCATAAGCTGAGAAATAAGGTCACTTTGGTAAAGGTTCTGTGGAGAAATAAGTTAGTAGAGGGGGATACTTTAGAAATAAAGGCAGGTATAATGAACAAGTACCCCTATCTTTTTTCTTCGAACTCAGTCCCAGCTTGAGGTAATAGTTTCCCCTTAATCAGTTCTTTCTATCTCAAGCTACCCAAATATTTTCATGTTATAACATGCATTTATGAGTTTGTTTTAGTCCATATATTAGTTATAAATTCAACTATCAAGTCGTTATTCAGCTCATAGTAATTCAGTGTGGGAATTATAGCTTTTCCCCTAACACCTCAGCTTAGCTTTCATTTGGGTACGAATGACCCCAAAGGGTTGATATTGTAACACCCGAAAAATTAAAGCCACTATTAGAACCATGTTTCAAGTCCATACAAAATTAAACATCATATTTTGACATTTTTATAAGTGATTTAGACATATATTAAGGCCACACATAACTCCTAGCTTATAGACAAGTAAAAATATCCCTTATCGATTGAATTCTAGCGAAGAATATTATTGTAGTTAACTTTAAAGGAACATAACTTTTAGATTGCAAATATTTTTTGCAATCAATACCCATAAGAATATAGTTAACTGAATTATCTTTCCAACATGTATGGTTTTGCCTTAATCCAATTTTGGAGTAAAAAGTTGTGGCCAATTTTGCTGAAGCATTGTCAAAACTGTCAGTGATGACGACTCTGACGACTAATCGTCGTCATAACACTATGAGTCGTCGGGTGACTCATCATCACGGAAGTGGGGACCAAAATTTGTGTCCTTTGTCTATGACTCAGGCTATGAATTGTAGCCAGACCCTATGATTCATCACCTGAGCCGTCGGGACTGCTTCGAGGAATTTTTTAGACGTTTTCTGAGGGGTTGTTTGGTCTTTTCTCACAATTTTAACACCAAATCTATGTTGTTTAAGCTTTCCAAGGGCTAAATAATTATTCTAAAACACCCCTAATCCTACCATTCCTCAAAATTCACTTAACTCTTAGAAATTTTAGAGAGAAAGTGGCGATATTTCTCTCCAAGCAAGAACTAGGGCTTTTCGACTTCCGACTTCAAATCCAAAGATTTTTGTATGGTTTTGAACCTCAGGTACGTGGGATTTCATAAATGGGTTTTCTTTCACCCATTAAGTCCCAAATATTACTCAATTCCTCAGTTTAATTCACTTTTCAAGCTTATGGTTTCCATGAGAAGTGTGAATTTCTTAAGTTTTCAGTTTATTTCTTCGACTAAACCATGAATATATGTTTTCCCATAAATTTGAGCATATTTCCATAACCATAATTATAAATTCTCGTTGTATTGAAAAATTATTGATTTTTTGGGCTTGAGTTATGAAATTCTTTATTTTATTGAGATTATAGTATTGCCATGATTACTTGCATTCTTTAGAGATGGTGGGTTATGAACACCCGATGACCTAGGATTTCATACATACACCTACGAATGCTAGATTCTCCAGCTTACATGTTATTGAATACTTTCAGACTATGCATTTACTATTAATTCTTAGAATATTACTATTATTGAGTATTTTTAGTTATTGGTGTCATTTAATTAGAAATAGTACTTAAACATCGAGCAAACGCAGGGATGAAGGCTCACCCGTCAGTTAGGTTGAGATCTTTAGTAGAAGTCCATAAGTTACTGAACTACGACACCGTAGGTTCTAAAGGGTCACCCGTCAGACCATGCTTGACACCTTAGTCCTTTTGGACATCACTTTAGTGGATCCACATTAGTTAGTGTTTGTACCATTAGTAAGGTACTGAACACCCTTCCAACTAGGGTTATAGGTTGGACCCCGATTAGCTCAGATTGGGGTATGTCGGTTAATAGTAGCTCCCACAGTCCATAATTCACAATTCAAATTCAGATACTTGTATGACCTTGTATTCAGTTGTTCGGCTTATTACATGAGCACATGATTTCTTATGACTTGAACCAAAACCTAGCCGTGACGGGTATCTCAAATCCACTGGATCGGAGATCACCCCCTTTACCCTAGCCAACCAAAATACAACACAACTAGCACTAGGTGAATTGCAATCATATAACAAGATAAAGTTGAGTTCCGAACATATAACAAGATAGGTATGTCAATCAACTCAGAAAAGAATCTAAGAATTTAAACAATTATCCTAATCCACAATAATCCTCAAGCCTCTAAGAAACAAACATCAATCTAAGTCGGGATATGCCTCCGATAATATCCAAAAAGAAACTAAAAGATAGCATATGATATAGTGAAACCAAAATATGAAATGAGGGTCTTTCGTAGAGTAGCAGCTCACCACTTCAAGATGACTCATGATCGATCCATAAATCACCCAATCATCACACAGAAAGAGCAGAAGTGTCTCCAATTCCTGCATCGTATGGGGGTACAATGTCCAAAGATAGTTAGTGGGCTGAGCGCTAGCATGTAACTCAGGGAAGGGATAAAGTAATGCCATGATCAAATCAGTTCAAAATCATTCCAAACCAATACACATAATTATATACTTATATATAACATGCTGGGATAGGGAACAAGGTTTAGTATGGATTTAAAACCATTAACCTAGACTTGGTAGCTCTAACCGTCCTAAGGTCACCCACAGGCTATATGGGTTTAGCTCCATCACAAACCAAACCAGGGACTGGCCATGAAGGGTATCTTAAGTCTAACGAGGCCCCTAGACTACCCCATTTGCCTAACCACACTGAGCATAGCACATATAGCAGCAGCTAAAATCCGACCATATAACAAGATAGAAAGATGATTAAATCAAGGATGACTAAGAGTGTCAATATCAATACCTAATTCATTTTCTATCCATAAAGCCTGTACAAATTCAAAAACAATCTAAGTCGGGACATGCCCCCAACCATGGCAATGATAATGACAATGATAATATTAATGTGAACTATTTAATTTTAGTTTATGAAAGAAAATTGATGAAATGACCAAGTCTTTCAGAGAATAAAAGCTCACCATTTCATCACCAGCGATCGACGACCCGAGCCGATCCAACAAACACTATGCAGAAAAAGTAGAAGTATCTCTGGTGCCTGCATCACCTGGGGATACAACTTTCAAAGATGGTCAGTAGATTGAGCACTAGCATGTAACTCAGGAATAATGGATAAAATAATACCGAGTTAAATCCAATTAAAAACCATGTGAACACCATTATATACATACATATTTAATATGTTGGGATAGGGAATAGGGTTTAGAATGAAGAAAAATATTATCCTGGACTATGTAGCTTAACCGTTATGAAAGGGCACCATAGGCTATATGGGTCAGCCCCTCTGTTGAAAGGGCACCGACCCCTGTTAGCCGCACGAACCAAAGAAAACCCTAGGGAAAGATAAAGCCGTCAAGGAAACTAACCATCCTAAAATATATATCAAGTGTGACACATGAACATGGTCATAAGACCAAACCTCACGTCGGCAAACATGAGTTTCAAGTATAATTCATCCGAGACCCACACCTTCACGGCTTCACTACGTAGCCCCCATTAAGATCAATTTAAAGAAAGTTTCACATAAATTATTTATTTACCAAAGATCCAACCATTAAGGCACACTATGGGTATCGTCATACCCTTACACTTGCAAAGTTACCTCTATGACATAACAATCACATTAAATTGAAAGAATACCTCGACTCTCTTTGTTCATGAAATCAAATCATAGCCAACAAGGCCTTCAAAGTTCATGTTCATTGTTTAACCATTTATGCAATGCAATAACGTAGGTGAGTAAGTCAAACCAAGTGACAATTCCATAATTCAAAACCATTTACACAAGTGGGTTGAGGGAATACAATTTTTAAAAACCAATTCTACGTTCAAAACATCAATTTGGGGGAATAGCACAACCCCCATTTCAAATCCCACACCCATGCACCCTATTGGTTCAAAACGTTTAATTAAAACTATAAACAAATCATAAAAATCATGGGAAAGCAATTTAAAGATCAATCATTCCAAAATGCTCAATCACATCGAAACCCATATTCAAAACTATACAATTAAACCATGTAAAACACATGTTTCATGACATAATAATTGGGAAAGAGTAACATGCCTGAAATATCAAGATTTATGGAGAGAAATCAATCCTTGAGCCATTAGATGACCAACTTCTTATAAACCCTAAGTACCTTGACCTTGGAGAATTCAAAGAGTTTAAGAGAGTGCTCTGAGTGCAAAACCGTTAAAAATAACGTCCCAAGGGTGTTTTACGGTCGTGGGTATTAGGTGAGGGAAAAGGGAAATATCAAAGTGCCCTCAACTTAAAAGATGAAAAATTATCATCAATGACTATGGGTTACTATACGACTCGTAAGGACTCACTACGGCTCGTCACCACGAGTTGTAGTCTAGATAGTAGCTGAAGGACCCTACTCTTGTAACCCTACAACTCCTACCCTACAACTCGTTAAGAGACCCTACGACTCATAGGTTCCAAGTCATAGTCAAGACAAAATACTTTGGCATCAAACTGGTTTGGCTATGGATTGGACTATACGACTTATTTTGAGTTTTTATAACCTCTTAGTCGTAGCCAAAATAGAAACTCCAGGCAAACATACTAGCCAGGATAAAATTGGGTTGATAAGACCCGTATTGACACGTAACAACTCATTAAGAGTGTCGTAGTCTGGGAAGTGAGTTTAAAAACTTAGAAATTCTTAGCGACCAAAATATGGGGTGTTACATTCTCCCCCCTTTAGGATCATTCATCCCCGAATGATAGGATAAGGCATTTATTAGCACGATTTCACTCAGAACACAACCCCAACTACCTTTAACAAAGACAAAAAACAAAGATATCAAGGAAATCACAATTTCCTTTAACATATACCTCCAACACGATTACTCAAAGAGGGAAACAAGAATGGATATTAGGAATTTATGTCCTCTTCGGCTTCCCAAGTAGATTTTTCACACTTTTGGTTCCTCCATAGAACATATACCAAAGCCACTTCCTTAGCTCGTAACCGACAGACTTGCCAATCGAAAATTTCAATCGGAATTTCCTCATATCATAAGGAATCTAAGACACCAACACTCTCTAAAGGAACAACCAAGGAAGGATCGCCCACACACCTCTTTAGCATTGACACACCAAAGACCAGATGGATAAAACCCAAACTCGAAGACAATTCCAACTCATAAGACACATTTCCCACTCGCCTCAACATACAATATAGACCAACATAATGGGGACAAATCGTCCCTTTCTTTCAAAACCGCATCACTCCCTTCATGGGAGACACCTTCAAGAACACCAAATCATCCACATCAAACTCCAAGTCCCTTCTCCTTATATTCATAAAGGACCTTTGGCGACTTTGGGCAGTCTTAATCCTATACCAAGTCACCTTCACTTTTTCCATTGCCTGGTGAACCAAGTCGGGACCATACAATATATTCTTACCAGCCTCTAACCACCTAATAGGAGGCTTAGACCTCCTACCATACAAGGACTCAAAGAAGCCATCCCAATATTAGAGTAATATCTATTATTATAATCAAACTCTATCAGAGGCAAATTATCAACCCAGCAACCACCAAAATCAAGCACATATGACCTTAGCATAACCTCAAAAGTCTAAATCGTCCTCTCCGCCTTTCCTTCCATCTGAGGATGGAAAATAGTGCTAAGGTTCACCCTAGTTCCCAAACCTTTCTGAATGAAATTCCAAAAGTGAGATGAGAAGTATCTCGATTAGATATGATGGAAACTAGATCACTATAAAACTTTATGATCTCTTGAATAATGAGCTTAGCATAATCCTTTACCGAATAATTTGTCTTCACTAGCAAGCCATGAGCGGACTTGGTCATCCTATCCACAATGACCCAAATCAAAAGTGAATTACTGGTGAGACCACAGAAGACTAATGACAAAATCCATAGTTATCACTTCCCATTTCCATATGGGCAACTCAATCACTTGATACAAACCACCAAGCCTCAAGTTCTTAACCTTTAGTTGTTGACACACCATGTACTTATCCACAAAATTAGACACATCCTGCTTCATGTTATTCTACCAATAGATCTCTTTGAAATCATGGTATATCTTCATCGAACCAGGATGAACAATGTATCTCAACTTATGTGCTTCGGCCAAGATTGTCTCTCTCAGCCCATCAATATCTAAAGCACATAATCTACCTTGGTACCTCAAGATACCATCACCACTAATCTCAAAAGCCATCACCTTCTGGTTACCCACATCATCCTTGATCTACATTAAGATAGGGTCCAGGACCTGTTTTTTCTTTACCTCAGTACCAAGAGATGAATTCACCACCTCTTGCACAATCACACCACTATCCTTATAGTCCAAGAGACAAACTCTATGATTAGCCAAACAGTAAATATCCTTCTCCAAACCTTGTTTCTCATCATCAACACAAGACAAGTTTCCCATAGATAGCCTACTAAGATCATCAACAACCACATTCACTTTACCTGGATGATAGTGAAGGCCATATTGTAGTACTTGAGCAACTCAAGCCATCTCCTTTGCTTGAGATTTAACTCATTCATAGTAAAAATAGATTGCAAACTCTTATGGTCTGAGAAGATGTCAACATGTACCCCATACAAATACTAGACACCACATTACCCAGATAGGTCACAATATTAAAGCAGAACTCGCACTTCAAGAACTTTATATACAACCGCTGATCCTTAAGGGTCGGTAACACTAGGCGGTGGTGATTGATATGATCTGCCTCACTCTGGGAATACACCATAATATTGTCAATAAATACAATTATAAACAAATCTAAGAAGTAATAGAAGACCCGATTCATAAGATCCATGAATGTCGTCGAGGCATTAGTCAAACCAGAAGATATCACCAAAAACTCAAAATGACCATACCGGGTTTGAAAAGCAGTATTAGGGATATCCACCTCCCTTATCTTTAACTGATGGTACCCAGACCAAAGATCAATCTTAGAAAATAACTTAGCACCCTGAAGCTGGTCAAAGAGATCACTAATCCTAGGAAGTGGATACTTATTCTTCACAGTCACCCTATTTGATTGGTGGTAATCAATACACATTTCAAGGGACCCATTCTTTTTATGCAAGAAGAGAATTGGAGCACCCCATGGAGAAAAACTAGGGTTGATAAAACCCTTATCTAAAAGATTTTTTAACTGCGTCTTAAGTTCTGTAAACTTACCCAAAGTCATTTTTATGGAGTAATAGGGATAGGACGAGTGTCTGGAAGAAGATTAATCCCAAAATCAATTTCCCTATAAGGAGGAACACCAAGAAGATTATCAGGAAATACCTCGGGGAACTCACGTACCACAGGGACAGATTTTAATGAAGGACCTTCAGATCTAGAATCGTTAACATGCACTCAATAGTAGAGACACCCCTTGGAAATCAACCTCTGAGCTCTAAGATACAAAATGAACCTTACCTTAGGCATTAGGGAACTCTCTTCCTATTCGATCAATGATTCGTTCAGGAATTAGAGGCTGACCCTTCGAGTCCAACAATCAAGAGAGGCATAACACGAGTATAACTAATCCATTCCCAAGATCACATTAAAATCTAACATGTCTAACTCTATTAGATCCACAAACATCTCTCTATCATAGATAGATACCATACAACCCCTATAGACTCTCCTAGCCATAATAGAGTCACCAACTGGAGTGGACATAAAAAAAGAACTGGAATACACTCGGGACCAAAACCAATATGAATATCCACATAAGGGGTCATAGAAGAGAGGGTAGAGTCAAGATCAAGCCGATAATATACATCATGATAAAAGAGTTTTACCCTGCTTAGAATACTAGGACCTTTTACTTTGCCTCTCCTCTAATTCAACTTATTTTTTTTTTCATCTCCTACCTGCTGCATATACACCACAAGCCTAGAGATATCAATGTCATTATTCAGCAAGGCAGCCTTACACTTCAATACCAAGTCTTAATACAAGCCCAAAGCAAACTTCCTCACTTAGCCCTTATGCTATAGACTAGATCAGGAGAATAACGGGACAACTGATGAAACTTAAAGGCATACTCTTTCACAGACATTTTGCCTTGCTTCAAATTCATAAAATCCTTAGCCTTTGCCTCCCTTAGCTCCTGAAGAAAGAAGAGATCAAGAAAGGCACCGAGAAATCCTCATATAAAGCCGAATCTGCATCATCTCACCTAGACTAGTCCCACTCTTCATACAACTAATACGCCATATCCTTCAGTTGGTATGCAGTGAATTCTACACCCTCAAAGACAGAAGCATGCATCACATAAAAAATATTATCCATATCATCTATTAACCCTTGAGGATCTTCCTTCACCTTAGAGCCAGTAAAGGTCAGAGGATTTAGCCTCATAAACTATCCAACCCTGGTGGCCTCAAAGGAACTCACAGCAACACCAGCAGAACGTGACTGACGTGACTGAGATATCACCAATGAGGTCAACAAATAAATTGTAACACCCCAAAAATAGGTCCCGAAGTGTCTGACGGTGCTTAAGGATACAAGTAGCCCCAATCTAACCCTTTGAGCCATTTTTCTACCATTCAACACTTATCTCAAGATCTTTATAATCAAAACATCTAAACATCATCAATAATGTCATACTGCAATATGAATGAAAAATGGAAAGTAACAAAATACGACATCTCTGACAAATCTGACAATCTAGCCTGACAAGCCTCTACTAAACGGTATATCAATGAGCCATTGGGGCAGACCCCAACTGACCCAAACTCAGGAGATAAACCGAACAACTTAAAGTAAATGAGAAAATCTGAATAACTAGTCCTTGGATCATGAGGACTCACCACTGCAGAAAATGTGAATTAATATGCTCGGAGAATCTCAATAAAGTCTAGAACTGAGCACCTGACCCAACATTATTGGGAAAATGTAGCCCACGTACGAATACGTGGGTAAGTACCATGGAATATGGACCGAGTATATGAAGGTCTATGCAAGTTTCAGAAATCATACATCATAAGTATTCATAGAAAACGTGCATGCTACAACAAGTGACTCACAGAGCTCGATTAAAATCATTACAAGTATGGATGAGTAATATATGTAAAGTAAAACACATGAGTCATCACATAAATCTCAATTCACTTTCATCTCAATTCCAATTCATCAAAGCAATCAAATCTCATGACAAATCTCTTTAGAATATATAGTCTTTAAATCTTTCGAAAACAATGACTTTCTCAAACTCAATCTTTCAAGCAATTATATTTTTCATCTCAGATAGAAGAATACACACATACACTGAGAGTCTCTTACAACCGACATAAATCATGTGAGCTACATAGAGTCTAACCTTCTACCTACGTTGGGGAGAGTTGCCCTATTCCTTGCCATCGGAGTAGAAACTTATATCATCAATCCAAACACTAGTGATCACTATATAAATCAGCCTCAGGCTCACATCCTATGGGGGCATGTACTTCTAGGGAAGTACTAAAACAACTATACCTCCCGCTCCGTGTTAAGACTACTCCCGAACTTAGCTTAGATCTTTTCAAAAGAAAATCCACTAATAAATAGTTCAATAATTCACAACGGGATCCATCTTTCTACCCTTTTCATATAATCAATAAAAGTGGATTTCTTTTCTCATCTCGGGTTCAGAAACACCCTTTTTTACGATCGAAAGGTCAAAGCTTCTTCATCATTTAAAATCATTCAAACTCAAGGTGTTTATAACACATGATTTCTCAAAAACAACAATCTCAAATAGAGTTCAAAACTCATGTCTCAATATCACATTAAAACTTATCAAGATTCAAGCTTTACATCATAAACATATATAATTCCCTTCAAAATCTGTAAAATTCAGTTATAAGGCGTAAAATATCATCATTCTCATATATTTCCGCTTCTAAAATATCAAAAATATCATAATCTCATGATAATAAATATAGGATATAAGTTCATGCTTCAAAATCATGGTAAAACATATGAAATTCATAACTTCATAAAAGAAAGTATTTTTGGGCACAAGAACGAAAGAGTGTTCTTGTTGAAAAGCCCCACATGCCTCAAAATTGAAGCCTTAGAGCGAACTTTCTACTCTAACACGCTATTCATAAGATTGTTATGTGCTTCTTGGAACCCTCGGAATAAGGATTCTGAATATCCAAAAATTATAGAAAAGCTATGGTTAGTTTTTGATTTATTTGGGTTCTCAAGTTGAAACCATAATGGAGTTTCTTGGCCATTTTTTTGATGAAAGTGAAAGGGTTTTAGATAATTGGGGTTAAATTCGTGTTATAGACATATATAGGGGTGTTTTTGGCACTTGGAAGCGAGGTATGCGGCGCACAACCCATGGCAGACCTTAAGGTGTGTGTCGTACACCTTATGGTAGATATTTAAGTATGCCTCGCACTCCCAATTGCACACATTTGATTGGGTGGCACATTGCCCATCCCACACCCTTACTACCTCTCACGAAAATGGGCATAACTCTTCGGTCGGGTATTGGATTTTTGCGAAATTGGTATCGTTGGAAAGCTAATTCAATTATCTACAATTTGATAGGTCTTGTGATGAAACATTCCATGTATGTTAAGAGATATATATGTTTGAAGTTGACCCTTGTAGAATCAAATGCCAAGCTTTGGATGAATCAATTAGTCTTAGCTCAACATTTTTCTAGGTCATTGCTGTGAACATTTTTCACCTCTAAACTACTCCATAGACTAGGATAATGATCATAAAATTTGTACTCACATTCAACTCATTTGGATTAGAGCTTAGACTCGTAAGATCGACGGTTAGAATTTTAGCACATTATCTCCCCCTTGAGAGCATTCGTCCTCGAATGATGCTAGATATGCCAAAAATACTCGGGAAACAAAAGTATACAGCTAAGACAACTTACCAAACTCACCTCCAAATCATTCTAAACTTCGGATACTACATAGAATGCATAAATTCTTAAAATAACAGCTGAACAATAAGAAATAGCAGCCAAACTGCTACAATTTTGAACATAAAAGGCATGATTTAGAGAAAAAAGGTACCTTTGGAACTTCTTTGTTCCTTAGTCTTCGGACTTGGAAATCAAGGATCTCAACAGGGATCTCATCGAAGGAAAGACTACTTTGAACCTCAGCGCTCATAGAAGAATCCACTACCACGAAATCGCTAATATGCTTTCTAAGCATGGAAACATGGAACACTGGATGAACAACGGACAACTCCGAAGGCAACTCAACCTCATAAGCTACCTTACCAACACAGTTAAGAAATCTGTACGGACCAACATAACGGGGACTAAGCTTTCCTTTCTTTTTGAATCTCTTCACCCCTTTCATGGTCGAAATCTTCTAATACACCAAGTCACCAACCTCGAACTCAAGGTCTCTTCTCCTAACATCCGTATACGACTTCTGACAACTCTGAGCTATTTTCAACCTATCCCTAATCAACTTGACTTTTTCCATAGCCTCAAATACTGAATCAGGGCCACTCACAGTAGCTTCACCAACCTCAAACCAACCTATGGGTGATCTACATATTCTCCCATACAAAGCGTCAAATGGGGCCATGCCAATACTAGAATGATAACTATTGTTGTAAGCAAACTCTATCAATGGTAAATGCTCATTCCAACTCCCCTTAAAGTCAAGAGCACACACTCTCAACATATCCTCTAAGATCTGGATGGTCCTCTCAGCCTGACCATCTGTATACGGATGAAAAGCAGAACTCAAAGTACTTGGGCACCAAGAGCCTTCTAAAAGCTCTCCAGAACTGCAAAGTGAATTGAGTACCCCTATCCAAAATGATAGACAAGAGAACTCCATGCAATCTGACTAACTCCCAGATGTACAATCTAGCATAGTCCTCAGCATTATAAGAAGTATGCACAGGCAAGAAATGCACAGACTTAGTCAATCTATCAACAACGACCCAAATGGAATCATGATAGCGTCAGGAAGGGGGTAAACTGGTCATAAAGTTCATGTTTATCTCTTCCCACTTCCAAGTGGGAATACTAAACTCCTGCATCATACCACCAGGTCTTTGGTGTTCTACCTTAACCTGTTGGCACATTGCATACCTAGCCACAAATATTGCTATATCTTTCTTTATGCCACTCCACCAATAGATTTCCCATAAGTCGCGGTACATCTTGGTGGAACCAGGATGAATAGAATACCGCGCCCCCTGCGCTTCAGCCATGATTCTCTGTCTCAGATCATCAACATTCGGAACACATAATCTATCCTGTAATTTCAACACACTATCTCCCCCTTAGGCGAAAACCTCCACCTTTTGGTCCTTGACTGACTCCTTCAGTCTGACCAAACTATTATCTAAGTCTTGGTTCTCCTTCACTTCCAAAACTAAGGAGGATTCGAAACTACTTTGAACCCCTATACTACCTTCAGCAGATTCAAACAACCTAACCCCTAGTCTAGCCAAACAGTGCACATCACGAGCCAACTTTTTCTTACCCTCTTCAACATATGAAACACTACTCATAGACACCTTGCTAATGGCATCTGCCACCACACTGGCCTTGCTCAGATGGTATAACACACTCATGTCATAATCTTTTAACAGCTCTAACCACCTTCTTTGCCTAAGGTTCAACTCCCTCTGGGTAAATACATACTGTAGACTCTTATGATCAGTGAAAACATCAACATGAACACCATACAAATAGTGTCTCTAGAGTTTTAGAGCAAACAAAATAATAGCTAACTCGAGATCATGGGTGGGGTAATTCTTCTCATGGGGTTTTAACTGTCTAGAAGCATAAGCTATAACTTTACCTTTGTGCATCAGTACACAACCCAAACCAACTCTAGAAGTATCAAAGTATACCACAAAACCATCAACTCCCTTAGGCAAAGTCAAAAAAGGGGCTGAAATGAGTCGAGTCTTCAACTCATGAAAACTCTTCTCACAAGAATCGAACAACAAGAACTTCACTTTATTTTGGGTCAACTTGGTCATGAGAGATGCTATAGAGGAGAAACCTTCAACAAAACGGCGGTAATAGCAAGCTAGACCCAAGAAACTTCGAATGTCGGTCGGAGAGATTGGTCTTGGCCAATTTCTAACAGCTTCAGTCTTTTGAGGATCAACTCTAATACTCTCGAAAGAAATGATATGACCCAGAAATGCAACTGACCTTAACCAAAACTCACACTTGCTGAATTTGGCAAGCAATTGATGGTTTCTAAGGGTTTGCAAGACGATTCAGAGATGATCTACATGTTCATTCTTACTACGGGAGTATACAAGAATATCGTCTATGAATACAATGACAAACATATCAAGATATTTCCTGCACACTAAATTCATGAGGTCCATGAAAGTTGCTGGGGCATTTGTCAATCCGAAGGACATAACAAGAAACTCAAAATGACATAGCGAGTTCGGAAGGTTATTTTTGGGATGTCACACTATCTTACTTTGAGTTGGTTATAGCCGGATCTAAGGTCTATCTTGGAAAAATAGCTTGCACCTTGCAACTGGTCAAAAAAGTCATCAATTCTTGGGAGGGGATACTTATGTTTTACAGTGACTTTATTTAGCTGACGATAGTCAATGCACATACGCAAAGAACCATATTTCTTTCTCACAAATAAAATAAGAGCCTCCCAAGGAGAAACACTGGGCCTTATAAAACCCTTATCTAACAAATCTTTGAGTTGCTTCTTCAACTCCTTAAGTTCTGCAGGTGCCATACGGTAAGGAGGAATATAAATGGGCTGAGTATTGGGAAGAAGATCGACCCCGAATTCTATATCTCTATCAGGAGGTATCCTTGGGAGATCTTCTGGAAAGATATTGGGAAACTCATTGACAATGCTAACTGATTGGAAAGTTGGAGTCTCAGACTTAGTTTCCTTGACTCTAACTAAATGATAAATGCACCCCTCGGAAATAAGTTTTCTGGTTTTGAGATAATGAGATAAAATGACACTTGGGAGATACAGAACACCCAGACCACTCAAACACAGGCTCATTAGGAAGCAGAAACTTGACTACTCAAGTACGACAATCAATAGAGTTATAACAAGAATGAAGCCAGTCCATACCCAAAATGACATCAAAGTCCACCATGTCTAACTCAACCAGATCAGCAAACATGACTCTATGAAGGACTGTAACAGGGAACTTTCTATACACTTTCTGGGCAACAATTGACTCACCCACTGGGGTAGAAACTAAGATAGGCTCTGGAAGATTTTCAGTACTTATTTCAAAATTCACAGCAACCAGAGGTGTAACATATGAAAAACTGGACCCAGGGTCCAACAATGCATAAACATCAAACTGAAATATACGGAGCATACCAGTGAAAACATTGGGAGAGTCCTCTTGCTCCTGGTAAGATGGTAAAGCATAAAATCATTTCTAGCGCTTACCGCCAGTGGTGATAGAAAAGGTGCCCTGAGCTGGGGCTGGGAGAGCCACCTGAACTGGGGCACTAGCAGTATGAGTCTGAGGGTGATTATCACGATGCCCTTTCCTGGCATGTGTACACTCCCTGAGTTAGTGACCCATGTCACCACACCTAAAGCAACCTCTATTCACTCCCCAACACTCCCCCAAATGGACCCTACCACACTGGGTACATGGAGAATAATTTCCCTTACTGCCAATACTGAACTGGGACCTGGATACATAGGACCTGCTACTCTTCTCCTGCCTCCCTCTAGGCACGGGAGTGCTAGCTGACGATGGTATTGGTGCTGAGGAATGATTCTGAAACTGAGGGCGGTCCCTTCCCTACGATCTAGTCTGACCATGTCCGTGCTACTCGGACCTAGCTTTCTTATTCCCTCTCATTCTGTCCCTCTCCTTGATCTTGTCTGCTTCAATCTATTGGGCATGTGTCATCAGTCGGAAAAGGTTTATCTCACTATTAAGCACAACATATCTATACTTCTTAACAACATAGCTCGACACTCCTGTAACAAATTTACTCATACTGGACCAGTTATCAGCTACTAAGTCAGGAGCATATTTGGCCAACTGATTGAACTTCAAGCAGTACTCTTTAACAGTCATAGAACCCTATCGTAAGTTCATGAACTCCTCCACCTTTGCCTCTCTTATGTCCAAAGGGAAAAACTTATCCAGGAATGCCTCCTAGAACTCCTACCAAGTCATAGGAGTGGCATCGTCACCTCTACTCTTCCTCCAAAAAACAACCCAATCATAAGAAAGGTCTTTCAACCGATATGATGCCAACTCCACACTATGCTCCTCAGAAATATGCATCGCTTGAGTGATCATTCTCACCTCCTCCAAGTACAACTGTGGATCCTCCTCTGGACTGGACCCATAAAATTCTGGCTAATTCATCTGTATAAAATCACAAATCCTAGCAGCAGCTGAATTACCTCCCTACTGCTGTGGAACCGAGGCTAGTTTGGCTTGAACATTCACAGTAATAGCTTGGGCCCGGACCTGAAAGGCTGTCCAAAATTTGGCATGAGAGATATTTTCATTCAGTGGTTCAGTAGGCTGAGGTTTCTAACCGGCGTTATCTCTTCTAGCTCAGCGAGGAGGCATATTCTGAAAGAAAAGAGTATGAATCAATAGCAGAGAGAGACATGGTAAGCATGATGAACTTCTGAAAGAAAGAAAAGACCCTTTTCCCTAAAACGTCTCATAGCCTCTTGCTGATAGATGTGGCGCGCTAGACATCAATGATCAAGACTTTACTTAACGTAGCTTATCAGTCTCCCTAGGACTCCTTAAACCTTATGCTTTGATACCAAGTTTGTAACGCCCCAAAAATGGGTCCCAGAGTGTCACACGGTGCTTAAGGCTACAAGTAGCCCCAAGCTTACCCTTTGAGCCATTTTTCTACCATTTAACACTTATCTCAAGATCTTTATAATCAAAACATCTAAACATCATCAATAATGTCATACTGCAATACGAATGAAATATGAAAAGTAACAAAATACAATATCTCTGACAAATCTGATCAATCTGACAATCTAGCCTGACAAGCCTCTACTAAACTGTATATCAATGAGCCATTAGGACAGACCCCAACTGACCCGAACTCAGGAGATAAACTAAATAACTCAAAGTAAATGAAAAAATTTGAATAAATAGTCCTCGGATCATGAGGACTCACCACTATAGGAAATATGGATTAATATGCTCGGAGAATCTTGATCAAGTCTAGAACTGAGCACCTAAACCTACATTATAGGAAAAATGTAAACCATATACGAATATGTAGGTCAGTACCATGGAATATGGACCTAGTATATGAGGGTGTATGCAAGTTTCAGAAATCATACATCATAAGTATTCATAGAAAACATGCATGCTACAACAAGTGACTCACATTGCTCGATTAAAATCATTATAAGTATGGATGACTAATATACGTAAAGTAAAACACGTGAGTCATCATATAAATCTCAATTCACTTTTATCTCAATTCCAATTCATCAAAGCAATCAAATCTCATGACAAATATATTTAGAATATATAGGCGTTAAATCTTTTGAAAACAATGACTTTCTCAAACTGAATCTTTTAAGCAATTATATTTTCATCTCAGATAGAAGAATACACACACACTGAGAGTCTTTTACAACTGACATAAACCATGTGAGGTACATGGAGTCCAACATTCTATCAACATTGGGGGGAGTCGTCCTATTCCTTGCCATCGGAGTAGGACCTTAAATCATCAATCCAAACACTAGTGATCACTATATAAATCAGCCTCAGGCTCATATCCTATGGGGGCATGTAGTTCTAGGGAAATACCAAAATAGCTACACCTCCCACTTGGTGCTAAAGACTACTCCCGGGTTTAGCTCAGATCTTATCAAAAGAAAATCCACTAATAAACAGTTCAACAATTCACAACGGGAGCCATCTTGCTACCCTTTTCATAATAATCAATAAAAATGGATTTTTTTCTCATCTCGGGTTCAAAAACACCCATTTTTATGATCGAAAGGTCAAAGCTTCTTCATCATCTCAAATAATTCAAAATCAAGATGTTTATAACACATGATTTTTCAAAAACAACAATCTCAAATAAAGTTCAAAACTCATGTCTCAATATCACATTAAAACTTATCAAGATTTAAGCTTTACATCATAAACATATATAAATCCCTTCAAAATCTGGAAAATTCTGTTATAAGGCACAAAATATCATCATTCTCATATAATTTCGCTTCTAAAATATCAAAAATATCATAATCTCGTGATAATCAATATAGGATATAAGTTCATGCTTCAAAATCATAGTAAAACATATGAAATCCATAACTTCGTAAAAGAAAGTATTTCTGGGCTAAAAAACGAAAGAGTTTTCTTGTTGAAAAACCCCACATACCTCAAAATTGAAGACTTAGAGTGAACTTTCTACTCCGACATGCTATTCACAAGATTGTTATGTGCTTCTTGTAGCCCTAGGAATAAGGATTCTGAATATCCAAAAATTATAGAAAAACTACGGCTAGTTTTTGATTTATTTGGGTTCTCAAGTTGAAACCCTAATGGAGTTTGTTGACCAATTTTTTGATGAAAGTGAAACGGTTTTGGATAATTGGGGTTAAATCCCGTGTTATAGACATATATAGGGGTGTTTTTGGCACTTGGAAATGAGGTATGCGGTGCACAACCCATGGAAGACCTTAAGGTGTGCGTCGCACACCTTATGGCAGACATTTAATTGTGCCTCACACTCCCAATCGCACATATTTTATTGGGTGGTGCATTGCCCATCGCATACCCTTACTGCCTCTCATAAAAATAGGCATAACTCTTCGCTCGGGTATCAAATTTTTGCGAAATTGGTATCGTTGGAAAGATAATTCAATTATCTACAATTTTATGGGTCTTGGGATTAAAAATTCCATGTATATTAAGATATATACATGTTTGAAGTTGACCCTTGTAGAATCGAATGTCAAGCTTTGGATGAATCAATTGGTCTTAGCTCAACTTTGTTCTAGGTCATTGCTATGAACATTTTTAACCTATAAAATACTCCATAGGCTAGGATAATGATCATGAAAATTGTATTCACATTCAACTCATTTGGATTAGAGCTTAGACTCATAAGATCGATGGTTAAAATTTTAGCATACAAATATGGGGTATTACATAAATAGACTAGCAGAACTCAACATTAGTAATATATCCTAGAGGTGACTAAGCAGGTGTATCACCAATGGAAGAAGTAGACCAGTGGAACTCCACTAGGGCAATCAGAAGTAACAACCACAGATCGGGTCTGAACTTCATAAGTTGGACGTGACCCATCGATATTATCCTTAAGCGGGACAGAGAAGCTTCCACAAGTGTCAGATCTTTTGGGAGGCATGATATGAAAAGCAAAAAAATAGGAATTGGAGGATATTTCAACACCCTAGACTCTACAATCCAAAAGTAGATCACACAAAAGGGAAACATTCCTAAATGCCTCGTAGCCTCTCCCTTATAGTGTGGCGCCCTACATACCCATAAAAGAGACTCTATTTGACATGGATTTGTATGCACCTAATGACACCAAACCTTGGATTTGATACAAATTTTGTCAATACCTAAACTAGGGACTGGCCTTGAAGGATATCTCAAGTCCAATGAGGACAGGAGACCACCCCCTTTTCTTAACCACAATGAACATAGCACACCTAGCAGCGGCTGAAATCCAAACATATAACAACATAAAAAGATGATAAAATAAAGAATGACTAAGAGTGTCAACATCAATACCTAATCCACAGTAATATCCACAAAGCCTCTATAAATATAAAAACAATCTAACTTAGGACATGCCCCGGATCCTAACAATAACAATGACAATGAGAAGCGAACAAAGGGAATTAGAGGAGATTTTAACTCCCTAGACTCTACAGCCTAAAAGAATATCACAAGAAAGGGAAACATTCCTAAATACCTTGTAGCCTCTCCCATATAGTGTGGCTCTCCACACACTTATAAAAAAGACTCTACTTGACAGGGCTTTGTGGACACCCAATGAAACCAAACCTAGGCTTTGATTCCAACTTTGTCAAGACCTAAACTAGGGACTGGCCGTGATGGGTATCTCAAGTCCAATGAGGACCGAAGACCACCCCCTTTGCCTAACCACACTGAATATAGCACATCAGGCAGTGGCTGAAATCCAAACCTATAATAAGATAGAAAGATGATAAAATCAAGAATGACTAAGAGTGTTAACATTAATACCCAATCCATAATAATATCCACAAAACCTCTATAAATCCAAAAAAAAATCTAAGTTAGGACATGCCCCGAACCCTGACAAAGACAATGATAATGTTAATGTAAACTTTTCAAACTAGTTTATGAAAGGAAATTGATCAAATGACCAAGGCTTATAGATAATGGAAAGTCACTAATTCCCCACTAATGACCAAAAAATTGAGCCAAGATAGTGGATACAGAATCCGGAGATGGTTAATGGGTTAAGCACTAACATGTAATTTGGGGATAGGAGATAAAATAATGCCAAACCAAATCCAATTCAAAACCATGAGAACACCATCATATACATATATAATTAATATGCCGAGATAGGGAACAAGGTTTAGCATAAAGCAAAACATTATCCTGGACTATGTAGCTTAACTATCATAAAAGGGCACCCATAAGCCATATGGGTTCAACTACCCTTATTGAAAGGGCCCTGACGCCTGTTAGCCGCATGAACTAGAGAAAATTAAGGGAAAACTAAAGCTATCAAGGCAAATAGCCGTCCAAAAATATAAATCAAGTGTGAAAAATGTACACGAGCATCAAGACCAAACTTCAGGTCGGCAAACATGAGTTTCCAGTATAAGTCATCTGAAACCCACACCTTAATGGCTTCAAAACATAACCCCCATTAAGCCCAATTTAAAGCAAGTTTCACATAACCTATTAATTTACCAAAGAACCAACCGTGAAGGCACACTATGGGTATCATCATACCTTTACACTTGCAAGATTACATTTATTCCATAACAATCACATTAACTAGGGGAATACCTTGACCCCCTTTGTTCATGAAATCAAATCATAGCCAATAAGGCCTTAAAGTCCATGTTCATTGTTTAACCATTTATGCAATGCATTAACATAGGTAAGTAAGTCAAACCAAGTGACAATTCCACAATCCAAAACCATTTACACAAGTGGGTTGAGGGAATACAATTATTGAAAACCAATTCCAAGTTCAAAATATCAGTTCAAAATATGATTGGGTGCATAGTACCCGTAATGACTCATAAAAACTCATTAAGAGATTTGTATCTCGGGTGGTGAGTTTAAAAGCTTAAAAATTCTCAGGGACCAAACTCCAGGGTATTATAAGCTCCCCCTACTAAAAGGGTCCCACTGCGTGTTAGCCGCACAAACAAGGAAAATCCAAGGATGATCTAGGGAACACCTCAACCCCAGCCAATCCAATTATATATTTAAGTGAAAACTATGAACATAGTCATAAAGACCTCATGCCAGTAAATGTGGTTTCTAGTATCGGTCCCCCCGGGATCTCTACCTTCTACGGTGAGCTACACAACCCCCTTTAAGCCTAATTAAACCAAGTTTCACATAACCCCTTCATTTTACCAAGGAATTATCCATCAAGGTATCTACCACAAGTATCGTCATACCATTATGCTTGCAAGCTTATAATTATGCCATACTAATCCATCAACATGGGGGAGTACCATGACCCCTTTTGTTTATTAAATCAAGATGGGGGAATGCCATGACCCCTTTTATTCATTAAATCAAGTTTAAAATGAAAAACATAGCCAAAAAGGCCTTTTAAACCCTTATATCCATTTAACCATTTATGGAAAGCAATATTTTAGGAAAGTAAGCCAAATTATGTGATTAACCATATTTTAAATCCAATTATGCGGGTGGGTCGAGGGAATACAATTTCAAAAACTAAATTCCAAATCAAAATCATCAAATTGGGGAAATAACTCAACTCCCATCCTATTCGCCATACCCATGCACCACCAACGAGTTTAAAAATACATAAATAAAACATGAACACTTGCATTAAAACCATGGGAATTCAAATTAAGTAACAATCCTTACAAAACCCTTAACCCAATTTAAAATCCATATTTAAATCCATATGAATAACCATTTAAACACATGATTTAAGTAAAAACAAGTTTAAGGGGAGAGGTATATGCCTGAAAATATCACAAATTTGGAGAGAAATCACCACTTAGAAGCTCTAAATGATCAACCTGAGAAACCCTAGCTTGTTCTTGGCTTAGGGATTTGAATGAGTTTAAGAGTGTGTTTGATTATGTTTTCGGATGATAATGAGGTCTGAAAAGGGTTTTAACGTTGTGGGTCATAATTGGGGAAAATAGGAATTTACCAAAGTACCTTTAATGAAACACTGAAAATTTACCACCTAGTCGTTATGATCACCTTATGATTTGTAACTACTGACTACGAGTCATCCCCTAGACTCGTAATCTGGGCAGTGTCCCAAGGCATCCCTACTGTTGACCCTACGAGTCATACCACATTACGACTAATAGGGTCCAGTTGTAGTCACAATAGAAACAAGAGAACACCATACTGGTTAGACTATATATCCTATATTATGAATCGTAATGTCTCACCATGACTCGTATGATCTTAATCGTACCCAGGACAGAAACTTTGGTACCTACACTGTCACCCTATGATTGGGGCATAATGACTCGTATAAAGTCTTTATGACTTGTTAGGTGAGTCATAGCTGGGGCAGTAAGCTCAAACCTTACAATTTTCAAAGGCCAAAATTGTTGGGCGTTACATTTTTATTACTTGGTATTTCCTTAGTTTACCATGTCACATGCATTATTTTCAAATTATATCAGTTGTTTTTCTATTTACATACTCAGTAGATTCGAAGTTCTAGTCGCACACTTTGTTTGCACTATATTGTCTTATAATATAGGTTTGGATATTAACATCTAGATCGCGCTTAGTATGATTCTGCACCATAAAAGCAATGGTGTTTGGTGAGTCCTCATCATTCGAGGGCCAGTTATTAATATTTCCTTTTAGTAATATTCTAGTTTCAAACAGTTAGAGTTAGTCGGGGAATGGTCCCAACAACTCATATAATTTAGAGGCTTTTAGATAAATTGTTTTATTTTTAGCATGTTGATTATGTTAGACAATTTTAGTTTTGATATCTAGTATTGATTTTGATTCTATTATAATCAGGTTACTTCGGTTTACCTTCTACTCAATGTCTCATTGTTTTCCTTAGTATTATTAGTGTTTTGCCAGACCATGGGTTTTCTTGGGTCACTTGTGACTCTGACCACCGTGTTACGACTAAGGGGCAGTCTTAAGTCATGACAATTGTTCTACATCAGTAATAATAACCGTGGCTTGAACGAGTTTACTAGACTGATCCCAATGCTGATATGACTAATTCGAATGGTACCTACCCTGAGAACCACTTTCTCTGAATCGTGAGCTACTACAGCTTCTACTGTACCTACCCTGATATCGCAGCCTCTTATCGTTTATGTCTTGGGACTCGCAATGCATCTCCTCCATAAGTTGAGAATGATTAGAAAACTCCACAAAAGACTAACCCCCAGAAACCAAACTCTGTGTAGACATGCAAAGACAAAGTCTCAATCCTCAGACAAAACAATAAGCCCTCTTATACTCAGTAGTTAGAATAGAAGAAGCAGGCTTAGCCAACTCATAAAATCAAGCCTCGTACTCCACAACATTTATGAAGATTTGCTCCAACCTCAAGAAATGATCCCTCAAATAATCCCTAATACTACAAGGCATGTACTTCTCCAAGATCTCCACCAATGTCGAGATGCAAAGTCAACTAAAAGGTAGTGTAATCCACACTAGGAGTCTCAACTAGGCCTAAATTATGAAGCCTATCCTCACAAGTAATCAATAGCTCATACTCATTTTTGCCTGGTGAACTAGAAAACCTAGTCGGAGCAGGTTTGGCTAACTACTGGTTGAGCAACTACTGATGTAGGAGGGACCTCAGCTCTGGAAGTTGCAACTATAGGGTACGCCCCTACCTCAGTACCACTTTGATCTGTAGACTGTGCACCATTAAATGGAGCACCACCAACCAATCCCAAAAGCTGAACCAAAGAATCACTGAGAACTAAAGAAAAAAATAAATCTTGATGGAGCATAGACTGGTCTCTAGACTACCGCTGGCTGGGGCGGAAGAACCTCTGGCTCAGAAGCAGTAATAG
The DNA here is from genome assembly GCA_030864225.1 of Capsicum baccatum var. pendulum. Classification (NCBI taxonomy): domain Eukaryota; kingdom Viridiplantae; phylum Streptophyta; class Magnoliopsida; order Solanales; family Solanaceae; genus Capsicum; species Capsicum baccatum. Next base: position 89,398,333 of record CM061560.1, on the reverse strand, counting down.
GGACTTGGTGAAGGCCCTCTATCCTAGTTCCTAGCTGGGGACATATATCGAGGCTCTCCATGACCTCTAGGTTATCCACAAAAAGTGATAATCCTTAGGCTCAGTCTTATGACCCGTATCTCATATAGCGGTAGCATGTGTTCTAGCCATCTGAGAATGTGTGAAACCAAAGGTATGCCTTAGAAACCAGCTTAGACTCTTAGCATGAAGTGAGTGAAAGAAGTAAAGAACTGCTAAGAATGTCTATAGCCTTCCTAAGATAAGAAATGAGCATCATTGTTCTGATCTCTGGGACTCTACTAGACACTTACTTTTGTACCAACAATACTGGTGAAACCTAGGTTCTGATACTAATTTGTCATGACCCTATTTTACATGTCATAATGAAACCTACTCTATCCTGCCAATAAGTTAGCTGAACCATTGACCGAAGTAAGATGTAATAGGCTAACTTGGTTGAAAATAGACTAAAATCCTAAAATTAATAATTAATTACTTAAATAGCATTAATACAGTCATAATAGTCTAATAGATAGATAGAAAATTAACAACCATCCCAAGACTCAGTAATGTTGGTTCAAGAGCTACTCTAAATGAACTATGAGTACTAAATAGTCAAATTTAATTCATGTCAAAGATGAAAGACTAGACATATATAAATATAAGGAAAAGGGTAACTCCGACTCTAAGAGATCACCCAATCTCCAAAATCAACCATGCATAAGCGTAGAATCAGCGGTAGAAACAAGTACTCAAATCTGCACCAAAAAGTATAAAAGTGTAGTATGAGTACCAAAACTGCAGACACTCAGTAGGCATCATTAGCTGACTGAGCTAAATTACGATATAAAATTGATAATATACAAGATAAAATAAGCTAAGTCAAAGTGAAAGGGGAAAACCTGGAAATAAGCCCCAACACCATTGTACATACATAAATAAATACATATGAAATGGTAGCTCATACAACTATAACTAAAAGATTGGTCCCCATAAGCCAATAAGTGCAGAAAAGTAAATAACCCAATGTAGGCTCCCATAAGCCTGGAGGGTACAATCAAGGAAACTGAGTAACCGAATAACCATAAGTTACCAATTATCATACCATAACCAAGAATCCACCCGAACTATATCTTATCATAATAAATACTAATGCCAGAATTGAATTGGAATTCATTAGCATCATGATCATTATCATTATTAGCCAAACTTTAATTGGAACTCACATTATTAATATCACCATCATTATCATCAATTGCCGGACTAGAGCTAAAATGCATATAGATATAAACCGTATCAATGAACCATATCAACAAGCCATTTTGATAAACTAACCCACTAGACTATACGAATGAACTATACTAAAGACCATCCCTTTTACTCATAGCTATACACCAAACAAAGAATCACAACCATAAGTCATATCAGTACCCACACTGATAAAGCATACCAATACTGCATCTATTAAGTCGTGCTAATAATCATTCCTATAGGCCATGTCAATAGTCATATCTATAAATTATACAATGATCATATCTATAAGTCACTAATCAAATTTATAAGCCATAACTTATATTTATAAGTTGTATCATCAATCACATCTATAAATATATCATTAAGCACGTCGATAGGTCATATCATTAATCATATCCAGAAGCCATATCAATAATCTTATATATATATATATATATATATATATGTATAAAATCCATACTATTAGTCATATCTATAAATCTTATCATTAGAAATACCCAAAATTAACATCAATCTTTCAATATCCAACAAACATACACACTAAATATATTCAACTCCTCAAGTCCAAAACGAAACATTAACAAGGGTATATTATGTGTAAATAAGTCTACAAGGTTAACACAAGTCTTGGCCTAAGGTGGTCCAGAGGGGCTACCTTTAATCTTCGAAATACATTTTTGGCATTTTCTACCCCGGACTAGGGTAAGGTATATAAGTCCATCTCTAGATGTTGAATAAGCCATAAATAGTCCTAAGATAATAATTTTTTCCAAACATGAACAACTAAGTCAGCCCTACCGAAAATAATAGCAACTAAGGAAATTTCTCCAAACTCAAGTAACTAAGGCCAATTCCACCCTAAACATAAGCCACGAAATCAAATTCACCTAAGACAAGAGTAACTAAGTTAATCAATCCTAATTTAAAATTTTAAGATAGTCAAAATGGTTTGACTAATCCAAATATTCTCATTCAAACTTTCAACACCTAAATTTCATTCCATATCTAGTATAATATCATAATCATACTACGAGATAGCTTAATCTATGGAGAAGGTAAACCTAGCCTATATGGATGCCAAACAAAATCTCAAAGAATTCGCTAAACCATCGATTTTTATTTCCGAGAAACTTTCACAAGGTGCCATACTATCAATATCACAATTAACTCGTCAAAATAAGAACAATGATACCTATATGGAATTATTGTGCTTTAGGTCCAAAATTATGTAAAAATCTCATGTGGGGCTCATTTACAAAATCACACTTTTGAAACCAACACAATTTCCCTCTATGCTCAAGGAATATTTACCTTAAAAATGGGCGAGTTTCAAGCTATAATGGTGCTAAAATCAAACCACTAAGTTTTTAGGGATGTTAAATAAGAATGGATAATTTAAACATAAAATTAAGGAAAGCTTACCATAAATTTGATAAAGAATCACATAAATGAACTTTACTCGGCCCCAAAATAACCCACACTTGATTCTCCCAAGAATTCCTACTTTTTTTTAGGATTTAATAGTCTAGAGAATAGGAGAAGAATGGTGTAAATTGGGCTAAGTGGGGTATTTATACCCTTTCCAGGCCCACGAGTATCGCTTAGGAAAAATTCGGGTTGCTTAAGTTGTACTTGTGCTCTGGCATGACTGTGCTTTCGCGATATATGGTTGCCTAAGTAAGTGTCACATACACGACATAAGTAACACTCATGCGATAATTCCCACACTAACAAGCTATTCTCTTAAACGACAAAATATGTCGCTTAAGCAATACTTGCTGAGGTTTGGCATATTTCTTAAGCGATAAAAGACATCACTTAAGGACGCATTAGCACCAATTGAGACTGGGAGAAATTCCAAGTCTCTGCCAACCCCTTAGGATTCATATGGAATCCCGTATGCACCAAAAAACTATGCTACCTTATCAAATTCAATGTTCCAGACTCAATGACGCAATTGAAATTTTTATCCGAGGTCATTTTGATGAAAAATGGGTCCCACACCCACTTGCCATATTTCTTAACTTTCGGCTAATTGCCCGAAATGAGTCCGGGAGCCTCTGGATCAAAACTAAGGGTCCACCTAGCCTAAAATTAATATTTATGGAGTTATTCAAATAGTCAAAATTGGAATATAAGGTCGTTTCACTGAAGTTTTTGCCCGATAGCCAATTTAAACCAGTGAAGTCTTCAAATAAGGAATTAGCTCTAAATTCCAAAAGAACTGCCTTATAACTAAACTATCAAATCCCGCAAGTCATAAATGACTTGGGGCAGCTATAGGAAAGATCTAAATTGCAAAAATGATCAGAAATATTGAGAATGACCTAATGGGTTATTATAGTATGACACACAAGATTTTCTTAAAAGGTTGTAAATTTTATGAAATTTAAAGATAAAAAAGCATTTTACACATTATTTCAAAATAAATTAAGCAAGAGGTAGAGCCAAAATATAGTAAAGAGCATGTTAGAAGAAAAGTACTAAAGAAGCTTTGGCCTGAACAAACAATTGTAGTATATATTATTAGTAAGAATATGATTTTCTTTAAGAAAATATTTTGAAAGTAGGATGTAGTAGAAGCTAAAAAATAACACTTTCAAATTTTGATAATGAAGAATAAACCAATATGATACAAAACAATTAGAAGAGGTTAAATCATCTTATTGATGTTGAATTATTTATAATATCCAAATAAAATAGAGGAAGAGAAAAACACCCGCTAGAATGAGTAACAATTAGGTAACTGGAGTTGACACTAGAAATAATTTTTGTTACTCATAGAATATAAATCAGTCATCTTTTAGAAAATGATCAAGTAGTCAAAACTAGAGAAAGCAATGGAAGAGAAAATATTTGTCATTAACAAGAACAACACCTGAAAACTAACAATATCGTCAAAAGGTCAACATTTTTTTGATGTAAAATAATTGTTCAAGAATAAATTGAAAGTACATATATATATATATACACATATATACATAAACACAAAGATAGACTTACAATAAAAGCACACAAACAAAAGTATGGTGTTTGATTACGTTGAAATGTTTGCACCTTTCTAAAATTATCTATTCTATAAGGACAAGACATAAATGAAATTTAAGGAAATGGGCAACTCCGACTCCAAGAGCTCACCCTATCTCCACAATCCAACACAACATGATCGACGAATCAACGGTGGCAACTAGTACTAGAATCTATACCAAAAAGGTACAAAAGTGTACTATGAGTACCAAAACCATGGGTACGCAGTAGGAATCATCGATCAATTGAGCTAAATTATGATATAAATATGATAAAATGCAAAATAACATGACTAAGTCAAGTTAAAAAGGCAAACCTGAACAACTCCAATATTGTTGTACATGAATATGTAAATAAATGGAATAATAACATAACATAAAAAATCAAACACATACAATTATAACTACAAAATTGGCTCACATAAGTCAATTAGTGCAGAAAAGTAAATAACCCAATGCAGGCCTTCATAAGCCTGGAGGGTACAATCAAGTAAAGCATAAATCGAACCACCGTCATTTTTATCTTCCATGATACAACTAGAAACCATCCCTATCATTCAAGATTTAAACAACTCCCATTTTCAAAATTGAACAAATCTCCATTTCATCAATATTATACCTTATATCCGAACTCAAATCGGCATTTACATATAGCCAGACTCAAACCGATAATCATATATCATCGTCTTATAATAAATACCCAGATACGAACTGTTATATATATATCATCAACATCATCATCACTATCCAAACTTGAACTAATATAAATATCATTAGCATCATAGTTAATATCCAGACTCGAACTGATAATCATATATCATCATCTCATAGTAAATACCCAAACTTGAATCGGTAAATATATGTACAATCAATATCATCATCAATATTCAGACTCAAATCGGTATAAATATCATTAGCAACATAGTCAATATCCGGACTCAAATTGGTAATCATATGGGTATATATATATATATCATGAACAGTATCGTAATCAACAGTCTCATCATATCTATCATCCACCTTCATTATCCAATTATCATGATTATTAAGTATCTAGACTTATCAACTCTCAATATAAGCATTTCAAATCACATAACAAGTGTTAATAGTCTATCTTTACTAGTTCAAGTTTTGGCCTAAGGCAAATCAAATAAAACCAACTCCTAATCCCTGAAAGTCCATAAAAAAAAAGATTTACCCCGGGATAGACTAAGGTATCTAAATTCATTTTTAGATGTTATACAGGTTTCAATTAATCCTAAGATAGAAGTTCTATTAGGGAACTACGCAACTAAACCAAATACACCTAAGTTATGATTTTTTGTTAGCCTATAAGTTCCAACTAACCCTAAGTATTATGAATTTCATCACTAACACCTAAAACCCATCCCGAATCTAATACAACATCATAAAAATACTATGAACTAGCTCAATCTAAGAGAGGGAAAACCTAGCCTACCAAGACGCCTTAGAATGCTCGAAGAATCCGCTAAACCACCGACTTTCCCTTTTGAGAAGTTTTCGTAAGGTGCCACACTATCAAATCACATTCTATTTATTAATATAAGAATGATGATACCCATATTTCACCATTGTGCTTCTGGTCAGAAATCATATTTTCGAGGCCACCCAATACTTTCTCATGCTCATGGAATAATTACCCTAAAAATGAGTAAAATTCAAGCTACATTGGTGCTAAAATCAAACCACCAAGTTTTAGGAATTTTTAAGCAAGAAATGGGAAAATCTACTATGAAATTAGAGAAATCTTACAATAAATTTGAAGGACAATGAAATAATTGTTATCCAAGATCCCCAAATCACCCACACTCTCTAATCCCAAGCTTTCTCAATAATTAGGGTTTAAATCTTAAGGGAATGGATAAAGGAATGGGAAAATAGGCTAAAAAAAAGGTATTTATAGCCTTTGCAGGTGCTTGGGAGTTGCTATCGCGACCCGACCTGACCCTTGTGATCTCTATATATTGTGGTTGTCCAGGTGAGTCGCAATCGTAACCTAGTGCTTTGTGATTGTAACAATTGGTTCCTATAAAGGACATCACAATCATGAACCCTGGAATCGCTATTAGCGATTGAACTATATATAGCTGAGACTTTGAATTTTCAAGTCTTCGTCAAGCCCTTGGGATTCTTTTGAAATCCCGTATACCTAAATAGACTATGCTACCCTATCAAATTCAATGTTTTGAACTCAATATCGCAGTCAAAATTTTCATCCAAGGTCATTTTGACTAAAAGTGGGTCCCACATCTTTTTTTATTTTTGTAACATTTTGACCAATAGGATGAAATGGGTCAGAGTGCCTTAGGCTCGAACAAAGAATCCTCTTAGCATAAAATCGACATTTTAGAGTTGTTGGAGTAGTTAGAATTGAGATATGAGGTTTTTTGACAAAAGTTTTCACTTGATGGCCATGTGGAACCAACAAAGACTTCAAAATAGGGAATTAACTCTAAAAGCCAAACAAACTACTCAATAACTGAACTGTCAGTCCTAGCAAGTCATAAATGACCTGGGGCAGCTATAAAAAATCTCTAACGGTGAAAACAAGTATAAATAAGGAAAATGACCTGAAGGTTCATTACTATATCCACTACTATAAGGGCTTTCATCTGCGAAATTCAAGGATTAATATATACCTAAAGTCTCAAACAGATGAGGATTTCGTTTCACATCTCACTCTCGATATCCCATGTTGCTTCCTCTACTGGGTGATGCCTCTACCAAACCTTAAATACAGGAATCTCCCTAGTATGCAACAGCCGGACATCACTAGCCAAAATGGGCACAACCTCTTCTATGAAAGTCAATCACTTATCCAACTAGACTGAATACTATCTAAGCATATACAATGGATCAGGGATGTATCGCTTTAACATAGAAACATTAAAATCAGATGGACAACAACAAAATTTGGAGGTAAGGCTAACTCATACGCCACCTCACTAATGGTGTGAAGAATCTCAAATGGTTTAATATATTTGAGGCTAACTTACCTTTCCTCCTAAACCTTATCACACCATTCATGGGTGATACACATATGAATACCTGATCACCAACTCTAAATCTCAAGTCATAAAGCCTATGGTCTGCATAGGCATTATTCCTACTCTGAGCTACTCTCAACATATCCTGAATCACCCTGACTCTATCTAATGACTCCTGAAGCAAATCAGTACCACGGGGTCTAACCTTTAAAGTGTTAAACCATCTAATCGAGGAACGATATCACCTATCATTAAAGCCTCAAAAAGAACCATATCAATACTCGAATGATAATTGTTATTATAAGCAAACTCTACCAAGGCTAAGTGTTTCTCCCACTGACCTCCAAAATCTATAACATAGGCTAGAAGCATATCCTTAAGAACTTGAATAGTCCACTCATATTGGCCATCTGTCTACGGATGTAAGGTTGTACTATAGTTCACCTGAGTACCCAACTCCTCTAGAAAGATCTCCAAAAGCTAGAAGTAAACACGAAACCCTATTCTAAAATAATAGATATAGGCAAACCATGAAAATAGACTATCTCATGCACATTTATATAGGATAACCAGTCGATGCTGAAGGACATCCAAACAAGAACAAAATATGCTGACTTGGTCAACCGATCCACAATGAACCAAATACCATCAAAACCGCAGAAAGTGAAAGGAAAATTACTAACAAAGTCCATGGTAATCCACTTCTATTTCCACTCAAGAATGGGCAGTCTCTGAATCAAACCACCTGGTCTCTGATTCTCGACCTTCACCTACTGACAACATAGGTAACTCTACCAATAATGCTTCACGTAGTCCGCCACATCCCTTTTTATTTCACTCCACAAATAATGCTATCTCAAATCTCTATACATCTTACCTCTACCTGGATAAATACGATACCTAGAGTTGTGAGCCTTGCGCAAAATTAACTAAATCAAGTCATCAACTCTAGAAACACATATGCAGCTATCAAATATCAATAGATCCTCAAAATCTATAGTGTCCCTCTTAGAATCACTACTCAAAACCTAGTCACGAAGGATACAAAGTATCCTATCCTCAAACTGATGATCCTGAATCTTCTCAAATAGTGAGGACCTCACCTCAAAACTTGCAAGAATTCTCCTTGGGTATAAAATATTAATACAAACCATCAAGTTAGCTATGGACTGTATATTTCATGATAATAACCTCTGAGAAATAGAGATACAAGCCAAGATACCCATACTCACTGCCTTTCGACTTAAGGCATTTTCTACTACATTCATCTTGCCTAAACGATACAAGATAGAAATATCATAGCACTTAAGAAACTCCATCTATCTACGTTGCCTAAAATTAAGCTCCCTCTAGGTTATAAGATGCTAAAGACTATGATGATCTATCAAAACCTCATAATGCACATCATAAAGATAATACCTCCTGATCTTAAATGCAAAAACTACCATTGCCAACTCCAAATCATAAGTAGGGTAGTTGCGTTCATACAACTTAAGCTGTCTCAAAGCATAAGAAATAGAATAATCATACTGTATAAATACACAACCTAAACCAACACCACAAGCATCACAATACACGATGAATCCCTTACCCTTAATAGGAAGAACAAAAATAAGAGTCGAATTAAGAAACTTCTTGAACTTTACAAAGCTTGACTCTCACTCCTTAAACCATAGAAAAGGAACCCTCTTTCTAGTTAATCTGGTAATCGGCATTGAAATAGTAGCAAAACCCTCGATGAATCACCTTTAATAATCAGACAAGCCAATAAAGATACGAACCTCAATAAGAGATATAGGCCTATCCCAATCACAAATAGTCTCAATCTTCATTGGGTCTACCATAATCCCTTCCTTAAACACCACATGCCCAAGGAAAATCACTGACTCAATCCAAAACTCACACTTGGAGAACTTGGCAAAAAGCACATAATCTCTTAAAGTCTTGAGCATAATCCCCAAATGTTGTGCGGTCTTCTCTCTACTCCTTAAATACATAAGGATGTCATTGATGAACATAATCACAAAGGAATACAAATAAGGCTTGAACACTTGTGTCATCAAATCCATAAACATGGGGTATTATTCAACCTAAAGGACATCACCACAAACTCATAGTGACCATAGCGGGTCCTAAAGGCTATCTTTGGGATATCCTCGACCTGAATCCTCAACTGATGGTAGTACAATCTCAAATCAATCTTAGAAAATATTGCTACATGTTAAAGCGGGTCAAAAAAATCATCAATGCAAGGCATAGGATAACAGTACTTCACCATTACCTTATTAAGCTGCCTATAATCAATACACATACGCATGAAGCCATCTTTCTTCTTTACAAACAAGACAGGAGCCCCCAAGGAGACGCACTCAATCTAATAAAACCCTTACTAAAAAAATCCTTGAGTTGAGAATTTAGCTTTTTAAGCTCGATAGGAACTATACGGTAAGGTGCCATAGAAACAGATTGGGTGCTAGGCTTAAGACCAAAAATAAACTAAATCTCATAAAAAGGAGGTATACTAGGTAGATCATCAAAAAAAATATCAAGAAAATCATGGACTACAAGAACAAAGTCAAGCAATGGACACTCCACACTAACATCACAAATATGAGAGAGGTAAGCCTCCTAGCACACATATAATAAACAATCCCCATTATCTCATAGATAACAGCTCCTTTCTAGACGATCGAGGGTATGCCATACATGGCTAAGGTAACGGTCTTATTAAATAAATCCATGACAGTATGATAGTGGGATAACTAGTCCATGCCCAGAATCACATCAAAGTCCACTGTATCTAGAATAATAAGATTATCATGAGTATCAACATCTCTAATAGTCATAACACAAGATCTAAACACCCGATCCACTATGAAAGAATCACTCACGAGAGTAGATATACATAATAGAATAGATAATAAATACCAAGATAAATCTAACCATGCAGCAACATAAGTAAACATATAAGAATACGTGGATCTCAGATCTAATAAAGAAAGGGCGGACTAATGGCACACCACAATCTTACCTATGAAAACAACATCTAAAGACTCAACTTCGGGTCTAACAGTTAATGCATACAGCTGATTACTCCCACTACCTGGCTGGGATTCTAATCGATCACCTCTCCTACATTCCTAAGAAGTACCTCGAGTACCCTAAAGACCTCCTCTACGACCATGCAAACCACCTCTAGCTGAGGGGTAAATTGCTCTAATAGGGTGACCACTTTAAGATGAAGAAATAATTTTCCCATGACTAGGGCGCTTTTGATACAATCCAATTTAGCTTTAAGCCATTCATTAAAAGCCAAGATTGGAAGTTTCAAAGGAACTAAGGATTATTCATGAAGTAGGTGGTACTAGAAGAAGCCTCCTTACTATCAAGAGGGTGTCATTTGTTAATGATCACACTCACATTGGTATAAGGATCATTGGAGAAGGCAAAGAAAGGTATAATGCGGCTAGAAATCCCTTTGGAAAGGACTTGCACCCAAGGTTCTTTGGATATGCTTTTAATTTGCTCTAGAATTTTAAGAGCGGATCAAAATAGACCCTAGTGGGCCTTTTCTTGCAATCGGGTCACGTTTGATCCCTAAAATTGTAATAATTATCCCAAACTATAAATTCTTTGGAGGCTAGCTCGTTTCCTTAGTTTTTTCTAGATTATTGATGAATTCTTCTCCATTGAGTGAGAGTGTTGGAAAAATTTTGTTGAACTTTGGTTTAGAAACATTAGTTTAGTGGGCATTCATTTCCCTCTTGGTTATTGTAGGAATTAGGTGTTTGAATTAGTTGTAATTGATGGTATTAGGATTTAGTATGTCTTTTTGTTCTTAGTTACTCCTTCTTCTTATGTCTACTTATCTATCTTTCTATTGATTGTCTTTACTTACTTTCGTAGTTCGTTTCTAGTGTCGTAGTTTTTTTTTTCATATTATTAGGTATCGGATCAAAGATTGATTTTGTTCTTACAAAGTTAATCTTCGGTCTAGTCGTCTTGAAAATTGAAAATCACAAAAAAAATTACTATTCATATTTTAGGTCTTAGGTCAAATTTTGAGTTTTTGATTTTGTGTTTTTTCTTGTGTTTCTTGTGTTAGGTTTTATTCCCTAACACTATTAGTGTCCATATATCAAATTCAAGCTAAATGAGAGTGAAATTGAGCCTTGTACAATCATTGAAAGATTGGGTTTGAAAATAAAATACTAAAGGTGTGTTTTAAGATTTGAAGTGTTGGGCGAGGAACATGAGCAAAATAATATATGGAATGAGTTTAGAATAATGAAAGATGCATAGATTTGAATTTTCAACTCATTCTGAGCTAAGGTATTCTTGGTGTTTTCTTGATAAGATTGTTATCTTCATATATTAAATTTCAACAAAAGAGTGTTTGATCTAAGAAGAAGTAAGAGAAAAGGTGAAAAAGTGTTGTACCAAGGCATCTACAAAGGATTCCAAGTATATTCCAAAGAAAGGAAAAGGGGGGGGGGTTCATTTTGGGTGCAAAGGTACACTGAAAGCTGTGGAGTGGGTCATGTGTGCCAGACCTACACTGGAAGTGTTCTTGACCTACTGCATCACCCTAAACGTAGGTCAAAATAGTGAGACATCAGCCAGCTGCATCCAACCTACCCTCCATCAACGGCTAACATACTGCACCATCCCCACCACAGCTTAAAATAGTGAGACATCAACCAGTTGCATCCAACTTTCTCTCCATCTGCGTTTGACATGCTGCAGCAGCTCCGCAATGCATCCCTCAAACACAGATCACCCAATTAAATGCCAAAACAGCCCCAAATGCACCACAAATGCATTTCAAGACTTTTCCAACGTCAATTCAAGTTCAAAAACATATCTCAACACTTTAAAAACTCCATTGCTCAAGTTTTGATTCATAGTTTTAATTTCTTAATTCTTAAATCTCTTTTTTTTATCCTTAAACTACTCATCAACTAGTCATTCATCTACTAAATTTATTGGTTAGTTCTTGAGTCCTATTTCTTTTAACGTTCTTCTATTTCAAGCTTTTCTAGTTTTTAATTCATCGTATCTTCTTGACTCAAGTCTGTACATATTATTTTTATGTCATTTCAAACAAGAATCCAATACGATCAAGAGTAGCACTTGATACCTCGATTACCACATGAAGTACAAACTATATTTCAATATTTGTGATCCAAGTTTGAGGTAAACAAATGTGTGAAAAGTTTGTGAGGTTAATTTCTCTAACTCTAACATGTTTATTGTTTTTGTGAGTGCCTTTTTTCATAGGTATAATGGCAATGGAATGTGAAACTTTGTAAACCATGGATAACAACTCAAAAATGCTATCTCAGTGGCCATTAAAACTCTCGATCATAAAATTATTTCTATGGACACTAAGATAAATTCACTTGACCTTAAGACGGATTCTTTGAAGGGAGTGGATACCTCATTGGTTGAAGAGTGGATACCGTGGAAGGTTGACAAAACACATCCCTATCCACACCTCAACAATACCATGCTTCAACTAGTGGGCATGCTCCAAATCCTTTAGTTCATATTTCATCAGAAAATTGTCACCAAATAATCAATCCACTAATACAAGCACATGGTTCCATTCCTCAAGGCACTATATATCCATAAAAGAAAAATCTCATTCGACCACTCAAGCTCAATTAAACCAAACACAACATGATGAATCTCGAACTCGAATACCCCAACCACCACTAAACCAAATTCTCCTATTCCAAGAACTCCTTAACCAAAACCAACATATCCAAAGAGATAAGAAAGAATGGAAAGAATAGCAAGTGGAGTTTGGAGAAATTAAAGAAGCTGACATATTGGTAGATAAAAAAAGAGATGGATCAATGGATCAATGAGGCTACCAAGGTCGAGAAGAAAGATTTGGTCCAGTGCCTAATGGTAGAGAAAAGTTGGGAAACTGACCCCAAGGTCATGATTGATGGAACCAACATGGTTGTATAGAATAGGAAACATAGGAAACCTACACCAAGGTTATAATCATTAGAATGAACAATGTAACAAGAATCAAGATATGGGTATGAATTCAATAATCTCCCAACTTTCAAAGGCAAAAGTGATCCCAAAGCTTATCTCTCAAGGGAGTCCTCTTGTGAAAGGATATTCTAAGTTAATGATATCACCAAAGAGAAGAAAAGTTGCTATTCGATATCCCATTTTGAAGGATATGACAATAAATGGTGGGTTTACCTTAAGATATTTGGAAATATGTTGAATGAAGGGAAACCCCCTCCATGGGATGCACTAAAGGTATTCATGAGACAAAGGTATGTTCTAGAGAGGTATAGACATGACCTACTTGCCAAATTGTACAACTTAAGGCATTGTAGCAAGAGTGTTGTGGCCTATTATGATGAATTCCAACAATTAATCTTGAAGCTCGATCATTGCTAGAACATGAAACATGACATCATACACTTCAAGGTTAGGTTGAACAAAGATATCTCCACATGTATGAATATACCCAAGTTTAAACCTATAGAATAAATCTTCCAAGAGGACTTAAAGATTGAGGAGATATCAAAGAAAGAGCAACTTACAAACCAAAAGGGTACTCATCTACCAACACTTGTAGTAAAGTAAAGAGGTAGAGTAATTATCATTGGGATGGAATAAGAATAAGGACTACAAGTCCAATGATAAGAATCCCATAGAGAAGAACACTCCAAAGTACCCTCTAAAGAATGAAGGAAACAAATATCCTACTCCCAATCCTAAAGGTTTTCAATGTTTCAAATGTGAAAGATAGGGACATAAAGAAAGTGAATGCCCTAATCCAAGAAATGTGATCCTTAGGGAAGAGAAATTATATTACCTTGGAGAAGAGATAGGATTGGATGATGAGAATAATTAAAAAACTAAGATGGAAAGGGCTCCCAAGAAGATGAACATGTAGCAGAGGATAATAAAAATGCTTGGCCTAAAGATGGAGAGTGTGAGGTTCTATATTTTGTTGTGAGGCATGCAATTCTTAGTAAAGAGATACATGATCCTAGCTAAAGAGAGAATCTATTCTATACTAAATGTCTTCTAAAGGAAAATGTATGCTTTGATCATTGATAGCAGAAGTTATGCTAATGTGGCTAGTTCTAATTTGGTTGATTTATAGAAGTTTCCCACAACCAAACATGCCACACCATACAAGATTCAATGGTTAAATAAATGTGGTGAGTTTAAGGTGACTAGGCAAGTTGTGATTCAGTTCAAAGTTGGGAATCATCATGATGAGGTACATTATGATGTGATACCCATACAAGTATGTCATTTCTTGCTTGGAAGACCATGGAAATATAATTGTTAAACCAAGCATGATAGGAAGAACAATCAAAACTATTTTGAGTTGAATGATCAAAAGTTCATTCTCCATCCACTTTTGCCATCTCAAGTGAATGAGGGTCACAAAAAATTGAGAAAATTGAAAGAAAAGGGTGAGAAACAAGGTAAGAAAGAGGACCAAACTGAGGAGTGAGATAAAGAAGAGGATAAGAGGAGGTCTAAAGGGAAGATTCCCTTGGTGATGTTGTCTAGGAACAAATATATTTTCAAAGAGCATGACGACAAAACAACCATTCTCCTTCTAGACCATGCTTTTCATGCTAGCCGCTCTACTTTTTCTATCCCCCATTTTATTTCCCTTATTTTGAAAGACTATGAATATGTGTTCCCAAAGGTTCTTCCCCAAGGATAACCCCCACTTTGGGGAATTGAGCATCAAATTGATTTGGTGTTGGGTTTTCAATTACCTAAAAAATTGGCCTACCGAAGTAATCCAAAGGATATAAAATAGATCCAAAGGCAAGTTGAGGAACTCCTTAATAGAGGATATATCAAAGAGAGCATGAGTCCATATGTGGTTCTGGTGTTGCTAGTGCCAAAGAAAGATGGAGCATGGTGCATGTGCGTTGATTACCGAGCCATCAATAAAATAACGATAAAGATTGTCACCCAATTCCCTATTTGGATGATACACTTAATGAGTTGAAAGTTTCTTGTGTGTTTTGTAAGATAAATCTTAGGAGTGGGTACTACCGAATATGGATGCAACTAAGTGATGAGTGAAATACCGCATTCAAGATCAAGTTTGTCTATATGAATGTTTGGTCATACCTTTTGGCCTCACCAACGCTTCTAGTACCTTTATGTGGTTGACAAACCATGTGATGAAATTGTTCATATGGAATTTTGTTATGGTATACTTTGACGATGTTCTAGTTTATAGAAAATCCTTTGAAGAACATACCTTAATTTGCAAAATATGTTTGGACTACTTAGAAAAGAGAAGTTGTATGCTAATATTCAAAAATGTTGTTTTAGTGTGAATAAAGTTGTTTTATTGGGATTTGTTGTGAGCATAACAAGATTTGAGGTGGATGAATCTAAGATAGACGCCATTAAGAATTTGCCAACTCAAAAATCCATTGGTGAAGTAAGAAGCTTCCATGCGTTGGCTAGTTTTTATAGGAGATTTGTCAAAGGATTTAGTACCATCACCACTCCCTTGAACGAGTTGATCCATAAGGATAAACTTTTTAAATAGGGTGATGAGCAAGCCAATGCATTTGAAGCTTTGAAGGCTATGCTTAGCTCCACCCCCTATTACAATTACCCAATTTTGATAAGATGTTTGATGTTGAATGTGATGCAAGTAAGGTAGGAATAAGTTCTATATTAATGCAAGATCATAAACCTATTGCCTATTTTAGTGAAAATATCAAGGGTGCAACTATAAATTATTCCACCTAAGATCTAGAGTCATACGCCTTGATTAGAGCCTTGGGTAATTGGCAATATTATTTGTGGACCAAGGAGTCGAACTGATCACGAGTCCTTAAAAGATCTCTGGGCCTAAGATAAACTCAATGAAAGACATGTCGCATGGATTTCTTTCCTAGAGACTTTTTCATATATAATTTAATACAAAAATAGAAAGAAAAATATGGTAGATGATTCATATCTAGGAAGCATGGTCTTATCTCTACATTGTCTTCTAAATTGATGGGATTTGAGAGTCAAAATACAATGTACCTTAAGGAACCCAAATTTTCTTAAATCTATTAAGATTGTGACATATGGGATAAGGAAAGGCAGGAGAGGGATATTGCTTCTATGACCTACTCAAAGTTTGATGGTTTTTTATTCAAAGAAAGAAGGTTGTGTGTGCCTTCTAGCTCATGAAGAGAATTATTTTTTAAAGAGGCACATAATGAGGGTATGATGGGTCACTTTAGAATTAACAAGACCCTTGTAATCCTATAGAAATAATTCAATTAGGCAATAATGCGTCAAGATGTTGCTAGAATTTATGTCCAATGCATGGATTGTAGAAGTGCGAAATCTCACGTTCTCCCTAAAAAGTTATGCACTTAACTACCCACTCTTAAATTCCCATGGATTTAAATATCTATGGTTTTTATCTTGGGATTACCTAGGACAAGGAGGGGTAGTGAAACACCTAGAATTTGAACCATTGATAGAAATCCTCCATTTGATATCACTGGGGTGGGTACGACTAAGGGCTGAGTCGTACCCCTTGGACATGAGTCGTATTCTTCTTATCATCCCCTCTCAAATCCTGGGTAGTATAGTTAAAATCACTAACTATCCTAGGTATGAGTGGCCCTTCCCTTAATCATACCTTAGGGTATGAGTCATACCTAGGTGAGTCGTATAGAGGTGTCATGAGTTTGGAAGTGGACTATTTTTGGGTACGGTTGTTGTGTACAAGTTAGGGGTGAGTAGTAATTTTTGGATATGACTCAAAGATGTATGGTTGTATCCTTAAAAGTATGTGTGACCGAGGAGACGAGTCAGGGTACCACTCGTACCCTAGGGTATGACTACTTAAGTGAGTCGTACCCTAGGACGGGTTTAATTTCAGCTTTTAACTAAGGGCATTATGGTAATTTCCCATGTCAAAAACCCTAAGAAATGTCACTATATAAGTGTGTATAGCCTTTTAAACATCTATTTTGATGGATAAAACTCCCTAAACACTCTCTCAAACATATCTTTGAAGGATTAAAGGCTAGGGTTTCAAGGGTGATCTTCAAGAGGCAAAGTGAAGTCAAGATTCTTCGTGAATCAAGTTGTTTAAGGCATGTACCTCTTCCCCATTCTAAATAACTCCAAACGCAAGTATTTCAAACTTGTATTAGTAATTGTACATGGTGATTTTGGAATCAAATGAAAAGGGTTTCATTAATTAATGATGAGTAATGATGATTCTTTCTTACATTTGTATTTATACATGTTATTGATGCTGATTTTCATAAGTGGGTTCTTGTTTTATATGGTCTAACATGATGGTATTAAGTAACCCTAATCTTGATGATTTCTACCATGAAAATAGCCTTGTTGAAGGTATGCACATAAAGTGTTTATGAAAATATTTGAGTGGATTGTCTAGTCACATGTTGGTGATATCTTGAAATAAGGCAAAGGCCCAATAAGTATGGTTTCTTGATAAAGGATATTGTAAGGTTTTGGTGAGCCATGTATTGTAAATTGATGACTTTTTTTGGTTAATGGATAACAAGAGTTTAAAGCCTTTAAACTTGAAAAGGATTTTGAATTTTATGTTGAGCTAAAGTATAGTGATAATGTGATGCATGTTTGCAAATGAGATGTGAATAAAATGTGAGGGTCTTGATGACCATGAACTGTATTTTAAGATGACTTGAGTTATGGCATTGGCCTATTGAGATGGTTGAGCAATGAAGGCTCCCATGAGGACCATGTGGTCGTGTATAGTGTTGAATTGGCTAAATAGGTTAAAGTCCTTAAATATTGTATTAAATATATGTTGATGCATGGGCAAAAGAAATCCCAATGTCAACTATGATGGTTGTAATGGCTTGAGGTTAAAGTCCATTGCCTAATGAAATCGCTTGTGGTTAAAGTCCCTTTCACAATGAAATCTCATAAGGTCGAAATGCCTTGCCAAATAAACCGGATTGGGGTTAGAGTCCCCTATATAATAAGGTGTGAGGTTAGAGTCCCTTTCCAAATATGTTAGCATATGGTTAGAGTCCCATTCCCAATTGAATGTGTGAGCATGTGGTTAGAGTCCTATGCTTCAATGAATATGTATGTGGTTAGAGTCCCTTACTTGATGAGTGTGTACAAGGTTAAAGTCCATGGTCTAAATGATATGTTAATATGGGTAGATTCCCATGTCTAAATATAAGTATTAAACCTATATGTGCGATAGGTTATAGTCCCCCACTTTATGACTTATGATTGAATGATTTGAGAATATTGTTGAACCTTGATCTCTTGAATTGCATGTGAAATACCTATATATAAGGATATGTGTATGAAATGATTGAATACGATATATTAACTTATTGTTGAATGATGATGCCACTTTGTCCTTATCCTTGAGCTATATTCTAGCATTCCAACCGCCAACCATTTTTGAATGCTATATCCCCACGCGACACAGGGGATGGAAAATAATTTTCTTTTCCTGCATACTGATTAGACATTCAAAGAAGTTCGTAAATTGACTTTGGAGTGGTGAGTTTCCTTTCTTTAGAAGACATTCATCCTTGGTCTCTTATCTTTACACTTAGTCATTTGACTTAGTTTGGCAATTTTTAAGGGCTTGTCTCGATATATATGTTTCTAAACTTTGGTTCGTATAGAGGTATTATGGATGACTGTGAACTTGGGAATATTGTTTAGTTTGATCAATCTAATAAAGTATTTAGATATGATTAAGTTATGACTTATAATGTTTCTACTATCTTATTATGTAGTCAGATTCCATTCGACCCTTTTAATATATATTGATGATTAGGTTGGGTTATCGGGGCGACCTCCTATTCATGTGGGATTTAGGTGCCTATATGACATGGCTCGGTTTTGGGGTGTGTCAAGTTAGTATCAGATCCAGGTTCATGGTTAATTGGGTGTCTATAATAATGTGTCGAGTAGAGTCTCTATTATGGGTGTGAAGTACGCCAAACTTATAAAAGAGGAGCTATGAGACATTTTAGGAAATATTTCCCTTTCTTGTGTTTCAATCTTAAGATACAGAGTCTAAGGTCTTGGATTCCTCTAATTTCCATTTGATATCTTTTAGATCATGCCTTTAAGGAGATCTGAGGTTCAAGCAAACACTTCTTCCTCAACTGAGGACCCTATGGACGAAGCTCATCCAACTTTTTTAGTTCAGACTCGGGCTAGGGATGTGGCATCTGGCCATCTTCATGGGGTTTCACCTATCACCACCAACCCCGACTATGAGAGTGACCCTTTTATTCCATCACCTCACAGGGATGCTACTAATGCCGAGTTTTATCGCTCTATCAACCTTTTGACTCAATTGGTAGCCTCCCAATTAGAACATGGTGCTTCGGCTTCTATTTCTTCTAAGGCCACAAGAGTTGGCCAATTTATGAGGTTGAGCCCTCCTATGTTCTCCATTATAAAGGTTGAGGAAGACCCTCAAAGCTTTGTTAATGAAATGGAGAAGATCTTCCAAATCATGCATGCTTTAGAGATTGATGCCGTTGAGTTTGCTTCTTACCAATTAAAAGATATAGTGTACCAATAATATAAAGTGTGGGAGTTATCTAGGGGTGTTGATGCTAGTCCCACCTTATGGGAGGATTTTTCCGAGGCTTTCTTATACCGCTTATTTGCTCAAGAGTTGAGGGAGACAAAGGCAGAAGAGTTCGTGAACTTGAAGCAAGAGAGGATGTCCGTTCAAGAGTATGCCTTGAAATTTCATCCATTGTCAAGGTATGCTCCAGAGATGGTATCTAGCATGAGGGCTAGAATGCGTAAGTTTATCTTAGGATTGTCCCGTGAGTTAGTCCTTGAGAGTATGACAACTTTAATTATTGAGAACTTGGATATGAAAAAAGTAAAAGAAGAGAAAAAAAAAGCAAGTTGAGCTTAGTGAGAGGCAAGGAAACAAATTTAGGCCTTTGAGCATAGTGGTGGAGATAGTGGCAAGTGGACACAAAAGAAGTGAGAGAGTTCAGGTTCGTTCTCCTCGGCTAGTGTTCACTCTCCTTACCCAAAGTTTTTGGGTGTTTGTCGGTCTCAGTTTAGTGGTGGGTCCCGGGCACAAGGTGCCCAATTTTGGGCTAGTGGTGCCTAGTCGGCTCCACACCGCCTCCTTGTTGTACTTCTGTGGTTAGAGTCATCATGTTCAATGTGAGAAGAAGAGAAACAAATGTTTTTATTGTGGTTACATTGGGCACATGCATCATGATTGCCCCTTTCTAGAAGCTCCTTAGGCAAATAAGGCCCCTGTTGCTACTCTATCTACTACCGCATCGAAGAGTGCTATGTCTGTGTAATACCTCATATTTTTGTGCTTGAATTTGAAGAATCATTATCATGTGTGTTGACTCTAACCCCATGAATTTATTTTGAATTAATATGTCATAATCTTTATCCTAGTGTGTAAAATGATTTTGAGGTAAAAAATGTTCATAAGAGTCACTTAGAAAAAAGTTGAGCTAAGATCCTTTGATTCGCCCAAAGTTTGGTGTTCTATTCTACAAAGGTCTACTTTGAATGTGTATAACTTTTTATATACGTAGAATTTCACATCTCAAGACCCACCGAATTGTAGATAATTGAGTCAGCTTTCGAACGATACCAATTTCTCCTTAATCCGATACCCTAACAAAAAGTTATAGTCATTTTGTGAGTGAGGCAATGAGGTCGTGTGATAAGCGTGCGACCCACCCCTATTTTACATCTTTTAGATTCCGCATTTTTAAGGGTATTTAGGCCTTTTACCTTCACCCAATGGGTCCATAACATGGGATTTAACTCCTAAAATAGCATGTTTGCCTCATAATTCACAAATTATCTCAAATTAAACTATTCTCTCTTAGGAACATAACCCTGGCCTACAAAATTCAAGCCCTTCCATCAAGAAAACCAAGGGCTCAAGTGTTCCAATCCAAGAAAACTTTCAAGAAAGTTGTTCTCTTTCAAGATTTAAGTTACAAGGTATGTTAAGTGTTCATCCTTGTGTTCCTTCCACCCTTGGAGTTCAAGAGACCTTTTTTGTATACAAGTTGTGGAGTTCATAATTTACTTGCTTAAATTGGATTGTATTCATGTTTTTGTTGTTGTATGGGTTTTGAATCAAGATTTATTGCAAGTTTCATGTAAGCAAATTAACATGTATGTTGAATAATGTAATTCTCATGTCAAAACCTTTGAATTGGCCAAATGAATATTGTAGCCATGATACTTATATGTTGTTCATTATCAAGTGCATTAATTATACTCCCAAAGTTTTTGATAGAATGTCTATGTGAATTGAATAGTGAAATTATGACATGTTAGCATGTGATTCTCTCATGTACAAGTCATGCCATCCAAGTGTTTCACAAAATATCTAAATGAATGAATTGTGAACAAGTGGCTATTGATAATGCTTTCAAGATTGTGCTATGTTTTATTATGGATGTTATTGAGATGGGGGGGGGGCATTTAATACCTGAAATCTAGCTGTTTACTTAGTTGGAGTAGTTATAGAATAATCTCATTAAAGGTCAAGAACAGTAGTACACAGTCAGTTAACAGAACTTAGTAAAAAACTCAGTCTAGTTCAGTCAGTCAACACGACCAGGGTTAGTTCAGTCAAGATTAGTACAATCTAGTGATCAGTGTCTTTCAGTTAGGAGTAGGATTCAGCACAGAGCGAACCTAGGGATGGGGGTATTCCTGCCAGCTAGGGTTTGACCCTTAGTAGAAATCCCTGAGTTACATAACTATGTAGCCAGCGTAGAGTAATTTCTCTTCCTGCCAGACTAGGGTTGACGCAATCATATATATATTTCATGAGTTTTCTTGTCAGATTAAGGTTGACACAGCATTGTTTATATCCCGTGGCAAGGTGCTAACACCCTTCCAACTGGGGTCATAGGTTGGACCCAAATCAGTCTATACTGGGGTATGTCGATTAGATAAACACTCCCACAGTTACGGTTTTAGTCTTAGTATTTAGTATAGAACTCAATCAATTCTACAGAACCATGGCTATCAGTTATTAGTTACTCAACCATCAAAATTCAGTACTCAGCCTCAGTAGAATCTCAGATACATGGTGTATACTGATATGTGCAGTATTGTATGTTTAGTAGTTATAGTTTTGCATGTACTCTCATCTAGATACTTCATGATGTTCATTTAGTAAGTTATCATTTCTTGCATATGAACCTATGTATATTAGTCTTATCTCACTTAGCATACCAGTACATTTCACGTACTGACACATACTCTCTTTTGCGCTATGATGTCTCATATCATAGGTTCGAACGCTTAGGTTCTTGACCGTATTTAGCAACTCAGGCTATAACTAGCAGATATAGTGGCGAGTCCTTATATTTTGAGGGCAGATTTTATCTATTTCAGCATTCTAGCAGTTTAGTAGTTATTTCAGTCGAAGTTAGTTAATGGCTTATCCGATCAACTCCTTATTCAGATAATTAGAGGATTTCAAACTAGCATAGTTAGTTATTTAGTTTTCAAATGTTATTATCAGTTATACTCAGTCATTATTTTAATATTTTGAGAACCTTATGGCATTTTCAGATTTCTTCTGCATATATATATTCTAGTATTACATTTAGTGCTCATAGCATGTACCAATCATGGGTTAGTTGTGGTCCTTTAGGGTCGTAAGCACCGTGTGATGCCTATGGTGTACTCTCATGGCATTACAATCTACTTCTGCTTCTGTTTCTAGCACTGGCACTGGCACATTTGGAGTTGACTTCTAGAATGAACTCCATTCACCTAGTTTTCAATGTCTCTATGTTGTAGAAATGTGTGGGTGACCCTTCGTTGGTTATTTCCTTGAGTGATGTTGATATTTCAAACTTCTTGTCCTATGAGAAGATCTCGTTAAGGATCTTGGATCGGCAAGTTTGCCGATTACAAATGAAAGAAGTGGCTTCGATAAAGGTTTAATGGAGGAACCAAAGGTACGATGAAGCTATGTTAGAGGCGGAAGAGGACATGAAGTCCAAGTATCCGCATTTGTTTCTCATTCTGGAAACTTGTGATGAAGGTATGTGTTAATATCCTTGCTTTGATTTATGTCTTTAATATACTATAGGTTAAAGTCCATATGCTTAAAGTTAATTAATGTCTTGTTAAACTATGGGTTCAAGTCCCTAATTCTTGGAAATTATTTGTGTATTATTGTGATGGATTCGAGTCCCTAATCCTTGAATTGAGTAAGTATCCTTGATAAGTTGATGGGTATAAGTCCCTAAGTTATTGAATGAGTATGTATTGATAATTAAGGGGTTTAAGTCCCCATGCTTTGAAATGAATAAGTATCTTTGATAAATAATGGGTTTGAGTTCCGAAGCTAATGAAATGAATGATTGATTGATGATGAGCATGATGTGCATTGTATCCTTGTTGAACGCTTATTCTAACATTGTTTTAAGGTTGAATTGATGTGCGATAATGTGTTAACTTGTGTTTATTGCTAGTCTTACCCGTCATTCATGGATGAATGATCTAAGTATGGGAGAATTGAAACACCTAGACTTTAAACCATTGAAGGAAATCCTCCAATTGTTGTCATTGGGGTGGGTACGACTAGGGGCTTGAGTCATACCCCTTGGATATGAGTAGTATAATTTTTCTTATCCCCATTCGTATCCTACACAGTGTAGTGAGGATCACTCACCATCCTAGGTACGAGTGACCCTTCCCTCAATTGTATCTTAAGGTACGAGTCGTACCTAGGTGAGTCGTATAGGGGTGTCATGAGTTTGGAAGTGGACTATTTTGGGTATGGTTGTTGTGTACAATTTAGGGGTGAGTCGTACCCGTTGGATACAACTCAAAGGTGCATGGTCGTATACTTAAAAAAAGTGTGAGATCTAGGAGAAGCCTAGGGTACGATTTAGGGTACCACTCGTGCCCTAGGTACGACTACTTAAGTGAGTCTTATGGTGAGTCATACCCCTGGATGGGTTCAATTTTTAGATTTAACTAAGGGTTTTGTGGTCATTTCCCATTTTTAAAATCCTAAGCCCTCCCAATTGGTTATACTTGTTTTTATACATGTTATTGATAATGATTTACATTTGTGAGTTCTTATTTAATATGGTTTAACTGCGGGTCTTAAGTAACCTTAATCTTGATGATTTTTACCATGAAAATAGCCTTGTTGAATATATGCACATAAAGTGTGTGTGAAAATGTAAGAGTGGATTGTTAGAACACATATTGGTGATATCTTAAAATAGGGCAATGGCCCAATAAGTATGACTGCTTGCTTAATGATGTTGTAAGGTTATGGTGAGCCATGTATTGTAAATTGATGACTTTGTTGGTTAATGGCTAATAAGGGTTTAAAGTCCTTAAACTTGAAAAGGAACTTGAATTGTGTGTTGAGCTAAAGTGAGGTAAGAATGTGGTGCATGTTTGCTAATAAGATGTGAATAAAACTTGAGGGTCTTGATGAACATGAATTGTATTGTATGACAAATTGAGTTAAGGTATTGGCCTATTGAGATGGTTGAGCAATGAAGGCTCACATGTATAGTGTTGAACTGGCTAAATGGGTTAAAGTCCTTAAATGTTGTATTAAATGTATGTTGTATAGTGGTTGTGATGGCTTGTACCTTGCCTAATGAAATCTCTTGTGGTTAAAGTCCCTTTCGAATTGAGATCTTATGAGGTTGAAGTGCCTCGCCAAATGAATTGCCTTGGGGTTAGAGTCCCCTATCTAATAGGGCATGAGGTTAGAGTCCCTTTCCCAATGTGTGAGCATGTGGTTAGACTCCCATGCCCAATTGAATTTGTGAGTGTAATTCCCCGAGACTACACCCTGGGCGTCACACGGTGCTTAAAATCCCGAAGGACCACATACGAACCCAAGACTAGTACCTGCTATGAGCACTGAATGATAATACAAAAAATATATGCAAAAATTAGACTGAAAATGCCATAAGGTTCATAAACTAAAGACAAATACAGAATACTGATAATCATAAAACTGAAAATACTAAACATCTGTCTGAAGTAATATAGTCTGAAAGCCTCTAACTGTCTGAATATGGAGTTGATGGGATAAGTCCCTAACTAACCCCGACTACTGAACATACTAAATCTGCTGAAATACTAAAATAAAATAAAATAATACGCTATGTTCGGTCAAGACCCTGAGCGACCAAACCTATGATATGAGACATCATAGCGCAAAAGAGAGACTATGCGTCAGTACGTGGAATGTACCTATATGCTAAGTGAGGTAAGGCTGATTTATAAGGGTTCATATGCATGAGACGATAACTAACTCAATGAACAACATGAAGTAACTAGATGAGAGTACATGCAAAACTATAATAGCTGAACATACTGAACATGCAACACTGCGCATGTAGATATACATCATGTATCTCAGATTATACTGAAGCTGAGTACTGAATTTTGATGGCCATGGTTCTGTAGAACTGACTGAGTTCTTTACTGAATACTGAGACTCAAACTATAACTGTGGGAGTGCTCATCTAACCGACATACCTCGATATAAATAAGTTGGGGTCCAACCATTTAACCGTTAGAAGACTCATGGAATATATATATATATACATATATATATATATATAGTTGCATCAACCCTAGTCTGGCAGGAGGACTACTTACCTTACGCTGGCTACGTAGTTCTGTAACAAAGGAACTGCTACTAAGGGTCAAACCCTCTACTGGCAGGAATTCTCCCATCCTTAGGTTCTCTCGTTGATGAATCCTACTCCTAACTGAATCAACATTGAACTGATCACTATACAGTACTAGGCTTGACTCAACTGACACTGATCGTGTTAACTGGCTGGTCTGGATTGAGTTCACTGAGGGTTGTTACCTTACTGAGTACTACTGTTCTTAACCTTTACTTGGACTATTCTATAACTACTGCACCTAAGTAAACAACTAGATTTTGGGAAATAAATACCCCTAGGACTCGATGGCATAATCTATAAACTCATATCACAACTTTAACAACACAACAATAGGTTACCATACATGATTTACTCATATGGACATTTTATCAAACTCTTGCAAGGCATAACTTAAGTGTGGGAGTAGTTTAAACATGTAGTAATAGCATGATTTCAATACTAAGATCACCAAAGGATCACAATGCA
Organism: Capsicum baccatum var. pendulum; assembly: GCA_030864225.1. Taxonomy (NCBI): domain Eukaryota; kingdom Viridiplantae; phylum Streptophyta; class Magnoliopsida; order Solanales; family Solanaceae; genus Capsicum; species Capsicum baccatum. The sequence goes on along the minus strand of CM061560.1, from coordinate 89,371,861 downwards.
TAATTCATTCACTTAGACATTTTATCAAACACTTAGGAGGTATAACCTTGTACTTGGGAATGAACAACATATTAATGCATCATGACTATAACAATCAATTTACAATTCAAGGGTTTTGACATGGGAATTACATCAATCACATACATGCTCTCTTATATTCATGAAACTTATAATTAAATCTTGAATTGAAACCCATACAAAAATACAAACATGAATACAACCCAATTTGCGCATGTAAATCATGAATATGAAAACTTGTAGTTTTAAAAAGGGTTCTTGAACTCCAGGGGTGCAAGGAAACCCAAGGATAAACACCTAACATACCTTGATTTTTGATTTTATGAAGATTGTTGGGGATTTCTTAGAACTTGGACTTGAGCTTGATGAACTATGGTTTATTTCTTGAGAAGATTTTGAGAAGAATGAATGTATTTTGCCCTTTTGGGAGCTTAATTTCATGTTTTGGCTGAATTGGGTGAGGAAAAAAGGACCTAACTGCCCTTAGAAACTCATAAGTTAATGAGAAAAACTATCCCAGTGACACGATAAGCAATGCTCCACGTCAATAGGGTCGAAGCGATTACTGACACATCGCGTCAATGGGTACGATACAATAGCCAATGTGACACATCAAGATCACATTGGCTTGATGTTTTGGCCATCCTAACACGACTCAAACGACATCTATATATTTCAAAACTCATCCAATATGACCTATTGACATCCCTAATCATGAATCAATTTAAAAATCAACCAACTAAGACCGAAAAGATCGTAAATGATGCCATTGAAATATCAAGGCCAAAAATGAGACTAAGTGTCAACACTTAGCTAAAATTTCCTAAGTTAGGGACCTCTTTTGGCATGTTTTTTAGGACTGAAATAACTAGGACTTTGCGGGTCTTACAATATCTCCCCCTTGGGAATATTCGTCCTCAAATAAGACTGACTGAACTGAGGAACTATACTTACACTGAAATGCATAACTGAAGCATGACTGAATTCTGGAGACATGACACATAATTGAAATATTTTATGAATGCATGAATGATATGAGAATGTTATGCAACTGTAGTTAAGTATGGAATATAGTAAATCTAAGGAAGGTTGTTACCTTAGGCTGAGTCTGAGTTTTGGAGAAAAGGTGAGGATACTTGGTTCGTATGTTTTCCTCTGCTTCCACGTAGATCCCTTAACGAACTGATTCCACCAAAGAACTTTGACCAAAGGAATTTCATTGTTCCTTAGTCTGCGAATCCGACGATCAAGGATTTCGACTGGGACTTCCTCATAAGAGAGACTGTTCTGAACATCTACACTCTCTATAGGGACTACAACTACTGGGTCCTATGCAATTCTTTAACAATGAGACATAAAACACTGGATGCACTGATGCTAGGTCTGCAGGTAACTCAAGCTCATAAGCTACCTTACCGAAATGGCTCAGAATCCTATAAGGACCAATATATCGGGGACTAAGTTTCCCCTTCTTACCAAACCTCTTCACCCCTATCATTGGAGAGATTTTTCAAATAAATAAAGTCACTAATTCCAAACTCGAGATCTTTCTTTCTCATATTTGCATACGATTTTTATTAGCTCAGGACTCCCCTAAGCCTCTCTCTGATTAAGAGCACTTTCTCTAAAGGATCAAACACCAATTCAGGCTCCACTATCGCAGCCTCACCTATCTCAAACCAGCCAATAGGAGATCTACACGTTCTCCCATATTATTATGCGTGAACTCAATCAAAGGTAAGTGATCATCACAATTGCCCTTAAAGTTGACTACACACGCTCTCAACATATTTTCTAAAAATCTAAATAGTCCTTTCTACTTGACCATCTGTCTGAGGGTGAAACGCTGTACTGAGGTGGACATGTACAATGACCTTTTTGGAAAGCTTTCCAAAAAGTGAGAGGTGAACTGCGTACCTCTATTTGAAATGATGGATAATGGGACAACGTCTAAGCTAACCAACTATCTGATATAGATCCTGGCATAGTCCTCGGCTGAATAAGAGGTATGAACTAGCAAGAAATGGGCTGATTTGATCATCCTATCCATAATGACCCAAATCAAATCATGCTGACGACGAGTATGGGGCAAACCTATCACGAAATCCATGCTCACTTCTTCGCACTTGCATGTGGGAATACTGAACTCTTGCATGGAACCACTAGGCTTTTGGTGCTCGATCTTCACCTGCTAACAAGTAGAGCACTTAGCCACAAATTCTGCAATATCTCTCTTCATCCAACTCCACCAATAGATCTTTTACAAATCACGGTACACCTTAGTGGCCTCGGGATAAATCAAGTAACGTACACCATGTGTTTCTGCAAGAATCCACTGTCTCATGCATTCCACACATGGCACACATAATATACCCTGACAATGCAACACACCATATCCTCCTTGGGAGAAAACCTCTACCTTCTGGTCTCTGCCTGACTCTTTTAGCTTAACTAAACTGGGCTCCCTGTCCTGCTTTTCTTTTACTTCGAAAACCAAAGATGATTCCAAACTATTCTGCACCTAACCACTACCCTAAGCCGAATCAACTAAAAACACACCTAGTCTGGCAAGTTGATGAACTTCCTGAACTAACTTCTAATTACCATCCTCAATGTGAGAAACATTACCCATGGACAACCTATTGAGGGCATTTTCCACTACATTGGCCTTGCTCGAATGATACTGAATGCTCATTTCATAATCTTTCAACAACTCTAACACCTTCTCTAATGCAAGTTCAGGTCCTTCTGGGAAAATACATACTGTAGGCTTTTGTGGTCTGTGAATACATCAACATGCACCCCACACAAATAGTGCCTCCAAATCTTTAAGGCAAACACAACAGTTGCTAATTCAAGATCATGGGTGTGATAATTATTTTCATGGGTCTTAAGCTGCCTATAGGAATAGGCCAAGACCTTACCCCTCCATATCAAAACACACCCTAATCAAACTCTGGAAGCATCACAATATACCATAAATCCTTCTGAATCATTGGGTAAAGTCAAAACTAAGGCTATAGTAAATCAGGTCTTTAACTCCTGAAAAACTCTTCTTACAAGAATTTGACCACTGAAACTTAACTTTCTTCTGAGTCAATCTGGAAATAGGGGATGCAATAGATGAAAATCCTTCAAGAAACCATCGGTAATAGCCAGCCAAACCTAAGAAACTCTTATTATCTGATGGAGAGATGGTTCTAGGCCAGTCTCTCACTCCTTCGGTCTTTTGAGGATCAACTCTAATACCATCACAGGAAATAATATGACCAAGGAAAGCTACTAACCTTAGCCAAAATTTGCATTTACTAAATTTGGCGAACAACTGATGGGCTCTGAGAGTCTGTAATACAATTCTGAGATGGTCTGCATGGTCATGTTCACTGCGAGAGTAGACAAGAATGTCATTAATGAAGACTATGATGAACATGTCCAAGTACGGCTTGAACACGCGGTTCATCAAGTCCATGAAAGCTATTGGGGCATTGGTAAGACCAAATGACATGACTAGGAATTTAAAGTAACCATACCAGGTTCTGAAAGCTATTTTCAGAATGTCATATTCTCTGACTCTGAGCTGATGATAGCTTGATTTGAGGTTTATCTTAGAAAACAACTGGTACCCTGAAGTTGGTCAAACAAGTCATCGATTCTAGGAAGTGGGTACTTATTATTGACTATGACTTTGTTCAACTGATGGTAGTCTATACATATTCTAAAAGAACCATCTTTTTTTTCAAATGAATAAAATCGGTTCACCCCAAGGAGATACGCTAGGCCTGATAAACCCCTTTGTCTAAAAGGTCTTTTAACTTTTCTTTCAATTCTTTAAGTTCGTATGGAGCCATTTTATATGGTAGAATAAAGATGGGTTGAGTATAAGGAAGAAGATCTATTCCAAAGTCAATTTCCCTTCTGAGAGAAACTCCGGGGAGATCTTCGGGAAACACATATGGGTTTTACATATGACTGGAACTGACTCAAGATTAGGAGTCTTGGAACTAGAGTCTTTGACTAGCACCAAATGATAGACACACCCCCTAGATATCATTTTTCTTTCTCTAAGTTATGAAATAAGTTGACCCTTAAGCTCTGTGGTACTACCCCTCCATTCTAGGATAGGTTCATTCGGGAACTAAAAATAGACAACTCTATTTCTATAATCAACCTAGGCATTGCATGAATGGAGATGATCCATGCTGAGAATGACGTCAAAATTTGTCATCTCTAACTCTACTAAGTCTGCTGAAGTAACTTTCTAAGACACCATAATCGGACAGTTTCTGTATACCTACCAAATTATGATAGACTTACCCAATGGGGTAGAGATTGAGAAAGACTCTATTAGGATTTCGGGACTGACTCTGAAGTTGACGGCTATAAAAGGAGTTACAAAGGATAAAGAAGCTCCTGGTTCTAGCAAAGCATAAATATGTAAATGGTAAACTTGTAACGTACCAGTGAACACATCAGGAGAACTTTCCTAATCCTATCGGGACTAGAGTGCATAAATCCTATTTGGGCATTGCCCACTGATGGCACTGGAAGCGGCACCCTATTGAGGCGAGCAACCAGACTGAGCCAGAGGATGATTATGCTAACTCTGTGAACCCACCTGAGGAAACTCTCTGATTCTATGAACTGGCTTGCCATACCTGAAACACAAGTCGTTGTCAGCCCTACAGACACCCTGATTGTTTCTGCCATATTTCTAGCAAAGAGGATTTGTTGGAGCATTGCTAACACTATCCTGAGATTTAGAGCCTGGTGCCCTATCCTTATTACTATTTCTAAATTTAAACACTAGAACACTGGCTGAGGATAGAGTTGGGACTAAAGATTTTAGGCAGAACTGAGAATGATTACCACCCTCCGACTTAGGTTGAGCAATTAAAGCTATCTGTTCTAGCCCTCTTTCTTCCCCTCTCTTTCTTCTTAGTATTTTGTTTCTCAAACTGCTGAGCATGGACCATCAACCTAGCCAAGTCTATCTCCTTAATTAGTATTGCAGTGCTATACTCCATGACCACGAACTTGCTCATCTTAGACTTGCTACAAGCTACCACACAAAAAACATACCTGACCAACTGATTAAACTTAAGGGAATACTCTTTTACACTCATGTTGCCCTACTTCAGATTGATGAACTCTAACACCTTAGATTTCCTCAACTCCAATGAGAAGAACCTATCTAGAAAGGTAGTAGTGAACTCCTCCCATTCTATAGGTCCTGCATCTATGCCCCTATCTACCTTCCACTACTTAAACCATGTGTGAGCTACATCCTGCAACTGGTAGGCATCTAACTCAGCACTCTCACTAGCAGTTACCCCCATAATATTTGTTACCTTCTGCACCATGGAAGGAAATTCATGTGGGTCCTCTTTAAACTTAGACCCTGAAAATGAAGGAGGGTTCATTCGGGTGAAGTCTTGAATTCTAGCTACAACAGTATTGGTGTAATACCCCGAATCTGGTACTCAAAACACCACATGGTGCTTATGACCCCAAAGGACCACAAGCTAACCCATGACTGATATCTATATCTGAGCACTGCATAAAATACTGTATAAATGCAAAATAAAAGGCTGAAAATCCATAAGGTTCAAAAATCTATTAAAAACATAATATCTAGAGATATGGTATATCAATACTAAAACAATTGAAATAAGTGTTTGAACATGCTAGTCTGAAAGCCTCTAAACTATCTAAATAAGGAGTTGATAAGACATATCCCCAACTAACTGCAACTGCTCAAATAAACTAAGTACTGAAAGAATGAAATAGTCAAATAATAACATCCTCGAATGATAAGGACTCACTGCTAGTCTGTCTGCTGAATGATTGATCTACTAAGGATGCTCTGGATCATGCTTCTGAACCTATGGTATAAAACACATAGCGCAAAATAAAAGTATACATCAGTACATGAGAACGTACTTGTACGCAAGTGAGGCAAGTTGAATGCAAAGGCTTATATGCATGAACTATACCTGACTGACATGAACACGAACATGACTATGTGAGGATATATGCATAAATACGTAAACTATAATTGAAGTCATGATAATACTGAATCTGAACACTGATAACATGAGTTTCGTATTAACTGAGTGACTGTGTCTGACAGTCCTAATTCTAATGGAACTAGCTCAGTCCTGTACTGAATTAGGTAACTATGTCTAACAGTCCTAAATCTAAAGAACTATCTCAGTTCGTTTACTAAGACAGTGGGAAATAGTCATCTAAGCCCAATTGGAAGGGTGTCAATACCGTGCTACTAGTAAGGACAAGCTATGAGTGACCCTCATCTGGCAGTGTCCCCAAAGGACAATGGTGAGACCTTTGTCTAGTAGTGTTAATCCAACTCATCAACCCTCAACTGACAGTATAGATGTCTCAACCTATGCTGGCTATATAGTTTTGAAATACAAGGATTGCTTCTAAGGATCATACCCTCTACTGTCAGTGTTTGCCCTCATCCTTGGGTTCTCTCAGTACTGAATCCTACTCCCAATTGAGTAGACACTGAACTGATTATACTGAGATAAACTGGACTGAGTTTATTGAGTTTTGTGGACTGACAAAATGTTATTGAATCCTGTTAACTGGTTGAGTTCATGAGATTACTAAGTTTTCCTGAGTTATGTAACTGACTGAATTCTACTGATGATGGCATAACTGAGATTATCATGAAACAAACACTGGCTCTTGGCAGACAACTAAATTGTCGAGTATAAATACCCCCAGGACTCAATAGCATAAAATTAATTCGTAGCATAAGTTCGAAAGAACAATAATGGCTACTTATATAGGCATAATTCACTGATTAAGACATTTCATCAAACACTTGACATACATTAACTTGTATATGAATGCGGATTTCAAACTATCATACTATAATGACATTTTTTCCTTCACATAGGCATTCAATCAAACATATGGGGAGCATACTTTGGTTATACCATTATCAATGCATCTAATTATCATGGTTGTATAAATAAATTTGCAATTTGAAGGGTTTATCATTAATATTATGCAAATCATCACATACTAGGATCAATCATTGGAACATGTAATTTAAAACATGAATCAAAAGCCCACAACAACAGGGATATTAATTTCAATTTAACTAAATCATGAACATTCATAAATACATAAATCTTGGACTTTTAAAAGAGATTCTTGAGCTTCATGGGTGAAAGGGACCCATGAATCAACACTTGACATAACTTGATTGTGGTTTACTTGAAGTTATTAGACTTGAAGAACTTAAATCTCTTTGTTTATTGAAGAAGGGTTGGGATCTTGTTCTTGGGGATTGATCATTAAGAGAAACCCTAATTTGGTGTTGTAGATGAATAATGAAGTTATAAGCCCTGTTCTGGTATAATTAGGTGTTAAAAAGGGTAGAAAAGACCCAAACACCCTTATAAAAATGGCTTTAAATTGCTAAACAGGATCTACGATGGCTTGGAGGATGTTTTGTCGTTGGCTTGACGGCCCGTTGACCTTCCAGTCATACTAGGCCAGAATGTGATCTTTTTGCCTTGGTTGCGATAGTTTGGGCAATGGTCCATCGCTAGCTCGACGGTCTGTCAACCATTCATCGCACCTGGCCAGAAGTTTGACCCACTACCTCCGCTGCGATGGTTTGGGCCGCAGCCTGTAGCTAAATTAATGGTCCATCGACCCTTTTCATCACACCTAGGCGGTTCAAATTGCTTTCTGTATTTTGTACATAACTTTCTACCCTGATACTGGATTTAGGCAAATTTGGTATGATGGAAAGCTTATTCAATTTCCCAAAAAACAAAAAGTCAAAATCTTGAAAATTCGACGTATATAAAAGTTGATTCATCCTTTAAAGCAATATTTAACCTTTTTGGGATGATTTTTAAACTAGGTAGATGTACGGGGTATTATAATTGGCCACTGGGTTGGCTCGAACAATAGCTGGGCATTCATTCTGGGCTGCTACAAAATGAGCTAGAGTGGTGAAAGCTTCTCTAAATTTTGCGTGAGAAACATGCTCATTTAGGGGATCTTTCTAAACAGACGGAGGTGCTGACTGGTTTCCAGTTTTTCTTCCGATAGTTTTTTTGGGAGGAATGTTCTATAAACGGAAGGAAAAGTTGGATTAGATAGAGAGTTTAACTTGAGCTCATGCTCACTCGCACACTATGAACACTAAAAGAAGGGAAATTTTTCCTAAAATGCCACATAGCTTCTTGTCCATAAGTGTGGCGCGCTACACACCTATGCACAAGACTCTACTTGACGTGAATTTTAGACTTCCTAGGACTCTTTAGAGCCTTAATCTCTAATACCTAGTTTATAACACATCGAGACTAGACCCTTGGCATTACATGGTGCTTACAATCCTGAAGGACCACAAGCTGATCCATGACTGGTACCTGTTGTGAGCACTGAATGGTAATACTGAAAATATATGCAGAATTAGGCTGAATATGCCATAAGGTTAATAAACTGAGGACAAATGCTGAATACTAATAATAATAATACTGGAAATACTAAACATCTATCTGAAGTAATCTAGTTAGAAAGCCTCTAAATGTCTGAATATAGAGTTGATGGGACAAGTCCCCAACTAACCCTGACTACTGAACATACTAAATCTGTTGAATAAAATAATGCCTTTGATGGATGATGACTCACTACTGAATCTGCCATTGATAGCCTAAGCTGCTAAGTACAATTAGGACCCTGAGAGTCTAAACCTATGATATGAGACATCATAGTGCAAAGAAGAGAGTCTGCGTCAGTACGTGGAATGTACTTGTATGCTAAGTTTGGTAAGGATTATATACATAGGTTCATATGCATAAGATGATAACTGACTGAATGAACATCATGAAGTAACTAGATGAGAGTACATGCAAAACTGTAATTGCCGAACATACTGAATATGCAATATTGTGCATGTAGATATACATCATGTATCTGAGATTATACTAAAACTGAGTACTGAATTCTGATGGTTGAGTAATTGATAACTGATAGCCATGGTTCTATTGAACTGACTGAGTTCTTTACTGAATACTGAAACTGCACCTGTAACTATGGGAGTGTTCATCTAACTGACATACCCCGTTATAAACAGAGTTGGGATCTAACTTGTGACCCTAGTTGGAAGGGTGTTAACACCTTGCCACAAGAAACTAACAAGGATGGGTCAACCCTAATCTGGCAGGAAGACTCATAGAATATATATATGGTTGTGTCAATCGTAAGCTAACAAGAGGATGACTTACCCTACACTTCCTATGTATTTCTGTAATTCAGGGACTGATACTAAGGGTCAAACCCTCTGCTGGCAGGAATGGACCCATACCTGGGTTTGCTCGGTGCTGAATCATACTCCCAACTGAATCAACACTGAACCAATCACTAGACTGTACTAGGATTGACTGAACTGACACTGATTATGTTGACTGACTGATTTAGACTGAGTTCACTAAGGGTTATTACCTGATTGAGTAATACTATTCTTGACCTTTACTGGGACTATTCTGTAACTAATGTAACTAAGTAAACAACTAGATTGTAGGTAATAAATACCCCCAAGACTCGATATCATAATAGATAAACTCATATCACAACTTTAACAACACAATAATAGGTTACCATACATGATTTACACATATGGACATTTTATCAAACACTTGTAAGGCATAGTTTAACCATGGGAGTATTTTAAACGTGTAATAATAGCATGATTTCATTGGTAAGATCACCAAAGGATCATAATGCACAATTCATTCACTTAGACATTTTGTCAAACACTTAGAAGGCACAACCTTGTACTTGGGAATGAACAACAAGTTAATGCATCATGACTACAATAATAAATTCATAATTCAAGGGTTTTGACATGGTAATTACATCAATCACATACATGCTCTATTATATTTATGAAACTTATAATTAAATCTTGAATTGAAACCCATACAATAACGCAAATCTTAATACAACCCAATTTGCGCCTGTAAGTCATGAATTTGAAAACTTATAGTTTTAAAAAGGGTTCTTGAACTCTAAGGGTGGAAGAAAACCCAAGGATGAACACCAAATATACCTTAATTGTTGGGGATTTATTAGAACTTGGACTTGATCTTGATGAACTAGGGTTTATTTCTTAAGAGGATTTTGAGAAAAATGAATGTATTTTGCCCTTTTAGGAGCTTAATTTCGTGTTTTGGCTGAATTGAGTGAGGCAAAAAGGACCTAAATGCCCTTGGAAACTCATAAGTTATGATCAAAACTATCCCAGTAATGTGATGGAAAATGTGATACACAATGCACCGTGTCGATGGGGTTGATGCAATCATCAATGCATCGCATCGATAGGTACAATACCATAGCTAACTTAACATGTCAAGATCACGTTGTCTTGCTATTTTGGCAATTCAAACACGACTCAAACTATGTATGAAAATCTTAAAACTCACCCAATATGACCTATTGGCATCCCTGATCATGAATCAATTTAAAAATTAATATTCTAAGGCCGGAAGATCATAATTATGCAAATAAAATATTGAGGCCAAAAATGAGACCAAGTGTCAACACTTAGAAAAAATTTTCAAAGTCTGAGACCTCTTTTGACATACTATATAGGACTAAAATGACTAGGACTTTGCGGGGTCTTACAGTGAGCATGTGGTTAGAGTTCCATGCTTCAATGGATATATATGTGGTTAGAGTTCCTTAATTGATGAGTGTATACAAGGTTAAAGTCCTTGATCTAAATGATATGTAAATATAGGTAGATTCCAATGTCTAAAAAAGAGTGTTGAACCTATATGTGTGAGAGGCTAGAGTCCTCCACTTTATGACTCATGATTGAATGCTTTGAGAATATTGTTGAGCCTTGATCTCTTGAATTGTATGTGAAATACCTATATGTAAGGATAAGTGTATGAATATGATTGAATACGATATATTGACTTGTTTTGGAATAATGATGCTACTTTATCCTTATCCTTGAGTTACATTCTAGCATTCTAACCGTTAACCATCCCTGAACGCTATCTCCCCAAGTGACATAGGGGCTGGAGCATCATCTTCTTTTCCTACACAGTGATTAGATGATCGAAGTGGTTCATGCATTGACTTTGGAGTGGTGAGCTTCCTTTATTTGGAAGACATTCGTGCTTGATCTTTTATCTTTCGACTTAGTCATTTGACTTGGTTTGTCTATTGTTGGGGGCTTTTCCCGACATATATATTTCTAAACTTTGATTTGTATAGAGGTATTATGGATGACTGTGGACTTGGGAATATTGGTTAGTTTGATCAATCTGATGAAGTATTTAGATATGATTAATTTATGACTTATAATATTTCCACTATCTTATTATATGGTCGAATTCCATCTAACCCTTGTGATATTTATTGGTAATTAGGTTAGGTTATTGGGGTGACCTCCAATTAATGTGGGCTTGAGGTGACCTACGACATGGCCTGGTTTTGGGGTGTATCAGGTAGAGATACATTTTGGTTATGGTTGATAGGTTCTCAAAAATGGCCCATTTCATTCCATGTCATAAAATTGATGATGCTTCTAATGTGGCTTCTTTATTTATTGAGCATGTTGTCTAAACACTTGGAATTCCTCGAACCATTGTTATTGATAGGGACTCTAAGTTCCTTAGTCACTTTTAGAGGTCGTTGTGGGGTAGGCTTGGCACCAACTTGATTTTCTCAATGTCTTGCCACCCATAAATGGATGGGAAAATAAAGGTGGTAAATAACTTTTGGTTCTAAGTTGTGCACCTTAGTTAAAGGAAAAATGGCCTCTTAGGAGGTCTACCAACCTCTAGTCGAATATGTTTATAATCGTGTTATCCCTTCTACTATTGGTATGACTCCCTTTCATTATGTTTATGTTTTTAACCCCTTACCCCTTTAGATCTAACTCTTTTTCCTAGTGATGTTGTGATATGCTTAGATGGAGACAAGAGGGCAGAACACATGAAGAAGTTGCATGAGAAGGTGAGAAATCACCTTGAGAAGAAGAATATAGTGGTGGCCAAAAAAGTAAACAAGGGAAGGAAGCGGTTTATGCATGATCGGGTGATTGGATGTGGGTACACCTCCAGAAGGATAGGTTTCAAACCCAAAGAAAAGCCAAATTTATGCCATGAGGTGATGGTCCATTTCAAGTGCTTGAAAGGATAATGGAAATGCCTATAAGATTCACCTTCCTCTTGAATATCAAGTGCATAGTACCTTTAATGCGTGCGATCTTTCACTCTTTGAAATGATAGAAAGTGATCACCCCTTGAATTTAAGGTCAAATTCTTCTCAAGATAGAGAGGATGATACAAGACGTATTAAAGCTAAGACATTCACTAGAAGTCAAGTCCGGGAGCTTTAAAGGATCCATGGATTGTTCATGAAGCGGGAGGTACTTGAAGATGCCTCCTTACTATTAAGAGGGTGTCATTTGTCGACGATCACACTCATATTGGTCCAAGGATTATTGGAGGAGGCAAAGGAAGGAAAAATAAGGCTGGAAACCCCCTTGGAAAGGACTTATGCCCAAGTCACTTTGGATCCACTCTATTTGAAGAGCGGATCAAAATAACCCCTCGTAGGCCTTTTCTTGAAATTGGGTCACTTTTGGGCCCTACAATTGTAATAATTATCCTAAACTATAAATACTTTGCAGGCTAGCATATTCTCTTAGTTCTTGCTAGATTATTGATGAATTGATTAATGCTTCTCCATTGAGTGAGAGTGTGGGAAAAACTTTTATTAAAATTTATCTTAGAAACCTTGGTTTAGTCACCGTAGGCCTAAGGCGCTTTTGATCCGCTCCATTTCAAAAGTGAATCAAAATAACCCCTAGTGGGCCTTTTCTTGGAATTTGGTCACTTTTGGGCCCTAGAGCAACCATCGACGTAAGAGGGACCTCAACTCTGGAAGCTGTAGTTATAGGTTACGCCCTTGCATCAGTAACAATCCGATTAGTAGACTATGCACCATAAAATGGTGCATCACTAACCAGCCCGAATGCTGAACCGCAGCATCCCTAGAACTGAAGAAGAAATAAGCCCTGGTGGAGCCTAGGCTGGTCCTTGGCCTATAGTTGGCTGAGGCGAAAGAACCTTTGTCTTAGGAGCAGGAATAGGGTCTGGTAATGGCTCCCTATCCTAGCCCCTAGATGGGGACACATCTTAAGGCTATCCAAAAACTCTTGGCCATCTACGAATAGTGACAAGATCCCTAGACTCGGTCTTGGGATCCTCATCTCGTGTAGTGGTAGCACATATCCTAGTCATCTGCGAAAGAGTGAAGTCAAATGAATATTCTATAAGCCAACTCAAACTCTTAGCATGAAATGAGTAAAATAAGTGAGGAAATATTAATAATTTCCCATAGCCTCCTGAAGATAAGAAACAGACGTCATCGTTCTGATCCACGGGACTCTACTTGACATTTGCTTTTGTACCAACAATACCGGTGAAATCTAGTCTCTGATACCAATTTCTCATGACCTAATTTATGAATCATGATGCAACCTACTTTATCCCACCAGTAGGTAAGCTAAACTGTAACCCGGAGCCAAAATGCAATGGGTTAACTTCATGGAAAATGCCCAAAAGAGGCACAAAATAGACAATTGCAACTTATAAATAAGCAAAGCAATAGAAATATATAAGAGGTAGTCAACAATATAGATAACTATCCCAAGACATGGTAAAGATAGTACAAGAGCTACTATAAATACAACTCAAGTTCTAAAACAATCTATATAATCTGTCTAAAACCAAAAGACTAGGCATACATAACGTAGAAAGAAATGGACAACTTCGACTCTAAGAGCTCACCCTATCTATGGAATCCAACACAACATGACCAATGAATCAATAGCGGAAACTAGTACTTAGATCTGCACCATGAAGATACAAAAGTGTAGTATGAGTATAAAAACCATAGGTTCTCAGTAGGCATCATCGGCAGACTAAACTAAATCATGATATAAATATGATAAAATACCAGATAACTTGACTAACACAAGGTAAAAAGGTGAACCTGAATAACTCCAATGTTCTGTACATGAATATGTAAATAAATAGAATAATAACATAACATAAAGAATTAAATACATGAGATTATAACTACCAAATTAGCCCACATAAGCCAATAAGTGCGGAAAAATAAATAACCCAACACAGGCCCCCATAAGCGTGGAGGGTATAACCAAGTAAACCATAAACTGGACCATCATCATTTTCCATCTTCTATGATACAACTAGAAACCATCCCTATCATACCATATTTCAACCACTCCTATTTCTGAAATTGAACCAATATCCATATCATTAATATCGTACCCCATATCTGAACTTGAACCTATATTTATATAGTCAATGTCATAATACATAGGCAGACTCGAATCGGTAATCATATATTATCATCTCATAGTAAATACCTAAACTCGAACTGGGATATATATATATATATCATCAACATCATTATCAATATATGAACTCAAACCGGTATAAATGCCATTATCATCATAGTAAATATCCAGACTCGAACCGATATATATATCATCAATATCCAGACTTGAACCGATATAAATATCATTAGCATCAGAGTTAATACTCGAACTTGAACCAGTAATCAATAAAGGTATATATATATCATGAACAATATCATAATCAATGGTCTTATCACATCTATCATCAAACTCCATTTTCCAATAATCATGATTATTAAGTATATAGTTTCATCAAGTCTCGATATAAGCATTTTGAATCACATAACATGTATCAATAGTCTACCTCTACTAGTTCAAGTCTTGGCCTAAGGTAGGTCGAAAGAACCCACTCCTAAACCCCAACAGTCTCTCAAAAATCAAAACCTATCCCAGGATAGACTAAGGTATCTAAATATACTTTTAGATGTTATACAAGTCTCAATTAGTCCTAAGGTAGAAGTTATACTAGGGAACTAAGAAACTAAACCAATTACACCTAAGTTATGGTTTCTAGTTAGCCTACAAGTTCCAACTAACCCCAAGTATGCAAATTTCATCAGCAACACCTAAAACCTATCCCAAATCTAACATAATATCATAAACATACTATGAACTAGCTCAATCTAAGAAGAGGAAAAACCTAGCCTACCTAGACACCATAAAAAGCTTGAAGAATCAACTAAACCACCAACTTTTCCTTCTGAGAAACTTTCTCAAGGTGTCATGCTATCAAAATCATATTCTATTCATCAATAAGAGGATAATGATACCCATATTTCACCATTGTGCTTCGGGTCCAAATACTCAAAATCCCATGTGGGTCTCATTAATGAAAATTACATTTTCGAGGCCACCTAATATTTTCTCATGCTCAAGAAGTAGTTACCCTTAAAAATAGGTGAAATCCAAGTTACATTGGTTCTAAAATCAAGCAACCAAGAATTAGGGATTTTAAACAAGAACTAGGAAAATTTACAATGAAATTAGAGAAATCTTACCATAAATTTGAAGAAAAATCACAAAATAATTGTTATCTAAGCTCCCCAAATCACTCATAAGCTCTAATACTAAGCTTTTTCAATATTTAGGGTTTAAATCTCAAGAGAATGGATGATGGAATGGGCAAAATAGGCTGAAAATTGGGTATTTATACCCTTTTCGGGTGCTCGTAAGTCGCAATGATGACCCAACCCTCACGATTGCCACATATTATGGTTGTATAGGCTAGTCACAATTATGATATAGTGGACTATAATCGCAACACTTAGTGTTTGCCAAGGGTACCGCGATCACAACCCCTGACATCACTATTATCGATTACACCAGGTACAACTGAGACTTAGAATTTTCTAATTCTCCGTCAAGCCCTCGAGATTCATCTGGAATTCTGTATATGCAAACAGAATATACTACCCTATCAAATTTGACATTCTGGATGTAATGGTACTGTCAAAATTTCTATTTGAGGTCATTTTGACTAAAAGTGGATTCCACACCCATTTTTTATTTTCTTAACATTCTGACCAATAGGTCCAAATGAGCCTGAGTTCCTTGAGACCCAAACCAAGAGTCTTCCTAGCCTAAAATTGATATTTAGAGCTGTTGGAATAGTCAGAATTGTCATATGAGGTCATTTGACAGAAGTTTTTTCCTGGTGACCATTTGGAACCAACAAAGACTTCAAAATAGGTAATTGGCTCTAAAATTAAATGAATTGCCTGGTAGCGTAACTGTAAGTCTCAATAAGTCATAAATGATTTGGGTGGCTATTGGAAAGCTATAATGGCAAAAATATGCAGAAATAGGGAAAATAACTTGAAGGGTCATTACATGACTATATCAAAATTAATGAATTAGCACAATAGTGTATTTATTAAGAAAGATAATACATGGATTTTGTCACCACCCGAATCCATACATAGATGTGACTGGTACTTATAACCACAAGTGGTTCCAAGCAAATCCTTGGTAGTGGCATGCTAATAATTGGATAAAGACAACAAAGTGAAAGTTTTAACAAAACTTAGATAAGAACTAAATTAACTATTCTAATAGAAGTAATTACTAAAAATTCACTATATGCTTACTATTTAATAACTAAAGTATTTACTTATAGAGATAAGTTATTGGGACAAAGCCTCCTAGCTAACTCTAAAATAACTAAAATAATAATCTAAAATCAAACTAACAATTAACTATTTAAGGTCCTCAAATAATGAGGACTCACCAAGCTGATTGAAAAGTTTACAGAGCTATCTAGCCATGTGTCTAAAAGAGGACACATGAATCTATATCATAATAAAATATAGCATAAAAAAGGTATTCAATCAGCACTACAGAATGTATAGAGTATGTGACATCATGATAATACCGTTAAATTATAAAGTTAATAATATTGTAAAGACAAGGCTGAAATCTGAAAGAAGTATAAGCATTTGAGAATGCATAAGTCAAAACTATAAAAGATAAATCATTTTCTCTAATGAGAGCTAAAACATATATGAACTATAAATCTCTGGGATTATATATATATATATATATATATATATATATATATATATATATATATAAACTATAAAACATATATATATATATATATGTATATGTATATAAAGTAAAGTTGATATTAGGAAATTTCTTACAACTAGCATAAATCATATGATTATCATAGAGTACAATGTATAATTACAGTTGGAGTTTTGCCCTATACCTGTAATGCCCCAAAAAAATCCTTTTCCAGTCTGAGCCTTAGAGCGTATTTGGTAAAGCAAAAATCTGAGTCAAAATATTTCAGAAATATCCTCCCAAGTATGAAATACTTAGAATCGTGTGGAAATCTATTTCAGCATGAATTAAGATCATAGAGGTCCCCTAACTCATGGTCGAGTTCAAATCTTTCCTATCGTTCAAGTTTTAGTGATTGTAAAACTTTGGATCAACTTAAATCGACCATAACTTGTTCTATATGAAGAACTAGGTGGCTTTCTATATATCAAATAAAATACCTTTGAATTATCTTTCCAACGATACCAATATCGCTTAAATCCGATATCAGAGCAAAGATTTATCTCTATTTTATTCCAGCATGTCAAGCTGGAAAATGGTGACGACGTTTCTGATGGGCTATCACATTTCTGACAACCTTTTGACGACGTCGTCATATTTTGATGACATTTCTGATGACGTCGTCAGTCCTGGGTATAAAATTAAGAATTTGAACCCCTTTTGTGACGACTATTCGTGACGGCCTCTCACGAACCTGACGGCCTATCACGGATGACGTCAAGTATATTTTTCCAGCAATTCAAGGGCATTTTTGCAAGGGTATTTTGGTTATTTCTCACCTTTTTTGAGCCTCTATAAATATGAAGAACCCTCATTCAAACCCTAATTCAATCATTTTCTTTTCCAATTCTCTCAAGAATATCTAGGGTTTCATTCAAGAACCCTAATCTTCCAAAATTCATCCATAAATTCTTCAAGATTTCTTCAAGAATCAAGTTCCTCATAGTGTGGGCTTCAAGAATTTATTTATTTCAAGTGTGGATAAAGTTTCAAGCACTAAAGTTCATCCAATTTCAAAGGTTAAGATATGTAGATGTTGATTCTTGGGTCCCTTTCATCCAAGAAACTCAAGAACTCTTTTTAAAACTAAAAGATTTTTATGTTTATGAGTTGTTAATGATTTGTATGAGTTGAAATGGATGTTTAATGTGTTGTTGAGTTTTGATTTATGTTTTCTTACAAAATTTATGAGCTTTGACATAAGTATGTGGAATTCATGTGATGTTTGTGATAGACCCTCTTGAAGTTATTTTTCCATGTGATGTGTTCATGACTTTTGGGTGTAGAAATGGTTGAATAAGTGAAGAACGTTCCCCATAGGTTTGATAAAGAGCTTAGGTAAAGCATAAGGGGCACTATAGTATGTTGAATTGGAAACCCCAAATTGTGAGCTAGTCCATCCATGCTTAGTGTTTTTTAAAATGCCTTAGTGAGTGAAATATGCCAAGATAGCATGAAATTCCCAAGTAGGTGTAAGATCGGTAATGTCTAGTGGTTGTTGAAAGACGCTAGTGAACAAGTCTATGATGGTTGTGAATTCCTCTAATGATGTGCTCTTGATATATGTTAAGCTTTTAATACATACCAAGTGGTTAGCAAGTAAGTATGACGTGATAGTATGAAGTCTCCCCAAGCCATGGGATATCCAAACACATGTCAAGATCGACATAGGTATGAAATAGCTGAGGTAAAACCTTGTTAAAGGGATTACAATCTAGTAGCATGTTTTCCCTACGTTATTATATGATTATGATTCCGAGATGCTTAAAGTGAATCCTTGGCAAATGTGATGATGAATAGACGTTTGATATCCTTAAATGCTTGAGGTGATGTTGAATGACTGTGGAAATGAACATATGGCATGATTCCTAAATTACTTGTGAAGATGCTTAAATGATTGTGATGATGCATGATTGCTTGTGATGATGAATGAATGATGATGCTTACTTTTATGCTATCAAGTCCTGGGGGCATTTATACCCGAAAATAGAGCTATTGTCTAGAGCCCATGTCAGTTTCTCAATAATTCCAGTTGAGCCATGATTCTTAGAACTCAGTGAACTATAGAACTCTATCTCCTCAGACAAGTACGAAACTTAAGAAAGTTCAGTAATCTCAGAAATCTCTGTAATCTCTGTATCTCTAGTAATCTAGCCTTAGTCTTGTAATCAGCTTAGATCTAATAGTATTCAAGTAATTCAATTCTAATCTCAGAAGTGATTTGAGTAATCTATTCAAGCTCTGTATCTTCCGTCAGATACTATGATTTGGTGTCTTTTCTGTCAGATACAGAACTAAGTAATCTCAGCGTAACTCACTTAGATCTTTTGAGAAACACGATCAGTATCAGATTTAGTTCAGTTGTGCTCAGTTAAGAATTTAGTTAGAGTCTTTTAGTTGGGAGTATAAACTAGCACCAAGTGAGCTCAAGGATGGGAACTCACCTACTAGTAGAGGGTATGATTCTTAGATGCAATCTTTGTGCTCCAGAACTACGTAGCCAGTGTAGGTTGAGAAATCATACCTACTAGTTGTGGGTAGATGGGAGACATCATACCTGTTAGATGAGGTTAGATGAGGTGGCTTGACCTGTTAGATGAGGGCTCCACCATTCTCGTTTGAGCACCTGATAGATGAGGGTCACATAAAGATAATGTCTTTACCCGTGGCATGGTATTGGCACCCTCCCAACTGGGGGTAGAGGTTGGACCCCACCTGTGGTAGGTTGGGTTATGTCCATTAAGTGATTACTTCCCACAGTTTCAGTTTCAGATTCAGTCTCAATTTCAGAATCAATCTTCAAAAATCAGGACTGTCAGATACAGTCATCTATCTTTATGAGGAACTCAGATAGTTTCATTGATTTATAGACCATCTTGACAGATAGGATTGGTCACATATACAGTTGATTGATATTATATTCAGAGATATGCCGCCAGACAGGCTTGATCACAGTATCATATTTCTATTGAATATTCTTGTCGTCAGATTCAGATATAATCATACTTATTATCATTGATAATCGCTTCTAGAATAATCTGTTAGAAAATTTGATCTCTAATTCTGTCAGTCAAAAGTAGTAAGCTCAGAGTACATTCCTTGATGTAAGCACATCCAGATCTTCAGTTATCAGTATCAGAGGAGTTAGTGATTCAGTATCTCAGCGTCACTAGTGAATTCAGTCTGCCGTAAAGTGGTATGCAAGTTTCAGTATGTAGAGTTGCGATGATTGTGTTCATGTTCTGTGCATTCATGTATGTGTTCTCATGCGGCATCTTTCATGATTATTCAGTTTAGATATTATGCATGCATGAGCCCTTGCATTAGCCTACCTCGTCTACATACTCGGTACATTCTTGTACTGACGCATTTGTGCTATGGTGTTTTATTTGACACCATAGGTTCAAAGGCATAGGATCTAAATTATCCTCAGTAGTTCAGTCCCCATCAGCAGCAGTAGCAGTGAGTCCTCTTCTTTCGAGGACGAATCTCAGTTTACTATTATTGTTTCAGATTTTGTTTATTTTTAGTTGACGGAGTTAGTTGGGGACCTATCCCATCAACTCCACAGTTCAGACAATTTAGAGGCTTTTCAGACGGATGTATTAGTATTCAGTTTTCAGTTTTAAGTATGTATAGATGGGTTGAACCTTACGGCAAGTTTCCGCATTTATTTTAGATATTATGGAGCATACAGGTAAAGATATCAGAAAAGGGTTAGCTTGTGATCCTTCGGGTCCATAAGCACCATGTGACATCTCGGGATAGGATCTCGGGGCATTACAATACCTTGTCAAGGGTATAAAATATGTCTGATGAAGATTTACTATGTTACGATCCAAAGTACATATCGTAAGGACACCTGCCCAACTCTATTTTAGATAGGATAATTTTATCATTCAACTTTTGAGTTATTGTGAAAGACATTTAAAATAGCCTCAAGTAGTAGTAATTAAATAAAACTTTTATTCAAAGAAATTTTATTATAAAAATACATTGTGAAATTCTACTAAAAAACTTCTCAAAACTTAATCTAAATTGGTATATGAGAACTAAGCAATTGGAAGAATGACCCAAGACACAATATCCATATATGAGTAGGATGCCATGAACTATTAAAAAATAACCACCACTGTTGTACCTATAGAAACTCCAATTGACTTGCGACACAACTATATTCCTAAATGGAGATATGGTAAGTATAGTATCAGTACAACCACACATACCGGTAGGTATCATCGATCGATCAGAGTTAGAAACATATAATAACATATAGTAAATAAGAAGAAACCATGAAAAGCATACATGTTTAATAAATGAACATACTTAACCTACTTCAACTTTGAACCTTACCATCTTTTCTTTATTATAGCATTATTAATTTATCCTTAGGGTGGGACTAACTAATATGACTCCATGCATAAACCTAACCCACATCTCTTATGCACTTACCTTATTACAACAACTCTATGTACATCTCCCTCTCTCTCATTGATCCTCCTACCTAATAACCCTCGCTTCTTATTATAATACCATTAACCATCAGAATCGCAACAACAAAGATAATTAATAACATCAACAACTTTACAAGAAAGAAAACTACAATATACACCATATATATAACTATACACATAGAGAAATAAGATTACATACAATCCAATATATACCTTGTATTCAAAATTTGCTATAATACATAATCACAACCATCAATTTAATCGATTCACTCAAGAAATCATAATATCTCGTTAAATAATAGGTCCATAAAAAAATCAATTATACTTTGGTAAATTTTTTAACAATGTTCACCATAATACACACATACGCATATATATATTCAAATGCATATGATGAATGTATATATATCCAAAATGTACGTATTATTTCTTTTTCATCTCAACATCAGCATCATCTATTATTTCATCATGATCTCAATATCATCATCAATATCATCTCAGCATCAGTATCAATATCATTCTCAACATCATCATCATCATCATGATCTCAAAATCAATATCATTAACTCATCACAAAATTACAGTATTTATAATCAATATCAATGTAAATACAAATACATGATGTGGTCAAAAGTTATAAGTAATGTCTAAAAGTAAATAACAAACACTCAATTAAATTAGGTAAAACACAATTTAAATTACGTGCAAGCAACAACGATCCAAACAGAACTTATAATTAAGGACAACCAACCACAAACATGACACTTCACTCCAGAAAGAATACAAGCTCATAATTATACTTTTTACTATTAGTCAAATTCATCAACAAGTTCATCATTTTAAGTAAACAATGAATATCCACTAACACATGAAATCACAAGTATGTTTGAAGGCCAATTTAGTAGTTATTCGAATAAGAATTGTGAAATTCAATCATAAATCGCAAACATGTCTGAAGATTAATCAATCAAGTATTTATTTTAGGATTGCATATTCTACCAAGATTAATATCTATACTCTAATTCATTATCCTATTCCATTTACTAATACAACCCCTTTTATTCATATTGAAACTAATAAATTTAGTCACTAACTAGTATCCCTTACACTCAAGTCATCACTAAATTTAAGACACTACCCTCATTAGTCGATCATTTAACCATTCGACTCTATTCAACTTATAATTCTAGCAAGAGTCATACACCTTTACACCTCTTACTTGCTAGCACTTAGCCAATCTTAAATTTAGGTTCTTACGTTATAAGATCACATCCTCTTATTACAAGCAATCCTCCTAACTATCTTCTAGTAAGAATATCTCATACTCATAATATACATAATATTGGATTCACCTTTAAGGTATTAAAACTAATTCTATGGATTACAAATTCACTTAATCCTTCTATTTTTACCTACATTTACATATTAAACTTTGTAAAATAATCAAATATGATACCCATCAAGGAATTCACATAAAAAACCACAACACACAATTATATGATTATTACATTAATTCCATATCTAATGTATTCAAACTCTGTGCTCGTAGGCCTAGACATAAAATCTTCCATCAACTAATATGCAATTTATCTAAGTCTGCTATACATTAAACCATAACCTACCTCGATCGAAGATCATTTAACAAGAAAAGGATTGCTCTTTTATTTTTTGCATACCTTCATTAGTCCAGTTATCTAGAAATCAAATAATTATAGGAGTAATTAAGCATTTACTTTTCAAAAAATTACTTCGAGAATTCAACCAACTAATTTTATCCTTATTCATGATTTAAATCATTATCCAAAGTCAGTTAACCCTTAACTAGTTCTATCATACTCAACTCATCTCCATTAATGGAGTTTCAAAGCTAAAATTTTCATTTTTAAAGAATTCAAGGTTTTCAAAAATAAAATTTCATATTTTAGAATCACTAATTCATGCTACGAGTCGTTAACTAATAATCTAGAAGTGATTTTAGGTTATAATAGCCCAACCCATAGGTTTTCCTCAAAATATCATGATCTTAGAGTTCAAATTCCCTAGAATTTCACCATTAAAGATTGTTTTAGTAATTCTAGGATAATAAAGAATTGAAATATGAAGAAGATGGTAGAAGAACTTACCTCAACGAAAAAATTTCACCTAGGAATTTGGAAAATTGCCTTCGAGGGCTTTGAAACAAAGGTTTTGAATTAAAACCCAAACTCTCGTCCAAACTGACTTAAATTCTACCCAGTTACAACTCCAATGACAGATTTAGCACTACAGTAATACTATTGTCACGGTTAATTTTTTAGCTTGAATAATATTCAGTAAAATGATCATAATTTTTTTACTCCAAATGTAGATTAACAAACAATTAGATGAGTTGGAAAAAAGACTGAAAGGTACTTCATTTAGTGGATATTGAGACACATAACTCTTTATATTCTAGGAGATATGCTTGTTTGAAGTTGGCCTTAGTTTAAACTCAGCTCAAAACTCAATCAATAAGAACACTTCCAACTTAACTTTGTGCTAGGTGTTGTATGACCTTAATTCATTTTTAATGCACTCCCATACAAAGAATTGTTCTTGTAACATATGATGAATAAAATTCTTATACTTTTACCTCAAATAGTTTCTATAACAATGAAATGGTCATTACATACTAATGGGTCCTTTGGGATAAAGAGTCGATCTAACTGGCGAAGCGACTCTAATATCATGGTAGCAACATAGTTTTGAGACTCTAATCTCATGCGTTTTTATGCTAAACACTTAGTAATCGTAGGTTCAAAACCCCATGTATTACTTATTGAAACAAGAGCCTAAGGTTTGGTACAACCACATAAATACTTATTTCTTGTAGAAATATTTTTAGAGGTGCGCATATAAAAAGACACTTTATATTACATACCATAAAGAAAGAATGCATTACTTTCTTGGATCAGCAACTATCCAATTTAGTGATGATATTTTCATTTATCAATAGAAGTATGCACAAGATTGATTGCTAAAGCTTCAAATGAGAAAGTTCAACCCAATTTTTATATCAGATGTTCTTTGTTTGAAGTTAGATAAGGATCCAGGAAGCCAAGTTATAAATGGAACTCATTACAAGCACATAGTACAAAATTTGATTTGCCTAACAACTACTTGGCCTGGCATAATGCATGTTGTAATTCTTATTAGCAGATACATGAACAATCCTAAATAATGTCGTCTCATAATTCCTAAGTATATTATGAAGTATTTGAAAGGTACAATCAGTCTTGGTTTATTGCATAAAAATGAAGAAAATTCTTTGTTGATGAGGTTTACAACAATGATTATGCAAAATATCGAGATGATAAAAAAAGTACTATTAATTTCTTGTTTATGTTAGGATCAAATGTCATTTCATAGTCATTTAAGAAAAAAACTATAGTGACTTTATCCATCATGAAAGTAGAGTTTGTTGCTAAAATGAACATGTGCATCTCAAGCTATCTGACTTAGAAAGTTGCTTGAGAAAGTCCATAGTGGATAAGTTTATACTACTCCCATATATCGTGACTACAACTCAGTCATCAAATTGTCTAATGATTTGATTTTAAGAATCCTTAGAAATGATGACATAATTGAATTACATTATTGTAAGAGCCAAGATCAAATAGCAAATATCTTCACGGAGGCATTGAAAAAGATAAATTTTCTTAAGTTCAGAAGAATACTTCGTATCTACTTGTTTGAAGAAGTTGAAGCCTTACAAAATTTGTTGGAAATATCAGCTTAAAGAAGAATTTGTTAACGGTATTTTTTTTTACTTTGGCTCAAATTTAGCAAGTCTTTAGATAGTAGAAAATATTTCTAGAAATTGTTTAAGAAGTAAATTAGTGTGATTTTAATTTTTCTTGTTATGTTTTCAAGTTAAACAAAGATAACTTTATTTTCTAAGAATTTAATTTGAATTTGCTTATATTAAAAGATAAGTAATGTAATGTAAGCATTAATAAAAATAATTAGTAATGCACAAGTATAATACATTATACATGAATTGTTTTTTATTGGATTTATCTGTTCAATATCTAAGTTTACAAAATGTATATAAAGAGATAATTTTTATGGTAACTAACTTTTTATTATTTATCAAAATAGAAAGTATACATAATTCTCAATATTAATCTGCAATTTGAACATCGTCCCAGGTCCAGTACTCAATCAAAAAGAGAAAAACATAGTTGTCCTATATCAAATAAGCTAAGCTAAGGATAGGAATTGAGCTCCTCCACTCTATGGTCCAATCTGGATTGCAAGCTTGCCCTATATAGTAAAGTTTGAACAATTAGCTTCAGGACAACTTCACTACTTTTTGTGGTATTTGAGAAAAGTTTTTATTGCGCTTTATCTATATTAAGTAAACACAATTTGAAATATCTCATGTGAAACTTTTCCATCATTATCATGAATTAGTAACCAAGCAAATTTCATCAGACCATTTACTAGCCATCCTTTTACACCCCTGCCAATGTAACAATCTGTTCCAAATGCGAGTAGAGTAGGAACACTAAAAATAGATTTGGTCAATTGTCTTCGTCTCACTATTTCACAACGAGCATTGTGCATCATTAGTAATGTTCCATTTCATCAACCTATCCTTCGTGTGTAGTCTTCCTTGGATAGCAAGATACAATATACAGATTCATTTTGGTGCCCTTCCATTGTTGTATATCACACTATCTCAAGGTAATTTTTGATATTGGCCTCTCATATTTAGATAGATGGACTTAATGAAAAAGTGTTGTATATTTGTTAGTAGAAGAAATTCATAGCCTGCTACCCCAGGAGAGTTTTCAGACTCAAGTATCTTTTGAATCAATCAAAACACTTGTTGTTATATCACTGCCCGTATAGATTGACCTTTTCCATAGTAAACATGAATACATCAGATTCAAAGCTTATCCTTCTTACAACACAAATTCCACAGAAGCTTGTATATGGCTGCTTTGTTCTAAGTTTTTACATGCCGGATGTTTAAATCACCAGCTACCTTAGGCAACCACATATGATCCCAAGAAAGCAAAGCCTTTGTGGTTGATGTATGTCCATCAGTCCACAATACGTCCTACATAAAGCCTCAATGTATTCAATAACTATCTTCTGTAACATAAAAAACCACGTCCAAAAAGTCTGAATAGAAAACACTACAACCTTTATGTAACGCCCCGAAAACGGGTCCCGAAGCGTTACATGGTGCTTAAGGCTACAAGTAGCACCAAGCTAGCCCTTTGAGCCGTTTTCATACTATTCAACACTCATCGACAGGATTACTATAATCAAACATCAAGATATTCTCCATAATATCATAATTCAAAATGAAATAGATGCAGAAAGTAACAAAATACGACCTCTCCACAAGACTGATCAATCTAACCATCTAGTCTGACAAGCCTCTACTAAACTGAATAACACTGAGCCATTGGGACAGACCCCAACTGACTCTAACATTAGGGAATAAAATGATAGCCAAAAATAAATGAGTGAAATCTGAAATAACCAGTCCTCAAACCATGAGGACTCACCACTGCAGAAAATGTAGACTAATATGCTCGGAGAATCATGTCAAGCCTGGAATGAGCACCTGAACCTACATTATAGGGAAAATGTAGCCCACGTACGAATACATGGGTCAGTACCATTGAATATGGACCGAGTATATGGAGGGTGTATGCAAGTTTTCATAAAAGTCCTATATCACAAATATTCATAGAAAAATATACATGCTATAATAAGAGACTCACATAGCTCGAAATAAAATCATCATAATCCCCATAGAGTAAAACATATCGGGTGAAAACACGTGAGTCATCATAGTAAATCCCAATCACTTTCATAATCATTTTCAAGTCATCAAAACGAGTAGCTTTCATAACAATTCTCTTTAAGATATAGAAATATCCATCAAATTCTTCAGAAACGATAGCTTTCTCAACTCACACTTTCAAACTATTAAATTTTTCATCTCAATAAGAAGAATACATACATACACTGGGAGTCTCTTACAACTGACATAAACCATGTGAGCTACACGGAGTCCAACATCCAACCCATTGGGTAGAACTGTCCTATCCTTGTCATAGGAGTAGGACCTTAACCTTTTGTTCACTAGTGATCACTATATCAATCAGCCTTAGTCTCATATCCTACGGGGGCACGTAGTTCTAGGAAAGTACCAATCGCAGCTATACCTCCTACTCGGTGCTAAATACTACTATCGTACTTAGCTCATATCATTTCAAAAGAAAATTCACAACAACCCAATTCAACAATTCATATTGGGAGCCATCATGCTACCCCTTTTTCATAGTAAATCAACATGTGGATTTCTTTTCTCATTCGAGTTCAAAAATAACTCTTTCAAGACCAAAAGGTCAAATAATTCAAATATCAAGGTGTGTATAACACATTACTTCACCAAAGATCATAATCTCTAAGAGGGTTTAAATCACATATATCAACACTTGAGCAAAACATTTCAAGATTCATACGTTGTATAGAAAACAAGTATAACTCATATGAAAATTTGGAAATTCAACTTGAAACATGATATTAACATCAAAACTCAAGGATTTTATCTTTAAGACATCACAAAAATATCATAGTTTCTTGAACAAGAATATAGGATAATAGTTTTCATCTCAAATTCATAGTTAAACAAGTAAAATCATGTATCTTCGTAAAATAATAGAAATTTTTGGGCACAAGAATGAAAGGATGTTCTTTCTGAAAACCCCACATAGCTTTATGGTAATAGATTCGTTGAAAGATTGGACCATTAATGTTGATTGTGCAACCTTAGTTGTTTTTCTCCTTTAGTGCTCTAGGATGATGAACTTAGATTGATAATAGGGTTATGATGTGTTTAGATTCTATTAAATTTGTAAGGTTAAATTTAGGGGTGTGTAAGGAGTGCCAAAAGACTTAATTGCCCTCAAAATAACTCAAGACGGAGTGTTTTTACTACCTGAAACACCAAGTGTGCACCGCATTGCTTATCGCACACATTTAAGTATGTGTTGCATTGCTTATCGCACACATTTAAGTACGCGCTGCATTGCTTATCGTACATATATTCTAGTAGCCATGTGTGATTGGTTAGGAGATGTAGTCTACTTCACAAAGCCATAACTCCTTTCTTGGGTGTCAAATTTTGATGAAATTGGTATCATTGGAAAGATAATTATATTATCTATAAGTTGGTGGGTAGAAATATGCAGAAATACCACATATTTATCAGGTTATGCTCATTCAAAGATGACCCTTGCAAATTCAAACACTAAAACTTAATGGATTTCTAAACTCTTAGCTTGTACTACCTTAAGTGACTCATATTACCACACTTAACACATCATAATCTCTCTTATAACTAGGGTACTCTTGATAATTCATGTGCCCAAATATGGCTTATAGAATTAAGGGTTTCACATGTATGAACAACGGTTCACTTTCTAGCTTAGGAAAGTGTGGGGCATTATTATATCTCCCCCTTGGGGACATTCGTCCTCGAATGAAGCTGGGTATACTAAGAGTAAAGAGAAAACGAAGGGTACACGGCTAAAGCAACTTGCTAATCTTGCCTCTACTTCATTCTACATTTCGGACACAACAAAGAGTGCATGACTAATGAAATCACAGCTGAATAGTATAAAATAACTCCTGAACTACTCCGATTCTGCATAGAAAAGAAATGATTTAGAGCAGAATGGTACCTTTGGCTTGATCGGGGCTTGCGGAAAATAGGTGCGGATACTTGGATCGCATATCCGTCTCAGTTTCCCAAGTTGCACCTTCAACAGATTGGTTTCGTCACAACACCATGACCAAGGCAACTTCTTTGTTCCTTAGTATTCGGACTTTGTGATCTAAAATCTCAACAGGAACTTCCTCAAAAGAAAGACTATCTTGCAAATCAGGGTTTTCTGAAGGATCTACAACAACACAATCACCAACGTGTTTCCTAAGCATGGAGACATGGAAGACAGAGTGAACGAAAGATAACTCTGAAGGCAACTCAACCTCATACGTTACCTTACCAACACGGCTAAGAACTCTGTAGGGGCCAACATAACGGGCACTAAGTTTCCCTTTCTTCCCGAATCTCTTCACTCCCTTCGTGGGTGAAATCTTCAAATACACCAAGTCACTAACTTCAAATTCAAGGTCTTTTCTCCTCACATCAGCATACGACTTTTGACGACTCTGTGCGTCTTTCAATCTTTCTCTAATCACTTTGACTTTTTCCATAGCCTCAAAGACCGAATCAGGACCACTCACGGCAGCTTCACCCACTTCAAACCAACCTATGGGTGACCTACATTTCCTCTCATACAAAGCCTCAAATGGAGCCATGCCAATGCTAGAGTGAAAACTGTTATTGTAAGCAAACTCTATCAACGATAAATGCTCAACCCAACTCCCCTTAAAGTTAAGAGCACACACTCTCAACGTATCCTCTAAGGTCTGGATAGTCCGCTCAGACTGATCATCTGTCTGCGGATGGAAAAAAGAACTCAAATACACTTGGGTACCAAGACCTTTCTGAAAAGATCTCCAAAACTGCGAAGTAAACTGAGTACCCCTATCTAAAATGATGGACAAGGGAACTCCATGCAATCTGACTAATTCACAGATCTACAATCTAGTATAATCCTCAGCAGTATAAGAAGTATGAACAGGAAAAAAGTGCGCAGACTTAGTCAATCTATCCACAACAGCCTAAATGGAATCATGATGGCGTCGGGAAAAAGGTAAACCAGTCATAAAATCCATGTTTATATCTTCCCACTTCCAAGTGGGAATACCGAACTCCTACATCATACCACCAGGTCTTTGGTGTTCTACCTTAACCTGTTGGCACGTCGTACACTTAGCCACAAATGTTGCTATATCCTTCTTCATGCCACTCCACCAATAGATTTCCCGCAAGTTGCGGTGCATCTTGGTGGCACCAGGATGAATAAAATATCGCGCTCTGTGCACTTCAGCCATAATTCTTTATCTCAGATCATCAACATTCGGAACACATAATCTATCCTGCAATCTCAACACACTATCTTACCCTTGGTAGAAAACCTCCACATTTTGGTCCTTAACTGATTCTTTCAGTCTGACCAAACTAGCATCTAAGTTTTGCTTCTCCTTTACTTCCGAAATTAAGGAGGATTCGAAACTACTCTGCACCTCTATACTACCTTCAACTGAGTCAAACAACCTAACCCCCAGTCTAGCCAAACGATGCACATCACCAGCCAACTCTTTCTTACCCTCTTTAATAAGCGAAACACTACCCATAGACACCCTGCCTAGGGCATCTTCCACTACATTGGCCTTACCCGGATGGTACAACACACTCATATCATAATCTTTTAACAGCTCTAACCACCTTCTCTACCTAAGGTTCAACTCTCTCTGGGTAAATACATATTGCAAACTCTTATAATCAGTGAAAACATCAACGTGAACACCATACAAGTATTGTCTCCTGATTTTAGAGCAAACACAATAGCAGCTAACTTAAGATCATAGGTGGAGTAATTCTTCTCATGGGGTTTCAACTGTCTAGAGTCATAAGCTATCACCTTACCCTTCTGCATCAATACACAACCCAAACCAACTCTAGAAGAATCACAATATACTACAAAACCCTCAACACCATCAGCCAAAGTCAAAATAGGGCTGAAGTGAGTCGAGTCTTCAACTCCTGAAAACTCTTCTCACAAGAATCGGACCACAAGAACTTTACTTTCTTTTGGGTCAACCGGGTCATAGAAGACGCTAGAGAGGATAAACCTTCAACAAAACAACAGTAATATCCATCTAGACCCAAGAAACTTTGGATATCAATCGGAGAGATAGGTCTAGGCCAGTTCCTAACAGCTTCTGTCTTTTAGAGATCAACTCTAATACCCTCGAAAGAAACGATATGACCCAGAAAAGCAAATGACCTCAACCTAAACTCACACTTGCTGAATTTGGCAAACAATTTATGGTTTCTAAGATTTTACATGAAAATTCAGAAATGATCAGCATGTTTATTCTCACCACGGGAGTACACCAGAATATCGTCTATAAATATAATAACAAATATATTAAGATATGGTCTAAACACTCAATTCATGAGGTCCATGAAAGCTGTTGGGGCATTAGTTAACCCGAAGGACATAACAAGAAACTCAAAATGACCATTTTTGGGGTGTCACACTCCCTAACTTTTAGTTGATGATAGTCGGATCGAAGGTCTATCTTTAAGAAGTAACTTGCACCTTGGAATTGGTCAAACAAATCGTCTATTCTAGGAAGAGGATACTTATTTTTGACAGTGACTTTATTCAACTGGCAATAGTCAATACACATACGCAGAGAACCATCTTTCTTTCTCACAAATAATATAGGAGCACCCCAAAGAGAAGCAATAGGCCTTATAAAACCCTTATCTAAAAGATCTTTGAGTTGCTCTTTCAACTCCTTAAGTTTTGTAGGTGCCACACGGTAAGGAGGAATAAAAATGGGCTGAGTATCAGGAAAAAGATCGATCCCAAACTCTATCTCTTTATCAGGAGGTATCCTTAGGAGATCTTTCGTCAAGACATCAGAAAACTAATTGACTATGCTAACTGACTGGACAGTTAGAGTCTCAGACTTAGTGTCCTTGACTCTAACCAGATGATAAATGCACCCTTTGGAAATAATTTTTCAAGCTTTAATATATGAGATAAAATTACTCTTGGGAGATACAGAACTCCCAGACCACTCAAACACAGGTTCATCAGGAAACTGAAACTTGACCACTCGGGTACGACAATTTATAAAGGCATAACAAGAATGAAGCCAGTCCATACCCAGAATAACATCGAAATCCACTATGTCTAACTCAATCAGATCAACTAACATGACTCTATGAAGGACTGTAACAGGACACTTTCTATACACTTTCTGGGTAACAATCGAATCACCCACTAGGGTAGAAACTAAGATAGGCTCAGGAATATTTTCAGGACTCATTTCAAAATTCACAGCAGCCAGAGGTGTAATATATGAAAAACTGGACCCAAGGTCCAACAAAGCATAAACATCAAACTGAAGTATACGGAGCATACCAGTAACAACATCGGGAAAGTCCTCCTAGTCCTGGCGAGATGGCAAAGCATAGAACCTATTCTGGCACTGACCGCTAGTAGTGCTAGAAGAGGTGCCCTAAGCTGGAGCTAGGCGAGTCACCTGAACTGGAGCACTAGTATTCTGAGTCAAAGTCTTAGGGCAATTATCACGACGCCCTTGACTGGCATGTGGTCACTCCCTAAGTTTGTGACCCAAGTCACCACACCTGAAACAACCTTTTTTCTCACTCCTGTCCACCCCTATGTACAGGAGCACTAGATGACGATGGTGCTAGTATAGATGAACGATTCTGAAATTGAGGGCGATTCCCTCCCTACGATCTAGTCTAACCTTATCCGTGCTGCTCGGACCTAGCTCTCTTATTCCCACTCATTCTATCCCTCTCCTTGATCTTGTCTGCTTAAATGTGTTGGGCATGAGTCATCAGCCTAGAAAGATTCATCTCATTATTTAACATAGCAGACATGCACTCCTTAACAACATAGCTAGACACTCATGTCATAAATTTACTCATACTGGCCTGATTATCAGCTACTAAGTCAGGAGCATATTTGGCTAACTGATTGATATTCAGACAGTACTCTTTAACAGTCATAGAGCCCTATCGCAAGTTAATGAACTTCTCTACCTTTACCTCTCTCGTCTTTAAAGGGAAAAACTTATCCAAGAATGCATCCTAGAACTTCTACCAAGATGTAGGGGCGGCATCCTCACCTCTACCCTTCCACCAAGCAACTACCCAATCATAAGCAAGGTCTTTTAACCGATATGCTGCCAACTCCATACTATGCTCCTTAGGGACATGCATCACCTGAGTAATCTTTCTCAACTCCTCCAACTACAACTGTAGATCCTCATCTGGTTTGGACCCATAAAATTCTGATGGATTCATTTGTATAAAGTCACGGATCCTTGTAGCAGCTAATTCACCTCCCTACTGCTGTGGAGTCGGGGTCGGATTAGCCTGAACATTCATAGAGACAGCTTAGGCCAGTGCCTGAAAAACTGCTAAAAATTTGGCATGGGACACATTTTCATTCAGCACGTCAGCAGGCTGGGGTTGCTGACCATCGTTATTGCTTCTACTTCGGCGAAGAGGCATATTCTGAAAGAGGAGAACAGAATTAATAGCTGAAAGGAAATAACTGTAAGCACGATAGACTTCTAAAAGAAAGAAATAATATTTTTTCCTAAAATGTCTCGTAGCCTCTTGCTCATAGATGTGGTGCGTTACACACTGATGATCAAAACTCTAATTAACGCGGCTCACCAGACTCCCTAGGACTCCAATAACCTTAGGCTCTGATACCAAGTTTGTAACGCCCTAAAAATGGGTTCCGAAGCGTTATACGGTGCTTCAGGCTACAAGTAGCCCCAAGCTAACCCTTTGAGCCATTTTCATACCATTCAACACTCATCGACAGGATTAATATAATCAAACATCAAGATATTCTCCATAATATCATAATTCAAAATGAAAAAGATGCAGAAAGTAACAAAATACGACCTCTCCACTAGATTGATCAATCTAACCATCTAGTCTGACAAGCCTCTACTAAACTGAATAACACTGAGCCATTGGAACAGACCCCAACTGACCCTAACATCAGGGAATAAAATGATAGTTAAAAATAAAAGAGTGAAATCTAAAATAACCAGTCCTCAAACCATGAGGACTCACCACTACAAAAAATGTAGACCAATATGCTCGGAGAATCACGACAAGCCTGGGAATGAGCACCTGAACCTACATTATAGGGAAAATGTAGCCCACATATAAATACATGGGTCAGTACCATGGAATATGGACCAAGTATATGGGGGTGTATGCAAGTTTTCATAAAAGTCCTATATCACAAATATTCATAGGAAAATATACATGCTGTAATAAGAGACTCACATAGCTCGAAATAAAATCATCATAATCACCATAGAGTAAAACACATCGGGTGAAAATATGTGAGTCATCATAGTAAATCCCAATCACTTTCATAATCATTTTGGAGTCATCAAAACGAGTAGCTTTCATAACAATTCTCTTTAAGATATCGAAATATCCATCAAATTCTTCAGAATTCTCAACTCACACTTTCAAACTATTACATTTTCATCTCAATCAGAAGAATACACACACACACTGGGAGTTTCTTACGACCGACATAAACCATGTGAGCTACGTGGAGTCCAACGTACAACCCACGTTGGGGAGAGCTGTCCTATCCTTGCCATCGGAGTAGGACCTTAATCTTTTGTTCACTAGTGATCACTATATAAATCAGTCTTAGGCTCACATCCTACGGAGGAACTTAGTTCTAGGAAAGTACCAATCACAGCTATACCTCTCACTCGGTGCTAAAGACTACTCCCGAACTTAGCTCAGATCATTTCAAAAAAAATTCACAACAACACAATTCAACAATTCATATCGGGAGCCATCATGCTACCCCTTTTTCATAATAAATCAACATGTAGATTTCTTTTCTCATTCTAGATCAAAAATAACTCTTTCAAGACCAAAAGGTCAAATCATTCAAATATCAAGGTGTGTATAACACATTACTTCACCAAAGATCATAATCTCAAAGAGGTTTTAAATCCCATATATCAACACTTGAGCAAAACATTTCAAGATTCATACTTTGTCTAGCAAACAAGTATAACTCATATAAAAATCTATAAATTCAACTTGAAACATGATATTAACCTTAAAACTCAAGGGATTTATCTTTAAGACATCACAAAAATATCATAGTTTCTTAAACAAGAATATAGGATAATAGTTTCCATCTCAAATTCATAATTAAACAAGTAAAATCATTTATCTTCATAAAATAATAGAAATTTTTGGGCACAAGAATGAAAGGATGTTCTTGTTGAAAACCCCACATACCTTTATGGTAACGGATTTGTTGAAAGATTGGACCCTCAATTTTGATTGTGCAACCCTAGCTGTTTTTCTCCTTTAGTGCTCTTGGATGATGAACTTAGATTGATAATAGGGTTATGATGTGTTTAGATTATATTAAACTCATAAGGCTAAGTTTAGGGGTGTGTAAGGAGTGCCAAAAGACTTAATTGCCCTTAAAATGACTCAAAACGGAGTGTTTTTACTACCTGAAACACCAAGTGTGCGTCGTATTGCTTATCGCATACATTTATGTATGCACTGTATTGCTTATCGCACACATTTAAGTATGCACTGCATTGCTAATCACACACATTTAAGTATGCGCCGCATTGCTTATCGCACACCTATTCCAGTAGCCATGTGCGATTGGTTAAGCGATGTAGTCTACTACACAAAGCCATAACTCCTTTATTGGGTGTCGGATTTTGATGAAATTGGTTTCGTTGGAAAGATAATTATATTATCTATAAGTTGGTGGGTAGAAATATGTAGAAATAACACATATTTATCAATTTATGCTCATTCAAAGATGATCCTTGCGAATTCAAATACTAAAACTTGATGAATTTCAAAAATCGTAACTTGTACTACCTTAAGTGACTTATATAACCACACTTAACACATCATAAGCTCTCTTATAACTAGGGTACTCTTGGTAATTCATGTGCCCAAATATGGCTTACAGAATTGGGGGTTTCATATGTACGAACAACGGTTTGGTTTCTAGCTTAGGAAAGTGCGGGGCATTACACTTTATTGGTTGTAATTGTTTTGATCTAGACAAAAACTTTAAAGTCCAGTGGGTAATTCTTCCTATTATCTTGTCAAGCAAAGGTTGGCATTTACTGTTCACTTTCACTGAAAGTGTAGCTAGGGTTTTGAGTGAATTATTCCGTGGCAATAACAAATAAAAACTTAGATAAATCATTAGTATTATATTGAAAAATATCAAGAAGGATTTTATGAATGGAATGTGTTACCATTTGGATATAAAAATGCACCAAGTAGATATCAACACTTTATGGATAGTTATTTTAAACAACTTTAAGGAATGATAAAAAAAAAATAGAAGGAACAACAGTAACTAAACTAACACCTATAGACATATTGAAAAAATATGAAATGGCTATAAGAGATGAATTTAGCAGTATGACAACAGAAGAAGAAGAAGAACAAAACAAAGAAGAAGATACAAATAGGAATTTAATGTTAAAACTAGCAATATGTAATATGTGCTATATAGATGAATATACGTGCGCATTTAAAGAATACTATTATAAGGGAGCATATAATACAGAAGAAAGTAAAGAAGTTAGAAGATTATATTTTAGTGAATTACTGGAACCATTTAGTTTAAAAATAATAAAGAGTTGGGATGAAGCAAACAAGCCATGTTATTTAAAAAATGTACAAGTAGATATGTGTTAATTATGAGAAATGTTAGAGAAGTTAATTGTTTATCATACCAATTGTAGGGGGGTGCGGATAACTTTGTTAACTTACGTGGATAAGTTGTATTTGATAGCTAGCAGATGACTAGTACTTACTAGTTTATCATGTTAATTGAAATGCTATGTCATAGCATTCCTTTGTTATTTGTTTTATCCTTATTAATTCTTCTATTTTATTTTTAAGGTATACTATATATTCCATCTTCTTAGTTTTTACGTAGTCAAGTAGATTCTTTTTTCATAAGTGTATCTATTAATCTTATTTGTTCCATATCTTTTCTCCAATATTCTAAGTATTCGTAGTTTATCATTTTATCCTATAGTAGTTGTAATACTGCAAATTTCATTGTAATAATTTACTCTAATTGTACTATATCTAATTTTAAATTCTAGGTTATTTATTTCGTTAATTATCATGTCTTTTTCTTCTATGAATAATTCTATGTCTAAATCATAATCTAAACTATCTTTTAATTCTAGTTTTTCCAAGGTTTAATCTATCCAAATTAATCTTTCTTTTAATTGTTTTCTTTCTCTTCTAAGCTGGTTTCTATAATTAATTTCTTCGTATAGCCAACTTTGTTTTTCTCTAACTCTTCTTATATAGTCTAACATTTTTAATCTGTATAATATCCATCTAAATAATAACTATCTAAATATGAGCAGTAGCTTTCATTATATAAGTGTAAGTTTTCTATAGAACTTAATAACTTTTCATCTTCATCCTTAAAATTCCATATCTTTTCCCATATTATTTTCTTTACGTCTATGATTTCTATATCTCTAAGTATATATAAAACAAGTATTTTAAGATTATCTGTCATTTAGGCTTAATTAAATGCTTTTTCATAATATTATTTAGTTATTTGTTTTAATCTTATTAATTCTTCTATATTTTCATTAAGATATTCTATGTACTTTATATTTTTAGTTCTCATATATTCTTCTAAATTTGTTTTCATTAGTTTTTCATTAATTGTATATTTTTCATATCCATTTTCCAATATTCGTAATTTATCATGGTTGATGCGTAGGTTTGGCATGTAGGTATATGTAGGAGTAGGTAGGTAAGTGTGGTATGTAATTTATTCTAGTCATAATATATTTATCAAATATTTTTTCCCATATGATCTTTCTTATATCTACTATTTCTATATCCATAAGTACATATAAAACAAGTATCTTAAATTTATCTATCATTTCATCGGATAAGTAGGTAATCATTCTTTTTCATATGATGCTATTTCAAAATATTCCTTTCAACCATATACATAACAAAATATGATCATCTTAGATCACTATATACTAGATTATTCTTAAATAACATGTTCTTTAGTCACTATTAGCATGGTAATCTGGATACTTTTTCCCTAAACAATGCCTCTACTCTGGTTACTCCCCTATCACAGCTTCTTTGCCTCGCTGGTTTCACCTTTAGGATGGCATAGTTCTTAGAAATTTTTCTCCTTTTCCACTTTCCTAATAAACTTCTTAACATGCTATTCTTCAAATAATTCAACTATAAAGTAACTAACATGAGCTTATTTTATTATATCATGATTGTTAGGAATTTATGAATTTAGCTATTCATAATTATAAATGAAAATACCTACTCGAGTAGATTTGATAAATCTGTACTTTGCTTATCCATAGCTTTTCCTTAGAAATATATCTTTTTTATTAAATATTCAAACTTTTATGGGTACAAGAGAGAAGCTTTCTTTCAACACATGAAAGTCTTGCCTTTAGATTACCGTATGACTTACATATTTATAATCCTAAAAGATGAAAAACACTATTCCTAACTTTACATCTGTCAAAAAAGTAAAAGACTAATAATTGTCCTATCTTTACATTTGTCAAAAAAGTAAAAAGCAAATAATGGCAAGTGCCAAAAAACTATTAAATGATACAAGAAAAGTCAAAAAGGCTAGTCTATAAATAGTAAATGCTATTAAATGTTTACATCGTATTTCATATTCCACAAAGTTATCTTTTTCCTCCATATGTCATTTTCATATTTCAATGTTTTGTCTTCTTTCTTTTATTATTTCTTCATCGGTCAATGTTGCTTTATATCTTTTGTCGTTCATCTCCTAGCTGGCGTTCTTATCTTCTTGGTTGATTTTTTCTTTTATTCTAGCTGGACTTTTGGAATCACGTTATTTTCTCCATTGCATTTGGAGCATAGGTGGTCTGGATATTTGTGTCCTATCATTTTGCAATATCTTGTTAATAATTCTTCTGAAATAAATCCCTTCTTAATTGCTCTTGCAGTTGGTTGTTTTTCTAGATTGAGTAGTGTCAAAATTCATTGTCTAGCTTCTTCTATATCTGACTGTCGTAGCTCCCTTGAATTTGAATAAATCATTTGATGATCTCTTGAAAAATAACTCTATATTGGGTTCCCATTTAGTCAGTTATTTGCTAATTCTTGAACAGTTGAAGATATTCTAATAATTCGTTTATTTGTATAAAAATCAGGTATCTCAACTTTAGGTATCTCTGGCTGTTGAACGATATCTTTCGGTATAATCATATCTCTGGTTAATCCTATTCTTACAACTTGTAACTGGTTTAATTTCGTCATATAATATCTCTGCTGGTGTGGTATAAAACTTTATAAAAAATAGATTTTCTTTGGTTATTTTCTTATAGGTAGCGAGTGCTCTATATAATTCTAGTATAGCTATTAGTTCATCTCCTTCTTGGGTATATACGATATTTAATAATCCATAACTGAAACAAGTTTTAACTAAGCTTGGTTTGGTTTTCGATAGTGCGATTAACTTGTTGTAACCTTGTAATTTTTGGGTTATATAGTTTGTGTTTGGTTCTTGGATATTTGTAGCTCTGGGTTCAAGGTTTAGATAAGTCTTTATTTTGTGGATATTTTCTATGTATGCTCGAGTTATATGGTTATAGGCTTTTCTATCTTGGTTTAAACTTTCTCAATATACGGTAGTTTGTGGGGGTATAAACAAGGGGTATTTTTATGTTTTTGGTATAAATGGTTTTTCAAATATCTTGTTCATGTTCATGTTCTGATATATTTGTCCACTAACTCCTTTGCTTGTACCTGCAATTGTAGATTGATGAACGTTATGGGTTTTATGGAGTGTCCCAATGTCTCCTTTTAGCTCTGGAATTTTATTGTCTTCCGATCGACATAGCTCTGCACACTGCTGAGTTATCTGAGTCATAGCTACAGACTTCATTTTAACTTTATTAGTCTTTAGCTTTTCTATTTCCTTACCCATACTGTCCACTTTTCTATTTCCTTACCCATACTGTCCACTTTCACTGAAAGTGTAGTGTAGTTAGAGTTTTGAGTATCTTTTCTAAAGCATCATCTTCTATTATATCAGTCTGTGTAGCTTTGTCTTGATATGTAATCTGCAATAACATTCTTGTTAGTTTTGATTACCTCAATTGTAAATGTAAAATTTAATATGTTTAATACTAGTCTCCGAATTTCCTTTGTTGTAACTAAATTTTGTATTTTCTTTGTTAACCACCAATGTACCTGCGTATTATCTGTTCG
This sequence comes from Capsicum baccatum var. pendulum, assembly GCA_030864225.1. Taxonomy (NCBI): domain Eukaryota; kingdom Viridiplantae; phylum Streptophyta; class Magnoliopsida; order Solanales; family Solanaceae; genus Capsicum; species Capsicum baccatum. The sequence goes on along the minus strand of CM061560.1, from coordinate 89,331,267 downwards.
TACAATACACTTGTTATATACAATAATGGCTTAAATGCTAATAAACATTTATATAATGAGCATAATTCTTTTCTATTTATCTCCTATTTTATTTCTGTTTCATTAAACATTCCTGAGTAGTATCTACAATGGTGTTCTAATTTTTCTTCTTCATATCTATATTTAAGTACTCCTCCATAATTATATTCACTTGCGTCTGCTTCTACTATATATGTAAAAATTTTATTTTCATCTGGAAATTGTAATTTTGGTAACTCCTTACAAAGTATTTTTATTTTCTGAACTTGTTGTTTATCTTCTTCGTTGTAATTATACTCTACATTCTTTTTAAATTTTTTCTGTAATGGCTTTAGGTTTTCTGCTAATTTTGGTATACATTCTTTTACTTGGTTTACAAATCCTAAAAATGATTGTAATTTCTTTTTTGTATCTAATTCTTCTTTTGAATTTATTATTGTTTTATACTATATGTTGTTGCATTTTTACTCCACTTTTATCTATTTGTATTCCTAAAAACTCTATCTGATTTTTCATAATTTCATCTTTCTTTTCACTTAAACTTATTCCTGAATTTTCTATTATACCTGCAAATTGTTCTAGTAATTTTAAATGTTTCTCTTTAGTTTTTGTATATAATAGTATATCATCTATGTATACTATACAATTAGGTAGTTGTTTAAAATAACTATCCATAAAGTGTTGATATCTACCTGGTGCATTTTTATATCCAAATAGTAACACATTCCATTTATAAAATCCTTGTGGTATTATAAATGCAATTAATTTTTTAGATTCTTCTTCTAGCTTTAAATTGTAAAATCCTAATTTACAATCGAACTTACTAAAATAATTATATCCTTTTATCTGTATTATTTTTAATATCTTATTTGGTATTGGATAATTATATGTCATAGTTTTTGCATTTAGGTTTCTATAATCAATAACCATTCTACTTTTTCCTCTTTTTTGTTCACTATGTTTATTTACTATAAATGCTGGACTATTGCGTTTACTATTACTTTTTTGTATGTATTATTTTTCTAATAATTCATCTATATGCATTTTAAATTCTTTTAAATCATCAAAGTTATATGTTAATGGTTTTTGGGTTATTATACTATTTTTATCTATTAGCTCAATTTTTACAGTAGTTTTATGTTTTTCCCATCCTTTTAGTGGATCTTCACTGTATAATTGTCTTAATTTTTTCTTTATTATTTCTACCTTATCTATTGAAAATATAGTTATTTCTTCATTATTTATTGAAAATATAACTAGTTCTATTGTGTCTTCAGTATTTTTTATATTTTTTAAGTTTTGTGTGATTTTTTCACTTCCTTTGATCCAATCAGTTTTCTTTCTTATTTTATTAATAACTCTTTTTGCTCTTACCTTTTGTTTACATGGGGTTGTAAACCACTAGTGTGTTCTAGTTGTTATATGTGGGTATAGTTTATCTAAAAATGGCATTCCTAAAAGCATATCTTTTGATGTTAGTTCATAATTATAGATCTCTTCTATTGTTAATATCTTATCACATACGTGTATTTTTACATTGGCAGCTTTATAGGTAATTAAGCTTCCTTCATTATTAAATTCTTTGACTACTTTTGGTGTTTTAAGCTTATCTCATTTGTCTTCTGGTAATCAATTATATCTACATAAGTTGACTTCTGCTCCTGTATCTATCATTGGTGTATAATATCTATTATAATATTCTTCTACTATTATTTTTATAAGTACATATATTTTCATATCATGTCAAAGCTCTTTTTATCAATAATTTTTCTCTATTATAGGTTATGGTTATTTGTGATTGTTCTATATTGTAGGGTTTTACTTATTCTAACCATTTTATTCCTAATATTATGTCTGTTTTTTGCATATCTTCCTTTATTTTAAATTCTATTTTTATTTTTCTAACTCCTATTATTATTTCCTTTTCTGCTGTATCTTTAGCAGTTATTAAACTTCTTGGTAGATCTGAATATATATTACTATTAGATTTTATTTCTTCATTTTTCACTAGATATTTTGCTATATAATTTTCTTTTTGTCCTGTATTTAGAAGTATTAAATATTCTTTTTCATTTATTGTTCCCGTTATATAATATTGAGTTAAATTAACTGTTGAAGTTATTTCATAATTTGTTCTTTTCGATGATCCTGATGATTTTGGTTTTTCGAAAGCTATTCTTTTTGTTGTACTTATTCTATCATTTATTATTTCTAAATCTTCTTCTATATCCATGTCTTTGTAATTATATTCATTGTTATCAATTATTTTTACAAATTGTTCAAAAGGACTTTCTATTGGTATTTTATTAATTTTATTTTTTGTTTTGTTGTTAATACATATAGGTTTTTACATCTTGCTGTAAATATTTAACTTCCTGGGGATAGTTCTATTCTTGATATTTTTCAATATAATACTAATGATTTATCTATGTTTTTATCTGTTATTGCCACTGAATAATTCACACTTATTATAAATTTAAATTTTTTGTATATTAAATTTTCCTCTTATGACAGTTATTATACTTTTTTCTATAGGTTTTATAATTCTATCATCTGCTAAATATAATTCTATTGGTGTATCTATTGCTTCTCTAAAACATGCTTTTATTAATATCTCTGTTCCTCTAAGGTGTACGTATTTTATTGGATCTTTACTTTTTATATCGTTTATTTCTTTATTAATTATTTTTTTTGTTACTAGTGGTATACTAACTCTACCTTTTGCATATCTACAGTCTATTACATGTTCTTTTTGGCTTACTACATAGTATTCTTCTTTTCGTCTACTAAATATGTTTTTTATTGTTGGTATTTTAAATATTTCTAATTCTTTTCCTTTTATTTTGTCAAATATATTATTATCAAATATTATTTTCTAATCTATTCCTTCTTCAATTAAATATTCTTCCTTTGTTATTATTTTTATATATTCTCCAGTCATTTGATTCATCAAATTCACTATCTATTTCATTATCTGTTTCATCTTCTAAAATTTCATATATACTATCTTCACTTTCTAATTTGTAATCTATATAATCTATTTGCATATATTCTCCATTTTCTATCTTTATTTCTGATATTTGTTTCTTTTTTGAGTCTTTAGGCAATTTACAATCTCTAGCTAAATGTCCTAGTTTTTAACAATTATAACAAGTACATTCTTTTATAGATTTATTTCTCCTATATGGTCTTTTATATTTATAATTTTTTACATAATATCTTTTTCTTGGTTTTCTTATACTTATATTTTGATTTTTTGTATTTCTTATATTCCTTATGTCTTTTTCTTTTCTTATAATATTTTTCTTCACATCCAAATTGAGGTGTTATTTTATCTTTGCAATATGCTAAATTTTTTATTATTGTTTTTTTCATTTTCATTTCTTCTTTGTATTTTTCACATAAATTTCTATACCATTATTGTAGAAATTTTATTCTTGTTCCTAGAGTATCTACTATGTTTGCTTCATCCCAACTCTTTATTATTTTTAAACTAAATGGTTCAGATAATTTACTAAAATATAATCTTCTAACTTCTTTACTTTCTTCTGTATTATATGCTTCCTTATAATAATATTATTTAAATGCGCACGTATATTCATCTATATAGCACATATTACATATTGCTAGTTTTAACATTAAATTCCTATTTGTATCTTTTTCTTTGTTTTGTGCTTCTTCTTCTTCTTTTGTCATACTGCTAAATTCATCTCTTATAGTCATTTCATATTTTTTCAATATGTCTATAGGTGTTAGTTTAGTTACTGTTGTTCCTTCTATTTTTTTTTATCATTCCTTAATACCTTTTTACTATCTTCAGTTAAATTTAAAAACTATAATTTTGTTGTTCCTATTAGTGTTCTTTCTATATATTCTGGTGTATCTATTGCATTTATACCATTGTCTAATAATTATTTTGTTATATATCCTATCCATAATTGTATCATTTTATCTACATCTATTACACAATCTAGGTCTAAGAAGTTATAATTTTTATTAATTATTTATTTTGGTGTCCATTTGTTATATTCATCCCTTAGGTTATATTTTTTAAACTTATTTTTATAATAATATGTAAGTTTTCTTATTTCGAATGTACTAGGTATTACTTTTTCATCGTCCTTTTTATCAAGAGTGTTTATTTTCGTGTTTGTATTTTCTAAGTTTTCTTTATTAATTATTTATTGTTTTTCATTAATTCCTAGCTTTTCTATATTTGTTAAGATTTCTGTATATGTTTCACTATCTTCCGAATCATAATTATTTGTTTCTTCAGCATCTATTGTATTTATTTATATTTCGTTAGTTTCTAATTCTTTATTTTCTAATTTTTTCTTAAATTGATTTATCTCAATTAATAATTTTTATTCTTTATCCTTTTCTTCTTTTTCTTTCTATTTTTTTTCATACAGCCCTTTTAGTATTTGTAGTTCTTTTTCTAATTCAACAATTCTATTATTTTTAGTTTCTTCTATTTTTCGTATTTCTTTTGTAGTCTGTTGTTTTATTTTATCTATTTCTTTTTGCCTATATATTTCTTCATTTTTTTTGTTATTCTTACAATAGCTGTTAATTTATCTTCTAGTTTTAATTCTTCTTTTTTTAACATTAAATATAAATGTTCACCTATTTTCTTATATCTTTTTTTTTACAATTAGAAAATACTATCCTTATTTTTAATCCTTCGTGATTTTCATATGTTTTTTCATTTATTATAAATTCTTCTTTGTTCATTTTATCTACTTGATAGTGTATAGATCATGTTGATATATGTATTCTAAATTATCTATTTGTGATTCTAAATATGATATTTCTTCCTTTTGTGCTTTTATTGATTTTTGGCATACTCCAACAATCATGTTATATTGTAGTCTTTCTTTTCTTATTTTTAATTCTTTTCGTTTTTCAGATATTATTTGTTTTAGTTCTTTGTATTTTTGTGATTTTGTTATGTTATTCATCTGTACAATATTTATAATATTTTAGTGGATACCGAAATCTGATTTTATCATAATTAGGTGGTATGTATCTCATTCTTCTAGATTTTAAATAAATTTTTAATTTTGCCTAATTGCTAGATATTAAGGTAATTAAGTAAGCTAATCTATGTGGGTTTTCTTTTGTTTTATTTAACTTCTTATATTCTGGGTAGTAACTAGTTAAAATTCTTTTAATGTTTCTAAAAACTTGTGTATTTTTAAACAGTCTTCTCATATTTAACAAATAAATAACAACATAGTTAACAAGATAACTTAATTAATAATAGTCTCATGATAAACAATTAACATCTCTAACATTTCTCATAATTAACACATATCTATTTGTACATTTTTTAAATAAAATGGCTCTGATACCAATTGTAGCGGGTGCGGATAACTTGGGTAACTTGCGTGGATAAGTTGTATTTGATAGCTAGTAGATAACTAGTACTTACTAGTTCTATCATGTTAATTGAAATGCTATGTCATAGCATTCCTTGATTATTTGTTTTAACCTTATTAATTCTTCTATATTATTTTTAAGGTATACTATATGTTTCATATTCTTAGTTTTTATATAGTCAAGTAGATTCTTTTCACAAGTGTTTCTATTAATCTTATTTGCTCCATATCTTGTCTCCAATATTGTAAGTATTCGTAGTTTATCATTTTATCATATAATAGTTGTAATACTGCAAATTTTTTTGTAATAATTTACTCTAATTGTACTATATCTGATATTAAATTCTAGGTTATTTATTTCGTTAATTATCCTATCTTTTTTTTCTATTAATAATTCTATGTCTAAATCATAATCTAAACTATCTTTTAATTCTAGTTGTTCCAAAGTTTTATCTATCCAAATTAATTTCTTTTAATTGTTTTCTTCCTCTTCTAAGCTGGTTTCTATAATTAATTTCTTCGTATATCCAATTTTATTTTTCTCTAACTCTTCTTATAGCTTAGAGGAACCCCCAAATATCTAAATAGTAATTGCCTGCAGTCTATCTAATATAACATTTTGTGTTGCAAGATCCACTTCCCTAAAATATATAAAGCATTATTATTGTTTTTTATTTGTCCAAAGACAGCAGAGTACACTTTGTCGAAGATAACCCATCGCCTTGGTACCCAAATAAAATTTTCTAATAGTTAAAAAATCGAGATCTCCTCTGCTAAATAACCAAAGGTCATCAACAAAACCCAATTGCACTGTATTAAGTTTAGCACACTTGAAATGATGGTTAAAATTCCGGATCATTCTTCAGTGTTTGAGTAGTCTTGAGTATAAAGAGATTGTTTAATAAAGGAAAAAGGAAAAACAAGTAGAGAAACTAGGCAACAACAAAAAAAGAGATTGTTGAATAAAATTAAATGGAACAATGGTATGAAAAAAAGAAAATTCTACAGTGACATAAAATATTATTTAAATTATAAATTAAACACAATATTTAATAGATAATTTTAAGAAATATGATATTACAAAATATCAGCGGTGAAACAAAATTATTATTGTTAAAGAAGTTAGTGATTTTTAAAAGGAGACATTAAACTCAGTTTTATCAATTTTTCATTGGTTGAATGTGAAATAAGAGAGTGCGATGCGCGTAAAACATGCGAGTGGGTAATTTATAGTCAAAGACTCAAAAGACAGATAAGTGAAATAGGACTTTTGTTCTATCTTTTTAATTATAGTAATTATAATTTTAATATATTATAATGTGTTTAGAAAATAAATTGGACTCTTGTGGGGACTGAAAGGTACCTTGAATCTGGACAAAAGTGATTGGATCATTAAATTAAGGACAAAATTGAGAAATGATATATTTATCCCCTTAATTATGAGTTTCATAACAACAGTTTTATAATTATTAATATAACAAGTTGTATTTTATATTTTTATAAAATATTGCTATAAAAATATAAATATATATAATTTTTACTGTCTTTGTAATCGATATATATTTTATATATGTTACTTTATATATTTTTTCCTTAAATTGATTAGGGAATCTAACAAGTGACTATTTCAAATAAGTAGATGCAAAAATGAAATCCAACATCTAAACAAAATTAATTTAGGGCCGCCGCCACTCTCTCTTCTTCATTTTTTCTTTTTCCTTCTTTTTTTGCTAGCAAAAAATTTTATTGAGTTATTGTCCATAGTCACTCAATTTATGGTTATTACTTTCCACAGTAATTAAGAAATTATAATTTAAATGATAAAATTTTATTATGAAATAGTAAATGTTCACATTTAATATATAATATTAATTATAGGGGTAAAAGAAAAAAATAAATAATTCTATTATTATTTAGTAAGTGATCAATTAATACGAGACATTTATTTTTAGTAAGATGATCAATTAAAATGAAATGGAGGAAGTCATTATTTGAATTTTCATCATGCTTGATACTCATATTGAAATATGATTAATTTAGATATATCTGGTAAAGCTTGTTCAAGAAAAACTCTCTACCAAAAAATATTTATAAACAAGACTTGAAATTGAGACCTCTAGTTAAGAGAGGTACAATCTTATCTGGTGCACCACATCCTTTGTTGGTAAGGTAAGAAATTTTAGCGTAACTTTTTTTGTACAAGATTTTGAACATAATTTTCTATAACTTTCTGAAAAATCACCACTATCAGATTGGAACTTTGTTTTTTTTGATAATAGAAAGTTGCTCAAATGGTAAGTATTCTCACTTTCGAGTCGAAAATTATGAATTCAAATCATCAATAGAAAAAAAATGAGAGCTCCTAAAAATGGGTAAAAAACTTCGTTTTTTTCCATCAAAAGTCCATTTAAGCAAAGGGATTATATATAGATAGAACAAAGAGAGATTAGGAAAAATTCATATACTTTGTCTCAAAGAATATTAAAAGTTTCTTGTGCGTCCTCCATAATCTTGTTCCAAAGCATATTAAAAAGTTTTATAACGAATAAAGTATGCACGGTCTACAAAAAAGGCCAATAAAAGAGCAAATAATTTTTCTTAATTCTATAAAAGGAGAGAATAAATAAGTATTTAAGTAAATACTACAAACTACACATTTTTGACTTTGACGACATCACTTAGATCAGCAAACATAAACAACATCGAATATTTTAATCCTAATTAAGGAGTGGGGACCGAATAATTTGTTTTGGGGTCATTTTATATAAGAAAAAATGATTGATGGTCCTTTCCGTGATTGAAGAATCAAAATAAGAAAAAAACATTACGCTCTAGTTGAGAAAAACCGATTGTTGAAAAAGCACAAAAGTCATAAAAAAACAGCATCTAGCAATAGTCGTATTTGATCGCTATTCTATGTAAATTCATCGTTAAAAAAAAAACGATAAATTTATGTTTGTCGCTATATTACTCGTTGCTAATCTCTTAGCAATGAAAAAATAATTTTCATTGCAAAATTGTGACCGCTTAGCGACGAAGTTTATCGATTGTTGATGTTACCGATGAAATATTCTGTTGCTATACTGTTGCTATTTCCAAAATTCATTTTCATCGTGGCTAAATTTACGACAGAACATTTTGCCGCTGATCCGTGTGTCACATCCCTTTTTGCACGCGTACTCCAAAAAATGGAGTATTTTTAAGTTCGAAAGGGTTTCATTATTTTAGTGACAAAAAAATAAAAATTTGTCTCGAAAAAGGATTATTTGCATTTTTATTCAGAGTCGCCACTTGGCATAATCTGGTGTGCCAAGTCACCTTTGGAAAATCCTTTTCGAAAATTATTTGACTCTTAAACCGGTTTGCGATCAGAGATTCCGGCTAAGGAATTCTGTTGATCGAGGGGAAGGTGTTAGGCACCCCTCGATCCCGTGGTTCGACCACGGTCGCTTGGTGAATCGTATCGACTATTTTGGCATTATGAAATGTATAAATCACACAAAAGAACACAAAATAACAAAATAAGATAGTCCAAAAACGTAAAAATCCAGTCCAATTATACCGTCCGAAAAATAGAAAAATACCAAAATATAAATCCTAGTCTAAAACTAAATCTAAGCTCCAATGCCCTACCCGACGTCGCGGGCCTTCATCACGATCATTTTTTTTTTGCAAACATGATACGACGGGGCATTCCCCGGTAAATAAATACAAGTAATCTCGGGGCATTCCCCGGCTAAATAAATACATCTAAATTAGATGCAGCAAACTACAAAGAAACATTCACATGCATATTCCAACATCCAACAAAACACTTGTTCTTAAATTTTGCCTACCCGGCCTGCGTTTGCCTATGCGTCCTCGACTAAAAAAACATAATTCCATCATGATTCATACCAACAATAAATCAAATTAAACCGAATCTATCTTTTGTCAATTTTTTTTCACTTCCATCCCGACTTTTTTTTTATCTATCCATTAGAACATGATCAAATTTATGCCTTAATCTACCAAAACCAAACAACCAAGCATCACAATCATAACATCAACATAAATAAAAATTCAACAAAAACCATAATCACAACTAATTCAATATGCCAAGATAAATAAAAGAGAGCGGGTTAAAGAAATGGACCTCACTGACACTTGCTTTTGTCGATAATAAAGAAATCCGAAGACCAAATTCTATCGGAGAACCTCACGACGAACAACCAACTCGGTATTAAAATAATAAACCGAACAGATCCAAAACGTAGATCGGGATCCGAGGAGTTCCGTTGATGGAAAAACGGGCGGAGATCTAGCGGTTGGACCGAGGTCGGCCGGTTCGCCGGCTGTGTCGTCGGACGGTGAGCCGCGGCTGATTGCGGCGGCTGGCGGCAGTTTAGCTAGCCGGATCTGGTCGGACGGCGGCGGATCTGGCCGGAAATAGCGTCGGTCGGATTTTCTCTTTTTTTTTTTAGTTTAGGGAGAGAGATGAGATAGAGAGTAGGAAAATATAATGGTGTTGTGGTGGTCCGATCGCCGGCCGGCGGCGAAGCGGTGGTGGAAGTTCAAAAATTTTTAAGAGAGGAAGAGAGAGTGAGTTTGTTGAGAGAGAGTCTTGAGAGAAGAGAGGTAGAGAGATTTTCTTTCTTTTTTTTTGGTTTCTTGTTCCTGTTATGTGTTGTTTGTGTGTGTTGTTTAAGAATGGAAGAAGATGATTAATGGAGTGTGTTGTTTTATAGAGATAAGAATAAGAGAGTGGGGGGTGGGGTAAATGTGGGGTAGTGGGTAGTGGTGAGTGTGATGATGATGTTGGGAGTGGGTGGTTGGGTAGTGGTGAGTGGGTGGAAGAATATAATGATGATGTTTTTTTTATTTTTTGTTAAAAAAAGTATGTGGTTTGTTAGGTGGATGTTTAGAGAGTAGTTTGATTAGGTGGGGTAGGTGGGGTAGCAGGAAAAGGTAAAAATGAGTAGAAATTAATATTTGGGCGGACAGAATTACGTGTCTACAGCATGCCCCCTTTGAATGTAAACACGCAGTGTTTTCAGACAAAGAAGTAGACAACGAAACAGAATTTTGTCCCGGCCATTATTCAAAGAAGAAACAGAAGAAAGGGCTATACCGAGTTGGAGAGTCCAGTGAGGTTCCGTCGAGGTTTCGGTCCGCGGCTTTGTTATTACATCAAAAATGAAAATTAAAAGCTAAAACATAAAGGAAATTACAAAAATCCTATCTATACAGCTTTTGTTGGCTCTTGACTCGACTTTTATCACCCTATTCTTCGGGCGGATTCTTGACTTGCAATTTCTTCCAACTTGTTGTTTGACTTTCGTTTCTTCACCCTGTTCTTCAGGCGGGCTCCTGACTTGTTATTTCATCACCCTGTTTTTCAGGCGGGCTCCTGACTTGTTATTTCATCACCCTGTTCTCCAGGCGGGCTCCTGACTTGAAATTACATCAAAACTAAAAAAAGAAATTATCCCCAAACGAATATTATTATAAAGAGAAATTTCGTTTATTTGCCAGAAAAGTAAAGTTTCAAAAAAAGATATTGATTTTTTTTTCCAGTTTATCATCAGAAGACTTTTGAGAAAATCACACCATACCTACTTGTATGTTGCAATGATGAATCAAGATTCTGACTAAGAAATGCATCTCCTAAGAGTAAAATTAAATAACCAAGACTAGGAAGTGCATCTCCTAAGAATTAAAGTGAGGGATTCTAAGTAGAAAGTGCGTCTTCTAGAGATACAAGTTTAAGTTAAAAGTGTGTCACCTAAAAAATGAAAACTAGCAAGGAAGTGTGTCTCCTAAGAATTAAGTGCAACAACTCGACTAGAACGTGCATCTTCTAGGAGTCAAGATTTACGTTAGGAAGTGCATCACCTAAAAAGCAAAATTCAAATTACCCAATGAAGGAAGTGCATCTCCTTGCCAATGTTGCTTGAAAGATCAAAACAAAGAAGTGCGTTTCCTTACCAATGTCACTTGAATTACCAAAACAAGGAAGTGCGTCTCCTTACCAATGCCGCTTGAATTACTCAAATAAGGAAGTGCGTCTCCTTACAAATGTTGCTTGAATTATCAAAACAAGGAAGTGCGTTTCCTTACCAATGCTGCTTGAATTATCAAAATAAGGAAGTGTGTTTCCTCACAAATGTCTCTTGAATTGCTCAACTAAGGAAGTGGGTCTCCTTATAAATGTTGCTGGGATTACCCGAATAAGGAAGTGTGTCTCCTTACGAATGTTACTGGGATTACCCGAATAAGGAAGTGCGTCTCCTTACATGTGTTGCTGGGATTACCCGAATAAGGAAGGGCGCCTCCTTACAAATGTTGCTGGGATTACCCAAATGAAGAAGTAAAATCACTGAACAGAAAAATAAAATCCCATTTGCAGGAGGGTCCTGAATAGAAAGTAAAATCCCATTTTGCAGGAGAGTCCTGAACAGAAAGTAAAATCCCATTTTGCAGGAGGGTCCTGAACAGAAAATAAAATCCCATTTTGCAGGAGGGTCCTGAACAGAAAGTAAAATCCCATTTTGCAGGAGGGTCCTGAACAGAAAGTAAAATCCCATTTTGCAGGAGGGTCCTGAACAGAAAGTAAAATCCCATTTTGCAGGAGGGTCCTGAACAGAAAGTAAAATCCCATTTTGCAGGAGGGTCCTGAACAGAAAATAAAATCCCATTTTGCAGGAGGGTCCTGAACAGAAAGTAAAATCCCATTCTTCGGGAGGGTCCTGAACATAAAATAAAATCCCATTCTTCAGGAGAGTCCTGAACATAAAATAAAGTCCCATTCTTCAGGAGGGTCCTGAACATAAAATAAAGTCCCATTCTTCAGGAGGGTCCTGAACATAAAATAAAATCCCATTCTTCAGGAGGGTCCTGAACATAAAATAAAGTCCCATTCTTCAGGAGGGTCCTGAACATAAAATAAAGTCCCATTCTTCAGGAGGGTCCTGAACATAAAATAAAATCCCATTCTTCAGGAGGGTCCTGAACATAAAAATAAAATCCCATTCTTCAGGAGGGTCCTGAACATAAAAATAAAATCCCATTCTTCAGGAGGGTCCTGAACATAAAATAAAATCCCATTCTTCAGAAGGGTCCTGAACATAAAATAAAATCCCATTCTTCAGGACGGTCCTGAACATAAAAATAAAATCCCATTCTTCAGGAGGGTCCTGAACATAAAAATAAAATCCCATTCTTCAGGAGGGTCCTGAACATAAAATAAAATCCCATTCTTCAGGAGGGTCCTGAACATAAAATAAAATCCCATTCTTCAGGAGGGTCCTGAACATAAAATAAAGTCCCATTCTTCAGGAGGGTCCTGAACATAAAATAAAATCCCATTCTTCAGGAGGGTCCTGAACATAAAAATAAAATCCCATTCTTCAGGAGGGTCCTGAACATAAAATAAAGTCCCATTCTTCAGGAGGGTCCTGAACATAAAATAAAATCCCAGTCTTCAGGAGGGTCCTGAACATAAAATAAAATCCCATTCTTCAGGAGGGTCCTGAACATAAAAATAAAATCCCATTCTTCAGGAGGGTCCTGAACATAAAAATAAAATCCCATTCTTCAGGAGGGTCCTGAACATAAAATAAAATCCCATTCTTCAGGAGGGTCCTGAACATAAAAAATAAAATCCCATTCTTCAGGAGGGTCCTGAACATAAAATAAAATCCCATTCTTCAGGAGGGTCCTGAACATAAAAATAAAATCCCATTCTTCAGGAGGGTCCTGAACAGAAAAATAAAATCTCATTCTTCAGGAGGGTCCTGAACATAAAATAAAATCCCATTCTTCAGGAGGGTCCTGAACATAAAATAAAATCCCATTCTTCAGGAGGGTCCTGAACATAAAATAAAGTCCCATTCTTCAGGAGGGTCCTGAACATAAAATAAAATCCCATTCTTCAGGAGGGTCCTGAACATAAAAATAAAATCCCATTCTTCAGGAGGGTCCTGAACATAAAATAAAGTCCCATTCTTCAGGAGGGTCCTGAACATAAAATAAAATCCCATTCTTTAGGAGGGTCCTGAACATAAAAATAAAATCCCATTCTTCAGGAGGGTCCTGAACATAAAATAAAGTCCCATTCTTCAGGAGGGTCTTGAATATAAAATAAAATCCCATTCTTCAGGAGGGTCCTGAACATAAAAATAAAATCCCATTCTTCAAGAGGGTCCTGAACATAAAATAAAATCCCATTCTTCAGGAGGGTCCTGAATATAAAAATAAAATCCCATTCTTCAGGAGGGTCCTGAACATAAAAATAAAATCCCATTCTTCAAGAGGGTCCTGAACATAAAATAAAATCCCATTCTTCAGGAGGGTCCTGAACATAAAAATAAAATCCCATTCTTCAGGAGGGTCCTGAACATAAAAATAAAATCCCATTCTTCAGGAGGGTCCTGAACATAAAAATAAAATCCCATTTTGCAGGAGGGTCCTGAACAGAAAATAAAATCCCATGGATGTGCATCTCCAATGGTAGCTGAATTAAGTAAAACCAATTTGCCCCTGTTTCAAAAAAGAAAAATCTGTCAGTTAAAACTTAGTGGTGGTTTGCAGCATTTGGCTTTCCAAGCATTTGCTCTAGTGTTCATTCCCTTCATTTGGCTTCAAATTGCTGACGCTTGCCCCTGCTTTGTCGTGTCATTGACCTAAACTCAGATCATTAGGAGTGAATCCAAAATAACCACAGTATCTCTGCTTTGTCATGCTTCTCAGATAAATCCTTCAAACCTTGGTGTTTTATAAGTTCACAATTATGCCTCTTTCATATGCTGACTTTGTCTTGCATTGTGCAATTGCAGAAGTTGGTGGCCAGTTTTGATTTTCTTTTCTCACTTGTTTTGATATGGACTTGACTCAAAAACTAGAGAAAAATGACAATGACTTTTATTTGGACCACTGACTCCAGAAAACAAAATAAAAAGAAGAAAGAAAAGACAATGTTTGTCTCCATTTAAAATAAAGAAATGACAAATTTTCTAAAAATGACCATCAACTCTAATGATTATGCCATGCCTTTTGGATTAGGCTACCTGATCTTTCCATCCGACCTCTCTACCAATTATTGCTGAGTTAATGGCCTTGAAACTGAGTTATTTCCTTAGACCAATTGCATTCAGACCTCATTCGGCTAGTGATGTTTTGAAGGGTCTTTCCCTCAGCTCACCCTTGTCTTATGGTGTCTGGGAGTTTTTTTTTTTTTTTTTTAATGAGACTCTCTTATTCTCATTTCTCCCAACTCACAATCGTCTTATGGTGTCCGTGAGGGTTTTCACCAATAAGACTCTCTCATTTTTATTTCTCTCAACTCACCATTGTCTTACGGTGCCCGTGAGGTTTTTTACAAATGAGACTCTCTTATTCTCTTTTCTCCCAACTCACAATCGTCTCACTGTGCCCGTAAGGGTTTTCACCAATAAGACTCTCTCTTTTCTTTCTTTTCTTTTTTTTTTAATCTCTCTCAACTTACTATCGCCTTACGGTGCCCGTGAGGGTTTTCACTAATAAGACTCTCTCATTTTTATTTCTCTCTTGATTCCTTGGGCTGAGGAAGACAGGTAGTTCCCAAATACATCAGCATATCCCTTGCATGCTTGCCTTAACATCCCCAAAGATTGATCTGAAGGTCTTTTCTTTGGTTGTAACTTGGCTTTTGGATAGGGTTAGAAGAAAGGATGGCGTGAGGCCCAAACGACACTTGAAGTGGGTTAGGACTTACAACTTTTGGAATCGACTCAAACAACGAGGATTAACTCATGCCCCAGTTTCTTTTGACTGGGTGATTCTAAATTATTTATTTGGTTGGACCGAGCCCTTAGTAGGGCAGCCTACGTATCTCACCCCCGAGAGAGGAGAATCAGGTCATGCGTAGTTCTGGCAGCTTGACCTTCTTGCTTTGACCTGATTTTTCTTCTTTTTTTTTTAATTCGCTCTTTTCACTTCGCGATTCTTTTTTTTTTTCTAACTCTATTTTCTTGACAATCTTTTTTTTGGAAACATTTTTATCTCTTTTTTTTTTTTTTAAACTTTTGACTTTATCTTTTTTCTTGACACTATTCTTTGAACTATGCTTACTCTAAGTTGATTCCAAAAGAGGGGTATGAAAGAAAATAACACTAAGGCTCAAATGGGGTAAACAAAGGATGACACAGTGTTTGGATAGCAGAATGAAATGCCCTCATCATATCAATCCTTGAGAATGCAAGTATATAGCATGCAATGTGAAAGTACATGACCAATATCGCTTATGACATGTTTTACAACACTAACTTGCCTCGAACATGTTTTCACCTCTTTTTATATACCTGTCAAAGATACAACTCCACCTTTGTTATGCATCCCTCACATCGAGTGATTATGCTTCTGTGGAGCTGATTATCTTCTTGTTAACCTTGACATAGGGATCACACGTCCATCATTTGACCTAGTTGGGACTTGCCTTTCGATCGATGACCAAGTTGTTCTTGTGATTCTCAAAATAATTGCCTTAACTTGTCACCAAATGTCTCAGCACTCTATCTATTTTCTCATATGCTCTCTTTTTTCTAACTTTAACCCTCCGATTCAAATGTTCATGCTTAAACTGGATTTTAAGATCTGGCTGAAAATTCCACAGCATGTCATATCGCTAGAGTTAACACAAAATGTACTATGTAAAGAAAACAAACAAACAACACATATTTAAAACACAAAGAAAAATGGGACACTTCATTTAGTTGAAACAAAAGATAGAAGGATTTGAAAAGAAAAAAAAAGGACAAAACAAGATAGATCCCGAACTACAACCCTGAGATACTTCGGATAGCAGAAAATAAAATAAAACAAGCTACCAAACCTCTTCCTAGTAGGGAGAGGGGTGACTTCTCAATTGCTCAGCCCGACATCTTAGCCACTGGTTTGCATATCAGCATGACTAGAGCTTTCCTCACTGTCAATGTTCTGCACCATGATTGATTTATCTTGAATCATCTTTTCAATTTCTCTTTTCAGAGCACGACAATCTTCGATACTGTGACCCTGAACATCAAAATGATATACACATCGTACATTAGGATCAAAACTTCTTGAATGTGGGTCGGGAGTATATCCAAGGAGAGGGGTGATCATGTCCTGCTGTACCAATCTCTGAAATAACTTGCATTCGACTCTCCAATGGAGGTGAAGTGACAACAAACTAGGTATCCTTGTTGGCCATAACTTCCTCTATGACTTGGAGCAATATGAAGGACCAGCCAAAATGCCACAAACCAACCACAACAGTTTCTTTTTTTTTTTTTTTTTTTTTTTTAAAAAAGATCACCGAACCCAAGAAGGGCGCCTACGTATCTCACCCCCGAAAGGGGAGAATCAGGTGTGCGTAGTTCGTGAAGTCGTGCCAAAATGGCCAATTGAACTCTTTTCTTTTTTTTTTTTTTGAAACTTTAAGAAGAAAAGAAAATAACAAATTGTCAAAAAGAACTGACGAAAAACTTTTTTTTTTTGCATTTTTAGGCTTAACATCTTTATACAAAATGAAAGTTATGATTAACAAAGAAAAAAAATCTTTGAATTTTTTTTTTCATAGGAACATGAAACTTGAAACTATTAAAGAAAAATCTTTTTATAGTTTTCTTTTAGAAATGTATATGAAACACCTACTCTAAATGAAAAGTGAAGAGAATCTTTTTGAATTTTTAAACTTCTTTAAAAAATGAAATCTATGATTACCGAAAAAAAATATTTTTGAATTTTTTTTTTTTAATCTTGAATTTCATGCGAAAAATAAAACCTGAACCTGTTAAAGGGATTTTTGTTTTTTTTTGGTTTTTGTTTTATTTTAAAGGTGTATATGAAACACCTACTCTAAATAAAGAGTGAAGAAAATCTTTTTGGATTTTTGAAATAAGATCAACCAAAAATGAACCCTACGACTATCGAGGAAAATCTCTTTTTTTTTTTTTTCAAGATATGTATGAAACACTACTCTAAATAAAGAGCGAAGAAAAATCATTTTTTTTTTGATTTTTTTTTTTCAAAAAAAATAATAAATAAATAAATAAATAAGATCAACCAAAAATGATTTCTACGACTATTGAGGATTTTTTTTTCTTTTCAAGATATGCATGAAACGTCTACTTTAAATAAAGAGTGAAGAAAATATTTTTTTTTTGAATTTTTTTTTTTAAATAAGACCCCCGAACCAACAATAGGCTGCCTACGTATCTCACATCCCGAAAGAGGAGAATCAGGGGTGCGTAGTTCGTCCAGATTGGACAATTAACGATTAACTAATAAATTGATCCTAACTTAAGAGACACACTCAAAAACTATTTTTTTTTTAAACTAAACGCTTTAACCAAGACTGATACCACCAATTATACTGAAAAAAATCTTTTTGACATTTTTATTTTTGACAAATAAGTAAAAAAAAAACAAAACATGCAAAACTTTTTTTTTTTTTTGAACTCACGGATTTTACCAAACGTAAAAAAATATTTTTTCTTTTTTCTTTTTTTTTTTGAATTTCTGGATTGTGGAAAACAAAAGTCATAACGAATTCTAAAATAAACTACGACACTCCTCTTTTTTCGTTCTCATTTTTTTTTTCTTTTTCACTTTCGCCTACACACCTTACTCCTAACAAATTATTTTTTTTTTTTTAAATCAGTCCGTCAAATGATCACGTTACCCTTAAAAATGCAACAGTTAGCACGTAGAGATACTTTAAAGGTGAGTCTCCTACAAAGGACACAAGTGGGCCCCACTAGATCTCAATATGATGCACATAAGCATGACCTAAAGGCTGACCTACGTTGTGGTTTATTAACAAGGCTGTTCGGGGGAGCGTATGGTCGATAGTGGCTGCTTTGCTTTCCACCTACTCCATAACACCGACGGCTCCCCCCCTAAAATAAGGGTGACTCAACAAGAGGTTGTGTACAACACGTGTACTACAGACTTGTTGCAGAAAGAAGGCCGAGGGGTGGACTCATGATGACAGATATAAAGCGGTAACACATAGAATAAATAATATCAACAAAGAGCACGAAAAAGCACAAGAAGTGAAAATAACACAAACAATAACCACAAACAATGTTTACACACTCGTAATGCCAAACAAAGTCGATACGACTCCAAAAATAGCTCGAATTCTGAAAACTTTTTTTTTTCCCCAGCAGAGTCGCCAGAAGATGTCACATCCCTTTTTGCACGCGTACTCCAAAAAATGGAGTATTTTTAAGTTCGAAAGGGTTTCATTATTTTAGTGACAAAAAAATAAAATTTTGTCTCGAAAAAGGATTATTTGCATTTTTATTCAGAGTCGCCACTTGGCATAATCTGGTGTGCCAAGTCACCTTTGGAAAATCCTTTTCGAAAATTATTTGACTCTTAAACCGGTTTACGATCAGAGATTCCGGCTAAGGAATTCTGTTGATCGAGGGGAAGGTGTTAGGCACCCCTCGATCCCGTGGTTCGACCACGGTCGCTTGGTGAATCGTATCGACTATTTTGGCATTATGAAATGTATAAATCACACAAAAGAACACAAAATAACAAAATAAGACAGTCCAAAAACGTAAAAATCCAATCCAATTATACCGTCCGAAAAATAGAAAAATACGAAAATATAAATCCTAGTCTAAAACTAAATCTAAGCTCCAATGCCCTACCCGACGCCGCGGGCCTTCATCACGATCATTTTTTTTTTGCAAACATGATACGTCGGGGCATTCCCCGGTAAATAAATACAAGTAATCTCGGGGCATTCCCCGGCTAAATAAATACATCTAAATTAGATGCGGCAAACTACAAAGAAACATTCACATGCATATTCCAACATCCAACAAAACACTTGTTCTTAAATTTTGCCTACCCGGCCTGCGTTTGCCTATGCGTCCTCGACTAAAAAAACATAATTCCATCATGATTCATACCAACAATAAATCAAATTAAACCGAATCTATCTTTTGTCAATTTTTTTTTTCACTTCCATCCCGACTTTTTTTTTATCTATCCATTAGAACATGACCAAATTTATGCCTTAATCTACCAAAACCAAACAACCAAGCATCACAATCATAACATCCACATAAATAAAAATTCAACAAAAACCATAATCACAACTAATTCAATATGCCAAGATAAATAAAAGAGAGCGGGTTAAAGAAATGGACCTCACTGACACTTGCTTTTGTCGATAATAAAGAAATCCGAAGACCAAATTCGATCGGAGAACCTCACGACGAACAACCAACTCGGTATTAAAATAATAAACCGGACAGATCCAAAACGTAGATCGGGATCCGAGGAGTTCCGTTGATGGAAAAACGGGCGGAGATCTAGAGGTTGGACCGAGGTCGGCCGGTTCGCTGGCTGTGTCATCGGACGGTGAACCGCGGCTGATTGCGGCGGCTGGCGGCAGTTTAGCTAGCCGGATCTGGTCGGACGGCGGCGGATCTGGCCGGAAATAGCGTCGGTCGGATTTTCTCTTTTTTTTTTTAGTTTAGGGAGAGAGATGAGATAGAGAGTAGGAAAATATAATGGTGTTGTGGTGGTCCGATCGCCGGCCGGCGGCGAAGCGGTGGTGGAAGTTCAAAAATTTTTAAGAGAGGAAGAGAGAGTGAGTTTGTTGAGAGAGAGTCTTGAGAGAAGAGAGGTAGAGAGATTTTCTTTCTTTTTTTTTTGGTTTCTTGTTCTTGTTATGTGTTGTTTGTGTGTGTGTTGTTTAAGAATGGAAGAAGATGATTAATGGAGTGTGTTGTTTTATGGAGATAAGAATAAGAGAGTGGGGGGTGGGGTAAATGTGGGGTAGTGGGTAGTGGTGAGTGTGATGATGATGTTGGGAGTGGGTGGTTGGGTAGTGGTGAGTGGGTGGAAGAATATAATGATGATGTTTTTTTTATTTTTTGTTAAAAAAAGTATGTGGTTTGTTAGGTGGATGTTTAGAGAGTAGTTTGATTAGGTGGGGTAGGTGGGGTAGCAGGAAAAGGTAAAAATAAGTAGAAATTAATATTTGGGCGGACAAAATTACGTGTCTACACCGTGCAACATAGTTTGGTGATTGAGCAGCTGTTTTTAGCGATCAAATTTATATTTCACAATCCATCGCTAAAGTTTTTCAGTAGCAACGACAAAAATAGTCACTAATTTTTTGTTGCTAATAATTTTGTTAGAAAATTATTCAAACGTGTAAATTATTAAATGATTAAAATAATCAACATTCATATCAAATAATTACTTATATTAGAATGTTCAAAATACATAGATAGCAAAATGCATCACATAATTGTGTCCAAACATCCACAAGTTCAAGTATTTTATCAAAAATCAACTAATGTCAAACCCATATCCATCAAAATTAGTATT
Organism: Capsicum baccatum var. pendulum; assembly: GCA_030864225.1. Lineage (NCBI taxonomy): Eukaryota > Viridiplantae > Streptophyta > Magnoliopsida > Solanales > Solanaceae > Capsicum > Capsicum baccatum. Next base: position 89,310,508 of record CM061560.1, on the reverse strand, counting down.
TGTTACTATAAAATTATTTTGTAAATCCAATGAACAATTCCTAATATAACAGGGATATGATACACTCTTGTTGCCTTTTTTTTCCTTCTTTCTCAACATCAATAGGGGAATTATCTGGTCTTAGAGCATCTCTTTTTGAGGAAGTTGTAACAATCCTTGGAGGTGAGGCAACCATCTTTCGCTCTGGCAGGGTGAACCTGACATGAACTAATTTCCCGTTAATTTGTGCCTGCATTAACACCAACAGAACATATTAGTTATTCTCATTCACTATAAAAAAGATGTATTTTGCGAAGGTTTAATTGTGGGGGTCAGTATTAACCTTCACAAATATATCAACTTACGAGGATTTATATACCCATATTATTTTAATTACAATTGAGGCGGTTAAAATACCTGCTATCCTTAAAAAAATTGCGAATATTTGGGGTGGTTAAAACCCACGCTATCCTTAAAAAATTAACCCGCGAAATATTTTGGGGCGGTGAATAAACCCGTGTATATATCAAATCTTCCTCCTAATCTCAAAAGCCCTCATTTCTTCTTTTCTCTAAATCCCTAATCTTCCCTTTTTCCCTAAATTTCCTCTTTTCATTCTTTCAAAATCTGTTCCTTTTCTCTATATCCCTGAACGGACAGAACAAGCTCTTGATTTTAGAAGCAGATAATTAAAAAAAAATCATCTTGGCTGGCGTTTCTTGCGCAAGAAGTTGGGAGTGGGGTAATAATCATGTTGCTTTTCTTCTTGTTTATATTGAAAATAGACACTTGAATTTTGTGATTTTTATGTAAATTTGATGTGGGGTTTATCAAAGATGAATTTTTTTCACTTTTTTTTTTGGTGAATTTAAGATTAAACTAGACTTTGGGAGGAATTGATGTAGATGATTTGTATTTTTGATGATAGAATTTTCGAGTTTAATTCATGTTATAAAGTCAAATGTTTGCTAAAAGTTTGATTTTTTGGTAACTTATGGTAGAAATGGAAAATCTTGGACAACTCTAGAGGTGAAATAAAGTTTAGTTTTTACTTTAAGAATATGTTCCAAGAATGTTTCATTACCAAGTGCATTTTAGGGGTTTTCATAAAGAGAAATTACGGGACATTTGGTTCTTTTATATGTTTTCTAAAAATTTGGAGTAGTGGCACTGGTTAATTATACTTCTTGTAGGTTTGATTAGACGGTTAACTTGAAGCTACAAAATAGTTATAGTTAGGGTCAAATTCAATACCTCTTTTTTTGTGCTCCCCTTTCTCTCCTGAGGATCCAGCACAACCTTTGGATGTTTTGTTGACAATTTTTGTCTTTATTCGCAGTGTCAGATTTTTAAATTATTTCATAATCAATTATTGTGTAGATGTTGTTGTTCAATTATATATCTTCAAAGTTTATCAAAGGTTTTGATGTCAGTATTAGGGAGTACTCCTTTTGCGTGTTCTTCTGGGGTTTATGGTGTTTCCAATAAGCAGCTATGGAAGGGTGCTTTGTCATACTTTTGATTAATAGATGTGTTTCAGATTTTAGAACCATCAATTGCATGTCATTCAAAATATACAGTTACCCCATGCTAAATTTGTTGTTTAATTTGTGGAAATTCGAGGTTAAGTTTAGTTAATTTTATTAATTAATATTAACCACTATAATTAGTTTCAATAATTGCTAAATTAATTGGAGATATGCTTTGCTATTTTCATTAAGAATTTACGTTGGAGTGTGCATATTTTAGATGATGTACGCTTATCTGAATTTTGCTATTACGGATTCATAATTTGCTGTTTAATTTGAGGAAATTCGAGGTTACATTTAGCATAATTTTAATAAATTGAGTAATATTAATCAGTGTAATTAGTTTTAATAATTGCTAAATTAATTGAAAATATGTTTTGCCAGTTTCGTCAAGAATTTATGTTGGAGTGTGTATATTTTAGATGATGAATTCATTCATATTTGTTGTTTGTCATAGACAGTAAAGGATATATCCTTAATTAGTGTTGGAAGCCAAGTTTGGGGATATTGAAGCACACAAATTTTCCTCGTGCTTTGATGGTAGTATTCTAGAGAGTGTAAAACCTACAACTTCAAGGAGTGGAGAATCTACTTCCTGTAAGTTTTAATATTTCCTCTTGTCCTGTTATTTGGCACATTGATGCAAGTCATATAGAAGACTAGCTAACCACACCTTTGTACTCTCTCAGGACAACTGTTGAGAAGCTACTCACAGATAATCAAGCTGGTTAGGTAAATTTACATAAATTTTAGCTGAAATATTGAGGTATCAAATTGTTGTGCTTTATCATATGGTGTCTAGTTTTGGAGAAAGTAAGTTTTGATATTGATGGTGAAGATGATTTAATTACAAAAAATAGATTTAAAAATGAAATCTTTAATTGATGGGGTTATTGTTAATCTTCAGTTTGTGGAAAAGAATTTATTTATTTGATGCATTGTTGTAAAGATATTTTGAGGTAGCGGTAGTGTCTACGTACACTTTATCCTCGTCGGACACTGCTAGTGGGACTGGGTATTATTGTTGCGAATGTTGTAAAGATTGTTTGTTTTGCTGTTCATATTCTGTTTGGTGGTGAAAATGATTTAGGTACAAAAAGGGTGGGGGGGGGGGGAGAAATGGAATCTTTATTTGTTGGGGTTATTGTTAATCTTGAGTTTGTAGCAAAGAATTTATTTTTTTAAAGCATTGTTGTAAAGATTTTGTGAGGTAGCTACATTCTAAATTTATCCTCTGAAGAATGTATCATCGTTAAATTTGATGACGTTGCACCAATTGAAGAAACACAAGGCCTTCTTGCAGGTTTTTGTGGGATTTTAGCAACTGACAACACTATTTTTTCAATTGGCTTTGCCAAATGGAATGATTTACCTGAGTCATACTTTAACCGCTGCTTTGGTCAAATTATAAAGGTATAAACTCTATATATTTATAACTATATCGATAAATCATGTATACATACTTTTTATTGGCATGGCTATAGATAATCTAACCAATATTTCATTTCCAAAGCCTCGATTTTTTTTTGAAACAACCGAGTCAATTGCGCGACGGTATATCTATAATTCTATTTCAAAAAAGTAGGTTGCAAGGATGCTAAAGTTGTTGGATAAGACCTTTAACCCTCTTCAGAGCTGATCTGAACTTATGGCTAATGATCCAAATGGAATTTCACCGGATCAATGGACTTCTTATGTTGATTATCGTTTGGACAAGAAAATGTAGGTATATTCTTAAATCCTTCATTTGAAGCCGAACTTATTATTTGTATATTGAATTCAAGCATTTCTTTTCTAGAAAATGTGCAAGCAAAATGCTGAAAATCGGAAGAAACAAACTATTTCACACATTGGTGGCTCCAAATCTAATGCGAGAAGAAGAGCTAAAATAGTGAAATATATTTGTTCACCATATTTTACTTTAGTTTATTAAACATAAAACTATCATTAATTTGTTAAGTTAATATTGTTTGTAGATGGTTGAGACTAGACGTAAGCCTGGACGAGCAAAACTTTATCTTGCTACTCATTAGAAAGAAGATAGATCATATGTTAATAAAGCGGCAAATGAGATTTTTGTAAGTACCTCTATTGAGCAATTTCTATCGTTTCTCCTAGTTTTTTCTGTTTTAGTTACAAACTTATGGTGTATGGCAAAGTGAATTGTTCGTAGTTCAACCGCTAGTGAATTTAAAAAATGTGATTAAATATGGGTGGATTATGATCATTTCTTGCTACCTTGTGCAATTTGGTTTTACTAAAGGGACCCCTTTCTTCTTATCACGCACCTTTAGTTATATGAGTAGATAACTGATCCATATAGATTGTACGAAGACTGTTGGAAAGCTGTAATTTTTCTCTGTCGCCGAGAGCTATGGTGAAAGTGTGTGTTTGGGGTGGGGGTGGATTCAATTGTCTCTTAGTTGTTGGCTTGTGTGGGGATAGAGGGATTCAAGTGCCTCATTGTTTTTCTGCTCGTAATATCTTTCTTTCTCCTAAACCAAATCTGGAAAGTTGTAATAGAGTGGCTAGTGTGTCTGATAAGCTAGCATGCCTGGAAGTTGTAATATCTTTATGAGGCAACATGCCTCAGATAAGCTAGATCCTTTCACAGACTTATTTATTCTGATAGCTTTAGAACTTTTCTTTGAAACTGGGAGCTAAACAACTTTTGAACTTTTCTAACAGTACAAAATGTAAGTTTAAACAGATTCCATCTCTTGTTGGAGTTGTTCTTTTCCTTTTTTTTTTTTTCAGTTTTCAAGTTTGTTTCATCTCAGAATGACCTTCTTTTGCCTTTCATGAACTATATTCTTTCTTCACATCAAAAGTATAAAGATAAAACAAAAAGATTTTTAGTACTTTGTACATCAGTCTTTTTTACAGATCTGTAAAACTATCTATGCAGTATTGGATTCTCTTACACCAAATGTATAAATAAGAAAAACATATTTTTTTTGTCTCGCGGGGCTTATTTTCATCAAAGTGTTGATTACCAAGAGATAGTTATGTCATCTTATACCCATTTTTGATTGTCAATATTGGTTAATATCAATGCTCGATGTCCCACTCTCTCTGAAACTGACACACACATACACCTCAGGCATTTAGTGATGGTGCTCATTACTGCTAGTATTCTACTATGCTCTTTTTTTTTAAAACTCTGTTTCCTATGTTACAACATTAAAAGCTATATCTGACAACTGACTGAGTCATGAGATCATGGAGATTTTTCCTAAGTCATAAAACTATCTAAAGTCTAAGAGTTCATAGCTTGACTGAGACTATCGTGAAAATATTTCAAATGATCAATTAAATCACATGGGTAAAATTATAAACATATAATTTTGATAAAATAAGACTTGGGAAGAGTAACATGCCTAAAGTACAAAGAATTTTGGAGAGAAATCAACACTTGTAAAAGATTAAGAAAAAAAAGGTCTGTTACCCATTGAGTCATACAACTAACCTCACCACAAGAAAATCACCTCGCTCACACTTTTGCCTTCTTAAACGTTGTTACTAGTAGTAGTAAGAGATCAGTAGTTTGTGGTAGTTATTAGTTATGTTGGTTCTGGATATATACATATTATTTGACCCCTTTCCATTTATAGGATAATTGCACTTTTAGTCATTCCATTATTGATAAATTCTGAATTTGGTCCTTGCAATATGACCGAGTATATTTAACAGTTAATTAATGAAGATGTGTTATTTTTTCGGAAACTAAACTAAGGTGTGTTATCTTGCTGCTAAATGCAATAGCTAACATAATACCTTAAAGCAACTCTTGTCTCGTTTTAGCTTAGTTTTGTTCATATGTTCAATTGCATGCTTAGTGTTTTAGTTTGTCAAGGTAGATAATGCTTGTTTTTCTGCTATTTGGTACCTATAACCATGCATCCTGGCGTGTAATATTTAACATGTTTATACATGTGTTCTGTTGATTGTTCATTGCTAATCGAAGTTATACTATGGTCTGTGTTCTACTATATTTAGGATAAAATTGAACTCATAGTAAGTCAAAGCACAATGGACGAGTCCAAAGTTTCTCCAAATGATACTGTTGGTAAGGTGCTAGGAAAAGAGCATTCTGAAAGGGTGAGGTGCTTGGGACTAGGAGCTGTTCTTAGCAGATCATTTAAAAAAACACATTTTTATTTTGGTGGTATGATTTCTTCAACTAGTAACAGTTCAGGTCCATTCAATTGCCAAGAAAACTACATTCAAATGTTAAATGCTCAAAAGCAAAGTCAAGAGAACTACAAAGAAATGGTGAATCCTCACAATTTAATGATGAATGCTTTCAAGACATATATGATAATGAAAGAAGGCACAATACCTGAACAATTTGCGGGATTTTTCACTCCTTCTACGGTAAATAATTTTGATTTGATAAAAATTAAGTTAAAGTATTGTTATAAAATATTTAGTATTTAAAAACCTTACTATTTTTATGTTTACTTTTGTAGCCAAGTGATGTCTCTAGTGGACCTTTTTTGGATGTGAATGAAAGATCATTTGGTGATAGTTATTCTAGCGAAGATAATTAAAATTTGTAATCATATTAGTAATTATGACAATGTGATTGAATTGCTATTGTAATAGTATTTTGCGTTTAAATTAGTTTTTAAGACTAATGACAATACTTTTGTGGTACGTTTTTATGATCTAATATATTTTGATTTTTGTTGTTATTAAGATGTATTTTTGTTTGGTCCAACAATGAATGATATACATGAAATCCATTAAATAAAATTCAAATTTAAATATTGATCATGAACAATGTAATCTTTCTTTTTTTAAAAAATATCAAGTGAATTGTGAGGGTCTTGACCTCTGCCATTTTTAAAATATACGGTGGAGGTTTTAACCGTTGGTATATTTTTAAAAGTATTAGCTGGGAGCTGATTTTAGTTTACATATTGTGGGGGTCAAAACCGTCGTTGCTTAACCATCGCTAAGTAATTGCGGCGGTACATAACAAACCGTCGTAAAATGATTGCAACGCTCGTAATTGCTGGAGTTTTGAAAATCGCCGTGCTATCAAATTACGGGGGTTTTCAATCTACACAATATGTAAATATAATCCCCACAAAGTGAGCAATTTTTTGTAGTGATTTCAACAATAAAAATGATTGGATGCAGTTACCGAGTGGATGTACAAATCCTAAAACCATACGCCATCCATGTATAGTTGAGCTTTCTCAGCATCAATTCTAGTCTTGAACTCGACATAAGCAAACCCTTTCGGAAGATTAATCTGCAAAAATCATATTTTTATACTAGAAATTAAAAAACAAAAAAAAATCACATAAGTTGTATACCGTCTAAAGATATGACACTTGCTAACTTACAACTTGATTAATGGCCAACTGCATATGCTGAATTTCATCAAAATTACCTGTAAAAGGAAGAGTTACAGACATTAACCATTAAGAGATGGATAGAGCACTGGCAAATTTCTTTACATGTTAGGCCAAATCAACTAACCAATGGCATCCAGACAACCATTTCTTGTAAACCTGGAAATTCTACTTCCAAAGCATTTTTGTTCCATTCTTTTATCCCCATTCAATTATTTTTACATGGATTGATGTACACATTGGAACTAGCGCACCACACAGGTATATTGATTGGCTTGTTTGCACTAGCTACTGATGGGAGAACCATATTAATGAGAAAATCTCAGTTGCCATGAGGATAGCAAGTATACCCCAGCTTCCAAAATAACAGTTAAAAAAGTTTCTTTTCCTTTAACTCATATTAACTTGCATAATAGACTTAGACTAGAACGCATGACATATAACTGGCTAGGTAAATAGAACGAATAGCATGTATAAGTAAAAGGTTGGACCTTTATGGATGATAACAAATTCACAATAATGATTCAAATTAGTGGTGATAGTTCAGTTTTAGGTTCTTCACTAAGTGCATACCAAATACCATATCGAATTTCAATTTGGTTAGGTTCTTCCATATGGTTAGACTAGAATTTCTATAATTCTGGCAAATAAAAATTGAGTTATCAGAAAGGGGTGTTGGGCATACCAAATATTTCTGTCAAATAGTTTTCATTAACATTCCTGCTGAGCTGATCCACATGAATCACACGCGAATCAGGTATAGGAGATACTTTCCTGGAATAAGATCCCAAGTGTTACACATAAAAAAAAACATCAATTCATCCATCAAAATTTCTATACACAGTTACATTTTTACATTATAAGAAAATATTGGTGTTAGTATTTATCTTTACAAACTTCATTCAAAATGGATAGGTTTTTTTCCCACCTCCCCAAAAAATAATTTTACAAAGAGAAAAACAATCAAATGCCAACAAAAGAAGGTCATGCATTTGTTTTTTGACAGAAACATCATTCATCAAACCATGAGATGGAGGCAGAAGGGGTGATATATAACTGAATGTGAGTGCTTGGGATGGAAAGGAAAGGGAGAGCATTCCAAATCATTTATTGAAGGATCCTAGTCAGCTAAAATGCATTCTCCCAGCTAGTCCAAATTGAAAATGGCTCAGAATTTTCCAAACAACTTATGTGTGTTTATTTTCATTTGGAAGGATAAAAATACAGAACCAAGAAAAAGAAAGGAATTCCCCCCAAAAGCAGAAATTTGGGTGTTATTGAAAGAGGTTTGTGTGTAATTGCATGGATAAAATAAAGTCAGATCTCAGCTTTAAAAAATACAACATTACCTTGGAGGTGGAGAAGCTTTCTTAGACTCTGGTGGCAGCGGTAGTGGTGGCGAGTGGCCACGCTTTGACACTCCAGCAGGGCTAACAAAACCATAATAACAACCAAACATAGGGTTTAGGATCATTCAACACTAAAAAACAAGTAGTAGAACAAGGAGTAGAAGGAAAACTAATAGAACAACAACATTACAAGAAATTTTCATACTAGTTCAACCTGTCTAAGTTTAATAACAAAATAAACAAAAAAATGTGAAGAAAAAAACAAGGCAATCTTTATAATTACCCATAGTATATCTTATTTCCAGTTTCTTTATTATAGTAGTGTCTACACTAGCTTGCACCCACCTTGACTATTCCATAAGTATGTACCTGCTAACCTACCAACACATGTATGGGGAAACTATTTCTATGAATGCTGAGACATCTTTCTTAGATAGATGGGAGAAACAACCTAGCCTCTTTTGTCTCTATTGAACATAATCTTGGTATCCAAGGTTTTCACCCACTTCATTTATTGCTATGCCACACCCTTGGTGTGTTGTTTCCAACTCTATTTTACACAGCCTCATAGAGTTGAAATCAGTTTCTAGCTGTCTAAGTGGAAGTAAAAGCAAGAAAAGAAAACTAATGCAACCAATGTTCTAGTTTTGTGCCTACATGTTGGGATACACTAAGAAAATCAGCAGTAAAATCCATAAATTAACAAACTATAGTGTTCTTCTAAGTAATAATTTCAAATATAGTATAAATACAAGTAGTAAGCAATTTTTATAGACAAAAATAGTAAGAAGTTTTTAAATAATGCATGATACACAAATAAATATATGATGAATTGATATAGCCGCTGTTTAGTGGGTGTTCTGATTATTTGTGTCTTTTATCTTATCTTTATCTTATTTGATTCCAGTAGTAATCTCTTTGTCCAAGACCTATCAGGGATCTAATGTGATGCCAAACTTGATCTATAAAGGTGAAGCTGAAGTAAAGGAGAAAGAGCTTGAACATTATTCTATTCAAGAAAAATTAGATGTGGAGCTTAAGGAGTTGGACAAAAGGCTAGAACAGAAAGAGGTAAATTTAAAAAATCCTGGTCCTGTTTTATAAAAGTAGTTTATGGAAATTTAGTTAGGAAGCCGAATATAATTTCGGATAATACTTTCTCTTCTATTGGTGGCTCCTTATTTAAGTTATTGCAAGAGAATCAAGCTACCTGAACTAATGGCTTTACAACTTTGGGAGACTTCTAGAGATATCTCATAATGGCCTTAGCTGTTTTGACAGAACCTTGTAGCTATAGAGTCACATAAGTAGTACTTTAATTTCAATAAGTCCATGAAATAGTTTATGTTCTCTTAAATGAGAAAGGCTACCGATTTCATTTTATATGTGCCTTAGATCCTTGAATATGTTGATGAAATTCCAAATCTGATAACATCATGATGATACTGGTCTTTCTTATTATCATTGAAATAGGTTTTACCTTTAAGAAAAGAGTGAAAGACTAAATAACTTCGTACTTTTGTTTAAAGCATTATACAACATTCAAGAGGACACAAAGACCATAAGAAGAGATTCCTTTATTAATTTATAATTAAGTTTTGCAACGTTTTTTGTTCCTTGAACTTTTCTTTTTGAGACAACTCTTGAATTTAATTGTATTACAGTGTGCTACAATAATTTCACAAAACGTATTCACAACTAGTCATTGATGCTTAATATTCTTTTCACAGACATGACTACATCTCTATATATATGTCCAACACTACATTTCTTTGGTTAGTACTTTATCCAGTGCATTCATTCAAAGAAAATCACTAGCCATAACAAAGACTTGTAAGAAACTTATACCAATATATTCATCACTAGAGCTCCTTAAATTCGAGAATTGAAGCCATATTCTAAAAGCAGCGAATGCAAGGTAAAAATTCTAAGAAACATTAACTTGCTCTAATTTCCAAGAAAGTTTAAGAAATACCACATTACAAGCCAAACAGCTTCGGAGAGTCCTAGGAAACCAAATCTCCTGATATGTATTAGATTAAAGGAACACTAATGGGTAATGACTGACTAAAAGGTGGCAAAAAGATAGGCTAAACTAAATGGTTGTGAATAGGAATGCATGGATGATGTAAATAACCATGAATAGTCCATTATCTATATATATTATTCTTCCATTTCCTAACTCTACAGAAGAAACATCTTGAATGTTAGCAAGATTGTCCTCACATAACACAATTCAGATTTACCAAGGAAATTCAATTCAATCAAGACCCTTAACAAATTAAGATAATTACCTGATAGACCAAATTTCTGTACGTGGTGGCTTTACTAAATCTCAGTCAGCTCTAGAATACACAACCTTCATAGTGTTATTTTTTCTTACTCTTTACTTTTCCAACATTCTTCACTTTTCTAAGAATTAACCAAAAGATAATAAAAAATAAAAATCTTAGATATTAACGACATAAACAAGTAAAATTATTCAAATCCATTTGAGTATCTGAAGAAAAGATGTTTAAATGGTAAAGATATGAGGTGGGGTTGAGAAAAATTAGAAGAATCTAAGAGGTAAATTGGGGAATTGAGTTTAGAGATTGAGGAAGTTGTGCCTATGCAAGAATGAGCTATTTTTTACTCATTTATTACCAAAAGACTATAAATCTCATCTCATCTTACCTGATTTTTGTTTTACTACCTAACAAATCAACCCTTGCATGAACTCTAGCCCCAAATATTTGCATGCACCCAGAAATGAACAAAAATCCAGAAATGACTCAGTCCATAAAGAAAATTATATAAAAAAATCATAGATCTACACTGAATTAACAAAATTCCAGAAATGAAACAAGACTAAAACAATAAAAAAATTTCAGATTGTTTCATTAGAGAGTAGAAAAACAGTTTCAACTCACAAATGATAAATTTCATAAATGAAAATTTAGAAAAAAATCACAGAAAAAAGAAAATGAGACAAGAAAACAATACAACAAGCTTTGTGAATTAAGGAGAGACACATGAATAAGAGATGAAAATTTACCAAAACATTCTTCACTATTTCATACCAAAAGAAGGATTAAACAAAGAATTTTAGGTGAGAAGATGATTTCATACCTGGCTCATGCTAGAAAATAGACAAATTAAAATAAAGCAGAGAGTGAAAGCTGAGTTTCAAAACGTTTTTGCTTCAATAGAGGCATCATTTTTGTAGAGAGAGGAAGAAAGTTGGGTTTCAATATTTGTAAAGAGTGAAATAGGTCAAAACGCTGCCCTAGACATTTTGATAATATATTTTATTTAAAAATTAACTCTTGAGATGGATCATTCCATTAATACAATAAATAATTTATAAAAAATATGTAAAGCTTATCGGCATATTATTCCATTGCTAAATCTATTGCTACATATTAATTAAAATGGTCACATGTTATTTGTTGCTAAATTCATTGCAAAATTAAGGTATCACTTTTTCTCCCCAATATTTAGCGACAAAAAACATGTTCCATCACTGATCCGTTGCTATACAACAAATAAAAAATGTACTTCCTATGCTCGCGACAAAATTGATTGTTCCATTGAAAATTCGTCTCTATACAGTGATGAAATATAATTGGTCAGTCAATTCTGTCACTAAACGTTATTTTTTTTTACAGTGGATAAGGGTCGTGATGAAATGCATAGGATAAATTGCGTCATCTTTATTTAAGGTTTTGCCTTTGATTTATTACATGATCTACATTTGAATTAATCGAAACTCAATATAAATATCAGATATCAAGTGGGTAAGATAAAAAAGAGAGCAAAAATAGCCAATTTTCTTTTACGAATTTTATTCTCAGTACATATTCAAAAAATACAACATGCATATAAATCCCATGGCCTTGTTTAACTTCAAATTAACCTTTTATTCTTCATGTGAGATTTTTCTTACTGACGTGAGTTTTTTAGTATTTGAATTAAGTTCTTGCATGTTCTCAGTATTCTATTATGTTCTTAGTATTTCGTTTTCTAATTTACTTCATGTTATGCTAAGTTTTGAAGTACAGTGCGATATTATTATTATTTTTCAAAAATCAACGAGAAACTCTCTTAATGATTCAAGGTAAGGGGACTTTCCCTGTTATAAATTGTGAAACGTAAGAAATCTAACTGAAATATGATTTTAGGATCATAATATTTAATGATTTTTAGCATATCATGGTCAATAATATTTTCACCACATGCATAATTTCAAAGTAACTGAGAAATAATTCTTAATATTGAAAGAGATAATACTCGCAGATTGATTTAGGCCTTAGTGGATCCAATCAAAACGTACTTATAGAAGACAATCATCTTTTACAATTTCTTAACTTTCTTTTCTAATATAAAAAAAAATCATAAAACCATAAAATGCAAAAATTTCTAATACCAAATCTATTTTACTCTTTAAAATCTCAAAATGAAAAATCAATTAAAAACTCTGACCCAACCTGATCCAATTCAAAATCCATATGAAAAAAAGTAAATTATTAGAAGAACAATTCTTATCCTAATTTTTTAATTTGTGTAATAACCATCATAATGATTTTTGACTCAAGTGCCTTCTGACTATTCTATCTCTCCCTGTTGTTACTTTAGGCTATTTATGGTCTACTTGTGTGGGTGGCATAATTTTCGAGGTAGTCGGTTGAGAAATTTGTGAGTTTTCCGATTTGAAAGGTTTAGAAGTAGTATGGTTGACTTCAATCAATATTTGGTGATATCGAGATCATAAAGAAATTTTGACAGTTAAATTATCTCCAAAATCTAATTATTGGCTTAGTAGGACCTTCGATTTGAATCTCGCAGCATTCAGATGAATCTCTAGTAGTTCGTTGAAAAGTTGAAAATTTAAGGAATATGATTGACTTCAGTTAATATTTAGTTTAAATTATCTCTATTTGGTGATTTGATGATTCCATTGAGCTCGAAATAATTATGTTCAGTTGAGTAGCATATTTAGCTTGTATTCATGAGGTTTCGTGTGAGTTATGAGGGTCGATTCCAAGTTAGGGGAATTGTTTTTATTTAGCTATCAATTGTTGTTTCTACTGCAGCAACATCTATGGGTATTGGTCACATAAATGATGCTGCCGCTATGAGGAGAAGGGGGGGAGAGGGGAGGGGGGACACCTGTGAGGTTGGAGGGTCTTGGAAGGTTCCACTCTTATGGAGATTTAACCGAAGCCATGGGAATGCACTTCTGTTGCTCCGGTGGTTCTGCAGTTGTGAAGGTCCTTCCGCACCGACGAGTCTACTAGTTTAAGTGGCTTCCACCATTGCGGAATATTTTTCACACCAATGAAACCACTCTTGCAGCTAGATCTCCACAGGTGCTAAGATCGATCAAGGATAACAATATTTTTTTTTATCTCATCTTAATTTTTCATATCTCATTTTTTAAACTTGGGAACTCGATTTGTAGAGATTCAAAATGTATTTCTAAGGACTCTTCTTTGGATATGATTTTTATACTATTTTTACACATTTTATAGTAATTTATTTATGATTTCATCTTCAAATCATAGTTTTGAAATTAAAAAATTTATGAATTTTGGGGTTAAGAAATGGTTTTGATGATTTGAAAGTTGATTTTAACTCCACTTTTGATAAAATTTCATATTTGAGTTCCTTAAAGATAAAGTAATTTTCAACTAAAATTTTCATTTTTGCCATAATGGGCCTGGGGTTGACTTTTTAGACCTGAAATTTAAGTATAGCAATATGAATGTCTATGATTTTTTAATCTAGTACACAAATTTAATCAAAATGGATCCGTTCGAAGACTCTACGGAATGGTAAGGCATTTATCTGACTTTTCAAACTTCTTTTAAAGGCAAGTTGAGACTTTGTTTGACTCTCTTTCGAAAGACTTATGTGCTAGTTGCTTGTATGAAAAGCAATGAGGAGAGAGGAATACCATATAGATAAGATAACGAGCATCTATGTGAGTACTACTTTTATGTGAAAGGTTAAAATGAATAATTGGATTGGTTGGTGTCACGATCCGAGATTACCCTGGATGTAACATTGTACTTAGAACCACAAGTGGTCCCAAACTAACCAATGGTACTGACATAATTCATGAAAAACTGTATAAAAACACACGAAACTGAAAATACTAAGCAAAAGCAAAAACATATGCTAAACTTGTTCAGTATAACGCTGTTAAAAATATTTGCAACGCTAGACTAAAAAAATTGAGAAACTGAAACTAAATATAACAACTCTAATTGACCGTCTATGAAACCTCTACCAATACTGAAATAAGTTGGTCGGGACATGACCCCTAACAACATGTAATCAATACATATGAATTAAAGGAACGATTAAGACTACTATTTGACTCGAATAAAAAGGACTCACACCTTGTGGCTGAAAGCTAATGATCTGAACTAGTTTTGAGCATGAGAAGTCATCTTAATATATATCATATGAAAAATATAGGAAGAAGAGGTATGCGATCAATACTTTAAATGTACTGAGCACAAGAGATATGCTATAATCATAAACAACACTTAATATATCTTCAAATTTCGGTTTGGATGCAATAAGCAAAATCATGAAAAAATCATATCTAATTTGAGGATGCACACATTTAAAGAATATGTTGTAAAAAATTGTAAGACATAAATCATTTGCCGAAAAAAGAAAGGCTAAGAAGCATAAACATTTTATACGATTTAAAACTACAACTGAGGAGAATATCAAAGTTGTAATAAAACCACAACTCAAAAGTAAATCATAAACTGTAGAAATAAGGTATAATTGTAAGTAATGAGATAACTCTATTTAAATAAAGTTATGGGTCAAGTACATAAATCATGTTAAAACTATATCTGTGGAAGATTTTTACTCGACATGTTCCATTTGAGCAAGCATAGAGCCAAACTTATAACCTTGTTGGGAGGTTGTTCAAGACCTTGAAAGGGATAGAGAACCATGATATGATGTTAATTCACTCAAAAACCTATTTTAGATGAAGAGAGACATCCTCAACTAGAAGGGACTCCCTTCTTAACCTACGGTGACACATAATTTGAAAATTTAGATTTTATTTGAACCAACATATCCTATATGCTAAATACTACTCCAAAAAATATTTCATATTGCTCATATTGTAGGAAATTATCATGATGTAAGCATAAACTAGAGTATAAGTCTGAAAATCAATTATACTTCTATCTCTATTTCATGTCAACAGATATAATTTCTTGATATTCATGCAAAGTTTGAGACCATAAGGTTGAACCATGTCAAATAAATTAAATCATACTAAAATAATGTAGAACATTCTTAATTGAGTAAATTTAGGCAAATTCATATCATGATAGCTAAAGTTCATGCTTCATACTCATAAAATTGTAAATCATATAATTTGAAAGCAATAACAACCACGGAGGACATAAAAATAATAACACGAAATAAAAATCATAAAGCGGCTATAAACCTTAGAATCTAAATTTGAGAAATTCATATTTTATAAACTAAATTTAGGGACACAAGGATGAAAGTAAATCCTTGTTGAATCCCCACATGTTTGAAAGTACAAGATTTCTTGGTGAAAATCTTGATTACAGGAGCCTTAGAGCTTGGGAATTAAAAAACTCCTTTCATGAATTCTTGAATTTTACGAGAGAAGAGGGTTGAGGTATGATATGAATCTCATTGTTTTGGGATATATTATGAATTAAAAATGAGTTTGAGGAAGTTACATTTGGGTGTAAAGACTAGATTGTCCCCAACTTTAAAAAGTGAATGAAGTTTTTACAGCTGGAAAGGGTGTGCACCGCGTGCATCCCATTGCGTATCACTTTACTATGCTCTGTGCAAACCATCATGTAACATCCTATTGTGACTTGCATGGGCCATTGTGCATCACCCTACTATGCCCAACACGACCAATCGCATGATCCTATTTCTAGTACCATGACGTTCTATTATGACCCAAAACTTTACCAAATATTTTTTATCCTTTCTATGCATAAAATAATATCATTTTATGATCCTCAACACATAGGAAAAACCAATATGAATATGCATGAGCTTTGGAGTATTAAAATATCTCTCTCTTTGGATCATTCATCCTCGAATGCTGAAACTAGGCTGGAGGAAATAGAACTACTAATATGAAACTGCTTTTTGAAATTGAACATACATCATGGCTAGGATAATTTAAACTAGAATTAAAAACTTGAATGAATTTACACAGTAATGTGCATAAGGAATCACGTAGAATATACATAGACATGAAACTTTAGAGAGTAAGACTAGAAGGTAGAAGGAAAAACCATTGGAACTGTCTATCTAATTCTTGGAATATCTTTTTGGTCTATACAAGACTAATTCATTCTGAGAGTTTAGAATGGGACTAAAATATTGACAACACAAACACACACAGAGACTAAAAAGTGATAGATAGAAAAGTATTATTTCTAAGAGTCATTGAGAAATGAATATATGTTTGCTTAGACTCTCCTTGTTAGAAGTTCCAAAATCATACAGAGGAATGACTCATGGGCATGATCTAGATGAGACATCTAACTAAAAGATTCTAACATGGTCTAAGCATCCTAATCTGCTAATCTGAGTTCATAAAATAGGAATGACTTAGAGTTAAGCATGAGACACCTTTGGTATGATGTTATATAACACGAAATAGGAGTATCATGGGATAAACGTGAGAATAGGACTACTACGCTTTAAGAAATATGACGAATAACGTTCTAACTTAGCAATATTCCTCAACCATACTTCTTCTTATGAAAATACTATACTTAACTAGCTAGAACTTCTAACCTTCATAGGGGACACTACATAAAGCTACTAAAGGCTAAGTATATATGCACACTCTTACTTTTTTCAAGATTAATCTTGGAGATATAAGAACTAACACTAAAATAAATACACTGGTCTTAACTCCAGAAATCTATATTTTATAAACATTAGGAGCTATCACCCAAAAATACACTCCTCTTGTCACCTTAAACAATCCACCTTAAGTTCTAATAAATGAGTCACTAACTACAAAAATCATTAATCATAGGTACATGAATAAATTATTCAAGCCTATCACTAAACTACCATCAATATCACCATCAAAGAATAAAAAAAGGTCTCTGAAGAAATAGAACATGAGAATCTGGAATAAAAGGGATATTGAAAAATATTTGATTTAAGGATTTACATAACTTTGACACTGAACTAGGGCATGAGGGATAAATTATAATATGAACGAACTTATTCAAAAGATATGATCTGGGAACATACATGATGAGTTATGATTTCACTTGTCACTAAGGTTGTATCATGAGTACATGGGACTGAGAATACTATTAGATGTGTGCATGAGTTATGAGTTTATGACATGGGACTAAAATTAATAGATTCATAAAGTATGATTCAGTCTACTGAGCTAACTATTACTCCTCATATTAGGAACTAGGAATAGGCATATATTTGTATGAAGCGTATGGATATGATTTATGATCATGGCACCGATATATAAGGAATGAGTAGAGTGTTAAATTGATTAAAATTTTAGGAATATACTAGAATAGAACATTGTCTCATGATAACTCTTTCTCAAGAACATCACTGCCTAATTATTTCATTTGCTAAGGGATTTAGAAGAATCAAATTTAAGGGTTTCATAACTAAGGAAGGACCAAAGTAGCCTCACATAAATGGAGTTAGGAAGGATATTTCATTGGAGGAGTCCTAGTGCAGCGTGCCTCCCAATGTACAAAACCTATGCCGTGCTGCACTGCCCAACATGTGGGAAAGACAGTGAGCTCCCTTATCTTTTTTTATGGTGCAGGGCTCAATATGGGGGCTTCCCAAAGTAATGCACAAATATCTAAATCATCTAAAAACTTCTCAAGTACTGGTATATATCCTTATTGGTTCCCGTCCGCTTCTACGGGTCAACCAGCTATATTTTAAGGCTAAATAACAAATGGATGACTATGTAGTCATGGAACAAACTCAAGGATGTCACAATGCCTCCCTTCTTTTTATCAAAAGATAATATTTTATGTCTATAGACCTATTCTCTTAACTGCGCTATATGTAGATTATTCTTATTAGTTGGGGAATCATTATACCCACTAATGCTAAACTTTCTCGGATAGACTATATCTATAAATATAACACTTTTTCTAGGACTTATTTTGGAATATCTTTTAACTTTGTCTAGATTCTATAGTCATCATTCTTTAACATAACTCCTACTTTTACTATGCGTACACAATCACTTTCTCTAATACTTATTAACCAAACCTTCTCTGGTTAGTTACTAAATTCACCCTCTAACTTTACCTCCAACTAAATAAATGGGATTCAAACTTATACCCGAGGAGATCATCATCATCTATCTATAATTTTTCTCAATTCAACTATTAATAACACCATATATTATGTAATTAGCTTTCTCCATACTTAGAACCTCAGGGGTACTAATTGGGAACACTAGTCCACCCATTTTTAACAGAACAATCAACCTTCACCACACTTTTTACCAAATTTTAGTCCACCAACGCACCCTTATCCAAAAAACTACTACTCTTTGCTAGTATCTCATTACCATTTTAATGGATACATGATTCTAGCTGCTAAGCTATAACACCCCTAGCTATGGAGCCATTCTACTTCTTATGGCTCATAACACCTTAAGTTGCAATACCTCTAGGGATAAAAATAGTCAAGAATTTAATCTGGATACATACTTCTTCCCTCTTAAGGGTAACCTATAACAAGGTTCTGAAAAAAGATTTGAGAGAATATCTAACTTTGTCTCAATACATAATATGCATGAAGAAGGGTGGATTCTTTTGAATCATGAGCTTAAAAGCACTAATGGAACCCTCTCAAACTCTTGTGCAGTCTCATAACTTGTTGTAGGCTTTATTTAAGAAAACTTAAACTTTAAAGATTTAAGTGTGACTAATTCTATTACCTTAGAAATAAAGCATATTCAATAAAAATAGATTAGTGCTCGAATCTGCATATATTTGGAAGAGAATAGATTTACGACATGATCTGGAATATGAAAGCAACAAAATATTTCCTAAATGCCTTGTAGTCTCTCGAAGAAAAGTATAGATGTTTCCATATTATTCCACAAGACTTACCAAACACATCTTAACAAACACCCTAAGACACTTGTACTCTATGCTTTGATATCAAGCTTTTCACAACTTGAGACTACCCCTAGATTTACCATGGTACTTAGAACTAAGTGGTCCCAAGCTAATCCATGGTACTGACATAATTCATGAGCAAATGAACAAAAACATATGACTAGAATTACTAAGTGGAAGCAATATCATAAGATAAACTTGTTCAATGCAACACTATATAAAAATACTTACAATATTTGATTATAAAATGGAAGAAGTAGGAACTAAATACATTAACTCTGATTGACTGTCTATGAAGCCTCTACTAATACTAAAATATGTTAGTCGAGACATGACCACTAAACTACCCCTAATCAATACATATGAAGTGAAGAAAATAATAAGACTACTATCTGACTGGAGTCATCAAATAAAAAGAACTCATCACCTGTTGGCCGGAAGTTATGATATTTGTCACTAGTTTGAGAATGGTCACTTAAATCTATATCACATAAAAAATATTGGTAGAATAGGTATGTGGCCAGTACTTCAAATGTACTAAGAATGTGAGATATTCTATAATCATGAGCAATGCTTAAAACATGCTTCAAATTTGTGTTTGGATGCAATAAGCAAAATTATGAAAAAAGCAAATCTAAAATCTGAGGATGCAAATATTTAAAAAATATGTTATGAAAAACTTTAAGACATAAATCATTTGTTGAATCATGAGATAAAATAATTAAAACCTAAAAAGCTGAAGAATCATAAATATTTTATATGATTTAAAATTAATACTAGGAAATATATCAAAGTTTTAGTATAGTAACTCAAAAGTAAATCATAAACTATAGACATGAGGTATAACTGTATGTAGGGGTGTATAGATCAAACCGTTAAGTCAAACCAAACCAAAGAACCAAACCAAACCGAGAAATAAAAACCGACTTATGGATTGGTTTGGTTGGTTTAGCGTTTGAAAAAAAATCCTACCATTCTTGGTTTGGTTTGGTGTTAACAAAAAAAAAGTCAAACCGAACCCAAATCAAACCGACATAATATATATCTATCTATATATATATATACATATATATATATATATATATATTTATGTATATATGCATATATATGATTTAATGTTTTATATATAAAATATTAATTATAATCTACTTTCTAAATACTTTTTCAATTAGTTTTATTAATTTTCAATATTTACAAAGTAGGTGTGTGTGTGTATATATATATTAAGTTGCATATTTGTACATTGATTGCTAATAAAATAATCCAAAACCTATTATAAACTTAAAACCTAAACTTTTCACTCTTCATCTTACTTTTTAGTTTCAAAAACTTTTTCGCTCCTCAATTTTTCATAATTGTGTTTTTTTCATTAGCACATGAGTGAAAACATTATTGATCTAGCTTTCAATCATAATATAATTGTAAAAAATAAAGATTATAAAAAAATTGAGAAAATCCAAAAAAATAAAAAAAAAAAAACAAAAGAACCAACTAAAACCTAAACTGAAAAAACCTATTTTATGTTGGTTTTATTTGGTTTATAGTTTTAATAAACCGACATAATTGGTTTGGATTTTATTCAATAAAAAACAAAACCAACCCGACCTATGTACACCCCTAACTATATGTCATAAAATAACTCTATTTAAATGAAACTATGAGTCAAGTTCATAAGTCATTTTAAAATTATTTCTGTAGGAGATTCTCTTAGTTAGGATGCTCCATTTGAGCAAACATAGAGCCCAATTTGTAACTCGTATTGAGAGGGTGTTCAATATTTTGTCAGGGGTAGAGAGCCATAATTTGACATGAATTCACTAATGAGCCTATTTTGGGCGAAAGGGGACAGTCTCAACTAGTGAAGACTTCCTTCTTAACCAATAATGGTACGTAGTTTGAAAATTTAGGTTTTATCTGAACCCACATTTTGTCGGTGATAAATACTACTTTCAAAAATATTTCATATTTCTCATACTGTAGGAAATTATCATGAAGTAGGCATAAAAACCAATTTTTCTCTTGTTTTTGTTTCATTTCAATATATTTAATTTCTTAAAATTTATGTTAAGTCTGAGATAATAAATTCAAATTTTGTCACATTTAAATCATGCTAAAATTATGTAGAACATGCTAATTTTTGGAAATTTAGGAAAATTCATATCATGATAGCTAAAGTCCATGCTTGAAACACATAACCTAGAAAATCATACAATTTGAAAGTAATAATAATCATAGGGAACTTGAAAATAGTATAATAAGATCAAAATTATAAACTTGATTAAACCCTAGAATATAAATTTGAGAAATCCTTTTTTTGAAACTAAATTTAGGGACATAAGGATGGGAGAAAATCCTTACGGAATTCTCACATATCCAAAAGTAGAAGATTTCTTGGTGAAAAACTTGAGTTTTAGAGCCTTAGAGCTTGAGAAATGAAAAACCCCTTTCTTGAGTTCTAGTATTCGGGACTAAAAATGAGTTTGGAGAAGTTATATTTGGGTATAAAGACTGGATTTCCTAAACTTTTAAAAAGAGAATGGAATTTTTATACTTGATAAGAGAGTGTGTCACATGTACCCATCACATAACACTCTGATGTACTCCCCTCAACCTATTATGCAGCACATTGCATGACCCTATTTTTTGTTCCACACATCTCTGTATGATCCAAAACTACACCCTAAGTTTCCCAACCTTCTTATGTGTAAAATGTCCTCATTTTATAATCCTTGTCACATAGGAAAAACCATTATAAAAACTCATGAGCTTTGGGGGTATTATAGTTTGATTAGCTTTTCTTATTCTTTATTTAGGTTATACTGTGAAATGTATTATAGACATTTTAAGCATGATACTTAGTGAGATGATTGCAATCCCTTTTATGAATATTATTTGGATAAATTAAGAGATTGATAGTGTTTTTGAGTTGTGTATGGCCTTGTTTGTCATGATTAATATAATTGAGTTCCTCTTATCGCTGTAATTCATTCATAATTCATTTATGGTGTGGTTAAAGGGATGTTTTTAAGAAAAATATTTGAAATGACTTGCATCCCCAATAGAAAATTATTTTAGGCAGATTTTACTATTTTTTTTGACTTGTATAACCTATAGAAAATTATTTCAGATGGATTCATGATTTTCATGTCTGATGCAAAACTATTTCAGGGGGTATATGAACCATACAAGTCACATATATATCATACCTAGCTTTGTAGGTCAATGGTGTGTACTATAACATATATTACATTGTATTTATTCTTCTTGTTATCCTTGTTTGACTTGTGCTAATATCATTGTGAACACTAATTGAGTGATCAATTACTTTTGATCTGATTTGAGGTGTTTGTGGATTATTGTATGTTGTCATATACTTATTACTATTGTTTAATTATTAGATTAGGTGTGACCTCACTAATTTGACAGGTATTCGAGGATATATTTGGTAGCAGTATATTAGATAGTCCTCGTCATTATTTTAAATTAGGGTCAGTGGATGTTGCTATTCAGTCTATGTGCATTAGTACTTACACTTATTTATTTGTATACCTTACATGTAGGCACTAAGCTGATTGTCCTAGGCACTAAGTTAGAGTTTGTATTTGAAATTTTATCACTGAGATTAGGAGATAGTGGCTAATTGATCCTAGTACCTGACGGATATCCTCTATATTTTTATGTTATTTTTACTTAAATTTTAGATATTGATACTTAGACTCATGTTCTATTGATTTACCTGTAGAGTCTTTAACTTCATGTAAAACCTTGAAATTTTTGTTTAAGATTCGAATTGTTCAAGGTTTGTAGATAGACTCGAACTCGGTGAATCTTATTGTACTTGTAACGCCCCGAGTCTATACCCCGGACGCTACATGATGCTCATAATCCCGAAGGACCACAAGCTAACCCATGACTGGTACCTTCTGCAATAATTGAATAACAATACTGTAATTATGTGAAAATTAGTTAGAAATCTACCATAAGGATTAAATACAGAATACTGATACATCTGTCTGAAATACTCTAGTCTAAAAAGACTCTACTTTCCAAACAAGAAGATGATGGGACCAGTCCCTAACTAACTCCAGCTACTGAAGTAAACTGACTACTGATATAACTAAAATGATAAATCTATCCTTGAACTATGAGGACTCACCACTAACTCTGCTGCTAATAGATTGGGTTGGTAAGTGCAATTGGGATCCCGTACGTCTGAACCTATGATACAAGACATCATACCACAAAAGAAATGTATCCATCAATACTTTGAATGTACTAGTATACTAAGTGAAGTGGGTTGATGTGCAGGGGTTCATATGCATGAACAATAACTGACTGAATAATATGATCATAACTGAAAGAGAGTACATGAATGAATGCTTAAACTGTAATTGAGGTCATGGTAACACTGGATACTGAGTTCTGAATCACTGGTTTACTAATATTTATGTCTACTGATACTGTATTACTAATAACTGAGTGATTGTAACTGACAGTCCTAATTTCTGTAAAATTATTCTGAGTTTTATGCTAAATTGAGTGACTGTGTCTGACAGTCTTAATTTATGTAGAACTTAACTAAGTTCTATACTGAGACTAGAACTGAAAATAAGACTGTGGGAGGGTAATCATTTAATCAATATGCCCCTCTCTAAATTGATTGGGGTCCAACCTGTAACCCTAGTTGGAAGGGTGTCAGTACCGTGCCACAGGTAACAACAAATGTTGAGTTACCCTCATCTGGAAGGTGCTCTAAATAATAACGGTGGTACCCTCAACTGGCAGGTAAGATACCTCATCAAACCTCAACTGGCAAGTTGATGTCTCAACCTATGCTGGCTACGTAATTCTGGAATGCAAGGAATACTTTTAAGGATCACACCCTTTGCAGGCAGGTGAATCCTCATCCTTGGGTTTACTCGGTGCTGAATCCTACTCCCAACCGAAAGACACTGAACTGATGTACTGAACTAAACTAGACTGATACTGAGTTTACTGAGTTTTTCTGAGTTCTATAACTGACTGAGTTCTACTGAGTTTCATATCTGATTGAGAGTATTATTGATTATGACATAACTGATACTATTCTGTACTGACGCTGTCTCTAAGTCAACAACTAAATTTTCGGGTATTAAATACCCCCAGGACTTGATAGCATAGATAATACTAAGACATGACACTTCTTGATAACATGACAACAGTCAACTATTCACAATGCAGTCTAATATATTTTGCCATATTCTTGGGCTTGTACATGAATGAAAATGCATGCTAGCATATCATAATTTCACTATTTAATTCTCATGGACATTCCATCAATCACTTACAAAGTATAACTTTAACATGGGATTAAATTTGGAACATGTAGTTCTAGCAGGAATTCATCATAAGGTCACCAATGGACCGCAATGCACAATTTATTTAATTAGGCATTCTGTCAAACACATGGAAGGCATAACCTTATACTTGGGCATGAACAATATGCTAATGCATCATGACTACCATAATAAATTTACACATTCAAGGTTTTAACATGGATTCACATTATACTACACATATATCAATTAACTACCTATGAAACTTGCAATAAAACATGGATTAAAAACCCAACTAATCATTATAATCTAATCCAACATGGAATTCATGAAATCAATACACTTGAAGTTTTTAAAAATAGTTTCTTGAACTCCAAGGGTGGAAGGAACCCTTGGATAAACACTTCACATACCTTAATTGTTAACTTCGTGAAGATTGAGGTGAATTCTTGAGGTTTATTTCTTGAACTTGATGAAGCGAGGGCTTGTTTTTAAGAGAATTATGTAAAAAGAATGAGTGATTTTTCTATTTGGGGCTTTAATCCCATGTTATAAAGCCATTGGGTGAAGGGAAAATGAAGCATTTGCCTTTAAAAATATGAAACCCGACTGTAAAATTTACCCAGACCAGACTGGCCAGGGCGCCGTGGGATCTGGAGCACCGCTTTGGGTGAGGCACCGCGATCTCCATCGCGGTCTTCCCCTAGCACCAGACTGGGTGAGGCACTGCGGGCTAATCGCCCTGAGCTGCTGTTTTGGAGTTTCAAACATGCCCTTACGCTTGTCTGAAAATTTCAAAACTTACTCGAGATGTACTATTGAATCCCCCGATCATGAATCAACTTAAAAACTAACTTTCGGAGGTCGGAAAGGTCTTAAATAAATTTCTCTAAGTTTGAGGGCTCTAGAAAAGACTAAGTTCCAACACTTAGCTAAAATTTTCTAAGTCCGGAACCCCTTATCAAGCTCTAAGGGACTGAGTTAAGCTTAGGATCTTTTTGCTGGGTCTTACAATCTAAATATGAAGATCATTACTTATGTGTAGGATGTGTATTAGATATAAGTTAAAGTCATAAAAAATCCTAACATAGAATTGAGTTAAAAACTTCTCTATCAATTAAGTTCTCATATAAGTTTGTATTAGGGTCAACTTCAAATGAGCATTTTCCTATGAATATAGAGAGTTATGTGGCCTAGTACCCACCAAATTAAAGGTTTTTAGGTGTTCTTTACAATGCCACCAACCATTCATCAATCTGATTTCAGACCAAAAAGTTATAAAAATTTAATAAGGCACTATCCTAAGAGTTGTACGGGGTCTGCACTCGAGGCCCTAGAGGCACGTTCAACCTCGTGCCATAAGGCCTTTATGACACAATGGACTACATACCATTCTTGACTTTTTCTAGATGAAAAATTTCTCCCTCTCCCTTTAAATATGGGGAAATCTTTTGATTCTCACGCCATGATATCTAAAGTTATGATAGGTAAAATTAAGTTAGAAATTCAAACATCTTATAATTGATTTCCTTTATGTCTAGGCTGATATTATTCTTATATAGTTATGAAATTTTATACTATTTAATGAAATTGTGGTCTTTCTTCAAAGCCTTAGTACTTTAATCCATGTTTTGAACAAATTAAGAATGGGAAAGGTTTACACTTATTCCCTTAAATCCCAAGCTATGTTATCATGAAATTTATTTATACTTATTTCATAGAGTATGTTTTAAAGATAGTCCAGTTAATCGCAATATTCTCTTACGAAAGTTTACGAATTAGTCTTACAAATATAAATATGTTTTGCAAAGAAAATTATGTTTTATAATGAAAACTTAGAATAATGGTATGTTTTAGATTGTTGTGAGCATAAGTTTACCATCAGTATATATTTATGATAGGAGTATTGAGTAATGTCTCCTATAATGATTTTACGATAGATTTCACATAATATCTTTATGAGCATATATAATTATAAAGACAATTTTGGGAGGATTATTTATCAATGAGAGAATATGGGTTCAAATAACACATGTCCCATAATTATATTGCCACTGTAGGAAAAAGGATCTTACTGTAAGTCAGGAGAATCCTCTTAGCCCAAGAGGCTCATTATACATTAAACATCATGAGATCATATAGTGTATATCAGTTGTAAGAAACTCACCAAATTAGAAAGTAATTATCTTCAAAAAAATATTATTTTGGCATAGTGTCTTTAGTTTTAAGATAAGTATTGTTTACAGTATTTTACTTTAAGATTTCCTTTAATATTGAACATTTTTAGCTTAAGATTCAAATAGTTAAGTTCAGCTTTTGATCTAGTTATTGGTTATTCAGCTATTCAGATTCAGTTTTAGTTAAACAGATTTTAACTGCTCAGTCCTCAGTTTTAACAACTTTCAATGTATTATTTATGGTTTCAGGCCACAAGTTTTCATGATTTATGGCATTAGACCAATAGTTTTCTAGAAAGTTCGTTATATCAATTTGTATATATTTTGTGTATTTTTAAGTCTCAGTTATTCAACTAATATATTTTTGCTAATCAACTTTAGTACATGTCCTAAATTTTTCATTAAGGCCTTATTCTATGCTGTCAGTTTATTCAAAATTCTTAAATGACCATCTCTCATGTTTTAGCTTCGATTTATCACTATTGAATTAATGTCCATACTTTGATTGCTCAGTTACCAACATTCATGTAGTCAAATACTTGATAAGACTCTATAGTAGCCTTTATTTCTTCAGCTATTGGTGAGCCTTTCATCTTTCCAAGGAATAGTCTATTAGTTATATTGGTAGATAGTTTTGCTTACATAGGTTTCCAAGGGTCTTGTCCCAGTGAATAGTATTTAGTATGTTAGTAGAGGTTTTATATATGATTAGTCAGATAGTTGTAATCAGTCTACAAATAAATTTATTCTCAATTAATGAAAGTTTATCTAACTTTATTATAAAAGTTTTGCCCATGTTTTATCTTCCAAATTATCTTTTAGTACATACTCTAGTTTTTTTTCAAGTCAAGTAGTTTGCTTGGGCCATTTATGGTTCTGTGTGCCAATCATATCCAGGATGTTGATTCGGGTCTTGACACATCATGATTTGGAAATTTTAGGTGGTGTATATTGGTTTCTGTACCTTTTATTGAGATGTTTATGCAATTTTATACGTAGACTTGATTTTATTATTTCTTCTGTGTATTTACTTTGTGTATTATTATTTGAGTATTGGATTTTCTTACCTATCACAAGGGTAAGACAGGTGCCACACGACTTGAGTTTTTAATTTTGACAAGTTGGCATCATAGTGCTAGGTTTAATGTCTTACAAGTATCAGATGAATCTAGTAGAGTCTCGCAGATCGATCTGAAGATGTACATTATCTATGTTTGAGAGGCTATAGGACTTTATAAAAATCTATTTCCTTATCCTTACCACGTAAAATTAATTTCATCATTACTGAGACTCTTAGTTTAATTCTCTAATAGATAGTGAGGACTTGTATGTTCATAGGGAGAAAGAAAAATTCTATTCCAATATCCGTGCCTATTTTCTGTACTGGGATATGTGAACATGGTAGGAGTCGGGCTAGAAGTAGAGAATAGTTATTTTTTATGTCCCAAATAGAATAGAATCTTCAGAGGGAAAGTTTGAAATAGAGAGAGATCAGATATCGATTGATAAGGTAGGCCCATTTCAGGCCGTACTTAGGTTTGTAGATACTCCAATACTTCATTACATACTAGTTTATATGTTGGATTCTTTAAAAGTAATGACTAAGTGTGATAGCTGGATTGGTATTCCATAGGGTTCAAAAATTAGAATTAGGGTTCAAACTCTAAATCAATAGCCCATCCTAGTTTTCTAGGGCCCAACGATACATCAACATTTGCAATACCTCGATATATCTTTAGTAGGTATGGGAGATACTTGCATGGAAAGAACAGTGATGTAAGACAAAGAGCGGAGGAGATTTGAGAAGTTTAGAAAGATGGATCCACCTTAGTTTTAGGGTGCGCAAAGTGAGAATGCTTGTGAGTTTTTGTTGAGTTGTTATGAGTGGATTCAAAGTTGTAACGCCCCAAAATATCATCCCGAGATGCCACACGGTGCCCAAGGCTACACTTAGGATCAAACTAACCCTTTAAGCCAAAACACTACCCTTGGGTTCCAACACAACAACATACACGCTACGCTAAGGATATATATATAAGTACATATCATATCACATCGTACATGGCACGAAATATCATTAGACTATACATATATGGAATGTCTAGACACAAACCAACCCAACAATACACTAGTCTGACATAGCCTTTATACAGCAAAATCAATGAGCCATTTGGACAAACCTCCAACTGACTCAATAGACCAAAGGGATCCCAAAACAACAACACCCAAACTAGCAACTTGGTCCTCGAACCATGAGGACTCACCACTGAAAGAACGTAGATGTGGCACTCAGATATCACTATCGCAGCTGCGACTAAGTACCTAAACCCACATCATGGTAAGAATGTAGCCCATAGAGAAATATGTGGGTCAGCACAAGATACGTACTGAGTATATGGGGGCGCATGCAAAATATAAATAATATCATAAATTTCATAAAAATGTACATACGGACCATAATGACACACCTGGCTTGAGTGACATTGAATCATGCAACTCATAACATCTTAGATAGGAAATGTCGGAGAAAAACCTCATAAATCATTATAGATCATCATAGGCAACTTGACTTACCACATAAAAACTCGAAGTGACTCGGTATTTCAATAAACATGACTCTTATGGACAAGGGAGTTCCCTATAACCGACAACCCCACGTGAGCTACGTGGAATACCAACGTTTGAAACCCCCATTGGCAGGAGCATCATACTCTTTGCCAGAGAGTACGACCTTAAAACTGCAATAATCACAATCGGGCTCTCTGGCCAATAATATCATCATCAAACAACGCTATGGTGGCATATAGGTTTGGGGAAATACCAAATTTCCCTCTCGATGCTAAGTACTACTCCCCGACAAGCTCAAAACGCATTAGAAAATCCACCACAACATCACAAGGGTCTATCATAAAGACCAAATCAAATCTCTTTCTCATTTATCAAATCATATCAATTTGTGTATTCCTAACTCAACACATTTTAGCTCAAAACATTTTAATCTTTCTCAACAACAACAAGGTATCAATGCATGGAACCATAACTGACTCGACATTTGGACAAGGATATGAAGACTCAATACATAATATTTTCAATAATTTAACTCATCAAAACCATTCGAAAAATACCAAGACTCATTGCAACTTCAATATCAACATTTCTCAATTTGCCATCCAACTCTCATTTAAAGGTACTTGAGACATCAACCCATAGTAGGGATATAGAATTTCCAATATCAATTATAAATTCATAATAAGGAAATAGTTGAATGATAGTATAAATCAAGTCTTAACAAATTAAATCATTATGCTCTCATAATCAAATACTTTTTGGACATAATTCCATCTCAACATCATACACATATCGGATAACATAATCCCATAGCTCATGGACAATAATATAAGATATAAAACCATATTTCCAATTCATGGTAAAACAAGTAAAATCTCATGTCAATATAATTCAACAAAAATACCGGGCACAAGATCGAAAGGATAATCTTGTTCAAAGCCCCACATACCTAAAAATGGAAGATGAATATGAACTTCTGACTCTGAAACTTTATTCACGAAAATAAAGAGTGCTTCTCGAAGCCCTTAACATGATCAACTCGAATTCCAAATCAATTTAAAATTTCTACGGTTCAATCAAGAGACATAGAAGGATGAAATTTGGAGTAGTAGAGTTGGGGTTTGAGCCTTAGGAAATTTTGGATAAAAATGAGCTATTGAATGCTCTTAATGGACTTAAATCCATGGTTTACCCAAATGGATTGGAGTGGGAATGACCAAAATACCCTTAAAAATCAAATAATGTCAAATCTGTCCTTTGGTGGACTGTTCTGATAGGCTGAAGTAGATCGACCATAACTTTTTGCTCCGATGGCCAAATTTGACAAAACCAGTTTCATTGGAAAGATGACTTTCAGAGATTTTTGGTGATATATAGTAGCTCACCCAGATCATTATGTACAAGGAGTTATGATTGTTTGAAGTTGACCTTAAAATTCGCCTGGCCTCAGTATTTTTTTCCTGCACATTTACTGTTCACCAATATTCACTGTTAGATCGGAATGATCATAACTCATCGCTCGAGTGTTTGTTTTGGATGATCCACATATCGTTGGAAAGATTATTCAATGCTCTACGCGATGACGGGTCGCATATCCAGAAATTTCACATAGAAAAATTATTAATCATGATAAAGAATAGAATTCAACATATTTTCGTCCTAGATCTTAACGGAAATTTTTTTTGGGGCATCACAAAAATGTTGGCTAGGTGGAGTATCATAGAGTTTATTACATAAATTTTATAATGTGTGGCCCCTCTAAGTAGTGGTGGAATTCATATGTTGATTCCAAATTGTAGGATCTTCACCTTTATAATAACCCAAATCATCATTATTGTAGAAACCATTCTAGAAAAATGCTTTGATTAAGAAATCTTCATTTTAGTCTCTGTAGGAATTATTTCATAGGAAAAATCCATGACCCAAATTAGATTTAGGCTATGTCTACTCACCCATAAGTGCAGTGATAAACCTACAGTGATACTTTCATCACTCTATCGATGGTGAGGCAGTGTGCTATCTAAATTTTAATAAAATCCTCTCCTAGCTAAGGCCTCTTAGTTCATTTTGCCTTTTCTTAAAACACCTAGGTGAATACTATACTTATAAGTTAAGGTTTTAGAGGCCAAGATTTGAGTGGGAATTTCTAATGCACTCCTAGTGAAGATTTCAATGAGTGAGAAGGAAAAAGGCATATGAGGAATGAGTTTTCACTCTCTATAGCAGCTGAACTCATCTATGAGGTAGGTTATAGTTTAATTTTAGTAGAATAGAGATAGGAACATGTTATAACTGTAGTTATGATGGGTGATTTCATGATTATACCTATGAGCATATAGTTTGGATGACTTTTGATGATAAACGTAACATAAAATAATGAATTGATGAATTTAGCTATGCATGTTGAGTTTAACCTATATTTTGTTATGAGTTCATGATATTTATGGACAAGGGGTAGGTTAATTGTGAAACTTATTGAGTTAACATGAATGGATTAATATGTATTACCATATAGGGGAGCAAATAAAGTAGTGTTGATGGTAGAGAAAGGAGTCAGTTAGTGTTACGGATAGTGATGATGGTGTTAATCAAAATAAGAGAAGGGTCGAGTATGTTAAATCGTATTGGGGTTAGTCTCTTGGATTAGGATTGATATAAATGTAATAGTGAGAGGGAAAAGAGATATGATTAATAGCATCCTTAAGTATAGGTGTCAATCAGGATAAGTATATACTATAATTGGTAAATGATGGTCTTTAATGATTGAGTATGTATGAGCAACCCAATAGTAGTATAGACTTGATTTGAATGTATGCTTATATGTGGATAAATGTTTGTGATTATCCTTTAGTCATTACTTATGATTATTTATTATCATATGCATCGAGCATTGAATCCGAGGTTATATATTTAGATGAGATTAGGATCAGGTGTCACACTGACATCGATATTAAATTAAGTGTCTCGCCTACACTATTATTTAAATGGATTTCATACTGATATTGATACATGAACTGAGATCATCCTATGTAGGTCATAAATTAGGTTCTTTGTTTACCCTAGTGTGATTTTACAATTGCATGCATGCAGTCATAATATTATATTAACACATATATTGTAGTGATGGTTGTGGATTGAATTACCTAATCGTAAGTGGCGCATATAAGTATGTGGGTGCAAGGTAGGTATTATCTATATGTGTAGATATTTCCTTCTGTATATATGTTATTTCTATGTGCGACAAGGTGTTACCTTTTTCTAGATTGTGTTACCTACTTAGTGCGAGAGTAGTTGCCTTGTCGGAAAGTATTCAAACATAGGGTAGCATGTCAGAATTGTCATTAGTGTGGGATATTAAATGCTGTTTAAGAAAAGTAAGTAAATATAAGAACCTTAGTAGTTCTAAGGGGATTGCGATTATTTGATTGCTCACACAAGGGTCAATAGAACTGTTATAATAGATAGGGTGAAAAATGGAGAGTTTAAAAAATACTAAAAGATGTTAGCAAAGTTCTATTGTTGGAGTACATATTATTGTCATGATCCCTCCTTAATATCTATTGATATTATTTGTTTCTAACCCTCGTCAGCCAATGATACCTATCGGTATGCGTGGTTGTACTGATACTACACATACTATATCTCTTTTGAGGATATAACTATGTTGCAGTTTAAGAGGATTTGTCACGACCCGATTTACAAGTCGTGATAGTACCTGCTCTATCCCACCGTAGGTAAGCCAAACCATAACTTGGAGTTAAACATAATGGGTTACCATGATGGAAAATTCCAACTTAGGAGAAAATAAACAACACAAGTGATAAATAGGAAAAACATTCTAAGCAGATAAAGATAGTCAATACAAGATACCATCCCACAACCTGGTAGAGCTAGTACAAGAGCATCTAGAAATAGAAATGCAGCTCAAATATGTAGAATGATCAATATAACTATCTCAAAACAAAAGATAAAACATAAAAATAGAGGGAGAGAGGAGAGACTAGGACACCAAGATCTCACCCTATCTCCGGATATCAACACCACATAAATACGAATCAATGGCAACAACTAGAACTCGGATCAATATAAAAAAGGTACAAAAGTGTAGTATGAATACCAAAACAATGGGTACTCAGTATGTATCATCGGCCGACTGAGCTAAATCATGTTATAAGTATGATAAAATGCAATATATCATAACTAAGTCAAGGTACAAAAACAAACCTGGGATAACTCCAATAACGCTATGCATAATATGTAATTAAACTGGAATAACAATATAACATAAGGTATTAACCCATGCCAACACCACTGTGCAATAAGAAAATAAATCAGAATAATAACACATCACAAGGCATCAACAAAAGAAACCATAATTAAAAAATTGGATCCCATACACCAATTAGTGCAGAAAGTAAATAACTCATCACAGACCTCTATATGATTAGAGAGTACACTCAAAGATAGAATAAAATAACCATTTATCACTTACAAATAATCATCATCACCATTTAACTACCGTGCCATAATTTACCATTATTTAATAATTTTACAACCATTTAACAACCTTATCATCGTTATCCACTTGTTGCCATTTATCCGCTAACCATATCTTATCAACTAATCCATTCATTAACTAATCAACATATAACAACTAGGCATGATCTATCAATTATTCACCATAAAACCACATATCACAATTTATCAATTACGCATGTTTCTAAATAAGTCATCATTTTATACGTATGTATCTTTTATCAACTAGTTATCATATTATCAACTAATCATTATTTATCAATACATACCATAACATAGGATATATCCTGACTTGAACCGGTAATTATAAGCATCAATGTCATAATCAACCTCAAGAATTGAACCGGGCATAATCAACATCACACTCATCCTTCAAAATCAAACTAGGTATAACCAACATTAATATCATCTTTTAGAATTGAACTGGGTATAATCAATATTATCATCATCTTCCAACATTGAATCGAGTATAATTAATATCACACTCATCCTTCGAAATGTAATACCCCAAGTTTGTACCCCAGATGCTATACGGTGCTCATGATCTTGAGGGACCACAAGCTAACCCATGACTGGTACCTGCTGCTATAACTAAATAGTAATACTGTAATTTTGTAAAAATTAGGTGGAAATCTATCATAAGGTTTAAAACTATAAGTAAATACTGAGTACGGTACATCCATACCAAAACTGAACATCTGTCTATAAATACTCTAGTCTGAAAAGCCTCTACTTTTGAACAAGAAGTTGATGGGAAAAGTTCCCAACTAACTCCAATTACTGAAATAAAATGAGTACTAAAATACTGTAATAATAAATCTATCCTCGAACAATGAGGACTCACCACTAGTCTTCTATAGATGGATCGGGATGCTAAGTATAATTGGGAGCCCGTGTGTCTGAACCTATGATATAAGACATCATAGCGCAAAGAAAGGTATAATAAGTACTTTGAATATACTGGTATGCTAAGTAAGGTAGGATGAGATTCATGGGTTCATATACATGAACAATAATGACTGAATAACATGAGTATAATGGAATGAATAAGAGTACATGCATAAAATACGTAAACTATAACTGAGGTCATGATGACACAGAATACTAAGTTCTGAATTACTGATTTACTAATATCTAAGTTTACTGATATTGTATAACTGATAGCTGAATGACTGTAGCTGACAATCCCAATTCTGTGGAACTGGGCTGAATTCCGTACTAAATTAAATGATTGTGTCTGACAGTCCTAATTTCTGTAGAACTGAACTGAGTTCTATTCTGGAGACTAAAACTGAGACTATGGGAGGTAATTATTAAATCTACATGCCCTTTTCTATATATATTGGGGTCCAAACTATAACCCCAATTAGAATGACGTCAGTACCGTGCCACGGGTAAAGACAACTGTGAGTTAACTTTCTCTGACAGAAAGCTCTTTCATCAACCATCGCTGGCAGGAAAACTCGTATGAGATGTATCAACCCTAGCCTGGCAGGAAGATATCTCAACCTATACTGGCTACGTAGTTTTGTAACACAGGGAATGCTACTAAGGGTTAAATACTAGAAGGAATTCCCTCATCCCTAGGTTTGCTCGGTGCTGAATCCTACTCCCAACTGAATGGACACTGGATTGATTTCTAAACTGTACTAGGCTGGACTGAATTATTATTGATCATACTGTCTAACTGAACTGAACCGAGTTCACTGAGTTTCGTTAACTGACGGAGTACTACTGACTTCTGTTAACTAATGGGATACAACAGAGTTTTGTTGACTTGCTAAATTTACTGAGGTCTGAACTGAATACTGAACTGTAACTGTAACTGGTTACTAGAGCTACTATTTGTGACACTACTGAGACTATTCTGTAACTACCATAGCTCTGCGTAACAACTAAGTTTTCGGGTATTGAATATCCCCAGCACTCAATAGTATGAAAAAAATAAATCATGGCATAAACTTGTAAGGAATAACCATATACACTTGATCATATCTCATTCATAAAGACATTTTATCAAACATTTGCATGATATAACTTGCACATAAGCTAACATGACATGATTTTGTTCTTTTTACATTGTAATTTATCAAACACTTGGAGAACATAATCAATGCACATGACACAAACCACATATGGGCACCATAATTCAAATCCCTATTTATAATTTCAAGAGCTTAGCATGGATTTACATGATTCTATACATATATCAAATAACTCCACATGAAACTTGTAACAAAACATGGATTAGAAACTGATGATAGGCGAATTTACGCGCCTATATCAATATATTTAGCCCATATTTTAGCCTAGTTTTGAGAACTAATTATCTATTTCATACACTTTTAGTCCTTTTTCCTGTAAATGAGCTAACAAATGTGATTAGGAAAGTTTCAGGTATAAATGATGCAAAATACAGCAATTTATGGCTTACTTGACGCAAAAGAAAGCTCACGAACGAAGTGGAAAGGAGCTGGACGCCTAAAGGACTAAATCTGCTGCATGGAAAATCTGTCCCGGGCTAAAACAGCATTTCTGAAGACTTTGGGGACTTACAGACACAAAGCTGGATTTTTGCCATAATACATTAACCTAGTGCAATTAGGTTATGTGTTTCATTATTCTATTTGGATTATAATTTTGTAACCTTACCCTAGTACATTTGGGTCAAGGATTTCATTAGTATATTAGGATTTGGTTATTTATTTCATTAGCTTAGTAGGAGTAGGATAGGAGTATTATAAATACCCTATCATGTTAGAGATTTTTTATCACATTCTTACAATTCAATTAACTCTTAACTTAAGACATCTTCCTACAATACATTCTTAATTCTTCATTCTTCTATTCTTAAATTCCACAACAAGAGAATCGTTACTTGCTACGGAATCACCAAAACCACACGCCGAACACCTACTATTCACGCCATCCACCATGCAAAACGTGATATCCTTCGCATTCATGGGTAACTAAACCTCTTAGTTGGGGTTATGGAAGCCGAATGAGTTACTATCTATTGCTATGAGTTTGTGAGTTCTAGACAAGTATATTGCTTATATCATTATTCTCTTCATCTTAAATCTACATCCTTTGCGGTTCAAACACAAGAACACGCCATTCTAACATCTAACCTGTTCGAGAGAAAGGTTATTTGTCTAGAAAAGAAGACGCATAGACCAACGCCAGTCTAACATTTAACTTGTTCGAGAGAAAGGTTATTTGTCTGGAAAAGAGATAATGTCAAGGTAATAGGACACCCTTTCCTATTAAAAAGCTAGTGCCGTACCTGGACTAACCTCTTGGAGAATTCGTACCGTTAGACACACTTTAAGCTCGAGAGAGTTAAAGTGAAATAGTCCTTGTTTAGGTCGAGAGACGCTTGGATTTACCATCGACTACAATTCTCTATAAGCAATTGCATGTCAAGACTCTACACACTCATAGCCAATAGAGACGTATACTTCTGAAGGTGGACATAACCCCAACGCCTCAATTCTCATTGTTTACAACCAACGTGACAATCTTTCTCTTTTTACTTTATTATTTTCAGCTTTTATTTCATTACTTTGGTTACTTATTACAATCCCCCCTTCTTACGAGACTTGCACCAAAAGTCTATTAATTTTACTTACTTGTTGACTGAGCTATTCCCTGTGGGATCGATACCCAACCCAGGTTGGGTTCTATATTTGCTAACGACCGCTTTACACTCCTACGAGAGCTGTAGATTGAGCGTTATCAAAAATTGGCGCCGTTGCCGGGGAATACAAGTGTCAATCAAGTTCGTGAAAATTACTAGACCCTTTGGTCAAAGATTCTCGTACTTTTACGTTTAGTTTTTGTTTTTGTTTATTGTAGGTTTTTCTTTTAGTGCATGCCCCATACTAGAAGTTCTGGTCAACCGTTATTACCAATCAATCCGGAACCGCAACGAATTAGAAGAATGGAAGCACAAGCGGAAATCGACAGGATGGCTGCTCAACACGAGCAAGCAAGATTAGCTGCTCTTGCCGCTGCTCAAGTCCAACAACAAAACATTGATAATCCTGGACGAGCAACAAATCCTGACGATGAAGATTTAGGAGATGACGAGTTGATCAACCCAAGGCATGGCGCTGAAATGGCAACACCTGCCAACAGACGAGGTCGACAAGCTCGGTACAGATATGATCGCCAACCTTTGCAACCAGCTTTCGACGATGATGATGATGATCTTGATGGTGCCGGAGCCACTGGAGCTATAATTCCACCACCATTAGCGCCCGGAGCCAAGTTCAACATCACTAGCACCATGATTCAGTTATTGCAACTCAAGGGATTATTTGGTGGACTAGCAGGCGATGATCCGAATATGCATCTCATCAACTTTATTTCTACATGCAAGTCTTTTGACAATCCTGGAGTTGGTCAGAATGCTATTCGATTACATCTATTTCCATTGTCTCTGTCTGGGGAGGCAACATTATGGTTGAATGGGCTGACTCCTGATTCTATTACAAATTGGAGGCAATTGAGAGACGCTTTCCTAGAAAGATTCTTTCCGCCATCCAAGAGGGCTCAATTGAGAGATGAAATCAGCAACTTTCGTCAGCTTCCCTCTGAAGCTCTTCACGAAACATGGGAGAGGTTCAAGACAAAGCTAGCGAGATGCCCAAACCATCACATGACTAATGTTCACCTCATGGAGATCTTATATAGAGCCTTGAATTCAGTAACTAAACCAGTGGTGGACAACGCAGCTGGAGGTTCTTTTATGGACCTCACCTTTGGTCAAGCAAGCAACATGCTAGATCGTATGACAAAACAAAGTAGAGCTTGGCATACCAGGGATTCTGAGGTAGCAAGCCCCACTTTATCTATTGGCATGTCTGCAGATCAAAGAAGGAGAGAAGAAGAACGTGATCAAGATATGGCGCACATGAAAACCCAAATGGATCTTCTTACAAAGCATCTATTAGGGAAGACTGAAAAAGTGAAATCTATTGCGTCAAAAGGAAGAGACGAATCTGATTCAGAAGAGGAGGCCAACTACTTGAACAATCAGGGTGGTTTCCGTGGGAATGCCCAAGGAAACCAAGGTCGGAACTATTATGATAAATCTGGAGGTAAAGACCAAGGTAGTTGGAAGAAAAATAATGAAAATAGTGGTTTGTACGTTCCCCCTGGTAGACGTGATACCACCACGTCTAATTCTATGGAAGACATGATGGCTAAGTTATTGAAAGGAGTGGAAGCGACGAGCGCGGGAGTTAAGGAGGTGATTGACGATTTGGCCTCCATGAAGCAATTAGTTGATTCTCATTCCACTTCTATCAAGCAACTAGAGCAGCAATTCAGTCAACTTTCAGCAGCACTCAACCAAAGAAAAGCCGGCACCTTGCCTAGCGATACTGTGCAAAATCCAAGGACTGATGGGTCATGCATGGCCATCACTACGAGGAGTGGTAAGGTGCTGGAAACTTCAGCAGAAGGCAAGCAAGTAGTTGACAGAACAGCAGACATGGACGCCACGCCTAGTGACGCCACTAGGGAAGACGCTGCAATACCCACTTCCAACGTCAAGGACGTGTCGCCTAGTGACGTGCAGCCTAAAAAAAATAATAAACGGAAGCAAGAGGAGAAGAAAGCCATGGAAAGAACACTTCCATACCCACCACCACCTTTTCCACAAAGATTGAAGAAGGTGGCCGATGACACTAAGTTCAGCAAATTTATGACCATGTTGAAGCAGCTAACTATTAATGTCCCATTGGTAGAGGCAGTTGAACAAATGCCTGGGTATGCGAAGTTTATGAAAGATCTTTTGACTAAAAAGAGGGCAGCAAGCTATGAGCTGAAAGAAGATGTGCATCATTGTAGTGCAATAGCTACCCGATCCATAGTTCAGAAGAAGGCCGACCCCGGAGCTTTCACTATTCCTTGCACCGTCGGATCTTTGGACTTTGCTAAAGCATTATGTGACTTAGGATCCAGCATCAACTTGATGCCATTATCAATCTACAAGAAGTTGGGGTTAGGAGATCCTACACCAACTAATATGAAGCTTGTTATGGCGGATAGGTCGGTAAAACGACCGGTTGGTATTCTATGCGATGTCTTGGTGAAGGTATCTTCATTCATATTTCCAGCAGACTTTGTCATCTTGGATTGCGAAGCAGATTCAGAGGTTCCCATAATCTTGGGACGCCCTTTCCTTGCTACGGGAAGTGTGCTCATAGATTTGAGAGCTAATGAGCTTTCATTCCGAATAAATGATGAAGTGGTGCGCTTTGATGTTTGCAAATCAATGAAGCAACCCAAAGATCTAAGTGTATTTTCTGTGGCTGATGTTGTCGTTGATGACGAGGATGAGTTACTTGCTGAAGAGCAAATTCTTGATGATCCTTTGGAGGTTTTGCTCATGGAAGAAGATGATGATGATGCTGAAATTTCTGAAGATGATATTTGTGCTCTATCGGGATTAGGAGCATATCGCTGTCCTCCTAAGAAGCTGGATCTTGATCTCAAGAATCGACCCACACCACCAGCTAAGCCATCTATTGAAGAACCACCCACATTAGAATTAAAAGAGCTGCCAAGCCATTTGAAGTATGCATTCTTAGGAAGCGGAAACACTCTTCCAGTCATAGTGGCAGCCGATTTAGGAGAGCAACAAGTTGCAGCTCTTATTGCAATTTTACGCAAGTATATTAGAGCTATTGGATGGACCATTGCGGATATCCTTGGTATTCCACCTGGGATTTGCACTCATAAAATTCAGCTCCAAGAAAAGTGCACACCCACCATCGAACACCAAAGACGTCTAAACCCACCAATGCAAGAGGTGGTGAAGAAGGAGATTATCAAGTGGTTAGATGCAGGAGTTGTGTATCCTATTTCTGATAGTACATGGGTAAGCCCAGTA
The DNA here is from genome assembly GCA_030864225.1 of Capsicum baccatum var. pendulum. Lineage (NCBI taxonomy): Eukaryota > Viridiplantae > Streptophyta > Magnoliopsida > Solanales > Solanaceae > Capsicum > Capsicum baccatum. The sequence continues at coordinate 89,269,626 of CM061560.1, read as the reverse complement.
CAATGTGTTCCCAAGAAAGGAGGTATGACGGTGGTTGCGAATGCAAAGAATGAGCTTATTCCACTCAGGCCCGTCACTGGATGGAGAGTATGCATGGACTACCGCAAGCTGAATTCTTGGACTCTCAAGGATCACTTCCCCATGCCATTTATGGACCAAATGCTAGATCGATTAGCGGGAAAAGGATGGTTTTGTTTTCTTGATGGTTATTCAGGTTATAATCAGATTTTTATTGCACCAGAAGACCAAGAGAAGACAACGTTTACATGCCCATATGGTACGTTTGCCTTCAAACGTATGCCATTCGGGTTATGTAATGCACCAGCCACCTTTCAGCGATGTATGATGTCTATTTTCTCTGATATGGTAGAAGACACTTTGGAGGTATTTATGGACGACTTTTCAGTTGTTGGGGAGTCTTTCGACGCATGTTTGGTGAATTTAAGCATGGCATTACAAAGATGTGTAGAGTTCAACCTTGTGCTGAATTGGGAGAAGTGCCACTTCATGGTAAAAGAAGGAATTGTTCTTGGGCACAAGATCTCCGAAAGAGGAATAGAGGTTGATCGCGCCAAAATAGAGGTAATTGAGAAGCTACCACCTCCAATTTCGGTGAAGGGAGTTCGTAGTTTTCTTGGCCATGCTGGGTTTTATCGTAGATTCATCAAAGACTTCTCCAAAATTTCTAGTCCATTATGCAAGCTATTGGAGAAAGATGCGAAGTTTGACTTTAATGATGATTGCTTAAAGGCATTTGAATGCCTTAAAGAAAAACTCATTGAAGCCCCTATCATGGTAACACCAGATTGGACGCTCCCGTTCGAAGTCATGTGTGATGCTAGTGGTGTAGCCGTTGGTGCTGTTCTTGGACAGAGAAAGGAGAAATTATTTCATCCTATCTACTATGCGAGTAAGGTCCTCAATGAAGCCCAAAGGAACTACACCGTCACTGAACAAGAGCTATTAGCGGTTGTGTATGCGTTTGAGAAGTTCCGCGCCTACCTATTAGGTACTAAAGTGATCGTTCATACAGACCATGCAGCTCTTAGGTATCTAATGACAAAGAAGGATGCAAAACCAAGGCTGATTCGATGGGTGTTGCTGCTGCAAGAGTTTGATTTCGAAGTCAAAGATAGAAGAGGTTGCGAGAACCAAGTGGCTGATCACCTATCTAGACTTGAGAATGAGTATGTGGCGCAATCAGAAAATCAGATTGGCGATGCATTCCCTGACGAGGAGATACTAGCGACAACAATGGAGAACTTACCATGGTATGCCGACTTTGCAAATTTCGTGGTGAGTAATGTGTTACCTTCCAATTTATCTTACCACCAGAGGAGGAAGTTTATGCATGACGTTCAGCACTATTATTGGGATGAGCCTTATTTATTTCGAAGATGCGCGGATGGTATCATTCGACGATGTATATCCCATGAAGAAGTGCCCACTATATTAGAAGCATGCCACACTTCGCAAGTTGGAGGCCATCATGCAGGGAATCGAACAGCAAGAAAAGTCTTGCAAAGTGGTTATTATTGGCCTACAATATTCAGAGATGCACACGACTATGTGAGAAGGTGTGACCAATGCCAACGTCAAGGTGCTATTTCAAAACACCATGAAATGCCCATGTCCAAAATTCTGGAGGTAGAACTCTTTGATGTATGGGGTATTGATTTCATGGGACCATTCGTGAATTCGTTTGGAATGAAGTACATCTTGGTTGCTGTGGATTATGTGTTGAAATGGGTTGAAGCTGTAGCATTGGCCGATAATGAAGGAAAGCGTGTTGTAGCGTTTTTAAAGAAGAATATCTTCTCTCGCTTTGGGGTACCTCGTACTATCATAAGTGATGGAGGATCTCACTTCTGCAACAAGCTATTCAAATCTGTATTGGCCAAGTATGGAGTCAAGCAACACAAGGTAGCTACGCCTTATCATCCCCAAACTAGTGGACAAGTAGAGGTTTCCAATCGTGAGATCAAGCAAATCCTTGCCAAGACGGTCAATGCGAATCGGAAGGATTGGTCTCGGAAGCTAGATGATGCACTATGGGCGTATAGGACTGCATTCAAGACACCCATTGGCATGTCACCTTATCAGCTAGTTTATGGGAAGGCTTGTCATCTACCCATCGAGCTTGAATACAAGGCATTATGGGCATTGAAGCACTTGAATCTGAATTGGGATGATGTGAAGAACCTGAGGTTGGAGCAGCTGAACGAGCTAGATGAATTCCGTCTCCATGCATATGAAAGATCAGATTTATACAAAGAGCGGATGAAGAAGTATCACGATCAGCGGATTGTTCGATGACACTTCCAAAAAGGTGACATGGTACTACTCTTTAACTCCATATTCAAGCTCTTCCCAGGTAAGTTAAAATCAAAGTGGTCTGGTCCATTTAAAGTCACCCACGTCTACTCGTCTGGAGTAGTAGAATTGGAAAATAATGAGGGTGTTATCTTCAAGGTGAATTGCCAACGTGTTAAGCCATATATCGGTCCTCTTGACTCGATGAATGACATGGCCATCACTTATCTCGACGAAGTCTAAGTACTCGAGATTACTACGTCGAGCCACGACAATAAATAAGGCGCTAGATGGGAGGCAACCCTTCGTTTTATTGTTTTATCGTTTTGTCATTTTAGTATTTTTTCTTTTTGATAAATGAAAATCCAAAAATAAGAGTCGTGCCACGACCAAAACTAAGGCGCTTGGTGGGAGGCAACCCATCGTACTAATCGTTTTCATTTGTTTGAGCAAATATAGGTGTAAGAAGTATGCAACGAGGAGATTGATTTCAATTGACGATTTGGTCGCATTGTATGGTAAAGTCGGTAAGTTAGGAATGGTGATGCATAAGGCTATGGATTGAGCCTTTCTCACGTCATAATAGGCTTCGAGAAAGGCTAGGCCTTGGTAAAAATAGGCCACGAACGATGCACAACCTATTCTATAGCCTAAGGACTCGGAATCTAGTGTGCAATACACTATGCGCCGCCTATTCCTAGGTGTGCTTTTGACTATGCGCCGCCTATGCTATGGCATTTGAGATACTGAGACCAAATGCCATACCATATGCGCCGCATATGCCTATATATGCCATACTATGTGCGGCGCATATGTCCCATTATGCCATGGACAATGCGCCGCATATACATGTGATATGCCGAGGGATATGCGCCGCATATAGGGTGATTTTGTCCCCAAATCCGATTGTAAATGGGTCATAACCCGACCCATACTCCTCCTATATAAAGGGGACTTGGTTTTTTATCACAAACACATTAGAAGTAACCCTAAAGGCGCCGCATATCATCCCAAATCCTCTCAAATTTTTCTTCCTTTGTTCTTCCAATCCACAACAACTTCTCCACAATCTTCAAGCAAGTAAGTGCTCTCTTATTCTTCATCTATTTATCGTAAGTACTACTTTGCTATGCTTATTATAAAATGCTAACTCATGAGAGATTGGTGGTGATGTTCATGTGTGTGGATAATTGTTGCAAAATCGTGTGATTGATTATATACGTATGGAATTCATGACTTGTTTCCGACTTGAATTTTGTTTCAATGGCATTGTTGTGATACTTGCTAAACATATGTGGCCATGAATATTGATTGAGAGTGTGGTTTGGATGCTTGCATGATTAACCATCCCGGCCATCGGGATAAGGTTATAGTGACTATCGACTTAGGTGGTGGTGTTTGTTGTTTGAATAGCAATTCCATGTGGTAACCCCTATGTTGTAACGTTGCTATATACACCATGCAAGTCGTCCAAATGGCTGCTCATGAGTGATGTAATACTGATTTTCTTGTCGGAATACAATCCTAAGACGTATGTCGACGACGTCTGAGTACTCGACCACGTTCACTTCACCGATTTGTGCCAACAAGATTAAGTGTGGGGTGGTACCCCTAATGCTTGCATATAGATTGTCTAAAGTGCGATTGTGCTGCATCTAACATTATTTCTAGTCTCAGGTTCAATGGCACCGAAAGCAAGGCAAGGCAAGGAGAAGGCTACCACGACCCGCAAGGACAAAAAGAGAATCCGAAAAGACCAAGGCGAATCATCTTCCGCACACCTACCACGCAGAATGTTCGGAATCAAATGGGTTCTTGAGGAAGAAGCCAAGGCATGGTACAGCAGCAACAAAGAAAAGAAATATGTGCACGTCGAATTAATCAACAAGGAGACCTTAGCAAAGAAGGAGCCGCAATTGTTGGCTAAGATAATGGCTTTGAAGCTGGATTTCATCTTCCGTGACATGGGAGAGTGCAATCTTGACTTGACAAGAGAGTTTTATGCCAACTGGTCGCCAAACACAACAGGCAACGAAGTCAAAATTCGGGGCCAAGTGTTACAGCTTACAGCGGATTGGATCAACTCGTTTCTAGGCCTACCTTCGGTCGACACTGCACTATACAAAGAGCTGTACAGCAGGCCTCCTTATAGAGCTATAAGACACACGCTTTGTGGAAGCAGATCGATGGCAAGATGGGGCAGACATAAGGAAACAGGCCGTCACAACACATTCCCCTATGCTCCACTAAATAGGGAAGCAAGAATCTGGATGCGCATTGTCAACTCATGCCTCATTCCTGGGACGCAATACACAAAGATATCGAGAGATAGAGTGTGTCTGGTTTATGCATTGATGACAAATGTCCCTATCAACTTTGGGGCAATCATTCGATCGACCATGAGAAAAGCCAGACTCCACAATAGGTCCCATTTCACATTCGGCAATTTGTTGACAGCAATGTTGCGGAAGGAGGATATAGAAGAGGAATCAGCTGACCACAAACTCCCACATACCCCAAAGAAGGTTGACCTCACCAAGGTCAAAGATGCTGAAACCACGCATGGAGTCAACCTTACCACTGCGGAGAGACATGCTCGTGACGAGAGTTTCTTCCGTCATCTCTATGGCATGACGAGATTCACTATGATGAGTGGTGGACGTATTCCAACTGCTGTAGAGCTCCAACAGCTGGACCACGACTACCCAATGAACAGACATGCCCGGGAGATGTGTGGAGTGGGAGTCTATTTCGAGGAACCTCTTGATGATGACGTGCCAACTGATGATGATAGACGCTTGCCTGATTCTGATGCTGAGGAGAACTCTGACGACGACTCTTACGATGACTCGGACGAAGGGGGTATGACCCCCGACATTGAGGAAGAGTCCGACTAATCAGGTTCTTCGACTTTATTTTCCACTGAGGGCAGTGTCTAGTCTAAGTGTGGGGTGTCGGCAGAATCTGCATGCTATGTTTGTATGTTTGCTCTTGTTTATTTTGTTTTGAGTCCAATTTTTTTATTTTTTTTGTGATTTTTTTCGTGTGACGTTTTTTTATTTTTTAGGAGTAAAATTTTTCTAGCTACGCATGAAATTATTTGGATAGGCAGCATGAGATTAGAACAAGAGTATGTGCTACAATTGTGACTATTGAGACATTTAGGCTCTAGTTGTGACTCATTATGTGCTATTGTGTGATTCAATTCCTTCAATTGATTGGGTCGAGAGTCTATATTACTACCAATCAAGTCGACCATGTGCCTTGTGTCTGTGAGATTAATAGTATATTCTATGTATGTGGCTGATGCTAGAACTTGCCTCGTATGTATGCAAAGCGAAAATAAGGAATGTAAGTTTAGGATATGATTTAGGCATTTCTTTGGCAACCTATACATGTTTACCTTCAGTTTTACCTACCCATGGACATCATCCTAGTCAAACCCTTTTGAGCCTTTAGCCTATTTCTTTGACAACCCTGTATGTAAGCCTAATCCATTTCTTTCAAGACCACAATTTTGATCCAAATTCCTAAGTGCTTTAAAGTGAATAAGTCATGTGACAACATAAGAGGAAATTGGGTGAGTATGATGCTTTAAATTGTAAAGGTTCTTGAAGGTGTTATGAAAAAGAAAAAAAAAAATGCTATCATAGGAGGTACGTTGTTAAAAGAAAAAGGACAAGAAAGCTGAAAAGTGAGTTGTGCTTAAAATTGAAAAACAAAAGATGATAACAAGGGTGGAAAAATAAAATAAAGAAAGGTTGAAAGAAAAAAGTGTCAATGATACAATGTGATGTATTAAAGTGCTTAGGAACTTAGTCACTATTTCTGGCCAAAATAGTTGATCCTACCCGTCCCTTAGCTTACGTTACAACCATCAAAAGACCTACTTGATCCTAATCTTAACATTCCGACATTTAGTGGAGTACTACATTAAGGGCAAGCCTATAGTCATCAGTTGCTACATATGAATTCTTTGTGAGAGTGAGAGCAAGGACACTTTGATACCCATGTTTGAAAAATATGCTATATTTGTGAGTGATTATGGGTACTATATTGTGAGACACACATGGTTGATGAGTTTTGGATAGTTGTATATGATTCTATGTACCTTAACGTTTGCATGCGAGTTGATCACCATCACGAGTCTATGCTTGAGGTTAAATTGTTTCTACTTATAATCGGAAAGCTACTCTTTGTTGATAATTTTTGTGCTTGTCTTGAAGAATGTTTTGTGTTGTTTCTGTAAAAACCTTAAGTCAATGCTTAGAAGGACATGATATGTTGTTCGAGGACGAACAAAGCTCTAAGTGTGGGGTGTTGATGATAGGCGAATTTACGCGCCTATATCAATATATTTAGCCCATATTTTAGCCTAGTTTTGAGAACTAATTATCTATTTCATACACTTTTAGTCCTTTTTCCTGTAAATGAGCTAACAAATGTGATTAGGAAAGTTTCAGGTATAAATGATGCAAAATACAGCAATTTATGGCTTACTTGACGCAAAAGAAAGCTCACGAACGAAGTGGAAAGGAGCTGGACGCCTAAAGGACTAAATCTGCTGCATGGAAAATCTGTCCCGGGCTAAAACAGCATTTCTGAAGACTTTGGGGACTTACAGACACAAAGCTGGATTTTTGCCATAATACATTAACCTAGTGCAATTAGGTTATGTGTTTCATTATTCTATTTGGATTATAATTTTGTAACCTTACCCTAGTACATTTGGGTCAAGGATTTCATTAGTATATTAGGATTTGGTTATTTATTTCATTAGCTTAGTAGGAGTAGGATAGGAGTATTATAAATACCCTATCATGTTAGAGATTTTTTATCACATTCTTACAATTCAATTAACTCTTAACTTAAGACATCTTCCTACAATACATTCTTAATTCTTCATTCTTCTATTCTTAAATTCCACAACAAGAGAATCGTTACTTGCTACGGAATCACCAAAACCACACGCCGAACACCTACTATTCACGCCATCCACCATGCAAAACGTGATATCCTTCGCATTCATGGGTAACTAAACCTCTTAGTTGGGGTTATGGAAGCCGAATGAGTTACTATCTATTGCTATGAGTTTGTGAGTTCTAGACAAGTATATTGCTTATATCATTATTCTCTTCATCTTAAATCTACATCCTTTGCGGTTCAAACACAAGAACACGCCATTCTAACATCTAACCTGTTCGAGAGAAAGGTTATTTGTCTAGAAAAGAAGACGCATAGACCAACGCCAGTCTAACATTTAACTTGTTCGAGAGAAAGGTTATTTGTCTGGAAAAGAGATAATGTCAAGGTAATAGGACACCCTTTCCTATTAAAAAGCTAGTGCCGTACCTGGACTAACCTCTTGGAGAATTCGTACCGTTAGACACACTTTAAGCTCGAGAGAGTTAAAGTGAAATAGTCCTTGTTTAGGTCGAGAGACGCTTGGATTTACCATCGACTACAATTCTCTATAAGCAATTGCATGTCAAGACTCTACACACTCATAGCCAATAGAGACGTATACTTCTGAAGGTGGACATAACCCCAACGCCTCAATTCTCATTGTTTACAACCAACGTGACAATCTTTCTCTTTTTACTTTATTATTTTCAGCTTTTATTTCATTACTTTGGTTACTTATTACAATCCCCCCTTCTTACGAGACTTGCACCAAAAGTCTATTAATTTTACTTACTTGTTGACCGAGCTATTCCCTGTGGGATCGATACCCAACCCAGGTTGGGTTCTATATTTGCTAACGACCGCTTTACACTCCTACGAGAGCTGTAGATTGAGCGTTATCAGAAACTCAATTAATTATTATAATCATGAATATAATCAAACCCAACATAAAATTCATGTAATCAATACACTTGAGGTTTTAAAAATAGATTCGTGAACTCCAAGGGTGGAATGACCCTTGAATGAGATAGATATGGGAAAAAACCCAATTTTCCCTGAGAACACGACTTTTTAATTACTGAAAACTAACATAGCAATGTGCTGCGTCATTGGCATCAATACGATGGCTAATACGCCGCATCAAATTTGCATTGGTTCATTGGAATTTACACTGGGAGATGGAAAAAATATTCATCGACACAATGGACGATGTAGCACATCGAGATCGCATTGATCCACTGGTTTGAGCTTTTTAAATGATCTAAACGAATTTTAAAATATCTAAAACTCATTTGGGAATGCCCACTGACATTCTTGATCATGATTCAACCTAAAAATCATTACTTTAAGGTCATAAGGGTCGGGAAATAGAGTCGCCAACCTACAAAGTCTAAAATAACACTAAGTCTGAATACTTAGCTAAAATTTTCTAAGTCGGGACTCCTTAATAATCTTTAAAGGTCTGAGTTAAGATTAGGATTTTGTGGGGTCTTTCAATATCTCCCCTTTGGGAACATTAGTCCTTGAATGAGGCTGACTGAGCTGAAAATACTGATAGATTGGATTTAGATACAGGACGTGCACAACTGTAACATGATTTCATCACTAACACTACAAATATGCAGAAATTTCATACTGAACATACATATCTGATTCATGAGTACATAGCTGAACAAAATTTGTGAATGCATGACTGGAATTGCTGATAAGCTGAGTTTCTCATGCTGAACATGCATATCTAATGCATGAATACATAACTAAAAAATGCAATGGTAACTGATACCAAGTCTGTAAGGGAAATCTGAGCATGGAATTTAGTAAGTTCAAGGAAAAACTATTACCTTGGGCTGAGTCTGAGTTTGCAGAGAAGAGGTGAGGATACTTGGTCTGCATATCTTTTTCTGCTTTCCAAGTATCTCCCTCAACGGATTGATTCTGTCAAAGAACTTTGACCAAAGGGACCTCTTTGTTCCTCAGCCCGCAAATCTGATAATCAAGGATTTTGACTGAAATCTCCTCATAAGAGAGGCTGTTCTGTATGTTTATACTCCCTACAGGGACTACAACAGCTGGGTCACCTATGAATTTCTTTAGCAAGTTGACATGGAACACTGGATGAACTAAAGCTAAATCTAAAAGCAACTCAAGCTTGTAAGCTACCTTTATGAAACGATTGAGAATTCGATAAGGACCGACATATCGAGGACTGAGTTTCACCTTCTTGCCAAACCTCTTCAGTCCTTATATAGGAGAGATCTTCAAAAACACATAATCACCAATATCGAACTCGAGATCCTTTCTTCACATATCTGCATATGATTTCTATCGGCTCTGAGCCGTCTTAAGCCTTTCCTGATCATCTGAACCTTCTCTAAGGTGTCAAATACCAAGTCAGGCCCTACCACTGAGGCCTCTCCCACTTTAAACCAATCAATGAGAGACCTACATCTCCTCCTATAGAGCACCTCAAATAGAGCTATGTGAATGCTAGAATAATAGTTGTTTTTATATGCGAACTCAATTAAAGGTAAGTGGTTATCCTAACTACCTTAAAAGTCTATCGCACACACTCACATCCTATCCTCTAAAGTCTGAAAGGTCCTTTCTGCTTGACCATCTATCTGATTTTGGAAGGCTTTCCAGAAATGAGAGGTGAACTGTGCAACTCTATCTGAGATAATGGACAAAAGAACTCTGTGTAATCTGAATAACTCTCTGAAATAGAGCTTGGCATAGTCCTCGGCTGACTAAGAGGTATGGACTGGTAGAAAATGAGCTGATTTGGTCATCCTATTTACTATGACCCAAACTGAATCGTGACGACGACGAGTATGAGAAAATCCCATCACAAAATCCATGTTCACCTCCTCCCACTTCCAAGTAGGAATAATAAACTCCTGCATAGACCTACTAGGCTTTTGATACTCGATCTTAACCTGCTGACATGTTGAGCACTTGGCTATAAAATCTACAATATCTTTCTTCATCCAACTCCACCAGTAGATCTCCTACAAATCAAGGTTCATCTTAGTAGCCCCTAGATAAATAGAATAACTCATACCATGTGCTTCTGCAAGAATCTGTTGTCTCAGGTTATCTACACCTGACACACATAGCCAACCCTGACAACGCAATACACCATCTCCCCTTTGGGAGAAAACCCCTATCTTCTAATCTCTGACTGATTCTTTCAACCTAACTAGGCTGGGATCCCTATCCTGCTTTTCCTTCACCTCAGAAACTAAAGATGGTTCTGAACTACTCTGCACCCATACATTACCTTCTGCTGAATTGACTAAGCTAACACCTATTCGGGAAAGATGATGAACTTCCTGAGCTAAATTCTTCTTACCATCCTCCACATTAGCACCACTACCCATAGACATCCTACTTAGAGTATCAGCCATTACATTGGATTTACCCGGATGATACATGATGCTCATGACGTTTCCTTCAATAACTCCAACTACCTTATCTGATAGAGGTTTAGGTCTTTCTGAGAAAGCACATACTGTAGGCTCTTATGGTCAGTGAACATATCGACGTGCACACCATACAAGTAGTGCCTTCAAATCTTTAGGGAAAATACTACTGCTTCTAACTCAAGATCATGAGTTGGATAGTTCTTTTCATAGGGCTTAAGTTATCTAAAGGAGTAGGCCATGACCTTACCTCTCTGCATCCAAACACACCCCAAACCAACCCTGGAAGTATTACAATATACCATAAATCTATCTGAACCATCTAGTAAAGTCAAAATTGGGCCTGTAGTGAGTCGAGTATTCAATTTCTGAAAGCTTTTCTCACAAGAATATGACCACTAAAATTTGGCCTTCTTTTGAGTCAATTTGGACATAGGGGATGCAATAGACAAAAATCTCTCAACAAACCATTGGTAATAGCCAGCCAAACCCAAGAAACTCTAGATATCTGATGGAGAGATGGGACTGGGCTAGTTTTTCACCGCTTCAATCTTTTGGGGATCACCTCTAATTCCATAACTGGAAATAATATGGACAAGGAAGGCTACTGACCATAGCCAAAATTTGCACTTACTGAATTTGGCAAATAACTGATGGATTCTGAGTGTCTATAATACTATTCTGAGATGGTTTGCATGATCATGATCACTGAAGAAGTAGACAAAGATGTAATCTATGAAGACTATGATGAACATGTCTAAGTACTACTTGAACACATGATTATCAAGACCATAAAAGCTGTTGGGGTATTAGTAAGACCAAATGATATGAATAAGAATTTGAAGTGACCGTATCGAGTTTTAAAAGCTATTTTTGGAATGTCATAATCTTTGACTCTGAGCTGATGATAGCCCGATATGAGGTCTATCTTAGAAAAGTAACTGGTACCCTGAAGTTGGTCGAACCAATCATTGATTATAGGTAGTGGGTACTTATTCTTGATTGTGACTTTGTTCAATTAACGGTAGTCTATACACATTCTAATAGAACCATCTTTCTTTTGAATGAATAGAACCAGTGCACCCCAACAGGATACGTTAGGCCTGATGGACCCCTTTGTATAAGAAGTCATTCAACATTTCTTTCAATTTTTAAGTTCTGATGAAGCCATTATGTATGGAAGAATAGCTATGGGTTGAGTATCTTGAAGAAGGTCTATTTTGAAGTCAATTTCCCTTTTGAGAGAAACTCCGGGAAGATATTTGGGAAACACGTCTGGGAATTCACATGCTACAGATACTGAATCAAGAGTAGGGATTTCTGATCTAGAGTCCTGGACTCGAACGAGATGGTAGACACAAACCTTAGATATAATTTTCCTTGCCCTAAGGTAGGAAACAAGTTGACCCCTAAGTGCTAAAGTACTACCCCTTCACTCTAGCACAAGCTCATTTGGGAACTAAAATTGGACAATTCTATTTTTGCAGTTGACTAAGGCATAGTAGAAATGCAGCCAATCCATGCCGAGAATGGCATCAAAATCAGTCATCTCTAATTTGACTAAGTCTACTGAAGTGACTTTTTGAGATACCATAATCAGACAGTTCTTGTATACCCATTGGGCTATGATAGATTTATCCACTAGGGTAGAGACTGAGAAAGGATCTACTAGGATTTCGGGACTGACTCTGAAATCAACATCTCTATACGAAGTTACAAAGGACAAAGAAGCTCCTGGATCTAGTAAAGTATCAATATGTAAATGGAAAACTTTCAACGTACCAGGGACTACATCAGGAGAACTTTCCTGATCCTATAGGGATTGAAGTGCATAGAGTCTATTTGGGCGTTGCTTACTGGTGGCACTGGAAGTGGCATCCTGCTAATTCGGGCGATCGGGCTGAGCTCGGGGATGATTATACTGACCCTGGGAGCCTGACTGGGGATAATCTCTGAATCTATGGCCTTGATTGACACACCCAAAACATACATCACTACCAGCTCTGCAGATACCTTTATGGTGTCTACCATATTTTTAGCAAAGAGGATTTGTTCAGGCACTCTTTGTCCTTGACATTCTGTCCCTCTTATTATTTCTCCTCTTTTTGCTACACCTCTCTTCCTTACTCTGTAGATCATGGGCCATAAGCCTAGATAGGATAACAACCAGTTAGTTTTTCTGAACAACTATTGAATGAGCGAAGAGGGTGAAAGCAGTGCTAAATACAGTGTGAGAAACATGTTTATTCAGGGGATCTGCTTGAACGGGCGGTAGGGCTGACTGGTTTTCATTACTTCTTTAGTTAGCTTCTCTGGAAGACATGTTATGGAAGCATAAGGAAGAGATGAATTAGAATGAGAGTTTAACTTGAGCTCATGCTCACTCGCATGACATGAATACTGAAAGAAGGGAAACTTTCCTAAAAACATCTCGTAGCATCTTGTCCATAAGTGTGGTGCGCTACACACCCATGCACAAGACTCTACTAGATGGGGATTTCAGACTTTCTAAGACTTTGTTGAACCTTAGGCTTTGATACAAAGTTTGTAATGACCCGAGTCTATACCCCAGATACTATACGGTGCTCATGATCTCGAGGGACCACAAGCTAACCCATGACTGGTACCTGCTGTAATAACTGAATAGTAATACTGTAATTATGTGAAAATTAGGTGGAAATCTGTCATAAGGTTCAAAACTGTAAGTAAATACTAAGTACGGTACATCCATACCAAAACTAAACATCTATCTATAAATACTCTAGTCTGAAAAGCTTCTGCTGTCTAAACAAGAAGTTGATGGGAAAATTTCCCAACTAACTCTGACTATTGAAATACACTGAGTACTAAAATACTATAATAATAAATCTGTCCTCAAACAGTGAGGACTCACCACTAGTCTGCTGCAGATGGATCGGGCTGCTAAGTATGATTGGGAGCCCGTGCATCTGAACCTATGATATAAGACATCATAGCGCAAAGAATGGTATGCGTAAGTACTTTGAATGTACTAGTTTGCTAAGTGAGGTAGGCTGAGATGCATGGGTTCATACCCATGAACAGTAATGACTGAATAGCATGAGTATAACTGAATGAGAATACATGGATGAAATACGTAAACTGTAACTGAGGTCATGATGACACTGGATATTGAGTTCTGAATTAATGATTTACTGATATCTAAGTTTACTAATATTGTATAACTGATAGCTGAATGACTATAGCTGATAGTCCTGATTCTATGGAACTGTGCTGAGTTTCGTACTAAATTAAATTACTGTGTCTGACAGTCTTAATTTCTATAGAACTAAACTGAGTTCTATTCTGAAGACTGAAACTCAGACTGTGGGAGATAATCATCAAACCAACATACCCTTTTTTGGATAGATTGGGGTCCAACCTGTAACCCCAGTTGGAAGAGTGTCAGTATTGTAGCGTAGGTAAAGACAATTATGAGTTAACCCTCTCTGATAGAAAGAACTTTTGTCAACCATCGCTGGCAGGAAAACTCATATGAGATGTATTAACCCTAGCCTTGCAGGAGGATATCTCAACCTATGCTGGCTACATAGTTCTGTAACACTGGGACTGCTACTAAGGGTCAAACCCTCTGTTGGTAGGAATGCCCTCATCCCTAGGTTCGCTTGATGTTGAATCCTACTCCCAACTAAATAGACACTAGACTGATTTCTAAACTATACTAGGTTGGACAGAACTGTTACTGATCGTACTGTCTAACTGAACTGAACTGAGTTTTCTAAGTTCTGTTAACTGACGGAGTACTACTGACTTCTGTTAACTGATGGGATTCTACAGAGTTCTGTTGACTAGCTGAATTTACTGAGGTCTAAACTGAATACTGAACTGTAACTATGACTCATTACTGGAGCAATTGTTCATGACACTATTGAGACTTTTCTGTAACTACCATAGCTCTAGTTAACAGCTAAGTTTTTGGGTATTGAATACCTGCAAGACTCGATAGCATGAAAAAATAAATCATGGCATAAACTTGAAAGGAATAACCATATGAACTTGATCATTGCTCATTCATAGAGACATTTTATCAAACACTTGCATGATATAACTTGCACATAAGCTAACATGACATGATTTTATTCCTTTTTCTTTGTAATTTATCAATCACTTGGAGATAATAATCCATGCACACGACACTAAACACATATGAGCACCATAATTCAAATCCCCATTTACAATTTCAAGCATTTAGCATGGATTTACATGATTCTATACATATATCAAATAACTCCACATGAAACTTGTAACAAAACATAGATTAGAAACCCAATTAATCATTATAATCATGAATATGATCAAACCCAACATGAAATTCATGTAATCAATATACCTGAGGTTTTAAAAATAGATTCTTGAACTCCAAGGATGGAAGGAATCCTTGAATGAACACTTGTCATACCTTAACAATTAATTTTTGAAAGATTGATGGTAAGTTCTTAAGCCTTGAATTGAATTTGAAATTTCCTAGGGTTTGTTCTTGAGATCAACTTGTGAAGAATGAATAGGTTTGACTCTTAGAAGAGTTTAATTTTGTATTTTGGGGCTGATAGATGTGGTAAAAAGACCCAATTACCCCTGAGTATGGGGGTTTTTAATGACTAAAAACTGACCTAGCAATGCGCAGACCGGCGTGCCTCATTGTTGGCATTGATGTGATGGTCAATGCGCCATGTCGAATCTATGTCGGTTCACTGGAATTTGCACTGGGAGTTGGACAAAAATATTCCTCGACATGATGGGTGATGCGGCACATCAAGTTCGCATCGATCCACTGGTTTAAGCTTTCAAATATGATCCAACGAAGTCCGAAAACTCCAAAACTTATCCGGGAACACCCACTGACATTCCTGATCATGATTCAACCTAAAAATCATTACTTTAAGGTTATGAGGGATGTGAAATAGAGTCGCCAACCTACGAAGGCTAAAATAATACTCTAAAATAACACTAAGTCTGAATGCTTATCTAAAACTTTCAAAGTTTGGGACCCCTTAACAAGCTTTAAAGTTTGAGTTAAGAGTAGGATTTTGCGGGGTATTAAACGAAATTGAACCGAGTATAATTAACATTACAAGTGCTAGAATACTCAAGCATAATGATTTCTGGCATAACTTCCCATGTTATTAATAAACATGATTTCTAGCACAATTAATAACACAATTGCTAAAATAATCAATAGAAATGTTTTCTTGATGATTACTAGCATAATTGGTTAGCATGATCATAACCATAAGTAATAACATGGGCAATAACTTATCTCAACACGAACAATATCTCCTCATAGCATAATCGACAATCTAATCCATTAGTCCATAGGCATTACTTCTAATGCCATCATCTCCATAACCATCTAGTGCCAAGGTTCGTTAATATGGCCTCAAGAGGAATTATCTCGGTATTCGACAAATGTACAAGGGTTGCAAGAGGATTAATCATCAATTTTGACTTAAGGTGGGTCGAATATAGAACTTCTAAATTCCTAAAATACATTGTAAGGAAAGTTCTACCCTGGACTAGGCTAAGGTATCTAAATTCTAACATGACCCAAAATCGAACCTTATCGCACTGGCATTTCGAGCCCAACAAGGACTGGAGATTGCCCCGTCAACCTAACCAAACCATCACATCAATCCACAAGTGTTTGATAAACTTCAAACATATTATCAATACAGTGGAAACAAGATTAATAATCATACCTTAAGAACGTCTTATCATTTTATTGATTTCATCATACCAACAAACATACCCAAGTCCACAATCATCCATTAAGCCTCTACAAATCTGATGTCTATAATCTATCGGGACATGCCCTCGACAATAGTCAAAACCAAGTCTAAAAAAAGTCTATGATATAAGATAGAAAGACCATGAAATGTATGCCTTTCAAAGTCTGGAAGCTCACGACTTCAAAGTCAACATACGAACCACTCGAACACCTGACCACTGAGGAGGAAGAGAAGAAGAAGCTCTGGCCCCTGCATTGCATGGGGACACAACATCCAAAAATAGTTAGCGGTTTTAGCACTAGCATGCAACTCAAGGGTAAGGATAAAATAGTGCCATTATTCAAATCCAAGTCAAACCATCATAAGCAATCACATTTATATACATAGGCACATATATAGACATATGGATACATCAAGTGTCAGGAAATGGAATACGTCCTTAGCATGCATCTTGAAACATCCAATCATGAAACATGAAGTAAAGGACTCTAACCTTCCACTTGCGTAGCTTAGAAAGTTTGAAATTCATGATTATATTAAGCAAGAGGACTCTAATCTCAAACCGTCTTATGAAGCATGTGGTCTCTAAACACAAGCTGTTATATTAGGAAAAGGACACTAATATCAAGCCATTTCATAGGGCAAGGGACTCTAACCTCAAGCCATTTCATTGGGCATGGGAATCAAACCTCAAGCCATTTTATTGGGCAAGAGACTCTAACCTCAAGTCATTTCATTGGGCAAGGGACTCTGACCTTAAGCCGCGGATATCATTATTGACATGACTCAAAACTTGGGCCATGTCATATGGGCACCCCAAGCTCAAATGAACCAGAGGTTGTCCCAATAACCCGACTCAAACATCTCATCTTACCATAGGAATCGATGGGACTCTAACTTATAAGTTAAGATTTGCGGAAGTAATATCATAAGTCAAATTAAATTCATGATAACTAACTTGAACCCAAGTTCACAGTTGTTCACAATACCTCTGTACAAAATAAAGTAAATAGATGTATATATCGAGACAAGCCCCCGACGATAGCCAAACCAAGTCTAAATTAGTGTAAGTATAATCATAAGAGACCAAGAGATGAAGATCTTTTGGAGTAAGGAAGCTCACCACTTCAAGTCATTGTACGAACTGCTTTGATCTACTAATTACTGCACAGGAAGAGAAGAAAATGCTCCGACCCTTATGTCGGGTGTGGTCATAGCATCCAGAGATGTTTAGCGGTTGGAACGCTAGTATGTAACTGAACTATAAGTGAAAAAATATCATCATCAATCAACATCAAGTCAATACATCACATTTTATCTCATTCACACGCTAATCCGTACATAGAGATATATTACATGCTAATGAAGATATCAAGGCTCATCATCATTCTCAAGCATTCATTCATTAAACATGAAGTGGGGGAATCAAACACTCCATACTTATAGGTTCAACAATTCACATAATGCATAGGACTTTAACCACATTCACATTCACTTAGACAAAGACTTCAACCATGCTTACTCATTCATTAGCCAAGGACTTTAACTGTATACGTAATCATTCAAATAAGGGGATCTAGCCATACACACATCCAATTAGACATAGGACTTCAACCATATGTCCACACTTTCAATTGGGTATGGGACTTAGACCTCATGCTCACACATTAGGCAAGGGACTCTAACCTCATGTTACACTTGGAATCTAACCCCAAGCTATTCCATTTGGAGAGGTTTTCTAACCTCAAGAGATCTATTTAAGCAAGGGACTTTAACCTCGAGCAATATCATTGGGAAAGGGACTTCAACCTCAAGCCATTCATAAGGAAAAGGACTTCAACCTCAAGCCATCATATAAGGCAAGGTACTTCGACCTCAAGACATCACAACTATCATTAGTTGGCATTTGGGACTTTAACCCTTTGCCCACGAATCAGCATACATTTAATACAATATTTAAGGACTTTAACCACTTTATCCAATTCAACACTATAAATGACCACATGGTCCTTTTGGGAGCCTTCAATTGCTCAACCATCTCAATAGGCCAATTTCTTCAATTAATTCAACATACAAAGAAAGTTATGGTCATGAAGACCTATACAATAATTCTATGCCACATTCTCACCAAACTTGGGTTCAACCCATAATTTAAGTTCATCTTTATATCTAGGGACTTTACCCTTTCATTAGCCAACAACCAAGGTTATCAATTTCATCATACATGGTTCATAGTTCCTTTAACACATCATTTATCATTCATCCATGTTCATTTGGGACATTTCCCTAGTTCAATACATTAATAACATATGACTAGACAACTTACTTAGATATTTTCACAAACACCTTGGGTGCATACCTTCAATAAGTCCATTTCCATGGTATATATTATCAAGATTAGGGTTACTCAAGACCCTCATGTTCATCCACATAAAACAAGCACCGACACATACAATTCATCATCAATATCATATATAAACATAAGTATAAGCAAGATTTAACATCATACATCATTAGGCAGCAAAACCCTTTTCATTTGATTTCAATACCACCATGTACACTTACTAATCCAAGTGTAAAATACATGGTTTTAGAGATATTTAAAGAGAAGAAGAGATACATGCCTTAAAAAAGATGACAAACCAACAATATTGGCTCCTTCTTGCCACTAGATAAGCTCCCTCCAAACCCTAGTATCAAATTTTACTCCAAGAAGCTTTTAGGGTGTTTTGGAGTGTTTGAGTCATGTAAAATGAGGGCTTAGAAGGCTATAATGACTTATATAGTGTGAAGGGTTAGGGTAATAGGAAAGGAAAATGTCCATAATTCCCTTAGTTAAAATCTAAAAAGTGACATCGTCTAGGGGTACGACTCTCCCATACGACTCTCTTAGCAATCGTACCCTAGGGTACGAGCGGTACCCAAACTTGTACCCTAGGCTTCTCCAAGGTTAACCATACTATTGTAGGTATGAGTGGGTACCCTTGAGTCATATCCAAAGGGTATGACTAACCCCTAACTCATAAGATTTACTTGTGACAAAAAGAATCCTTTTCATTTGATGCTTTCCTCTATACGGTTGAGTATTATACGACTCGTATGCATTAGTTATGACCAAGGGGAGGTTATGTCATATAGGAAATAGTATGATACCCTCATAGAATGATCAAGGTATGAAAGAGGAGGGCAATTCGGGTGCGAGTCGTGACACAGGGTATGACTCAAGTCTCTAGTCGTACCCAATTCAGAGGCACAAAAATAAAGTTGTTTTTTAACGGTTCAAGTCTAGGTGTTTCAATTATTAGTAGATATTGGGAATCTAACCCTTTGTCCATGCATTAAAATCAATTCAATTCAACATTCGAGGACTCTAACCCACTTAGCCAATTCAAACTATCAACTACAATTCAACACCATACATGACCACAAGGTCTTCATGAACCATTTATCAATCAATAACTTTAATGGGCTAATACGATTGTTACAACCACGTCATCAAGACCCATAAAACACCATCCATTCTTAATTAGCATTCTTGTACAAAACATTAGTTCAAACACAATTCAAATTCAAGTTTAGGGACTCTAACAACGTTTAACAAATCAAACCAGCAAAGTTACCAATTGACTCTTTACATGGACGACAAGGCCCTTACAAAGTCATTTACCAAGAATATTTCCTCATTAGGCCATTGCCTTAGCTCAAAACACTATTAACATATAACTAGTTATTTGTCTTAGACATTTTCACAAACATCTTGACGACATACCTTTACCATGACAAAACCCAACTGAAAACCATCAAAATTTGGGTTACTCATGACCCATTTGTTAAACGACAATCAACAAGCACTCCCATGTGCAAACCATCACCAAAAGCATGAGTAAACACAAGTCTGAACAAGAGTAAACAATACCCATACACTATGAATCAAAACCCTTAACATTTGATTTAAAAACCCACCATTTAAGAATCAAATCATTGTTTAAAACACATGATATTTGAGTAGTAACAAAGAAGGAAAGTCACATGCCTTATACAAGGTGATTCACAAAATGATTCTTAGTCTTCAGGCGTCTAGATGGCCTCTTTAAAACCCTAGCTTCCAATCTTGTTGAAGAAGTTTTGGAGAGTGTTTTGGAATGTTTTAATCTTGTTTATGAAGAATTAAAGGCCAAACAGTGTTATAAGTCATACGTCATAAGGGTTTAGGGGTTGGAAATGTCTAGAATGCCCCAGTTTAAAAGTTGAAAATTGAAGCCAGAAGGGTACAACTCACTCTTTTGACCTATACCCTAGGGTACGAGTGGTACCCAAACTCATACCCTAGTCCTCACCATGGACCTCCAATTTGTACAACATACAACCATGCATGCTTAACTTGTATCCTGAGGTATGAGTAGTACCATACAAAACATACCCATGACAGTGTCTACTAGACAAAGCTTAACACATCATACAACTTGACATCTTACGACTAGTACCCAATCATATCACTTGGGAGAGGCTAAACCGTACCTTGGAGAGAATGTAACTCCCACTACACTACCTAACATACGAGTGAGAGGACACCAAAAAGTATCCTAGGGGACGACTAGTACCTATGAGTAGTACCTTGCCCAAAAACTTCAACTAAGGGAATTTTTTCTAAAAGTTCAAAGCCTAGGTGTTTCAATTCGCCCCCATTTGGATCATCCATCCTCGAATTGTGGGTAAGACAAGCACAAGCACAAGTGAACACATCATAACATACCAAACTAACCTTTAACCAAGTTAGAAAATAAAGAGATACAACATGAATAAGACACATGCCATGATAATTATCATCAGCTATTCATTCAATTGAATTTGGGACTCGAACCCATTGTCTATCAAAACACTTGCTCAATTTAAAGTTTTGGGACTTGAAACCTTTACCCATAATAGACAAATCAAGTTAAGAAGATTAAAACATAACTCAAGAATGAGTTTTCGAAACAAAAAACAAATGCAGATACTTGGACTTCATGTCCTCTTTCGACTCCCAAGTAGCTTTCTCAGACTTTTGGTTCCTCCATAGAAACTTCTTTGAAGCCACCACTTTCATTATAAAGTGGATAACTTGATGATCTACGATCCTCACCGGGACCTCCTCATAGGACAAAGAGTCCAAAATACCAATATCCTCCAAAGGAACAACCAATGAAGGATCACCCATACATTTTCGCAACATGGACACATGGAATATCAGATGGATAGAGCTCAAACTAGAGGGCAACTCCAACTTATAGGAAACATTTCCAACCCTCTTCAAAATCAAATATGGACCAGCATACCGGGGACTAAGCTTCTCCTTCTTACC
The DNA here is from genome assembly GCA_030864225.1 of Capsicum baccatum var. pendulum. Lineage (NCBI taxonomy): Eukaryota > Viridiplantae > Streptophyta > Magnoliopsida > Solanales > Solanaceae > Capsicum > Capsicum baccatum. The sequence continues at coordinate 89,247,880 of CM061560.1, read as the reverse complement.
AAACTACACCACTCCCTTTATGGGAGATACCTTCAAGAATACCCAATCACCAATATTAATATCAATATCAACATAATTTAACATCAACATGAACATGATGTGAGTCCCATCAACATCATCCCCAGTAAGGGCAAAAGAGATTCCAGGAGCTGCATATCATCGAGGAAGCATGATTTGAAAATGAGTAAATGGAAATCAGAAAAATCCAAACCTTAGACTCTATAGCTTGAAATAAGACAAAAAGAAAGTAAAACATTCTTTAATGCCTCATAGCCTCTCTCTTATAAGTGAGGTGAGCTATGTACCCTAAAAAATACTCTACTGACACGGCTTTGTGGACACCCAACTGACCATGAACCTAAACTCTAATACTAACTAGACATGACCCAAAATTGGGACTTGTTGTACAGGTATCTCAAGCCCAACAAGGACCAAAGATCGCCCCGACAACCTACCCAAACCATCACATCAATCCACAAGTGTTGGATAAACTCGAAACTTATTATAAAAATAGTGGAAAAAAGATTAATAATCATAATTTAAGAATGTCTAATCATTTCATTAATGTCATCATACTAACAAACATAACTAAGTCCACAGTCATCCACAAAATCTCTAAAATCCGATATCTATAATATGTCGGGACATATCCCCAACAATATCCAAAACCATGTCTAAAACAAGTCAATGACATAAGATAGAAAAACCATAAAATATATTCTTTTTGAAGTATGGAATCTCACCACTTCAAAGTCAACATATGAAACGCTCAAACACCTAATCACTACACAAGAAGGGAAGAAGAAGCTCAGGTCTCTGTGTCGCGTGGGGACACAATATTCAGATATGGTTAGCGGTTGGAGAGATAGCATGCAACTCAAGAGTAAGGATAAAATAGTGCCATTATTTAAATCCACGTAAATCCATCATAAGCAACCATATTTATATACATAGGCACATGTATAGACATATGGATACATCAAGTATATGGAGAGGGATCAGGGCCTTAGTATGCATCTTGAAATGTGCAATCATGAAACATGATGTGAAGGACTCCAACCTTCCACTTGCGTAGCTCAGAAAGTTTAAACTTCCCAATTGTATTAAGCAAGAGGATTCTAACCTCAATCTATCTTAAGAAGCATACGTACTCTAACCACAAGCCATTCTATTAGGCAAGGGACTCTAACGTCAAGCCATTTCATTAGGCAAGGGACTCTAACCTTAAGCCATTTCATTGGGCAAAAGACTCTAACCTTAAGTCATTTCATTGGGAAAGGGACTCTAACCTAAGCCGTGGCTATTATTATTAGTCGACACTAAGACTCTAACCCTTTGTCCATGAAATAACATCTATTCAATTCAATAGTAGAAGACTCTAACTCACTTAGCCAATTTAAGCCATCGAGGCTATAGTTTAACACCACACATGACCACAAAGTCTTCAAGAACCTTTATCAATCGATCACTTTAATGAGCCAATACTTTAGCTACAACCACCATTCAACCCAAATTATTGTCATCGAGACCCATACACCACCATTCATTCTTCATTAGCATTCTTCTACCAAACATTAGTTCAAACGCAATTCAAATTCAATTTTAGGGACTATAACCCCGTTTAACAAATCAAACCACCAAGGTTACCAATTGACTCTTTAAATGGATGACAAGGCCTTTACAAAGTCATTTACCAAGAATCTTTATTCATTAATCCATTGCATTTGCTCAAAACACTATTAACATATAGATAGTTATTTGTGTTAGACATTTTCACAAACACCTTGATGGCATACCTTTACCATGACCAAAAACCAAGTGAAAACCATCAAGATTTGGGTTACTCATGACCTATTTGGTAAACCGAAATCAACAAGCACCCATATGTGTAAACCATTTCCAAAAGCACATGTAAACACAAGTTTGAGCAAGATTAAACAATACCCATCACTATGCATCAAAACCCTTAACATTTGACCCACCATTCAAGAATAAAATCATTGTTTAAAAAATATGATATTTAAGAAGTATCAAACATAGAAGGGTCACATGCCTAATACAAGGTGATTTACGGAATGATTCTTTGTCTTCAAGCCTCTAGATAGCTTCGTTGAAACCCTAGCTTCCAATCTTGTTGAAGAAGTTTTGGAGATTGCTATGGAATGTTTGATCTTATTTTTGTGAAGAATGAAATTCCAAACAATGTTATAAGTTGTGGGTCATAAGGGTTTACGGGTGGGAAATGTCTAGAATCCCATCAGCTTAAAAGCTAAAAATTGCACCCAGGAGGGTACAACTTACCCTATTGACCCATACCCTAGGGTACGAGTTATAACCTAACTCATACCCTAGTCTTTACCATGGAGATCTAATCTTCCCAACATATGACCATGTGTGTATAACTTGTATCCTAAGGAACAAGTAGTACCATACAATCCGTACCCAAGATAGTGTCCACTAGACCAAGCTTAACACTTCATACGACTTGACATTTTATGACTAGTACCTAATCATACGACTTGGGAGAGAATAAACTATACCTTGGACAAAATATAATCCCTACTACACTGGCAAACATACGAGTGAGAGGATACCAAACTGTATCCTAGGTACGACTAGTATCTATGAGTCGTACCTTACCCAGAAACTTCAACTAAGGGAATTTTTTCTAAGGGTTCAAAGCTAAGGTTTTTAAAATCCGCTCTTAAAAGTTAAGTAAGTCGTATTTATCCCTAAAGTAGAGGTCCTTTCCCAACACAACAACTAAGCTAAATAAAAACTAAGGCAACTCCCATTAGTATGATAAACTAAGGCCAATATTACCTAAGCCTGAGTGATTAAAGTAATTTTACCTAACTAGATAAATCTAGGTCAATCTCATTCTAAACATTAGATGTGAAATCCAATTTATCGAAGGCATATGGAAACAAGCTAAGGTTTTCAACTCTACGGTTTCAAATAGTGATAACGCTCAATCTACAGCTCTCGTTTGAGTGTAAAGCGGTCGTTAGCAAATATAGAACCCAACCTGGGTTGGGTGTTGATCCCACAGGGAATAGCTTGGCCAACAAGTAAGTAAAATTACTAAACTTTTGGTGCAAGTCTCGTAAGAGGGGGGATTCTTGTCGTGCTAGTAATTTAAATAAAGTATCAAAATAAAAGCTGAAAATAAAAAGAAAGAATGTTACGTGAGTTGTAAACAATGAGAATTGAAGCGTTGGGGTTATGTCCACCTTCTGAGGTATACGTCTCTATTGGCTATGAGTGTGTAGAATTCTGACATGCAATTGCTTATAGAGAATTGTAGTCGATGGTAAATCCAAGCATCTCTCGACCTAAACAAGGACTATTTCACTTTAACTCTCTCGAGCTTAAAGCGTGTCTAACGGTACGAATTCTCCAAGAGGTTAGTCCAGTTACGACACTAGCTTTTTAATAGGAAAGGGTGTCTTACTACCTTGAAATTATCTCTTTGCCAGACAAATAACCTTTCTCTCGAACAAGTTAAATGTTAGACTGGCGTATTCTTACGTTTGCAACCACAAAGAATGTGGATTAAGATGAAGAGAATAATGATATAATCAATATACGTGTCTCGAACTCACAAACTCACAGCAATAGATAGTAACTTATTCGGCTTCCATAACCCCAACAGAGAAGTTTAGTTACCCATGAATGCGAAGGAAATCACAATTTGCATTGCTGTTATTATACCACAAGATTGATGATTTTCGTGTAGCACAAGTGGTAGGCGTGAGGCGTGAATTCCTTAGCAAAAGTAACGATTCTCTTGTTGTGGATTTTAAGAATTGAATAGATGAATAGAAGAAGAAAAATAGAATTAATGGGAAGATTAGAAGAGTAGATTAGAAGATGAATTGTTAAGAGAGGAATGGAAGAAGATTAATTGTTGAATAGAAGATTGTTCTCTCCACTAAGGGAGGAATGTCTAGAAATCTCTAGAATGATAGGGTATTTATAATACTCCTATCCTACTCCTACTATGCTAATGAAATAAATAACCAAATCCTACTAGGCCTATGGAATCCAAATAAACTAATGAAATACATAACCTAATTGTACTAGGTTAATGTATCTTTGTCAAAATCCAGCTTTGTGTCTGTAAGTCCCCAAAGTCTTCAGAAATGCTGTTTTAGCCCGGGACAAATTTTCCATGCAGCAGTTTTGGTCCTTAGGAGTGTACACTCCTTTTCCTTTCTTCGTGAGCTTTTTTTTGCGTCAAGTAAGCCATAAAATGCTGAATGTTGCATCATTTATACCTGAAACTTTACTAATTATGTTCGTTAGCTCATTTACAGGAAAAAGGACTAAAAGTGCATGAAATATGTAATTTGTTCTCAAAACTAGGCTAAAATATGGGCAAAATATATTGATATAGGCGTGTAAATCCGCCTATCATCAAATAGCCTAAACAGTTTAACTAACCCTAGTCTTGTAATTAATCAATCCAACACTTAAAACCCAACCTAAATTTAACACAATATCATAAAATTACTATGAAGCTGCTCAATCTAACAAGGGATAAACCTAGCCTACCTCAACGTCGAAGAAAACTCAACGATCTGCTAAACCATCAGTTTTCCCTTTCGAGAATCTTTCTCAAGATGTTAAACTATCAAAATCACATTCTACTCATCAATACGAGAATAACGATACGTATATTGCACCATTGTTCTTTGGGTCCAAAAATCACATAAAATCCCCATGTGGGTCCCACTCATGGAAATTGCATTTTTGAGCCCAACCCAATATTCTTACATGCTCAAGGAATCATTACCCTAAAAAATGGGTGAAGTACAAGCTAAAATAGGGCTAAAATTAAGCCCTTAAAATTTTGGGGTTTTGAGCAACAAATCAATAAAATCCACCAAGAGAAGGGTGAATTCTTACCTCAAATTGGAATATAATTGCTAAAAAAAGTGTTAAATCAATCTTCTGAAACACTCACAAGATTTAATCTCACTCCCTAGGGTTTAAGCACTCAAGAAATGAATGAGAAGTGGCTAAAATCGCAAAATAAATGGTCTATTTATACCCAACCTAGGCCCTAGGATTTCGCTATCGCGATTGTGATATCTCTCCGCTGACGCATGATTCGTGATCATGACCACCAACATATGATTGCAACATCTAGGAATTCTTGAGCGAGTCTCTATCGCGGTCCAAGAAGCCGCTATCGCGGTGCACCCGAAACTTATTGCACCAGATTTTTCTAAGTCTGGAATGGACTTTAATCGGATGCTTGAGATTCATTTGGATTTTCGTATAGTGGCATCGTTTAACGTTCCGGAATCAATGGAATTGTTGACATTTCAATTTGAGGTTTTTTCAATTAATGTGGGCCCCATACCAAATTTCCAATTTCTTAACTTTCTAACCATTAGGTCCAAATGAGCTCGGGTGTCTCAGATTCAAACCAAAGGTTTATCTAGCCAAAAATTGATATTTCGGAGCTGTTGGTGTAGTCAAAATTTGCATTTGAGTTTGTTTAACTGATGTTTTTGCCCGTGGTTATTTGGAACCTATAAAGACTTCAGAATAGGGAATTGTCTCTGAAAACTAAACGAACGGCCAGGTAACCAAACTTTCAATTCCAATAAGTCATAAATGCCTTGGGGAAGTTATAGAAAAGCTCTAACGGAAAAAATAAGCAGAAAAATAGAAAATGACCTGAAGGGTCATTACCATATACACTACTAAGGAAAATTTTTTCGTGAAAGTTAAGGATAAGGATATAGTTGAAGTCTCAAATAAGTAAGGAGACTACATCCGCATCGAGCTTCGATCTCCCAAGTGGCCTCTTTCACTGGGTGGTGCCTCCAGTGAACCTTAAATACAAGAATATCCCTAGTGCGCAACCGCCTAACATCACTAGTCAAAATGAGCATCGGTTCCTCCACGAAGGTCAAATGCACGTCTAACTGGACTGAGTCCCATTTAACCACATGAGATGGATTAAGAATATACCACCGCAACCTAGAGACATGGAAAAATAGATTGACAATGACAAAATTTGGAGGTAGAGCCAACTCATAAGACATTTCACTATTTTCTCAAAGAATCTCAAATGGTCTAATATATCTGGGATGAGCTTGCTCTTCCTTTTGAACCCCATCATAGCATTCATGAGTGACATATGGAGGAATAGTCGATCACCAACTCCAAATCTCAAGGAACGAAGCCTATGGTCTACATTGGCCTTCTGCCTACCCTGATTTGCTCTCAACCTATCCTGAATCATCCTAACTCTTTCAATGACTCCTGAAGAAATCAGTACCAAGGGGTCTAACCTCAAAAGTCTGGAACCATCCAATTAGAAAACAATATCTCCTACCATAAAAAGCCTCAAAAGGTGCCATCTCAATACTCAAATGATAGCTATTATTATATGTAAACTCTGCCAAGGCTAAGTACTGCTCCCACTGGCCTCCAAAATCGATTACACAGGCTTAAAATATGTTCTCAAGAACCTGTATAGTCTGCTCCGATGAACCATCTATCTGTGGATATTGTACTAAGATCTGCCTGAATTCCCAACTCCTCCTGAAATGCTCTCAAAAATCTCAAAGTGAACATATAACCATGGTCCAAAATAATAGAAATAGGCACATCATGCAACTGGATTATCTCCTGAACATAGATATGGTCCAACCTCTCTGCACCGAAGGACATATGAATTTGAATGAAATGTGTTGACTTAGTCAAATGATCTAAATGACCCAATACTATCCAAACCACAGGAAATGCGAGGAAAAACACTAACCAAATCCATGGTAATCCACTCCTATTTTTACTCAAGAATGGGCAAATTTGAGATAATCCACCAGGTCACTGATGCTCGGCCTTTACTAGTTGGCAACATAGACAACAAGCTACAAAATCAAACATATATGTCTTTATACCATTCCATTAATAATGTTGTCTCAAATGTTTATACATATTCGTTGTGCTAGGATGCATGGAATATCTAGAGCTGTGAGCCTCATGCAAAATCAAATTAATCAAATCATTGTTCCTCGTAACACAAATGCAGCCATCAAATCTCAAAGCACCCTCAGAATCTATGGTGACCCTCACAGACTCACCACTTAATACTTGGTCGGAAAGGAAGTAAAGCTTACTATCCTCAAATTGACGATCCCGAACCTACTCAAATAATGAAGACCTCACCTCAACATTATTAAGAATTCTCCTAGGGTCTGAAATATCAAGGTAAACCATAAAGTTGGGTAATGAATGGATGTCCTATGCCAACAACCATTGAAAAACTGAAATACAAGCCAAGCTACCTATACTCACTGTCTTCTAACTCAAGGCATCTGCTACCACATTTGCCCTATCTGGATGATACAGATAGAAATAATATAATACTTAATGAACTACACCCATTTACTCTTTCTAGCATTAAGATTCCTCTATGTCATAATATGCTAAAGACTGAGATGATCAATGAAAATCTCATAATGCACACCATATAGATAATACCTCAAAATCTTAGCCATGAAAACTACCGCTGCCAAATCCAAATCATGAGTGGGGTAGTTCTGCTCATTCTCCTTAAGATACCTAGAAGCATAAGCAATGTCACAACCCTATTGCATAATACACAACTTAAACTGACACCAGAAGCATAAAAAAATATGGCAAATCCCTCGCCTTTAATAGGAAGAGCTAAAGTAGAATCTGAAGTGAGAAAAATCCTTGAGCTTTCCAAAGCTCAACTCATACTCCTCGGACCATCGAAAAGGAACCTTCTTCTGAGTTAATCTAGTGATAGGTGCTTAAATAGAAGTAAAATCCTCAACAAAGTGTCTATAATATTTGGCCAAACTAATGAAGCTATGGACCTCAATCGAAGATGTATCCCTAGCCCAATTATGAATCACCTCAATCTTAGCTAGGTATACTATAATACCATCTTTAGACACCACATGTCCAAGGAATGTCACCGACAAAAGCCAAAACAAATACTTAGAAAACATGGCAAAAAACATATGATCTCTCAAAGTTTGGAGTATGATCATTAAATATTGCGCATCCTCCTCTTTACTCCTCAAATACATAAAAATGTAATTGATGAAAACAATCATAAAGGAAGCCAAATATGGCCTAAATACTTGGCTCATCAAATCCATGAGTACAACTACGACATTAGTCAACCCAAAGGACATCACCAAGAACGCATAATGACCATAAGGGTCCTAAAGGTTGTTTTTAGGATATCCTCGCCCGTATTCTCAATTGATGGTAACCAGATCTCAAATAAATCTTAGAAAGCAGTGTCTTTCTGTAAAACTAGTCAAAAAAATCATCAATGCGAGGGATAAGATAATGGTTCTTCACTGTCTCCTTATTAAGCTACTTATAATCTATACAATAATGCATGGAGCCATATTTCTTCTTCACAAACAACACAGAAGCTCCATAAGGGGATGCACTTAGCCTAATAAAACCCTTACCAAAAATATCCTAAAGCTGAGAATTTAGCTCCTTAAGCTTGGAAGGAGCCATAGGGTAAGGTGCCATAAAAATAGGTCAGGTGCCAGGCTTGAGGTCAATAACAAACTCAATCTCATGTACATGGGGAATATCAGGAAAGGTAGTAGAAAACACATCAGGAAACTCACTAACTATATGAACAAAGTCAGGCAACAAACTCTCCACACTAGTATAACAAATATAATCAAGATAAAACTTACAACCCCTCGAAATAATACCCATCAGCTTATGGCTAGCCGCTCCTTACCACACTAATAAGGGTACGCTAGGCATGGCTAAGGTAAATCTTTTGGAAAAACAATCCATGACTGCCTAATAGTGTGATAACTAGTCCATGCCCAGAATGACATAAAATCTACCTTACCCAGAATAACAAGACGAACATAAGTATCAATATCTCTAAAAGTAACAAAACGTGATTTGAAAATTTGATCCACTACTAAAAAATCACCCATGGGAGTAGATATGCATAATGTCACAGATAATAAATCCTAAGATAACTCCAATCATGGTTCATAATAAGCAGAAATATAAGAATGAGTGGATCTTAGATCAAATAAAGCAAGGGCTAAATAGTGGCACACTAAAAACATACCTATAACAACAACATCTAAAGTCTCAACCTTTGTCCCAGAACTTACTACATACAACTAACCACGTCCACCACCTGGCTAGGAACCGACAAACCTCCTGACCTGCATGACTAAGAACCTCCTTGAGTTTCCTGGGACCAACCCTTTAACCATAAAAACCACCCCTAGTTGAGGGTTTAAATTCTATAATAGGGGAAATAGCTTTAGTCGAGACAACAATCTCCCCATGACTTGGGAACTCGCATATAAAATGATCAAAAGTCCCACAACTATAACATACCATTTGAACTAAATTAGAACCAATAGATCTGGTTGACCCAGAGTAACCATCGTGACCAGAATAACTAGAAAATAAACCCCTTAAAAGTTGATTGCCATCTTGACCAGGGTGGTCTCTAGCACTAGACTGACCTCTGTCAGTAATTTAAAGTGCTACCTGAATAGGTCGACTAGGCAGACTCTAATGCTGATAGGATGGACGCGGAGAATAACTACTCTGAAAACTGCCATCTCTAGGTTGGGAACTGTGATGACTCCTATTAAATCTACCCTAAAACCTAGGCCTCTTATCATTGCTCTCACGACCCTTACGGTGAATCTCCTCCATCACCTGAGCGTGATCTGATACCTCAACAAAAGACCCACCCATAATAACTAAACTCCAAGTTGACATACAAATTAGGAGTCTAAATTCTCTAACAAAGTAGAAAACTCTCTCATACTCAGTATCTAGAATGTAAGCCGCATGCCTAGCTAACTTTTGAAAATAAGCCTTATTCTCTGCAACTAACATGAAGAACTACTCTAATATATAGAACTTATCCCTTAAATAATCCCTAAGGCTGTGAGGCATATACTTCTCTACGAACATCTCAAAAAACTGATCCCTTGTTAAAGGAGAAGATCGAGATAAACTAAATCCGTAAAACCATTCCACTAATATGGAGCATCCAAGTCCAACTGAAATGTTATGTAATCCACACCATGATATTAAACAAGGACCAAATTACAGAGCCTATTCTCATATACAATCAGGAATTCATATGTATCCTTTCCTGGAGCACCAAAAAACCTAGCCGGAGCCAATCTTAATAATCTACTCATCAATTTTTGCCACTTAGAAGACATAGAAGGCTGAGCAATCACTGGCTGAGAAACTAAATATTGAGCAACCACCAGTGTAGGAGGAACCTCAACTCTGGTAGCCACAACTACAGGCTGCACCCCAGCCTCAGTACTGCTCTGATTTGTAGACTGTGCACCATTAGATGATACACTACCAACTAATCCCAATAGCTAAATCGATATATGTTTAAGCAAAAATAAAGAAATAAACCTTAGTAGAGCCTGTGATAGTCCCTAGCCTACCACCTACTAGAGTGGAAGAATCTCTTACTCAAGAGAGGAAATAGGGTCTAGTAAAGGTGGCCTTTCCTAGACCCTAGATACAGACATATATCTGGGCTATCCATGACCTCTGGGTCATCCATGAATAGTAGTAAAATCCCTAGGCTTGATCTCGAGATCCTCATCCCATGTAGCAGTAGTATACATCCTAGCCATCTATGAAAGAGTGAAATCAAAGGAATATTCTATAAACCAACTAAAACTCCTAGCATGATATGAGTTAAAGAAGTGAAAAAATTCTTAAAATGTCCCATATCCTACCAAAGATAGGAAATAGATGCCATAGTTTCGATCTATAAGACTCTACTAGATATTTACTCTTGTCCCAACAATATTGGTGTAACCTAGATTTTATACCAAATTATCAAGATCCAATTTACAAGTCACGATGGCACCTACTCTATCCTACTAGTAGGTAAGTCAAACCATAAAACAGAGTTAAACACAATGGGTTACCTTGGTGTAACATGCTCAACTTAGGAAAAGCATTCAATGTAGATAAAGATAGTCAATACAAGATACCATCCTACGACCTGGTGAAGCTAGTACAAGGGTACCTAAAAATAGAAATACAACCGAAGTATCTAGAATTGTCTATACAATTGTGTCAAAAAAAGATTAAACATAAAAGATAGAGGGAGATGGGTGACTTAGACTCTAAGATCTCACTTTATCTCCAGATATTAACATTGCACGAACATAAATCAACAACAAAAAGTAGTACATAGATCTTCACCAAAAAGGTACAGAACTATATTATTAGTACCAAAACGATGGGTATTCAGTAGGCATCATCGACTGACTGAGGTAAATTACGATATAAGTATGATAAAATTTAAGATATCATAACTAAGTCAAGGTAAATAAATGAACCTGGGATAACTAAAATACCATTGTGCATAATAAGTAATTAAACCAGAATAACAATACAACATAAGCTATTCACACATGACAACTCCACTACATATAATAACTAAATAAAATAGAATAATAACGCATCACAAGGCATCAACACAAGAAACCATAACAACAAAACTGGCTCCCATATGCCAATTTGTGTGGAAAGTAAATAATTCATCACAGACTCCTATATGCCTATAGAGTACATGTTAAGATAGAATAAAACAACCATTCATTGCTTATAAATAATCATCATCTCTTGTTAAGATAGAATAAAACAACCATTCATTGCTTATAACTAATCATCATCTCTTGTTAAGATAGAATAAAACAACCATTCATTGCTTATAAATAATCATCATCTCTATTTAAAAAATGTGCCATAATTTAGCATTATTTAATTATTTTACCATCATCTAACAACCTTATCACTGCTATCAACTAGTTGCCATTTATCCGCTAACTATGTCTTATAAACTAATCCATTCATTAATTAATCATCATATAACCACTAGGCATGATCTATCAATTATTTTCCATACAACCACTAATAACAATTTATTAGTTAAGCCTCTTTTCTCAACCAACCATCATTTTACATCTAAGCATCTTTTATCATCTAGTTATCATATTATCAACTTATCATCATTTATCAAGTTGCACTATGTCATGGGATATATCTGGTCTTGAATTGGTAATTATAATCTTCAGTGTCATAATCAACCTCCAAAATTAAACCGGGCACAATCAACATCTTACTCATCTTTTAAAATCGAATAGGGTGTAGCCAACATCAACATCATCTTTCGAAATTGAACTGAGTATAATCATTAGAATTGAACTGGATATAATCAATATCATACTCATCCTCTAAAATTGAATCGGGTATAATCAACATCATAAGTGCTAGTATAGTCAAGCATCATAATTTCTAGCATAATTAATTGCATAACTTGACGTATACTTAATAAACATAATTTTAGAAAAATTAACAACACAATTGCTAACATCATTGATAAGAATGTTTTCTATCATAATTACTAGAGTAATTATATCACATGATCAAAGCCATAAGTAATAGCATGGTCAGTACCTTATCTCAACATGATTAATATCTCCTCGTAGCATAATAGAAATTTAATCCATTAGTCCATGAGCATTACTTCCCAGGTATTCAACAAGTGTATAAGGGTTTCAAGAGGACTAATCAACAATCTTGGCATAAGGTGGGTCGAAGAGCCTACTTTTAAATTTCCAAAATACATTCTAAGGCAAGTTGTACCCCAAACTAGGTTAAGGTATCTAAATCCACTCTAAATTTTTGAGTAAGCCATACTTAGCCCTAAGGTAGAGGTCCTTTCCCAACATAAAAACTAAGCCAAATAGAAACTAAGACAACTCCCATTAGTGTAAGAAACTAAGGCCAATCTTACCCTAAGTATAAGTGACTAAAGAAATTTTTTCTAAATTGTGAAATCTAGGGTAATCTCATGCTAAACATGAGACGTGAAATCCAATTTACCTAAGGCATAAGGAAATAAACTATGGTTTTCAACTCTATAATTTCAAATAGCCTAAACGGTCAAACTAACCCAAGTCTTGCATTTAATCAATCCAGCACCTAAAACCCATTCTAAATCCAACACAATATCATAAACATACTATGAAGTATCTCAATCTAACAAGGGATAAACCTAGACTACCTCAACGTCAAAGAAAGCTCAATAATCTACTAAACCATCATTTTTGCCTTCTGAGAAGCCTCTTCAAGATGTTAAAATATCAAAATCACATTCTACTCATCAATACTAGAATAACGATACCCATATTGTACTATTATGTTTTGGGTACAAAACTCACACCAAAACCCCTATATGGGTTCCACTCATAGAAATCATATTTTTGAAACCAACCCAATCTTCTTACAAGCCCTCAAGATTTTGGGTTTTAAGTAGGAAATCAATAAAATCCACCAAGAAAAGAATAAAGTCTTACCTTAAATCGAAAGATAATTGCGAAAACAATTTTTAATCAACTTCCCAAACACCTACAATCTTTAATCCCACTTAATATTAATCTCTAGGATATAATATCTTAAGAAATGGATGAAAAACGACTAAAATCATGAAATAAGGGGTCTATTTATACCCAGCCCAGGCCCTCAGATTCAACTATCGTGACTCAAGCTATCATGATCGCGATATCTCTCTGCTTCTATATGAGTCATGATAGCTACCATCAGTATGTGATAGAGGTATCTAGGACTGCTCAAGAGATTCATGATTAAGATCCAATGATCCGCTATAGCGGTGCACCAAAAATCTAATGCACAAGATTTTTTCAAATTCATAATGGACTTTAACTGGGTGCTCAGGATTCGTTTGGTATACCATATATGAAAATAAACTATAAAATCACACCAAATTTGTTATGGACTCAATGGCATAGTGAAATTTCCATTAGAGGTCATTTCGATGAAATATGGGTCCATGGGTGGATTTATACACCTCAGTGTCATTATCTATGCCTGTTTAGCCTTGTTTTGAGGAATTCTTATGTACTTAATGAGTTGTTAATGATACAAATGAGAATATAAGTTGTAAACTAATTTATTACAATGTTTAAGTTGTATTTTAAACAAGTTTTGAATTAATTTGGTCACTTAGAGTTTAGACGAGAATTATAATGTGTGTAATGAGTTCCTAAGGGTATTAATGTGTAATTATCTATGTAAAAACCTGTTTATTGTTTTTAAGTTTCAGTTGAAACAAGACAAGAGTCAGAACTAAGTTAAAGATCAAAAGGGCAAAACTAGTATTCTTAGCTTAAGATTCTAGTTCATCGTCTTGAATTGTATGTCATTTTGAGCTCTAATACGTGGTGTTCTATGATATAGGATGATTTTTGAGTCAATAATGATGATATATGGATGATAAAAAAGTTTTAAATCAAGTGTAAAAAACACCACAAGTCTTGGAAATAATGGACAAAAGCACGAGACAAGATCTTACCAAAAATGGACGTTTTGGAGTCATTGGCATGCCACGGAGATTCCGAAATGCGTTAGGGTTAGTGAAACGCCCTTAGGGGCATCCTAAATGACAAATTACAGTGTGTATCTGCGATAAGGGCGTTACATAGACCCTAGTCACCGTGATAAGGGGCGTGGCTCATACCTAAGTTAAAATCGGCAGCTTGTGTCCTATAAATAGGACCCTTAAACATTATATTACAAACCTTGGATGACCTTGAAACTTTTAGGGAGGCTGTATGACACTTAAATTAGGGTTTTTATTTCATTAAGTTTTTTCATATATGGATTTTAACATGTATTCTATCATTGCGATTACAGTTATGTCCATGAATGGCTAAACACCCTTTTCTAGGGTTAAAGTTAAGAACATGATTAATCTTGTTATGACTTGACTTATTTTTGATTATTTCTCATATTTGGTTATTTATTTATCCTTTTTTTTTAATATTTTAAGGATTATATACCCTTAGAATACATCCATTGTCACCTTGTGAGCCTGGAAGGAGGAACAAGATGATCGAACGTGGGGTAAATAAAATAGGATTGTAATCTTCTACAGAATAAAGCTATAATTTGAAATTAGGATAGGAATATACCTAAGTGACATATTTGGTTCACTTAGTGCTCACATCCTTGCTCAACAATGTAGTTGTGGGTCTAAGTTATATGGTGACTAGAGGCTCGAAAGACAATAGTCATAATACTAATCCTGTGAATCAACAACCAAGATAAGTAACATAAACAATGAAGTTCAATAGCATATTATGATTGTTCTTAGAGCCTTAACTCTGGGTTTCTCCCTATTTATTATCCAAGACCTTTAATTTACCACATTGTTAGGTTTACTTTGTTTTAACTTTCAAACTCTTTCAATTAAGATAACACTAGGTTAATCATAATAGTGAACTAGAATTAGATAGTTATCAACACAAGTGTGTCAGGGATCAATACTTAGCTTGTACAAGTCATTGGACCACGTACATTTGCTTGTGTTCTTGGGTGCAATAAGTTTTTGGCTTCATTTTTGAGGACTTGTAATTTGGAAACTGCTTTAGTTTTACTTTTACTTTTTGGATTTCTTTGGTGCTTTTCACTTGGTCTTGGTTTTAAATTTCCAGGCACAGGTTAATAGACTAGTAAGATGGCAATGGATAAGGAGTTAGTTGAACCCGAGCCTGAGCCCAAATAGCGCTTACCCAAATGAGGAGAGAAGCAGTCCTTCTCTACCATATCCTATAAATTAATGAAGAACAAGATATTCTTAATCCTATGGAGGGGGATCCACCAGGACACAAGGTATTTCATGAAGTTTTCATCCCACTTGCAACTAATTTGACCTCCGCCATTTAAGAACTGTCTATTGGTGGTAGATTTGAACTGAAACAAAACATGGTGAAACTTTTGTTCAATAATGGATAGTTTAATAGGCTTTCACATGAAGACCCATAAGCCCTCTTATAGAATATTTTAGAAAGAAATGACATATTCATCCCTATGACCATGCTGACTGATATTATCATACTGACACTCTTACCCTTTTCACTATTGGGGGATACAAAGAAGTGGTTGAACCCTGAGTCGGTAAGTTCAATCATAGGTTTGGATGACTTTGACCAAAAGTTCCTCACCTATTTCTTTCCATATGGCAAGAATGCAAGTCTTTGTAGTGAGATTTTGAGCTTCAAATAGAGGCTAGATGAAAACTTGTATCATGCTTAGGAGAAGTTCAAAGTTCTTCTTTGGGACTGTCCACATCATCGGAAGTCCAATGAGATACTAGCTCACATCTTTGTTGAGGTACTTGATAATAACACAATAAATTTTCTAGATTTAGTTGTAGGTGGTCAAGTATTGGAAAATACATATAATGAGCTAAGCACCTTGTTGAACCAGATTGCAGTGAGGTGGTCCCCACATTGAGTGATTTGGGGAAAATTATCAATTTTATTCCTCTATTAATGTTCGACACCTTGGGTTTAGGGAAGTTGAGATTGTGCTCTGTGCTACTCCAAATGGCAGAGTAGACTAAAGTCCATCTTGAAGGAATCATTGAGGATGTTCTCATCAAGGTTGGTAAGTTTATTATTCTCATCAAGGTTGATAAGTTTATTATACCTGCTGACTTTATTGTTTGGATTATAAAGCATATGATAGGCTGCCAATTATCTTGGAATGCCCATTCTTGGCAATGGAAGGAGCATTGAAAGATATGAGAGAGGGCATGCTCACAATGAGGTTGGATGATGAAGAGATGGTCTTTAAGGTTTACAAATGACTCAAAATACTATCCCATTACAAATATTTAAGCATAATTATAGTGATTGAAGTGGATGAGTGTGGGATGGTGGAGCCCAATCCACCAAAGACCTTTTTGGAATTACTCATTGAGCTTTCCAAGCCACCAATACGTAAGATCAAAGTGATTCTGATTAATGATCTTTAAAAGTCTACTATTAAGAAAACTGTTGACCTTTAGAGGTCACACTCAAGAGGTCAAAAATGAATAAGAAGATGGCCACCAAGTAGGAGGAAGAGGATGGAGGATAACGATTAAGTATGATATTAGTTCATTCCGCGACACTAAATCAGGCGTTGCTTGGAAGACAACCCAAGTTAAGGTAGGCATTTATTTTTTTAGTATTTTTAGTTTTTACTTCACGTAGTTTTTTATTGGGTCACCGGTTGGTGAGAAGTCTAAGTACCAAAAACCTGAGCTAAGGAGCATGAAGAAGATTAAGTGTGGGGTCCCCAAACCCTTTTAATGTTAAAAGATGCTACTAGCTAGGCCTATTGGACATAATGAGTATTTTTATCCCCACTTTTAATTTTACTTTAGGGACAAAGTAGAATCTTAAGTGTGGGGTGGGGGAATTCCCATTGGTTCGAGTGAAGTGATGTTGTAGGATATTGAGTCTTAGTTGTTTTTCTAGTTTTTGGATAAATTTTAAAAAATTACAAAATAATTCTCTTTTTAGTTTTAGTTGTTTGGGTCAGTCTAGTAGGTGCACGCTTCACCCAACCCATGGTTGTTCTTTTCCATAGGGGTGCCCCTTGAATCCAGTATCCTTTTTTTTCGGTGTAAATTTCTATGTGTGATTACATGATGCAAGTGATTTTAAATGTAAATAGCATGTTGATTATGTGAATTACTACTTGTGAGACTCCTAGGCTCTAGTTTATGACTCTTGAACTTGTTTTCTTAATGTTGAATTCATGCTATGGTTTGGTTGAGATTCTATGATGATCCTACTTGATTTGAGAATGTGCCATGTGTGCTCTAAGGTTGTTGTGTATTCCTTGTTGCATGGATATCTAGAACTTGCCCTATGTGTGTGCAAAGAGAAATAAAAAGTGAGGGTTTAGAAGATGATATAGGCATTTCTTTGATAGCCATGTTTCATACCCTCTTTTACCTACCCTTGTGCATAATCTTAGTTTTCCCTTTTGGGTCTTTAGCTTATTTTCTTTGGCATCCTCATATGTAGCTTGCATCGCTTTATTTGATTGATTGTAATTTTATCAAAAGTGTATAAGCGCTTTAGTAAAATTAAATTAAGTTAAGGAGTTTGAAATTCAAGTAGGGAAAAGGTAAAAGTGAGCCCCCAAGAAATAACTATTAGTGTTGAAAATTAATATGTGTTGTGGCTGGGAGTTGAGTAATGAAAAGAATGAAAATTGTTCAAATTGAATAAGATATGAATAGAAAATACTCCCACTACATTGTATGTGAACTATCTTCATGAGATGGGGCAAAACAAAAAATGTGTGTAATTTGATGATGAGGTGGAATGTTAGTTGTTAGAGATAAATTGAATAAAAATGTGATGTATTAAAGTGCTTAGGGAAGATAGTCACTATTCTTACCAAAATAGTTCCTACCTGTGCCTTAGCCTACATTATAACCCTTAAAGACCTCTTTGATCCTAAGCTACATCATTATGATATTAGTGGAGTACTACTCTAAGGTCAAGCCTATGGTTCATCTTGTGTAACTTGTGAATTCCTTTTGAGAGTGAGCATAATTTGATTCTTGTACTCATTCTGTGATAAACTAAATATATGTGAGTGATCATGGGTAAATCTCTTCTGGTGAGTGCACATGTTTGATGATAGTTGGGTGATTTGTATGAAGTATTTTATTGAGCAATATGTATGAAATTTCGAACTTGGTGAGTCAATTCTTGAGGCTAGGGAGTTTTGGAGAAGTATTCTTGAGCTTTCAATAATGTATAATGTGCTTAGAGTAAGGACTTGCATTTTGTGTAGTCATTGTAGTTATAGCTGAAGTGTATTTATTATAGTAGAAGTATGGAGTCTCTTCTAATTATGATATTTAGAGTAAATAGTTGTTCAAGGATGAACAAGGTTGTAAGTGTGGGGTGATGATCTAAGATGGATTTATGCACCTCAGTGTCATTATCTATGCTTTTTAGCCTTGTTTTGAGGACTTATTATGTTCTTAATGATTGGTTAATGATATAAATGAGAATTTTAGTGGTAAACTAATTGATTACAATGTTTAAGGTTTATTTCAAACAGGTTTGGAATATATTTGGTCACTTAGAGTTTAGACAAGAAAACTAGTGTTACTAGCTTGAGCAATGTGTTGTTCTATTTGATATCGATGAATTCTAGTGTATGTAATGATTTTATAAGGGTATAAATCTGTAATTATGTGTGAAACAACTATTTTTTATTGTTTAAGGGGTGTAGTCAGTGCGATAAGGGGTGTGGCACGGACCTAAGTTTAAATCGGCAACTTTTGTCCTCCTATAAGCAAGACCCTTAAGCATTATGTTATATACCTTGGACAACCTTGAAACTTTGATAGAGGATGGATAACACTTATATTAGGGTTTTTATTCCATTACCTTGGTTTTATAATGTATTTTAACATGTATTCTATCACTTCAATTATGGTTATGTCCATGAGCGGCTAAATACCCTTTTTTGGGGTTAAGGCCAAGAACATGATTACTCTTGTTATGAATTGACTTGGTTTTGATTGTGTATCATATTTGGTTTTTGATTTTCCTTATTTTTACTATTTTAAGGATTATCTACCCTTATAATACATCCATTGTCATCTTGCGAGCCCGGAAGGAGGAATAAGAGGATAGAACGCAGGGTAAATAGAATAGTATTGTAATCTTCTACAGAATGAAGTTATAATTTGCACTTAGGATAGGAATATACCTAAGTGACATATTTGGTTCACTTATGGGGCGAAATATGAATTCATTTAACTTAGTTCTCACATCTCTTCTCAATGATGTAGTTGTGTGTCTAAGTTAGATAGGTGACTAGAGGTTCGGTAGACCATAGTCATAATATTAACCCCGTGAATCAACAACCATGATAGGTAACATAACCAGTGAAGTTCAATAGCATAGTATGATTTTTTAAAGAGCCTTAACCCTGGGTTTTCCCCATTGATCGTCCAAGACCTTTAATTTACCGTACTGTTAAGTTTATTTAGTTTTAACTTTCAATCTCTTTAGATTATGATAGCACTAGGTTAATCGTAATAGTGAACTAGAATTGGATAGTTATCAACAAAGTTCTATGAGGGATAGATAATTGGATTGTATAAGGGCACCATATTACTTGGTGAGACTATGTACACTTGCGTGTGCGCTTGGGCGCAAAAATCCCACACCCAATTTCCAATTTCTTAACTTTCTGACTAATAGGTTGAAATAAGCTCGGGTGTCTCAGGACCTGAACCAAAGGTCCACCTAGACAAAAGTAAATATTTTGGAGCTGCTATTAAAATTAGAATATGTATTAAGGTCATTTAACTAAAGGTTTTACCCAATGGTTATTTGAAACCAGCGAAGACTTCAGAATAGAGAATTGTCTCTAAAAATCAAATGAATAGCCTGGTAACTAAACTATCAGTTGCAGGAAGTTATAAATGACTTGGGGAAGCTATAGAAAAGCTCTAATGGCAAAAATAATTGGAAATATAAAAAATGACCTGAAGGGTCATAACATGTTTCTTCAGTTAAAATCGTGGTTATTCTTCATCAACTTTGGTTGTCCTACTTTTACACAAATGTTGTGTCTTGGGTCATTCTTTCACTTTCTTAGTGCTCTTTTAGCAGTTTAGAATTGGTTCTAGGAAATAATTAATCTTCTTCCTCAATGTATTAATGTAATGGGTGTATTTGAAGTTTGTTTATTTATTTATTTACATTTAAAGCTGTTAAAAATATTTTTGGTATTCATTTAACGATTAAGTGGTAAAAATTATCTAGGGTAGAATTGGGTAGGTGTAAGGACTAGATATGTGAATTTCTCCTTTATATGTGTTTTGATTTTACTCCTCCCTGTGGTTTCTATGTGATGTTTTTGGGGTATGGGTATAGTTGTAACAGATCCTACTGTGATTAGGAATGATTTGTACGAGTTTATGTTTTTTAGAGGTTATAAATAGACCATAGTTGACTTCGATCAATATTTTTTATTTTTTGTGTCAGATGAAAAACAAACTGTGCTAGCAGATCGAAAATGTCAATTTTGGGTTGGTAGCATGGTTGACTCATTTATGGCTCTGGGATCTTATTTTGACCCTTGGTTTACAAAATTGTGAAATTGGGTTTTGGAGGTCAATTTTGTGAAATTCTCTTTTAAAAAATATGATGTTGCCATTTAGTCTGGAACATCAAATTTTGTGTATTACCATATTTCATTTCCCTTCATGGTATTCTGAACAAATCCTAAGAGATTTATATGTAAATTTTCATTTTAGCAGAGTTGCTGGTGCCCCAATAATTTGGTGCAACTACTTTAGGGGCCATGGGACTGCTAAAGTAAAGCCCAGCTGGCAGCCAAAGTACTGCTAAAGAAGACATTGACCATTTAGCGATTGAGACACATTTTAGCATTTACCGATTAAGTGGTCAATTGATCATTTTAGTAGTAAACATTGGGAGTATAGAATTATGACTTTCTTGATTTTCTTCCATTTTTGAGACTTTGAGCTTCAGGTTAGGAGGTTTTTGGGAGAGTTGTTTCATTTTTGAGCTTGGGTAAGCTCCAAATCACTATTTCAATTATTTTACTTTGATTTTTGTCATCTAAAACCCATTAAATCATGATTTTCAAAAGTTAAATTTAGGGATTTTGGCTTAGTGGGCCTAAAATGGTTTTTCTTCAATTTAAACACTATTGTTAATATGTATTCACTTGGGTTTTCTCCTATGGCTTCCTTTAATCATGCATATGGTGTTTATAAAAATAAATTCTGGTCTTACCCCTTCTCTTTGAAATCCCATTTCGATTGTCTATTTTGACCCAAATTTAAAAAATAGGCAATATGAATATCACTATTTTTCTTTGACGCGTAGATTCTATATTTGTGTATTTTAGTGGATTTCGGGGCTGTTTGAGAGGGGAAAGTTCCACGTGAAAGGTATTAGGCTTAGATTTCTTTGTCACGAGGTAGGTTATGGCTTAACCTTTTTTAGACTGTCTGGTTAGTTATTATTTTTGTAAAAGCATGCTATTGGTATAGGTAATAATCAGGGGAATAATATTATAGATGTTGTGTGGCCATGTGGGGGCTTATATTATTGTTGTTGGTGTTTTGAGATGATGTTTATTGTGTGTGGTCTGTGTGGGGGCCTTATTTGATATTATTGGACCTTTTTAATGCATTTGGTCGCTCTTTTCATGATAGAAATGCTTAAGTTGTGGTTAATGTGATATTATTATGGTTTTATTAATTTTTCACTCTAATGGTACATTGCTTATACGTAATCACTGTTGGATGATATAATGAGTGGATTCTAAGCTCACGTGTACATTGTTGAATGGATTTTTGAGATCTCTATACTGGTTTGGTTGTAAGCATTACATTCTCATATCATACACAGATTCATGCGATATTCGTACCATTGTGGAAACACTGATTTTTACATAAATGAGACATCTTTTACAAAACACTCTGATTTTTCCCATTAGTTGGAGAGAAGATATTGATATTAAGGTTGGGATGTAGTATTGAGATAGTATATGGGTTTCAAAACCCCCATGAGTCCTACCTGGAAGCACTAAGGCTTAGTAGGTGTATACGGTGGTTATAAGATAACCTCAGTCAAATCATATCATCATTATCATCATCATTGCATTTCATGCATTATGCATCTGCGGTGTTGTACTTTTATGCTTGATTCGATGCACATTTGTCACGACCCCAAAACCAAGGGTCATGATGGCACTTGTCGCTATGAGCCTTGACATGTAACCCAATCACCTAGACTAGTACAGAATGAGAAAACAACTCAAAAAGCCCAAGGTAAAATTTTTAGAATGAAGTCGACCCCCTCACATATATAATAATAACATAAACATACATAGAAACGATACCATAAATCACCCCAAAATCCGGTGTCACAGTGTATGAACCAATAAGTACATCTTAAAGCCAAATATACAACTGATAGTCCAAAAAGGAACATAAATCAATCTCTGAATACGAAACAAGAAATAAACTAGATAAGAAGGGGTAGGAGATCAACTCTGGAAGCCTAGATCGGCCACTACCTAAAAAATACTCCAACCACTGCCCAAGATCCTCTATCGCTCGGCGCACTTGTACCTAGATATGCACCGAAAGGGCTTAATAGGGATGTACACGGTCCACTTGTATTCAGTATGTATCATAGGCTGACTGAGCAAAGTAGGAAATAAAGTATATAAATACACACTATAGGCACGTCACCTGCAATTAGAAAATGTCCCAAATTGTAGCCCACATTGTCTCCATTAGTAGTTCTAAAATCATTCCCATATACCAAATACAAGTATGAAAAAGAAACACAGAATAGATAGATAGACATCAATCAAAAACCAAATGCAATCATAGAAGATTCATAATGTATGAGATTCAATGAGAATTATAGTGATGATGATGGTGTGATATGTCTGAGGTTGTCGCATAACATCCGTATACACCCATCGAGCTCTGTATCGAGGTAGGGCCTATGGGGGGTTTCGTAACCCATATACAATCCAATTACCAATATATATACCAATCCAATATCCGTAACTCCTCTCCAGCATATGATCTTACAGAGGGTTTTGAAAAATATCACATTTTTGTCAATGAAACCAGTATTTCCATAGTGGTACCAATGCCTCATGAACGTATATATGATATAAGGATGTAATGCGCACAATGAAACCAGAATGAGAATTTCAAAATCCAACAAATACATAAACATGTGAGCCAAAAATCCACTTAATAAGAAAACCATCCAAGATATAATATAATCCGTGTACCAATGGAGTAAGACATGCACTAATATATCACTAATACCACATAAATCCTAACTTAGGCAATTTTCACCAAGACGTAAATAATCAAACATACAAACACCAGGCCAACAACATCATATGAGACTCTACATAGTCACACGTAGCAAACAATATCTCAAACCACCAATAACAACATCATAGGCCCCCACATCAGCACATAGCAATAATAACACCATTTTTATGATTAATACCCGTACCCATAACATGCTTTTATATCAGTATTAACTACCCAACCTAGTCATAAGAAAATTAAGTCATAACCTACCTCGAATGAAGAAAACATGATCGAAAAGCCTCCAATTACAAAGCATTCCCCTCACAAGTGGCCTAAAATCAACTAAAATATAAAAATATAGAATCTATGCATTAAAAGGGAGCCAATGATACCCATATTGCCTATTTTCGAGTCAGGACCAAAATGAACACCTAAAATATATTTTCAAAAAGAAGGATAAAATTGGAATTTTAATTCATAAATACATTATCCATGATTAAACAAAATCATTGAAGAAAATCCAATTGAAAAAGAGTTGAAATTAGGGTTTAAATTGAAGAAATACTAATTTAGGCCATCCGGGCAAAAAATCCCAAATTTCACTTTTAAAATCATGTTTTAACAAGCTTTGGATGACAAGAATCAAAGAAAAATAATTGAAATAGTGATTTGGAGCTTACGCAATCCTGAAAATTGAAGAAATTACCCCAAAACTCTAAATTCTGAAGCTCTAAGTCTAAAAAATGGTGGAAAAATGAGAAAATTTCTATTTATGCACTGTACAAGCGGTGACCACTTAAGCGATCAAATGGTCGCTTTATTATCACTACTAAAGCAGTCAAGTACCGCTTTAGCAGTATTCGTATATGTAGGCTAGTCCATTAAAGGAGACAAAGCCTGCTAAATCATCCCTTGACAATTGGGCTGGATCGCGAAAGCAAACCAAGTGGCACTTTAGCTCCGACCACTAAAGCAAACAAAAATGGTGATTTAGCGGCTGCAGCAGCTGGGTTGACACAATTCTCTCTACGAGAACAAGAATCTAACTATAGAAATGGAAAGATAATAGATATATTGATAAGATAGATAGATAAATCCAAAAAGATAGAAAGAAATAGGAACTAATGAGTATATGAAACTCAAAAACTCCCAAATCAATTATCCAAAAACACCTAATCTCTTACGTTGACCGCAAGAAAATCAAAATGCCCTTACAACCACCGTTTCTATACAAGATGCAACAAAAACTTTTCCAAGTTCTGAAACACTGTCAATGGAGTTTTCATGTTTTAAAATCAAAAGCTAACTAGGGAAATAGTAATCTATTATAATTGTAACACCCCAGAAAATATGTCCCGAAGCGTCACACGGTGCTTGAGGCTACGAGTAGCCCCAAGCCAACCATTTGAGCCATTTTCATTCAGTTCAACACAAATCAATGGGGTTTCTATAAATAACCCTCAAATATCAACAGAGTAATCATCATCCAAGAATAAAAGAATTTCAGAAAGATAACAAAATATGACTTATTAGTCAACTCCCAACATCTATACTAGTCTGACAAGCCTCTAAAAAAATCAATAAAACCAGCGAGCCATTGAGATATGCCCCAACTGACTCATACTCAGTTATCAAATGTAAAAAATTCCGTGAAACCAACATTAAACATCACGTCCTTGGAACATAAGGACTCACCACAATAGAGGATGTAGAATAGAGTGCCTAAAGAATCACTGTCGAACCTAGAACTGAGCACCTGAACCTACATTCCAAGAAAATACAGCCCACATTCAAAGATATGGGTCAGTACTATGGAACGAAACCGAGTATATGGAGGTGTATGCAGTTGTATAAACATCATCATCATTAATATTTATAACAAATATGCAGGATGTGTGAAAGACTCACATAGGAAAATCATCATAATCATGAGAGGATGAAATAAGTACAATAACACGTGTGAGTCATCATATAATTTGTCAATCACTTTCAGTTCATCAAGAATTTCAATTATCTTAATGTAAATATCATTCAAATCTTTCGAAAGAATAACTTTCACAATTCCACTTTCAAATCACTTCACCATTCACCATAGACACAAGGAAACACACACACACTGGGAGATCCTATAACCGACATAAACCATGTGAGCTACATGGAGTCCAACGTACAACCCACGTTGGGGAGAGCCGTCCTATCCTTGCCATCAGAGTAGGATTATCGATATCAAATCCATACAAACTAGTGATCACTCTTTAAATCAGCCTCAGGCTCACTCCCACGGAGGCACGTAGTTCTAAGAAAGTAAGGTTGCTTTATACCTCCCACTTGGTGCTAAAGATTTCTCCCGGACTTAGCTCAGATCATTTCAAAGACAATCCACAACAAAATAATTTCAATAATATATAAATATACATTAGGAGCCATCATGCTTCCCATCTATCAAAATCAACCACATTGTGGATTTCTTTCACACTCGATTTCAAAACAACTCCATTAAGACCAAAAGGTCAAATCATTCAAAATATCTCAAATATTCAACATCAACGTACTTATAACACACACTTTCTCAAAAAAACACAATTTTCAATGGGGATTCACGACCTAAATATCAAAATCACGATAAATATCGTTCAAAATTCATGCTTTATATCTCCACACATGTAAATTCATCTTTCAAAATCATAAACATCAAGATTACATAATAATCATCATAAAATATGGGTTCATGCTTCAAATTCATAAAAATCAAATAAAAATCATGCCTTTGTAAAGAAACTTACTTTTGGGCAGAAGAACGAAAGAGAGTTCTTGTTGAAAAACCCCACATACCTTGAATGATGAACTTTATATCGATACTCGTTTTTGAAATGTTAATCATTCCTTTGAATGATGGTTCTTGGAGTTCTTGAACTAGGAACTTGGAATCTTGAATAAATTTGCAGAATTAATGGTGAACTTTGGAGGTTCTTGAAGTTGGATGTAGGAGCTTAGGGTTTTCTTTTTGAGGGAATTTGATGAAATATAACATATAATGCTTCTAATAGGCTTTAATATAGGGTTTGAATGGATTTGGGGTGAGGGGGAATGATCAAAATGCCCCTAAAAATCAAAAAAATTCTCGAATCTGTCCTTTGGTGGACTGTTTTGATAGTCTGAAGTAGATCCACCACAACATTTTACTCCAATATCCAAATTGGCTAAAACTAATTTTATTAGAAAGAGGACTCTCATATCTTTCCGTTGATGTATAATATCTCACCCAGATCATTATGTAAGAGGAGTTATGATCGTTTGAAGTTGACCCAAAAATTCTTTTTTGATAGGCTGAAGTAGATCAACCATAACGTTTTGCTCCGCTAGACAAATTGGATGAAACCAATTTCATTGGAAAGAGGACTCACAGAGCTTTCCGTGAAATATATAGTATATCACCCAGATAATTATGTACAAGGAGTTATGACTATTTAAATTTGGAGCAAAAATACGCAAGGCCTCAGTACTTTTTCCTGCATGTTTTACTGTTCACTACTATTCACGGTTCGATCGGAAGTTCATAACTCGTCGCTCGGGTGTCTGTTTTGGATGATCCACATATTGTTGGAAATATTATTCAATACTCTACGCAATGGTGGGTGTTAATCTAAGACATTCCACATGGAAAATTTATAATTTATTCTAGAAGATAGAACCCAACACGTTTACGCACAAAATTTCAACGAAAAATTTCTGGGGTATTACATCATCCCCCCTTGGAAACATTCATCCTCGAATGATGCTAGACATGCCATGATTAGATAGGGAACATAACATATAGTTGAAACCATTCGTTAGACTTATCACCATATCGTTTCTCACTCCGAATGCAACATAGAATGCATAAATTCAAGAAACTACAGCTGAATACATACTAAATGACAGCTGAATTGCTGCAACTTTTATCAAAAGTGCATGATTTAGGAAAGAACGGTACCTTCAGCTTGATCGGATTTCATGGAAAATAGGTGCGGGTACTTGGATCGCATATCCGCCTCAGCTTCCCAAGTTGCACCCTCAATAGATTGATTTCGCCACAACACCTTGACCAAGGGAACTTCTTTGTTCCTTAGTCTTCGGACACTGAAATCAAGAATCTTAACAGAAATCTCATCAAAAGAAAGATTTTCTTGAATTTCAGAACTCACAGAGGAATCCACTACCACAGCTTCGCTAATATTCTTTCTAAGCATGGAGACATGGAATATTGGATGAACAGAGGACAACTCAGAAGGAAACTCGACCTCATAAGCTACCTTACCAACACGACTAAGAATTTTGTAAGGACCAACATATTGGGGACTAAGCTTCCCCTTATTTCCGAATCTCTTCACCTCCTTCATGGGTGAAATTTTCAGATACACTAGGTCACCAACTTCAATCTCAAGGCCTCTCCTTCTAACATTCGCATATGACTTCTGACGACTCTACGTAATTTTTAACCTTTCCTAATTAAATTAACTTTTTCTATAGCCTCGAATACCAAATCAGGACCACTTACAACCGCTTCACCCACCTCAAACTAACCTATGGGTAATCTACACTTCCTTCCACACAAGGCTTCAAATAGAGCCATGCCAATACTAGAGTGAAAGCTATTATTATAAGCAAATTCTATCAACAGTAAGTGATCATCCCAACTTCCCTTAAAGTCAAGTGCACAAGCTCTCAACATATCCTCTAAGGTCTGCATGGTCCGATCAGCCTGACCATCGGTTTGTGGATGAAAAGCAGAACTCAAAAGCACTTGGGTACTAAGACCCTTCTGAAAAGCTTTCTAAAATTATGAAGTGAATTGAGTACCCCTATCCAAAATGATAGACAAGGGAACTCCATACAGTCTGACTAGCTCTCGGATATACAATCTAGCGTAATCCTCAACAGTATATGAAGTATGAACAGGCAAGAAATGATCAGACTTAGTCAACCTATCAACCACAACCCAAATGGAATCATGATAGAATCAGGAAGGAGGTAAACCAATCACGAAGTTCATATTTATCTCTTCCCACTTCCAGGTGGGAATACTAAACTCTTGCCTCATACCACCAGGTCTTTGGTGTTCATCCTTAACTTGTTGGCATGTTGCACACTTAGCTACAAACGCTGCTATATCTTTCTTCATGCCACTCCACCAATAGATTTCCCACAAGTCTCGGCACATCTTGGTGGCACCAGGATGAATAAAATATTGCGCCCCATGCACTTCAGCCATAATCCTCTGTCTCAAATCATCAATATTCGGAACACACAATCTACCTTGTAATCTCAACATACCATCTCCCCCTTGGGAGAAAACCTCTACTTTTTGGTCCTTGACTGACTCCTTCAGTTTGACCAAATTAGCATCTAAGTATTGATCTTCCTTCACTTTCGAAACCAAGGAGGATTCGAAACTACTTTGAACCCCTATACTACCTTCAGCAGAGTTAAACAACTTAACCCCCGATCTAGCCAAACGATGTACATCATGAGCCAACTCTTTCTTACCTTCTACCACATGCGAAACACTAACTATGGACACTCTACTTAGGGCATCCTCCACAACATTGGCCTTGCCCGGCTGGTACAACACACTCATATCATAGTCCTTTAACAATTCTAACCATCATCTCTGCCTAAGATTCAAGTCTCTATGGGTGAACACATACTGAAGACTCTTATGATCAGTGAAAACATCAACATGGACACCATACAAATAGTGTCTCCAGATTTTCAAAGCAAACACAACATCAGCCAACTCAAGGTCTTGGGTGGGGTAGTTTCTATCATGGGGTTTCAACTGTCTAGAAGCATAAGCTATCACCTTACCCTTCTACATCAATACGTAACCCAACCCAACTCTCGAAGCATCACAATACATCACAAAACCATCAACACCATCAGGCAAAGTCAAAATAGGGGCTGAAGTGAGTCGAGTCTTCAACTCCTGAAAACTCTTCTCACAAGATTTGGACCACAAGACCTTTACTTTATTTTGGGTCAACCGAGTCATAGGAGACGCTATAGAGGAGAAACCCTAAAAAAACGACGATAATATCCAGCTAAACCCAAGAAACTTCGGATATCAATCGAAGAAATAGGTCTAGGCCAATTTCTAACAGCTTCGGTCTTTTGGGGATCAACTCTAATACCCTCGGAAGAAATGATATGACCCAGAAAAGCAACTGACCTTAGCCAAAACTCACACTTACTGAACTTGGTAAACAACTTATGATCTCTAAGGGTTTGCAAGACAGTTCGGAGATGATCAGAATGTTCATCCTTACTACGGAAGTACACCAGTATATCATCGATGAACACTATGACAAACATATCCAGATATGGTCTGAACACTCGATTCATGAGGTCCATGAAAGCTGATGGGGCATTAGTTAACCCAAAAGACATAACAAGAAACTCAAAATGGCCATAACAAGTTCAGAAAGCAATTTTTGGGATGTCACACTCCCTAACTTTGAGTTGATGATAGACGGAACGAAGGTCTATCTTTGAGAAATAACTTGCACCTTGTAATTGGTCAAAAAAATCTATTCTCGAAAGAGGGTACTTATTTTTGATGGTGACTTTATTCAGTTGGTCGTAATCAATGCACATACACAAAGAGCCATCTTTCTTTGTCACAAACAACACAGGAGCACCCCAAGGAGAAACACTGGGCCTTATGAAACCCTTATCTAGTAGATCTTTGAGTTGCTCTTTCAGCTCCTTAAGTTCAGTAAGGGCCATACGGTAAGGAGGAATAGAAATGGGCTGAGTATCGAGAAGAAGATCAATCCCGAACTCTATCTCTCTATTAGTAGGTATCCCTGGGAGATCATCTGGAAAAACATCAGAAAACTCATTGACGACGTTAACAGACTGGAGAGTTAGATCTCAGACTTAGTGTCTTTGACTCTAACTAAATGGTAAATATACCCCTTGGAAATAAGCTTTCTAGCTTTGAGGTAAGAGATAAAATGACTCTTGGGTGACACAGAATTCCCAGACCATTCAAACACGGATTCACCCAAAAACTAAAACTTGACCATTCGGGCCCGACAATAAATAGAGGCATAAGAAGAATACAGCCAGTCCATACCCAGAATTACATCAAAATCTACTATTTCGAACTCAATATCAGATCAGCCAACAAGACTCTATGAAGAATGGTAACAAGACTCTTTTTATACATTTTCTGGGAAACAATCAAATCACCCACTGGGGTAGAAACTAGGATAGGCTCAGGAATAATCTCAGGACTCATTTCAAAATTCACAGCAATCAAAGGTGTAACATACGAGTAATTAGATCCAGGATCCAACAAAGCATACACATCAAACTAAAATATAAGAAGTATACTAGTAGCAACATCAGGAGAGTCCTCCTATTCCTGGTAGGACGGTAAAACATAGAATCTATTTTGGTGCTGCCCGCCAGCATTGCTAGAAGAGGTGCCCTGATCTGGGACTAGGTGAGTCGCTGGAACTGGAGCACTATCAGTTTGAGTCTGGGTCTGAAGGCGATAGTGACGACGCCCTTGTCCATCCTGTGGACAATCTCTAACTCTGTGAACCATGTCACCACATCAGAAACAACCCCTTTTGTTACCCCAAAACTCACCTGAATGAGCCCTACCATACTTAGGACACAGGGGATAATTTGGCTTACTACTAGCACTGTACAGGGACCTGGATGTAGATGACCTGCTGCCTTAATTCTGCCTACCTCTAGGCATGGGAGCACTAGCAAATGATGGTGCTGGCATAGATGAATGTTCTTGATACTGAAAGCGACTCCCTCTCTGTGATCTAGTCTGACCCTGTCCGTGCTGCTCTGACCTAGCTCTCTTATTCCCTCTCAATCTATCTCTCTCCTTAATCTTGTCTGCCTCAATCTATTGGGCATGTGTCATCAGCCTAAAAATATTCATCTCACTATTCAGCATAGCAGACCTACACTCCTTAACCACATAACTAGACACTCCAGTCACAAACTTACTCATAGTAGCCCGATTATCAGCCACTAAGTCAGGAGCATACTTATCTAACTGATTAAACTTTCGATAGTACTCCCTAACAGTCATAGAGCCCTGTCGAAGGTTCATAAACTCTTCCACCTTTGCATCTCTCATCTCTAAAGGGAAAAACTTATCCAGGAATGCATCCTGGAACTCTTGCCATGTTATAGGGACAGCTCCCTCACCTCTACCTTTCCTCCAAGAAACAACCTAGTCATAAGTAAGGTCTTTCAACCTATACGCAGCCAACTCCACACTATGTTCCTCAGATACATGCATCACCTAAGTAATCTTTCGTACCTCCTCTAAAAACAACCATGGATCCTTATCAAACTTGGACCCATAGAATTCTGGCAGATTCATCCGCATGAAGTCATAGATCCTGGCAGCAGCTGAATCACCTCCCTGATACTGTGGAGCCAGGGCTGGGTTAGCCTGAACATTTGCAGTAACAGCTTGGGCCAGCACCTGAAAAGATGCCTAAAATTCAGCATGAGACATGTTTTCATTCAATGGGTCAGCGGGGTGAGGTTGTTGACCATTATTATTTCATCTCGCTCGACGTGGAGGCATATTTCTGGAAGAGGAGAGCATGAATCAATAGCAGAGAGAGACACTTTAAGCATGATAGACTTCTGAAAGAAAGAATCACACTTTTTCCTAAAACGATTTGTAGCCTCTTGCTCATAGATGTGGTGCGCTAAACACCGATGATCAAGACTCTACTAAACGCGGCTTGTCAGACTCCCTAGGATACCATAAAACCTTAGGCTCTGATACCAAGTTTGTAATGCCCCAAAAAATAGGTCCCGAAGCATCACATGGTGCTTGAGGCTACGAGTAGCCCCAAGCCAACCCTTTGAGCCATTTTCATTCTGTTCAACACAAATCAATGAGGTTTTCATAAATAACCCCCAAATCATCATCCAAGAATAAAAGAATTTCAGAAAGATAACAAAATACGACTTATTAGTTAACTTCCAACATCTATACTAGTCTGACAAGCCTCTTAGAAAATCAATAAAACCAGCGAGCAATTGAGACATGTTCCAACTGACTCATACTTAGTTATCAAATGTAAACAATTCTATGAAACCAACATCAGACATAACGTCCTCGAAATATGAGGACTCACCACAATAGAGGATGTAGAACAGTGTTCCCAAAGAATCACTGTCGAACCTAGAACTGAGCACCTGAACCTACATTCCGAGAAAATACAGCCCACATCCGAAGATGTGGGTCAGTACCATGGAAAGGAACTGTGTATATGGGGGTGTATGTAGTTGTATAAACATCATCATCATTAATATTTATAAGAAATATGCAGGATGTATGTAAGACTCACATAGCCCGAGAAAAATCATCATAATCATGAGAGGATGAAATAAGTACAATAACACATGTGAGTCATCATATAATTTGTCAATCACTTTCAGTTCATCAAGAATATCAATTCTCATAATGTAAATATCATTTAAATCTTTCTAAAGAATAACTTTCACAATTCCACTTTCAAATAACTTAACCATTCACCATAGACACAAGGAAACACACACACACTGGGAGATCCTATAACCGACATAAACCATGTGAGCTACATGGAGTCCAACATACAACCCGCGTTGGGGAGAGCCATCCTATCCTTTTCATCAGAGTAGGACTATCAATATCAAATCCACACAAACTAGTGATCACTATATAAATCAACCTTAGGATCACTCCTATGGGGGCACATAGTTCTAGGGAAGTAAGGTCGCTTTATACCTCCCACTCGGTGCTAAAGATTTCTCCCAAACTTAGCTCAGGTCATTTCAAAGACAATCCACAACAAAATAATTTCAGTAATATATAAATATACATCGGGAGCCATCATGCTTCCCATCTATCAAAATCAACCACGTTGTGGATTTCTTTCACACTCGATTTCAAAACAACTCCATTAAGACCAAAAGGTCAAATCATTCAAAATATCTCAAATATTCAATATCAACGTTCTTATAACACGCACTTTCCCCAAAAAACACAATTTCCAATGGGGATTCATGACCCAAATATCAAAATCATGCTAAATATCGTTTAAGATTCATGCTTTATATCTCCACACATGTAAATTTATCTTTCAAAATCATAAACATTAAGAATTCATAATAATCATCATAAGATATGGGTTCATGCTTCAAATTCATAAAAATCAAATAAAAATCATGCCTTTGTAAAGAAAATTACTTTTGGGCACAAAAACGAAAGAGAGTTCTTGTTGAAAAACCCCATATACCTTGAATGATGAACTTTTGATCGATACTCATTTTTGAGATGTTAATCGTGCCTTTGAATGATGGTTCTTGGAGTTCTTGAACTAGGAACTTGGAATCTTGAATAAATTTGCAGAATTAATGGTGAACTTTGGAGGATCTTGAAGTTGAATGTAGGAGCTTAGTTTTTTCTTTTTGAGGGAATTTGATGAAATATAATATATAATGCGTATAATAGGATTTAATATAGGGTTTGGATGGATTTTGGGAGAGGGGGAATGACCAAAACGCCCTTAAAAATTTAAAAAAATTCTCAAATCTGTCCTTTTGTGGACTGTTTTGATAGTTTGAAGTAGATCAACCATAACATTTTACTCCGATATCCAAATTGGATGAAATTAATTTTATTAGAAAGAGGACTCTCATATATTTCCGTTGATATATATTATCTCACCCAGATCATTCTATAAGAGGAGTTATGATCGTTTGAAGTTGACCTAAAAAGTCGCTTTTGATAGGCTGAAGTAGATCGACCATAACTTTTTGCTCCGATAGAAAAATTGGATGAAACCACTTTCATTGGAAAGAGGACTCGCATAGATTTCCGTTGATATATAGTAGATCACCCAGATCATTAGGTACAAGGAGTTATGATCGTTTAAAGTTGTAGAAAAAATACGCCAGGCCTCAGTACTTTTTCCAGCACGTTTTACCGTTTACTACTATTCACGGTTCGATCGGAATATTCATAACTCGTCGCTCGGGTGTCCATTTTGGATGATACACATATCGTTGGAAATCTTATTTGATACTCTATGCAATAGTGGGTCATAATATAAGACATTCTGCATGGAAAATTTATAATTCATTCTAGAAGATAGAACCCAACACGTTTACGCACAAAATTTCAACAAAAAATTTTCTGGGGTATTACAATAATCTACATATAGTTTAGGGTTAAATTATTAAATGGGCTTAAAAGTGGCCCATGGATAATTAAAGAGACTTCCCATAATGTTGTTGCTATCCAAGAGGGACGGTTTTAAGGACTGACCGTCGCCCTAGCCGTCCTTGTAAGGCATGAGCTCCCTTTCACTTGATTCCTTTAGAGACTCATGGAACGGTTGATCAATCTCTTGGTAGGTATCCTCATGAGACGTCGCCTCTTGTTTTGTCTTTCCAAGTATATCCCATGCTCCTCTCCCATACATGATATTGTTGGTTTAAGAGCATAAAGAGGATCCTCCAAGCACATTCTTGAATCTTTTGGGCGATCATTGCCTGGACTTCCTTGTGTTGGCCTTGATTTTATGACCCAAAACCCAAGGGTCATGATGGTAATTATCTCGATGAACCTTAACAAGTAAGTCTATCATCCAAACCGATTCACAAGGGGGAAAATACAAAATTACCCAAGTCAAGGCTTTTTGAACGAAGTCGAACCATGCAATTATAACAAATGCAAAAAGAAACGTACTCAATAATACCAAATACTAAAATCTGGTGTCATAGTGTAAGAACATAACTAGTACAACTCAAAGTCAAAACAATAGACATCCAAAATAGGATATAACTCTAATAGTCATAGTCTAATAAAGAATGCTAAAAGCAGAGATCGGACGCCTGAATTCAATCACTACTCTAAAAAGCTCTAAATGACGCCCAAAATCAAACACCACGAGGCACATCTGAACCTGAATCTACACCAAAAAGGTACAATAGGAGTGAGTACGGTCCATTAGTACTCAGAAGGTAAAGAATACACACTAAGGACACATTACCTGCAATTAGAAAATGTCCCACAATGGTAGCCCACAACGCTTGCACTAATAGTTCTATAATGTCCACATATAACACAACAAAACACTAGGAAGGAATATAAGTATACATTTATACCACATATCATTAAGGAAAAGAGAACAACATATATGGGAACATCAAGTACAAGTAAGGGATGATAGAACAATGGATAGGTATCAAGTCTAACAGAATATACAATCACATCACAAGCGTAATAAAGTAAAGAAAATAAGAATGATGATGATGATGATGATGATAATAATGATGTACAAAGTTTTCACACAACCCATGAGATCTTTGCACAGTATCCAAGACCATCGTACAGTCTTTGTATACACCTACGAAGAAAAAGCTAAAAGATGTGGGACCAATGGGGGCTTGTCAACCCATATACAATCCACATATATCCATATCTCCTCCTCGGCACATCCCTTGGGGAGGGTTTTATAAGATGCCACATTTTCTATCAAAAAAGGTGTTTCCTGTGTTTCTTTGTATTTCCAAGATGGTTCCAATGTTTCATGAATAAAAATAAGGATGTAATGCTCACAACCAACCACAATGGGTATTTCCAGAACCAACCAAAATGAGTATTTCCACAACCAACTAAAATACCATCACGTGAGATAAATATTAACTCATTATTTCCAACCATCCATGAAATTTAACATAATTCATATCCCAATAGAGTATGAATACATCACCACACACAATTGGTACGGCAACATACTTTTTCATCAAACAAGATACAATTATCATCTTGTATATAAGGCTATCAATATCACATAGGACCCTACATGCTCACATTTAACACATAATGTTCCAAAACTATCAAACACATCACATATTATCCCGCACACGGGCATAACAGAATAAAATAGCCATTTTTATAATTAGTTCCCACACCATTAACATGCTTTTGTATGAAAACTAACTATCCAGTCCAGTCTGAAAGAAGTTAAGCCATAACCTATATCAAATGCCAAAAAATAAACAAAAGCTTTAATCCACAATCTTACTCCTCATGAATGATCTCTGAATTAACTAAAATATGAAGATATAGAATCTATGCATCAAAAGAAAGGAAATGATACCCATATTGCCTAATTTCAAGTCAGGGTCAAAACGGACCCCGAAAATAGATTTTCAATAAAGAAGGGCTAAATTGTAACTTTTTTTTCAAAAACTTGTTCCCTATATGTTTAGGAGTAATACAGAAAACCCAAGAAAAAACAAGGTCCAAATTGAAGAAAACCTATATTCAAGCTATACCATGTTAAAATCTTTGAAACCAATTTAAAAATCAAGAATTGAAGTTGTTTTGAAGATGAAATTAAGGGAAAGAAGATCATTATAGGATTAGAAACTTACCCAAGTGAAACAGGTTTGAAATTTGAGAATTATAATTTTTAGCCTTACGGGCCAAAATCTCCAAATTTTATACTTAATTCAGGTTTAAAACAATAATTATATGATAACGATGGAAGAAAATAATTGAAATAGATGTTATGGATCTTACCCAAGCTTAGAAGTGTAAAAAATAACTCAAAATCACAAAAACCTAAGCTCCAAGTCTAAAAAATAGTGAATACCATATATTTATATACCCAGGTATCACGATCACATATGAGGTCTCGTGATCGCGGTACCTGGCTTGTCAAGGGTATCATGATCATGAACAAGTGTCTCAATCATGACATATATTTTCAGGGCCCAATTGTGATCGCACCAGGAGCATCGCGATCGTGGGTGCGCTAGCTATGTAGTGCACTAGCTGGGGATTTGGTGCATCCTAAGTCTCTGCGGCTCCCTCGAGATTCATCTAAAATCCTTTGAATGCAAATGAACTATGACACCCAATCAAATTCGATGCCCTAGACTCAATGGAGATATCAAATTTTTGAAAAAAAATGCCATTTTCACAAAGTTGACACCCAAACCCAAAATCACAACTTTCCTAATCGAGGGTCAAATGAGATTTAAAAGCCATAAAATTACACCAACCATGTTACAACCTAAAATTAATGTTCTGGATCTTCTGGAGCAGTCCCTTTTTCCATCCACTGCATGGATAAAAAGATGTTGACTGAAGTCAACTATAAGCCTCTCAAAGCTGCCAAAAATCACAAAATCATATAAATGGCACCAAAATGCACTAGGAACTTTGCCAATCATCCCCACATCCCAAAAATACCATAATATAACCATGGGGAGGGTGAAATTTGTCAAATCACACAAAAATACACATTTCATTTAATTCATGAAAATCAGGTCGTTACATCATCCACCACTAAAAATCTAGTTCGTCCTTGAACTAAAGGCAAGAGAAATACTTGAATCAGTAAAGAGCTGGGGATAAGAACTACGCATATCAGACCTTACCTCCCAAGTAGCCTCATCTATAGGTCGATGCCTCCACCAAACCTTAACTACAAGAATAATTCTAGAGCGCAATTGTCTAACATCCCTAGCCAATATGGAGATTGGCTCCTCAATAAAAGACAACCTCTTATATAACTTAAACTGACTCCCAATGAATGACATAATACTCATCTAAATGTAACAAAAAAGCACGAAAACATGAAAACTAGATGAACAACTGATAAAACTAAGGTCAAAGCTAACTCATAACCCACATTGCCAATAGACCAAAGAATCTTAAATGGGCTAATATACCAAAGGATAAGGTTTTCCCTCTTCCCACACCTCATCACACCCTTCATTGGCGAAAATTTAAGTAAAATAGGATCACCAGCACCAAACCTCAAGGCACGAAGTCTACAGTCTGCATAACACTTCTTTCTATTCTAAGCCTCTTGAAGTCTATCCTGAATCATCCAAGCTCTGTACAAAGACTTATGAAGCAAGTCCATACATTATAATGCTCAAATTACATGTCAATTTAGTGCAAGAAAGTCATCATCAATATTTTAACAAACTTTTGGAGTCGGGGTTGAATTCAAAGAAAATAATGTGAGTGGCAATTAAACTTATTTGAAACTATAGCTACAAGTTGAATTCAAACAAATTATAAGAAAAGATAAAATAGGGGTTTTGGAGATTAGAAAATAATTGTTGGTCACTTTAGTTTCATTTTTTGTAATCAAGAGTTTATGGAAAACCTGAATTATCTTCACTATGGGTTTTGGTACTTGACATATGCTAATAGTGCTTCAAGATTCTCATGATAGGTAGGAATAATAGATTGTCTTTATCAAAGTTATGCCTAAATGTCTCTCGACCTACTTAAGAATTTAATTACCTAATCCTCTCAGACTTAGAGAATTTATATTCACCGACCAGACTTCGCCTCAGGTTAATTAACCTTGTTACAACGTCAATTATTAAATGGAAGATTGGTAGCTTCCAAGTCCCTGTCAATAATTCACATCCTACCATAGTTGATTTCTTATCTCAAGCAAATCAAAGCAGGTCCTATCTATCGTTTGTAACCAATAGAAAATAATTAAAACCTCAGAATTATCAAGGAGTCCTATTACCTTTAAAATCTTAACCACTTAGCAACTTACCAAGACCTAACCCATTGATCCCATAATTCGGGTTAAAGAGATTTAGCCACTCATAATGTAATAAGTGAAACAACTAGTTGTATTCATAATTTGAAAGATGAACTTACTATAAGATGAATAGTAACTAGTAATTCTCAGATTAGATCACAATAGAAATCCCAAAATATTGATGAAAATCTCTTCAAAGTTAATTATTTTTCTAGCCAAGAAACTAGAGAGAAAAGTAACAATATACGTGTGTCCTAAAACAGGATCCCCTCCTTCTTAGAAAACCCTAAACTATGCTTTAAATAATTCACCCTAATTATGGAAACAAAATCACAGAGTTCAGCAATTTCTCAAATTAGATGACGACATTCGTGACACCTTATCAGGAGTCTGATGACTTATCATAAATGTCGTCAGCTCCTTCATAAGTTTTAGCACTTCCTGCCTATGGTTATGATGAAACTTGATGACTTATCAACTCTTTGATGACTTATCAAGAAATTTCATCATAACTTTCAGCTGAGGTCCATTCTCTGTCCAAGGCTGATGGTATCTCTGATAACTATCACATGGCTAACGACTTATTAGAAATGTTGTCAGACACACTTTTCTTCTATTTGCTTCATATTTTAACTCTTTTGTTTCCATCCTTGTTGGTTCTCTTGCATCTTGGCTTCTACTGCAAAATCAAAGATAAAACAATTAAAAATGACAAAAGTTTCTTAAGACCTTGTAATTATTCTCAGTTAAAAGCCAGAAATGTGTTAGCATCTGCTCACACATCAGTACCTCAAGGTCTAACCTTAGAAACCTCAAACCAACCCCCAAAAGAGTGACAATACTTACCATACAAAGCCTAGAAAGGAGCCATATCGATACTGCAATGGTAGCTATTATTATATGCAAACTCTGCTAAGGCTAAATGCTGCTCCCACAAACCAAAAAAACACATCACACAAGTACGGAGCATATCCTCTAAAACCTAGATAGTTTACTCTGACTGACTGTTAGTCTGGGGGTGAAATGTTCTGCTAAGATCAATTTGAATACCCAACTCATCCTAAAAATCTTCTAAAAGTAAGATGTTAACATAGAAGGTAGATCTAAAATAATAGACATTGGCACACCATAAAGGCCCACAATCTCACAAACATAGATATAGGACAACCTCTTAGCACTGAAAAAGACCTGCACGAGAATGAAATAAAAAAATTGGTCAACCAATACACGATGACCTAAAAACTATTAGATCTGTGAAAAGTGTGAGAAATCCATTCACGAAGTCCATAGTGAGCACTTAGGAATGGGTAATCTCAGAAGTAATCTACCAGGTCTCAAATGCTCGACCTTCACTTGTTGACAACATAGGAATAAGCTACAAATTCCACTTCATCCTTTCTCATACCACCCAAGAAGTAATGCTGTCTCAAGTCATGATAAATATTTGTCACTCCTGGATGGATGGCATACTTGGAACAATGGGCCTCTTCAATAATAAAACTAATCCAATCATCTACTCTTAGCATACAAACTTAGCCTTTGATTCTCCAAACTCCATCTGAATCAAGTGAGGATTCCTTAGCCTCACCACTTATCAGCTTATCCTGAATAAACCTCAATCTATCATCATCAAAATGATGAGCTTTAATCTTCTCCATCAAAGAAGACCTAGCCTCTACAAATGCCAAAACATATCTAGGTGTCAAAATATTAACCCTAATCATCTGTTTAAATAAAGGCTAAACCCTTAAGGTCAAAGGTCTCCCCTATGTTAAAAGATGCTCCAAGCTACCTATGCTAATCGACTTCCAGCTCAAGGCATCTACAATCACATTAGTCTTCCCCAAATAATCGAAAAGATTCAAGTCATAATCCTTAAGCAATGCAAGCTAACAGAGGTACCTCATATTAATATCTCACTGTGTGAAGTAGTACTGAAGACTATGATGATCAAAGAAAATCACATAGCTGACTCCATAGAAGTAGTGCCTCCATATCTTCAAAGCAAAAACAACTACACACAACTCCAAATCATGGGTAGGGTAATTATTCTCATGGGTCTTCAAATGACTAGAAACATAAGCAATCACCTTACCTTCCTACATCAACACTATCCCTAACCCAACACCTGAAGCATCCATCACAAAGGATGGTAAAACCCAGACCCTCTTTGGGAAATGTCAAGATAGGAGCTAATGTCAACAAATCCTTGAGCTTTTGGAAGCTCACCTCATAAGCATTGGACCATTGGAAGCAAATCTTTTTTTGAGTTAACTTGGTCAATGATGTTCCAATAAATGAAAAACTCTCAAGAAAATACCAACAATAACCTGCCAAACCAGCAAAAGTCCAAATCTCAGTGGGCGAAGTAGGCCTAGACCAATCACAAACCACTACAATATTAGTAGGATCAACCATAACAACCTCGTTAATCACCACATGACCCAAGAATAAAATTGACTCTACAAAAAACTCACACTTGGAGAACCTGGCACACAACTTCTCCTTCCTTAATCTTTGAAGCATAATTCGTAAATGCTCCACATGATTGGCCTCACTCTTGGAATAAATCAAGATATCATCTATAAATACAATAAAAAAGGAGTCAAGTTATGATCAAAATACCTGCTTCATCAAATTTATAAATGTGGTTGGGGTATTGGTTAACCCAAAGGACATGACCAAGAACTCACAATGACCATATTAAGTTAGAAAAGCTATCTTCAAAAAATCTGAAGCTCTAATCCTCAAATGGTGATACTCAAATCTCAAATCAATCTTTGGAAACACTGTGTCACCCTGAAGTTGATCAAATAAATCATCAATATGAGGAATAGAATACTTATTTTTAAGTGCCACCTTATTCAACTATCGACAATTGATACTCATCCACATAGATTCATCCTTTCTCTTCACAAACAAGATAGGCACACCCTAAGGTAATACATTAGGTCAAATAAATCCCTTATCCAACAACTCCTGCAACCGATCCTTTAATTCCTTTAACTCGACTAGGTCCATCCTATATGGAAGAATAGAAATGGGCTTGATAAACGACTTAACATTAATAGTAAAATTAATATCATGATTCGGAGGTATAACTGGTCAATATATAGGGAACACATCCATAAACTCCTAGACAACATGAGCAAAATCTAAAAAAAGGGGTGAAGCAAAACTAGTATCACGAATATAAGCTAAGTACGACAAAACTGCCTGCTATAACCAATCAATTATGCTAAACATAAGATATAACTCTCTTAGGACCTGAATGAAATACAACCTTCCAAGATATTCTTGGCACACCCAATGAATCTAAAGTCACAATATTAGCATAACAATCTAGAACCACATGGTATGAATCCAAGAAATCCAAACCCAAGATAATATCAAAATCAACCATATCTAACATAAGCAAGTCAACCTAAGTCTCACGCCTAGAAAAAGTCATAATACAAGACTAGTACACCTAATCCACCACTAAAGAATATACTTTAGGGGTAGATACATGAATAAGTATTGCCATATGCTCACTTATCATGGTGAGTGTGAGAAAGAGAGAGACAGATATTTTCATTATGGTTAGTTGGGCACATGCAGCGTGAGTTCCCTATTCTTGAAGCATTTTGGGCCAATAAGGCCTCTATTGCAACTCTCTTTACTCCTATATCAAAGGGTGCTATGTCTGCTACTGCTTCTATTTTTGGCACCGGTGCTGGCCAAAACTACTTGTATGAACTTGCTACT
Source organism: Capsicum baccatum var. pendulum (assembly GCA_030864225.1). Classification (NCBI taxonomy): domain Eukaryota; kingdom Viridiplantae; phylum Streptophyta; class Magnoliopsida; order Solanales; family Solanaceae; genus Capsicum; species Capsicum baccatum. Next base: position 89,204,752 of record CM061560.1, on the reverse strand, counting down.
CGCCAGGATTCTGAGGTATCTCCTAAATTGTCATGGTTATGCTGAGAATTTTCTCCTATGATGTGTATTATTTTATTAATCCAGGGTCTACTCTTTCTTATATGACCTCGTATGTGGTTGTGCACCTTGATTATGGTCCCAAGTGTCCGTCGGTTCTCCTTTCTATTTATATCTGGTTGGAGACCCTGTGATTATTAGAAGAGTCTATAAGGGGTGTGTGATATCTATTGGTGATAGAGATACTCTTGTTTACTTGATAGAGTTAGACATGGTTGATTTTGGTGTCATCTTGGGAATGGATTGGTTGCACTCTTGCTATGCTTCCTTAGATTGCCAGACCCGTAGGGTCATATTTATATTCCCTAATGAGCTGGTCATTATATGGGAAGGTAGTTCCTTAGTGCCTAAGAAAAGGTTTTTTTCTTATCTGTAGGTCCAAAATTTGATTTCAAAGGGGTGTTTGTATCATCAAGTTCTTGTTGTCTGATTCGTGTGACGATAGTTTCGAGAAGTTGAAAGATAAATTAACTTTGACTCTAGTTTTGACCTTACCTGAGGGTAGTGATGGTTTTGTGGTTTATTATGATGCTTCTTATGTCAGTCTTGGTTGTATGTTGATGCAACATGGTAGGGTGGTGGCCTATGCTTATAGGCAATTGAAAGTTCATGAGAAAAACTACCCCACCCTTGACTTATAATTTTAGCCATGGTCTTTGCTTTAAAAATTTGACAGTATTATATCTTTGGTATTCATGTTGATATCTTTTCCAATCATAAAAGAATCAAATATATGTTTGCCCAAAAGGAGTTGAATCTCAAACAAAGAAGGTGGTTTGAGCTATTGAAAGACTATGATATATGTCTTCATTACCATCCTTGAAAGGAGAATGTAGTTGCCCATGCTCTTTGTAGATTTTCTAAGCGGAGTTTGACCCATGTTGATGAGGATAAGTGGGAGTTGCTGAAAGATATTTGCCGTTTAGAGAATCTTGGATTTCAACTTATAGACTCCAAAGATGGTGGTATATTTGTGCATCCTACATCTCAATCATATATTATTATTGAGATAAAGGGGAAGTAATTCTTGGACCCCGACTTGATGAAGATCAAGAGTAATATGGGTCAACACATGATCACAAACTTTGTAATTGATGGTGATGGTATCTTGAGGTAACAAGGTAGGCTATGCATTTTCGACATTGATGGATTGAGGGAAAGAGTGATGGCCAAGGCTAATGGAGCCCATTATGGTATTCATCCCAGTTCCACCAAAATGTATCATGACCTTAGAGAGTTCTATTGGTGGAATAATATAAAGCGAGATGTTGCTAGGCATGTGTCCAAGTGTATGGTATGCCAATAAGTAAAGGTTGAGTACTTGAGGCCCAGTGGCCTATACCATGAGATTGTGTTGCCCGAGTGGAAGTAGGAGTCGATTATTATGGATTTTGTTACCGGTCTTCCGAGATCTCAAAATCAATGTGATTCTATTTGGGTCATAGTTGATAGAATAACCAAGTCTGCTCAATTCTTACCCGTGAGGACTGATTTCATGGTGGTAGATTATGCTACGTTATTTATTATCGATATCATAAAATTGCACGATGCTACGGTGTTTGTTATCTCAGATCGTGGTCCTCCATTTTTATCCTACTTTTTGAAGTCATTCCAAAAAGGTTTGGGAACTAAAGTGTGCCTTAGTACTGCTTTCCACCAGCAAATAGATGGTCAAGCAGAGAGAACTATCCAAACTTTGGAGGATATGTTGCGGGTTTGTGTAATTAATTATGGTGGTAGTTGGTATAACCATTTTTATTTAATTGAGTTCACCTATAATAATAGTTACCACTCTAGAATTGGCTTAGCACCTTTCAAAATATTGTATGGTAGGAGATGCCAATCTCCTATTGGGTGGTATAAAGTTGGTGAGGGTAAGTTGCTTGGTCCCGATAAAGTTCACCAGACCTTAGAGAAGGTTAAGGTGATTCTTGATAGATTGAAAACCCCTCAAAGTCGCCAAAAGTCCTATGTGAATTCAAGGCATAGGGACTTAGAGTTTAGTGTCAACGATTGGGTATTCTTGAAACTATCTCCTATGAAGGGAGTGATTCAGTTCAGTAAAAAGGGGAAGTTTAGTCCCCGCTATATTGGTCCCTACTTTATTGTGAAAGGGTTTGGAAATGTTGCCTATGAGTTGGAGTTGCTATCTAATATAAACTCTATTCACCCAGTTTTCCATATGTCTATGTTGTGGAAATATGTGGGTGATCCTTTCTTGGTTGTTTCCTTAAAAGATGTTGGTATCTCAGACTCTTTGTCCTATTAGGAGGTCCTGATGAGGAACTTGGATTGGCAAGTTCACCGATTGTGAACAAAAAAAGTTACTTCAATAAAAGTTCTATGGAGTAACCAAAATTCTGAGGAAGCTACTCAGGAGGCGGAAGAGGACATGAAGTCCAAGTACCCTTATTTATTTCCCATTGCAGAAACTTGTTATGGAGGTATGTTTTAATCTCCTTACTTTGATATATGTCTTACTATACAATGGATTAGAGTTCCCAATATGTGAGTTGAATTATGTCTTGCTAGACAAGGGGTTCAAGTCCCTAATGTTATGAAATGATGTGTGTTTTGTTGTGATGGGTTTAAGTCTCTAATACTTTGAATTGATTAATGTCCTTGATAGATGATAAGGTAAAGTCCCTAATGCTTTGAGATGCTCTATATCTTTGATGAATTGATGGGTCGGAGTCCCTAAGTTATGGAATGAGCAAGTGTTAGCTAAGTAATAGTTGAAGTCCCAAGAACAATAAAATTAAATAGTTTATTTGATTCATTTTGGTGTGATAATTTGTGCTTATGCTGGCTCTACCCTTCATTCACGGATGAATGATCCAAGTGGGGGAGAATGAAACACCCGAGAATGTAACCCTGCAAATTTTTTTGTTGATTGGTAGATCATGATATGTGTTGTGTTGTATCCTTATTGCGTGTTGTTCTAACTTGTGTGAATATTTCCTTGGTGTATCTTGGTGTGTTAACTTGGGGGTCTATATGAGTGTGTGCTTTGTGCACACTTGATATATATATATTGGGGTGGCTATTTCCTTGGTGGCTTTAGATTTTCCTTGATTTTTCCTTGGTTCATACGGCTAACACACACTGAGGCCTTTTTAGTATGAAGAGCTAAACTTATATTGCCCATGGATTGATGATAGGCGAAATTACGCGCCTATATCAATATATTTTGCCCATATTTTAGCCTAGTTTTGAGAACAAATTATATATTTCATGCACTTTTAGTCCTTTTTCCTGTAAATGAGCTAACAAACATGATTAGGAAAGTTTCAGGTATAAATGATGCAAAATACAGCAATTTATGGCTTACTTGACGCAAAAGAAAGCTCACGAACGAAGTAGAAAGGAGCTGGACGCCTAAAGGACCAAATCTGCTGCATGGAAAATCTGTCCCGGGCTAAAACAGCAATTTTAAAGACTTTGGGGACTTACAGACACAAAGCTGGATTTTTGCCAAGATACATTAACCTAGTGCAATTAGGTTATGTGTTTCACTAATCTATTTGGATTATGATATTGTAACCTTACCCTAGTACATTTGGGTCAAGGATTTCATTAGTATATTAGGATTTGGTTATTTATTTCATTAGATTAGTAGGAGTAGGATAGGAGTATTATAAATACCCTATCATGCTAGAGATTTTTATTCATTCAACACATTCTACACTTAACACATTCTTCACTTAATTCAACTATTAATTTTCCTCCATTCTTCTCATCTTCCTCAACTACAAACACTTCTAATCTACTCTTCTATTCTTACATTCCACAACAAGAGAATCGTTACTTGCTACGGAATCACCAAAACCACACGCCTAAACACCTACTTTTCACGCCATCCACCATGCAAAACGTGATATCCTTCGCATTCATGGGTAACTAAACCTCTTAGTTGGGGTTATGGAAGCCGAATGAGTTACTATCTATAGCTGTGAGTTTGTGAGTTCAAGACACGTATATTGCTTATATCATTACGCTCTTCATCTTAAATCTACATTCTTTGTGGTTGCAAACACAAGAACACGCCATTCTAATATTTAACCTGTTCGAGAGAAAGGTTATTTGTCTAGAAAAGAGAACGCATAGAATAACGCCAGTCTAACATTTAACTTGTTCGAGAGAAAGGTTATTTGTCTGGAAAAGAGATAATGTCAAGGTAGTAGGACACCCTTTCCTATTAAAAAGCTAGTGCCGTAACTGGACTAACCTCTTGGAGAATTCGTACCGCTAGACACACTTTAAGCTCGAGAGAGTTAAAGTGAAATAGTCCTTGTTAAGGTCGAGAGACGCTTGGGTTTACCATCGACTACAATTCTCTATAAGCAATTGCATGTCAAGACTCTACACACTCATAGCCAATAGAGACGTATACCTCAGAAGGTGGACATAACCCCAACGCTTCAATTCTCATTGTTTACAACCAACGTGACAATCTTTCTCTTTTTACTTTATTATTTTCAGCTTTTATTTCATTACTTTGGTTACTTATTACAATTCCCCCTTCTTACGAGACTTGCACCAAAAGTCTATTAATTTTGCTTACTTGTTGACCAAGCTATTCCCTGTGGGATCGACACCCAACCCAGGTTGGGTTCTATATTTGCTATCGACCGCTTTACACTCCTACGAGAGCTGTAGATTGAGCGTTATCAAAAATTGGCGCCGTTGCCGGGGAATACGAGTGTCAATCAAGTTCGTGATAATTACTAGACCCTTTGGTCAAAGATTCTCGTACTTTTACGTTTAGTTTTTGTTTTTGTTTATTGCAGGTTTTTCTTTTAGTGCATGCCCCATACTAGAAGTTCTGGTCAACCGTTATTACCAATCAATCCTGAGCCGCAACGAATTAGAAGAATGGAAGCACAAGCTGAAATCGACAGGATGGCTGCTCAACACGAGCAAGCAATATTAGCTGCTCTTGCCGCTGCTCAAGTCCAACAACAAAACATTGATAATCCTGGACGAGCAACAAATCCTGACGATGAAGATTTAGGAGATGACGAGTTGATAAACCCAAGGCATGGCGCTGAAATCGCAACACCTGCCAATCGAAGAGGTCGACAAGCTCGGTATAGATATGATCGTCAACCTTTGCAACCAGCTTTCGACGATGATGATGATGATCTTGATGGTGCCGGAGCCACTGGAGCTATAATTCCACCACCATTAGCGCCCGGAGCCAAGTTCAACATCACAAGCACCATGATTCAGTTATTGCAACTCAAGGGATTATTTGGTGGACTAGCAGGCGATGATCCGAATATGCATCTCATCAACTTTATTTCTATATGCAAGTCTTTTGACAATCCTGGTGTTGGTCAGAATGCTATTCGATTACGTCTATTTCCATTGTCTCTGTCTGGGGAGGCAACATTATGGTTGAATGGGCTGACTCCTGATTCTATTACAAATTGGAGGCAATTGAGAGACGCTTTCCTAGAAAGATTCTTTTCGCCATCCAAGAGGGCTCAATTAAGAGATGAAATCAGCAACTTTCGTCAGCTTCCCTCTGAAGCTCTTCACGAAACATGGGAGAGGTTCAAGACAAAGCTAACGAGATGCCCAAACCATCACATGACTAATGTTCACCTCATGGAGATCTTGTATAGAGCCTTGAATTCAGTAACTAAACCAGTGGTGGACAACGCAGCTGGAGGATCTTTTATGGACCTCACCTTTGGTCAAGCAAGCAACATGCTAGATCGTATGACGAAACAAAGTAGAGCTTGGCATACCAGGGATTCTGAGGTAGCAAGCCCCAGTTTATCTATTGGCATGTTTGCAGACCAAAGAAGAAGAGAAGAAGAACGTGATCAAGATATGGCGCACATGAAAACCCAAATGGATCTTCTTACAAAGCATCTATTAGGGAAGACTGAAAAAGTGAAAGCTATTGCGTCAAAAGGAAGAGACGAATCTGATTCAGAAGAGGAGGCCAACTACTTGAACAATCAGGGGGGTTTCCATGGGAATGCCCAAGGAAACCAAGGTCGGAACTATTATGATAAATCTGGAGGTAAAGACCAAGGTAGTTGGAAGAAAAATAATGAAAATAGTGGTTTGTACGTTCCCCCTGGTAGACGTGATACCACCACATCTAATTCTATGGAAGACATGATGGCTAAGTTATTGAAAGGAGTGGAAGCAACGAGCGCAGGAGTGAAGGAGGTAATTGACGATTTGGCCTCCATGAAGCAATTAGTTGATTCTCATTCCACGTCTATCAAGCAAATAGAGTAGCAATTAAGCCAACTTTCAGCAGCATTCAATCAAAGAAAGGCTGGCACCTTACCGAGCGATACAGTCCAAAACCCAAGCAATGATGGGTCATGCATGGCCATCACTACCAGGAGTGGTAAGGTGCTGGAAACTTCAGCAAAAGGCAAGCAAGTGGTTGACGTAGCAGCAGACATTGATGCCACACCTAGTGACGCTACAAGAGAAGAAGCCACAACAACTACTTCAGGCGTCAAAGATGTTTTACCTAGTGACGTGCAGCCTGAAAAAAATGATAAACGGAAGCAAGAGGGGAAGAAAGCCATGGAGAGAACACTTCCATACCCACCACCACCTTTTCCACAAAGATTGAAGAAGGTGGCCGATGATACTAAGTTCAGCAAATTTATGACTATGTTGAAGCAGCTGACCATTAATGTCCCATTGGTAGAGGCACTTGAACAAATGCCTGGGTATGCGAAGTTTATGAAAGATCTTTTGACTAAGAAGAGGGCAGAAAGTTCTGAGCTGAAAGATGATGTGCATCATTGTAGTGCAATTGCTACCCGATCGATAGTTCAGAAGAAGGCTGACCCCGGAGCTTTCACTATTCCTTGCACCGTTGGATCTTTGAACTTTGCCAAAGCATTGTGCGATCTAGGTGCTAGCATCAATTTGATGCCACTATCCGTCTACAAGAAGTTGGGGCTAGGCGATCCGACACCAACCTATATGAGGCTCATGATGGCTGATAGGTCGGTAAAACGACCTGTGGTATCTTGAATGATGTGTTGGTGAAAGTTTCTTCATTCATCTTTCCTGCCGACTTCGTTATTCTGGATTGTAAGGAGGATTCTGAAGTTCCCATAATCTTGGGACGTCCTTTCCTTGCAACTGGAAGTGTGCTTATTGATATGAAAGATAATGAGCTTTTGTTTCGAATTAATGACGAAGTGGTACGGTTTGATATATGCAAAACAATGAAGCAGCCCAGCGATATAAATGAGTCATCTGTAGCTGATGTTCATTATGAGGATACGAAAGCATTATCTATAGAGAAACAACCTACTGTTGAGCCATTGTCTGCTGTGCCACTGAAAGTTTAGCATGAAGATAATGAAGGTTATGAAGAACTTATGAGTGCTCTACCAGAAATAGAGCCTTATACTCCTAAGCAACCAGATTGTGATCTCAAGAATCAACCAAAAGCAAAGACTCCCTTTGATGAGCCACCAATGCTAGAATCGCAAGAGCTTCCCGATTATCTAAGGTATGTGTTTTTGGAAAGTAAAAATATACTTTCGGAGAGTATAGATGATTTAAGTGAACAGCACGTAGAAGCTCTCATCTCTGCTCTGAAGAGATACAAGAGAGATATGGGTTGGACTATTGATGATATAATTGGAAATTCTCTGGGAAAATGTAAGAGCCATCTTCAAGAAGATCGCATGCCCACAGGTAAGCCTCATTGTCGTCTAAATCCTTTCAGAAAATGATCCATCACTTACCTCGACGAAGTCTAAGTACTCGAGGTAACTATGTCGAGCCACGACAATAAATAAGGCGCTAGATGGGAGGCAACCCATCGTTTTATTGTTTTATCATTTCATCATTTCATCGTTTTGTCGTTTTATCGTTTCGTCATTTTAGTATTTTTTCTTTTGATAAATGAAAATACAAAAATAAGAGTCGTGCCACGACCAAAACTGAGGCGCTTGGTGGGAGGCAACCCATCGTACTAATCGTTTTCATTGTGTTTTGAGCAAATATAGGTGCAAGAAGTATGCAACGAGGAGATTGATTTCAATTGACGATTTGGTCGCATTGTATGGTAAAGTCGGTAAGTTAGGAATGGTGATGCATAAGGCTATGAATTGAGCCTTTCTCACGCCATAATAGGCTTCGAGGAAGGCTAGGCCTTGGTAAAAATAGGCCACGAACGATGCACAACCTATTCTATAGCCTAAGGACTCGGAATCTAGTGTGCTATACACTATGCGCCGCCTATTCCTAGGTGTGCTTTTGACTATGTGCCGCCTATGCTATGGCATTTGAGATACTGAGACCAAATTCCATAGACTATGCGGCGCATATGTCTAGAAATGCCATAGACTATGCGGCGCATATGTCCCATTATGCCATGGACAATGCGCCGCATATGTAAGTGATATGCCGAGGGATATGCGCCGCATATGTGGTGATTTTGTCCCCAAATCCAATTGTAAATGGGTCATAACCCGACCCATACTCCTCCTATATAAAGGGGACTTGTTTTTATGTCACAAACACATTAGAAGCAACCCTAAAGGCGCCGCATATCATCCCAAATCCTCTCAAATTTTTCTTCCTTTGTTCTTCCAATCCACAACAACTTCTCCACAATCTTCAAGCAAGTAAGTGCTCTCTTATTCTGCATCTATTTATAGTAAGTACTACGTTGCTATGCTTAGTATAATTTGCTAAATCATATGAGATTGGTGGTGATGTTTATGTGTTTGGATAATTGTTGCAAAATCGTGTGATTGAATGTATACGTATGGAATTCTTGACTTGTTTCCGACTTGAATTTTGTTTCAATGGCATTGTTATGATGCTTGCTGAATATATGTGGCTATGAATATTGCTTGAGAGTGTTGTTTGGATGCTTGCATGATTAACCATCCCGGCCATCGGGATAAGGTTATAGTGACTATCGACTTAGGAGGTGGTGTTTGTTGTACGAATAGCAATTCCATGTGGTAACCCCTATGTTGTAGTGTTGCTATATGCACCATGAAAGTCATCCAAATGGCTGCACATAAGTGATGTAATGCTGATTTTCTTGTCGGAATACAATCCTAAGACGTATGTCGACGAAGTCTGAGTACTCGACCACTTTCACTTCACTGATTTGTGCTAACAAGATTAAGTGTGGGGTGGTACCCCTAGTGCTTGCATGTAGATTGTATAAAGTGAGATTGTGCTGCAACTAACATTATTTCTAGTCTCAGGTACAATGGCACCCAAAGCAAAGCAAGGCAAGGAGAAGGCTACCACGACCCGAAAGGACAAAAAGAGAAGCCGAAAAGACCAAGGAGAATCATCCTCAGTACACCTACCACGCAGAATGTTTGGAATCAAATGGGTTCTTGAGGAAGAAGCCAAGGCATGGTACAGCAGCAACAAAGAAAAGAAATATGTGCACGTTGACTTGATCAACAAGGAGACCTTAGCAAAGAAGGAGCCGCAAATGTTGGCGAAAATAATAGCTTTAAAGCTGGATTTCATCTTCCGTGACATGGGAGAGTGCAATCTTGACTTGGCAAGAGAGTTTTATGCCAACTGGTCGCCAAACACAACAGGCAACAAAGTCAAAATTCAGGGCCAAGTGTTACATCTTACAGCGGATTGGATCAACTCTTTTCTTGGCCTACCTTCGGTCGACACTGCACCATACAAAGAGCTGTACAGCAGGCCTCCTTACAGAGCAATAAGACACACGCTTTGTGGAAGCAGATCAATGGCAAGATGGGGCAGACATAAGGAAACAGGCCGTCACAACACATTCCCCTATGCTCCACTAAATAGGGAAGCAAGAATCTGGATGCGCATTGTCAACTCATGCCTTATTCCTGGGATGCAATACACAAAGATATCGAGAGATAGAGTGTGTTTGGGTTATACGTTGATGACGAATGTCCCTATCAACTTTGGGGCAATCATTCGATCTACCATGAGGAAAGCCAGACTCCACAGAAGGTCCCATTTCACATTCGGCAATTTGTTGACAGCAATGTTGCGGAAGGAGGATATAGAAGAGGAACCAGCTGACCACAAACTCCCATATAACCCAAAGAAGGTTGACCTCACCAAGGTCAAAGATGCTAAAACAACGCATGGAGTCAACCTTACCACTGCGGAGAGACATGCTCGTGACGAGAGTTTCTTCCGTTATCTCTATGGCATGACGAGATTCACTATGATGAGTGGTGGACGCATTCCAACTGCTGAAGAGCTCCAACAGCTGGACCACGACTACCCAATGAACAGACATGCCCGGGAGATGTGTGGAGTGGGCGTATATTTTGAGGAACCTCTTGACGATGACGTGCCAACTGATGATGATAGACGCTTGCCTGATTCTGATGCTGAGGAGAACTCTGACGATGACTCTTATGATGATTCTGACGAAGGGGGTATGACCCCCGACATTGATGAGGAGTCCGACTAATCAGGTTCTTCGACTTTATTTTCCACTGAGGGCAGTGTCTAGTCTAAGTGTGGGGTGGCAGAATCTGCATGCTATACTTCTTTGTTTGCACCTATGTTTGTATGTTTGCTTGTTTATTTTGTTTTGAGTCCAACAAATTTTTTTGATTTTTTTCGTGTGACGTTTTTTAGTTTTTCTAGCTACGCATGAAATTATTTTGATAGGCAGCATGAAATTAGAACAAGAGTATGTGCTACAATTGTGATTATTGAGACGTTTAGGCTCTAGTTGTGACTCATTATGTGATATTGTGTGATTCAATTCCTTCACTTGTTGGGACAAGAGTCTATATTACTTCCAATCAAGTCGACCATGTGCCTTGTGTGTGTGAGAAAATAGTATATTCTATGTATGTGGCTGATGCTAGAACTTGCCTGGTATGTATGCAAAGCGAAAATAAGGAGTGTAAGTTTAGGATATGATTTAGGCATTTCTTTGGCAACCTATACATGTTTACCTTCAGTTTTTCCTACCCATGTAAATCATCCTAGTTAACCCTTTTTGAGCCTTTAGCCTATTTCTTTGACAACCTTGTATGTAAGCCTAATCCATTTTTTTTCAAGACCATAATTTGATCCAAATTCCTAAGTGCTTTAAAGTGAAAAAGTCATGTGACAACATAAGAGGAAATTGGGTGAGTATGATGCTTTAAATTGTAATGGTGCTTGAATGTGTTATGAAAAAGGAAGAAAGTGCTATCATAAGAGGTATGTTGTGAAAAGAAAAAGGAAAAGAAAGCTGAAAAGTGAGTTGTGCTTAAAAGTGAAAAACAAAATAGGAGAACAAGGGTGGTAGAATAAAAGAGTAAAGAAAGGTTGAAAGAAAAAAGTGTCATTGATACAAAGTGATGTATTAAAGTGCTTAGGAACCTAGTCACTATTCTTGGCCAAAATAGTCCTACCCGTCCCTTAGCCTACATTACAACCATCTAAAGACCTACTTGATCCTAATCTTAACATTCCGACATTTAGTAGAGTACTACATCAAAGGCAAGCTTATGGTCATTAGTTGCTACATATGAATTCTTTGTGAGAGTGAGTGCAAGGACACTTTGATACCCATGTTTGAAAAATATGCTATATTTGTGAGTGATTATGGGTACTATATTGTGAGACACACATGGTTGATGAGTTTTGGATAGGTGTATATGATTCTATGTACCTTAACGTTTGCATGCGAGTTGATCACCATCCTGAGTCTATGCTTGAGGTTAAATTGTTTCTACTTAATCGGAAAGCTACTCTTTGTTGATAATTGTTGTGCTTGTCTTGAAGAATGTTTTGTGTTGTTGCTGTAAAAACCTTAAGTTGATGTTTAGAAGGACATAATATTTTGTTCGAGGATGAACAAAGCTTCAAGTGTGGGGTGTTGATGATAGGCAAAATTACGCGCCTATATCAATATATTTTGCCCATATTTTAGCCTAGTTTTGAGAACAAATTATATATTTCATGCACTTTTAGTCCTTTTTCCTGTAAATGAGCTAACAAACATGATTAGGAAAGTTTCAGGTATAAATGATGCAAAATACAGCAATTTATGGCTTACTTGATGCAAAAGAAAGCTCACGAACGAAGTGGAAAGGAGCTGGACGCCTAAAGGACCAAATTTGCTGCATGGAAAATCTGTCCCGGGCTAAAACAACAATTCTAAAGACTTTGGGGACTTACAGACACAAAGCTGGATTTTTGCCAAGATACATTAACCTAGTGCAATTAGGTTATGTGTTTCACTAATCTATTTGGATTATGACATTGTAACCTTACCCTAGTACATTTGGGTCAAGGATTTCATTAGTATATTAGGATTTGGTTATTTATTTCATTAGATTAGTAGGAGTAGGATAGGAGTATTATAAATACCCTATCATGCTAGAGATTTTTATTCATTCAACACATTCTACACTTAACACATTCTTCACTTAATTCAACTATTAATTTTCCTCCACTCTTCTCATCTTCCTCAACTACAAACACTTCTAATCTACTCTTCTATTCTTACATTCCACAACAAGAGAATCGTTACTTGCTACGGAATCACCAAAACCACAGGCCTAAACACCTACTTTTCACGCCATCCACCATGCAAAACGTGATATCCTTCGCATTCATGGGTAACTAAACCTCTTAGTTGGGGTTATGGAAGCCGAATGAGTTACTATCTATAGCTGTGAGTTTGTGAGTTCAAGACACGTATATTGCTTATATCATTACGCTCTTCATCTTAAATCTACATTCTTTGCGGTTGCAAACACAAGAACACGCCATTCTAACATTTAACCTATTCGAGAGAAAGGTTATTTGTCTAGAAAAGAGAACGCATAGAATAACGCCAGTCTAATATTTAACTTGTTCGAGAGAAAGGTTATTTGTCTGGAAAAGAGATAATGTCAAGGTAGTAGGACACCCTTTCCTATTAAAAAGCTAGTGCCATAACTGGACTAACCTCTTGGAGAATTCGTACCGCTAGACACACTTTAAGCTCGAGAGAGTTAAAGTGAAATAGTCCTTGTTAAGGTCGAGAGACGCTTGGGTTTACCATCGACTACAATTCTCTATAAGCAATTGCATGTCAAGACTCTACACACTCATAGCCAATAGAGACGTATACCTCAGAAGGTGGACATAACCCCAACGCTTCAATTCTCATTGTTTACAACCAACGTGACAATCTTTCTCTTTTTACTTTATTATTTTCAGCTTTTATTTCATTACTTTGGTTACTTATTACAATTCCCCCTTCTTACGAGACTTGCACCAAAAGTCTATTAATTTTGCTTACTTGTTGACCAAGCTATTCCCTGTGGGATCGACACCCAACCCAGGTTGGCTTCTATATTTGCTATCGACCTCTTTACACTCCTACGAGAGCTGTAGATTGAGCGTTATCATGGATGCCTTTAGGATGAATCGAGCTATATTCTTTAAGTTAAATATTCAAACTCTTATGTTCATAACCCTTGTTCATATCTCGACATCGAATATATAGGTATATGAATGTGGTGCTTATGTTTTATGGCTAGATTTTAGTAATTGCATTATTTTATCCCTATTCCCTGAGTTACATGCCAGTGCTTGTCCAACTTACTATCCTGGGTGCTACATTATTTCATGATATAGGATTCAAAAGGTTTCCTATTGCTCTTGTGTATTGTTAGATGGTTAAGCATGTCTATTAAGTTGCTGTGAAGTGGTGAGATTCTATCCTTTGTAAGGATTTGTTAATTCATTATTCACGTCTATTAAGTTGCTATGAAGTAGTGAGACTCTATCTTTTGTAAGGCCTTGTTAATTCATTATTCTTCATTTATTGTCGTAGGACTTTAAGATTCTTTTTTTCATAGTCGGGGGCATATCCTAACTTAGATGTTATATTGGTTTTAGAGATTTTCTTAGACAAGTGTGGATTGTTAGTTGAATTCTTTAAACCATCATTTGATTCATATATTCCTATTACTATTGTTATAGGTTTGATTGGCTTCTGCTTTATTTATATGATTAATATGCTCTTGATGTTAGGAAAAGGGGGTGGTCTCTAATCCATGGTGGGCTTGAGATACGCATCATGACTCGACCTTGGTTTGTGTCATGATAAACTTGGTATCAGAGCATAGTTCAAAGTCATTGGTGTCCACAAATCCATGTTGATTAGAGTCTCTTTTATGGGTGTGTAGCATGCCACACTTATAAAGAGGAGTCTATAAGTAATTTAGGAATATTTCCCTTTTTTGTGTTCTATTTTGGGCTATAGAGTCTAGTGTAATGAAACTTCTCCAACTCCAAGATTTATCGTATATCAGATCATGCCTCCCTGAAGATCAAACAGTCATAGAAACTCGGCTAGAAACTTTGTCCGACCTAAGGAAATGTGGAAGGAACTCGTCCTATTTATAGAGTGTAGACGCGATTTAGGATCCCAGCTCCTAACAGTGCCATACCACATGCAGATCTACCTGTCCCTACTAGTGCTTCTCAAGCTTCCTAGGATAGTGATACTGGTGACCAATCACCTTAGGGAGATATCTCTAATGCAGAGTTACACCAGTCTATTCATATTCTTACTTAATTAGTGACATCATACTCTTTTCAGTCTAATTGTGTTGGTTCTATTTCTCATTCATCTGAGGTCACTTATGTTGGCCAATTTATTAGGCTGAATTTAAGGTTGAGAAGGATCCTTAAGGGTTTATTGATGAGATGGAGAAGATTTTTAGGGTGATGCATGCTACTGATTCTAAAGGTGTAGAGTTTTCTACATATCAATTGAAAGATATAGCTTATCAGTGGTATAAAGAGTGGAAAGATATGAGGGGTGATAATGCTAAGCAAGCGGTATGACTTTCTTGATTACTTGTTTCCTCAGGAGTTAAGGGAAGCTAAGCCTGAAGATTTTGTGAACTTGATGCAAGAGAAAATGAGTATGGAAGACTATGCTCTAAAATATCAGTAGGTGCCTCGTTATGTTCCTGAATTAGTGGCTAACATATGATCCAAAATGAGGAAGTTTGCTTCTTAGTTGTCTCATGATTTGTTATTGGAATTTAAGTCTTCGATGTTGAACAATGATATGGACATCTCTAGGATGGTGGTTTATATTCTATAGGTAGAGAATAAGAAAATGGAGTGGGTAGAGATTGAAGAGAGACAGAATGAGAAGTTTAAATATTTAGAGCAGGGTGCAGGTCAGCAAAATAATAAAGGCGATGGTAGATAGTGGACTAAGATGAAGAATTAGGGAAATTGTATTCGTTTGCTAGTGCTCTTTATCCTAAGCCTTTAGGTCATCATCGTGTAGGCTAGCAGTAGTCCTAAGGCACAAGGTGCCCAGTCTCAAGCTAGTAGAGCTCAGTCAGCCCCACGTTATCCCCCTTGTCATTTTTATAGATAGCTTTACCATGGATATTATAAGGTGGGGAGAAATTAGTGCTATAATTATGGTCAACTTGGTAATATGCAGTGAGATTTTCCTTCAACCAGGGTAATCACTACATCTAATTTGGTTTCAGTTGCTACATGTTCAGCTCCTACGCCAAGCAGTGCTACTTCTGGTATTGACACTGGCTAGAATTGTATTTATGCACTTGCTATTCATCAGGAATTTGAGTATACTCCAGATGTTATTATCGGTATGTTACAACTCCTTTTCTAAGATGTTTATTGTTTGCTTGATCTGTGTTCTGCCCTTTCTTATATGACCCCTTATTTGTCTTTGCATTTTGGTTTTGGTCCTAAAATATTTTTGACTACTTTTCAATTTCTACTCTAGTGGGAGATTCCATAGTTGTTAGAAAAATCTATAGGTGTTGTGAGGTGTCCATCTTTCAAATAAAGACATTGGTGGATTTGATAGAGCTTGATATGGTGGATTTTGATGTTATCTTGGGGATGGATTGACTTAATTTGTGCTATGCTTCTCTGGATTGTAGGACCCAAAAGTCCTGTTTTCACTTTCTTAATATTCCGGGATTATAATGAGAGGGGAATTTCTTAGCGCCTAAAGAGATGTTTATTTCCTATCTTAGTGCTCAGAAATTGATTTCAAAAGAGTGTCTATATCATCCAGTTCAGGTTAAGGATTCTAACTTTGAGAGTCTCATTTTGCAATCTGCCTTTGTGGTTAATGAATTTCCTAAAGTATTTCCTAATGATTTCTTAGAATTCCTCCTAATAGGGAAATAGACTTTGAGATTGATCTTCTACTAGATACACATTCTATGTTCATTCCTCCTTATAGAATGGCTTCAATAGAATTAAAGAATCTAAAAGAGCAATTGAAATATCTTTATAATTAAGGGTTCATTCATCCTAGTGTCTCTTTGTGGGGTGCTCTCATTCTTTTTGTGCAAACTAAAGATGGGTCTCTATGGGTGTCTATAGACTATCATCAGCTGAATTAGGTTATAGTAAAAAATAAGTACCCTATTCCTAGGATTGGCGACCTTTTTGATCAGCTTCAGGATGCTAGATATTTCTCTAAGATTGATCATTGTTTGGGTTATTATTGGTTGAAAATTAAGCAGGTTGATATTCCTAAGACTTCTTTACAAACTTGGTATGGTCACTATGAGTCTTTGGTTATGTCATTTAGGTTGACTTATGCTCTGGTTGCATTTATGGATTTTATGAATTGGGTGTTTAGGAAGTTTTTGGATTTATTCATTATAGTCTTCATTCATGGCATTTTGGTATAATCTAAAAGTGAGGAGGATCATGTCAATCACCTCTGAATCTTGTTCCGAACACTTAAGGACCAGAAGTTCTATACAAAGTTTTCTAAGTATGAATTTTGGCTAAGTGTTGTGACCTTTCTAAGGAATTTATTTTTAGTTAGGGATCAAGGTGGATCCATATAAAGTTGAGACAGTTAAAAGATGGCCTAGACCCACAACTCTAATCGACATTAGTAGCTTCGTGGGCTTGGATGGGTATTATAGGAGGTTTGTGGAGAGTTTCAATTTTATTACTACTCTACTGACTATGTCAATTTAGAAGAAGGTTAAGTTTCATTAGTCTAGTACTTGTGAAGGTATCTTTAAAAGATTGAAGGATAAGTTGACTTCTACACCAGTTTTGACCACACCTGAAGGTACTAATAGTTTCGTTGTGTATTTGATGTATCCCATGTGGCAATGGGCTGTGTCTTGATACAACATGGTAAGGTTGTGTCCTATGCCTCTATGCATCTTTAGGTTCATGAGTGACATTATCCAAATCACATATTGGAGTTTTCGGCTGTGTTTTTTTCTTTGTAGATCTGACGCTATTATATGTAAGGGGTGCATATGGATATTTATTCAGATCATAAGAGTTTGTAGTATGTTTTTATGTAGAAGAAATTAAATCTCAGGCAGAGGTGGTGGCTTAAATTTCTTAGGGATTACAACATGACCCGTCACTACCATCCAGATATGGCTAATGTTGTTGCTAATATTCTTAACAAGTTGTCTATAGGGAGCTTATCTCATGTTGATGAGAAGAAAATAGGATTGGTGAGGGATATTCATAAGCTATTTAACTTGGGATTTCATTTTTTAGACTCCGAGGATGGAGATTATTCCCAAAGTGGTTAAATCATCTTTTAGTGCTGAGGTGAAAGAGAAGAAGGATTTGGATCCCATACTTATAAAAATTAAGGATGAAGTGTCTCAGCAAAAGGTTATGGCATTCGAGATTAAAGAAGATGGTGCTATAAGGTATTAAGAAAGATTATGTATTCCTGATATTGATGGGCTACGGGAAAGGATATTGACTAAGGTTTTTGAGCATAGATATACACTTTATTCGGGTTCGACTAAGATTTATCATGACTTAAAAGAGATCTACCGAAGTAATAATATGAAAAAGAGATGTGGAAAACTTTGTGGCTAAATATTAATTTGTCAACAAGTTAAGGTTTAGTATTTGAGGCCTGGTAGCAAGTCTCAAGATATAGAGTTACCTATGTGGAAGTGGGAGATGATTAATATGTATTTAATTATTGGTCTTCCATGGTCTCAGGATTAATATGATTCCATTTGGGTCATTATAGATAGAACGACTAAGTATGCTCACTTTTTACCTGTGAGGACTACAATAGAACGACTAAGTATGCTCACCTTTTGCCTATGAGGACTAACTAATCGAGACAAGGTTATGCTATGTTTTTAATTTAGGAGGTTGTAAAGTCGAATAGTGCACCGGTGTCCATCATTTCAGACTGAGGTATACAATTTTCTTCTGACTTCCAATGTTAGTATTAGAAAGGTTTGGGTACTCAGGTGAATCTTAGCACTGGTTTCCACCCTCAAATGGATGGACAAGTGGGGTAAACTATTCATACTTTGAAGGATATTCTAAGGGCCATTGTGATTAATTTAAAAGGTAGTTTGGTTTAGCCCTTACCTCTGATTGAGTTTGCTTACAATAATAGTTATTAATCCACCATCCAAATAGCTCCTTTAGAGGCTCTTAATGGTAGGAGGTGAAGGTCTCCTATTGGGTAGTTTGAGATGGGTGAGACTAGGTTAGTTTATCCTGACATGGAGAAGGTAAAGGTGATTCGAGAATGACATAAGACTACTTAAATTTTCTAAAAGTAATATACGGATGTGAGAGAAAGGGCGTTGGAGTTTGAAGTAATTGATTGCGTATTCTTGAAGGTATCTCTTATGGTAGGAGTCATGAGGTTTGGGAAGAAGGGGAAGCTCAGAGGCCATTATGTTGGTCTTTATTAGGTTTTGAGGAGGGTTGGTAATGTTGCTTATGAGTTAGATTTGCTTATGAGTTTAGCTTCAATTCATCCCGTGTTTCATGTGTTCATGCTTAAAAAGTGTACGGGTGATCCTTCTTTGATAGTGCCTGTTGAGAACGTTGGTGTCACAAATTCATTGTCTTATGAGGAAATCCTAGTTGAGATATTAGATAGGCAAGTTCGTAGATCGAGGAGCAATGATGTAGCCTCGGTGAAGGTTCTTTGGAGAACTCAAAAGGTGAAAGAAGCTACATGGGAAACTGTGAAAGATATAAAGGCCAAATACCTGTCTTGTTACCTAGGTTATATGAAAAGGTTTAATGTATGTATTTCATTTCTCTTAGAGTGTTATTCAAATTTGTCATTGAACTCTGATGTATTCTTACTATTCTTGTGATAAGAGTATCCTAACTCATCATTCGAGGACAAATGATTTTAATTTTGACTCTCCTGCATGTGTAATGTTAATTTTTGACTTGAATTAGGTTTAGGAATGATAAAAGGTTAATTTGGAAAAGTTCTAGATTTTTTGGAAGGGGTTTGGGGTCATCTTGGGACCCTGAGGTAGTAAGCCTTAGTGATAAAGCCGTGTCACAGAGGTTTACCTCTGGGATATTGGCTTTCTGTGGAGGCTAACCTCTGTGATATTGATGTGCCACACTGCTATTTTAAATTCATACAGTTTTTTCTTTTTTCACTGAGGGTGAGGGGCTTTTGGTCTTTTGACCCCTTATATGACGTTTAATCATAAAATACACCCTTTTTCTTAAGTTTTAAGGATCAACAACCATTATCTTCCGCTTTTACACTTAAGCCAATACACTCCAAGGGTTTCATAGAGGATTCACCATTCAAGCTATGAACTCTGAATTTTTTTAGTTCCTTCTGTATTCTAGGCCTTGGAGCCTTGGAGTAACTGGTAAAGTTACTGCCATGTGACCAGGAGGTAACGGGTTCAAGCGTTGGAAACAGCCTCTGGCAGAAATGCAAGGTAAGGCTGTGTATGATACACCCTTATAGTGGGTCCCTTCCCCAGACACCGGACATAGCGGTAGCTTTAGTGCACCGGGCTGCCCTTCTATATTCCAGGCATGTTTCTATTTCCCTAACTTTAATTTTACATTATGGCATTAATTGAATGGATTTTCGTATGATTTAATTGTGGGTTTTTAGATTGGGTTGAGGGATTTTTATTGTTACTGATTGAATTACTTATCCCATGTTGTAAATTGATTATTCATATTTTAAATGATGTTTTTCGGATTGAATTGGTGCGTGGTATAAATGAATGGAATGGGGGTCATGGGTTTCCCCAAGTTGATGGAATTTTGGCTTGATAATTGCATTAAACTTAACCCACTTTGTAAACTTGATTTTGAACATGGAAAATTGCACGGTTTAACTTGTTTTTGAACACAATGCATTGCAATAAAGGATAATGAATGAAAATGTTTTGGATGGACTTGGTGTCCTTAATTTTGGACTTTTAAATGAAACTTGGGAGTCTAATTTTTTTTTATGTGGACTTAGTTTGGCATAACTAATTTAGCTTGTAAGTATATTGGTTTGACGATACGCAGTGGTAGATACCTTAATGAATAACTACTGAGTGAATGGTTAGTTTATGTGCAAATTTATTTAATTTGGACTTAAAGTGAAATGTGTATCTCACCATGAAGGTATAAGTCCCAGGGAGATGAACACTGGAAACCACATTTGCTAGCGTTGGAGGTGTTTATGATCGTTTGCTTGGTTTAAATTTGATATTTATCTCTCTCTCTCTCTCTCTCTCTCTCTCTCTCTATATATATATATATATATATATATATATATATATATATATATATATATATATATATTGGGATGTCTATTACCTTGGAGGCTTTTGCTTTCCCTCAGGTTTTCCTCAGTTCGTGCATTTAATACACACTGGGGCCCTTTCATCCGGGGAAAGTGAACCCATATAACCTATGGGTTCCTTTAGGACGAATCGAGCTACATAATTCACCTTAAATCTTCAAACTCATATGTTCATGACCTTTGTCCCTATTCCGGTATCATATATATAGGTATATGAATGTGGTACATATGTTTTATGGTTGGATTTTGATAATTGCATTATTTTATCCTTATTCCCAGAGTTACATGCCAGTGCTTATTCCCACTAACCGTCCCTGGATGCTGCATCATTTAGGTTCCAAAGGGTTTTCTGTTGCTTTTGTGCTATGTTAGGTGGTTGAGCACGCCTGTTGAGTTACTGTGAAGTGGCGACCTCCATTCTTCAGAAGGCCTTATCATTTATTTATTCATTCTTTATTGTCATAGTACTTTTGGATTCTTTTTTTTCATGGTTGGGCGCATGTTCCGACTTAGATGTTATTCTGGATTTAGAGGCTTTCATGGATAAGTGTAGGTGGATTGTCATTTGAATTCTTTGAATCATCATTTGATTCAGCTATTCCAGTTACTATTATGATTGGTTTCATTGTGGTTTGATTTATTTTTATGATTATTGTACTCTTAAGGTTAGTCTAAGGGGTGGTATCCGGTCCATGGTGGGTTTAAGATACTCATCATGACTAGGCCGTGGTTTGAGTCGTGACCATTGCCCAAATTCAAGCCGGGATCAAAACAGACCCCCTTAACGAGTTTTTTGAAAAAGAAAGGAGAAATCATAGCTTTGTTTCAAAAATTTGTTCCTCAATTTTAGGAGTCTACCGCTGAATACCTAAGCAAAAATTAGTTAAAAATGAGGCACAAATGGAAGAAAAACCATTTTCAAGCTTTATTGTGTAAACATTTCAGTAACCGATTTAAAAGTTAAGGATTGAAGTTGTTTTAAATAAAAAATTGAGGGAAAACTGACAGTATAGGATTAGAAACTCACCCAATTGAAAACGATTTGAAATTGGGGTTTAAATTTGAGAATTACAATTTTTAGGCCTTAAGAGCCAAAATTCCCGAATTTTATACTTGATTCAAGTTTAAAACAAGAATTAGATGATAAGGACTAAAGAAAATAATTGAAATAGGTGTTATGGAGCTTGCCCAAGTATAGAAGTAGAGGAAATAGCTGAAAATCACGAAACCCTAAGCTTTAAGACTAAAAAATGGTGAAAATGGCAAAAACTAGGTATTTATATACCTAGGAATCGTGATTGTGGACCAGGTGTCGCGATCGTGGTACCTGGACTTTCAAGGGTATTTGATAACACTCAATCTACAGCTCTCTTAGGAGTGTAAAGCGGTCGATAGCAAATATAGAACCCAACCTGGGTTGGATGTCGATCCCACAGGGAATAGCTTGGTCAACAAGTAAGCAAAATTAATAGATTTTTGGTGCAAGTGTCGTAAGAAGGGGGGATCGTAATAATTAACCAAAGTAATGAAATAAAAGCTGAAAATAATAAAGTAAAAAGAGAGTATTTCGTAGGTTGTGAAACAATGAGAATTGAAGCCCTGGGATTATGTCCACCGTCTGAGGTATACGTCTCTATTGGCTATGAGTGTGTAGAGTCTTGACATGCAATTGCTTATAGAGAATTGTAGTCGATGGTAAATCCAAGCGTCTCTCGACCTAAAGAAGGACTATTTCACTTTAACTCTCTCGAGCTTAAAGTGTGTCTAACGGTACGAATTCTCCAAGAGGTTAGTCCAGTTACGACACTAGCTTTTTAATAGGAAAGGGTGTCCTACTACCTTGACATTATCTCTTTTCCAGACAAATAACCTTTCTCTCGAACAAGTTAAATGTTAGACTGGAGTATTCTTGCGTTTGCAACCGCAAAGAATGTAGATTAAGATGAAGAGCGTAATGATATAAGCAATAAACTTGTCTTGAACTCACAAACTCACAGCTATAGATAGTAACTCATTCGGCTTCCATAACCCCAACAGAGAGGTTTAGTTACCCATGAATGCGAAGGATATCACGTTTTGCATGGTGGATGGCGTGAAAAGTGGGTGTTTAGGCGTGTGGTTTTGGTGATTCCGTAGCAAGTAACGATTCTCTTGTTGTGGAATTTAAGAATAGAAGAGTAGATTAGAAGTGTTTGTAGTGGAAGATGAGAGAGATGGAAGAAAATTAATTGTTGAATTAAGTGAAGAATGAAGAATTAAGAATGTCTTAAAATCTGTAGCATGATAGGGTATTTATAATACTCCTATCCTACTCCTACTAAGCTAATAAAATAAATAACCAAATCCTAATATACTAATGAAATCCTTGACCCAAATGTACTAGGGTAAGGTTACAATATCATAATCCAAGTAGATTAGTGAAATACATAACCTAATTGTACTAGGTTAATGTATCTTGGTAAAAATCCAACTTTGTGTCTGTAAGTCCCCAAAGTCTTCAGAATTGCTGTTTTAGCCCGGGACAGATTTTCCATGCAGCAGATTTGGTCCTTTAGGCGTCCAGCTCCTTTCCATTTCGTTTGTGAGCTTTCTTTTGCGTCAAGTAAGCCATAAAATGCTGTATTTTGCATCATTTATACCTGAAACTTTACTAATCATATTTGTTAGCTCATTTACAGGAAAAAGGACTAAAAGTGCATGAAATAGATAATTAGTTCTCAAAACTAGGCTAAAATATGGGCAAAATATATTGATATAGGCACGTAAATTCGCCTATCATCAACACCCCACACTTAGAGCTTTGTTCGTCCTCGAACAAAATATCATGTCCTTCTAAGCATCAACTTAAGGTTTTTACAACAACATCACAAAACATTTATCAAGACAAGCACAACAATTATCAACAAAGAGTAGCTTTCCGATTATAAGTAGAAACAATTGTAGCACATACTCTTGTTATAATCTCATGCTGCCTATCAAAATAATTTCATGCGAAGCTAGAAAAATTTTACTCCTAAAAAAAAAAAACATCAAACGAAAAAAAAAACAAAAAAATGGACTAAAAAAAAACAAAGTAAACAAGCAAACATACAAACATAGGTGCAAACAAGGAAATATAGCATGCAATTCTGCCACCCCACACTTAGACGGGACACTGCCCTCAGTGGAAAATAAAGTCAAAGAACCTGATTAGTCAGACTCCTCATCAATGTCGGGGGTCATACCCCCTTCGTCGGAATCATCATAAGAGTCGTCGTCAGAGTTCTCCTCATCATCAGAATCAGGCAAGCGTCTATCATCATCAGTTGGCACGTCATCGTCAAGAGGTTCCTCAAAATATACGCCCACTCCACACATCTCCCGGGCATGCCTGTTCATTGGGTAGTCGTGGTCCAGCTGTTGGAGCTCTTCAGCAGTTGGAATACGTCCACCACTCATCATAGTGAATCGTGTCATGCCATAGAGATGACGGAAGAAACTCTCATCACGAGCATGTCTCTCCGCAGTAGTAAGGTTGATTCCATGCGTTGTTTCAGCATCTTTGACCTTGGTGAGGTCAACCTTCTTTGGGTTATGTGGGAGTTTGTGGTCAGCTGGTTCCTCTTCTATATCCTCCTTCTGCAACATTGCTGTCAACAAATTGCCGAATGTGAAATGGGACCTTCTGTGGAGTCTTCCCTTCCTCATGGTAGATCGAATGAATGCCCCAAAGTTGTTAGGGACATTCGTCATCAACTCATAAACCAAACACACTCTATCTCTTGATATCTTTGTGTATTGTGTCCCAGGAATAAGGCATGAGTTCTCAATGCGCATCCAGATTCTTGCTTCCCTATTTAGTGGAGCATAGGGGAAGGTGTTGTGACGGCCTGTTTCCTTATGTCTGCCCCATCTTGCCATCGATTTGCTTCCACAAAGCGTGTGTCGTATTGCTCTGTAAGGAGGCCTGCTGTACAGCTCTTTGTATGGTGCTGTGTCGACCGAAGGTAGGCCAAGAAAAGAGTTGATCCAATCCGCTGTAAGCTGTAACACTTGGCCCCGAATTTTGACTTCGTTGCCTGTTGTGTTTGGCGACCAGTTGGCATAAAACTCTCTCGTCAAGTCAAGATTGCACTCTCCCATGTCGCGGAAGATGAAATCCAGCTTCAAAGCCATTATTTTATCCAACATTCGCGGCTCCTTCTTTGCTAAGGTCTCCTTGTTGATCAAGTCAACATGCACATATTTCCTTTCTTTGTTGCTGCTGTACCATGCTTTGGCTTCTTCCTCAAGAACCCATTTTATTCCGAACATTCTGCGTGGTAGGTGTGCTGAAGATGATTCTCCTTTGTCTTTTCGACTTCTCTTCTTGTCCTTTCGGGACGTGGTAGCCTTCTCCTTGCCTTGCCTTGCTTTAGGTGCCATTGTACCTGAGACTAGAAATAATGTTAGCTGCAGCACAATCTTACTTGATACAATCTATATGCAAGCACTAGGGGTACCACCCCACACTTAATCTTGTTAGCACAAATCAGTGAAGTGAAAGTGGTCGAGTACTCAGATTTCGTCGACATACGTTTTAGGATTGTATTCCGACAAGAAAATCAGCATTACATCACTTATTTGCAGACATTGGACTACTTTCATGATGGATATAGCAACGCTACAACCTAGGGGTTACCACATGGAATCATTATTCTTACAACAAGTACAACCTCCTAAGTCGATAGGCACTATAACCTTATCCCGATAGCCGGGATAGTCTATCATGTAAGCATCCAAACAACAATCTTAAGCAATATTCATAGACATATCAATTCAGCAATTATCATAACAATGCTATCGAAACAAAATTCAAGTCGGAAACAAGTCAAAATTCCCTACATATATATTCAATCACACGATCTTGTAACAATTATCCAAACATATGAACATCACCACCAATCTCACATGATTTAGCAAAATATAATAAGCATAGCAACATAGTACTTATGATAAATAGATGAAGAATAAGAGAGTACTTACTTTCTTGAAGATTGTGGAGAAGTTGTTGTGAATTGGAAGAACAAAGGAAGAAAATTTTGAGAGGATTTGGAGTGTTATGCGGCGCCTTTAGGGTTGTTTCTAATGTGGTTGTGTTATAAAACCAAGTCCTCTTTACATAGGAAGAGTATGGGTCGGGTTATGACCCATTTACAATCGGATTCGGGGACAAAATCACCACATATGTGGCGCATATCTCTCGGCATATCAATGACATATGCGGCGCATTGTCCATGGCATAATGGGACATATGCGCCGCATAGTCTATGGCATTTCTAGACATATGCGCCGCATAGTCTATGGCATTTGGTCCCAGTATCTCAAATGCCATAGCATAGGCGGCGCATAGTCAAAAGCATACCTAGGAATAGGCGGCGCATAGTGTATAGCACACTAGATTCCGAGTCCTTAGGCTATAGAATAGGTTGTGCATCGTTCGTGGCCTATTTTTACCAAGGCCTAGCCTTCCTCGAATCCTATTTTGACGTGAGAAAGGCTCAATTCATAGCCTTATGCATCACCATTCCTAACTTACCGACTTTACCATACAATGCGTCCAAATCGTCAATTGAAATCAATCTCCTCGTTGAATACTTCTTGCACCTATATTCGCTCAAAATAAATGAACACGATTAGTATGATGGGTTGCCTCCCACCAAGCGCCTTAGTTTTGGTCGTGGCACGACTCTTATTTTTGGATTTTCATTTATCAAAAAGAAAAAATACTAAAACGACGAAACGATAAAACAATAAAACGATAAAACAATAAAACAATACAATGATAAAACGATGGGTTGCCTCCCATCTAGCGCCTTATTTATTGTCGTGGCTCGACGTAGTAATCTCGAGTACTTAGACTTCATCGAGATAAGTGATGGCCATTTCATTCATCGAGTCAAGAGGACCGATATATAACTTGACACGTTGGCCATTCACTTTGAAGATAACACCCTCATTGTTTTCCAATTCGACTACTCCAGACGAGTAGACTTGAATGACTTTAAATGGACCAGACCATTTTGATTTTAACTTACCTGGGAAGAGCTTGAGTCTGGAGTTAAAGAGTAGTACCATGTCACCTTTTTGGAAGTTTCGTTGAACAATCCGCTGATCATGATACTTCTTCATCCGCTCCTTGTATAAATCTGATCTTTCATATGCATGGAGACGAAATTCATCTAGTTCGTTCAGCTGCTCCAACCTCAGGTTCTTCACATCATCCCAATTCAGATTCAAGTGCTTCAATGCCCACAACACCTTGTATTCAAGCTCGATGGGTAGATGACAAGCCTTCCCATAAACTAGCTGATAAGGTGACATGCCAATGGGTGTCTTGAATGCAGTCCTATACGCCCATAGTGCATCATCTAGCTTTCGAGACCAGTCCTTCCTATTCGCATTAACCGTCTTGGCAAGGATTTTCTTGATCTCGCGGTTGGAAACCTCAACTTGTCCACTGGTTTGGGGATGATAAGGCGTAGCTACCTTGTGTTGCTTGACTCCATACTTGGCCAATACAGATTTGAATAGCTTGTTGCAAAAGTGAGATCCTCCATCACTTATGATAGTACGAGGTACTCCAAAGCCAGAGAAGATATTATTCTTTAAAAACGCTACAACACGCTTTCCTTCATTGTCGGCCAATGCTACAGCTTCCACCCATTTCGATACATAATCCACAGCAACCAAGATGTACTTCATTCCAAACGAATTCACGAATGGACCCATGAAATCAATACCCCACACATCAAAGAGTTCTACCTCTAGAATTTTGTACATGGGCATTTCATGGTGTTTTGAAATAGCACCTTGACGTTGGCATTGGTCACACCTTCTCACATAGTCGTATGCATCTCTGAATATTGTAGGCCAATAATAACCGCTTTGCAAGACTTTCCTTGCCGTTCGATTCCCTGCATGATGTCCTCCAACTTGCGAAGTGTGGCATGCTTCCAATATAGTAGCCACTTCTTCATGGGATATACATCGTCGAATGATACCATCCGCACATCTTCGAAACAAATAAGGCTCATCCAAATAGTAGTGCTGAACGTCATGCATAAACTTCCTCCTCTGGTGGTAAGATAAATTGGAAGGTAGCACATTACTCACCACAAAATTTGCAAAGTCGGCATACCATGGTAATTTCTCCATTGTTGTCTCTAGTATCTCCTCGTAAGGGAATGCATCATCAATCTGATTTTCTGGTTGCGCCACATACTCATTCTCAAGTCTAGATAGGTGATCAGCCACTTGGTTCTCGCAACCCCTTCTATCTTTGACTTCGAAATCAAACTCTTGCAGCAGCAACACCCATCGAATCAGCCTTGGTTTTGCATCCTTCTTCGTCATTAGATACCTAAGAGCTGCATTGTCTGTATGAACGATCACCTTAGTACCCAGTAGATAGGCACGAAACTTCTCAAACGCATACACGACCGCTAGGAGCTCTTGTTCAGTGATGGTGTAGTTACTTTGGGCTTCATTTAGGACCTTACTCGTATAATAGATAGGATGAAACAATTTCTCCTTTATCTGCCCAAGAACAGCACCAACGGCTACACCACTAGCATCACACATGACTTCAAACGGGAGCGTCCAATCTGGTGCTACCATGATAGGGGCTTCAATGAGTTTTCCTTTAAGGCATTCGAATGCCTTTAAGCAATCATCATTAAAGTCAAACTTCGCATCTTTCTCCAATAGTTTGCACAATGGACTAGAAATTTTAGAGAAGTCTTTGATGAATCTACGATAAAACCCAGCATGGCCAAGAAAACTACGAACTCCCTTCACCGAAATTGGAGTCGGTAGCTTCTCTATTACCTCGATTTTGGCACGATCAACCTCTATTCTTCTTTCGAAGATCTTGTGCCCGAGAACGATTCCTTCTTTTACCATGAAGTGGCACTTCTCCCAATTCAGCACAAGGTTGAACTCTACACATCTTTGCAATGCCATGCTCAAGTTTGTCAAACATGCTTCAAAAGACTCACCAACAACTGAAAAGTCATCCATAAATACCTCCAAAGTGTCTTCTACCATGTCAGAGAAAATAGACATCATATAACGTTGAAAGGTGGCTGGTGCATTACACAACCCGAATGGCATGCGTTTGAAGGCAAAAGTACCATATGGGCATGTAAACATTGTCTTTTCTTGGTCTTCAGGTGCAATACAAATCTGATTATAACCCGAATAACCATCCAAAAAGCAAAACCATCCTTTCCCCGCTAATCGATCTAGCATTTGGTCCATAAATGGCATGGGGAAGTGATCCTTGAGCGTCCAAGAATTCAGCTTGCGGTAGTCCATGCATACTCTCCATCCAGTAACGGGCCTGAGTGGAATAAGCTCATTCTTTGCATTCGCGACCACCATCATACCTCCTTTCTTGGGAACACATTATACTGGGCTTACCCATGTACTATCAGAAATAGGGTATACAACTCCTGCATCTAACCACTTGATAATCTCCTTCTTCACCACTTCTTGCATTGGTGGGTTTAGACGTCTTTGATTTTCAATGGTGGGTGTGCACTTTTCTTGAAGCTGAATTTTATGAGTGCAAATCCCAGGTGGAATACCAATGATATCCGCAATGGTCCATCCAATAGCTCTAATATACTTGCGTAAGATTGCAATAAGAGCTGCAACTTGTTGCTCACCCAAATCGGCTGCTACAATGACTGGAAGAGTGTTTCCGCTTCCTAAGAATGCGTACTTCAAATGGCTTGGCAGCTCCTTCAATTCTAACGTGGGTGGCTCTTCAATAGAAGGCTTAGCTGGTGGTGTGGGTCGATTCTTGAGATCAAGGTCCAGCTTCTTGGGAGTATAACGATATGTTCCTAATCCCGATAGAGCACAAATATCATCTTCAGAAATTTCAGCATCATCATTCTCTTCTTTCATGAGCAAAACCTCCAAAGGATCATCAAGAATTTGCTCTTCTGCAAATAACTCTTTCTCATCATCAAAGACAACATCAGCCACAGAAAATACACTCAGATCTTTGGGTTGCTTCATTGATTTGCAAACATCAAAGCAAACCACTTCGTCATTTATTCGGAATGAAAGCTCATTAGCTCTCAAATCTATGAGCACACTTCCCGTAGCAAGGAAAGGGCATCCCAAGATTATGGTAACCTCTGAATCTGCTTCACAATCCAAGATGACAAAGTCTGCTAGAAAGATAAATGAAGAAACCTTTACCAAGACATCGCATAGAATCCCAACCGGTCGTTTTACCGACCTATCTGCCATAACAAGCCTCATATTAGTTGGTGTAGGATCTCCTAACCCCAACTTCTTGTAGATTGATAATGGCATCAAGTTGATGTTGGCTCCTAAGTCACACAATGCTTTAGAAAAGTCCAAGGATCCGACGGTGCAAGGAATAGTGAAAGCTCCGGGGTCGGCCTTCTTCTGAACTATCGATCGGGTAGCAAATGCACTACAATGATGCACATTATCTTTCAGCTCATAACTTGCTGCCCTCTTCTTAGTCAAAAGATCTTTCATAAAATTCGCATACCCAGGCATTTGTTCAAGTGCCTCTACCAATGGGACATTAATGGTCAGCTGCTTTAACATAGTCTTGAATTTGCTGAACTTAGTGTCATCGGCCGCCTTCTTCAACCTTTGTGGAAAAGGTGGTGGTGGGTATGGAAGTGTTCTCTCCATGGCTTTCTTCTCCTCTTGCTTCCGTTTATCATTTTTTTCAGGCTGCACGTCACTAGGTAAAACATCCTTGACGTTTGAAGTAGTTGTTGCGGCTTCTTCTCTTGTAACGTCACTAGGTGTGGTGTCAATGTCTGCTGCTACGTCAACCACTTTCTTGCCTTTTGCTGAAGTTTCCAGCACCTTACCGCTCCTGGTAGTGATGGCCATGCATGACCCATCATTCCTTGGGTTTTGGACTGTATCGCTCGGCAAGGTGCCAGCCTTTCTCTGATTGAATGCTGCTGAAAGTTGGCTTAATTGCTGCTCTATTTACTTGATAGAAGTGGGATGAGAATCAACTAGTTGTTTCATGGAGGCTAAATCGTCAATTACCTCCTTAACTCCCGCGCTCGTTGCTTCCACTCCTTTCAATAACTTAGCCATCATGTCTTCCATAGAATTAGATGTGGTGGTATCACGTCTACCAGGGGGAACGTACAAACCACTATTTTCATTATGTTTCTTCCAACTACCTTGGTCTTTACCTCCAGATTTATCATAATAGTTCCGACCTTGGTTTCCTTGGGCATTCCCATGGAAACCCCCCTGATTGTTCAAGTATCCTCTTTCGAATCAGATTCGTATCTTCCTTTCAGCGCCACAACTTTCACTTTTTCGGTCTTCCCTGATAATAAGTGCTTTGTCAGAAGATCCAATTGTGTTTTCATGTGTGCCATATCTTGATCACGTTCTTCTTCTCTTCTTCTTTGGTCTGCAGACATGCCAATAGATAAACTGGGGCTTGCTACCTCAGAATCCCTGGTATGCCAATCTCTACTTTGCTTTGTCATGCGATCTAGCATATTGCTTGCTTGACCAAAGGTAAGGTCCATGAAAGAACCTCCAGCTGCGTTATCCACCACTGGTTTAGTTATTGAATTCAAGGCTCTATACAAGATCTCCATTAGGTGAACATTAGTCATGTGATGGTTTGGGCATCTCGCTAGCTTTGTCTTGAACCTCTCCCATGTTTCATGAAGAGCTTCAGAGGGAAGCTGACGAAAGTTGCTGATTTCATCTCTCAATTGAGCCCTTTTGGATGGCGGAAAGAATCTTTCTAGGAAAGCGTCTTTCAATTGTCTCCAATTTGTAATTGAGTCAGGAGTCAGCCCATTCAACCATAGTGTTGCCTCCCCAGACAGAGACAATGGAAATAGACGTAATCGAATAGCATTCTGACCAACAACAGGATTGTTAAAAGACTTGCATGTAGAAATAGAGTTGATGAGATGCATATTCGGATCGTCGCCTGCTAGTCCACCAAATAATCCCTTGAGTTGCAATAACTGAATCATGGTGCTTGTGATATTGAATTTGGCTCCGGGCGCTAATGGTGGTGGAATTATAGCTCCAGTGGCTCCGGCACCATCAAGATCATCAGCATCATCGTCGAAAGCTGGTTGCAAAGGTTGGCGATCATATCTGTACCGAGCTTGTCGACCTGTTCGATTGGCAGGTGTTGCAATTTCAGCGCCATGCCTTGGGTTTAGTAACTCGTCATCACCTAAATCTTCATCGTCAGGATTTGTTGCTCGCCCAGGATTATCAATGTTTTGTTGTTGGAATTGAGCAGCGGCAAGAGCAGCTAATCTTGCTTGCTCGTGTTGAGCAGCCATCCTGTCGATTTCAGCTTGTGATTCCATTCTTCTAATTCGTTGTGGTTCAGGATTGATTGGTAATAACGGTTGACCAGAACTTCTAGTATGGGGCATGCACTAAAAGAAAAACCTGCAATAAACAAAAACAAAAACTAAACGTAAAAGTACGAGAATCTTTGACCAAAGGGTCTAGTAATTATCACGAACTTGATTGACACTCGTATTCCCCGGCAACGGCGCCAATTTTTGATAACGCTCAATCTATAACTCTTTTAGGAGTGTAAAGCGGTCGATAGCAAATATAGAACCCAACCTGGGTTGGATGTCGATCCCACAGGGAATAGCTTGGTCAACAAGTAAGCAAAATTAATAGACTTTTGGTGCAAGTCTCGTAAGAAGGGGGGATTGTAATAAGTAACCAAAGTAATGAAATAAAAGCTGAAAATAATAAAGTAAAAAGAGAGTATTTCGTAGGTTGTGAAACAATGAGAATTGAAGCGTTGGGATTATGTCCACCGTCTGAGGTATACGTCTCTATTGGCTATGAGTGTGTAGAGTCTTGACATGCAATTGCTTATAGAGAATTGTAGTCGATGGTAAATCCAAGCGTCTCTCGACCTAAACAAGGACTATTTCACTTTAACTCTCTCGAGCTTAAAGTGTGTCTAACGGTACGAATTCTCCAAGAGGTTAGTCCAGTTACGGCACTAGCTTTTTAATAGGAAAGGGTGTCCTACTACCTTGACATTATCTCTTTTCCAAACAAATAACCTTTCTCTCGAACAAGTTAAATGTTAGACTGGCGTATTCTTGCGTTTGCAACCGCAAAGAATGTAGATTAAGATGAAGAGCGTAATGATATAAGCAATAAACTTATCTTGAACTCACAAACTCACAGCTATAGATAGTAACTCATTCGGCTTCCATAACCCCAACAGAGAGGTTTAGTTACCCATGAAAACGAAGGATATCACGTTTTGCATGGTGGATGGCGTGAAAAGTAGGTGTTTAGGCGTGTGGTTTTGGTGATTCCGTAGCAAGTAACGATTCTCTTGTTGTAGAATTTAAGAATAGAAGAGTAGATTAGAAGTGTTTGTAGTGGAAGATGAGAGAGATGGAAGAAAATTAATTGTTGAATTAAGTGAAGAATGAAGAATTAAGAATGTCTTAAAATCTGTAGCATGATAGGGTATTTATAATACTCCTATCCTACTCCTACTAAGCTAATGAAATAAATAACCAAATCCTAATATACTAATGGAATCCTTGACCCAAATGTACTAGGGTAAGGTTACAATATCATAATCCAAGTAGATTAGTGAAATACATAACCTAATTTTACTAGGTTAATGTATCTTGGTAAAAATCCAGCTTTATGTCTGTAAGTTCCCAAAGTCTTCAGAATTGCTGTTTTAGCCCGGGACAGATTTTCCATGCAGCAGATTTGGTCCTTTAGGCGTCCAGCTCCTTTCCACTTCGTTCGTGAGCTTTCTTTTGCGTCAAGTAAGCCATAAAATGCTGTATTTTGCATCATTTATACCTGAAACTTTACTAATCATATTTGTTAGCTCATTTACAGGAAAAAGGACTAAAAGTGCATGAAATAGATAATTAGTTCTCAAAACTAGGCTAAAATATGGGCAAAATATATTGATATAGGCACGTAAATTCGCCTATCATCAGTATTGCGATCATAGACTAGTGTCGCGATCGTGACATATGTCTGCAGGACCCAATAGGGATCGTGACAGGAGTATCGCAATTGCGGGTGCACTAGCGGAGTGGTGCACCAGCTAGGTACTTGGCGCATTTTAAATCAACGCACGCCGCTCGAGATTCATCCAGAATATTGTGAATGCAAACAACCAATGATACCGTATAAAATTCGACGTTCTCGACTCAATGGTGTTATCAGATTTTAAAAAGACATCGTTTTAACAAAGTTGACCCCCAAAACCCAAAATCACAACTATCCGAACCATGGATTGTAATTAGATAAAAGCCATAACAACCACACCAACCATGTTACCACCCTAAAATCGATGTTTCGGATCTGCTGGCACAATCTATTTCACCATCGATCTCATCAATCAAAAGATGTTGACTGAAGTCAACTATAAGGCACTCAATGCTGCCAAAAACCACAAAATCATATAAAAAGAACCAAAATTCATCAAAAACCGTTCCAATCATCCGCACACCCCAAAAATACTATAACACAGCCATGAGGAGAGGTAAAATAGTCTAATTTCATAGAAACATATATTTTACCTAATTCATCAAAATTAGGTCATTACACTTGAATTGTGTGATCAAAAGCATCGATGCCAATTAAAAGGATTTGACCTCGAATCCAAACCTTGCAAAACCAAAGGAGTGATAAACAAATACATCTTCATGGCCTGAGGTTAGGGCTAGTATAATCAAGCATAACATCATACCAAGGTTGCACACACTTAAGATATAACCAAGGATCCTTTTTGTTAATCATGCAAAACTTATTAACAAGGTTACAAAAGAGATGGCTATGGGAATCATCAATAGATAAGGAAATCACAAAGGTCACAATGGAATCAACAATCTCCAAAGGTAAGACTAAATTCATCTTAGGAGCCATAAGACACAATTATGTCATCATATCTTTAAGAGACCACATCAAGAGTGGTTCCACCAATGGTTCAAAAAGTCCACAAGAGCTTTTTGGGGTCAAGGATATGAATGACCCTCAGATCATTATCTCTTAACCAAGGGAAACAACAAATAAACTTTCTACCTTCAAATAAAGTAATTCCAAAACTAGCATGGATATCATCAGGCAAAGAGGTATTAATGGAAATAAATCTAACATTGAAGTCTCCTCCAAGGTTCTATTATCTTTAAGGATGCCATTATCCTCAAGAGTTTTAGCACATAATGCGCTTAAGGATGGACTTAAATCATTTAAGCACACCATCATTTTCCTTTCTAAGAAATTCATGCCAACATAAGATGTAGATTCAACATGATTATGAACAATATCATATACATAAAGTTATTGGAGAAAGTAAGGACACTATTCTCATCCAAAGGGTGCTAATAAGTATGAACACACAAAAAAAGAAAGAGACATTGCAATAACATATAACCTCTCCTTTTTAAACAACTTCCCAAGGGAAGGAATTTCATTAATGGAGCCATGCTACTAGGAAAAGTGGGGAATATATTATACAACAAACCAATCCCAAACAAATAGTTCTCCCATAGAGTTGGGTTCCCTCTAGTTACGGTGGTATACATACTCCCAAGAGTCCCATAAGATACTTCAAATTGTCTGACCCTATGA
This sequence comes from Capsicum baccatum var. pendulum, assembly GCA_030864225.1. Lineage (NCBI taxonomy): Eukaryota > Viridiplantae > Streptophyta > Magnoliopsida > Solanales > Solanaceae > Capsicum > Capsicum baccatum. The sequence goes on along the minus strand of CM061560.1, from coordinate 89,169,456 downwards.
AGGTAGAAAGAAGTCCTTAGAAACCATGGATTCTTCCATAAGAAAATAATAAACTTATCATTCACAAGGTATGGTTCACATAACTTAAGCATAAGTGTTTTAAACAAGGATGTTACTATGCAAGAAACACCCCAAAGAAGAACCAACAAACTTGCCCTAGGGTCCTTAAAATGGAACCACCTTTGAGAAATGGGTTATCAATATCAAGAAAATCTCAAACAAGGGTATCACATAAATTGAATTCATCCAAAGTATTTTAAATAATAAATTATTTCCTTGATGTAAAAGTAGTGAAACCTTGGTAAAGAATGTAAACACACAATGCTGAACTCTGTTAGATATTTTCCTTACTCTTCTTCTTTAAAGAACATTTATATTTGTTGGAAATGCCTCCCATGCATAACTTAGGTTTATCAAGTGGATTGTAATTCCCCACAAAAGACTTTCCATCATAGGGAAGGATACGAATATCCTCAATCAAACTTTACTCGTCATCTTGACCAAGCACCAAGTTGGGTGTATAGAAATGACCACATCTCTATAGGTTACTAGGGTCAAATAGAAGGAGTAGACAAGAACATGCATCAAAGAATAACTCACTTTCCCCAAAGGTACCATCTTTACAATTAGACTTACCCTCTATATGACCATTGACAATTTCATAAGCAAAGAAAGGGTTGAGAAAGATATCACTTAAATTAACTTATACTAAGATGTCCTCATGCATATACTCACTATTAATTGAAAGATAAGTACTATGAGTATTCTCAACAATAGAGGCACACAAAGTAGAAGAAGAAGAGATTTCCAATAATTAACACTTTCCCTTTCAAGGGAAGAATCCTCAAGTAGACCCAACCACTACTAAAATCAAAGGTATCATGACTCAACTTACCACAAGAACCAAGCAAATCATCCCTATATTTATCAAACAAAGGTAGGGGGTGAATATGAAGGATCACAAGGAAACTCATTTTCATAAGAACAATCACTAATTGGGTTTGTCAAACATTTAAGTAAATTAAGGTTATCATCACCCAATTGATAATTCTTTTTCAAAAGCATGAGATCACTATCAAGAATTGGATAGTTAGAATAATCTTCACTTATAATATATTCTTAATGGATTTCAAGAAATAGAATAACATGTAAATCTTAAGCATACCACCTTTCCTTTTAAGCACATCACATTGCACATCACTGGGTGTCATACAAGGGTTAATCTCACTATTTCCACATAAGACATGTTTCTTTGAGAGAGGGTCACTAATCATCGGTAAGAGGTTAAATCATGCAAGTTCACTCCCAAAAAGATACATGTCATTCTTCATAAAATTTTTATCCACATGATATCTATGAGCAAAAGTCATAATAGGATCTTTATTACATAATATTCTCAAAGAATTATTTCCATTAACATGATAAACTCTATCAACATCATCACTAACTTGAGACTTATCAGAAATATCACACACATGCTTAGGTAGAGAAATACATTCACTAATAAGTTGATCATTATATACACCTTCACTAGTTGTTGGCAACTCACATGCTAACTTAGACTCACCTTGGTTTTCACAAGGGAAAACTAATGTGTGACTAATCTCATCACTAGACAATAGGGCCTCATTCAAATCATACTAGAAAAATCTATTTGGTCATTTATAGGATCAACTACTGCTTACATACTTACAACAACAACTGGATCATCATGTAACTTAGCAATACCAAGAGTATCACAAAGTGAAGACTCATGAAAATCCTCTTTAGGAAAACTACCAACTATATTCACTTGGCAACTAGCGACATCATGACATTCTAACTTTAGAGAATTGTAAGAGCTATTATTGTTGTCACAAGCGAACTCACAAAAATTTTGGTATTCTCCTTGGTTTTTATCATGGGAGCTTATTTTCTCTTTTAGGAAGCCTTCATCTCAAGGGAGTTCATCAAGTCTATTACATTAAGCCATTTCTTTATCACTCTTTCTAAAGTTGAAATTCTTAGCCAAGAACTCTATTAGATCATCAAGCGTATGTTCATTATGAACTCTTTTTGGATCCTTCTTTGGAAGTATATATTCTTAATCCTGCATAAGAGAAGGGTTGATACTAGGTAAAATGCTAGTATAATGGTTAGTGGATAACAAGGGGTTTTTGTTGACAAGTCCCAAAATTAAGTGTTCCTTATTCACACCTTTAAAGCAACCACTTGGATCATTAATCTTAGTAAACTCTTGTTTTTGAGCCCTGTCATTTTTTTTATTTTTTTTTTTTCAATTAAAGTATCATCCGAGGTTCGAGAGTTTTTGGGCTCTCTAACCCGAGATGATCAGGGGTTGAGCCATGCACCCCCAAGCCTTATTATTAATAGACGAATTATAAAAACTGAAAGTACACGGAGGGGGACATAAACCTGACCTCCAAACCTATGGTGGTTTCAAGTCAACTGATCCACGAAAATCAGTCGACTCGTCCCCAATACTAAAATGGAAACCTAGTGCTATGCACCTACATACGAGGACTCCTCGCGGTACAAGGTAAGCTAGGTATAAATAAATGAGGGAGACACTCCCCTTACAAGTAAGAGAAGATTCAAAATTAACATGACGACTACAAAAAATCTGAATTCCGCAGAAATACAGAACAAAGAAAAAATTCGTTTTTTTTTTTTTTTTTTTTTTAAAAAAATAAAAATAAAAATCCGCGGGACAGCAGAAATGCTGAAGTCATTTCGATACCTGCCATGGAACAGTGAAAGTAATCGCCTTCGTTGGAGGAATCAAGGTGGTTTCTTTATTCTCTTAAGCTTTCTCCGTCGAAAGCTCATCGTGCCAAGCTTATCTAGAATAAAGTACCCTTTTGCTGCTCTAGGCAGTTGCTGATGAGTGTAGTACTGCTGAGTAATATCATAGTGATGACTATACTTAGACAAGGCATCCGCAGTGTAGTTAGCCTCCCGATAAACATGGCGACTCTGAAATGACTCAAGCTGACTAACGAGTTTTTGAAGCTCCCGAATGTCAGTATCAAGTCTCCAAGGAGGTTGGATATGGTGACTGAGCCATTGGATAAGAAGCGCGGAATCCACTTCTAAGATAAGCTTAGTATATCCATGTTGGATGCACCAAGTGACTCCGAAGATAGCCGCTTTTACCTCCGCCTGGTTATTCGTGCCTATGCTGAAAGGAGTGGAGAAGGCATAGATTAAATTGCCATGATGATCGCGGAGAATACCCCCTCCACCAATGCTGCCCGGGTTCTGTAGTGCGCTCCCATCAGTGTTTAACTTATAGAAATCAGCCGCGGGTTTTTTCCAAGTAATGCTGGTCACTTTAACATCATGTCTACATTTTTCAACCATGGAAACCATATCGTTCCAGCTGGTCGGCCAACTTATCTGAGGGAAAGAAGCAGCAAGTAGGAAGTAAATGTCCTTGAAAACGAGGAATTTAACTCTTGCAATATTGGACTTCTTTCCCCCATATTTGCTAGCACAGCGGTTCTTCCAAAGGTTCCAGCAGATGAATATAGGAGTGGCATGTATCAGCAGCTTGTGGACATCATTTTTATGCTCCATAGCCCACCATTTGAGAAGAAAAAATGCAACGGAGCAGCTGCATAGTTGCTGCCCAGGTTCCCGGAGAAAAACTGCCATATATGTCTCGCAAAGTGGCCTGAAACAAAGACGTGATCAATGGTTTCAGGTGCTGGTCGGTTGCAGCAGAAACAGTCGACCAGCGTACTCCCGAACTGAGTGATCCTATCATTGGTTGGGAGCTTTCGTCGCAATGCTCTCCAAAGAAGGAAGGATACTTTAAATGGTATGCTTTTATGCCAGGTGTTGGTGTTGAGATGAGTCTTTTCCTTCTACGCTATAACTAACTCCCACACCGATGAGCAAGTAAAAGTTCCACTTTCATTCGGCTTCCAAATTGGTGTATCGGCTACGCCCTCCTGGAAAAGAAACTGAGTGGACAGAATTTGCGGCACCAACAGAGGAGAAACATGCTGTCTGATCATCTCTTCATTCCATCGGCCATCGATTAAAAACTGAGATACTTTGATGCTGCCAGGTCTGGTATCCACAATTCTGTGAGGCGCTAAAGCTCCAATTCCAAGCCAATCGTCCCACCAAAAACAGCAACTACCTGATCGCAGCTTCCAGCTTATATAATTTTCAGCAAGGCCTTTGTTTGTCATCATATGTTTCCAAACAAGAGATTGGCCCGTGTCCCATTTTTTGGCAACTGGATTGGCTCGTTTGCAGTATTTGGCAGTTAGGAAATCACCCCACAAGGTTTTCTTAGCTCTGAATGTCCACCATTGTTTAAGTTGGAAAGCTTTGCACACATCCGAGATTTGTCGCACTCCGATACCACCTTCTTCAAGCGGGTAGGCAAGTGTCTCCCAAGATGCCCAATGGTATTTTTTCTTATCCTTGTCCCATCCCCAAAAGAAATCAGCAATTAACTTCTTGATATAATTGAGGATCGTCTTTGGGGGTGAAATGGCCGCAAGAGTGTGAATAGGAAGTGATTGAAGGACATGTCTCACCAACGTAACCCTGCCTCCAAAACTGAGAATTCTGGACTGCCAGCCGCTGATTTTTCTTACTACTTTATCAATCATATCAGAGAAATAACTTACTCTTTGTCTGCCAATATATAATGGACAGCCAAGGTAGGAGCCCTGTCTTTATTTTCTTGTTCAAGGGATAGTTACCTTCCCATCTTCTCAATTTCCTCCTTCTTCATTACTTCTCAGAATCCTCTCATGATCTCACCTACTTACTTGCTAAGATGTCAAAGGCTCAAGAATGTGTTTTTTTCCATTAAATACAAGTGCATAGTTGTTGTACTTCTCTTGATATTGAAACGACCTTTCATTTTTCCATGTATTACAAGGCAACGTATGACAAGCTCTCATGCGAATTACACACATCTTACATTATCTTGATACTTTCTAACTATAAAGTAAATGATTGCTTGCTTGGTTACTTCTATTTATCATTCTCATTGTACCATGGCAGTTTGTAAGGTTTGGGATGCCTTTGTGTTGGAAGTCCCACTAGATCAGCAAGCGTACAAGATACAAAAATGATGTTTTTTCCCTATCAATGGCCAAGGAACATATATTTCCATCATTCTTGTAAGCCATAGGTTTTTCTTTTTGTCAAGTTCCTCTTTCAAAGGTTCACAGACTATGTGCTTTAATGACCAAGAGATACTCAGATATAATTGCAATTGCTCTTCATCCCCTTCTAAGATCATCAAGTTTGGTCGATGGGTTGGGCATCTTGAATCAGCTCCATGGAGTCTATTCACTTATCCATGCTTGTGATTTTTCCTTCTATGGAGGTTAGATGACCTTCTATATTTCCACACATTCGGTTTATGACCTCAGTCTTTTCCATTATAACTTTCAACATATCTCTTCTCATGGGATTTCGAGTATCTTTTTTCGTAGACATTGTACCTAGCAATAAAATACTCAACAAAGAATACAACAATGTTATCATTAGCAAAATATTAACTCACAATCACTCGTGTTTACAAACCTTTGATTGCATCATAATTGGATAGCTAATATTGAAAATTATTTATACTTTGGTAGTTCATAAGATGTCAATTGCTACTAATGGATGGAATAAATTTTTGTTTGAAAGACTTAAAGAAAATATGGACGAACATGAGTCAAGAAGCCACAACAAATTAAAAATGACAAAATCTCAAAGGAAATAGGACGTAGAAAGAAACAAACTCAAGCACTAATCACAACTAAGTAGGTTAATTACTAGTTGTCAATTAGTGTTTAGTATCAAAGACAAGATGAATAAGGATCAAGAAATGAAACTAGGAATCCATAAATGATCTTACAATTACTTTACAAGAAAGAATGCCATTCATTCTTAAGGTCAAAGGTTGTGCGACTGATCGCCAACCTTGGAACGGTCAGTCTCTATGGCCATCGCACCCTTCTATATTGGAAGTGTTGGCTACTCCTTGGTGATTATTCTTTTGGATAACTATCACCCTTTTGGTGGTTTATTGCTAGAGCCGTCAAGGCTTAACAGATTGGGCTTCAAACTTGTTTTTGGTAATGGCTTAGTTGGTGGTTCATCCCTCACTTGGCGGATCATTAATAAAAGTCATCACCCCTTTCCATATTGTGTATTAAGATTTCTCCTTTTGACTCCTTGTGTGAAGGCTCAACAATAAGAAAGGAAATTATCAAGGTATCTATCAATTTAAATCAAAATGTAACCCAAAGCTTAATTGTGTGATGGAGGGAGGGAAGGGCCGTCTAGAAATTGGAGTCTCATCAATAAAGTCGTCAAGTGTTTTGCTCCAAATTATTGAGTGGTTGAGGCTGTTTGGACAAAATTACAAGGCTTGGAGGTTCCTAAAAGAAATTCTTCAAGATTAAGAATCTTTTGAATTTCTTGTGGTCCGCCCTTGTACTCTAGTCTTGTTTCTTCCTCCAATGGAATATTCCTTGTTTGTACGAACCTTATCTGTTCTCTTCTGGGAATTTTGGAATATTTCTTAGCATAAATGAGTACAAAACCTTTTTCTTTCACCCTTTTTAGATAAAACACACCTTCTTGAATGTTCTTTTTCAATAAGATATGAAGATTATGTAGAACACAAGAACATTCAAAATTTGACCCTCAAGAAAATGACCTCTGATTCAATGAAATTCGAAACCCAAGATCACCTCGAACTCTCAAACACAACCCAAATATTTTTAACCTACAAATCTCACCCATGAAATTCAGATTTGAGAACCCATCTCAAATTTTCTTAAACTCAAGCTCCAACAATGGTAGATCACTCAAGTCTCATCGTAATAAGCTCAAATGAGAGAGCCCATAATGTTGTTGTTGTCCAAGGGGGATGGTTTTATGGACTGACCATTGACCCCTTGACTGGCCATAACCCTGCCATCCCTGTAAGGCAGTGAGCTCTCTTTAACTTGTCCTTTGGCGGCTTATGGGACGGTTGGTCAAGCTCTTGGAGGGTTTCCTCATGAGCCGTCTCCTCTTCATTGGGCTTTCCAAGAATATCTCAAGCTCTGAGCATTCTCCCATACATGAAATTGTTGGTTTAAGAGCTTAATGAAGGTCCTTCAAGCACATTCTTGAATCCTTAAGGCGGTTATGGCCTGGGCCACCTCTTGTTGGCCTCGAATTGTGTGATAAAAAACATTAATGCCATATTGAATCATATCATAGGTGGTGCATTAGCTACGCCTGGAAATTTTATAAGTCTCCGCGGTCCCCTCGTGATTCATACGGAATCTCAAGAATGCAAACAAACTATGATATCCTACCAAATTCGATAATAAAGACTCAACAACAACATCAGATTTCCAAAATGAGACTATTTTAGTAAATTGACTATTAAGATCTAATTTCACAACTTTCTGAACCAAGGGTCAAAATGAGATACCAAAGTTCTAAAATCACACCAACCATGTTACCAACCCCAAATTGATGTTTTAGATATACTGGCACAGTCCGTTTGGCCATCCAATGCACATAATATTAAATGTTGATCAAAGTCAACTATAAACCCTTTTTAAACTCCAAAATAACAAATTTGCACAAAATGCACCATAATGAATTGGTAATCATTCCAATCATCTCACACCATTGCACCACAAGCCAACCATGGGGAGGGATAAACTGGTCAAATCATATAGAAATGAATAATTTACAAAATAATTAAGTCATTACATCATCCATCATTAAAAATCTAGTTCATCCTTAAAGTATTGGTATGGTAAACACCTAAAGAAGCAAAAAGTTAGGGATAGCTACCACATATATCTGACTTGACCTCCTAAGTACCCTCATCTATAGGACGATGTCTCCATTTGACACTAAAAATCAAAATATCTCTAGAACATAATTGTCTCACATCCGCAGCTAGAATGGAGATGGGCTCATCAACAAAGGACAACCTCTCATCTATCTACACTTCATTACAACAAATGACATAAGACTCATTTGGAATGTAACACCAAAGAATAAAAATAAAAATTAGATGAATAGTTGATAAATTCTAGTGGTAATTCTAACTCATATGCCACATCCCCATTAGTCTGAAGAATATCAAATGGTCTAATATACTTGGGGCTTAGCTTGCCCCTTGGTGTTGTCCAAGCTACACCTCATCTTAAAAGATGATACAACCGCTGCTAGATATAGTAACCCAACAAAATTTAGATTCAAATCCTAAGGGACTACGTGGAATCATGGATCTCATCTGTTGTAATCAATGGATTAAACTAGAAGAGTAAATAGTGGGTTTGGAGTATCAACGTCAAACTAGTAAAGAATATCAAATACGGTTGTAATTAGTCATAAGTGAACACTAGGATTGTGTTCCTACTGGTTTCTAAACTTTGTAGGCTTATCATTCTAAACCAATTTGATATGTTACATGCATAATAGATAAGTTATGTACCTTTTACAGTTTTTTGGACTAGTAGAAGGATTTCACCCTTTACATTTTGAGTCTCAGGATGTCGCCGTACAAACCCTTATCTTAATCCCTATTACCTATTAGGTTTTGAATCTATATTTATTACATAAAACCAAACCATCTTACAAAGATAAAACCTAGAAGCATGGATCGATAACTAAACTCCAAATTACCGTTGTCTTTATCTTTACCTAGTCACTACTCCTCTTTTGGAGTAAGTAGCAATAATCTAGGCGGGATCCTAACGTGTTCACCCATTAAGAAAAATATTATAATTAAGATAAATAAATACATGCATAGGTATCGGTTCAGAACAAAAATAGAACTTTCCTTACTTTATCAATCTGCGAGGGTTTCCAAAACCCTAGCTATGGGTTGTTAGCCGCTCATGCTTGTGAAATAATCAACAATATTCATGATTGAAAGCATAGATGAAATCCCAAAAATAAGAAGTAGAAAAGCCACTAATATAATTGAATTAATCAAATGAAGTCAATAAAAGAGAATCCGAAGATTAAAATCTTATCTTGGAATCAAAATATATTTATGAGTTTCAAAAGTGCATGACTCCTACTAAAAAACTCATAAAGAGTATTTATAGAATATGAGGAATTCTTAAAATCTAATACCAAACAAAAGAGGAGAAAATAGGGTCGGTGGGCACTTATGGTCTCTACTTAAACCCTAAACCTAGGCGCAAGTATCGACTGCAAGTGCTAGTGAGCAAAAATCCTGCAGGTCAGGTCTCGGGATGTTAGTTTTCTGGAACTTTCTTTGCCTACATTCACTACAAATGTACTACTTGCGGTCCACATATTGAATTAGAAAGTGCCAGGAGTTATCTTTTTAGCTCATCTTCAATTCCCAAACATGCTCTAATCACGAATAAGCCAAAAGTGTCCTGAACATCCATAATTGCTCCAATAAGTAGCCAAAAATACTTTTTTTCATCCTTTTCACGAACTTGGCATCCAAAACACAATTTCCTACACAACATACCTAACATACTTTATATCTAAAAAAACAACATCAGAAACTTGCATATTGTTCTCGTTTAAGCATCGAAAAGTGCTATATTTCTATAGCACATCAACATGCTCAACTTAGAACGTTTCTAAGTTCTCAAGAAAGAAAATACAACAAAACAAAAATGATGCCTAACTAGGAGAATCTAAGCTATTCAAGGCAGTTAGCCAACACTTAAAGCTCAGAACACATCACCCCTTCCAATCTTAGTTTTCAAAACCAATTGTGTATGAATATAAAGCACAACAATGTGACACAATGGGATCAAGGTATGCAATTACATTAGCAACAAACAACCATACATTTGTACAAGTTACACTACCCAAAACAAGCAAACAACTAGCAATATGACTCAAGTTCCCTCACAACAAGAATGTCCCACTTACTCATATAAAATAATTTACTCACAACTAGGATGTCCCACTCGCTCATATGAAACAATGTATATTAACGCAGGTAATATAAAGAGACACTCATACTTAGAAGAGAAGTTTCAATCAATGTGCATTAAATATCATAGGCTTGCCTTTATTTTCTCTTCCTTAATACTCAAACAATCAAGTGACTAAGCCTCCTTGGCACTGCACTAACCTTGGGGTCTCACTTATTAGACAATTAGTTTTTTATTCCACCCTTATATATTCTTTTTTATTCTTTATTGCACATTCAGGTTGGGTGTGATCTTTTATTTTTATTTTTTCACGATTTTTCTTTTCGTTTTCTTTTGCTCTTTCTTTTTCATTTCACCTATTTTTTCTACCATACCCAACCCTAGTAACATTTTATCTTATTTTACCCTTCTACATATCCACTTTACACTATGCACCCCTATGATAGCCACCCTCAACTTAGGCATTTTTCTTGAGTTGAGGTGCACAATGTCCAATGAGGACCAAGGCCAAAACAGGTTCATTATAGCATAAATGGGAAGGTCAACATGTTAAAATAGAAAAATAGTCTACAAAGCTCAAAGCAAGGATCAAGGAATACAATTAACACATGGAAGCTCATTTAGGATAAAAGTGGACTAAAATAAAAAAAAAGACCTATGATCCTTTCATAACTGACTATCGTTCAACCTAGGAAAGATTAACCGAACAAGTTCTGAATTCAACACACAAAGGGAACTAAGTAGTATCTCTCATACACATGGCATAAAGTCAATATGCAAAGCTGCTACCTATCCAGTTCAAGTAATTATTAGCAAGTTATTATCATGTCCCTAATCCTAAAACCATAACGAGATCCATAAAGTTCACAAGTATATACATACACACAATTCTAAAACACTAAATTTGGAGGGGTATTAAAAATCAATTAAAAAATATGACTACTACCCTAAATACTTAAAAATATTCTAATTACACAAAAAGTATCTTAATATAATACAAAACAAAACACAATATGACACAAATTATCCTAGAGATGCCGGTTATACAACTATACTATGGCCGACTAGAAAAGAATGATGGAAACAAAACTCACGGTGGATATGGTGCATCCCACCCTTAACTAAAAACTATGTACTATCCCCAATATTCTAAAATAATACAAAACAAAGGGAAGTGAGAACATATCTGGGATACACTAGGCTCTCGTGTCATGAGCATCCCTAGATGGGGGAGAATCAGTTGGCAGAGACAGTGGTGGTGGTGATGTACTACTAGATGATGCACCTATTTCTAGCTCTACATGCCTTTGCCAATCAACAATTGTAGAATCCATCGAAGCATGTCTATCTCTTTTAATGGCTTGGTCTTATGGAATATCAAGATCCTATAAGTCTTTGATATGACCTCTCTTGGTCCCACCTATTGGGACCTTCTCTTTATTTTCCATGAAGAAATCAAATATTTTGATGTGTGTGGAGGTGATATTTGGACAACTGGGGGTATAACTAAGAGAGTGGCTAATGCATGTTTCTCTGTAAGAAAGCATACCTCTACCTATAATATATCAAAATCCTTCTCATCTAGGATAGAGATGGTGCATCTGTCTTTGTGAATTGGGTTGTAACCCATCTTTTAAACTTATCACACTATGTATAAAAGTCAGAACGTAGCTCAGATAGTATGACTCTCTATGCGGTCTCCTATCTGGCCTCTGCCTACTCAAATCTGGTCCTAACCCCTAATCTCATCTACTCTTAGAGGGTAGTTAACTAGGTCTCAACAACCCTCAACCGAGCATCTGTGGCTCTTTAACTATCTGTTAAGCTCTACAAAAATTCTCTATATATAGTAATCATACCTATAGCAGGAGATATAGTAGATATGAGGGTAGGCTATGAAGATACACCAATCGACTCTGAGAACGAAGCAGAGGATGATGAAGAAGTAGCTGGTGTCCCCTCGCCCTGCATACTCAAATATGGTGCCTTTTTCTACTTCCCTTTTCTCCATATTAATACCAACAACCATATCGCCTCCATGTGTATCACAAGATTCTATGGAGACTTCTGGGCCTTCATTCTGGGCCGTAGGTACTACAACTAGATCTATAGATATCCTAGGAAGGTCTAGGGTGCTAGACCCTTCATACTCTTTGTCTACATAGTAGTGGTAGAATGTACCCTCTTCTCTATGACCGGTATCTTTGGTACATCGACCTTATTACATAGTCTCTGAATTATTCAAGGGAATAACAAATTAGTCATCTCCCCAAATGCTCTGTCATGGATCTCATGCCAAATGATAGCTGTAAAATTAATAGAATACCTTGCCATCATACTAAAAACAAGGGTTTCTCCCTTCTAAGTTACCAAATTATCCAAAGCAGTAGGGAATAATCGATATCTGATCAGCAACCACCAAAACATAGCCTTAATAGTCAATAATCCCTTCTTGATCACACCATGACCCTTAATCCATGGGGTAGCATCACCCAAAGGTGAAATATAACTAGCTTTCCACCTAGCCATCTCTACGCTCTCTCATGTATACTCAGCCTTTTGCATAATATGTTGATTATGTGTGACTCCCAGTTTGTAGTCCTACTTAGTTGTAGATGCAACAGTAATGTAATCAAGGATAAAGATAACCTAAGAGATAGTCTCTGCTGACAAATCTACTTTGACTCCTCTCATAAGTGTATGATCAAGTAGCGGCTAGTCTATGTGCCTCATCGGTCCTGGTAATCTGTACATGGGAATCTCTATTGTATCTTTGTATGATGCGTAAAACTCACATATCATATCCAGGCTCTAAGAACTGAGTGGTCTAGTCATCCACTAATAATAATCGAATGTTACCCATAACTATGGTGCTCTGCTGATCCCAAATAGATCGATCAACGCTCTTCATAAATAATCCTCTTAGGCCTACCAATATTTGAGTGACGACTAACTATATCATACACCACCCACATATCCTCTACACACCATCCTAAAGGTGCCTCTGTGGAATGTATGGAGGTAGGACTCTACCCTTATTGTACTGATTCCTCAGGGGAAGCTTGTTCTATACCCTTCTAAGACTGAGATACATCTGACTACTGTTCATGTGTGGCAGTACTCTACTCAGACTGAGGTGTTGCTGATGACTCCTCCTACTTATTATCCTCAGATGAATCCTGAGACCTCTCCACAGACTGGGGTTATAAGATCTAATAAGCGAAGCAGACTCAGACTCTGTCTTATCTTCTTTTTCATCATCATTTGGGGAAAGAGTTTATGAGGGTGGCATCTGTGCTACTTCATCCGTCGCTGGGGTGAAATATCCTGGGAAGCCTAGCACATCTTCCCTCTAGTAACTCTATGGGTCACCCAACAACAGTGTCTCGACATTGCTGCATCGGGTACTCCTCCACTGAACTACTAGGCTCAATAGACTTTTCTCGTCTCCTTGAGGTATTGACCTTCTATTTTTTTCCATGTTTAGGTGACATATGAACTTGAACAACTAGATGTTAGTTTCCAACAAAAATGAGGAATAAAAAAGGTTGAAGAAAAACTCAAAATTTGAAAAATTCAAAATTTTTTCCAGAATTTTCACACCCCTATAACTTATTTGAAATCCCAACAAGTCAAATGTGCACACTCCGATCAAGAATCATGATTTTCAAAGAAAACTTACATTCTCAAATCGTGGTATTACTCTATTCCTTCAAGTTCAACCTTTGGTCAGGGCCTAACCTTATAATTTAATTTAAAACAAGGCCCTACATTATGATTTTAGGCTAATTCAAGGCTCATACATACAAGTATTATAGAATCTCTCTCTCTATATATATATATATCATGGGAATAAACGTATCAACTTGTCTAACCAACAAATTGATCAATACATAACCATTAGAAGCCGAAAAGTTACCTCTTTTATGATAAACCAGAAGTGAACAAAGAAGAACTTAAGAAAAATCAAAGTTGGAACTTGTTTTTAGTGTATTAGGACAAGTTGGTATCTTAAACAAGTGTTAATTTAGCCCTTACTTAAGTGTGGGGCTAGTTTATGTTTTAATGGGGAAGTTTTAATTCAAAAAGAAAAGTGAAGTTTTGAGGATTTTAATGAGTTGGAATAAGCTTAAGGATGTTTAAAAAAAGGATGGGGGGGGGGAGCATTTTAGGTCATATATAAGTGTTGGTAGGCCCAAAATTTTAAATAAAATTTGGCCCAACAACTGACCTAGCCATGGAAACCACTTGCACATGCATCTTACGGCTAGGCTTTAGGCGCAAGTGCCACCTGCTGCCAGCAAGTGCACGACCATAAATTTTGGCTCACTTTCCTGCAATCCAAACTTTGATTTTTGATATCCTTCCTACTACTAATGGTCCCAAATCACAAAGTTACAGTCGCAAAAGTATGAATAGGTTCCAAAGTCCACAACTTACCATTTTTCATCCATAAAAGTTTTACTTTTCAATTTATTATTCAACTTAACTGGTCCATATGGGACTTGTGATCATGATGGTTTAGTCTCACAGTCCCCTTTCTTGGAAATATATGAATGTTGCATTCTTACCATATTCCAGGCAAGTCCATAAGCTAAAACCTATAAAAAAACAATAAAAACGTGAATACTAAAATATTGGGTTGCCTCCTACTCAGTGCTTGATTTAACATCATGGTACGACGTGGATGTATTGGTTCCTCAAACTTCATCAATAAGCCCATGGTTTTCCTCTCATGTAGTGCTTGATTTAATGTCCCGGTACAATACGGGTATCATGATTACTCAGAATTTATCAAGATACTCATAAGAGTATCCTATAGGGTCATAAATACAATTGATCACCGACACTACCCTCATGTCGATAGACTGCTTCATCAATTTTTGGATGTCAAATGTGGCCTCCTTACCATTGACTCTGAATTTCTACTCCCCTTTCTCTATGTTAACCATCGGTTCTACCTGTGGCCATGAATGGTCTCCCCAATATGATGGGTATCTTGGTGTTAACCTCACATCCAGGATGAAAAAGTCAATCAAGAAGATGATGTTTTCCACTCTCAAAATCACATCAAATAAAATTCCAAAAAGTTTCTTCATCGTGCCATCTACTATCAATATCTATATTGAAGTCTGTTATGGAGGGTTCAAACCCAATTACTTGATTATGTCCAGCAACATCAAATTTATGATGGCTTCTCATATAAGGCTCTGATGAATTGGGATGACCCAATAGTGCATGGTCTAGTGAATGCTCTGGGGTCTCCCTTTTTCTGAGTCAAAGACCTTGTAGTGAATGTACTATAGTGGTAAAAGTCATCAACATCCTCAATCGTAGCTCTTTTATTTTTTGTGACCTATTACATCATAAACCTACTATATCTAGGCATCTGCTCCAATGCCTCGAGAAGAGGAATATTCAAGCTCAACTCCTTTAACATCTCATTGAATTGTTTGAATTTTCCTTCCTCTCTTTTCTTGTTCAGTCACTTAGGAAGAGGTGAATGCAGTCTCAGAATTTGTCTTATTTCTTTCTCAACAACTAGGCCCTAACAAATTTTCTTAGAAACTACATCATCACCACCTGTCATCCTATGGTTGGGCACTAGACTCAACTTCTTGTTAGACCTGAACTATGCTTCCTACATAGATTCTGATTGTAGTTGTCTGAAATAACAGATCTCATCCTAAAGCTAAAATATCCTTGATAGAGGAAAGAACTGATTCAACAATTTCTTTTGCAACTCATTCCATGTAGTGATAGAGCCTCTTGGCAGTTCCCCTAACCATAAAGTTGATTTTCTTATGAGTGAGAAGGGGAACAACCTCAGTCTAAGTTCTTCTTGATTCACTCCTGGATTTGTATATAAACTATAGATCCCGATAAAATTAACATGGTGCAAATTTGCAAGATCTGTAGGTAGACCTGCAAACACACCCTTCAGATTTAAGAGTTGGATCATTGCACTCGTTATGTCAAACTTAATGTCTTGGGGTAAAACAAGAGGAATAATGGCTTCAGTCTCTTCCGACTCAATGTATCCTAGTTCTTATTCATCATCTATATATGGGTACATATACTGACATGTTAGGATCACTTGAACACCAACATCTCTAGCTCTGTTCTTATTTTCACCGAGTGCTATTTGGCAGCCTACTGCTTGTCTGTTTTCAACAAGCTCTACCTTCTGAGCTGCCCATTGAGTTTCTTCCATTGCCCTTCTCTCATTTTCAACTTGAGATAAAAGATGACCAGTATTTTGATCAACAATATCCTCTACTCTTTTGAGAGGAAGGGGAGGTACAACATCACGAACCCCTTAAGGATTATCATCTCTTTTCTGCTCTTCCATCTTACAAGGTATTTGTAGGATCCTTTCTGGATTTGGATTTACTGGGAGTAAGGGATTACCTCTACTCCTTATGTTAGGCATACACTGCTGTATGCCTAACTAAGAACAAAAACAAAAAGAAAAACCCATAAACTAAAACAACTTCAAATCAAAAATCAATACCATAGTTCCTCGACAATGGCGACAAATTTGGTGAGGTACACCTCCTCCCAGAAGATAATACAATCGCTGCCAAATATAGTAACCCAACAAAGACTAGGGTCAAGACCCTAGGGGCTACGTGGAATTATGGCACTCAGCTGTTATAATCAATGGGAGGAACTAGAAAAGTAAATGGTGGCTTTTAATTAACAATGTTGAACTAGTAGCAAATATCAACTTTGTTTGCAATCAGTCATAACTGAACACTAGTATTGTGTTCCCCATGGCTTCTCAACTTCATAGTATTATCGTGCTTTGTTGAATCAACCCAATACCTTGCATGTAGAATTAATAAGTTATGTACCTTCTACAGTCTTTTAGATGAGTAGAAGTATTTCACTCTTTACCTTTTGGATCTCAGGATATATGTTAGGAAGCTTAATGCTTAGACCGTTCTTTGCATATTCACACTTCATTCAATTGCAGCTTTGGTAAGTCCTCATCAGCCGAGGACTAGTTATCTTATCAGTTATTCGTATCAATACTTTGGTTTATTTTAGTTAGTTAGAGTTAGTTGGGGACCTATCCCAACAACTCGTCAGGTTTAGAGGCTTTTAGATAGCCAGAAAGTTAGACATGTCTCCTTTAAATTTTATGGAGTATTTTCAGAAAATATTTACCGTGATCTTGTGATTATTCTTTTTAGTTTACTTTAGTTAGCTTCCACCTGGTATTTTCTTTCATTCCCTCATTATTTTATTATATGCCAGGCCATGGGTTAGCTTTGGGTCACTTGCGACCCTAAGCACCATGCTACAACTAAGGTGTAGTCTCGAGTCGTGACACCAAACCTCATCGTCTCAAGGCACAAAGTCAACGATCCGTATAGAACTTAGACCTACTTTGAGTCGTCCAATGTCTATCCTGAATGACCCAAACTCTATCCAAGGACTAGTGAAGCAAGACTTTACCTCGCGGTCTAACCTCAAAAACCTTAAGCTAACCAACTGGAGAATGAAAAAGCCTACCATAAAAATTTTCAAAGGGATCCAACTCTATACTAGAATGGTAGCTATTATTAGATGCAAACTCCGCCACAGCTAAATGCTGCTCCCACTGACCTCCAAAGTCTATAACACAAGTGGGGAGCATATCCTGCAAAACTTGAATAGTCCACTAAGACTGATCGTCGGTGTGGGGGTACAACATAGTTCTATGATCAACTCGGGAACCCAACTCCACCTAAAAATCCATCCAAAAGTGAGATGTGAACACTGAATCTCTTTCTCAGATGATAGACACTAGCACACCATGAAGATGAACTATCTCAAAGATATAGATAAGGGACTACCTCTCAGCACTGAAGTAAACCTGAATAAGTATGAAATGAGCAGATTTGTTAAATCAGTTCACGATGACCAAGAATTATAAAAACCATGAGAAATTCAAGGCAATACCATCATGAAGTTCATAGTGATCCATTCCCATTTTCACTCGAGAAAGGGTAACCTTTGAAGCAAATTACTAGGGCCATAAATTCTCTACCATCACCTATTGGCAACATAGGAAATGCGGTACAAAATCCACTACATCCTCCTCATACCATCCCACCAGTAGTGGTACCTTAGATCATGATACATCTTAGTCACTCCAGGATGGATGGAATACCCAGAACAATGAGCCTCCTCGAAAATCAATCTTACCGAATCACCTATTCCTATAAAACATACTCGGCCTCCAATCATCAAAACCCCAATTGAATAAAGCGAGGCTTCCTTTGCCTCATGACTCAACACCTTATACTGAATTATTCTCAACCCAACATCATCCAACAGATGAGCCTGAATCTGGTTTATCAAAGAAGAACTAGCCTCCAAAAATACCAAAAAAACCCAGGTGTAAAAATATCAAGCCTAACTATTTGGTTAGCCAAAGACCTAACCTCTAATGCCAAAGGTCTCTCCTTGGTCCAAAGATGCACAAGATGCCCATGCTAATAGACTTCTAGCTCAAGACATCCACAACCATATTAGCCTTACCGGATGATAGAGGATAGTAAGGTCATATTCTATAAGTAACTTAAGCCAATGATGTTGGCTCATATATGCTCTCGTTGGGTGAAGAAACATTGAAGATTTTAGTGATCTGAGAAGAACTCACAATAGAATCCATACAACTAGTGACTCCACATCTTCAAATAAAAAATAATCATGCACAACTCCAAATTGTTGGTAGGGTAATTCTTTTCATAAGGCTTCAACTAACAAGAAGAATATGAAATTACCTTACCCTCCAACATCAGCATAACACCTAACCCAACACCAGAAGTAGTACAAAAGACGTTAAAACCTATACCCTCCTAGGGAAAAGTTAATGTAAGTGTTGAGGTCACCAAATACTTGAGATTTTGAAAGCTCGCCTCACAATCATGGAACCATTGAAAGGAAATTTTCTTCAAAGTCAACTTGGTAAATCGATATGCAATAGATGATAAACCCTCAACAAAGTTCTGATAGTAAGATGCTAAACCAGTAAAACTCTAAATCTCAATAGGCGAACTAGGCCAAGCATAATCACAAACTGGTGTAATATTGGCTGGATCAGCCATAAGACCATCCTTAGTCACCACAAGACCCATGAAAGATACAGAATCTAGCCAAAACTCACACTTGGAGAAATTAGCATATAGCTTCTCCTTCCCCAATCTCTGAAGCATAATCTGCAAATGCTCCCCATGATCGATCTCACTCTTGGAATAAACCAAGATATCATCTATAAATTTATTAAGAAAAGAGTTAAGATACAGTTGAAATACCTAGTTCATCAACTCCATGAATATGGAAAAGGCTTTGGTCAGCCCAAAGGAGATGCCTAAGAACTTATAATGATCGTACTGAGTTTGACAAACTGCCTTTAGAATATCCAAAGTTCTAATACTCAATTGGTGATACCCAAACCACAAATTAACCTTCAAAAAAACCGACGTACATTTACGTTGATCAAACAAATTATCAATATGAGAAAGAGGATAATTATTCTTAACTATCACTTTGTTTAACTACCGATAATTAATACACATATGCATAGACTCGTTTATTTACTTTACAAACAAGAGAGGTGCACCCCAAGGTGATATAATAGGTTAGATAAATCCTTTATCCAATAACTACTAGAGCCATCCTATATGGAGGAATAGGGATAGGCTTGGTGCCCGTCTCAACATCACTGTCAAAGT
The DNA here is from genome assembly GCA_030864225.1 of Capsicum baccatum var. pendulum. Classification (NCBI taxonomy): domain Eukaryota; kingdom Viridiplantae; phylum Streptophyta; class Magnoliopsida; order Solanales; family Solanaceae; genus Capsicum; species Capsicum baccatum. The sequence continues at coordinate 89,149,820 of CM061560.1, read as the reverse complement.
AAACATCATGATCTAGAGCATGCCTAGAGAATCTATAGGGAAAATATCTATGAACTAACGGACAATAAAAATAGAATCTAATGAAGGCAGTGAATCAATACTAGTATCACAAAAATACACCAAATAAGGAAAACACCCTCTCTAGACCAAACGACGAGCACGAAGAAAGGATATAACACTCTTCGGACTCGAATGAAGTGAACCATTCCAAGCTATCCTTGGTACACTCGATGAAGATAAATTCAGTATTAGAATAAAAATCTATGATAGCATGATAATGAGCTAACAAATCCATGCCAAAGATGGCGTCAAAATTTACCATGTCTAGGATAATCAGATCTACCCAAGTCTCACGGCCTGCAAAAGTCACAACATAGGATTGGTGCACTCGATCCAATACTAAGGAGTCCTCTATAGAGGTATATACATGGATAGGCATGGTATAAGGATCACTAGAAAAATCAAAGTCCATACCATACTTCAATATCGTCACAGATTGAGAAACAACACTTAGAATCTATGAAGTACCATGATAAGATGTCGGTACCACTGGAGGATCCATACTCAAAATTGGAGGAACACTAGGCACACTCAGGAACAAGTGGAGGTACAATATTGAAAGCTGGAGGAACACTTGGTGCACTCAAAGGAATACCTTCCAAAGGAGTTAGCAAGAAAGTTAAAGACCCCTTCAAGATCGGGGTAAAAGAACTTTACGTCACGGTGGTTACTCCACTAGACTAGGGGTCACGCCTCTCCTCTATTCCGAAGCATCACTGGAAATTGCATTTGACGTCTACACTTTGCCTTGTGCATTTGTCTTACATCCCAAGCATTTTAGTGTTGTTTCCACTTGATTTCAAGCTTGTATATCCTCTATATATCATTAAAATCAACTCACCAAACACCCTATAACATGGAACACCACAAATCAGAGCTCAAAACAACATAATATCAAGAATGATAAATTAGAAACTCAAGCTAAGAATTAGTGTCGTCCTATTAGTCTTTAGCTTAGTATTTTGACTTTTGGCTTATTTCAATTGCACTTTGAACACTATAAACAAGTTTTTCCATGAATAATTACACAATAATAACCTTAGTAAATCAGTAAACACATTAGAATCCATTGTGATCAACTAGAACAACACCTAGCTCAAGCTAGTAACACTAGTTTTCTCGTTTGAACTCTAAGTAACAAAATTAAGTACAAACTTATTTGAAAGACATCATGAACATTGTATTCACATACTTAAACACTTGGATGCTCAATTATATCATTGTTAGCACCTAAAGCACATAAGTTGTCATCAAAACAAGGCTCAATAACCTAGGATAACACACTCAGGCGCACAAAACCATCTTAGATCACCGACCTCTACCTCAAGCCTATCCACGACCTATGACTCGCCTCCTAGGCTGGGCTCTCTCCTTAGGTAATAGCTTCACATCTCTAGCCTAACAAGATCTAATCCTTACCACCTGCTCGGAAAATAGTGAAACTCAATTTAGAATACAAGGTATGGAAAAACCCACATGAAAAGGAATTAAAAAAGAAAGTTGTCTAAAGATATATTATAGCCTCTCAAAGATAGATATGAATGTCTATGTACCAATCTATGAGACGCTAAGGGACAACCTGTTCTTACACTGATATGACTAATGAACCTAACTGCTCTGATATCAATTTGATATAACCCAAAAACAAAGATTTATGAGGGCATTTGTCATGACAAGCCTTGACAAGTAAGCTAATCATCCAAACTAGTATGGAATTGGAAACAACACCAAAAGGCCAAGGTAAGATTTCTAGAATAGTCAAACCCTACATATTTACAATAATAACAAAAACATACATAGCAACGATATGATAAATCAAAATATACAACTGATAATCTAAGAAGGAACATAAATTTGTCACTAAATACAAAACAAGACCTAAACTAGCTAAGAAGGGGCATGAGATCAATGCTGAAAGCATAGATCGACAACTACCTCAAAAATACTCTAACCACTTCCCGAGATCAACTATTACATGACATATTCATACATGGATCTACACCAAAAGGGCAGAAAAGTGATGATTATGATCCACTTTTACTCAGTATGTATCATAGAACGACTGTGCAAAGTAGAAAATAAAGTATATTAATACACACTATAAGCACGTCACTTGTAATTAGAAAATGTCTCAAATGGTAGCCTACACCATAAACACTAGTACTTCAAAAATCATACATATATATCAATTACAAGTATGAAAATGAAACACAGAATAGATAGATAGACACCCATCAATCACTAAATATAATCGTAGAAGATGGTTAATTTGAGATTCAATAAGAATGAAAATGATGATGATATGATATGTCCGAGATTGCCACACAAGCTCCATATACACCTATCAAGCTCTTCTATCGAGGTAGGGACTATGGGGGGTTACACAAACTATAGACAATCCAATAAAAAATACCAATACTAATCCAATATCCATAACTACTCTCGAACTGATGATCTTAGGCATCGAGTTTTTAAGGATATCACATTTCTATCAAAAATTCATTATTTTCATAGTGGTACCAATGCCTCATGAATGTATATATGATATGAGGATGTAATTCTTACAACCAAATTAGAATGAGAATTTCAAAATCCAACAAATACATAACCATGTAATCCAAAAATCCACTCAATAAGCCAACCAGCCATGATCCAATATAGTTCATGTACTAGTAGAGTAAGATGTGCACTAATATCTTATTGATACCACATGATTCCTAATTTAGACAATTTCCACCATGAATTAAATGACCAAACATATAAATACTAGGCGAATAAAATAATATGATACCTCCCACGGTCACACATAGTAAAGAATATCTCAAACCACCAATAACAACATCATAGGCCCCAATACAAGCATAGAACAGTAATAACACTTTTTTATGATTAACACTCATATCCATTACATGCTTTTATATTAGTATTAACAACCCAACTCAGTTTGAAGAAAGTTAAGTCATAACCTACATTGAATGAAGAAAACCCAATCCAAAAGCCTCCAATCACCAAATTTTACCTTGACAAACAACCTCAAAATCAACTAAAATATACAAACATAGAATATATGCATCAAAAGAAAATCAATGATATCCATATTACCTATTTTTGAGTTGGTGTCAAAATAGACCCCCGAAATGGGTTTTCAAGAAATAAGGTTAAACCAGAATTTAAGTTCATAAATATATTACCCATGATTAAAGAAAACCATTGAAGAAAACCCAAGTGAAAATGTGTTGAAATTGGGATTTAAATTGAATAAATACTAATTTAGGCCTTTCGATCCAAAATCCCCAAATTCAACTTTTGAAATTGTGTTTTAACTAGCTTTAGACGACAAGAATCAAAGAAAAATAATTGAAATAGGGATTTGGAGGTTACCAAGCCTGAAAATGAAAGAAATCACCCAAAAACTCTAAAACCCAAAGCTTTAAGTCTCAAAATTGTGGAAAAATAAGAATGTTTCTATCTATGCACAATATAAGCGGTGATCGCTAAAGTGGTCGCTTTAGCGGTCACTACTAAAGTGGTCAAGTACTACTTTAGTGGTATCCGTACTTGTAATCCAATTTTCTAAAGTAAAAAAGTACCCTAAAGCACCCCTTGCCAGCTAGGCTGGCTCGCTAAAGCAGACCAAGTGGTGCTTCAGCCCCCACTGCTAAAGTGGCCAAAATGGCACTTTAGTGGTTGCACTAGCTGTGAGGTGAGTCAGCTGAGCTTGTAAAATTTTTAAGTCTCCACGAACTCATCGAGATTCATCCAAAATCCTAAGAATGCAAACAAACTATGCTACCCTACCAAAATTGATGCTCCAGACTCAACAGTGATATTAGATTTTTGGAAAGAGACTAAAAAAAAGGGCAGCCTAATGCATTAAAGTTCTCTCTATGCAGGGTCTAGGGAATGCTCTACCATAGAGGTGTAATGTATGAAAGCTTACCTTGCATTACGGCCAGAGGATGTTTCTAGGGTACACCCTTTACCTTCTCCTCACACGGTAGCAACTTTACCAGTTACTCCAAGTCCCACCTTCTTTTAAAAGTGATTGTTTTAACACCCCATGAACTAATTTTAAAACTTTTTGAACAAAGGGTCAAAATGAGATTCCAAAGTCATAAAATAACTCACATTAGGTTTCCAACCCAAAATTGATGTTTTGGATTTGCTAGCATAGTCTGTTTTTCCATTTGATACTCAGACCAATATATGTTTACCGAAGTCAACTACAAATCCTTTTAACCCCCAAAAATCACAAACTTGCACAAAACACACCATAGTGCATTGGGAATTATGCTAATCATCCTCAACCCTTAGAATCACCATAAAGCAACCACAGAGAGGGGTAAACAAGTCATATCAAATAGAAATGAGTAATTCACAAAACATTAATTCATTACATCATCCACCATTAAGAATATAATTTGTCCTCAAACTATTAGTAAGGGAAGTACCTGAATCAACATAAAGATGGGGATAACTACCACATATATTTGACATGATCTCCCAAGTAGCCTCATCTACATGACAATGTCTGCACTAGACCTTAGCTACCAGAATATCTAGAGAATGCAACCAGCTCACATCCCTAGCTAGAATGGAGATAGGCTCTTCAGCAAAGGACAACCTCTTATCTAACTATACTAAATCCCAACAAATGACACGAGACTTATTCAGAATATATTCCAGAAACATAGAAACATAAAAACTTGATGAATGACTAATAAATCTGGGGGCAATACTAACTCATAAGCCATAGCCTCAAATGTCTAAAAGATCTCAAATGGTCCAATATACCTATGTCTAATCTTACCCCTCTTCCCAAACGTCATTGCAACCTTCATGGGTGAAGTGTATGATCTATATAACATTTTTGACTACTCTGAGCCACTTAAAGATATCCTGAATAATCCAAACCCTACCAAGGACTCATGAATCAAGTTCATACCTCAAGTTTTAATATTAGAAACCTAAAACCAACCAACTATAGAGATATGCCACCTATAATATAAAGCCTTGAAAGGAGCTATCTCACTACTAAAATGGTAGGTATTATTTGACGCAAACTTTGCCAAAGCTAAATGCTACTCCAACTGACCTCCCAAGACCATAACAAAAGCATAGAGCATATCCTCAAAAACCTGCATAGTCTACTCTAACTAACCATCGGTATAGGGGTAAAAAAGGTGCTAAGATAAACCCAGGTACGCAAATACTCTTGAAAATCTTTCCAAAAGTGAGATGTGAACATGAACCTCTATCTAAGATGATAGACACTATCACACCATAAAGAATGAACTATCTCATGAATATAGATATGGTCCAACATCTCAAAACTGAAAAAACCCTGAATAGGAATAAAATGAGCAAATTTGGCCAATCAATCCACAATGATATAAGAATTATCAGAACCACAAGAAGCATGAGGAACCCAATCATGAAGTCTATAGTGATTTATTGCCTTTTTAACTCGAGAATGGGTAACCTCTAAAGTAAATTACTAGTCCTCAAATCCTCGGCCCTAACCTGCTGGAAACATAAGAAATAAGTTACAAATTCTACTACATCCTTCCTCATACCACCCCACTAGTAGTACTACCTTAAATCATGATACATCTAGTCACTCTCGAATGGAATTTCTAGAATAATAAGCCTTCTAAAAAATCAATCTGGCTTGATCACCTACTCTCGACACATAGACTCAACCTCCAACCCTTAAAATACCATCTGAATCAAGTGAGGATTCCTTATCTTTACCACTTAACACTTTATATAAAATAACTCTCAACCCAACCTCATCAAATTGATTAGCCCAAATCTGCTCCATAAAAAAAAACCTAGCCTCAATGAGTTCCATTATACTAAACTAGACATAAACTAAATAAGAAAGGGTAAGAGATCAAATATAGAAGCATAGATCAACCACTACCTCCAAATCACTCCAAGCACCACTCAATATTAGCTACTATATGGCATTATCATACCTTGATCTGCACTGAAAGGGCCTAGTAGGGATAAGTATACTCAATCGATGTCATAGGTTGACTAAGCAAAGTAGAAAATAAAGTATATAAATACACACTATAGACATGTCACTTACAATCAGAAAATGTCCCAAATGGTAGACAATACCATATCCACTAGCAGTTCTAAAATAATACATAAAATCATGGAAGATGCATATTTGTATGAGATCAATGATAATGGTAATGATGATGATGTGATAATGTCGAGGTTGTTGCACAACCTTTGTACACACCTACTGAGCATTGCTCCAAAAGTAGGTCCCATAGGGTGTTCTGCAACCTATATACAATCCAATAACCAATATTAATACCAATCAAATATCTATAAATCCTCTTTGATACATGATCTTAGGTAGAGCATTTTTAAAGATATCATATTTTTGTCAAAAAACCAATATTTTTTCATAGTGGTACCAATGCCTTGTGAATGTACATATGATATGAGTATGTAATGCTCACAATTAAAATAGAATGATAATTTTAAAATCTAACCAATACATAATCATTTTAGCTAGAAATCTATTCAATAAACCAACCATGTATGATCCAAAATAGTCCATGTACCAACAAAGTAACATATGCACTAGTATATCATTGATACCACATAAATCCTAACTTAGGCAATTTTCACCACTAAGTAGACTATCAAATATCTAAAAATCTGGCCAACAACATTATATAAGACCTCACATGGTCATATAGAGCAAATAATATCTCAAACCACCACCACTAATATCATAGGCCACATAGGAACATAATAGTAATAAGACCATTTTTATGATTAATACCCGTACCCATAATATACTTTTATATAAGTATTAACTACCCAATCATGTTTGAAGAATGTTAAGCCATAACCTACCTCAAACGAAGTAAACTTAGTCATATAGCCTTCAATTACAAAGCCTTCCCCTCACGAATGGCCTCAAAATCAACTAAACATACAAATATTCAATCTATGTATAAAAAAAAACAAACAATACCAATATTTTCTATTTTAAGTTAGGGTCAAAACGGACCCCCAAAATGGATTTTTGAAAAAGAAGGGCAATATATGAATTTTAGTTTATAAAAATATTACCTATGATTAAAGGAAACCATAGAAGAATACCCATGTTAAAACTAGTTGAAATAAGGGTTTAAATCTGTGAAATACTAATTTAGGCCTCTCATGCCAAAATCCGCAAATTCCACTCTTGAAATCGTGTTTTAACAAGCTTTAGGTGATAAGAATGAATTAAAATTAATTGAAATATATATTTGGAGCTTACCTAAGCCTGAAAATAGAAGTAGTCGCCCAAAAACTCTAAAACCCAAAGCTCTAAGTCTCCAAAATGGTGGAAGAATGATATAATTTCTATTTATGCATAGTACAAGTGGTGACCACTAAAGCAGTCAAATGGATGCTTTAGCGGTCAAGTATTGCTTAACCGATATCCGCGAGTGCAGGTCCGTATGCCAAAGTGGACAAGGCCTACTAAAGTGCCCCTTGCCAGCTGGATCGAGTTGCTAAATTATCCCAGGTGGCACTTTAGTACCTACCATTAAAGGGATCAAAATGGCACTTTAGAAGTGACCGTAGCTGGGTGGGGCATCAACTGAAATTGGAAAATTTTGAAGCCTCCGTGGACCCCTCAAGATTCATCCAAAATCTTGAAAATGTAAACGAACTGTGCTAACCAAATAAATTTGATACTCCAAACTCAAAAATGATATCCGATTTTCAAAAAAAGATTATTTTTACAAAATTGACTCTCGAAACCTTATCTTACATCTTCTTGAACTAAGGGTTGATAACGCTCAACTTACATGTCAATTTAAGTACAAAATAGTCATTGTCAATATATTACCCAACTAAGAGTCGGGGTCGAATCCATTAGAAACAATGTGAGGAAGATTTAGTAAATTCAAAATAAAAGTTTCTTGGGTCTAATGTATGGTACAAAATGTTTTTTTTTAATCTCGTTGAATATAAAGGCAATTCTTGGGCTTCTAATGGACTAATTTAATGCTAAAAGAAATTAGAGGGTGATCAATTTGGAATGGATCTTGGGGTTATGCTTTTCTATGGGCAATTTTGTATGTTTGGATATATGAAAATAACATCTAAATCAAGTTGGTGCATGAGTGGGAAGGCTAGGTTAGATGTTTTCGACATTATCTTTTCAACAAAACATCAAAAATGTCATCCATGGATTCTTTCGAATACCTCAAGGGTGTTACCAACTAAATCCATCCAAAACCTCAATTTAACATCCTTATTTCTAGGATGACGTTCAAGAGATAGAAATTCCATATTTTATCCTAATTTCTAAGACAACAAAATAGGAATAACTACTATCTATGTAATTGTTCACAAATGCTTATGTCACCTACATCCCTCTTTCAAGGATGATGTAGAATCTAGACTACCCATATCCCTCTTTCAAGGATGATGTGGGAATTTTGGGGAAAAATTAAAGTTCTTACCAATAATTCCCGTTTTGCATTCAAAAATATGTGAAAACCATCAACATTAACCACAAATTGGATCTAACAATCAATATCCACATACTTGTACCCTACTCAAACATAACCCCAAGAGGTAGATCTAGAAAATCATAAAGATAATTAGAATAAATACACTAAGATTTCCATCAAAGTTATTCATCAAAAATAAAAAGAGGGGAAACCACACTTTAAAATCAGTTGAATCTTCAATGGGTGATGCTAAAACTACAGTTTGGAGTTCCTCTTATTAATTCTTGCTTTAAATTAGTGTAAATTTAAGCTCCAAGCTCCAAGAAAAATAAAAATCTTAAACTAAAGATAGGATAATATGTAAGATAAAAGATAGGATAAAAATGAGCTAAAAATCCCTATTTAAGTCCCAATTCCACATTTGCCAAATATTACAAAAAATTTCTTTAAACTTTTTCACTCTACCGCAATCGCTATCCCTTGACTGTGATCGCGGTACCACTATTATAGTAGTCATATCGCGATTTTCCTTTGGTTGACATGCTGACTGAACTCGATCGCGACCCTTACTATGCGATCGCAGTAACTAAGGGTCGACTCCTGGGCTAGCAATTTTAGCTTTTGTTCTTTTTGCTTACATTTCTACTCTTACAACTTCTCCTTAGCTTATTTTTTATCAAGTTTAATTGTCCATCTTCTCGTTGAAACACAAATGAGAATTAAGTAAGAAAGTAACAACAAATCAAAGAAAAAGTATTGTAATTTAGGCTTATTAAATGCTAGTAAGTTGTCAAATTAACGACTTATCAACACCCCCAAACTTAAACTATTGGTTGTCTTCAAGCAACCAAGAATAATTTCACAAGATAGGGTATTCAACTCAACTCCAGCAAAAAGATAACTATACTAGAAGAATAAGCTAACAAAGCTTTACAAAGACTTTTCAAATTCAAATCCACCCAAAAGATAACTATACCATAGGAATAAGCTAACAAAGCTCTACAAAGACTTTTCAAATATGTCATGGCAACAAGTAAACCAAAATTTTTTAATAAGAAAATATTACAAAGCAAGGATGAAATTGTGTCAAATGAATCTTCCAAATCAACAAAGCACCTTAAGAGGTAACACAAAATCTTTAAAAAATTCCTCAATCTTAACAATAAAACTAACTTCATCCATTTACCTAAATCGAGAGTAAGACTTCACCCTTTTTCGCAAAGTATTAATGCCGCTCATAAGAAAGAGTTAGCTACACACATACAAAATACATTGAATTTTCTAAAGAAGCTCAAATAATGAAAGAATTTACACTCACTCTCGCAAAGAAATTCTAGTACAATGAGTAGAACCGTAGACTTGCCCTTTATGTTTTTTGCCACTAATGTAGAGTTACTTAGTTTGGAATCACCAAGGTATTGTGGGACAAGATGAAGGTTTAAGGTGTGTGAAGGAATATATATAGATAAAGTAACTAAAATACCTTTTTAAATGCAATTACTCAATCCTTTCTACCCCTAAAATTTTCAAACTCTCCACCTTATTCTCCTTTAATTCATTTCAATAATTTCCTACCCCCTTTTTTAGCATTTACCAAACAATTCAATGCCATCATTTTATTTCTTGATTTCTTTGACTTTTTCAAGAGACTTTATAATTTTAAGCCATTCTTAACCCTTCATTCATCCAATTTCACTTCATGTTCTATGGGCTAGGCTATTCAACTTTATTATTAAGAACATCTCTTGTATTTTAAGAACATGAGTTAACAACCTTACATACACCTTTATTGGCTCATATTAGCACATCACATTCATCCCCCCAAACTTGGAGTTTGAAACATCCTCGCATTATCTTCCCAACTACCCCCCCCCCCCCAAACTTAGGTTTTCGCCTATATTTTATTTCTTAGAATCATGCAATGCATTAAAGGAGGTTAAGTACCGAAAGGAAGATTTTAAAAAGGGATTAAGTGTTTTAGCAAGTTTATCATTAGACAAAGAAAGAAAAATAGGTAAAAAGTCTCAAAGGGGTTAACTAGGGAAAAATGTTAAGGTGGGAATTTGGCTATGTGACGGGTAAAAAATGGCATCGGTCATTCTCCAAATGAAGCTTGTCTAAGATTTCACTTTGAACACACTTGAGGCAAGTTATAGACTACACATATGTACAAGAATTATACAAAAATCTCATCACACATGGCATCGTAATCACAGAGCAAAAATTTAATCTCCCAACCGATTTGAACTTAATAAGTTACTCCGAGTCATGACTCATCCTTGTAAATAGAAAGCCAAAAATTGAATTTGATCACTCAAAATAAATCTCAAAATTCTTGATCTCTTTTTTTTTCAAAAAGAAAACTAGCATTTCATTTTTTGCCAATGATATTTTGAAAGAATTTTTCTGATGTTGCCTCTTTCTAAACAATTAAGAAAAACTTGGGTGAATGCAAGGCAACATTATCATAACACTTCATGGGATTCTTTTCTTACAACTTCACACATCATCTATTTAGTTCACAAAACACTCATTGTTCCAATGGAAATACAACTAGCCCTTTTGCCTTAAGAATGGTGTTACCCAATCTATCATAGGAAAAGGCAAGCATTCATATTCCTCGGGTTACTTAGACGTCACCCGGAGATGCTATGATAATCACGCTAGTTGATAACAACCTGGACACAAAATTCATCCACAATTTCAACCAAAATCCACCGGTTATACCACTTTTAAGATCAATTGTACTCAAAGCTATCCTCCGGAAATGATCACACAATGCCCCACGAAAGTTTACATCAACCTTTACAAGCATATAAGACATTTATTTCTTATTGACATTTTAAAAAACATGTCGTGCGCATTCATTACCAAACATTTCACTTGTAATCATACTAATCCAATTAAATCACCCACCACTCAATTAAGTAAAAAAACCTCAAATGGGTGTTTCATCAAACACATGGTGTGCACTAGTGTATGTGAGCAAGAATTTTGCAATTTAGTATTTGAGACAAGGGACACATTGTAAAATCTTCATCCCACCAACCGTATTCTATCAAATTAATCTCAAATGAACTAAATTCAAACCAAAAGGAATGATGGGATATGATCATCATTCGTATTTTAAAGAACATACCTTGTAAGCTTACTAAAGAGAGGAATATGATGAAAAGAAAGTCCAATATACTTATTCGGGATTTCATTCTTGAGGTACCCATTTCAACTTATGCTATCACCTATAAACACCCAAAAATAAGCGAAAAAATAAATTTAAAATATTAGAAAACATTAAGGAAAATTCCTTGGGTTTCCTTCCAAGAAACGCCTTAGTTAAAGTAGTGGCACGATATCTTTTGCCTATCAAATTTGTGTCTCCATTTGGAAGACTTGAAACAGTGGCCCAACTTTAGATTAATACATCATTGAGGAATTTTAGGCAAAGGTGATGGCACAATGAAATAGTTTCTATCTTTCCACTTTGAAGATTTAAACCTTTTACCCATCTTTACATGAAACTTTCAAATATGCTAGTTAGATATTGGTGAGAGCATAAAATTCATTTGTCACACACTGTACTTTGCATTTATTAGCCTTCAATTCAGGGGATTCATTTTGTCCTTTTGGAATGAAAAACTTAAAAATGTGGGGATTTTCCTCATCTCCAAAATTCATCATTTGCAGGGTGGTTCGACTTTAATCCCATCCACCAAGCATAATGTTTAAAAGTGGTTCGAGTGAGATCTCCTCCCTAATTTCAGAGTTGCATCCATTTTGATATTCACATCCCAAAATGGACTAGAGACTTCACAAAGGATTTGATTGGCTTTTTCTTTTGGCTCTGGTACTATTTCCTCAATCTTCGCATCATTTCTCATGTTAGGTTTGGTTGGTTGAAAAATCACCATGGATTTATCAACATTGAGCTCATTCAAAAAATTGGGCAAACCCATGGTATTTAAGAAATTATCCTCCATACCCACTTCTTCTATCCTTGTAATTTTCTCTTTACATATCCCCATGTCTTGATGCATTAGGTATATATTATACCCCATTGTTTCCATCCGGTCCAAGATAGGTTGAAGCATTGCTTCAATACTATTTTATCCAACATGTTGTTATTCTTTTTCCTCCTTATAGAACCTATCAAAATCAGAAAAATAACTTGTATTTGGGTTAGTATAACAAGGGAGAGGGGCATTTAGATAATCGCTCTAATGACCATATCGTCCACCACAAAAGGAACATTCATACTCCCAAGAGGATCGAGATGGTGCACACATAGGGGAGTATATCTATAATTTTTCCAAAAATGGGGCCTGCCACAATATGAACATGGATTATCAAGATATGATTTCCAACTACCAAAATCATATTCATTCTAATATGCCATAGTAACAAATAAACAAAACTAAAAATCTACCTAAAACAAGAAATAATAGAAAATACCAAACAAATATTTACAAGTTTGAACCAAAGCAAGTAAGATAAAATTCCAAACTAACTCAATTTGCCAAACTGTTCCCCAACAACAATGCCATTTTTGGTAACGCTCAACTTACACATCAATTTAAGTACAAGGCAGTCATTGTCAATATATTTACCCAACTAAGAGTCAGGGTCAAATCTAAGAGGAAAAATATGAGTGACGATTAAGTAATTCGAAATAAAATTTTCTTGGTTCAAACCTATGGTACAAAATGGTTTGGGGTTTTTTCAATCTTCTCGAATGTAAAGAAAATTATTTGGTTTCTAAGGGAAAAATTTAAGGCTAAAATCAATTAGAGGGTGATTAATTTGGAATGGATTTTGGGGTTATTCTTTTCTAGGGGCAATTTTGTATGTGCAGATAAATGAAAATAACATACAATTCAAGTTAATGCATGAGTGGGTAGGCTAGGTTAGTGATTTACAATATTAACTTTTCAATAAAACATCAAAAATATCACACATGGATCCTTTCGAATACCTCATGGGTGTTGCCAACTAAAGCCACCCCAAACATCAATTTAACATCTCTATTTCTAGGATGATGTTCAAGAGATGGAAATTTCAAATTTTATCCTTATTTATAAGACAACAAAATGGGAATAACTACTATCTACGTTATTGTTCACAAATGTTTATGTCACCTACATCGCTCTTTTAAGAATGATGTAGGATATATACTACCCACATCCCTCTTTCAAGGATGATATGGGAATTTTAGGGGAAAATTGAACTTCTTACCAATAATTCCCATTTTTCATTCAAACATTTGTGAAACCCATCAACATTAACAATATATTGAAGCTAACAATCAATATCTACATACTTGCACCCTACTCAAACATAACCCCAAGAGGTAGATCTAACAAATCATAAAGATAATAAAAAAAATATACCAAGATTTTCATCAAAGTTATTCATAAAAAATAAAGAGAGGGCAAACCGTATTTTAAAATTCAATGAATCTTAAATGGGTGGTACCAATTCTACACTTTCGAGTTCCTCTCATTAATTCTTGCTTTAAATTAGTGTAAGTTTAAGCTCCAAGTTCCAATAAAAGCAAAAACCCTAAACTAAGGATAGGATAATACATAAGATAAAAGATATGTTGAAAAATAAGCTAAAAACCCCTATTTAAGCCCCAATTCCACATTTGTCGAATATTAAAAAAATACCCTTCAAACTTTTTTGCTTTACCTCAATCACCATCCCTTGACTGCGATCGTGGTACCGCTATCACGGTAGTCATATCATGATCTCCCTTTGGTTAACTGGTTGACTGAGCATGATCGCGACCCTTAGTCTACGATCGCAGTAACTGAAGGTTGACTCCTAGGCCTACAATTTATACAATTTCACCTTTTGTTCTTTTTGCTTATATTTCTTCTCTTTCTCCTTCTCCTTAGCTAATTTTTATAAAATTTCCTTGCTCATCTTCTCATTGCAATTTTTGCCTATACAAATGATCTATAAGTAAGAAAGTAACAACAAATCAATGAAAAAACATGATAATTTTGGCTTAAAAATGCTAGTAAGTTATCAGATTTATGACTTATCAAGGATCATAATGAGATACCAAAGCCTTAAAATCATGCCAACCATGTTAGCAAACCTAAATGTATGTTTTAGATGTTTTGACATACTCCCTTTTGCCATTTGACACAACATAATAAATATTGACTAAATTTAAATATAAATACTGTTAACCTCCAAAAACCATCAACTCACACAAAACACACCATAATGCATTAGGAACCATGCCAATCAACTCCACACCTTAGAAACACTACGAAGCAACCATGGGGAGGGGTAAAATGGTAAAATTATATAGAAATAAATAATTCACAAAAAATTAAGTCATTAAAATATATTTTCTATTTTCTTTGCATACCTTTTTTCTTTCTTATGCTCTATATTAAGAATTGTTAGTGGAGACAATTTGAGCTACTATTTGAGAAATTTTTTGATTGAAGGTGGTGAATTTAGAGTATGTATTTTTATATCTTATTTTCTATGTTGTTTAGTTAGATTATGATACCTGCTGAGTACAAGTGGATCATACTCATCCCTACTATTCCTTTTTGGTACAAATCCAAGTATGAGTACAATGTATGGTAGGTGAGTTCATGTAGTGATTTTGCCTCTTTGAGGTATTGGCCACTTTACGCCTTCAAAGTCGACCTCAGACCTCTTGTTATCCAGTTTATGTCTTATTTTTTACTTAGAGATAGGCTAATGGTTTATTTTTGAACTTTCAATCATATTTTTCAAATTTCAAGTTATATTTAGATTGTTATTACACTATGCCACTAGTTTTTTGGGATGATTTATGGTATTATTGTTATTCAAACTTCTGATACTATTCTACGTGCATAGTTCATATTTTCTCTAGATGTCTGACCTTGAGATTTGTGTTATGATATTCTATTACATATTAGTTTGGGTGATTGACTTGCTTGTCAAGGCTTAGATGCAATTAGTGCCAGCATAACCTAATTTTTTGGATCATAATATAATTAGTATTAGAGCAGCCAAGTTCATAAGTCTTACCAGTATAAGAATAGGGTTTCTAAAAGAGTACTTCTGATCGATAAATAGACATTTACATCTATATTTGAGAGGCTATAAGATATTTTTAGGAGAACTTATTTATTTTTTTCCTTATCATATAGTTTTTTCTATATCTTTATTCTTAATTGAGTTGCACTCTTTCCTACACATATAGTAAGGAATTGATCTAGTGACACTAGGGATCTGAGTTGGCATCTAAAGATGGAGTTTAGTCTAGGTGATGAGGCAGGGTCATAAATAAGCTTGAGGTAGAGGACGAGCATGAGGATCTGGCCCTTATAGATGAAGTAATAGAGGGATCTCAACAGAGCCCAAGGTTGAGTATGCTAGAGATATAGGTCCTACTTTAGTTCTACATAGTACTACTACCCTAGTATTAGAGAGTTTTTGATTTGCTTGCTGACTCACTTGGATGGTATCCCTTTGAGTTCACCTAGTATTCCTCCATCTTTGAGGGTTGTCTATCTATTTGTGCTATAATTTTCTTATCATGTTCCTCAAATTTTGAGTATGGTTCCTTGATCGATATTAACATCTAATTGTGGAATACCATAAGCTTTGAGTTTTGTTCTTTCTTTTGTGCCAGTATCCAAGTATGGTATTTTAAGTCAAGGGGTTTAGCCTTTGTCTGTATTACCTACTCACATAGGATCATAGCTCGCCGGATTCACTATACCTCCGGTTGCTTTGTGATATATTATGTATTTTGAGGATCAAAAGACATTTGAGAGATTCACTCTCTTGGGTCCACCCAACTTTAGCTATGTTATAGGGAAGGATTCCTATGAGTTATTGATTAATTGCTGGAAAAAGTTGTATAACTTTTGATTTCTTTAGTTGTATGGTATTTCTTACACTACCTACTAGCTGAGAGATGTAGAAAAACATTAGTGAAGATAACTTGTTAGTTTTGAATCTCTTGGTTTGGTAGAGATGACTAGGATTAGTTTACTGAGGCTTTTTTAGATAGTTTTATGCCATATAGTTTGAGGGATAAAATAAGAGACAAGTTTGATCACTTAGAGTAGGGATCCATGACTATTTCTAAGTATGAGGCATATTTCCAGGCCCTATCAAGATATTCTATTGCCAGTATTTCCAGTGAGTCTAAGAAGATTCAAAAGTTCATGAAGGGATTGGATTCTTACTTTCAGTTAGCTATTACAAAGATTGTGGTGTTAGGGGCATCATTTTAGAGTGTGGTGGATCATGAAAACATTATTGAGGTTATTTTTTGATCTACTCCAGGAGGCGCCAAGAGGGTGAACTGTCAGAGCGAGTTCATTGGTCACACCTCTTAAGGTAGAGATTTTAGAGGTTTTTATATGTACCATGGTAGACCAATATAGATAACTTTATTGGGTTCAGCAGTATTTCTTTTTGTTCATTGGCTTTAGGTAGTTAGGTGTTATCCCAGGTATGTCGTTCTAGCTAAACCTTACCTTTTCATATTGAGTGGAGTCATAGAGGTTGCTATATATAATGAGTTAGCCCTGTGGTCCAGAATTAGCCCTATTATATATTCAAGTATGCTTTAATATCAATAATCAGCGGTGACCGACCCCCAAGGTGGTAGAGATGCATAAGGCAGAGGTGGTAGTACCCATGATAGTGATAGGGCTACTTAGTTCTATAGAGGATGTGGATAGTGTTATGCTATTCCCGCTAGACCTGAGGTAGAGGCTTCTAATGATGTTATCACAAGTATCATCCCTATTTGTTGCAGATCTGCATTTGTGTTTTTTGATATATGGTTGACTTTTTCCTATGTGTTTTCATATTTTTCTTTGTGTTTTTGTTCCGTTAGTGATCCTTCTGCCATTCCTATTCATGTATCTACCTCGATTGGTGACTTTTTAGCGGTGGATCGGGTGCACTTATTTTGTTTTTTGACATTTTCAGGCCATGAGACTTGGATAGCTCTAATTATCCTAGATATGGTAGATTTTGATATCTTTATGGGTATGGATCGGTAAGGTATCTAAAATTCTATTCTAATATGCTAAGACTGTTACTTTAGCTTTGCTAGGGGTTCCAAGGATATCATTCAAGGTACACTACACTCAGGTCCCAAAAGAGTTATATTCTTTCATTGTGCTCATAGCTCGGTAGAGAGGGGATTTTTGTGTTACTTGTCCCATATTTGTGATACTAGTGTTGATTCACTGCCTTCTTTCGATTCTTTTTTTATTGTCTGTAAGTTCATAGATATCTTTTATATGGATTTGCTTGGCATGCCTTTAGACCATGATATTAACTTTGATATTGATGTTGATCCAGACACCAATCCCGTCTATATTACTCCTTATAGGATGGCCCTAGTGAAGTTAATAGAGTTTAAGTATCAGTTGTAGTAGTTTTTAGATAGGGATTTATCTAGCCTAGCATATCACCTTGGGGTGGGCCTGTCATTTTAGTGAAGAATAAGGATGTGAATATGCATATATGTAGTGATTATTAGTAGTTAAACAAGGCGATAGTTAAGAATAAGTATCTTTTTCCTCATATAGATGATTCATTTGATCAACTTCAGGGTGATTTGGTGTTTTCGAAGATTATTTTGTGGTTTAGGTACCACTAGTTTAGGATTAGACATTTTAAATATTCCAAAGATGACTTTTGAAAGCTGATATGATATTATGAGTTCTTGGTCATGTTCTTTGAATTGAAAAATGCCGCAACCGCATTCGTTGAGTTGATGAACTAAGTATTTAGACTATATCTCAACTCTTTTGTCATTCTATTTATAGATGATATCTTGGTTTACTTCAAGAGTGAGGTTGACTATGAGGAGCATTTGCAAATTGTACTTCAGACATTGATAGATGAGAAGTTGCAAGCCAAGTTCTCCAAGTTCAAGTTTTGGTTGGAGTTTGTCTCTCTCTTAGGTCATGTGGTGACCAAAGATTTTATCATGGTTAATCCAACAAAGATTGGGTGGTTCGTGACTTGGCTAGGCCTACTTTTACCATTAAGATGTAGAGTTTTATTAGTTTAGTAGGATAATATGAATGCTTTGTTGTTAGGTTTCTTCTATTGCTGCACCATTGACCATGTTGATACAGAAAAAGATTTCCTTTAAGTGGTCCAATGCTTGTTCATCAAAATTTCAAAAGATCAAGGATTTATTGACATCAGCTCATATCTTGACTTTTCCCAAGGAGGACAAGGGTCTTAATATCTTTTATGATGCTTCTGATATTGGGTTAGGTGTCGTGTTGATGCAGGAGGGTAATGTGATTGTGCTTTCTTCACTCTTTTTGAAGTCCCATGAGAAAAATTATCCTATCCATGATTTGGAGTTATGTTCAGTTGTATTTTCCTTGAAGTTGTGGAGGCACTATTTAAATGGACTTCGTGGTAAGATCTTTGCAGATTAGTATAGCCTTCAGTACTTCTTCATCAAGTGAGATATTAATATGAGGCAGCGTTATTGACTTGAGTTTCTTAGGTATTATGATCGTACTATTCTTCTTTACTCGAGCAAGGCTAATGTGGTTGCGGATGCCTTGAGCTGAAAGTCAACTAGTATAGATAGCTTTGCAATTTTTTTAACCCAGGAGAGGTCCTTGTCCTTAGAGGTTCAATCATTGGATAACCATATACTTTGGTATGATATTTTGACACTTAGGTATATTTTGGAATTTATGAAGGCTAGATTTTCTTTGATGAAGAATATTTAAGCTCATCAGTTTGATAACACTGGTTTGAGGGTGACTTGGAATAAGATGTTGAGTGGAGAGGCTAAGGAAACCTTACCTGACTCCGATAGTGTTTTGAGGATTGTAGGCCGAGTTTTTGTGCCAAGCGTGGGTGTTTGGGTAAGGCTGATCTTGGAGGAGACCCATTGTTCTAGTTATTCCATTCATTTGAGTGTGACCAAGATGTATCATGATTTGAGAAAACACTACTGGTGGGGTGTTATGAGGAAGGATGTAGCAAACTTTGTGTTGCATTGCCTATGTTACTAGTAATTGAAGGTCGAGCATTGAGCTCTGGTGGTTAGCTTCAGAATTTACCCATTCCTAAGTGGAAGTAGGAACATATCACTATGGACTTTATGACCGAGTTGCTTCTTACTTTTTATGAATTTGGTAATGTTTGGTTTATCATGGATTGACTGACCTAATATCTCATTTCATTCCTATTCAGGTTTTCTTCAGCGCTAAGAGGTTGACCCATATCTATGTTTGTGAGATAGTTCATCTCTATGGGGTAAGAGTGTCTATTATCTCAAATAGAGGTTCAATTTTCACTTCTCACTTTTGGAAGTAATTTGGGGAAGAGTTACGTACCCGAGTATATCTTAGCACAACTTTTTAGTTCAGATAGATTGTCAGTCGTAGAGAACTATTTAGGTTTATGAGGATTTGATCTATGCTTGCTTTATGGACTTTTGAGGTTAGTGGAAGCAACATTTGACCTTGGTGGAGTTTGCATATAATTATATCTATCATTCCAGTATTGAGATGGAACACTTTAAGGCTTTGTATAGTAGGCATTGTTACTGGTCAGTTGGTTGGTTTGAGCTTTCTAAGATTAGAGCTCGAGGTAGAACTTTCTTTGAAAGTCTTTGGATAGAGTCGAGGTCATTTAGGGTAGACTTTGGGAGGATTAGGGTAGGAAAAAGTGTTATGCAAATTATACACTACGTGTCTTGTGATTTAGTGATGGCGATCAAGTCTTCCTTCATGTTTTTCCCCTGAAGGGCGTGATGGGGTTTTGAAAGATGGGCAAATTCATCCCTAAGTATATAGGGCAATTTGAGATTTTTTAGACTATAGGGGATGTAGCTTATGATTTAGCGTTACCCCTAGATTTATCAACTTTTCATCCAGTTTTCATGTATCTATGCTACGATGTTATATTATGAATGAGTCTCAGGTTATTCATTGGGACACATTGTAATTAGATGAGAGGTTGTCCTTTATTGAGGGGCCAATATACATTTTAACTTGAGATGTTAGGCAACTGCATTCTAGAGATATTTTGGTGGTTAAGGTCTAGTGCAGACACCGTCCTATAGATGAGTCTACTTAGGAGGTTGAGTTCAACACACATAATAGTTATCCCCATCTTTTTGCTAATTCAGTTATATTTCTTGCCTTTAGTTCATGGGCAAACCAGATTCTTAGTGGTGGATATAGTAAGGACTTGATTCTATAAATTTCTCCTTTTTATGTGTTTTGACTATTTTACCCCTCTACATGGTTGCTACTTGATATTTCTGGGGTATGAGGATGGTTGGCATGGTTCCCAATACAATTTGAAATGATTTGTACAAGTTTGTGGTTTCATAGGTTAAAAAGGGATCACAGTTGACATCGGTCATTATTTGTTGTTCTTTATGTTAGATGGCGAAACAGACTATGCTAATAGATTCTATACATCGAGTTTGGGTTAGTAGCATGTGGCACAATTTTATGGATCTTGTATCTCATTTAGATGCTTGGTTAAAATAATTGTGAAATTAGATCTCGGGGGTTAGTTTTGATAAAATGAGATCTTTTCAAAAGTATGATATCTTCATTGACTCTAGAATGTTGCATTTAGTCTAGTAGCATATTTTGTTTAATTTCACGGGATCCTGAGGGCTTGATCCGCAACTTTGCATTTTAGCAAAGTTGTTGGTGCACCAAAATTCGTATGTTGTCACTTTAGTGGTGCTCGTGCCGCTAAAGTGTAGGCCCAACTGGCAGACCAAGTACCATTATATTGGATCTTAACCACTTTAGCAGTCACCTCTTTAGCGGTCAACCCATTTAGGTATGGACCAGTTTAGTTGTAGACCCGTGAATTAGCAGAGACCACTTAAATGGTCAGCACTGGGAGTATAAAATCATGCCTTTCTCTGCTTTTATTCAATTCTAAGTCTTTCAACTATGGGTTAGGAGATTTTTTGATGAGTTCTTCCATTTTCCAGCTTAGTTAATCTCCAAATATCTATTTTAATTATTTTGCTTAAATTTTTGTCATTTAAAATTCATTAAATCGTGATTTCGAAAGTGAAAATTGGGAATTTTGGCTTGGAAGGCCTAAAATGTGTTTTCATCAATCTAAACCTAGTTTTTAACCCATATTCACTTGGGTTTTCTCGTATGTCTTCCTTTAATCATGGGTAAGGTGTTTATAACAAAATTTCCAATATAGGCAATATGGGCATCATTGGCTTCCTTGATGTGTAGATTCAATATTTGTATATTTTAGTTGATTTCAAGGCCATTAAAGATGGGAAAGTTCTGTGTCAAAGGTCTTAAGCTTGGATTTCTTCATCACGAGGTAGATTATGGCTTAACTTTCTTCAAACTAGGTTGGGTAGTTAATATTTATATAAAACATACTATGGATATGTGTAACAATCTGGGGAATAATATTGTAGATGTTATGTGCCCGTGTTGGGGTTTATGCTATCGTTGTTAGTAATTTGAGATGATATTTCCTGCATGTGTCTCGTGTGGGGGGATTATATAATATTATTGGCCTTTTGTATGCATTTGGTCACTCTTTTCATTATAAAAATGCCTAAGTTGGGGGTTAATATGATATTATTGCTATTTTACATGAATTTTTCACTCTAATGGTACATTGCTTTTACGTAATCAGTATTGGCTAATATATTGAGTGGATTCTGAGCTGACGTGTATAATTAGAATGGATTTTTGAGATCTTCATATTGGTTTGATTATGAGCATTACATTCTTATATCATACATACATCTGTGAGATATTGGTACCATTGTGGAAACACTGATTTTGACAAAAATAAGACATCTTTCACAAAACTCTCTGCCGTAGCCCATGAGTCAAATATGAGATATGGATATTGAGGTTGGGATTGAGTATTGATATAGTATATGGGTTGTGAACCCCCATGGGTCCTACCTGGAAGCATAGAGACTTGGTAGGTGTATACGAAAGTTATGCGATGTAATATCCCGTAAGATTCTAGGCTCGTTTTAGCTCTTGGTTGCATGTTTAAGGGGTCCAAGGCATGAAATTTTCACTAAGTGTAAGGGACTTAACAATTTTCAAAGCCTTAAGATTTCACGGATTTTACTTTTGGCTTTCTGAAACACGAGACATTGATTTTTGATTTGAAACATATATATGGATGTTAAAGGGGTGTCCAGAAGAATTTCAGAGTTTTTAGAAGGTGTTCGGGGTATTTTTGAATCATAGAGGGAGCACGCCTCCGCGATAGGGCCGTGCCATTGAAGCTATGATGGAGACAAGCCTCAATGACACGGAGGCTGTGAGTCTGCGATAGCGTCCGTGACACAGAGGCTGCATTTTTCCTATTTATTTTCAAACATCCAAGGGGATAATTTAGTCAATTCAACTTTATCCCAATCGTCCAAGACATGACTTAAAACCCTTAAAAGGGAAATATTTTCCCATTCTTCACAAGATAGCTTACGTAAAACCCTTCCCTCTTTTTCCCATGAACAAAACTCTAGCTTTCTCTCCAAGTATTTAAGCATCCAAGCTCCAAGTTCAAGATTTTCTTTATGGAATTAAACCAATTAAGGTAAGTAGGGTATTCATCAATGGGTTCCTTCTCCCATTGAGTCCTAAAATTACCTATTTGGTTTAAGTATGAATTTTACTCTCTTTTTATGATTTAACTCAGTGTAATTATGAAATTAACCATGTTTCCTCATTAATTTAAATTCAAGCCACGCTAATAGTTATATACCATGTGAATCATGCTTCTATATGCTTAAAGTTTCAAACCCCCATGTCATGTTGAGTCAATATCATGTTAAATTCTTGAATTTATGTATTAAACCATGTGAACATGAAATCCTCCAAAGTTTAATTTATTCTCATGTTCAAATTCATGTTTTTCATCAGTTTAGTGAAATGTATTATGTTTTGGGTCTCTGAATTAAGGTGTTCTACCAGTTTTTTAACTAATGTTATTGTATTTAATGTGATTATTCAGTGCTGGAGCGTTATGAATACTCCATACCTATCTGTTTATACATGTCTTTGTATTCAAGTTACAAGTTAGACAAGTCATAATTTTATTATTATATTCAAACTACCATGTTTATGTTGAGCACTTATCAATAGAGTACCATATTATTTTAAACCATTAATAACACCAGTTTTATTCAGTTGGGATTAGGATTTAGGACCGAGCTAACCTAGGGATGGGGGATCACCCGCCAGTTAGGATTGAGACCTTAGTAGTAGTCCCTAAGTTCTATAACTATGTAGCCAGTGTAGGATTATGACATGTCACCAGCCAGTTTAGGACTAAAACTGTCTTAGGGGTCACTCGCCAGTTTAGGACTGAGTCCCTAGTCCTTCAGGACATCAGCCTTATAGATTCACATCATCATCTAGTGTTAGTACCTGTGGAAAGGTACTAACACCCTTTAAATTGGAGTTACAGGTTGGACCCTAATTAGATCAGATTGGGGCATGTTAGATAAATAATAGTTCCTAGTCTTAGTCAGTACTTAGTCTATATAAATTTAGGTTTACTTGACCAAGTAATCAAAATTTCAGTTAAGCAGCCAGCCAGGTTTACCGATTTATTCAATATATTTTTTACTTGGTTTTGCATTCTCAGTTTTACATTTTTATGCATCCATGTTCAACTGCCATATGGATTTTGGTTATTCCTTACCTCACGTACCAGTACATTAAAAGTACTAATCGTATACACTTTTACTGAGCTATGTTGTCTCATAATGTAGGTTTGGACGCTCTATTCCCAGCTACTCTTAGTCAGCTCAATATCACGCAACAACAGTAGTGATGAGTCCTTATCCATCAAGGACATTGTGATTTTAGTCATTTATAATACTTTTTTTCATGTTAGTCAGTCGGGTTAGTTGGGGCTTGTCCCATCAACTGCTTATGTTTTAGAGATTTTAGACAAACAATTTAGTTTACCAGTATTTATCAGATGTTTTAGACATGTTGCTTCACATTTTAGTATTTTATCTTATTATAACTTTATCAATGTATCTTAAGCACATGTTGTTTCCTTATTACTTGATTTAGTTCTTATAGCATATACTAGATCATGGGTTAACTTAGGGCCACTTGTGTCCTGAACCACCATGTCGGGACTAAGGGGTAGCCTCGGGTCGTGACATGCGATAACCTTAGTGTCATGACCAAAACTAGGGCCTAGTTAAGACAGGTATCTCAAGTCCACCATGGGATGGAGACCACCCCTTTAGCGTACATTCAAAGTATAATTAATGAATACAGTGGAAGCCAACCAAAAATAGTAAGTAAGAAAGATAAAGAAAATTAATTGTATGAGTCTAAACAAGACAACCAATCATCCTGATATAGTTCACAAAAGACTCTAAAACCAGAATACCAAAATAAATCTGGATATGCCCCCGACTTTGACAAAAAAAGAATCCAAAAAGAAATAGTAAGAAATAAAAGAAACAAGTGAAATGACCACACATTCTAAAAAATGGAGGTTCGCCACTTCATAGCTGATTCACAGGAGTAACAAATCACTTAAAATTTCACAAGATCAACAAAAATTCCCTCAGACCCCACATCATGAAATGATGAATCTTATAGGGACGGTCAGTGGGGTGAGCACTGACATGTAACTAGGATAAAAGGGATAAAATAATGCTAATTCCAAAACAAGTCAAACAATGAGCACAATATTTATATATATATATATAGGATATCGGAATAGGGACAAGGTTCGTAAGCATAAGAGTTTAAACCATTAGACTGAATAGTGTAGGTCGGTCCATCCTAAAGGCACCCTCGGGGTATATGGGTCCATCTTCTCCTGTTGCAAGGGCCCTAGTGCATGTTAGCCGCACAAACCGAGGACATTGATGAAAGGATAAAGACAACAAGACAATAGCCATCTAAAATATAGTGTGTATCCAGACATATAGTTATATAGAGCCCCACGCTAGAAACCGTGGTTTGTAGCGTTGGTTCCATCCTAGGAAGTTACCTTCACAGTGAGCTACACAATTCCCTTTTAGTCCAAAGTAAAATAGTTTGCACATAAACCCATCCATTAACACAGGAGTCATTTATTAAGGCATTTTTTATCATGGTATCGTCATATACATATGATTGCAAGTTAATTCAATTATGCCAAACCAATCCATTTAACCATTATACTCCCAAGTTCTATTTAAAACACAAATTGTTTCCTACAAGGGCATTATAAAACAATTTTAACTATCCATTATCCTTTAATGCAATGCATAATTCCAAAGGTACGTTAAATTATGCAAATTTCATATTTAAAACTAAAGTTATAAAGGTGGGTTCAGGTTAATGCCATTATCAAGATTATTTTTTCATTAATTTTGGGATCCCATGTTCCGCATACCAATCTTCATAACAATGCAACCATTCAACCCAAATTAACATAATTTAAAGTATAAACAACACATTCATGGGAAATATAATTCAAGTAATAACCATCAACGACCCTTAACCCAATTTCAAACCCATCAACTAAAAGCACATAAATAATGATTAAATAAATGCTACAATGTAAAATTTAAGTCAAGAATGAGAAACATGCGTTAAATATACAAGAAATTGAAGACGATTCGTTGTTTGAAGCTGGGGAAAATGATTTTTTGAAAAACCCTGGAGCTTTCTTGGATTGGGAGTTAAATAAGAAAATAATAGTGTTTGATCTTTTAAAACTGAAGGAATGGGGTTTATTTAGCGTTTAAAAGACGTGCAATGGAAAGGGCCAAAATCTCCTCACCCTAAGTGAAAGAAACAAAAACTGGATGAAAATTACACAACGGCGTGGCATGTCGCTATCAAAAATCTTAGCCTCTATGCCGTACCCTTATAGTGGAGGCTAAGTGGTATGGAACAAAACTATCTTTAAGGCTTACCTCCATGGAGCTCCAAAATGGTCCCGAACTCCCTCCAAAAATTATCAAACTTTCCCAAGCATCCTTTTAACATCCTATAATATTATCTAAGTAATAACTAATATTACACATGTGGGATGGTAAAAATAAAAATCATCAAATTTTTTTAGGGTCTTACATTATTCCCGCTTAGGATAATTCATCCCTGAATGAGGAGTTAGGATATTGTTAGGAAGATAACAACAAGAATGATGTATAACCCAAAGGAAACTTTGTAATACATCAAGAGGCATAGTGAAAAACATACCTTAAGCATTTTCATCCAACATTGGGAATATGAAACATCGTAGGATTTGGACCCTTGCAAAATTTCCCTTTAATTTTGGATTAACTGGACTTGGTATGACTTAAGAGTACCAATCATAACCTAGAATATGTAGTCTATCTTGAGTGTTTATTCGTACCATAGAAAGTATGGTTGGCTTGGCTTCTGCCCAAGATACTACTCCTCTTGGTACAAATTGTATAGTAACATACGAGTTGTAGCGGGCAAATCATATGGAGCATGATCGTCTTAGCCTTGTGGAGTCTTTCCTAGATACAATTGATAGATACAATTTGGGGTGTCACTCATACCCTTAATGTACGAGTGGGGAGGTGTGTGTCATATATAAACCAGTGGGTAGGGTCTAGTCAAGGATTGTGTACGAGTAGTGGTACCACCCATACCCTAGGATATAGATGGTAAAGAGGAGTCGTACCCCTGGACTTGACTTGTTTTAATTTTAAGACAAGGGTAGTTTGGACATTTGCTACTCCTAAACCCTTATGTCCTTACATTATATAGCCCTTGGTGGAATTCCATAACACTTATTACAGTATTAAAATACTTCAAACACTCTCTCAAAGATTGGAGGCTAGGGTTTCTTCATGTGTTCTTTAAAGGGTTCAGAGGTCAAGATTTCTTTCGTGAATTTTTATGTATAAGACATGTACTCCTTCCCTCACCGTTATTTAAAACTAAAAGCATGTGTATTGTGCTTTAAACAATGATTTATGAATCATGAATGGTGGCTTTAAAAATATATGTTGAGGGTCTTGATGCATATGGTTTGGTATTGGTTTAAAGTATATTTTTACATATTTTTAGTAATGGTTTGAATATGTGGTTGTTCGTTTGATATGGTTTAACTAATGGGTCTTGATTAACCCTAATTATGGTGGTTTATGCATTGTTTTTTTTGGTAAAGGTATACCCTTGTAATGCCCCGAGTCTGTACCCTAGACGCTACACGGTGCTTACGACCCCGAAAGACCACAAGCTAACCCATGACTAATATCTGTTGTGCGCACTAAATAATATACTAAAATAAATGACGAATAATAGGCTGAAATACCATAAGGTTCAAATATCTGAAATAGTACTGAAATATCGAACTGTAATAAAAATATTTAAAACTGAATATTATCTTAAAACTAGTATTAAAAACCTATAAACTAAACTGTCTGAATGTGGAGTTGATGGGACAACCCCCTACTAATTCCATCTACTGAAATACGAAGTCTACTGAAATAATAAAATAAATGAATATCTTTAAATGATGAGGACTCACTGCTAATCTACTGCTACTAGCTGAATCTGAATCTATCTATGCGCAATCGGGAACCTGAGCGGCTGAACCTGTGATATAAGACATCATATCGGAAATAATGAGTACGCATCAGTACGTGGAATGTAATGGTATGCTAGATGAGGTAAGTCTGAATTCAAGGGTTCATATGCATGAACAATAACTGATTGGATGATATAGAGTAACTGAACATGAGAGTACATGATAATTGATACTACTGTAAATACTGAGTGTACACTAATGTGCATGTAGATAAATACTGTGACTAAACTTGTATGAGGATAAGTCCTGAATTTTGATACTAAATAACTAATATCTGAAGTTACTGATAAATGATTTACCGATCTGGTGTACTATATCTGATAGTCCTGATTTTATAGAACTGAACTGAGTTCTATTTTGTAGACTGAAACTTAGACTGTGGAAGGTAATCATCTAACCGACATACCCCAAATAAGATAAGGTAACTGAGTTGGGGTCTAACCTGTGACATTAGTTAGCGGGGCATTAGTACTGTGCCATGGGTAAAGACACTGAAGAGTTACCCTTATCTGGTAGGTACTCTAATGAGAATGGTGGAACCCTCATCTGTCAGGTTAAAACACCTCATCAACCATCATCTGGCAGGTTTGTTGTCTCAACCTACGCTGGCTATGTAGTTCTGGAATGCAAGTATTGCTTTTAGAGACAACATTCTCTACTGGAAGGTGAGCCACAATCCTTGGGTTCACTTAGTGTTGAATCCTACTCCCAACTAAAAGACACTAAACTGAGTATACTGAACTGGACTGAACTGATACTGAGCTTATTAAGTTTTCCTGAGTTCAGTAACAGACTGAGAGTACTACTGATCGTGACATGACTGAAGTTCTGTAACTGACACTGGCTCTTAGCACACAACTAAATTGTCGGGTATTAAATACCGCCATGACTCGATAGCATGAAAAGTAAAGCATAATATACTCTTGAAAATCATAATTATTCATAGAGTCATTTTCTCAAACACTTGTAGGGCATAAGCTTATACATATACTAGCATGCCATGATTTCATTAATCATTCACATGGACATTATATCAACACCTATAGGGCACAACTTAATGCACACAATCATGGTTAACACATAAGCATGGCAATTACAATGTCCTAACTTGCAAATTCATGGATTATGACATGGGAATTTCACAATTCAATGTACATTAAATTCAAACTTCATGGAATCTACAATTAATCATGAATTGGAACTCATTTAAGATCAAGAACACTAATACAATCAAATTTCAAGCATGCAAATCATAAATCGTAGATCGTGAAGTTTTAAAAATGGATTCATGGACTCTATGTGTGAAAGGGACCCATAGATGAACACCTAACATACCTTGGAATATTTGTTCTTGAAGATTCGTGTAGAAATTCTTGAGATTGATCTTGATTTATTGGAGCTAGAGTTTGTTTTCTTGAGGGATAATGCTTTTAATTTGGGGGGAAATTTATTAAGAATGAGCTTTAAAACGTTTTTAGGGATTAAATCCCATAACTGGGCATGCAAAAATCATGGGAAAAGACTAATTTATCCCTGTACATCACTTTTAATTTTTGAGAAATTTTACCTACCTAGACCCCTAGTGTGATGCGGCGCTATCGCACCGTATCTCTAGAAAAAGAAAACTGGGAACTGAGGGCTTGGAGCGATGCGGTGGGATCGCGGCGCACCTTTGGTTCTGAAATCTAGCCTTATCGCGACATGTGGGATAGCGTTGATACACTGAAAAGTGGAAAATGTGAAAATGAGTCTTGGCGCAATGAGCCAATATCACAGAGCAACAATGGAAGTTGACAGTTGTCATTTTCACATACTTCGCGATGCGCTACTGTCCTAAATGACGTTGTTTAATGACTGAACCTTAAAATAGCCATAAATTCTTACCCGGTTATCAGATTTAGGAAAATTTTATATCGTTGGAAAGATGATTCAATTTCCTATGAAATGGTAGGATTTAAATTAAAAAATACTGAGTATTTCAAAAAAAAATTAATAGATAACTCATGAACTAAGGGTTAAGTTAAGCTTCAGAAATATGGGGTATTACAATATCTCCCCTTTGTGAACAATTATCCCCAAATGAAACTGATTAAGCTAAGACACTGATAAACATTGTTTACACACTGAGCATGCATATCTGATGCATGAATACATAACTGAATTACTGACAAACTGAGCTTTCACACTGAAAATGCATATCTGATGCATGGAATAAATGACTGAAGCTACTGATAAAATGGGTTGTCATACTAAACATGTATATCTAATGCATGAGTACATGACTGAACTTATTCATGAATGCATGACCGAATATGCAACGGTAACGAATACCAAGTTTATAATTATATCTGAATAAGGAACTAAGTAAAGCTAAGGAATATTGTTACCCTAAGTTGAATCTGAGTTTGCAGAGAAGAGGTGAGGATACTTGGTCTGCATATCTACTTCTGCTTCCCAAGTAACTCCCTCAATAGATTGATTCCACCAAAGAACTTTAACCAAAGGAATTTTTTGTTTCTCAGTCTGCGAATCTGGTGATCGATTATCTGGACTAGAATCTCTTCGAAAGAAAGATTATTCTGAATAGTTACATACTCTAAAAGAAGTATGACTATTGGGTAACCAATGCATCTCTTTAGCAAGGAGACGTGGAATACTGGATGCACTGAGGCTAGATCTAAAGGTAACTCAAGCTCATAAGCTACCTTTCTGAAATGGTTGAGAATTCTATAAGGACTTACATATTGAGGATTAACCTTTCCCTTCTTGCCGAACCTCTTTACCCACTTTATGAGAGAGATTTTCAAGAACATGAAATCACCGATCTCAAACTCGAAATCCTTTTTTCAAACATCTGCATATGATTTATACTGACTCTGGGCATCCCTAATTCTTTCTCTAATTATCTGAACGTTCTCTAAGACATCGAATACTAGATCAGGCCCTACTACTGTAGTGTCACCTACCTCAAACCAACCAATTTGAGAGCCTCAAACGGAGCTATTTGAATACTAGAATGATAGCTATTATTATATACAAATTTGATCAAAGGCAAGTGGTCATCCCAACTACCCTTAAAATCGACAACGCAGGCTTATAGCTTATCTTCTAGAGTCTGAATAGTCCTTTGTACTTGAACATCTATCTGAGGATGGAAGGCTGTACTGAGGTGAACTTGGGTACCAAGATCCTTTTGGAATGATTTCTAGAAATAAGAGGTGAACTAGGTACCTCTATCTGATATAATGGATACTGGAACTCCATGTAACTTAACCAATTCTTTGATATAGAGTTTGGCATAGTCCTTGGTTAAATATAAAGTATAGACTGGCAAGAAATGAGGTGATTTGGTTATTATCTACAATAGCCCATAGAGAATCATGCTGATGACTAGCATGAGGCAAACTTGTCACAAAGTCCATGTTTACTTTTTCCCATTTCCATGTGGGAATACTGAACTCCTACATGGATCTACTAGGCTTCTGGTACTCAATCTTAACTTGCTGACATGTAGAGCACCTAGCTACAAACTCTGAAATATCTCTCTTCATTCCATTCCATCAATAGATCTCCCGCAATATTTCTTAGTGGCCCCTGGATGAATAGAGTAACGCGCACCATGTGCTTATGCAAGAATTCGTTGCCTCAAGTCATCTATGCCCGACACACAGTCCAACAAAGAAATGAAATACAATATCTCCCCCTTGTGAGAAAACCTCTATTTTTTTATCTCTGACTTACTCTTTCAACTTAACAAGACTAGGATCTCTATCCTATTTTTCATTTACCTTAGAAACTAGAGAGGATTCAGAACTATGCTGCACCCATACACTACCTTATACTAAATCGATTAAGCGAACACCTAGTCAGGTGAGCTAATGAACTTCCTAGACTAACTTCTTCTTATTGTCCTCAACATGAGCAACACTACCCATAGATAGTCTACTGAGAGCATCCGCCACCACATTAGCCATGCTCAAATGATAAAAAACACTCATATCATAATCTTTCAACAACTCTAACCACCTTCTCTGATGTAAATTTAAACCTTTCTAAGAAAAGACACACTGAAGGCTTTTATGATCTGTGAACACATTAATATGCACCCCTTAAATGTAATGCCTCCAAATCTTTAAGGAAAATACTATATCTACTAGCTCAAGATCATGAGTCGGATAATTATTCTCATGGGGCTTGAGCTATCTGGAGGCATAGGCTATGACATTATCTATCTGTATGAGGAATCAACCCAAACCTACACTAGATGTATTACAATACTCAACAAACCTAACCGAACCATATGGTAGAGTTAAAACTGAGGCTGAGGTGAGTCGAGTATTCAACTCCTAAAATCTCTTCTCACGGGAATCTGACCACTGAAATTGGACTTTCTTCTGAGTCAATCTAGAAATGGAGAATTCAATAGACAAAAACCCTTCAACAAATAGACGGTAATAGCCATCTAAACCCAAGAAACTCCTGATATCTAATGGAGAGATAGGTCTAGGATAGTTTCTCACCACTTTGGTGTTTTGAGGATCAACTCTAATGCCATCACTAAAAATAATATGACCAACGGTACTGACCTTAGCCAAAATTGGTGTGCCCCATGGAGAAATGCTGGGTCTAGTGAATCCCTTATCTAGGAGATCCTTCAATTGTTCTTTTAATTCTCTAAGTTTTACTGGTTCTATTTTGTATAGAAGAATAGATATGGGCTGAGTATATGGGGAGAAGGTCTATTCTGAAGTCTATTTCCCTAACGGGAGAAACTCTATGAAGATCTTCGAAAAACATATCTAAGAATTCATTTACTACTAGAACTGACTCAAGATTTGGAGTTTCTAAGTTTGAGTCTTTGACTCACACAAGATGATAGATATATCCCTTAGATATCAATTTTTTTGCTCTAAGGTATGAAATCAACTGACCCTTAAGCGTTGTGGTACTACCTCTCCATTCAAGGAATGGTTCATTTGGAAACTGAAAATAAAATATTCTATTTCTATAATCAATTGAGGCATAACATGAATAGAGATAATCTATGCTAAGAATGACATCAAAATTTTCCATCTCTATCTCTACTAAGTCTATTGAAATAGTTTTATGAGATATCATAACCATACATTTCCTATATACCCGTTGGGCTATAATAGATTTACCCACTAGGGTAGAAACTGAGAAAGGCTCTACTAATAATTTTGGATTGACTTCAAAGTTAACGGTCATATAGGGAGTTATGAAAGATAAAGAAGCTCCCGGATCTAGCAAGGAATAAATATGTAAATGGAAGATCTGTAACATATCAGTGACCACGTCAGGAGAATTTTCCTTATCTTATTTGGACTAAAGTGCATAAATTCTATTTAGGCATTGCCCACTAGCTTAGGCGACTTGAGTGAGCTGAAGAACGAATTTGCTGACCCTGAGAACTTGACTGAGGACAATCTTTGACTCTGTAGCTAGGCTTACCACACCCAAAACAAACATCACTGCCAGCTTTGTAGACACCCTTGTGGTTTCTCCCATATTGCTAACATAGAGGAATTTTTTGAACACTATTGATACTACCCTGAAACTTACAGCATGACACCCTATTGTTATTACCCTTTCTGAACTTATGGACTGGAGTACTGGTTGAGGACAGAGCTGGAACAGATGACTTTTGACAAAATTGGGAATGGTTACCGCCCTCTGACTTAAGCTAATTAAAATTAAAGCTACCTATTCTAGCTCTCTTATTCTTCCTCTCTCTCTCTGATATTAGCCTCTTCTATCTATTGAGCATAAACCATGAGTCTGGATATGTCTATCTCCTTAATCAACATCGCTGTTCTACACTCCTTAACCACACCATCTAACACCCCGGATATGAACTTGCTCATTCTAGACCTATTGTCTGCTACTACATGGGGATCATACCTGGCTAACTGAGTAAACTTGAGGGAATACTCTTTCACACTTATATTTCCTTGCCTGAGGTTTATGAACTCTAACACCTTGGCTTCTCTTAACTCTAAGGGAAAGAATCTATCTAGGAAAGCAGTATCATACTCTTTTAACTCTATGGGGTCTGTATCTTTGCCCCTGTCTACCTTTCATTACTTAAACCACATATAATCTACATCTTGTAGTAGATAGGCATCTAACTCAACACTTATTAGTTCTCCTTTCATTAGTCTTTTTGGGAGGCATGTTCTGTAAGAAAGAAAGAGGAAACAAATTAGACAGAGAGTTTAACTTAAGCTCATGCTTACTGGCACGACATGAATACATAAAGAAGGGAAACTATTTACTAAAACATCTCATAGCCTCCTTTCCATAAGTGTGGTACATTACACACCCATGCATAAGACTCTACTAGATGCGTCTTTCAGACTTCCTAGGACACTGTTGAATCTTAGGCTCTAATACTAAGTTTGTAATGCCCTAAATCTGTTCCCTAGATGCTACATGCAAAGGACCACAAGCTAACCCATGCCTTATATCTGCTGTGATCACTAAATTATATACTAAAATAAATGTGGAATAATAGGCTGAAATGCCATAAAGTTCAAATATTTGAAATACTTTTGAAATATCAAACTGTAATAAAAATCTTTAAAACTCAATACTATGTTGAAACTAGTCTGAACAGCCTCTAAATTGAACTATCTTAATGTGGAGTTGATGGGACAATCCCTCAACTAAATCCATCTAATGAAACACCGAGTCTACTAAAATAATAAAATGAAAGAATATCCTTGAATAATGAGGACTCTTTTCTAATCTAGTGTTGTTGGCTGAATCTAAATCTATCTATTCATGGTTGGCAACCTGAGTGTCCAAACCTATGATATAGGACATTATAACACAAAGAAAGAGTATGCGTCAGTACGTGGAATGTACTGGTATGCTAGACTGGGTAAGGCTGAATACAAGGGTTTATATGTATGAACAATAACTAACTAAATGATATAGAGTAATTGAACATAAGAGTACATGTATAACTGATACTACTATAAATACTAAGTGCACACTAATGTGCATATAGATCAATACTATGACTAAGCTTGTTTTAAGCTAAGTCCTGAATTATGATATTGAGTAATTAATATCAAACGTTATTGATAACTGATTTATTGATATTGTTTGACTATATCTGATAGTTTTAATTCTGTAGAACTGAACGGAGTTCTATTCTAAAAACTAAAATTGAGACTGTAGGAGGTAATCATCTAACTAACATGCCCCAAATAAGATAAGGTAACTGAGTTGGGATCCAACCTATGACCATAGTTTGAAGGGTGTCAGTATTGTGCCATGGGTAAAGACACTGAATAGTTACCCTCATCTAGTAGGTACTCTAATGAGATCACCGGAACCCTCATCTGTCAGGTTAAAACGCCTCATCAACTTTCATCTAGCAGGTTTGATGTCTTAACCTATGTTGGCTACATAGTTCTGAACACAAGGATTGCTTCTAGAGATCACACCCTCTATTGGTAGGTAAGCCCCTATTCTTGGGTTTACTTGGTTCTGAATACTACTCACAACTAAAAGACACTAAACTGAGTATGCTAAACTGGATTGAACTGATATTGAGCTTACTGAGTTATCTTGTTTTTGGTAACTGACTAAGTTATGTAACTGACTGAGAGTACTATTAATCCTGACATAATCGAGGTTCTTTAACTGGTACTGTCTCTAGGAACAAAGCTAAATTATTGGGTATTAATACCTTCAGGACTCAATAGCATTAAAAATAAAGCATAATATACTCTTGAAAATCATAATCATTCATAGAGACATTTTCTCAAACACTTGTAGGGCATAAGCTTAAACATATACTAACATGCCATGATATCATTAATTCATTCACATGGATATTCTATCAACACCTATAGAGCACAACTTAATGCATATAATGATGGTTAACACAAAAGCATGGCAATTACAATGCCCTAACTTGAAAATTCATGAATTATGACATAGAAATTTCACAATTCAATATACATGCTATTCAAACTTCGTAGAATCTACAATTAATCATGAATTGGAACTTATTTAATATAAAGAACACTAATACAATTAAATTTCAAGCATGTAAATCATGAATCATAGTTGAAGTTTTAAAAGTGGATTTGTGGACTCTATGGGTGAAAGGGACCCATAGATGAACACCTATCATACCTTGGAATATTTGTTCTTGAAGATTCTTGAAGAAATTCTTGAGATTATCTTGATTTCTCGGAGCTAGGGTTTGTTTACTTGAGAGAGAATTCTTTTATATTAGGGGGAAGTTGATTAAGAATGGCCTTTAAAATATTTTTAGGAATTAAATCCCGTATTTGGACATGCAAAAATCAAAGGAAAATACCAATTTATCCTTATACCTCACTATTAATTTTTGAGAAATTTTCCTGACCTGAAACCCTGGTGCGACATGGTGCTATCGCCCTGTGTCTCAAGAAAATAATAACTGGTACTGAGGGCTTTTGCAATGCGGTGGGATCGCGGCGACCCTTTGGTTCTAAAATCTGGGATCATCGCGATGCAGTGGAATCGCGTTGATACACTGGAAAGTGTCAAACATGAAAATAAGCCCTGGTACAATGTGCCAATATCATGGAGCAACACTAGAAACTAAAAATTGTCATTTTGACATACTCCGCGATGCGCTACTGGCATGAATGACGGTGTTTAACGATTGAAACTTAAAATAGCTATAACTTCTTAGACGATTATCCGATTTAGTGGAATTTTATATCGTTGGAAAGCTAATTCAATTTGTTACACAATGGAAAGCTCTAAACTGAAAAATACTAAGTATTTCAAAATTTTTATATTAGATAACTTATGAACTGATGGTTAAGTTAATCTTGAGAAATATGGGGTATTACAACGCTAAACATACTTGATAAAATGCCTCAAAAATGTTTTTACTCTAATATGGAACTCTCATTAGAAATCTTATAGTTTGGTTTGGTAATGGAACTTTAAATGGATTTGGATGGTTTTGCATAGTCTAAATAGTTTAAATGATATAAATGCTTTAAATGTTTTGAATGGTTTAAAAAGATATGGAACATTTTAAAGGAAAAATGTTTTGGTGGTCATGGTTTCCCTATTTTGAAAACCTTGCAGCATATATTAAAATCCCCTAAGTGAATGTATTGATGGAGTTGGTTTTAATAATTGGTCATGGGTTAATGGGATATGATTGCGGGGAATATGGAAGTCCCCCAAGTCATCTGATATGGTAAATGGAAAGGCCCTTGAAAGTCCCCTTAAACCTACATATGGTTGGCTATGGATAGTACTTGCAAGTATGGTGGTATAACTACACCACTAATAATGGCCTTGGTAAATAAATAGTTAATAGAATTGGTTGGTTATTTGGAACTGATTTTAATTAGGCAATAATGGTCGGATGTGTAGCATAGCCATGGAAGGTGAAGGCCCTGGAAGGACTAAAATTAGAAACTCATATTTGCCGATATGAGATTTGGTCTTGGTTATTGTGTGAATGATGTCAAACTTTATATTAGGGGATGTACTAGTCATCCTAGGTTTTCTTTTCTGGTCGTGCGGCTATACGCACTTGGCCCTTTTAGCAAAGGGAGCTTAGCCCATATAGCCCATGGGCGGCTTAGGACAGTAAAACTACACAACCTAGGTAATATTTTTAAAGGCAAGATAAACTCAGTTCTCTTTCTTGGCATTGATATATATATATATATATATATACATACGATTATATACATTATGGATTATTTTACTTGGTTCTATTAATTGCATTATCTTGTCCTTATCTTGAGTGCTTGCTAGTGTTAACCTACTAACACATCTTCGGGCAGCTATATAACCATGTTATGCAGAGACTGGTCATTAAACTTCCCCTGGTTAGTGATCAAATTAGGGATAGTCGATATTGGATTAAAGTGGTGAGCTTTCATAGTTTGGAAGGCATTTTTCATGTCATGGTTTACTTTGCAAACTCCTTGTCTTTTATAGACTTTGGTTTTTGGCTATGGTCGGGGGCATGTCCCAACTAGGTAATCTTTGATTGGTCTAGAGGCTTTATATGAAAAACTTTTTACTTAGGTGTGGTATGGATTATTTTATTATATGTACATAAATATATTAGCTTATTATTATGGTATTGGTTTATGGTTTACAAATTTATTTGGTAAGTTATTAGGTGGTTGGACTTGGTAGGGTTGGTCTCAGATATAGACCTATCCCAAAGTCACCACATTGTTGGATACACTATCCTTTTATATGTTCGGACTTTAGCCTACTCAAGGTAGGTATTTGGTGGTTAGTTTGGGTAACAGGGGTCGTTCCCAGTCCTGGTTGAGTTTGGGATTGCCTATTACAACAAGGCCACAATTTGGGTCATATCAAGTTGGCATCAGAGATTTAGGTTTCAGTTTCATAGAGTGTCCACAAACCTATGTCGTGTAGAGTCTTGCTTATGTGTATGTCGTGCACCACACTTATAATCAGGAGGCTATGAGGCATTTAGGAATGTTTTAATTTCTTGGTTATTCTACTTTTGGGCTATGGAGTCTATGGTCTTGAACTGTTCTTTGAATATTTAATGGTTCACTCTTGGATTATGTCTTATCAATGATCTAAAGTCTATGAAAAATCACTTGTCCTACTCTAGGATAACATAGATAGATCTAGTCTAACCCATGAGGCATACACCTGGTCAAGGGTTACTGCTTTTAGTTTTTCTCGTAGAGTCTCACTGATCAAAGGTAAGGGGTCTCAATTTCTTAGATTAAGGAGGAGAGTCTAATAAAATGTTGGTAAGTAGTCTAAGAAAAAAAGTTGAGTATTCTTAACTTTATTCTATGGCTTGTTCTCCCCACTTGAATCTATTAGAAGGTAGGTACTTTTAGATTGGTAATGCATCTAGGGAATAAGGTGCCCCATCCTAGGCTACTGAGGCCCAATACGCCTTATCTTATCCTTTTTATAGAATTTGTGGTTGGTCGAACTGTGGTTGTTGCGAGGAAGGAAAGAATTGGTGTTTTGGTTGTGGTCAATTGGGCCCCATACATTAGGAGTGTCCCATAAGGGTTACCTCTTAGGTCAAATAGGATATCACTTGCTACTTCTTTAGCTCTTTTACTAATGAGTGTTATTTCAAGTTTTGATATTAGCTGGGATCATCTCAATGTTCTTACTATCCTTCTAGAGTTTGAGGCATCTATTGATGCCAATATTGGTATGTTGTAAACTCCTTTCATAATGGTGTGTGTGGTTTATTTGGTTTGGGATCCTCTCTCTTTTGTGACCACATTGGTGGTTGTGTATTTTGGTTTTGGTCTCGAGGTTATTTCGAACTCTTTTGTTCTTCTATTTCTATCTCGGTAGATGACTCTTTATTTGCTAAAAGAGTCTACGAGGATGTGTGGTATCTATCGGTTATTAAAAGGATCTTTATAGATTTGTTTTACTTGAATATAATGGATTTCAATGTCATTCAAGGAATAGATTGGTTGCACTATTACTATTCATTACTACATTGTCAGACCCATTAGGCTCCCTAGTTAGTTGATTATAGAAATGGATAATGGTTTTGTTTTGTTCCCTAAGCATTAAGGAAAAGGTTATGTTCTAGCTTAAAGTTTGGAAATTGGTCTCTAAAGGGGTGTCGCTATTATCGATTGGTCCAGGTTAAAGATCCTAATAAAAAAGGTCTCTTCTTATACTCGGTCTTGATGGTGCATAAATTTCTTGGGATCCTTCTCATGGCCTGGATGGTGTCTTTCTAATAGGGAGGTTGGTTTGGGATTGGTCTTGTTTTGGATAATTTTCCAAATTTCTATTCTTTCTTTATAGAATAGTTTTGGTAAGGTTAATGGGATTTAATAGAAATGGAGATATCTTTTAGATAAAGGTCCCATATGTTCTTGTTCTTCTCAATGAGGTATTCCATATTTTTGTAATGGGAAATGATTTCCCTCGGTAAATAATATGTTGTCAGTTGGTGGATAAGGAATTTAGGGATTCCTTCTAGTGGGGGAGGACTGTATGTGTATATTCTATTTTATATTGAGTACCTTGATAGTAGTTCATTGTTGTTGGTAGATTGTAGGCTTGAATCTACATACTTGATCTTGGTAAAAGAAGTATCTTAGCTCGGGGATAACAATACCAGAATTAGGGAAGTAAATTGGTAGGGTGGATGAGGTTGATCACATGAGCAATACAATAGTCAAAAAGTTGTAACTTATAGTCTGGGATTCAGGTTAAATGGATGGATATAGATTGGGGGTCTAGTCTTGTGATGGGATAGAGCATGGATCTTGCATGTATCTTTGTCCCTATACTTGCACTTTATTGTTGGCTTGAAATTTTTTATTAAATTCATGGTTTTAAATATAGAATTTGCTAAAATTGAAGGTGATGACATGATTACTCATTAAATTGATTTTCTATGGGTTATGATGCATTATACATGTTTTTTAAATGTTTATGAATATTGTGGGATGCATGGGAAGGGTAAATGAATTTTGAGGTATTATGGATTCCCCAAATTAATTGGTTTTGGTTTTGAAAATTTTATGTCCTCAAAGATTTGTAAAATTTCCATCGAACATAAATTGGTCATATGGTTAGATTATTCTTAAATTTTTGAATTGCATAAATGGTTTAGGAAACATGAATTGGTTTTGGTTGTATTCAAATGATTTGTGAAAGGCCTTGGTTGCCATGGTTTGATTTAAATCATTTTGGTTAATTTGGAAACATTGGTGTTGATTTGGTCTCATGGTTTTTTCATGTCTATACTGTGCTCTAGATAACATTGGAATAACTAACATTTTAGGTATGGGAGAACCAAACGTCCTTTGTATAATCTTCGGTGATACCCATTAGAGCTGAGTATTGTGCTTGTAGGTGTAAT
The DNA here is from genome assembly GCA_030864225.1 of Capsicum baccatum var. pendulum. Lineage (NCBI taxonomy): Eukaryota > Viridiplantae > Streptophyta > Magnoliopsida > Solanales > Solanaceae > Capsicum > Capsicum baccatum. The sequence goes on along the minus strand of CM061560.1, from coordinate 89,108,792 downwards.
GAGATAAAAGTTGGTAGTTAATCTTAAATTTCCCCTAGTGGTGGACTTCAAAGGGAGGTTAGGTTGCATAACTTATGATTCTCTTTAAATTTGGTTAAGCGAGTACTCTACTAGTGTTGCATGTATGGTCATAGCGCTTATGCTTAAGGTTCATATTTTGCATTTGCCTTATTCCCTGGATATGAATTTTGACCTTGTGTTAAGTTTCTCATGGTATATGTGGTTGTGTTTCTTTTGGAGTCCAGTCTTAAGGAATCTTTTCATAGTATTGTTTTGTTGGGATTTTCTTAATTTATGGCCTAGGTGGTTGTTATGAAATACTTTGTGCCTTTGGTGCTATGTATTGTTTTGGAGGTCTTTGTCTTTACTTGGGTGGTTTGGGAAGTATGGTGATGTGGTGAAATGGGGAATGTAGAAGTCCCGAAATGGGGAAGAGTCTCGGGTGACTACTAGGATTAAGGTTTGAATATAAGGTGAGGTTGTTGTCATGATAAATCGTTAGGAAAGGAATAGTTTGTGAACTTTCTTGTGGAAACAATAGAGGGTTCTAGATCATTTGCTGGACAGATCATACTGTGGGTATTTAAGCAATAGGCTTGAATGTTATGGTTGGTAGATATTCTAATAAATTATGTTGGGTACTTCAGAGGTTTGATGAGGCATAGTTTTATGGATTGCTTTCATGGCTTAGTAGTTGTATGATTTTAGATGTTCAATTATAGGTTGGGGGTTTTGGTCATTAGTGGTTTGATATGATTTGTCCATATCCTTTACTCATGGTTCTCATATTATAATGGTGATAGAAGTGGAGTAGTGTTTCGGGATAGATGTACGGAGTTGATCCCAGTGGCTTAAGTTAACTCCTTTGTGTTGTACATAGGCTTGAACATTGAATGGGTGGTGTATATTTTAACTCAAACTCTCATAGTGATGTGTCTCGGTAATTCTAAATTGAATTTTCTCTCTAGCATGAGTCTATTTATCTAGTAATCTATGTGGTGTGTGGGTGAAGATGGTTCTTTGTTGGTTGGTTCCTTTTGTTTGGTATTGGTATCTCGGATTCCTCATTCCTTAAAGGGGCCCCAATGAGGATCTTGGATTGGTAAGTTTGCGGTTGCTAGCGAAAGGTATGGCTTCGGTAAGGGTTCCATGGTAGAACTAAAGGTCCGAGAAAGTTATTCGGGATGCGGGGGTGGACATGGAGTCCAAGGATCTGCATTAGATTTTCATTTTGGAAATTTGTAGGTAAGGTGTGTGCTTTCCAAACGTATCTTTGTTTTCTAACTTGGTAAAAGATGAGGAATGGTTCATCTTGCATCATTATTTTCTATCTTAATTAGAGATCAGAGTTGAGGTGTTACGGTGAAAATCATCCTTGGGATATGTGATGACCTTCTTGTCTTGTCTTGGGTACTTTTCTTCTATTTTGGTTGAAGAAAAGTTTGATGTGTGTTAACATGTTTCCTCATGCTTATTCTAACCCTTTCCCATCATTCAGGGAAAAATAATCCAAGTGAGGGAATCCTAAAACACTATAGAAACTAGTGGGTAGGGTTTTGGTAAGGTTTGGGTACGAGTTGGGGTACCACTCATACCCTAGGATACAGATGGTAAAGAGGAGTCATATCCCTGGACGTGAATTGTTTTAATTTTAAGACAAAGGTAGTTTAGAAATTTCTTACTCCTAAACCTTTATGTCCTCACATTATATATCCCTTGTTGTCCTTCTATAACACTTGTTAAAGGATTAAAACACTTCAAACACTCTCTCAAACTCTATCTTGAAGATTGGTGGCTAAGGTTTCTTCATATGTTCTTCAAAGGGCTCAAAGGTCAAGATTTCTTCCATGAATCTTCATGTATAAGGCTTGTACTCCTTACCTAATTGTTAGTTCAAAATAAAGGCATGTGTATTTTTGTTTAAAAAATGATTTATGAATCATGAATGGTGGTTTTTGAAATATATGTTGAGGGTCTTGATGCATATGGTTTGGTATTTAAACTATGTTTTTACATATTTTTGATAATGGTTTACATATGTGGTTGGTTATTGGTAATGGTTTAACTAATGGGTATTGAGTAACCCTTATTATGGTTGTTTATGCATTGGTTTTGATTTAGGTAAAAGTATGCCCTCAATATGCTTGATAAAATGCCTCAAAGAATGTTTTTAACTCTATTGTTGAACTTTCATTGGAACACTTCCATGGTTTGGTAATGGAAATATAAATGGTTTTGGATAGTTTTACATAGTCTAAATAGTTTAAATGTTTTGAATGTTTTGCATGGTCTAAAAATGTTTGGAATGGTTTAAGGGAAAAAGGTTTTGGTGGTTATGGTTTGTCTATTTTGAAAACCTTTTGGGATACATGGAAATCCCCTAAGTGAATGGATTAATGGAATTGGTTTGAATAATTGGTCATGCCTTAATGCGTTATGCTTGCGATGAACATGGAAGTCCCCAAAATGGTCTAATATGGTAATGGAAGGTCACTTGAAAGTCCCTTTAAACCTATATATAGTTGGCTATGGATAGTACTTGCAAATTTGGTGGTATGAAAATACCACTAATAATGGACTAAGTAAATAAATGGTTAATGTAATTGGTTGGTTATTTGGAACTGGTTTAGATTAAACAATAATAGTGGGATGTGTAGCAAAGTCATGGAAGATGGAGGTATCGGGGGGACCAAACATGGAAAATTATATTTGTCGATGTAAAGGTTGGTCTTGGTGACCGTGTGTATGATGTCACACTTTATATTGAAGAATTTACTTGTCATCCAAGGTTTTCATCCCTGGTCTTGCGGCTATATGCTCTGGGCTCTTTCAGTAGGGGGAGCTGAACCCCTATAGCCCGTGGGTGGTTTAGGATGGCAAAGCTAAAAGCCAAGGTAAAGGTTTTAATGAATAGCTAAACTCGTTTCCCTGTCCCGACATGGATAGATATGTATATATGTATACACATATATATGGTATTATCTTATCCTTATCCTAAGTGCAATCTAGGGTTCACCCACTAATCCGTCTTTGAGAAGATGTAAACCCATGCTATGCAGGGACCAACCATTCTACTTCTCCTACATAGTGATTGAATTTGGGGATAGTCAATGTTTGATTGAAGTGGTGAGGTTTAATAGTTCGGAGAGCATTTATTTCATGTCATGGGTTATTTTGCAAGCTTCTTGTCTTTCATAAACTTTGGATTTTGGATATGGTCAGGGGCGTCCCGACTAGGTAATCTTTAATTGGTCTAGAGGCTTTGTATGGACAACTATGGACTTAGGAATGGTTTGGATTGTATTGTAATATTTACCTACATACATTGGCTTATTATCATGGTATTGGTTTATGGTTTTCGCATTGGATCGGTAGGTTATTATGTGGTTGGACTTGGTTAGGTTGTTCTCGGATATAGATCTATTACAAAGTCACCACATAGTTGGATATGCTATCTGATTATATGTCCATACTTCAGCCGACATAAGGTATACGTTAGGTGGTTGGGTTGGGTAATGGAGCGGTTCCCAGTCCTGGTTGGGCTTGGGACTGCTCATTATGACAAGGCCCTATTTTGGGTCATGTCAAGTTGGTATGAGATCTTTAGGTTATGGTGTCATGTGGTGTCCACAAAGCCGTGTCCAGTAGAGCTTTGCTTATGGGTGTGTCGTTCACCACACTTATAATCAGGAGGCTACGAGGTATCTACGAATATTTTAGTTTCTTAGTTATTCTACTTTTGGGATATAGAGTCTAAGGTCTTGAACTCTTCTTTGAATCTTCTTTGGTTCACTATTTGATCATGTTTTCTCAGTGATCTTAGCTCCGTATAAACTCACCTGTCCAACTCGAGGACAACATAGATGGATCTAGTCCAACTTATGAGGCAAAGACCTGGTCAAGGGTCCTAGCTTCTGGTTTTCCTTGTGCAGTCTTACAGGACAAAGGTAAGGGGCCTAGGTTTCCTGGAACAAGGAGGAGAGAAGGCCAATGATATGGTGGTAAGTTACCTAAGAGGAATTGTTGGGTGGTCCTAACTCTATTCTATGGCTTGTACTTACACTTGAATCCATTGGGAGACATTTCTTTTTAGATTGGTAATGCATCTAGGAAATAAGGTGCCCTATCTTTGGATAATGAGGCCCAATCCACATCATCTTATCCTTTTTATAGACTTTGTTGTTGGTCCCACTGTGGTTGTTGCAAAGAAGAAAGGAATTAGTGTTTTAGTTATGGTCAATTGGGCCACATACATCGGGAGTGTCCAATAAGTGTTGCCACTTAGGGGAAATAGGAAATCAATTGATACTTCTTTAGATCTTGCACTAAGATATGCTACTTCGGGTTTTGATATTGGTTGGGGTCATCACAATGTTCTTACTATCCCTTGGAAGTCAGAGGCATCTATTGATGCCGACATTGGTATGTTTAAAAGTCCTTCCGTTGTGGTGTGTGTGGTTTATTTAGTTTGGGGTCATCTTTCTTTTGTGATCCCATTGGTGTCTATGTATTTTTGTTTTGGTCTCAAGGTTATTTCTGACTCTTTTCTTCTTTTGTTTCTACCTCAGTAGATGTATCTTTGATTGCCAAAAGAGTTTATAGGTATGTGTGTTATCTGTCAGTAATAAAAGAGATCTTGGTGGATTTGTTTGGCTCGAATATGGTGGATTTCTATGTCATTCAAGGAATGCATAGGTTGCACTCGTGTTATTCATTATTAGATTGTTGAACCCGTTAGACTCCCTGGTGAGTCAATTAAGGAATGGCATAATGTTTTCATTTTGTTCCCTAATCATTAAGGGAAATGTTATGTTCAATCTTAGATCTAGGAGATTGGTTCTAAAGGGGTGTCTCTATTATCGGTTTGTCCAGGTTAAAGATCCTAACCCGGAAGGTTTATCCTTACACTCGGTCTTGATGGTGCAAGATTATTTTGGGGTCTTTCTGATGACCTTTGTGGTGTCTTTCTAATTGAGTTTTTTTTTTGGGATTGGTCATGTTTTGAACACTTGTCCAAATTTCTATTCTTTCTTTATAGAATTGTTTCGGTGAGGTTAAAGGGCTTAAGGAGAAATGGAGATATCTTTTATATAAAGGCCCCATCTGTTCTAGTGTGTCTCCATGAGGTGCTTCCATGTTTTAGGCAGGGAAAATGGTTTCCCCCGGTAATTAATATGTTGTTGGTTGGTGGATAAGTAATTTAGGAAATCCTTCTAGTTGGGGAGGACCTTATGTGTATATTCTATTTTATATAGGTTTCTTTGAGAGTAGTATATAGTGGTTAGGCGAGTACTTTACTAGTGTTGCATGTATGGTCATAGCGCTTATGCTTAAGGTTCACATTTTGAATTTGACTTGTTCGCTTTGATATGAGTATTGACCTTTTGTTAAGTTACACATGGTATATGTGGTTATGTTTCTCTCGGTGTCTAGTCCTAGGGACTCCTTTCATGGTATGGTTTGGTTGGGATGTTCCTTCATTTATGGCCTAGGTGGTTGTTATGCAATACTTCGTACCTATGGTGTCACCATGGACTTCAAACTCGCTGGCAAATCTAATTTATAAAACATTACCAATTCTCCTTAAAATCTTGTATGGACCAATGTAATATGGACTGAGCTTCCTCTTCTTCAAAAATCTCACAACTTATTTCATAGGAGAAACCTGCAAGAACACCCAATAATCAACCTCAAACTCAAACTCCTCTCGCCTCACATCCGCATAAGACTTTTCGAGACTCTGAGCAGTCTTAAGTCTTTCTCTAATTACTTTCACCTTTTCCATGGCTTGATGAACCAAGTCAGGGCCAAATAACCTAGTCTCACCCGCTTCAAACCATCCAGTAGGAGGCCTACACCTCAACCATAAAAAGCCTCGAAAGGAGCCATTTGGATGCTACAATGGTAACTATTGTTATAAACAAACTCAATAAGAGGAATATGTTCTACCCAACTTCCTTTAAAATCAATCATGCAGGACCTTATCATATCCTCCAAAGTATGAATAGTCCGTTCCGCTTGTCCATCCATTTGAGTATGGAAACGGGTTCTAAGGTTCACCTAAGTACCCAAACCTTTCTTAAATAAATGCCAGAAGTGAGAAGAAAATAGCGTACCTCAGTCTAAAATGATGGACATTGGCTTTCCATGCAACTTAACTATTTCATAAATGAACAACTTATCATAATCCTCTTCTGTGTAGTTAGTCCTCACAGGAAAGAAATGAGCAGACTTGGTCATTCTATCCAAAATGACCCAAATAGAATCATATTGATAGCGATACAGTGGAAGACCTGTAATGAAATCCATATTAATCATCTCCCACTTCCACTTGGGCAAATTTGTATCTTGAGACAGGCCACCAGGCCTCAAATGCTCAACCATGACTTACTGACAAACCATACGCATAGCCACAAAGTTTTTGATATGTCTCTTTTTATTATTCCACCAGTAGATTTCCTTTAAGTTAAGATATATTTTAGTTGAACCTGGATGAACTATATATCTAGACTCATGAGCCTCAATCAAAATCCTTTTCCATATCTCTTCAACATTGGGAACACACAACCTTCCTTGATACCTTAAAATAATGTCTCTCCCAATCTCGAATGCCATAATGTTTTTCTGACTCACATCATCCTTAATATGCAAAAGTATGGGATCCATAACCTGTTACTCCTTAACCTCCGCACCAAGAGACGATTTAACCACTTTTTGAACAATCACTGCTTTATCCTCAGAGTCCAAGATAAAAAATCCCATGTTACCCAACCTATGAATATCCTTTACCAACCCTCTTTTCTCCTTATCAACATTATATGAGATCCCTATAGACAACCTACTAACAGCATCGGCAACTACATTAGCTTTACTTGGATGATAGTGAAGGATTATGTCATAATCCTTATGTAATTAAAGTCACCACCTCTACTTGAGATTTAATTCCTTCTTCATAAAAACCACAAATGTTAACTCTAAATCGCGAGTCGGGTAATTCCTCTCATGAGACTTAAGCTGCCTAGAAGCATAGGTCACAAACTTAAAATGTTGTATAAAGAAATAACCCAGTCCCACATAGGACGTATCACAATACACAACAAACCGATTAGTACTCTCGGGTAGGGTCAAAATAGGCACAAAAGTCAACTTATCCTTTAGCTTCTCAAAACTACCCTCACAAGCATCAGACCATAAAAACATAACCTTCTTTCGAGTCAACCTTGTCAGTGGAGCAACAATAGAGGACAAACTCTCCATAAACCTCCTATAATACCCAGCTAAGCCGAAGAAGCTCCTAATGCTGATTAGGGTCGTGGGTCTAGGCCACTTCTTAACTACCCCAACTTTCTGTGGATCTATCTTAATCCTTTCAGTAGAAGAAACATGTGCGAGAAAGGTCACATCACTTAGCCAAAATTCACAGTTAGAAAATTTTACATATAATTTCTTGTCCTTAAGAGTCTGCAACACAATTCGGAGGTGATTGGAATGATCTTCCCGACTCTTAGAGTACTGTAGGATGTCATCAATAAAGACTACAATATACAAATCTAGAAACTACCTAAATGCCGCATTCATAAAATCCATGAAAGTAGTTAGAGCATTAGTCAACCCAAATAACATAACCAAGAACTTATAATGGTTGTATTTGGTTTAGAGAGTAGTCTTAGGAATATTAACTTCCCTAGTTTTAAATTGATGGTATCCCGAACAATAATTAATCTTAGAGAAGCACCCAGTAGCCTGAAGCTCATCGAAGAGGTCATTAATCCTTGGGAGATGATATTTATTTTTCATTGTAACGTTATTCAACTGATAGTAGTCTTTATACATCTGAAGAGACCCATCTTTATTTCAGACGAGAAGTACAAGAGCACCCCATAGGAAACACTATGATGGATAAAACCTTTATTAAGGATATACTTTAATTGCTCCTCTAATTGCTTTAGTTCAACAGGACCTATCCTATAAGGAGGAATAGAAATGAGACAGGTATCTCTTAGAAGATCAATCCCAAAATATATTTTCCTATCAGGAGGAATTCCAGGAAGATCATCGAGAAGAACTTAAAGAAATTCATTAAGCACAAGGGCAAACTAGAAAGAAGGCTCTCAGATTTAGAATCTTTAACCCGAATTAGATGGTATAGACACCCTTTGGTAATCAATTTTTGAGCTCTCATGTAGGAAATAAACCACCCTTTAGGTACTAAGGAACTCTCTTCCAATTTAATAACATGTTCATTAGGAAAATGGAATATGACCTTTTGGGTCATACAATTTAAAAAAGCATAGCATGAATGTATCTAACCTATCCCCAAGATTATATCAAAATCTACCATGTCAAGTTCTATCAAATCAACTAATGTCTCCCTACGAAAGATAAACACCACACAACCCCTATGATTTTTCCAGTAAAAGTAGAATCACCCACTGCAGTAAACATAGAGAAGGGGTTGATATTATTTTTAGGACCAAAACCAAAGTGTATAGCCAAGTAAGCGGTAAAAAAAGATAAGGTAGAGCCCGAATCAATAAAATAATAAAAATCATAGGAAAATAGTTGTAACATACCAGTGACAATATTAGGGGATACCTCAGATTCCTAACGGTTAATAAGTGCACAAAAATGATTTTTACTAGTAATGGATCAAAAATGGCACTCATCAGTGCAGGATCCAAAAAAGTGTCTACCTGCTATCCTGAAAAAAACGATCACTAGAAGGCTTAGGATAAGGAGCACTAGCCATCGAATATGAGTTTCCCTAATTCTTCTTCTTAGTCCACTGTCTACCACCTCTGTCACTATTTTGATGACATACACCTTGATCTAAATAACTAAACATCCTTATCATCCTCTCTTCCATCTCTAATTATTTATTTTTCTCATCCTTTGCCTACTTTATATATACTACCATCCTAGATATGTCTATATCCTTATAAAACATAGCAGCCTTACGCTCTAACACCAAATCATGGGATAAACCATAGGCAACTTCCTTATTCTGGACCTCTATTAGACACCAATTTTGGAGCATAATGGGACAAATATTGAAACTTCAGAGCATACTCCTTAACACTAATCTTACCCTACTTTAAGTTAACAACCTCTCCAACCTTAGAATTTCTCAACTCTCATAAAAAGAAGTGATCAAGAGAAGCACCTAAAAATGCATCCCACACCGCCAGTTTAGTGCCATCACTCCTTACCGCCTCTAACTCCACATGCCACTAGTAATCCATATCCTTCAACTGATAAGTAGGAAACTATAGACCATTAGAATTAGTAGCATATATGCATTAATAAACCCTTAGAATCCTTCTCAACCTTATATCCTATAAAGGTTGGGTGATTTAACCTCATAAATTGTCTAACCTGAGTAACCTAAGATGAGCTAACTGCAGAATGAATATGATCAGAACAATGAGACTGTGAGGCTACTAGTTGGGCAAGCATATGAATAGACTAATGGAACTCTACATTAGAGATTGTAATGACCTTCCATGTCATTTTTTATATTTGCACTTATTTTTGTCATTAAAGATTTTTCATAGCTAGACCAAGTTATTTATGACTTTGTAGGACAAATAGTTTTGTTATTAGTTAGTTTATTTGTTTTTTTAAAGCCAATTCCCTGATTAGAAGTTTCCGTTGGTTACAAATGGCCACCGGGCAAAAACATTAGTAAAATAATCTTGGATGTAAATTTTGACAATGCCAGCAACTCTAGAATATTAATTTTAGGGTAGGTAGACATTTGGTTCTGGTCCCAATACACTCGAGCTTATTTTAACCTACTGGTCAAAAAGTTGAAAAATTAAAATTATAGGTCTGGGACCCATATTTAGCCAAAATAACCTCAGATGTAAAATTTGAGTTATATAATGCATATGAAACATTTAATTTAGTATGGTTACATAATTTATTTGTATATATCATATTTTGAATGAATCCCAAGGCGTTATTGGAAACTTGGAAAATTTTCTAAGTTTGCTGGTGTTGATGCTTGTGAAATCACACAAAAGCCATTATGATTTCCCTATTCCAATTGCAATAAGGCCATGGAGATTTACCAAATTCAATTTCAATTCATGGACTGTGATAGCCATATCTAAGCACCTTGTGTGTGAATAAAAGGACCTTTTTGGCCACATTTTGGCCATTTTTCACCTATCCTTGAGAGCCAAGAACCATAAATGAGTATGATAACTCAAAGTGAGTCTTGTGGGTTCTTGGTATCTTGATTAACTTTTATTATCACAAATATCTTCAGATTTATGGTAAGATTTCATCACTTTCTTGATGAATTTCTTGGTTCTTGATTGAAAACCTAAAATAGCTTAAGGGCTAATTTTTTCCCTAAATAATCTTGGTTTTCATCCATTTATTGAGTTCTATGATACCTTGATAATGTATGAATGTTTGATTGACCTCAAAAATATGATTTTCATAAGTGGGGCCCACTTAGGAGTTTTAGTGTGGTTTTTGAACCAAAAGCATAATGGTGCTATATGGGTATCATTATTCTCGTATTGATGAGTAGATTATGGTTTTATAGCATAATGGCATTTGGGATTTTGAAGTGACGATGGACATTTGGTGAATGATATATGAATTTATTGTTCGTCTTTGAGGTAGGCTTCTATCTACTCTTCTTCATAAGATGATGCGTGTTATATATTCCATGTGAATGTGAATGTTAAGTTTGATTATGGGTACAATGACTTAGTATTGAATATTGATGTTTGGGGATTAGCTAATGGTTTTGACCTATAAATTAAAATGTTTAGTAAACTTTTTGAATCCTATTTCCTTCTCACTATATTGAATAAATATGATATTATGCTAGTGTTGGAATGTGGTTTTTGCATTGGAAGTATTTTTAGTATGTTTAACCTTATTTGGACTATTGTTGTGGTCATGATGCAATAATTTTGGTGGAGTTAACTTAATTGCCCATGTTGCTTGGGGAAATTCCTATCTTAGGATTAGTTCTGGCTTATTTGATATCTAGAAGTTAAACTAAATACCTTAGTCTAGTTTGCAGTATAGTTTTCCTAAATATGAAAAATAAGGTTTAGAAGTTGCTCCTTCTGGCCTACCTTAGGCCAAGACTTATGTTAGCCCTTGTGGTCTTAGTTATAAATGTTAGGTCTAGTTGTGACTAGTGAGCCTTGTTTATATGACTTGCTTGGTGAATTTATAAATAGTGATGGATTTTCTTTGATCATGATACATGGTGTATAGATATGAAATCCTTTATAGATGTGACATGCCTCATGGTTATGAATTAGGCCTTAGTGATATTATGCCTCCTACATGTGAGATGCCTCATATATGTAAGATGATTATAGATATGCTATGGCCTATAAACATGATTATTGATGTGAGATCTGAATACATTTATTGGACTGAGGTGATAATTATAATATTATAATTATTATAGATGTATTATTGGGCCAAAGGACATCTTATAATATTTGTTGGATATTCGTAAAGTATTTTATCCTTGTAAAGGAGGTGGTGGTAGTTTATGTATTCAATGATTGTATGGTTCCATTATTTGAATACTGGTGTGGCATACATAGAATTAGTACACTCATTATTATTATATTGGTAAATGGTATTATTCTATCTAAAACATGATCTTACCATTATTTTTCCTAATTAAGGATTAAAAGCCACTTTCTAACTTAATACAAGTTTCTTAATAATAATAATGGTCAATCTTAATGAATAACTTGCACAAAAATAGATTAATAATGATGTTTTTGATGATGTGACAAAAATGAATCCCATTCTATGATTTTATACTACTAGTTACTCCGGTCATGAGTTAGTTCGACCCTTTATAAACTTTCAAACTTCTTTAGCCCCAAAGTTCACTTTGGGAAATAGACATCAAATTTACACTCTTTTAGCCATGGCTTGAGTCTTTGCACCCATCATATCTAGATACACATCTATTTGATAAAGGACGGAGGAAGATGCTGGATTGATGACATAATTTTGGGTAAAACCCTATGATAAACTTTAATATTAATGTTATATATGTGTGTATTGATGATGTAGATAATTGGCGATATTAAGCATATGGATTATATATTTATGATTGACTCAATTTTGGGTCTTGAGGATATATTAACCAATTTAATTCTTGTTATTGATTATATATTTACACGTTTGAGTCTGGCTATTGATTATATATTTACTAGTTTAAGTTCGGCTATTGATTGTTTTACTAGTTAGAGTATGGCTATTGATATACTTACCGGTTCGGGTATGGATATATATTATGATACTTGGATCGACTATAATGTTGTGGATTCTTCTGCATTCATTTTTGCATAATGATTTAGCTCTAAAGTTCACTCCGAGAAATAGACTTATGTTTTACACTCTTTTAGCTAAAACTTCAGTCTGTGCACCCAGTATATCAAGATACATATCTCTCCATTATGGGATAAAAGAAGATACTGGATTGATGATATAATTTCTAGGTAAAACCCAATGACAGAATTTAATGTTGAATTTATATATGTGTGTATTGATGATATTAATTATGATTTGCGATATTGAAGGTATTGAAGGTACTGATTATATATTTAAGACCAGTTTAATTTCAAGTCTAGATGATATATATATCAACTCGAGTCTGGCTATTGATTCTATATTTACCAATTTAAGTCCAACTATTGATAATATATTTACCAATTTAAGTCCGACTATTGATTATATTTACCAGTTTAAGTTCAACTATTAATTATATTTATCGGTGGAAGTTTGGGTATTGATATACTTACTGGTTTGAGTCCAATATATGTTTCGATACTTTGATCGACTATGGTATTGTGGATTCTGTTGTATTCATTCTTGCATATGCAACGCCTATCACCAATATGTACCTATATCTATCAGCTCGTATAAAAGGGTTGTATAGATATAGGTAATGATTATGCCTTGTGGTGTGTTGTATGTTGATTGAATCTTCAGAGCCAGGGGTGGTGGGCATACATGATAGGCTCGATTATGTATTTAGTTGCTCAAATTTATTATTTACTCATATTATATTGATATTGTTATCATCAATGTTATGATTATTATTATCGCTATGAAAAATTGGTCATTGGTTTGATATTAAGATTTGAGATATAATTCTTGTCTCTTTTATCTTATGAATTCATTATAATGCATGAGTAATTCGTGATGAGACATATGAATTTGAAACCCTGAGGATGTTAGTACTAAATCCTTCAAGGATTATGAGACCTTAAAATGAAGATATGATGATCTAGGTTGTTCTTAGAGTTGACCCCACCTTTATATATATTTATATCTATATATATAAAGATATGGTATTATCGTATATCCCTTCTTTCATTTGTTTAGATCTTGTATTTATTCCTCAGCCTTGTATATTATTATATATCCTTTTTTTTGCATTTAATCATATATTGTCCATGGATATGGTGTAGTGTTGAGATTTCTGAGTATGGTTGAAATAGAATAGTTCATCCTTGATACTCTCTTAGCCTTATTATGATTGCCTCTTAGACAAGAATAGGATATGTTATCCTTATTATCTCATTGGTTTTGTTATGTGATTATTGGACATTTGAGGTGTAGTCCTCCATTTTGCTTCTATGTTATGTAAATTTGCTTTATCTTTGGAGGTCAGTTGGTAGTTGCCTACTAAATACCATGTGTTTGTACTCATACTACACTTCTACAGCCAGTTGATTATAGCACAGGTTATCACTATTGTTGTGTATGTCATTTGGAGAATCCATGGTTTAGAGACTTAGAGTGAGCTCCTGACATTCAAAGTATTACTTATCTGTCTCTTATGCACTAGACTAGTATCTTTGTTGAACTTGGAGAAAAGTTATATTAGGGTATTAATTTGTAATTTACTTTTATATCTAGTTATGTAGAATCTCTTGTACTAATTCCATTAGTTTTTGAGATTATATTATGTAATTGATCATGAATTTCAGATATTCCACATTCTTTCCTTTATCTCTTTGGGTAGTTCGTTACTAGCTATTTTGGTCTACCTATTTGTCTTGCCTACTAGTGGGTTATGGTAGGCACTATTATGACCTGTGAAATCAGGTCGTGAAAAATTGGTATAAGAGCCTAGGTTTCACTAGTATGTTAATTTAAGAGCTAAGTGTTTGGTGTAGTCCTGTGGATCGGTGCAGAGATGTTCATAGCCTATCTTCGAGAGGCTACAGAGACATTCTTAGCAAATTCACTTCTTGACTCCTTGTTATGTGTCCGTATTTCTATGAACCATAAACACATTTTTCGACTCTATTTTTTCAGCGAATCGATGATTGACATGGTTAAAAGATATGGATGGGACTTCGATACATTTTTGTAGAGCTTCAGCATAGGGTCAAATCAGAGAGCTTGAGATGGATATTGAAGATCTTTTGCATTATCTAAGGTATTCAGAGAGATATTAGGCTCAAGTAAAGCTCGTGACTAATTTAGCTCTTTGAGGTTCAACATTAGGGATCCGCGTTATGTTGCAGATCCCTAACAGCTATGGATGACATTTAATTCATCAAGCAATTCTTAGATCAAAGTTGGGTCTATTAGTGTTCATTAGGGTTCTTATCTGTTTCTATGTATAAAAGTGGATTTATCTAGCGGGCTAGGTATATTCTTATGCTATATTATTTTGAGTCGGATATGGTGCATGTATTTATTAGAGGTTTAGCATTGTGACTCTATTTTGCATCAAAACTGTAATATCCCGCATGTTTCTAAGCTAGGAAGTGAATAAGTATTCCTACATATGAAATTTCTTATCTTGTGATTCATACTTGAGTACATGACTTACAATGAATATCCTAGTGATAGGATAGATTATGATTCATTAAGCATGTTTATTTGAGTCACTTAAGGTAATACAAGCTAAGAGTTTTTGAATACATTAAGTTTGAGTGTTTGATTTTGCAAGGGTCATATTTTAATGAGTATAACTCAATGTTAATATAGTATTTTGTCTTATTTAGACCCACCAAATTGTAGAGAATCAAATTAGCTTTCCAACGATACAAATTTCGCCTTAATCCAATACCCGAGCGAAAAGTTATGCCCATTTTTGTGAGAGACAGTAAGCATAGGCGATTGGTTAGGCGCCGCCCAACCCAAGCATAGGAGATTGGTTAAGTTCCGCCTAACCTATCTTAGGCAATCACTTGGGCGCCGCCTAAGTCAATTCCAGGTGCCAAAAACACTCCGTTTTGAGTTATTTTAAGGGTAATTAAGCCTTAAAAGACTCCTTACACGTCCTTAAACTTAACCCTACGAAATTTATAGCTTCTAAACATATTACAACCCTATTTGCATCTCAAAGTTCATCATCCAAGGGCACTAAAGGAGAAAAACAACTAGGGTTGCATAGCTAAGCTTGAAGATCCAATTTCAAGGAAATTCCTCCGTCAATCATCAAGAATCTTCCTTCTAAGGTATGCGTGTGTTGATTTATGGATCCCTTTCATCCATAAAGCTCAAAAGTCCTCTCTTTCATTGTAAAGTATGATTTCTATATTGTTGGGTGTTGATGATCATATTGTTGATATTGGGTGATTCCCAAGATGGAATCTTTATAGTTTTTTTTTTTGAATTTCATGATATCATATGAGTTGGAAACATGTAAATTTGGTTTTTCATGATGTATAATTTGATGATTTCACCTATGCTTAAGATGTGCATGTAAGGTGTTTGATAAAATGCCTAAGAAACTAGAAATCATGTATTATAGCTAAATTGTAACTGGGTGAAGGATTCATAATATGCTCTTACGTTCCAATGACTTCTATGTTGTTAATGTGCCTTGTAAATATTGTTGGAATACTCATGAACTATTCTAATGAGATTACGTTATGTTTACTTGCAAATCCTACTTATGAACAAGATGTATGACAACCATGCAATCCACATGAACTTCTATGATATTGGTATGTGTTGCCAATATGATTATGCAATGAACATGATATTAAGATTGTGCAAGTACTTCCATGTGATATGAAATCCTTTCCATGCAATACATTGTTGATAACCATACTTAGTATGAGATCCCTACTTATGATATTATAAATCATGGACTCTACTCTTGTGATCAAGTTAGTCATGTGTGTCAGTTTCCTTCCATCAAGTCCTGGGGGTACTTATACCAGAAAACTATAGTTGTGTGCCTAGATCCCTGTTATGTTTCACGATATCCAATCTTAAGCTATGATTCCATAGACTTCAGTCAGTCACGTGACTCAGGAAAAACTCATGATCTTAGTCAGTTGTCAGATATCAATAACATTCTGCCAGTTAATGGAATTCAGTAAGATTAAGTCATGCACAGTTAGTTATTCATGTCCAGTCCCTCCAGATGGGAGTAGAGGTTAGCACCGAGTGAACCCAAGGATGGGAACTCACCCACCGTTCAGGGTGTGATTCAAGGGCAATATGATTTGATACATTTATTTTTTTCTTTAATTTAGTTTTACGGAGATAGTTGGAGACATGTTCCTTCAACTCCTTATTTAGATAGTTTAAAGGCTTTCAGATTTATGTTTAGATTTAGGTTTAGATTGAGTTATTTTGGGTATTTTCACACATATGATTGTATTCAGTTGAACATTATGGCCTTACAGTTATATGTATTCCGTATTATTATATCATGATTTGTAGTATAAAGGTACAAATATCAGTCATAGGTTAGCTTGTGGTCCCTCGGGGTTATGAGCACCATGTAGCATTCTGGTTCAGCGAATCGGGGTGTTACAAAAACACTTGATAGTATCTACAACTTTATTCACTGAGTTTGTTGAATATATAATGGCCACAGAGAGATAGTATGTATTAAGACTTATGGTTGTGGTGAGAAGAGGCTATGCTATTTGTATAGAGCTATTGGTATTTTAACTAGGAGTGAGGATCCTTTCAGTAGAGGTCACCTTTACCTGTAGCATATCAGCTCTATGAAGGTAGTATTTTAGACTATGAGTGGCCCACAGGTTAGTTGTGGTAATCATTCTAGATCAAAGTGTATGGCACTTTAAGGTATTCTAGAAGATTATTTTGGTGATGGTGAGATAGGATGTTTGTTTAAAGAGTGTCCTCGGTGAAGGATTATTAGTCGTTAAGCTTATTCAGATTAGCTTCATGATGTTTTGGCATCTTCAATTAGAGATAGTGCGCTTAGTGCTTCAATTGATGATTCAATCGCCCGATCTGTGTTTAGACCCATTCAGATTTTTTCTCATATAGATTCGTCAAACATGTGGTTTGGATGTCACAATGAATGGTGTGTTTTTATTTCTCATATTAACTTCTTTTATTGTGTGCATTGGGGTTTTGAACCAGTTGTTGATTATATGCCTTGATGAGTTCATATTTATTATTGCATGCCCTATTATTAAATTCATGATTATATGACTACCTTTATGACTTATTTAATTTAGTAATGGATGAGGTAGATCTATATTTATATTTTCTCCTTATCGGTGGAGCTTTTGGGTTTGAGTCCTATTTAGCTTCACACAATTGCCTTATTGTGTCCCTCGAGTGCTATTTGCTATTGATTCTCATTTTGGGACCTCCTATTCATTATATTGATATTGATATTGGTATTGCTATCACTCTTTGAGGTTATTAATATTATTTATATTATTTCTTGATGTAATTAATCATCGCTAGGTAGCTTTATAGATTAGTGTTATCTAGTTAGAATTCCATTTCTTTCCGATTCTTATTTGGTGGCATGAGTAGATAAAATATGATTTGATGATTTCTTCCCTATAGCAAGGCGAGGTTGATATCTTTCCCTATTTTTTTGGTGGTGATATATTAATTATGGAGTTGATTATGGTATTGAAGGTAATTTGACCTTATGTTGTTCTACATGGTTCTACAGCTAGAAATTTGGTTATATTGCCCATTCTTGAGTTTGAGACTCTTAAACTTTCCTTTTATATTATGAAGGTTTTTTCTTTGGCTATCTTTTTCTATATAGCTTGTTTTGAGCTTGACTAGTTTTGGGTCCCTTCTTCCTTGTGGTTACTTCATTCCCCGATAGTGGTTGGATTAAGATATCCAGATGTCTTGGATTCATCTCTTAGATTTGTTGGGTTTATCTCCTTGTGATGGTTTATCCTTTTTATTTAGGTAGAGTAGGATTATCTATTCTTGCTGTGATGTGGTTTTAGCTAAAGTAGAGCTAGAGTATTTAAGATAGGTGATAATTCCTGTAATCACTTCTGTAGTGGGCAAGTTGGATGTTTTTTTATCTTGAGTTGTTTGGTTCATTTACTGATAGTTTCCTTGAACATGGCATTGGTTCTGATATTCTCAGATGGTGTACTCGGCATGAGTACTGTACTTGAGTTGGGACATCCTAGAGTAAATCATTCATTGATGAGTAGTTATGCATGATCTTTTGTATTTCAGTCTTGGTTTCTATTCAGACTAGTTCTAGCATTAACATAGATTGTATTCCTTGATTATCTCAATTTGTGTGCCCATATAGCTCCTTATGAGCTTATTGTCATATTTGTCGTATGGAATTTTAGTGGATCAACTTAAGTTCTTTGAGTTCACTGTGATAAAATTGCGCAGACGAGACACAGGTGATTTTTCTCCTAGTTTTGAGTAAATGGAAAGTGTGGAATGGTAGAGGAAGGTTATATTTGAATTTGGAGTCTGTGGTATGACTCATATCTTGGGTTGGTTTTGAATTGGTTGAGCCTTTATTGATTTTTGCATTCGGGTATGCGTGCCATAGCCTTCTCTGGTTCAGTTGGAGTCTAGTTTGTAGTTGAAGTTAAGTTTTGACTGTTTGGAAGTGAAGTAAGAGAGCTAGTTGAAAAAGAGATACCTGTGGTAAAATCACTCGAAAGTATTCTCTCACCGTGGATGTTATTTGTGACATTATTCTTGGAGCATATGGGCTCAGTACTTCATCTTTTTGTGCCTTTGAGATCTTTCTATCTTTTGACTTTCAGAGATAATAGTCCTTTTAGTAGTTGATATTGTAATGAACCTCTAAGTCATTTTTTATATGACCACTTATTTTAACCATTAGAGCTTTTCCATAGCCTCCCAAGTCTTTTATTACTTGCTGGGATTGACAGTTTTATTATCGGGCAGTTTGTTTGGATTCTAGAGCTAATTTCCTATTTAGAAGTCTTCGTTGGTTCCAAATGTCAACTAGGTAAAAACTTCAGTAAAACAGTCTTTGATGAAAATTCTAACTACGCTTGCAGCTTCAAACTATAAATTTTAGGCTTCGTAGACCTTTGGTTTAGGTCGTAATGCGTTCGAGCTCATTTCGACCTATTAGTCAGAAAATTAGAAAATTGGAATTATGGGTGTGGGACCCATACTTGGTAGAAAAGAACTCGGATGGAAAATTTAAGTTCCTCAATGCATCTAGAACATCAAATTTATGGTGGTTACAAAGTTCATTTGCATATATCGGATTCCGATTGAATCCTTAGGTGTTATTGGAAACTTGGAAAAATATCCAAGTTTGCTGGTGCTAATGCTTGTGTGATCACGCAAAAGCCACCATGATTGCCCTATTGCATCACAAAAAGGCTATGTCGATCACCTAATTGCGATTACAATACATGGATTGCGATATCCATATCTGTACACCTGGAATGGGTATAAAGGACACTTTAGACAACATTTTTGCCTCTTTTTTTCTCTCATTCTTCTGAGCCAAGAACCCCAAACGACTATGATAACTCAAAATGAGTCTTGTGGGTGACTTGGGAACTTGATTAACATCTATTATCATGAATAACTTAGGATTTAAGGTAAGATTTCATCACTTTGTTGATGAATTTCTTGGTTCTCAACCGAAAATCCAAAATAGCTTAACGGCTTGATTTCTACCACAAATGAGCTTAGTTTTCACCCATTTCTTTAGGGTTATAATTCCTTGATCATGTATGAACTTTGGGTTGATATAAGAATGTGATTTCTATAAGTGGGACCCACCTGGGTTTTGGTGTCATTTTAAAACTCAAAGTACAATGGTGAAATATGGGTATTGTTATTCTCATATTGATGAGTTGATTATGATTTTGAAAGCATGATGAAGTTTTGGATTTTGAAGAGAAGATGGACGTTTGGTGTATGATGTAAGGATGGACGGTTTGGCTTTGAGGTAGGATCCTGTCTACTCTTCTACATAAGATGATGCATGTTATATATTGCATATGAATGTGAATGTGAATGTTAATTTTGATTATGGGTAGAATGGATTAGTATTGAATATTGAAGTTTGGATATTATATAAGGGTTTTGACCCATAAGTTGAAATGCTTAATACACTTTTAAATCTTATTTCCTTCTACCTATAATTAAATAATTCATAGAATGAATATGATTGAATGTTAGGTTTGGGATATGGTTTTAGCATTGGAAGTATGGTTAGTATATTTAACCTTATTCGGGTTATTATTGTTATCTTGAAACAATAATTTGGGTAGGGTTGAGTTAATTGCCCATGTTACTAGGCAGAATTCCTATCTTATGATTGGTTCTGACTTAATTGGCATCTAGAAGTTAAATAGATACCTTAGCCTTGTTTGCAGTACAATTTTCCTAAATATGGAAGTTAAGGTTTAAAAGTAGGTTAATCCAGACCACCTTATTGATGAATTTTAGGCCTAGTTGTGACTAATAAGCATTAGTTATGACACTTGCTTGGCGAATTAATAAATAGTGATGGTTTTCCCCGGATTGTTATGCATGACATATATATATGAGATGCCTTATAGATGTGACATGCCTCATGGTTATGAGTTAGGCATTATTAATTTTATGCCTCAAAGATGCGAGATGTTTCCCATATGTGAGATGATTATAGATATTCAATGGCCTATAAACATGATTATTGATGTGAGATCCGGATACCTATGTGGGCCTAAGGCCATTATTAAGATACTACAATTATTCTAGATGTATTATTGAGACAAAGGTCGTGTTATGATATCTATTGGATATCCAGGAAATATTTTATCCTTTTAAAGGATTCGTTGGTTGTTTATGTATTCATTGATATGTATGGTTCTATTGTTTGAATACTGGTGATGGCATGTGTAGATTTTGTACATTCATGATCATTATATTGGTAAATTAAGTGATTCTATGTAAAATATGATCTTACCACTTTTTTTCCTAATTAAGTGTTAAAACAAACTTTCTACCTTAATACGGATTTCTTCATAAAAATAATGGTCTATCATAACGATTAACTTGCACATAAAAGAGATTAACAATGATGTTCTTAATGATGTGACTGAGACAAATCCCGATCTATTATTTGATACTAAAATTACTCTGGCCGAGAGATATTCTGACCCTTTCTATATTTTCATAATGATTTAGCCCCAAAGTTTATTCCGAGAAATAGACTTAGGGTTTTACACTCTTTTAGCCAAGACTTGAGTCCGTGCACCTATCATATCATGATACACATCTCTTTGGTATAGGACAAAGGAAGATGTTGGTTGGATGAAATAATTTTGGGGTAAAATGCAATCACAAAATTTAATGTTGAAGTGATATATGTGTGTATTGATGATATTGATAATGATTGGCAATGTTAAGGTTATTGATTATATCTTTATGATTGGTTCAATTTTGAGTCTTGATGATATATTTATCGACTCTAGTTTGGCTATTGATTCTATATTTAGCATTTGAGTCCAACTATTGATTATATATTTACCAATTTGAGTTCGGCTATTGACTATATTTATCGGTTCAAGTTTGGCTATTAATTATATTTACCGGTGGAATTCTGGCTATTGATATTCTTATTGGTTTGAGTGTAGATATATATTCTAATACTTGGATTGACTATGGTATTGTGGATTCTGTTCCATTCACTCTTACATACACATCGCCTATCACCAGTATGCACCTATATCTATCAGCTCGTATGAGAGGGTTGTATAGATATGGGTGATGATTATGCCTTATGGTGTGTTGTATGTTGATTGAATCTTCCGAGCCAGGGGTTGTGGGGGTACGTGATAGGCTCGGTTAGGTATTTGGTTGCTCAAAATTATCGATTATTTGTTCTTTTATTTATATTGTTATCATCATTGTTATGGCTAGTTTATGATAGATTGGTTATTAGTTTGGTATAGAGATTTGAGGTATTATTCTGGTCTCTTTTATCTGATGAATTCATTATTCATGATTAATACATGATGAGACATATGGATTAGAAACCCTAAGGCTGTTAGTACTAAATCCTTCTAGGATTATGAGACCTTAAAATGAAGATATGATGATCTAGGTTGTGCTTCCAGTTAACCCCTCCTTTAAATATTTGTATATCTAGCTATATATAGCTATGGTATTATCATATATCCCTTTCTTTATTTGTTTAAATTGTATATTCATTCCCTGGCCTTATATATTGTTATATATCCATCTTTCACTCTTTATTCGTATATTAGCTAGGTATATATAGTATAGTGTTCAAATTTCTGAGTATAGCTGAAATAGGATAATTCATCCTTAATGCTCTTTTAGCTTTATTATGATAGTCTCTTAGACATGAATAAGACAAGTTATCCTTATGATCTCACTGAATTTTCTATATAATTATTGGACATTTGGGGTGTTGTTTTTCATTCTACTTATTGTTGTATATATCTGCTTTCTCTTTGGAGCTGGGTCGGTAGTTTCCTACTGAGTACCACGTGTTTGGTACTCATACTACACTTCTGCAGCCTACAGATCATAGTATGGGTTATCTCCACTGTTGTATGCATTATGCGGTGTAACAATGGTTCAAATACTTAGAGTGAGCTCCTGACATTCGGAGTAGTACTTATCTCTCTCTTATATACGAGATTAGTCTCTACGTCGTAATCGGAGAAAACTTATATTAGTGTATTGATTTATACTTAACTTTGAAACCTTGTTATGTAGATGCTCTTGTACTGGTACCACTACGTTTTGGGATTATATTATGTAATTAATCGTGTAGTTCAAATATTTTGCATTCTTTACTCTATCTCTTTAGTTAGTCCATTACTATCCATTTAAAACTTTGGGTTTGGCTTGCTTACTGGTGGGTTATACCAGACTCCATCATGAACTATGAAATTAGGGTGTGACTGTGATATCTCCCTAAGGTGAGCGAGCATAAATATCTCCAGCTCAGAAAGACCGATGGAACCCTATATGGAATAGTACAACCAGGAGCAGGGACCCTAGAATGGGTCTGCACACCATAAATAAGGCAAAATCCCTCCACATATTCCCAAGGTCGGATAAAGGTTCTAAGAGAGTTTCTATGATCGTTAGATCTTTGGGTAGGAATGATCTGAAACATGATTAAGCTTGTAGTTAGAGAAGTTTCATGACAACTAGACTCTATATCCAAAATACAACACAATAAAGGGAAACATTCCTAAATTCCTTGTAGCTTCCCCCTATAAGTGTGACGCACTACATACCCATAAAAGGGACTCTACTTAACACAGCTTTGTGGACACCCATAAACCCTAAACCTTGCTCTGATACCAAGCTTGTCATGACCTGAACTATGGACTAGTCGTGATGGGTATCTCAAGCCCACCTTAGGTCTTAGACCACCCCCTTAGCCTACCTTCAAAACACAATAAATTAATATAGCAAAAGCAAAAAAAAAAATAATAAAAAAGATAGATGAAGCACATGAAATTTAAGAGTCTGAACAAGAAAACCAGTCATACTAATGACATCCACAAAAGCCTTTAAAACTAGAATACCAATTTAAATTAGGACATGCCATCGACTATGACCACAAACGAATCCAAAAAAAAAATACTAAGAAATAAAGAAAACAAGTAAAATGACTAGGCCTTGCAAAATATAGAGGCTCACCACTTCAATGCTGATCAACAAGAGTACCAAATAACCTAACGCTGCATAGGAGAAACAGAAAATCCCTCAGACCCGACATCATGAAATGATATAGCATCAAGGGACAGTTAGTGGGGCGTGCACTACCATGTAACTCGGGGAAAGGGATTAAATTAATGTCAATTCAAAAACCAATCAAGCCATATGGACAACATATATATATATATGATGTTGAGATAAGGACAAGGGTCATGAGTATGAGAGTTTAATCCATTATCTTAAACTGTGTAGCGTACGCCGTCCTAAAGTCACCCACAGGCTATATGTGTCTAACTCCCAGTGCTCAAAGGGCCTTAGTATGTGTTAGCCTCACGAATCGATGGATTCAAGAAAAGGCTAAAGACATAAAGGCAATAGCAAAAAAAATATAGTATGTATCTAGACACACGATCATATAGACCCCATGCCGACAAACGTAGTTTCCAGTGTTGGTCCCCCCCTTCCCCAGGACTACACCTTCATGATGAGCTACAAAATTTTCTTGAAGCCAAAGTTTATTAGTTTACACATAAATCGATCGATTAACCTAGAAGTTATTTACTAAGGCATTTTCCAACATGTAATAGTTATACCAATATGCTTTTAAGCTAATTTAATTATGCCAAACAAGTTCATTTAACCATTAGACTCCTAAGTTCTATTTAAGATCCAAACCATTGCCACAAAGGGCATTCCAAAATCATTTTACTATACATTATCCTTTAGTGCAATGCAATGTTCTAAAAGTAAGCCAAATTATGCAAATTCCTTATTCAAAACCAAAGTTATAAAGGTGGGTTGAGGTTAATGCCATTATCAAGGCAATTTTTTCATAAATTCAGGGAAACCCGTGCTCCCCATTCTAATCCTTATAGCAAAACACCCATTCATCCCTAAAACGATTAATTAACATATAAACAACACATTTAAATCATAGAAAATAAAATTCCTGCAATAACCATCAAAATCCCTCAACTCAATTTCAAACCCATCAATTAAAAACACATGAATAGTGATTAAATAAATGTAACAATGTAAAATTCAAGTTATGGATGAGAAACCTGCCTGAATTATATAAGAAATTGTAGATAATTCAAAGTTTGAAGCCTGGATAGTGATTTCTTGGAAACCCTTGAGCTTTCATGGGCTGGGACTTAAAGAAGAAAATAATCGTGTTTGATCTTTGAAAACTGAAGAAAAGGGGTTTATTTAGTGGGAACTCAATTTTTAGATATTCAAAAGGTTTTCTTAAAGTATACCCTTTGATTCCTATATTATTTTACAATTTTTCCAATGGTTTATTTATGATTTCATCTTCCAATTATAGTTTTTAAATTGGGAAATTTAGAGATTCTATAGTAAAATTAAGAAGTAGTATTTTGATGATTTAAAGGTTTATTTTAACTCTATTTTTAATGAAATTTCATATTTGTGGTTCTTAAGTTATGGGTGAAATGATTATTGACTAGAATTTCAATTTCATAAAAAACATATTTAATTAGATTGGATGTTTTTTAGTAGGGTGAAACATTAATTTGAATTCTCAGACTTTCTTTAAGGCTAGTTTAAAGTTTGCTTGAATCTCTTTCACAGAGCTTATGTACTAGTTCCTGGTATAAGGAGTAATGATTAGCTAGGTGTATCACATAGATGAGATAATGTACATCGATATGTGTACCAATATTATGTGAAGGATTAAAAATGAATAATTGGCTTTATTGGATTAGCTTTTCTTATTATTGATGGTTGGGGTATATCGTGAAAAGTAAGTTAGTGACTTGTTGACCAAGATAGTTATTGATGATGATTGTGCTCCCTCGTGTGAGCATTATTTGTAGAACTTAAGTGAGATTAGTGGTATTTAGGTTTATATTCGGTGTTATTGAGTTGAGTATGGCCTCATCTGACTTGATTGAGAAATTTGAGTTCCTCTTATCACTATGAATCATTCATTAACACTTACGTTCATTCATTGTATAGTTAAATAGATACTTTGAGAAAAATATTTTAAATGACTTTTGTACCTAATGGAAAAGTGTTCAAGATAGATTTTATATGTTTTTGACTTGCATACTTGATGTAAAGTTTTTTGGGTGAATTGTTACTGCTTTCAAACTGGCATGTTTGGTAGGGAATTTTTTCAAGTAGATTTTACTACTTTTTTACTTTTGTGATCAATGGAAAATTATTTTGATTGATTCACATTCTACATTAGAAATGAATAAATACTTTTGGGGGAGAGGTGTATAGACCTTGTGAGTCCCCTATAGATCTCAACTAGTTATACATGGTATAGGGTATGCTATTGCATACATTACATCATATGCATTCATCTCAACATATTAGTTTGACTTTCAGTATTATTATTGTCAATAATGGTTGAATGATATTAGTTATTCTTGTTCTGATTTGAGGTATTTGTGGAATTTTTGTGAAGTTTCATTTTATTGTTCTTGAAAATATCTGCGCTCAAGGCATAAGAACCTCATTCATCATAAGTTAAAATACTAAATCTTTACTATGGGAGTGCATTAGATATAAACTAAGGTCGTACATCTTGTATACGTAAACTCATTATATGCATTGGAATCTTCATATATATATATATATATGTTATGGTAAGCGTCGTTGAAAGATCTACCTAAGTATAATTGGATTCTTGTGTGGATTAACCATTTGATGAGATATTATGGTTCCTCAAGTGGACCAATTATGTTGATGGTTGTGAATTATGCCTTGTAGCAAAGTGTAAATACAAAGTATATCTTGAATTGTGTATAAACCTTATTTCCTTATGTATATAGTTATATACGTGCCATATATTGTGGTGTCTTTTATTGCAAAGTTATTAATGTTATTAATTATCTTGGCTGTCGTAATTTCAATGGTTAATGATTGTATAATATAGAGTGAGGATTCTCAGAAAAGAGGATTAATGAGAGAGAGAGAGAAGAATATAGAGTTGTCATAATGTTATTAATTATCATAGTTGTCACAATTTCAATGGTTAATGATAGTGTAATAAGGAGTGAGGATTCTCAAGAAGAGGATTAATGAGAGAGATATAGAGAAGTATATAAATTTATTGTAATAAGGTAAATGGTAAGAATTATGGGTTTGATTAATTCTTGGAATATAGTTAGTTAGCCACACCCTGAGGGTAAATTAATATTGCTTAAATAAAGAAAAAGCAGTAAGGTTAGAAGTTGAAGTAAGTTATTCGGAAATTAAGTATGTATGTGTGTTATGATTTATTTTGTTTGCTATATGTTATTCTATGTTTTTATTCCTAGACGAATGATGATACCTACTAGTACGTGTGGTTTTACTAACATTGCACTTATCTCTATTTAGAGATATAGCCATGTTCTAGGTCAGTTGAAATTTTTATAGATATGGCAGTGATTATTATTCAGCATCTACTGTTATTACACTCATACATAGATATTGTGTCTTGGGTGATTCTTTAAATTGTGTAGTGCTCTTGTAACGATTTAGGTTAGGTTCTAGGTATTTATGTAATTTAATTCTGTAGTGTATTAAATTAGTAAGTTCTTTAAAAATGGAAGGTACATTTTATTATTTGTACATGTGGCTATTTTAAATGTCTTTTGTAATAATAATATGGTTGGGTGGTAAGGGTTCTCCTATCTACGGTAGAGTTAGGTAGGTTCTCACATGATTCATGATTAAGGTTATGACAAGATAGTATCAAACCCCAAGTTACTAGTCTCCCAATACAAGAGCAAATGTTAAGTAGAGTCCTATGGATTGGTGTGTTGAAGTTCACATCAAATTTTTATGAAACTACAATGATCTAGGAATCTATATCGCTTTCTACTTTCCTATCTTGTTATGTAAAAGATGTCTCCCCAAGATGAGTTCAATTGGTATCTAGCGAATTCTAATAGGCATCTCAAACATAGTAATTTAGATTAGTTTGTCCTAATAGTTATCTCAATAATGTTTGAAAAGTTGGAATATTTTTATTATAAATGATAAATGTTAATAAAAGGCATAATACTTATCTAATATTGTGAATTATGTTTTACATATTTGGTATGTGCACCTTTTAGGTGGTTATGTTGTTTGTTGTAGTGAATATTATAGTTTTTCAGCGCAGTTAGTAAGCATGACTCTTTCATTAATTGATTGGTTATTCTTAATCAAAAAATAATTGTTCTTTAAATGTTTTTATTGTAGTATGACAGAATGCTACTTGGATTACTTATGTGGATTGTTATTGTTTTGATCATACTATTACCTAGTTGTTTGATGGTCAAACTTCTTCAGTGTAAATGATCATAATGAATGATATGAGATAAGTTGTTACAAAAGAACATAGATAAATCATAAATGGTGGGTGTGATTTTAATTATAATTGGGATCCTTGTGTGGTTAGAACTTTGATTATTATAGTTGGGATCCTTTTGTGCTCTAATCTTTAGTAAATATATCCTAATCTGAAGTGCTATTACTCATCCTTGTATGACTAATCCTGTTAATGAGTTGACTTGTTAATTATGCCTTTATAAGTAATTCACTAAACTGAGATGAACTTAGCTTTTTTGTACAACCTTGGTGTAACGCCTCGAGTCTGTACCCCGGACGTTACACGGTGCTCATAATCCTAAAGGATCACAAGCTAACCCATGATGGTCGGGGGCCCGTGCGCCTGAACCTATGATATAAGACATCATAGAATAAGAGAAAAGTATACGTCAATACTTTGAATGTACTGGTATGGTAAGTGAGGTAGGTGAAATGCATGGGTTCATATGCATGAATAATACTGACTAAATGACATGAATATAACTTAATGGGAATATATTCATGAATACATATACTGTAACCGAGATCGTGATAATAATAGATACCGAGTTTGAATACTAATTAAGTAATATCTGAGCATGCTGATAATGAATTACTAATAACTAAATGACTGTATCTGACAGTCTTGATTCTGTGGAACTATACTGAGTTTCGTACTAAAGGGAGTGACTGTGTCTGACAATCCTAAATATGTAGAACTGAACTGAGTTCTATACTGAGACTGAATCTGAAATTGAGATTGTGGGAGAAAATCATCTAATCAACATGCCCCTTTCTGAAAAGATTGGGGTCAAACCTGTAACCCCAGTTGGAAGGGTGCCAATACCATGCCACGGGTAAAGACAAGTTGTGAGTTAACCCTCCCAGAATTGAAGCTCTTTCGTTAACCCTTGCTGGCAGGAAAACACGTATGAGATGTATCAACCCTAGTCTAGTAGGAAAATATCTCAACCTATACTATGTACATAGTTCTGTAATATAGGAATTTCTATGAAGGATCAAACCCTCTTCTGGTAGGAATGCGCCCATCCCTGGGTTCGCTCGGCGCTGAATTCCCATCCCTGGGTTCGCTCGGCGCTGAATTCTACTCCCAACTGAATAGATACTAGATTGATTTCCTAGTTTATACTAGGCTTGACTGAACTGTTACTGATTTTATAGTGTTTTATTGACTAACATAATACTATTGAATTCTATTAGCTGATTGAGTTTACTGAGGTCTGAACTTAATACTGAATTAGATGGGACTAATACTGAATCTATTAAGTTCACCTGAGCCCTGTAACTGACTGAGAGTACTACTGATCATGACTGATATTATTCTGTAACCGACACTGTCTCTAGGTAAACATCTAAATTATTGGGTATAAATACCCCTAGGACTCAAAAGAATGAAAAGTAAAGCTTCACATGATCTTGCATAGCATAAAAATGCACCTTTCTTCATAATGTATCTATAAAGGAATTTTATCAAACATTTCTATGGCATGAAATAGTATACATACTATTAGGGTATAATATTATTATTACATTCACCTGAGCAATTTATCAAACACCTAGATGGCATAGTATATGAACATAATACTAAACAACATCTGAGCATCACGATTCAATTTCCAAATTCACAATTCCATGGGTTTAAACATGAATTCATAAGATAAATCATCTATATCAAATAATTCTACACCAATCTTGTAATAAATCATGAAATAGAAACCTAATTGTAGCAATAATCATGAATACACTTTGATTTCAAATCATGGAAAACATGAAATCAAGCTACTTGAAGTTTAAAAGAGTTTCTTGGGATCCAAGGGTAGAAGGATCCCTTGGATGAACACTTTAAATACCTTGGTTGCTAATTTCTTGAAAATTAACGGTGGAATCTTGAGCCTTGAATTTGAAATTTAATCACCTAGGGGTTTTTGTTCTTGAGAAAATTTTGAAATACCGAGTGTATGTTGCAAATAGAAGGCTAAATTTAGTGTTTTAGGGCTGAATATGGGTGGGAAAAAGACCTTAATACCCTGAGGACATGGCTTTTAATGGCTTACAACCAAACTGTTAACGCGCAAATCGATGCACCTCATCATAAGTATTGATGCAATGGCCAATGTGCCGCCTTGAGTCTGTGTTGGTTCACTGGATTTAGCATTGAGCTGAGGGAAAAATAACATGTCGATGTGATAGACAACGCAATGCATCGAGATCGCGTCAACTCACTTTTTTGGTCACTTGAACATGGTCTAAATGAGGTCCAAAAATACGAAACTTATCCGAGGACACATACTGACATTCCTGATCATGAATCAATCTAATGATCAATACTTTAAGGTTATAAGATTAGTGAAATAGAGTTTCCAAATTATGAAGGCAAAAATACTACTAAGTATGAATACTTAGCTATAATTTTCTAAGTCTGGGGACCCCTTAGAAAGATTAAAAGACTAAGTTAAGCATAGGATTTTGCGGGGTCTTACAATATCTCCCCCTTGGTAATATTTGTCCTCGAATGAGACTGATTAAACTGAGAAAACTAATAGACTGGATTTAGACATTAGACATGCACAACTGAAACATGATTTCATGACTGAAATTACTGATATACTGAATTATCATACTGAACATGCATATCTGATGCCTGAGTACATTGTTGAACATAATTCATAAATGCATGACTGGGATTACTGATAAGATGATCATAAATATTGGACATGCATGTCTGATGCATGAGTACATAGATGAACTGATTCATGAATGCATAACTAAGTATGAAACATTAATGATACCAAGTTGGTAGTTATATATAAACATGAGACCTAGTAGATTCAAAGAAAAACTATTACCTTAGGCTAAGTTTGAGTTTGCCGAGAAGAGGTGAGGATACTTGGTCCGTATGTCTGCTTGTGCTTCCATAGTAGCTCCCTCCATAGACTGATTCAGTCTGCGAATCTATAATTAAGGATTTCGACTGGGATTTTCTCATAAAAGAAGCTGTTCTAAACATCTATACCCTCTATAGGGACTACACCTTCTAGGTCACCTATGCATTTCTTAAGCAAGGAGACATAGAACACAAGATGCACTGAAGCTAAGTCAGAAGGCAACTCAAACTTGTAAGCTACCTTTCTAAAATGGTTGACGATTCACTAAGGACCGACATATCGGGGATTGAGTTTCGCCTTCTTGCCAAACCTCTTCACTATTTTTATAGAAGATATTTTCAAATACACAAAAATCACCAATCTCAAACTCGAGATCCTTCCTGCGCACATCTACGTAAGGTTTTTGTCGGCTCTGAGCCCTACCACTGATCAACTGAACATTCTCCAAGGTATCGAATACCAAGCCAGGCCCTACCACTGCGTCCTCACCCACTTCAAACCAACCAATGGGAAATTTACCCCTCCTCCTATAAAGTACCTTAAATGGAGCCATCTAAATATTGGAATGGTAATTGTTTTTATATGCAAATTCAATCAAAGGCAAGTGGTCATCCCGAATACCTTTAAAGTCTATCGCACACGCTCCCAAAATATCTTCTAAAGTCTGAATGTTCATTTATACTTGATGATCTTTCTGAGGATAAAAGGTTGTACTGAGTTAAACTCAGGTACCAAAACCCTTTTTGAATGCCTTCCAGAAATGAGAGGTGAATTGGGTACCTCTATCTGAGATAATGGACAATGAAACATCGTTCAATCTGACCAACTCCTTGATATAGAGTTTGGCATAATCCTTGGCTGAATAAGAGGTATGGACTGGTAGAAAATGAGCTGACTTGGTCATCCTATCGACAATGAACCAAACTGAATCATATTGGCAATGAGTACGAGGCAAACTCATCATAAAGTCCATGTTCACTTCTACCCATTTCTAGGTGGGAATACTGAACTCCTGCATGAACCCACTTGGCTTCTGATGCTCGATCTTAACCTGATGACATGTTGATCACCTAGCCACAAACTCTGTAATATCTCCCTTCATCCTACTCTACCAATAGATCTCCCAAAAATTATGGTACATCTTAGTGTCGCTTGGATAAATAGAGTAGCATGCACCATACGCTTCTGCAAGAACTCACTACCTCAAGCCATCTATATCTAGCACACATAGCCAACCCTTACAACACAAGACACCATTTTCCCTTGGGAGAAGACCTCTACTTTCTGATCTCTAACTGATTCCTTCAAGTTGACTAGACTGGATCCCTATCCTGGTTTTCCTTTACCTCAGAAACCAGGGATGATTCTGAACTACTCTGCACCCATACACTATCTTCTGCTGAATTGACTAAGCGAATACCTAGTTGGGCAAGCTGATGATCTTCCTGAACTAACTTCTTCTTACCATCCTCCACATAAGCAACACTACCCATAGACATTCTACTGAGAGCATTAGCTAGTACATTGGCTTTACTCAGATGATACAGGATGCTCATGTCATAGTCTTTCAGCAACTCTAACCACCTTCTTTGATGAAGGTTTAGATCTTTTTAACAGAACACATATTGTCGTCTCTTATGGTCAGCGAACATATCAACATGCACACCATAGAAATAGTCCCTCTAAATTATTAAGGCAAAAACTACTGCTACTAACTCAAGATCATGAATAGGATAGTTCTTTTCATGGGGCTTAAGTTGTCTAGAGGCTTATGCTATGACCTTACCTCTCTGCATCAAAACATACCCCAAACCGACTCTAGAGGCATCACAAAACATAACAAAGTCATCTGAACTATCTGGCAGGGTCAAAATTGGAGTTGTAGTGAGTCGAGTCTTCCACTCCTAAAAACTCTTCTCACATGAATCTGACCACTGGAATTTGAATTTCTTTTGAGTCAATCTGTACATAAGGGATGTAATAGATAAAAATCCCTCAACAAACCATCGTTAAGAGAAAGCCAAGCCCAAGAAACTCCAGATAACTGATGGAGAGATGGATTTATGATAGTTTCTCACTGCTTTGGTCTTTTGGGGATAAATTTTTATGCCATCACCAGAAATGATATGGCCAAGGAAGGCAAGTGACTTTAGGCAAAATTCACACTTGCTGAATTTGGAAAATAGCTGATGGTTTTTGAGAGTCTATAAAACTATTTTGAGATGGTCAGCATGATCAAGCTCATTGCGGGAGTAGACAAGAATGTCATCTGTGAAGACTATGATAAACATATCCAACTACTGCTTGAATGGATGGTTCATCAAGTCCATGAAGGTTTTAGGGGCACTGGTAAGACCAAAGGACATGACTAAGAATTTGAAGTGTCCATACCAAGTTCTGAAAGCTTTCTTCGGGATGTCACATTCTCTGACTCTGAGCTGATGATAGCCTGATCTAACGTCTATCTTAGAAAAGAAACTGGCACCCTGAAGTTGGTCAAACAAGTCATCAATTTTGAGAAGTGGATACTTTTTCTAGACTGTGACTTTATTTAGCTGATGGTAGTCAATACACATTCTGAGAGAACTATCTTTCTTATGCATGAATAAAACTGGTGTACCCCACGAGGACACACTGGGTATGATAAATCCCTAATCTCGGGCATCTTTTAACTGTTCTTTTAATCTCTATGTTTTACTGGAGCCATTCTGTATGGAAAAATAGATAGGACTAAGTATCTAGAAGAAGGTCTATTCAAAAATCGATTTCCCTTTCGAGAAGAACTCCGGGATGATCTTTTGGAAAATCATCTAGGAATTCACATGCTACTGGCAATGATTTAAGAGAAGGGGTTTCTCAATAAGAGTACTAGACTCGAACAAGATGGTAGACACATCCCGTAGATATTATTTTTCTCTCCCAAAAGTAAGAAAAAAGCTGAACCCTAAGTGTCGACTAAGGCATAGTTGGAATAAAGCTAATCCATGCCCACAATGATATCAAAATCAATTATCTCTAATTTGACTAAGTCTGCTGAAGTGAATTTTTGAGATATCATAACCGAACAGTTCTTGTATACCCGCCTGGCTATGATAAATTTACCCACTGGGGTAGATACTGAGAAAGGCTCTGCTAGAATTTTGGGTCTAACTCCGAAATCAACGGCTATATATGGAGTAACAAAGGACAAAGAAGCTCTTGGATCTAGCAAAACATACATATATAAATAGAAAATTGTTAATGTACTAGTGACCACATTAGAAGAACTTTCTTGATCCTGACGGTACTGAAGATCATAGAGTTTATTTGGGCGCTGCCTACTGGTGGCACTAGAAGCGGCACCTGCTAATTTGGGTGGTCGGACTGAGTTGAGGGGTGGTTATACTGACCTGTAGAACCTGACTGGGGATAATCTCTAACTCTGTTTCCTGTTTTTCCATACCTAAAATGTACATAGCTGGCCACTCTGCAGATACCCTGGTGATTTCTGCCATATTTCTGACAAAGGGGATTGGTTTGGGCGCTGCTGACACTACCCTGGGTTTAGGTCCTGGTGCCCTATCACTATTACCATCATTGAATTTGGGCACTGGAGCACTGTCTGAGAAAGGAGATGGAACTGAGGATTTTTGGCAGAACTGAGAATGATTCCCTCCCTCTGACTTGGGTTAAGCGAAGTTAAAACTACCTATTCTAGCTCTCTTGTTCTCCCTCTCCTTCTCTTTATTCTTAGCTTTCTCTATCTTCTGAGCATTGCCATGTGTTTGGATATGTCCATCTCCTTAATCAATAATATGGTCCTACATACCTTGATCACACTACTAGACATCCCATAAACAAACTTACTTATCTTAGATCTACTATCTGATACCACATGAGGATCGTATCTAGCTAATTGAGTAAACGTAAGAGAATACTCTTGTACCATTATGTTTCCATGATTTTTATTTATAAACTCAAAAACCTTCGCTTCCCTCAACTTTAATGGGAAGAACCTATCCAGAAAAGCAATAGTAAACTCCTTCCATTTTATGGGCCTTACATCTGCGGCCCTTTTTGCTTTCCACTGTTTAAACCATGAGTGTGC
This sequence comes from Capsicum baccatum var. pendulum, assembly GCA_030864225.1. NCBI lineage: Eukaryota > Viridiplantae > Streptophyta > Magnoliopsida > Solanales > Solanaceae > Capsicum > Capsicum baccatum. The sequence goes on along the minus strand of CM061560.1, from coordinate 89,073,560 downwards.
CACATCCTGTAATTGACATACGGCTAACTCGACACTCTCACTAGCTATCACCCCCGTAATATCTGTAACTTTCTACACCTGATCAAAAAATTCCTGAGGGTCCTTATCTGACTTAGACCCAGTAAAAGATGAAGGGTCCATTACAGTAAAATCCTAAATCCTTGCTACAGCAGTATTGGCCACTGGGTTGGCCTGAAAAACAGCTGGGCATTTATTTTGGGCTAGCACAGAATGAGCTAGGGTGGTGAAAGCTGCTCTGAACTCAGTGTGGGAGACATGTTTATCTAGAGGATTTGGCTGGATAGGCTGAGGTTGTGGCTAGTTTCCTGTTCCTCTTCCCTTAGTCCTTTTTTGAGTCATATTCTATAAATGGAATAGAAACTTGGATTAGACAAAGAGTTTAATTGGATCTTATTCTCACTATCATGATATGAGTACTTAAATAAGGGAAAGTTTTCCTAAAACACCTAACAATCTCTTGTCCATAAGTGTAGCGCGCTAAAAACCCATGAACAAGACTTTACTAGATGAAACTTTCAAACTTTTTTGGACTATGTTGAACCTTAGACTCTACTACCAAGCTTGTAATGCCATGAGTCTGTATCCTGGATGGTACACGGTGCTCATAATCCTGAAGGACCACAAGCTAACCCATGACTAGTACTTGCTGCAACAACTGTATAGTAACACTGCAAGTATGCAGAAATTAGGCAAAAACATGAAATAAGGTTCAATACTGTAATAAAACTAAATACGGTATAAAATACCAAAATTGACACATTTGTATGAAAAATACCCTCATATGAAAAGCCTATAAATTGTCAAAAATATGGAGTTGATGGGACAAGTCCCTAACTAACTTCGACTACTAAAATAAAAGCTGAAATGCTGAAATAACAATCATGTCCTAGAACTATGAGGACTTACCACTAACTCTGACTGCTGAAAATCTACAACTGCTAGGGATGGTCGGGAGCTCGTTTGTCTGAACCAATGATATAAGACATCATAGAGCAAGAGAACACTATACCTCAGTACTTTGAATACACTGGTATGCTAAGTTAGGTAGGCTAAAATTCATGGGTTCATATGCATGAACAATACTGACTGAATGAGATGAATATAACTAAATGTGAGTACATGAATGAATACGCATACTGTAACTAAGATTTTGATAATAATGGATACTGAGTATGAATACTGATTAACTGATATCTGAGCATACTGATATTGAATTACTGATAACTGAATGACTCTATCTAAAAGTCTTGATTCTGTGGAACTATACTTAGTTCCATATTGAATGGAGTGACTGTGCCTGACACTCCTGAATTTGTAGAACTAGTCTGAGTTCTAAATCTAAAACTGAGACTGTGATAGGTAATCATCAAAATGACATGCCCCTTTCTTAATAGATTGGGGTCCAACCTGTAGCCCCAGTTGGTATGATGTTAATATTGTGCGATGGGTAAAGATAAGTTGTGTGTAAACCCTCTGATGGGAAGCTCTTTTGTCAACCCTCGCTGGTAGGAATACTTGTGTGAAAAGCATCAACCCTAATCTAGAAGAAAGATATCTCAGCCTACACTAGCTATATAGTTCGGTAATGCAGGGATTGCTACTAAGGGTCAAACCCTCTACGGGCAGGAATGCCCCCATCCCTGGGTTCGATTGGTGCTGAATCCTACTCCCAACTGAATAGACAATGAACTGATTTCCTAGTTCATACTAGGCTTGACTGCACTATTACTGATTTTACTGAGTTCTGTTGACTGAAAGAAGACTACTGAATTCTATTACATGAGTGAGTTTACTGAGGTCTGAACTGAATGCTGAACTAGACGGGACTAATATTGAGTCTACTAAGCTCTCCTAAGCCCTGTAACTGACTGAGAGTACTACTGATCGTGACATGACTAAGATTATTTTGTAAGTGACACTGGCTCTAGGTAAACAACTAAATTGTCGGGTATAAATACCCCCATGACTCGATAGCATGAAAAGTAAAGCTTCACATGATCTCGCATAGCATTAAAATGCACCCTTGTTCATAATGCATCAGTAGAAGCAGTTTATCAAATATTTTCATGACATGATCTTGATGAGTAGTTATGCATGATCTTTTGTATTTCAGTCTTGGTTTCTATTCAGACTAGTTCTAGCATTAACATAGATTGTATTCCTTGATTATCTCAATTTGTGTGCCCAGATAGCTCCTTATGAGCGTATTATCATATTTGTCGTATGGAATTTTAGCGGATCAACTTAAGTTCTTTGTGTTCACTGTGATAAAATTGCGCAGATGAGACTTAGGTGAGTTTTCTCCTAGTTTTGAGTAAATGGAAAGTGTAGAATGGTAGAGGAAGGTTATATTTGAATTTAGAGTCTGTGGAATGACTCATATCTTGGGTTGGTTTTGGATTGGTTGAGCCTTTATTGATTTTAGCGGTTATCGAGATGGTATTAGTGTCTTGTGGTTCAGGTATGCATGCCTTAGCCTTATCTGGTTCAGTTGGAGTCTAGTTTGTAGTTGAAGTTAAGTTTTGATTGTTTGGAAGTGAAGTGAGAGATCTGGTTGAAAAAGAGATACCTATGGTAAAATCACTCGAAAGAGTACTTCATCCTTTTGTACTTTTGAGATCTTTCTATCTTTTGACTTTCAGAGATAATAGTCCTTTTAGTAGTTGATATTGTAATGACCCTCTAAGTCATTTTTTATATTACCACTAATTTTAACCATTAGAGCTTTTCCATAGCCTCCCAAGTCTTTTATTACTTGCTGGGATTGATAGTTTTATTATCGGGTAGTTTGTTTGGCCTTGCCCGAATGATAATGGACGCTCATGTTATAATCTTTCAAGAGCTCTAACCACCTTCTCGGACAAAAATTGAGATCTTTCTAGGAAAAGACATACTGAAGGCTCTTATCATCTGTGAATACGTCTACATGAACTCCATATAGATAATTCCTCCAAATCTTTAAGGCAAACACTACGTCTACTAACTCAAGATCATGAGTAGGATAATTCTTTTCATGGGGTTTAAGCTATCTAGAGGTGTAGGACATGACCTTACCATCCTGCATGAGGACACAACCCAAACCTACTCTAGATGCATCACAATACACTACAAACCCATTTGAACCATCTGGAAGAGCTAAGATTTGAGCTTAGGTGAGTCGAGTCTTAAACTCCGGAAAACTCTTCTCACTAGGATCTGACCACTGAAACTTAACTTTTTTTTGAGTCAGTCTGGACATAGGGTACACAATAGAATAAAATCCATCAAAAAACCATCTCCTTTTGTTGTTTCATAGATTGATGCACTTTAAAACTAACTTCTTTCCCATTAAGCCTAAACTTTAACTTATTTATCTCTATGTCAACTAACACTTTCCTAGTTGCTAAGAACGGTCTACATAAAATTATGGGTACTTTGAAGTCTACTTCGCAATCAAAGATCACAAAGTCAGCAGGAAATATAAAATCAGCCTTTACAAGTACAACATGTAGCATATCAATAGACCTTTTCACAGACCTATCCACCATAACTAGTCTCATATTGGTGGGAGTGGGGTCTTTGAAACCTAACTTCTTGTAAACAACTAGCGGCATCAGATTAATGCTCGCTCACAGATCACAAAAGACCTTAGAAAATTCTAGAGATCCAATTGTAAAAGCAATAGCGAATGCTCCTGGGTTTGCCTTCTTCTGCACTAAGGACCTTATAGAAATAACACTACAATTATAGAGATTATCCATCGATTCATAGCTCACTGCTCTTTTTTGTCACAAGATCCTTTATAAATTTAGCATATCCTGGCATTTGCCTAAGTGCCTATACCAAAGGTATATTGACTGGCAACTGCTTCAACATTGCCATGAATTTACTAAACTTTATGTCATCGTCCTTCTTCTTCAATCTCTGAGGAAAGAGAGGTAGTGGTTTTGGGAGAGTGTTCAACACTACTTTCTTTTCCTTGTCTTTATCATTTCTTAACTCATCACTCTGCTGATGATTAGATGGGATATCAATGCCATACAGCTTTTCAGACTCCACTAGATTACTTTTCTCAGTCTCACAATCTTCTCCAACCATATATTGGCTCATTGTTTTGCCTACAGAAGGGCCCGATAACATCTTACCACTTGGATTGGTAATTTCCATACAAGTACCATCATTATGAAGATTCTGAATTGTGTCACTAGGCAATGTTCTGCTCTTCCTCAGATTCAGTACTGCTAAAAGTTGGCTAATTCATTGTCCAACTATTTCATTGAAGTTAAATGTGAGTTTACCAACTAGCTCAATGATGAAAAGTCACTTTTCATTGTTGTCACACCTATATTGGTGGACTCCACTCCTTTAGAAACCTCTCCATCATGTCCTCCAATAACATTTTGCCCGAGTTAATAGCAGCATTGTCTCGATTACTAGGAGGCACATAAAGTCCAGTCCTGTCATTTTTATTCTTCCAAGTCCCTTGGTCACAATCTCAATAACCCAATTTATCTTGATAAATCCAAACTTAATTCCCTTGGCTACTACCTCATAAACCCTCCGAGTTATTTAGATAGTTAGCTTCTTCTTCAGCATCAGAATTAATCCATCCTTGGGACCTGACGACTTTCACTTTCTCTATGTTTGCAAATAATAAATGCTTGGTCAATAAGTCTATTTGTGTCTTCAATTGTGCAATTTACTGATCATGCTCCTCCATCTTTCTACATTGTTCTACAGTTATGCCAATATAAATAGTCGGGTTTGCTATCACAAAATCCCTGGTATGCCAATCTCTACTTTGTTTTGTCATCTGATCAAGCATCTCTGAATCCTCTTGAAAAGTGAGATCCACAACTATCCCCCCTGCAGCATTATCAATAATTAGCTTCGTAATAGATTTCAAACCCTAATAAAGAGTCTCCATTAGATGAATATCTCTCATATTGTGGTTTGGGAAGTGTATCAACTTTTTTTGAGCCTCTCCTATATCTCGTGAAGGGCTTCAATTGGGAGCTGCCTAAAGTTACTGATCTCATCTCTTAATTGTACCCTCCTGGAAGGTGGAAAGAGCCTTTTTAGGAAAACCTCTTTCAATTGCCTCCAGTTTGTTATAGAATCAGGCATCATCTCATTTAACCATAATGTTGCCTCCCTAGACAAAGACAATGGAAATAAGCCTAGGCGGATGGCATTCTATCCTACTCCCAAGTTATGAAAAGACTTGAAAAGAGTGAAAAAATTCACTAAATACATGTTGGGTTCGTCACCCGGGAGTCCACCAAACAATCCCTTAAGATGGAGGAGTTGAATCATCGTTCTTGTAATATGGAACTTAGCTTCGGGTGCCAAAGGTGGAGGAATAGTAGCTCCAGTTACACCTACTCCATCTAAATCATCCTTATCATTATCAATATCAAACTGCACAGCTTGGCGGTCTAGTCTTTCTCTAAATGGAAGATTTTGATTTAGAGGTGCAACTACTCTCGCTGTACACCTCCATTATCCAGGTCAATTAAATCATTATCTCCTAGGTCCTCTTCATTTAGATTTGGTACCCGACCTGAGTTATCTACATTCTATTGATTTAACTGAGCCCTAGCCAAGGCGGTTAGTCTTTTTGCTTCTTATGGGTCTGCCATTCTACCGATCAACTGAGGTTATGGATGTACTAGTAATAATTGTTCACCTGAACTCTGTGTACTTGGCATACATACTAACTACCCTATAGAGAACAAAAACAACAAATAAAAGTAAAACCAGGAAACTTACTACAAGTCAATTATCACAGATATACTCAATTTGAAACCGTATTCCCGGACAACGGTGCCAAAATTTGATATGCCCAAATTACACCTCTCTTATGAGAGAGTAAGCAGTCATTGTCAAATATATAATCCAACTAGGTTGGGGTTGAATCCCATAGGGAATAAGGTGTCACTCAAGTCTATTTGTGATTAAATGACTGATAGATAATTGTTTCCTTTAATTGGAGGTTTGTATCAATAAAACATGTTAAAGTTTTAACTATCCTCAGAACTCAAGCCTAAAATTTCAATAGTTCAAATCAATGATAGAGAGAAAATAGGGTTGTGATCACTATGAATATTAACCCCTCACTGAATGATAGTTGTAGTACTGGATTCTTATGACTTATGGGAAATCCTAAATTATTAGTTTTGACAGTCCATCTAAGTGTTTCTCAACCTACCTAGATGTTGAACTCCCTAATTCTCTCGAACATATGAAAACATTCTTTTCATACTGATTTTATCTCGAGTTGATCAATCTTGTTATAGTATTAATCATTGGATAAGAACTTAAACTTCCCAAATCCTCATTGATAATTGGTTACCTTTAGTTTATTTCTCAGTTTGAGAAAATCAACATAAGGTAGGATCTATTGTTCGCAACTAATATATAACTATCATTATAAAGGAATTATCAAGATGTCCCCACAATCACTCAACCTTAACCAACTATTAAATCCATCGAGGAATAATCATAGATCCCACAACCCCAGTTGTTGATTTTAGTTCCACATGATATAAAAAGAGATAACAACAATTGAATTCATCATTCAAAGCAATTAAACTTACAAACGATGAAGTCTGAGGTTGGTTATCTTCCAAATTCAAGAAGAGGTTCCCTCAACCCAATCACAAAGTTGAAAATTGAATTCTAAGTTAAAAGGCCCAAAAAGAGGTGAATTTTCCTTTGAAATAAGTTCCCAATATTGAATGAAACCTTAAAATCCACTATTTATATCCTTACTTTAACAAAAAATTGAAATTAAAAATACAGCTTTTGCCTTTTTAGCTAATGACTTATCACAAATCAGATAACTTATCACAGTTTGTTGTAAGAAATTCTTTAATTTTCATTTGTTTTGCTTTAGTGTGATGACATGTTTGATGGCTTATCATATTTTTGATAGATTATAAGACATGTCTCCATTTTCTTGTTCTCTGCCTCAATGTGATGATATATTTGACGACTTATTAGAGAGTTGATAGCTTGTCAGACATATCGTCAGTCATGTCTCTATTGTTTTGTTCTCTACTTCAATATGACGACATGTCTGACGGCTTATTAGAGATCCGATAGTTTATCAGACCATGTCGTTAGGTGATTTTTCAAAAATCCATTATTTTTACCAAAATGCATCGTTCTTGATGTATCTTTTATATATTTCAATGCATTCAGCCTTTCCTACAAAAATCACATGAAATATCATCAAAAACAATGATAGTTACTTAAGAACTTACAATTATTCCAAGTTAAGAGTCTCAAATGTACTAACAGAAGGATAGCACATCACCAGACTGCGAGTTTAGGGAACAACTCATGCCCATAAGTCATGAGTCATGATATGACCCATAGAGAATGGGGATAATTTTGGCTACACCTTCTCATTAAGGGAAAATTGGTGTTTTCTCTTACTCAACTTCTATTTCATGACTTAGATCATTCTTGTAGCCCTATTATCATCAAATTATCATAACATAAATACTATTCTTCTCTCAAAATCCCCCTAGTAAAATACTGGAAAACAATATTTTTTAGCATGGGGGTTGATCTTAATGATTGTATGCTTATGTCACACCTTATATATATTTATCATGGATTGGCGAAGGGTCATGGGTTTCCTAGCCTTCCTTGATAATCTGGTACATACAGTTAACATGCACTAGGGCCCTTTCGGTAGGGGGAGCCGAACCCATATAGCCCATGGGTACCATTATGATAGTTGAAGATACACACTCTAGGTTAATGTTTTAACTCTCATGATAAACCTTGTTCTCTATCCCAGCATATTATTATATCTATGATTATAATAGTGTGCATATGGTTTTGGAATGATTTTGGACTGAATGATCATCAAGTTATTTTATCCCTTCCTTGAGTTATGTGCTATTGCTCACCCACTAACTGTCCTGGATGTTGTATTCCAATGCGATATAGGGTCCGAAGACACTTTTATTTCCTAGGGCTATGGTAGGTGACTTCTGTATTATCCGTGAGTCATCTTTGAAGTTGTGAACTTCCATTCTCCAAAAGGCCCTCATTTTATGGTCTTGTCTTTACTTATGTCTTAGACTATTTTTGTGGGTCCTCTTCTTTCACTATGGTCGGGGCATGACCCGATATAGGTTGATTCTTGGTTTCTCAGAGGCTTTTGTGGAAAACGTGTGGGTGGATTGTTTTATGGATTCTTAGATCCCTCTTCGTATTGATTATTCTATCTTGTAATTTTTTGAAACTCCTATCTTTTTATATGTTCGGAACTCATCTGCTGCTAGTTATATTGTGTCCTTGATTGATAAGCTAATGGGGATGGTCTTCAATTCTTAGCAGACTTGAGATACTCGTCATGACTATGCCCTAATTCAATTTGTGATAAATTGTCTGAGTTTTCCATTTTTTCTTAAGTTAGTGATTCTCGTGTACTTCCTTCACTGCAAAACAAAACAAAATTAGCACTAACACCTTGGTTTGCCTCCCAAGCAGTACTTGATGTAACGTTGTAACATGATGTGGCTATGATGCATACTCAGACTTCACCAATAAGCCCATGGGTCGCCTCCCATGAATCTCATGATTGAACGTTGCGGTATGACTCATCTCTCTTGACAACTCAGACTTTTCTAAGGCATATATTTCTACACACTTAATTTCCTCTATGTCTTCCATATAATGCTTAAAATATTGTACATTCACCTTGAATGGGACATCACCATCTTGGTGTATCTTAGTTGCACCATGTGGAAATACTCTTACCATGGTGAATGGTCCATACCATCTAGACTTCAACTTGCTAAGGAACAAGTAAAGTCTTAAATTATAAATCAAAACCAAATCACTGGGTTAGAATTCCCTTTGTTCAATTAATATATCATAGTACAATTTCATATTTTCCTTGTATAATGTTGAACCCTCACAGGCCTGGTAGAAAAACTCATCCATCTAATTTATTATCTCCAAACAACAGTGTGCAACATCACCCTAGTGAAAATTTAGCCTTTTCAAAGCCTGTAGTGCCTTATGCTCAAGTTTAACCGATAAGTAGCATGCTTTACCATAGACAAGTTGATAAGGAAATGAACCAATGAGAGTCTTGTAAGTTATTCGGTAGGCCCATAAATCATCATCTAACTTTTCAGACCATATAGTCCTATTGGAATTCATAATCTTCACTAAAATAGACTTTGTGTCTAAGTTGGAGGCCTCAACTTTCCCACCTGTTTGATAATAGTAGGGTGTTCACACTGTATGAGTCACACCATATTTCTTAAGTATGGCTTTTAATATATTATTACAAAAGTGAGACCCACCATTCTTGCATCCTAGAACACACGCAAGTGTACTTGGTCATCCAAGTAATAAAGTGGACTTTAAAAGCCAAGTATCGATGCCACAGGGACTTGTGCTCAACAACAATTTAATTCTAGTATCACTACAATGATTAAACAAGTGCAAGGTAACCAATAACATTTGAGACTACAAAACTTAAAGTAACTGTAAACCATTTTAAATTATAAAGTGTTGGTGAAAATATTGGGGAAGAATCTAGTGTCAAGGTACTACAAAAAATATTGCTTAGCAATGCAATTTTGTTGATTTAGTTAATTACCCTGGTTTTTCATTCATGGGGTTAATGACATATTTATGGTATTCCAAGCCCCTAATCATCTATATAACTTATCACTGCAACTACATCATTGAGTGGGGATGCGATAGCTAATTTAAATGCATTCATATTTCATCCCAAATAGAAACCAAATTGAGAGAATTAGGTATAATCCTATCCTAAATGCAATTCTTAACTTTGATCCCTCTACATATAATATCCCACTCTATAATCCCAAGATCAAATCTATTGTTCCTTAATCCGGTCACACAATAGAAATGTAAGTTTATCATAAGGGTCGTAAATCAATAGAACAGTAAGAATAAAGATATATGAACAACTAAAAAATCATAATAAACTTAAACAAACTCAATTGAGAGCATAAATGTTCATGTTCTTGGCCTCAATCCTAGATGAGGGTGATTATCCATACATGGGTTTACAAGTAATCGCAATTAAGGAATTCATGTATAAAAATCAAAAGTAAACTAAAGGAAAAATTAAGAACCCTAATAAAACCCTCCTCAAGTGTATTTCCAACCTCAAAAATTCATCCAAGGTTCTGACAATAATATAGAAGCATTCTACAATACTAGGAGCAAGTTGGACAATTTTGAACAATGTCTTAGCATGTTAAGGGCGTGGCACAACCTTATTACAGTTGTTCACTATTTTGTGAAATGTTGGTTTGCATTTTTCGGATTGGCATGCCCTTATATCATAGGTTCAAGGGTATGGCATGCCCATGGAACAAAATTTTCCAGATTTTTTCATCTTGAGATAGTTCACTTATGGTTTCCACTCTACCCTATATGCATCCACTTCTATATCTGTCATCACACACAAATCCTTACAGTACGAAGGTGGATTGAGTGGTTTTATACTATGGACCACCTCTGTATCATCAAGTCTAATTATTAGATTGCCCTCTCAAATATCAATCAGTGCTTCTTCCATCACCAAGAATGGATGTCCCAGTATGATTGGTACCTCGTAATCTATATTATATTCAAGAACAATAAAAGATGCAGGAAAAATGAACTTACCAACCTTAATGAGAACATCTAGAATGATTCTTTGGGTTGCACTTTTCTTCTATCTACCATTTAGAACACCAGATAACATGGACTCGTCATCCCCAGTCTAAGAGTAATAAAAACATATAGGGTCATCAAGTTTATGCACTCCCCCAAATCACTCAAATCATGGACTAAATCATTATGACCAATTTCTATTGGGAGGGTGAAACTCCCTGGGTCTTTTGAATTCTTGGTATCTTGCTCATTATAACTGAACTATATTCCTCTAATGGTGCCACCATCTCAATGTATCCTAACTTTGTCTTATTTGTTACCACATCCTTAAAGTACTTGGCTTACTTTGGTATACCCTACAAAACATCTAACAATGGAAGGTTAATGTGAAGTTCTCTGAACGTGTCAAAGAACTTTTTGAAACATGCATCCACTTTTGCCTTTTTGAACTTTTGAGGAAATAGTGGAGGTGGTATTTCTTGTATACGCTTAGCTACCTTAGTTTTTGAGTAATCATACTTCCCTAAATTTTTACCCTATTTAGATACAACTTTCTTCTCCCCTACCTTCTTTGGGACTAACTCTTCTTGTACCTTCTTATTTTTTATGGGAGGTCTATTAATGAGTCCTTTACCACTACACAAGTTGATTTCCATAACCTACTTCAAGTTCTCCGTGTCACTAGGAAAACCAACATAAGGTCTTGTACTTTTTGTCTGAGCTAACTGCCCAACTGCATCTCTAAATCTTTTTGGGCAAGTTGCTAATTTTAAATTTTTGTAGTTATTTGTTATTGATTGTCCATGATCTTTTTTAGAATCTCTTCTATATTACTGGCCTACATGTTTAGTTGCTATTGAAACTAGTGATTCTAAGCCTCATTGTTGCCCCGTGAATAGTTGGGCTAACTCTGCCACTTATGATGATAACCATTATAATAATTTAGGCTACCTTTATGTGCATTGGCCACAAAGCTAATTAACTCTAGGTTTACTCCATATGATTTTGAAGAGTGGCAACTAATACCACAAATCTCACACCAAGAAGGGGTCTACTGGAAAGCATTCACCTGGGCATGAGGTTGGTCTACACCCAACTTGCTGAATTATGTCATCATTTAGTTTTGCGAGGTTGAAAATTGAGCAGAAAAAGTTGTAGTGCTATAAACCTCAATCATACCTACAGACTTTTTCACCGCACTTCTATAAATATAACTATGCCAATCTAAATTACCTTGTCCAATTCAATTCAAGTAAGTATAAAGCTTTTAATAAGTTTTCTCCAAAGCTTGACCACCTGTAGCTAAATGATAACGCTCAACTTACACGTCAATTTAGTGTAAGGCAGTCGTAGTCAATATATTTACGCAACTTTGGAGTCGAGGTCAAATCTACAGGGAATAATGTGAGTGGTGATTAAACTAATTTGAGACTATATCTATAAGTTGAATTCAAATAGATGATACGAAAAGATAAAATAGAGGTTTTGGAGATTACCTAATAAATTGTTGGTCATTTTAACTCAAGTGTTCATAATCAAGAGTTTATGACGAACCAGAATTATGTTCACTAGGGGTTTTGGTACTTGACAGATGCTAATAGTAGTTTAAGATTCTCACAGTAGATAGGAAAACAAGTTATATTTATCAAAGTTATGCCTAAATGTCTCTCGACCTACTTAAGCATTTAATTACCGAATACTCTCAGACCTAGGGAATTTATATTCACAACCCAAATTTTACCTCAGGTTAACCAACCTTGTTACAACGCTAGTTATTAAATGGAGTATTTCTAAGTCCCTATTGATAATTCACTTCCCACTATATTTGATTTCTTCTCAAGCTAATAAAAGTGGGTTTTATCTATTGTTTGCAACCAACAGATGTTAATTAAAACATTAGAATTATCAAGATGTCCTACCACCTTTTGAATCCTAATCACTCAGTACTTTATCAAGCCCTAAGCCAAGGTCCCATAATTCAGGTTAATGAAATTTAGCCACTCATAATGCTAAAATTGAAACAACGAGTTGTATTCGTGCTTTGAAAGTTAAACTTACCACAAGAAGAACAATAACTAGTGAATCGCAGATTAGATATCTAAGGGAATCCCAAAATAATGATAATAATCTCTTCAAAGTATTTTTTTTTCAAGCCAAGAAATTAGAGAGAGAAAATATCAAAGTATCATCAAAACACAATGTGCAGGCCTCCTCAAGAAAACCCTAAACAAGGCTTTAAATAGTTCACCCTATATAAGGAAACAAAATAATAAAATTCCAAAAATCCCTCAGATTAGGTGACAACATTTGTGATAGCCTATCAGGAGGCTGATGGCTTATCACAAATGTCATTAAATCCTTCTTTTGTTTTGGATCTTACTGCTTAAGGATAACGACAATCTTGATGACTTATCAGCTCCTTGATAAGCTCTCACAAAATTTCGTCAAGGCTCTGCTTCAGTCCTCCTATGCTGCCTTAGGCTGACGACATTCTTGATACCTTATCAGACCCTTGACGACCTATCACAAAATGTCGTCACAGCTTTTAACTTAGGCCAATTCTCTGTCTACTGCTGATGATGAAGCTGATCGCTTATCATGGGGCTGACGACTAATCACAAATGTCGTCAGCTACACTTTTCTTCAGATTTCTCCAAATTTCAACTTCTTTACTTCCATTGTTGTTGGTTCTCTATCATATCAGCTTCTACTGTAAAATCAAATATAAAACAATCAAAAACGATAAAATTTTCTTAAGACTTTACAATTATTCTTAGCTAAAAGCCTCAAATGTGTTAGCATCTACTCACACATCAACACCCTCAACTTAAAATAATTGTTTGTCCTCAAGAAACTAAAACACAACATTACGATGCTTAACCAAAAGACACATAACATACCTATGATAGTTGATCATCAATTTTAGTTCAAAACACATTACCCTTTCTATTTTCAATCACTTTAAACCCATCTATGTATATCGATGAAGATCAACAATGTGACAGAAAGTAATCAAGATATGGCATCAACTTAGCAACAATAACCATGCCTATATACACATTACACTACACAAATAAGTAGGCAATTAGCAATGCAGCCGATGTGCCCTTACAACAAAGAAGTCCCTCCTCACTCATATATGAAATCAATCATGTAAATTCAGGGACGGTCAAGAGACACTCACTCTCAGTAAGAAGTTCCAGTCAATGTATGCCAAATACCATAAGCTTGCCCTTATTTTCATTACCAAAGCTTTCAGAAAGTTAAGTTAGGATCACTATAGGAATTTTCTTTATTTAGTTATGTAGGCTTGGGACTAGTAGGATACACAAGGATATTTAAAGTACCTAAGACTCCTTGCCACTGAGGTCTCACTTATCAACCTTTACCTTATTTCTCCCTTTCTTGATTAAGAAAATTTAGGATGGGTGTGATCATTTAATCAATCATTTTCCCTTTTTCACAACTTTTCTTTTCTCATTCTTTTTCTACCACACCCTTCTCTATACTCACTTTACATCATGCACCCCTATGATATCCACCCTCAACTTAGGCTATTTTCCTAATTCAAAGTGCATAATATCCAAGGAGGATCAGGGCCAAAACAGATTCATTATGATACAAATGGGAAGGTGATAAATATAATAAAAAGAATAGGCATTCGGGCTCAAAATTAAGATCAAGGGATATTATTCACACGTGGAAGGTCATTTAGGCTAAAAGTGGACTAATATCAAGAATGGCCTATGATCCTTTCCTAACCGATATCCTACAATAAAGGCAAGACCAATCGGGCAAGTTCTGGATTTAACAGACAATGAAAACTAGGTAGCATCTCACACACACATGGCACAAAGGTACATCCCAAGCTACTACCCATTCGGTTCGTGCAATTGCTAGCAGTGATTATCATGTACCTAATACTAATGCCATAAAAAGATTCACAATAGTCACATATAGATGCTCATCATACAGTTACCAGATAGATAATTGAAGAGGTATTTATCATTCCAAGAGGAGTCAACAAAAATATGTCAATTGTCCTAGATACTTATTTTTCCCCCGGTTAACCACAACACATCACAAAACAAACACAATATGCCTAAACATGTTGAATCTACTTGGAACAAGACTCTGGGGAAAAGGGGCATGGCGAAAAAACCCAAAAGGACATCATTACCCATAAGTAGCTCCACCTTTAACTTAAAATCATGCAATGTCTCCAATGCGTTAAACCAGAATGAGAGAGTTAGAAACATACCTTTGGCACCATGAGTGCAAAGATCTGATGTCAATCACGTAATATGAATACAAACAACAAAATACCTTGGGTTGCCTCCCAAGAAGCGCCTAATTTAATGTCGCGGCACGACAACATTTAGTAATCCTTTATCCCTCCACTTTGATGATTTGAATTATCGGTCCATCTTTCGATCTTTACATCTTTTAGGTCCATTGGGCAAACGTGAGGGAATGATAAGGCTTGAACTTCTTGCCCAACTTTGCATCGAACTTTCATGTGGGCTCATTGGGCAATAGTAAGGATCCTAACAAGCCACTAAATAAACATCAATCTTTAAGCTTCTTGGCCTTCAAGATTGGTGTTGTAGTGTACCCTTTTGGAATTAAACTCCAAAATGTAAGAATTATCTTTCTCATTTTCAAAATTTATCATTTGCTTGGGTGATTCGACTTTTATCACATCCACCAAGAATAATGTTGAAAAGTGGTTCGAATGAGGACTAACTCTCAATTTCGCAGTAGCATCCATAATAGTATATTTACCTTGAAATGGACTAGAATCTTCACAAGAATTAGGCTTTATTTCTTCTTTCGACTCTAGTACCATTTCCTCATATTTGGAATCATCATTCATGAATGGTTCGATTGGTTGGAAAATCACCAAGGGTTGCTCAGCATCAACCTCAACATCACTATAGGTTTCTTGCTCCTCATCTTCACACTCTTCGATTAGTCTAAATGATTCCACAGATAAGATATCATCTAAACATAATGTAGAAGAGTGCTTTGGATGATTGACTTCGACATCCATATCCCCTATCCTTTATCTTTCCTTGTTAAATGCCCTAATTTCTTGACGTATATCACACATGAGATAATTAGTTGTGTCCATACGATTCAACATTAGTTGAAGCATAGCTTCAATGCCACTCTTTATGGTACCTCATTCTTCCTTTTCTTGACCAAAAGACCTATCAGAATAATAAGAACTAGAATTTGGGTTTGCACAATGGGGGGCGGGGGTATTTGGGCAAACACTATAATATCCATCTTGACCACCACATTCAGAACAATCATACTCCCAATAAGATAGAGATGGTTCACACATCTCTCTCCAGGGGGCATATCTATAGTCTTACAAAAAGTGAGGTCCATCACAATATGGATATGGATCATCAAGATAAGATTTCCAACCACCAAGATCATGATCATTCCATGATGCTATAGTAGTAAGTAAATTAAAATAAAAAATCTACCTAACACAATAAATAAAAGAAAACTAAAAAAAATATTTAAAAGTTTGAATTCAAGCAAGTAGGCTAAAATTACAAATTTTAGCCAGCAATGGCGCTATTTTTGATACCGCTCAACTTACACGTCAATTTAGTGCAAGGTGATCGTAGTTAATACATTTACCGAATTTGGAATCAGGGTCGAATCCACAGGGAATAATATGAGTGGCGATTAAATTAATTTGACACTATAGCTACAAGTTGAATTCAAATAGATGATACAAAAAGATAAAATGGGGGTTTTGGAGATTAGCCAATAAATTGTTGGTCACTTTAACTGAAGTGTTTGTAATCAAGAGTTTATGATGAACAAAAATTATGTTCACTAGGTGTTTTGGTACTTGATAGATGCTAATAGTAGTTCAAGGTTGTCACAGTAGATAGGAAAACAAGTTATCTTTATCAAAGTTATGCCTAAATGTCTCTCGACCTACTTAAGTATTTAATTAACTAATCCTCTCACACTTAGGGAATTTATATTCACAGCCCAGGTTTTACCTCAGATGAACCAACCGTTTTACAGTGCTGATAATTAAATGGAGTATTTCCAAGTCCCTGTTGATAATTCACTTCCCACTATATTTGATTTCTTTCTCAAGAAAATCAAAGTGGGTTTTATCTATTATTTACAACCAATAAACATTAATTAAAACCTCAGAATTATCAAGAAATCCTACCACTTTTTGAATCCTGATCACTCAGCACTTTATCAAGCCCTAACCCTAGGTCCCATAATTCAGGTTAATGGAATTTAGCCACTCTTAATGCTAAAATTTAAACAAAGAGTTTTATTCATGCTTTGAAAGTTAACCTTACCACAAAAAGAATAATACCTAGTGAATCGCAGATTAGATCACAAAGGGAATCCCAAAATAATGATAATAATCACTTTCAAGCCAAGAAATTAGAGAGAGAAAATATCAAAGTATCGTCAAAAAACAATGTGCGGGCCTCCTAAAGAAAACCTTAAACAAGGATTTAAATAGTTCACCCTAAATAAGAAAACTAAATAATAAAATTTCAAAAATCCCTCAGATTAGGTGACGACATTTGTGATAGCCTATTAGGAGGCTGACGACTTATAACAAATGTCGTCAACTCCTTCTTCTGTTTTGGCTCTTCCTGCTTAAGGATAACGGCAATCTTGATGACTTATCAGCTCCTTGATAAGCTATCACAAAATTTCGTCAAGGATCTGCTTCAGTTCAACTATGCTGCCTAAGGCTGACGACATTCTTGACAGCTTATCAGACCCTTGATGACCTATTACAAAATGTCGTCATAGCTTTCAACTTAGGCGAATTCTCTATCTACTACTAATGATGAAGTTGATAGCTTATAACGGGGCTGACGACTTATCACAAATGTCGTCAGCCACACTTTTCTTTAGATTTCTTCAGATTTCAACTTCTTTATTTCCATTCTTGTTGGTTCTCTATCATATCAGCTTCTACTACAAAATCAAACATAAAATAATCAAAAATTACAAAATTTTCTTAAGGCTTTGCAATTATTCTTAGTTAAAAGCCTCAAATATGTTAGCATCTGCTCACACATCACTAGATCTAACAAAATTTTTCTGTTATAGTGAAGAGCTTTAACAAAAGTGTGAGCTAATACCTCCTCGGCATGTTGGTGATGTAGGCAATCACTAAGAAGAGATTTGAAACTCTCCCAAGCATGATATAATTTTTCATCTGGCTTTGCTTAAAAATCAGAATCTCACTATGTAACCTTGCAGTCTTACCGGATGGGAAGAATCATTTGAGAAACTTCCTTGCTAAATCATCCCATATAGTGATAGAGTTTGATGGTTTTTTCTTTCAATCTATTCTTAGCTTCCCTCAAAAGTGAGAATGGGAGAGAGTGAGTTTTACGTAGTCAGTGGAGACTCCAGTTGAACTAAAAGTATCACTAATCTCAAAGAGGCCCTACATATAAACTTGAGGATCCTTATGTGATAGGCCTGTGAATTATACATTGTTGTGCAATAGTTGTACCATATTCTTTTTGAGCTTGAATCTACATTTAGGTGTTGATATATGGATAGTGGAGGTAATATTGGTTATGACTAGGATTTATACTTTGTGTACCATCCTGCGGGCTAGTTAATCTTCATCTATTGGTACAATAATAGCTTCTTCCTGATGAATTTGAGGTATTCGATAAAGACATACTTCTTCTCTACTGACTTAATGTAAGCATCTTCAGGTTTAGAATATGGGTCAATAAAACCCCTTGCCCTTAACAACTTACTTAAGTTTAATACCTATACCTACAAATTCAAAAGCTAAGACCAAATTATTAGCAACTTTGAAACACACTTAATGAAACTGAAATAAGAGAGCTTCCAACTTTCAAATCCCCAACAACGATGCAAAAAACTTGTTGCGTTCAAGCACACACACAAGTGTATGTGGTCATCCAAGTAGTAAAGTGGCCTTTAAAATCCAAGTATTAATCCCATGTGTACTTATGCTCATCAATAATTTAATTCTAGTTTTAATACAAAAATTAAACAAGTGTAAGAGTAACCAATAACGTTTGGGATTTTAAAACTTAAAGTAATCGTAAACAATTCATAATTATAAAATGTTGGATACAATAATGGGGATGAATTTAGAGCCAAGGCACTACGAACAATATTACCTAGCTATAAAATTTTGTTGGATTAGTTAATTACCTTTTTTGTTGATTTACGGGGTTGATAACATGAATATGGTCTTTCGAGCCTCTGATCATCTGTCTAACTTAGAGCTATAATTTCATCGGTGAGAGAGATATGAGAACTAAGTTAAAATCATTTATATTTAATCATGTACATGAACAAAATGGAAAATTAGGTATATTACTATCCTAAACACAAATCTCAACTTAGATCCCTCTCTATATAAGATCCCACTCCATATATCCCATGATCTAATCAATTGTTCCTCTTTCTGGGCTCATGCTAAATAGACTCGAATCTGTATAATAGTAAGAATAAGGATATATGAATGACCAAAAGATTATAATAAACTTAAACAAACTCAGTTGAAAGCATAAACATTCATGTTCTTAGCTCAATCCTAGATGAGGGCGCTTAGTTACTCATGGATTTACAACAAATTGCAATTAAGAAATTCATGTATTGAAACTAAAAATAAACTAAAATAAAGATTAAACACCCTAAAATAATACTCTTCAAATGTATTTATAGACCCCTAACGACTTCTAAGGTATTTAAAATAAGATAGAATCATTTTATTTACAATAGGAGCAGGTTGATCGATTTTGAACAAAGGGCATGTCATGACTATGTCTTGGCGTGTTAAGGTCATGGAACACCCTTATCGTAGATGATAACACTTTGTCACATATTGGATTATGGATTTTGGAGTTAAATACCCTTATCTCAGAGGTTCAAGGGCGTGGAACGCCGATGACACCAAATTTTCCTGATTTCATCATCTTGAGCTCTTTCCTTTTGCCTTTGCATTCCTCACTTATTTTGTGTCTTTACACTTCAAATACATCTTGTTTACCTTCCCAAAATTGATTTAAAAATCATATATGGTCTCCTATAACATCAAATAAGATGAATAAGTGCAAATAACATAATAGAATTGATTGACATATACTAGAACAACACATAACTGAAGCTAGTAACACTAGTTTTCTCGTTTAAACTCTAAGTGCTCATTTTGATTCCAAACTTCTTTAGATGCATGTTAAACACTATAAATATGTAATTTAGAACATATATTCTTAATTATGTGAATATAAAATCATTACTCATCCAAGAAGTCCTAAAGACAAGGCTAAATAAGTATAGATAAGGACACTTAGGTGCATAAATCTACCTAAGATAAACCATCACCAATGATTACTTGTGTGGTACCAAAGAGAAAATTTCTTCTTGGATAAATTTATGACACCCTTACCTTAATTTTTTGGATGCACAATTTCTTCCACCACTTAGAAATGTAGTCAACAACCACCAAAATATATTTTAGCTCTTGCAAACTCACAAATGAGCCCATAAAATTGATACTCCAAATATCAAACCGCTCATACTCAACAATGTGCATTATAGAAAGGTCATGATTTTGTGAAATATTTACCTGCCTTTGGAATTGGTTACAGGCCTGTCATAGTCATGTGCATCCTTATGGATAGTCAGCCAATAGTAACCATATTGTAAGATTTGTTGGTAGTGCGATTACCTCCATGATGACTCATAACTAGAGATAGATGGCATACCTCAAAAATACTCATCATCTCAACCTCGGGACCACACCTTTAAATTACACCATCATCACTCACATGAAATATGTATGGCTCATCCCGAAAGAACTTTCTCACTTCATACATCAATTGCTTGTGCTTCTAAAATAATATGATTTTTGGGATGAGGTGACTTGCCAAATAATTGGCAACGTCAGTAAACCAATGGATTAAGTCTTGTGATACTTCTAGGACTTGCTCATCAAGAAATAAAAAATATCATGCTCATCCACTAGTTTTAGCATTTCTTTCTCTTTTAGACATGAAAAATGGTTCCCAACTAGGTTTTCGGCGCCCTTCCAATCCTTAACCTCAAAATCAAGTTCCTCTAGTAGAAGTACCCATCGAATCAACCTTGACATAATATATTTATTTTCTATAAGGTACCTAAAAGAAGTATGATCAGTGTGCACAATGACTTTCGTACCAATCAAGGAGGACCAAAATTTTTTAGAAGAAGACACCACCATAAGCAATTCTTGTTTAGTCATCGGATATTTATTTTGTGTGGTATTTAGTGCTTTGATGGCATAGTAGATGGGATACAATATCTTCTCTCACCTTTAGCCTCAGACTACTCCTACGGCAACACTACTAGCATCATGCATCGCTTTGAATGGTAAGGTCCAATCAGCAAACGGAATAACAGGAGTTGAAGTCAACCTCTTTTCCAGGCTCTCAAAATGCTTAAGGAAAGAATTATCAAACACAACATTTACCTCTTTATCTAACAATTTCTATAATGGATTTGCAATTTTATAAAAACCTTTGATGAACCTTCTATGTAAACCATCATAACCCAAGAAACTTTGAATGCCCTTTACAAAAATGAATGGTGGCGATGTTTCAATAACCTTAATCTTAGCCTTATAAACCTCTATCCCCTTTCTTAAAATTTTGTGCCCAATCACTATCCCATCTTTGACCATAAAGTGACACTTCTCCCAATTTAGGACCAAACTACACTCTTCATATTTTTTCAATGCGTTGGAAAAATGTGATAAGAATTATTCAAACAAGTTACTCACAACTGAGAAATCATCCATAAAAACCTCAATAGTGTCCTCAATCATGTTAGAAAAAATAAACATCATGCAATGTTAAAAAGTTGTGGGTGCATTACAAAGACCAAAGGGTATCCTTTTAAATACTAATTTCCCATATGTACAAGTGAATATGGTTTGTTCTTAGTCCTTGGGAGCAATAGAAATATAATTATACCCTAAAAAATTACATAGAAAACAATACCATCCCCTACCTGCAAGACAGTTTAATATCTACTCATGAACAACATCAAAAAATGGTCATTTTGGATCAAAGTATTCAACTTCCTGTAATCCTTGGATACTTTCCATCTAGTGACTTGTCTTATAGGAACCAACTCATTCTTTTTATTGGGAACCATAGTGATCCCACCCTTCTTTGGCACACAATTAACCGAGCTCACTCATTTGCTATCATCAATCGTATAAACTACACCTACATCACACGACTAAATGATTTATTTCTGTACAACCTCTTACATAGGTGGATTCAATATATGTTGATCCTTAATACTAGGTACATATTTGTTATCTATCTAAATTTTATGAAGTGTAAATTCTAGGTGAAATTCTGACTATGTCAGCAATAGTCTAACCAATAGTTCTCTTAAACCTCTGCAAAAATAAATTTACAGTAATAATAACCTCCAAGGTATTGTTGGCCCCTGATAATGGAAAACAAAAATAAGAGGGAAGGGCTGTTAATTATAAAACTTTTGGTTCCTCAATGAATGGTCCGGCCGAAGGGTTGCTCTATTTGTCAAGTTAATGTTCAACTTCTTTGGTGCATAAGAGTAGGAACCTCTTCTCATAAGTGCACTCCCTATCTCATCATATCCATCAATACCATCACTATCAAAATTTAATATCACCACTGTTAATGCCTTGATACCAAGACTCTCCTCAATAGGTGCAACCAATGTATCTTTATCTACATTATCTGTCACTAAAATAAAAATCATATCTTTTGGTTGCTTCATCGATTGACACACATTGAATGTGACCTTCTTATTATTAAGTCTAGACATCATTTATCCCATCCCCATGTCAACCAATGTCTTATACATGGCTCGGAAACACCTTCCCAATATTATTGGGGCATCAAAGCTAACCTGATAATGAAGAATCACCAAATCAGTTGGAAATATGAAAAAAAACACCTTTACAAATACATCACCCAAGACACTGACCATTTTTTCACAGTATGATATGCCATAAAAAGACTAATAGATTTCAACTTAGGCGACCCCAACCCCAACTATTTGTAGACAACTAGAGGTATCAAAATCAATGCTAGCTTCTAAATCTCGTAAAGTTCATGCAAAATTATATGACCCAATAGTACAAGGAAAAGTGAATGCTACAGGAACTCCTTCTTTTCAACTAAAGATCTAGAAGCAATAGCGCTGCAATGGTGCAAACTATCCACAGGCTCAAAGCCCATTATCCTCTTCTTGTTCAGTAATTAGTTTATAAACTTTGCATAACTGGGAATCATCTCTACAGATTCCACCAGAGAGATGTTCATAGACAATTCTTTCAGCATACAAAGGTAAAGAAGATTGGGGAATCGGATTCAATACTGGAGTGACCTCGTTACCCTTTGTTTTATTAGTTTGGCAACTTTTTTGGGGACTTTAAGCTTCGTATATGCCATATTATTTATCACCAACTTTCAAATTTCATTCTCTTCCGCATCATCAATGTCTACATGGTCATTACTCATGTCATTAACTATAGTCCTAGGTGGATCAATAATGTCCTTACATCTTTGAGTAGTAATATCTAGACATTGATTGTCGTTCTTCAGATTTTAAAAGGTGTTGCTAGGAAGGGTATCTAGTTAACAATAGTTTAATATGGTAGATATTTACCCAAACTAGTGCTTGGGATTCTTAATAGTGGATGCATGCCGCTATACCTTCCGTCTCAACCATAAAACATTTTCCTTAATTTCTTTTAGGCAACTCTCTTAGCTCTCGAAATCCTTCACAAGCTTTGCAAGCAATACTTCCATTCTTGAACTCCCAAACTTAACATTATTATTCCGTAGTGGAATGTAAATGCCACCCTTTTCCCTATAGTCATTTTTCCTCCTCCAGTCACCATCACACTCTCTACTTCTATTGTTGTAATTATCTTTATAGTAATTCCATCATGCTCTCTACTTCTATCCCTATAGCTATCTTTATAGTACTTTCTACTTTATTCCCTTGCATTAATTTATAATTATCATTATTAGACCCATAGCCCATGGCTCAAAAATCCATTATCTCTTAGTTAAGATAGATTCCTCTTGAAAATCTGACTCTTTATGTCTAGAAGCCTTACCTCATAAAATTACTGCATTTAACTTTTCTACTTTGATTGATGCAAATTGATTCATAAGCAGGCAAATCGTAGTACTCAATTGATCTATTTATTGAGCTACTATCTCATCAAAAGTTCTCTGTTCACGAGAAGAACCAATTGCATAAGTACGAACTAATCTATTCACCTCTGAGTATGCCACATATTATTAGTTTTAGTGATCCAATCTAAGATTTATGCAACATGCACCCACTGAAGACTAATGAAGGCTCTTTATGTAATAGTATCTTCTACAACCTTGCTATTAGCATTCAAGGCTCTGTAGAATATATCAAGTAAGTTTTTCCTAGTGATTTTGTGATTTAGAACATTCTGCATCTTCCTTTTGAACCTTAACTATGTCTCACATAGTGCCAATGAATGCACTGTCTAAAATTATAGATATCATCCTTCAATTACAATATTCTATATGGTTGAAAATATTGGTCTAAGAATAGGGTATTCAACTCATTCCAAGTGATGATAGATCCAAAAGGTAGGTCTCCTAACTATAAAGTTGACTCATTAGTTAGAGAGAAGGGTAACTACCTCAATCATATAGATTCCTAACTCACCCAAAGAAGATTGCATGAAGTGCTAATCCCTACAGAGTTCATAAAGTGAATGTTTTCATCACTAGTAGGTAGACCAGCAAACACCCTCTTCAAGTTTGGTAACTTGATCATCGCACTCATAATATCAAATTTAGTCCCTCAAGGTAATTCTAGAAGAATGACTGCTCTTGTTTTAACTGGTTTAACATACCACAAGTCTTCATTTGCACCATCATACACTGGTAGGTATTACTATATGGGTTATTGATCACTGTTTTTTCTGATTCTATCCCTGTCAAGTGAGCTTAACAATATTTTTTTCCTGTCTAACCCTTTTTTCCTTAGCTACTCATTGGAAAGTTTCTTTTCTAGAAGTTTTCTCATCCATTAAAGAAGCAGTAACTTGCTTTATAGTTTTCTAAAAACTCTGCTAAAGTGTCTATTTCAACACTACTAGGTCATCACACACCCCTTCAAGTAAGGCTCATTGATCATGAACTCCTTCTTTATCCATATTTTGATTCCATCTCAAAGTGCTCTTAAGTTCAAGATCAAGTGAAATTACGGGATTGCCTTGAATCTGAACATGGGGCGTGCATCAATGTATGCCCTAGAAATAATAGAAAAACATAAATAAACAAATAGAACCTACCACTTTAACAAACTCAGTCTATTAATTCGTAACCATATTCCATGACAATGATACAAATATTTGATATCACCTAAATTACATCTCTTAAGAAGTATAAAGCAGCAGCTGAATCAAATATAAAACCCAACTAGGTTGGGGTCAAACCCATAAGGAATAGGCTGAAAGTCTAACAAAAGTTTCCTAATGTAGTTTGAAATTATGTCAATAATAAGGGGGTTTATAAACATAAATATAATAGTAACAGTTGATGGTTAATTGTATTGTGGTCTATATAAAATGATCACTAGGATTGTATACCCCCTGACTTCATAACTCCATTGGTCATTCATGCTTAGCAAGCTATCTAGAAGCCTTGCATGAAAAATGTAAAAAGATATGTATCACCCAACTGTCTCTCGACCTTAGTTTAGATGAATTTCACTTATCTCCTCTCAGACTTAGAATGTCCCATTACTAGCCATTATTTTGTGATCTCAGATTAACTAACCTAATTAAGGCTCAAGTTAATGAGATGAAGGTTGGTAGCTTCAAATTACTATTGTTATTTCCTTTTCGCAATCTATACCTCTTTATTAATTAATTTTATAGTATAGGTGAGTTCCTAACGTTAGCCACCATTAAGAAAGAGATCAAACCAAAGAAAATCCCAATATGTGCAAGAACACTGTCTAGAGTGACTTTACACTTAACCCTATTTTTTAATACATCATGGTTTCCATAACTCTTGTTATAGAGTTTAGCCACTCATGATAATAAGAACACAATAACATTCCATAGATGAAAGCATAATTTTATACTTACAAAAATAAAATGAAAAAAAAAACAAAATTTCAAATTTATTCAAAACCCTAAAAACCAATGTCAATGACTCCAAAATCAATAACGTATCTTAGAACCTCAAAATAATTTAAAGGTGCATAAAGTAATAAAAAACATCAAGGGAGTAGTTATTGGTACAAAAAAAATCCTATCCTAAATTATGTAGGAAAAATAGGTCGAAAACACCCTATGACTCATGGGTTGGTTACTGGATCAGACCCAAGAGTCGTAGGAATCAAATATAGCTTCATATCTTTAGTACTCAACTCACGCCTACTACCTAAGAGTCATGGGCGCATCCATGAGTCATGGGTCATATCGTGGGAATTATATTTAAATTTTAGTTTCAAAATTTCAAGTCACGACCCTATTCACTCCCCGTAGGTCCCACCTATGAGTCGTGGGTTAGCTTTTTGGTCACCAACTCAGAAACTCTTTATTCTTATTTCTTAGTTTTTTCTTTGAAACCCATTTTCCTTAAAATAAAAGAAAATCCACATTATATATAACAAGAATACCTAAGTTCCTACATAATTTCCTTTTATTAAGCATTTAAAGTGCCATAAAACCATAGCACATCATAAGCCTTATCAAGTGAGAAGCAATAGATGCAAAATTATGGACAAACCTATGGTAATAACTAGGAAATCCCCTAAAATTCCTAATCTCAATCACAAAGCCTAGTCGTACCCAACTTTTCATAGCCTCAGTCTTCTAGGGATCTACCGAAGGAAACTGAAGACAACCAAAATATGTATTTTGAGAACTTAGCATATAACTGTTTCACCTTCAAAATCCCCAATATAATGCAAAGATGACCTGCATGTTTCTCCTTAATATTGAAGTAGACTAGAATGTCATAAATAAATACAATCACAAAAGAAACTAAGAAAGACTTAAAGATGTCGTTCATCAAGCTCATGAAAGTTTTTGGTGCATTAGTCAACCCGAATAACATCACCAAGAACTCATAATGCCCATAATGAGTCTAAATCTTATCTTGGGTATATACTCTGGCCATATCATTAATGGGTGATAAACCAATCTCAAGTATATCATAGAGGAAATGGAAGCACCCTATAATTGGTCAAAAAAATCACCTATCTGGGGCAAGCGATACTTACACCTAATGGTAACCTTATTTAATTACATATAAGCAATACATATATTAGGCTAAAATCTTTATTCTTAATTACAGTACTGGAGCACCCCAAGAAGAAGAACTGGGATAAATAAATAAATTATAAAGCAACTCATACAATTGAGTAGTGAGTTCCCTCAACTAATATTGAGCCATCCAATAGGAAGGAATAGAAATAGGATGAGTTCCTAGTTCAAAATCAATATAGAAGTCAATGTATCGATCCAAAGTCATACCAAGAAAAATTATGGAAAACACCTCTTGAAATTCCAATACCACGAGGACAATGTAGATGGAGTTGTTGCCTTAACATCCCAGATATGTGTTAGAAAAGTCTCACACCTTGTCAAATTAACATCTTATCATAAATAAAATATATAATCTTCATAGGTTTAGGCTTATAGAAACCTTCCCTCTCTAACTTATCTATTTCAGGCATCTTTAAAGTCATTTTTTTAGCATTAAAATTTAAATCAAAATGATATGGAGATAGACAAGTGATACCCTAGATAGCATAAAAGTCTAGAATATCCAATATTATCAAATCTACCTAAGTCTGAAAATCATGAGCAGCGTAGAATACATATGATAAACGTGGGTCACTAGCACAGAGTCTCCAACTGCTAAAAGTACCACTTCAGTAGTGACCTCACTTGTCTTGTGAGCTGCTACAGTGGTAATACTACATTGGTAAAGGTACCACAACAATAGTAAAAACTATAGTTTTTTTTAAAAAAATTAGATAACATCACTTGTCATTCCCATTATTTTTATTTTTGCCTTTACATGCATTGTAATATTGTGTGGCGTTTGGGCATTTTAAATGGCCTATATAAATTTTAGTATATATTGTATTTTTTGGATTATAGGGATCAAATATGGTGCCTAGAGTTTGGTGTGTGTGCTGCATAGGACAGTTAGGTAGCTTTTTTGTGCTATTTATGGGATAACATTCGATAAGTGTTATCAACGTATTTTAGAAGTATATGGGAGGTTGCATTAGTTTCTTTGCATTATGTATACCAAATTCTGAGAATCATGCTAAAAACTCTCCTATTATCCACTGACTATTCTGGGATAAATGATGGGTAAATTAGAATCTAATATAACAACCAATTTTATCGTTACTAAAAATATCTATGGTAAAAGCATAAGAACATCATTCTATGTTTTAAATATCTAAATTGATTTAGCTAGAATTAAGGATGAGTTTATAGATTTAACAATAATTTCAATTGATGTAGTTGCAATTGTATGATATTGGTATTATGTTTGCCCTGAACAGAGTCATCAATCAATTTGAATTGAAATGACTCATATCAAGCTATTTTTTGAAATATCTAAATTGATTTATCTAGAAATTAAGGATGAGTTCACATGTTCAACTATAATTTTAGTTGATATTGTTGCAATTGCATGATGTTGATATTGTGTTCGGCTTGCCCGAAGTCATCAATTGATCAATTTAAATTGAAATGATTCATATCAAGCCATTGTTTGAAATATATAAATTAATTTAGCTACAGTTAAGGATGACTTCATAGGTTCTACTACAATTTCCATATATGTCATTGCAATTTCATGATGTTGGTATTGTGTTCGTCCTAACTAGAGTCATCAGTTGATCAATTTAAATTAAAATAATTTATATTGAATTATTATTAATTTAATATTAAATTCATTAAATTTCCAATTAAACTAAATAACTAAAAATAAATTTTAATGAAATTAATTTAATTTATTATGAAATAGTTAAAATTTATCTCTTTCAAAAAATAATTAAGATCAATTCGGACCAAATTAAAATTTTCAAATCTTGTCATTATTTTCTAAAATACAAATCAACCAATAAAAATCATCTATTTGTGGAAAAAATATTTTATCATTTCAAATCTTGAGTTCTCTCTTCTCTTTCTCTCTCAATAATACAACCAAGAACTACTCAACATATTGCTCCACCCATCACAACAAATTAATTTTCTTCTCTTTTTTGATCATATAGCTGTTATTTTCAACTTTCTTTTTTGTATTCATCATTTTCTCTCTCTTCATAGGTAACAGAGTTCTAGAAGAGTTTTATATTTATTATTTTTTCTAAAATTAGGATTTTTTAGTAAATGATGAAAAAAAGATTTTTAATTGTATTATCTACGAGAATAGATTAATGATTTTGAGTTTTGATGCTAAAAATGTAGGAAGAACCTAAGATAATCCTAGTTTTTATTGCAGTATTCTGTTGACTATCATGGTATTATTGGATGAGGTTTGTGGTGTTGTTAGTGGTTGTTGGTGGTGTTCGTATTATTGGTGTTGGTGTTGGTGGTGGTGGTGGTGGTGGTGGTGGTGTTAGTATTAGTGTTGGTGTTGGTATTGGTGTTGGCGTTGGTGGCATTTGTATTAGTGTTGGTTTTGGTGGCATTTGTATTAGTGTTGGTGTTGGTATTGGTATTAGTATTAGTAGTGGTGTTGATATTGGTGGTGCTGTTGGTGGTGGTGTACGTATTGGTAGTGTTGTTATTGGTATTAGTGGTGGTGGTGGTGGTGGTGGTAGTGGTGTTGTCGTTAGTGGTGCTATTGGTGGTGTTTTTGGTGGTGTTGGTGTTATTGGCATTGGTGGTGTTAGTGGTGTTGGTGAAGTTGGTGGTGTTGGTGGTATTAGTGTTGGTGGTGGTGGTGGTGGTGGTGGTGGTATTGGTGGTGGTGGTGGTAGTGGTAGTGGTGGTATTGGTGGTGTTGGTGTTGGTGGTGTTAGTATTGGTGGTAGTGGTGGTGGTGGTTATATTGGTGTTGGTGGTATTAGTGGTGATGGTGGTGTTGTTGGTATTGTTATTGGTATTGGTGGTGTTGTTTTTAGTGGTGTTAGTAGTGATGTTAGTATTAGTGTTGGTGGTGTTGGTCTAGGTGGTATTGGTGGTGTTGATAGTGTTGGTGGTGTCGGTGATGGTGGTGGTGATGGCGGTATTGGTGTTGGTGTTGGTGTTGGTGGTGTTGGTGGTATTAGTAGTGTTAGTGGTGGTGGTGATGTTGGTATTAGTAGTGTTGGTGGTGTTTGTGGTGTTAGTATCAGTGGTATTTCTGGTAGTGATGTGTGTGGCGTTGGTATTGGTGGTGGTGGTAGTGGTGGTGGTATTAGTGGTGTTGCTATTGATGTTGTTAGTAGTGTTGGGGTGTTGCATTCCCCAAATGTAAAAGACCTTATTCAATATCTTCCAATAGATGATCCATCTATTGGAAAAGATGGGTAATCTATTGGAAGTTATCTAAACAAATTGCTACCTGTTTTGATAACTTCCAAGAGATGACCACCTGTTGCAATAGGTGGAACGTCTGTTGGAAGATATTAAAATAGGTCTTCCAAAAGATTCTCTATCCGTCACAACTAATGAACCGGCTGCAGCAATAAATCATAACAGCTCTTCCAACAGATGACCCATATGTTGCAACAGAAAGATCATATATTGGAATATTTTTTGTAATATGTTGTATTTATTAAATTTTGTGTTACCTTTTATTAAAAATTATGCAAACTTCAATTGTAATATTATTTTTCTTTTTCTCTTGTTTGTAGATAAAACATGTCTCCCAAAAGAAAAGAAAGTGGAAGTGGATCACCTTCTAACTAGCTAACAAAAAAGGCTAGAATACAGTTGAATTCGGAAGAGCTTCCTGAATAATCTATTTCAGGAAAAAGTGAAGCTGAGGAAAGAAATGAAAAGATAATTAAGTAAGATAGTGAAGCTAAGGAAAACGATGTTGAGGGAGGTGGAGAAGGTTCTGTCGAGGGTAGGGGGAAAATAAAAGTGATGAGGAAGAAGATGAAGATAAAGGAAAAAAAAAAATAAGAAGTAGAAAGTGAAGAAGAAGATGGATCTTCCAAGGAGAACGAGAAAGATAATGATAATGCATCATTAATGGGAGGTGACTTAAGATCGAAATCCCAGCATGATCCTATCAAAACTATTAGTATTGATAGGTTTCATGTTGAAATGCCGATAGATAACCCTGCAGATTTAATTGGTAATTTTGTAGGTTAATCTCTTATGGGGAAAACTTTTGATGAATTTAGGAATATTATCAAGAAAGAAAAACTATAGGATTTTTGTAGGTCTAGCTACTTTGGACACTTTCTTAATCATTCTGAGGACAACAATACTTGCTTCCAAATGAGCATGGTATATGGTCTTCTCAAGCGCAGGATCAAGTATATGGATGATGATAAATATTTAAAGGAGGGGGGCAAAAAGATGGGTGAAATCTGGATTAACTACTGTGGTATTCAGGTTTGTTTTTGCATGAAAGAGTTTGCTATAGTGACTGGCTTGAGATTCCATGAGCCAGAAGAACTTCTCCTCAAGGAAACACCCAGCAAAAAGTCCAAGGCAAGCAAGACAGCCAAACCACCACAATCAAATAAAGGCAAGACATTGTCCAAGCGACCAACCACCAAAACCAACAAAGGCAACAAAAAAATAGAATGGTTGATGGACATTGCTGGACGTGGATACAAAGCCCAGAAATTGATAAAATATCTCAAGAATAAAGACATATCAAAGCAGTACAAGGAGAAATTGTGCATAGTTTGGTTTTCCCATTCCATTATACTATCAAGAGACATCTACAAAGTCATAGAAGATGATTTGTTGGTGTTTTCTCAAGATTTAGATAAATTCAACATTTACCCCTGGGGATATGACACTGCAAATTGACTATCAAATATTTATTGACAAAACTATCCACAAAGACAATCAGCTTACATGGCTTTTTATGGGACTTAATGGTAAATTTAATCACTATTTGTTTACTCTTGCACTAATTTATATTGAATAATTATTATGAATTTTATTGTTTGCTTCCTATTTATAGTTTTTAGGATTGGGCATTTGAAACCATTCCACACCTCCGAAAGCAAGTCAAGGATTACCCGGATGAGATTTCTCATCTAAGAATTCTTAGGTGGTCGGCTGCAAAGAGCAACTCAAAAATTAAGGAGGTTGATCTCTTTAACCCTCGGGATGATGCAGTAACTCTTCTTTTAAGTGAAATAATTTGACTTAAAGAAAGATATTAAAACAGAGGGGTCATCTATTTCAATAGATGAAATCATCTATTGCAATTTGTCTTAATATAATACTCGACTACAACAACTGGTGCAATAAATGGGTAATCTGTTGCTACATATGAGTCATTTCTTGCAACAAATTACCTCTATTTTCTTTGATTCTCTAAACTTGACTTAAAAAATTACCCATCTACCATAACTTATGTAATAGATGCATAATTTGATGCATGAAATGAGTAAATTATTGTAATAGATGAATTATTTATTATAAGAGAAAGATCATTTGTTACATAAGTTGTTTGTGTTAACATATTACCCAATTGACTGTAAATTATTATTTGATTTATCCATATCTACTTTTATTTATAGGTTATGCATCTATCGCTTGTACCTACTAAACCAGAGTTGGAGATGAATTATTTTATTACTCTAGATCTTGTTCATACAATAGCAAACCCAATGATGGAATTAATAAAGAAGGAATTGGTTGTATTAACATCTATAAGAAGAACAGTTAGGCAAGGTCAGCCTCATGATAAGGCTCTTCATGAACAACCGGCGGCAACAGATTTGGGTGTTTCTTGTGAGTGTGTTGCTGGAGGAGTTGTTAATGTTGGTGAAAGAAATGTTTATGCCAGTCATGATGATGATCATTTTGATGTTCAGTAAAAAATAAATATGTTTGAAGTAACCCCTTATAGTGGTCCTTCGCACCTTTCTTCACACTTATGTTCTCATTGCAAATACAAATAACGCATGGATAGACAGGATCAACTCTTTAAAAAAATCAATGCCCTCACTGATGCCATTGAGGAATTGAAATCCAAGAGGGGTGTCATACCATCCAACAAGGTGAGAGATCCATACACTACTACAACGGAGGTTAGGAAGAAGAAAAAACAATTAGACATATACTCTTAAATAGGAAATGAAAAAAAAATTGCAACTTCTCCTCTTCCAAAAGTTGATGAAGTTTAGGGACTATTGAAGAAGGCTTACATATACATGGAAATTGATGCCAAATCGAAGTCTTCTTTGAGAAAGTACATAAAATCTAGGCATCACGCAAAAGACTTCACAATTAATACCTTTTCCCCCCTAAGACTTCAATAATATGACAAATATGAGGTATTGGTACGTGGACACAATAAGTTTACTTTTCCTAATATACTTCATGTCTTACATTCTAAACTATCTTGGTAATAGATTACTAATCTGCTGCATAAGTTGTAGCATATTGGGTAATCTATTAACACTGGTTCAAAGAAGCTAAGCAATAGATGTGTCATCTGTTGCAACAGTTGGGTATTATGGTGCAACAGGTAGTTTATATTTTGTAACATATCATCCATTTGTTGCATAAGTTTCACTAGATGGATAATCTGTTAATAGATTCGAAGAACCTATGTAATAGATGGACCATCAGTTGCATCTTTTCACTTTGTTTTCTTTTCTAAAATTACTAACCTATTTAAAAATTGTCTTCTTATATCACAGAATGTTGATGAATTTTTTTGCCTCATGAGAGGCAGGAAATTAGTGTACTCAGATTCTTATGATGCTAGCGATAGGATAATGGACCTCAACTTCCACAATAATTTCAAGAATAGGTACAACGATCTTACTAACCTAGTAATAATTCTTGGTGGCCTGAGATTTAATTTGTTAGTTTCTACGTTCGAATGGGATCAAGTTATGATTGACTATGTTACAGGGAATAGGCCATATCCACATGGTAAGGACTGGATTAGGTAAAAGATAATTCTTACAGTCATGAACCTAGACGTAGAACATTTTATAGCTCTTGAGATACTACTCGAGGATAGAAAGATGAAGGTTTATTACTGCAACTTACCTGTCTATGAGGAGGCCTATTTTTTAACCAAGATGCAACCACTATTGGACCTGTTCCCTAGATTATTGAAGAAAAGTAACCTGATGAATAATTTGCCAGCAGAAGTGTTGAATGAAAAATGGAGTTTTGAAGGTCGAAACAAGGACAAGGACCTTGAAAAAAATTTAACCGATTTTCTGTGTGGGTTATATGCACTTGCATACATCTAATGTTTGATAACTATCATAGAAATATCCAATACAAACACCTTACTAAATGACAACACTATGGCAAGGATGCAAGAGGTCTAGGCTAATAGGGTACTAAATAAATGGTTGGAGCCTGTGTATGAAAAAAAAGATGTGGAAACACCATGATGATTTTTATTTTAAGTAAACAGATAGTTCATTTATTAGAACAAATCAAAATAGTCGGATGACTTGTTTGATAATTTTCAACAGATGACCAACATGTTACAACATATATCTAAATGTGTTTGATAATTTCCATTAGATATGTCATCTGTTGCAACAGATCCATTATCTGTTGCAATATTTGAATCTAGTATTCCATTTCAATTAATAAGTTCAAATAAAGGATAAAATAAAATTCATAGAAAAAATAATGTCAATTTAAGGATAAAATTAAATTCATAGACAATTAATTGTATATTGTTTAGGTAATGTCAACTTTTTTATTTTTTTTTGATTGATGAAAATTGTATGGTTTTATTAAATTTGCAAACTTATGAATTAGCACAAAAAATAAGACAATAGATGATGGATCTGTTGCAACAAATGTCCATGTCTGTTCGTAAAATATCAAATAGGTCTTCCTATAGGTTTGAATTATTCCAACAGATAGACTATTTGTTGCAACAGATGGTTCATCTATTGAAATAGTAGTATTGTTTTAATTAGTTCCAACAAAAGAACCATTTGTTGCAACAGATAGTCTATCTGTTGAAACAATTCAATCCTGTAGGAAGACCTGTTGCAACAGATAGTCTAAGGATAAAATAAAATTCATAGACAAAATAAAATAAATTGAAGCCTTCACAAATTACATTAAATTAAATAAGTAAACAAATAAATGAAATGTAAAAAATTATTATGAATTTGACATAATCAAAATATAAAGATCTACTCAATATTAACAAGTTATTGTTCATCCGGTGCCATGGACTACAGCTTTTTTTGTTGTGGATCTTTAATGTCACCTGCGTACAATTTTCAAGCCTTTGTTTCTCCATATTTTCATAAAAGAGTAGAATATATTTTACGGAGTAATCTAACATCAAGTCCATCATTTGAAACTTTTAATCCATCACTAAAATACTCGGCGTAACCGGCAACAAAAAGACCGCAATCCCTACATTTGTAAAAATCAAATAATGCATATCTTGCAATTAATATAAGAGTTGTGAGATTTGTAAAATGAAACTAAATCATGATACTTATAGGCTACCACTAGATTTTTGAGAAATTTCTTCAACATATTCTATATCAAATGGATTACCTATTTTATACCAGTATGCTTCAATCGTCGACCTATCAATAAGAATATTTTGGTCTAAAAAGCCACTTATATCAAGGAGAGTATCAATATTTTGGATAGATTTTATATCTCAAATGACGGTCCAGAACGTCTCCTTTGAGACTTTGAGTCATAAAATCGAATGCGCCTCTCTTTTAGAATAATAATAGCCAACACCCAATGGAACTCATCACCCTAATTAATTGGGATACACATTTCATCAACCAAGTGCCAAGATAAGTCAGTTGGAATGCTAAAACCTTTGATGATATTGATTAAACATTTCTCATTTTGGGGAACTTCCAGTTGTTGTTGACAAAGATGGTAAGTCTTATTGATGTAAAATTTGAACAAACAGTTTTCTGTTGTGAATCTATATTATGGTTGTGTTTGCAACTTGGCATTCTTTCGGAGGTGGTAAAAAATGAAATTGATGTGCTGCACATTTCAGATTATGTAATAATAAAATTAATAAATAGATATAATTAAATATAGTGTTATTAGTAAGATATATAAATATATATATGGTATTTAAACCTCATCATTCCAACAAGTTTGGGGATATGAGAACAAATAAGACCAATTCTTTTTTATGGGATGTGCAACAATAAAGTCGAACATATCAAAACCAAGACTGATTGGTTCACTTTATAGTTTTTATTTTTTCTACATGATTTATATGTGCTAATGTCATGTTTTCACAACAAGAATTGTATAAATCAATATTTTTAAAAATGATTTATGTACCTGAATGCATGAAGCTTTAATATCCCATCGACAATCCATTCTAAATAGTAGTTTGTCAACTTTGTTAGTTCTTTAGGAGCCTCATCCGATATGTTGCACACTTCAAATGGATAATTCATTCATTCTTTTGGACTGACAGGCTTCACTTTTTCTTTCTCTTTTTAAGCAGTTGATGAATTATCAATTGTGGTTTGTTGTTCAGCAGTAGATTCTACTAGGACTTCCACCTGAAAAGCCAGAATTGTCATTGCTAACCAAAGAGATACAAAAAAAAATAAAAAAAGATAACTTATCAGTTGGAGAAAATCAAATAGGTCTTCCTATTGTTTTAATTTGTCCCAACAGATGACCCATTTGTTACAACATATAGGTCATCTATTGGGACAATTTGAAATGGAAGGAAGACCTAAATGACAATTACCAATAGATGACTAATCTCTTGAAACAGATGACTCATCTATTGGAACAAACTAAATCATTAGGGAAGTATTGATGTAATTTTTCCCAATAGATTAACCATCTATTGCAACATATAGGTCATCGGTTGGGATAAATTAAAATAGCTGGAATCCTATTTAATTTCCTCCAACAGATAAGACATACGTTGCAACATGTAATTCATTTGATGCAACAGGTTAGTCATTTGTTGCAACAGATGTCTACATCTATTTTATAATTTCCAGCAGATCTGTAGTCTGTTTGTTTGTTGGAATATATGATAAATATTCACCTTCTTCAACTCATTCTACTCTCCTGTATCCCTTGTACATTGCTCAAAAGTGCAAGTCAAAGACAGAAGAGTTGCAATTTCGCTCTTTTCGATGTTTAATAATGCCTTGGAATTTTTTTTCCTTTTCCTCTTAGCCGCCTTAATCTCTAATGAAGTGTATGGAGATGAAATCCTCTTTTATAAAATGATAGCCCTCTTAGATATCATTTACTTTATAGAAGCAATTAATGCATTAATAAAATTAATCACTCCATCATGTTTCACCTTGTAGTTTTGACATTTGCAAGCAAAACATTCACTAGGACGGGAAAAATCTATAAAACAAGTATAATCATAGTCATAATGGTTTGTTATTTCAAAAACCACAAGAGGAGAATCATTAGCCCCAATAGTAGCCCCACTGCTTCTACCACCACCAATAGCTCCATCACCACTAACACCATTAACAACAATAAGTCCACCCTCCAAAAGCTTTTTTTCTTGTGATGGTTGTTGCTCCAAACAATTCCTTTTTTATTCATCAATGACCCTAGGGTTTGATAAAGTTTGCACAAACCATAAAGTAAGAAAAATGGCATCTTCAACTCTCGATTGGTTGAAATAAGCCACAAATGCACAATCTAAAATAAATCATTACATACATTAGAATGATGATTAAATCATTTAAAAAAATTATTAATTAAAATAAAAACTTAATTAGAATTAGACTTATTACTTCCTTCGGAGGCTGAAGAGATCATGAAATTTTGCTTTTTTTATCAATTTTGGTCGACAACCATCTCAGGATTCTTAGACATGAAACTTTTTTTTGATAGTTCACTTGTAGTCTCAAATACAGAATGTCTTCAAATGCTTAAGCCTATAAAATAACGTCAATAAATCAAAAGCATTATTCAATACAAAATAAACGAATCATAATAAAATAAATATTTACTATGAAAGCCTATGGAAAGCCATATAAGTTGATTATCTTTAGTGTTAACAGAGTCAATAAATATTTGACAATAATTTTGAAACTTTCATAATCCCAAGGATAGTTGTTAAATGCCTCAAAATCCTCGGATAGATTTATTAAACCAAGTGGTATGTTGTTGTTAACATCTCTCGCCCAAAGAATATTATGTACAAACAAAACCAAGCACACTGATTGTTTGTGCTTCTTTGAAGGTCTTTTACCTTTCAACACTTCTATAAAATTTTGATTTTTCAAGCTTGGACCAGCAAGGGATACCAAGTTATTATCATCGGTTGACTTGCCTTTGCCTTTTTTGGGTGTGCGGGGTGATTTTGGAGGTTAGAATTGGTATCAGTTGAGAAGAAGAAGAAGGGGAACAATTTTGTCCAATAATTATGGTAAACTCCCTCCAACCAAAATAAACAGGCATTCCACAGTAATTTCTCTATACCCCATCCATCTTATCTTTATTTTCATACATAAAACTACGCTTGAGAAGATCATATACCATGGTCATTTGGAATCGAGCATTATTGTCCTCCGGTAAATCAAGATATTGTCTAAAGCAGCTGTCCTTGAATTAACTAGCCAATTTTTGATCTCAAAGTATTTTTTTGAAAGTGTCAAAATATTTTATCATGGCGACTTAACCACTAAATTACCAGTTAAATCTGTGTCACCATCGCACTACATTCTTACAGGATAAGTGTCAATGCTGAAGGTTTTGACCAACTCTTCAATGGAAGGGATATTAGCATTTGGATCATCTATGTTGAAGCATTCCTCATCACCATGTTTATTATATTCAACTTCTGATTCAGATATCACTTGTAAAGCAAGCTCATAGAGTAGTGGATGTAGCCTAGCAACTTTACTTGGACTTGATTCGTTTTCTTTCCTTTTGGGAGCCATATTATCTAAAAATAATAGGAAAATAAAAATATTATAATTGATTAATGCATCATAAAAAAAAGTATAATACTAAATCTAATATATACAGCATAGTAAAATAATAGTTCCAACAGATCACACATTTGTTGCAACATGTGGGTTATCTGTTGTAATATATAACTAACTTGTTGCAATGGATGAGTAATCTGTTGGAAATAATAAAAATAGGTTCAATATTGTTTTTATTTCTTTCAATATATCACTCATCTATTGAAATAGATGACTGGCCTGTGCAATAGATCATTTATATGTCATAACATATGAGTGATTTGTTGGAACTGCTATCAACTGTCAATATTGTTTAGATTCCTTCCAACAGAAAGGTCACCTATCGCAACAGATGAATGATCTATTGAAAAAATTAAAGTCTTAGATATATCGTCCTGTTGGAATAGTTAATAGGATTTCATCCAATAAATGGTTCATCTGTTGCATCATATGATTCATTTATTACATTAGATGGTAAATCTGTTGGATCAGATGGTTAATCTATTGCATCAGATGGTTAATCTGCTGCAGAAAGAAAACTAGTAGCAAGATTTTATTCAACAAATTAAATAAAAATATCACCATTTAATATCAAATACACCATTTTTATCAAGAACAACAACAAATCAACCCATCAACACTAATACAACACACATACAATAGGCATACCAACAATATCAACAATGACCAAAAACACCAACATTGTTGTTTTGTTTGTACAAATACAAAAAAAATGAAAACCAAAATTCAAAAAATACAACAGACATCAACAAATGGAATCAATAGTTCGACAACATGAACTACAATAACAACAAAAAATTCATATTTCACTACAGAAAGAGAAGAGAAGAAATACCAGAAATTAGGGTTTTCTTCAGTCCCCATTTCAAATTTAAGCATCAAATATTGAAATTGTTAACCAATACAAGAAGAGTAGTTGTCTCAAGTTCCTCTTTTTCTTCATAACTAAAAAGCCATAATTTTTTGCCTGTAAAAGAAGAAAAGGGATGATGAAGAACTCAAAATTATTGTTGCCAGAGAGGAATGTTGTCACGTTGATTGATGGTTGAAAGTCAAAAAGAAACTCGAAGTCCAACAATTTTTCTCTAGAGATTTAAGTCGGTGGGGATTGAAGGGATAAATTTTTAGAACGGTTGGTTGGGAAAAGTTTGAGAGAAACTGTTGAGAGACAGGGGGGGAGATAGGAGAGAGATGATTGATTTGGATAGGAGAGAGGTCTCGGTTGATTTGTATTTTTGAAAAAATTAGAAAGTTTTAAGAATATTAATCAATTCAACAATTAACTTAATCAAGTTTTCCAATTATGTTTAAATCTTTAAGTTGGTCATTGTCACCAATCCTTCATTCAAGACTTAAAAGACACATTTCCTCCAATTTTCTCTACTTTATTCTACTCCATTATTTACCTTAATTATTTTGTTATTTGATGTTCTTGATTTTTCATTTTTTTCTCTCACTTTTATTTATCGTTTAAATTTACGAGTATTAGTTGATAATAAGGTACTAACAAATATTTTTGCTTTAATTTGATAAAACGTATTTTCTTTTTT
This sequence comes from Capsicum baccatum var. pendulum, assembly GCA_030864225.1. Classification (NCBI taxonomy): domain Eukaryota; kingdom Viridiplantae; phylum Streptophyta; class Magnoliopsida; order Solanales; family Solanaceae; genus Capsicum; species Capsicum baccatum. The sequence goes on along the minus strand of CM061560.1, from coordinate 89,033,166 downwards.
TATTTTGAAGGTTATGTTTAGTGAAACGTGATACTCAATAAGGTTTGAGATCAAACAACATTTACTATATGCACTTACGTGGTTCATAAGATAAGTATATCTTTTTTATTTAGTTTTTGGCTTTATATATTCTTTAGTTATTTTAATGTTAATTGCTATCTTTTACAAAATCAATTCTTTTATAAATAATTTTATTTATTATTACAAGACACACGTGCAAAGTTGTACACTTGACTAATTTTTTTAAAAAGTGTAATAGTAGTTGTAGCAGTGTTAATAATAATAATAATAATAATATTAACAATAATAATAATAATAATAATAATAATAACAATAATAATAATAACAATAATAATAATAATAATAATAATAATAAGAAGAAGAAGAAGAAGAAGAAGAAGGAGAAGGAGAAGGAGAAGAAGAAGGAGGAGTACGAGAAGGAGGATAGGAAAAAGGAGGAGAAGAAGGAGCATGAGGAGGAGGAGGATAAGGAGGAGAAGAAGAAAGAGGAAGAGGATGAGAAGGAGGAGGGGAATGATAAGAATGAGGAGGGGAAGAAGAAAGAGGAGGAGAAGAAGAATAAGGAGGAGGATGAGAAGAAGAAGAATAAGAAGAAGAAGAAGAAGAAGAAGAAGAAGAACAAGAACAAGAAGAAAGGGGAGAAGAAAAAGGAGGAGGAGGGGAGAAGAGGAAGAAGAAGAAGAAGAAGAAGAAGAAGAAGAACAAGGACGAGAAGAAGAAGAAGAAGAAGAGGAAGAAGAAGGAGGTGGAGGAGAAGAAGAATGAGGAGGAGGAGGAGGAGGAGGAGGAGGAGAAGAAGGAGGAGGAGGAGGAGAAGAAGAAGAAGAAGAAGAAGAAGGAGGAGGAGGAGGAGGAGGAGAAGAAGGAGGAGGAGGAGGAGGAGGAGGAGGAGGAGGAGGAGGAGAAGAAGAAGAAGAAGAAGAAGGATAAAAATAAGGAGGAGTAGGAGGAAATGAAGGAAGAGGAGAAGAAGCAAGAGGGAGAGGAGGAGGAGGAGGAGGAGGAGGAGAAGAAGAAGAAGAAGAAGAAGAAAAAGAAGAAAAAGAAGGAGGAGGAGGAGATAGAGAAGGAGAAGAAGAACGAGAAGGAGAAGGAGAAGAAGGAGGAGGAGGAGGATAAGAAGAAGAAAAAGAAGAATTAAAAATTAATAAAAAAAACAATAACAATAACAGTAGCAATAATAATAATAGTAATAATTCTAAAAACATAGTAGTAATAGTACATATAGTAATACTTTTTATTTTTATTCTTTTAAAAAATTAGTAGTAGTAATATCACTGGTAGTTATCCCTAATAATAATAGTTTAAGGTATAAAAATTGATTTTGATAGTATTAAATAATTTTTTAGATGGTTACAACTTCCCCACTTTATCCTATTATAGGAATTTTCAAATTCAAAATAATTTTTTAAAAGAGATTTTTTTGTAATAAAAAAGATTAAGATAATAACAAAATAAAAGATAAAGGGATTAAAATTTGAATTTAATACCTACAATTTGATAGATGGCTACAACTCCCTTACAACATCATAATTACAGGAGTTTTAAACTTTACAGATATTTAATAAGATAAGTTATTCCAATAAATACTAAGACAAATTAATTCAAAATTCTGCCAAAATTATTTCAACTCCTTTTTATCTGAGATAAGACGTTAATATTCAAAATTTTCAAATTGCAGCACAAAGATTGATGGTGAAACTCCTTGAATTTTATTCAGTTATTATTCAAATGGGTAACAAATCCAGCTTCTTTCTTTTATCTATCTAGGAATTGTCATTGCATATTTTTCCTCTTTCTATTTTTTTTTGAATTTGTAAAAAATGATAAAGTGATCCATCTTCATATATATATGTGAAATTTGATTTATATTCACATTAATTCTATTCTCTCGATTGTATAATTTGTGCAGAAATCGCGTTATTTTATGCCAATTCTCTTCTATCAATTTATGTATATGGCATATGAAATAGTTTTTACATAATTTATATTACTTGATATATTCATAAATTAAATAGTTGTGCAGCAATTTGCATTAGATAATTTTTGCAGTCGGTAAACTATGGCGGCAAATTATGGCTATACATAATTACTTAATCAGTGGACAACCATGTTTGAAGATATAATTAAAATTAATTATTCGCATTATATAATTATGATACAATCTAGATTATGAGACATAACTTGCAATCTTTTTAAGTTAATTATTTATGCATGTACATATTGTTTGTTTAATAGTTTTGTAGATGTTGTAATTGCAAGGTTGAATTGATATTGATTTTACTTCTACATCTCTCTCTCTCTCTCTCTCTCTCTATATATATATATATATATATATATATATATCTTTTATATAATATCATAAGATATTATGATCTGCAAATTTCTAATTGCATGGTTAAATTATTATTATAATTTTTTTCCCAAAACATGAAACAACCTATTTAAAAGAATTTAATTTATTGTATATATGATGGATTCTTTGAAATTTTATAAAAACTTTCACTCTAAAAGTTAAGACAAACTTTCTCAAATTTATAAGGAGGGGGGGGGGGGAGGGTCCGGTTGTAATACCCCATACATTTCTTAGCTTAGTTCATCTCATAATACATGCATAAAAGACTTAGAATCTGAAAATTTAGCTAAGTGGTGGAGACTAAATTTTATTTTTGGCCTCTTAACTTCGTTGATTTTTAAAGTGACCTTCCTGACTGTGAGACGTAAGTTTTTGAGTTGATTTATGTTCAGGGGTTTAAGTAGCATGTCATGGGTAAGTTTCAAATTTTTCAGACAAGGTTTGGACCGCGTTTGAATTTCCAAAACAGCATCTCACCGTGATTTTGGCGCGTCACGGTGGCTATAACGATGGTCACCTTTTCGTGTTGTGTTGAAGTTCAAAATGACAATTGTCAAATTCCACAAAGTCACTGCGATTGTACTACATCATGGTAGAATCGCGATGACAGCCTTGGCGCATCACGGTGAGGGTCAATTTTGGGTTCTAGATAGGAATTTTAATAAACCGCAGACTTAAGATAAATAACAGTATAACAACAAAAAACATAAAAGAACAACAAAATGGGATAACACACTGTTAGATACTAAAAGAAATAAGACATCGATGGAGTAATAATATAAACTATAGATTTGAGATGATAGACATATTCAGAATACAATGAAGAAGAAACTACATGCACAGATACAAACAAACCACTCCTTTCTATTAATACGGATTCACTCCTATGCACTAACATTTTATCCTAAATCGTGTCCTCCACACCTTCGTATCAAGGATTATGTCCTCCAAAAGTAACTTCTTCATGTCATGACTAATCACTTCCCTCTAATGTTTTTTTAGCCTACCTCTACCCTGCTAAAACCATCCATAACCAGCCTCTCACACTTTCGTACTAGAGCCTCCGTGCCCCTCCTTATCAAATGGTTAAACCATCACAATCTCACTTTTTGCATCTTGTCTTACACTGAAGCCACTTCCAACTTCTCTCAAATAACCTCATTTCTAATACTATTTTTCCTAGTAACTCCATACATCCATCTCAACATCCTTATCTCCACCACTTTTAACTTTTGGATATAGGAGTTCTTAACTAGCCAACATTCCACTCTATACAAAATAGCTAGTTGGTCTGTCACTCTGTAAAACTTATCTTTAAGCTTAGGAGACACCTTTTCATCTCACAAGACTCCCAAAGTGAGCCTCTATTTCAACCATTTCACACGAATATTATCACAACCCGAGACTAACTCCTAGTCGTAACACAATGCTTGGAACCATAAATAATCCCAAGCTAACCCATAAACTGGTATACTCCTTGAAAAAATAATTTAAATTAAATAAAAACTGAATTTGTTGAGTGAAAACATGATCATAAGGAAATCTGAATAAGTATAATACTGATAAAGTTTTTATCATGATAAAAACTGAAAAAAAGAAACTTGAATTGCATGAATGACTCTAACTGACCATCTATGAAGCCTCTATTATATTGATTATAGATAGATTGGACATGTCTCCAACTACCACTAATCAATCAATGTGAATAATTAAAATAATTTTCTTAAAATACAACTGACTGGAGTTCTCGAAATAGAAAAACTCATCACCTGCTAGCTGGAAGCTGAAAACTGTCTGATTATGATGCGTGGGTTACAATTGGTAGCTACATTATGAGACAATATAGTACATAGACATATGTGTGGATCAGTACTTTGGAATGTACTGATTTAGTGGGGGTGAATGCAATAAGTAAAATTGAATAGATACATAATCTTAAAACATGCATGCTAACTACAAGTACACTCACCAAGAGACCAAAATCAATTGAAAGTTGAAGTATCTTACAACATGAGTAACAAACATAATCTGATAAGCTGGTGAATCACTACACTTAGTTTTCTTAAATCTTCGCTTTCATAGAATAAGTAGAATTGAAGTTGGGATATGGTAAAGCATGAATATTGTATGTAAATCTCATGTAAAGATGAATATGCTGTAAAACTAAACTGAGGATCATGTATAGATACTGAGCATGAAAATATAAACATAAAAATTGAGAATCCAAGATTAAGCATAAACATGTACTGATATGATCTGAATAACTGACGTTTGAAAACTTGGTTATGTAAACCTAAACTGACATACTCTGAATACTGTATTAACACTGCGGGAGATATCATGTAACCGACATGCCCCAATCTGAGCTAATCAGGGTCTAACCTGTAACCCCAGTTAGAAGGGCAATAGTACCGTGTCACAGGTACTAACACATAGCTATGAGGATCTACTAAAATGGTGTCCCGAAGGATTAGGGAGTCACCCTCTACTGGCAGGTGCTCTCATGAGATATGTGTCAACCCTCAACTGGCAGGAAGACATATCAAACCTACACTATCTATGTAGTTGTGAAACTCAGGCACTGCTACTACAGGTCACACCCTCTATTGGCAGGTGAGCCCCCATCCCTGGGTTTGCTCGGTACTAAGTCCTACTCCCAACTAAACTGACACTAGTATTGAGTTGAATTAAATTCAATTGTATATAACAACTGACATTGCTTATCATGATCATAACAACTGAGTAAAGGGTAATATTCATGATATAACTAAAATCATTACTTGAAACATTTGAAATATAAGTAAACACATAGGTAACAGGTGTTCATAACCCAGCAGCACTGAATGATCGTAAAAATAAAATATTAAATCTTAACAATTTAGAATAGGATCATGGTTTCAAAGACCCAAAACATAAAAATCCCACCAATTAAGTGAAAAACATGGACTTGAACATGGTAATGTCTTAAAACATGAGAAAACAACATAATTTCAATGCTAAATTCCCAATTTGATACTATGACATGAAATTCAATTAAATATGACATGGGAAATCAAAACTAGAAACATGAGATAACCTAACTTTCCATGGAATCTTACTAGGACATGAATTGAGTCGAACTACTAGGGAAAAACATTAATTAAACATATCTTGACATATGACACTTCAAAATGAAGGAAAAACTCATATTTTTATCAAAGAAGAGGTTTTTGGGCTCCATGGGTGAAAGGGACTTGTGGATGAACACCCCACATACCTTAATTAAATGGATTCTTAAAAAAATCTTCAAATTGAAGCTTGAATCCATGAATTCTTGAGAGATAAAGGTTGGATTATTTTTCTTGGCAAAGGGGAGGGTTTCTACATGATTTGTTTTGGGGAAGATGGGAAAATAATGCCCCTGTTTCTATGATAAATCGTATGTGGATGACTGGGTTGAAGGGATAGGACTAAACTGCACCTTGGACTCATTTTCCCATGGGAATATCCCTCGTAGAACAACCCCTAGTCAAGTGGACTAGCCCATATTAAGAGACCCCTACCTGGGTGGAATATCCCTCATGGCGCGGGGCTATAGCGACCCTTTACTATATCTTACGAAAAAGGTCATAACTTTTTGATCAGGTATCTAATTAAGGCAAAATTGGTATAGTTGGAAAACTAACTCAATAATATATCATTTGGTGGGTATTTAGCTGAAAATTCTACATATTTCAAAATGTAGAAATGTTCAAATTTGACCCTTGTATAATCGAATACAAAAAAAATTGGCCGAATCAAAGACTCTTAGCTCAACTTTGCTCTAAGTGATTCCTATGAACATTTTTCACCTAATAATCACTCTTCACACTAGGATAATGATCATGAAACATGTATTTAAATACAAATCATAGGATTAGAAATTACACACGTAGGAACGATAATTTAAATTCTAGCTCAAAAATGCAGGTTGTTTCAAATATGATGCGTGACATTGTTGTCAATCTCTCTATTCCCTGAATCATAGACCCAAGATACTTGAAAATATCTCTTCTAATTGGCCTGAGAATCCAATTTCACTACCATGTCATGCTTATACATCAAATCACTAAACTTATACTCCAACTACTCCAATTTCTATTATATTAGCTGATATTTTTACATCCTTATCTTAATGTTCAAGCGATTGATTTCTTGTTTGGGAAGAATAAATATCAGTGTCAAAATCACAGAGTCTCATTAAATAAAATTACATTTGTAGAATGATCGATTACATATCTTGGCTGTCATAGCTAAGATTATCTTATTATATATTTGCCAATAGTCTAGAGATTTTTATATTGAAATTAGGCATTTTTTTTAGGATCGAGAAACTGGTTATTACAAAATTTAGCCAAACAATGTTATAATGACAATAACAAGTTGATAATTATGGTAATTAAATAAAAAGAGTATAATATAGAGGATATAAAAATTAGAGTAGTTACGCTAATTGACACAAATATACCAAGATAACAACCCACAAGATCACTCATAAAGAAGCGCTCATAGAAGTGTTTCCAATACACACTCTCTAACTAATTACTCTAATAGGAAGGTAGAAGAAATACAAGAGAGTTAAAGAAACTCTTAAAAAAATTAATGTGTTTTAAATAAGAAATGGTACCTATTTATAGAGATGAGAATGGGATTGATGATGTTATCCATAATGTTAATAGAAGATGTAAATTTCAACATTTCCATGTGAAAGCAGAAATATTAAACTGTGAAAATCCTTTGGCAGATTACTTTGGCAATGGTAACAAAAAACTTTCCTTAAATCTTGGGTTGGGTTTTACTAAGTGTGAACCAAAAACAAAACAAGGTCGCATTACAAATCTTTACCTTGGCCTGAGTTTGGTTAATAAAGTAAACTTTATCCTCTCCGTAAAAGGCCATGTGGACTAAATCATTCTTCATAAATGACAATCAAGTTTAAGTAAGCTGACTGGAAGAAACTTTGTAAACACGTCAGTAGGATTGTCTTTTAATGTTGATCTTCTAAATAAAGACCTTTCCTTCAACAATAGTTTCCCAAATAAAATGACACTTGATATTAATATGCTTTATCCTCTCATAATACATATGATAATTAGTCAAAGAAATGGCACTTTGACTATCATATAAAATAATAACACCACCTTAGTAATGCCTCAAAATCTGATTTCCCGGGACATGGTGCTTCGAACTACAAATAGTCCTGAGCTAACTCTGGATGCCTTCTACTAAATATGAATTCTCAAAATAGGGGAATATGAATATAAAATCATAATAAATGTGGAAAATTGTCTGAATTATCTAAGTATATTCGAAAGTACTAATATCATCATTCCGATAAAGCAAATACTGATAATCTAAATACTATAATTGAAATCTCAAACTAAATCTAGTAGTCTGACAAGCCTCTACTGAATGAAAATAGAGAGTCACTGGGACAGGCCCCAGCTGACACAAACTGTCTGAAATTTTGAACTATCTACTAATGATTTGGAAATCTAAATAGTTGAGTCCCCAAACTATGATGACTCACCAACTGCAGAGATGTAGATGACATGCTCAAAAATCACTCACACTGCTGAGACTTACAACCTAAACCTACATTATAAGACAATGTAGCCCATAGACGTATTTGTGGATCAGTACTTTGGGAATATACAGAGCACATGGGGGTGAATGCAATAAGTAAACAATAACGTCAAAATTTATACTATCATGAATGCTAAATGTAAATGACTCACACAGGCTTGAGTAATCTGAAAACTAAAGATCATAAATCATGAACAAAAAAGCAAATAACATAAATCTGGTGAGCCATTACATTTAGTTCCAAAATCTGTTCTTTCTCAAGACTTTAAGAATCTTAAAAACCATAGCTTCCAAAACATATGCTTTTATATTAAGGATTTAAACCAATAAACTATTTTAAGAGTAAGGGAGTCCTTTTGGGGGGTTGTTCTAACCGACAGAAACCATGTGAGAATTTATGGAGTTCAACATCTTGCCCATATTTGGGAGAGTTGTTGTACCCTTTCCATCGAGATAGAACTTCTTATCTTAAGTGATCATAATCTTAGTCATCTACGTAAAAGTGGGAATAATCTTAATCCTATGGGGACACGTAGTTTTGGGTCATGAAAGCTTGGTAAGATACCCATATCAGTGCTAAATACTACTCTCATTCTTATTCTTAGGATCTTAGGAAATCCACTTCAAAATAGCACAAAGGCTTATAGAATGACCAATTATTCTCTTTCTTTTCTTTAAATCTCAAGTCATATGAATAATCTAGATTCTTTATCTTAGTTTAGGACCAAAAGGTCAAATCTTTATGAAAAATATGTGTATAATCTTATCATAGGGTGCTCATAGCATAAACAATCCTAAAATAGCAATCTCTAAATAAGGCTTGATGACCCATGCATCAAACTCACATTAAAATATCATAATATTCATGCTTGGTAATGTAAACATTTATAAATCAACTTAAAATCTAGAAATTTCTGCAATATGCATGAAAATATGAACCTAAACATGCAACTCAACTTCTAAATCACTTGAAATCTCATAATCTTATAAATAGCAATTTTGGGTATAAACCCTAATTTCAGTTTCCTAGGAAATCACATAAAATTCAGTAAATTTGTAGTTAAAATAAGCTTTGGGTACAAGGATGAAAGAATTATCCTTGTTGAAACACCGCAAATACCTCAATTGATGAAATAGATGCTAAGACTTGAATCATGGTTCCCTATTGATGCTTTGGAGATGAATTCTAAGAGTTCCTGAATTGGGAATCCTTTATCTTGAATTTTCTTGGACAATTAAAGAAGAAATTAGGTTTTCTTGGAGAGAAAGTTTGAGCTTTAGGGTTTTATTTTGAGAGAGAATTGATGAAACAAGCATAAAGAGATTTGGAATATGCTTAATGATGTGTTTTGCATGAGCGGAGGCCTTGGGGATTGATCAAAATGCCCCTATTAAACTTTAAATCGGAACTGGAAAAATGACCAAAAATCTCGATTTGCTAGGCCACCACGATGCACCACTATCGTGGTGGCTCACTGGAAAAGGACGAGTGGGAACTGGGCATTCACCGCGATGCGCCGCAATTGTGGTGCCCCATTGGATTGCCACTTTTGCCACTGGCGCGATGCGTCAATATCACATAGGCTCATTAGAAAATGAAAAATGTGAAATGGGACTCCCACTTGGTTATTGTATTAAGGTGAATGTTATGTCATTGGAAAGCTAATTCAATTTCCTACGCATTTTAGGGTCTAAAATGGGAAAATTGCACACGTATGGATAGTCATTCTTTCTTGAAGCTAATGTTTGACATTCTAGATGTCAAATTGAGTTAAGATAAGTATGGGGTATTACAATATCTCCCGTTTAGAAATATTCTTCCTAGAATGTTGCTATATTACAAAGAATACTGAGGAATGTGAGGATATATGATAGCATGCACAACAGAAATAAATTGCGAAACTGAATTTAAATCATTCGAAGCTTCTGAGTAATTCTATGAGTGCATGAGCTTATGTGAGGACAACTATATAGTTGAATATGTGATTAGAAAAGAACTAAATTAATGAAAATCATTAATTTCGACTAGATCTTAGTTTGTAGGGAAGAGGTGAGGGTACTTTGCTCGCGTATCTTCTTCTATTTCCTAAGTAGCGCCTTCAATGGACTGATTCTGCCAAAGAACTTTGACCAAGGGAACTTCTTTGTTCCTTAGTCTACGGATGTGATGATCTAAAATTTTGACTTGAATCTCTTCGTAAGAAAGGATATTCTTAATATCTGAGCTTTCTAAAGGAACCACAAGAGGGGAGTCGCCGATGCACTTCTTAAGCATAGAGATGTTGAATATAGGAAGAACAGCTGACAAGTCTTTGGGCAACTCAAGCTCATAAGCCACTTTCCCAACACGACTCAGAATTCTATAAAGGCCAACATATTGGGGAGTAAGATTTCCTTTTTACCAAATCTCTCTACCTCTTTCATTGGTGAAATTTTCAAATATACTAAATAACCAACCTTAAACTCAAGGTCCCTTCTTCTCACATATGCATATGATTTTTGATGACTCTGGGATATTTTCAATCTTTCTCTAACTAACTTAACTTTATCCATAGCTTCAACATTACGTTCACGTACTTCAAACCAACCTATGGGCAATCTACATCTCCTTCCATAAAGAGCCTCAAATGGGGCCATCTATATGCTAGAATGGTAACTGTTACTATAAGCAAACTCAATCAATGGAAAATGCTTATCCCTACTACTTTTGAAATCAAAAGCACATTTCCTTAACATGTCTTCTAGAGTTTTGATGTTCCTTTCTGCTTGACCATCTGTATGAGGGTAGAAAGTTGAACTAAGATGGACTTAGGTACCAAGACCGTTCTGAAAAGCTCTACAAAATTGGGAAGTGAACTGAGTACCCCTATCTGAAATGATAGATAAGGGAACTCCATATAGTCTGACTAACTTTCTGATGTACATCTAAGCATAATACTCAGCTGTTTAGGACATATGAACTGGCAAGAAATGTGCTAACTTAGTCAATCTATCTACAATAACCCAAATCAAATCATGATGGCAATGCGAATGGGGTAAACTAGTCACAAAGTCTATATTCACCTCTTTCCACTTCCAAGTGGGAATACCAAACACTTTTAATGTACCACCAGGTCTTTGGTGATCTACCTTAACCTGTTGACAGGTTGCATGCTTAGCTATGAACTCTTTTATATCTCTCTTCATACAACTCCACCAATATATTTCCCGTAAGTTGCGGTACATCTTGGTAGCACCTGGATGGATGGAATAATATGCACCATGCGGTACCTCCATAATTCGCTGCCTCAATTCATCAACCCATGGCACACACAATCTACATTGGTACCTCAGCATGCCATATTCCTCTTGGGACAAAACCTCTACCTTTTGGTCTTTAACTGACTCCTTTAGTTTGACTAAACTAGGATCCTCATCTTGTTTTTCCTTCACTTTCAAAACTAGGAAAGATTCGGAACTACTCTAAACCCAAACATTCCCTTCATCCAAATCGAACAATCCCTAACCTAGCTAAATATTGAATTTCCTGAGCTAACTCTTTCTTATCATTCTCCACACGAGCAAAACTGCCCATCGACAACCTACTAAGGGCGTCTACCACTACATTGGCCTTGCTCAGCTGATAAAACACACATATAGCGTAATCTTTCAGCAATTCTAACCACTCTATCTATCGGAGATTTAACTCACTTTGAGTAAACACATACTGCAAGCTTTAATAGTCCGTGAACACATAAACATGCACAACATACAAATAGTGCCTCCAAATTTTCAAGGCAAATACTACCGCAGCTAGATCAAGATAATGGGTAGGGTAGTTCTTTTCGTGAGGCTTCAACTCTCTAGAGGCATAGGCTTTGACCTTACCTTTCTGCATCAACACACAACCTAAACCAACTCTAGAGGCATCACATTAAACAACGAATCCATCATACCATTTAGTATATCTAAGACTGGGGTTATAGTGAGTCGAGTCTTCACCTCCTAAAAACTCTTCTCGCAGGAATTTGATCACGGGAACTTAACTTTCTTTTAGGTCAATTTAGACATAGGAGATTTTATGGACGATAAACCCTCAACAAAATATCAGTAATAACCAGCTAGACACAAGAAACTCCTAATGTCTAACAGAAAAATAGGTATAGGCCAATTCCTTATGGCTTCTATTTTTGGAGATCAACTCTACTACTATCGGTGGAAACAATATGACCGAGAAAGGCTACTGATCTTAGCAAAAATTCACACTTGCTGAATTTGGTGAACAATTGATGATCTCAAAGAGTTTTCAAGACAACTCTAAGATGATCTACATGGTCATCCTCACTACGGAAGTACATAAGGATATCGTCTATGAATACTATGACAAACATATCTAGATACCATTTAAAAACTCAGTTCATGAGGTCCAGGAAAGTTGTTGGGGCATTGGTTAACCTGAAAGACATGACTAGAAACTCAAAATGATCGTAGCGGGTTCTGAAAGCAGTCTTTGGAATATCATATTTCTTACTTTAAGCTGATGATAGTCGGATCTAAGGTCTATATTTGAGAAATAACTTGCACCTTGGAGTTGATAAAATAGGTCATCAATTCTAGGAAGAGGGAATTTGTTCTTGACTGTGACCTTAATCAGCTGACGATAGTCAATGAACATTCGCAAAGAGCTATCTTTCTTTCGCACGAATAGGACGGGAGTGCCCCATGGAGAAACATTGGGCCTTATGAAACCTTTATCTAAAACATCTTTGAGTTGCTCTTTCAACTCCTTAAGCTTTGCGGGAGCCATATGATATGGAGGAATAGAAAAAGGCTGAGTGTCTGGGAGAAGGTCAATACCGAATTCTATTTCCCTATCAGGAGGTACCACTGACAAATCTTTGGGAAAGATGTCAGGAAACTCACTGACTATACTAACTGACTGAATTGTTGAAGTCTCCGACTTAGTGTCTTTGACTCGAACAAGAAGATAGATACACCCTTTGGAAATAAACCTTTTGGCTTTAATATAACATATGAAATGACTTTTGAGAGACACTGAATTACCTGACCACTCAAAGACTGGCTTATCTGGAAACTGAAACTTCACCACTCGGGTGCGACAATCAATAGAGGAATAACAGGAATAGAGCCAATCCATACCAAGAATAAGATCAAAGTCCACCATATCTAACTCTATTAGGTCTGCTAATATGACTTTATGAAGGACAGTGATAGGACACTTTCTATTGATCTGTTTAGCAACAACTACTCACCCACTGGGGTAGACACCAAGAAAGGCTAAGGGATCTTTCAGAACTTATATCAAAATTTACTACAAATAATGGGGTTATATAAGAGAAACTCAACCCAGGGTATAACAAAACATAAACATCAAGGTGAAAGAGATGGAGTATACCAGTAATAACATCTGGAAAATCTTCCTACTCTTAGTAGGATGGTAAAGCATAGAACCTATTCTGGCGTTGACCGTCACCAGTACTAGATGATGCAACCTGGGGAGGGATTGGATAACCTAAAGAAGCTGGTACACTAGCATTTTGAGTCTGGGGATAGATATCTCTGTTTCCCTGTCTAGCATGCAGGCACTATTTGATTCTGAGACCTGGCTAGCCATAACCAAAACAACCTTTTTTACCCCACAAACACTCACCTGTATGGGTCTTACCATACTTAGCACACGGAGGATAACTGGGCCTACCACTCACACTGTTCTAAGATATGAACATAGAACACTTACCCCATTGTTCCTAGCTATTTCTGGGTGCAGGAACACTGGCTGAAGAAGGTGCGAGCATAAATAAATGATTCTTAAACTGCAAATGATTTCCTCCTTGAGTCCTAGCTTGGCCATACCTAAACTTCGTTGTTCTAGCCTTCTTATTTACTGTCTCTCTTTCTTTTAATTTATCTGCATTAATCTGCTGAGCATACATCATCAACCTAGCAAGATCCATGTGTCTAATAAGCATAGTAGTCTTACACTCCTTAACTACCAAACTAGATACACCGGTCACAAACTTACTCATGCTTCGCCTAGGGTCAGCTTTCTGATCAAGAGCATACTTTGACAACTGGTTAGATTTGAGGCAATACTCCTTCACTATCATTCAGCCCTGTCTCAGGTTTATGAACTCTTGTATCTTGGTTTTCCTCATCTCACCTGGGAAGAACTTGTCAATAAAGAATCCTAAAATATCTATCAAGTCATGGGAGCTGCATTCTCGCCTCTACTTTTCTTCCACATTACTACCCAATCATATGCAACATCTTTTAGCCTATAGAATGACAATTCTACACTCTCCTTTTTGGAAACATAAATATTTGGGTGATCTTCTTCAGCTCTAGATAAAACTGTGGGTCCTTACCTACTTTCGACCTAAAGAATTTTGGTGGGTTCATTCTTATAAAATCTAGAATTCTGGCTGTGGCTAAGTCCCTGTCTTGCTGAACTGGGAATGCAGCCTAATGGTTGACCTAAACATTAGCTATCAAAGTTTAGGCTAGCGCCTAAAAGGCAGCTTAAAACTCTGTATGTGACATATTCTCATTCAAAGGATTTGCGGGCTGAGGTGGATGGTTATTGTTTCTGTGTGTATTAGCTCAACAAGGAGGTATTTTCTGTAATATAAAAGCAAGAGGTAGAAGCAGATAGATACATTGAATGCATGATAGATCATGAAAGAAGAGATGATTTCCTAAAATGTTCCATATCCTCTTTCTCATAGATATGGCGCACTTCACACTGAAGATTAAGAATCTATGTAATGTGGCTTATCTGACTCCCTGGGACTCTCTAAACCTTAGGCTTTGATACCAAGTTTGTAACTCCCCAAAATCTGATTTCCCAGAATGCTACACGGTGCTTCAAACTAAAAGTAGTGTTAAGCTAACCCTAACTGCCTTATACTAAATTTGAATTCTCCAAATAGGGGAATATGAATGTAAAATCTTAATAAATATGGAAAACTGTCTGAATTATCTGAGTATATACAAAAGTACTAATCTCATCAGTTTGATAAAGCAAATACTAATAATTTGACTACTGCAATTAAAATCTAAAACCGAATTTAGTAGTTCGGCAAGCCTCTACTGACTAAAAATAGAGAGTCACTGGGATAGGCCCCAGCTAACTCAAACTATCTGAAATGAATACTGAATCATATACTAATGAACTAGAAATCTGAATAGCTAAGTCCCCAATCTATGAGGACTCACCAACTACAGAGATGAAGATGAGATGCTCAAAAATCACTCACGCTACTGAGACTTAGCACCTGAACCTACATTAAGAGACAATGTAGCACATAGACGTATATATGTATTAGTACTTTGATAATGTACTAAGCATATGAGGGTGAATGCAATAAGTAAACACTATTATTAAAATTTATAAAATCACGCATGCTAAATGTAAGTGGCTCACAAAGGCTTGAGTAATCTGTAAACTGAAGATCATAAACCATGAACAATAAAGCATATAATATAAATCTGGTGAGCTATTACATTCAGTTCCAAAATTTATTCTATCTGAGACTACTATGTTATCTTGTCAACTGTAAGGGACATACTTTATCTCAAGACTTTAAGAATCTAAAAAACCATAGCTTCTAAAAGATATTCGTTTATCGTAAGACTTTAAAACAATAGACTATTTTAACAGCAGGGAACTTCTTTTGGGAGGTTCTTCTAACCGAAATAAACTATGTGAGCATTCATGGAATCCAACATCTTGCCCATGTTGGGGAGAGTTATTCTACTCTTGCCATCAGAATAGAACTTCTTATCTTAAGAGATCACAATCTTTGTCATCCATGTAGAAGTGGGAAAAATCTTAATCCCACTGGGGCACGTAGTTCTGAGGCATGAAACCTTGGTAACATACCTATCTCGGTGCTAAATACTACTCCCATTCTTATGCTCAGGATCTTAGGAAATCTATTTCAAAATAGCACAAAGGCTTACAAAAAGACCAATTATGCTCGTTCTTTTCTTTAAATATCAAGTCATATGAACAATGTAGATTCTTTATCTTAGTTTAGGACAAAAATGTCAAATCTTTATTAAAAAGTTGAGAATAATCTTATCATAGGATTCTCATAGCATAAACAATCATGAAATGGAAATCTCTAATTAGGGCTTAGTGACCTATGCATCAAAATCACGTTAAAACATCATAATATTCATGCTTAGTAATGCAAATATTTATAAATCAACTTAAAATTTGGAAATTATTGTAATATGCATAAAAATATGAACATAAACATGCAACTCAACTTCTAAATAACATGAAATTTCATAATCTTATAAATAGCAATATTGGGTATAAACCCTAACTTTAATTTCATAGAAAATCACATAAAATTTGGTAAATTAGTAGCTAAAATAAGTTTTGGGCACAAAGATGAAAGAATTATCCTTGTTGAAAATCCCCACATACCTCAATTGATGAACTAGATGCTAAAACTTGAATCTTGGATCCCTATTGATGCTTTAGAGAAGAATTCTTAGAGTTCTTGAATTGTGAATCCTTAATCTTGAATTTCCTTGGAGAATTAATGGAGAAATTGGGATTTCTTCGAGAGAAAGTTTGAGCTTTAGGGTTTTCTTTTGAGAGAGAATTGATGAAACAAGCATAAAGTTCTTTGGAATATCTCTAATGATGTGTTTTACATGAACTAAGGCCTTGGGAATTGACCAAAATGCCCCTATTAAACTTTGAATTGGAACTGGAAAATCAACCAAAAATCCCAATTTGCTAAGCCACTATAATGCGCCACTATCATGGTGGCTCACTGGAAAAAAATTAGTGGGAACTGGGCATTCACCAAAATGCGCCACAATTGTGGTGCCCCTTTGGATTGCCACTTTGGCCACTGGCGTGATACGTCAATATTGCGTAGGCTCACTAGAAAAAGCCAAATATAAAATGGGACTCCTTCACAACGTGACATGATTGTGGAGTCTCACTGTAATATGACAATTGTGATTTTATACTTCTCCACAACGCTCTATGGGTCCAAATCATGGTGTTTTATGACTAAAACTTTAAATACCCATAACTTCTCACTCGGTTATCGGATTAAAGCGAATCTTATATCATTGGAAAGCTAATTCAATTTCCTATGCATTTGAGGGTCTAAAATAGGAAAAATGTACATGTATGGATATTCATTATTTATTTAAACTAACGCTTGACATTCTAGACATCAATTTGAGTTAAGAAAAGTATGTGGTATTACAACCTTAGTTTGGACTGAGTTCAAAAATAGACCCTTCAATCATAAGGCTTCTTTGATCACCTCGGTCACTACTATATATAATACTTCGATAGTAGATAAAGCTACTACATTTTAATGTAGTTTTCCAATTGATAGCTCAACTACTAGTGTAATAGCCAGTCAGTGATCTTCTTTTGTCAACATCACCTACATAATGTGAGTCTACAAACCAACCAAATTGTTAGTATTTCTTTTAAACTCAAACCAAGCATTTGAAGTACCTTGTAAGTATCTGAGAATCCATTTAACCACCTACTAATTTGCTTTTCCAGGATAAGTCATATATAGATTTACTATACTTTCTGCTAGTGAAATGTCTGGACGTGTACAAACTATTTTTTAGACCCCAAACATTCTATGATTTCATTTTTATACCACCCTTTACCGGTGATTTTTGAGTTGAATTATGATAAGAGATGATAACAAAACCATTAAGAGGTGTTTCAAATTTTTTAGAACATGTTTGGGGTCATTTTGGGAACCCAAACCAGTGAAGATCCACGGTAAGAGAGTTTCATGCACTGGGTGTGCTGCAATAAGGGTGTTCCACGGCTATGGAGTGGCAAGATAAGGGCGTACCATGCCTAAGAGCACAGAAATACCAAATTCATCTTTTTTAGTTTAAGGTTGAGGGAATTTTGATATTTTACATATTAGACAACTTTTGAATTATATTAATCACAATTCCCACCCTCATAACTCCAATTATTTGATCCCTCTTCTCCCAAAAATCCTCAAGAGCACAAAAGAAGAGTTTTCACCAAAATTCAATATTGTAAGTTCCCAATTTGAGTTTTCCTAAAGAAATTCACCAAGTCCAGGTATGTGGGGTTTGAGCAAAGATAAACTTTCATCCTTCTGCCTAAAAATTGATTTTTTACATTAAATGAAAGAATTTTATAAATAGGCTTTGTTGCTACTTTCTTTATGTTAGAGTTTAAGATGTTTTATCAAGATTTGTACATTTTTTTGCATATTTTTTCATTCTTATTGAAGTTTATTTACGAAAGTGATTTTAAACATTGAGTTATGACATTTGGATATGAAATTTCCATGGGTTGAAAAAAGATTAAAATTTGAGCTTTGAGTATTCAGTTTATAAAAAGTTCAAGTTTACTTGTTTAAGTTGACATAAAAAACCAAGAATTTAAGATAGAAATAATACCATATTATATTTTCAAACTTATCATCTTATATGCCTATTTTAAGGTGAACTTCACAGATACAGTACGAGCAATAGTATGATTTTGGGAGTAGTATTTACCATCGAGAGGAGAATATGGGCTTAGTGTATCCTATTTCCTAGAAAATATGAGCCACCATAAGTTATTTTATCTTGTCCAAGTAGACATGTTGTTTTTCCGAACCGGCATGTCATTTATGTTATTCAGCTTGTCCAATCAGACATGTTTAGGTAATTAACACAGTTGGCCTTTATATCCTAGAAAATTAATTATGCACTTTTGATGAGGGTTTGCATTATCAGACTCTATGTTCCTTGCAAAGTTTCTACTGATTACGAGAATCTCCCACAGAAAAGAGAATTTTAGAATCTAAGTGTAATGACTCGTAATTGTTGTTCAGATATTGTTTTACGAGTTATTAATTATGAGTTTTCAACTTTCAGTCTTATTTATGATCAAGATGAGTCATTTTATACTCAGCATGCATGATTTAAAAGTATGTTCAACTTTCGTTTCACTTATTGCATTCACCCCTACTTGCTCAGTGTATTCTATAAGTACTGACCACATGTACGTCTATGTGGTTACATTATTTCATAATGTATGTATCAGTTATATCCCACAACACTAAGGTCAGGTAGTTTGCAGCTCCCAGCTAGCAGGTGATGAGTTCTCTTTATTTAAGTCCAGGTTGGAGATTCAAAATTTTATTTGTATTCTGTTTTACTGATTAGAGATAGCAGGTCATATCTCTGCTACCTATAGTTAGTATTAGTAGAGGCTTCATAGAAAGTCAGTCAAAGTTGATGTATTCAATTTCAATTTTCTTTTTTATAACTAGGGTTGTACCTCTTTTAAATATTATTGTATTGAACAAGTTCAGCTAAAGACATCTCTTCCAATAATTATTTCTATTTTTATATATTTTATTTAGTTACTCATAAATTATGACAGTATCATGGGTTAGCTTGGGACCACTTGTGGCTCTAAGCATCGTGTGATGTCCAGGAGGTAGTCTCGGGGTGCTAAAAACTTGGTATCAAAGCCTAGATTTTAAGTGTCCTAGGGTATCTGCGAAGTCGTGTCTAGTATAGTCTTGTAGAATGGTATAATTATATATGTACTTTTCTTTGAGATTCTATTGGGCATTTAAGAAATATTTGCTTTCTTTCATACTTTAGATCCTACAGTAAAGTTATCCTCTTAGAAACTTTTGTTGATCTGTGTGTTACTCCAAAATCCTTAACCTATGACTTATCCTTAAGTTAATGTAAGTAGTAAATTTCAATTCCTCCCGAGATAATGCTCATAGATTTACTATTAGTAACATTAGAAATCACACAAAGGGCTTTAGAGAAACTCGTTAGTGTGTTTAAATTCCTTTAATTCAGAAGCTTATGCCTTATCCATATGAGTTGTACAATTAAGACAAAATATGAATGTATTCAGATTTCTCTTTAAACCTTCATTATAGTAGCATTCTTAAGAAGAAAGAATATGTACCCATAGTATTGAATATAGTGAGGGATATTATATCTTAGAGTGTTATGATTCATAACTAGTAGAACATCCTTAGAATTGGAAGTGTAGATTTAGAAGTGTAGTGATAAAAAGGTGGGGATAGAGATTGGTTAAAAGAATATAGATGGATCTATGTATGTTATTAAGTTAGGACTGAGGTAATATGTCTTTGGGTGTTAACTAATGGGTAGTGAGTGTGATATAGATTTCATGGTGGAAGGTAGAGAAGCAGTTGTATTAGTTTAGGTGACTTGAAGTATGTTTGAAGTAGGAATTGAGTTCTTGATGGTATTTCATTATATAGGAAAAAATAGGTCATAAATTTATGTGGTGGTTAAGATTGATAATTTAGGCTTCCCCTTATGGTTGTAAAAGGAAATTGATTGATGTTTATAGAGCGATGAATATAATATAGATATATAGATGGATAAGTAGTAGCAATGTGTGAAAGGATTATAATAAGAAAGACCATAATATCATGATCAATTATTGTTATTATGACATTCTAGTACACTAGTGTTTCTTAATATTTTTTCATATAGCTGCCAAGCGAGAATATTATATGACAATGTGTTGTTAATCATCTCTAGTCTAGACCTTAAGTCTGAAGAGTGGATGATCATCAAGATGGAAATAATGAATTCTTGGGAGTGTTAGTGGTTATATAGAAGGTGAGCTAGTAGTCTTGAAATAATGTATGCAAGGATTTAAGTACATTCATTTACAATTAAGTATAATGGTGTAGGTATGTAGAAGTGTACTTAAGGTAGTATGAGGTTGCATTATTTTTCTAAGATTATTAAGTGTCGTTTGTAGTTAGATAGTACCCTTGAGTCTCTAAGTCTGGAGAGAGCTATTTATATAGTATATGGTGTTCTTAGTAGCTAAGTTAAGGAGTTATGGATATATGATATTGGTTCTTTTGGTGTAGTAATAATTCTCATGGTTTAGGAAAAAATATAAGCTTAGAGGTGTGATATTAGTAAATTATTAAGAAAAGGTTAGATTATGTGTTTAGAGAGACAAGTATGTTTGTGGATAAAAGTGTAAGTGTATGAAGATGATTATTAAAGCTAGAGAAAGTTAAGTGTGGTATATATTAAAGGAGTCTCCACTGATGAAGTTGGTATTTTTCAAATATAGTTTATCAGGGTGAGTTAAACATTCTTGTGTAGACCATTAGAGTAAAAAAATTATGGGTCAGACTTGAGGATATGGAATAGGCCAATAGGATTAGAATGTAGACTTTAATCTAAAGGCGAGATGATATGGTAAAGAAGCAAATCGAGTTTTATGAATTAGATTGTGATGCATCTCAATAAGATTATGATGAGATAGTGATTCATTCTTAATCTAGCGTATCCTTTGGTTTTCAGTATTTATGGAACCCTATACATATCTTGCATGATAGATCCTTGCCCATGACCTATGATTATACACTTCATGGATATTTATACTCATTCTCAACTTCTAGTAAAAGAAGTAACAACTTTACTCCCCCTCAATGAACCTATGAGTTTCAGTCATGTTAAGTAATGTATGATGAGTATAAACTCATGTTTTAGAGTATCCCCAGTTTTTAGAGATCCTGATACACCCTTAATGACCAATGAAATTTGAATTATGTCATATATGTCCTCAGTTAGATCTCTTTAATGAATCCATGCCTATGATACTCTATTCTTCAAGTAACATCTAATGACAAAATTATGTATAGTATCTTGCATGCTTTAGGTCCTTATATTCTATCACTTTAGTGACCCTCATTATGTTAAGATAGTGGTGATGAAAATGGATGAATAATGGTTTAGATGAGAGAGATTAGATGTTCCTCATTAGGCAAAAATTATCGTGTACTTTTTTTATTTAAGGCTATAAGTGTGAGGGATATTGAGGGAAAACTTTGGTACATATCATAGTTAGTTGAGAATTCTTGGTGTATCTTCTTGGGTATAATTCATGCTATTGATATTGATTGAGGTATTAGAGAATATAGGAAACATTTCTAGTTGGGGTAGTTTCCTAGAAGTTCATATATGGTTATAACGATAGGCTTGAATGTCATGTTGGTATATAAGTGGATGAATGAATTGTGTGCTAGTAAATTCCTAATAAGAGCTCGGAGTTAGTTGTTGAAATGGTAAAGGGTATTATTCTTGAGATGGGAGCTCTGAAAAAATATAGGATATTGAAAATCGGAGTTTAAACTAGTATTATTGTATCATGTGTACTACCTTTTGACTTTGAGTTAGGCTTGAACATGGTGAGAGTACATAGTTTAACTCGGAATTTGGTAGGAGTAGTCACTTATACCCATGTGAAGGTCATAAGTTGCATCACATGAAGCATACTACTCAAGAGAAAGATTATAGTTGAGAAAAGCGTCTGAGAAGTGTTGCTAATCTTGAAAGTCAACAGTTTCATTGCCTAAGGAAAAGTAATCCTATTCTACCTTATATTCTTTATGCCTACATTCCATGTTACATAGTTGTAGCCATGTTGCGATTCCTTACTCGAATTCCATATTTAGATCATGCCCAAAATTCTTCCCCGCGATTGTTACTAGAAATTATGATAAGGAGAGTTTGAGGAAACTCATATTTCCTTCTTAGTAACTCTTGGAAATCTTATCGCATTAGCTATCACTTCACAATTCTATATGTATGATTGTGTCTTGAATGTTTCAAGTGAGTTCTAAAATTTCAACATGAGTCAGCTCCTTTAAGTGAATCATGTCATGTCATGTCTACATTATTCCATACGATTCTTATCAGCTGAGTTACTACCTTATCAAGAGGTTATTCCAATGACAAAACATGATAAATTATAGAAATTCATAACCATTTTTTCCGTCTTAAAGTAAAGCAAGTTTCATATCTTAGCCTAGCGAGCCCATGAGATATTCATTATTCCTTCCCAACCTTCATTCGAGGACGAATGGTCCCAATGAGGAGATAATGTTAGACCACAAAATTTCTCCAATTATAATTTTATACCTCATTTGTGCTTAGTGATGATTTTTTAGTTGAATTATAATAAGGGATGATAATGGGACCATTAGGAGGTGTTTTGGAATTTTTGAAATGCGTTTGGGGTCATTTTAGGATCCCAAACCAGTGAGGGTCTGCAATAAGACCATGCCCCACTCTGGGCATGTCGCAATAAGTGTGTACCATGCCTAAGGGCGCAGAAATGCCAGTTTTATTATATTAGTTGGGGGTCGAGGGCTTTTTGATCATTTACTTATGAAACGATTTCTGAATCATATTAAACATAATTCCCACCCTCATAACTGTAATTATCTGATCGTTCTTCTCCCAAAAACACCTCAAGAACACAAGATAAGATTTTTCACCAAAATTCAAGCTTGCAAGGTCCTAATTTGAGTTTCCCTAAAGAAATTCACTAAATCCAGGTATGTGGGGTTTGAATAAGCATAACCTTTCATCCTTGTACCCAAAAGTTGAACTTTTACATTAAATTGAAGATTTTATAAATAGGGTTTATACCCACTTTCTGTATGTTGGAGTTTATGATGTTTATATCATGAGTTTCATATTTTTTTTCATATGTTTTCATGCATTTTTAAGTTTATCTGTAAAAGTGATTTCAAGGATTGAGTTATGACATTTTGATATAAAGTTATCATAAGTTGATAAAAGATTAAAATTTGAGTTATGACATTTATAAAAGATTAAAATTTGAGCATTGAGTATTCATTTTACAAGAAGTTCAAGTTTAGTAGTTTGAGTTTCAAAAGCATTGCAGTATAATCACAGTTTCAGTTTGATATGAGATTTCATACAAGCTATAAAGTTCACATAAGAAACCAAAAGATAGAAATAGTGGCATATTATTTTTTCAGACTTATCATCTTATATACCTATTTTAAGGTGAACGCCCTAGATAAAATATGAGCAATAGTACAATTTTGGGAGTAGTATCTATCATCGAGAGGGAGATATGGGTTTTGCGCATCCTATTTCTATGAACTTTGTGCCATCATAGGTTATTTTAGCTTGTCCAAATTGTCATGTAGCTTGTCCGAGCGGGCATGCAATTTATAATATTCATCTTGTCAAATTAGAAATTTTTAGATGATCACAGTTAGACTTATGCACTGGCAATGTATATCAGGCCCTTTCGGTGAGGTTTGAGTGATCAGACTCCATGTCGCTCGCATGGTTTATGTCAGTTATAAGAATCTCCCACAGAAAATAGAACTTTAGAAACCAAGTCTAATGAATCACAATTGTTGTTCAGTTATTGTTTTATGCAATATTCTTTATGATATTTCAGCTTTCAAACTTATTTATAATCAAGGTAAGTCCGTTTACACTTAGAAGACATGATTTGAAAGTATGTTAGCTTCAATTTCACTTATTGCATTCATCCCCACATACTCAATAAATTCCAGAAGTATTGACCATATATACGTCTGTATGGCTATGTTTTTTCATAATGTAGGTATCAGTATAGCCCACAACATCATGGTCAGGCTATTTGTAGCTCCCAGATAGCAGGTGATTAGTTCTCTTTATTCGAGGACTCTAATCAGTTTGTAGATTCAGTATTTTATTTGTATTTATTTACATTGATTAGAGATAGTTGGTGTCCTGTACCAGCTACCTATAGTCAGTATTTGACATGCCCCAAAATTGGGCCATGTCGTATAGTCACCCCAAGCTCACATAAACCGAAGGTCTCTCGAGAACCCAACCTAATCATCATTATACATCCCCAGGGTCGGATGGAATCTGACCATATAATAAGATAGCGGAAAATAAATTAAAAGTCATAAATTAAACATGTCTAAGCACTTGATTAGATTCAGCAATTAACCAATATTCCTAAGTTCACAGTCATCCACATTACCTCTATACAAACCAATGTTTAGAAATGTATATGTTGGGACAACCCTCGACAATAGTCAAACCAAGTCAAATGACTAAGTCTAAAGATAGAAGACCAAGGATGAATGTCTTTCGAAGAAAGGAAGCTCACCATGCCAAAGTTAATGCACGAACCACTTTGATCATCTAATCACTATGCAGGAAATGAAGATTATGCTTCGGCCCATATGTCGTGTGGAGACATAGCGTCCGGGGATGGTTAGCAGTTGGAGCGCTAGAATATAACTCAAGGATAAGGATATAATAGTACATTTGATCCATTCAAGTTAATTCGTCATATGCAATTATATTTACATAAGTATAGGCATTTACAAATATACATGAACTTGTCATTACACCATGTGCCAAAGCATAGAACAAGTTATAGAATGCATTTTCAAAAATCATTCATTCATGAGACATGGGGTGATGAACTTTCAACCTTGCATATTACTAATTTTTTCACAACCTTGAATTTCTTCATTAGATTAGTCAGTGGGATGCGAACCCCCAAACCAACTCAACCAATTTAACCATTTTCATTAGGAAAGGGACTCAAACCACAAGCCATCTCATTTGACTAGGGACTCGAACCACTATTCATGGACTAGGGACTTGAACCACTAGTTATAGACTAGTCATTTCATTAGGTGAAGGGCTCAAACCACAAGCCATTTCATCAGTCTAGAGAATCAAACCACTAGCCATATCATCGGGTAAGGGACTCGTACCATAAACCATTCCATCGGGCAAAGAACTCAAACACAAGCTATTTCATTGGACTAGGGACTCGAGTCAATAGGCCAATTCCTTAACTCAATTCATCATACTATCCAATTTATGGTTGTCAAGACCCACATAAACTATTCATATTTCATTAGCAATCTTAAACAGCATTTTTATTATACTTTGGTTCCACACACAATTCAAGTTCATCTTTATGTCTAGGGTCTTTATGCTCTCATTAGCCCATCAACTAACAAGGTTATCAATTTCACAATACATGGCTCATAATACTTTTAAAATATAATTTACCAATCATTCATAACAATTGGTCTAGTACCCTAGCTCAACACATCACCAATAATTGACTAGGCAATTCACTTAGACATTTTCAAAAACACCTTATGTGTATACCTTTAACAAGGCTATTATCATGGTAGAAATCATCATTATTAGGGTTACTAATGACCCACATGTTAAACCATATACAGAAGGTTTTCATATGTACAAATCATGATCAATAACATGTTTAAAGACAAATCTAATCAAGAATCAATATTATTCATCATTAAGCAACAAAACCCTTTTCATTTTATTTCAAAACCACAATGTACATGTACTAATCTAAGTGTAAAATACATGGGTTTAGATTTATTTAACAAGGGAAAGAGGTACATTCCTTAAAAAAGATGAATCACCAAGAATATTGACTCTCCTTTACCTCTTGAAGACCACACTTG
The DNA here is from genome assembly GCA_030864225.1 of Capsicum baccatum var. pendulum. NCBI lineage: Eukaryota > Viridiplantae > Streptophyta > Magnoliopsida > Solanales > Solanaceae > Capsicum > Capsicum baccatum. Next base: position 89,006,847 of record CM061560.1, on the reverse strand, counting down.
AAACCCTAGCCTCTAATTCTTCAAAGGTGAGTTTGGGAGAGTGTTTAGGGTATTTAATCAATTAAATTAGATGTTTAGGAGGATACACACAATTATATAATGATACGGCTTAGGGTTTTATACATGGGAAATGACCACAAGGACCTTAGTTAAAATCTGAAAATTGAACCTGTCCAGGGGTACGACTCACCAAAAAACTCACTTAAGTAGTTGTACTCTAGGGTACGAGTGGTACCCTGACTCATTCCCTAGTATTCTACTAGATCACATACATTGTTAATAATATTACCACACACCCATGATTCATATCCAAAGGGTACGAATCACCCCTAACTCGTATGCTCCACTCATAATAAGAATAGTTCTCTCTAAGATAAGACCTCACTCCATACGACTAACCTAGGTATGAATCGTACCCATAAGTATAATTGAGGAGAGGGTCACTCATACCTAGGATAGTAAGTGACCCTCACCACACTGCCTAGGATACGATAGGAGAGGAGAGGAAGGATATAACTCATATCCAAGAGATACGAGTCAAGCCCCTCCTTGTACCCACATTAGTGACACCAAAATATAGAGATTTTCAACGGCTCTAAGTCTAGGTGTTTTAGTTTTTGTAGAGGATTTATAGACATCAAGTCACAGTTGATGTATTTAGTTTTATTTTTCTTTTGTATAACTAATACGCCCAAATTAAACCTCCCTTACGAGAGAGTAAACGGTCCTTGTCAAATATATAACCCAACTAGGCTGGGGTCGAATCCCACAGGGAATATGGTGCTAATTAAGTTGTATGCAGATTAGTTGACTTTTAATCATTCGTTTCCTTAAAATAAATAAGGGGGATTTGATTCAATTCATAAATTAATGGTTTCTATTTAACAAGATGAAATATGTGTAGTAGTATTCGAATTCAGAGAAATAGCAAGCTAGGGTTATGTCCACCTTGTAGTTTTTTGATACTTTTTAACCATGGGCTTTACGAATTCATACATGCATCTTTCTTATAGAGAAATGTATTGTATTTAATAACATAATCCTAGTGTTTCTCAACCATCAAGGACTAATTCACTTTAGTTCTCTCATTTACCAAAAATAATATGAAATCTCTGAGTAGTTAATCCTGCTAAGGCATTAACTTATGAAATAGGGGTTGGCAATCCTATTTTCTTGTCACTACTCTTTTTTCCGAACATCAACCTTTCTTTCGAACAAGTTGTGTTTTAAGGCATACCCTCTATGTTTGCAACCATGAGAATTCAAGATAAGAGAAGAGAGTATGTTACAAACAAATCAATGCATAATGAACTCAAAACCCAAAGTGATAGATTGTATGCTACAAGGCTTCCATAACCCTATCTAATAAACTTAGCTACTCATGAATAAAACAAAAATCATAGTTGGAATATTCATCATACCAAAAACTAGAAGATGGTCTTGGTGTGCGAATTGTGAGAACAAGAGAAAAATGTTTTTCTCTCTCTCCAAGCTAAGCCGCCACTCTCTCTCTTCAAAAACTAATACAAAATAATGAATAATGAATAAAAATTCAGCATTAAGTCTTTTAATAATCTCTTCTCTCATAATTGTCTTCTAAGTCCCTGAACTAATTATAAATGACAAATTAGTCTTGGACATAGTTTTTAGGCGCCACATTTGGTCCAGACTGCTACTCTCTCTTGTATCATATTCCATCTACATTCCATAATCCCACTATGTCTTCATCTACCTCATTAATACCTGAAATCATACTAATTACATTGGTTAGCTCAATTACATAGAAGTAGAGTAAAAGTATAAGAAACTAGGAATTTTGTTCTCTAAACTTAGCTAAAACATAGATAAATTATGGTGTTTAGACGTATAAATACACCCAAGATCACCACCCCACACTTAAATCTTTGTTCGTCCCTAAACAACATATCCATTTATGCATACTATACAAGTCTTAGCATCTAAAAAGGAAAACAAGATACTCAAATAGGCTCACACAACAATTATGAACAAGAAGTAGATTCATGAATCATTACTAGAGACAACCTACCCTCAAGAATAGACTCATTAAGTTGGCTAATTTATGCATACCATTTAAGCAAAGAAATTATATAAATTACCCAAACTTCGTTAACCATGTGCCCTCACAACAAGAAAATTACCCATAATCACTAACAATTATTCAATTTCTAACAAAATGGGTACAATAATCAAGTTGTGCTCACTCTCACAAAGAATTCTCTAATTACAACTGATGACCATATGCTTGCCCTTAGTGTAATACTCCACTAATATCAAAATGCTAAGATTAGGATCAAATAGGTATTTTACGGGTTGTAATGCAGGCTAAAGGATGGGTAGGAACTATTCTGGCCAGAAATAGTGACTCCCTAAGCGCTTTAATACACTACATTATGTAACTAAGACCAATCTCTAACAACCAATTTCTATTTCTACTATCTTCACAGATTTGGTTTTTACCCCAACTCGTTAAGCTCAATTAATAACACTATGGTGGGAGTATGCAACCCCTTTAAATATTTTTTTACACCCTTTTCATGTTACGCAACCCTATACTAGCTACTCTTAACTTAAGCGATTTGCCTTAGTTGAGGTGCACAATGTCCATGAAGGACCAAGCTAAAATAGGTTCATTGTAATATGTCCGAGATAAAATTTAGAACATTTTTAACAATTTTTGATACTCCCAACCACTTCAATTTCACATGCCAATAACTAGACTTTGGGGCATCAATTTCACCTTTTTCCTCTTATTGTCAAACTCCTAACTCAAATTGAATTTACATTAAAGCACGTAGGAGTTTTTGGATCAAATTATGGTCTATTAAAGAAGCATAAGGCTACATATGAGGCTAACAAAAAAAAACAAGCTAAAGGCTCAACATGGCTAGCTAAGATAATGTACAAAGGTATGTCAAAAGAAGGTATGAGCAATGGCTATCAAAGAAATGCCTAAATTATCTCCTAAACTCACAATCTTTATTTTGCTTTGCACACACACCAGGCAAGTTCTAGCATCAGTTGCAATAAGGAATATACAACAGTCATACATACTCATGGCACATGGTTAACTCAATTAGGAGCCTTATAGATTCTTGACCCAACAATTACATAAATTGAAATAAAACCAACAATCACAACAAGAGTCTAGGTGTTTCAAATATAATGATCCATCGCATACTTATGTTATAATGTCATGTGGTCCACAAGAACAGTTACATGCAATTAAATGACTAATTTTCTCTTAAGACGGTTGTCATCCATCCATCATCGAGAAAAGCACCTAATTATGACTAAATAACTAACAAAATGAGCAAAATAACTAATCTTATCCAGAAGTATACTAAGGAGAAGGTCCTATTTTCATACAAAACAAGTAGCAAAGTAATCTGCCACCCCCATTTAAGCTCAACACTGTCCCCAGTACAAATAACAAGCCAAAGAACCTGGCTAGTAGTACTTCACGTCTACATTAGGAGTCATGCCACCTGCATTGAGATCATCATTAGAGCCATTTTTCCTGTGTTCATCATATCATCCACGTCAGCCACACATAATGAAACTAACTATAATTAAGATGAAGGTGGTGAAGTCACCACCCCATACTAAATTTATTAGTATAAACCAATTAAGTGTTATTATTGGGTACTCAGACTTTGCCAATATACACTTTGGTATGGTGCACCTACATTATTCGTAATACAATTCACTCACTTGAATTCACCCAATTTTATTTCAATGAAGCACTTTTTAAATAGAATCATGCTCTACACTTTCAACCAAACCAAAATATACAAAACACCATCACTTTCATAACATCACCATGGCAAGAATTTATGTCGTAATCCTTAAAAAATCAATCTACTATAACATAGAGTCACAATAACTAAGGATTAAGAAAGTAAAATTTACATAAAAAATGAAAGATTAGTGAAGGACAAACAGAATGGTGAGAGTTCAATATTGTATGACTTAAGGGTGAAATAAAGATGAATTTAGGAATTTAGGGTATGAAGTCTATTTAAAGAATAAAAATCTGGGTCGGGTTGACCCAAGTTAAAGTTGGACATTAAGCTGACATTGGAGAGGTGTGTGGCGCACAACTTATCGCACAACATTAAGTGTGTGTCACATTAGGCATCGAACACTTTAGACAGTGAGAATATGCATTTTGGTGTGTGATGCACATGCTATCACAAAATTGAAGGTATGCGATGCACAAGTTATCGCACAAGTTACATTGTGTTGCGCACATGGTATCGTAAAGTTGAGGTAGTGAGCATGTGCGGAGTATTGGGTGGTGCACAAGTTATCGCACACTTTAAGGTTTGCGGCGCACATATTATTGCACAACTTAAGGTGTGCAACGCACATCATGCCACCCATTTTCGCCTATGTGAAGTAATGTGTTTAGGCAAACTTGTGAAGCATATTTAGGTGACGCCTTTACCATGGTTTATGCAAACTTGGACGTCATACACCCCATTCTCCATATAAAGCCTTGAGAAAGGTCCATACCGTAGGGGTCGTACCCTCATTAAGGTTAGTGGTGGGCTTCGGGATTGGGCCGATCCTTACACTACCACCATAGACCTCTTTGAAAGTCAAAAAATAAAGTCGCACCATGAAACTTTTTGGGTCAAATTCACATAAATCGGGGCACAACTCTAATATGAATCATACTTAAGCCTTACATATTTGACCACTCCAACTTACCTGCAATGTTCCTATCACTCCTAATCTTACCGCCATTGACATGAATCAATTCCAAACCAAAATTGGTACTAATCTCCTCCTTAGTACTTCATGCATCTACACTTAATCAAAAACAAGAAAAATGATTAGAAGGATGGGTTACCTCCCACCAAGCATCGAAGTTTCAGTCATGGATCGACTCTTATTTTTGCATTTTTGTTTAACATGATAAAATGAAAATAAAATCATGGGTTGCCTCCCATGCAGCACCTGATTTAACGTCGTAGCGTAACTCAATTATCTTGACTACTCAGACTTCATCAAGATACATCGATGATACTATGTGTACCTCATTTGTTAGATCAAGGCAATGCTTTATTTCTAGTCTAACCACTTTCAAGTCACTCACATCCTTGCTTGCATGTTCAACCAAACCAGCTATGGTCACCACAGCAGACCTATCCTTAACTGGTGCATCGCGCTCATCTTTATAGAATACATTAATAATCGAGAAGACACTCATCTCCTTTTGTTGTTGTATATATTGACATACTTTAAAACTAACTGCTTTCTTGTTGAGCCTAAATTTTAGTTCATTCAGCTTCATGTCAACTAACACTCTCCCAGTTGCTAAGAACGGCCTACATAAAATTATGGATACTTCAAAGTACACTTCACAATCAAGAATTACAAAGTCGACAGGAAGTATAAAATCCACAACTTTTACAAGTACATCATGTAGAATCCCAATCGGCTTTTTACTGATCTATCCACCATTAGAAGCCGTATATTGGTGGGCGTAGGATCTCCCAAACTCAGTTTCTTGAAAACCATCAATGACATAAGATTTATGCTTGTCCCAAGATCACAAAGGGCATTTTCAAACTTTAGCAATCCAATCGTACATAGAACAGTAAATGCTCCCGGATCATCCTTCTTCTGGACAATAGATCTTGTAGCAATAGCACTACAATGATGAAGATTGTCTACCATTTCATAACTCACAGTCCTTTGCTTCATCAATAGGTATTTCATAAACTTAGCACATCCAAGCATCTATTCCAGTACTTCAACTAAGGGCACATTCACTGTCAACTGCTTCAACATAGCCATGAATTTCCTAAAATTTCCATCATCTTCTTTCTTCTTTAATCATTATGTAAATGGTGCTGGTGGCCTTGGGATTTCAGTTAGAGCAACTTTTACCTCCTTTATTATGCCTTGCTTCTCATCACTAACATGCTTCAGCTTAGGTGGTTGTTCTACTTCCGCACTCCTTTTTTCTAAACCTCCCAACTCCACAGGCATCACTAAAAATTAATCAACCATCTCCTAATCCATTTCAACTGCATCGGTATGAGAGGACGCTCCCAATGCTGAACTAGACAACATCTTACCACTCCTAGTGGTAATGGCCATACACGATCCATCATTCCTCAGATTTTGAATTATATCACTTGGTAGAGTCCCATTTTTTCTTTGGTTGAATGTTGTTGATAATTGGCTCATTTACTGCTCTAGTTGTTTTATAGCAATTGAGTGTTGATGTTGGGCGTATTTACACGCCTAAACATCATAATTTACCCATGTTATGGCTAAGTTTTGAGGATAAAATATATAATTCCTGCACTTTTAGTCTATTTTCCTTTCAGGTATTAATGATGAAGATTTCAGCACTTTGTGGACTTCTGGGCAGCAAAGGAAAACTTCTCATTAGAGGGAAGGCAACTTTTGGAAACTTGTGGACTGAATGTGATGCATGGAGAACTTGTCTCGGGCAAAATCAGTATTTCTAAATACTTAGGGATGCAGCAGTAACTTAGTAGGACAATAATGTTATAAACACCTTATTTGCTAAATTTTTCAGCATTCAATTGTCATTATTCATTTGACACTTTTCATTATTCAGTTTACAGATTCTGTAAGTTTTGGAACAAAAAAAAATGCATAGGATACAAAAACGTCTAGAGAGGGCAAAACGTCAATCTCCTTTTGACGCCTAACTCATCACCATCGTGAGATTATTCTAACTTTGGTATGATGATGATGTCTTCTTTGATCTTCGTTGTAATCATGAGTAGCTAAACTTCTTTGTTAGGGTTATGGATACCTTGTGAGATACTATCTATTGCTATGAGTTTGTTAATTCTTGATGTATATGCTACTTATATCATTACTCTCTTCGTTTTAATTGAATTCTAATGGTTTCAAACATAGGGATTAAGCTAGTATTGCATTAACTTGTTCGAGAGAAAAATTACATGTTTGGAAAAGAGAGTGTGACAAGAAAATAGGGCTACCAACCCCTGTTTACACGTTAATGCCTTAACCGGATTAACTTTCTTAGAGAATTTGTTCCATTCGTTACACACTTTAGGATCGAGAGACTTAAAGTGAAATAATCCTTGATGGTTGAGAAACACTAGGATTTACCATTAGAATACGAATCTCTATAAGTGCATGCATGTCTAAATTTCGCAGTACTCATAGTTAATAGATACGTAGAACTCATAAGGTGGACATAACCCTAACTTATTATTCTCTGTGATTAAATCTTACTAAACAAAGCATTCCATTGTTACTTTAATAAGAGTAGTTCACGCCATAATCAAATCCCCCCTTTTTCATGGAATTTTCGACCAACAGTCTACTAATAATTGCAACACTTAGTGACCAAGTATTCCTTGTGGGATTCGACACCCAACCCAGTTGGGTTCTATATTTGACATCGATTGCTTACACTCTTACGAGAGCTGTATTTTGGGCATTATCAAATTTTGGCGCCGTTGCTGGGAAATACGATTATCAACTAAGTTTGTGACAGTTACTAGACCCTTTGGTCAAAGATTCTCAAATTTTACTTTTCTGTTGTTTTTGTTTTATTCAGGTTTTGTTCAGTGCATGCCAAATACTCAAAGTTCAGGTCAGCCATTATTACCCATAAACCCTGAACCGCAACTTATTGGCAAGATGGAGGCACAACGAGATATTGAAAGAAGGGTTGCTCAATAGGAGCAGGCTAGATTAGCTGCATTGGCCGCTGCTCAAGTGCACCAAAAAAATATTGATAACCCAGGTCGAGCAACAAATCCTGATGATGAGGACTTGGGTGATGATAAGTTACTGAATCCTAGGTGTACTGATGAAGTGGCGGTACCTATGCATAGGAGAGATCGTTAAGCTAGAATGAGACCTGATCGCTGAGCTGTACAGGTTCCTTTTGATGATGATGATGATGATTTGGATGGAGCTGGTGCCACTGGGGCTATTATTCCTCCGCCCTTGGCACCCGGAGCAAAGTTCAATATCACTAGTACCATGATTCAATTATTGTAGCTCAAGGGATTGTTTGGTGGACTTGCAGGCGATGATCCGAATATGCATCTAATCAATTTTATCTCAACATGCAAGTCATTTGACAATCCAAGGGTTGGACAGAATGCGATTCGGCTGTGCTTATTTCCATTGTCTCTATCTGGAGAGGAAACTCTATGGTTAAACGGGCTAACTCCTGACTCTATTACCAATTGGAGGCAATTGAAAGACGCTTTCCTAGAAAGGTTCTTTCCGCTATCCAAGAGACCATAATTACGAGATGAGATCAGCAATTTTTGATAGCTTCCAACTGAAGTTCTCCACGAGACATGGGAGAGGTTCAATAAAAAGATTATGCGATGCCCAAATCATCAGATGACCAATATCCACTTGATGGAAATATTATACAGGGCTTTGAACTCGGTGACAAAGCTAGTGGTTGATAATGCTGCAGGTGGATCATTTATGGACCTTACTTTTATTAAGGCAAGTGATATGATGGATCGTATGACAAAGCAGATTAAAGCTTGGCATACCAGGGATTCTAAGATAGCGAGCTCTACTGTATCTATTGGCATGACACCAAAACAGAGGCGAAGACAAGAGGAACATGACCAAGATATGGCTCACATGAAGACGCAGATGGATCTTCTTACCAAGCACTTATTATTAGGAAAGACCAAAAAGGTTAAGGCCGTTGTATCACAGGGTAGAGATGAATTCGATTCTGAGGAAGAAGCTAACTACTTGAATAATCAGGGGGGTTTTCGAGGCAATACCCAAGGAAACCAAGGTCAGAACTATTATGATAAATCTTGATACAAGGACCGTGATTAAGGTGGTTGGAAGAATAAGACTGATAGGAGTTGTTTGTATGTTCCTCCTGGAAATCGTGAGGCTGTGGCGTCTAACTATGGGAAGATGTCCATGGAAGATATGATGGCTAAGCTGCTGAAAGGAGTGGAGGCAACCAACATGGGCGTAACTAAGGTAAAGAAAGATTTTTCATCAATAAATCAATTGGTTGACTCGCAGTCTACTGCAATAAAATAGCTGGAGCAACAATTGAGTCAACTATTAGCGGCATTCAATCAAAGAAAAGCTAGCACCTTACCTAGCGACACTGTGCAAAATCCAATGAATGATGGATCATGTATGGCTATTACTACCTGGAGTGGTAAGGTGTTGGAAAATCTATCCAAAGGCAAGCAGGTGTTTGATGATATAGCAGATAATGTTATTGATGCAGAATGTGAAGATGCCATAGAAGCTGAAGAGAGTGTTCATGACGTCACCCCTAGACGCCGGCAACCTGAAAAGATCGATAATCGGAAGTAAGATAAAAAGAAAGTGGTGGATAAATCTATTCCCCTTCCACCACCACCTTTTCGTCAAAGACTGAAGAAGAAAGCTGATGACACTAGGTTCAGTAAATTCATGACTATGTCAAAGCAGCTGACTATTAATGTTCCGTTGGTGGAGGCGCTGGAACAGATGCCTGGGTACGCTAAATTCATGAAGGATCTCTTTACAAAGAAGCGGGCAGCAAGCTATGAGCTGGCAGATAATGTTCATCATTGCAGTGCAATCATACAAGATCGTTAGTTCAGAAGAAGACAGATCCTGGTGCTTTCACTATTCCTTGCACAGTTGGATCTTTGGATTTCTCTAAGGCGTTGTGCGATTTGGGTGCTAGCATCAATTTGATACCGCTATCTATTTATAGGAAGTAGGGGTTGGGTGATCCTACACCAACCAATATGCGGCTCGTGATGGCGGATAGGTCGGTAAAACGACATGTTGGTTTCTTATATGATGTATTGGTGAAGGTTTCCACCTTCATTTTTCTGCAGACTTTGTTATTTTGGATTGCGAGGTGGATTCTGAAGTTCCCATAATCTTGGGGCGTCCCTTCCTTTCAACAGGACGTGTGCTTATTGATTTAAGAGCTAATGAGCTTTTATTTCGGATAAATGATGAAGTGGTCCGTTTTGATGTATGCAAAGCAATGAAGCAGCCCAAAGATATGAATGTGTTCTCTGTAGCTAATTTTTATTATGATGATGATGAGAAGGAATTATTTGTAGAGAAGAAGCTTATTGTTGATCCATTGGCGGCTGTGCTTATGAATTTTGAGCGTGAGGGTGTTGAAGAGTATGAAGCCACTATTTGTGCTCTAACGGGAATAGGCTCCTATTCCCATGCTCCTAAGAAGCTGGATCAAGATCTTAAAAATCGACCTTCACCACTAGCAAAGCCATCCATTGAAGAACCATCAGTGCTATAATTGAAAAAGTTGCCTAGTCACCTGAAATATGCATGTTTAGGAAGTGGTGATACACTTCCGATTATTGTTGCGGCGGATTTAGGTGAACATCAGGTTGCAGCTCTCATCTCTGTTCTGAAGAGATACAAAAGAGTCATCGGTTGGACTATTGTTGATATTATAGGTATCCCTCCTGGGATATGTATGCACAAGATTCAGCTCGAAGAAAATTGTGTGCCTACCATTGAGCATCAACAACGTTTGAATCCACCCATGCAGGAGGTGGTGAAGAAAGAAATTATTAAGTGGTTAGATGCTGGGGTGGTGTATCCAATCTCCGACAGTAAATGGATGAGTCTGGTACAGTGTGTGCCCAAGAAAGGGGGAATGACGGTAGTCGTAAATTAAAAAAATGAGCTGATTCCACTCAGACCTGTCACAGGGTTGAGGGTGTGCATGGACTACCAGAAGCTGAATTCATGGACGCTAAAGGATCACTTCCCAATGCCATTCATGGACCAAATGCTTGATCGATTGGCAGGTAAAGGATGGTTTTGTTTCTTAGATGGTCATTCAGGCTATAATCAAATTTGTATTGCTCCCGAAGATCAAGAGTAGACAATGTTTACATGCCCATATGGTATGTTTGCCTTCAAACGTATGCCATTTGGGCTATGTAACACACCCACCACTTTTCAGAGTTGTATGATGTCCATTTTTTCTGATATGGTTGAAGACACCTTGGAGGTGTTCATGGATGATTTTTTAGTTGTGGGTGAGTCATTTGAATCGTGCTTAGCGAATCTAAGTATGGCATTACAGAAATGTGTTGAATTCAACTTGGTGCTAAATTGGGAGAAGTGCAATTTTATGGTTAAGGAAGGTATTATTCTTGGGCACAAAGTTTCTGAAAAGGGAATAGAGGTCGATCGAGCTAAGATTGAAGTTATCGAGAAACTACCACCTCCAATTTCTGTAAAGGGAGTTCGTAGTTTCCCCGGTCATGCAGGTTTCTATCGAAGGTTTATTAAAGACTTCTCCAAGATTGCTAGTCCATTATGCAAACTTTTGGAGAAGGATGCAAAGTTCGACTTCGGTGAAGATTGCTTGAAGGCTTTTGAATGCCTCAAAGGGAAATTAGTTGAAGCTCCTATTATTGTAGCGCCTGATTGGTCTCTACCGTTTGAAGTTATGTGTGATGCAAGTGGGGCAGCTTTGTGTTCTGTACTTGGTCAGAAAAGAGAACAGCTATTTCATCCAATCTACTACGCGAGCTAGGCCTTGAATGGATCCCAGAAGAACTATACCGTCATAGAACAAGAGCCTATAGCAGTTGTTTATGCTTTTGAAAAGTTCCGTGCTTACTTGTTGGGAATCAAAGTGGTGGTTCATACAGATCATGCGATGCTGAGATATTTAATGGCGAAGAACGATGCTAAGCCAAGGCTAATTCGGTGGGTGTTATTGCTTCAAGAATTTGATTTTGAGGTAAAGCATAGAAAAGGTTGCGAAAACCAAGTAGCTGATCATCCATCTAGACTTGAGAATGAGCATATAGCGCAACCCGACCTTGAGATTGATGATGCATTTCCCGACGAGGAGATCCTAGCCACTATGGTGGAAGACTTACCGTGGTATGCAGACTTTGAAAACTACGTGGTAAGTAGAGTGATGCCTGAAAATCTCTCCTTTCATCAAAAGAGAAAATTCATGCATGATGTGAAACACTACTTCTGGGATGAACCATATCTTTTTCGACGATGTGCGGATGGGGTTATTAGGCGTTGTGTCCCAGGCGTGGAGGTGTCTAGCATATTGGAAGCAAGTCATGCTTCCCAAGTTGGGGGTCATCACGCAGGTGATCGGACAACAAGGAAGGCATTGGAAAGTGGCTATCGGTTAGGCATTGCCTATGCAAATCTAGGCAATGGACAAGGCATTGCCTATGTTAATCTAGGCAATAGACAAGGAAAGGCCTATACAAATCTAGGCAATGGACAAGGCAAGTCGTATGTCATTGTCTATGCTCACTGCCTCAACTAGGCAACGGATAAGGCATTGCCTATGCAAATCTAGGCAAAGACATAGGCGCCACCTATGCAAATCTAGGCAAAGCTAAAGACGCTGCCTATACCATTACCTATGCTCACTGTTTCAACAAGGCAATAGCATAGGCGCCGCCTATACTCAACTAGGTGATAGCATAGGCGCCGCCTATGCCAAACTAGGCAAAGCTAAAGGTGCCGCCTATGCCAAGCATAGGCAAAGCATTAGGCTCCGCCTACTTATTACTTTTGTCTCCTAACCTAATTTTTCATGGATCAAAACCGACCCAAGCCTTGGTCTATAAATATAACTTCAACCTTAGAACAAAATCCCATTGTTGGCTCAAGATAGGCACCGCCCAACCTTCCAATTTCTCTCAAATTTTTTTTTGTTCATCTAATCTTGCAAACTCATCTTTCAGAATCCATCACAAAGTAAGTCATTCTTTTATATTCCGTAGTTGTTTAAATGCTACGTTTATAATGATTTGTCAGATCTTGAAGTGGTGTTGGTGATTTGAATGTGGTTGGTTTGTTATGATACATCTAGTTGAGTGAACGAATGTGTGTGGGTGTTCTTGACTTTGTTCCGACTTGTATTTGCTTATTATACACTGTTATAGTTTTATGAAGTCGAAATTGTGAAGTTAATACATAATCTTGTAAGTTGAAAGCTTGAATGTTTGAATGACTCGTTTATCGAGATACCAATTATGATTGAACACAAGCATAAAATAGTATGACTATGCCTATGCAATAACCTGTTTCTATTTGTAGTACCATCCTTATGTGGTACTCTTGTTCAAGAAGTGCATTCATCCAAACATGAAAGTATTGACAACATTACATAAAATAGAATTGGAAAGGATAGTTAAGATGACATGAACGTATGACTGTGCTGAACATGTTGTTGGAACATATCACCTAAATGTATGTCGATGAAGTCTGAGTAATCAACATCATTCACTTATTTAGTTTGTGCCAACAAATTAAGTGTGGGGTGGCGCCACTACTGTTTGTTTGTCGATAGAATTTTCTGAGATGAAGCTAACATGACTTTATGTTAATCTCAGGTAGAATGGCACCAAAAGGACGACAAGGAAAAGAAAAAGTGTCCACCTCGCAGAAAGGCCAGAAAAAGGGCAGAAAAGATCAAGCTGAGTCCTCTTCACTACAAATACCTCAACGCACTTTCGGGATAAAGTGGGTCCTAGAGGAAGGAAAGGAGTGGTACAAGAACAAAAAAGTAAAGAAATATGTTCATGTGGATTTGATGCAGAAAGAGAGTCTAGCAAAGAGAGAACCCCACATTTTGGCTAAAATCATGGCACTAAACCTTGATTTCATTTTCCAAAATATGGGGGAATGCAATCTTGATCTAACACGCGAGTTTTATGCAAATTGGTCCCCAAAGACTATCGGAAGTGAAGTGAAAATTCGGGGCCAAGTCTTGCAACTGAATGCGGAGTTCTTCAACTCTTTTCTGGGCCTTCCATCTGTGGATCCATCACCGCTCAAGGAGCTTTATCACAGACCTCCTTACAGGTAAATTAGACAAATACTGTGCGGAACAAGATCAATGGCACGTTGGAGTCGTCACAAGGATACCGCTCGGCACAACACCTTCCCGTATGCTTCCTTGAACAGAGAAGCTCGAATATGGTTGAGGATAGTCAACTCTTGCCTGATTCCTGGGACACAGTACAAAAATATCACACGTGATAGAGTATGCTTGGTGTACGCTCTGATGACTAATATCCCCATCAACATTGGTGCGGTTATACGATCATCAATGCGTAAGGCTAGGCTGCACAAGAGGTTCCATTTCAGCTTTGGCAATTTATGGACCGCGATATTGAGGAAGGAGTACATTGAAGAGGAACCTGCAGATCATAAGCTTCCGCACAACCCGAAGAAGGTTGATCTTACAAAGGTTAAAGATCCTGAAAATAGGCATGGCATCAACCTGACCACTGCAGAAAGACATGCTCATGACGAAAGCTTCTTCCGCCATTTATATAGCATAACGAGGTTTACAATGATGAGTGGGGGTCGTGTTCCAACTAATGTAGAGCTCCAGCAGTTGTATTATGACTACCCAATGAATGAGAATGCGTGGGCTATATGCAAAGTAGGGGTACATTTTGAGGAACCTCTCGATGATGATGTGTCGACTGACGACAATTGCCGACTGCTCGACTCAGATGTGGAGGATAACTCTGATGATGATGACTCTGATGATGATTCCGATGCAGGGGGTATGACCCTAGACATAGAGAAGGAGTCCGACTAATCAGGTTTTCCTTATTTATTTTCCATTGAGGATAGTGTGTCCCGTCTAAGTGTGGGGTGCTGGTATTTGTATGCAGTAGTGTACTTCTTTGCCTACATTTATTCTTGTTTTTTTTAATTAGTCGTAATTAGTTAGTTAAATTTTAGACTTTAGATTTTGCATGAAGTGCATGAAATTGTTCTGATAGATGGCATGGTAGTATAACAAGAGTTTGTGCTAAATCATTACTATTGAGACATTTAGGCTCTACATGTGACTCACTGTGTGATAATTGTATGGTTTAATTCATTCATCTGTTGGGTCAAGAGTCTTTACTGCTCCCAATAAAGTTGACCATGTGCCTTGTGTGTGTGAGGATATAGTATATTCTATGCTGTGACTGATGCTAGAACTTGCCTGGTGTGTGTGTAAAGCGAAATAAAGAGTGTAAGTTTAGGAGAGGATTTAGGCATTTCTTTGGCAGCCTGTAATTGTTTACCTTCTTTTTACCTGCCTTTGTACATTATCCTAGTGAACCCCCTTTGAGCCTTTAGCTATTTTGTTTGACAGCCTCATATGTAGCCTAATCCATTTTTTTCAAGACCATAATTTGATCCAATTCCTAAGCGCTTTAAATTGTAGAGCCATGTGACAAAATAAGAGGAAATTGGGTGAGAGTGATGCCTCAGAGTGTATTGGTACTTGAAATTGTTGTGAAAAAAGTGGCTATCATAGAGGTGTATTATAAAAAAAAAAGAAATAGAAAAATAAAAAGATAGTTGTGTTTATAATTGAATAACAAAATAGGTAAAAGGGGTGGTAAATAAAAGGAAAGTAGAGAGGTTGTTTAAAAGAGAGTGTTAATGGCATAATGTGATGTATTAAAGCGCTTAGGGAGCATAGTCACTATTTCTTGCCAAAATAGTCCTACCTGTCCCTTAGCCTACATTACAACCTGTAAAGACCTATTTGATCCTAAGCTTAGCATTCTGATATTAGTAGAGCATTACACTAAGGTCAAGCCTATGGTCATCAGTTGCAACATAGGAATTCTTTGTGAGAGTGAGAGCAAGGAGAATCTTGTACCCATGTTTTGAAAAATGCAAATCTGTGAGTGATTATGGGTGATATTTTGTGTGAGACATGCATGGTTAATGATATTTGGGTAGTGTTATATGATTCTTTGTGGCTAAACTTGTGGATACGAATTAACCATCATCACGAGTCTATGTTGGAGGTTGAATTGTTTCTAGGAGTGATCAAGAAACCTACTCTGTGTTAATAATTGTCGTGCATGTCTTGTTGAGAATTTTGTGTGCTATTGTGAAATTCTAGTTAGGAGTTTGCATGGACGTAATATTTTGTTCGAGGACGAACAAATCTTTAAGTGTGGGGTGGTGATGTTGGGTGTATTTACATGCCTAAACACCATAATTTACCCATGTTATGGCTAAGTTTTGAGGATAAAATATATAATTCCTGCACTTTTAGTACATTTTCCTTCAAGTGAGCTGACCAACGTGATTAGCATGTTTTCAGGTATTAATGATGAAGATTTCAGAACTTTGTGGACTTCTGGGCAGCAAAGGAAAACTTCGCATTAGAGGGAAGGCAGCTTTTGGAAGCTTGTGGACTGAATGTGATGCATGGAGAACTTGTCCCAAGCAAAATCAGTATTTCTAAATACTTAGGGATGCAGCAGTAACTTAGTAGGACAATAATGTTATAAACACCTTATTTGCTAAATTTTTCAGCATTCAATTGTCATTATTCATTCGACACTTTTCATTATTCAGTTTACAGATTCTGTAAGTTTTGGAACAGAGAAAAATGCATAGGCAACAAAAACGTCTAGAGAGGGCAAAACGCCAATCACCTTTTGACGCCTAATTCATCACCATCGTGAGATTATTCTAACTTTGGTATGATGATGATGTCTTCTTTGATCTCCGTTGTAATCATGAGTAGCTAAACATCTCTGTTAGGGTTATGGATATCTTGTGAGATACTATCTATTGCTATGAGTTTGTGAATTCTTGATGTGTATGCTACTTATATCATTACTCTCTTCGTTTTAATTGAATTCTAATGGTTTCAAACATAGGGATTAAGCCAGTATAGCATTAACTTGTTCGAGAGAAAAGTTACATGTTTGGAAAAGAGAGTGTGACAACAAAATAGGGCTACCAACCCCTGTTTACACGTTAATGCCTTAACCAGATTAACTTTCTTAGAGAATTTGTACCATTCGTTACACACTTTAGGATCGAGAGACTTAAAGTGAAATAATCCTTGATGGTTGAGAAATACTAGGATTTACCATTAGAATACGAATCTCTATAAGTGCATGCATATCTAAATTCCGCAGTACTCATAGTTAATAGATACGTAGAACTCATAAGGTAGACTCTCTGTGATTAAATCTTACTAAACAAAGCATTCCATTGTTACTTTAATAAGAGTAGTTCACGCCATAGTCAAATCCCCCCTTTTCCGTGGAATTTTCGACCAACAGTCTACTAATAATTACAACACTTAGTGACCAAGTATTCCCTGTGGGATTCGACACCCAACCCAGTTGGGTTCTATATTTGACATCGACCGCTTACACTCTTACGAGAGCTGTATTTTGGGCTTTATCAAGTGTGACTTTACTAGTTGACTCATGGAAGATATGTCACTCTTCATAGTAGTCACCCCAGAATTGGTTGCCTAACTTCCTTTAATAGTTTATCCATCATGTCCTCTATGGACATTTTACCTGAACTGGTGGTCGCATTGTCGTGGCTTCTAGGAGGTACATACCGCCCACTCCTATCACTTTTATTCTTTCGATCTCCTTGATAGTTCCAACCTTGGTTTCCTTGACCACTGGTCCAGAAACCCCCTGGTTATGCAAGTAGTTAGCCTCTTTCCCGGTGTTTGATTTATCTCCCTTACCATGGGACCCCATAACATTTACCTTTTCTATATTCCATGTTAGTAAATGTTTCATGAGCAGATCCATCTGGGTTTTCATGTGAGCCATATCCTGATCACGCTCCTCTTTTCTCCTATGCTGCTCTGCTGATATTACACTAAACCCAGTATTACTTTCTACCACAGAATCTCTGATATGCTAAGCTCTACTTTTCTTATTTATTCTTTCTATCATGTCCGCATCCTCAGTAAAGGTGAGCTCCATAAAAGCTCCTCCTGCAGCATTATCCACTATTGGCTTTGTAAGTGAGTTCAAAACTCTATAGAATATTTCCATCAAGTGTTCGTCAGTCTTTTTATGGTTTGGGTATTGAGTCAGTTTTTTTTGAAACCTCGCCTAAATTTCATGCAAAACTTCATTATCCAATTGCCTAAAGTTCCTGATCTTATCCCTCAACTGTAACATTCTGGAGGGAGAAAAGAACCTTTCTAGGAAAGCTCCTTTCAATTGCCTCCAGTTTGTTATAGAATCAGGAGTTATCTCATTCAACCACATAGTTGCCTCTCCAGATAGAGACAGTGGGAATAATCTTAAACGAATTGCATTTTGTCCTACTCTAGGATTATCAAATGACTTGCAAATACTGATGAAATTCACCAAATGTAGATTTGGATCATCACCAGGTAATCCACCAAAGAGTCCTTTTAGATTCAGTAGTTGGATTATAGTACTGATGATGTTGAATTTCACCTCAGGAGCTACTGGTGGTAGAATGATTGCCACTGTAGATCCAGTTCCATATGAATTATCCTCATCTTTGTCAACATCAAACTGTGTATCTTGGCGGTCTGGTCTTCCTCTGAATGGACGATTTCAATCTACAAGTGCAACTACCCCTGCTCCACGCCTCCTATTAGCCGGGTCAATTAAATCATTGTCTCTAAGGTCCTCTTCATCTATATTAGGTACCCGACCTGGGCTATCTGCATGCTGTAGATTTAATTGAGCATTAGCCAAAGAGGCTTATCTTTCAGCTTCCTATTGGTTAGCCATTCTTTAAATGAGATGAGGTTCAGGAAGAAGGATAATAATGGTTCTCCTGAACTTCTGGTTCATGGCATAAAAAACATTGAGCCTATAACGAACAAAAATAACAAATAAAATTAAAATAAGAAAACTTGACTAACAGTCAATTAACACACATAAACTCAATCGACAACCGTATTCCCCGACAACGGCACCAAAATTTGATACGCCCAAATTACACCTCTCTTAAGAGAGAGTAAATGGTCATTGTCAAATATATAACCCAACTAGATTGGGGTCGAATCCCACTAGGAATATAGTGCTAATTAAGTTGTATGCTGATTAGTTGACTTTAAATCATTCGTTTCTATAAAATAAATAGGAGGGATTTTATTCAGTTCACAAATTAATGGTTTCAGTTTAACAAGATGAAATATGTGTAGTAGTATTCGAATTCAGAGAAATAGCAAGCTAGGGTTATGTCCACGTTGTAGTTTTAAATACTTTTTAACTATGGGCTTTACAAATTCATACATGCATCGTGCTTATAGAGAAACGTATTGTATTTAATAACATAATCCTAGTGTTTCTCAACCATCAAGGACTAATTCACTTTAGTTCTCTCGAATCAAAAGTGCTTACCAAAAACAATACGAAATCTCCCAATTGTTAATCCTGCTAAGGCATTAACTTATGAAATAGGGGTTGGTAATCCTATTTTCTTGTAACTACTCTCTTTTCCGAACATCAAACTTTCTTTCAAACAAGTTGTGTTTTAAGGCATATCCTCTATGTTTGCAACCATGAGAATTCAAGATAAGCGAAGAGAGTATGATATAAACAAATCAATGCATAATGAATTCAAAACCCAAAGTTATAGATTGTATGCTACAACGCTTCCATAACCCTAACTAATAAACTTAGCTACTCATGAATAAAACAAAAATCACAATAGAAATATTCATCATACCAAAAACTAGAAGATGATCTTGGTGTGCGAATTGTGAGAACAAGAGAAAAACATTTTTCTCTCTCTCCAAGCTAAGCCACCACTTTCCCTCTACAAAAACTAATACAAAATAATGAATAATGAATAAAATTTCAGCATTGAGTCTTTTAATAATCTCCTCTCTCATAATTGTCTTCTAAGTCCCTAAACTAATTATAAATGATAAATTAGTCTTGGACATAGTTTTTAGGCGCCACATTTGGTCCACACTGCTACTCTCTCTTGTGTCATATGCCATCCGCATTCCATAATTCCATTGTGTCTTCATCTACCTCATTAATACCTGAAATCATACTAAGCACACCGGTTAGCTCAATTACATAGAAGTAGAGTAAAAACATAAGAAACTAGGAATTTAAACATAAGAAACTAGGAGTTTTGTTCTCTAAACTTAGATAAAACATGGATAAATTATGGTGCTTAGGCATATAAATACACCCAAGATCAATAACCAGTGTTGTAAAGTTTTTAAACAGTATCGTATTAAACAAGTTCAGCTAAAGACATCTCATTCTCTTATTATTTCTAATTATATGTAATTTATTCAATTGCTAACAAATTATGTCAGTATCATGGGTTAGTGTAACACCCTGAGAATACACCCTGGGTGTTACATGGTGCTTACCATCCTGAGAGACCGCAAGCTAACCCTAAGATGGTACCTTCTGTAAGCATTGAGTAAAAACTGATAACAAATTGTCATATGCAAAATTTAATTGAGGAATCCCATAAAGTTTTAAGTAATAAATCTAATAAAATTTGTAAACAAAACTAATAATACTGATAAAAACATCTGATAATGACAACTAAATCTGAGAACTGACTAACTGTTTGAAATGTCTGAAAGCCTCTAAACTGACTAGATAAGAGTTGTTGGGACCGGCCCCAACTAACTCCAACTAACTACTGAACTGAAGACATGAAAATAAATATAGTCTATCCTTAAAATATGAGGACTCACCACTGCTACGACTGATAATCTGGGGAGTCTATGTGTGATCCGAGAACTGAGTGACCAAACCTATGATATGATACATCATAGCATAAGAACAAAGTATGGAATTAGTACTTTGAATGTACTAGTATGCTAATTGAGGTAGGTTTTTATGCATGGCTTCATATGCATGAATAATTACTGACTGAATATATATAGCATGACATACTGAACAAAATACATAGAAATTGTAAGTTCAGAAGATGTATGACTAAGCATAAAACATATTGTAAATATAATCTAAAATCTAATATACTAAATACTGATAACTGAATAACTGATATTTATATGCTATAGTCAAGCCAATCTAAAACTGAATCACTAAACTGATGATTGGACTGAGACTATGGGAGGTATCATCAAACTGACATACCCCAATGAGCAAATTTGGGGTCCAACTTGTAACCCCAGTTAGAAGGGTGTAAGTACCGTGCTACGGGTACTAATGCTAACTATGTGGATCCACTAAAGTGTTATCCTGAAGGACTAAGGGCTACCCTCAACTGGCATGTACCCGTATGAGATCAACCCTCAACTGGAAGGTTAACATCTCAACCTATGTTGGCTACATAGTTATGGAATGCAGGGACTGCTACTACTATTTGCACCTTTAAATGGCAGATGAGCCCCCATCCCTGGGTTCACTAGGTGCTAAATCCTACTCCCAACTGAACTCACTCAGAATACTAAACCGTTTTGAGATTATCTATATGATAACTAACTGAACTGATAATGCTCATAACACATTCTGAAACTATTCTGAAGGTATTGAGACAAAGTAAACAACTATGGTTTTTGGTATTCATAAACCTCAGAACTCAATAGCAGCAATAGTAAAATAGTACTAAATGTTGGGGACATTATATGAAAGCATTTATTTAAAATTCACTCTTATAGGCATTTCATCAAACACTTGTAATGCATAATTTAAGCTATGCATAGGAATAGTATAAAAAGTTGGAGTAATAGTATGATTTTAGCATTTATATCACTTATTTAAGATTTAAATAATTTAACAACAATATTAAATAAACAACAATAGTTTAATGTAAGCATGGTATAAAGTACAGACTATGGAGGTTTATGGTTAAAATCACAATTTAAGATCATGGTAACTTGCAAAGATCAATCTTTGAATTTAAAAGGGGATACTTGGACTCCATGGGTAGTAATTACTAGTTTTGCATCTTTCATGCCAAACCTCTCCAAGACCTTCTCCAAGTACTTTTTCTGGGTCTAGAATAGCTTGTTGGCTTCTTGATATTTCTTGATCTCCATGCCAAGGATTTTCTTAGATGTTCCCAAATCTTTCATTTCAAATTCACTTTTCAGTTGACTTTTCAAATTGTGAATTTCTGTCAAATCCTTAGCAGCAATGACCATGTCATCAATATATAATAGTAAGTAAACGAATAAAACATCATTTAACTCCCAAAAGTAAGCACAACTATCATACATGCTCCATAAATAACCATGACCCAACATAAAGGAATCAAACTTCTTGTACTATTGTCATAGAGACTATTTTAATCTGTACAAGGATTTCTTCAACAAGCAAACATAATCTTCCTTTCCTTTAGTTTCAAATACTTCAATTTGATGCATGTGTATTCGTTCCTCAAGTACGTTATGTAATAAAGTTGTCACAACATTAATTTGTTCTAATTCCAAATCATACATGGAAACTAAGGCAAGCAAGACATGAATAGAGATATGTTTAACAACGGGTGAGAAAATATTATAAAAATCAACCCTTTGTTCTTGAGTATATCCCTTTGCAACTAATCGTGCCTTTCACCTTGTATCTTCAACCCTTTGAATTCCATCCTTTTTTTTCTTGAGGACCCATTTGCAACCAAAAATTCTACTTCCTAACAGCGGATTCACAAGAGGCCAAGTACCATTCTTATGGAGAGATTCAATTTATTTATTCATTGTAATCAGCCACTTGGTTAAATCAGCACTAGAAACTACTTCTGAGTAATTTGATAGTTCTCCAATTTCTTCAATTTCTTTTACAACTAAAAAAATTACAACATAATATCCATACATTACTGGTTTGTGAATTTGGCTTCTTGATCTATGTGTTGCTATGGACTACTTATTTGTTTCAACTTCAGGAGTCACGACTTTTGGCTCAAATTTTGGAGTTTCAACTGTATTTTGTTCCACAGTCGATGAGCTTAGCATAAAAGGTATGCCATGCTCAACCTCCATTTGCCCATACATATCATGCTCTTTGTTCTTGTTACAAGAAGTAGAAGATTTTTTTCTCGAATCTAGCATAGAGAATTCATCAAAGGTTACATCTCTTCTAATTATAAATTTTGGTGACTTAGGACCAGGGCACCAAAGTCTGTATCCTTTCACCCCAGATGTATATCCAAGGAAAATACACTTTTTAGTCCTTTACTCTAATTTTCCAGTATTTATATGCATGTCTGTAGGACAACCAAAAACTTTTAAATTAGACTAATTAACAGGTGTACGTGATTATATCTCCAGAGTCTTAGAGTTACAAATTGCAGAAGAAGTACGGTTGACAACATAACAAGTTGTAGTGATAGACTTTGCCCAAAAAGTATTTGTCAACCCAGCATTTGAAATCATGCAATGAGCTCTTTCCAAAAGAGTCTTATTCATTCATTCCACAACACCTTTTTATGAGGTGTCATCCTCATAATGCGATGTCTAGCAGTTTCTTTATTGTTGCAAAATTAGCTGAACTTGCCATTACAAAATTCCAAGTTATTATATGTTCTAAATCTGCTTGACCTATATTTCTATTTGCTTCTCAATCAAAACTTTCCATTATTTGAGAGTTTAGAAAAATCACTTTTGTTTTTTAGGAAATAAATCCAAACCTTCCTAGAATAATCATCAACAAAATATACCATATACCTAGCACCACCTTTTGATGGGGTACGTGAAGGACCCCAAAGATCTGAATGAATGGTAGTCCAAAATACCTTTTGTTCTATAAATTATTAGAGATTTAAAGTTGACTCTTTTCTGCTTTCCAAACACACAATGTTCGTAGAAATCCATTTTTCCGGTATTCTGTCCACACATAAAACCTCTTTTGATGAGGATGTGTAAGTATATATAACTTGTGGACAATTTTTGATTAAAAACTATATAGTTACAAAATTCGACAACTATAAAAAAAATAAGCAAGAAAATATTTTTAAAAAATCGATCACAAAAATAAATTAAAAATATTATAAAAATCGACCAGACCCACTTGTGGTCGGTTATTGATTGAAAAAATAAAAAATAAAATATTTATAAAGACCAACAACTTGTGGTCGGTTTTTTTATTTAAAAAAAAATATTTTTAAAAAATAGACCACTTGTAGTCGATTTTTTATTCAAAAATAATGTTAAAATATCATGAAAAACCTAGCACAAGTTGTTTATTTTTTATTTTAAAAAAATAGAAAAATACTTTTAAAAACCGATCAGTTGTAGTTGGTTATGATTAAAAAATAAAAAATAAAATATTTCTAAAAACCGACCACTTGTGGTCGGTTTTTGATTCAAAAAATAAAAAAAAATCAATTAATATATATCAAACTAAAAATATTTGTAAATATTAAATATATTTTTCTAAATTATACTTACCACATGTAGTAATTTTTTATATAATAAAAACATAAATCAATTAATATTTATAAATCGACCACTTGTGGTCAATTTTTGTAAAAATAATAAAATAAACATATTTTATTTTTGTAAAAATCAATTACTTATGTTTTAAGAAAATAAATATTTTTTCCATATTTATATATATATATATATACACGCTCGTATATCTCATGTCGTTATACGTAGTAGTCATAAGGTAACTGAATGTATACAAGTATATTGAATATGTTGATATCACATGGTTGAGGTAATAATATACTATTGGAGTTATAATAATGTAAGTTGAATAACCAATAATTCATCAGAGTAGAAGGAATACGCAGTATTATAAGGTAATATACTCATGCATGTAATGTATATAGTACGTTTTCAAGAGTTTATATACATATATATATATATATATATGTGTGTGTGTGTGTGTGTGTGTAAACGTATATTTCATGTAGTAACCGATGTACATAGTAGTAAAAAACTAACAGAATCGATCTAAATATATTGAATAGTACGTTGATATTATACAATTGAGGTATTAGTAATATATTGTTGTAGTTATAATAATACCAATAATTCATCAAAGTATATATGTGGTACATTATGGGGGTAATTATATACTTGGCGATAGAAAGTGTGTTTGTTTGTTTGTATGTATGTCTCTCTCTCTATATATATATATATATTACTAATATAAGTGAGGATAAGGTGCTGAAGCAGGTAGCTTGTGGACGACATGCCTGCTTCAGCAGCTTCAACTATAATTTTACTATATCATCCTTAATTATTTATTATCTATTACTAATATATAAGTGAGGATAAGCTGCTAAAGCAGACAGCTTGTGGACGACATGCCTGCTTTAGCAATTTCAATAGTGATTTTCCTATATCATCCTCAATTAATTATTATCTATTATCTATTATCTATTACTAATATATAAGTGAGGATAAGTTGCTGAAGCAGGCAGCTTGTGGACGACATGCCTGATTCAACAGCTTCAATAGCGATTTTACTATATCATCCTTAATTAATTAATATCTATTACTAATATTATTTTATTAGTAATATATAAGTGAGGATAAGTTGCTGAAGCAGGCAGCTTATGGACGACATGTCTGCTTCAGTAGCTTCAACGGTGATTTTACTATATCATCCTTAATTAATTAGTATAAATTATTTTTGTACTAAAAATATAATAATATTTAATTAAAAAAGTAAAGTAGATATTTATGGCGTGTCTGCTTCAACTATTTCAACCGTGATTTTACTATATCATCATTAATTAATTATTATAAGTTATTTATATATTAGAAAATTAATAATACATAACTTAAAAAGAAAATAGATATTTATGACATGACTGGTTCAGCTGCTTCAACTGTGATTTTATTATATCATTCCTAATAAATTATTATAACTCATTTATGTATTAAAAAATTAATAATATTTAATTTAAAAATATAATAAACATTCATGACATGTCTTCTTCATAGCTTCAATCGTGATTTTATTATATCATCCCTAATTAATTATTATAGATCATCTAAGCATTAAAAATTGATAATATTTTATAAAAAAAGATAAAATAGACACAAAATTCTATGTTAACTCTTGATGTTTTAAATTAATTTGACGACTTATATGGAGTCCACTTAAAAAAAATCCATGGAATATTCATTAGAAGAAGTGAATATTATTGTTTCATCAGCATAAGCTAGATGATTCAATTCAAGGCTCCATTTAGGCATACCATAACCAATAAAAGCATGATCTTCAAAGACTTGATTTAGAGCTCTTGTCATCACCTCTACAGGAGAAAAAGGTTCCCCTTGCTTGACACCTCTAGTGGAGTGGAAGAAACCCACAGACTGTATTTTCTTTATTCATTAGATCTTTGCTTTTCCAATTTCGTTTGAAGTAAGCATTCACAACATTCATCGTCGTCTAAGAGAAGAACTTCATTCTTTTTCCTTTTCTTTGTAAAGTGAAACTAGAAGTGGAAAAGTGAAGAAGAATGAGTTGTATTTGTAGTTTGTTATACTAAGAGTTAGTTGGGAATAACTAACCTTGCCTTTACTCTTTTTGACAATATTTACTCCTTTACCTTTTAATTATGGGTTGCGCTTTAGGAATATAATAAGGGTATTTTTTCAAAGAAGCTAAGCAAAAAATTGTTGGAGGGAACAAGAGTTGTTTGGGTAGTTATGAAGTTTGTAGTAACTAGGATCGTTGGTGCTTACCTACTGTAAAATTTTATATTATATGTGGGAAGAAATGAACTGAAGAAGGTAGTGTCCGAGAATACGTAAGCAGTTGAAGCTGGTTGATCATGGTCGACATGCCTGCTTCAGTTGCTTCAATTGTCATTTTACTATATTACCCCTAATTAATTATTATAAGTCATTTACGTATTAAAAAATTAAAGAAATTTAAGAAAAAATTTAAAATAGACATTTATGACATGATTGTTTCAATTGCTTCAACCATGATTTACTATATCACTCATAATTAATTATTATAAGTCATTTAAGTATTAAAAATTAATAATATTTAATAAGAAAAAGAATAAAATACAAATAAAATAGTAAATTTATTTTTGATGTTTTTATAAGTTATTTAAGTGTTAAAAAATAATCATATTTAAGTAAAAAATAAAAAATATATAAAATGATAAATTATTTTTGATATTTTAAATTAACTTGACGTCTTATATGTGACCACTTAAAAATTATAAATTATTTTTTGATGTTTTAAATTAACTTGACGTCTTATATGAGACCACATAAAAAAAAATTCACAAGTATTTGTTATAATAATTTTACTATGTCACTTCTAATTAGTAGAATAGAAGAAAAAAATTATAAATCACTGTAATAAAAAAAAAAATTATTTTTAAAATATAATTGACTATCAATGTCACAAAAGTTTGAACAACTTAAAATATTGTTATACAAATTTTGTCAATCTAAATATAATAATATATGCCTAACTTAGAATTAATCAACCAAACACATAGAATTATACATAACGTAGAATTTGTAAGGATCAACATTGGGCTGTGCGTAGCACGGCGTAAGCCGACTAGTATATATATATATGTCAAAAGCTAACTGAATGTATCCAAGTATATATTTCATACATTGATTTGAAACGATAAAAATAATAATGTACTATTGAAGTTATATTAATGTGAACTAAATTAACCGATAACTCATCAGAGTATATATGAAATACATTGCATTACGGGGTAATATACTTATGTATGTGATGTAAATCGTACATATTTAGAACCTGATAGTCGATAGAGTGTGTGGGGGGGGGGGGGATGTATGTATACATACATACATTTATGTGTGTATATATATGTGCATGCACGTGTGTGTGTGTATGTATGTATGTATTTATGTATGTATGTCTCATGTAGTGATGTACTTAGTAAGCAGTCAAAAGCTAACTAAATGTATCCAATTATATATTGAATACATTGATGTCATATGATCAATCGATCGAGGTAATAATATAATATTGGAATTATAATAATGTAAGGTGAATAACCGATAGTTCATCATATATATATGTGTGTGTGTGTGTATATTATGGTAAAGCAGGTAGGCGTCCGTCGACATGCCTGTTTGCTGCGTGATTTTACTATATCACTCCTAATTAATTATTATATGTCATCTACGCATACAAAAGTAACAATAATTGATTTAAAAAGAGTAAATTACATATTTATGGCATGTCTACTTCAGTGAAAAATTTAATTGACTATCAATACAAAAGTTTGGACAAGGAGCGTAATATATATTATTTAAAAATTATATAAAAAAGCATTATAAATTAAAATAGTTAACAACTTAAATACTAAAAAAATAATCTATAATATACTTTTAAAAAAATACGTAAAAAACTGTAATCACAATAATTAACAACTTAAAAAGTTGAAAAGATAAAATATTTGACCGGATCTCGAAATTATGCTGGTTCCACTTAAATTGGAATAAAATAAAAAGTATTATAAATCATAATAATTAAAAACTTAAATTAGTTTTAAAATATAATTGACAATCAATGCCACAAAAGTTTGTACAAGGAGAGTAACATATACTAATTAAAAATAAGTAAATACATAATTACCCCACTGATCTTGTCCAAGTTTTACAAAAAGATACCTAAACTTTAACTTTGACCTATTACCCCACGATTCTTCTTTATTTCGTTTCAAATACACCATTGTTTGTTGATTCTAAGTTAGAATAAAGAGAGTGAATGCACGCACTAATCAGGTGCTGCCATGTGTCAAATATTTTTAATTTTATTTTTTTTTAATACTTTTTTTCTTTTTATTTAATTTATCACCCCCTCCTTCCCCCACACGACCTCACCCCGCATCCAATAGCCCCCCCCCCCCCCCCCCCCCCCGCGTTCAATAGCCCCCCCTCCGCGTCCAGTTTTCTCCATTAAAATAGAGCTTAAAGCTCCTGTATAATCTCTATTTTAATGGATCTTTAAGCTTCCAACCCCACCTCCCTACCCCCACCCCATCCAACACCTCTCTCTCTCATTCCTGTTCAGTTCCCTCCATTAAAATGGAGATTGTACATCAAATTTCCTTTTGAAAATTATGGTCATGATGATGTTGTTGTTGTTGTTTTAATTGATGTTGTTATACTTGATGTTGTTGTTAAGTTATGGCGATGAAGAAGAAGTTGGGGAAGAAAACAATGGTAGATGAGCGGGGTTGCGTGGGTGGGGTCGGTGAGGGGTTATGAAATAATTTTTGAAAATAAATAAATATTTTTAAAAAAAGAATATAAATTATATATGAAATTATTTTCATGTGGCAGCTTCAAATTGGTTAAAAAAGTCAATTTTTGCCTTTTCACGCGCTTGTGGTGCGTGTATACATGTAGAGGATCAAAATGGTGTATTTGCAATGAAATAAAGAAGATTCGCAGGGTAATAGGTCGAAGTTAAAGTTTAGGTGTCGTTTTGAAAATTTTGAACACGATTAGTGGTGTAATTATGTATTTACTCTTTAAAAATTACATAAAAAGTATTATAAATTACAATAGTTAATATCTTAAAATATATAAAAAACATATTAAAATTATGATTAATTATATAAATTCTATTTGTATCACATTGATTGAGACCAAAAAATAAATATCACGGGCCCCTCGATATCTAGTGTGTATGTATGCATGTATATATATATATGTGTGTGTGTGTGTGTGTGTGTATCTCATGTAGTGATTGATGCACGTAGTATTCAAAAACTAACTGAATATATCTAAATATATTGAATAATGCATTGATATCATACAATTGAGGTATTAATAAGATATTGTTGAAGTTATAATAGTTGCGATAATTTATCAAAGTATATATGTTGTGTTCTAGGTAAAAAATGCATCAAAACCCCCTAAACTTGTCTGCCCAACTTACTTTAGCACTTAAACTAACCTTCTATTTATTTACCCCCTTAGCATCTTTAAAGTGAATTAATTTCATACCTTAGTATATAATACCACTCTCATGAGGGAGAGTGCATTACACTCGCTGACATATCAGCACCACGTCGAAGCCACGTAAATGAAGTATTTTTTAAATATTATTTATTTAATATATATAAAAATATTATATATATATATATATACATATTCTTAAATACATATAAAATATTTTAAATTAAAAAAATACCCCACCCCTATTTTCCATCTTCTTCACAACCACCTATCCTCCAACCTCCACCCCTGCAAACACTCCTACCCCCATAGCTGCTCATCAACCCACTTACCCCCACCCTACTCCCTTTACCCCTCATCTGTCGCCACCCCTCCTCTCACCGTCCTCCGCCAACCACACCATGAAACCACAAATTTCTCCACCCATCACCACCAATTTCTCGATCTATAAAAAAATTATGATATATTAGTGACTAAAAACCCATATCAACAAGTTTTATTCATGAACATTGCAAATCCGATCATCAAATTTGATGAATTTGATTTAGTGACTAAGAATTTGATTTAGTGATGAATGGATTGGACAAGGCTTTGTAATAGTTCCAAAAGGTCTTCAAGTACTTGCAAATCCAATACTTGATCCTTTGACAATCCGAAGCTTGAACCTTCTACAATACCTTGTAATCCGTGTGTTCTTTATGCTTGTATCATCCTCTCCATCTTGAAAGGAATTTGACCTTAAATTCACACCTTGCAAAATCAAAGAGAGGGACAACAAGAACACAATCCTCATGATAGGAGGGTTAGCATTAGTGCCAAAATTATACAAACACGCCAAAGGGGTACACTCTTGGAATATAGCCAATAATCCTTTATTATAATCATGGAACACTTATTACAAGCATTACATAATACATGACTAAGACTGACATCAAAGAAAAAAGAGTGCAACCCAAAATTATCACATATATCAACAAGCCAAAGTTGTTCTTATTTGAAATACTTCCATGGGTCCTTTGTATGTGATATGAAAATTTTAGCATGAATGGCACAAAGGAGGTGGTTTCGGAAAATATCAAGAGATAAGAAAACTACAATGGTCTTAATGGTTTTACTATACCCAAAAGGTAAGACTACCTTTGGTTTAGGAACCATAAGTTACATTTGTTTCATTACCTATACAAAGGACCTCATCAAATATGATGCCTCTATTGATCTCAAGGTCCACCTCACCCACATATTACTATAACTCAAACAAGGAAACCAGCCACCAAACTTCCTACCTCTACACAATACAAATTCAAAATTAGCATAGCTATCATCATAGGTAAAAGGTAGTATAGGAAGGAATCAAGTGTGAAGACATCAAGAATCAAATTTTATTCATGAACCTTGCAAATCCGATCATCAAATTTTAGTGACTAAAAACCCATATCAATCAAATTTTATTCATCCCAATCCATTCATCACTAAATCAAATTCTTTGAATACACAATCCAAAAAACATTAAACCTTTACTTTTGAAAAGAAAATAGCCATTCATGCTATTTCAATCCCATTAAAAACAAGAATGTCAAAATCAAAACCCTCAAAGCTCAACAACCAAACCCTTCTTTTTTACATCTCTGCCTCGTCATCAAACAAGAAGAAAAAAAAATACTAGAAACCCCTATCCATTCACATTCTTTTCTCACTTTCTATATTCGTTTCTTTCAATTTCTCATAAAAATTTAAGCTTTTTTATTTATACTTTGGTAATTGGAGGAGTAATTGGGGTTAGGGTTGGGGGAGGGCAGGTGGTGGTGATTTGGTGGTGGGGGTTGACAGGTTTCGGAGGAGAATTAGTATGGTGTGCGATGGGGGTGGGGGTTAGAAGAAAAAGAGGGATTTTTTTTCTTTTTCTATTATATATATATATATATATATATATATTAGTAGGTTTAAATAAATAAAAAATTCACGCATTTTTTTAAAAAAAATGCCACGCCAGCATTAAGAGTGAAATTAATTTTTTTTTAAAATGTTAAGGGGGGTAAATAAACGTGTGTTAAGTTTAAATGCTAAAGTAAGTTGGAGTGACAAGTTTAGGGGGGTTTTGATGCATTTTCTCCATTCTAGGGTAGTTATATACGCGTTTAATATGTGATGTATACAGTATGTATTTATAAACTGATAGTCGATATTAAGTGTGTGTACGCATATGTATATATACACACACATACGCATGTATATTTGATGTATATATTACGTATTTTTAACCTGATAGTCGATAGTAAGTGTGTGTGTGCAAATATATATGTATGTATGTATATATATATATACACACACATAAATACGCGTGTATATGTGATGTATATAGTACGTATTTATAACCTAATAGTCGATAATAAGTGTGTGTGTACATATGTATGTATGTAGGTATGTATGATGTTTGTATCCAAGTATATATTGAATACTTGGATTTGAAATGATTGAAGTAATATACTGTTGAAGTTATATTAATGAAAGCTAAATTAACCGATAACTCATCAGAGTATATATGAAATATATTGTATTACGAGTTAATATACTTGTGTATGTAATGTATATAGTATGTATTTAAAACATGATAGTCGATAGAGTGTGTGGGGGTGGGTATATATAAGTGTGTGTGTGTGTATATATGATGTAAGTCAAAAGCTAACTGAATGTTTCCAAGTATATATTAAATACTTGTATTTAAAATGATTGAGGTAATAATGTACTGTTGAAGTTATATTAATGTAAGAAAAATTAACCAATAACTAATCAGAGTATATATGAAATATGTTGCATTATGGGGTAATATACTCGTGTATGGGATGTATATAGTACGTATTTAGAACTTGATAGCCGATAGAGATTTTTTAATTAAATTTTTGGGGCTTTATTAAAGAACAAACAAAACCTGGTCTTTACACGAATGGTGCAACCAATCCAAAAAACAAACAAAAAATAATTTAAATCTACTCCTAAAATTCAACTCGGCCCACCCCACCCCACTATTCTATTATATATAAAAGGATGCATAGGGTTTCCAATATCAGAGTCCACTTTTTTTCTCCTCTCCAGCCCTATAATACCTGAACTATGTCGCCTCTTTTCAATCATTGATTCATCCTTCTGAAGATTTGGGTGATAAACTTCGTACCATGGATTCTTCTGATATGTGCATTTTTCAGCTTGCAGAAGTGAGTATTGTTTGTTTGTTCTTCATTTTCCCTTTATTTCCATTTTAAGCTGTTTTTTTTTGTTTTGTAATGTAGTTGTGCTCTCCGGTGGATGGCACTACCATCTTTATTTTGTAATGTATTGAGGGATCCTGTCAACTTAAAGCCATTACTTTTTTGAGTAGGCATGAAATTGGCCATTTTTCTTTTTGTGTTTGTGTACTTTGCTCTGATAACACTTCCAAATCTGCAGATATGGCTGGTATAGAAATAATGAGATGCTCGGAACCACTAGTATTCGGAGAGTAAGAAGTCTTTTAGGTTTATCAACTTCAATATGACGAAAGTGACCCTTCCATGGCTTGTTAATTAATGCAGGTGAAAAACTAAGCTTTAGACTTCCCAACCCCCTCACCATTTTGTTGGTGACAATCTTAAATATGAGCATTGTAATTGGTCATTGTTAATTATTGTCTTAATTATCTTTGAATTCTAGTTGTTGAAAGCTTGTGAATGTGAAGTTCCCTTTGTCTATTGCCAAATTAGATAAATAATCGGCTATTTGATTCCCCATCCTGAATATGTGTTGGTACTAAACATGCTTATTTGCCATTAGTGTCTATATTTGCTCAAATGTGTCTGATACACTCCATGGACATTCCCACTCTCTATTTAAGATTTTTAGCAATGTTAAGGAATCTGTCTAGATAATAACTTTATTGTGATATGTTGGCTGCAATGTGTGACTACTTGTAAGATAGTTGTTGCCTATGCTTCCATATTAATTAGTTGTATCCTCAATGTTAGCTCCTTTTGCATATAGTAGGTCCCACTGATTAGTCCAAAGACAGAATGCGTAAGAACTAGCTCAAGGATCCCCTCTAGATGCTTTATCTGTATTATATTTAATCCACTCTTCATTTGGGAACTCCTAAACTACTTTAGTAACTTTAATTCTTGGCCTAATCTGTTCAGAATCCTTAATAATATCTGGGCAATCATAGGAAAATTCTTATGATGGTTTCCTTACTTTCAACAATATTTTTAGATTTTTGGTTATATTATTTATCACTCTCTGTCCTATAACATTTTTCCATTTATGCTTCTTGTTGTTTGTTTTCCTTCATAGTTCCCATATGAGAATACTGGGGAGAGCTTGAAAATAAGCCTTTTCCCTGACATTTGCATTCCACCATTTCATTATAATCTCCCTCAAGCTTAGCCCTTGTATGTTTATACTTGCAAAAGAAGAAAAGTAGGATCAAGTCATGTTAGTAATGTATGATCATAGGAACACATGAGACATGGTATCTTGTGCTGGATTTTCATATCACCAGCACCTAGAGGGTCCTGCAACACCCCACCTCCTTATGATACCATCCACAGGAACTTTACCCTTCCATATCCTCCATATAAAAAATTCTATTTTGAAAGGTAGCCCTTTTATCCATATCTCTTTGAAAGTCCTATTAGGATACTCCTTCTGTCTAATGTATTGCCAGGCTGATCTTACTGTAAAATTTCCTCTGGACTCAAGCATCCATTTGGGTTTTTGTTTCTCACCTAAGTGAATTAGTGATCTGAGCTTGTCTAATAGATGTGTAGCAATATCTTTGGGAAATAATTCAATAATCAGTTGCTCATTCCATGAACCATCTTTCACCAAATCTCTCACATATTGATATATATCATCCCACTCTCCACTTCATTGTATGGTAGTTTATAAATCCCCAATAGTTATCCAATTATCAAGCCACAACTGAGAATTTACATGAACCATCTTTCACCGATATGCTTTTTAAGCATGGAGAATTGAAAAATAGGATGAACGGCTGGCAATTCTGGGGGTAACTCAACTTCATAGGCTACTTTACCAACATGGCTCAAGATTCTATAGGGGCTCACATAACGGGGAATAGGCTTCCCCTTTTTACCAAACCTATTCACCCCTGTCATGGGTAAAATCTTTAAGTACACCAAATCTCCCACCTCGAACTCAAGATCCCTTCTGCTCACATCGGCATATGACTTTTGATGACTCTGAGCTGTCTTCAACCTTTCTCTAATTAACTTCAGCTTTTCCATAGCCCTAAATGCCGCATCAGGTCCAATCACTGCAACTTCAGCCACTTCAAACCAACCTATGGGTGATCTCCATCTTTTACCATACAAAGCCTCAAATGGTTCCATCTCGATGCTAGCATGGTAACTATTGTTATAAGCAAACTCTATCAATGGAAAATGCTCATCCCAACTACCTTTGAAGTCAAGAGCACATTCCCTCAACATATCTTCTAGGGTCTGAATGGTCCTCTTAGCCTGACCATCTGTCTATGGATGAAAAGCGGAACTCAAATGAACCTGGTTACCAAGACCCTGCTGAAACGCTCTCTAAAACCGAGAAGTAAATTGAGTACCCATATCCGAAATATTAGACAAGGGAACTCCATGCAGCCTGACTAACTCTTAGATATACAACCTAGCATAATCCTTAGCTATATAAGATGTATGCACTGGCAAGAAATATGCAGACTTAGTCAGCTTGTCCACAACAACACAAATAGAATCATGATGACGACGCGAAAGGGGTAAACCAGTCATGAAGTCTTGTTCACCTCTTCCCACTTCCAAGTGGGTATACCAAACTCTTGCATCACACCACCAGGTCTTTGGTGTTCTACCTTAACTTGTTACCACATTGCATACTTTGCTACAAACTCAGCTATATTCTTCTTCATACCATTCCACCAACAGATTTCCCATAAGTTATGGTACATGTTGGTAGCGCCGGTATAAATAGAATACCATGCGACATGCGCTTCATCCATAATCCTTTACCTCAAATCATCAACACACGGAAAACGCAATCTACCCTACAATCTCAACACGCCATCTCCCTCTTGGAAGAAAACCTCTACCTTTTGGTCCTTAACTGACTCTTTCAGTCTGACAAAACTAGGATCTCTATCTTGCTTCTCCTTCACTTTCGAAACTAAAGAGGATTCAGAACTACTCTGCACCAAAGTACTTCCCTCAGTAGAATCAAGCAACCTAACACCCAATCTAGATAGACGGTGCATATCATGAGCTAACTCTTTATTACCTTCTTCCATATGAGTAATACTACCCATGGACAACCAGCTAAGGGTATCTGCCACTACATTATCCTTGCCTGGGTGATACAACATACTCTTATCATAGTCTTTTAATAAATCTAACCACCTCCTCAGCCTAAGATTCAACTCCCTCTGAGTAAACACATACTTCAAGCTTTTATGATAAATAAACACATCAACATGGACACCATACAAATAGTGTCTCTAGATTTTCAAAGCAAAGACCACAATAGCTAATTCAAGATCATGGGTTGGGTAATTCTTTTTATGCAGCTTCAATTGTCTAAAGGAATAGGCTATAACCTTACCTCTTTGCATCAGCAAATAACCCAAACTGACTCCAGAGGCATCGTAATACACTACAAAACCATCTTTACCATCAGGAAAAGTCAACATAGGGGCTCAAGTAAGTTGAGTCTTTAACTCCTGAAAACTCTTCTCATAGGAATGTGACTACTGGAACTTAACTTTTTTTGGGTCAATCGGGTCATGGGAGACGTAATAGAAGAGAAACCTTTAACAAAACAACGATAGTAACCAGCTAGACCCAAGAAACTTCTAATTTCAGATGGGTAAATAAGTCTAGGCTAATTTCTTACAGCTTTTGTCTTTTGGGGATCAACTCTAATGCCTTCGGCTGAAATGATATAACCCAGAAAGGTTACTGATCTTAGTCAAAATTCACACTTGTTGAATTTGGTGAAAACTCATAATCTCTAAGAGTTTGCAAGACAATTCTAAGATGATTTGCATAGTCATTCTTAGTACGGGAGTACACAAAGATATTATCTATGAAAACAATGACAAACATATCGAGATATTGCTTGAACATATGAGTCATGAGGTCCATAAAAGCTATTGGGGAATTGGTTAGCCTGAAAGACATGACTTGAAACTCAAAGTGATCATAGCGGGTTCGGAAGGCTGTCTTTGGAATATCATATTCCCTTACTTTAAGCTGATGATAACCAGATCTAAGGTCTATCTTAGAGAAATAACTTTCACCTTTCAACTGATCAAATAGTTCATCAATTCTCTAAAGAGGATACTTATTTTTTACTGTGACCTTGTTAAGCTAACGATATTCAATGATCATACACAATGAACTATCTTTTTTCGCACGAATAGAACAAGTACGCCCCAAGGAGAAACCCTGGTCCTTATGAAACCTTTATCTAAAAGATCTTTGACTTACTCTTTCAAATCCTTAAGCTATGTAGGTCCTATACGGTATGGCATAATAGAAATAGGCTGAGTGTCGGGAAGAAGGTCAATCCCAAATTCTATCTCTCTATCGGGAGGTACCCCTATGAGATCTTCCAAAAAACATTAGGAAACTCATTAACAATGCTAACTGATTGAATAGTTGGAGCCTCAAACTTAGTGTATTTGACTCTAAATAGGTGATATATGCAACCTTTGGATATTATCTTTCTAGCCTTGAGATAGGAGATAAAATGACTCTTGGAAGATACCGAACTCTTGGACCACTCATAAACTGGTTCATTGAGAAACTAAAACTTGACTACACGGGTACAACAATCTATAGATGCATAACAAGAATGAAGCCAATCCATTCCCAGAATAAGGTCAAAATCCACCATGTCTAACTCTATCAAATTAGCAAATATGACTCTATGAAGAACAGTAATAGGACAATGTTTATATACTTGCTTTGCAATAATTAACTTCCCTACTTGTGTGGAAACTAGGAGAGGCCTAGGAATCCTTTTGGGACTTATTTTAAAATTTACTGCTACAAGTGGGGTCACATAAGAGAAATTTGACTCGGGGTCCAACAACACATGAATATCAAAGTAAAAGACACAGAGCATACCAGTAACAACATCAGGAGATTCCTTTTACTCCCGATGGGATGGTAAGGCATAGAATCTATTCTGGAGCTGACCGCCAGCAATACTAGATGAAGTGCCTTGAGCATGGGTGGGATGGGGTATAGGATCTGGTGAACTAGTAGTCTGTGCCTGAGTTCGGGCATCTCTATTCCCCTGCCTAGAATATGGGCAATCTCTAAGTCTGTGGACCAACTTTCCATAACCAAAACAACCACTTTGGTCTGCTAAGCACTAATCGGGATGGTCCCTAGCACACTTAGGACATGGAGGATAGTGGGGTCTATTACTTACACTGTTTTGTGACCTAGACATAGAAGACCTATTTGTTATGCATGTATCATCAACCTAGATAGATCCATATCCCTATTCAGCATCGCATTCCTACACTCATACAGTACCAAATAAGAAATGCCTGTCATAAACTTGCTCATACTAGCTCGGGTGTCAAAAATCAAATTAGGAGAATATTTGGCCAACTGGTTGAACTTCCAGCAGTACTCCTTAACAACTATGGAGCCCTGCCCTAAGTTCATAAACTCTTTAATCTTTACTTCCCTCATCTCAAGCGGAAAAAACTAGTCCAAAAATGGATCTTGGAATACCTGCCAAGTCAGAGGACCAACATCCTCACCTTTACGCTTTCTCCATGATAAAACCCAGTCATAAGCAATGTCTTTCAAGCTATAAGATGTCAGCTCAACACTTTCTTCCTCAGAAATATGCATCACCTGTGTGATTATTCTCACCTCTTTGAGGTATAAATATGGGTACTCACCTGCCTTAGACCTATAAAACTCTGGCGGATTCATCCGCATGAAATCATGAATCCTAGCAGTAGCTAAATCACCTCCGTGCTAATTTGGAACTGCGGCCATTTTATTGGCCTGAACATTAGCGATGACTTCTTAGGCTAACACCTGAAAGGCCACCTAAAACTCAGCATGAGACACTGTCTCATTTAAGTGATCAACAAGCTGGGGTGACAACTGCAGGCACGGCAGAATCGGAAAGAAAGCAATAACTTTTTCCTAAAATGTCTCATAGCCTCTTACTCATAGATGTGGCATGCTACACACCGATGATCAAGACTCTACTTAATGTGGCTTGTCAGACTCCCTAGAACCCCTTAAACCTTAGGATATGATACCAAGTTTGTAATGCCTCGAAATCTCCTCCCAGAACGTCACACAATGCTTAAGGATACAAGTAGCCCCAAGATAACCCTTTGAACCTATTACTACATATAATAACTTATTTCGAGATAAAATAATAAAACACTAGTACTGTTATATGAAATGATAGGAAATAAGAAGAAAATACTCGATCCAAACAACCACAATACTGGAAAACTCAACATACTAACAATCTGACAACTAGTCTGACAAACCTCTACCACTTCATGAACTAGAGAGCCATTAGGATAGGTCACCAACTGCCTCAAACTGAACTGAAAGGAATAATATATATACTAACAATACTGAAATGTCTGAAGATAGGTCCTCGAACTATGAGGACTCACCACTGTGGAGATGTAGACAAAGGTACTCAGAAATCACTGATGAGGCTGGGACTGAGCACCTGAACCTACATTATAAGACAATGTAGCACATGGACGTATATGTGGATCAGCATATGAAAATGCATTGAGTATATGGGGTTGTATGCATTTACATAAAACAATATCATTACTCTTTATAAAATAATGCATGCATATACGAATGACTTACATGGCTAGAATAAATCTAAAATATAATTCTCATAAATTATGAATAGTAAAGCTTGAAATACAAATCTCATGAGTCATTATACTTAACTTTAAAAATCTCTACTCTCCTCCTATTCTCAATACATCGTGTCTAAAGGAACTTTAAATAATACTTTCAAACTCCTACTTTTATCTCATGGAGATTAAAACTTTTTTAAAATTCAAGGACTCAAAACTTTTAGGAACTTTCAACACTTGGAAACTCTATAACTCTTTTAGACTTGGGACACTTAGAACTCGGGATTATATAACTTTGGACACTCGGGAGTTTCTTCTAACAGACATAAACCATTGAGCTACATTGAGTCCAATGTCTTCTCTTCCTGAGGAAGAAACCTCATATTGGGGAGAGGGGTCATACTTTTACCAGGGAGTATAATCTCAACTTAGTAATTACTATCTCAGCCTTAGGCCCATAAATTTCTATCCTATGGTTGCACGTAGTTCTGGGGCTTGAGACCTCGAAATCATACCCAACTCAGTGCTAAATACTACTCCCATACTCAGCTCAAAACTCTTAGGAAATCCAACTCAAATAACTTAAGGGTCTTTACTGAAGACCAAAATGTATTACTTTTTGTTTTAATAGAACATCATTGTGGATTCCAACTCTATTAGGACCAAAAAGGTCAAATATTACTCAATAATCTCAAAGTACTCAAATCATAGGTGCTTATAGCATAGAAGTTTATAAAAACTAAAATCTCAAGTAGGATTTAATGACCCATAGTCAAATCTTAAGTTAAGACTCATCAAAATGCATACTAGATGTCATTTGGATACACAAATCATATAAAAATCTGGAATGTTCAATAATTTGTCTTAAAATCTAAACATACTCATCTACTTCAATTTCTATATCATTGGAAAATCTCAAAATCTCATGCATAGTAATATTAGGTATGAACCCATACTTTAAATTCATAGAAGAACTCATAAAGTCATATATCTTTGTAATTTAAAACAAGTTTTGGGCATAAGGATGAAAGAATTGCCCTTGTTCAAACCCCACATACCTTAGATTATGAAACTAGATGAACAAGTTTGCTTGAAACTCGTCTTCTTACTCTTAGAGAGAGGGTTCTTGAAGCCTTGGACTTAGGGAACTCAAATCTCAACTCAATTTGTAGAATCTATGATGAGTTCTTGAATTTATTAAAGAAGATTTTTGGGTTTGTTCTTGAGGAATAAACCCTAGCCTTTGGATGTTTTGGGATATAATGAAGTCATATGCTTCGTGTTGCATATATCGAAGTGTTAAAAGGAGAAAGGACCAAAAGTTCTTTTAAAAATGACTTAAAAATAATGAACGGGATTTACGATGGTAGAGTGACGGTCCGTCGATAGTCTGATGTCCCGTGGGATCATCCATCACATGTTGGTCAGAAAAAGGCCACATGCCTCAGTCGCGATGGTCCATCGTTAGCTTGACGGTCCGTCATCTTGGTCATCACACTTTGGGCAGAAGAGGGAGTTACTGCCTATGTTGCGATGGTTTAGGCGATGGTCCATCGGAAGCTCGACAGTCCGTTAACCTGGCCATCGCACTGGGGTGGTTCCAACAACTCTTAGTAAAACAACCATAACTTCTCACACCGATACTGGATTTGGATGAAATTGGCATCGTTGGAATGCTAATTCAATTTCCCACATGATAGAAATTTATTTTTATGAAAATTCAGTCAAGATTAAAACACTAATAACTTGGGAAGTCAGTTCTCAATCTTTTAGGGCCGGAATTACACATTACTTAACACACTCTAAGGCTCAGACTACGAGGAAACTTTTACGGTGTCTTACACTTATCCTTGTAATAATTTATTGGACCACCAGAATATTTTCTACAGTGCTTCTCCCATGAATAAAAACAACTTGTTCTTCTAAAATAATCTGTCCCAAAAGTTCCTTCATTTTATCATGAATAATCCTTGAAAATATCTTATTCATAAAATTGCTTAAAGATATAGGCCTCTTGTCTGAAAATATATTCACCAGTAACTTTTTTGGATCGAGTATCAAATTAGTATGAGTGATAAATCTAGGCAATTCAAAACCACAGAAGAATGATACTACCATCTGGTATATATCCTCTCCAATAATTTCCCATGTATCCTGGTAGAAAGCACATGTCATTCCATCTGGTCCTCATGTACTATGTTTATTCAGCCTCATAACTGCAACTTTAATTTCTTCTAGACTTGGAATTTTATTTAATTTCTCATTCATTCAGTGGAAACTATTGTTGGAAATTCTTCCAACATTGAAAAATCTTCACAATTAGTGAATTACTTCTGAAAAAAATTCTACAGTAGCATCAACAATCTCTACTTGATCTTCTAACTATATACCCTTTTCGTCCTGAATTCTCCTCACTTTTAGTCTCCTTATTCTACCCTCTAACAATTCTATGAAAGAATTTAGCATTTTTTCCCCATCCTTAAACCATTTAAAACCTACTTTTTGCACTCAAAATTCTTTTTCACTTCTAAGTTGTAAGCTTAACTCTACCTAAGCTTTCAACAACTTTTCGCTGTTGGAACTTGATGGATCTTCTTCAAACTAAATCTCTATAATTGTAATGATTTCCTCCAAAGTTACAATTTCTTGAAAGATAATACTAACTTTTCCTTACTCTATTGAGTTTAGGCAGATTTAGTCCTTTTGAACTTATGGTGAAATATGGTAAAAAGACTACTCTACACATTAGTTTTCCATTTTTGCCTTATCACTTCCATATAGGATTCTTCATTAAGCCAAAAGGTTAGGAATCTAAATAATATAACAATTTTCTCATTAACAGTTTTGAACTGAATAGCAAAGGTGCATGATCTGACCCACTTCCAACTAAATGTTCAACCTTTATTACTGGAATACACTCTACATTCAATCATTACATAACACCCTATTCAGTCTTTTAAATATACAATCCATATTTGTTCTTTTATTTCACCATGTGTATTTACTTTCCTTAAATCCATAATTTTCTAAGTTACACATATTTATGCAACGCTTGAAGTTTTCTGTTTCATCTATAGTTACAGGCAATCCCCCCTTCCCAAACTTATCTTCATCATTTATTACTACATTAAAATCTCCTTCCACCAACTAGAGGTCCTGAAATAAATGAGACAAATCTCCCAAGGAATTCCACAATATTAGTCTCTCAGTTTGTGTATACTTCGCATAGACTAATGTAACTATGACTGTCACCCCTGCTCCTGATTCTCTAACTTTACTATCAACTATTGTTCCTCATGTTTGATCATAACAAAATTTATAATTGGATCCAAGAATACCCATATCTTACCAAATGTATTAGCTGCTGCATGTTGTATCCCCAATCTTTTTTTGTATTCTTCTATATTATGACTATTTTGGAATGGCTCCATCAACCTTATAAAGTAAAAGTTATGTCTTTTTTGTAGAGTTATTAATGTGATGAATTCTTTTTGAGTGTGTGCCGATTTTATATTCCATATCAAAGTATTCATCTTGATTTATTCTTGGATGTATAACTCCTTGTCTGTATTGTACTTACAATAGTGATTCTACCCCTCTTATGTTACTCTCCTTGTGTTGCTTTAATTGTATCTATTTTCTCTGGAGATATATTTCCTTTTTTCCTCTATATTTTCCTCCAAATCATCATCATCCAGGTCTTTTTTTCTCTTACTAAATTCCATTTGATTTCTAGAAATCATTGTTAGGTTTAAAACCCCTTCTATCACCATTACTTCCCGAGTGTTATTCTCTTGATCAACTATCAG
Organism: Capsicum baccatum var. pendulum; assembly: GCA_030864225.1. Taxonomy (NCBI): domain Eukaryota; kingdom Viridiplantae; phylum Streptophyta; class Magnoliopsida; order Solanales; family Solanaceae; genus Capsicum; species Capsicum baccatum. The sequence goes on along the minus strand of CM061560.1, from coordinate 88,963,487 downwards.
CTATTCCTTTGAACCCTTCCCCTGATCTAATATATGTTATTGTGTATGATCTTTATCTGATTGTTCTTCACTAGTTACTGTTGTCAACTTCTTTTCTTCATATAATTCTTGCTTGTCAATTAATGCCTTTGTTGGTTCTATGGCTGTTGAAAATTTACCAAACCTATTAGTAACCCATTATTTAGTACTTTCTTTATTGTTATGCTTTTCTTTCTTTTTATTCTCTTGTCTCTTTTCACCATCAATATTTTCTATCCCTTCTTCTCCTAATGCTTCAAAATCTTTCGATACAACTATTACTTTCTTGGATTTCTCTTCCTCAACTTCCCCTATAATGTGGCCATGCTAGTACTTTTTGTATTTATTTCTACTTGTCAACCATGGTTCTTTATTTGTGTTTCGTCTTCTTCCTTTATTAGTGCTTATCTCTTCCTTATGCCTTTTAATTTGTTTATCTAATTAATTATTAGTTACTTCTTCCCTTTCCTCTAATTTCTTATCATGCAACTCAAGGTGAATGTTCCAACAAATTTCCTCATCATGACCTTGCAAACAATATTCTTTAAGTATTTGGGAATATAATCATACTGAATTTGTATCTACTTAGATTTTATTTCTCCAGTAACATCATCTTCCTCATTGATTCTCACCCTTTAAGGCAACTTAGGAATTAAATCCTTTTTCACCTTAACCTTTACACAATTAGGCCTTGTTTGATTTCTAGTTGCCATATCTGATATTAGGGGTTTACCAACTACTAAAGCAATTGAAAAAATTGCTTTTTTATCAAAGAGTTTGGAGGAAAATTGGGCATTAATATCCAAGCCACTCTAATGGTCATTTCAAAATCTGGCTCAAACCATGGTCCCCATTTCAATGTTCTCATCTGCCAATACACCTTCTTAGCCTTTATGTAATATGTTGCAGTTAAAAATAGATGCACATAATCCTTTATTCCTTCCAACCTAATTAGAATATATCTTACATCTAATATACCTATTTTGCATTCACTTTTGATACCACACTGTCTAGGGATTGCCTTTCTCAACTCTTTAATTTTCGGTTTACCATAAAAGAATTTCCCAATTATAGAATATTGTAGATTTTCTTGAATGATCAGGCTTCTAATTTCTAATGATTTTCATGTTATGTTGGGTTCACCATGCAGTATGACAATAGGTTTTAGTGAAACCCTAGGTATGTTAGTATTGGCAGTTTTAGGTTTTAATATATTTGCATAATTAGGTGTATTAGCTACTAATTGTAGATCATTGTTTAGTTCACCAGTGTTATTCTTATTTGTTTTTTTCGGTGAGTTATCCCCACCAGATATGGTGGCCATAATGGCCGATGGCTTTAAATGAGTAGGGTTTAGGGTTAGAGTTCTGTATAGTAGAGAGCGATTAAAAGATAGTGCTAGCTAAATTTGGAACATTGGGTATATGCTTTGATAGTTGATAGAGTGTGCGTATATAAGTATGTGTGTATATATATATATATGTAGAGAGCGTTTCAAAGATAGTGCTAACTAAATTTGGACCTTTGGGTAAATGCTTCAATAGTCGATAGAGTGTGTGTATATAAGTGTGTGTGTGTGCGCTTGTGTTTGTATACATATATATAGATTCACTTTTACTTTAACCTCTACACAACTAAGTCTCGTTTGATTTCTAGTTGCCATATATACTGTTAGGGGTTTACCAACCGCTAAAACAATTGAAAAAATTGCTTCTTTAGCAAATAAAATTGGAGAAATATCTGGCATTGATATCCAAGCCACTCCAATGACCATTTCAAAATCATTTTCAAACCAGGAATTTCACTTTAATGCTCTCAACTGGCTATACATCTCCTTAACCTTTATGTAATATGTTGTAGTTAACAGTAGATGCACAAAATTCTCTAATCCTTCCACCCTTATTAAAATATGTCTTGCTTCTAATACACTTATTGTGCATTTACTTTTGATGCCACACTGTCCATGGATTGCCTTTCTCAACTCTTTAATTTCTGGTTTACTATAAGAGAATTTCCCAATTATAGCATATTGTAGATTTTTTTGAATGATCAAGCTTTTAATTTCTGATGATTTCCATGTTATGCTGGGTTTACCTTGCAATATGACAATAGGTTTTTGGTGGAACCCTAGATATGTTAGTGTTGATGTTTTGGGTTTCAATATATTTACATAATTAGGTGCATTATCTACTGATTATAGATCATTGTCTAGTTCACCAGTGTTATTCTTCTTTGGTTATTCCATTAGTTTAGTCCCACCAGAGGTGGTGGGCATGACAGCCAACAACTTTAAATGAGTAAAGTTTGAAGGGTTAGAGTTTAGAATAGTAGAGAGCATTTCAAAGATGATGCTTACTACATTAGACCATTGGTTATATGTTTTGATAGTCAATACTGTGTGTGGGTGTATGTATATAAGTGTTTGTGTTAGTATATGTGTGTATGTGTGTATATATCATGTAGTGATGCACATAGTATGTAGTCAAAAGCTAACTAAATGTATCTAATTGTATATTGAATATGTTGATATCATATGATCGATTGAGGTAATAATATATGGTTGAATTTATAATATAATAATATAAGTTAAATTAACCGATAATTCAACAAAGTATTGTAACGCCACGAGTCTGCACCCCAAAAGACACACGGTGATCATAATCCCGAAGGACCACAAGCTAACCCAAGACTAGTACCTGCTGCAATCACTGAATACTAATAATATGGTATAATACGGAAATTAGGCAAAAATTTAACATAAGGTTCAAAACTAAAAACAAAATAATGAATACTGAAAACTAAATATCTGTCTATAAATACTCTAGTTCGAAAGCCTCTAACTGTTTGAAGCTGGAGTTGATGGGATAAATCCCCAACTAATTTCGACTACTGAAATATACTAAAAATTCTAAAATAACGACTCTATCCTCGAACTATGAGGACTCACTACTAAGTTCGATGCTGATAGTTTTGACAGCTAAGTGCGGTCAAGAGACCGTGTGTATTAACTTATGATATAAGGCATCATAGTGCAAAATAAAGGTATATATTAGTACTTTGAATGTACTGGTATGCTAGGTGAGGTAAGACTGAATGCATGGGTTAATATGCATGAACAATAACTAATAGAATGGCACAAATATAACTGAATGAGAGTACATGTATATCTAAAACTACTGTAAATATTGATTATGCAATAATATGCACATAACTACGCATAGTGTAACTGAGATTATGTTAACACTGGGTACTAAATCTAATAACTGAATTACTGATATCTGAGTTTACTGATACTGAATTACTGTATACTGAGTAACTATTTCTGATAGTCCTGATTCTGTAGAATTAAACTGAGTTCTGTACTGAGCTAGGTGACTGTATTAGATAGTCCTAATTTTGAAACTAAACTAAGGTTTTATTATACTGTGTTTGAAACTGAAACTGTGGGATAGTTCATCGAACCAACATACATCAAGTATGACTGAGTTGGGGTCTAACCCGTGACCCCAATTGGAAGGGTGTTAGCACCTTACCAAGGGATACTAACAATTGCTATAAGTTAACCCTCTTTGACAAGAAACTCTTTTGTCAATCCTCGCTGGCAGGAAAAATCGTACGAGATGTATCAACCCCTGACTACAGGAGGGCATCTCAACCTACACTGTCTATGTAGTTCTATAATACAGGGATTGCTACTATGGGTCAAACCCTTTACTGATAGGTATGCTCCTATCCCTGGGTTCACTCGGTGTTGATTCCTACTCCCAACTGAATAGTCACTAAACTGATTTCTGGACTGTACTAGGCTTGACTGAACTATTAATAATCGTGTTGTCCATCTTAACTAGCTGAGTTCACTGAGTATTGATAACTGACTGAATACTCTGAGTTCTACTAACTGGATAAATGTACTGAGTTCTATTAACTAGATAAATGTACTGAGTTCTATTTTCTGTCTGAGTACTACTGGGTGTGACTTCACTGAGACTATTCTGAAACTACTGTAAATCTAGGTAATAAACTAGATTGCCAGGAACTAAATACCCCCAGGACTCGATAGCATAAATTATTAAACATAGCTCAATCTTGAAAACATGATAGTTAGACATATTATCATAATTCATTCATTGAGCCATTTTAGCAAACACTTGCATGGCATGAACTTGTATACATGCTAACATGATATGATTTCATTACTCAACTCACAAAACAATTCATTAAACACTTAGGGAGTTTAACTTATACACATGACAATACTACAACATGTAAGCATCATGATCAAAATCCCAAACTCACAAATTCAAGGGCTTTTAATATGAAACCATATAACAACACCCACACATACTATTTGTTTCTCAAGAAACTTGCAATTAATCATTGATTATAAACCCAAATACATCATAATCATGAATACAATCATATTCAATATGAGTTCGATGAATGAAGCCAACTTGTAATTTAAAAGGGGTTCTTGAACTCCAAGGGTAGAAGGAAACCTTTGGATGAACATCTAACATACCTTGATGCTTAAATTAGTGAATATTGATGGTGAGTTCTTGAAGTTTAAATATGAAAGCAAAAGCCCTAGGTTTTGTTCTTGAGAGAAATTTAGAGAAAGCAAGTGTTTTTTCCCTAGGAATGATTTAATCTCTATTTTTGGGGCTGAATACGGGTGGAAAATGACCCAATAACCCCTTTGGGCATGGGATTTTAATGATTTATAAGTGTTCCCAGCGATGTGCGTACCGATGCATTGCGCAATAGTATCAATACGATGACCAACACACTACGTCAAGTTCGCGTTGGTTCACTATAATTGCACTGAAAGCTGGGGAAAAATTATTCATTGACATGATCAGTGATGCGATGCATCGAGATCGCGTCGACCCACTATTTTGGTCACCTGAATATGATTCAAATGAGGTCCGAAAAAAACAAAACTCACTCGGAATGACCTATTAACACTCTTGATCATGATTCTATCCAAGGATTGACATTTTTTATGGCCATAAATGTCATAGAATAGGATTGCCAACTTAAGAAGGCTAAAATAATTCTTAGTATAAACACTTAGCTGAAATTTCGAAGTCTGGGACCTCTTTTCAAGCTTTAACAGATTGAGTTAATCATAGAATTTTGTGGGGTCTTACAATATCTCCCTCTTAGGAACATTTGTCCTTGAATGAGACTGACTAAGCTGAGAATAATGATAGACTTAATTTATATATACTAAACATACACAACTAAAGCATGACTGAATTTTGAAAACATGACATATGACTGAGTGGTTTCATGAAGGTATGCATGATATGAGAATGCTATGCAACTGAACTGATATAGAGTTGTAAAGGTAATCTGAGCATGGAACTGAATGAATTCAAGGAAAACTATTACCTTGAGCTGAGTTTGAGTTTGCGGAGAATAGGTAAGGATACTTGGTCCGTATATCTGCTTTTGCTTCACAAGTTTCTCCCTCAATGGATTGATTCCACCAAAGAATTTTACTAGAGGAACCTATTTGTTTCTTTGTCTGTGAACCTAAGAATCAAGAATTTCGACTGGGATTTCCTCATAAGAGAGGCTGTTCTGGACATCAATGCCCTCTATTGGGACTACAACTACTGGGTAACCTATGCACTTCTTTAGCAAGGAGACATGAAACACTGGTGAACTGAAGGTAAGTCTGAAGGCAACTCAAGCTAGTAAGCTACCTTTCCAAAATAGTTGAGAATTTGGTAAGGACCGACATATCAGGGACTAATTTTCCCCTTCTTTCTAGACCTTTTCACTCATTTCGTAGGAGAGATTTTCAATACACATAGTCGCCAATCTCAAACTCGAGATCCTTTTTTTTGCATATCTGCATACGATTTTTGTCGACTTTGAGCTATCTTAAGCCTTTCCCTGATCAACTAAACTTTTTCTAAGGCATAAAATACCAAGTCAAGCCCAACCTCTATGGCCTCACCCACTTCGAACCTACCAATAGGATATCTACATCTCGTCCCATAAAACGCCTCAAATAGATCCATCTAAATACTGGAATGATAACTATTATTATATGCAAACTCAATCAAGGGTAAGTGGTCATCCCAACTACCCCTAAAGTCAGTGGCACACGTCCTTAACATATCTTTCAAAGTCTGAATGGTCCTTTCTTCTTGACCATCTGTCTGAGGGTGAAAGGTTGTGCTGAGGTAAACTTGGGTACGAAGACCCTTTTAGAATGATTTCCAGAAATAAAAGGTAAACTGGATACCTCTATCAGAGATAACAGATACTAGGACTCTGTGTAACCTAACCAACTCTCTAACATAGAGTTTGGTATAGTCCTTAGCTAAATAAAAGGTATGACCTGGTAAGAAGTGAGATAATTTGGTAATCCTATCTACAATGAACCAAATGGAATCATGATGGCGATGAGTACGGGCCAAACACGCAACAAAATTCATGTTTACTTCCTCCCACTTCTACATGGGAATGCTAAACTCCTATATGGAACCATTAGGATTATGGTGCTCAATCTTAACCTGCTGACATGTAAAGCACTTAGCCAAAAATTCGATAATGTCTCTCTTCATCCCACTTCACCAGTAGACCTCCCACAGATTGTGGTACATCTTAGTGACCCAGGGATGAATAGAGTAATGTGATCTATGCCTTTAGGCAAGAATTTGTTGCCTCAAATCATCTATACCTATCATGCATAACCGACCCTAGCAACGTGACACACCATCTCTTCCTTGGGAGAAAACCTCTACTTTCTAGTCTCTGATTGACTCTTTCAACTTGACTAGACTAGGATTCTGTCCTGCCCTTCACTTTGAAAACCAGAGATGATTCTGAACTATTCTGCACCCACACACTTCTTTTTACTGAATCGACTAAGCGGACACCCAGTCGGGCAAGCTGATGAACTTCCTGAATTAACTTCTTCTTACTATCCTCTACGTGATTAACACTACCCATATACATCCTACTAAGAGCATCAGCCACTACATTGGTCATACCCGGATGTACGGGATGCTCATATCATAGTCTTTCAACAACTCTAACCACCTTCTCTTATGTAGGTTCAGATCTTTCTGAGAAAATAGATACTGCAGGCTTTTACAATATATGAACACATCTATATATACCCTATATAAATAATGCCTCCAAATCTTTAAGGCAAATACAACAACTGCTAAATCAAGATCATGAATTGGATAATTCTTTTTACGGGGCTTAAGCTGTCTAGAGAAATAGGCTATGATCTTACCTCTCTGCATCAAAACACACCCCAAACCAACTCTGGAAGCATCACAATATACCACAAACCCATCAAAACCATCTAGTAAAGTTAAAACTGGGGTTGTAGTGAGTCGAGTCTTTAACTCCTGAAAACTCTCCTAACAAGAATATGACCACTGGAACTTGACTTTCTTCTGAGTGAATCTATACATGGGGGATACAATGGATGAAAATACTTTAAATAACCGTCGGTAATAGCCATCCAAACCCAAGAAACTCCAAATGTCGAACGAAGAGATGGATCTGGGCCAGTTTATCACTACTTCGGTCTTTTGAGAATCAACTCTAATACCATTACCGGAAACTATATGACCAAGGAAAGCTACTAAACTTCACCAAAATTTGCACTTACTGAATTTGGAAAACAACTGATGGGTCCTGATAGTTTGTAACATTATTCTGAGATGGTCTGCATGATTATGTTCACTGCGTGAGTAGACATAAATGTCATCAATGAAAACTATGACGAACATGTCCAAGTACTGCTTGAACGCACAATTCATCAAGTCCATGAAGGATGCTAAAACATTGGTAAGACTAAATGATATGACCAAGAATTTGAAGTGACCATACCGAGTTTTGAAATCTATTTTCAGAATGTCACATTCTCTGACTCTGAGCTGGTGAAGCCTGGTCTTAGGTCTATCTTAGAAAAATAGCTGGCACCCTGAAGTTGGTCAAACAAGTCATTGATTCTAGGAAATGGATACTTATTCTTAGACGTGACTTTATTAGCTGGCTGTAGTCTATACACATTCTAAAAGAATCGTCTGTCTTGCACAGAAATAGAACTGGGTCACCCCAAGGGGATATGATGGGTCTTATGAATCCCTTGTCTAGGAGATCTTTCAAACTTTCTGTTAACTCTTTAAGTTCTGGTGGGTCCATTCTATATGGCGGGATAGATATAGGCTTAGTATTGGGAAGAAAGTCTATTCTGAAGTCAATTTCCCACTCGGGAGAGACTCCAAAAAGATCTTTGGGGAACACATCTGGGATTTCACATACTACTGGAACTGACTCAAGATTAGGGGTCTCTGAACTAGAGTCTTCAACTTGAATGAGATGATAGACACACCTCTTAGATATTATTTTCCTCACCCTAAGGTAGGAAATAAGAAGACCCTTAAGTGCTGAAGTACTACCCCTCAACTCAAGGACAAGTTCATTTAAAAACTAAAAATAGACAATTCTATTTGTGCATTCAACTAAAGCATAGCATGAATGAAGCTAATCCTTGCCGAGAATGACTTTCTGAGATATCATAATCGGACAGTTCCTGTATAACCGTCGGGCCATAATAGATTTACCCACTGGGGAAGAGACTGAGAAGGGATCTGCTAGGATTTCGAGACTGACTCCAAAGTCCACAGATATATAAGAAGCTACAAAGGACAAATAAGGTCCTCAATCAAGCAAAGCATAAACATGCAAATGATAAATTTGTAACATACTAGTGACCACATCAGGAGAAATTTCTTAATCCTGTTAGAACTGAAGTGCATAAAGACTATTTCGGCGTTGTCCACTAGAGGCATTGAAAGCGTCACCCTGCTGATTCGGGTATACGGATTGAGTTGAAAGATGATTATGCTGACTCTGCGAAACTACCTTAGGACACTCTCTAACCCTGTGTCCTAGCTTTACATATCTGAAACATACATCACTGCCAGCCCTACAGACACCCTGGTGGTTTCAGCTATACTTCTAGCAAAGGGGATTTATTTGGGTAGTGCACTACCTTAGGGTTTACAGCCTGGTGCCCTATCTTTATTTTCATCTCTAAATTTTGGCACTGGATCATTGGCTGAGGACGGATCTAGAACTGACAATTTCGGGTGGAACTGAGAACGAATTTGACCCTCTAACTTAGGCTGAGTGAAGTTGAAGCTACCTATTCTATCTCTCTTGTTCTCCCTCTCCTTCTCTTTATTCTTAGCCTCATCTATCTGCGGAGCATAGACCATGAGCCTGGATATATCTATCTCCTTAATTAGTATTGCGATCCTACACTCTTTGACCATATTGTTAGATACGCCAGACATAAACTTAATCATCTTAGATATGTTATCTGCTATCACGTAAGGGGCATATATGGCTAATTGAGTAAACTTGAGAGATACTCTTTCACTGTCTTATTACCCTACTTCAAATTAATAAAATCCAACACCTTTGTTTTTCTCAACTCCAGCGGGAAGAACCTATCCAAAAAAGCAATGGCAAACTCCTTCCATTCTATGGGCCCTATATTAGAGGCCCTCTCTGCCTTTCACTGCTTGAACCATGAGTGAACCACATCCTGTAACTGATATGTGGCTAACTTCACACTCTCACTCAAAGTTACCCCCATAATATCTATGACTTTCTACACCTGATTAAGGAATTCCTATGGGTACTCATTTGTCTTAGACTCGGTAAAGGCTGGATGGTTCATTCGGGTGAAGTCCTAAATTCTAACTGCAGCCGTATTGGCCACTGGGTTGACCGAAATGACAGTTGTGCTTTCATTCTGGGCTACAACAGAATGAGCTAGAGTGGTGAAAGTAGATCTAAATTCTGCATAGGAAACATGCTTATCCAGGGGATCTACCTGAATGGACGGAAGTGCTGGCTGATTTCTTGTTCTTATTTTATTGTTATTTTGGGAGTCATATTTTGTAAATAAAAGTATGAAAAGGATTATACTGACAGTGTAACTTGATATCATGCTCACTCACATGATAAAAACACTGAAAGAAGGGAAACTTTTCCTAAAATGCCTCACAGTCTCTTGTCCATAAGTGTGGGATGCTACACATCCATGAACACGAATCTACTAGATACGGCTATCACACTTCCTAGGACTTTGTTGAACCTTAGGCTCTGATACCAAGTTTGTAATGCCCTAAGTCTGCACCACGGACGTCACACGGTGCGCATAATCCCAAAGGACCACAAGCTGACCTATGATTAGTACCTGCTGCAATCACTGAATACTAATAATATGGTATGATGCGGAAATTAGGAATAAATTTTCCATAAGGGCCAAAAATAAAATCAAAATACTGAATACAAAAAATCAATACTGAAAACTAAACATTTTTCTATAAATACTCTAGTCCGAAAGTCTCTAACTATCTGAATATGGAGTTGATGGGAAAAGAACCCAACTAACTCCGACTACTGAAATATACTAAAAAATGCTAAAATAAAGACTCTATCTTCTAACTATGAGGACTCACCACTAATTCCACTGCTGATAATTTAGAATACTAAGTGCGGTCAGGAGCTCATGTTTCTAAGCCTATGATATAAGACATCATAGCACAAAAGAAAGTATGCGTTAGTACTTTGAATATACTAGTACTCTAGGTGAGGTAAGGTTGAATGTATGGGTTCATATGCATGAACAATAACTGACTGGGTGGCAATATAACTGAATGAGAGTACATGTATATCTGAAACTACTATAAATATTGATTATGCAATGATATGAACATAATACACAAGCTGTAACAGAGATAATATTAATATTGGGTACTGAATTCTGATAACTGAATGACTGATATCTGTTTACTGACACTGAATTACTATATACTGAGTGACTATTTCTGACAGTTCTAATTTTGTTGAACTGAACTGAGTTCTATACTAAGCTAGGTTACTGTATTAGACAGTCCTGATTCTGCAAGTGAATTGAGGTTTTTTATATACTAAGTCTGAAACTAAAACTGTGGGAGATTTCATCGAACTAACATACATCGAGTATGACTGATTTGGGGTCCAACCCATGATCCCAATTGGAAGGGTGTTAGCACCTTGCCAAGGGATACTAATAATGGCTATGAGTTAACCTTCTCTAACAGGAAGCTCTTTCATCAATCCTCGCTAGCAGGAAAACTCGTACGAGATGTATCAACCCCTAAATGGTAGGAAGACATCTCAACCTATGCTGGCTACGTAGTTCTGTAATCCGTGGATTGATACTAAGAGTCAAACCCTTTACTGACAGAAATGCCCCCATCCCTAGGTTCACTCAGTTCTGATTCCTACTCCCAACTGAATAGACACTAAATTGATTTTTAGACTGTACTAGGCTTGACTGAACTGTTACTGATTGTGTTGCATATCTGAACTCGATTGAGTTCACTGAGTTTTGATAACTGACTGAATATTTTGAGTTCTGTTAACTGGCTGAATGTACTGAGTTCTATTATCTGTTTGAGTACTACTGGGTGTGACTTCACTGAGACTATTCTGAAACTACAATAAATTTAGGTAATTAACTAGATTGTCGGGTATTAGATACCCCTAGGACTCGATAGCATAAATTGTTAAACATAGCTCAATCTTGAAGACATGATAGTTAGACACATTGTCACAATTCATTCATTGAGGCATTTTAGCAAACACTTGCATGGTATGAACTTGTATACATGCTAACATGATATGATTTCATTATTTAACTCACATGAAAAATTCATCAAACAGTTGAGGATCATAACTTATGCACATGACAATACTACAACATGTAAGAATCATAATCAAAATCCCAACTCACAAATTCAAGAAACTTGCAATTAATCATGGATTATAAACCCAACTATATCATAATCATGAATATAATCACATTCAACATAAATTCCATGAAAAAAGCCAACTTTTAATTTTAAAGGGGTTCTTGAACTACAAGGGTGGAAGAAAGCCCTTGGATGAACACCTAACATACCTTGATGCTTGAAATCGTGAAGATTGATGGCGGGTTCTTAAAGTTTAAATTTGAAATCCAAAGCCCTAGGGTTTATTCTTAAGAGAAATTTGACAGAAAGTGAGTGTTTTTGCCCTAGGAATTACTTAATCTCATGTTTTTGTGGCTGAATACAGGTGGAAAATGACTCAATTACTCCTCTGGACACAAGCTTTGAATGACTAAAAAGCGTGCCCAACGACGTACATACCAATGCGCCGAGTTGATGGTATCAATGCAATGACCAACACACCGTATCGAGTTCGCATTGGTTCACTGGAATTGCACTAAAAGCTAGGGAAAAATTATCCATCGACGTGATGGGCGACACGAAGCGTCGAGATCATGATGACCCACTATTTTGGTCACCTGAATATTATTCAAACAAGGTTTGAAAAATCCAAAACTCACCCGGAGTGACCTATTGATACACCTGATCATGACTCAATCCAAGTATCGACATTTTTAAGTTCATAAGGGTCGTAAAATAGGATCACCAACTTATGAAGGCTAAAATAATTCTAAGTATAAAAACTTAGCAGAAATTTCTAAGTCTGGGACCTCTTTTTAATCTTTAACGGACTGAGTTAAGCTTAGAATTTTGCAGGGTCTTACAAGTATACATGAAATATATTGTATTACGGGGTAATATACTCGTGTATGTGATGTATATAGTACATATTTCAAAGATGATAGTCAATCAAATACACACACACAAACATATATGTATATGTATGTATATATACATATCTCTCGTGCAGTGATGTACATAGTAGTCAAAAGCAAGCTAACAGAATCTATATATCCAATTTTTTTAAATAGTACATTGATATTATTATAGGATTGAGGAAATATACTACCCGTGTTGATGTGATGATGAATTAGGTAATTATCTGATTTATATACATAGAGTTAAATTATACAATTTATTAATTTTCTTATACATTACATTATAAATAATTTTATATTATAAATATTTTTTTCACATTATACATTGAATCATTAATTATCCAATTTACATTGCATTATAAATATTATACAAGTATAGAATTTCTTAAAATAAAAATTGACCATAAGTGGTTAGTTTTAAAATAATTAATTTTCTTTAAAAATATATCGACCATTTGTGGTCGATTTTCCTAAATTTTTTATACTGCCCAACCTATTTTTTCCTTTACTTACATCATCTCGATTCCGAATGGACTGAGAAGATAACTTTAGTACCATGTCAGCCTCATCAAATCACTAAACTTCCAATATAAATATTTATTTATTATTAATTATTTTAAAAAATAAATATAAAAAATAGATCATCCCTTAAATCTACAATTTTTTTTCAATTACAATTTTATTTTGTTTTTCTCAACTAATAAATTGATATACATACTAAACAAGCAAATTGGACTAAACTTTAGGGTTTATCTGTTATACCTCACTCTCAAATTCTCATATTCTGTCGCCACTGTCGGTGACAAACAACGCACCCGGACTAGCAAACGCAGCAGCAGCAGCCAGATACAGCCAACATATCAGTTGTCATTATCACTCTCAAATGCATACGACCACTCTCTATTTTCCACTCTTAAATGCCTTCAGTAACAGACAACGCTGTCGCCGGACCAAATATGCAGTAACAGCTAACGACATCGTATCTCTCCATAAATTTAGCAGCAGGAAACGATGACTAACCAACTCTCTCTCTGTGTCACTCGGGTCTACTAATCCGGGAGAAGGTACAGTTTTATGGAACTTTATATCAGCTAAATGCGTATTTTATTATTATTTTTTTGCGCTAATTTTGTAAATTTGTGAGTTGAAATGTGTCCTATGCTTGTTGAATTTAAAATTTGATGTCAAATTTGTGTATAAAATAATGTTTATGGACATGTTTTCTACTAATTCCCGGTGTTATTCATTTTCCTGGACATTATACCTTAGTTTTATGTAAAGTTGAAGAAAGAAAACCAATGTTTCCAGTGCTTAGTTCAATTGGGTAAGATTGAACAGGAGTGAACTAAACCTGGTATTTAAGTGGAGAAAGGTGCTTAGTGATCATTCTAACACTTGTAGTATTTTCTTTTTATTATCTATTTAGTAATATCAATCCGGAACCTCCTTTTTCTAATTTTTGTTTGCTCTTTGGTTACTATATTTGATCTGTTGATGAGGAAGAGGCTTGTAAGTTAGAAGAGTTCTTCTCCTTGATAAATTAAGCGGTGTTATAACATGCCCATCATTGGTCATGGAAGAAAGAACTTCATTTATCAAACATTATGTAATCACCCATTGTGTTGCCCGGACCACCAAATCAAAATTGAGTTATTTTGCAAGAACAGTTGCTTATGTTATATTTTCCTGAGAAATAGGAAAGTAATTTTAAAAGGTTAAAAACTTAAGTAAATGGGAGATTCTTAGATATATATAACTTGTATAAATACGTGCACATGAAGGCATTGGTTTTCTTTCTTCAATTTTACAAAAGACTAAGGTTAGTAACAGTTACTTAGATTTTGTTGGTCAGTATCGTTGAACTATGAATTAGCGACTTCAAATGTGAATTAGTTAGATGAAAATGTGAACTTTTGTTTTGAAAATGGTTAAGTGTAGTCACTTGAAAGGTAAATTAGTGACTTGAAAATGATTAGGTGTAGTTACTTGAAATGCGTATTAGTGAGTTAAAAATAGTTAAGATAGTGACTTCAAATTTGAATTAGTTGAAAATGTGAACTTCTGTTTTGAAAATGGTAAAGTGTAGTCACTTGAAGTAGTGAACTAATGACTTCAAAATGGTTAAGTGTAGTTACTTTAAATGTGTACTAGTGAGTTGAAAATGGTTAAGTATAGTGACTTCAAATGGGAATTAATTAGTTGAAAGTGGTTAAGTACAATATTTTGAAATGTGAATTAGTTACTTGCAAATGGATAAGTGTAGTGACTTGAAATATGAATTTGTGACTTGAAAATGGTTAAGGGTAGTTACTTAAAATGTGAATTAGTTACTTGAAATATGTACTAGTCAGTTGAAAATGACTAAGTATAGTGACTTGAAATGTGAATGAGGTACTTGAAAATGGTTACATATAATTACTTGAAATGTGAATTAGTTTGTTGATAATGATTAAGTTTAGTCACTTGAAATGTGTACTAGTGGGCTGAAAATGGTTTAGTAACTTGAAATGTGAACTTGTGTAGTTACCAACAAAAGATGAGCACTAAGGAGGGAAGATAGTGCGCAAGAAAAAAAGGATATCCCGATGCACTAAAGCTACCGCTATACGCGGTGTCTGGGGAAAGGGCCCACCACAAGGGAGAATATAGTACGTAAGAACAAGTAGGAAATTGTATAAGTTGAATGAGAGGAATGTTAAAAGAGAACAAAAGAAAATGAAACTATATGCATCTCGTTTATAGCCAAAGAAGAGTCATAATTGGTAGGATATACATGCTCCAATTTCCCATGTGTATTTCGAATTTTAGCAACTTTAAATGCTCTAGTTTAAAGTTGAAAACATTTTCTCAATAAATTACTAAGAAAATATACATCAGACGCACATGCCCCTTTTCTGCAACTTGTACTCTTCTATTAAATTTCAGGTCATCAAATTAATATATTCAACTTGAACAAGCAAAAAATTTTGAGAACATCAACATTTTGGCTTCCTCCCTCCTTTTTGGAAAGATGGTTAGTTACCTATGTAGATAGGGTTTGAGTGTCCTGTATAGTGATGTTTCACTTCCCTTTACTACTAAATGTGTCTCCCCACAAATTACACTCTTCACTAAGTGATGAGTCGTCATTACCTTTATAGCTTAGGCTCAATATTTTGTTGTTAAACTAAATGTGTCAGACCAAATCAAAGTGACTTGAGTATAATTCAATGTACTCCAACACTGTTTGTTGGTCAAGAAGAAATTCGATTACAGAATCCAGCCATGGATAATCAGAGAATTGGTAAAGGGGTTTTGGTGTCTGCAGCTTACTACTCCCAATAGTCTTAGTCCACACACCCCAATGCTACTCTCTAATTCGAACACTATGGGATCAAATCATTTAGAAAGGTAGTATTTGCAGGCCAATAGACTGCTTATTCCAGCTCCAATGATCTCTATAACGTCTTTCATTTTTCTTTGTCTGCTATCCAAATTTTCCATTGTGTTAATAGCGATGAAACTTTTTGTCCTCCTTTTTTCTGTTATAATGTGAGGATAATGGATAACTAGACGGCTTGTATTGCCCTTTATAAATATAAGCCAGTTGAGAAATATAAGATAATTCCATTTCTTGCAAGGCTCAATTAGTTATATTTCCTGTTTTGTTCTGCCTATAAAGTCAAAAGTGCATATCCTTTTCAATAAGGGAAAAGGACATAAACGCCACTTTGAAATAATGACCATCTAATTTTATTTCCCTCTTTTTGGCTTTTTTTACAAGCCTTCTGCCATTTTCTTGTTCCATTTTTTTTTAAAAAAAAATTCTACTTCTTTCTTTATAGATCTCGATAAAATTTGCATTCAACAACAACAACAACAAAAAACCCAGTGTATTCCCACATAATGGGGTCTGGAGAGGGTAAGATGTACGTAGTCCATACCACTACCTCTGGAGAGGTAGCAAGGCTATTTCTGATAGACTCCCAGCTCAAGAAAGAGAATAATAAATAAATTCATAATAAAAGCATGAAACAAGATGATACAACAGAAATAAGACACCCACACATTAATACCCTACACTAACATACCAAACGTACCCCCCACATGCACTAGGCTTCTATCCTAATGCGCATCCTCCACACCTTTCTATCTAGGGTCATGTCCTCGGTAAGCTCTAACTGCTCCATGTCACGTATAATTACCTCTCTCCAATACTTCTTTGGCCTACCCCTACCCCACTTAAATCCATCCAAAGCTAGCCTCTCATACCTACGAACTGGGGCTTCCATGCCCTCCTCATCACATGTCCAAACCATCTCAGTCGAAATTTTCGCATTTTGTCCTCCACCGAAGCCACTCCAACCTTTTCACGGACAGTCTCATTTTTAACCCTATCACCCTTAGTAAGACCACATATCCAACATAATATCTGCATTTCTGCCACCTTCAAGTTTTGAACATGAGAGTTTTTGACTGGCCAACACTTCGCTCCATATAGCATGACCGACCAGACTGCCACTTTGTAGAACTCGCCTTTTAGTTTGCGCAGAACCTTCTTATCATATTAAACTCTCAAGGCGAACCTCTACTTCATCTAATCTGACCCAATACGATAGGAGATATCCTTATCAATCTCACTATTTCCCTAATCATCGACCCGAGATACTTACAACTATCTGTCCTACAACCAACTTGGAACCCCAACCTCACTACCCTATCGTCCTCCAACCTCAAGTCATTAAACTTCCATTTCATATATTCAGTCTTGCTCCTACTCAACCTAAACCATTTAGACTCAAGGTTTTGTCTCCAAACCTTCAATTTGTCATTCACACCTCCCCGCATCTCATTAATCAAAACAACATCATCTACAAAAATCATACACCAAGGTACCTCACCTTGAATACGCTGTGACAACACATCCATCACCACCGTAAACAAAAATGGGCTAAGAGTCGATCCCTGATGCCACCTCGTTAAAACTGTGAAATGCTCTAAATCTCCTCCCGCCGTCCTCACCGGAGTCTTTGCTCCTTCATACATACATTAGTATACTGATGAAAATTTGCAGGTGTATGGCATACTGACGAAAATTTGCAGTCAACTTCAAAAAATAATTTCATGCTAATTAACACATTCAAAGCACATAAAAGATTCCAATTCTACTCAAAGCAAATCTAGGAATATTACTTTCTATGTGTGCACTTGCATGCACCTCAACTTGTCTACCTCTTTATACGTGTCACATCACCCCATTCTTATCTCTATTAACATTCATCTATTTCACTTGCACTTTTCCCTAACCCATATTTATACACTCCATTAATTATTACTCTCATTCATTTTCCTCTGTAACTAAAGTGACTGATCAATAGAAGTCAACATACGATTGTCCACAACAATTAACCTACTACATTCAGGGCATATTTGATAGCAGATACATGTTCTTCTATACATATCATAGACATATACATATTATCTACAACAATGACATAATTCTTTATAAACATCATATACAAAGATATATACAATGATTATACCATTTCTATACACTTCTTATACAACCTTTAGCTGCTATTATTATTATTTAGATACATATTTTATACAACAACTATACAATTCATATACGTATCCTACACAATATTAATTTTTATTTATATATATATATATACGCATAATTTGTATAAATATCACGTAAAAATATATGTATAGAACGATTATACCATTTCAATACACTTCTTATACAACCTTTAGCTGCTATTATTATTCAGATACATAGTTTATACAAAAACTATAGAGTTCATATATGAATCCTACAGAGTTTTTATACACATTCTATACAATTTCTATATATAACAGATAAATATTCTATACAACAATTATATGGTTTTTATATAAAAAAAATTACATAACACCACAACTTATCTATACTAAACTACATAAAATCCCTACCCTTTTTATCAATTACCTAAATCCTTTTTTTCTTAAAAAGGTTGAATACATCCCCAAACCTATAAATTTTCCGATACATAAGTTTAATTATGTATCTCTCTTTGGTCTAGTTAATGTATTAGGTATCTCGACCAACTAGTTTCAGAAATAGATGTATCTCAGTAATCAAAATTATGTATCCGGGCAAAAATGAAGTAATTAAATATTACATTCTTAAGTTCAAAATTAATGTATCTTAGCTATAAAATTATGTATTCAAATGCTAGTTATGTATCCAAATATTACAAAATAAGGGATTATTTGTAATTTATTAAAGAGTAGGGATAAAGAGTAATTAGGAATAAACTTATTGGAATTTATATAAGTCTTACAAAAAAAAGAACATAAAAGGCCCGAATGGATTACAAAAAGGTTGAGTGCCGCTAGCTGGAATTACTTGGGAGCGACTGGCTATATAATGTCCAAACTTTTAAAATGCCAACTTTAGATGGAGATATTGTTTCAAAGTGGCCATGTGGTGTCCTTTACCCTTTTAATAAGTGTTCAAAAAAAGGGGCAGTCCGGTGCACTAAAGCTACCGCTATACGTGGTGTTCGGAGAAGGGCCCCACTACAAGGGTGTATTGTACGCAGCCTTACCTTGCATTTCTGTCAGAGGCTATTTCCAAGGTTTGAACCCGTAACCTCCTAGTCACATGGAAACAACTTTACCAGTTACTCCAAGGCTCCCCTTCCAATAAGTGTTCGTTTTAGAAAATTGAGACACGTAGCCAAGCTTTTAGAAGGAAAAAACAAATAATTTTAATTAAAGAAAAGGGAAATATTTGTCCCTCTATTTTTTTTAAAGTTGATTAGCCTTAACCTCGATTGTAATTTTTGTTCATGTATAGTCTCTCTCTCCTATACTTTTAAGTCTCTGGTTTAGGGTATGTGCATTGCACGTGTGTATCACATTTAACAAGTGTTCGACTTAATTACGTAATTTTTAAAGATAGAAATTGACGTTAAAATAATGTTATTTCTATCTAAATGATAAGAATTTCATATAAAAAGGTCAAGTGTTCTACTTATGTAATTTGAGGTGGAGCGTCAATGCATAGTTAGATAGATTAACTTATCGATATATTTCGTCACTATATTATATTGTTGTTTCTCATCTAAGTATTTTACATTATATTAAAATTAATGTCTTGATGATTAACAATTAAAAATTATGTGCGACACACGTACCCTAAACTATTAACTTTAAACAACTCTCAATGCTTATTTTTCTTTCAACTTCTATTTTTTTTTTTCAACTTTTACATTTTACTTTGATTTTTATTTTTTTCTTCTTTCCTTTGTTTAAATTTTTTTTCTCAACCTTTAGTTTTTTCCCCTTCTCTCCTCTCAACACTTATATTTTTTTCCTCTTTTTTATTTTTCTTTGCTTTTTAATTTTCTTTTTTTAAATTTTCTTTCTCTGTCTTTATTTTTCTTTTTGGTTTTTCTTTTTTTCTATTTTCTCAATATTTTTTTTCTTTTTCTCTTCTCAACTTCTATTTTTTTTATTTTTTATTTATCTAAAAATATTTTTTCTTCATTATTTTCTTTTTCCTCAACCTTTATTATTTTTTTTCTTTTCTTTGGTTCCTTCAAATTGCTTTTTCAGGAGTCTTCAGAGTTTAATTTAGAGAATAGAGATTAGAGATTAGATATTAGATATTAGAGATTGGAGATTTGAGATTTGAGATTTTTCTTTTTCTATAAAAACGTGCTAAAAAGGTAATAGAAAAACTTACCACATATTTAGGAGTTTGAATTCCCATATATTTAGAAGTTCACAAAAATAATTTATATATTTTAGGATTTTGTAAGGGAAGAATAAGAAGAAAAAATAAGAGAAGAAAAATTTCCATATATATAAGAGTTTGAGTTCCCAAATATTTAGGAGTGCATCAAAAAACACAAAAAATATAGATGTACCGTTTGTTTTAAAAAACATTTTTAATATTTAAGTTAATAAAAAATAAGAAAAATATTTTACTATTTAATTTAATAAAAAATTAAGGAAAAAAAAGGATGAAACTACAAGTTTATCTATTGTAAAAACCTTTGATGAAAGGCATAAAATTCAGATCAAGGGTATTCATGGGCTGGAAAATGTAGTTAATTTCTCATAAAAAAAGTACCTAGAATAAACAACACCTTCCAGATTACATACTTCCTATACAAAATTATTCTAGCAATTAACATATTGGTATGAGAATTTTTACTATGAATCCACCATAAACCACCTCTCCAAGCCTTTACATTCGTCATTTACCACCGTGAATTCTTGAGGAGCTTTGTAAAATCTTTTCTGATTTTCTCAAGTTTTTGTTCACGATTTCGATCGAAGTTTATGTTCAAGCTCTAATCTAGGCTTTGTCAGTCCACATTAGCATTGAAATTCAGATCCAGAGACATAGATGTCTATTTCTTTTCCTTATGTTCAGAATTTTATTACTCATATGCTTGATTTTAATTTATTGAGCTCAAATTGAATCTTCACCATTAAATGTGTTTTGCATATTTATTGATGATTTGTTCTTAGTTTGGAGTTGTCGCATCTGTGTTAGCCTTTTCATATTAAAATTTAATGCCTTAGATTGTGTGGGAATATAGTATTGATTCAAGTGTTAACAAATGGAAAGGAAAAAGTATCATTGCTTGTGAAGGGTTCTAAATAAGACGACTTGTTGGGGCTTGTAACAAACTAAGCTTTGGATTGATAATAAAAGGAACTTACAAGCAATCAAACAACAAAAAGGAATATTGAGAAGGGAGATTCCAAACTGATATTACATAATAGCTAATGAAAATAAAACAACATAACTCTTAGCATGTGTCATAGATTATGCTGAGTGGTAATTGGTAAAGTTGCTGCCATGTGACCAGGTGGTCACGAGTTCAAGCCATGAAAACAACCTCTTTTAAAAATGTAAGGTAACGCTGCGTACCATAAACCCTTGTGGTTCAATCCTTCCCTGAACCCTCTAAATAGCTAGAGCTTTAGTGCTCTGAGATGCTATTTGCTCTCTATATATAGGATTTTTCCAGGGTCCCATTGTAATTTAACATATTTCCACACAAGTCTACCATGGTAGATCTATAATATTGCTCCACCTCTCAAAGAGAACCTAGTACTCAGTTTCAAATAAAGTAAAACATTTAGCAATATCCACTTGAGATTGGTAACTTTAAACAAAGGACTTTTAGCAATATTAGTGTCACAACTTTTCACTTTTTCACAAATAACAATTGAGCTACTTGCGCTATGATAGTTCTTCCTCGCATCACCAAACTTCAAATAGAAAATGAAAGAGTGCCACCAAATAGATTCAATGATGCAAAAGGATATCCAAGTTGTTGTTCTTTCAAGTGCAATTACAAATTCAACAGGATACTCCCAACAAGCTAAAGTCTCACAAATACCATTTATGGCACCACTATTAGAGTAATACTCCCACTGAAGTGGAGAAAATTGCTTCTTCAGGTCCTTGACAACAACTTGTTCCATCAAATTTTCAATAGAAAAAGAAAAATGCTGCCCCAATGGTAATTGGTTATAGTTGTTGTCAACACCGATGAATATGATAGCAAATTAGTGAACCGAGCAATATCATTTCATCACTCCCTCGCAAGAAAATTTCAACAAAGCTTGTGTCACCCTTATTTTTTCTAACAAAATAAATATTGTCCATTGTCTTAGATTCAGTAAGTGGAACACCTAAAGGATAACAATAAATAGAAGCTTCATCACATGTCATAAGTTCCATAGCGCCTTTTCATCCTAAGAACTTGGCAACTATTACTTTTGCTTGATTTATAATGTTTCCATCTCCCACATGCTTTAGGAAATAAAGTAAGCACATAGTGTGCTTTTAAAATATTAGTCTCTATCATATGCCTTCTAACTTAACCTTTATCTATGATACTACTTATATTATTTTCAGAGCATACCATCCCCTGGTCCATGCCTCTAGCAAATGTTTTACTATTTCTATTTCCCATAAGAGCTAATGATTTCTTAGATTTGTTAACTCATACATAAAATTTGCAAATTCTTCTGGTGCTAAAAGATTTGATATGTCCTCGTTATACAACTCTAAAAGTGTACTTTTATGTTATATTCAACACTTGAGTATCCATTATGAAAAAGATTACATCTTGTGAAATAACCCCTACATCACGTAAAGCTTCAGCCTAGCAAGATGTTGAATCTACTATCGTGCCAAAATTGTAGCTCATGTATCTAAATATTTGACTATAGAAGAACCATTATAAATTGAGGCCTCCTGAGCAACAACTGACATGTTTGAAGTATTAACAACAAGTATGGTATATTTCATGATAGTCTCTTCACGACTCTTGGGAAATATCATTTTCAACTTAAGGATCTATTAGTTCCCTAGACATTTCATTCCCATTTTCCCCAGAACCAAAATAGATTGCATTTTCTAAATTAGAGTACTTAGAAAGAGCTTGACTAACAATGGTTTCCCCACTGCCAAATACACTGAGAACAACATAAATACTAGTAACGAATGAGGAAAATAGAGCTTTAAGAACACGTTGTCCAGTAACAAGAGTAGCAACAACTAACTTTATTGCAACAGGACGAGATGTATGCACTGGACATGTCTAGAGTAAAGTAATTTGCTTTTTGGTATCGCGTATCTCTAGCTCATTGAATAATAACTGTTAGAGAGTATTGGCCAATTGGTAAATGTAAGTAATGTTTCCTACGATATCAGAGTAATTTTGTTTTCTAGCACTTGCTGTAAATAACTTCAAATTAGAATTAAAGAAAAGACGATAGTAGAATCCTTGGTCGTCTTTGAAGCAGGAAGGTGGGAAAATTTGCAAGGTTGAGCAACTGCTTTTCCAATTGTTTTGCCAACTTCAGCCTTTCCATAGAGAACACAAAGAATGATATTTGTAGAATAATATGAACATCTTCGAATAGCTTGGGGTGAGTCAAAGGACACTCAACAACTTTTGTAATCTCCTGAATCATCACGTCTAACCCACCAAAATCAACATATAACTCTGAAGGAGATTTTTGAACCTTCATAACAGACATTGGACTGACTTCATCTTGTCAAAGCCCAAAAACAGAAAACCTTATTATGCATCCAAATTTCATGAGGTTCCAATTGGTCTTTATCAAAAAAGGAAAATATCTAAACGTGATACTCTAGGCCAACAAAATGAGAAATTTGATACTTGGCTAGCAATTGCCAATTCTTAAAGATATCAAAGTTAACAATGTAACACCTCATATTTTGGACTAGAATGAAAATCCATCATTCATATGCATAGATGTTCCAAAAGCATCGAATCCTATGTAAATTTAGTGTGTTAATAAATTATGTAGTGTGGGAATCTATTTGAGAATTAATTCATATCATAGAGGTCCCCTAACTCAAGGAAAATTGAAAGCTTTCCTATCGTTCAAGTTTTAGTCAGTGTCAAAACTTAGGTTAACTTCAATCAACTATAACTCCTTGTATATATCAAATTAGAGGAACTACTATGTATCAAATGAAATATCTTTGAATTTCTTTCCAATGATACCAATTTTGCCCAAATCTGATCTCGGAGCAAAGAATTATGCCCATTTTACTCTAGCATGTCAGCCTGAAATGATGACATTTTGTGATAAGTTATCACAAGTGTGATGACTTATCACAAATGTCATTAGCCTTAGGCAGAAATCCACCCCCAGTGATGATATTTTGTGATAGGTTATCACAAGTGTGATGAATTATCACAAATGTCATCAGCCTTAGGAAGAAATCCATCAATTCCAGTCCCCAAGTTATGACATTTGTGATGACTTATCACAAGTCTGACGGCTTATCACACATGTCGTCAGCCTTAGATTTTCAACAATTGGGAAGCAGTTTAGTAAGGGTATTTTGGTCTCTTCCTTTACCTCTCACTACTTAAAAACTTCAAGGGATGTAACTTTTTCCTATTTTTATTCAGTTAAACATCTCAAAAATTCTCGCATACACTCTCAACCACAACATTAGGATTTTCTCTCAAGATAATCTCCTCTAGAACAAGAACATTCTCTCCCAAAGGGGTTAAACCTTAGTCAAGAAAAAAATCAAGAGCAAGCCTAAGGATTTCTTCAAGAACCTTCAAGAAACATTAGCTCTCTTTCAAGATTTAATCACTAAGGTATGTGTAGTGTTCATCCATGGATCCTTTTCATCCATGGAGCTCAATAATCATATTTTAAATTATAAATTATGATTTCCTTGTTGTGTCATGACTATATTCATGTTGATGATTATTGTTTGGATTCAAGGTTGTATCTTGATGTGTTTTTCATGAAGAATGTGAGTAGGTTAGTTGAAACCCATGAATTTTTGATGGATTAAGATTGTCAAATTTATAAGTACACCTATGCCCAAAGTTGTGCATGTAAGGTGTTTGATAAAATGCCAAGAATGATAGAACTCATATTTTTATGACTTAATAGGGCTTAAATGACAAGCCTATGTTTTATTCCTTATGTTTCCATATGAATTCCATGTTATTGATATGTGTTGTTGTTATGAGTTATTGTTGTGATATAGAATGTGTATGATATTGAGGTATGCAAGTAGTCCCATGTTATATGTATTTTCTTTCATGTATAAGGTATTGAGAATCATGTGTAGTATGAAATCTCCTACTTATGGTATTATGAATTGTGGATGTTATTCCTATGATCAAGAAGTATCATGTGTGTCAGTTTCCTTCCATCAAGTCCAAGTACCCGAAAAATATAACTGTGTGCCTATTGCTGAGTCAGTCTCAAGATAATCTCAGTCATGCTATAATCAGTAGAACTCAGTCAGTTACCGAATTTTGAATTCTCAGGAAGTTATAGAACTTATAAAATCTCAGTAATCTAAGTATCGTTATCATTTCATCTTTAGTTCAATAGTCAGCTCAGATCTTAGTAGCATTCAAGAAATCAATTTAGAATTTAGTATCATTCAGTCAGATAATAGATTCAGTAGTATTCCATCAGTCAAATAAGAAACTCAATAATAGCTTCAGTTCAGTTGAAGTACAAGTTCTAAGAATCAGTTCAGAGTCTTTCAGTTAGGAGTAGGAGCTAGCACCAAGCGATTGTAGGGATGGTGGCTCCCCGTTGGAAAGAAAGATTCATTAGGGGCAATCCCTGAACTCCTAAACTGCGTAGCTAGCACAAGATATAGGAGTCACCCATCAAAAAAAGGCTTGTCATCCATCAGAGAGGCTTGACTATTATACTGCCTTAGGCTTAACTTCCTACGAGGGTCACCCATCAGATAGGCTTGACAAGAGAGGTCTTTACCCATGGGACGGTATTGACACCCTTCCAAATAGGGTTACAAGTTAGACCCCTCTAGTTCAGACTCAGGGCATGTCAGTTAAGTGAACAGTCCCACAGTTACAGTTTTAGTATCAGTCTTCAGAGTAGAACTCGGAGATCAGAAATGTTAGATACATTTATTAATCTCAGTAAAGAACTCAGATAGTTCTATAGATTTATAGACCAGCCACTAGATAGGCTTGGTCTAACATAAATTTATTCAGTATCAGTACTTACAGAGGTCACCCATCAGATAGGCTTCATCTCAGTCTCAGATTCAGTTGAGTATTCTCAATATTAATTCTGGAGATCACCAGTTAGTTAGGCCTGATCTCAAGCTTAGTCACTCTTAATCATTATTATAAGATTTAGACTATCAAATACAGTCGATTAGTAATAGTTATATCGGTTAGGCCGATCATTACAGTTATATCAGTTAGATCAGTTGTCATAGCTTACGTTATCAGTATTCAATTTCAGGACTGTTAGACACAATCAAATTAGACCAGTTCTTCATAATTCAAGCTGTCATAAATAGTCATTCATGTATTCAGTATCTCAGTATTAGTAAACTCATGTTGTTAGCATTCCAACTCAGTGGTCAGTATCACCACGAGTTAAGTTATAGTTACTTATGTATGTATTTATTCTCACATTCATATCAGTCAGCATTATTTATGCATATAAAACCTTTGCATCTAGCCTATCTCACTTGTATACTCAGTACATTCAGACGTACTGATGCATTCACGCTATGATGTTTTATTTTATGCCATAGGTTCACAGGCATGAGTTCCAGAGCAGCAGTAGCATTGTAGATTTTATCATTAAGAGTTAGAAGTGAGTCCTCATCCTTTGAAGGCATAATTATATCTCTATCTTCTCATTGATTAGTTCATTAGTCAGAGTTAGTTAGGGACAAGTCCCATTATCTACTTATTTAGATTATTCAGATAGTAGACGCTTTCAGACTAGATATAGACTAGATTACAGACTAGATTCAGACTTCTCTATTTTAGTTTTATTTTGGTATTGTGATACCACTTTATTCAGATGGTGTTATTATTCATATTATGTTCAGTATTGAACCTTATGGCCTTTCAGTCTATGTTTTTGAATTTATATTCATGTATTATTTAGTGTATAGGTACAGATATCATTTATAGGTTAGCTTGTGGTCCCTTAGGGTCATGAGCACCTTGTAGCATTTCGGTTCAGAAAATTGGGGCGTTAAAAACAACCAAAACATGAGTGAAATTTTTGCAAAGCACAATGAACCAATACCTACAAATTATGTCATTGAATACACCTCTCTTATTTTCTGGACAACTACTTTTGCAATACTTATGTCTATCAAATGAAATGAAACATGATTTTTTGCAAATTGATTCAGAACCTTGGCTTTAACTCGCTGGGATTTATGTCAAACATTTTAGTAACATAGCTTGAGTTTTCACTATTTGAAATGGTATCAAATGGAAAATAAAGTAATATACATGTGGTCACATTTTTAGTTAGGGTCCCAGCCAAAATATTGTTCCCAGTTTCAAGGAAACCAATAAATAACAATACATGTGCAAACATACCACTACAATGCGTGCAATGCTTGGGATCACTTAGATTATGAGCAAATTCCTTCAGTTTATCTTATACCTCAGTAACACCCCTAATGTTGTTGTAATATACAATGATTCTCTCAAACTGGAAAGCAAAATCACTATTATATTTGTTAGTATAATCAATACCAAATGATGCACAAACAACTTCCAAGGACTTGAAGTAGTAGTGTATGTTGGATATTGTGTTGAACGACTCTTATCCAAGAATTGCAGAATATCCCACAAATAAATCTGCTATGGGATTTTCTAACATCTCATCAGATACCTCAAAATTATCCAAAGAGCATGAGTTTGTATCGATCAAATCAGAATCCTTATTGCCTATACAGAATACAGAAGCACCATTTTTTTGTCTTCCATATTGGCCTCATCTCTTTTTGGATCCTTCAAATCCTTGGAGTCTAATTGCATATCCTTCTACAGTAGTGATCGCACATGACAAATTCATGGATTCTTGTAGTGCGTTCACCAATCCAAAGAGGGTGTTGAATTGAGCATTGAGCACGGTAGAAGAATAGATAGGCATTGAGTAGGATCAATGAAAGTGCCAATGTAAATAACTAAGCTTTGGATTGAAAATTAAAAGAACTAACAATAATAAAATAACAAATAAGGAAAATAAAGGGGATTCCAGACTGCTATTACAAAATAGCTAATGAAAATAATGAATAAAACAACATAACTCTTATCATGAGCCCTAGATTATTTCCCTCTTCTATATATAGGACCTTCAAGGGTTTCATATGTAATTTGACATATTTCCACAGGGGTCCACCACGGCTAGATTTATAACATGACTAAAATGAAATTAACATAAGTTTGGATTTTGATTAAAGGTGTGCATGCAAATTGGGTTTAAAACTAATCTACTATTTTATTCCTTTTCCATTTTAAATTTGTTATTATTATGGGTTTGTTAGTGGTATTGTAGATAATTTTTTACATAAATTTGATTCCTTGTGTGATTTTACTCACTTTTGGATCTCATGTATTCATTTCTTGGGTGGTATGTCTAGGAAGAAAAAATAAATATAAACATGAAGGTTGTTCGTGGACAAGACTTGAGATATTGGGTAAAGCATAGTTTAAGATAGTATAGGTAGTATGGGTGCTTATTTTTGAACTTTGTTTTATATATCTATATTTGTAATAAAATTCTAGATGGAATTTATGCGCATGCTTGTGTAACTATGAAGTTTTTCCAATTGAGTTTTATATACAAGTCGAAAAAGCGATTGTGCTGAACCAAGGGACTCGAGGGATGCCTCACACCTTTCCATCTATCAACATAACTTTTATCCTGAATCTCTTTCATCTCTATTGCTGACCATTCTCTTATACTCAAACTTATTCAAAAAGGGATATCTATTTTTCCAAGATGACTTGGCATTCCAAAACTCAATATCAAGTGTTGACTCAAATTTTTGAATTAATCCCCTTTGAAACACATTTTTTCACTTTCATTCTTGAAAGTCCTTTTGAACTTCAAATATATTATCATTCTTTTTTGGAGATAAGGGGATGGGCCAGTTGTATTACTGAATTGAACAGTAACAATTAATCTTCTTGAATTTTCTTTGATCTCCTACTTTTTAGGCGTTATATTTTTTTTAAATTGTTTGAAATTTTTTAATCAACATTTTTGTATGTTTGAGTCTCACATTTTGATTTGGCTAAATTTAGAGTAGTCAAAATATGGCTCTATAACCTCTCTTTTGTACCTCTGTCAAAGTCTTGGTGCCGCTTTCTGCTTTCCTAATTTTGTTTCAAGCTCTACAATTATTCTTGATTGTCTTTTATTCTTGACGAGGTAAGATAAATCTTGTGTCTTTTTAAACTTTTTTTGTTTCTCTATTTGGGTGTACTTTGTGATATTAGTAGCTCAAAATTTCTCTTCCATGCTTATTATCATTGATATGAAACATTTTTGTCCACAATTCTCTAGAAGCAAATCTCTCGGTCTATATAATTTTGAATATTGTAAAATATAAATTTTGGAATATATTTTGTTTGAATAGATTTTTCATATTTTTTGCTCATTAAATAAAAGAAAAGCTTGCATATTATGCAATTCGTTGATCTGGATCCTATGGTCCTGATCAACAATACATTTAATGGTCATGGTTCACAGAAGTATACTTCCTCAAGGTTGAGAGGTTATATGAAGACCACACAATATTGACTCTGAACCTAATAGTTTCTAAAGGACATACAAACTTGAAAGCAGAACGACTAATCAAAGAAGTTGTATTATGCTTATTGCATAAGTTTGTTCATGTCTATGGTGAGAATTTTGAGTATTGGTTCACACTAGTATTTTGTGTTTGGATTAAAAATTTACTCATATAAAAGAATTTGAATCTCAAGCCTTTCCTAACCTACAAAAGAATTTTGCGGGGTTGGGTTTCTGGGATATTTAGCTGCCTTGCCTAGGGTCCTATATTTAGAACTTTAGATTTGATTATTTTAAGTGCTTTTAGGCCAAAATAACTTTTAAGCACTTTTGTGGTATTTGGTAAAATAGAAAAGTGCTTTCAAGCACTTGTTTTTAAGCCAAAAAGGCAAGAAAAGCCTAAAGCTATAAGCCCATCCAAACAAGCTCTTAATATACTAGCCTGTATGACATAGTATGTCAAACAAGAAAGTCCAATTGACTGGATCACAGACTTTGTTTCTCTTTTCTAATTGTGGAAGCAAGGTATTCAAAGCTATTAGAGAAACATCAAATATTTATCAGTCCACAATGAGATATTTCTTCCATATGAAGAAAAATTACCTTACGAACTTCCTTTTTCCATTATTCAGGCTCATTTCAATGGGTTCTTTTTTTGTCCTTTTGTAGATGATTCTATCAGATTATACTTCATCGTTTCTATTTTATTCCATAGGTTGACAACAACTATGGTGTGAGTTGTTAATAAGTTCTTTATTACATCATTGATTATGTGGCCAACTCCAATTGCAATTTTGTACGCGTTTAACCACAACTTAATTCCCGGTGAGCTTTACATAATTTACTTTTTGATAAATACTTTCCCAGGTTTGTACACCTTTAACCATAACTTAATTCCTGGTGATTTACATAATTTATTTTTTTGAGAAAATCTTTTCATGAATTTTTTTGATATAAATTTTACTTGATAAAAGATATCTTTAAAATCCTGGGCTATCATATGTGCCTAAAGTTGTTGGCAATCCTAAAGTAGGTATTGTTTGGTCTTTGATAGACTTCTAACTAATTCATTATTTAAAAACCTTTGACTATGCTTTCTTTTTATTGTTATGCTTGAGAATCTTGCCCTTTTCTTTTTTGTGCTTTTACATTTGATCACAGTGGTATTAGCTCGTACTCACATCAATTTGTTGAACATAAGAAATAGTGTAACAAATTTGTGCTGATTAATTGCTCAACTATGTGCACGACCTTGTAGTCTCTGTTTCTTGAAATGTGATAGCTCTTTGCCTTTCTGAGTCCCTGTCTCCAAAAGGTACCAAAGCCCTTTCACACTTTTATCTGAATTTCAGGAAACTATTATTATATGTTGGCTTCAAAATATATTCTATTAATTGAATTAATGGGATATTGGTGAGGGGACTGTAGTAATCATAATTTATGTTGATTGCTATGTGATAACTGATGCCGATCTCTGCTCACAAATGGGAGAGGTTGATCATGATAAATAGAGAATTTCTGAAGATAATTTATCTTTTGTCAAATATTCAAATGAGAAAGAAGAAATCTTATTTTGTTGGCGGGGGTTTTAAGGTTTGGTACAACACTCTCATGTTCTCCTAACGTATGTCTTAAATATATGACTGATATGTTTTCTTAAATTTATTGACCAGAACATGGATAGAGTGAAACATAATGAAATATAACAGGTACTTATAATAGATTTGTGACTAGTTCATCTCCTGGCGCAGCCAAGTATAGCTGTGCTGAGCATCTAAGATACATATTTGGGTGATTACCCAATCAATGCTTGTTTATTCCTTCTATATCTATTAATGGTTTTATGTAAAAAAGAATATAAATGAAATGCATAATACAATAGCTAGGAGAAGGGAAGTATAATATCCATGCTATGTAGGCTAGAGAACTTGTCACCATTTGGAGTACTTCTCGATAGCATTAATAAGAAGTTAATGGAAATTTCTTTGCAGTCATTATGAAATGAAGTTCTAAATTGGATAAGTTTTTGAGACACTTTTTGCTAATGTAATAAAGGAATCACAATAAGATACCACAACCTTAGATTATTAAGTTGAAATTATGACTGCTAAATGGCTCAACGTTATCTCTCATTAATTCCCAACCTCTACAGAATCTTTATTCTTCTAACTTCCATAAATATTTACCTTTCTTCATTTATTTCTCATTATCATAATAGTTCCTTTTGTTGAGTATTTTTTGGAGTTACAAATCAATTCCCATTGATAGCACTGGAAGTAAGGAGTGCCATTTATCTTGTAATTAAAGACCTATTGTATGGCCAATAACATAATTGTTTTATCTTAACTATCCACATATTAACTCAAGTCTATATTTTATGAGTTAATTCTGTAAACATTTAAGGTTTCTATATGGTTTAACTTGCCTTCTATATGGTTTTGTGTGTCGCACAAATATCGCTTATTTCAAGTTGTTTTTGTGTTTTTAGAATTCATTAATAAGAGTAAGCAAATCTCAGAACAAAGTTACTGTTGAAAGAACCAAGCCCTAAGATACAATACTTTCAAAACGAAGAGAAAAACCAAAGGCAAAACACAGTATTGTGTTTGTTACAAGGACCCAATGAGGTCGACTAAGGACTCTACATCTTGTACTAGAGCTTTTTTACACAAAAGTGAATAAGAAATATACAATTCATTTTAATCTTATGCTCAGAATTTCCTCTCCTCAAAATATTTGGAGTTCCTTTACAACCATGATGTTCACCATATACATGACGGGATGATACTCCACGTTATCTTCTTATTTAGTCCTACAACTAAGTTCTCCAACATACCAAAAGTTCCATAGTATCTTTAGGAAAAAGGCACTACTCAACTGAGACCTTTAATGCTTAAAAAATAGTTGCCAAAGTCTATTGGTGACCTGGCAATGGAGAAAAAGATGGTTGTTTGTTTCTTTTGCCCTGCCACAAGAAAAAAGCATTTTGAACATAGATACATTGCTCCCTACATTAAACTCTCATGTTTCAGGGCAGTTTGTTTAACCACACACTAACTCCATAACCACTATACCTGAGGTCCACTACTCTCCGCCCTATATTTTTCACATACACTTTCCTCCAAAAAGATTGTTACTTTAGCAAAAATTTCCAAGGCGATTTCATAATTACGGTTCTATTTCTGATTCCAAAATCTCCATCCATCTAAAGCGGATACCTTACGGTACTTGTCCACTTTAGCAGCCGCTTAAGTGGTCATGACTGATATTGTATAGAAACTTTTTTTCTCGCTTTCTCCTATTTTTGAGACTTTGAGCTTTGAGTTGAGAGGATTTTGATTGATTTCTTCCATTTTCAAGCTTGGGTAAGATCCATATTACTATTTCAATTATTTCACTTTAATTCTTGTCGTTTAAAACATGTTAAATTGTAATTTCAAAAGTGAAATTTGAAGATTTTTGCTCGAAAGGCCTATAATGGGTTTTTCTTGAATTTAAACCTCATTTTAAACCCCTTTTCACTTGGGTTTTATTCTATAACTTTCTTTAATAATGGGTAAGATATTTATGAACTAAAATTTTGGTTTTTCCCTTTCTTTTCAAAAATTAATTTTGGGGATTCGCTTTGACCTCCATTTGAAAATAGACAATAGGTATCATTGACTTTCTTTTGACACGTAGATTCTATATTTTTATTTTAGTTGACTCCGAGGCCATTTGAGAGTGAAAAAGCTAGATTTTAGGCATGGATTTTGCTGTCATGAGGTAGGTTATGGATTGACTTTCTTTAGATTGAGTTGGGTAGTTATTATCTATATAAAAGTATGCTATGAGTATGGGTAATAATCATGAAAATAATGTTATTATTGTTTTGCACCCGTGTGGAGGGTTATGTTGTTATAATTGGTGATCTAAGATTATAATTTCTATGTGTGGCCCGCGTGGGGGTCTTATATAATATTGTTGGCCTTGTATATGCATTTGGTTTCTTTCTTCATGATAGGAAATTCCTAATTTATGGTTAATACGATAATAATGATGTTTCACTTACATATTTCACTCTAATGGTACATGGCTTATATTGAATCATGGATGGTTGACATATTGAGTGGACTTTGACCTTCTGTTCATGTATATTGACTATATTTGTTATCTTCATACTTCTTTGGTTGTGAGCATTACATCCTCATATCAAACATACATTCATGAGATATTGGTACTATTGTGGAAACACTATTTTTTAAAAGAACTGAGATATTTTTACAAAACCCTCTGTTGTAGCTCATGAGTCAGAGTGGAGATATATTTATTGAGATTGGAATTGAGTATTGATATAGTATATGGGTTGAGACCCCTCCCATGGCTCCTACTTGGAAACACTAATGCTTGGTAGGTGTATACAGAGGTTATGCGATAACCCTAGTCATATCACATCATTCTCATTCTCATTGTGTTTCATTCATTTATATATCTTTAGTGTTGGGTTTCTATATTTTATCTGATGCATGTATATCTAATTTCCTTTACGTACCTATTTTCTGCTTATGTGCTATACTAGAACTGTTAGTGGAGATGTTGTAGCGATTGTTTGGGACATTTTCTTTTTGCAGATAACATGCTCAAAATGTGTATTTATATGCCTTATTTTTCTATTTTGCTCAGTCGTCCTATGATACCTACTGAGTACAAGTGGACTCTATCCATCCATACTATGCCCTTTCAATGCAATCGAGGTATAAGTATGCCACAAGACAGTTGAGTTTGGATAGTGATTTGATACATTCAAGGTAGTGGTCGCTCTAGATTTTCATAGTTGACTTCCGATCTCATCCTATTAGGTATGTCCTATTTTGTGTTTAGAGACAAACTTGCGTTTCTTTTTGGATTTCTAGTTGTATTTTTATATTTTTGGTTGTATTTAGATTTGTTCTTACACTATGACACCAGGTTTTGGCATGGTTTATAACATTTATTGTTACTGGTTGGACTTCGTTCTATAAGTCTCACCTTTAGAAGTTTGTAGAAACATAGATTTTTTGTTTTTTCTATTTCTTTTATAAAAGTTGTAGCTTTAAGTATTTTGTTGTTTCGATATTCTTCTCAATATTCTAAATTTTATATTATTTTTAATGAATTTTTGTTTGGAAATTCAAAACTCTTAAAAAGAATAGTATCATAGACTATATTTTATTTTTAACAAAACAAATGTTCATGATTTTCTTATACATATTAGTTTGGGTGATTGACTTATTTATCAAAGCTTAGCCGTGATAAGTGTCATCATAACCTGAGTTTTTGGGTCTTGACAGAGATATTCTGAAAGAATACTCCATTAAGCTCATATATATGCAGAGATCGAGGGTAAGAGAAAAAGCAATTGAATTGATAAGAGGCATCCTTTAGATTCATACCGTAAAATACCAATAACTTGTCTATGTTATAGTATACAAATCCAAAATCGATAACAAGATTGTACAAGTCAGAGAATGACCAGTTACTTTATTGTTATGTCTTATTTCATGCATTTATCAAGGGATGGGAGTTCTTAAGACCTATAATGATGGGATATTTCTGAAAGAAACATATAAATGGACAATTCTTATTGCTTCAACACATGATGTAGATGGAAATTGGACTTTAGATATAGACTTTAAGCTTGATGTAAAATAATGCATATGTACTATTGAAATATATGTTTCTTAATATGTATATTTCTTTGTTTCATGACTTGTAGGTGATAACGCTCAATCTACAGCTCTCGTAGGAGTGTAAAGCAGTCGTTAGCAAATATAGAACCCAACTGGGTTGGGTATCGATCCCTCAGGGAATAGCTTGGTCAACAAGTAAGCAACGATTACTAGACTTTTAGTGCAAGTCTCGTAAAAAGGGGGGAATTGTAATGTGTAACCAAAATATTAAAGTAAAAACTGAAATAGTAAAGTAAAAAGAAAGAATGTTTAGTAGGTTGTAAAACAATAAGAATTGAAGAGTTGGGGTTATGTCCACCTTCTGAGTTTACGTCTCTATTAGCTATGAGTTATGCGGAATTCAGACATGCATGTGCTTATAGAGAATTTTATTCGATGGTAAATCCAGGCGTCTTTCGACCTATTCGAGGATTATTTCACTTTAACTCTTTCGAGCTTAAAGCGTGTCTAACGGTACGAATTCTCCAAGAGGTTAATCTAGTTACGGCACTAACTTTTTAATAAGGGATGGGACCCTACTACCTTGACACTATCTCTTTTCCAGACAGATAACCTTTCTTTCGAACAAGTTAAATGTTATACTGGCGTATTCTTGCATTTAAAACCATAAAGAATTTAGATTAAGATGAAGAGAATAATGATATAAGCAGCATACGTGTCACGAACTCACAACAATAGATAGTATCTCATTCGGTTTCCATAACCCCAACAGAGAAGTTTAGTTACCCATGAATGCAAAGGATCTCACGGTTGACATTGTTATTATACCACAATACTGATTAATTTCGTGTAGCACAGGTGGTAGGCGTTTAGGCGTGAATTCCTAGGCAAAGTAACGATTCTCTTGTTGCGGAATTTAAGAATAGATGAATAGAAGAAGAAAGATAAAATTAATGGAAAGATTATAATTGTTGGAAGAGTAGAAAAGATTAATAGTTGAAGAATGAATATGGATCCCTCCAAATCTCTAGCATGATAGGGTATTTATAATACACATATCCTAATCCTACTAAGCTAATGAAATACTTAACCAAATCCTACTAAGCTAATGAAATACTTAACCCAATTGTACTAGGTTAATGTAACATTATCCAAATCCAAATAGACTAATGAAATACTTAACCCAATTGTACTAGGTTAATGTATTATTATCCTAATCCAAATAAGTTACTGCAAGTCCCCAAAGTCTTCAGAAATGCTATTTTAGCTCGGGACAAATTTTCCATGCATCACTTTTGGTCCTTAGGCGTCCAAGCTTCCTTTTCTCCTTCCGTGAAGCTTTCTTTGGCGTCAAGTAATCCATAAAATGCTGAATTATGCATCATTTACACCTGAAACTTTGCTAATCATGTTCGTTAGCTCACTTACAGGATAAAGGACTAAAAGTGCATGAAATATATAATTTGTTCTCGAAATATGGCACAAATATGGGAAGGATATATTGATATAGGCGCGTAATATCGCCTATCATCAACACCCCACACTTGAAGCTTTGTTATTCCTCGAAAAAAATATCATGTCCTTCTAAACATCAACTTAGTGTTTTACAACAATAACACAAAATATTCGTCAAGACAGGCACAACAATTATCAACAAAGAGTAGTTTTCTGCTCATTAGTAGAAACAATTCAACCTCCAACATAGACTCGTGATGGTGGTCAACTCATACTCAAAAGTTAAGGAACAAAGAATCATACACAACTATCCAAAACTCATCAACCATGTGTGTCTCACAATATATTACCCATAATCACTCACAAGTATACTATCTTTTTCAAACATGGGTATAAAAATATCCTTGCTCTCGCTCTCACAAAGAATTCATATGCAGCAACTGATGACCATAGGCTTGCCCTTAGTGTAATGCTCCACTAAATATCAGAATGCTAGGCTTAGGATCAAGTAGGTCTTTTGATGCTTGTAATGTAGGCTAAGGGACGGGTAGGACTATTTTGGCCAGAAATAGTGACTAAGTTCCTAAGCACTTTAATACATCACATTGTATCATCAACATTTTTCTTTCAACCTTTCTTCTTTCTTTTTTTCTACCTCCCTTGTTCTCCTCTTTTGTTTTTCAATTTTAAGCATAACTCACTTTTCAACTTTCTTTTCCTTTTTCTCTTTTCATAACATACCTCTTATGATAGCACTTTCTTTTTCATAACGCATTGAAGCACCACTGTAATTTCAAGCGTCATACTCACCCAATTTCCTCTTATTTCGTCACATGACTTTATACGTTAAAGCACTTAGGAATCGGATCAAATTATGGTCTTGAAAAAAATGGATTAGGCTTACATATGAGGTTTGTCAAAGAAAATAGGCTAAAGGCTCAAAAGGGTTTAACTAGGATGATGTCCATGGGTAGGTAAAATGAAGGTAAACATGTATAGGTTGCCAAAGAAGTGCCTAAATCATCTACTAAATTTACACTCCTTATTTTCGCTTTGCATACATACCTGGCAAGTTCTAGCATCAGCTACAAACATAGAATATACTATTAATCTCACACACACAAGGCACATGGTTGCCGTTATTGGAAGTGGTATAGGCTCTCGACCCAACAAGGGAAGGAATTGAACCACACAATATCACATAATGAGTCACAATTAGAGCCTAAACGTCTCAATAGTCATGATTTTAGCACCTACTCTTGTTATGATCTCATGTTGCCTATTAGAATAATTTCGTGCGAAGCTGAGTAAAAAAATTACTACTAAAAAAACTTAACTTAAACTAAAAAAAAATGAAACACACAAAAAAAAACAAATAAAACAAAGTGAACAAACATAGATGTGGTAGAGAAGTAGAGCATGCAATACCGCCACCCCACACTTAAACGGGACACTGCCCTCAGTGGAAAGTGAATACGAAGAACCTGGTCAGTCGGACTCTTCCTCAAGGTCGGGGGTCATTCCCCCTTCATCGGAATCATCATAAGAGTCGTCGTCAGAGTTCTCCTCTACGTCGGAATCTGGCAAGCGTCGATCATCATCGGTCGGCACATCATCGTTTAGAGGTTCCTCAAAGTATGTGCCTACTCCACACATCTCCCGTGCATGCATATTCATTGGATAGTCATGGTCCAGCTGTTGGAGCTCTGCAGCAGTTGGAAAACGTCCACCACTCATCATTGTGAACCGAGTCATGCCATAAAGATGACGGAAGAAACTCTCATCTCGAGCATGTCTCTCCGTAGTAGTAAGGTTGACACCATGTGTTGTTTCAGCATCTTTGACCTTTGTGAGGTCAACCTTCTTCGGGTTATGTGGGAGTTTGTGATCAGCTGGTTCCTCTTCGATATCCACCTTCCGCAAGATTGCTGTCAATAGATTACCAAAAGTGAAGTGGGACCTCTTATGTAGTCTGGCCTTCCGCATTGTAGAGCGAATGATTACCCCAATGTTTATAGGGACATTCGTCATCAATGCATAGACCAAACACACTCTATCTCTTGTTATTTTGGTGTATTGAGTCCCAGGAATAAGGCATGAGTTGACGATGCACAACCAGATTCTTGCTTCCCTATTCAAAGAAGTATAGGGGAAGGTGTTATGTCGTCCGGTGTCTTGGTGTCTGCTCACACTTGCCATGGATCTACTTCCACAAAGTGTATGTCGAATTGCTCTATAAGGAGGTATGCTGTGCATTGAATGGTGCTGGATCGATCGAAGGTAAGCCAAGAAAGGAGTTGATCAAATCCGCGTTGAGCTATCAAACTTGGTCCCGAATCTTGACTTCGCTACCCGTGGTTTTCGGCGACCAGTTGGCATAAAATTCTCTTGTCAAATCAAGATTACATTCTCCCATGTCGCGGAAGATGAAATCCAGATTCAATGCCATGATTTTTGCCAACATACGCGGTTCCTTCTTCGCTAGGCTGTCCTTGTTGATCAAGTCGACATGAACATATTTGCTTTCCTTGTTGTTACTATACCATTCTTTGCCTTCCTCCTCAAGAACCCATTTTATTCCAAACATTCGGCGGGGTAATTGCATTGAGGATGATTCTCCTTGGTCCTTGCGACCTCTCTTCTTGCCCTTTTGGGATGTGGTAGCCTTATCTTGTCTCGCTTTAGGTGCCATTGTTCCTGAGATTTAAACGATATTTCATGTTAGCATCAACTCAATGGAAATAATCTATAAACAAGCCATCGGGGTACCACCCCACACTTAGGTTCGTTGATACAAATCAGTGAAGTGAAAGTGGTCGATTACTTAGACTTCGTCGACATACGTTTAAGGAGCTATATTTCGACAAGAAAATCAGTGATGTATCAGTTCTTTCAACCTTTGCAATACGTTGATGTTAGGTAAAACAAGACTACTACATAGGGGTTTCATCATAGTATAGTTTCTATCAACAATTACAACCTCCTATGTCGGTAGGCAACTATAAGTCGTATCCCGATGAACGGGATAGCCTAACATGTAGGTATACAAGTGACAAGACTATGCAATGTTCATAACCATAGCAATTCCGCAAAGAGTATGACAATGCAATTAAAACCAAATTCAAGTCGGAAATAAGTTAAGATTATCCAAACGTACATGTTCACTCATATGGTTTTGCATCAACAATTCAAACACTTTATCATCACCAATATTTCTTCAAGATGTAGCAATTCATGATAGTCATAGAAACGTAGTACTTATGAGAAATAGATGAAGAATAAAAGAGTACTTACGTGATTGAAGCCTTTGGAGATGTTCTTGTGAATTTAAAGAGCAAAAAGAAAAATTTTGAGATGATTTGGAGTGGATGTGCGGAGCCTTTAGGTCAAGTTTCAATGTATTTATGTTTCAATACTAAGTCCCCTTTATATAGGAAAATAATGGGTCGGGTTTTGACCCATTTAAAATCAGTTTTGGAGACAAAAAGGGACCATAGGCGGCGCCTTTAGCTTTGCCTATGCATGGTATAGGCGGCGCCTAATGCAAAGCATAAGCTAGCATAGGTGGCGCCTAGTGCATGGCATATGAGATACTGAGACCAAATGCTTTAGCATAGGCGGCGCCTATGCTATAGCATACCTGAGCATGGGCGGCGCCTATGTCTTTGCACACTAGATTCCGAGACCTTAGGCTATAGTATAGGTTTTGCATTGTTCATGGCCTAGTTTCACCTAGGCCTAGCCTTGCTCGATCCCTATTTTGTCATGAGCAATTCTCAATCCATAGCCTTATGCATCTTTATTCCTAACTTACCACCTTTACCATGCAATACGTCCAAATCGTCATTTGAAACCAATCTCCTCGTTGAATACCTCTTGCACCTATATTTGCTCAAAACCAATGAAAACAATTAGTACGATGGGTTGCCTCCCACCAAGCGCCTTGGTTTTTGTCATGGAACGACTCTTATTTTTGGATTTTCTTTTATCAAAAGTAAAACAATTACTTCGAACGAAAGAAAGACAAAAATGATAAACGACAAATGATAAATGGTGGGTTGCCTCCCATCTAGCGCCTTATTTATTGTCGTGGCTCGACATAGTTACCTCGAGTACTTAGACTTCGTCGAGATAAGTGATGGCCAGATAATTCATCGAGTCAAGAGGACCGATATAAGGTTTAACACGTTAGCCATTCACCTTGAAGACAACACCATTATTGTCTTCCAATTCAACTACTCAGACGAGTAGACTTGGAGAACTTTGTATGGACCAGACCACTTAGACTTTAACTTACCTGGGAAGATCTTCAATCTTGAGTTGAAGAGAAGTACCATATCATCCTTTTGGAAGTTTCGTCGAACAATCCGCCGATCATGATACTTTTTCATCCGCTCCTTGTATAGGTCTGACCTTTCATATGCATGGAGACGGAACTCATCTAATTCGTTCAGCTGCTCTAACCTCAGATTCATTGTATCATCCCAATTCAAGTTCAATTGCTTCAATGCCCACAATGCCTTATGCTCGAGCTCGATGGGTAAGTGACAAGCCTTCCCATAAACTAGTTGATAAGGAGACATGCCAATGGGTGTTTTGAATGCAGTTCTATACGCCCATAGTGCATCATCTAGCTTCCGAGACCAATCCTTCCTATTAGCATTGACCGTCTTCGCAAGGATTTTATTGATCTCCCAATTGGAAAACTCTACTTGTCCACTAGTTTGTGGGTGATAAGGCGTGGCTACCTTATGTTGCTTGACACCATACTTGGCCAACACGGATTTGAATAGCTTATTGTAAAAGTGAGAACATCCATCACTTATGATAGTACGTGGTACTCCAAAGCGAGAGAAGATATTCCTCTTTAAGAACGCTACAACACGCTTTCCTTCATTGTCAGCCAATGCTACAGCTTTAACCCATTTCGAGACATAATCTACAGCAACTAAGATGTACTTTATTCCAAATAAATTCACGAATGGACCCATGAAATCAATACCCCATACATCAAAGAGTTCTACCTCAAGAATTTTCGACATGGGCATCTCATGCTGTTTCGTAATAGCACCTTGACGCTAGCATTGGTCGTACCTTCTAACATAGTCATAGGCATCTCTAAATATCAAAGGCCAATAGTAACTACTTTGCAATACTTTTCTTGTCGTCCGATTGCCTGCATGATGTCCTTCAACTTGGGAAGTGTGGCATGCTTCCAAAATATTAGGCACCTCTACATGGGATATACATCGTCGAATAATACCATCCGTACATCATCGAAACAAATATGGCTCATCCCAATAGTAGTGTTGTACGTCATGCATAAACTTCCTCCTTTGGTGGTAAGATAAATTTGCAGGTATCACATTACTCACCACGAAATTTGCAAAGTCGGCATACCATGGTAATTTTTCCATTGTTGTCGCTAATATCTCCTCGTCAAGGAATGCATCATCAATCTGAATTTCAGATTGCGCCACATGCTCATTCTCGAGTCTAGATAG
This sequence comes from Capsicum baccatum var. pendulum, assembly GCA_030864225.1. NCBI lineage: Eukaryota > Viridiplantae > Streptophyta > Magnoliopsida > Solanales > Solanaceae > Capsicum > Capsicum baccatum. The sequence goes on along the minus strand of CM061560.1, from coordinate 88,921,068 downwards.
GTGGTCGGCCACTTGGTTGTCCAACCTATTCTATATTTAAACTCGAAATCGAACTCTTGCAGCAGTAATACCCATCGAATTAATCTTGGTTTTGCATCCTTCTTTGTCATTAGATACCTAAGAGATGCATGGTCTGTATGAACGATCACCTTAGTACCCAATAGATAGGCACGAAACTTCTCAAACGCATACACAACCGATAGAAGCTCTTGTTCTGTCACAGAGTAGTTCCTTTGGGCTTCATTTAGGACCTTACTTGCATAGTAGATAGGATGAAATAATTTCTCCTTTCTCTAACCAAGAACAACTCCAACGGCTACACCACTAGCATCACACATGACTTCGAACGGGAGAGACCAATCTGGTGCTACCATGATAGGGGCTTCAATGAGTTTTCCTTTGAGGCATTCGAATGCCTTTAAGCAATCTTCATTAAAGTCAAACTTCGCATCTTTCTCCAAGAGTTTGCACAATGGACTAGCAATTTTGGAGAAGTCTTTGATGAACCGATGATAGAAACCTGTGTGGCCGAGAAAACTACGAACTCCCTTCACCAAAATTGGAGGCGGTAGCTTCTCAATAACCTCTATTTTTTCTCGATAAACCTCAATCCCTCTTTCAGAGATCTTGTGCCCAAGAACGATACCTTCTTTTACCATGAAGTGGCACTTCTCCTAATTCAGCACTAGGTTGAATTCTACACATCTTTGTAATGCCATGCTCAGGTTTGCCAAGCACACTTCAAAAGTCTCACCAACAACTGAAAAATCATCCATAAATACCTCCAAAGTGTCTTCAACCATATCAGAAAAAATAGACATCATACAGCATTGAAAGGTGGCTGGTGTGTTACATAACCTGAATAGCATACGTTTGAAGGCAAACGTACCGTATGGGCATGTAAACGTTGTCTTATCTTGGTCTTCGGGTGCAATACAAATATGATTATAGCCTAAATAACCGTCTAAGAAGCAAAACCATCCTTTCCCCGCTAATCGATCTAGCATTTGGTCCATGAATGGCATTGGGAAGTGATCTTTGAGTGTCCAAGAATTCAGCTTTCGGTAGTCCATGCATACTCTCCATCCAGTGACGGGTCTGAGTGGAATAAGCTCATTCTTTTTATTCGCGACCACCGTCATGCCTCCTTTCTTGGGAACACATTGTACTGGGCTTACCCATGTACTATCAGAGATTGGATATACAACACCTGCGTCTAACCACTTAATAATTTCTTTCTTTACCACTTCTTGCATAGGTGGATTTAGAAGCCTTTGATGCTCAATGGTGGGTGTGCACTTCTCTTCAAGCTAAATCTTGTGTGTACAAATCCCAGGTGGAATACCAATAACATCCGCAATGGTCCATCCAATGGCTCTAATGTACTTCCGTAGAATAGCAATAAGAGTTGAAACTTGTTGCTCACCCAAATCTGCTGCCACAATGACTGGAAGTGTGTTTCCGCTTCTTAAGAATGCATACTTTAAATGAATTGGCAGCTCCTTCAATTCTAACGTGGGTGGCTCTTCAATAGATGGCTTAGCTGGTGGTGTGGGTTGATTCTTGAGATCAAGGTCAAGATTCTTGGGAGCATAGCGATATGTCCCTAATCCTGATAGAGCACAAATAGCTTCTTCACAATTTTTAGCATCTTTTCTCTCACCATTCATAAGCAAAGTCTCTAATGGGTCATCAATAAGCTGCTCTTCTTCAAGTAATTCTTTCTTATCATCAAAGAAAACATCAGCCACCAAAAATACACTCAGATCTTTGGGTTGCTTCATTGATTTGCAAACATCAAAGCGAACTACTTTATCATTTATTCGGAATGAAATCTCATTGGCTCTCAAATCAAAGAGCACACTTCCTGTAGCAAGGAAAGGGCGCCCTAAGATTATGGGAACTTCTGAGTCTGCCTCACAATCCAAAATAACAAAGTCTGCCGGAATGATGAATGAAGAAACCTTTACCAATACATCACATAGAATACCAATAGGTCGTTTTACCGACCTATCCGCCATGACGAGCCTCATGTTTGTTGGAGTAGGATCACCCAACCCCAACTTCTTATAGATAGATAATGGCATCAAATTGATGCTGGCTCCTAAATCACATAATGCTTTGGCAAAATTCAAAGACCCAACGGTGCAAGGAATAGTGAAAGCTCCGGGGTCGGCCTTCTTCTGAACTATTGATCGGGTAGCAATTGCGCTGTAGTGATGGACATCATATTTCAACTCATAACTTGCTGCCCGCTTCTTTGTCAAAAGGTCCTTCATAAATTTCGCATACCCAGGTATTTGTTCAAGTGCCTCCACCAAAGGAACATTAATGGTCAGCTGCTTTAACATAGTTATGAATTTGCTGAACTTTGTATCATCCGCCACCTTCTTCAATCTTTGAGGGAAAGGTGGTGGTGGGTATGGAATTGTTCTCTCCATGGCTTTCTTCTCCTCTTGCTTCCGTTTTTTAACTTTTTCAGGTTGCAAATCGTGAGGGGTGACGTTATGGACGTCAGGATCAGTTGTTGCGGCATCTTCCCCTTTCGCCTTATCATCAATGTCCACTACTTCATCAACCACTTGCTTGCCTTTTGCTGAAGTTTCCAGCACCTTACCACTTCGGGTAGTAATGGCCATGCATGACCCATCATTCCTTGGGTTTTGCATAGTATCGCTAGGTAAGGTGCCCGCCTTTCTTTGATTGAGTGCTGCTGAAAGTTGTCTCAATTGCTGCTCTATTTGCTTGATTAAAGTGGAATGAGAATCAACTATTTGTTTCATAGAGGACAAATCATTAACTACCTCCGTTACTGCAGCGCTTGTTGCTTCCCCTCCTTTCAATATTTTGGCCAGCATGTCATCCATACTTCCAGAACTAGATATGGTGGCGTCACGTCTTTCAGGGGGAACGTACAAACCACTCTTTTCATTCTTGTTCTTCCAACTACCTTGGCCTTTGTTTCCAGATTTATCATAGTAGTTTCGACCTTGGTTTCCTTGGGTATTCCCTCGGAAACCCCCCTGATTGTTCAAGTAGTTGGCCTCTTCTTCCGAATCAGATTCGTCTCTTCCTTTAGATGCAATAGCTTTCACTTTTTTGGTCTTCCCTGATAATAAATGCTTTGTAAGAAGATCCACTTGTGTTTTCATGTGCGCCATATCTTGATCAGGTTTTTCTTCTCTTCTTCTTTGGTCTGCAGTCATGCCAATAGATAAAGTGGGGCTTGTTACCTCAGAATCCCTGGTATGCCATGCTCTACTTTGATTCGTCATACGATCTATCATATTGCTTGCTTGACCAAAGGTGAGGTCCATAAAAGATCCTCCATCCGTATTATCCACCACTGGTTTAGTTATTGAATTCAAGGCTCTGTATAATATCTCCATTAGGTGAACATTAGTCATATGATGGTTTGGGCATCTCGCTAGCTTTGTCTTGAACCTCTCCCATATTTCATGAAGAGCTTCAGTTGGAAGCTGACGAAAGTTGCTGATTTCATCTCTCAATTGTGCTCTTTTGGATGGCGGAAAGAATCTTTCTAGGAAAGCGTGTCTCAATTGCCTCCAATTTCTAATAGAATCAGGAGTCAGCCCATTCAACCATAGAGTTGCCTCCCCAGATAGAGACAATGGAAATAGACGTAATCGAATTGCATTCTAACCAACACCAGGATTGTCAAACGACTTGCATGTAGAGATAAAGTTGATGAGATGCATATTCGGATCATCGCCTGCTAGTCCACCAAATAATCCTTTGAGTTGCAATAACCGAATCATGGTGCTTGTGATGTTGAACTTGGCTCCGGGCGCTAATGGTGGAGGAATAATGGCTCCTGTGGCTCCGGCTCCATCAAGATCATCATCATCGTCATCAAAAGCTGGTTGCATAGCTCGGCATTCAGGTCTAAACCTAGCTTGACGATCTCTTTTGTTGGAAGGTGTTGCGATCTCAGCAGCATGCCTAGGGTTTAGTAACTCGTCATCACCTAGGTCCTCGTTGTTAGGATTTATTGCTCGCCCAGGGTTATCAATATTTTGTTGATGCACTTGAGCGGCGGCAAGAGCATCTAATCTCGCCTGTTCCTGTTGAGCAGCCATTCTTTCGATTTCATGTTGTGCCTCCATTCTGCGAATACGTTGTGGTTCAGGATTGATAGGTAATAACGGCTGACCAGAACTTCTAATATGGGGCATGCACTGAATAAAAACCTGCAGTAAACAAAAACAAAAACTAAAAGTAAAAGTACAAGAATCTTTGACCAAAGGGTCTAGTAATTATCACAAACTTAATTGACACTCGTATTCCCCGGCAACGGCGCCAATTTTTGGTAACGCTCAATCTACAGCTCTCGTAGGAGTGTAAAGCGGTCGTTAGCAAATATAGAACCCAAATGGGTTGGGTATCGATCCCTCAGGGAATAGCTTGGTCAACAAGTAAGCAACGATTACTAGACTTTTAGTGCAAGTCTCATAAAAAGGGGGGGAATTATAATGTGTAACCAAAATATTAAAGTAAAAACTGAAATAGTAAAGTAAAAAGAAAGAATGTTTAGTAGGTTGTAAAACAATGAGAATTGAAGAGTTGGGGTTATGTCCACCTTCTGAGTTTACGTCTCTATTAGCTATGAGTTATGCGGAATTCAGACATGCATGTTCTTATAGAGAATTGTATTCAATGGTAAATCCAGGCGTCTTTCGACCTATTCGAGGATTATTTCACTTTAAATCTTTCGAGCTTAAAGCGTGTCTAACGGTACGAATTCTCCAAGAGGTTAATCCAGTTACGACACTAACTTTTTAATAGGGGATGGGACCCTACTACCTTGACACTATCTATTTTCCAGACAGATAACCTTTCTTTTGAACAAGTTAAATGTTATACTGGCATATTCTTGCATTTAAAACCACAAAGAATTTAGATTAAGATGAAGAGAATAATGATATAAGCAGCATACGTGTCACGAACTCACAGCAATAGATAGTATCTCATTCGGTTTCCATAACCCCAACAGAGAAGTTTAGTTACCCATGAATGTGAAGTATCTCACGGTTGACATTGTTATTATACCACAATACTGATTAATTTCGTGTAGCACAGGTGGTAGGCGTTTAGGCGTGAATTCCTAGGCAAAGTAATGATTCTCTTGTTGCGGAATTTAAGAATAGATGAATAAAAGAAGAAATATAGAATTAATGGAAAGATTAGAATTGTTAGAAGAGTAGAAAAGATTAATAGTTGAAGAATGAATATGGATCCCTCCAAATCTCTAGCATGATAGGGTATTTATAATACCCATATCCTAATCCTACTAAGCTAATGAAATACTTAACCAAATCCTACTAAGCTAATGAAATACTTAACCCAATTGTACTAGGTTAATGTAATATTATCCAAATCCAAATAGACTAATGAAATACTTAACCCAATTGTACTAGGTTAATGTATTATTATCCTAATCCAAATAAGTTACTGCAAGTCCCCAAAGTCTTCAGAAATGCTGTTTTAGCCCGGAACAGATTTTCCATGCATCACTTTTGGTCCTTAGGCATCCAAGCTTCCTTTTCTCCTTCAATGAAGCTTTCTTTGGCGTCAAGTAATCCATAAAATACTGAATTCTGCATCATTTACACCTGAAACTTTGCTAATCATGTTTGTTAGCTCACTTACAGGAAAAAGGACTAAAAGTGCATGAAATATATAATTTGTTCTCGAAATATGGCACAAATATGGGCAGAATATATTGATATAGGCGTAGGTCTTATTTTGCCTCTTGCCTAGGCACTAGTTGACTTGAAAAATGATGTTTCTTGGTCGTTGCTCTTTTAAAAAATGAAGGACACCTATTGGGTTCGAGAAGAGATGTGCATAAGATTAGATATACATGAGAGTATAATGAAGGTGGTTGCTATTGTTTATCCAGAAACTCCATATTGTATATGCATTTACCACTTGAGAAAACAACGTCAAAATAAATTTCAGAAAAAATCAAGCCAAGATCAAAAATGATTTTTTCCAAGGCCAAAGCTTATACAACTGAATAATTTGATTATCTGATGATAGAGGTGAACAAAGTTGACTCTAGAGTGTCAACATACTTTATAGAGATTGGCTATGACAGGTGGTCTAGATGTACATAAAAGTCAAAAGAAATTTTCTTATGACTTCAAACATAGTCGAGTCTGTTAAGGTTGCAAATAAGGTTGGATGCCAGTACTACATTTGTTAGAATTTATGATAATAATATTCAAAAGTGAAAATGCTCAAATTAGAGCATTGTAACAAGCATATTTACATACCTTTCTTCCAGATACCATGAAATCCTATTAGAGAATATGAAAGCAACAACACAGATGAGTGTAAAACGCAGTTTCTTAACTCATTTTATATGCTGAATATGTAACTAGTGTAATCACTGTTATTATCCATGTTAACTACTATATATTTTCACTATGTTTTTAAGAATTAGTGATACCTTTAAATGAGTACTTGCTCACTATGGTTGAAAAACTTAGACATTATATTATGGTTCTAAAAATAGAAACATATAATTGCAAGAGATTTCAACAAAATCAATTTCCGTGCAAGCATGCTTTTGCAGTTTTGAAGAAAAAGTATATGACTAGATATATGCATTGCTCCTTGTACTACACAAAAGACCATATGCTTAAAATGTATGAAGATCATATCAAACCTCTTTCAGATGAGAGCATAAGGGAAATTATTCATGAGGTCTTAGAAGAGATTATGTGACCACGAATAGGAAAAAGAAATGTAGAAAGTCCAAAAAAGGAAAGGGTGAAATCGTGTGGAGAAGGCAAGAAAAAAAGGACAAGGACTTCATGTGGGTCATACGAGGAAAAAGGTCATAATAGGAGATCATGAAAGAACACCCCAACTTTAAGTTGAAAACTCAATATTAGTTTGTTAATTGTTGATAAGCAATGATACTTGTTCATATATTGTTGGATTTGTTTTGAAAAACAATTGATACTTCATGTATTTCTGCTTTTGGGGTTGTAAAGTTATTGATACTTCATGTGTATTTTTTATTTGAATCATGAATAAACTTTTTACTTTAGTCTAATTGTATTACAATTGATGGTTGTAAATTACTATTGTTGTGATGATATATAAAGTGATGTATGACTTTTATATAAAGTGAATGTTGTTGTAATGAATACAGACTGTATATCTGGTGAATATGAAATATATACTTCATGTATCATGAATGTATATCCTTGTTTATCTAGGTATACACAAATTAATAGTAATTTCATAGAATGTAAAAAGCACATGACTGTCAGTTAATATGTAATAACATAAAATAAACCCAAAACAACATGAATAACAATCACAATAGTTTGATTCAAATTAAGATTCAAAAATTTGTTCAACATAGATATACTAAATTGTGAACATACTACAAGTAACTACAAAATGTTGACTGTATAACAAAATAACTACAACCATGAGTTTAAAGTTGACAAAAATCCAAAATAGAAGTCCACAATTAAAACTACACAACTATTTTTTCTTTTGCTTTATGGCCCCCCCATCATCATTTTGTGCTCCTTTACCCTTTGAATGTTTTTTTGCTTCTCAACCCTTTGGATGATTTTTTTTGCCCCTTTAACTATTGGATCATTTTGTGACACTTTACCTTTTAATCAAATTTTGCTCTTTGAGTTTTTTATCATAAAAATTGCCAGTTTGCCCTGACTGTCTGATTGCACCACCTTTAGTTTTTTTTTTTGTTTTGAATAGTCCATAACAGAGCAACATATCTTGAACAAACCACCTAAATATTTGATTATTTGGAATAGGTTTATCCATCATCAGATACTCAGAAAAGACTACTGCATATACACCACAATCCGTACAAGTATCAAACAGTAAAATGCATCAAAGCAAAAAAAATATATAACATAACTACAAAAGTGTGTAAATTGAAAGATTGATTATGCAGTGCACTATTTCGACAACCCATCAGCAACTTGATCATTAAATGTATAAATAGATTTTGTGTAAAATATGCATTACTAATCCAGTCAATGCCATTTTTTTCTTATAAAATTTTGTATTCTCTAGCTAAGTGGTATCATTTGGCATAGGATTTCAAAGTATCTAGAGTAAATTTATTATTGATGGATCTATGCTTAGAATCATACACATAAATGCATCTGTGTTTCAATAATACCACAACCAATATTTAGTTCTAGTGAGTTGCTACATGTCTTGGCATTAACACGTAATCGATAGTATGCCAAGTGGAGCCAAAATGTACTTAGCTAATACATGATTATCCTTAAGCACTCTAAATCTTTATTATGTTCAAGAAACTTCTTATGCAGATCTATCAGCGCATTGTGGAAAGGAAAGTTAGTCATAGTGAACTTCACAATGACATTAGGATCCTAATTTATCTTCTTCCTCATGTAGTAAATGATCACATGAAGATGCTAAAAAATAACAAAATACAAGGCACATAATCATATACTTATATACTGCATATATAATAAAAGTACAGTACTAAATACTTTACTTTACACTACCTATACAGTCATATATAATGGAATACGTAAATAGATAACCTAAAAATAGAGGTTATACAGGAAGATGCATTCCCTATACCATAGTTATACATGAACATATATTTATAACACAGTTACTATACATCAAGATGCACTCAAAAAGAGATTATATATACATTGATATACAGTGAATGATGCACCATTGTAACTAAAGTGACAATCACCCAGCAACAAAAACATAAAAGATAGAAAAATAAAACATTTGAGAAAAAGATTAAAAAAGGAAGAATGAAATATATAGTTTTGGACAATCCATCTTTAGGGGGATATAACTTTGCGAACCAAGTATTTTTATCGAATAAGTAAATTCCAAGATCAAGTTGACAAATCCTGTAAAATCATTAAGAAATAAATTATGACACCTTATAAAATTTTAATCATTTTATTTTTGACCCTGCCGCATGCGTAATGTCAATTTTTGACTTGAATTATGTTTAGGGATGTTAAAAAGTTGTTTTAGAATTTTTGATAGGGGTCCGGGGCTACTTTGGAACTCCGAGGCAGTGTGCCTCTATAATAATAGCATGCCATACCACTGGATCTCCACGATAGAAGCATGGCATGGAGGCAAGCCTCCACAATATTGGCATTCCACGCTGCTGTGTTAAAAATGCCTAGTTTTTATTTTCTTAACTTGGGATGCGAGGCTTTTGATCTTTTTACTTATTGCACAAATTTTACAAACAAAATAAAACCTTTTCCTTTAGTTTTCAAAGATTAAACTCTACTATTCTCTTCTTTAACTCCAAACCCAAGAAAGCTCATACTTTTTTTCAAGAAATCACTACTCCGGGCTCCAAACTCCAAATTTTCTTCAAATTGATATATATTTTGAAATGTTTATCATCCCTAAATTATATTTTTATATTATGGTATATATTTAATCATTATTTATGTGATTTAAATAATGGGTTTAAAACTAGGCGGAGGGATTTTGATGGGTTTTACTTGAATTGCTTATCCCATGTTTTAAATAGATTATTTATGTTTTATTTGATGATTTTGGGACTGAATTGATGTATTTTGTAATTATTAGAATGAGAGAACATGGACTGTACCAAATTGATGGAATTTTGGCATGGTAATGGTATTAACCTCAACCCACTTTGTAAACTTGGTTTTGAATATGGATAATTGCATAGTTAAATTTATATTTTGAATCATTGCATTGCATTAAAGTAATAAATGGATAACAATGGATTTGGATGGACTTGGTGTCTATATATTAGATTTTAAGTGAAACTTGAGAGTCATTTTGGTTATATGGATCGGTTTTGCATAATTATATAAGCTTGCAAGCATATTGGTATGACGAAACTTTGTTGCTAAATGCCTTAATAAATGACTCCTAAGTTAATGGTAGGTTTATATGCAAAATTTTTTAATATGGGCTTAAATAAAATTGTGTAGCTCACTGTGAATGTGTAGGTCCTGGGGAATCAACACTGGAAATCATCTTTACCAGCGTTGGGGGTTCATGTGATCGTGTGCTTAGTGCACACATTATATATATATGTGTATGTGTGTGTGTGTATACATACATACATATATATATATATATATATATATATATATATATATATATATATATATATATATATTGGGAGGGCAATAGCCTTGGTATCCTTATCCTTTATTCGATTTTTCCCAAATTCATACGGCTACCATACACTGGCCCTTCAAGTAGGAGGAGCTGGACCCATATAGATGACGTGTAAGACCCCTTAAATCCCTAGTCTAATCCAGTCCTATATAGCATGAAAACAGGTCCCAGACTTAGAAAATTTCAGCTAAGTATTGACACTTAGTCTCATATTTGGCCTTGATATTTCAGTGACTTTATTTTCTACCCTTACGACCCTAAAATGTTGACTTCTAAGTTGATTCATGATCAGGGATGTCAATACGTGTTCTCAGACGAGTTTCAAATTTTTTGGAAATCATTTTAGGGGCGTTTGGGTGACCAAAATAGTTGATCGATGCGATATCAACGTGCCACATTGTCCATCACGTTGACTGTGTTGTCACCTGCTCAAGAAAGCAAATTCTAGTGAGCAAACATAATCTCGATGAATCACGTCGACCCCATTGATGCGCTGCCTCAATCTGCGTGTCACTAAGCATAATTTTTGCTTTTCTAATTTCGCATCAAGAGGGGTAATTAAGTTAATTTTCCACTTTTATTCAACCCTAAAACACAAGATTAAGCCACCATAGAGGCAAAATTCATTCTTTATTCTTGAATTCTCTCAAGAACAAAACCCTAGGTCATACAATTTCAAGTCTAAGCTTCAAGAACACGCCATCAATCTTTATGAATTTGATTACTAAGGTATGTTAGGTGTTCATCCTTGGATTACCTTCCACCCATGGAGTTCAAGAACCCTTTTTTTTAACTAAAAGTTTATAATTTTCATGATTTACACGTTGGAATTTAATTGTGTTCATGTACGTATTGATGTTTGGGGTTTCAATCCATGATTAGTTGAATGTTTCATAAAAATCAAGATTGTATATGTGTTGAATTATGTGATCCTCATATTAGACCTTCTAATTACAAGTTAAGTATTGTATTATGATGCTTATGTGATGTCCATTATCATGTACACTAGTTATGCTCCCCAAGTGTTTGGTAGAATGCCTATGTTAATTGAATAGTGATATCATGACAAGTTAGCATGTGTTTCCATTCATGTACAAGTTCATATCTCTCAAGTGTTTGATAAAATATCTTAGTGAATGCATTGTTAAGTAGCAAATATTGTTAGTTTTTCAAGATTATGCCATGATTTATTATTGATGCTATCGAGTCCTTGGGAAATTTAATTCCCAACAATCTCACTGTTTACCTAGAATTACAGTAGCTATAGAATAGTCTCAGTAATGTCACAAATGATATTACTCAGTCAGTTATAGAATGCACTGAACTCAGTCTAGTGCAGTCAGTCAATATGATCAGTAATAGTTCAGTCAAACCTAGTACAGTCTAGTGATCAGTTCAGTATCCATTTAACTGGGAGAAGGATTCAACATCGAGCGAACTCAGGGATGGGGGCATTCCCACCAACAGAGGATTTGACCCTTAATAGCTGTCCCTGAGTTACAGAACTACATAGCCAGTGTAGGGTAAGACGTCCTCCTGCCAGACTAAGGTTGATACAACCATTTATACACACACACACACACACACACACACACACACACACATATATATATATATATATATATATATATATATAATTCATGAGTCTTCCTGCCAGATTAGGGTTGAACCTACATTATTAGTATCCCTTGGCAAGGTGCTAACACCCTTCCAACTGGGGTCACAGGTTGGACCCCAACTCAGTTTATAATTGGGGTATGTCGGTTATATAAACACTCCCATAGTTATAGTTTTTTAATTTCAAAATTTGTATAGAACTCAGTTCAGTTCTACAGAATCAGGACTGTTGGAAATAGTCACCTAATTATTAGTAATACAGTTATCAGTAATCTCATATATCAGCCACTCAATTATCAGAACTCAGTACTCAGTTTCAGTATGATCTCAAACACAATATCTATATATATATATATGTATATGCACAGTATTATATACTTAGTATTCACAACAGTCTGAGTTATGCATGTATCTTATTTAATTATATTTATATCATCCAGTCAGTAAATGTTCATGCGTATGAACCCATGTATATCAGGCTACCTCACTTAGCATACCAGTACATTCAAATTACTAATGCATACTCTTTCTCTTGCGCTATGCTATCTCATATCATAGGTATGGAACTCTCAAGTTCCTGACCGCACTTAGCCAGATTCAGTTAGTAGTAGCAGATTCAGTAGTGAGTCCTCATCCTTCAAGGATATTATTCATTTTAGTATTACAGTAGATTTAGTATGTTATTAGTTCGGGTTAGCTGGGGGCTTGTCCCATCAACTCTATATTCAGACAGTTCAGCTAGAGGCTTTTCAAACTAGACTAGTTTCAGACAATGTTCAATTATCAGATTTTTTATCAGTTGCCATATTTATCAGTATTCAGATTATGAACCTTATGGCATTTCAATCTAATTTCCATATTATTTTAGTCTTATTATTCAATACTATTAGCAGGTACCATACATGAGTTAGCTTGTGGTCCTTCAAGGTTATAAGCACCGTGTGACGTCTAGGGTGCAGTCTCGAGGCATTACAAACTTGGTATTAGAGCTTATGGTTCAACAGAGTCCTAGGGAGTCTGAAAGCCAGGTCAAGTAGAATCTTGTGCATTGGTGTGTAACGCACCATACTTATAGACAAGAGGCTATGATGCAGTTTTAGGAAAAGTTCCCCTTTTTTTAGTATTCATGACTCACCAGTCAGCATGAGATCAAGTTAAACTTTTAGTCTAATTCAAGTTTCCCTTTTGTTTATAGAATATGCCTCCTAAAAGGACTAAGAAAAGAAGAACTGGAAACCAGTCAGTACCTCCGTCCATTTAGGCCAATCCTCTAGATGAGCATGTCTCTCACGCAGAATTTAGAACAGCTTTCACCACTCTAGCCCATTACGTATTAACCCAAAATGAATATCTAGCTACCATTTAGGCTAACCCAGTGGCCAATACTACTGCAGCTATAATTCGGGACTTCACCCGAATGAACCCTCCTTTATTTACAGGAATTTCTTGACATAGTGCAGAAGGTCACAGATATTATAGAGGTAACCGCTAGTGAGACTACTGAGTTAGCTGCGTATCATTTTCAAGATGTGGCTCACAATGGTCCAAGTAGTAAAAGGTAGATGGGCGTGCAGATGCAGGGCTCATAAAATGGGAGTAGTTTGCTACTGCCTTTATAGATAGGTTCTTTCCTTTTGAGTTGAGAGATGATAAAATGTTAGAATTCATTAACTTGAGGTAGGGAAGCATAACACTGAAAGATTATTCTCTTAAGTTTACTTATTTAGCTAGATATGCTCCTCATGTGGTAGCGGATAGCAGATCTAAGATGAGTGAGTTTGTGTCTGGGGTATCCAACAGTGTGGTCAAGAAGTAAAGGACCACAATGCTGATTAAGGTGATGGACTTGGATAGGCTGATGGTCCATGCTCAGTAAATAGAAAATCATAAGACTAAAGAAAAAGAGAGAGAGAGAGTAAGAGGGCTAGAACAAGTAGCTTTAACTTTACTCAGCCTAAGTCAGAGGGTGGTAATCGTTCTCAGTTTCGCCCAAAATCTTAAGTTCTAGCTCTGTCCTCAGCCATTGATTTGGTACCTAAATTCAAAAATGGTAATAAATATAGGGAACCAGGCTCTAAATCTCAGGGTACGGTCAGCAATGCTCGAACAAATCCTCTTTGTCAGAAGTGTGGCAGAAACCACCAGAATGCCTGTAGAGCCAGCAGTGATGTATGTTTTAGATTTGGAAAGCCAGGAAATATTGTCACATTTTGACCCGTATTCAAGTGGAATAGCCCACGTGACATGAACCCTACCTGGGTGGAATAGCCCTCACGATGCGGGGCTACATGACCCCTTAGTATCTGTTATGAAAAAGGTCATAACTTTGTAATCGGGTATCGGATTAAGGCAAAATTGGTATAGTTGGAAAGCTAACTAAATTATATATCATTTGGTGGATATTTATCTGCAAAATTCTGCATATGTCAAAAGTTAGAAACGTTCAAATTTGACCCTTGTAGAATCGAATACAAAAAAATATTAGCTGAATCAAAGGCTCTTAGCTCAACTTTGCTCTAAGTGATTCCTATGAACATTTTTCACCTAATAATCACTCTTCAAAATAGGATAATGATCATTAAACATGTATTTAAATACAAATCATGGGATTAGAATTTACACACGTAGGAACGATGATTCAAATTCTAGCTTGAAAATGCGGGTTGTTACATATATAATGCGTGACATTGTTGTCAATCTCTCTATTCCTTAAATCATAGACCCAAGATACTTGAAACTCTCTCTTCTAATTGGCTTGGGAATCCAGTTTCACTACCATGTCATCCTTATACATCAAATCACTAAAATTATACAACAACTACTCCAACTTCTATTATATTAGCTGATATTTTTACATCTTTATCTTAATGTTCAAGTGATTGATTTCTTGTTTGGGAAGAATTAATATCAGTGTAAAAATCATAGTCTCATTAAAGAAAATTACATTTGTAGAATGATCGATTACATATCCTAGCTGTCATAGCTAAGATTATCTTATATATTTGCCAATAGTCTAGAGATTTGTATATTGAAATTAGGCATTTTTTTTAGGATCAAGACCTTGGTTATTACAAAATTTAGCCAAACAATGTTATAATGACAATAACAAAGACAATAACAAAGACAATAACAAGTTGATAATTATGGTAATTAAATAAAATAAAGAAAACAAAAAGTTAGCGTGGTTCGGTCAGAGGTCTATAAGCGGAGAGGAGTAATTTCACTATATCAACAACAGTATAATATAGAGGATATAAAAATAAGAGTAGTTACTCTAATTAACCCAAATATACCAAGATAACAACCCACAAGATCACTCCAAAACAAGGGCTCACAGAAGTGTTTCCAACACACACTCTCTAACTAAATACTCTAATAGAAAGTTAGAAGAAATACAATAGAGCTAAAGAAACTCTTAAAAAAATAATGTTTTAAAAGAGAAATGGGTACCTATTTATTGAGATGAGAATGGGATTGATGATGTTATCCATGATGTTAATAGAATATGTAAATTTCAACATTTCCATATGAAAGGAGAAATATTAAACTGCAAAAATCCTTTGGCAGATTACTTTGGCAATGGGAACAAACAACCTTCCTTAAATCTTGGGTTGGGTTTTACCAAGTGTGAACAAAAAAAATAAGGTCGCATTACAAATCTTTACCTTGGCCTAAGTTTGGTTAATAAAGTAATTTTTTTCCTCTCTGTAAAAGTCCATGTAGGCCAAATCATTCTTCACAAACGACAATAAAGTTCAACTAAGCTGACTAGAAGAGAATTTGTGAACATGTAAGTAGAATTGTCTTTTAATGTTGATCTTCTCAACAAAGACCTTTCCTTCGACAATAGTTTCCCAAATAAAATGGCACTTGATGTTAATATGCTTCGTCCTCTCATAATAAATATGATCATTAGTCAAATAAATGGCACTTTGACTATCATAGAAAATAATAACACCACCTTGGTAAAGCCTCAAAATCTGATTTCTCGGGATGCCACATGGTGCTTCAAACTATAAGTAGTCCTGAGCTAACTTTAGCTGCCTTCTACTAAATCTCAATTCTCAAAATAGGGGAATATAAATGTAAAATCATAATAAATGTGGAAAAATGTCTGAATTATCTAAGTATATCTGAAAGTACTAATCTCATCAATCTGATAAAGCAAATACTGATAATCTGAATACTACAATTGATATCTAAAATTGCATCTAGTAGTACGACAAGCCTCTACTGACTGGAAATACAGAGTCACTGGGATAGGACCCAACTGACTAAAAATGTCTAAAATGAATTTTGAACCATCTACTAATGAGTTAGAAATCTGAATAGCTAAGTCCCCAAGCTATAAGGACTCACCAACTGCAGAGATGTAGATGAGATTCTCGAAAATCACACACGCTGCTAAGACTTAGAACCTGAACCTACATTATGAGACAATGTAGCACATAGAAGTATATGTGGATCAGTACTGATCATATGGGGGTGAATGCAATAAGTAAACAATATCATCACAATTTATAATATCATGCATGCTAAATGTAAATGACTCACACGGGGTTGAGTAATATGAAAACTAAAGATCATAAATCATGAACAACAAAGCATATAACATAAATATGGAGAGCCATTACATTAAGTTCCAAAATTTGTTCTTTCTGAGACTACTATGATATCTTGTCAACTGTAAGGGAAATACTTTATCTCAAGACTTTAAGAATCTTAAAAACCATAGCTTCCAAAACATATGCTTTTATCTTAAGGCTTTAAACCAATAGACTATTTTAAGAGTAAGGGACTCCTTTTGGGGGGTTCTTCTAACCAATAGAAACCATGTGAGCATTCAACGATTTCAATGTCTTGCCCACCTTTGGGAGAGCTATTCTACCCTTGCCATCGAAATAGAACTTTTTATCTTAAGTAATCACAATCTTAGCCATCTACGTAGAAGTGGAAATAATCTTAATCCTATGGTGGCACGCAGTTCTGGGGCATGAAACCTTGGTAACATACCCATCTCAGTGCTAAATACTACTCTCATTCTTATGCTCCGGATCTTAGAAAATTCACTTTAAAATAGCATAAAGGCTTACAGAAAGATCAGTTATTCTCTTTCTTTAAATCTCAAGTCATAAGAACAATATGGATTCTTTATCTTAGTTTAGGACCAAAAGGTCAAATCTTTACCAAAAATCTATGAATAATCTTATCATAGGGTGCTCATAGCACACATAACCTTGAAATAGCAATCTCTAATTAGGACTTGATGACCCATGCGTCAAACTCACATTAAAATATCATAGTATTCATGCTTGGTAATGTAAATCAACTTAAAATCCAAAAATTTCTGCAATAGGCATGAAAATATGAACATAAATATGCAACTCAACTTCTAAATCACTTGAAATGTCATAATCTTATAAATAGCAATATTGGGTTTAAACCCTAACCTCAATTTCATGGGAAATCACTTTAAATTCAGTAAATTTGTAGTTAAAATAAGTTTTGGGCACAAGGATGAAAGAATTATCCTTGTTGAAAAACTCCAAATACCTCAATTGATGAACTAGATGCTAAGACTTGAATCTTTGATCCCTATTGATGTTTTGGAGATGAACTCTTAGAGATCCTGAATTGCGAATCCTTCATCTTGAATTTCCTTGGAGAATTAATGGAGAAATTAGGATTTCTTAGAGAGAAAATTTGAGCTTTAGGGTTTTCTTTTGAGAGAGAATTGATGAAACAAGCATAAAGAGCTTTGGAATATGCTTAATGATGTGTTTTTCATGAATGGATGCCTTGGGGATTGACCAAAATGCCCATATTAAACCTTAAATCGGAACTAGAAAAATAACCCAAAATCTCAATTTTCTGAGGATATATGATAGCATGCACAACTGAAATAAATTGCAAAATTGAATTTAGATCATTCTGAGCTTCTGAGTAATTATATGAGTGCATGAGCTTATATAAGGACAACTATATAGCTGAATATGTGATTAGAAAAGAACTGAATTAATGAAAAGGATTAACTTCAGCTAGATCTGAGTTTGTGGCAAATAGGTGAGGGTACTTGGCTCGCGTATCTTCTTCTATTTCCTAAGTAGCGCCCTCAACGAACTGATTTTTCCAAAGAACTTTTACCAAGGGAATTTCTTTGTTCCTTAGTCTACGGATCTGATGAGCTAAAATTTTGATTGGAATATCTTCGTAAGAAAGGCTATTCTTAATATCTGATCTTTCTAAAAGAACTACAATAGTGGAGTCACTGATGCACTTGTTAAGCATAGAGATATGGAATACAGGAAGAACGAATGACAAGTCTGTGGGCAACTCTAGCTCATAAGCTACTTTCCCAACACGACTCAGAATTCTATAAGGGCCAACATACCAGGGATTAAGCTTTCCTTTTTTACCATATCCCTCCACCCTTTTCATGGGTAAAATTTTCAAATATACTAAATCACCTACCTTAAACTCAATGTCCCTTCTTCTCATATCTGCATATGATTTCTGATGACTCTGGTGTATTTTCAATCTTGCTCTAACTAACTTAACTTTCTCCATAGCTTCAACACTACGTCAGGCCCAAGCAAAGCGACCTCACCTACTTCAAACCAACCTATGGGTGATCTACATCTCCTTATATAAAGATCCTCAAATGGGGCCATCTGTATGCTAGAATGGTAACTGTTATTATAAGTAAACTCAATCAATGGCAAATGCTCATCCCAACTACCTTTGAAATCAAGAGCACATTCTCTCAACATATCTTCTAGATTTTTGATGGTCTTTTCTGCTTGACCATCTGTCTAAGGGTGAAAAGTTGAACAAAGATGGACTTGGGTACCAAGACCTTTCTGAAAAGCTCTCCAAAACTAGGAAGTGAATCGAGTACCCCTATCTAAAACGATAGACAAGGGAACTCCATGCAGTCTGACTAACTTTATGATGTACATCTTAGTTTAATACTCAGCTATCTAGGACATATAAACTAGGAAGAAATGTGCTAACTTAGTCAATCTATCTACAATAACCCAAATCAAAGCAAGCTAGCAACGCAAATGGGGTAAACCAGTCACAAAATCTATATTCACCTCTTTCCACTTCCAAGTAGGAATACCAAACTCTTTTAACGTACCACTAGGTCTTTCGTGCTCTACCTTAACCTGTTAATAAGTTGCACACTTTGTTACGAACTCTGCTATATCTCTCTTCATACCACTCCACCAATAGATTTCCCGCATGTCGCGGTACATCTTGGTAGCACCTGGATGGATAAAATAATATGCACCATGCGCTTCAGCCATAATCTGCTGCCTTAATTCATCAACCCATGGCATACACAATCTACTTTGGTACCTCAACAAGTCATCTCTTCCTTGGGAAAAAATCTCTACCTTTTGGTCTTTAATTGACTCCTTTAGTTTGACCAAACTAGGATCCTTATCTTGTTTTTTATTCACTTTCTATACTAGGGAAGATTCAGAACTATTCTAAACCCAAACATTCCCTTTAGCCAAATTGACCAATATAACACCTAACCTAGCTAAACAGTGAACTTACCGAGCTAACTCTTTCTTATCATTCTCCACATGAGCAACACTGCCCATCGACAACCTACTAAGGGCGTCTGCCACTATATTGGCCTTGCCTAGATGATACAACACACTACAATCATAATCTTTCAACAATTCTAACCGCTTTCTCTGTCAGAGATTTAACTCTCTCTGAGTAAATACATACTACAAGATTTTATGGTCCGTGAACACATCAACATGTACAACATACAAATAGTGCCTTAAAATTTTAAAGGAAAATACTACCGCATCTAGCTAAAGATCATAGGTAGGGTAGTTCTTTTCGTGAAGCTTCAACTATCTACAGGCATAGGCTATGACCTTACCTCTCTGCATCAATACACAACCTAAACCAACTATAGAGGCATCATAATAAACAGCGAATCCATCCATACCATTTAGTATAGCTAAGGATGGGGCTGTAGTGAGTCGAGTCTTTAACTTCTGAAAACTCTTCTCGCAGGAATTTGACCACTGGAACTTAACTTTCTTTTGGGTCAATTTAGACATAGAAGATGCTATGGATGAGAAACCCTCAACAAAATATCCGTAATAACTAGCTAGACGCAAGAAACTCCTAATATCTGACAGAGAAATAGGTCTGGGCCAATTCCTTATGGCTTCTGTTTTTTGAGATCAACTCTAATACTATCGGCAGAAACAATATGACCGAGAAAAGCTACTGATCTTAGCCAAAATTCACACTTGCTGAATTTGGCAAACAATTGATGATCTCTAAGAGTTTTCAAGACAACTCTAAGCTGATTTACATGGTCATCCTCACTACGGGAGTACACAAGGATATTGTCTATGAATACTATGACAAACATGTATAGATACCATTTGAACACTCAGTTCATGAGGTCCAGGAAAGCTATTGGGGCATTGGTTAGCCCAAAAGACATGAGTAGAAACTCAAAATGATCATAAAGGGTTATGAAAGCTGTCTTTGGAATATCATATTCCCTTACTTTAAGTTGATGGTAGCCGGATCTAAGGTCTATCTTTGAAAAATAACTTGCAACTTACAGTTGATCAAACAGGTCATCAATTTTAGGAAGAGGGTATTTGTTCTTGACTGTGACCTTATTCAACTGACGATAGTCAATGTACATTTGCAAATAACCATCTTTCTTTCGCATGAATAGGATGGGAGTGCCCCATGAAGAAACACTGGGCCTAATGAAACCTTTATGTAAAAGATCTTTCAGTTGCTCTTTCAACTCCTTAGTCTCTACGGGAGCTATATGATATGGAGGAATAAAAATAAGCTGAGTGTCTAGGAGAAGGTCAATACTGAATTCTATTTCCCTATCGGGAGGTACGACTAGCAAATCTTTGGGAAAGACTTCAGGAAACTCACTGACTACACTAACTGACTGAATTGTTGGAGTCTCTGACTTAGTGTCTTTGACTAGAACAAGAATATAGATACACCCTTTGGAAATCAACCTTCTAGATTTAAGATAAGATATGAAATGAATTTTGAGAGACACTGAATTACATGACCACACAAAGACTGGCTTATCTGGAAACTAAAACTTCACCACTCGGGTGTGACAATCAATAGAGGAATAACAGGAATTGAGCCAATCCATACCAAGAATAGGATAAAAGTCCACCATATCTAACTATATTAGGTCTACTAATATGATTTTATGAAGGACAGTGACAGGACACTTTCTATTGATGTCTTTGGCAGCAACTGACTCATCCACTGGGTTAGACACCAATAAAGGCTCAGGGATCTTTTCAGAACATATCTCAAAATTTACTGCAACTAATGGGGTCATATAAGAGAAACTCAACCCAGGGTCTAACAATACATAAACATCAAGGTGAAAGACATGGAGTATACTGGTAACAACATCTGGCGAATCTTCCTGCTCCTAGCAGGATGGTAAAGCATAGGACCTATTATGGCGCTAACCGCCACCAGTACTAAATGATTCACCTTGGGGAGAGAATGGGTGACCTAAAAGGGATGGTGCACTAGCATTCTGAGTCTGGGGATGAACATCTCTGTTTATCTGTCTAGCATATATGCACTTTTTGATTCTGTGACCTGGCTAGCCACAACCATAACAACCATTTTTACCCCACAAATACTCACCCGTATGGGTCTTAACACACCTAGAACACGGAGGATAACTGGTCCTACCACTCACACTGTTCTGAGATCAGACATAAAAGACTTACCCCATTGTTCCTACCTATTTCTGGGTGCAGGAGCACTAGCTAAAGAAGGTGCGGGCATAAATGAACGATTCTAAAAATGCAAACGGTTTCCTTCTTAAGACCTATCCTGGCCATACCTAAAATGCCCTATTCTAGCCTTCTTATTTACTCTTTTTTTTAATTCTCCACCTCAATCTACTGAGCATACATCATCAACCTAGCGAGATCCATGTGTCCAATGAGCATAGCTGTCCTACATTCCTTAACTACCAAACCAAACACACCGGTCATAAACTTACTCATGCTTAGCCTAAGGTCAGCTATCTGATCAGGAGCATACTTGGACAACTGGTTAACTTTGAGGCAATACTTCTTCACTGTCATTGAGCCATGTCTCAGGTTTATGAACTCTTCTATCTTGGATTCCCTTATCTCGCATGGGAAGAAGTTGTTTGATAAAGAATCTAGAAATATCTGTCAAGTCATGGGAGCTGCATTCTCGCTTCTATTTTTCTTCCACATTACTACCCAATCATATGCAATATCCTTTAGCCTATATCATGCCAATTCTACATTTTTCTCTTTGGAAACATGCATAATTTAGGTGAACCTCTTCTGCTCACCTAGATAAAACTATGGGTCCTCACCTGCTTTTGACTTAAAGAATTTTGGCGGGTTCATTCTTTTAAAATTTGGAATTCTGGCTATGACTAAGTCCCTGTCTTGCTGAACTAGGACTGTAGCCTGATGGTTGACCTGAACATTAGCTATCAAAGCTTGGGCTAGCACTAGAAAGGTAGCTCAAAACTCTGCATATGACACATTCTCATTCAAAGGATCTGCGGGTTGAGGTGGTTGGTTATTGTTTCTGTGTGCATTAGCTAAACAAGGAGGCATTTTCTATCATATGAAAGCATGAGTTAGAAGCAGATAGAGATACTGAATGTATGATAGATCATGAAAGAAGACATTATTTCCTAAAATTCTCCATAGCCTCTTTCTCATAGATGTGGTGCGTTTCACATTGAAGATTAGGAATCTATGTAACATGGCTTGTCTGACTCCCTGGGACTCTCTAAACCTTAAGCTCTGATACCAAGTTTGTAACGCCTCAAAATTTGATTTCCCAAAATGCTACACGGTGCTTCAAACTAAAAGTAGTGCTGAGCTAACCCAGGCTGGCTTATAATAAATCTGAATTCTCAAAATAGGGGAATATGAATGTAAAATCTTAATAAATACGGAAAACTATCTAAATTATCTGAGTATATCCAAAAGTACTAATCTCATCAGTTTGATAAACCAAATACTAATAATTTGAATACTGTAATTAAAATCTAAAACTGAATCTAGTAGTCCAGCAAGCCTCTACTGACTGAAAATAGTGAGTCACTGGGATAGGCCCCAGCTGACTCAAACTGTCTGAAATGAATACTAAACCATCTACTAATGAACTAGAAATCTGAATAGCTAAGTCCCCGAACTATGAGGACTCACCAACTGTAGAGATATAGATGAGATGCTCAAAAATCACTCACGCTGCTGAGACTTATCACTTTAACCTACATTATGAGACAATGTAGCACATAGACGTATATGTGGATCAGTACTTTGGTAATGTACTAAGCATATGGGGTGAATGCAATAAGTAAACAATATCATCAAAATTTATAAAATCACGTATGCTAAATGTAAATGACTCACACAGGCTTGAGTAATCTAGAAACAGAAGATCATAAATCATGAACAACAAAGCATATAATATAAATCTGATGAGCCATTACATTTAGTTCCAAAATTTCTTTTTTCAGAGACTACTATGTTATCTTGTAAATTGTAAGGGAACTACTTTATCTCAAGACTTTAGGAATCTTAAAAACTATAGCTTCTAAAAGATATTCGTTTATCGTAAGTATTTAAACCAATAGACTATTTTAAGAGTAGGGGACTTCTTTTGGGAGGTTCTTCTAACCGACATAAACCATGTGAGCATTCATGGAGTCCAATGTCTTGCCCACATTGGGGAGAGTTGTTCTACCCTTGCCACTAGAATAGAACTTCTTATCTTAAGTGATCACAATCTTAGTCATCTATGTAGAAGTGGGAAAAATCTTAATCCTACGAGGGCACGTAGTTTTGAGTCATGAAACCTTGGTAACATACCCATCTCGGTGCTAAATACTACTCTTATTCTTACACCCATGATCTTAGGAAATCCATTTCAAATAGCACAAAGGCTTACAAAATGACCAATTATGCTCATTCTTTTCTTTAAATATCAAAACATATGAACAATGTGGATTCTTTATCTTAGCTTAGGAAAAAAATGTCAAATCTTTATTAAAAATCTGAGAACAATCTTATCATAGGGTTCTCATAGAACAAACAATCATAAAATACAAATCTCTAATTAGGGATTAGTGACCCATGCATCAAACTCACGTTAAATCATCATAATATTCGTGCTTGGTAATGTAAACATTTATAAATCAACTTAAAATCTGGAAATTTCAGCAATATGCATAAAAATATGAACATAAACATGTAACTCAACTTCTAAATAACTTGAAATCTCATAATCTTATAAATGGCAATATTGGGTATAAACCCTAACTTTAATTTCATGGAAAATCACATAAAATTTGGTAAATTAGTAGTTAAAAAAAGTTTTTGGCACAAGCATGAAAGAATTATCCTTGTTGAAAATAACTACATACCTCAATTGATGAACTAGATGCTAAGACTTGAATCTTGGATCCCTATTGATTCTTTGGAGATGAATTCTTAGAGTTCCTAAATTGTGAATCCTTAATAATTTTTTGGAGAATTAATGGAGAAATTGGGCTTTCTTGGAGAGAGTTTGAGCTTTAGGGTATTCTTTTGAGACAGAATTGATGAAACAAGCATAAAGTTCTTTGGAATATGCTTAATGACATGAACTTAGGCCTTGGGAATTGACCAAAATTCCCCTATTAAACTTTAAATTAGAACTAAAAAATCAACCAAAAATCCAAATTGGATAAGCTACTGTGATGCGCCACTATCTTGGTAGCTCACTGGAAAAGGATTAGTGGGAATTAGGTATTCACCATGATGCGCCACAATCGCAGTGGCCCTTTGGAATGCCACTTTCGCCACTAGCGTGACGCGTCAATATCGCGTACGCTCACTGGAAAATGCCAAATGTTAAACAGGACTCCTTCGCAACATGCCATGATCATGGAGTCTCACTGGAATCTGACAATTGTGATTTTAAACTTCTCTGTGATGCTCTATAGGCCCAAATCACGGTATTTTATGACTAAAGCTTGTAATCGCATAACTTCTCACTCAGTTATTGTATTAAGGCAAATCTTATATCATTGGAAAGCTAATTCAATTTCCTATGCATTTGAGGGTATAAAATAGGAAGATTGCACACGTATGGATAGTCATTATTTCTTTAAACTAATGCTTAACATTCTAGACGTCAATTTGAGTTAAGAAAAGTATGGGGTATTACAACCCTAGTGTGGACTGAGTTCAAAAATTGACCATTCAATCATAAGGCTTCTTTGATCAACTCGGTCACTGTCATATATAATGATTCGATAGTAGATAAAGCTACTACATATTGTAATGTAGTTTTCTAATTGATAGCACAACTACTAGTGTAATAGCCAGTCAGTGATCTTATTTGTGATCTTATTTTGTCAACATCACCTACATAATGTGAGTCTACGAACCAACCAAAATTGTTTGTATTTCTTTCAAACTCCAACCATGCATTTGAAGTACCTTGTAAGTATCTGAGAATCCATTTAACCACTTTCCAATGTGCTTTTCCAGGATAAGTCATATATAGACTTACTATACTTATTGCTAGTGAAATGTCTAGATATATACAAACTATTTGTTAGACCCCAAAGAATCTATGATTTTATTTTTATACCACCCTTGTGTTTAGTGGTGAGTTTTGAGTTGAATTATGATAAGGTATGATAACAAAACCATTAAGAGGTGTTTCAAAATTTTTAGAACATGTTTGGGGTCATTTTAGGAACCCAAACCAGTGAAGGTCCATAGTAAGAGAGTGTCACGCACTGGGTGTGCCATGATAAGGGTATTCCATGCCTATGAAGTGATGACATAAGGGCGTACCATGCCTAAGGGCACAGAAATGCCAGATTCATATTTTTTAGTTTAGGGTCCAAGGAATTTTGATATTTTACCTATTAGACAACTTTTAAATTATATTAATCATAATTCCCACCCTTATAACTCCAATTATTTGATCCCTCTTCTCCTAAAAATCCTCAAGAATACAAAAGATGAGTTTTCACCAAAATTCAAGCTTGTAAGGTCCCAATTTGAGTTTTCCTGAAGAAATTCACTAAGTCCAGGTATGTGGGGTTTGAGCAAACATAACCTTTCATCCTTGTTCCTAAAAATTGAGCTTTTACTTAAAATTGAAGAATTTTATAAATAGTCATTGTAGCTACTTTCTTTATGTTGGAGTTTATGATGTTTTATCAAGAGTTGTACATTGTTTTTGCATATTTTTTCATTCTTATTGAAGTTTATTTACGAATATAATTTTAAGCATTGAGTTATGACATTTTGATATGAAGTTTCCATGGGTTGATAAAAGATTACAATTTGAGCATTGAGTATTCAGTTTACAAGAAGTTCAAGTTTACTAGTTTAAGTTTCTAAAGCATTGTGGTATAATCACAGTTTCAGATTTTATATGATATTTTAGACAAGATATGAAGATGACATAACAAACCAATAATTTGAGATAGAAATAATACCATATTATATTTTCAAACTTATCCAGTTATATGCCTATTTTAAGGTGAACTTCATAGATAAAGTACAAGTAATAGTATTATTTTGGGAGTAGTATTTAGAATCAAGAGGAGAATGTGGGCTTAGTGTATCCTATATCCTAGAAAATATGAGCCACCATAAGTTATTTTAGCTTGTCCAAATATACATGTTGTTTGTACGAACTGGCATGTCATTTATATTATTCAGTTTGTCCAAACAGACATGTTTAGGTAATCAACAAAGTTGGTATTTATATCCTAGAAAAGTAAATTACCCCCTTTTGATGAGGGTTTGATTCATCAAACTCCATGTTCCTCGCAAGGTTTCTACTGATTGTGAGAATCTCCCACAGAAAAAAGAATTTTAGAAACTAAGTGTAATGACTCGCAATTGTTGTTCAGATATTGTTTTATGAGTTATTCTTTATAAGTTTTCAACTCTTAGTTTTATTTATGATCAAGATGAGTCATTTTATACTCAGCATGTATGATTTGAAAGTATGTTCAACTTCAGTTTCACTTATTGCATTCACCCCCACTTACTCAGTATATTCTATAAGTACTAACCACATGTACATTTGTGTGGTTACATTATTTCATAATGTATGTATTAGTTATATCCCACAACACCAAGGTTAGGCAGTTCACAGCTCCCAGCTAGCAGGTGATGAGTTCTCTTTATTCAAGTCTAGGTTGGAGATTCAAAATTTTATTTGTATTTTGTTGTACTGATTAGAGATAGTGATTCATGTCCCAGCTACCTATAACCAGTATTAGTAGAGGCTTCATAGACAGTCAGTCAAAGTTGATGTATTCAATTTTAATTTTCTTTTGTCTAACTAGGGCTGTTCCATTTTTAAATAGTATTGTATTAAGCAAGTTCAACTAAAGATATCTCTTGCAATAATTATCTCCAGTTTTATATATTTTATTCAGTTACTCACAAATTATAACAGTATCATGGGTTAGCTTGGGACCACTTGTGGCTCTAAGCATCGTGTGACATCCAGGGGGAAGTCTTGGGGTGTTAAAAACTTGGTATTAGATCTTAGAGTTCAAGTGTCCTAGGGTATCAGTGAAGTCATGTCTAGTATAGTCTTGTGGAATTGTAAATGACGTATATACTTTTCTTTGAGATTCTATTGGGCATTTAAGAAATATTTTCTTTCTTTCATACTCTAGATCCTACAGTAAAGTTATCCTCTTGGAATATTTTGTTGATCTGTGTGTTACTCCAAAATCCTTAACCTATGACTTATCCTTGAGTTAATGTAAGTAGTAAATTTTAATTCCTCCCGAGATAATACTCTTAGATTTACTATTAGTAACTTTATAAATCACACAAATGGTTTTAGAGAAACTCATTAGTGTGTTTAAAGTCCTTTAATTCAGAAGCTTATGCCTCATCCATATGAGTTGTACAATTAAGACATAATATGGAATGTATTCAGATTTTTGTTTAACCCTTCATTATAGTAGCATTGTTAAGAAGAAAGAATATGTGCCCATATTATTGAATATAGTTTTCACTGAGGGATATTATAACTTAGAGTGTTATGATTCTTAAGTAGTAGAACATCCTTAGAGTTGGAAGTGTGCATTTAGAAGTGTAGTGATAAGAAAGATGGGGATAGAGATTGGTTAAAAGAATATAGAGGGATCGATGTATGCTATTAAGTTAGGACTTAGGTAATATGTCTTTGGGTGTTAAATAATGGGTAGTGAGTGTGGTGTAGATTTTATAGTGGAAGGTAGAGAAGGAGTTGTATTAGTTTAGGTGACTTGAAGTATGTTTGAAGTAGGAATTGAGTTCTTGATAGTATTTCATTATATAGGAAAAAATAGGTCATAAATTTATTTCGTGGTTAAGATTGATAATTTAGGCTTCCCCTTATGGTTGTAAAAGGAAATTGATTGATGTTTATAGAGTGATGAATATA
The DNA here is from genome assembly GCA_030864225.1 of Capsicum baccatum var. pendulum. NCBI lineage: Eukaryota > Viridiplantae > Streptophyta > Magnoliopsida > Solanales > Solanaceae > Capsicum > Capsicum baccatum. The sequence goes on along the minus strand of CM061560.1, from coordinate 88,892,745 downwards.
ATATAAACATATAGATGGATAAGTAGTAGCGATGTGTGAAAGGATTATAATAAGAGAGACCATAATATCATGATCATTTATTGTTATTATGACATTCTAGTAGACTAGTGTTTCTTAATATTTTTTTCATATAGCTGCCAAGAGACAATAGTATATGAAAATGTATTCTTAATCATCTCTAGTACTAGACCCTATGTCTAAATAGTAGATGATCATCAAGATGGAAATAATGAATTCTTGGGAGTGGTGGTGGTTATATAGAAGGTGAGCTAGTAGGCTTGAAATAATGTATGCAAGGATTTAAGTACATTCATTTGCAATTAAGTATGATGGTGTAGGTATGTAGAAGTGTACTTAAGGTAGTATGAGGTTGCATTATTTTATAAGATTATTAAGTGTGGTGTGTATTTAGATAGTACCCTTGAGTTGCTAAGTCTGGAGAGGGCTATTTATATTGTATATGGTGTTCTTAGTAGCTAAGTTAAGGAGTTATGGATAGATAATGTTGGGTCTTTTGGCGTAGTAATAATTCTCATGGTTTAGGAAAAAATATAAGCTTAGAGGTGTGATATTAGTAAATTATTAAGAAAATGGTAGATTATGTGTTTAAAGAGACAAGTATGTTTGTGGATAAAAGTGTAAGTATATGAAGATGATTATTAAATCTAGAGAAAGTTAAGTGTGGTATATATGAAAGGAGTCTCCACGGATGAAGTTTGTATTTTTCAAATATAGTTTATCTGGGTGAGTTAAACATTCTTGGGTAAACCATTAGAGTAAAGAAGTTATGGGTCAGACTTGAGGATATGGAATAGGCCAATAGGATTAGAATGTAGACTTTAATCTAAAGGGGAGATGATATGGTAAAGAAGCAAATCGAGTTTTATGAATTAGATTATGATGTATCTCAATAAGATTATGATGAGATAGTGATTCATTCTTAATCTAGCATATCCTTTGGTTTTTAGTATTTATGGAACCCTATACATATCTTGCATGATAGAGCCTTGCCCGTGACCTATGATTATACACTTCTTGCATATTTATGCTCATTCTCAGCTACTAGTAAAAGAAGTAACAACTTTACTCCCCCTGAATGAACCTATGAGTTCCAGTCAAGTTAAGTAATGTATGATGAGTATAAACTCATGATTTAGTGTATCCCTAATTTTTAGAACTCATGATACACCCTTAATAACCAATGAAATTTGAATTATGTCATGTATATCCTCAGTTAGATCTCTTTAATGAATCCATGCCTATGATACTCTATTCTTCAGGTAACATCTAGTGACAAAATTATGTATAGTATCTTTCATGCTTTAGGTACTCATATTCTATCACTTCAGTGACCCTCATTATGTTAAGATAGTAGTGATAAAAATTGATTAGTAATGGTTTAGATGAGAGAGATTAGATGTTCCTCATTAGGAAAATATTATCGTATACTTGTTTTATTTAAGGCTATAAGTGTGAAGGAGATTGAGGCAAAGCTTTGGTACATATCATAGTTAGTTGAGAATTCTTGGTGTATCTTTTTGGGGATAATTCATGCTATTGATATTGATAGAGGTATTAGAGAATATAGAAAAAATTTCTAGGTGGGCTAGTTTCCTAGAAGTTCATATATGGTTATAACGATAGGATTGAATGTCATGTTGGTATATAAGTAGATGAATGCATTGTGCACTAGTAAATTCCTAATAAGAGCTTGGAGTTAGTTGTTTAAGTGGTAAAGAGTATTACTCTTGAGATGGGAGCTCTGAAAAGACATAGGATATTGAAACTCGAAGTTTAAACTAGTATTATTGTATCATGTGTACTACCTTGTGACTTTGAGTTAGGCTTGAACATGGTGAGAGTATATAGTTCAACTCAGACTTTGGTAGGAGTAGTCATTTATACCTATGCGAAGGTCATAAGTTGCATCACATGAAGCACACTACTCAAGAGAAAGAGTATAGTTAAGAAAAGTGTCTGAGAAGTGTTGCTAATCTTGAAAGTTAACAGTTTCATTGCCTAAGGCAAAGTAATCATATTCTAGATTTTATTCTATATGCCTACATCCCATGTTACATAGTTGTAGCCATGTTGCGATTCCTTACTCGAATTCCATATTCAGATCATGCCCAAAATTCTTCCCTACGATTTTTAATAGAAATTATGATAAGGAGAGTTTGAGGAAACTCATATTTCCTTCTTAGTAACTCTTGGAAATCTTATCGCATTAGTTATCACTTCACAATTCTATGTGTATAATTGTGTCATGAATGTTTCAAGTGAGTTCTAAAATTTTTACATGAGTCAGCTCCTTTTTGTGAATCAAGTCGGCTAAGAAATCAGTTTCATGATAGAAGTTTTATTGTTTAAGCTCAGCTATATCCTTCATTAGAAGATATGTCATGTCTACATTATTCCATACGATTCTTATCAGCTAAGTTGCTACCTTATCAAGAGGTGATTCCAATGACAAAACATGATAAATTATAGAAATTCATAACCATGTTTTCCATCTTAGAGTAAAGCAAGATTTATATCTTAGCCTAGCGAGCCCATTAGATAGTCATTATTCCTTCCCAACCTTTATTCAAGGACGAATGGTCCCAATGGGGAGATAATGTTAGACCACAAAATTTCTCCAATTCTATTTTTATACCTCATTTGTGCTTATTGGTGATTTTTGAGTTGAATTATAATAAGGGATGATAACGGGACCATTAGGAGGTATTTTGGAATTTTTGAAACGCATTTGGGGGCATTTCTGGATCCCAAACCAGTGAGGGTCTGCAATAAGACCATGCCCCACTTTAGGCATACTGCAATAAGTGTGTGGCATGCCTAAGGGCGCAGAAATGCCAGTTTTATTATATTAGTTGGGGGTCGAGAGCCTTTTGATCGTTTACTTATTAAACGACTTCTCAATCATATTAAACATAATTCCCACCCTCATAACTCTAATTATCTGATCCTTCTTCTGCCAAAAACCCCTCAAGAACACAAAAGAAGATTTTTCTCCAAAATTCAAGCTTGCAAGGTCCTAATTTGAGTTTCCCTCAAGAAATTCACTAAGTCCAGGTATGTGGGTTTTGAACAAGGATAACCTTTCATCCTTGTACCCAAAAGTTGACTTTTTACATTAAATTGAAGAATTTTATAAATAGGGTTTATACCTACTTTCTTTATGTTGGATTTTATGATGTTTATATCATGAGTTTCACATTTTTTTGCATATGTTTTCATGCATTTTTAAGTCTATCTACGAAAGTGATTTCAAGGATTGAGTTATGACATTTTGATATAAAGTTATCATGAGTTGATAAAAGATTAAAATTTGAGTTATGACATTTATAAAAGATTAAAATTTGAGCATTGAGTATTCAATTTACAAGAAGTTCAAGTTTACTAGTTTTAGTTTCAAAAGCATTGCAGTATAATCACAGTTTCATTTTGATATAAGATTTTAGACAAGCTATTAAGTTCACATAAGAAACCAAAAGAAATAAATAGTGGCATATTATGTTTTCAGACTTATCATCTTATATACCTATTTTAAGGTGAACGCCGTAGATAAAATATGACCAATAGTATGATTTTGGGAGTAGTATCTATCATCGAGAGGGAAATATGGGTTTATCGCATCCTATTTCTAAGAACTATATGCCATCATAGGTTATTTTAGCTTGTCTAAATAGGCATGTAGCTTGTCCGAGCAGGCATGCCATTTATAATATTCATCTTGTCTGATTAGACATGATTAGATGATCACCATAGTTACACTTATACACTGGCAATGTATATCAGTCTCTTTCGGTGAGGGTTTGAGTCATCAGACTCCATGTCGCTTGCATGGTTTATGTCAGTTATAAGAATTTCCCACAGAAAAGAGAATTTTAGAAACCAAGTCTAATGACTCACAATTGTTGTTCATTTATTGTTTTATGCATTATTCTTTATGATATTTCATCTTTCAGACTTATTTATAATCAAGGTAAGTCCGTTTACACTTAGAATACATGATTTGAAAGTATGTTAGCTTCAATTTTACTTATTGCATTCACCCTCACATACTCAGTAAATTCCAAAAGTATTGACCATATATACGTCTGTATGGTTACGTTTTTTCATAATGTAGGTATCAGAATAGCCCACAACATCATGGTTAAGCTATTTGTAGCTCCCAGCTAGTAGGTGATGAGTTCTCTTTATTCGAGGACTCCAATCAGTTTGTAGATTCAGTATTTTATTTGTATTCATTTACATTGATTAGAGATAGTTGGTGTCATTTACCAGCTACCTATAGTCAGTATTTGACATTCCCCAAAATTGGTCCATGTCGTATAGGCACCCTAAGCTCACATAAACTGGAGGTCGCCCCAAGAACCCAACCTAATCATCATAATACATCACAAGGGTCGGATGGAATCTTACCATATAATAAGATAGCGGAAAACAAATTAAAAGTCATAACTTAAACATGTCTAAGTACTTCATTAGATTCAGCAATTAACCAATATTCCCAAGTCCACAGTCATCCACAATACCTCTATACAAACTAAAGTTTAGAAATGTATATGTTGGGACAACCCTCGACAATAGTCAAACGAAGTCGAATGACTAAGTCTAAAGATATAAGACCAAGGATAAATGTCTTTCGAAGAAAAAAAGCTCACCACGCCAAAGTCAATGCACGAACCGCTTTGATCATCTAATCACTATACAAGAAATGAAAATTATACTCTGGCCCCTATGTTGGGTAGGGACATAGCATCCGGAGATGGTTAGCAGTTGGAGCGCTAGCATATAACTCAAGGATAAGGATATAATAGTACATTTGATCAATTCAAGTTAATTGGTCATATGCAATTATATTTACACAAGTATAGGCATATACTAATATACATGAAATTATCGTTACACCATGTGCCAAAGCATAGAACAAGTTATCGCATACATTTTCAAATCATTCATTCATGAGACATGGGGTGATGAACTTTCAACCTTTCATCTTACCAATTTTTTTATAACCTTGAATTTCTTCGTTAGATTACTCAGTGGGATCCAAAACCCAAACCAACTCAACTAAATCAACCAATTTAACCATTTTCATTAGGCAAGGGACTCATAACACAAGCCATCTTATTTGACTAGGGACTCGAACCACTATTCATGGACTAGGGACTTGAACCACTAGTCATAGAATAGTCATTTCATTAGGTGAGGGACTCAAACCACAAGCTATTTCATCAGTATAGGGACTCAAACCACTACCCATATCATTAGGTAAGGGACTCATACCGTAATCCATTCCATCGGGCAAAGGACTCAAACCACAAGCTATTTCATTAGACTAGGGACTTGAGCCACTAGTCATTTCATTATCATTATTAGATGGTATTCGAACTCTTAACCATTAGCTCATACATTAACATTCATGCCATTCATTTCAATGTTTAAGGACTTGAGACACTTACCTACATCAACACTATACATGACCACATAGTACTCATGGGGAGCCTTCATTGCTAAACCATTTCAATAGACCAATTCCTTAACTCAATTGATCATACAATCCAATTTATGGTTGTCAAGACCCACATAAACTATTCATATTTCATTAGCAATCTTATACCACATTTTTTTTATACTTTGGTTCCACACACAATTCAAGTTCATCTTTATGTCTAGGGTCTTTACGCTCTCATTAGCCCATCAAATAACAAGGTAATCAATTTCACAATACATGTCTCATAATACTTTTACAATATCATTTATCAATCGTTCATAACTATTGGGCTAGTTCCCTATATCAACATATCACCAATAATTGACTAGGCAATTCACTTAGATATTTTCAAAAACACCTTATATGTATACCTTTAACAAGGCTATTTTCATGGTAGAAATCATCATTATTAGGGTTACTCTAATCCACATGTTAAACCATATACAACATTTATTCACATATACAAATCATCATTAATAACATGTTTAAACACAAATCTAAGCAAGAATCAATATTATTCATCATTATGCAACAAAACCCTTTTTATTTGATTTCAAAACCACCATGTACACATACTAATCTAAGTCTAAAATACATGGGTTCAGATTTATTTAACAAGGGAAAGAGATACATGCCTTAAACAAGATGAATCACTAAGAATATTGAATCTCCTTTACCTCTTAAAGACCACTCTTGAACCCCTAGCCTCTAATTCTTCAAAGGTGAGTTTGGGAGAGTGTTCAGGGAATTTAATCCCTCAAATTAGATGTTTAGGAGGATACATACACTTATATAGTGAGAAGGATTAGGGTTTTATACATGGGATATAACCACAAGGACCTTAGTTAAAAGCTGAAAATTGAACCCGTCCAGGGGTACGACTCACCATAGAACTCACTTAAGTAGTTGTACTCTAGGGTACGAGTGGTACCCTGTTTCATGACCTAGTAATCTCCTAGGTCACATACATTGTTAGTAATACGACCACACACCCATGAGTCACATCCAAAGGGTACGAATCACCCCTAACTTGTGTGCTCCACTCATAATAAGAATAGTCCGCTCCAAGGTAAGACTCGTACCCATAGGTATAATTGAGGGGAGGGTCACTCATACCTAGGACAGTAAGTGACCCTCACCACACTTCCTAGGATATGATAGGAGAGGAGAGAAAGGATACAACTCGTATCCACAAGGTAAGACTCAAGCCCCTTGTCATACCCACCTCAGTGACACCAAAAGATAAAGTTTTTCAATGGTTCTAAGTCTAGGTGTTTTAGTATTAGTAGAGGATTTATAGACATCAAGTTAAAGTTGATGTATTCAGTTTTAGTTTCCTTTGGAATAACCAGTGTTGTAATGTTTTGAAACAGTATCGTATTGAACAAGTTCAGCTAAAGACGCCTCATCCTCTTACTATTTCCAATTATATGTAATTTATTCAATTGATAACAAATTATGTCAGTATCATGGGTTAGTGTAACACCCTGAGAGTACACCCTAGGTGCTACATAGTGCTTACAGTCCCGAGAGACCATAAGCTAATCCATGAGCTGGTACCTACTGTAAGTATTGAGTAAAACTGATAACAAAAGGTCATATTCAACATTTAAATGAGGAATGCCATAAATTTTTAAGTAATAAATCTGATAAAATCTATAAACAAAACTAATAATATTGATAAAAAACATCTGATAATGACAACTAAATCTGAGAACTGACTAACTGTCTGAAATGTATGAAAACCTCTAAACTGAATGGATGAGAGTTGTTGGGACCGGCCCCAACTAACTACTGAACTGAGGACATGAAAATAAATGTAGTCTATCCTCAAAATATGAGGACTCACCACTGCTACGACTAATAATCTGGGGAGTCTATGCATGATTTGACAACTGAGTGTCCAAACCTGTTATATGATACATCATAGCACAAGAAAAGAGTATGCAATTAGTACTTTGAATGTACTGGTATACTAATTGAGGTAGGTTTTTATACATGGTTTCATATGCATGAATAATAACTGACTGAATATATATAGCATGACATACTGAACAGAATACATAGAAACTATAGGTTCTGAAAATGCATGACCAAGCATAAAATATATTCTGAATATAATATAAAATCTAATATACTGATAACTGAATAATTGATATCTATATGTTGAAGTCAAGCAAATCTGAAACTTAATCACTGAACTGACGATTGGACTGAGACTGTGGGAGGTATCATCAAACTGACATGCCCCAATGAGCAAATTTGGGATCCAACTTGTGAGCCTAGTTAGAAGGGTGTAAGTACCGTGCCAAGGTACTAATGCTAACTGTGTGCATCCACTAAAGTGTTGTCCTCAAGGACTAAGGGTTACCCTCAACTGGTAGGTACCCATATGAGATCAACCCTCAACTGGCAGGTTAACATCTCAACCTATGCTAGCTACATAGTAATGGAATACAGGGACTACTACTACTACAGTTCGCACCCTCAAATGGAAGGTGACACCCCATCCCTGTGTTCACTAGGTGCTAAATCCTACTCCCAATTGAACTCACTCAGAATACTGAACCGTTCTGAGATTATCTAAGTATGATAACTGACTGAACTGATAATTCTCATAACACATTCTGAAGGTATTGAGACTAAGTAAACAGCTATGGTTTTGGGTATTCATAACCCCCAGGACTCTATAGCAGTAATAGTAAAATAGTACTAAACGTTGGGGGCATAATGTGAAAGTATTTATTTAAAATTCACTCTTATAGGCATTTCATCAAACACTTGTAATGCATAATTTAAGCTAAGCATAGGAATAGTATAAAAAGTTGGAGTAATAATATGATTTTAGCATTTATATCACTTATTCAATATTTAAATCATTGAACAACAACATTAAATAAACAATAACAATTTCGCGCAAGCATGGTATAAAGTCAAGACTATGGAGGTTCATGGTTAAAATCACAATTTAAGATCATGGTAACTTGTAAAGATCAATCTTTGAATTTAAAAGGGGATACTTGGACTCCATGGAAGTACTTACTAGTTTTGCATCATTCATGCCAAACCTCTCCAATACCTTTTCCAAGTACTTCTTCTGGATCAAGAATAACTCATTGGCTTCTTGATATTTTTTTGATCTCCATGCCAAGAATTTTCTTAGATGCTCCCAAATCTTTCATTTCAAATTCACTTTTCAGTCGACTTTTCAAATTATGAATTTCTGTCAAGTCCTTAGCAGCAATGATCATGTCATCAATATATAATAGTAAGTAAACGAATAAAACATCATTTAACTCCCGAAAGTAAACACAACTATCATACATGCTTTATAAATAACCATGACCCAACATAAAGGAATCAAACTTCTTGTACCATTGTCTTAGAGACTGTTTTAATTCATACAAGGATTTCTTCAACAAGAAAACATGATCTTCCTTTCCTTTAGTTTCAAATCCTTTAATTTGATGCATGTGTATTCGTTACTCAAGTACGTCATGTAAGATTAACATTAATCTGTTCTAATTCCAAATCATACATGGAAACTAAGGCAAGCAAGACATGAATAGAGAAATGTTTAACAACGAGAGAGAAAATATTATTAAAATAAACCCCTTATACTTGAATATATACCTTTGCAACTAATTGTTCATTTTACCTGGCATCTTCAACCCTTTGTATTCCATTTTTTTTCTTGAAGACCCATTTGCAACCAAGGATTCTACTTCCTAACAGCGGCTTCATAAGAGGCCAAGTACCATTCTTATGGAGAGACTCAATTTATTTATTCATTGCAATTAGCCACTTGGTTTAATCAACACTAGAAACTACTTCTGAGTAATTTTATATTTCTCCAATTTCTTTAGTTTCTTTTGCAACTAAAAAACAAATGCAACATAATCTCCATACATTACTGGTTTGTGAATTTGTCTTCTTGATCTATGTGTTGCTATGGAATACTTATTTTTTTCAACTTTAGGAGTCACAACTTTTGGAGTTTCAACTATATTTTGTTCCACAGTCGATGAGCTTGACGCAAAAGGTATGCCAAGCTCAACCTCCATTCGTCCATACATATCATGCTCTTTGTTCTTATTACAAAAACTAGAAGATTCTTTTATGGAATCTAGCATAGAGAATTCATCTAAGGTTACATCTCTTCTAATTATAAATTTTGGTGACTTGGGAACAGGGCACCAAAGTCTGTATCCTTTCACCCTAGATGCATATCCAAGGAAAATACACTTTTAAGCCCTTGACTCTAATTTTCTAGTATTTACATGCATGTCTGTATGACAAGCAAAAACTTTTAAATTAGACTAATTAACAGGTGTACCTGACCATATCTCCAGAGTCTTAGAGTTAAAAAGTGCAGAAGGAGTACGGTTGACAACATAAAAAGTTGTAGCGATAGACTTTGCCCAAAAAGCATTTGTCAACCCAGCATTTGAAATCATGTAATGAGCTCTTTCCAAAAGATTCTTGTTCATTATTTCCACAACACCATTTTATGAGGTGTCATTATCATAGTGCAATGTCGATCAATTTCTTTATTGTTGCAAAATTCGCTAAACTCGCCATTACAAATTCGCTAAACTCGCCATTACAAAATTCCATGTTATTATATCTTCTAAATCTGCTTGACCTATGTTCATGTTTGCTTCTCAATCAAAACTTTCCAATATTTGAGAGTTAAGAAAAAATCACTTTTGATTTTTAGGAAATAAATACAAACCTTCCTTGAATAATCATAAATGAAAGTTACCATATACCTAGCACCACCTTTTGATAAGGTAAGGGAAGGACCCCAAAGATCTGATTGAATGGTAGTCCAAAATACCTTTTGTTCGATAAATTGTTGGAGATTTAAAGTTGAATCTTTTCTGCTTTCCAAACACACAGTGTTTGTAGAACTCTATTTTTATGGTACTTTGTCCACACATAAAACCTCTTTGATGAGGATGGAAAGACTTTTCTCACTCGCATACCTTAATCGCATACGCCACAATTTGGTGATATTAGGTTCAGATTGATTTGAAATGGAAACTGCAACAACACCTGTAACAGTGAACCCCAATAAAGTGTACAATGTACCTAATCTGCGTGCTTTTATGATCACAAAAGCACCTAGAGAGACTTTCAGAACTCCTCCTTTACCAGTGTATTTGCACCCAAGAGATTCTAGAGTGTCTAGTAAAATGAGATTTTTCTTTAAGTCAGGAAAATATCCAACATCTGTGAGACTTTTCACCACACCATCGTGCATTCTAGTTCGGACTGCACCTTTACCAAAGACTTTGGAAGGAGCATTGTTGCCCATTAAGATAGCTCCACCTCTAATAGATTCGAATGTGGTAAAAATTTCCTATAGATACACATATGATAAGAACAACCCGAATCCAAAATCCACTCATCGTTAGATTTAAAACTATTATTAGTAGCTAAAAATATTATTTCATTAGACTCATCAGCAGCTATACTTGCTTCGGTGGGGTTAGCATTTCGGTGCTTATTTTTTTGTCCTTATGGTTTTCTTTATTTTGTCAATTTATAGCATTAAGAGATAATATGACCTATCTTATAACAGTATTTTCACACTACATTTCTTTATCTAGACTTTGACCTTGATTTAGACTTCTCAGTATTTGATTCTTTCTTATTAGATCTACCTCTAACAAATAATCATTCTTCATGGGTTGTGCTACTTTCCCCAGTAATATCTCTATCTATGTGTTCCTTTGATTTTAAGACAGATTCACTACTAAAAAAATAGAAAAAGCAACCATGGATGGTGGTCAAATAACACGACCACCTGTGGTAATTTTTTTCATTTAAAAAATAAAAAAATAAAAAACCGCCCATATGGGGTCGCTATTATATTTTAAAACTACAAAATAATAATTTTAAAATTCTTCTTAAATATTTTTATGTAAGTATATGTATTTTTTTAACAAAAAATGATCACTTATGGTTGATTTTTTATTTTAACAAATAAAAGAGTGGTCGGCTTTTTATAAAAATTAATTTAAAAATTATGAAAAATCGACCCCTTATGGTCAGTTTTTGATTAAAAAAATTTTATTATTTTTTATTAAAATATAAAAAGGAAAATATGTTTAAAAAAGTGTCCACTGGTGGTCAGTGTTTTTCTTAAAATAATTTTTAAATATTATGGAAAATCGACCAATTTGATTGAAAAATAAAAAAGAAAATAATTTAATAAAAAATCAACCTCTTGTGGTTAGTTTTTGATAAAAAATTAAAAATAAAATATGTTAAAAAAATAAACCATAAAAATATAAATTAAATATATTATGAAAAAAACAACCACAGCGCTCGAACTTTTACGTAAAATATAAAATAGAAAATATTTACCAAAAACAATCACTTGTAACTGTTTTTTGATGAAAAAAATTTAAATTTTTTTTTACAAAAATCGAACACAAGTGATCGATTTTTTTAAAAAATTAAAAATATTATGAAAAACTGTCTACATTGATTAAAAAACTATATATTTATAAAATTCGACAACTATAAAAAAATAAGCAAGAAAATATTTTTAAAAAATTGACCACAAAAATAAATTAAAAATATTATAAAAATCAGTCAGACCCACTTGTGGTTGGTAATTGATTAAAAAATATATTTATAAAGACCAACAACTTGTGGTCAGTTTTTTTATTTAAACAAAAATAATTTAAAAAAACTGACCACTTGTGGTCGATTTTTATTTAAAAATAATTTTAAAATATCATGAAAAACCTACCACAAGTTGTTTGTTTTTTATTTTAAAAAAATAAAAATAGTTTTAAAAATTGACCAGTTGTACTAGGTTTTGATTAAAAAATTAAAAAGAAAATATTTCTAAAAAACGACCACTTGTGGTCGGTTTTGGATTCAAAAAATAATAAAAAAAAATACAATTAATATATATCAAACTAAATATATTTTTAAATAGTAAATATATTTTTCTAAATTATACTGACGATATGTAGTAATTTTTTATATAATAAAAACATAAATCAAATAATATTTATAAACCGACCACTTGTGGTCGATTTTTGTAAAAATAATAAAATAAATATATTTTATTTTTATAAAAATCAATCTATATATATACACGCTCATATATCTCATGTCGTTACACATAGTAGTCAAAAGCTAACTGAATGTATACAAGTATATTGAATACGTTGATATCACCTGGTTGAGGTAATAATATACTATTGGAGTTATAATAATGTAAGGTGAATAACCGATAATTCATCAGAGTATGAGGAATATGTAGTATTATGAGGTAATATACTCGTGCATGTAATGTATATAGTACGTTTTCAAGAGTTTATATATATATATATATGTAAACGTATATTTCATGTAGTGACCGATGTACATAGTAGTAAAAAACTAACAGAATCTATCTAAATATATTGAATAGTACGTTGATATCATACGATTGAGGTATTAATAATATATTATCGTAGTTACAATAATAACAATAATTCATCAAAGTATATATGTGGTACATTATGGGGGTAATTATATACTTGGCGATAGTAAGTGTGTTTATTTGTTTGTATGTATGTATGTCTCTCTCTCTCTCTCTCTATATATATATATATTACTAATATATAAGTGAGGATAAGCTGTTGAAGCAGGTAGCTTGTGGACGACATGCCTACTTCAGTAGCTTCAACTGTAATTTTACTATATCATCCTTAATTATTTATTATCTATTACTAATATCAATAGCTAATATATAAGTGAGGATAAGCTGCTAAAGCAGGCAACTTGTGGATGGCATGCCTGCTTCAGCAACTTCAATAGTGATTTTACTATATCATCCTTAATTAATTCTTATCTATTATCTATTACTAATATATAAGTTAGGATAAGTTGCTGAAGCAGGCAGCTTGTGGACGGTATGCCTGCTTCAGCAGCTTCAATAGTGATTTTACTATATCATCCTTAATTAATTAATATCTATTACTAAAAGTGAGGATAAGTTGCTGAAGCATGCAACTTGTGGACGACATGCCTGCTTCAGCAGCTTCAACAGTGATTTTACTATATGATCCTTAATTAATTATTATAAATTATTTTTGTACTAAGAAAATAATAATATTTAATTGAAAAAGTAAAGGAGATATTTATAACGTGTCTGCTTCAACTATTTCAACCGTGATTTTACTATATCATCCTTAATTAATTATTATAAGTTATTTACATATTAGAAAATTAATAATACATAACTTAAAAAGAAAATGGATATTTATGACATGACTGGTTCAGCTGCTTCAACTGTGATTTTATTATATCATTCCTGATAAATTATTATAACTCATTTACGTATTAAAAATTAATAGTATTTAATTTAAAAAATATAATAAACATTCATGACATGCCTTCTTCATAGCTTCAATCGTGATTTTATTATATCACCCCTAATTAATTGTTATAGAACATCTTAGTATTAAAAAATTGATAATATTTTATAAAAAAAAAAGATAAAATAGACACCAAATTCTATGTTAACTCTAGATGTTTTAAATTAATTTGACGACTTATATGGAGTCCACTTAAAAATATTTCCATGGAATATTCATTAGAAGAAGTGAATATAATTCTATCATCAGCAAACCAAAGAGAGGGACAACAAGCACACAATCCATTTAGGCATACCATAACCAATAAAAGCCTGATCTTTAAAGACTTGATTCAGAGCTCTTGTCATCACCTCTGCAGGAGAAAGAGGTTCCCCTTGCTTCACACCTCTAGTGAAGTGGAAAAATCCACAGACTGTCTTTCCTTCATTCGTTAGATCATTGCTTTTCCAATTTCATTTGAAGTAAGTTTCGCAACATTCATCGTCATCTGAGAGAAGAACTTCATTATTTTTCATTTTCTTTGTAAAGTGAAAATAGAAGTGGAAAGGTGAAGAAGAATGAGTTGTATTTGTAGTTTGTTATACTAAGAGTTAGTTGGGAATAACTACCCTTCCCTTTACTCTTTTTGACAATATTTACGCATTTACCTTTTAATTATGGGCTGCGCTTTAGGAATATAATAGGGGTATTTTGTTAAAAGAAGCTAAGAAAAAAATTGTTGGCGGGAACAAGAGTTGTTTAGGTAGTTATGAAGTTTGCAATAACTAGGATCGTCGGTGCTTACCTACTGTAAAATTTTATATTATATGTGGGAAGACATGAACTGAAGAAGGTAGTGTCCGAGAATACGTAAGCAGCTGAAGTAGGCTGATCATGGTTGACATGCCCGCTTCAGCTGCTTCAAATGCGATTTTGTTATATTACCCCTAATTAATTATTATAAGTGATTTACGTATTAAAAAATTAAAAATATTTAAGAAAAAATTTAAAATAGTCATTTATGACATGATTGTTTCAATTGCTTCAACCGTGATTTACTATATCACTCATAATTAATTATTATAAGTCATTTAAGTATTAAAAATTAATAATATTTAATAAGAAAAAGAATAAAATAGACATAAAATAATAAATTAGTTTTTGATGTTTTATAAGTCATTTAAGTGTTAAAAAATAATCATATTTAAGTAAAAATATAATATATATATATATATAAAAAGATAAATTATTTTTGATATTTTAAATTAACTTGACGTCTTATATGTGACCACTTAAAAATTATAAATTATTTTTTGAAGTTTTAAATTAACTTGACGTCTTATATGATACCACATAAAAAAATTTCACAAGTATTTGTTATAATAATTTTACTATGTCATTTCTATTTACTAGAATAGAAGCAAAAAATTATAAATCACAGTAATAAAAAAAATAAATTATTTTAAAAATATAATTGACTATCAATGTCACAAAAGATTGAACAACTTAAAGTATTATTATACAAATTTCATCAATCTAAATATAATAATATATGCCTAACTTAGAATTTATCAACCAAACACATAAAGGTTTTAACTAAATGATAGAATTATACATAACGTAGAATTTGTAAGGATCAACATTGGGTTGTGCGTAGCACGGCGTATGCCAACTAGTATATATATATATGTCAAAAGCTAACTGAATGTATCCAAGTATATATTTCATACATTGATTTGAAACGATAGAAATAATAATGTACTATTGAAGTTATACTAATGTGAACTAAATTAACCGATAACTCATTAGAGTATATATGAAATACATTGCATTACGGGATAATATACTTACCCCTACCCCACTCTCTTTACCCCTCATTTGTCGCCACCCCTCCTCTCACCATCCTCCACCAATCACACTACCACACCACCGATTTCTCCACCCATCACTACCAATTTCTCCATCCACAAAAAAATATGATAAATTAGTGACTAAAAACCCATATCAACAAATTTTATTCATGAACCTTGCAAATCCGATCATCAAATTTGATGAATTTGATTTAGTGACTAAAAATTTGATTTAGTGATGAATGGATTGGACAAGGCTTTGTAATGGTTCCAAAAGGTCATCAAGTACTTGCAAATCCAAGACTTGATCCTTCGACAATCCAAAGCTTGAACCTTCTACAAAACCTTGTAATCCTTGTGCTCTTTATGCTTGTATCATCCTCTCCATCTTGAAAGGAATTTGACCTCAAATTCACACCTTACAAAACCAAAGAGAGGGACAACAAGCACACAATCCTCAAAATAGGAGGGTTAGCATTAGTGCCAAAATTATACAAACACGCCAAGGGGGTACGCTCTTGGAATATAGCCAATAATCCTTTGTTATAATTATGAAACACTTATTACAAGCATTAAAAAAGACATGACTAAGACTGTCATCAAACAAAGAAAAGTGCAACCCAAAATCATCACATATATCAACAAGACAACGTTGTTCACATTTGAAATACATCCACGGGTCCTTTGTATGTGACATGAAAAGCTTAGCATAAATGGAACAAAGGAGGTGGTTTTGGCAAATATCAAGAGATAAGGAAACTACAATGTTCTTAATGGTCTGACTATACCCAAAAGGTAAGACTACCTTTGGTTTAGGAACCATAAGATACATTTGTTTCATTACCTTTACAAGGACCTCATCAAATATAGTGCCTCTATTGATCTCAAGGTCCACCTCAACCACACATCACTATAATTCAAACAAGGAAACCAGCCAACAAACTTCCTACCTCTACACAATAAAAATTCAAAATTAGAATGGTTATAATCATAGGTAAAGAGGTATAGGAAGGAATCAAGTGTGAAGACATCAAGAACCAAATTTTATTCATGAACCTTGAAAATCCGATTATCAAATTTTAGTGACTAAAAACCCATATCAATTAAATTTTATTCATCCCAATCCATTCATTACTAAATCAAATTCTTTGAATACACAATCCAAAACACATTAAACCTTTACTTTTGAAAAGAAAATAGCCATTCGTGCTATTTCAATCCCATTAAAAACAAGAATGTCAAAATCAAAACCCTCAAAACTCAACAACCACACCCTGCTTTTTTACATCTCTGCCTCATCATCAAAGAAGAAGAAAAAAAAGATACTAGAAACCCCTTTCCATTCCCATTCTTTTCTCACTTTCCATATCTGTTTCTTGTAATTTCTCATAAAAAATTTTTAATTTATAATTTGGTAATTGGAGGAGTAATTGGGGTTAGGGTTGGGGGCTGGTGGAGGTGATTTGGTGGTGGGGGTTGACAGGTTTCAGAGGAGAATTAGTATGGGGTGTGATGGGGGTGGAGGTTAGAAGACTGGCAGAATGTTACTGATATCTAACAACTGACTAAGATCATAACGTTTTCCTGAGTCACATGACTGACTGAAGTCTATGGAATCATATCTTGAGTTCGGATATCGTGAAATATGACATGGATCTAGGCAAGCTATAGTTTTTGGGTACAAGTACCCCTAGGACTCGATAAAAGGAAACTGACACACATGATTGACTTGATCATAAGAGTAGAGTCCATAATTTATAATATCATAAGTAGGGATCTCATACTAAGCATGGTTATCAACAATGTATTGCATGGAAAGGATTTCATATCACATGGAAGTACTTCCACAATCTTAATATCATGTTCATTGCACAATCATATTGGCAACACATACAAATAGCATGGAAATTCATTTGGATTGCATGGTTATCCTACATCTTGTTCATAAGTAGGATTTGCAAGTAAACATATCATAATCTGAAAAGAATAGTTAAGGAGTATTCCAACAACATTTACAATGAACATTATCAACATAGAAGTCATTGGAACATAAGGGCATATCATGAATCCTTCACTTAGTCACAATTTAGCTATATTGCATGATTTCTTTCTTCTTAGGCATTTTATCAAACACCTTGCATGCACATCTTAAGCATAGGTGAAATCATCAAATTCATACATCATAAACAACCAAATTTACATGTTTCCAACTCATATGATATCATGAATTCATAAAAACATATAAGGATTCCATCTTGCGAATCACCCAATAACAACAACATGATTATCAACACCCAACAATATAGAAGTCATACTTTATAATGAAAAAGAGGGTTTTTGAACTTTATGGATGAAAGGGATCCATAAATCAACTCACACATACCTTAGAAGGAAGATTCTTGATGATTGACGGAGGAATTTTCTTGAAATCGGATCTTCAAGCTTAGTTATGCAACCCTAGTTATTTTTCTCTTTTAGTGCTCTTGGATGATGAACTTTGAGATGTAAATAGGGTTGTAATATGTTTAGAAGCTATATATTTTGTAGGGTTAAGTTTAGGGACGTGTAAGGAGTGTTAAAAGACTTAATTACCCTTAAAATAACTCAAAACGGAGTATTTTTGGCACCTGGAATTGACTTAGGCGGAGCCCAAGTGATTGCCTAAGATAGGTTAGGCGGCGCCTAACCAATCTCCTATGCTTGGGTTGGGCGGCGCCTAACCAATTGCCTATGCTTACTGTCTCTCACGAAAATGGGCATAACTTTTCATTTGGGTATTAGATTAAGGAGAAATTGGTATCGTTGGAAAGCTAATTTGGTGGGTCTAAATCAGCCAAAATACCACACTAACATTGAGTTATACTAATTCAAATATGACCATTGCAAAATCGAACACTAAAACTTAATGGATTCAAAAACTCTTAGCTTGTATTACCTTAAGTGACCCATATGAACATGCTTAATGCATCATAAACTATCCTATCACTAGGATATTCATTGTAAGTCATGTACTCAAGTATGAATCAAAGGATAGGAGATTTCATACGTGGGAATACTTATTCGCTTCCTAGCTTAGAAACATGCGGGGTATTACAATATCTCCCCCTTGGGAACATTCATCCTCGAATGAGAATTTACTGAGAAGGGATACAAGACAATAGAACCTGAACTGAACATGAAGATCTGAAACTTGATCTCATGACTAACATGCTAAACATACTAAACTCGTGCATATCTGATGCACGGACAACTGACACATGAATGCATGACTGAGTATGAAACGGTTAATAGGTACCAAGTTTATACTGGAAACATGAATGTGAATTGAATAATATTAAAAAGAACTGTTACCTTGAGCTTGATTTGAATTGGCGGGGAAGAGGTGAGGATACTTGGTATGCATATCTACTTCTGCTTCCCAAGTAGCTCCCTCATGAGACTGATTTCGCCAAAGAACCTTGACTAGAGGAACTTCTTTGTTCCTCAATCTACGAGTCTAATAATCTAAGATTTCGACTGGAATCTCTTCATAAGAGAGGTTGTTCTGAATGTCGATGCTCTGAAAAGGGACAACAACTGCTGGGTCACCTATGCACTTATTTAGGAAAGAGACATGGAAGACTGGATGGACTGAGGCTAGATCTGAAGGCAACTCAAGCTCATAAGCTACCTTGCCGAAGCGACAAAGAATTCTGAAGGGACCGACATACCGGGGACTGAGTTTCTCTTTCTTGTTGAACCTCTTCACTCCCTTCATGGGAGAGATCTTAAGATAGACATAGTCATTGACGTCAAACTCAAGATCCTTTCTACGAACATTTGCATAGGACTTCTATCAGCTCTGAGTAGCTCGGAGTCTCTGTCTGATCAACTGAACTTTCTCTAAGGCGTCGAATACTAAGTCAGGACCTATGATTCAGGCCTTACTAACTTCGAACCAACCAATCAGAGGTCTATATCTCCTACCATAGAGAGCTTCAAATGGAGCCATCTGAATACTAGAATGATAGCTATTATACAAACTCAATCAAAGGCAAGTGGTCGTCCCAACTTCCCTTGAAGTCAATTGCACACGCCCTTAGCATATCTTTAAGATTCTGAATGGTCCTCTCTGCTTGACCATCTGTCTGAGGATGACATGCTATGCTGAGATGGACTTGGCTACCGAGACCCTTTTAGAATGCTTTCCAAAAGTGAGAAGTGAACTGGGTACCTCTGTCTGAGATAATAGATAGTGGAACACCATGTAATCTGACTAACTCCCTGATATAGAGTTTGGCATAATCCTCGGCGGAATAAGAAGTACGAACAGGAAGGAAATGAGCTGACTTGGTCATTCTATCTATAATGACCCAGACTGAATTATACTGATGACGAGTTCTCCTTCACCTTGGAAACTAGAGATGACTCTGAACTACTATGAACATATACACCACCCTCTGAAGAATCAACTAAGCGAACGCCTAGTCTGGCAAGCTGATGATCTCCTGAGCCATCTTTTTCTTATTATCCTCAATGTGAGAAATACTACCCATGGAGAGTCAACTGAGAGCATCATCCACAACATTGGCCTTACCCAGATGATAAAGAACACTCATGTCATAATCCTTCAAGAGATCTAACCACCTTCTCTGGCAAAGATTAAGATCTTTCTGGGAAAAGACATACTGGAGGCTTTTATAGTCTGTGAAGAAATCTACATGAACTCCATAGAGATAATGCCTCCAAATCTTCAAGGCAAAAAACCTACCGCTGCTAACTCAAGATCATGAGTCAGATAATTCTTCTCATGTGGCTTTAACTTTCTAGAGGCGTAGGCTACGACCTTACTATGCTGCATGAGGAGACAACCTAAACCCACTCTAGATGCATCACAATAGACTATAAAACCATCTGAACTATCCGTAATAGCTAGAACTGGAGCAGAGGTGAGTCGAGTCTTCAACTCTTGAAAGCTCTTCTCGCATGAATCTAACCTCTGAAACTTAATCTTCTTCTGAGTCAATCTGTACATGGGAGATACAATAGAAGAAAATCCCTCAACAGACCATTTCTAATAGCCAGCCAAAACTAAGAAACTCCTAATATTTGATGGAGATACAGGTCTGGGCTAGTTTCTTACTGCCTCGGTTTTCTAAGGATCTACTCTAATGCCATCACCAGAAAAAATATGGCCAAGGAATGCTACTGATCATAGCCAAAATTTTCACTTGCTGAACTTAGCAAATAACTGGTGATCCCTGAGAGTCTGAAGAACACTCTTGAGATGGTCTGCATGATCACACTCTGTGCAAAAATAGATCAGAATATCATCTATAAAGACTATGACAAACATATCCCAGTACTACTTGAACACACGGTTCATCAAATCCATAAAAGCTGTAGGGGCATTGGTAAGACCAAATGACATGACTAAAAATTTAAAGTGACCATACCGAGTACGGAAAGCTGTCTTTGAAATGTCACATTCTCTAACTCTGAGCTGATGATAGCCTGATCTTAGGTCTATCTGTGAGAAGTAACTGGCACCCTGACGTCGTTCGAATAGATCATCAATCCTGGGAAGAGGATATTTTTTCTTGATCGTGACCTTGTTGAGTTGACGGTAATCAATACACATCTAAGAGAACCATCTTTCTTGCACACGAATAATACTGGCGCACCCCATGGGGAAATGCTGGGTCTGATGAATCCCTTATCTAAGAGATCCTTCAACTGATCATTCAGTTCCTTTAGTTCTGCTGGTGCCATTCTATATGGCAGAATAGAAATAGGTTGAGTATCCAAAAGAAGGTCTATGCCGAAGTCTATTTCCCTTTAAGGAGGAATGCCTAAAAGATCTTTGGGAAAGACATCTGAGTATTCATTAACAACAGGTACTGTTTCGAGGCTGGGATATTCAGGACTAGAATCTATAACATGCATGAGATGATACACACACCCCTTAGAAATCATTTTCCTTGCCCGAAGGTCGGAAATAAGTTGACCCCTGAACGCTGAAATGCTACCCTTCCACTCTTGGACGGGCTCATTCAGGAACTGAAACTGAACTATGCTATTTCTGTAGTCGACTGTGGCATAGAAGGAATGAAGCCAATCCATGCCGAGAATGATATCAAAATCAGTCATCTCTAACTCCACTAAATCAGCTGATGTGGGTTTCTGAGATATCATAACCGGGCAATTCCTGTATACCCGCTGGGCTATGATGGTTTTACCCACTAGGGTAGATACTGAGAAGGGCTCTACTAGGACTTCGGGACTAATTCCAAAATCGCCTGCTATGTATGGAGTAACAAAAGAAAAAGATGCACCTGGGTCTAGTAAAGCATAAACATGAACATAGAAAATCTGTAACGTACCAGTAACGAAAATAGGAGAATTTTCCTGATCCTTCCGGGACTGAAGAGTATAGAGTTTATTTGGGCGTTGCCCACTGGTAGCACTGAAAATGGAACCCTGTTGGTTCAGGCGACTGTACTGAGCTGTAGAAGATTTTGCTGACCCTGAAGTCTTGAATGCAGACACTCCCTAATCCTGTGGCCTAGCTTACCACAACTAAAATAGACATCACTACCGGCTCTGCAAATGCCCTTATGGTTCTTACCATAAGTCTGACAAAGGGGATTTATTCGGGCACTACTAACACTGTCCTGAGATTTAGAGCATGGCACTTTGTTTCTATTGCTATCTCTAAACTTCGACACTGGAGCGCTGGCAGAGGAAGGAGCTGGAACGGATGACTTGGAGTGAAACTGTGAACGGTTTCCTCAATCTGACTTGGGGTGAGCAAAGTTGAAATCACCTGACCTTGCTCTCTTTTTCTGCCTCTCCCTAGTCTTAAACTTCTGCTCTTCTACTTGCTGGGCATGGTTCATGAGTCTGGCTAAGGTCATCCGATCAGCATCGCAGACCTAGACTCATTTACCATGCTATCGTTGACCCCTGACACGAACTTGCTCATCTTAGCTCTATTGTCTGCAACCATATGAGGAGCATACCTGGCTAGCTGAGTAAATCTGAGAGAATACTCCCTAACCGTCATATTCCCCTACCTGAGGTTGATGAAATCAAGAACTTTAGCTTTCCTCAACTCTTGGGGAAAGAATCTGTCTAAGAAGGTTATGACAAATTCCTCCCACTCGATAGGGCCTTTATCATCTAACCTCTCAGACTTCCACTGTTTGTACGAATTATGAGCAACATCTTATAACTGGTAGGCAGCTAACTCAGCACTCTCAATAGAAGTAACACCCATGATGTCAATGGCCTTCTGGACATGGTCAATGAACTCCTATGGTTCCTTATCAGACTTATACCCATGGAAAGATAGAGGGTTTATCTGGGTGAAGTCCCGAACCCTAGGTACTTTGGGAGTGGCCAATGGATTGGCCGAAATGACTGGTGGCCATTCATTCTGTGCAGCCATGGACTGAGTAAGTGTGGTAAATATGGCTCTAAACTCCGCATGGGAAACATGTTCGCCCAAAGGATCTTCGGGCTGAGGAGCTAGCTGGTTTCTTCTCTTTGGGTCCATGGTCTGGAATAAGAGAAGAATGGATTACACTGAGAGTTTAACTTATGATTATGCTCACTAGCATGACATGAATAATGAAGAAAGGGGACTGTTCCTAAAACATCTTATATCCTCCCGCACATAAATGTGGTGCGCAGCACAGCCATGTACAAGACTCTACTAGATGCGGCTTTCAGACTTCCTAGAACTCTGTTGAATCTTAGGCTCTGATACCAAGTTTGTAACACCCCAATTTGCTGAACCGAAATACTACATGGTGCTCATGACCCCGAGGGACCACAAGCTAACCCATGACTGATATCTGTACCTGTATACTGCAAATCATAATATAATAATACGGAATACATAGAACTGTAAGGACATAAGGTTCAACTGAATAAAATCATGTGGGTGAAAATACCCAAAATAACTCAATTTGAAAGCTAAGTCTGAACATAAATCTAAAAGTCTCTAAACTATCTGAATAAGGAGTTGAAGGAACATGTCTCCAACTAACTCCGTAAAACTGAACTGAAGAAATAAATAAATGTATCAAATTATATTGTCCTCGGATCAATGAGGACTCACTATGTATCTGCGACTGGAATGCTACCGCCACTGCTGGGATGGAGCTCGTGTCTCGGAACCTATAGTGTAATATGAAAATAAATCACCATAGCACAAATGCGTCAGTACAATTAGAGTACTGAGTATACAAGGAAGGTAGGCTGAACATAAAGGGTTTCATGCATGAACAACACTGACTGATTAATATGAACGTGGGAGTGCAAATACATGTATATAGAAACTGGAACCGTGAATACGTGATAGCATGACCTGTAAGCTAATACATGGTTTACTATTAACTGTTATGACTGATACTGAAATTGATAACATGGACGACTGTATCTGACAATACAGTACATACTGAAATCTAAAGAACGCCCTAAGTTCTTTTTACTGAGACTGATACTGAAACTGTGGGAAGTAGTGTTTAACCGACATGCCCCATGTATGCCGTTATGGCTAAGCTGGGGTCCAATCTCTGCCCCGACTAAAGGGGTGTCAATATCGTTCCACGGGTGAGGACAGCCTGGGAGTGACCCTTATCTGGCGGGTACTCAATGAGAACGGTGGGAACCCTAAGCTGACCGGTTAAGCCATCTCATCAACCCTAATCTGCCGGGTTAAGATGTCTCAACCTACTCTAGCTACATAGTTCTAGATCACAAAGATGAATAATAAGAATCACACCCTGAACTGGCTGGTGAGTTCCCATCCTTGCGTTCACTCGGTGATAACCTCTACTCCCATCTGGAGGGACTGGACATAAATAACTGACTGCACATGACTTAATCTTACTGAATTCCGTTGACTGGCAGAATATTACTGATATCTAACAACTGACAAAGATCATGAGGTTTTCTTGAGTCACATGACTGACTGAAGTCTATGGAATCATAGCTTAAGTTTGGATATCGTGAAACATGACATGGATCTGGGCACACAGCTATAGTTTTCAGGTACAAGTACCCCAAGGATTCGATGGAAGGAAACTGACACACATGATTGACTTGATCATAAGAGTAGAGTCCATAACTTATAATATCATAAGTAGGGATCTCATACTAAGCATGGTTATCAACAATGTATTGCATGGAAAGGATTTCATATCACATGGAAGTACTTGCACAATCTTAATATCATGTTCATTGCATAATCATATTGGCAACACATACCAATAGCATGGAAGTTCATGTGGATTTCATGGTTATCCTACATCTTGTTCATAAGTAGGATTTGCAAGTAAACATAGCATTATCTCATAAGAATAGTTCAGGAGTATTCCACCAACATTTCCAAGGCACATTATCAACATAGCAGTCATTGGAACGTAAGGGCATATCATGAATCATTCACTTAGTCATAATTTAGCTATATTGCATGATTTCTAGCTTCTTAGGCATTTTATCAAACACCTTATATGCATATCTTAAGCATAGGTGAAATCATCAAATTCGTACATCATGAACAACCAAATCTACATGTTTCCAACTTATATGATATCATGAATTCATAAAAACACAAAAATATTCCATCTTGGGAATCACCCAATATCAACAACATGATCATCAATTCGCAACAATATGGAAATCATACTTTATAATGAAAAAGAGGGTTTTTGAACTTTATGGATGAAAGGGATCCATCAATCAACTCACGCATACCTTAGAAGGAAGATGATTGATGATTGACAAAGGAATTTCCTTAAAATCGGATCTTTAAGCTTAGGTAGACAACCCTAGTTGTTTTTATCTTTTAGTGCTCTTGGATGATGAGCTTTGAAATGAAAATAGGGTTGTAACATGTTTAGAAGCTCTATATTTCGTAGGGTTAAGTTTAGGGATGTGTAAGGAGTGTTAAATAACTTAATTATCCTTAAAATAACTCAAAACGGAGTGTTTTTAGCACCTGGAATTGACTTAGGTGTCACCCAAGTGATTGCCTAAGTTAGGTTAGGCACCATGCTTGGGTTGGGCGGCGCCTTACCAATCGCCTATGCTTACTGTCTCTCACGAAAATGGGCATGACTTTTCGCTTGGGTATTAGATTAAGGAGAAATTGGTATCGTTGGAAAGCTAATTCGATTCTCTACAATTTGGTATAAATCAGCAAAAATACCACATTAACATCGAGTTATACTCGTTCAAAGATGACCATTGCAAAATCGAACACTAAAACTTGATGGATTCAAAACTCTTAGCTTGTATTACCTTAAGTGACCCATATGAACATGCTTAATGCATCATAAGCTATCCTATCACTAGGATATTCATTGTAAGTTATGTACTCAAGTATGAATCACAGGATAGGACATTTCATACGCAGGAATAGTTATTCACTTCCTAGCTTAGAAACATGCGGGGTATTACACTACTTTACCAACACGGCTCAAGAATCTATAGGGGGCCACATAACGGGGACTAAGCTTCCCCTTTTTACCAAACCTCTTCACCCCTTTCATGGGTGAAATCTTTAAGTACAACAAATCAGCCACCTCAAACTCAAAATCCCTTATACTCACATCGGCATATGACTTTTGACGACTCTAAGCTATCTTCAGCCTTTCTCTAATTAATTTCACCTTTTCCATAGCCTCGAATACCACATCAGGTCCAATCACTGCAGCTTTACCTATTTCAAACTAACCTATGGGTGATCTCCATCTTCTACTATACAAAGCCTCAAATGGTGCCATCTCGATGATAGCAAGGTAACAATTGTTATAAGCAAACTCTATCAATGGAAAATGCTCATCCCAACTACCTTTGAAGTCAAGAGCACATGCCCTCAACTTATCTTCTAGAGTCTGAATGGTCCTCTCAGCCTGACCATCTGTATGCGAATGAAAAACGAAACTCAAATGAACTTGGGTACCAAGACCCTGCTGAAGAGCTCTCTAAAATTGAGAAGTAAATTGAGTACCCTTATCCAAAATAATAGACAAGGGAACTCTGTGCAGCCTGAATAACTCTCGGATATACAACCTAGCATAATCCTCAGTTGTATAAGATATATGCATGGGCAAGAAATGCACAGACTTAGTCATCCTGTCTATAATAAACCAAATAGAATCATTTTGACGAGGTGAAAGGGGTAAACCAGTCACAAAGTCCATATTTACCTCTTCCCACTTCCAAGTGGGTATACCAAACTCTTGCATCACACCACCAGGTCTTTGGTGTTCTACCTTAACTTGTTGGTACATTACACAATTTGCTACAAACTCAATTATATTCTTATTCATACCACTCCACCAATAGATTTCCTACAAGTCATGATACATCTTGGTAGTGTCGGGATGAATATAATACCATTCGCCATGCACTTCAGCCATAATCCTCTGCCTCAAATTATCAACACACGGAACACATAATCTACCCTGCAATCTCCACACGCCATCTCCTCCTTGGAAGAAAACCTCTAGCTTTTTGTCCTTAACTGACTCCTTCAGTCTGACCAAACTAGGATCTCTGTCTTACTTCTCCTTCACTTCCGAAACTAAAGAGGATTCTCTGCACTAAAGTACTTCCCTCAGCGGAATCAAGCAACCAAACACCCAATCTAGATAGAAGGTACACATCACGAGCTAACCCTTACTTACCTTCTTCCATATGAGTAACACTACCCATGGACAACATGCTAAGGGCATCTGCCACTACATTGGCCTTTCCCGGGTGATACAACACACTCATATCATAGTCTTTTAACAAGTCTAACCACCTCCTCTACCTAAGATTCAACTACCTCTGATTAAATACATACTATAGCATCTTATGATCAGTAAAAACATCAACATAGACACCATACAAATAGTGTCTCTAGATTTTCAAAGCAAAGACTAGAACAACTAATTCAAGATCATGGGTTGGGTAATTCTTTTCATGAGGCTTCAACTGTCTAGAGGCATAGGCTATAACCTTACCTTTTTACATCAACACACAACCCAAACCAACTCTAGAGGAATCAGAATACGCCAAAAAACCATCTGTACCATAAGGCAAAGTTGACACATGGGCTGAACTAAGTCGAGTCTTCAACTCCTGAAAACTCTTCTCACAGGTATCTGACCACTGGAACTTAACTTTCTTTTGATTCAATCGAGTCATGAGAGATACAATAGAAAATAAACCTTCAACAAAATGGTGATAGTAGCCAGCTAGACCCAAGAAACTTCTAATGTTAGATGGGGAAATAGGTCTAGGCTAATTTCTTACAACTTCTGTCTTTTGGGGATCAACTCTAATGCCTTCGGCTGAAATGATATGACCTGGAAAGGCTATTGATCTTAGCCAAAATTCACACTTGCTGAATTTAGCAAACAACTATTAATCTCTAAGAGTTTGCAAGACAATTCTAAGATGATCTGCATGGTCATTCTTAGTACGGGAGTACACAAGGATAGCATCTATGAATAAAATGACAAACATATTGAGATATTGCTTGAAAACTCAATTCATGAGGTCCATAAAGGCTACTGGGTATTGTTTATCCCAAAAGACATGACTAGAAACTCAAAGTGACCAGAGCGGGTTCGAAAGACTATCTTTAAATATCACATTCCCTCACTTTAAGCCGATGATAGCTGGATCTAAGGTCTATCTGAGAGAAAAAACTTACACCTTGCAACTGATCAAACAGGTCATCAATTTTTGGTAGAGGATACTTATTTTTTACTGTGACCTTGTTAAGCTGATGATAGTCAATGCACATACACAATGAACCATCTTTGTTTCACACAAATAGAACAGGTGCACCCCAAGGAGAAACACTGGGCCTTATGAAGCCTTTATATAAAAGATCTTTGAGTTGCTCATTCAACTTGTTAAGCTCTACAGGTTCCATATAGTATGGCCGAATAGAAATAGGCTGAGTGTCGGGAAGAAGGTCAATCCCGAATTCTATCTCTCTATCGATAGGTACCCCTGGGAGATCTTCCGAAAAAACATCAGGAAACTCAATAACAATGCTAACTGACTAAATAGTTGGAGCCTTGGACTTAGTGTCTTCAACTCTAACTAGGTGATAAATGCAACATTTCGATATTATCTTTTTGGCCTTGATATAGGAGATAAAATAACTCTTGGGAAATACCAAACTCCCGAACCACTTAAAAATTGTTTCATCAGGAAACTAAAACTTGACCACCCGAGTACGATAGTCTATAGATGTATAAAAAGAATGAAGCCAATCCATACCCAGAATAATGTCAAAATCCACTATGTCTAACTCTATCAAATCAGAAAATATTACTTTATGAAGAACAGTAACAGGATAATATTAATATACTTGCTTAGTAATAATTGACTTTCCTACTGGTGTGGAAACTAGGAAA
This sequence comes from Capsicum baccatum var. pendulum, assembly GCA_030864225.1. Lineage (NCBI taxonomy): Eukaryota > Viridiplantae > Streptophyta > Magnoliopsida > Solanales > Solanaceae > Capsicum > Capsicum baccatum. The sequence continues at coordinate 88,863,614 of CM061560.1, read as the reverse complement.
GGCTCAAAAATTTCTTTGGGACTCATTTAGAAATTCACAGCTATAAGTGAGGTCACATAAGAGAAACTTGACCCGGGGTCCAACAACACATAAACATCAAAGAAAAAGACATGGAGCATCCCAGTAACAACATCGGGATAGTCCTCCTACTCTTGACGGGATGGTAAGGAATATAATCTATTCTGGCCTGACCGTCAGCAGTGCTAGATGAAGCGCCCTGAGCATAGGTGGGATGGGGTATAGGAGCTAGTGCACTAGTAGTCTTTGCCTGAGGTCGGGCATCTTTGTTCCCCTGCCTATCATACAGGCAATATCTAAGTCTATGGACCAACTTTCCATAACCACAACCCATCTAGTCCACTACGCACTCACTGGGATGGTCCCTACTATACTTAGGACAAGGAAGATAGCAGGGTCTATTACTTACACTGAACTGTGACCTAGACATAGAAGGCCTGTTCCCTTGCTCCTGTCTGCCTCTAGGCGCAGGAGCACTAGCTGATAAAGGTACAGGCATAGATGAATGACTCTAAAATTGTTGCTGGTTCCCTCCATGGGACCTAGCCTAAACATAATCATGTTACTCATATCTAGCCTTCTTGTAACCCCTCACTTTATTTCTCTCTTTTATATTGTTTGCCTCCATCTGTTGTGCATGTATCATATACCTAGATAGATCCATATCCCTATTCAGAATCGCAATCCTACACTCCTTCAGTACCAAACTAGAAACACTTATCACGAACTTGCTCATACTAGCTTGGGTGTCAAAAATCAAATCAGGAGCATACTTGGACAACTGGTTGAACTTCAAGCAGTACTCCTTAACATTCATGGAGCCCTACATTAAGTTCACAAACTCTTTAATCTTCACTTCCCTCATCTCAAGCGGTAAGAACTTATCCAAGAATGCATCTTGGAACACCTGCCAAGTCAGAGGACCAACATCCTTACCTTTACCCTTTCTACATGATACAACCCAGTCATAAGCAATGTCTTTCAACCTATAAGATTCCATCTCAACACTTTTTTCCTCAGAATCATGCACCACCTGTATGATTATTCTCACCTCCTCAAGGTATAATTGTGGGTCCTCACCTGCCTTAGACCCATAAAACTCTGGCGGATTTATCCGCATGAAATCATGAATCCTAGCAGTAGCTAAATCACCTACCTACTAATTTGCAACTGCGACTTAGTTATTGGCCAGAACATTAGTGGTGACTGCTTAGGCTAACGCCTGAAAGGCCTCCCAAAACTCAGTATAAGATATTGTCTAATTCAAGAGATCAATAAGTTGGGGTTTCTCATTATCATTTCTATGAGCATTCGCTCTTCGGGGAGGCATTTCTGAAATAGAAGAGCACGAATTATTAGATAAGAGAGACAACTGTAGGCACAACAGAATCAGAAAGAAAGAAATAACTTTTTCCTAAAATGTCTCGTAGCCTCTTACTCATAGATGTGACGCGCTACACACCGATGATCAAGACTCTACTCAATGTGGCTTGTTAGACTCCCTAAGATTCGTTAAACCTTAGGCTCTGATACCAAGTTTGTAACGCCCCAAAATCTCCTCCCAAAATGTCACACAATGCTTAAGGCTACAAGTAGCCCCAAGCTAACCTTTAAGCCTATTACAACATATAATAACTTATTTCGAGATAAAATAAAAAAACATTGGTACTGTCATATCAAATGAAAGGAAATACGAAGAAAATACTCGGTCCAAATGACCACAAGATTGGAAAACTCAACATACTAACAATCAGACAACTAGTCTGGCAAAGCCTCTACTACTTCATGAACTAGAGAACTATTGGGGCAGGTCCCCAACTAACTCAAACTAAACTGAAAGTAATAATATATCTACTAACAATACTGAAATGTCTGAAGATAGGTCCTCAAACTATGAGGACCCACCACTATAGGGATGTAGACAAACGTACTCAAAAATCACTGACGAGACTAGGACTAAGCACCTGAACCTACTGTATAATACAATGTTGCACATAGACGTATATGTGGATTAGCACTTGTAAATGTACTGAGTATATGGGGGTGTATGCATTTACAAAAAACAATATCATTACTTTTTATAAAATAATGCATGCATATATGAATGACTTACATGGCTTGAATAAATCTGAAATGTAATTCTCATAAATCATGAATAGTAAAGCATGAAATACAAATCTCATGAGTCATTATACTTAACTTTAAAAATCTATACTCTCCTCTTATTCTCAATACTTGACGTCTAAAGGAACTTTAAACAATACTTTCAAACTCCTACTTTTATCTCATGTAGAGTAAAACTTCTTTAAAACTCAAGGACTCAGAACTTTTAGGAACTTTCAACACTTGGGAACTCTAGAACTCTTTTAGACTTGGTACACTTAGAACTCGAGATTATATAACTTTGGACACTCGGGATTTTCTTCTAATAGACATAAACCATGTGAGCTACATGGAGTCCAATGTCTTTTTATCCTGAGGAAGAAACCTCACATTGGGGAGAGGCATCATACTCTTACCAGGGAGTATAACATCAACTCAGTAATTACTATCTCAACCTCAGGCCCATAAATCTCTGTCCTACGGTGGTACATAGTTCTGGAGTATGAGACATCAAAATCATACCCAACTCAGTGCTAAATACTACTCCTATACTCAGCTTAGAACTCTTAGGAAATCCACCTCAAATAACTCAAGGGTCTATACTGAAGACCAAAATGTATAACTATTTGTTTTAATAGAACATTATTGTGGATTCCAACTCTATTAGGACAAAAAAGGTCAAATATTACTCAATTATCTCAAAGTACTCAAATTATAGGTTCTTATAGCATAGCAGTACATAAAAACTAAAATTACAAGTAGGGTTTAATGACACATAATCAAATCTCAAGTTAAGAGTCATCAAAATGCATACTAGATGTCATAAGGATACACAAATCATATAGAAATCTGGAATGTTCATCGATTTGTCTTAAAATCTCAACATACTCATGTGCTTTAATTGCTAGAACATTGGCAAATCTCAAAATCTCATGCATAGTAATATTGGGTATGAAACCATACTTTAAATTCATAGAAGAACTCATAAAGCCATTTATCTTTGTAATTTAAAATAAGTTTTGTACATAAGAACGAAAGAATTGTCCTTGTTCAAACCCCACATACCTTAGATTGTGAAACTAGATGATCAAGCTTGCTTAAAACTCTTCTTCTTACTCTTGGAGAGAGGGTTATTGAAGCCTTGGACTTGAGGAACTCAAATCTCAACTCAATTTGTAGAATCTATGGTGAGTTCTTGAATTTCTTAGAGAAGGGTTTTGGGTTGGTTCTTGAGAAATAAATCCTAACCTTTGGATGTTTTGGGAGATAAAGAAGTCATATTCTTCGTTTTGCATATATCTAAGTGTTGAAAGGGGAAAAGATCAAAATTTATTTTTAAAATGACTTAAAAATAATGAACGGGATTTTTGATGGTGCAGTAACAGTCCGTCTCTAGTCTAAAGGCCCATTGGATCATCCATCGCATGTTGGCCACAAAAAGGCCACACTACCTCAGTCGCGACGGTCCATCGCTAGCTTGATGGTCCGTTATCTTGATCATCGAACTTAGGCCAGAAGAGGGAGTTGCTGCCTAGGTTATGATGGTTTATGCGATGGTCCATTGCAAGATCGATGGTCCATCAACCTGCCCATCGTACCTGGGCAGTTCCGATAACTCTTAGTAAAATGTCCATAACTTCTTACCCCGATACCAGATTTGAATGAAATTAGTATCGTTGGAAAGATAATTCAATTTTCCACATGATAGAAAGTCATTTTTAGGAAAATTCAATCAAGGTTAAAATACTAATCATTTTGGAAGTCACTTCTCAATCTTTTAGGGCTGGAATTACACTTCACTTGGCATACTCTAAGGCTCAGACTACGAGGAAACTTTTGCGGGGGTCTTACACTTATCTTTATAATAATATTTTGGACCACTATAATATTTTATATAATGATTCTCCCATGAATAAAACAAACTTGTTCTTCTAAGATAATCTATTGCAAAAGTTCCTTGATTTTATCATGAATAATCCTTGAAAAGATCTTATTCACAAAATTGCTTAGAGATATAGGCCTCATGTCTAAAAATATATTCACCAGTAACTTTTTTGGATCGAGTGTCAAATTAGTATGAGTGAATAATCTAGGTAGTTCAAAACCACAGAAGAATGATACTACTATTTAGTATATATCCTTTCCAATAATTTCCCATGTATCCTTGTAGAAAGCACCTACCATTCCATCTGGTCCTCCTGTACTGTGTTTATTCATCCATATAACTGCAGCTTTAACTTCTTCTAGACTTGGAATTCTATTCAATTTATCATTCATTCAGTGGAAACTATTGTTGGCAATTCTTCCAACATTGAAAAATCCTCCCAATTAGTGAATTGCTTTCGAAAAATTCTACAGTAGTATCAACAATCTCTACTTGATATTCTAACCATATACCCTCTTCATCATAAATTCTCCTCATTTTTGGTCTCCTTATTCTACCCTCTAACAATTGTATGAAAGAATTTAGCATTTTTTCCCATCCTTAAACCATTTAAAACCTGATTTCTGCACTTAAAATTATTTCACTTCTAAGTTGTAAGCTTAACTCTGCCTAAGCTTTCAACAACTTTTCTCTGTTGGAAATTGATGGATCTTCTTCAAACTGCATCTCTATAATTCTAATGATTTCCTCCAGAGTTACAGTTTCTTGAAAGATATTTCCAATTTTTTCCTTACTCTATTGAGTTAAGGCATATTTAGTCCTTTTCAACTTGTGGTGAAACATGGTAAAAAGACTACTCAACACATTAGTTTTCCAATTTTGCCTTATTACTTCCATACAGGATTCTTCCTTAAGCCAAAAGGTTATGAATCTAAATAATCTAACAATTTTCTTATTTACAGTGTTGAAATGCAATAGCAAAGATGTATGATCTGACCCACTTCTAACTAAATGTTCAACCTTCATTATTGGAATACACTCTGCATCTATTCATTACATAGCACCCTATCCAATCTTTTAAATATACAATCTGTATTTGTTTTTTCATTCCTCCATGTGTATTTACTTCCCTTGAATCCATAATTTTCTAAGTTACACACATTTATGAAACGCTTAAAAGTTTTCTATTTTAGCTATATTTATAGGCAATCCCCCCTCCCCAAACTTATCTTCATCATTGATTACTACATTAAAATCTCCTCCCACCAACTAGAGGTCTTGAAATAAAAGAGACAAATCTCCCAAAGATTCCCCCAATATTAGTCTCTCAGTCTGTGTACACTTCCCATAGACTAATGTAACTATGACTGTCATCCCTGCTCCTAATTCTCTAGATTTTTTATCAACTGTTGTTCCTCATATCTGATCACAACAAAATTTATAATTGGATCCATGAATAACCATATCTTACAAAAAGTATTAGTTGTTGCATGCTGCATCCCCAATCTTCTTTTGTATTTTTCTATATTATAACTATTTTGGAATGGATCCATCAACCTTATAAAGTAAAAGTTATGTCTTTTTGGTAGAGTTATTAATTTGATGAATTCTTTTTCAGTGTGTGTCGATTTATATTCTATATCAAAGTATTCATCTTGATTTAGTCTTGGATGTATAACTCTTTGTCTGCATTATACTTGCAGTAGTCATTCTACCCTTCTTATGTTACTCTCCATGTGTTGCTTTAATTGTATCTATTTGCTCTGGAGATAGATTTCCTTTTTTCTTTATATTTTTCTCGAAATCATCATTATCCAGGTCTTCTTTTCTCTTACTAAATTCTATTTTATTTCTAGTATTCATTTTTAAGGCTAAAACCTCTTCTATCACCATTACTTCCCGAGTATAATTCTCTTAATCAACTATCATCTATTCCTTTGAACCCTTCTCCTGATACACTATATCTTGTTGTGTATGATCTCTAACTGATTGGTCTTCACTAGTTACTGTTGTCAACTTCTTTTCTTCATTTAATTCTTGCTTGTCAATTAATGCCTTTGTTGGTTCTATGGCTATTGAAAATTTACCAAACCTATTAGTAACCCATTCGTACTTTCTTTGTTGTTATTCTTTTCTTTCTTGTTATGCTCTGCTTCCTTTTCACCATCAATATTTTCTATCCTTTCTTCTCCTAGTGCTTCAAAAGTATTCGATACAACTATCACTTTTTTGGATTTCTCTTCCTCAACTTCCCTATAATGTGTCCATGCTTGTCCTTTTTGTATTTGTTTCTTCTTGTCAACCATTGTTGTTTATTTGTGTTTTCTCCCCTTCCTTTATTAGTGCGTATCTCTTCCTTATGCCTTTTATTTTTTTCATCTGATTATTTATTAGTTACTTCTTCCCTTTTGTCTAATTTCTTATCATGCAACTCAAGGTGAATGTTCCAACAAATTTCTTCATCATGACCTTGCAAATAATATTCTTTGCAATATTTGATCATATAATCATACTGAATTTGTATCTACTTAGATTTGATTTCTCCAGTAACATCATCTTCCTCATTGATTCTCAACCTTTAAGGCAACTTAGTAATTAAATTCTCTTTCACCTTAACCTTTGCACAATTAGGCCTTGTTTGATTTCTAGTTGCCATATCAAATGTTAGGGTTTACCAACTGCTGAAGCAACTAAAAAAATTACTTCTTTATCAAAGAATGTGGAGGAATATTGGGCATTAATATCCAAGCCACTCTAATAGTCGTTTCAAAATCTAACTCAAACCATGGTCCCCATTTCAATGTTCTCACCTGCTAATACATCTTCTTAGCCTTTATGTAATATACTTCAGTTGACAATAGATGCACATAATCCTTCAATCCTTCCAACCTAATTAGAATATATCTTGCATCTAATACACCCATTGTGTATTCATTTTTGATACCACATTGTCTAGGGATTGCCTTTCTCAACTCTTTAATTTTTGGTTTACCAAAAAAGAATTTCCCAATTAGAAAATATAGTAGATTTTCTTGAATGATCATGCTTCTAACTTCTAATGATTTTCATGTTATGCTGGGTTCACCATGCAGCATGATAAGAGGTTTTGGTGAAATCCTAGGTATGTTAGTGTTGGCAGTTTTAGGTTTCAATATATTTGCATAATTGGTTATATTAGCTACTAAATGTAGATCATTTTTTAGTTCACCAGTGTTATTCTTATTAGCTTTTTTTGGTGAGTTAGCCCCACCAGATATGGTGGCCATAATAGCCGATGGCTTTAAATGAGTAGGGTTTAGTGTTAGAGTTTAGTATAGTAGAGAGCGATTCAATGATGGTGCTAGATAAATTTGGACCATTGGGTATATGCTTTGATAGTCAATAGCGTGTATTTATATAACTATATGTGTGTGTGTATATATATATATAGAGAGAGAGAGCATTTCAAAGATGATGCTAACTAAATTTGGACCATTAGGTAAATGCTTTGATAGTCGATAGAGTGTGTGTATATAAGTGTGTGTGTGTATGTATATATATATATAGATTCACTTTTACTTTAAACTCTGCACAAGTAAGTCTTCTTTGATTTTTAGTCTCCATATATACTATTAGGGGTTTACCAACCGCTGAAACTATTGAAAAAATTGCTTCTTTATCAAATAAAATTGGAGGGAGATCTGGCATTAATATCCAGGCCACTTCAATGACCGTTTCAAAATCTTTTTCAAACCATGAATTACACTTTAATGCTCTCAACTGCCTATACATCTCCTTAACCTTTATGTAATATGTTGTAGTTGACAGTAGATGCACAAAATCCTCTAATCCTTCCAGCCTGATTAAATTGTGTCTTTCTTCTAATACACCTATTGTACATTTACTTTTGATGCCACACTGTCCATGGATTGCCTTTCTCAACTCTTTAATGTCTGGTTTACTATAAGAGAATTTCCTAATTATAGCATATTGTATATTTTCTTAAATGATCAAGCTTCTAGTTTCTGATGATTTCCATGTTATACTGTGTTCGCCTAGCAACATGATAATAGATTTTGGTGGAACCCTAGATATGTTAGTTTTGATGTTTTAGGTTTCAATATATTTCCATAACTAGGTGCATTAGCTACCGATTGTGGATCATTGTCTAGTTCACCAGTGTTATTCTTATTTGGTTCTTCCAGTAGGTTAGTCCCACCGGAGGTGGTTGCCATGACTGCCAATGACTTCAAACGAGTAAAGTTTGAAGGGTTAGAGTTTAGAATAGTAGAGAGCATATCAAAGATAATGCTGACTAAATTGGACCGTTGGGTGTATGCTTTGATAGCCAATAGTGTGTGTGGGTGCATGTATATAAGTGTTTGTGTTAGTATGTGTGTGTGTGTGTATCATGTAGTGATGCACGTAGTATGTAGAAAAAAGAAAACTAAATGTATCCAATTGTATATTGAATATGCTGATATCATACGATCAATTGAGGTAATAATATATTATTGAATTTATAATATAATAATATAAGTTAAATTAACCAATAATTCAATAGAGTATTGTAACACCACAAGTCTGCACCCCGAAAATCACATAGTGCTCATAATCTCGAAGGACCATAAGATAACCCAAGACTAGTACCTACTACAATCACTGAATACTAATAATATGGTATAATACGGAAATTAGGCAGAAATTTAACATAAGGTTCAAAACTGAAAACAAAATACCGAATACTGAAAATCAATATTGTAAACTAAACATCTGCCTGTAAATACTCTAGTTCGAAAGCCTCTAATTATTTGATGGTGGAGTTGATGGGATAAGTCCCCAACTAACTTCGACTACTAAAATATACTGAAAATTCTGAAATAATGACTCTATCCTCGAATTATGAGGACTCACTACTAAGCCCGATGCTAATAGTTTGGATAGCTAAGTACAGTCAAGAGATCGTGTGTCTGAACTTATGAAATAGACATCATAGCGCAAAAGAAAGGTATGCGCTAGTACTTTGAATGTACTGGTATGCTAGGTGAGGTAAGGCTGAATGTATGGGTTCATATGCATGAATAATAACTGGTAGAGTGGCATAAGTATAACTAAATGAGAGTACATATATATCTAAAACTACTGTAAATGCTGATTATGCAATGATATGCACATAACTACGCATAGTGTAACTGAGATCATGTTAACACTGGGTACTAAATTCTGATAATTGAATTACTAATATATGAGTTTACTAATACTGAATTACTGTATACTAAGTAACTATTTCTGATAGTGCTGATTTTGTAGAACTGAACTGAGTTCTGTACTGAGCTAGTGACTATATTAGACAGTCCTGATTCTGAAACTAAACCAAAGTTTTTTTGTACTGAGTCTGAAACTGAAACTGTGGGAGAGTTCATCGAACCGACATAGATCGAGTATGACTGAGTTGGGGTCTGACACGTGACCCCAATTAGAAAGGTGTTAGCACCTTGCCAAGGGATACTAACAATGGCTATGAGTTAACCCTCTCTGACGGGAAGCTCTTTCGTCAATCCTCACTGGAAGGAAAACTCATATGAGATGTATCAACCCCTGAATGGCAGGAAGACATCTCAACCTACTCTAGCTACGTCGTTCTGTAATGAAGGAATTGCTACTAAGGGTCATACCTTTTACTGACAGGAATGCCCCTATCCCTGGGTTCACTCAGTATTGATTCCTACTACTAACTTAATAGTCACTGAACTGATTTCTAGACTATACTATGCTTGACTGAACTGTTACTGATCGTGTTGTCCATCTTAACTAGACTGAGTTCACTGAGTATTGATAACTGACTGAATACTCTGAGTTCTATTTCTGGCTGAATGTACTGAGTTCTATTATCTGTCTGAGTGCTACTGGGTGTGACTTCACTGAGACTATTCTGAAACTACTGTAAATCTAGCTAATCAACTAGATTGTCGGGTACTAAATACCCCCAGGACTCAATAGCATAAATTGTTAAACATATCACAATCTTAAAGACATGATAGTTAGACACTTTGTCATAATTCATTCATTGAGCCATTTTAGCAAACACTTGCATGGCATGAACTTGTATATATGATAACATGATATGATTTCATTACTCAACTCACATGAACAATTCATTAAACACTTAGGGAGTTTAACTTATACACATGACAATACTACAACATGTAAGCATCATGATCAAAATCCCAAACTCACAAATTCAAGGGCTTTTAACATAAAACCATATAACAACACCCACACATGCTATTTTTTTCTCAAGAAACTTGCAATTAATCATGGACCATAAACCCAAATACATCATAATCATGAATACAATCATATTCAACATGAATTCCATGAATGAAGCCAACTTGTAATTTAAAAGGGGTTCTTAAACTCCAAGGATTGAAGGAAACCTTTGGATGAACACCTAACATACCTTGATGCTTGAATTCGTGAAGATTGATGGTGAGTTCTTGAAGTTTAAATATGTAATCAAAAGCCCTAGGGTTTCTTCTTAAGAGAAATTTGAGAGAAAGTAAGTGTTTTTTTCCCTAGGAATGATTTAATCTCGTATTTTTAGGGCTGAATAAGGGTGGAAAATAACCCAATAACCCCTCTGGATGTGGGAATTTAATGATTCAAAAGCGTACTTAGCGACGTACATACCGATGCACCACATCGATGGCCTCAATATAATGACCAACGCGTTGCGTCGAGTTCGCATTGGTTCACTGGAATTGCACTGCAAGCTGCGAAAAAATTATTTATTGACACGATGGGTGACGCGATGCATTGAGATCGAGTTGACCCACTATTTTGGTCATCTAAATATGAATTAAACGAGGTCCCAAAAAAAAACTCACTCGGAGTGACCTATTGACACTCTTGATCATCATTCAATCCAAGGATTGACATTTTTATGGTCATAAAGGTCATTGAATAGGATCACCAACTTAAGAAGGATAAAATAATTCTTAGTATAAATACTTAGCTGAAATTTCTAAGTCTAGGACCTCTTTCAAGCTTTAACAAATTGAGTTAATCTTAGAATTTTGCGGGGTATTACAATATCTCCCTCTTGGGAACATTTGTTCTTGAATGAGACTGACTAAGCTGAGAATACTAATAGACTGAATTTATATATACTGAATATGCACAACTAAAGCATGACTGAGTTCTAAAAAAATGACACATGACTGAGCAGTTTCATGAAGGTATGCATGATATAGGAATGCTATGCAATTGAACCGATATAGAGTTGTAAAGATAATCTGAGCATGGAACTGAATGAATTCAAGGAAAACTATTACCTTGAGCAGATTCTGAGTTTGCGGAGAATAGTTAAGGATACTTGGTCCTCATATCTGCTTTTGCTTCCTAGGTAGCTCCCTCAATGGACTGATTCCACCAAAGAATTTTACTAGAGGAACCTCTTTGTTCCTTAGTCTGTGAACCTAAGAATCGAGAATTTCGACTGGGATTTCCTTATAAGAGAGGCTAGTCTGGACATCAATGCCCTCTATCGGGACTACAACTTATGGGTAACCTATGTACTTTTTTAGCAAGGAGACATGAAACACTGGGTGAACTGAAGCTAAGTCTGAAGGCAACTCAAGCTCGTAAGCTACCTTTCCAAAATAGTTGAGAATTTGGTAAGGACCGACATATCGGGGACTGATTTTCCCCTTCTTTCCAAACCTTTTCACTCATTTCATAAGAGAGATTTTAAATACACATAGTCGCCAATCTTAAACTTGAGATCCTTTCTTCGCACATCTGCATACGATTTTTGTTGACTCTAAGTTGTCTTAAGCCTTTTCCTGATCAATTAAAGTTTTTCTAAGGCATCAAATACCAAGTAAAGCCCTACCATTGTGTCCTCACCCACTTTGAACCTACCAATGGGATATCTACATCTCCTCTCATAAAGCACCTCAAATGGATCCATCTGAATGCCGGAATGATAACTGTTATTATATGCAAACTCAATCAAGGGTAAGTGGTCATCCCAACTACCCTTAAAGTCAATGGCACAAGCCCTTAACATATCTTCCAAAGTCTGAATGGTCCTTTCTTCTTGACCATCTGTCTGAGGGTGAAAGGCTGTACTGAGGTAAAATTGGGTACCAAGAATCTTTAGGAATGCTTTCCAGAAATAAGAGGTAAAATCTGATATAATAGATACTAGGACTCCGTGTAACCTGACCAACTCTCTAACATAGAGTTTGGTATAGTCCTCAACTGAATCAGAGGTATGAACTGGTAAGAAGTGAGCTGATTTGGTTATCCTGTCTATAATGACCCAAGTTGAATCATGCTGGCGACGAGTACGAGGCAAACCCATAACAAAATCATTGTTCACTTTCTCCCACTTCCACGTGGGAATGGTAAACTCCTATATGGAACCACTAGGTTTCTAGTGCTTAATCTTAACCTACTGACATGTAGAGCACTTAGCCATAAGCTCACAATGTCCCTCTTCATCCCACTCCACCAATAGGCCTCCCATAAATCATGGTACATCTTAGTGGGCTCGGGATGAATAAAGTAATGTGCTCCATGCGCTTAGGCAAGAATTCATTGCCTCAAGTCATTTATACCTGCCATGCATAAAGAACCCTGGAAATCTGATACACCATCTCCCCTTTGGGAGAAAACCTCTACTTTCTGGTCTCTGATTGACTCTTTCAACTTGAGTAGACTGGGATCTCTGTCCTGCCCTTCACTTTAGACACCAGAGATGATTCTCAACTATTCTACACCCACACAATCCTTTTTCCTAAATCGACTAAGCGGATGCCCAGTTGGGCAAGCTGATGAACTTCCTGAATTAACTTCTTCTTACCATCCTCCACGTGATTAACACTACCCATATACATCTTACCGAGAGCATTAGCTATTACATTGGTCATGCCCGGATGATACGGGATGATCATGTCATAGTCTTTCAACAACTCTAACCACCTTCTCTTACATAGGTTCAGATCTTTCTGAGAAAATAGATTCTGCAGGATTTTATGGTCTGTGAACACATCTACATATACCCCATACAAATAATGCCTCCAAATCTTTAAGGCAAATACAACAGTTGCTAACTCAAGATCATGAGTTGAATAATTCTTTTTATGGGGCTTAATCTATCTAGAATAATAGGCTATGATCTTACCTCTCTGCATCAAAATACATCCCAAACCAACTCTGGAAGTGTCACAATATACCACAAACCCATCAAAACCATCTAGTAAAGTCAAAACTAGGGTTGTAGTGAGTCAATTCTTTAACTCCTGAAAACTCTTCTCACAAGAATATAACTGCTGGAACTTGACTTTTTTCTGAGTCAATTTGGACATGGGGGGATGAAATGGATGAAAATCCTTCAACTAATCATCGGTAATAGCCAACCAAACCCAAGAAACTCCTGATGTCGAATGGAGAGATGGATTTGGTCCAGTTGATCACTACTTTGGTTTTTTTAGGATCAACTTTAATACCATTACCAAAAACTATATGACCAAGAAAAGCTACTGACCTTAGCCAAAATTCGCACTTACTAACTTTGGCAAACAATTGATGGGTCCTGATAGTTTGTAATACTATTCTGAGATAGTTGGCATGATCATGTTCACTGCGGGAGTAGACATGAATGTCATCAATGCAAACTATGAAAAACATGTCTAAGTATTACTTGAAAACGCGATTCATCAAGTCCATGAAGGCTGTCAGAGCATTGGTAAGACCAAATAACATGACTAAGAATTTGAAGTGACCACACCGAGATTTGAAATCTATTTTGAAAATGTCACATTCTCTGACTCTGAGTTGGTGATAGCCTGATCTTAGGTCTATCTTAGAAAAGTAGTTGGCACCCTGAAATTGGTAAAAAAAGTCATTGATTCTAGGAAGTGGATACTTGTTCTTGACCGTGACTTTATTTAGCTGATGGTAGTCTATACATATTCTAAAAGAACCATTTTTCTTGCACAAGAATAGAACTGGTGCACCCCAAGGGGATCTGATGGTCTTATGAATCCCTTGACTAGGATATCTTTCAACTGGTCTTTTAATTCTTTAAGTTTTGGTGGGTCCATTCTGTATGGAAAGATAGAGATAGGCTTAGTATTGGGAAGAAGGTTTATTCTGAAGTCAATTTCTCGCTCAAAAGAGACTCCAGGAATATCTTCGGGAAATACATCTGGGAAGTCACATGCTACTGGAACTGACTCAACATTAGAGGTCTCTGAACTAGAGTCTTTAACTTGAATGAGATGACAGACACACCCCTTAGATATCATTTTCCTCACCCTAAGTTAGGACATAAGATTACCCCTAAGTGCTGAAGTACTACCCCTCAACTCAAGGACAGGTTCATTCAAAAACTAAAAATGGACAATTTTGTTTTCGTATTCAATTGAAGCATAACATGAAAGAATCCAATCCATGTCGAGAATGACATTAAAATCTATCATCTCTAATTCTAATAGGTCTACTAAAGTGACTTTCTAAGATACCATAACCGAACAGTTCCTGTATACCTGTCGAGCTATGATAGATTTACCCACTGGGGTAGAGACTGAGAAGGGCTCTACTAGGATTTTGGGATTGACTCCAAAGTCAACAGATATATAAAGAGCTACAAAGGACAAAAAAGCTCCTGGATCAAGCAAAGCGTAAATATGAAAATGATAAACTTGTAATATACCTGTGTCCACATCAGGAGAAATTTCATGATCCTGTTAGAACTAAAATCCATAAATTCTGTTTGTGCGTTGTCCACTAGTGGCATTGGAAACAACACCTTGCTGATTCGGGCTTTCGGATTGAGATGAAAGATGATTATGCTTACTCTACGAACCCACCTAAGGACACTCTCTGACCTTGTGGCCTAGCTTGCTATATTCAAAAGATACATCACTGCCATCCTTGTAGACACCTTGGTGGTTTCTTCCATACTTCTACTAAAGGGGATTTGTTCGGGTACTGCTAACACTACCTTGGGGTTTAGGGCATGGTTCCCTATCTTTATTTTCATCTCTAAATTTTGGAACTAGAACACTGGATGAGGTTGGAGCTGGAACTAAGGAATCTGTGTAGAACTGAGAATGACTCCAACCCTCTAACTTAGGCTGATTGAAGTTGAAGCTATCTATTCTAGCTCTCTTGTTCTCCTTTTCTTTCTCCTTATTCTTAGCCTCATCTATATGTGGAGCATGGACCATGATCCTGGATATGTCCATCTCCTTAATCAACATTGCGGTCCTACACTCCTTGACCATACTATTAGACATGCCAGACACAAATTTGATTATCTTAGATCTGCTATCTGATACCACGTGAGGGGCATATCTGGCTAATTTAGTAAACTTGAGAGACTAATCTTTCACTGTCATGTTGCCCTGATTTAGATTAATAAACTCCAATACCTTCGCTTTTCTCAACTCCAGTGGGAAGAACCTATCCAAAAAAGCAGTGGCAAACTCTGTCCATTCTATGGGCCCTGCATTAGAGGCCCTCTCTGCCTTCCACTGCTTGAACCATGTGTGAACCACATCCTATAATAGATATGTGGTTAACTTTGCGCTCTTACTCAAAGTTAACCCCATAATATTTGTGACTTTCTACACCTGATCATGGAATTTCTGTGGGTCCTCATTTGACTTAGACTCGGTAAAGACTGGATGGTTCATTCGGGTGAAGTCCCAAATTCTAGGTGCAGCAATATTGGCCATTGGGTTGACTAAAACTATAGCTGGGCTTTTATTCTGGACTATAATAGAATAAACTAGAGTGGTGAAAGCAGCTCTGAATTTTGTGTAGGAAACATGCTCGTCCAGGGGATCTGCCAGAACAGAGGGAGGTGTTGGCTAATTTCTTATTCTTATTTTGTTGCTCTTTTTGAGAGGTATATTCTATATATAGAAGTAGTAAAAGGATTAGACTGAGAGTGTAACTTGATCTCATGCTCACTCACATGATAAGAACACTGAAAGAAGGGAAACATTTCCTAAAATGCCTCATAGCCTCTTATCCATAAGTGTAGTGTGCTACACACCCATACACAAGAGTCTAATAGATGCGGCTTTCAGACTTCCTAGGACTTTATTGAACCTTAGGCTCTGATACCAAGTTTGTAATGCCCTAATTATGCACCCCAGATGTCACACGGTGCTCATAATCCCAAAGGGCCATAAACTAACCCATGATTGGTACCTGCCGTAATCACTGAATACTAATAATATGGTATAATGCGGAAATTAGGCAAAAATTTTCCATAAGGCTCAAAAATAAAATTAAAATACTGAATACTGAAAATCAATGCTGAAAACTAAACATCTATCTATAAATACTCTAGTTTGAAAGCCTCTAACTGTCTGAATATGGAGTTTATGAGAAAACTACCCAACTAACTTCCACTACTGAAATATACTAAGAAATGCTGAAATAAAGACTTTGTCCTCTAACTATGAGGACTCACCATTAAGTTCATTCCTGATAATTTGGACTACTAAGTGCGGTCAGGAGCTTGTGTATCTGAACCTATGATACAAGACATCATAGCACAAAATAAAGTATGCGTTAGTACTTTGAATGTACTCGTATGCTAGGTGAGGTAAGGTTGAATGCATGGGTTCATATGCATGAACAATATCTTACTGGATGGCATGAATATAACTAAATGAGAGTACATGTATATCTGAAACTACTATAAATGCTGATTATGCAATGATATGCACATAACTACGCATAGTGTAACTGAGATCATGTTAACACTGGGTACTAAATTATGATAACTAAATTACTGATATCTGAGTTTACTGATACTGAATTACTATATACTGAGTGACTGATTCTGATAGTCCTAATTCTATAAAACTAAACTGAGTTTTGTACTGAGTTGGGTGACTATATTAGACAGTCCTAATTCTGAAACTGAAATAACATTTTTTATACTGAGTCTGAAACTAAAACTGTGGGAGAGTTCATCGAACCGACATACATCGAGTGTGACTGAGTTGAGGTCCAACCCGTGACCTTAATTGGAAGGGTGTTAGCACCTTTTCAAGGAATACTAACAATGGCTATGAGTTAACCCTCTCTGACAGGAAGTTCTTTCGTTAATCCTCGCTGGGAAAAAAACTCGTATGAGATGTATCAACCCCTGACTGGCAAGAAGACATCTCAACCTACGCTGGCTACGTAGTTTTGTAATGCGTGGATTGATACTAAGGGTCAAACCCTTTACTGACAAAAATGCCCCCATACCTTTGTTCACTCGGTGCTGATTCCTACTCCCAACTGAATAGACACTTAACTGATTTCTAGACTGTACTAGGCTTGACTGAACTGTTACTGATCGTGTTGTATATCTGAACTCGACTGAGTTTTGATAGCTGACTGAATACTCTGAGTTCTGTTAACTGGTTGAATGTACTGAGTTCTATTATCTGTCTGAATACTACTGGGCGTGACTTCACTGAGACTATTCTGAAACTACTATAAATCTAGGTAATCAACTAGATTGTCGAGTATTAGATACCTCCAGGACTCGAAAGCAGAAATTGCCAAACATAGCTCAATCTTGAAGACATGATAGTTAAACATATTGTCACAATTCATTCATTGAGGTATTTTAGCAAACACTTGCATGGCATGAACTTGTATACATGCTAATATGATATGATTTCATTACTCAACTCACATGAAAAATTAATCAAAAACTTGAGGATCATAACTTATACACATGACAATACTACAACATGTAAGCATCATGATCAAAATTCCAACTCACAAATTCAAGGGCTTTTAACGTGAAACGATATAAAAACACCCACACATGCTATTTCTTTCTCAAGAAACCTGCAATTAATCATGGATTATAAAGCCAACTATATCATAATTATGAATACAATCACATTCAATATTAATTCCATAAAAGAAGCGAACTTAAAATTCAAAAGGGGTTCTTGAACTCCAAGGGTGAAAGAAAACCCTTGGATGAACACCTAACATACCTTGATGCTTGAACTCGTGAAGATTGATGGTGAGTTCTTGAGGTTTAAATTTGAAATCAAAAGCCCTAGGGTTTGTTCTTGAGAGAAATTTGAGAGAAAGTGAGTGTTTTTTCCCTAGGAATTATTTAATCTCATGTTTTTGGGGCTGAATACAGGTGAAAAATGACCCAATTACCCCTATGGATGTAGGCTTTTAATGTCTAAAAAGCGTGCCCAGCGATGCACATACCAACGTTCCATGTCGATGTCATCAATGTGATAACCAATGTGCTGCATCGAGTTTGCATTGGTTCACTGGAATTATACTAAAAATTGGGGAAAAATTATCCGTCGACGCGATTGGCGACACGACGCATCGAGATCGCGACGACCCACTATTTTGGTCACCTGAATATGATTCAAATAAGGTTTGAAAAATCCAAAACTCAACCGGAGTGACCTATTGACACACTTGATCATGATTCAATACAAGTATCGACATTTTTAATTCATAAGGATCGTAGAATAGGATCGACAACTTATGAAGGCTAAAATAATTCTAAGTATAAACACTTAGCTGAAATTTCTAAGTCTAGGACCTCTTTACAAGCTTTAACGGACTGAGTTAAGCTTAGAATTTTGTGGGGTCTTACAAGTATACATGAAATATGTTGTATTACGGGATAATATACTCATGTATGTGATGTATATAGTACATATTTTAAAGATGATAGTCAATCAAATACACACACACATATGCATATGTATGTATATACGTATCTCTCGTGCAGTGATGTACATAGTAGTCAAAACCTAGCTAACAGAATCTATATATCCAATTTTTTTAAATAGTACATTGATATTATTATACGATTGAGGAAATATACAACCCGTGTTGATGTGACGATGAATTAGCTAATTATCTGATTTATATACATAGCATTAAATTATACAATTTATTAAATTTATTAAACATTACATTATAAATAATTTTATATTATAAATATTTTTTTACATTATACATTGAATCACTAATTATCCAATTTACATTGCATTATAAATATTATACAAGTATAGAATTTCTTAAAATAAAAATCGACCATAATAATTAATTTTCTTTAAAAGCATATCGACCATTTGTGGTCGATTTTCCTAAATTTTTTCCAATGCCCAACCTGTTTTTTCCTTTACTTATATTATCTCGATTCCGAATGGCCTAAGAAGCTAACATTAGTACCATGTCAGCCTCATCAAATCACTAAAATTCCACTCTAAATACTTATTTATTTTTAATTATTTTAAAAAATAGATCGTCCCTTAAATTTACAAAAAAAATTTCAATTTCAATTTTATTTTGTTTTTCTCAACTAACAAATTGATATACACACTAAACAAACAAATTGGACCAAACTTTAGGGTTTCTTTATTATACCTTACTCTTAAATTCTCATATTCCGTCGCCGCTACCGGCGACAGCCAATGCAGCCGGATACAGCCAATATAGCAGTTGTCATTCTCACTTTCAAATGCACGCAACCACTCTCTCTCTTCCACTCTCAAATGCCACCGGCGACAGACAATGCTGGCAACAGACCAAACAACGTAGGAACAGCCAACGATATTGTATCTCTCCAGAAATGCAGCAGCAAGAAACCACGACCAACCAACTCTCTCTCTCTCTCACTCGGGTCTACTAATCCAGGAGAAGGTACAATTTTATGGAACTTTATATCACCTAAATGCGTATTTCATTATTATTTTTTGCGCTAATTTTGTAAATTTATGAGTTGAAATGTGTTCTATGCTTGTTGAATTTAAAATTTGATGTCAAATTTGTGTATAAAATAGTGTTTATGGACATGTTTTCTAGTAATTTCCGGTGTTATTCATTTTCCTGGACATTACACCTCAGTTTTATGTAAAGTTGAAGAAAGAGAACAAATGTTCCTGATGCTTAGTTCAATTGAGTAAGATTGAGTAAGTGGAGAAAGGTGTTTAGTGCTCATGCTAACACTTGTAGTATTTTATTTTTATTAGCTATTTTATAAAATCAATCCGGAACCTCCTTTTTCTAATTTTCTTTTGCTCTTTGGTTACTATATTTGATCTGTTGACGAGCAAAAGGATTGTAAGTTAGAAGAGTTCTGCACCTTGATAAATTAAGCGGTGTTATAACATACCCGTCATTGTTCATGGAAGAAAGAACTTCATTTATCAAACATTATGTAGTCACCCATTATGTTGCCTAGACCACCAAATAAAAAATGAGTTGCTTTGCAAGAAAATTTGCTTATGTTATATTTTCCTGAGAAATAGGAAAGTAATTGTAAAAGGTTAAAAACTTAAGGAAACGGGAGATTCTTAGATATATATAACTTGTATAAATACCTTCACATGAAGGCATTGGTTTTCTTTCTTCAACTTTACATAAAACTAAGGTTATTAACAGTTACTTAGATTTTGTTGTTCAGTAGCATTGAACTATGAATTAGCGACTTCAAATGTGAATTAGTTAGGTGAAAATGTAAACTTGTGTTTTGAAAATGGTTAAGTGCGGTCACTTAAAAGGTAAATTAGTAACTTGAAAATGATTAAGTGTAGTTACTTGAAATGCGTATTAGTGAGTTGAAAATAGTTAAGATAGTGACTTCTATTGTGAATTAGTTGAAAATGTGGACGTATGTTTTGAAAATGGTTAAGTGTAGTCACTTGAAGTAGTGAACTAATGACTTGAAAATGGTTAAGTGTAGCTACTTGAAATGTGTACCAGTGAGTTGAAAATGGTTAAGTATAGTGACTTTAAATGGGAATTAGTTAGTTGAAAATGGTTTAGTACAATATTTTGAAATGTGAATTAGTTACTTACAAATGGATAAGTGTAGTGACTTGAAATATGAATTTGTGACTTGAAAATGGTTAAGGGTAGTTACTTAAAATGTGAATTAGTTACTTGAAATGTGTACTAGTGAGTTGAAAATGATTAAGTGTAGTGACTTGAAATGTGAATGAGGTACTTGAAAATGGTTACATATAATTACTTGAAATGTGAATTAGTTAGTTGAAAATGGTTAAGTGTAGTCACTTGAAATGTGTACTAGTGAGTTGAAAATGGTTAAGTGTACTAACTTGAAATGTGAATTACTTGAAAATGTGAAGTTGTGTAGTTACCAACAAAAGATGAGCACTAAAGAGGGAAGATAGTATGCAAGTAAAAAAGGACATCCCGATGCACTAAAGCTATCGCTATGCGCGGCGTCCGGGGAAGGGCTCCACCGCAAGGGAGAAAATAGTACGTAAGAACAAGTAGGATATTGTATAAGTTGAAAGAGAGGAATGATAAAAGAGAACAAAGGAAATGAAACTATATGCAGCTCGTTTATAGCCAAAGAAGAGTCATAATTGGTAGGATTTACATGCTCCAATTTCCCACATGTATTTCGAATTTTAGCAACTTTAAATGCTCTATTTTAAAGTTGAAAACATTTTCTCCATAAATTACTATGAAAATATACATCAGAGGCACATGTTCCTTTTCTGCAACTTGTACTCTTCTACTAAATTTCAGGTCATCAAATTAATATATTCAACTTGAACAAACTAAAAATTTTGAGAACATCAACATTTTGGCTTCCCCCCTCCGTTTTGGAAGGATGGTTAGTTACCTATGTAGATAGGGTTCTAGTGTCCTGTATAGTGACGTTCCACTTCTCTTTACTACTAAATGTGTCTCCCCACAAATTACACTCTCCACTAAGTGATGAGTCGTCATTACCTTCATCGCTTAGGCTCAACATTTTGTTGTTAAACTGAATGTGTTGCACCAAATCAAAGTGACTTGCTTACGATTCAATGTACTCCAACACTGTTTGTTTGTCAGGAAGAAATTCGGTTACAGAATCCAGCCATAGATAATCAGAGAATTGGTAAAGGAATTTTGGTGTCTGCAGCTTAGTACTCCCAATAGTATTAGTCCACACACCCCAATGCTACTCTCTAATTCGAACACTATGTGATCAAATCCTTTAGAAAGGTAGTATTTGTAGGCCAATAGAGAACTTATTCCAGCTCCAATAATCTCTATAACGTCTTTCATTTTTCTTTTTCTGCTATCCAAATTTGCCATTGTGTTATAGGCGATGACACTTTTGCTCCTCCTTTCTTCTATTATAATGTGAGGATAATGGATAGCTAGACGGCTTGTATTGCCCTTTATAGAGGAAGATGAGATAATTCCATTTCTTGCATGGCTCAATTAGTTGTATAGCCTGTTTGGTTTTACCTATAAAGTCAAAAGTGCATTAGATTTTCAATAAGGGAAAAGGACATAAATGCCACTTCGTGTGAAAAAATTGTCACCGAATGACCATCTAATTTTATTTCCCTCTTTTTGGCTTTTTTTACAAGCCTTCTGCCATTTTCTTGTTCCTTTTTTTAAAAAAAATTGCTACTTCTTTCTTTATAGGTCTCGATAAAATTTGCATTCAACAACAACAACAACACAAAACCCAGTGTATTCCCACATAGTGGGGTCTGGGAAGGGTAAGATGTACGTAGTCCATACCACTACCTCCGGAGTGGTAGAAAGGTTATTTCTGATAGACCCCCGGCTCAAGACAGAGAATAAGAAACAAATTCTTAATAAAATCATGAAACAAGATGGCACAACAGAAATAAGACACCCACACATTAATACCCTACACTAACGTACCAAAGGCACCCCCCATATGCACTAGACTTCTATCTTAATACGCGTCCTCCACACCTTCCAATCTATGGTCATGTCCTCGGTAAACTGTAACTGCTCCATGTCACATCTAATTACCTCTCTCCAACACTTCTTTGGCCTACCCCTACCCTGCCTAAAGCTATCCAAAGCTATCCTCTCACACCTACGAACTGGGCATCTGTACCCCTCTTCATCACATGCCCAAACCATCTCAATTGAACTTCTCACATTTTTTCCTCCACCAAAGCCACTCCAATCTTTTCACGGACAGTCTCATTCCTAACCCTATCACCCCTAGTAAGCCCACACATCCAATGCAATATCTGTATTTCTGCCACCTTCAATTTTTAAACATGAGAGTTCTTGACTGACCAACACTCTGATTCGTACAGCATGGTTGGCCAGACTGCCTCTCTGTAGAACTTGCCTTTCAGTTTGCACAGAACCTTCTTATCACATAACACTCTCGAGGCGAACCTCCACTTCATCCAACCTGACCCAAATGATAAGAGATATCCTCATCAATCTCACTATTTCCCTGAATCATCGACCCGAGATACTTAAAACTATCTCTCCTACAAATAATCTGGGACCCCAGCCTCACTGCCCCATCGTCCTCCTTCCTCAAGTCATTAAACTTCCATTTCATATACTCAGTCTTGCTCCTACTTAACCTGAACCCTTTTAGACTCAAGGGTTTGTCTCTAAACCTCCAATTTATCATTCATATCTCCCCGCATCTCATTAATCAAAACAACATCATCTGCAAAAAGCATACACCAAGGTACCACACCTTGAATACGCTGCAGGAACATATCATCACCACCGCAAACAAAAATGGGCTAAGAAAAGATCCCTGATGTAACCCCATTAAAATTGGAAAATGCTCTGAATCTCCTCCCTCCATCCTCACCTGAGTCTTTGCTCCCTCATACATGTGTTGGCATACTAATGAAAATTTGCAGGTGTATGGCATACTGATAAAAATTTGTATTCAACTTTAAAAAATAATTTCATGCTAATTAACACGTTCAAACACATAAAAGAGGTCCAATTCGACTCAATGCACATCTAGGAATATTACTTTCCATGTGTGTGCTTGCATGCACCTTAACTTGTGTACCTCCTTATATGTGTCACATCACCCCATTCTTATCTCGATTAACATTCATCTATTTCACCCGCACTTCTCCCTAACCTATATTTATACACTCCATTAATTATTACTCTGATTCATTTTCCTCTGTAACTAAAGTGACTGATCAACAGAAGTCAACATACGATCGTCCACAACAATTAACCTACTACCTTCAAGGGATATTTGATAGCAAATACATGTTCTTCTATAAACATCATATACATATACATATTATCTACAATAATGACATAATAGTTTATAAACATCGTATACAAATATATATACAATGATTATACCATTTCTATACACTTCTTATACAACCTTTAGCTGCTATTATTATTTAGACACGTATTTAAAACAATAACTATACAGTTCATATATGTATCCTACATAATAGTAATTTTTATTTATATATATATATAATATATATATATATATACACACACATAATTTGTATAATCATCATGTACAAATATATATATACAACGATTATACCATTTCAATACACTTCTTATACAACCTTTAGCTGCTATAATTATTCAGATACATTTTTTATACAACAAATATACAGTTCATATACGTATCCTACATAGTGTTTATACATATTCTATACAATATTTATATATAATAGATAAATGTTCTATAGAACAATTATATGGTTTTTATATAATTGTATTTAATTTTTGTTTTAAGAAAAAACAGAGATTTTTTAGCCAAAATATAGAAAAAAATTACATAACACTACAACTTATCTATACTAAACTACATAAAATCCCTTCCCTTTTTATCAATTACCTAAATCCCTCTTTTTATTAAAAAGGCTGGATACATCCCAAACCCATAAATTTTTTGATAGATAAGTTTAATTATGTATCTGCTTTGGTCTAGTTAATGTATTAGGTATCTCGATCAAATAGTTTCAAAAATGGATGTATCTCAGTAATCAAAATTTTGTATCCGAGCAAAAATGAAGTAATTAATTATTACATTCTTAAGTTCAAATCAATGTATCTTAGCTATAAAATTATGTATTCAGATGCTAATTATGTATCCAAAAATTATAAAATAAGGAATTATTTGTAATTTATTAAAGAGTAGGGATAAGGAGTAATTAGGAATAAACTTATTAAAATTTATATTAGTCTTACAAAAAAAAAGAACATAAAAGGCCCGAATGGCTTAAAAAAAGGTTGAGTGCCGCTGGCTGGAATTACTTGGGAGCTACTGGCTATAAAATGACCATTTTTTATGGAAATATTGTTTCAAAGTGGCCATGTGGTGTCCTTTTCCGTTTCAATAAGTGTTCAAAAAAAGGGGTAGTCCGGTGCACTAAAGCTACAGCTATACGTGGTGTTCGGAGAAGGGCCCCACCACAAGGGTGTATTGCATGCAACCTTACCTTACATTTCTGTTAGAGGCTATTTCCAAGGTTTGAACCCATTACCTCCTAGTCACATGGAAACAACTTTACCAGTTACTCCAAGGCTCCCATTCCAATAAGTGTTCATTTTAGAAAATTGAGACACGTAGCCAAGCTTTTAGAAGGAAAAAACGGATAATTTTAAATACAAAAAAGGGACAGATTTGTCCCTCTATTCTTTTTAAAGTTGATTATACTTAACCTCAATTGTAATTTTTGGTCATATATAGTCTCTCTCTCCTATACTTTTAAGTCTCCAGTTTAGGGTACGTGCATTGCACGTGTGTATCACATTTAAAAAGTGTTCGACTTAATTACGTAATTTTTAAAGAAAGAAATTGACGTTAAAATAATATTATTTCTATCTAAATTATAAGAATTTCATATAAAAAGGTCAAGTGTTCTACTTATGTAATTTGAGGTGGAGCGTCAATGCATAATTAGATAGATTAACTTATCGATATATTTTGTCAATGTATTATATTATTGTTTCTCATCTAAGGATTTTACATTATATTAAGAGTAATGTCTTGATGATTAACAATTAAAAATTATGTGCGACACACGTACCCTAAACTATTGACTTTAAACAACTCTTAATGCTTATTTATCTTTCAACTTCTATTTTTTTCCTCCTTTTATATTTTACTTTGATTTTTATTTTTTTTCTTCTTTCCTATTTTTTTTAAATTTTTTCTCAACCTTTAGTTTTTTTCCCTTCTCTCCTCTCAGCACTTCAATTTTTTTCCTCTTTTTTATTATTATTAGATTTTTACTTTTCTTTTTCAAAATTTTCTTGCTCAGTCTTTATTTTTCTTTTCTTTTTTCTTTTTTTTCTGTTTTCTCAACCTTTTGTTTTTCTTTTTCTCTTCTCAACTTCTATTTTTTTATTTTTTATTTTTCTAAAAATATTTTTTCTTCATTATTTTCTTTTTCCTCAACTTTTATTACTTTTGTTTTTCTGCTCTTTGGTTCCTTCAAATTGCTTTTCCAAGGGTCTTTAGAGTTTAATTTAGAGAGTAGAGATTAGAAATTAGAGATTAGAGATTAGAGATTAGATATTAGAGATTAGAGATTAGAGATGGGAGATTTGAGATTTTTCTTTTTCTATAAAAACGTGCTAAAAGGTCATAGAAAAACTTACCACATATTTAGGAGTTTGACTTCCCATATATTTAGAAGTTCATAAAAATAATTTATATATTTTAGGATTTTGTAAGGGAAGAATACGAAGAAAAAATAAGAGAAGAAAAACTTCCATATCTATAAGAGTTTGAGTTCCCAAATATTTAGGAGTGCATCAAAAAACACAAAAAATATAGATGTACATTTTGTTTAAAAAAACATTTTTAACATTTAATTTAATAAAAAATAAGAAAAACACTTTACTATTTAATTTAATGAAAAATTAAGGAAAAAAAGATGAACTACGAGTTTGTCTATTGTAAAAACTTTTGATGAAAGGTATAAAATTAAGATCGAGGGTATTCATGGGCTAGCAAATGTAGTTAATTTCTCATAAAAAAAGTTCCCAGAATAAACAACACCTTACGGATTACACACTTCCTATATAAAATTATTCTAGCAATTAATAAGTTGATAAGTTGGTATGAGAATTTTTACTATGAATCCACCATAAAACACCTCTCCAAGCCTCTACATTCGTCATTTACCACCGTGAATTCATGAGGAGCTTTGCGAAATCTTTTTTGATTCTCTCAAGTTTTTGTTCACGATTTCAATCGAGGATTGTGTTCAACCTCTAATCTAGGCTCTGTCAGTCCACATTATCATTAAAATTTAGATCCAGGGACCTACTCATATGCTTGATTTTAATTTATTGAGCTCAAATTGAATCTTCACCATTAAATGTGTTTTTCATAGTTATTCATGATTTGTTCTTAGTTTGGAGTTGTCGCATCTGTGTTAGCCTTTTCATATTAATGGTTAATGCCTTAGATTGTGTGGGAATATAGTATTGATTCAAGTGTTAACAAATGGAAAGAAAAAAGTATCATTGCTTGTGAAGGGTTCTAAAACAGACAACTTGTTGGGGCTTGTAACAAACTAAGCTTTGGATTGATAATAAAAGGAACTTACAAGCAATCAAAGAACAAAAAGAAATATTGAAAAGGGAGATTCCAGACTAATATTACATAATAGCTAATGAAAATAAAATAACGTAACTCCTAGCATGTGTCCTAGATTATGCTGAGTGGTAATTGGTAAAGTTCCTACTATGTGACCAGGTGGTCACGAGTTCAAGACATGAAAATAACCTCTTTTAAAAATATAAGGTAAGGCCGCGTACCATAAACCCTTGTGGTTCAGTCCATCCCTGAACCCTCTAAATAGCTGGAGTTATAGTGCACTGAGCTACTCTTTTCTCTCTATATATAGGATCTTTCCAGGGTCCCATTATAATTTAACATATTTCCATACAAGTCCACCATGGTAGATCTATCACATTGCTCCGCCTCTCAAAGAGAACCTAGTACTCAGGTTCAAATAAAGTAAAACATTTAGCAATATCCACTTGAGATTGGAAACTTTAAACAAAGGATTTTTAGCAATGTTAGTGTCACGACTTTTCACTTTTTCACAAATAACAATTGAGCTACTCGTGCTATGGTAGTTCTTCCTCGCATCACCAAACTTCAAATAGAAAATGAGAGAGTGCCACCAAATAGATTCAATGATGCAAAAGGATATCCAAGTTGTTGTTCTTTTAAGTGTAATTACAAATGCAAAAGGATACTCCCAACAAGCTAAAGTCTCACAAATACCATTTATGGTACCACAATTGGAGTAATACTCCCACTGAAGTGGAGAAAATTGCTTCTTCATATCCTTGACAACAACTTGTTCAGTTAAATTTTCAATAGAAAAAGAAAAATATTTCCCCCAATGGAAATTAATTATAGTTGTTGTCAACACCGATGAATATGATAGCCAATTAGTGAACTGAGCAATATCATTTCAAGACTCCCTAGCAAGCAAATTTCAACAAAGCTTGTCTCACCCTTATTTTTGCTAACAAAATAAATATTGTCCATTGTCTTAGCTTCAGTAAGTGGAACAACTAAAGGATAACAATAAATAAAAGCTTCATCACATGTCATAAGTTCCATAGCACCTTTTCTTTCCATGAACTTGGCAACTATTACTTTTTCTTGATTTATAATGTCTCCATCTCCCATATGCTTCAGGAAATAAAGTAAGCACATGGTGTGCTTTTAAAATATTAGTCTCTGTCATATGCCTTCTAACTAAACCTTTATCCACGATACTACTTATGTTATTCTCAGAGCATACCATCCCCTGGTCCATGCCTCTAGCAAATATTTTACTATTTTTATTTCCCATAAGAGCTAATGATTTCTTGGATTTGTCAACTCATACATAAAATTTGCAAATTCTTTTGGTGCTAAAAGATTTGATATGTCCTCATTATATAACTCTAAAAGTGTACTTTCATGTTATATTCAACACTTGAGTTTCCATTATAACAAAGATTACAGGTCGTGAAATAACCCCTACATCACTTAAAGCTTCATCCTAGCGAGATGTTGAATCTACTATCGTGCTAACATTGTAGCTCATGTATTGAAATATTCGACTACAGAAGCACCAGTATAAATTGAGGCCTCCTGAGCAGCCACTGACATGTTTGAAGTATTAACAACAAGTATGGTATGTTTCATGATAATCTCTTTACGACTCTTGGGCAATATCATTTTCAACTTAATGATCTATTAGTTCCCCAGCCATTTCATTCCCATTTTCCCCAGAACCAAAATAGATTGCATTGTCTAAATTCGACCAGTAAACAATGAGGAAAATAGAGTTTCAAGAACACGTTGTCCAGTAATAAGTATAGCAAAAACTAACTTCACTACAACAGGACGAGGTGTATGCACTGGCCAAGTCTGGAGTAAAGTAATTTTCTTTTTGGTATCGCGTATCTCGAGCTCAAGAATAATAAACGTTAGAGAGTATTGGCCAATTAGGCAATGTAAGTAATGTTTCCTATGATATCAGAGTAACTTATTTTTCTAGCATTTGCTGTAAATAGCTTCAAATTGGAATAAAGGGAAAGACGACAGCAGAATCCTTAGCCATCTTTGAAAAAGGAAGGTGGGAAAATTTACAGGGTTGAGCAACTACTTTTGCAATTATTTTGCCAACTTCAGACTTTCCATAGAGAACACAAAGAACGATATATGTAGAATAATACCAATGTCTTCGAATAGCTTGGGGTGAGTCAAAGGACACTCAACGACTTTTGTAATCTCCTGAATCAGCACATCTAACCCACCAAAATCAACATATAACTCTGAAGGTGCTTTTCGAACCTTCATGACTGAAATTGGACTGACTTCATCTTGTCGAAGCCCAACAACAGAGAACCTTATTATGCATCTAAATTTCATGAGGTTCCAATTGGTCTTTATAAAAAAGGAAAATATCTAAACGTGATACTCTGGGCCAACTGAATGATAAATTTAATGCTTGTCTAGCAATTGCCAATTCTTACAGATATCAAAGTGAACAATGTAACACCCCACATTTCGGACTAGAATGAAAATCCATCATTCATATGTGTAGATGTTCCAAAAGCCTCAAATACTATGTAAATTTAGTATGTTTATTAATTATGTAGTGTGGTACTCTATTTGAGCATGAATTTAGATCATATAGGCCCCCTAACTCAAGGACAATTTGAAAGTTGTCCTATTGTTTAAGTTTTAGTGAGCGTCAAAACTTAGGTCAACTTTAATCGACCATAAATCCTTGTATATATCTAATTAGAGGACCTACTATATACAAAATGAAATATCTTTGAATTATATTTCCAACAATACCAATTTCGCCCAAATCTTATATTGGAGCAAAGAATTATATCTATTTTACTCCAACATGTCAGCCTGGAAAACTGACTGACAATATTTTGTGATAAGTTATCACAAGTGTGATGACTTATTACAAATGTCGTTAGCCTTAGGCAGAAACAAAATTTTGTGATAAGTTATGACAAGTGTGATGACTTATCATAAATGTCATCAACCATAGGCAGCAATTCATCAATTCCAGCCCCCCAGTGATGACATTTGTGACAACTTATCACAAATCTAACGGCTTATCATAAAAGTCGTCAGCATTAGATTTTCAGCAATTGGAAAGCGGTTTAGTAAGGGTATTTTGGTCTCTTCCTTTACCTCCCACTACTTAAAACCCTCAAGGGACGTAACTTTCTCCTATTTTTCTTCAGTTAAACATCTCAAAAATTCTCGCATACACTCTCAACCACAAGATTAGGATTTCCTCTCAAGATCATCTTCTCAGGAATAAGAACATTCTCTCCCAAAGGGGATAAACCCTAGTCAAGAAAAAAATCAAGAGCAAGCCTACGGATTTCTCCAAGAACCTTCAAGAAACATTAGATCTCTTTCAAGATTCAATCACTAAGGTATGCGTAGTGTTAATCCTTGGATCCCTTTTATTCATGGAGCTCAAGAATAATG
Source organism: Capsicum baccatum var. pendulum (assembly GCA_030864225.1). Lineage (NCBI taxonomy): Eukaryota > Viridiplantae > Streptophyta > Magnoliopsida > Solanales > Solanaceae > Capsicum > Capsicum baccatum. The sequence goes on along the minus strand of CM061560.1, from coordinate 88,832,808 downwards.
TTTTAAATTATAAATTATGATTTCCTTGTTGTGTTATGACTATATTCATGTTGATGATTGTTGTTTGGATTCAAGGTTGTATCTTGATGTGTTTTTCATGAAGCATATGAGTAGTTTAGTTAAAACCCATGAATTTTGGATGGATTAAGATTGTCAAATTGATAAGTACACCTTTGCCCAAAGTTGTGCATGTAAGGTGTTTGATAAAATGTTAAGAATGATAGAATCCATGTTTTTATGACTTAATAGTGCTTAAATGACAAGTCCATGTTCTATTCCTTATGTTTCTATATGAATTCCATGATATTGATATGTGTTGTTGTTATGAGTTATTGTTGTGACGTGGAATATCCATGATATTGAGATAAGTATACCCATGTTATATGTATTCCGTGTCATGTATAAGGTGTTGAGAATCATATGTAGTATGAAATCCCCTACTTATGGTATTATGAATTGTGGATGTTATTCCTATGATCAAGAAATATCATGTGTGTCAGTTTCCTTCCATCGGGTCTTGGAGGTACTTGTACCTGAAAAATATAACTGTGTCCCTAGAGCCGAGTAATTCTCAAAAAAATCTCAGGCATGCTATGATCAGTAGAACTCAGTCAGTTATATATTTTAAAAATCTCAGAGAGTTATAGAACTTAAGAAATCTCAGTAATCTAAGTATCGCTATCATTCCAGCTTCAGTTCAGTACTCAGCTCAGGTCTCAATAGCATTCAAGAAATCAATTCTGAACTTAGTATCATTCAGTCAGATAATAGATTCAGTAGTATTCTATCAGTCAAGTAAGAAACTCAGTAACTGCTTCAGTTCAGTTCAAGTACAAGTTCTAAGAATCAGTTCAGAGTCTTTCAGTTGGGAGTAAGAGCTAGCACCGAGCGAGTACAGGGATGACGTTTCCCCATTAGAGAGAAAGAGTCGTTAGGGGCAATCCCTAAACTCTAGAACTATGTAGCCAGTGCAAGATGTAGGATTCACCCCTCAGAAAAAGCTTGTCATCTATCAGAGAGGCTTGACTATTATACTGCCTCAGGCTTGACTTCCTACGAGGGTCACCCGTCAGATAGGCTTCACCAGAGAGGTCTTTACCTGTGGCACGGTATTGACACCCTTCCAGTTAGGGTTATAGGTTGGACCCCACTAGTTCAGACTCAGGGCATGTCAGTTAAGTGAGCACTCCCACAGTTATAGTTTTAGTATCAGTCTTCAGAATAGAACTCAGAAATCAAGAATGCCAAATACATTCATTAATCTCAGTAAGAAACTCAGATAGTTCCACAGATTCATAGACCACCTACTAGATAGGCTTGGTCTAATATAAAGTTATTTAGTATCAATACTTACATAGGTCATCCATCAGATAGGCTTGATCTTAGTCTCAGATTTAGTTGAGTATTCCCAATATCAGTTCCAGATATCATCTGTTAGTTAGGAATAATCTTAAGCTTAGTCACTCTTAATTATTATTAGAAGATTTAGACAGTCAGATACAGTCGCTCAGTATCAGTTACATAGGTTAGGCAGATCATCATAGTCATATTAGTTAGATCAATCATCATAGCTTACGTTACCAGTATTTAGTTTCAGGACTGTTAGACACAGTCAATCAGACCAATTCTATATAATTCGAACTATCAGAAATAGTCATTCATCTATTCAGTATCTCAATATCAATAAACTCATGTTGTCAGCATTCCGACTCAGTAGTCAGTATCACCACAATTTTAGTTATAGTTACTTATATATGTATGTATTCTCACGTTCATATAGTCAGCATTGTTCATGCATATAAACCCTTAGCATTTAGCCTACCTCACTCGTATACTTAGTAAATTCAGATGTACTGACGCATTTGTGCAATGGTGTTTTATTTTATGCCATAGTTTCACAGGCACGAGTTCCAGAGAAGCAGTAGCATTGCAGATTTTAGCAATTAGAGTTAGAAGTGATTCCTTATCCTTCGAGGACATGATTATTTCTCTATCTTCTTATTGATTAGTTTATTAGTCGGAGTTAGTTAGGGACATGTCCCATCAGGTCCTTATTCAGATTATTCAGATAGTAGAGGCTTTTAGACTAGAGGCAAACTAGATTACAGACTAGATTCAGACTTCTGTATTTCAGTTTTGTTTTGATATTGTGATACCACTTTATTCAGATGGTGTTATTATTCAGATTATGTTTAGTATTGAACCTTATGGTCTTTCAGTTTATGTTTCCGCATTTATATTCATATATTATGCAGTGTATAGGTAAAAATATCAGTTATGAGTTAGCTTATGGTACCTTGAGGTTATGAGCACCATGTAGCATTCCCATTTAAAAAATTGGGGTGTTACAAACAACCAGAACACGAGTGAAATTTTTGCGAAGAAAAATGAACAAGTGCCTACCAGTTATGTCATTGAATATACCTCTCTTGTTGTCAGGAAAACTACTTTTGACATACTCATGGCTATCAAATAAAAACAAACATGATTTTTTGCAACTTAATTCAAAACCTTGGCTTTAACTCGTTGGGATTTATGTCAAACATTTTAGCAACGTAGCTTGAGTTTCCACCATTTGAACTGGTATCAAATGGAAAATAAAGTAATATACACGTCGTGACATTTTTAGCTAGGGTCTCAGCCAATATATTGTTTCCAGTTTCAAGGAAACCAACAAATAACGATGCATGTGCAAACATACCACTACAATACGTGCAATGCTTGGGATCACTTAGGTTGTGAGAAAATTCCTTCAGTTCATCTTATACCTCAGCAACACCCCTAATATTGTTGTAATAGACAATGATTCTCTAAAACTGGAAAGCAAAATCACTATTATATCGGTTAGTATAATCAATACCAAATGATGCACAAACAACTTCCCAGGACTTGGAGTAGTAATGTATGTCGGATGTTGTGTCGAACGCCTCTTGTTAAAGAATTGCAGAATATTCCACTAATGAATTTACTATGGGATTTTCTGACATCTCATCAAATACCTCAAAATTGTCCAAAGAGCGTGAGTTTCTATTGATCAAATCAGAATCCTTGTCAACTCTATAGACTATAGAAGCACCATTTTTTGTGTCTTTCATATTGGACTCATCTCTTTTCGTATCCTTTAAAGCCTTGGAGTCCAATTGCATCTCCTTCTACAGTAGTGATCGCACATGACAAATTCATGGATTCTTGTAGTGCGTTCACCGATCCAAAGAGGGTGCTGAATTGAGCATTGAGCACGGTAGAAGAATAAATAGGCATTGAGTAGGATCAATAAAATCACCAATGTAAATAACTAAGCTTTGGATGGAAAATATAAAGAACAAACAATAATAAAATAATAAATAAGAAAAATAACGGGGATTCTAGACTGCTATTACAAAATAGCTAATGAAAATAATGAATAAAACAACATAACACTTAACATAAGCGCTAGATTATTTCCCTCTTCTATATATAGGATCTTTCAGGGTTTCATAATTTGACATATTTCCATGCTTGCATGACTATGAAGTTTTCCCAATTGAGCTCAATATACAAGTCAAAAAAATGACCTTGGAGAACTAAAGGAATCGAGGGATGCCTCACACCTTTCCATCTATCAACATAACTTTTATCCTGAATCTCTTTCATCATTGTTGCTGACGATTCTTTTATACTCAAACTTATTCAAAAAGGGATATCTGTTTTTCCAAGGTGACTTGGCATTCCAAAACTCAATATCAAGTGTTGACTCTAATTTTTGAATTAATCCCTTTTGAAACACATTTTTGCCACTTTCAATCTTGAAAGTCCTTTTGAACTTCAAATATATTACTCATTCTTTTTTGGAGAAAAGGCGGTGGACCAGTTGTATTATCGAATTGAATAGTAATAATTAATCTCCTTGAATTTTCTTTGATCCCCTTCTTTTTAGGTGTTACATTTCTTTTTAAATTGTTTGATATTTTCTTATCAACATTTTTGTATGTTTGAGTCTCACATTTTGATTTGGCTAAATTTAGAGTAGGTACAAGACGACTTTATAACCTCTCTTTTATACCTCTGTCAAATATCTTGGCGTTACTTTCAGCTTTTCTAGTGTTGTTTCTAGCTCTGTAATTATTTTTTATTGTCTTTTCTTCTTACCGAGGTAAGATAAATCTTGTGTCTTTTTAAAATTTTCTTGTCTCTGTTTGGGTGTATTTTGTGATATTGGTAGCTCAAAATTTCTCTTCATTGCTTATTAACATTGATATGAAACATTTTTTTCCACAACTCTTTAGAAGCAAATCTTTGGGTCGATATAATTTTGAATATTGTAAAATATAAATTCTGGAATATATTATATTTGTATAGATTTTTCATATTTTTTGCTCATTAAAATAAAAGAAAAGCTTGCATATTATTCAATTCGTTGATCTGGATCCTATGGTCCTGATCAATAATACATTTCATGGTCATGGTTCATAGAAGTATACTTCCTCAAGGTTGAGAGGTTATATGAAAACCACACAATATTGACTCTGAACCTAATAGTTTCTAAAGGACATACGAACTTGAAAGTAGAATGACTAATCAAAGAAGTTGTATTATGCTTATTGCATAAGCTTGTTCATGTCTATGGCGAGAATTTTGAGTATTGGTTCACACTAATATTTTGTGCTTGGATTAACAATTTACTCATATAAAAGAATTTGAATCTCAAGCCTTTCCTAACTTACAAAAGAATTTTGAGGGGTTGGGTTTCTGGGATATTTAGCTGCCTTGCGTAGGGTCCTAGATTTAGAACTTCAGATTTGATTATTTTAAGTGCTTTTAGGCCAAAATAACTTTTAAGAACTTCTGTGGTATTTGGTAAAATAAAAAAGTGTTTTTAAGCCAAAAAGGCAAAAAAAAAGCCTAAAGCTATAAACCCATCCAAACAGGCTCTTAATCTACCAGCCTGTATAACACAATATGTCAAACAATAAAGTCCAATTGACTGGATCAAGGACTTGGTTTCTCTTTTCCAATTGTGGAAGCAAGGTATTCATAGCTATTAGAGAAGCATCAAATATTTATCAGTCCGCAATGAGATATTTCTTCCATATAAAGAAAAATTACTTTATGAACTTCCTTTTTCCATTATTCAGGCTCATTTTAATGGGTTGTTTTTCCTGTCCTTTTATAGATGATTCTATCAGATTATACTTCATCCTTTCTGTTTTATTCCATAGTTTGACAACAACTATGGTGGGAGTTTTTAATAAGCTCTTTATTACGTCTTTGATATGTGGGCAACTCCAATTGCAATTTTGTACGCATTTAACCACAACTTAATTCCCGGTGAGCTTTATATAATTTACTTTTTTCAGAAATGCTTTCCCAGTTTTGTATGCCTTTAACCACAACTTAATTCCTGGTGATTTACATAATTTATTTTTTTGAGAAAATCTTTCCCTGAATTTTTCGGATATAAATTTTACTTGATAAAAGATATCTTTAAAAGCCTGGGCTATCATATGTGCCAAAAGTTGTTGGCATTCCTAAAGTAGGTATTGTTTGGTCTTTTATAGACTTCTAACTAATTCATTATTCAAAAACTTTGGACTACGCTTTCTTTTTATTATTATGCTTGAGAATCTTGCCCTTTTGTTTTTTTTGCTTTTACATTTGATCACACTGGTATTAGTTCATACTCACATCAGTTTATTGAACATAAGAAATAGTGTAACAAATTTATATTGATTAATTGATCAACTATGTGTGCGGTCTTGTAGTCTCTATTCCTTGAAATGTGATAGCTCTTTGCCTTTCTGAGTCCCTGTATCCAAAAGGTACCAAAGCCCTTTCACACTTTTGTCTGAATTTCAGGAAACTATTATTATATGTTGGCTTCACAATATGTTCTATCAATTGAATTAATGGGATATTAGTGAGGGGACTGTAGTAATCATGATTTATGCTGATTGCTATGTGATAAACTGATGCCGAGCTCTGCTCGCAAATGGGAGAGGTTGATCATGGTGACTAGAGAATTTTTGAAGATAATTTATCTTTTGTCAAATATTCAAATGAGCAAGAAAAAATATTGTTTTGTTGGCGGGGGTGATGATAGGCGAATTTACATGCCTAAAGTGCTATATTGTATCCATATTTTAGCTAAGTTTTGAGGACAAATTATATAATTCATGCACTTTTAGTCCTTTTTCCTGTAAGTGAGCTAACAAACGTGATTAGCAAGTTTCAGGTATAAATGATGCAGAATTCAGCATTTTATGCATAACTTGACGCCAAAGAAAGCTTCACAAAACGAGGAAAGCAAAGCTTGGACTCCAAGGACCAAAAGTGGCGCATGGAAAATCTATCCCGGGCAAGAACATCAATTCTGAAGACTTTGGGGACTAACAGTAACTTATTAGGATTAGGATAATGATACATTAACCAAGTAGGATTGGGTTAAGTAATTCATTAGCTTAGTAGGAATAGGATATGGGTATTACAAATACCCTATTTTGCTAGATATTTTTAATCATTCACTACTACTTTTAATTCCTCCATTAGTTACAATTCATTCAATTCTCATTCTACTTCTTATTCCACAACTTACAACTCGGATTCTAATTCTTCCATTAATTCTACTTTTTATTCTTATTCTATTCATCTATTCAATTCTTAATTTCCGCAATAAGAGAAACGTTACTTAATAAAGAAGTCACGCCTAAACGCCTACCACACCTTACTACACGAAATCTTTATTGTGGTATAATAATAATGTCTATTGTGATTTCCTTCGCACTCATGGGTAACTAAACTTCTCTGTTGGGGTTATGGAAGTTGTATGAGATATTATCTATTGCTATGAGTTTGTGAATTCGTGACACGTATGCTGCTTATATAATTATTCTCTTCATCTTAATGCAAATTCTTGTGGCTGCAGACGCTTAGACTAATGCCAGTATAGCATTAACTTGTTTGAAAGAAAAGTTATGTCTGGAAAAGAGATAATGTCAAGGTAATAGGGTCCCATCCCCTATAAAAAGTTAGTGCCGTAACTGTATTAACCGCTTGGAGAATTCGTACCATTAGATACTCTTTAAGCTCGAAAGAGTTAAAGTGAAATAGTCCTTATTTAGGTCGAAAGACGCTTGGATTTACCATCGAATACAATTCTCTATAAGCACATGCATGTCTGAATTCCACACAACTCATAGCCAATAGAGACGTACAACTCAGAATGTGGACATAACCCCAACTTCTCAATTCTCATTGTTTTATATCTTACTAAACATTCTTTCTTTTTACTTTGCTATTTTCTATTTTACACTACTATTTTGTTCACATTATTTTGCACGATAAAATCCCCCCTTTTTTACGAGACTTGCACCAAAAGTCTAGTAATCCCTGCTTACTTGTTGACCGAGCTATTCCCTGTGGTATCGATACCCAACCCAGTTGGGTTATATATTTGACAGCGACCGCTTTACACTCCTACGAGAGCTGTAGATTGAGCGTTATCAAAAATTGGCGCCGTTGCCGGGGAATACAGTTGTCAACTAAGTTTGTGATAATTACTAGACCCTTTGGTCAAAGATTCTCATACTTTTACTTTTAGTTTTTGTTTTTGTTCTATTCAGGTTCTGTTGACAGAATGGATGCACAACGTGACATAGAAAGAATGGCTGCTCAACAGGAGCAGGCTAGGTTAGCTGCATTGGCAGCTGCTCAAGTGCATCAACAGAATATTGATAATCCAGGTCGTGCAACAAATCCTGATGATGAGGACCTGCACGATGAGGAGCTACTAAACCCATGGCATACTACTGAGGTGGCGACACCCATGAAGAGGAGAGATCGTCAAGCGTGATTGAGGCCTGATCGCCGAGCTGTGCAGATTCCTTTTGATGACGATGATGACGATTTGGATGAAGCTGGTGCCATAGGAGCCATTATTCTGCCACCCTTGGCACCTGGAGCAAAGTTCAATATCACTAGCACCATGATTCAACTTTTGCAACTCAAGGGATTATTTGCTGGACTAGCAGGCGATGATCCGAATATGCATCTGATCAACTTTATTTATACATGCAAGTCATTTGACAATCCCGGTGTTGGTCAGAATGCAATTCGGTTACGCTTATTTTCATTGTTTCTGTCTGGGGAGGCAACTCTATGGTTAAATGGGCTAACTCCTGATTCTATTACTAATTGGAGGCAATTGAAAGACGCTTTCCTAGAAAGATTCTTTCTGCCATCCAAAAAATCACAGTTGAGAGATGAGATCACCAATTTTCGACAGATTCCAACTGAAGCTCTCCACGAAACATGGGAGAGGTTCAAGACGAAGCTTATGCGGTGCCCAAATCACCATATGACCAATGTCCACTTGATAGAGATATTATACAGATCTTTGAATTCTGTGACTAAGCTAGTGGTAGATAATGCAGCAGGTGGATCATTTATGGACCTCACCTTTGTGCAGGCAAGCGATATGCTAGACCGGATGACAAAGCAAAGTAGAGCTTGGTATACCAGGGATTCTGAGGTAGCAAGCTCTACTGTATCTTTTGGCATGACTGCAGAGCAGAGGTGAAGACAAGAAGATCGTGACCAATACTTGGCTCACATGAAAATGCAGATGGATCATCTTACAAAGCATCTATTATCAGGGAATACCGAAAAAGTCAAAGCAGTTGCATCAAAAGGAAGAGAGGAATCCGATTCCGAGGAAGAAGCCAACTACTTGAACAATCAGGGGGGTTTCCAAGGCAATGCCCAAGGAAACCAAGGTCGGAACTATTATGATAATTTAGGATATAAGGACCGTGATCAAGGTAGTTAGAAAGATAAGACTGACAGGAGTGGTTTGTATGTTCCTCCTGGAAGACGTGACGCCGCTGTATCTGGTTCTGGAAATATGTCAATGGAAGATATGATGGCTAAACTATTGAAAGGAGTAGAGGCAACTAATATGGGAGTGAATGAGGTGAAGAATGACTTGTCCTCAATGAAGCAATTGGTTGACTTGCATTCCACTACAATAAAATAGCTGGAGCAACAATTGAGTCAATTATCTATGGCATTCAACCAAAGAAAGGCTGGAACGCTACCCAGCAACACTATTCAAAATCCAAGGAATGAGGGATCATGCATGGCTATTTCTACCAGGAGCAAAAGTGCAAATTCCGAAGAAGCCGATGATGGTGTTTGTGACATCACTCCAAGATGCATGCAACCTAAAAAGATGGGAAATCGGAAGCAAAATACAAAGAAAGTGTTGGAGAAAACTATTCCCCTTCCACCACCACCTTTTCCTCAAAGATTAAAGAAGAAAGCGGATGATACAAGGTTCAATAAATTCATGACGATGTTAAAACAGCTGACCATTAATGTTCCATTAGTTGAGGCGCTGGAACAGATGCCTGGGTACGTTAAATTCATGAAGTACCTTTTAACAAAGAAGCGGGCAGTAAGCTATGAACCGGCAGATAATATTCATCATTGCAGTGCAATTGCCACAAGGTCCTTAGTATAGAAAAAGGCAGACCCTGGTGCTTTCACTATTCCTTGCACGGTTGGATCTATGAATTTTTCTAAAGCATTATGCGATTTAGGAGCCAGCATTAATTTGATGCCACTATCCGTCTACAGAAAGTTGGGGTTGGGTGACCCTACTCCAACCAATATACGGCTCGTGATGGCAGATAGGTCGGTAAAACGACCTGTGGGTATCTTGAATGATGTGTTGGTGAAGGTGTCTACCTTCATTTTTCCTACAGACTTTGTGATTTTGGATTGTGAGGTGGATTCTGAAGTTCCCATAATCTTGGGACATCCTTTCCTTGCAACAAGAAGTGTGCTTATTGACATGAGAGCTAATGAGCTTTTATTTTGGTTGAATGACGAAGTGGTCCGCTTTGATATATGAAAATCAATGAAGCAGCCCAGCAATATGAATGTGTTCTCTGTAGCTGATGTTCATTATGAGGATACGAAAGAAATATCTATAGAGAAATAGCTTACTGTTGAGCCATTATCTATTGCGCTGCTGAATATTGAGCATGAGGACGATGGAGATTATAAAGAAACTATGTGTTCTCTAAAAGAAATAGGGTCATATTCTCATGCTCCTAAGAAGTTGGACCTTGATCTGACAAATCAACCTTTACAAACAACGAAGACTTTCATTGTAGAGCCACCAATGCTAGAATCGAAAGAGCTCCCCAATTACCTAAGGTATACGTTCTTGGGATACGGAAATACACTTCCAGAGAGTGTTGCGGATGATTTAAGTGAATAGCATGTAGAGGCTCTCATCTCTGCTCTGATGAGCTACAAGAGAGCTATGGGTAGGAAGATTGATGATATAATTGGTATCCCTCCTGGGATATGTATGCACAAGAGTCATCTCGAACAAGATTGCATGCCTACAAGTAAGTATCAACGTCGTCTGAATCCATTCAGAAAACGATGCCCCATCTATCTCGATGAAGTCTAAGTAAATGAGGTAACTATGTCGTGCCGTGACAATAAATCAAGCGCTACATGGGAGGCAACCCATGGTTTTTAATCATTTTATTTTTTTGGAGTTTGTTTTTGTAGTCGAGCCACGACCAAAACTAAGGCGCTTGATGGGTGGCAACCCATCGTTCTAATTGTTTTTGTTGTTTTTGAGTAAGTGTAGGTGCAAGATGTATAAGGAAGGAGGTTGGTCTTGAATTTTGATTTGGAAGCGGTGCATGTCGAAGGTGGTAAGTTAGGAATGAAGAAGCAAAAGGCTATGGGTTAGGCATTTCCTATGAAAATATAGGCAAAGAACAAGGCAAGGCCTATGTAAATCTAGGCCAGGAACAAGGCAAGGCCTATGCTATGGCATAAGCTCTCGGATTCTAGAGTGTCATAGCATAGGCGCCTCCTATGCTCAACAATGCCATAGCATAGGCGCCGCCTATGCTCAACAATGCCATATAATACACGCCGCCTATGCAAAAGCCTTCTCCTCAACTAGGCAAAGCATTAGGCATGGCCTATGCTATGGCCTTCTGCTCAACTAGGCAAAGCTAAAGGCGCCGCCTATGGTCACTTTTGGTCTCCAAATCCGATTCCAAATGGTTTAAAACCCGACCCAAGCTTGTCCTATAAATAAGAACTTCATCCTTAAGACAAAGTCACATTGTTTACTCAATCTAAGCACAGCCTACCCTTGCAAAATCTCTCAAAACTTTTCTTTTTGCTCATCTAACCTTGCAAGATCATATTCCGAATCCATCACCAAGTAAGTTCTTCTTTTATATTACATAAGTACTATGCTTATAATGATTCGTTAGATCTTAAATTGGTGTTGGCAATTTGAATGTGCTTGGTTTGTTATGATACATCTAATTGAGTGAAAGAATACATGTAGGTGTTCTTGACTTGGTTCCAACTTGTATTTGATTTTGATACACTGTCATACTTTTGCTGAGTCGACATGGGGAAGTTAAATTGCATCATCTTAAAAATTGAATACTTGAATGTTTGAATGACTCATTCATAATGATTGAATACAAGCATGAGATGTTGTGATTATTTCTATACCATAAACTTGATTCAATCCCTAGATAGTAGTCTTGTTCCAAAAATGTATTAATCCAAACCATAAAGGATGGTCAAGATTACATGATATAGAGTTGAAAAGAATAGTTAAAGACAACATGAAAGTATGAATGTGCTGAACATATTGTTGGAACATATCACCTATATGTATGTCGATGAAATCTGAGTAATCGACATCACACACTTAATTAGTTTGTACAAACAAATTAAGTATGGGGTGGTGCCACTATAGTTTGTTTGTCGATTATATCTTCCGAGATGAGATAACATGAATTTCAGGTAGAATGGCACCAAAAAGGACGACAAGGAAAAGAAAAAGCGACCACCTCACAGAAAGGTAAGAAAAGAGGAAGAAAAGAGCAAGTTGAATCCTCCTCACTGCAAATACCTCGACGCACTCTTGGAATCAGGTTTTTCTTATTTATTTTCCACTGAGGACAGTGTATCCCGTGTAAGTGTGGGGTTCTGGTATTTTTATGCTGTATTTCTTTGCCTACCTACGTTTATTTATTTGATTTTTAGTAGTAGTTAAATTTTCAAAAAATTTTAGAGTTTGATGCATAAAATTATTCTGATAGGCGGCATGGTATTATGACAAGAGTTTGTGCTAAGATCATTATGATTGAGATCTTTAGGCTCTAATTGTGACTCACTATGTGATAATTGTATGGTTCAGTTCCTTTATCTGTTGGGTCAAAAGTCTATACTACTCCCAATAAAGTTGACCATATGCCTTGTGTGTGTGAGATAATAGTATATTCTGTGTTTGTGGCTGATGCTAGAACTTGCCTGGTATGTATGTAAAGCGAAATAAAGAATGTGAGTTTAGGAGATAATTTAGGCATTTCTTTGGCAACCTGTGATTGTTTACCTTCGTTTTATCTACCCATGGACATCATCCTAGATAACCCCCTTTGAGCCTTTAGCCTATTTTCTTTGACAGCCTCATATGTAAGCCTAATCCATTTTTTTAAGACCATAATTTGATCCAAATTTCTAAGTGCTTTAAAATTGTAAAGTCATGTGACAACATAAGAGGAAATTGGGTGAGAGTAGTGCCTTAGAATGTATTGGTACTTGAATTTGTTATGAAAAAGAGTGGCTATCATAGAGGTGTGCTATAAAAAAAAGAGAAGAGAGAAAAATGAAAAGAAAAATAAAAAGTTAATTCTGTTCAAAATTAAATAACAAAAGAGGTGAGAAGGGGTGGTAGATAAAAGGAAAGTAGAGAAGTTGTTTAAAAGAAAGTGTTAATGGCATAATGTGATGTATTAAAGCGCTTAGGAACATAGTCACTATTTCTGTCCAAAATAGTCCTACCTGTCCCTTAGCCTACATTACAACCTGTAAAGACCTATTTGATCCTAAGCTTAGCATTCTAATATTTAGTGGAGCATTACACTAAGGGCAAGCCTATGGTCATCAGTTGCAACATATGAATTCTTTGTGAGAGTGAGAGCAAGGATAATCTTATACCCATGTTCGAAATATATATAATACTTGTGAGTGATTATGGGTAATATATTGTGAGACACACATGGTTGATGAGTTTTGGGTAGTTGTGTATGATTCTTTGTGCCTTAAACTTTTTGAATATAAATTGACCATCATCAGGAGTCTATATTAGAGGTTAAAATTGTTTCTACTAATGATCAGAAAACTACTCTTTGTTAATGATTGACGTGCTTGTCTTGATAAATATTTTGTGTTGTTACTGTGAAATCCCAAGTAGATGTTTAGATGGACATGATAGTTTGTTCGAGGATGAACAAAGCTTTAAGTGTGGGGTGTTGATGATAGGCGAATTTACACGCCTAAAGTGCTATATTTTACCCATATTTTAGCTAAGTTTTGAGGACAAATTATATAATTCATGCACTTTTAGTCCTTTTTCCTGTAAGTGAGCTAACAAACGTGATTAGCAAGTTTTCAGGTATAAATGATGCAGAATTCAGCATTTTATGGATAACTTAATGCCAAAGAAAGCTTCACAAAAGGAGGAAAGCAAAGCTTGGACGCCAAGGACCAAAAGTGGCGCATGGAAAATCTGTCCCAGGCAAAAACAGCAATTCTGAAGACTTTGGGGACTAACAGTAACTTATTAGGATTAGGATAATGATACATTAACCAAGTAGGATTGTGTTAAGTAATTCATTAGCTTAGTAGGAATAGGATATGAGTATTATAAATACCCTATTTTGCTAGAGATTTTTAATCATTCACTACTACTTTTAATTCCTCTATTAGTTACAATTCATTCAATTCTCATTCTACTTCTTATTCCACAACTTACAACTCGGATTCTAATTCTTCCATTAATTCTACTTTTTATTCTTCTTCTATTCATCTATTCAATTCTTAATTTCTGTAACAAGAGAAACGTTACTTTGCAAAGAAGTCACGCCTAAACGCCTACCATACCTTACTACACGAAATCTTTATTGTGGTATAATAATAATGTCTATTGTGATTTCCTCCGCACTCATGGGTAACTAAACTTCTCTGTTGGGGTTATGGAAGTCGTATGAGATACTATCTATTTCTATGAGTTTGTGAATTCGTGACACGTATGCTGCTTATATCATTATTCTCTTCATCTTAATGCAAATTCTTGTGGTTGCAGACGCATAGAATAACGCCAGTATAGCATTAACTTTTTTTAAAGAAAAGTTATATGTCTGGAAAAGAGATAATGTCAAGGTAATAGGGTCCCATCCCCTATTAAAAAGTTAGTGCCATAACAGGATTAACCGCTTGGAGAATTCGTACCATTAGATACTCTTTAAGCTCGAAAGAGTTAAAGTGAAATAGTCCTTGTTTAGGTCGAAAGACGCTTGGATTTACCATCGAATACAATTCTCTATAAGCACATGCATGTCTAAATTCCGCACAACTCATAGCCAATAGAGACGTACAACTCAGAAGGTGGACATAACCCCAACTTCTCAATTCTCATTGTTTTACATCTTACTAAACATTCTTTCTTTTTACTTTGCTATTTTCTATTTTACACTACTATTTTGTTCATATTATTTTGAACGATAAAATCTCCCCTTTTTTATGAGACTTGCACAAAAAGTCTAGTAATCCTTGCTTACTTGTTGACCGAGCTATTCCCTGTGGGATCAATACCCAACCCAGTTGGGTTATATATTTGACAGCGACCGCTTTATACTCCTACGAGAGCTGTAGATTGAGCGTTATCATGGGGTTGTAAGGTTTGATACAACACTCTCATGTTCTCCTAACGTATGTCTTAAATAGTATGACTGATATGTTTTCTTAAAGTTATTGACCAGAACATGGATAGAGTGGAAGATAATGAATTATAGCAGGTACTTATGATAGATTTGTGACTTGTTCATCTCCTAGTGCAGCTAAGTATAGTTGTGCTGAGCATCTAAGATACATATTTAGGTGATTACCCAATCAATGCTTGTTGATTCCTTCTCTATCTATTAATGGTTTTATGTAACAAAGAATATCAATGAAATTCATGATACAATATCTAGGAGAAGGGAAGTATAATATCTATGTTATGTAGGCTAGAGAACTTATCACCATTTGGAGTACTTCTCGATAGTGTTAATAAGAAGTTACTAGAATTTTTTTCGCAGTCATTATGAAATGAAGTTCTAAATTGGATAAGTTTTTGAGACACTTTTTGATAATGTAACAAAGGAATCACAATAAGATACTGCAACCTTAGATTATTAAGTTGAAATTATGACCGCTAAATGGCTCAACATTATCTCTCGTTAATTCCCAACCTCTATAGAGTCTTTGTTCTTCTGACTTCCATAAATATTTACCTTTTCTTCTTTTATTTCTTATTATCATAATAGTTCCTTCTGTTGAGTATTCTTTGGAGTTATAAATCAATTCCTATTGGTAGCACTGAAAGTAAGGAGTGTTATTTATCTTGTAATAAAAGGCCTATTGTATGGTCAATAACAGCATTGTTTTATCTTAACTATCCACAACATTAACTTAAGTTTATATTTTATGAGTTAATTCTGTAAACCTTTAAGGTTTCTCTATGGTTTAACTTGCCTTCTGAATGGTTTTGTTTGTCGCACAAATATCGCTTATTTCAAGTTGTTTTTGTGTTTTGAGAATTAGTTAATAAGAGTAAGAAAATCTCAGCACAAAGTTACTGCTGAAAGAACAAAGCCCTAAGATACAATACTTTCAAAAATAAGAGAAAAAACAAAGGCAAAAAACAATATTGTGTCAGTTACAAGGAACCAATGAGGTCAGCTAAGGACTCTACATCTTATACTAGAGCTTGTTTACACCAAAGTGAATAACAAATATACATTTCATTTTAATCTTATGCTCAGAATTTTCTCTCCTCAAAACATTTGGAGTTCCTTTCCAGCCATGTTGTTCAACTTATACATCACGGGATGATACTCCACCTTATTTTCTTACTTGGTCCTACAACTAAGTTGTCCAACATACTAAAAGTTCCACAGTATCTCTAGGAAAAAGGCACTACTCAACTAAGACATTTAATGCTTAAAAAATAGTTGCCAAAGTCTATTGGTGATTGGCAATGGAAGAAAAGATGGTTGTTTGTTTCTTTGGCCCTGCCACAAGAAAAAAGCATTTTGAACATAGATATATTGCTCCCTACATTAAACTCTCATGTTTTAGGGCAGTTTGTTTAACCACACACCAACTCCATAACCACTGTACCTGAGGTCTACTACTCTCTGCCCTATATTTCCACTTACACTTTCCTCCACAAAGCTTGTTACTTTAGCAAAAATTTCCAAGGCCATTTCATAATTACAGTTATGTTTCTGATTCCAAAATATCCATCCATCTAAAGCGGATACCTCGCAATACTTGTCCACTTTAGTGGTGACCGCTTAAGTGGTCATGACTAGTATCGTACAGTAACTTTTTTTCTCGCTTTCTCCTATTTTTGAGACTTTGAGCTTCGGGTTGAGAGAATTTTGATTGATTTCTTCCATTTTCAATCTTGGGTAAGATCCATATCACTATTTCAATTATTTCACTTTAATTCTTGTCATTTAAAACATGTTAAATTGTGATTTCAAAAGTGAAATTTGGAGATTTTGCTCGAAAGGCCTAAAATGGGTTTTTCTTCAATTTAAACCTCATTTTAAACCCATTTTCACTTGGGTTTTATTCTATAACTTTCTTTAATAATGGGTAATATATTTATGAACTAAAAGTTTGGTTTTACCCTTTCTTTTCAAAAATCCATTTTGGGGATTCGCTTTAACCTCGATTTGAAAATAGACAATAGGTATCATTGACTTTCTTTTGACACGTAGATTCTATATTTTTTATTTTAGTTGAATCCGAGGCCGTTTGAGATTTAAAAAGCTAGATTTTAGGCTTGGATTTTGGTGTCATGAGGTAGGTTATGGATTGACTTTCTTCAGACTGGGTTGGGTAGTTAATATCTGTATAAAAGTATGTTATGAATATGAGTAATAATAATGAAAATGATGTTATTATTGTTTTGCACCCGTATGGGGGCTTATGTTGTTATTATTGGTGATCTAAGATTATAATTGCTATGTGTGGCCTATGTGGGGTTCTTATATTATATTGTTGGCCTTGTATATGCATTTGGTTACTTTCTTCAAGATAGAAAATTCCTAATTCATGCTTAATATGATAATAAGGATGTTTCACCTACATATTTCACTCTAATGGTACATGGCTTATATTGAATCATGGATGGTTGACATATCGAGTGGACTTTGAGCTTGTGTTCATCTATATTGACTAGATTTTTTATCTTCATAATGCTTTGGTTGTGATCATTACACCTCATATCATACATACATTCATGAGATATTGGTACTATTATGGAAACACCATTTTTTAAAAGAAATGAGATGCTTTTACAAAACCCTTTGTCGTAGCTCATGAGTCGGAGTGCACATATATTTATTGAGATTGGAATTGAGTATTGAGATAGTATATGGGTTGATACCCCTCCTATGGGTCCTACTTGGAAACACTAATGCTTGGTAGGTGTATACAAAGGTTATGCGATAACCCTAGTCATATCACCTCATTATCATTCTCATTATATTTCATTCATTTATGTATCTTTAGTGTTGTGTTTCTGTATTTTATTTGATGCATGTCTATCTAATTTCCTTTATGTACCTATTTTCTGCTTATGTGCTATACTAGAATTGTTAGTGGAGATGGTGTAGCGATTGTTTGGGACATTTTCTATTTGCAGGTAACATGTTCAAAATGTGTATTTATATACCTCATTTTCTATTTTACTAGTCAGCCTATGATACCTACTGAGTACAAGTGGGCTATATTCATTCATACTATGCCCTTTCAATGCAATCGAGGTATGAGTGCGCCATGAGACAGTTGAATTCGGACAGTGATTTGATACATTCAAGGTAGTGGTCGCTCTAGATTTTCATAGTTGACTTCCGACCTCATCCTATCTAGTTATGTCCTATTTTGTGTTTAGAGACAAACTTGTGTTTCTTTTTGGATTTTTAGTTGTATTTTTAGATTTTGGGTTGTATTTAGATTTGTTCTTACACTATGACACCAGGTTTTGGCATAGTTTATAACTTTTATTGTTATTCAAATATCCGTTATTATTTTTTATTACTGGTTGGACTTCGTTCTATACGCCTTGCCTTTCGAAGTTTGTAGAAACATAGATTTTTTATTTTTTCTATTTTTTTTATAAAAGTTGTAGCTTTAAGTATTTTGTTGTTTCGATATTCTTCTCAATATTCTAAATTTTATATTATTTTTAATGATTTTTTATTTGGAAATTCAAAACTCTCAAAAAGAATCGTATCATAGACAATATTTTATTTTTAACAAAACAAATGTTTATGATTTTCTTATACGTATTAGTTTGGGTGATTGACTTATTTATCAAGGCTTAGACGAGATAAGTGTCATCATAACCTGAGTTTTTGGATCTTGACGGATATATTCTAAAAGAATACTCCATTAAGCTCATATATATGCAGAGATGAAGGGCAAAAGAAAAATCAATTGAATTGATAAGAGGCATCCTTTAGATTCATACCATAAAATACCAATTACTTGTATATGTTATAGTATACAAATCCAAAATCGATAACTAGACTGCACAAGTCAGAGAATGACCAGTTACTTTATTGTTATGTCTTATTTCATGCATTTATCAAGGTATGGGAGTTCTTTAGACCTATAATGATGGGAGCTTTCTGAAAGAAACATATAAATAGACAATTCCTTCAACACATGATGTAGATGGAAATTGGACTTTAGATATAGACATTAATCTTGATGTAAAATAATACATATGTACTATTAAAATATATGTTTCTTAATATCTATATTTCTTTGTTTCATGACTTGTAAGTCATATTTTGCCTTTTGCCTATGCACTAGTTGACTTGAAAAATGATGCTTCTTGGCAGTTGTTCTTTTAGCAAATGAAGGATACTTATTGTGTTCGAGAAGAGATGTGCATAAGATTAGATATACATGAGAGTATAATGAAGGTGGTTACTATTGTTTATCCATCAACTCCACATTGTATATGCATCTACCACTTGCGAGAACAACGTCAAAATAAATTTCAGGAAAAATCAAGCCAAGATCAAAAAATATTTTTTCCATGGCCAAAACTTATACAACAGAATGATTTGATCATCTGATAAGAGAGGTTAACAAAGTTGACTCTAGAGTGTCAACATACTTTATGGAAATTGGATATGACAGGTGGTTTAGATGTACACGAACGTCAAAAAAAAATTCTTATGACTTCAAACATAGTCGAGTTTGTTAAGGCTGCAAATAAGGTTGGATGCCAGTACTATATTTGTTAGAAGTTATGACAATAATGATTCAAAAGTGAAACTGCTCAAATAAGAGCATTGTAATAAGCACATTTACATACCTTTCTTCCAGATACCA
Source organism: Capsicum baccatum var. pendulum (assembly GCA_030864225.1). Lineage (NCBI taxonomy): Eukaryota > Viridiplantae > Streptophyta > Magnoliopsida > Solanales > Solanaceae > Capsicum > Capsicum baccatum. Next base: position 88,813,311 of record CM061560.1, on the reverse strand, counting down.
TGAAATCCTATTAGAGATTATGAAAGCAACAACACAGATGAGGGTGAGACGTAGTTTCTTAACTCATTTGTATATGATGAATATGTAACTAATGTAATCACTGTTATTATCCACGTTAACTACTATATATTTTTACTGTGTTTTTAAGAATTAGTGATACCTTCAAATGAGTACTTGCTCACTATGGTTGAAACAACTTAGATGTTATATTATGTGTCTAAAAATAGAAACATATAATTGCAAGAGATTTCAATAGAATCAATTTCCGTGCAAGCATGCTTTTGCAGTTTTGAAGAAAAAGTATATGACTGGATATGTACATTACTCCTTGTACTACACAAAGGACCATATGCTTAAAATGTATGAATATTATATCGAACCTCTTTCAGATGAGAGCACATGGGAAACTATTTAAGAGGTCTTAGAAGAGATTATGTGACCACTAATAGGAAAAAGAAGTGCAGAAAGTCCAAAAAAGAAGAGGGTGAAACCATGTGGAGAAGGCAAGAAAAAAAGGACAAGGACTTCATGTGGGTCATACGAGGAAAAAGGTCATAATAAGAGGTCATGAAAGAACACCCCAACTTTAAGTTCAAAACTCAATATTAGTTTGTTAATTGCTGATAAGCAATGATACTTGTTTATATATTACTGGATTTGTTTTGAAAAACAATTGATACTTCATGTATTTCTGCTTTTAGGGTTGTAAAGTTATTGATACTTCATGTGTGTTTTTTATTTGAATTATGAATAAACTTCTTACTTTTGTCTAATTGTATTACAATTGATGGTTGTAAATTACTATTGTTGTGATTATATATAAACTAATGTATGACTTTTATATAAAGTGAGTGTTGTTGTAATGAATTGAGACTGTATATCTGGTGAATATGAAATATATACTTCATGTATCATGAATGTATATCTTTGTTTATTATGTATACACAAATTAATAGTAATTTCATAGCATGTATAAAGCATATGACTGTCACTTAATATGTAATAACATAAAATAAACCCAAAACAACATGAATAACAATCACAATAGTTTGATTCAAATTGAGATTCAAAAATTTGTTCAACATAAACATACTAAACTATGAACATACTACAAGTACAACAAAATGTTGACTGTATAACAAAATAACTACAACCATGACTTTAAAGTTGACAAAAATCCAAAATAGAAGTCCATAATTAAAACTACATAACTATTTTTTCTTTTGCTTTTTGGCCCTCCCATCAGCATTTTGTTCTCCTTTACCCTTTGAATGTTTTTTTTGCTTCGCAACCCTTTGGATGATTTTTTGCCCCTTCAACTATTGGATCATTTTGTGATACTTTACCTTTTAATTGAATTCTGCTCTTTGAGTTTTTTCTCATAAAAAATGTCAGTTTGCCCTGACTGTCTGATTGCACCACCTTTAGTTTTTTTTCTTTTGAATAGTACATAACAGAGCAACATATCTTGCACAAACCACCTAAATATTTGATTATTTGGGATAGGTTTATCTATAAACAAACACTCAGAAAAGACTGGTACATATACACCACAATCCTTACAAGTATCAAACAGTAAAATGCATCAAAGCAAAAAAAATATATAACATAACTACAAAAGTGTGTAAACTGAAAGATTGATTATGTAGTGCACTATTTTGAAAACCCATCAACAACTTGATAATTAAAGGTATAAATATATTTTGTGTAAAATATGCATCACTGAGCCAGTCAATGCCATTTTTTTCTTGTAAAATTTTGTCTTCTCTAAGTAAGTGGTATCATTTGGCATAGGATGTCAAAGTACCTAGAATAAATTTATTATTGATGGATCTATGATTAGAATCATACACATAAATGCATCTGTATTTCAATAATTCCACAACCAATATCTAGTTCCAGTGAGTTGTTACATGTATTGGCATTAACACGTAATCGATAGTATGCCAAAAAATATTACAATCCATAATAGAGCCAAAATGTACTTAGCTAATATATGATTATCCTTAAGCCCTCTTTTATCTTTATTATGTGCAAGAAACTTCTTATGCAGATCTATCAGCACATTGTGGAAAGGAAAGTTAGTCAAGTAGTAAAAAATCACATCAAGATGCTAAAAAATAACAAAATACAAAGCACATAATCACATACTTATATACTGCATATATTACACTACCTATACGGTCATATATAACGGAATACCTAAATAGATAACCTAAAAATAGAGGCTATACCAGAAGATGCATTTCCTATTCAATAGTTATACATGAACATATATTTATAACATACTTACTATACATCAAGACGCACTCAAAAAAAAGATTATATATACATTGATATACAATGAATAATGCACCATTGTAACTAAAGTCACAATCACCCAGCAACAGAAATATAAAACATAGAAAAACAAAACATTTGAGAAAAAGATTAAAAAAGGAAGAATAAAATATACAGTTTTGGAAATCCATCTCTAGGGGGATATAACTTTGCGAACCAAGTCTTTTTATCCAATATGTAAATTCCAAGATCAAGTTGACAAATCCTATAAAATCATTAAGAAAGAAATTGTGACACCCTATAAAATTTTAATCACTTTATTTTTTACCCTGTCGCATGCGTAATGTCAATATTTGACTTGAATTATGTTTAGGGATGTTAAAAGGGTGTTTTAGAATTTTTGAAAGGGGTCCGGAGCCACTTTGGAACTCCGAGGTAGTGTGCCACACCACTGGAGCTCCGCGATAGCAGCGTTACATGGAGGCAAGCCTCCATAATTTGGCATGCCACGCTGTTGTATTAAAAATGCCTAGTTTTTATTTTCTTAACTTGGGGTGCGGGACATTTGATCTTTTACCCATTGCACGACTTTTAAATACAAAATCAACCCTTTTCCTTTAGTTTTCAAAGATTAAAATCCACTATTCTCTTCTTTAACTCCGAACCCAAGAAAGGTCATATTTTTTTCAAGAAATCACTACTCCGGGCTCCAAACTCCAAATTCTCGTCAAATTATTCTATATTGTAAAATTTTTATCATCCCTAAATTATATTTTTATATTATGGTATATATTTAATCATTATTTATGCGATTCAAATTGTGGATTTAGAACTAGGTTGAGGGATTTTGATGGGGTTTACTTGAATTGCTTATCCCATGTTTTTAAAATAGATTATTTATACTTTATTTGATGATTTTGGGACTGAATAGGTGTATTGTTGTAATTATTAGAATGCGATAACATGGATTGTACCAAATTTATGGAATTTTGGCATGGTAATGGCATTAACCTCAACCTACTTTGTAAACTTGGTTTCGAATATGGATAATTACATGGTTAAATTTATATTTTTAATCATTGCATTGCATTAAAGGAATAAATGGATAACAATGGATTTGGATGGCCTTGGTGGCCATATATTAGATTTTAAATGAGACTTGAGAGTCAGTTTAGTTATATGGGTTGGTTTTACATAATTATATAAGCTTGCAAGTATATTGGTATGACGAAACTATGTTGGTAAATGCCTTAATAAATAACTCCTAAGTTAATGGTTGGTTTATGTGCAAAGTGTTTTAATCTGGGCTTAAAGAAAATTGTGTAGATCACCATGAATATTTAGGTCCTGGGGGATCAACACTGGAAACCACGTTTACTAGAATTGGGGGTTCATGTGATTGTGTTCTTAGTGCACACATTATATATATATATATATATATATTTGTGTGTGTGTGTGTATACATACATATATATATATTGGGAGGGTAATAGCCTTAGTATCTTTATCCTTTCCTCCATTTTTCCTTAGTTCATGCGGCTACCATACACTGGCCGTTCCAGTAGGAGGAGCTGGACCCATATAGATCACGTGTAAAACCCCATAAAATCCCTAGTCTTATCCTATCCTATATAGCATGAAAAGAGGTCGTAGACTTAGAAAATTTCAGCTAAGTATTGACACTTAGTCTAATATTTGGCCTTGATATTTCTGTGACTTTATTTTCGACCCTTACGACCCTAAAATGTTGACTTCTAAGTTGATTTATGATCAGGGATGTCAATACGTGTTCTCGAATGAGTTTTGGATTTTTTGGACAATGTTTTTGGCATGTTTGGATGACCAAAATAATGGATTGATGCAATATTGATGTGTCACATTGTCCATCGCATTGATTGTGTTGTCACCAGCTCAAGCAAGCAAATTCTAGTAAGCCAATGCAATCTCTATGCATTATGTTGACCCCATCGATGCGCTGCTTCGGTCTGTGCGTCACTAGGCATAATTTTTGTTCTTTTAATTCCGCATCCAGAGGGGTAATTAAGTCAATTTTCCACTTTTATTCAACCCTAAAACATGATATTAAGCCACCAAAGAGGCAAAATTTATTCTTTATTCTCAAATTCTTTAAAGAACAAAACCAAGGTCATTCAATTTCAAGTCCAAGCTTCAAAAACACACCATCAATCTTCATGAATTTGATTACTAAGGTATGTTAGGTGTTCATTCTTGGATTTCCTTCCACCCATGGAGTTCAAGAACCCTTTTTTTAACTACAAGTTTATGATTTCATGATTTACATGTTGGAATTTGATTGTGTTCATATATGTATTGATGTTTGGGGTTACAATCCATGATTAGTTGCAAGTTTCATAAAAATCAAGATAGTATGTGTGTTGAATTATGTGATCCTCATGTTAAACCTTCTATTTGCAAGTTGAGTATTGTATTATGATGCTTATATGATGTCTATTATCATGTGCACTAATTATGCTCCCCAAGTGATTAGTAGAATGCCTATGTTAATTGAATAGTGATATCATGACAAGTTAGCATGAGTTATAGAACTACGTAGCTAGTGTAGGGTAAGATGTCCTTATGCCAGACTAGGGTTGATACAACCATTTATACACACACACACACACACACACACACATATATATATATATATATAATTCATGAGTCTTCCTACCAGATTAGGGTTGACCCTGCATTGTTAGTATATTATTAGTTGGGGTTAGTTGGGGGCTTGTCCCATCAACTCTACATTCAGATAGTTCAGCTAAAGTCTTTTTGAACTAGCCTAGATTCAGACAGTATTCAATTATTAGATTTTTTATCAATTGCCATATTTATCAGTATTCATATTATGAACCTTATGGCATTTCAGCCTAATTTCCATATTATTTTAGTATTATTATTCAGTGCTCTCAGTAGGTATCAGACATGGGTTAGCTAGTGGTCCTTTGGGGTTGTAAGCACAGTGTGATGTCTAGGGTGCATTCTCGAGGCATTACAAACTTGGTATTAGATCTTAAGTTTCATTAGAGTCCTAGGGAGTCTTAAAGCCACATCAAGTAGAATCTTGTGCATGGGTGTGTAGCGCGCCATACTTATGGACAAGAGGCTATGAGGCATTTTTAGGAAAAGTCTCCCTTCTTTTAGTATTCATGATGTACCAGTGAGCATGAGCTCAAGTTAAACTATCAGTCTAATTCAAGTTTCCCTTTTGTTTGTAGAATATGCCTCGTAAAAAGACTATTGGAAGAAGAACTGGAAACCAGCGAGCACCTCCGTCCTTTTAGGCAGATCCTCTGGATAAGCATGTCTCTCACGCAGAATTCAAAGCAGCTTTCACCACTCTAGCCCATTCCATATCAACCCAGAATGAATTTCCAGCTACCATTTAGGCCAACCTAGTGGCTAATACTACTGCAGCTAGAATTCGGGACTTCACCCGAATGAACCCTCCTTTATGTGCAGAAATTTCTTGACATGGTGCAGAAGGTCATAGATATTATTGGGGTAACCGCTAGTGATACTACTAAGTTAGCTGCATATCATTTGTAGGATATGGCTCATACATGGTTCAAGTAGTGAAAGGTAGATGGGGGCGTAGATGCAGGGCCCATAGAATGGGAGTAGTTTGCTACTGTCTTTCTAGATAGGTTCTTTTATATGGAGTTGAGAGAAGCTAAGGTGTTAGAATTTATTAACTTGAGGTAGGTCAGCATGATAGTGAAGGAGTATTCTCTTAAGTTTACTCAATTAGTTAGATATTCTCCTCATGTGGTAGCTGATAGCTGATCTAAGATGAGTAAGTTTATGTCTGGGGTATCCAACAGTGTGGTCAAGAAGTGTAGGACCGCAATGCTGATTAAGGTGATAGATTAGGCTAGGCTGATGGTCCATGCTCAAATAGAGGAGCATAAGACTAAAGAGAGAGAGAGAGAGAGAGTAAGAGGGCTAGAATAAGTAGCTTCAACTTTACTCAGCCTAAGTCAGAGGGTGTAATCCTTCTCAGTTCCACCCAAAATCTTAAATTCTAGCTCTATCCTCAGCCATTGTTTTGGTGCCTAAATTCAAAAATGGTAATAAAGATAGGGCACCAGGCTCTATATCTCAAGGTAGTGTCAGCAATGTCCAAACATATCCTCTTTGTCAAAAGTATGGCAGAAACCATCAGGATGCTTTCAGAGCTCGCAATGATGTATGGTTCAGATGTGGAAAGCCAGGCCATAGGGTCAGAGAGTATCCTTAGGTGGGTTCGCAGAGTCAGCATAATCGTCTCCAGCTCAATCAGGTCGCCCGTCTCAATAGGGTATCACTTCCAGTGCCACCAGTGGGGAATGCCCAAATAGGCTTTATGCACTTCAGTCCTGATAGGATCAGGAAAGCTCTCCTAATATGGTCACTAGTACATTGTAAGTTTATCATTTACATATTTATGCTTTGTTAGATCTAGGAGATTTTTTATCCTTTGTAACTCTTTATATAGATGTTGACTTCGGAGTTAGTACCAAAATCCTAGCAGAGCCCTTCTTAGTATCTACCCTAGTGGATAAGTCTATCATAGCCCGACGGGTATACAGGAACTGTTTGATTATGGTATCTCAAAAAGTTACTTTAGTAGACTTAGTAGAGTTAGAGATGACAGATTTTAGTGTTAGTCTTGGTATGGATTAGCTTCATTCATGCTATGATTTATTTAACTATAGAAATAGAGTGGTCCATTTTTAGTTCTCGAATGAACCTATTCTATAATGGAGCGGTAGTACTTTAGCACTTAGGGGTCAACTTATTTCCTACCTTAGAGAAAGAAAAATGATATCTAAGAGGTGCATCTATCAACTCATTTGAGTTAAAGACTCTAGTTAAGAGACCCCTAATATTGAGTCGATTTTAGTAACATGTGAATTTCCTGATGTGTTTCTCAATGATCTTCCCGGAGTTCCTTCTAAAAAGGAAATTAACTTCGGTATAGACCTTCTTCCTGATACTCAGCCCATCTCTATTCTGCCATACAGAATAGCTCCAGCTGAACGTAAAAAGTTAAAAAATAGTCGAAGGATATCCTTGATAAGGGATTCATTAGACCCAGCATATCTCCATGGGGTGCACCAATTATATTCGTGCTTAATAAAGATAGTTCTCTCAGAATGTATATTGACTACCATCAGTTGAACAAAGTCATAGTCAAGAACAAGTACCCATTTCCCAGAATCGATGACTTGTTTGACCAACTTCATGGTTCCAGTTACTTTTCTAAGATAGACCTCAGATCAGGCTATCATCATCTCAGAGTCATAGAATGTGTCATTCCAAAAATAGCTTTCAGAATTTAGTATGGAAACTTTAAATTTCTAATCATGTCATTTGGTCTTACCAATGTCCCAATAACTTTCATAGACTTGATGAACAGAGTGTTCAAGAAGTACTTTGACATTTTCATCATAGTCTTTATAGATGGCATTCTTTTCTACTTCTGTAGTGAACATAATCATGCAGACTATCTCAAAATAGTATTACAGACCCTCAGATCCCATCAGTTGTTCGCCAAATTTAGTAAATACAGATTTTGGCTAAGGTCAGTATCTTTTCTTGGTCATATCATTTTTGGGTATGGCAATAGAATTGATCCTCAAAAGACCAAAGTAGAGAGAAACTAGCTAAGACCTATCTCTTCATCAAATATCAGGAGTTTCTTGGGTTTGGTTGTCTATTATCGATGGTTTGTTAAAGGATTTCATCTGTTGCATTCCCCATGTCTAGATTGACTCAAAAAAAATTCAAGTTTCAGTGGCCAAATTCTTGTAAGAAGTGTTTTCAGGAGTTGAAGACTAAACTCACTACAACCTCAGTTTTGACTTTACCAGATGTTCAGATGGGTTTGTTGTGTATTGTGATGCTTCCAAAGTTGGTTTCGGGTGTGTTTTGATGCAGATAGGTAAGGTCATAACCTATGCCTCTAGACAGCTTAAGTAGCCCATGAAAAGAATTATCCCACTCATAATCTAGAGTTAGCAGTTGTAGTATTTTCCTTAAAGATTTGGAGGAACTATTTGTATGGGGGTACATGTTGATGTGTTCATAAACCATAAAAGTTTTCAGTATGTATTTTCTCAAAAATACTTGAACTTACATCAGAGAAGGTGATTGGAGTTGTTAAAAGACTATAACATGAGTATTTTATATCATCTAGACAAGGCCATTGAAGTGGATAATGCTCTCAGTAGATTGTCCATAGGTAGCGTTGCTCACATTGAGGATGGTAAGAAAAAGTTAGTTTATAAAGTTCATCAGCTTTCTAGGATGGGTGTTCGTTGGGTTGATTCGGCTGATGGTAGTGTATTGGTGCAGAATAGTTCAAAATCTTATTTGGTTTCCAAAGTCATAGAAAAGTAGGACAAAGATCCCAGTTTAGTGAAGTTGAAAGAGTCAGTTAGAGAATAGAAAGTAGAGGTTTTATCCCAAGGGGGAGATGGTATACTGCATTACCAGGGTAGATTATGTGTGCTATGTGTGGATAGCATGAGGTAGTGAATTCTTGCAGAAGCACATGGTGAGCATTACTTGATTCACCCTGGGGCCACTAAGATCTACCACAATTTGTGGGAGATCTATTGGTGGAGTGGGATAAAGAGAGACATTGCAGAATTTATGGATAATTTCTCTACATGTCAGCAGGTCAAGATTGAGCATCTGAAGCCTAGTGGGTCTATGCAGGAGTTTATTATTCCCACTTGGAAGTGGGAAGAAGTGAACATGGACTTTGTGATGGGTTTGCCTCATACTCATCATCAGTATGATTCCATCTGGGTCATTGTCGACATGATGACTAAATCATCTTATTTTTTGCCAATTTATAACTCTTATTCTGCTGAGGATTCTGCCAAGCTCTATGTTATAGAGTTGGTCATATTGTACAGAGTTTTTTTGTCCATTATTTCATATAGAGGTATGCAGTTCACCTCTCATTTTTGGAAAGCCTTCTAAAAGGGTCTTGGTATCTAAGTTCACCTCAGTACAGCCTTTCACCCTCAGATAGATGGTCAAGCAGAAACGATCATTCAGACTTTAGAAGATATGCTAAGAGCGTGTGTTATTGTCTTTAAGGGTATTTGGGATGACCACTTGTCTTTGATTGAGTTCGCGTATAATAACAACTATCATTACAGTATCCAGATGGCTCCGTTTGAGGTATTTTATAGGAGGAGATGTAGATATCCCATTAGTTGGTTTGAAGTAGGTGAGGCCACAGAAGTAGGGCCTGACTTAGTATTTGATGCCTTAGAGAAGTTTCAGATGATTAGGGAGTGGCTTAAGACAGCTCAGATCCGACAAAAATTATATGCAGATGTGAGAAGAAAGGATCATAAATTTGAGATTAGCAATTTTGTACATTTAAAAATCTCTCCTACGAAGGAAGTGAAGAGATTCGGCAAGAAGAGGAAACTCAGTCCCCAATATATCGGTCCTTCCACAATTCTCAATTGTTTCATAAAGGTAGGTTATGAGCTTGAGTTGTATCCAGACCTAGCTTCAGTACATCCAATGTTTCACAACTCCTTGCTAAGGAAGTGCATAGGTGACACAGTAGTTGTAGTTCCTATAGAGGGTATAGATGTTCAGAACAATCTCTTTTATAAGTAAGTCCTAGTTGAAATCCTTGATCATCAGGTTTGAAGACTGAGGAACAAAGAAGTTCCTTTGGTCAAAGTTCTTTTCAGAATAAGTCCATTGAAGGAGCTACTTGGGAAGTAGAAGCAGATATACAGGCCAATTATCCTCACCTCTTCTTTACAAATTCAGAACTCAGTTCAAGGTAATAATCTTCCTTAGATTTACTCAGTTCTATGCTCAGATTATCTTGACAAACTTGGTATCAGTTTTAGCTGCATAGCATTCTCATATCATGCATACCTTCATGAAATAGTTCAGTCATGTGTCGTTACTTCAGAATTCAGTCATGCTTCAGTTATGCATGTTTAGTATGAAAACTCAATTAATCAATAGTTTCAGTCATGTAATTATGATTCAGTTGTGCATGTTCAATATGTAAACTCAGTCTATCAATATTTTCAGCTTAGTCAGTCTCATTCAAGGATGAATGTTCCCAAAAGAGAGATATTATAAGACCCTATAAAATCCCTAGTCTAATACATTCCTATATAGCATTAAACAGGTCCCAAACTTAGAAAATTTCAGCTAAGTATTGTCACTTAGTCTCATATTTGACATCGATATTTCAATAACTTTATTTTTAACCCTTTCGACCCTAAAATGTCAACTCTAAGTTGATTCGTGATCAGGGATGTCAATAGGTGTTCTCGGATAAGTTTTGGATTTTTAGACATCATTTGAGTCTCATTTGGGTGTCCAAAATAGTGGATTAATGCGATCTCAATGCACCGAATCATCCATCACATCAACTGTGATGTCACCAGCTCAAGCGGGCAAGTACTAGTAAGCTGACGCAATCTTAATGCATCACGTCATCCATCGCATCAACCCCATTGATGCGTCGTGTCAGTTTCCGCGTCACTAGGCATAATTTTTCCTCTTTTAATTCCTCATCTAGAAGGGTAATTAAGTCAATTTCCAACTTTTATTTAGCCCTAAAATACGAGATTAAGCCACCATAGAGGCAAAATTTATTCTTTATTCTTAAATTATTCAAAGAAAAAAACCCCAGGGCATTCAATTTCAAGTCCAAGCTTCAAGAACACACCATCAATCTTCATGAATTTAATTACTAAGGTATGTTAGGTGTTCATCCTTAGGTTTATTTCCACCCTTAGAGTTCAAGAACCATTTTTTTAACTATAAGTTTATGATTTCATGATTTACATGTTGGAATTTGATTGTGTTCATGTATGTATTGATGTTTGGGATTTCAATCCATGATTAATTCCATGATTAATTGCAGGTTTTATGAATATCAAGATAGTATGTGTGTTGAATTATGTGATCCTCATGTTAAACCTTCTATTTGCAAGTTGAGTATTATATTCATAATGCTTATGTGATGTCCATTATCATGTGCAGTAGTTATGCTCCCCAAGTGTTTGATAGAATGCCTACATAAATTGAATAGTCGTATCATGGAAAGTTAGCATGTGTTTCTATTCATGTCTCTCAAGTGTTTGACAAAATGTCTAAGTAAATGCATTGTTAACAAGCAATTATTGTTATGCTTTCAAGATTATGCTATGCTCTACTGTTGATGCTATCAAGTCCGAGGGGTATTCAATTCTTGACAATCTAGTTGTTTACCTAGAATTACCATAGCTATAGAATAGTCTTACTAATTTTACAAACAGTATTACACAGTTAGTTACAGAACACAGTGAACTCAGTCCAGTTTAGTCAGTCAATACGATCAGTAACTGTTCAGTCAAACCTAGTACAGTCAAATGAGTAGTTTAGTGTCCATTCAGTTGGAAGTAGGATTCAGCACCAAGCGAACCTAGGGATGGGGGTATGCCTGACAGCAGAGGTTTTGACCCTTGGTAGCAATCCCTGAGTTACAAAACTATGTAGCAAGCACAGGGTAAGACGTCCTCCTTCCAGACTGGTTTTGATACAACCATATATATTTATATGTATATAATTCATGAGTCTTCCTGTCAGATTAGGGTGGACCCAGTATTGTTAGTATCCCTTGGCAAGGTACTAACACCTTTCCAACTAGGGTCACGGATTAGACCCCAACTCAATTTATAATCGGGGTATGTCAGTTAGATGAAAACTCCCACAGTTATAATTTCAGCTTCAGACTCAGTATAGAACTTAGTTCAGTTCTACAGAATCAAGACTGTTTAAAATAGTCACCCTATTATTAGTAATACAGCTATCAGTAATCTCAGTTATCAGTCACTCAGTTATCACAACTCAGTACTCAGTTTAAGTATGATCTCAGATACAATACATATATATATATATATATATGTATATACACAGTATTGCATACTCACTATTCATAGTAGTCTCAGTTATCCATGTACTCTTATTCAGTCATACTTATATCATTCAGTCAGTAATGTTCATGAATATGAACTCATGTATATCAGCCTACCTCACTTAGCATACCAGTATATTCAAAGTACTAATACAAACTCTATCTCTTATGCTATGATGTCTCATATCATAGGTTTGGATGCTCAGGTTCCCGACCGTGGTTATCCAAATTTAGTTAGCAGCAGCAGATTCAGTAGTGAGTCCTTATCTATCAAGGATATTATTCATTTTAGTACTATAGTAGATTAAGTATTTTATTAGTTGGGGTTAGTTAGGGGTTTGTCCCATTTACTCCATATTTAGATAGTTTAGCTAGAGGCTTTTCAAACTAGACTAGTTTCAGACGGTATTCAGTTATCAGATGTTTTAATCAGTTGATATATTTATTAGTATTTAGATTATGAACCTTATGTTATTTTAGCCTAATTTCTATATTATATCAGTCTTATTATTCAATGCTCTTAGCAGGTACCAGACATGGGTTAGCTTGTGGTCCTTTGGGGTTGTAAGCACCGTGTGACGTTCGGGCTGCAGATTCGATTCATTAAATCATGGGTGCCTTTAGTATACAGTGAGATACATGAGTTAATGGTGTAAACTCTCATGCTCATGACCCCTGTCCCTATCCCGACATCCTATATATATGTATATGAGTGTGGTATATATGGTTTATGATTGGATTTTGGTAATTTTATTATTTTATCCCTACCCCTTAGTTATATGTTAGTGCTCGCCCCACTAACATGGATAGAGGCTGCATCATTTTATGATATGGGGTTTGAGGACTTTTCTATTACTCCTATGCAGCGTTAGGGGGTTGAGTACTTCTATTGAATAGTTGTAAAATGGTGAGCCTCCATTCTTTGAATGGCCTTATTATTTCATTGTTCTTTCTTTATTGTCGTAGCACTTTTAGATTCATTTTTATCATAGTCGAGGGCATGTCCCAACTTAGTTGGTATTTCTAATTTTAGAGGCTTTAGTAGACAAAAGTGGATGTTATTAATGTCTTATTTTAACTCCTTACATTTTCTTTTGGTGTCATTTATCTATCATTGGTTTGGTTTGCTTTTGTTGTTTACTTTTATTGTCCTCTTGAGGTAAGACTAAGGGGGTGATCTTCGCCTCTTGGTTGGCTTGAGATAGCCGCCAAGGCCAGACCCTGGGTTGGGTCATGATAATCTTGGTATCTGAGCATGATTTAGGGTCGTTGGGTGTCCACAAAGCCGTGCTAAGTAGAGTCCCTTTTATGGATTTGTAGCACTCCATACTTATAAGGGGGAGGCTACAAGGCATTTAGGAATCTTTTTCTTTCTTGTGTTCTATTTTTGGGCTATAGAGTCTAGTTTCTATGAAACTACTCTAACTCTTAGCTTACTCGCATTTCAGATCATGCCTCTTTAAAGGTCTGACAGTCATAAAAACTCTGTTGGACCTTCTATCCTACCTAAGGAAAAATATAGAACGAACTCGCTCGATTTATGTAGTGCAAACCAATTCTAGGATCCCTACTCCTGATTGTACTATTCTATGTAGAGTTCCATCGGTCCTTACTAGTCCTTCTTAGGAGTTTTGGGATGGTGATACTTATGCTCAGTCACCTCAGGGAGATATCTCTAATATGGAGTTCCATCCGTCTATTCATATGCTTGCTCAATTAGTGGCATCACAGTATTATAGGTATGATCATGGTTGTCCTGTTGTTAGTTCATATAAGGTCACTCGGGTTGGCCAGTTTATGAGGTTAAATCCCGCAACCTTTGCAACCTCTAGGGTTGAGAAGGACCCTCGGGGGTTTATTGATAAGGTGAAAAAATCTTAGGGTGGTACATGCTACTGATTTTGAAGGTATGGAGTTTATTGCCTATCAGTTGAAAGATGTGGCTTACTAGTGGTATAAGAAGTGGAAAGCAATTAGCGGTGATGATGCTGAACCGTCTGTGTGGGATGACTTTTTAGGTTCTTGATCAGTTATTTCCTCAATAGTTGAGGAAAGCTAAGGCTGAAGAGTATGTAAACTTAAAGCAGGGTATGATGAGTGTTAAGGAGTATGCTCTGAATTTTCTGTAGTTTGCCCGTTATGCTCCAAAATTGGTGTCTAATATGAGGTCCTGAATGAGAAAGTTTTCTTATGGGTTGTCCCATGATTTGGTGTTAGAATGTAAGGATGTAATGTTGAATAATGATATGGTATCTAGGCTAGTGTTTTATATGTAATATGTATAGGATAAGAAAAAACAGGTAGATATGAGAGAGCGGCAAACTAAGAAGTTTACATATTCAGAGTAGGGGCAAGTCAGTAGAATAGTAGGATAGATGGTCGACAGTGTGATAAAATAAAGAATTAGTGAAATTCGTATTTGTCTTCCAGTGTTCCTCATCCTAAGTCTTTGGGTGGTCTTTATTTTTAGGTTAATGGTGGTCCTAAGGGAAGGGTGCCCAATCTCAGGCTAGTAGATCTCAGTCAGCCCCATTTTATCCTTCTTGCTATTTTTTAAGAAGCTTCATAGTGGATATTATGAGGAGGGGAGAAAGCAGTAATTAAGGTCATCTTGGTCATATGCAGCGAGATTACCTTTCAGCTAGAGTTGTAACTGGAGCTAATAAGGTCCCAGTTTCCACTTTTTGGCTCCAGTACCTAAGGGTGCCATTTTTTGTATGACAATGGCATAAATTGTCTTTATGCTCTTGCTACTCATCAGGAAGCTGAGGCATCCCCCATTGTTGTCACTGGTATGTTATAGATCTTCTTTCGTGATGTTTATTATTTGCTTAATCCGGGTTCTACCCTATCTTATGTGACCCTTTATATAGTTGTACACTTTAGTTTTGGTTCTGAAAACATTTTTGACCCCTTCTCTATTTCGACTCCAGTAGGTGAGTCTATTAATGCTAAAAAATCTATAGAGGTTATGTGGTGTGTATCTTTCATCGACAGACATTGGCGGATTTGATAAACTTTATATGGTGGATTTTGGTGTAATCTTGGGGATGGATTTACTCAATTCGTGCTATGTTTCTCTGGATTATCAGACCTAAAAGGTCAATTTTTATTTTCCTAATGAATCGATGATCGAAAGGGAGGGGAGTTCCTTAGTACATAAAGAGAGGTTTATTTCCTATCTTAGAGATAAAATTTATTTCCAAGAGATGTCTGTATTATCTAGTTCGGGTTAAGGATTCTGACTCTAAAAGTTCTTTTTTGCAATCCGTCCCTATGGTTAGTAAATTTCCTGAAGATTTTTCTGATGACCTTCTGGAATTCCTCCTAATAGAAAAATATATCTTGATATTGATCTTCTACCAAATACATGTTCTATTTCTTTTCCTTCTTATAGAATAACTATGGTTGAACTAAAGGAACTAAATGAGCAGTTAAAGGATCTTCTATATAAGGGGTTCATTCATCCTAGTATTTTTTTTGTGGGGTGCTCCTACACTTTTCATGCAAAATAAAAATGGGTCTATTCCAATGTGTATAGGCTATAGTTAGTTAAATAAGGTTACATTGAAAAATAAGTACCCTTTCCCAGATTAAGGATCTTTTTTACCAGTTTCATGGTTCTAGTTATTTCTCTAAGATTAATCTTTAGTCGGGCTACCATTAACTGAAAATTAGGGAGGTTGGTATTCCCAAGGCTATTTTTTATAGTGGGTATGACCATTATGAGTTCTTGGTTATGTCATTTGGATTGACTAATGCTCCAATTGCTTTCATGTATCTTATGAATCAGGTGCTTAGGTAGTTGTAGGATTTGTTCATTATTGTCTTCATTGATGACATCTTGGTGTACTATAAGAGTGAGGAGGATCATGCCAATTACCTCCAAATTATGTTGCAGACCCTTAAGGACCAGTAATTGTATGTAAAGTTTTATAAGTGTGAATTTTGGTTAAGTATTATGACCTTTGTGGGGCATGTTGTTTCTAGTGAGGGGATCAAGGTGGATCCATGGAAAATTGAGGCAGTTAATAAATTGCCTAGACCCACGACTCCAACCAATATTTGGAGATTCTTGGGCTTAGCTGGGCATTACAGGAAGTTCGTAGAGACTTTCTCTTCTGTTATTGCTCCATAATGAAGTTAACACATAAAAAGGTTATGTTTTTGTGGTTCGATGCTTATGAGGGTAATTTTAAAAAGTTGAAAGATAAGTTAACATTTGAACCAGTGTTCACCCTACCTAAGGGTACTGATGGATTTGTGGTAATTTTAATATATCCCGTCTGGGACTAGGTTGTATTCTGATACAACATGGTAAGGTTCTGGCCTATGCTTCCAAGCAGTTTAAAGTTCATGAGAGAAATTACCTAACATACAATCTAGAGTTAGCTATTGTGGTCTTTGCATTGAAAATCTAGCACCGTTATCTATTTGGAGTGCATGTGGACATTTATTCAGACCATAAGAGCTTCTAATTTGTGTTTACGTAGAAGGAATTGAATTTCAAGTAAAGGTAGTGGCTCGAACTACTTAAGATATAATATGAGCCTTTACTACCATCTAGGTAAAGCTAATGTTGTTGTTGATACTCTTAGTAGGTTGTTTATAGGGAGTCTATCTTAAGATGGGGAGGAGAAAAGAAGGTTAGTGAAGAATATTCACAGGTTGGATAATTTAGGAGCTCGACTTTTGGAATATGTGGATAGAAGAGTGATTGTTTAGAAAGTGGTTAAATAATATCTTGGTGTTGAGGTGAACAAGAAGCTGGCTTTAGATCCCATACTTATAAAAATTAAGGATGATGCCGGTTAGGAAAAGGTTATGGCATTCGAGATTGGGGGAGATGACATCTCGAGGTATCAAAGAAGGTTATGTGTTCCTAATGTAGATGGGATGCGAAAATGAATTTTGGTTGAGGCTCATGAGTCTAGATATACAGTTCATCTGGGTTTGACTAAAATGAATCATGACTTGAAGGAAATCTACTGGTGGAATAATATGAAGAAAGATGTGGCAAACTTTGTGGAGAAGTGTATGGTTTGTCAGCAAGTAAAGGTTTAAATTTTGAGGCCTGGTGGCATGTCTCAGGATATAGAGTTGCCTATATGGAAGTGGGAGATGATTAATATGGATTTTGTTATGGGTCTTCTGTGGCCTCGCAATTAGTGATTAGTGGTGATTTTACCACTCATTCTTACTAAACATTTGTGCACATTACCTTGTTGTGAATGTATGAATGATATTGGTGATAAAATGCACTAATATCCACTCTTTATAGGCATGAGATTGAGGAGATCAAAAGATATGCATGGGAGCTGAAAATGATGAAAATGGAGCAAGAAAAGAACAGATGAAGACTTGGAGCAGCAATGCCTCAGGTACCGCGGTGTAACACCCCGTAGTTTTCTCGACCTGATGTCACTTCAGGGTATGCTTGGAGGGTCGATCTTCTTAAACTTTTTCTAAGTTTCAAGAGGACTTAGTTATATTTTGAGCTCCTAACCTTTGATGATCTTATTTTTTACCTTTCCGACCCCGAAAAGCTAATTTTTAAGTTCTTTCATGATCGGGAAAGTTATTAGTACATCTCGAGTAAGTTTTGGAATTTTTTAGCATCGTTAGAGGGGTGTTTGGATATTAAAATTAGTGGACCGATGTGAAGTCGGTGTGCCGCATATATGATAGCATCGATGAAACAGTTGATCAACATTATCTCAACATGTTACATCGGGTAACGCATCGGTGCCCAGTTTGCAAATTATTTTAAATAACCGGCCTTAGGGAGGGTAAATAGTCTTTTCCCTCATCATAACTGTGCCATAACATGAAATTAAGGTGTCATTAGGGAAAAATATATCAGAAAACTACTTTTCTCTCTTTAATTAAGACCCTAGGTTTTCCACAAAGATCAAGAAACTCATCTTTAAAACTTAAGAGTATGAAGAACTAATTCAAGATTTGGGCCCCACTCTTTCTTCTAAGTAATCTAAGGTATGTGGGGTTTTCCTAAACTACATGGGCTTGTTGAAAACTCATTGAATAAGATTTAAAGTTATAGAAATCATGAAATTTTAAAAGGGGTTTTGGAATTATGTTTTCAGTCTTGCATTATGAATGCTTTAATGATACTATTGTTTTGATATTGAGGACTTTCCCCCAAATTTGATTTGTAATCTTATATATGTATGTATGAAATTGGGATTTAAGGATTTGAATGGAGATCATAAGCCTATAAACGTCCCTCTCTTATTGTTAAGTTGCTTGTTTCTATGTGTGTTATGAAATACTCGATTCCATTATGAGAAAGCATGATATGAATGACTTGATTTTTGGTTTATGACTTGATTATGATTTTGAACTTAATAGGGGATGGTTTATTTGATGTTAAATATTAAGTGAATTTCTAAAATAATTTCATGATTTGTCATAAATTTCATGACCACCACTTGTTGAAAGGTTGAAAAGAGAGAGTTTCATGCATGTGTTCATATGAGTTTAAACTAAGAGCCCTTTTGAATTTATTGGTTGATATAGTGGTCCCAAACTTTATGTTTTCAAAGAAGAGATTATAATATGCTATGAATGGACCAAAGATGCAAATTACAAGTCAATGGTATGACGATACCATATAAAAATGTACGCCATAACAAAGTTAGAGTTTTCAGATTTTGATTTTAGAGAATACATGTTTTAAAGATCTGAAAAATGGGCTTAAAGAGAGTTAGGTGGTTTCCTGAAGAAGTCTTGAGTTAAATAACTCCTATCCCAAAACTATGTTTTGTCGATACGTGTTCATTTCATCCCCTAGAGGGATTATACACTGGCCTAGTGCCCTGTGGCGTATCAGAGACAGAGACTCCAACCCTTGTGGCAAACTCGGGTTGGGGGCTTGGCTGCCGAATTAAGGGCAGATTCCATATAGCCTATGGAATTTCAGAGTTGTAGGGTATACCACCTAGCACAGAAGTAAAAACAAAGAGTGTGTCATGGAGTTCAAAAAATTATTCAGAATCTTTTAAATATGTCCATGTGTTTTCTTTGCATATGTATATTTATGAACTATTTTCTAAACTACTCTCACCTATGTTATATATGTACAAATTGTTATTTTGGAATTTCTCTGCATACCAGTACAATTGTATTGACTCTCTATATTTCAGGGTCTAAGGCTCAGTCTAGAGGTCTTGCTAAGCCATAGAGTTTTCAGATAGAAGAAAATAGTGTAGTTGGTGAGCCTTCTCTATTCCGTAGGGCCTAATGCTTTTCAGCTATTTGTTATTTATTTTTGTTTGGGTATACTAGGGGCCTTGTCCCAAATTTAGATAGTTTATTGATGTCGTATGTAGTAGAGATTTTCAAACTGAAAGAAACAATGTTCAGATATTGAAAACTTATTTCCGTTCTATCAAATATATTTCAGAATATGACCATGATTCCGTTTATGTCATTTCCATGTTTCTTTCTTTATTATTTGAGTATTATGTATGATTACCAGATGTAGAAGAGTGTTCAAATTATTATGGTTAGGGATACTCATCATGTCTAGGGCCTCAGCTCGGGTCGTGACTAACTTAGTATCAGAGCACTGTTCATGGCCCCAGGGTATCTGGAAAATCACATCGGGTAGAGTCCTATTTATGGGTGTGTAGCGCACAACACTTATAAGTAGGAGGCTACCAGTCGTTTAGGAATGTCTCCCTTCTTTGTGATTTAGTTCATACTGTAGAGTCTGAATGTCCCCTACCCAATGGTCTCTTGTATTTTAGAAAAGCCAGCATGCCTCCACGTCGCTCTAATGATCAAAATACCCAGACAGAAGATGTTTGTCCTACACATGGGATGAGGACACATAATAGGGCTCACACCCCTGATTTTGTTGATGCTTTAGGGGTCTCTCCTGTTCATACCAGCCCACCCCAAGCACCTAGGGCTCCCTGATCTGGGACTAACCACACTCAATCTCCCCAGAGAGAGTTATTAAATGATGAATTTAGAGGGTTGATGCATATGATTGTACAGTTGGTGGCTTCATAGGCTCAACGATCGTAGGATGTTGGGTCAGTATCTGTTACATCTGAGGCTACATGGGTGGGCCAGTTTATACGGATGAACCCACCTAATTTTACTGGTACAAAGGTAAAGGAGGATCTACAAGATTTTGTAGATGAGATGGAGTAAATTTTCCGAGTGATGCATGTAGATAAAGTTGAAGGGGTTGAACTAGCGGCTTATCAATCGAATGAGGTAGAAAATTAGTGGTACATTGAGTGCAAAGATTCGAGGGATGAGAATATTGAGCCTTCTGTGTAGGGAAAATTTGTGGAACCTTCGTAGACTGATTCTTTCCTCAGGAGTTGAGGGAGTCTAAGGCTGAAGAGTTCAAAAACTTAAAGCAAGGAAAGATGAGCATCAAGGAGTACACCCTAAAATTCAATCAACTATCGCGTTATGCTTTTGAATTGGCAGGAAACATGAGGTCCGTATGCGAAAGTTTGCATCCAGCCTTTTGGATGACTTAGTGTTAGAGTGCAAAGGGGCAATGTTGAACCGAGATATGGACTTCTCCAGATTATCCATTCATATGCAGTAGGTTGAGGAATAGAAAAAGAGGGTTGTTGAAGCAAGGAAGAAAGATAATCAGGACAAGAGGGACAGACCAGAACAATATTCAGCACCAAGATGGCAATTGGGGTAACAGGTGGCCAAAGAAAAAGTCCTGGAGTAATGCCCATCCTGCGTCCAGTGCTCCAGCGCCTAGACCTCCAGATGATCAACAGTTCCAGAATTCTCATCCTAGTTACGGACTAAGAGTGCAGGGTACGCAGTCACAAGGGAGTGTGGCACAACCTTCAAGGTCTTATCCTCATTATAACATGTGTGAGAGGCACCACCCAAGAAGGTATCAGTTTTGTACAATAGTATGTTATTCTTTTTGCTAACCAGGTCATATCCATAGAGAGTACCCAATAGTAAGAGGTAATTTTAGGGGAACTAAGTTGCAAGCTAATTCCTCTGCGCCACCACTACCTCTAAAAGGCACTACTTCAGCAACCAGGAGCGGTCGCAGTCAGTTGTATACTTTGTCCAACCATCAGGAAACAGAGGTTTCCCCTGATATAGTCATGGCTATGTTATAAATATTCTGTCGTGAGGTATATATGCTACTTGATCCCGAGTCTACCTTGTCTTATATGGCCTCATGTGGCAGTCGGTTTTGGGTTTGATCCCAAAGTTATTGCAGAACCTTTCTATGTTTCCACTCTTGTAAGTGATTTTGTTATGGTTAGGAGGGTATATAGAAATTGTGTTGTGTCTTCTTGTAGTCATGATACTGCGACAGACCTTATAGAGCTTGATATGATTGATTTTGATGTTATTTTAGGAATAGACTGGCTCCATTCATGTTATGCCATGCTTGACTGTAGAACCCAAAAGGTTACTTTCTCTTTTTTGAATGAACGTGTGATAGAGTGGGAGGGGTATTCTTTAGAACCTAAAGGTAAATTCATATCTTACCTCAGAGCCCATAAGCTTATCTCCAAGGGTTTTTTATATCATCTTATTTGGGTTAAATATTTTAAAACTAAAATTCCTTCTCTTCAGTCTATCCCTGTGGTTAATGAATTTCCAAAAGTCTTTCCTGATGATCTCCCAGGGCTACCACCTGATAGGGAGATATATTTTGGTATTGATTTATTATCGGACACCCGTCCTATTTCTATTTTGCCATATAGAATGGCTCCTGCTGAATTGAAAGAGTTAAAAGAGCAACTAGAAGATCTTCTTGATAAAGACTTCATCCATCCTAGTGCTTCTCCCTGAGGTGCATCTGTACTTTTCATACGTAAGAAAGATAGTTCCCTCCATTTGTGTATAGACTACCACCAGCTAAATAAGGTCACTGTCAAGAATAAATATCCCCTTCCTAGAATTGATGATCTGTTTGACCAACTTCAGGGTGCTAAGTGTTTTTCAAAGATAGACCTTCATTCGGGGAATCATCAATTGAAGGTTAGGGAGGCTGATATTCCCAAAACAACTTTCCAAACCTGATACGGTCATTATGAATTGTTAGTCATATCCTTCAGATTGACTAACGCCCTTGCAGCCTTCATAGACCTAATGAATAGGGTGTTTTGCCAGTTTCTAGATCTGTTTGTCATAGTTTCCATTGATGACATTTTTATTTATTCTAAGAATGAGGAGGATCACTTCAGTCACCTCCAAATTATTCTTCAGACCCTCACAGATCATAGATTGTATGCAAAAATATTTAAGTATGAAATCTGGCTTAATGTTATTGCTTTCTTGGAACATATTTTGTCTAGTAGGGGAATTAAAGTTGACCCCAAAATATTGAGGCAATGAGAAAATGGCCCAGACCCACGACTCCAACCGATTTTCAAAGCTTCTTAGGTTTGGCTGGGTGTTGCAATACGTTTGTAGAAAGTTTTTCTTCCATAGCTTCTCCACTTACCAGGTTGGCACACAAAAAGGTAAAGTTTCTGTGGTCTGACTCTTGTGAGAATAGCTTCAAAATATTGAAGGACAAGTTGACTAGTGCACGTGTTTGACCATTCCTAAGGGAACAGAGGGTTTTGTGGTATATTGTGATGCATCTCGGGTGGGACTTGGGAATGTACTTATGTAGCATGGTAAGGTGGTAGCTTATGCATCTAGGTAGTTGAAGGTGCATGAGTGAAACTACCCCACCCATGACTTGGAGCTAGCGGCTATGGTATTTTCACTTAAGATATGGCGGCACTATCTTTATGAGGTACATGTTAATATTTTCACAGACCGAAAAAGTTTACAGTATGTTATTTCACAGAAAGAATTAAATCTCAGGCAGAGGCATTGGTTGGAAATTTTGAAGGATTATGATATGAGCCTGCACTATCATCCGAGCAAGGGGAATATGGTGGCCGAAGCCCTCAGCAAACTATCTATGGGAAATCATTCGCATGTTGAGGAAGGAAAAAGAAAGATAGTGAAAGATATTCACTGGCTCACTAATCTAGGGGTGGGACTTCTGGATTCCAAATATGGAGGAGTAGTTGTACATGAGATAGCAAAATCCTCCTTATGTGCTGAAGAAAAGGAGAAGCAGGCCGAGGACCTTATTTTGATGCAAATCAAGAAAGATGTGGGTCAGCAGAAAGTGATATCTTTTAAAATTGGCGGTGATGGGATTTTGAGATTCAAGGTAGGTCATGTGTGCCAGATGTGGATGGTTTGCAGAAAATAATTCTTGACGAAGCTCACACTTCGAGGTATATTGTTCACCCAGGCTCCACTAAAATTGATAACGCTCAAACTACAGCTCTCGTAGAAGTGTAAGCGATCGTTGTCAAATATAGAACCCAACTGGGTTGGGTGTTGAATCCCACATAGAATACTTGGTCACTAAGTAAGCAACGATTAGTAGACTGTTGATAAAAAATTCTACAAAAAGGGGGGATTTAATTGTAGCGTGAATTAAAAGTATCAAAGTAACAAAGAAAATCAGAATGTTTAGTAGGTTTTAATCAATGAGAATTTTAAGTTAGGGTTATGTCAACCTTATGAGTTCTACATATCTATTGGCTATGAGTTATGAGGAACTCAGACATGCATGTGCTTATAGAGTTCCGTATTCTATGGTAAATCCAGGCGTCTTTCGACTATCAAGGATTATTTCACTTTAACTCTTTCGAGCTTAAAGTGTATCTAATGGTACGAATTCTCCAAGAGGTTAATCCAGTTACGGCACTAACTTTTAAACAGGGGTTGGTAGCCCTATTTCCTTGTCATTCTCTCTTTTCCAGATATGTAAGTTTTCTTTCGAACAAGTTAATGCTATACTGGCATATTCTATATGTTTGTAACCACAAGAATTCAATTAAGATGTAGAGAGTAGTGATATAAGTAGCATACGTATCAAGAATTCACAAAATCATAGCAACATAAGGCTTCCATAACCCTAACAGAGAAGTTTAGCTACTCATGAGTGCAACAGAAAACACAATAGTCATTATCATCATACCAAAATAAGAATCTCACGTGAAGTATGTTTTGGTAGCACTAGTGGCGTGAATTCCTTGCAAATAGAGTTTCTCTTGTCGTAAGAATTAAAAGTCAAATAGATGAAAAATAATGTCAACAATGAATTTGTGAAGAAAAGGGGAAAGGATCGAATAGGGAGGAATAAGGATGAGGGTGGCGGAAATTCGTGCTGAAAAGTTTTGCAACATAGGGTTTTTATAACACCCATATTCTATTCCTACTAAGCTACTGCATACTTATCCTAATCCTACTAGGTTACTGCATCCTTTTCCTAATCCTACTAAGTTACTGCTGGTCCCCAAGTCTTTGGAAATACTGTTTTTGCCCAGGACAAGTTTTCCATGCATCACTTTCAGTCCACAAGCTTCCAGAAGCTGCCTTCCTTCTTACGTGAAGTTCCCTTTGGCGTCCAATTTCCATAAAATGCTGAAATCTTCATCATTTATACCTGAAAACTTGCTAGTCACGTTGGTCAGCTCACTTACAGGAAAAAGGAATAAAAGTGCAGGAATTATATATTTTGTCCTTAAAACTTAGCTAAAATAGGGGTAAATTAAGGTGCTTTAGGCGTGTAAATCCGCCTAACATCAACACCCCACACTTAAAGCTTTGTTCATCCTCGAAAAATATAATGTCCATATAAACATCTACTTAGGGTTTCACAGTAACAGCACAAAATATTCATCAAGACAGGCACAACAATTATCAACAAAGAGTAGTTTTCTGATTACTACTAGAAACAATTCAACCTCCAACATAGACTCGTGATGATGGTTAATTCGTATCCACAAGTTAAGGCACAAAGAATCATACACAACTACCCAAAACTTATCAACCATGTGTGTCTCACAATATATCACCCATAATCACTCATAAGTATTGCATTTTTTTGAAACATGGGTATAAGATTTTCCTTGCTCTCACTCTCACAAAGAATTCATATGTTGCAACTGATGATCATAGGATTGCCCTTATTGTAATGCTCTACTAATATCAGAATGCTAAGCTTAGGATCAAATAGGTCTTTTACAGGTTGTAATGTAGGCTAAGGGACGGGTAGGACTATTTTGGCCAGAAATAGTGACTAAGTTCCTAAGTGCTTTGATACATCACATTATGCCATTAACACTCTCTTTAAAACAACCTTTCTACCTTTCTTTCATCTACCACCCCTTTTCACCTATTTTGTTATTCAATTATGAACACAAAGATCTTTTTATTTTTCTATTTCTTTTTCTTTTCTTTCCTTTTTTTTCATATTATAACACACCTCTATGGTAGCCACTCTTTTTCATAACAAATTCAAGTACCAATACACTCTAAGGCGTCATTCTCACCCAATTTCCTCTTATTTTGTCACATGACTTTACACTTTAAAGAACTTAGGAATTTGGATCGAATTATGGTCTTGAAAAAAAATGGATTAGTCTTACATATAAGGTTGTCAAAGAAAATGCCTTATAGGCTCAAAAGGGGTTGACTAGGATAATGTCCATGGGTAGGTAAAACGAAGGTAAACAATCACAGGTTGCCAAAGAAATGCCTAAATCATCTCCTAAACTTACACTCTTTATTTCGCTTTACATACACACCAGGCAAGTTCTAGCATCAGCCACAAACATAGAATATACTATCACCTCACACACATAAGGCACATGGTCAACTTTATTGGAAGCAGTATAGACTCTTGACCCAACAGATGAAGGAATTAAAACACTCACTTATCACATAGTGAGTCACACTTAAAGCCTAAATGTCTCAATAGTAATGATTTTATCACAGACTCTTGTCATAATACCATGCTGCCTATCAGAACAACATCATGCAAAGTTTTTAAAAAAAATAAAAAAAAATTCTAAAATTTAACTACTAAACAAACAAAACAAACAAACATAAATAAGCAAATGCAGATAAAGAAGTATAGCATACAAATACCAGCACCCCACACTTAGACGGGACACACTGCCCTGAGTGAAAAATAAATAAGAAGAACCTGGTTAGTCGGACTCATCCTCTATATCTGGGGTCATACCCCCTACATCGAAATCATCATCAGAGTCGTCGTCATCAGAGTTATCCTCCACATCGGAGCCTGGCATTCGGCGGTCATCATTGGTTGGCACATCGTCATCAAGAGGTTCCTCAAAGTACACACCTACTCCACACATAGCCCTTGCATGCTTATTCATTGGGTAGTCATAATCCAACTGTTGGAGCTCTGCAGCAGTTGGAACACAACCTCCGCTCATCATGGTAAACCGAGTCATGCCATAAAGATAGCGAAAGAAACTTTCATCTCGAGCATGACGTTCTGCAGTGGTAAGGTTAACGCCATGCATGGTTTCAGCATCTTTAACCTTTGTGAGGTCAACCTTCTACGAGTTGTGTGGCAGCTTATGATCAGCTGGCTCCTCTTCGATGTCCTCCTTCCTCAATATTGTAGTCAACAGATTACCAAAGCTGAAGTGGGATCTCTTGTGCAGCCTAGCCTTATGCATTGAAGATCGAATGATCGCCCTAATGTTGATGGGGACGTTCATCATCAATGAGTACACCAAACACACTCTGTCTCATGTAATCTTCATGTACTGTGTCCCTGGAATCAGGCAAGAGTTGACTATTCGCAACCATATTTGAGCTTTCCTATTCAAGGAAGTGTAAGGGAAGGTGTTGTGCCGACCGGTGTCCTTGTGTCTGCTCCATCGTGCCATTGATCTTGTTCCGCACAGCGTGTGTCTGATTGCCCTGTACGGAGGTCTGTTATATAGCTCTTTGAGTGGTGATGGATCAAAAGATGGCAAACCCAGAAAAGAGTTGAAGAACTCCGCATTTAGTTGTAGAACTTGACTCCGAATCTTTACTTCACTCCCTGTAGTTTTCGGTGACCATTTGGCATAGAATTCTTGTGTTAGATCAAGATTGTATTCTCCCATATCTCGGAAGATGAAATCAAGATGTAACGCTATGATCTTGGCCAACATGCGAGGTTCTTTATTTGCTAGGCTTTCCTTGTGTATCAACTCTACATGAACATATTTTTTCTCTTTATTGTTCCTATACCACTCCTTTCCTTCCTCCTCTAGGACCCATTTGATTCCGAACATACGGCGAGGTATTTGCAGCGAGGAGGATTCACCTTGCTCTTTACGTCCCCTTTTGTGGCCTTTTTGAGAGGTGGTCGCTTTATCCTTTCCTTGTCGTGCTTTTGGTGCCATTTGTACCTGATATTAAAATGATAGTCATGTTAGCTTCATCTTGGTACATACAATTGACAAGCAAACAGCAGTGGCCCCACCCTACACTTAATTTGTTGGAAAAAACTAATTAAGTGAATGTTATCGATTACTCAGACTTCATCGATGTACGTTTAGGTGTTATGTTCCAATAATATAATCATTGCAGTCATACTTATCATGTCATCTTAACTAACCTTTTCCGATTCTAGTTCATGTAATCTTGACAATGCTTTCATGTTTTGGACTAATACATTACTTTGAATAAACTACTACATAGATATTGTATCCATTTATTGCTTGAAATAATCACAACATCTCATGTTTGTAGTTAACCATGATTTTCATCGCAATGAACAATTCATTCAAGCAAGCTTTCAAGTTACAAGATTATGCAATTTTCTGAACCTTGTCGATTTCGCAAGAAGTATGATAGTGTATCAAAATTAACTACAAGTTGGAACCAAGTCAAGAACACCAATACATTTTCTTTCACTTTCTTAGATGTATCACAACAAATCAACCATATTCAAATCACCAACACTGCTTCAAGATTGAACAACTTAGTATAGGCGTAGTATTGTAATACTTACAGAATATAAGAGAAGATAGCCGAAGTACTTACTTGGTTGATGGCCTCGGAAGATGTTCTTGCAAAGTAAAAGAGCAAAAGGAAAATTTTTGAGAGAATTTGGAGAGGTAGGCGGCACCTAGGTTGAAGTTGCAATGCAATTTTGTTTTAAGACTAAGGTTCTATTTATAGAACAAGCTTGGTTCGGGTTTTGACCCATTTGGAATCGGGTTAGGAGACCAAAAAGTGAGCATAGATGGCACCTAATGCTTTGCCTATGCTTGGCATAGGCGGCGCCTTTTGCAAAGCCTAGTTGAGCATAGGCGGCGCCTATGCTATGGCATTGTTGGTCATAGGTTGCGCCTATGCCATGGCATTCTAGATTCTGATACAAAAGGATTTTGCATAGGCGGCTCCTATGCTATGGCATTGTTAGGCATAGGCGGCGCCTATGCTATAGCATTGTAGAATCCGAGAGCTTGGGCCATAGCATAGGCCTTGCCTTGTTCGTGGCCTAGATTTACATAGGCCTAGCCTTGTTTGTTGCCTATATTTTCATAGGCAATGCCTAACCCATAGCCTTTTGCTTCTTCATTCCTAACTTACCACCTTCAACAAATAATACTTCCAAATCAAAGTTTGAAACCACTCTCCTCCTTTACATCTCTTGCACTTACACGTACTCAAAAACAACAAAAACAATTAGAACGATGGGTTGCCTCCCATCAAGCGCCTTAGTTTTGGTCGTGGCTCGATTCTTCTTTTTGGATTTTTATTTAGTGAAAACAAATGCAAGAGGAATGATAAAAAAATGATGGGTTGCCTCCCATCAAGCGCTTGATTTATTGCCGCGGCACGACATAGTTACCTCGAGTGCTTAGACTTCATCGAGATAGATGGTGGTCATGCATTTAATCGAGTCAAGGGGACCGATATATGGCTTTACTCATTGCCCATTCACCTTAAATATGACACCTTTATTGTCTTCTAACTCAACTACTCCAGACGAGTATACTTGGCTAATTTTGTACGGACCAGACCATTTAGACCTTAGCTTACCTGGAAATAGTTTCACTCTGGAGTTGAAAAGAAGTACCATATCATCTTTTTGAAAGTTCCATTGAACAATTCGCCGATCATGATACTTTTTCACCCGCTCCTTGTAGAGGTCTGATCTTTCATAAGCATGTAGACGGAATTCATCCATCTCATTTAGCTGCTCCAATCTCATGTTCATAGCATCATCCCAATTCAAATTCAGTCGCTTCAACGTCCACAATGCTTTGTGCTCGAGCTCAATGGGCAAGTGACAGGCATTCCCATAAACTAGTTGGTATGGGGACATGCCAATTGGCGTTTTGAATGCAGTCTTATAAGCCTATAGTGCATCATCCAGCTTCCGAGACCAATCTTTCCTATTAGCATTTACAGTCTTAGCAAGGATTTGTTTGATCTCTCAATTGGAAACCTCTACCTATCCACTAGTTTGAGGGTGATAAGGCGTGGCTACCTTGTGTTGCTTGACCCCATACTTCACCAACACGGCTTTGAACAGCTTGTTGCAAAAGTGTGATCCTCCATCGCTTATGATGGTACGTGGTACCCCAAAACGAGAGAAGATATTTCTCTTCAAGAATGCTACAACACATTTTCCTTCATTATCGGCCAGCGCTAATGCTTCAAGACATTTGGATACATAGTCGACAGCAACTAGGATGTATTTCATCCAAAACGAATTTACGAATGGGCCCATGAAATCAATACCCCATACATCAAACAGCTCTACTTCAAGAATGTTTTACATGGGCATCTCATGGTGCTTCGAAATCGTGCCTTATCTCTAACATTGGTCACATCTTCTCACAAATTCGTAGGCATGTCTAAATATCAAAGGCCAATAATAGCCGCTTTGCAATACCTTCCTTGCTGTCCGACCACCTGCATGGTGTCCCCCAACTTGGGAAGCATGACTTGTTTCCAAGATACTCGACACCTCCACATGACATATGCATCGTCTGATCACACCATCCGCACATCGTCTAAACAAATATGGCTCATCCCAGAAGTAGTGTCTCACATCATGCATGAACTTCCTCTTTTGATGAAATGATAGATTCGCAGGCATCACATTACTTACCACAAAGTTTGCAAAGTCTGCATACCATGGTAACTCTTCCATCATCGTGGATAAGATCTCTTCATCAGGGAATGCATCATTAATCTCAAGATCAGGCTGCGCTATATGCTCGTTCGCAAGTCTAGATAGATGATCAGCCACTTGGTTTTCGCAACCTCTTCTATCTTTTACCTCAAAATCAAATTCTTGCAGCAACAATACCCATCGAATTAGCCTTGGTTTCGCGTCTTTCTTTGTCATCAAATATCTCAGAGCTGCATGGTCTATAAGAACTACAACTTTGGTTCCCAACAAATAAGCACGGAACTTTTCAAAAGCATACACAACTGCTAGAAGCTCTTGTTCCTTGACAGTATAGTTCTTCTGGGATCCGTTCAAGACCTTGCTCGCATAGTAGATTGTATGGAATAACTTTTCTCTTCTCTGGCCAAGTACAGCGCCCAAAGCTACCCCACTAGTATCACACATGACTTCAAACGGTAGAGACCAATCGGGCACTACAATGATAGGAGCTTCAATTAGCATCCCTTTGAGGCATTCAAATGCCTTCAAGCAGTCTTCACCGAAGTCGAACTTTTCATGCTTCTCCAAAAGCTTGCATAACGGACTAGCAATCTTGGAAAAGTCTTTAATTAATCTTCGGTAAAAACCTGCGTGCCCGAGGAAACTACGAACTCCTTTGACCGAAATTGGGGGTGGTAGTTTCTCGATGACTTCGATTTTAGCTCGATCCACCTCAATTCCTCTTTCGGAGATTTTATGCCCAAGAACAATACCTTTTTTCACCATGAAGTGGCACTTCTCCCAGTTTAGCACCAGGTTGAATTCAATGCATCTCTGCAACGCCATACTTAGATTTGCCAAGCAAGATTCAAACGACTCACCCACAACTGAAAAATCATCCATGAACACCTCTAGAGTGTCTTCCACCATATCAGAAAAATGGACATCATACAGTGTTGAAAAGTGGCGGGTGCGTTACATAGCCCAAATGGCATACATTTGAAGGCAAACGTACAATATGGGCATGTAAACGTTGTCTTCTCTTGATCTTCGGGAGCAATACAAATCTGATTATAGCCGGAATAACCGTCTAAAAAATAAAACCATCCTCTCCCTGCTAATCTATCGAGCATTTGGTCTATAAATGGCATTGAAAAGTGATCTTTAAGTGTCCACGAATTCAGCTTCCGGTAGTCCATGCATACTCTCCACCCTGTGATAGGTCTGAGTGGAATTAACTCATTATTTTCATTCGCAAATACCGTCATGCCACCTTTCTTGGGTACACATTGTACTGGGCTTACCCATTTACTGTCGGAGATTGGATACACAACCCCTGTATCTAACCACTTAATAATTTCTTTCTTCACCACCTCTTGCATAGGTGGATTTAGACGCCTTTGATGCTCAATAGTGGGTATGCAATTTTCTTCAAGCTGAATATTATGTGTACAAATCCCATGCAGAATACCAATGATATCAGTGATGGTCCATCCGATGGCTTTCATGTACTTCCGTAGAACCGCGATGAGAGTTTCAACTTGCTGCTCGCCCAAATCTGCCACCACAATAACCGAGAGTGTGTTACCGCTTCCTAAGAATGCATACTTTAAATGACTAGGCAGCTCCTTCAATTCTAACGTGGGTGGATCTTCAATAGATGGTTTAGCTGGTGGTGTAGGTCGGTTTTTGAGATCAAGGTCCAGCTTCTTGGGAGCATGAGGATATGACCCTAATCCTGTTAGAGCACAAATAGTTTCTTCATAATTTTCAGCATCCTTACGCTCAACATTCATAAGCACAACCGCCAATGGGTCATTAATAAGCTGCTCCTCTATAGGTAAATCTTTCTCATCATCAAAATAAACATCACCTACCGAGAACACGATCAGATCTTTGGGTTGCTTCATTGATTTACACACGTCAAAGCGGACTACTTCGTCATTCATCCGGAATAGAAGCTCATTATCTCTTAAATCAATAAGCACACTTCCTGTTGCAACGAAAGGGAACCCCAAGATTATAGGAACTTCTGAGTCAACCTCACAATCCAAGATACCAAAGTCTGCCGGAAAGATGAATGAAGAAACCTTCACCAATACATCGCATAAAATACCAATAGGTCGTTTTACCGACCCATCTGTCATTACAAGTCTCATATTGGTTGGAGTAGGATCCCCCAATCCCAACTTTTTGTAAATAGATAGTGGCATTAAGTTGATGCTGGATCCTAAATCACATAATTCCTTGGCAAAATTCAAAGATCCAACAGTGTAAGGAATAGTGAAGGCACCGGGATCGGCCTTCTTCTGAACTAGTGATCTGGTAGCGATTGTGCTGCAATGATGAACAGTATCTGTCAACTCACCACTCGCTGCCCGCTTCTTTGTTAAAAGATCCTTCATAAATTTTGCGTACCCAGGCATCTGTTCTAGTGCCTCTACCAACGGAACATTAATGGTAAGTTGTTTTAACATTGACATGAATTTATTGAACTTGGTATCATCACCTCTCTTTTTTAATCTTTGATAAAAAGGTGGTGGTGGAAGAGGAATAGTTTTCTCCACAACTTTATTTTCCTCTTGCTTCAAATTGGCGATCTTTTCGGGCTGTAGACATTGAGGGG
Source organism: Capsicum baccatum var. pendulum (assembly GCA_030864225.1). NCBI lineage: Eukaryota > Viridiplantae > Streptophyta > Magnoliopsida > Solanales > Solanaceae > Capsicum > Capsicum baccatum. The sequence continues at coordinate 88,780,452 of CM061560.1, read as the reverse complement.
TGACGTCATTGACGCCTTCTTCAGCTTCTTCGGCGTCCTCTGGTTCGGCAACATTTAATACATCGTTGGCCACTTTCCTATATTTGGCTGGTTTATCCAACACCTTACCACTCCTGGTGGTAATAGCCATGCATGTTCCATCATTCCTTGGGTTTTGTATTGTGTCTCTAGGTAAGGTGCCAGCTTTTCTTTGGTTTAATGTGGTTGAAATTTGACTCAATTGTCGCTCTAGCTGTTTTATTGAAGTGGAATGTGAGTCAACCAATTTCTTCATTGAGGAAAAATCATTTATTACCTTGGTTACTCCCGTGCTGGTCGCCTCCACTCCTTTCAACAGCTTCGCCATCATATCTTTTATTGACATCTTACCAGAGCCAGAGGCAGCGGTGTCACGAGTTCCAGGAGGAACATACAAACCACTCCTGTCAGTCTTATTCTTCCAACTACCTTGATCACGATCCTTGTTTCCAGACTTATCATAATAGTTCCGACCTTGGATTCCTTGGGCAGTGCCTCGAAAACCCCCCTGATTATTCAAGTAGTTAGCCTTTTCTTCAGAATCGGATTCACCTCTTGCCTGTGACCCAACAGCTTTGACTTTTTTGGTCTTCCCTGATAATAGATGCTTTGTAAGAAGATCCATCTGTGTTTTCATGTGCGCCATATCTTGGTCGCGTTCCTCCTCTCTTCGTCTTTGTTCTGCAGTCATGCCAATAGATATAGTGGGGCTTGTTACCTTAAAATCACTGGTATGCCAAGCCCTACTTTTCTTTGTCATCCGATCTAGCATATCACTTGCCTGAACAAAGGTGAGGTCCATAAATGATCCTCCTGCCGCATTATCCACCACTGGTTTAGTTACTCAATTCAAGGATCTGTATAGTATCTCCATCAAGTGGACATTGGTCATGTGATGGTTTGGGCACCTTATAAGCTTCTTCTGGAATCTTTCCCATGTTTCGTGGAGGGCTTCAGTTGGAAGCTAACGAAAGTTGCTAATTTCATCTCTCAATTGTGCTCTTTTGGATGGAGGAAACAATTTTTCTAGGAAAGCGTCTTTCAATTGCCTCCAATTTGTAATAGAATCAGGATTCAGCCCGTTCAACCATAGAGTTTCCTCCCCAGATAGAGACAATGGAAATAAGCGCAGCCGAATTACATTCTGTCCAACGCCTGGATTGTCGAATGACTTGCATATAGACATAAAGTTGAACAGATGCATATCCAGATCATCACCTGCAAGTCCACCAAATAATCCCTTGAGTTGCAGTAACTGAATCATGGTGCTAGTGATGTTGAACTTGGCTCCGGGTGCCAATGGCGGAGGAATAATAGCTCCTGTGGCACCAGCTCCATCCAGATCGTCATTATCATCATCGAAGGGAATATGCATAGCTTGGCGTTCAGGCCAAAATCTTTCTTGACGATCTCTTCTATTTGTCGGTGTTGCCACCTCAGCATCACGCCTAGGGTTTAGTAACTCATCATCACCTAAGTCCTCATCATCAGGATCTGCTGCTCGCCCTGGGTTATCAATATTCTGTTGATGTACTTGGGCAGCGACCAACGCAGCTAGTCTAGCCTGCTCTTGTTGAGCAGCCCTTCTCTCAATGTCACGTTGTGCATCCATCCTTCCAATAAGTTGCGGTTCAGGATTGATGGGTAATAATGGTTGTCCCAAACTTTGATTATTTGGCATGCACTAAACAAAAATCCTGTAGAAAACAAAAACAACAACTAAAAGTAAAGTACAAGAATCTTTGACCAAAGGGTCTAGTAATTATCACAAACTTAGTTGACAACCGTATTCCCCGGCAACGGCGCCAAAATTTGATAATGCTCAAACTACAGCTCTCGTAAGAGTGTAAGCGATCGTTGTCAAATATAGAACCCAACTGGGTTGGGTGTCGAATCCCACAGGGAATACTTGGTCACTAAGTAAGCGACGATTAGTAGACTGTTGATTGAAAATTCTATAAAAAGGGGGGATTTAATTGTAGCGTGAATTAAAAGTATCAAAGTAACAAAGAAAATCAGAATGTTTAGTAGGTTTTAATCAATAAGAATTTTAAGTTAGGGTTATGTCCAACTTATGAGTTCTACGTGTCTATTGGCTATGAGTTATGCGGAATTCAGACATGCATGTGCTTATAGAGTTCCGTATTCTATGGTAAATCCAAGCGTCTTTTGACCATCAAGGATTATTTCACTTTAACTCTTCCGAGCTTAAAGCGTATCTAATGGTACGAATTCTCCAAGAGGTTAATCCAGTTACGGCACTAACTTTTAAACAGGGGTTGGTAGCCCTATTTCCTTGTCATTCTCTCTTTTCCAGACATGTAACTTTTCTTTCGAACAAGTTAATGCTATACTTGCGTATTCTATATGTTTGCAACCACAAGAATTCAATTAAGATGAAGAGAGTAATGATATAAGCAGCATACGTATCAAGAATTTACAAACTCATAGCAATAGATAGTATCTCATAAGGCTTTCATAACCCTAACAGAGAAGTTTAGCTACTCATGAGTGCAACGAAAAACACAATAGTCATTATCATTATACCAAAATAAGAATCTCACGTGAAGTATGTTTTGGTAGCACTAGTGGCGTGAATTCCTTACAAATAGCGTTTCTCTTGTTGTAAGAATTAAAAGTCAAATAGATGAAAAATAATATCAACAACGAATTTGTGAAGAAAAGGGGAAAGGATCGAATAGGGAGGAATAAGGATGAGAGTGGCGGAAATTCATGCTGAAAAGTTTTGCAACATAGGGTTTTTATAACACCCATATCCTATACCTACTAAGCTACTGCATACTTATCCTAATCCTACTTGGTTACTGCATCCTTTCCCTAATCCTACTAAGTTACTGTTGGTCCCCAAGTCTTTGGAAATACTGTTTTTGCCCAGGACAAGTTTTCCATGCATCACTTTCAGTCCACAAGCTTCCAGAAGCTGCCCTCCTTCTTACGTGAAGTTCCCTTTGGCGTCCAATTTCCATAAAATACTGAAATCTTCATCATTTATACCTGAAAACGTGCTAATCATGTTGGTCAGCTCACTTACAGGAAAAAGGAATAAAAGTGTAGGAATTATATATTTTGTCCTTAAAACTTAGCTAAAATAGGGGTAAATTAAGGTGATTTAGGCGTGTAAATCCGCCTAACATCAAAAATGTACCATGATTTAAAACTATAAATTGGTGGAATAATATGAAGCATGATATGGCTGATTTTGTTTCCAAGTGTTTGAATTGCCAATAAGTTAAAGTTGAATATCTGAGGCCAGGTGTTACTTCACAAGAGATAGCTTTACCTATATGAAAGTGGGAGATGATCCATATGGACTTCACCATGGGACTTCCGAGGTCCCAAAACCAGTATGATTCCATTTTGGTGATTGTGGATCGGCTGACCAAGTTAGCTCACTTTTTGCTTGTAATGACTAACTATTCGTGAGATGATTACGCCAAGCTGTACATTGAGGAAATAGTTTGTTTGCATGGGGCACCTATATCTATTATATCCGATCGAGGTACGTAATTTTTATCACAGTTTTGGAGATCTTTTTAGAGGGGTTTAGGTACCCAAGTAAACCGGAGTACTGCATTCTACCTCAGACCTATGGGAAAGTAAAGCGCACCATCCAGACCATTAAGGATATGTTAAGAGCCTATGTAATTTACTTTAAAGGTATTTAGGTAGATCATTTGTCGTTGATAGAGTTTGCCTACAATAATAGATATCATGCCAGCAATAAAATGGCTCCTTTTAAGGCACTTTGTGGGAGAAAATGTAGATCACCGATTAGGTGGTATGAAGTTGGTGAGACGCAGTTATTTGGACCTGACCTGGTTCATCAGGCAATGAAAAAGGTGAAATTCATTAGAGAATGACTCAAGATAGCTCATAGTCTTTAGAAATCCTACACCGATGTTAGAAAAACAGAGTTGGAATTTGAGGTTGGTGATTGGGTATTTCTAAAGGTCTCCTCTGTGAAGGGAGTCATATGAATTACGAAGAAAGGGAAGCTGAGTCCTCGCTATATTGGACCATATCAGATTGTAAAGATTATAGGTTGGGTCGCTTATAAGTTCGAGTTGTCCACAGATCTGGTTTCTGTCCATCCCATGTTTCATGTGTCCATGTTGAAGAAGTGTATTAGAGATCATTCTCTAGTGTTTCCTGTAGAGGAGATCAAGGTGACAAACTACTTGACATATGAAGAATAACCTGTTGCTATTCTGGATCATCAAGTCCAGAAGTTGAGGTGTAAGGAAATAGCTTCAGTTAAGGCATTGTGGAAAAGTCAAAAAGTTGAAGAAGCTACTTGGGAATTGGAGAATGACATGCGTGCAAATTACCCAAATCTTTTTTATCTGGTAAATGACGAAATGAAAGGTACAATCCTTGCTTTATTCTTTTTATCTCATATTTACTAGGATAAGTCGTGCTTACATGTGTCCCGCATTATCACTCGGGGATGAATGATCCCAAGAAGGGTATAACATAACACCTCATAGTTTTCTCGACCTGATGTCACTTCATGGTATGCTTGGAGGGTCATTTTTTTGAAAATTTTCTAAGTGTCAAGAAGACTTAGTCACATTTTGAGCTCCTAACCTTTGATGACTTTATTTTCGACCTTTTCAACCCCGGAAAGCTAATTTTTAAGTTGTTTCATGATCAAGAAAGTTGTTAGTACATCTCAGGTAAGTTTTAGAATTTTCCAGCATTGTTAGAGGGGTGTTAGGATATTGAAATTAGTGGCCCGACACAAAGTCAGTACGCCGCATCGATGATAGCATCAATGAAATTGTGGACCGACGTGATCTCAATGTGTCGTGTCAGATAACACACATCAGTGCCCAATTCACAAATTATTTTAAATAATCGGCGTTAGGAAGGGAAAATTAGTTTTTTTCCCTCATCATAACTGTGCCATAACATGAAATTAAGGTGTCATTAGGGCAAAATATATCATAAAACTACTTCTCTCTCTTTAATCAAGACCCTAGGTTTTCCATAAAGATCAAGAAACTCATCTTTAGAAGTCAAGAGTATCAAGAACTTAGTCAAGATTCAGGCCCCGCTCTTTCTACTAAGTAATCTAAGGTATGTGGGTTTTCCTAAACTACATGGGCTTGTTGAAAACTTATTAAATAAGATTTAATGTTATAGAAATCATGAAATTTTAAAAGGGGTTTTGGAATTATGTTTTCAATCTTGCTTTATGAATGCTTTAATGATACTATTGTTTTGGTTTTGAGGCCTTTCCCCAAAATTTGATTTGTAATCTTATATATGTATGTATGAAATTGAGATTTGAGGATTTGAATGGAGAGCATAAGCCTATAAACGTCCCTATCTTGTTGTTAAGATGATTGTCTCTATGTGTGTTATGAAATACCCGATTGCATTATAAGAAAGCATAATATGACTGACTTGATTTTTAGTTTATGACTTGATTATGATTTTGAACTTAAGAGGGGATGGTTTATTTGATGTTAAATATTAAGAGAATTTCTAAAATAATTTCATGATTTGTCACAAATTTCATGACCACCATATGTTGTTGAAAGGTTAAAAAGAGAGTGTTTCATGCATGTGTTCATATGAGTTTAAATCAAGAGCCATTTTGAATTTATTGATTGATATGGTGGTCCCAAACTTCATGTTTTGAAAAAAAAAGATTATAATATGCTATGAATGGCCCAAAGATATGACTTACAAGTCAATGGTATGAGGAAACCATATAAAAATGTATGCCATAACATAGTTAGAGTTTTCAAATTTTGATTTTAGAGAATACACATTTTAAAGAGCTAAAAAATGGGCTTAAATAGGGTTAGGTAGTTTACCGAAGAAGGCTTGAGTTCAAAAACTCCTAGCCCAAAACCGTGTTTTGTAGATACGGGTTCATTTTATCCCTTAGAGGGATCATACACTGGTCTACTGCCCTGTGGCGTATCAGAGATATAGACTTCAACCCTTGTAAGAAACTTGGGTTGGGGCTCATGGAATTTTATAGTTGTAGGGTATACCACCCAGCACATAAGTAAAAATGAAAAGTGTGTCATGGAGTTCAGAAAATTATTTAGAATCTTTTAAATATGCCCATGTGTTTTCTTTGCATATGTATATTTATGAACTATTTTCTAAACTGCTCTCACCTATGTTATAGATTTACAAATTGTTATTTTGGAATTTCACTGTGTACCAGTACAATTGTATTGACCCCTATATTTTAGGATCTGAGGCTCAATCTAGAGGTCCTGCTAAGCCGTAGATTTTTCAGACAAAAGTAAAGAGTGTAGTTGGTGAGCTTTCTCTATTCCAGAGGGCCTATGATTTTCATCTATTTGTTATTTATTTTGGTTTGGGTTTACTGTGGGCCTTTTCCCTGATTCAGATAGTTTATTGATGTCGTACTTTGTAGATATTTTGCAGACTGAAAGAGAAGACGTTCAGATATTGAAAACTTATTTCTACTCTATCAAACAGAATTCAGAATATGACCATGATTTAGTTTATGTTATTTCTGCATTTCTTTCTTTATTATTCGAGTATTGTACACGATTTCCAAATGTAGAAGAGTGTGTGAATCATTATGGTTTGGGATGCTCGTCATGGCCAGGGCCCCAGTTTAAGGCCATCTTCTAAAAAAGGGTTTTAGGTGAATTTTGCTAGAAACCAAAGCAATGATAGACAATTATCTATGTAGTTTGCTAAATTTTCACTATGTTAGACATAAGGGTGGATGTGAGGTTGACTATACCATGGGTATCATCCTACAAATAAGGATTCCTAGATTGAGGTTGTGGTTAAAAATGGTTGGATACACCTATTAGGTATTCGAAAGAATCAATAGGTGAAAGTTTGGTGTTTTGTCGAAAGACTAGCATCAAAATCTATAACCAAGCCTACCCATATTTGACTTATTAAATTGATGTTGATTACTAACTCCCACATGTCACTCCCTTAATAATGAATAATCCCAAGATCCGTGCTTAATTGTTAAACTATAATTATTCATAGCCCCAAATTTCTACTAGAAGATCCAAAAAAAGAAATACTAGTGTAGGAACCTATCTCACCATTTTATCTTTTTGTACCATTTGTTAGAATTTAATTTGTATCTATTATTTTAAATTAATTTTAATGCCACTCACATTGTTCCTTGTGGATTAGACCCCGACTCCAAAGTTAGGTAAATATATTGACGACAACTACTTTGTACTTAATTTGACGTGTAAGTTGAGCATTATCAAAAATGGCACCATAGCCGGGGAAGAATTTGGCATATTAAATTATTTTGGAATTTTAGTTACTTGCTTGAATTCAATCTTGTATATATGTGTTTGTGATTTTCTTTGTAGGTAGATTCTATTTTATTTTTACTCTTCTCTATGGCATCTTCCACCAAGTGTGAGTTGGATAGTTGGAAGTCCTATCTTGACAACCCATGTTCATATTATGATAGACCACACTTCAGGAGAGATTGTAACTATGTTTCTCAAAGAAAGATGGAATCTCTATCTCGACCCTATAGAGAGTATGTTTGCTCTTTGTGTGGGTGTCACAATGGACATTTTGATGATTATCCAAATGCCCCTTCCCCTATTATACTAACCAAATTTCTAGTTCTTCTTATGACATTAATAGTTCTTTTGATGAGAAAAGGAAAGAGAAACATACCGAGTCTAATAGGTGTGACCCAAGGTTATTGACTATTTTGGATCGGGTAGATGCAACGAGGTAAAATATAGAATAAATGCATCAAGAATGGACAAGTGTCAAGAAGGAAATAATGGTCAAAGAAGAAAGGCTTGAAACAATCCCTACCATGCTTATTTCTCGAGAGGAGGTTTGTCAAGAAGAGAAACCAAGCTATGATGACAAGCTTGTAGCGAAGACTCCTCAGTGAATTCCCAATTATCTGACTTATATAAGGAAGAACAAGCCAAGATAAAAGAAATGATACTAGAGTCAAGAGAAGAATCAAAGCAAATCTCTTATAATGACTCTAGTTCATTTTGGGGTGAAGATGCTTTAGAGGAGGCTAACACGAAATTAGGTGTTGGACCTCATTCAACCCACTTTTCAACCTTATGCTTAGAGGATGTGATGAGGATCAATCCCTTTGTTCAAAGGGGGGATTGTGGGGAGGCGGAGTTTGACTCATATTTTGGAGTTTAAGAATACAAGGGAGCACATAGAACCCTATCCGTCAATGGCCAAGAAACTCAACTTCTAATGTATAAGGAATGGTCTATTAACGTGCTTACTTTTGCCCAAACAACCAATTTGGAAAGTTGACATCAAATTGGGTAGATGGTTCAAGTCTTCCAAATAGAGAGATGGAAACTTGCTTGCCATGTCCTTGCCTCTTCCAAGACTCATCTTGGAAGATCTGAATCTTCAATCACTCTGCCGTTCATTGCATTTTGAATGAAAATTAGGATAGATATTCAGCTCTTCTAAGTAGAGACACAAGAGAAGAGGTAGCGGCGTCATGCCTCAACATTAAACGAATCACTCAATGGGAGGGAACCCATAACGCCACAAAAAGTGGAAAGTATCATTTTTATTCATGAATGATAGAGTAGAATTAATCTTTATTTTTGTGCAACCATAATCCAATAGATTTTAGTGCTAAAGAAAATTATAATCGAATTTGAAAAAGAAACGTGTGAAATTAGCAAGGTTAGACTTAGCAGGAAATGCAGAATATGCGGTTGTTTTGTCTCAATTACCGTGATCGCAGTCCATACCACTGCGATCACGGTCATTCAGTTTAAAAAAACCATCCGACTTCCTATTTCCACCACACTTCTCCTTTAATTTGTCTCAAAAATTCTCTCCAATTTATGGCATTACATAGCATATTCAAACATCAGCTCTCTCCTTTGCATCATCGAATCTAGTAAGTTGTCTTAACTCCCTCAATTTGGATATGATTATATGCTAAGAACTTGTAATATAGAAAAAGGTCTTAAATAGTGTTTTCATTTCTAACTACATGCTTAGTTGTAATAATTGTTGTGATTAGTTGTTGTAGTTGGTGTACACGCTAATGTGGAAGTCTTGAGTACCCAAATTTATGCTTTAAATGGTCAAAGTAATCGTGTGCACTGTGTGTTCGATAGAATTCCCCAAAGAGCCCAATCCTAATTCTTTCAAGTTTAGGGGTTGTTATCGCACATTCTAGGCTTTAATACATTATTTATAATGCTGTCATGCCTAGTTGAAATGAGGTATTAGGGGTTAAAATTGCATTTCAAAATAATGTGCAGAAACAGTCAACTCGGTGTTAGGTACCGCGATTGTAGTCCTCATGACCGCGGTTGCGGCTAACACTCCGCGATCACCATACCTGAGGGCAGTTTTCGGTAGAATTCAAAACTTCTATACATCTCTCACTGGACCCAAAACCATCATAACACTACCACATTTAGATAACCTATTTAATTTTGCATGTTTTCGGTATGATAATATTAACATTAGCGTAAGTTTCATTTTCTATAGGATCTCAACCTAAAAAAAGATATTTTGATAATAATTGATTCATGGCCACACAATACCAGCACACCTACTACGATAATTATCACAATACTAAGCTACTCCCTAAAAGTGGTATTAGCTTAGACAAGATAGAGGAGAAGCTCCCACAATTCCATGCCAGACTCACTGCAACCCAGTGTATGCGTTTTACCTCAAAACACTGCTATGCTAATGAGCAGTGGGTGCGTGAGTTCTATGCAAAACTTAGTGTAGTTTCTCTCACAAAACCATTGATGAAAATTTGGGGCAAGTAGGTGAACTTCGGAGAGGAGTAGGTTAATGCAGTGTATGGACTCCTAGATGCTGACATGAGGCAGCTCCAGGCAAGAACATATGAGTCAGGGACCTGGATATCCAACATTTTACGTCCTAAAAAAGTAGTTCCCTGGTCCATCACCAAGAAAGATATTCTGATGAAAGACTTCACAGCAGAATCCAGACTATGGTTGAACATCATATCCAGCCGAGTATCGCCATACACCTATATGACCATTATCAGAGATTTGAGAGCTCGGATGGTGGTTTGAATCCTATCTGGCATCCCGCTCAATGTGAGTGAGATTGTTCTTTAACAGTAGAGGTATTTACTAATTCATGGAGGTACACACCTTATTCTTCCTTCATTTATCATTGACCTTTGCAAGAGGGAAGGAGAGGATGAGTATTCTATAGATACTTGGGTACGCCTAGGCTCTCTTATCTGTCCACTCAAATTCATAGGTGAGGGTTCCCCAGGTCAGAGTAAGAAGTGCAAAGTGTACATGGGCAAATCAGTCCAAGAGGGTATAGATTCTTGTAGACCTTTATCAACCAACCCGCTCGATGATATCTCAAGTCAAATGAGGGAGGTTAAGGAGCTAGTGTCCAGATTACCTCAAGGACCAGGAGAGCCATCCACCACTCATCACTCATATGTAACTCGGTCAGATTATGACATATATTGTAAGGAGCATAAGAAGTAGGGAGCCACTGTTCCTAGTTCCGAGAGATCCTACTCAGCCTTGGTGGGATGACACGGGGACCTCAAGGAGTCACATGAGAAGATGGTGAAGATAGAGAAGAAAAGAGATAAATTCTTCAAGAAGCTGTGGAAGGGGTGATAACGCTTAACTTACATGTCAATTTATTGCAAGGCGATCATCGTCAATACATTTACCCAACTTTGGAGTCCGGGTCGAATCCACAGGGAACAATGTGAGTGGCGATTAAGCTAGTTTGAAACTAAAGCTACAAGTTAAATTTGAACAAATGATATGAAAAGATAAAATGGGGGTTTTCAATGATCAAACAAATGTTAGAGTTTTAATTTGCTTTAGAGCTCAAAACTAAAATTTCACTGGATCAAATCAATGATAAAGAGGAACTAGGGTTGTGATCACTTCGATTAGTAATCCTCTATTGAATAATAGTTGTAGTATTAGATTCTCATGACTTATGGGAAACACCAAATTATCTGTTTCGACAGTCCATCTAAGTGTTTCTCAACATACCTAGATGTTGAACTCTCTAATTCTCTCAAACTTAGGAAAGCATTTTATTCATACTGATTTTATCTCGAGTTGATCAATCTTGTTACAGCATTAATCATTAGATGAGTACTTAACCTTCCCAAATCCTCATTGATAATTTGATACCTTTAGTTTATTTCTCAGTTCAAGAAAATCAACATAAGGCAGGATCTATTATTTGTAACTAATAAATAACAATCATAACAAAGGAATTATCAAGATCTCCCCACAATTACTCAAACCCTAGCCAACTATTAAATCCATGGAGGAATAATCATAGATCCCACAACCCTAGTTGTGGGTTTTAGTTCCACATGAAAGGGAAAGTAATAACAATAACTGAATTCATAATTCAAAGTGATTAAACTTACAAAAGATGTTGTCAGAAATTGATTCTCTTCCCAAATTCAAGAAGAATATCCCACAACTAAATCAAAGAATTAAAAATTGAATTCTAAGTTAAGAGACCAAAAAGAGGTAAATTGTACTTTGGAATAAGTTCCAGCCATTTCAAGATGATCAAGATAATGTTGCCACTCAATGAACCTTAAAAGCTGTAATTTATATCCATAACTTAAGAAAAATCTAAAATTAAGAACTCAGAATTTTTCTTTTAGGTGATGACATGTCTGATAACTTATCACAAATCTGATAAGTTATCAGAGAATGTCTTCAGGTCCTCTTCATCTGTCTGACGATCTGTGTGATGACTTATCACAAGTCTAATAAGTTATCAAACTTGTCGTCAGACCTTGCTTCTAATTTTTATCTTCTATTTCAGAGTGACATATGCCTGACGGCTTATCAGAGATCTGATAGCTTATCAGGATATGTCATCAAAAAATCTTTAATTTTCTTATTCTCTATCTATGTGTGATGACATTGTTTGATAGCTTATCACAGATCTCATAGCTTATCAAACCAAGTCATCAGAAGAAATCCTCAAAACTTAATTTCTTGCATCTTTCACTAAAAATCATCCTTCTTGATAGAGCTTTCATATATTTTCATGCATCTTGACTTTTATTGCAATATCAAATAGAAGACATTAAAAAATGACGAAAGTTTCTTATGACTTTGCAATTATTCTCAGTTAAAAGGCTCAAATGTGTTAGCATCTGCTCACACATCAGGGGGTAAAGGGCATCTTTAAGGTGCTCAAACCCAATAAGAGACTACCTTCACTGAGGTTGGACAGTAAAAATGAGGCCCATGCTGATTGGTTGGCTGATGATGCTGATGGTAATAGTACAGAGTTAGCGGGAGAGAGTAGCTCCTGAGGTAGATTCAAGGAGACCCCTCTTACTCTTGCTTTATTGCATATGTAGTGAGGACACTGCCTTTCTTTTAGTTGGGTTGCCCCTGGATTTGTAGTGTTTTGATGTTATGATGATGGATATTTATTTTTATATGATTGTTTTGAGATGATATATGGATATTGTTTTTATTTGGTTTTGAGATTCTACATTTTTGGGTACCTTGATGGTACCCATGTTTTATGGATTATCATGATTTTCTTTTATTTTTAATACTCTTTCAATTTAATTTAATTTTGATTTTGGTGATGCATGACTAGCTATGCCCTATAATGGATTGATTAACAACATTTTTATGGGTGAAGCATCGTGTTTAGGTTTTGAGACATAGGTGCAGGGGAATGCCAAGTACTCGTAGCATAAATATAAAAAATGCAAGGGAAGTCTGTGATGATAGGCGAATTTACGCGCCTATATCAATATATTTTGCCCATATTTTAGCCTAGTTTTGAGAACTAATTATCTATTTCATACACTTTTAGTCCTTTTTCCTGTAAATGAGCTAACAAATGTGATTAGGAAAGTTTCAGGTATAAATGATGCAAAATACAGCAATTTATGGCTTACTTGACGCAAAAGAAAGCTCACAAACGAGATGGAAAGGAGCTGGACGCATAAAGGACTAAATCTGCTGCATGGAAAATCTGTCCCGGGCTAAAACAACATTTCTGAAGACTTTGGGGACTTACAGACACAAAGCTGGATTTTTGCCATAATACATTAACCTAGTGCAATTAGGTTATGTGTTTCATTATTCTATTTGGATTATAATTTTGTAACCTTACCCTAGTACATTTGGGTCAAGGATTTCATTAGTATATTAGGATTTGGTCATTTATTTCATTAGCTTAGTAGGAGTAGGATAGGAGTATTATAAATACCCTATCATGTTAGAGATTTTTAATCACATTCTCACATTCTTACAATTCAATTAACTCTTAACTTAAGACATCTTCCTACAATACATTCTTAATTCTTCATTCTTCTATTCTTAAATTCCACAACAAGAGAATCGTTACCTGCTACGGAATCACTAAAATCACACGCCAAACACCTACTATTCACGCCATTCACCATGCAAAACGTGATATCCTTCGCATTCATGGGTAACTAAACCTCTTAGTTGGGGTTATGGAAGCCGAATGAGTTACTATCTATTGCTATGAGCTTGTGAGTTCAAGACACGTATATTGCTTATATCATTATTCTCTTCATCTTAAATCTACATCCTTTGCGGTTCAAACACAAGAACACGCCATTCTAACATCTAACCTGTTCGAGAGAAAGGTTATTTGTCTAGAAAAGAAGACGCATAGACCAACGCCAGTCTAACATTTAACCTGTTCGAGAGAAAGGTTATTTGTCTGGAAAAGAGATAATGTCAAGGTAGTAGGACACCCTTTCCTATTAAAAAGCTAGTGCCGTAACTGGACTAACCTCTTGGAGAATTCGTACCATTAGACACGCTTTAAGCTCGAGAGAGTTAAAGTGAAATAGTCCTTGTTTAGGTCGAGAGACGCTTGGATTTACCATCGACTACAATTCTCTATAAGCAATTGCATGTCAAGACTCTACACACTCATAGCCAATAGAGACGTATACCTCTGAAGGTGGACATAACCCCAACGCCTCAATTCTCATTGTTTACAACCAACGTGACAATCTTTCTCTTTTACTTTGCTATTTTTCAGCTTTTATTTCATTACTTTGGTTACTTATTACAATCCCCCCATTCTTACGAGACTTGCATCAAAAGTCTAATAATTTCACTTACTTGTTGACCAAGCTATTCTCTGTGGGATCGATACCCAACCCAGTTGGGTTCTATATTTGCTAACGACCGCTTTACACTCCCACGCGAGCTGTAGATTGAGCGTTATCAAAAATTGGCGCCGTTACCGGGGAATACAAGTGTCAATCAAGTTCGTGAAAATTACTAGACCCTTTGGTCAAAGATTCTCGTACTTTTACGTTTAGTTTTTGTTTTTGTTTATTGCAGGTTTTTCTTTTAGTGCATGCCCCATACTAGAAGTTCTGGTCAACCGTTATTACCAATCAATCCGGAACCGCAACGAATTAGAAGAATGGAAGAACAAGCGGAAATCGACAGGATGGCTGCTCAACACGAGCAAGCAAGATTAGCTGCTCTTGCCGCTGCTCAAGTCCAACAACAAAACATTGATAATCCTGGACGAGCAACAAATCCTGACGATGAAGATTTAGGAGATGACGAGTTGATCAACCCAAGGCATGGCGCTGAAATGGCAACACCTGCCAACAGACGAGGTCGACAAGCTCGGTACAGATATGATCGCCAACCTTTGCAACCAGCTTTCGACGATGATGATGATGATCTTGATGGTGCCGGAGCCACTGGAGCTATAATTCCACCACCATTAGCGCCCGGAGCCAAGTTCAACATCACTAGCACCATGATTCAGTTATTGCAACTCAAGGGATTATTTGGTGGACTAGCAGGCGATGATCCGAATATGCATCTCATCAACTTTATTTCTACATGCAAGTCTTTTGACAATCCTGGAGTTGGTCAGAATGCTATTCGATTACGTCTATTTCCATTGTCTCTGTCTGGGGAGGCAACATTATGGTTGAATGGGCTGACTCCTGATTCTATTACAAATTGGAGGCAATTGAGAGACGCTTTCCTAGAAAGATTCTTTCCGCCATCCAAGAGGGCTCAATTGAGAGATGAAATCAGCAACTTTCGTCAGCTTCCCTCTGAAGCTCTTCACGAAACATGGGAGAGGTTCAAGACAAAGCTAGCGAGATGCCCAAACCATCACATGACTAATGTTCACCTCATGGAGATCTTATATAGAGCCTTGAATTCAGTAACTAAACCAGTGGTGGACAACGCAGCTGGAGGTTCTTTTATGGACCTCACCTTTGGTCAAGCAAGCAACATGCTAGATCGTATGACGAAACAAAGTAGAGCTTGGCATACCAGGGATTCTGAGGTAGCAAGCCCCACTTTATCTATTGGCATGTCTGCAGATCAAAGAAGGAGAGAAGAAGAACGTGATCAAGATATGGCGCACATGAAAACCCAAATGGATCTTCTTACAAAGCATCTATTAGGGAAGACTGAAAAAGTGAAATCTATTGCGTCAAAAGGAAGAGACGAATCTGATTCAGAAGAGGAGGCCAACTACTTGAACAATCAGGGTGGTTTCCGTGGGAATGCCCAAGGAAACCAAGGTCGGAACTATTATGATAAATCTGGAGGTAAAGACCAAGGTAGTTGGAAGAAAAATAATGAAAATAGTGGTTTGTACGTTCCCCCTGGTAGACGTGATACCACCACATCTAATTCTATGGTAGACATGATGGCTAAGTTACTGAAAGGAGTGGAAGCGACGAGCGCGGGAGTTAAGGAGGTGATTGACGATTTGGCCTCCATGAAGCAATTAGTTGATTCTCATTCCACTTCTATCAAGCAACTAGAGCAGCAATTCAGTCAACTTTCAGCAGCACTCAACCAAAGAAAAGCCGGCACCTTGCCTAGCGATACTGTGCAAAATCCAAGGACTGATGGGTCATGCATGGCCATCACTACGAGGAGTGGTAAGGTGCTGGAAACTTCAGCAGAAGGCAAGCAAGTAGTTGACAGAACAGCAGACATGGACGCCACGCCTAGTGACGCCACTAGGGAAGACGCCGCAATATCCACTTCCAACGTCAAGGACGTGTCGCCTAGTGACGTGCAGCCTGAAAAAAATAATAAACGGAAGCAAGAGGAGAAGAAAGCCATGGAAAGAACACTTCCATACCCACCACCACCTTTTCCACAAAGATTGAAGAAGGTGGCCGATGACACTAAGTTCAGCAAATTTATGACCATGTTGAAGCAGCTAACTATTAATGTCCCATTGGTAGAGGCACTTGAACAAATTCCTGGGTATGCGAAGTTTATGAAAGATCTTTTGACTAAAAAGAGGGCAGCAAGCTATGAGCTGAAAGAAGATGTGCATCATTGTAGTGCAATAGCTACCCGATCCATAGTACAGAAGAAGGCCGACCCCGGAGCTTTCACTATTCCTTGCACCGTCGGATCTTTGGACTTTGCTAAAGCATTATGTGACTTAGGAGCCAGCATCAACTTGATGCCATTATCAATTTACAAGAAGTTGGGGTTAGGAGATCCTACACCAACTAATATGAAGCTTGTTATGGCGGATAGGTCGGTAAAACGACCGGTTGGTATTCTATGCGATGTCTTGGTGAAGGTATCTTCATTCATATTTCCAGCAGACTTTGTCATCTTGGATTGCGAAGCAGATTCAGAGGTTCCCATAATCTTGGGACGCCCTTTCCTTGCTACGGGAAGTGTGCTCATAGATTTGAGAGCTAATGAGCTTTCATTCCGAATAAATGATGAAGTGGTGCGCTTTGATGTTTGCAAATCAATGAAGCAACCCAAAGATCTAAGTGTATTTTCTGTGGCTGATGTTGTCGTTGATGACGAGGATGAGTTACTTGCTGATGAGCAAATTCTTGATGATCCTTTGGAGGTTTTGCTCATGGAAGAAGATGATGATGATGCTGAAATTTCTGAAGATGATATTTGTGCTCTATCGGGATTAGGAGCATATCGCTATCCTCCTAAGAAGCTGGATCTTGATCTCAAGAATCGACCCACACCACCAGCTAAGCCATCTATTGAAGAACCACCCACATTAGAATTAAAGGAGCTGCCAGGCCATTTGAAGTATGCATTCTTAGGAAGCGGAAACACACTTCCAGTCATAGTGGCAGCCGATTTAGGTGAGCAACAAGTTGCAGCTCTTATTGCAATTTTACGCAAGTATATTAGAGCTATTGGATGGACCATTGCGGATATCCTTGGTATTCCACCTGGGATTTGCACTCATAAAATTCAGCTCCAAGAAAAGTGCACACCCACCATCGAACACCAAAGACGTCTAAACCCACCAATGCAAGAGGTGGTGAAGAAGGAGATTATCAAGTGGTTAGACGCAGGAGTTGTGTATCCTATTTCTGATAGTACATGAGTAAGCCCAGTACAATGTGTTCCCAAGAAAGGAGGTATGACGGTGGTTGCGAATGCAAAGAATGAGCTTATTCCACTCAGGCCCGTCACTGGATGGAGAGTATGCATGGACTACCGCAAGCTGAATTCTTGGACTCTCAAGGATCACTTCCCCATGCCATTTATGGACCAAATGCTAGATCGATTAGCGGGAAAAGGATGGTTTTGCTTTCTTGATGGTTATTCAGGTTATAATCAGATTTTTATTGCACCAGAAGACCAAGAGAAGACAACGTTTACATGCCCATATGGTACGTTTGCCTTCAAACGTATGCCATTCGGGTTGTGTAACGCACCAGCCACCTTTCAGCAATGTATGATGTCTATTTTCTCTGATATGGTAGAAGACACTTTGGAGGTATTTATGGATGACTTTTCAGTTGTTGGGGAGTCTTTCGAAGCATGTTTGGTGAATTTAAGCATGGCATTACAAAGATGTGTAGAGTTCAACCTTGTGCTGAATTGGGAGAAGTGCCACTTCATGGTAAAAGAAGGAATTGTTCTTGGGCACAAGATCTCCGAAAGAGGAATAGAGGTTGATCGCGCCAAAATAGAGGTAATTGAGAAGCTACCACCTCCAATTTCGGTGAAGGGAGTTCGTAGTTTTCTTGGCCATGCTGGGTTTTATTGTAGATTCATCAAAGACTTCTCCAAAATTTCTAGTCCATTATGCAAGCTATTGGAGAAAGATGCGAAGTTTGACTTTAATGATGATTGCTTAAAGGCATTTGAATGCCTTAAAGAAAAACTCATTGAAGCCCCTATCATGGTAACACCAGATTGGACGCTCCCGTTCGAAGTCATGTGTGATGCTAGTGGTGTAGCCGTTGGTGCTGTTCTTGGACAGAGAAAGGAGAAATTATTTCATCCTATCTACTATGCGAGTAAGGTCCTCAATGAAGCCCAAAGGAACTACACCGTCACTGAACAAGAGCTATTAGCGGTTGTGTATGCATTTGAGAAGTTCCGCACCTACCTATTAGGTACTAAAGTGATCGTTCATACAGACCATGCAGCTCTTAGGTATCTAATGACAAAGAAGGATGCAAAACCAAGGTTGATTCGATGGGTGTTGCTGCTGCAAGAGTTTGATTTCGAAGTCAAAGATAGAAGAGGTTGCGAGAACCAAGTGGCTGATCACCTATCTAGACTTGAGAATGAGTATGTGGCGCAATCAGAAAATCAGATTGGCGATGCATTCCCTGACGAGGAGATACTAGCGACAACAATGGAGAACTTACCATGGTATGCCGACTTTGCAAATTTTGTGGTGAGTAATGTGTTACCTTCCAATTTATCTTACCACCAGAGGAGGAAGTTTATGCATGACGTTCAGCACTATTATTGGGATGAGCCTTATTTGTTTCGAAGATGCACGGATGGTATCATTCGACGATGTATATCCCATGAAGAAGTGCCCACTATATTAGAAGCATGCCACACTTCGCAAGTTGGAGGCCATCATGCAGGGAATCGAACAGCAAGAAAAGTCTTGCAAAGTGGTTATTATTGGCCTACAATATTCAGAGATGCACACGACTATGTGAGAAGGTGTGACCAATGCCAACGTCAAGGTGCTATTTCAAAACACCATGAAATGCCCATGTCCAAAATTCTGGAGGTAGAACTCTTTGATGTATGGGGTATTGATTTCATGGGACCATTCGTGAATTCGTTTGGAATGAAGTACATCTTGGTTGCTGTGGATTATGTGTCGAAATGGGTTGAAGCTGTAGCATTGGCCGATAATGAAGGAAAGCGTGTTGTAGCGTTTTGAAAGAAGAATATCTTCTCTCGCTTTGGGGTACCTCGTACTATCATAAGTGATGGAGGATCTCACTTCTGCAACAAGCTATTCAAATCTGTATTGGCCAAGTATGGAGTCAAGCAACACAAGGTAGCTACGCCTTATCATCCCCAAACTAGTGGACAAGTAGAGGTTTCCAATCGTGAGATCAAGCAAATCCTTGCCAAGACGGTCAATGCGAATCAGAAGGATTGGTCTCGGAAGCTAGATGATGCACTATGGGCGTATAGGACTGCATTCAAGACACCCATTGGCATGTCACCTTATCAGCTAGTTTATGGGAAGGCTTGTCATCTACCCATCGAGCTTGAATACAAGGCATTATGGGCATTGAAGCACTTGAATCTGAATTGGGATGATGTGAAGAACCTGAGGTTGGAGCAGCTGAACGATCTAGATGAATTCCGTCTCCATGCATATGAAAGATCAGATTTATACAAGGAGCGGATGAAGAAGTATCACGATCAGCGGATTGTTCGACGACACTTCCAAAAAGGTGACATGGTACTACTCTTTAACTCCAGATTCAAGCTCTTCCCAGGTAAGTTAAAATCAAAGTGGTCTGGTCCATTTAAAGTCACCCACGTCTACTCGTCTGGAGTAGTCGAACTGGAAAATAATGAGGGTGTTATCTTCAAGGTGAATGGCCAACGTGTTAAGCCATATATCGGTCCTCTTGACTCGATGAATGACATGGCCATCACTTATCTCGACGAAGTCTAAGTACTCGAGATTACTACGTCGAGCCACGACAATAAATAAGGCGCTAGATGGGAGGCAACCCTTCGTTTTATTGTTTTATCGTTTTGTCGTTTTAGTATTTTTTCTTTTTGATAAATGAAAATCCAAAAATAAGAGTCGTGCCACGACCAAAACTAAGGCGCTTGGTGGGAGGCAACCCATCGTACTAATCGTTTTCATTTGTTTGAGCAAATATAGGTGTAAGAAGTATGCAACGAGGAGATTGATTTCAATTGACGATTTGGTCGCATTGTATGGTAAAGTCGGTAAGTTAGGAATGGTGATGCATAAGGCTATGGATTGAGCCTTTCTCACGTCATAATAGGCTTCGAGAAAGGCTAGGCCTTGGTAAAAATAGGTCACGAACGATGCACAACCTATTCTATAGCCTAAGGACTCGGAATCTAGTGTGCAATACACTATGCGCCGCCTATTCCTAGGTGTGCTTTTGACTATGCGCCGCCTATGCTATGGCATTTGAGATACTGAGACCAAATTCCATACCATATGCGCCGCATATGCCTAGATATGCCATACCATGTGCGGCGCATATGTCCCATTATGCCATGGACAATGCGCCGCATATACATGTGACATGCCGAGGGATATGCGCCGCATATAGGGTGATTTTGTCCCCAAATCCGATTGTAAATGGGTCATAACCCGACCCATACTCCTCCTATATAAAGGGGACTTGGTTTTTTATCACAAACACATTAGAAGTAACCCTAAAGGCGCCGCATATCATCCCAAATCCTCTCAAATTTTTCTTCCTTTGTTCTTCCAATCCACAACAACTTCTCCACAATCTTCAAGCAAGTAAGTGCTCTCTTATTCTTCATCTATTTATCGTAAGTACTACTTTACTATGCTTATTATAAAATGCTAACTCATGAGAGATTGGTGGTGATGTTCATGTGTGTGGATAATTGTTGCAAAATCGTGTGATTGATTATATACGTATGGAATTCATGACTTGTTTCCGACTTGAATTTTGTTTCAATGGCATTGTTGTGATACTTGCTGAACATATGTGGCCATGAATATTGATTGAGAGTGTGGTTTGAATGCTTGCATGATTAACCATCCCGGCCATCGGGATAAGGTTATAGTGACTATCGACTTAGGTGGTGGTGTTTGTTGTTTGAATAGCAATTCCATGAGGTAACCCCTATGTTGTAACGTTGCTATATACACCATGCAAGTCGTCCAAATGGCTGCTCATGAGTGATGTAATACTGATTTTCTTGTCGGAATACAATCCTAAGATGTATGTCGACGACGTCTGAGTACTCGACCACGTTCACTTCACCGATTTGTGCCAACAAGATTAAGTGTGGGGTGGTACCCCTAATGCTTGCATATAGATTGTCTAAAGTGCGATTGTGCTGCATCTAACATTATTTCTAGTCTCAGGTTCAATGGCACCGAAAGCAAGGCAAGGCAAGGAGAAGGCTACCACGACCCGCAAGGACAAAAAGAGAAGCCGAAAAGACCAAGGCGAATCATCTTCCGCACACCTACCACGCAGAATGTTCGGAATCAAATGGGTTCTTGAGGAAGAAGCCAAGGCATGGTACAGCAGCAACAAAGAAAAGAAATATGTGCACGTCGACTTAATCAACAAGGAGACCTTAGCAAAGAAGGAGCCGCAACTGTTGGCTAAGATAATGGCTTTGAAGCTGGATTTCATCTTCCGTGACATGGGAGAGTGCAATCTTGACTTGACAAGAGAGTTTTATGCCAACTGGTCGCCAAACACAACAGGCAACGAAGTCAAAATTCGGGGCCAAGTGTTACAGCTTACAGCGGATTGGATCAACTCGTTTCTAGGCCTACCTTCGGTCGACACTGCACCATACAAAGAGCTGTACAGCAGGCCTCCTTACAGAGCTATAAGACACACGCTTTGTGGAAGCAGATCGATGGCAAGATGGGGCAGACATAAGGAAACAGGCCGTCACAACACATTCCCCTATGCTCCACTAAATAGGGAAGCAAGAATCTGGATGCGCATTGTCAACTCATGCCTCATTCCTGGGACGCAATACACAAAGATATCGAGAGATAGAGTGTGTCTGGTTTATGCATTGATGACAAATGTCCCTATCAACTTTGGGGCAATCATTCGATCGACCATGAGAAAAGCCAGACTCCACAGCAGGTCCCATTTCACATTCGGCAATTTGTTGACAGCAATGTTGCGGAAGGAGGATATAGAAGAGGAACCAGCTGACCACAAACTCCCACATACCCCAAAGAAGGTTGACCTCACCAAGGTCAAAGATGCTGAAACCACGCATGGAGTCAACCTTACCACTGCGGAGAGACATGCTCGTGACGAGAGTTTCTTCCGTCATCTCTATGGCATGACACGATTCACTATGATGAGTGGTGGACGTATTCCAACTGCTGAAGAGCTCCAACAGCTGGACCACGACTACCCAATGAACAGACATGCCCGGGAGATGTGTGGAGTGGGAGTATATTTCGAGGAACCTCTTGATGATGACGTGCCAACTGATGATGATAGACGCTTGCCTGATTCTGATGCTGAGGAGAACTCTGACGATGACTCTTACGATGATTCGGACGAAGGGGGTATGACCCCCGACATTGAGGAAGAGTCCGACTAATCAGGTTCTTCGACTTTATTTTCCACTGAGGGCAGTGTCTAGTCTAAGTGTGGGGTGTCGGCAGAATCTGCATGCTATGTTTGTATGTTTGCTCTTGTTTATTTTGTTTTGAGTCCAAATTTTTTATTTTTTTTGTGATTTTTTTCGTGTGACGTTTTTTTTATTTTTTAGGAGTAAAATTTTTCTAGCTACGCATGAAATTATTTTGATAGGCAGCACGAGATTAGAACAAGAGTATGTGCTACAATTGTGACTATTGAGACATTTAGGCTCTAGTTGTGACTCATTATGTGATAGTGTGTGATTCAATTCCTTCACTTGTTGGGTCAAGAGTCTATATTACTTCCAATCAAGTCGACCATGTGCCTTGTGTGTGTGAGATAATAGTATATTCTATGTTTGTGGCTGATGCTAGAACTTGCCTGGTATGTATACAAAGCGAAAATAAGAAATGTAAGTTTAGGATATGATTTAGGCATTTCTTTGGCAACCTATACATGTTTACCTTCAGTTTTACCTACCCATGGACATCATCCTAGTTAAACCCTTTTGAGCCTTTAGCCTATTTCTTTGACAACCTTGTATGTAAGCCTAATCCATTTCTTTCAAGACCGTAATTTGATCCAAATTCCTAAGTGCTTTAAAGTGAAAAAGTCATGTGACAACATAAGAGGAAATTGGGTGAGTATGATGCTTTAAATTGCAATGGTGCTTGAATGTGTTATGAAAAAGAAAGTGCTATCATAGGAGGTATGTTCTGAAAAGAAAAAGGAAAAGAAAGCTGAAAAGTGAGTTGTGCTTTAAAATTGAAAAACAAAAGAGGAGAACAAAGGTGGTAGAATAAAAGAAAAAAAAAAGGGTTGAAAGAAAAAAGTGTCAATAATACAATGTGATGTATTAAAGTGCTTAGGAACTTAGTCACTATTTCCGGCCAAAATAGTTGATCCTACCCGTCCCTTAGCCTACATTACAACCATCAAAAGACCTACTTGATCCTAACCTTAACATTCCGACATTTAGTGGAGTACTACATTAAGGGCAAGCCTATGGTCATTAGTTGCTACATATGAATTCTTTGTGAGAGTGAGTGCAAGGATACTTTGATACCCATGTTTGAAAAAAAATATGCTATATTTGTGAGTGATTATGGGTACTATATTGTGAGACACACATGGTTGATGAGTTTTGGATAGTTGTATATGATTCTATGTACCTTAACGTTTGCATGCGAGTTGATCACCATCACGAGTCTATGCTTGAGGTTAAATTGTTTCTACTTATAATCGAAAAGCTACTCTTCGTTGATAATTGTTGTGCTTCTCTTGAAGAATGTTTTGTGTTGTTTCTGTAAAAACCTTAAGTCAATGCTTAGAAGGACATGATATGTTGTTCGAGGACGAACAAAGCTCTAAGTGTGGGGTGTTGATGATAGGCGAATTTACGCGCCTATATCAATATATTTTGCCCATATTTTAGCCTAGTTTTGAGAACTAATTATCTATTTCATACACTTTTAGTCCTTTTTCCTGTAAATGAGCTAACAAATGTGATTAGGAAAGTTTCAGGTATAAATGATGCAAAATACAGCAATTTATGGCTTACTTGACGCAAAAGAAAGCTCACAAACGAGATGGAAAGGAGCTGGACGCATAAAGGACTAAATCTGCTGCATGGAAAATCTGTCCCGGGCTAAAACAACATTTCTGAAGACTTTGGGGACTTACAGACACAAAGCTGGATTTTTGCCATAATACATTAACCTAGTGCAATTAGGTTATGTGTTTCATTATTCTATTTGGATTATAATTTTGTAACCTTACCCTAGTACATTTGGGTCAAGGATTTCATTAGTATATTAGGATTTGGTCATTTATTTCATTAGCTTAGTAGGAGTAGGATAGGAGTATTATAAATACCCTATCATGTTAGAGATTTTTAATCACATTCTCACATTCTTACAATTCAATTAACTCTTAACTTAAGACATCTTCCTACAATACATTCTTAATTCTTCATTCTTCTATTCTTAAATTCCACAACAAGAGAATCGTTACCTGCTACGGAATCACTAAAATCACACGCCAAACACCTACTATTCACGCCATTCAACATGCAAAACGTGATATCCTTCGCATTCATGGGTAACTAAACCTCTTAGTTGGGGTTATGGAAGCCGAATGAGTTACTATCTATTGCTATGAGCTTGTGAGTTCAAGACACGTATATTGCTTATATCATTATTCTCTTCATCTTAAATCTACATCCTTTGCGGTTCAAACACAAGAACACGCCATTCTAACATCTAACCTGTTCGAGAGAAAGGTTATTTGTCTAGAAAAGAAGACGCATAGACCAACGCCAGTCTAACATTTAACCTGTTCGAGAGAAAGGTTATTTGTCTGGAAAAGAGATAATGTCAAGGTAGTAGGACACCCTTTCCTATTAAAAAGCTAGTGTCGTAACTGGACTAACCTCTTGGAGAATTCGTACCGTTAGACACGCTTTAAGCTCGAGAGAGTTAAAGTGAAATAGTCCTTGTTTAGGTCGAGAGACGCTTGGATTTACCATCGACTACAATTCTCTATAAGCAATTGCATGTCAAGACTCTACACACTCATAGCCAATAGAGACGTATACCTCTGAAGGTGGACATAACCCCAACGCCTCAATTCTCATTGTTTACAACCAACGTGACAATCTTTCTCTTTTACTTTGCTATTTTTCAGCTTTTATTTCATTACTTTGGTTACTTATTACAATCCCCCCATTCTTACGAGACTTGCATCAAAAGTCTAATAATTTCACTTACTTGTTGACCAAGCTATTCTCTGTGGGATCGATACCCAACCCAGTTGGGTTCTATATTTGCTAACGACCGCTTTACACTCCCACGCGAGCTGTAGATTGAGCGTTATCAGTCTGAGTACCTATGGCATTGTATGTTGTAAAGTTGGGGTCACTTTGTACAACATTGGTAAGTCTGAGTAGCCAATTGGATAGTTTGCCCATTTTGAGCCTCAATATGAGACTAAGGCTTTGGTTGTTACCATATTTTAGAAAATTATGTGTGGTGCTAATGTAATATGAACAACCCCCTCCATCCAAAAATTTTCAGAACAAACTCAAGGGCATGGACATGAGCAATTTTGTAACAAAACTTTTTCTCTTTTTGTGGCTTCATAAATCTTGACTTATGAATAGAAATAGATACTCCCATTTTGCCTCTTGCGGGAGGGACATTTGAAACTGCTTGGTGAATTTTGCATACCATATGTAGTGAGATTTTGGTATTCATTTCTTATACACTTGTGTTATCTAGAACTTGCCTCATTAGTCTTTCAAAGCTAACATTGATTGTATTTGGTTGGAGAAATGATCTTAGGCAAATTTTGTGATTTTGGAAGCCCACTCTAGCGTATAAAGCCTACCCAAGCATGAATATAATCCTAAGTTACCCATTTTGAGCCTTTGGACCTTTCTTTGGCAAACACATTACAAGTCGTACACTATTATTTTTATTCCTCTTTGAAAAATTCCCTTCTTGAACTTGAAAATGTAATTCGAGGCTAAAATCCTAAGTTGGGGGTGGTAAAGATTGATGGAAGTAGGTTTGGTGTCATAAAGATATATTTATATTCCTAATATGCCTAGACTTTGAAAAGAATTAAATAAAAGAAGAAAAAGTTGAACAAAGGAAAGAATTATGAGAAAAAGCAAGAGAAAGAGATGAAAAAAGTTGGGTAAACAAAGGAAACAAAAGGTAGGCATGATAAAAGAAAGAAAACAAAGAAGAGTGGCCCATAGTCATAAAGGAGGATTTAAAAAGTGTGATGTAGATGTTCAAGGAAGGGTATAGCTATGTTATTAGCCAATGATATCCTACCTTAACCCGAACCTACATTGCAAGCTTAGAAAGCCTTTTCGGATCTCCAACCATTTAATTTATTTGTGGTGGCGATTGAAAATAGGGGCAAGCCTATGGTATGACACTTGTTGCATGGATATTTATTTTGTGAGAAAGAGAATTCTTGCAATTAAAACTCTTTGTTGCATTTTTTGTAGCTTGGTGAGTGGAATTTTTATTTCTTATGAGGATTGGCATGCGAAACAAGTTTGGGTGGGTGATTTTGTCACCTTCTGAAGTATGAGTTAAATGGAGTATAGCTAAGTAATGGTCAAAAGTAATCCACCTCTAAAGTATTGGTTGTTGTTGCTTAGTTGCTCTGTAAAGTCCTTTCATCCTTGAATGTCACATCTTATGATAAGAGGTGTAGTGAAATTAGCTTAGCCCATGTGCAATGAACTACTTGTGGTAGTGACTATGGTTAAAGTCATAGTAGCCCCAAATTTATACTAGAAAAATCCCAAAAAAAAGAAATACTAGCGTAGAAAACTATCTCCCTCATTTTATCTTATTGTACCATTTGTTTGAATTTAACTTGTATCTATTATTTTGAATCAATTTTATCTCCACTCATATTGTTCCTCGAGGATTCGACCCCAACTCCCAAGTTTGGTAAATATATTAACGAGACCGCCTCGCTCTTAATTTGACGTATAAGTTGAGTGTTATCAATTAGTATGATTCTATTTAGGCCATTGTGGATAGGATGACTAAGTCTGCTCGCTTCTGCATATGAGAACTAATTACTCAAGAAAGGATTATCCTAAGTTATTCATTCAAGAGATTGTTAATTTGCATGGTGTGTCGGTGTCTATTATTTCAGACCGAGGTATGGAGTTCTCTTCTCACTTCTAGCATTTATTTCAGAAAAATTTGGGTACACAGGTGAACCTTAGCACCACTTTCCACCCTCAAATGGATTGACAAGTAAAACATACTATTCATACTTGGAGGATATGCAAAGGGCCCGTGTGATTGATTTTAAAGGTATTGGGTTGACCATTTTTCTCTTATTGAGTTCACTTAAAATATCAGCGATTATTCTAGCATGCAAATGACTCCTTTTGAGGCTCTTCATGATAGGAGGTGTAGGTCACCTATTGGCTGATTTGAGGTTGGTGAGACTAGGTTATTTAGTCCTGACTTGGTTCACCAAGCCATAGAGAAGGTGAAAGTGATTAGAAAGACTTAAGACTGCTCAAAGTCGCCAAAAGTCTTATGCGGATGTGAGGCAAAGGGGGTTGAAGTTTGAAGTAAGCATTTGGGTATTCTTAAAGGTGTCTCCTATGAAAGGAGTCATGAGATTTGGGGAAAAGGGAAATCTCAGTCCTCATTATATTTGTCCATATTAGATTGTAAGGAGAATTAATAATTTCACTTATGAGTTGGAATTCCCTATGATTTTGGGCTTTATTCATCCTATTTTCTAAGTGTCTAAGCTAAAAAAGTCTATGGGTGACCATTCTTTGATACTGCTCGTTGAGAATTAGTATTACCGATTCGTTGAATTATAAGGAGGTCTTGGTTGAAATATTAGATAGATAAGTTTGTTGATTGAGGACAATGGATATAGATTTGGTGAAGGTTCTTTGAAGGAACTAAAAGGTAGAATAGGCTATATGGGAAGTTGAAGAAGATATGAAAGCCAAGTATCCATTCTTGTTTCCCGGGTTGGATAAAAGTTCTTAAGGTATGAGTTTCATTTTCCTCTTGGCGCATTTAAAATTTTTCATTTGACTCTATTGTAATCTTGCATTCTAATACTAAAAAAGTCCTAACTCATCATTTGAGGATGAATGATCCTAAAAAGGGGAAAATGTGAGAGCCCATAAAATTTTGATCATTTTATTCTTGACCCTTCCGTATGGGTAATGTCAATTTTTGACTTGAATTATGTCTAGAAATGTTAAAAGGTTGTTTTGAGAAGGTTTTAGAATATTTAAAAAGGTTTCAAGGATACTTTGGAACTCCGAGATAGTGTGGTATGTCACGCCACTAGATCTTCACGATAGCAACATGGGATGGAGGCTAGCCTATGTGATATTGGCGTGCCACGCTGCTGTGTTAAAAATACCCAATTTTTGTTTTTTTACTTGGGCTGAGGGGATCTTGGTCTTTTTACACCTTGCACAATTTTTAAACATAAATTAACCCTTTTTCCTTGAGTTTTCTAAGATCAAACTCCACTATTCTCTTCTATAACTACCAACCTAAAAAAGTTCAAGGGTTTTTAAGAAATCACTACTTCGGGCTCCAAACTTTGAATTCTCTTCAAATTATTATATATTTCAGGAATGTTGCTCATTCCTAACTTGTATTCTTACATTATGGCATATATTTAATCATTATTCATGTAATTTAAATTGTGGGATTAATATTGGGTTGAGGGATTTTGATTGGGTTTACTTGAATTGTTTGTCCTATGTTTTAAATAGATTTTTTATGTTTTAATTGATGGTTTTGGGAATGAATTGGTGTGTTATTTTAATGGTTGGAATGAGGTAACATGGGTTGTCCCAAATTGATGGAATTTTTGCTTGCTAATGACATTAAACTCAACCCACTTTGTAAACTTGGTTTGTATTTAGGTAATTGCATAGTTATATTTGTCTTTTGAACCTATTGCATTGTATTAAAGGAATAAATGGATAACAATCAATTTGGATGGCCTTGGTGGCCTTGGCTTAGATTTTAAACGAAATTTGGGAGTCAGTTTGGTTATATAGATTGGTTTGGCATAAATTATATAAGCTTGCAAGCATATTGGTATGATGATACCATGTTGGTAAATGCCTTAATAACTGACTCATGATTTAATGTTTGGTGTATGTACAAAGTTTTTTAATTTATGTTTAAAAGGAATAGTTGAGCTCACGTGAATGTATAGGTCCCGTGAGATAAACACTGGAAACTATATTTGCCAGCGTTAGGGGTCTATGTAAGCGTGTGCTTGATTGACACATTATATATATAGATATATTTATATTTTGACAGGGCTATAACTTTGGGCGATTATAGAGCGAGTGAACTATCTCCTCAAAAGTTATCAAACCTCAAGAAAAGATATTATAGGCTCCACCGTCAACTAGATCAAAATCACACATGCGAATAGGGTGATTATTTTTATTTGAGAACAGATGAAAGTGGATAAAGCACATCACAACTAATTTAATGACATCACTATTTGATTTCTAACTCTTCTCCACAAACTACTGTAGCACCATAAACCGCTTGATGCAAGTCAAATTTCATCACTATCATGGAATTACAAGTTGAAGCTCAAGAATAAACTAAAGTGGAAGTATAAGTAAGAAAGTGAAAAGGGAATAAAGAGGCTATGGACGTAAAGTGGCTATTCTTAACATTTAAGCCGCATTCTAAAGAAGACCCTTATTACATTAAGGGTATTTTTATAATTATTAATGTAGGCTATAAATAAGGGAGAATAGCTCATTCTAGACTTAGCCTACATTTGTTTTTATTAAGATTTCGATGTTTGAATATGAATGCACATCTGAATGATTAAGATGTTGTTCTAGGTCTAAAAACTCAATGATTATGATAGTTTGTTTTTAAATATTTGGATGTGCAAAAACATTTTATTTGTATATATAATAAAAAAATACAATTTAAATAAAAATTAATTATATATTAAAACAATATGTAATTTAATATAATAATATTATTATTTAATTAAAAAAATTATTAGTGATGATGGAGATGGTTTGTAATAGTAGTTGCGGTGGCAATGATGATGTTAGTGATTAGTAATGTTAGTGGTGATAGTTCTGATAGTTGGTATTGTAGTGACTGTTATGATGGTGGGAATTAATACTAGTGGTGGTGGTTGTGATGTGAAATTGATTTATATTAGTAGTTGGAGGTGTTGACTGTTATGGCTAAAAATGAATGCATGATGGCTGACGATGTATTGGTGGTAGTTGAAGACATTGTTAGCTATGATGGTGGAGATGGTTGTTAGCAGAGATAGGTTGTAGCAATTGTAGTGGTTAAAGTGATGGTAGAGGTGGCACACTAGTGACGATAGTGGTGGTGGCGGCCGAAGAATGTGTGGAGGTTAATGATGTATTAGTGGTAGTTAATGGTGGTGCTAGTTGTAATAGCTAAGTTGATCGGTAGTAGGTATTCGCTGGTAGTGGCTAATGATGGTATACCACTGGCGGTGGATACAATTAGAATAATAGAGGTGGTAGGTGTGGTAGTGGTTAACAATAGTGGTTGGTAGGGATATTTATCAATGGTGGTTGTGATGGTGTTGGTGATTGGTGGTGGTAGGTAGTGGTTAACAATGGTGGTAGTGGTAGAGGTGGTTAGTGGTAGTGATTGATGATTATGGATAGAAAGGTGGTGAATATCACCAACACAAGAATACCTCTTAATGATATTAAGACTTGGTTATAGATCTGAATGATTAAGACCTATTCAGACCTATTAAGAGCTAAAATATTAATAAAAAATGCACTTAAGGGTTTAAAGTCTGAACCATTTAGATTCAGACCTCCATTAAGTGCAAACAAATGAGGCCTAAGATTATTTTGATGATTATGATTGAAAGAGTAAAACTTTTGTAAGATTTGAGGTTAAGACTTTTGTTGCTATTAAATGTTGACGAGAATGCTTTCTTGAGGATAACAATCCTCTTGAGAGTGTCTCGATAGTATAAGTGCTTGTTTGAATTCTTAGTAGGAGGTTTTGACTTTCGTATAATCGTTGTTGCCTATTAGATCTCATAGTTGAATCTTGCTTCTATATTTTATCCTAATTTCTTGTTATTAGTGTTAGAGTTTTGCTTTTTATATTTTGTTCGTCATTGTTTTCCTTATTTCTTTCATTCTCGCATATTCCATCTTATATTATTTAGTAGCAGAGCTTGGAATAGATTTCTTCCAACAAATCTAGTATCTAATTGTAATATTGAGTTTCAAAATAAAAAATCAATCAAAAGAATCCAAAAACCTTTGTGTTTGATTTATTATTTTTGACACTAGATTTGTATTCTCTAGTGGGTTTTTATGTGTAAATTCAAAAATTGAGTTGATTTGGAGGTGTTTCAAAATTTCACCATTGTTAATATAGAAAAGGGTGAAGTGAATTTTTTATTTGAGGTTACATTGGAAATTAAAAAGTATCAGAGTTTTTCTCCATACAAGGGAAATCTAAATCTCGAATTTCATAGAATTTGGTGCTAAAACGAAGAAGTTATAAAAATTTGACGTTCAACTTGTTCATGGTGTTCTTCATAACTTGTAGATAGTGGAAATGAGTTTATTTTTGGTTTGAAATTGAGGGCCAAAAATTATTGGGGTTCGTTCTTGGTGTTAAAATGAGCTTGCATTTAAAATTTTGTGAAGATTGGAGTTAAATTGAGTGTGTTATGAATTTTTGAAGTTCATCAATGTTCTTCATAAAATTCATATGTTCTTGAGGAATTCAAAAGGTGTTGATTGATCCAAAATTTTTAAGAAAATAAAGTGCTAAAAGTATTTATGGGGCCAAAGTAGTACAAAATATCTGAAAATTTGAGAAAAAACTTTTCAGTATTTTTTCGTGGCCCAATCAGAGGCTACCACGTTAGTTACTTCCTCTAACTGTAGCGCCTTACATCAATACTTACATTAGTACTTTCATTAGTTCTTATTCAGCCTGCTCCCTTCCAGCATTGTCATATCAATGATCCTGCCTGATTAATATTTGTCATGTCAGCCAGCTTTGCTAGCAGGGACACACATCTAGCCAAACCAAAATACACCTATCGCTCCAGCCACGCGACTTTTGCCTATTTAAACATCTCTAGGACCTCAAACAATGTCTTCCGAGACCATCCATATCTCCAACTGTCTCCTGTGTCAGTTTGGAGCTTCCAGAAATGGCTCTGGGCCTTTTTCAAGGTTGTTTTTCATATTCTTTAGCTCCAATATAGTAATTCAACCCATTTTCCCATAGTTTTTGACCTAATTTCATCCTAATTAATATTGTAAGTTCAAATCTTAGTAAAGTAGTTTCTTTTTGTTAACTTTTTTCTTTTCTTTTGCTTTAAACTTGATTTTAATTAGTAGATTATCTTGCTAAATATTATTAAATTTTTGAGTTCAATTTTTTTTTCATGGTTATTTCTTTCTTGTGCTTTTCTCATTTTATTTCATTGTTAATTTTGTTGATTCAAGTCCTTTAGATTTTATTGAGTCATTTTTCTTCAATTAACAAAATATTCATTCTACCCTTAAGGTTAGTTTGTGGCTCTTAGCAAGCAGTTGATCGAATTGAATAACCACTTTGGATGAATCCTTGATGGGTAAAAAGGTAGAGTATGTGAAATTATTTGAGTGGTACTAACCAAGAGCAAAAGAGTGAAAACATGAGCGAATGTGGGACTTTTATTGCTAATCTTGTTTGTTCATTTTATGGGTAATTGGAGTTAAAGATGACTTGAGGTATAATTCTTCCTCCCACCTGCCTTATGAAACTTAAGATGAAGATTCCCATGAAAATAAAAGTTGTGATAGAGATATTGGATATTCATATGCTTTGTCTTGTGGTACTTCTTATACTAGTCGAACTGGTTTATGTAGGCATGTTGGTTATTCTAGACGCTATGTTTTATGCTTGATATCCAAATGACAATGTGTCTTGTTGTAAGCACGAAAATGATGTTGGACATAGGATGGAAGAATTAGTAAGTTTTGAAAGTAGAGAAAATTCAATGTTTCAAGATTGGGATGACCCAAAGAAGTAAGATCTTTAAATCAAAGTGAGTATTTATGTTGATTTGAGATACATGCTTTTACTTGATGATCATAGTTGAACCAACTTTATTTCCCCATATGTGGTTGAAAGGTTGGGAATACCTTGTGTGATGAGACAAAATTCTTATTTTGTTCAAAAAGAGTATTGGGTTGAAAGATATGTGAAGGTACTTTTTCACTTGGAAAATATGAAGAGGAGGTTTGGTGCGATGTGTTTCCCATAGATACTTGTCACATATGCTTGGGAAATTCTTGGTTTTAAAGGCATAAGGTTTCCTATGAGCAAGAGTGGTTCAAATATGTCATGGATAAAAAGGGAAAATTTCCCTTTTCACCTATTTATCCTCACCAAGAAACTTTGGACCCTTATTCTAACTTCTTCCATGATTATAAGAGACAAAATATTAAGAGAAATAAGGGAGTGTGAAGTGGCAACTCTAGAGTGGAAAAATGAGAGGAGATAAATGAGAGAGTTACAACAAAACCAAACTAACCTTCTTGATTGTACTATTTTTGCAAGAATTATTGTGTAGGAACAAGCATGACAATTTAAGGAACATGAGTCGCAACAAGGAGCCTTCACTTGAGGATTTGAAGAATGTGCTAGTTTATTGGACCAAGAGGATTAGCTTTTCGAAATACATGTGAGTAGGCATCAGTTCAAGTTAAAGAAAATCTTTCTTATGAGCCTCAAGATACAATAGCTAAACTTAACACTTTGAAAATCTCAAGTGAAAAATGTGTGAGTAATAACTTATTTTATGTAAGCTTAATAATTCTTTGCCACATAGCAATAAAGTCTTTGTTGAAAGTGTTCATACACTAGTTGATCTTATTGATGACCGAATTGATTCTTATTATACAATTCATTCATTTCCACTAGTATTGACATTTGTGCGTTAAATGATTATGCATTGTCATACGACTCTTTTCTATATAGTGACAATTTCTTTAATGAGAGTGTTCCTACACTAGTTGATCGTATTGATGAACGAATTGATTTTTTTTGTAAGATCAATTTGTGTCCACCTAGTATTTTCACTTGTGATATGATTGATAGTTCATTGTCATGTGAGATTTGTGTTGATCAACTTGTTGAGAATGAGATTACATGCTTAAATTCTCCACTTTTTATTGATTCTCCTCTTTTTAAGAATAATGTCTTATTTTTATAATGATGAGATCACTCTTAGTGTGGTGTCTAGTGATATGAACGGTGATTGTAATGTATCTTATCCTGAGGGCTATACTTTTTATTATAACCCACTATAGAATGTTGAGAAGTAACGTGATGCGTATTCATCGATTGCTATTTTTTCTGTGTGTTCAAATTCTTGACAATATGCTTGATATTCTTGAGTCTTCTAGTAATCTTACATGTGAGGACACCTTATATGAAGTTATTTTGTGTTATACCTTTTGTTACTATCTATTTGCATATGGTGATGCTCATTCTTGTGGGGAGGATACATCGTATGTTGGTAGGATTTTATTCTTGGAAAATGATTGTCTTCTTGATCATGATGCATGAATAATCTTTCCTTTTGACCCAGTGACACTTTGTATGTGTGAGAGTTGGTCATGGATCCATCTCAAATATGGTTTTGTCTTTAAATAGAGGATCATTTATGCTCTATGTATAGATGTAAGACCCCGCAGAATTTCTAAGCTTAATTAATCCTTTTAGGCTTGTCAAGGGGTCTTAGACTTAGAAAATTTTAGCTAAGTTCCTAGATTTAGTTTATTTTTGTCCTTCAAAAGTTGGAAATCTTATTTCGTGACCTTAATGTCCTTTAATGATCCATATTTTTGTTGATTCATGGTCAAAGAGGTCAATAGGTGCTTTCGGACAAGTTTTAGATTTTTTGGAACTCATTTAGACTACGTTTGGTGTCCCAAAATAGTGGACCAATGCGATCTTGGCGTGCCGCGTCGCCTATCACATTGGTTAACGTTGTTGCAGGTTGATAGAGTCAAAACTACTGACGCTTAGCACGGTCATGGTGTGACACGATGGGTATTGCATCGATGCCATCGATGCATCGTATTGCCAACCCCATCGATGCCCAGTTTTAAGTCATTAAATGTCCGCTTCTTTAAGGGAAAAAGGGTCAATTTCCCACCCCTATATAAGCCTATAACACGAGATTCATC
The DNA here is from genome assembly GCA_030864225.1 of Capsicum baccatum var. pendulum. Lineage (NCBI taxonomy): Eukaryota > Viridiplantae > Streptophyta > Magnoliopsida > Solanales > Solanaceae > Capsicum > Capsicum baccatum. The sequence continues at coordinate 88,744,984 of CM061560.1, read as the reverse complement.
TAGGTTTTCACCAAAATATAGTTGCTTCTCTTAAATTCCCTCAAGAACAAGTCTAGGGTTTTCAATTAAAGGTTCTAATCCAGGAGAATGCACCGTTAGTCTTCAAGAAACTTCCATCTAAGGTATGTAAAATGTTGATTCATGGATTCCTTTCACCCATGAAGCTCAAGGAACTCTTTCAAAAATCTAAATTTTGAATTCCATGTTATGAAATGAATCATATCCATGTTTATGTTGTTGTGTGATTACGAAGTTGAAATCTTTAATACATATGATAAAATTATGTTTGCATGTGGTTGGAATTCTTGTATTTTGAAGTGAGAAATGTTGCCATGATGTATTATTTTAATGTTCATGCCCAAGCCTGAATTTATGCATACAAGGTGTTTGCTTGAATGCCTAAGAGAATAAGAATTGTTCTTTATGACTCAATTGTGACCAAATTGATGAATCCATACTTTACCCTTATGTTCATAATGACCTCCATGTTACTGTTATGCATTGTAATGGTTTGGTAGAATGCTCATGAGATTAGACTTTCAAAATTTATGACATATTTATATGTATTCCTATTCATATGCAAGCTTATGACATACAAATACTTCATGAAAATCCCCAAAGTTTGTACTATGAATTGTTGACTATGATCATGTCTTCAAGAAGTGTCGTGTCTTGTCAGTGTCATGCGATCGAGTCCTGGGGGTACTTGTACCCGACAATTTAGTTGTGTGTCTAGAGCCAGTGTCAGTTTCATGATAATCTCAGTCACGCCATGATCAATAGTATTCTCAGTCAGTTTCAGAACTCAGTAGAATTCAGCCAGTTACATGACTCGGGAAAACTCAGTAATCTTATGAACTCTGTCAGTTAACAGAATTTAGTAATATTCCATCAGTCCATGAAATTTAGTGAACTTAGTCCAATTCATCTCAGTATAATTAGTTCAGTATCTATTCAGTTGGGAGTAGGATTCAGCACCGAGCGAATCCAAGGATGAGGGCACACACTAACAGTAGAGGGTGTGATCCTTAGAAGCAATCCTTGCATTCCAGAACTATGTATCCAGCATAGGTTGAGACATCAACACTGACAGTTGAGGGTTGATGAGGTGGATTAATACTCCTAGATGAGGGTCCCATCGTTCTCTTTTGGGGACACTGCCAGACGAGGGTCACTCACAGCTTGTCCTTACCAGTGGCGCGGTATTGACACCCTTCCAATTAGGGTTACAGATTGGACCCAAACTCTATACAGAAAAAGAGGCATATCGGTTAGATGATTACTCCCCACAATCTCAGTCTTAGTCTCCGCAAAAGAACTTAGATAGTTCTTCAGATTCAGGACTTTCAAATACAGTCACTCAATTTAGTACGGAACTCAGCTAGTTCCATCAGAATCAGGACTGTCAGACACAGTCACTCAGTTAACAGTATGTCAGTTATACGAAACTCATGTTATCAATATTCAAACTCAGTAGTAAGTATTATCACGATCTCATTTATAGTTATGTATTCATGCATGTATTCTCACGTTCATGTTATTCAGCCAGTTAGTATTGTTCGTGCATATAAACCCCATGCATTCAGCCTACCTCACTTTGCATACCAGTATATTCAGATGTATTGATGCATGATTTTTTTATATTCTATGGTGTTTTATACCATAGGTTCGGACGCTCAAGTTCCCAATCTCACTTAGCTTCAAATTCAACCAGCAGCAGTAGTTTTGCAGTGATTCCTCATTATTCGAGGATAGCATGATTAGTTCAATACTTCATTATTTGAGTTTTAGAAGATGGAGTTAGTTGGGGACATGTCCCATCAACTCCACAGTTTTAAGACAGTCTAGAGGCTTTCAAACTAATATAGTCAGACAGTTTATTTCAGTTTTGATATTAATATAATGTATTTCCAGATGTTATGTTTTATTAGATATTTAAACCTTATAGCCTTTCAGCCCTTATATTCTGTATTTATATAGTATATTATGCAGTGCTTAACTACAGTGTAACGACCCAAAAGCACCTCCCAGGACGTCACACGACACTTAGGGCTACAAGTAACCCTAAGCTAACCCCTTGAGCCTATCGCTTCTCATAATAACTCATTCAAAAAGAAATATACCAAACACTGGCACTGTCATATCAAATGATAAGAAATATGAAGAAAATACTCGGTCCAAACAACCATAATACTAGAAATCACAATGCAACCACAATCTAATAACTAGTCTAACAAAGCCTCTGCTACTCCATGAACTAGAGAGCCGTTGGGACAGGTCCCCAACTAAGTCAAACTAAACTTAAAGTGATAACATAACCACTCAAATACTGAAAAGTCTGAAGATAGGTCCTCGAACCATGACGACTCACCACTGGAGAAATGTTGACAAAGGTACTCGAAAATCACAAACAAGGCTGGGACTGGTCACCTGAACCAACATTATAAGACAATGTAGCACATAGACGTATATGTGGATCAGCACTTGGGAATGTACTGAGTATATGGGGGTGTATGCATTTACATAAAACAATATCAATACTCTTTAATCAAATCATCAATACAATAAGTAATGACTCACATGGCTTGAATAAGTATAGAATATAAAGCTCATAAATCATGTAGAATGGAGCATATAACACAAATGTCGTGTGTCATTATACTTTAGCTTTGAAATTTGTACTCTTCTCTTATTCTCATTACTCAAAGACTAAAGGAAACTTTAAGAAATCTTTCAACTCCTGTATATGTCTCATGGAGAGTAAAACTTCTTTAATGCTCAAGAACTCATAACTCTTTTGAACTTAATACTTGGTACTTAGAATCACATAACTTTGGTTTAAGAACTGATGATCAACTCTTATTAGTAGAGAAAACTACTTCCTTCTTTGGAAAGCACTCAAAAGATGCCTATTTACTTTAGAAAGTATCTCATTTCAAGGCTTTAGGGAAAATATTCTATCTCAAGTGAAAATACTCTAGTTTATGGAAATAACTTATCACAAAGCTTTAGGGGGGTTCTCATAATCGACGTAAACAATGCGAATTACATGGAGCCCAACGTCTTGTCCTCCTAAGGAAGAAACCTCACATTGGGGAGAGGCGTCATAGTCTTTCCAAGGAGTATAACCTCAACTTAGTGATCATTTATCTCAGCCTCAAGCCCAATCATCTTGGCCTTAGGCCCAAAGTCTCAAACCTACGGTTGCACGTAGTTTTGGGGTAAGAAACCATAGTAACTTACCTAACTCGGTTCTAAATAATACTCCCTTTAGTTTATCTCGCTCATCTCACTGAAATCCACTTTCAAAATAATCTCATGGTTCATAAGAACCCAACAATCAAATCTGTAATCTCATGTAGTAGAGCGGATTTTAAAACTCTATGACCATTAGGTTAAAACATTTCTCATAAAATTGCAAATCTCAAGTAGGGCTTAATCACCACTAATGCAATCTCAAGTTTAGACTCATCAAAATGCATAACAGATAACATATAGATTCATAGATCATATAGAAATCTGAACTTTACAGCAATTTGTCTCAGAAGCTCAACATACTCACATACTTCAATATCTCAAACATTACAATTATTAACTTCTCAAGAAATAAAATCATAGGGTATAAACCTAGCTTAAAATTCTCAAGAAAACATGTAGAAATCATGCCATTTGACTCTCAATTTATGGGAAGCATCAAAAGCTTGCAACCAATAACAATGGGTGAAAACCTCAAATTCAATTTCATGTAAAATCTCATAGTTTGTAGAAAATTATAGTTTAAATAAGTCTTTGGGCACAAGGGTGAAAGGATTATCCTTGTTCAAAACCCCACATACCTTAGATTATGAAATTGGATGAACAAGATTGCTTTCAACTCTTATTCTTACTCTTCAGAGAGGGTTCTTGCAACCCTTGAACTTGGGGAACTAAAATCTCAACTCAATTTGTAGAATCTATGGTGAGTTCTTGAATTTCTGGGAGAAGGGTTTTAGGTTTGATCTTGAGGGAGAAAGCCTAGCTCTCTTGTGTTTTGGATGATGAATGAAGCCATTTTCTTCATTGGAATATATCTGGTTGATAAAAGAGTGGAAAATACCAAAATTTCCCTTTTTAAAATGAGTTAAAACTACTGAACGGGGACTGTGATGGTCGAAGTGACGGTCCGTCGCTAGTCTAATGGTCCATTGGATTTTTCGTCGCACGTTGGTAAAAAAAAACACTGCCTTGATATGATTGTCTCAGCAATGGTCCATCACAAACTCGATGGTCCGTCGGATCATCCATCGCACGTTATCCAGGATGAGGCCACACTGCCTCAGCGGTGATGGTCTAAGCGGTGGTCCATCATAGTCTTAATGGTCCATTTTTATAGCCATTGCACTTGGGCCAAAAAAGGGAGTTACTGCCTTGGTTGCGACGGTCCATCGCACACTCGACGGTCCATCAACCTGTCCGTCGCACCTGGGTGGTTCCGATAATTCTCAGTAAAACAGCCATAACTTCTCACCCCGATACCGGATTTGGACAAAAATGGTATCGTTGGAAAGCTAATTGAATGCTCTGCATGAAAAAAAGTCAAATTTAAGAAAATTCAATATGGTTTAAACACCAATCACATAGCAAGTCTCTTCTCAATCTTTTAGGGCTGGAATTACACTTTACTTGACATGTTCTAAGGCTTCAAACTATGAGGGAACTTTACGAGGTCTTATAATATCTCCCCATTGGAAACATTCGTCCTCGAATGTTGCTAGTTAGACTAGGAACACAGAAAAATTAGAGTATACATAGCTGAAGAAATTTGCTAAACGGGCTCAAAATCACTCTAAACTCTTGAATACCTCAAAAATTGCAAGAACTCATGCAAGAATACATATATAGCTGAACTTTAGATTAGAAGTGCTGAATTAAGGAAGAGTAATACCTTCATATTGATCTAAACTCGTGGAAAAGAGATGTGGGTACTTGGATCGCATGTCTGCTTCTGCCTCCTAAGTAGCGCCCTTAACTGACTGGTTCCGCCACAAAACTTTAACCAAGGTAACCTCTTTGTTCCTTAGCCTACGGATCTGAAAATCTAGAATCTCAACAAGAATCTCATCAAAGGAAAGACTATCCTGTATATCAGCACTCTCTAAGGGATCTACTGCAACAGAATCACCAATATGTTTTTTAAGTATGGAGACATAAAAAATAGGATGAATGGATGACAACTCTGTGGGAAACTCAACATCATAGGCTACTTTACCAACACGAACTAAAACTCTATATGGGATAACATAACGGGGACTAAGCTTTCCCTTTTTACCAAACCTCTTCACCCCTTTCATGGGTGAAATAAGTACACCAAATCACCCATCTCAAATTCAAGATCTCTTCTTCTCACATCGGTATATGACTTTGGACAACTCTAAGCAGTCTTCAACCTTTCTCTAATCAACTTAACTTTCTCCATAGCTTCAAACACTGCATCAAGCCCAATCAAAGCAGGTTCACCCACTTCAAACCACCCTATGAGTGATCTACATCTTCTACCATACAAGGCCTCAAATGGTGATATCTCGATGCTATCATGGTAACTATTGTTATACGTAAACTCTATCAATGGCAAATACTTATCCCAACTACCTTTGAAATCAAGAGTACACACCCTCAACATATCTTTTAGAGTCTGAATGGTCCTCTCATATTGACCATTTATTTGCCGATGAAAAGTGGAACTCAAAAGAACTTGGGTACCAAGACTCTATTGAAACGCCCTCCAAAAATGAGAAGTAAATTGAGTACCCCTATCTAAAATGATAGACAGGGGAACTCCGTGTAGCCTGACTAACTCCCGGATATACAATCTAGCATAATCCTCAACTATCTAAGATGTATGCACGGGAAAGAAATATGCGGACTTAGTCAGCCTTTCTACAACCACCAAAATAGAATCATGATGATGACGCGAAAGAAGTAACCCAGTCACGAAGTCCATATTCACCACCTCCTACTTCCAAGTGGGTATTCCAAACTCTTGCATCACACCACCATGTCTTTAGTGCTCTACCTTAACTTGTTGGTACGTTGCACACTTTGCTACGAATTCAGCTATATTCTTATTCATACTATTCCACCAATAGGTTTCCCGCAAGTTGCGGTACATCTTGGTGGTGCCGGGATGAATGGTATACCGTGTGACATGCACTTCAACCATAATCCTCTGTCTCAAATCATCAATACATGGAACACACAACCTATCGTACAATCTCAACACGCCATATCCCTCTTGGGAGAAAACCTCTTCCTTTTGGTCCTTAACTAACTCCTTCATTTTGACTAAGCTAGGATCTTTGTCTTGCTTTTCCTTCACTTCTGAAACTAAAGAGGATTCGAAACTACTCTGCACCAAAGTACTTCCCTCAGCTGAAACAAGAAACCTAACACCCAATCTAACCAAATGATTCACATCATGAGCTAAATTTTTCTTACCTTCCTCTATATGAGCAACACTACCCATAGAAAATCTGCTAAGGGCATCCGCCACTATATTGGCCTTGCCCGGATGATACAACTCACTCATATCATAGTCTTTTAACAACTCCAACCACCTATTCTTCCTAAGATTCAACTCTCTCTGAGTAAACACATACTGCAGGCTCTTATGATCAGTAAACACATCAACATAGATACCATAAAGATAGTGTTTCCAGATTTTCAAAGCAAAGACCACAGTAGCTAACTCAAGATCATGGGTTGGGTAATTCTTTTCATGCAGTTTTAACTATCTAGAGGCCTAGGCTATAACCTTACCTCTTTGCATCAACACACAACTCAAACCAATTCTAGAGGCATCACAATACACCACAAAACCACATGTACCCTCAGGCAAAGTCAGCACAGGGGCTGAAGTAAGTCGAGTCTTTAACTCCTGAAAACTTTTCTCATAGGAAACTAACCACTGGAACTTAACTTTCTTTTGGTTTAATCGGGTCATGGGAGATGCAATAGAGGAGAAACCTTCAATAAAATGGCGGTAATAGCCCGCTAGACCCAAGAAACTTCTAATGTCAGATAGAGAGATAGGTCTAGGCCAATTTCTAACAGCTTCTGTCTTTTAGGGATCAACTTTAATGCCTTCGACTAAAATAATAGGACCCAGAAAAGATACTGATATTAGCTAAAATTCACACTTACGGAATTTGGCGAACAATTGGTGATCTCTAAGAGTTTGCAAGACAATTCTAAGGTGATCTTCCTGATCATGCTCACTGCGGGAGTAGACAAGGATGTCATCTATGAACACTATGACAAACATATTAAGATATTGCTTGAAAACTCAATTCATGAGGTCCATAAAGGCCTTTGGGGCATTGGTTAGCCCAAAATACATGACTAGAAACTCAAAGTGACCATAGCGAGTTTGAAAGGTTGTCTTTGGAATATTACATTCCCGCACTTTAAGCTGCTGATAGCTGGATCTAAGGTCTGTCTTAGAGAAATAACTTGCACCTTACAACTGATCAAATAGGTCATCAATTCTTGGAAGGGGATATTTATTTTTGACTGTGACCTTGTTAAGCAGACGATAGTCAATGCACATATGCAAAGAACTATCTTTCTATCGCACAAATAAAATAGGTGTGCCCCAAGAAGAAATAATGGGCCTTATGAAACCTTTGTCTAAAAGATCTTTGAGTTGCTCTTTCAACTCCTTAAGCTCAGCAGGTGCGATACGGTATGGCGGAATAGAAATAGGCTGAGTGTCCGGAAAAAGGTCAATCCTGAATTCTATCTCTCTATCGGGAGGTACCCCTGGGAGATTTTCCAAAAAAACATCTGAAAACTCATTAACAATGTTGACTAACTAAATAGTTGGAGCCTCGAACTTAATGTCTTTGACTCTAACTAGGTGATAGATGCAACCTTTGGATATTAGCTTTTTTGCTTTGAGATAGGAGATGAAATGACTCTTGGGAGATACCGAACTCCCAGACCACTCAAAAACTGGTTCATCAGGAAATTAAAAATTGACCACACATGTACGATAGTCTATAGATGCATAACAAGAATGAAGCCAATCCATACCCAGAATAAGGTCAAAATCCACCATGTCTAACTCTATCAAATCAGCAAGTATGACTCTATGAAGAACAGTAAGAAAACAATATCTATACACTTGCTTAGCAACATCTGACTCCCCTACTGGTGTAGAAACTAGGAAAGGCTCTGAGATCTTTTCGGGAATCATTTTGAAGTTCACAGCTACAAGTAGGGTCACATAAGAGAAACTTGACCCGGGGTTCAACAACACATAAACATTAAGGCAAAAGACACGAAGCATACCAGTAATAATATCGGGAGAGTCCTCCTACTCCTAATGGGATGGTAAGGCATAGATTCTATTCTGGTGCTGACCGTCAGCAGTACTAGATGAAGCGCCCTGAGTAGGGGCGGGATGGGGTACAGGAGCTGGTGCACTAGTAACCAGTGCCTGAGGTCGGGCATCTCCGGTCCCCTACCTAGCATGCGGGCAATCTCTAAGTATGTGGCTCAACTTTCCACAAACAAAACAATCCCTCACATATGTGAAACACTCATCGGGATAATACCTACCATACTTAGCATAAGAAAGATAGCAGAGCCTGTTACCAACACTGTTCTGCGACCTAGATATAAAAGACCTGCTCCCTTTCTCCTGCCTACCCCTAGGCATGAGAGCACTAGCTGATGAAGGAGCTGGGATAGATGAACGTCTCTAAAACTGAGGGCAGTTCCTTCCATATCACCTAGGCTGACTATACTTATGTTGTTCAGATCTAGCCCTCTTGTTACCCCTCACTCTATCTCACTCTCTAATATTATCTACCTCTATTTGTTGTGCATACATCATCAACCTAGATAGATCCATATCCCTATACAGTATCGCAGTCCTACACTCTTTCAGTACCAACCCAGAAACACATGTCATGAACTTGCTCATGCTAGCTCGGGTGTCAGAAATCAAATAAGAAGCATACTTGGCCAACTAGATGAACTTTAAGTAGTACTCCTTAACAGTCATAGAGCCCTACCTCAAGTTTATAAACTCCTAAATCTTTGCTTCCCTCATATCAAGCAGAAATAACTTGTCCAAGAATGCATCTTAGAACAACTGCCAAGTTATAGGAGCAGCATCTTCACCTCTACCCTTCCTTCGCGATACAACCCAGTCATACGCAATGTCTTTCAACCTGTAAGACACTAATTCTACACTTTATTCCTTAGAAATATGCATCACCTGTGTGATCTTTATCACCTTCTCAAGGTACAACTGTGGGTCTTCGCCAGCTTTAGACCAATAAAACTCTGGTGGATTCATCCGTATGAAATCACGAATCCCAGCCGTAGCCACCTCACCTCCCTACTGATTTACAACTGCGTCTTGGTTATTGGCCCAAACATTAGCGGTGACTGCTTGGCCTAAATCCTGAAAGGCCGCCTAAAACTCAGCATGAGACACTATCTTATTCAAGAGATCAACAGGCTGCAGTTACTCATTATTTTTTCTACGGGCGTTCACTCACCTAGGAGGCATTTTTTAAAATAGGGGAGCACAAATTATTAGATGAGAGAGACAACCATAGGCAAGATAGAATCTAAAGAAAGAAGCAACTTTTTCATAAAATGTCTTGTAGCCTCTTGCTCATAGATGTGGCGCGCTACACACCGATGATTAAGACTCTACTCAACGAGGCTTTTCAGGTTCCCTCGGACTTCTTTGAAACCTTAGGCTCTGATACAAATTTTGTAATGACCTAAAATCACCTCCCGAGACGTCATACGGTGCTTCGGGCAACAAGTATCCCCAAGCTAACCCCTTGAGTCTATCATTTTTCATAATAACTCATTCAATAAGAAATATACAAAACACTGGAACTGTCATATCAAATGATAAGAAATACAAAGAAAATACTCAGTCCAAACAACCACAATACTAGAAATCTCAATGCAACCACAATCTGATAACTAGTCTAACAAATCCTATACTACTCTATGAACTAGAGAGCCACTGGGACAGGTCCCCAGCTGACTCAAACTAAACTAAAAGCAATAACATAACCACTCAAATATTGTAAAGTCTGAAGATAGGTCCTCGAACCATGAGGACTCACAACTAGAGAAATGTAGACAAAGGTACTTAGAAATCACTGACGAGGCTGGGACTGAGCACCTCAACAACAACAACAAACCCAGTGTATTCCCGCATAGTGAGGTCTAGAGAGGGTAAGATGTACGCAGTTCATACCACTACCTCCAGAGAAGTAGCAAAGTCATTTTCGATAGACCTCTGTCTCAAGATAAGATAAGTCATTAAAAACGTACATAAAGCATGGAACAATATGGCATGACATAAATACGCCACCTATAAGGAGTAGTAAACAATGAATAGTAAGCAATCGTAATACATCATAACAAGAATACTGCACCAGCCAAGTAAAGCCCTATCCTACCTACCAAAAAAGTCACTAGTATTTTATCCTAATACATGTCCTCCAGATCTTCCTATCTAGGGTCAAGTCCTCAGTAAGCTGTAACTGCTCTATGACCCACCTAATCAAATCTCTCCAATATTTCTTCGGCCTACCCCTGCCCCGCTTGAAACCATCCAAAGCAAGGTTCTCACACCTACGAACTAGAGCATCCGTGCTCCTCCTCATCACATGTTTAAACCATATCAAATGGACCTCCCGTATCTTGTCCTCTACCAAAGCCACACAAACCTTATCCCGAATAGTCTCATTCTGAACCCTATCCCCCTAGTAAGCCCATACATCCAGTGCAACATCCGTATTTTCACCACCTTCAGTTTTTGAATGTGAGAGTTCTTGACAGGCCAATACTCCACTCTATACAACATGGACAGATGGATTGCCACCCTATAAAATTTTTCTTTAAGCTTGAGAGGTACCTTCTTATCACACAACACCCCCGAGGTACCAGAACCTACATTATAAGATAATATAGCACATAGACATATATGTGGATCAGCACTTAGGAATATACTGAGTACATGGGGGTGTATGAATTTACATAAAACAATATCAATACTCTTTAATCAAATTATGCATGCAATAAGTAATGACTCACTTAGATTGAATAAGTATAGAATATAAAGCTCATGAATCATGTAGAATGGAGCATATAAGACAAATCTCGTGAGTCATTACACTTTATCTTTAAAATCTATACTCTTCTCTTATTCTCATTACTCAAAGGCTAAATGAAACTTTAAGCAATACGTTCAACTCCTGCATATGTCTCATAGAGAGTAAAACTTCTTTAATGCTCAAAAACTCATAACTCTTTTGAACTCAATACTTGGAACTCAGAATCACATAACTTTAGTTTAAAAATTGATGATCAACTCTTATTAGTAGAGAAAACTATTTCCTTCTTTGGAAAGTACGTAAAAGATGCTTATTTACTTTAGAAAGTATCTCATTTCAAGGCTTTAGGGAAAACATTCTATCTCAAGTAAAAATACTTTAGTTTAGGGAAATAACTTATCTCAAAGCTTTAGGGAGGTTCTCATAACTAACATAAACCATGTGAGCTACATGGAGTCCAACGTCTTGTCCTCCTAAGGAAGAAACCTCACATAGGAGAGGCATCATACTCTTTTCAAGGAGTATAACCTCAACTCAGTGATCACTTATCTCGGCCTCGAGCCCAATCATCTCGGTCTTAGTTCCAAAATCTCAAACCTACGGTGGCACGTAGTTCTGACGTAAGAAACCATAGTAACTTACCTAACTCAGTGCTAAATAATACTCCCTTTAGTTTATCTCGCTCATCTCATGGAAATCCACTTTCAAAATAATCTCATGGTTCATAAGAACCCAACAATCAAATTTGTAATCTCATGTAATAGAGTGGATTTCAAAACTCTATGACCATTAGGTCAAAAAATTTCTTAATAATCTCAGAATACTTAAATCATGGGTGCTTATAGAACAATAATTCATAAAATTGCAAGTCTCAAGTAGGGCTTAATGACTCATAATTCAATCTCAAGTTTAGACTCATCAAAATACATAATATATTACATATAGATTCATAAATCTATGGTGAGTTCTTGGATTTCTTAGAAAAGGGTTTTAGATTTGATCTTGAGGGAGAAACCCTAGCTCTCTTATGTTTTGGATAATGAGTGAAGCCATTTGCTTCATTGGAATATATCTGGTTGATAAAAAAGTGGAAAAGACTGAAAAGTCCCTTTTTAAAATGAGTTAAAAATTTTGAACGGGGATTGCGACGGTCAAAGCGATGGTCCGTCGCTAGTTCGACGGTCCATCGGATCGTCCGTCGCACGTTGGTCAGAAAAAGAACACACTTCCTTGACTTTACGATCTCAGCGATGGTTCATCACAAACTTGACAGTCTGTCGGATCGTCCGTGGCACATTGGTCAGGATGAGGCCACACTGCCTCGGCAGCAACGGTCTCTGCGACGGTCTATCACAGTCTTGATAGTTCATCATCCTGGCCATCGTACTTAGGCCAGAAATGGGAGTTACTTCCTTGGTTGCGATGGTCCATATGACGGTCCGTTAACCTGTCTGTCGCACCTGGGCGGTTCTAATAATTCTCAGTAAAATGGCTATAACTTCTCACCTCGATACTGGATTTGGACAAAATTGGTATCATTGGAAAGATAATTCAATGCTCTACATGAAAAAAATTAAATTTAAGAAAATTCTATATGGTTTAAACACCAATGACTTGGTAAATCTCTTCTCAATTTTTTAGGGCCGGAATTACACTTCACTTGACACGTTCTAAGGCTTCAAACTATGAGGGAACTTTGCGGGGTCTTACATACAGATATCAGTCATGGGTTAGCTTTTGGTACTTCAGGATCACTAGCACCGTGTAGCATTCTGGGTATTAAATTCAAACGTTACAATAGTACCAATGTGTGCGTACCTAGTTGGCATTTCAAACCTATTGGTTCCTTGATGATTTTATTATTTCTTGATCTTTGGAATAGACAAGTACTTATTGATACATGTGATGATTTTTTCTTCATAAGAATAATTTTTGCTTGGTTATGCAACAAGTTTTTCCTTTCTTGGTATGTTGGCGACTTTATTAACTCTCGTGCTAACCCTCATGCTATGAAGACCTTGTTTTTGTTTGTCTTTCTTAAAGTTTTGCTAGGATTGGATTCAAGGACGAATCCATTTTAAGAAAAGAAGAATAATTCATGTCAACCTTCATCAATATCATGGAATGACTAGTTGAAGCTCGAGAATATGCTAAAATAGAAATACAACAAAGACAGATGAAAAGGGAAGAAAGAGGTTATGGACGTAAAGTGTCTATTCTTGACATTCAAGTCTCATGCTAGAAGACCTTTATTTCATGAAGGGTACTTTTGTAATTGTTAGTGTAGGCTGTAAATAAAGGAGAATAGCTCATTTAGACTTAGACTAGTTTGATGATTATTAATTAAAAATAGTGAAAATCATATGAGAGTTGAGACTATGACCTTTGTTGCTATTGAATGTTGACGGGGTTGATTGCTTGAGGATATCAATCCTCTTGAGGGTGTCTCAATAGTGTAGGTGCTTGTTTGGATTCTTAATAGGAGGTTCTGACTTTCGTATAGTCATTATTGTCTATTAGATATCATACTTGTGTCTTGTTTCTATCCTTTATCTTAATTTCTTATACTTAGTATTAGGATTTTGATTTCGTATTATGTTTATCATTGTTTTCCTTGTTTATTTCATTTTCGCGTATTCCATCTCGCATCACCATTGTACTTTTTCTGAACTATCAAAATATGTCTCCAACAAATAATTATTCTTTGAAATATCATACAAAGTCGCACTTGAATCATCAACAAAGTACTTCACATCAGTCATGATTGCAAATTTTTTAAGATCAAAAGTCAATACTACACTATTAATTTTGACATAAAGCTTGTTGTGTTGGTCCAGAATGACCTCCTTATGTAGAAAGGCATAGATGAACTGATTTTGAATGAAGAAAGGATGCAACTTAGGAAAATGTCCAAAACAAGTAGCTTTAAACATTTTTAATTGGTACTTCTTCAATTGATTCAGCATAGTAACAACATTAGTACTGGCGTACACACTGATCCTAAGATGAAATAATTTATTTGGAGGAATATATAACTCGCCTACACTTTGCATTAACAAGAAGTTACAAATTGTTAAACCAAGGTACAATACACATACATACCAAATAAATGTGACACTTTAACTGAAATTAGAAACTACTTTTAGCGCATCTTTAAAATTTTGTCTTCTTTTTTTTCTTTGGAGTTACTTCTAAATTTTCATATTTTTCAGTACTTCTTTCTCTTTTGTTCTTTCCCAGCACAACTTCTTTTATTGTAAGACTTTTTCATTGGGAACGTACTTCTCGAGTGCATTCGATTCGACCTTCGAACCAACACTACTAATTGGGACTACTTCAATTAATTTGGAAGTCTATTTCTTAAATAAAACAGAGAGTTTTGAGAAACTTTTTCAATTGTTAAAAGAGGTGTGGCACTCGCAACATATATAGAGTTTTGTTGTGCATATCAACCATTGGAGTTGGACTTGCACTTTCAATTGGTATGGGATCAATAACTCTAAAAGTTATATTTTTCGTAGAATCAGGAGTTGCACTCGCAACTGAGATAACATCAGCAGATACATCATCACCAACAACCCTAGAGTCAGCATATCTACCTTTATACCCTTTTCAAAAACTTTGTCAAGTACAGAATAAATGATTTTGATACACATAAACTTCAAAAACAAATAAAAAAGGAATAATTATATGCACAAACAAAACAGTCTAACCTACTGAAAGTCCATAATCTAAATAATCAAAAAATACTAAAAACAAACACATGGAAGTAAATAGTGTATTCTAAGTGAAAGAACAAAAAAATCCACAAAAGTAACCCTAATATTCAACTCAGAAGAACAAAATGCGCCTAAAAATAACCTATTAAAATGAGAGCAAAATGCACTTAAAATTGAAGCAAAACACAGATTAATAATATCAACTAATCAACAAGAAGGAGGAACTAACTACAGGAAAGATTAGATTGGAGAAAAATGAAAGTTAACAACACCAAAAAAATAACCAAATCGAAATAAAATACACATAAAAATAGCAAATAATCTATAAAGAAGAAGAAATGTACCTATGTTGAAGCTCAAAACGAAGAAATCTATAGAAATTTTGAAAAACAAAAGCAAAAAAAATGGGAGAAATTGAAAGAGGAAAGCTAAGAGGGAAGTACAGTAGCGTGTAAGAAGTAATTCATAATAATGGTTGTAATTACAGAAAATATACAACATGAGTCATTTTGAGCAATATTTGCTAAGTTTGGCCATATTTTTTTCTATTTTCAATGTCAATAACAAAAGTTTTGGTTATAACTCACCCAATTAAAGCGACAAAGATGAACGATCATCAAGAACATCAATAATGAAAAAAATAATGGTGTGATTTAATAATATACTAATATTCTTTTATAGAATAAAGTATTTATAAAAGAAATATTATGTGACTCAATAAAATTATTCAACTTAGATATAGTATTCTTTAATAGAATAAATATTTATAAAAAGAAATATTATTTGAGTCTAAAATTGTCCAACTTAGATATTCAGAAGTCATCGAATTATTACAACTATTCAGTCAAGGTAATAACAGTCATTAATTGCAATTTTACAATATTCATTCTTCTTATAAGTAATTTATTTGATTGACGTGAGATGAAAATGTGATATATATAACACTAAAGCTAATAAAAACAAACGTGAAAAAGAACCTTACTAAGAATTTGGTAATGAAAATCAAAATTTTTTAGAGTTGACGTTGACGTTGACATTGACGTTGAAGTTGAAGTTAGAGTTGGAGTTGTATTTAATCATGAATATAAAGTGGGGTTATTTTTAAATTTTTATGAGAGAAGTGGAAGTGAAATAAGTACAAAAAAATTTTACTTATTTTTAATTTTCTAAATACAACCTTAAGTTGTATTTAGAATTCTCATGATCAAACACTAGCTTGAAGTTGTATTTAAAATAAAATGAAAAGATTTTGGAAAAAAAAAAATCATGACCAAACGGGCACTTAATCTTTCTCAATTTTTGAAAATTTTAAGAGTGAAGTATAAAAAACACACCTAAGTCATCTTTTTTTTTTTTTTTTGAGTTTCATACCTAAATTATTAAGAATATGAATTTCATACATAAACTATTACTTATTAACATTTTTTAATTAATATATGATGATATGTGTATACATTTTTTTTTAATTCAAAAAACCTTTTCACGTGACACTCCACATGAACAAAAAATTTTACCTTAATAAATTATTAATATTAATTAAAAATTAAGAATCATTGCGAAAAGTAATATTTATCTTCCGTTTGTTAAGCCATCTAATCATCCCAAGATAAAATCAATCGAGTAGCTTGCTACCCGAAGGACTTATAAAATTGCACGAAATGCAAACCAAGAAAGGAAGGCAGCAAGAAGTAAACAGAGAAGATGACTCTGCGCGCCGCCCATTTGTTCCTTCCGCAACATAGCGCATATTGAGAACCGACCATCAAAGTATGCCACCTATTTCACAAAAAAATAAATACTTCTTTTATTTTAAAATAATTAAATTATTAAAATATAACACACAATAAAAAAAATAAAGACATAAATTAATTATATTTTTTTATTTTTATCCTTTTGAAACTCCAAAACATTAATAATGATCATTGGAACTCATCCTTGGAAATTTAATTAATAAAGGATAAAATTGAAATTTTTTTCCAATATTCCCAACATCTATCTTGAATAATGAACAATTCAATTATTTTGAGCACTAAAAAGTAATTCAATAATTTAATTATTTTGAAACGGATGGAATACCAAAATGTGCCATATATATGAAGTGATACAAAAATAAGCTTAACTTACTTTTTTAGTGAGTTATGGAGTACCTTTTTATTTAACGATAGCAAGCTGACATCATTATGTTTACAAAAAAGTGCATAACTTACTTTTTTTCCGGAGTTATCCTTTTGGTTTGTAAGTTAACTCACAAAAAAAGTGAGTTATACACATAACTCATTTTTTTATGAGTTATAGCAAAGAAAGTTCTATAACTAAATTTTTTAGTGAGTTATCCTTTTTTTTTACACAACTCACAAAAAAATGAGTTATACATATTTTTATAATTTATGTGAATTTTTATAAAACTCACATATTATATGAGATTTTTATTTATTTTTGTAAAAGTAACTCACTTTTTAAGTGAGTTATTCGTTTTATACATGCAATGATGTGAAATATCAATATAGCTCTAAAAATATGTGAGTTATGTGCACAACTTTATTAGTAATGTGAAATATGAATATTTGGTGGGGATGCGGATAACTTGGATAATAAATAGATCTATTATAGTTCTAATGGATCTATTTTCATTTATGCGTGAATATTTCTTAACTTCTCTAAACATTTTTATTTTTAGTGTATTTATTTTAATTTTATTAATATTCATATCTTGGGGGGTGATTAGATGGTATTTGATTAAATGTTTTACTATAATATTTTTTAGTTTTTTCTCTTAGCCTTTGTAATTTTTGTATCTTATTTTGGAGGTATTATAAATATTATATATCTTTTGTTCTAAAATATTCAATTAAATTCTCTTTCATAAGTATTTTTGTCAATCTTATTTCTTCTATATCTTGTCTCCAGTATTTTAAATACTCATAGTCTATCATTTTATCCTAAGGTAGTTGTGATACTGCAAATTTCTTTGTAATAGTTTATTCTAATTGTACTATACCTGATATTAAATTCTAGGTTATCTATTTCGTTAATTATCCTGTCTTTTTCGTCTATGAATAATTCTATGTATAAATCATATTCTAAACTGTCTTTTAATTCTAGTTGTTTTATGGTTTTATTTATCCAAATTAATCTTTCTTTTAATTGTTCTCTTCCTTTTCTAAGATGGTTTCTATAATTAATTTCTTCGTATAGCCAACTTTGTTTTTCTCTAACTCTTTGAATATATTCTAGCATTTCTTAATCTGTATAATATCCATCTGAATAATTATCTAGGTAGTAATAGTGATTGTCATCACTTAAGTATATTTCTCCTAACTCGTCTTCTATCTAATTTATATCTAACTCTTCATCTTCAATGTTAAATATTTTTTTCCATATTATTTTATTTACGTCTATAATTTCTATATCTCTAAGTATGTGTAAAACTAGTACTTTAAAATTATTTGTCATTTAGGCAGGTTAATTAAATGCTTTTTCATAATTTTATTTAGTTGTTTGTTTTAATCTTATTAATTCCTCTATATTTTCATTAAGGTATTCTATATATTTTATATCTTTGGTTCTCATATATTCTTCTAAATTTGTTCTCATTGTTTTTTCTATTAATTGTATATTTTTCATATCTATTTTCCAATATTTATAATTTATCATGGTTGATGTGTAGGTTTGGTATGTAAGTATTTATAAGTGTAGTTAGGTAGGTGAGGTATGTAATTTATTCTAGTCATAAAATATTTATCAAATATTTTTTCCAATATGATTTTTCTTATATCTACGATTTCTATAATCCTTAAGTACATACAAAACAAGTATTTTAAATTTATCTACCATTTCGTCATATAAATAAGTATTCATTTTTCATATGATGCTTTTTTAAAATATTCCCTTCAATCATACACATAACAAAATATGATCATTTTAGATTACTATGTACTAGATTATTCTTAAATAACATGTTCTTCGGTCACTATTAGCATGGTAATCTGGATATTTTTCCCTTAAACAGCGTCTCTACTCTGGCTACTCCCCTATCACGGCTTTCTTGCCTTACCGGTTT
Source organism: Capsicum baccatum var. pendulum (assembly GCA_030864225.1). Classification (NCBI taxonomy): domain Eukaryota; kingdom Viridiplantae; phylum Streptophyta; class Magnoliopsida; order Solanales; family Solanaceae; genus Capsicum; species Capsicum baccatum. Next base: position 88,726,073 of record CM061560.1, on the reverse strand, counting down.
CACCTTTAGGATGACATAGTTCTTAGGGATTTTTCTCCTTTTCCACTTTGCTAATAAACTTCTTAACATGCTATTTTTCGAATAATTCTACTATAAAGTAACTAACATGAACTTATTTTATCATATCATGATTGTTAGGAATTTATGAATTTAGCTATTCATAACATAAATAATTATACCTGTTCTGGTAGGTTTGATAATTCTGGGTTTTGTTCATCCATAGCTTTTGCTTAGCAATATATATGTTTTTTATTAAATATTCAAAAAAAAAATTTACAACGAAGGAGGCTTGCTTCAACACATGAAGACTTGCCTCTAACTGCAAAATGCTCGTCTATTTATAACCTAAGAATGAAAATGTGTATACTATTTTACTTTACACCTGTCCTAATATATCTTTACACGTCTCCTACTTAATAATTACATCTTATACAAAAAGTCTTACAAAGACAAAAAAGCAATTATGACAAGTGCCAAAGAGTCAACAAAATTAAAAAGCTAATAGTTCCTATACATTATTTACGTAAAGGAAATCAAGAAAGCTATCTACATGTCGCTTTCATGATTTAATAGCTTGTCTTTTATTTTTTTCATTATTGCTCCGTTGTTATCTGCTAGCTGGCGTCCTTATGTTCTTGGTTGATTTTTTCTTTTATTCTAGCTGGACTTCTGGGATAATATTATCTCCTCCATTACATCTCGAACATTGATGGTCGGGATATTTGTGTCCAATTATCTTGCAATATTTTGTTAATAATCCGTCTGAAATAAATTCTTTCCTAATTGCTCTTGCAGTAGATTGTTTTTCTGGGTTAAGTAACGTCATTATCCAATGTCTGACATCTTCCATATCTGTTTGTCGTAGTTCTCTTGAATTTGAATAAATCATTTTATGGTCTCTTGAATAATAGCTCCATATTGAGTTTACCTTGATATAATTATTTGTTAATTCTTGAATAATTGTAGCTATTCCAATAAGTCGTTTATTTGCGTAAAAATCAGGTATCTTGATTTTGGGTATCTCTGGCCTCTACACGATATCTTCTGGTATAATCATATCTCTGGTTAATCCTATTTTTACAATTTGTATAACTAGTTTGATCTCGTCGTATAATATCTCTACTGGTGCAGTATAAAACTTTATATAAAATAGATTTCCTTTGGTTACTCTTTTATAGGTGGTGAATACTTTATGTAATTCTTCTATAGCTGTTACTTCTTCCCCATCTTGGGTATATACGGTATTTAATAATTCATAGTCGAAACAAGTTTTATTAAGCTTGGATTGATTTTGGGTAGTGCGATTAGCTTGTTGTAACCTTGCAATTTTTGGGTTATGTAGTTTGTGTTTTGTTCTTGGATATTTGTAGCTCTGGGGTTAAAGTTTAGAAAAGTTTGTACTTTGTAGATATTTTCTATATATCCTCTGGCTATATGGTTATAAGCTTTTTTATCTTAGTTCAAACTATCTCGATATGTGGCAATTTGTGGGGGTATGTACAAAAGGGTCTTTTTGTGCTTTTGGTATAAATGGTTTTTTCAAATATCTTATTCATGTTCATGTTCTGGTATCTTTGTCCACTAACTCCTTCGCTTGCACCTATAATTGTAGATTGATAAACGTTATTAGTTTTATGGAGTGTCCCAACGTGTCCTTTAAGCTCTGAAATTTTAATGTCTTCCGATCGACATAGCTCTGCACACTGTTGAGTTAGCTAATTTGTAGCTTCAGACTTCAGTTTAACTTCATTAGTCTTTAGCTTTTCTATTTCATTACCCATACTATCCACTTTCATTGAAAGTGTAGTTAGGGTTTAGAGTATCTTTTCTAAAGCATCATCTTCTATTATATCAGTCTGTGTAGCTTTGTCTTGATATGTAATCTACAATAATATTTTTGTTAGTACTAATTACTTCAATTGTAAATGTAAAATTTAATATATTCAATAGTAGTCTCCAAATCTCTTTTGTTGTAACTGAATTTTATATTTTCTTTGTTAGCCACAAGCGAACCTGGGTATTATCTATTCTCATAATAAATTTGTTATATAAAATATATGGTTCAAATGCTAATAAACATTTATATAACAAACATAATTCTTTTCTATTTATTTCCCATTTTATTTCTGTTTCATTAAACGTACCTGAGCAGTAACTGCAATGATGTTCTAATTTTTTATTTTCGTACCTATATTTAAGTACTCCTCCATAACTATATTCACTTGCATTTTCTTCTACTATATATGCAAATAATGCAAGTTTTTTATTTTCTTCTGGGAATTGTAATTTTGGTAATTCTTTACAAAGTATTTTTATTTTCTGGACTTATTTTTTATCTTCTTCGTTGTAATTATATTCTACGTTCTTTTTTAATTTTTCTGTAACGGCTTTAGGTTTTCTGCTAATTTTGGTATATATTCTCTTACTTTGTTTACTAATCCTAAAAATGATTGTAATTTCTTTTTTGTATCTAATTCTTCTTTTGAATTTATTATTTTTTGTACTATATGTTGTTGCATTTTTACTCCATTTTTATCTATTTGTATTCCTAAAATCTCTATCTGATTTTTCATAATTTCGTCTTTCTTTTCACTTACACTTATTCCCGATTTTTCTATTATATTTTTAAATTGTTCTAATAATTTTAAATGTTCCTCTTTAGTTTTTGTATATATACTATACAATTAGGTAATTATTTAAAATACCTATCCATAAAATGTTGATATCTACCTAGTACATTTTTATATCCAAAGGGTAATATGTTCCATTCATAAAATCCTTGTGCTACCGTAAATTCGATTAATTCCTTAGATTATTCTTCCAACTTTACGTGATAAAATCCTGATTTACAGTCAAATTTACTAAAATAGTTATATCCTTGTATTTGTCTTATTTTTAATATCTTATTTGGTATTGGACAATTATATGTCATAGTTTTTGCATTTAAATTTTTATAATCAATAACCATTCTACTTTTACCTCTTTTTTGTTCACTATGTTTATTTACTATAAATGCTGGACTATTATGTTTACTATTATTTTTTTGTATATACCCTACAATTGTAATTTCAAGGCTATGTGGAATCCACCTCTGATGCTCGGCGGCCAAGCCTCCAATCCAAGTAGCCGCTAGGATTTGGAGCCGGTATACCCCCCATATGAGTACACCGCAGGGAATACCCCCATGTGAGATGTCCCAAATTATTTTATTATCCTCCCATGTAAGATACAAATATCATATGACCCACATCGACAACTACGGTTTCCAGTGATGAGCCCTTTCACTCAAATGCCTTCTTCAGGCATTCACCTTTCTCATGAAAATCAATGCATTCAAACTTTGTTCAAATCAATCACATGTCATACTCTGTAGTGTATCATCATACCCGAATTGCAAGTCATCAGTATCATATCATCTAATTCATTCAATCATCATATGCAACATATTTCAATATGAACAAAACAACCCTCTCTTTGAAAGTCAAAAACCATATCCAAATCATGACATTTTAAAGATATTTCATGACATGCATTTTAAGATAATTTCAAATGATTCATATCATGTGAAAACTTAAAACAATATCATATCAAGATAGGGGTTTCGTGTAAATCACGCTCTTAATTTATTATTATTATGAAACACATGTATATCCATATATAATATATCAAATCACATTGGAATTAGGCCTAAAGACCAAATCAATATCAGAAAACATTTAAAACGTAATCATATTCGTAATTTCAAAACCCCTATTTTGAAAACATAAATTTTTAAAGCCCATGAGATTTTTGAGATAACCCCATGTACCTCTATATGCAAAGATTATAGGTGCTTCTTGAAGCCCACGTTCTGGGGATTCCATATTTGCAATTAGTTTCTAAAACCCCCGGTTGAATCTTGAGTTGCTTGGGTTTTAATTTTGAAACCCTAAGGAGAATCCTTGAACACTTTTGATGAATGAAGGTGTATTTTGGGGTCTTTGGAACTGAATTTCGTGTTTAGGGCTAAGTAAGGGTGGAAAAGGACCATTTTACCGCAAAAATGGAGTGTTTAAGTTACTTGAAATCTTTACATAGGCTATCACCTATGTTTACATTGGCGCCGCCTAGGCTATTGCCTATGCTTTCCAGTGTCCATAGGCGATTAGTTAGGCGACGCATATTACTTTGAAAGGCCATAACTTCTTGTTCGGGTGCTGGATTTTAGCAAAATTAGTATCATTTGAAAGCTAACTCGAAAACCTATCATTTTACACATAGTAGGCTTTCTAATTCGACATGTACAAAGAGTCATGGTCGATAAAAGTTGACACAAATTATAATGTCCACTTAAGCTTAATCGGTCGAAGTAGTTTTCAACTCGTCCTTGAGTCAAATGACCCCTATGGTCTAAATTCAAGCTTGAATAGATTCACATGCTACACAAATAATTAATATGCCGTATTGGAATAGGATTTATGGCTTCGGGATTTATCAACACATCAGAATCATGGTCGATATTGTAGCCCAAAATGTGGGGCGTTACATTATCCCCCCTTAGGATCATTCGTCCCCGAATGATGATACGGGACATAGACAGACACAATTTCAAGCATAATAAAGGACTAGGAAAGATAAGATAGGAATAGTACCTTATGTCTCCTCCTACATTGAAGCAAACAAATTGGGATATCTAATTCTCATGTCATCTTCTGACTCCCATGTTGCTTCTTCGACTTTCTGATTCCTCCACAGTACCTTTACTGAGGCTACCTCTGTGCTCCTCAGCTTTCGAACTTGGTGATCTAAAATTTCAATGGGCTGTTCTTCGTAAGACAAGGAATCTGTCACTTTGACACCCTCTACTGGCAATACCAAAGAATGATCTCTAATGCATTTCTTTAACATGGATACATGGAATACCGAATGAACGGAACCCAAACTTACAGGCAATTCTAGCTCATAAGTAACTGCACCAATCTTTCTCAGAATCTGATATGGCCCTATATAGCGAGGGCTCAATTTACCCCTTTTTCCAAACCGCATAACTCCTTTCATAGGAGAAACCTTCAGAAACACTCAATCACCAACTTCAAACTCTAGTTCTCTTCTCCGAACATCAACATAAGACTTCTGACGACTCTGAGCAGTATTGAGTTATTCTCTAATAATCTTCACTTTCTCCATCACCTGATGAATAAGATCAGGCCCATATAACTGGGTCTCACCCACTTCATACTATTCTATCGGAGACCTACATCTTCTCCCATACAAAGCCTCAAAAGGAGCCATCTTGATGCTGGCATGGTAACTATTATTGTTAGCAAATTGAACTAGTGGCAGGTGATCTACCCAACTACCTTTGAAATCAATAACGCATGCCCTCAACATATCCTCAAGGGTCTGAATGGTATGCTCAGCTTTCCCATCCATTTGAGGGTGGAAAGCTGTGCTCAAATTCACTATTGTACCTAAACCCTTCTAAAAATATCTCTAGAACTGAGATGAAAACTGCGTACCTCTATCGGATATAATGGACAATGGTGCCTCATGCAACCGAACTATATTCTCAATGTAAATCTTAGCATAACCCTCTCCCAAATAATTAGTCCTCACAGGCAAAAAGTGGGCTGACTTTGTCAGCCGATCTACAATCACCCATATAGAGTCATACTGGTTTTGGGATCTCGAAAGTCCTGTGATAAAATCCATGTTTATCATCTCCCACTTCCATAAAGGCAGGGATATCTCTTGGGAAGTAACACCTGGCCTCATGTGTTCTACCTTCATTTGTTGATAGTTCAGACACTTGGACACAAAATCAGCTACATCACGTTTCATGTTATTCCACTAATACAAGGTTTTTAGATCATGGTACATCTTAGTAGAGCTTGGGTGAACGACATACCTTGAAGTGTGAGCTTTATCAAGGATCCTTTTTCACAGTCTATCAACATTCATAATGCACAACCTACCCTGATATCTCAGAATACCATCACCACCAATTTCAATCGACATTACCTTCTGTTGACCTACATCTTTCTTGATTTGTATCAAGTTGGGATCTTCAACTTGCTTCTCTTTAACTTCAGCACAAATGGATGACTTAGCTAACTCATGAACAATCACCCCTCCATCTTCAGAATCTAAGAGTCGCACTCCTAGATTTACGAGGCAGTGAATATCCTTCACCATTTCTTCCTTTTCTTTTTCAACATGAGAAAGGCTGCCCATAGACAACCTGCTGAGGGCGTCGGTTACAATATTTACCTTGCTCGGATGGTAATGTAGACTCATATCATAGTCTTTCAAAAGCTCTATCCAATGCCTCTGCCTGAGGTTCAATTCTTTCTGTGAGAAAACATACCGCAAACTCTTATGGTCAGTAAAAATATCAGCATGCACTCCATAGAGATAGTGTCTCAGATTTTAAGTGCAAACACCACGACTGCTAACTCCAAGTCATGAGTGGGGTAATTGCGCCTCATGCACCTTTAACTACCTAGATGCATAAGCTATCACCTTACCATGCTGCATCAATACACAACCAAGTCCCCCATGGAACTCATCATAATAAACCACAAAACCAGCTACACCCTCGAGAAGGGTCAAAACAGGAGCAGTAGTCAGCTTGTCCTTCAACTTCTTAAAACTATTTTCACACAAGTCAGACCATACAAACTTCATTTTTTTTGGAGTCAGTTTAGTTAGTGGAGCAGTTATGGAATAAAAACTCTCTACAAACCTTCTGTAAGACCCCGCCAAACCCAAGAAGCTCCGAATATCGGTTGGAGTCGTGGGTCTGGGCCATTTTCTCACTACTTCAACTTTATAGGGATACACTCTTATCCCATCACTGGACACAATACGCCCCAAGAAGGAAATAGCATCTAACCAGAATTCACACTTAGAAAATTTGGCATACAACTGATGATCCTTAAGGGTCTGAAGAATAATTCGGAGATGATTGGCATGGTCCTCCTCACTTTTGGAATAGATCAGAATATCATCAATGAACACTATGACAAACAAGTCTAGAAACTGACGGAATACCCTATTCATAAGATCCATGAAGGATGCAGGGACGTTATTCATCCCGAAGGACATGACTAAGAACTCATAGTGATCATATCGGGTTCGAAAAGCTGTCTTGGGAATGTCTGACTCCCTAACTTTCAGCTGATGATAACCCGAACGAAGATCTATTTTCGAGAAACACTTAGCACCCTGAAGATGGTCAAAACGATCATCAATCCTAGGAAGAAGATACTTGTTTTTAATCCTGACCTTATTCAGCTAACGATAGTCTATGCACATACCAAGGGAACCGTCTTTCTTTCGCACGAAAAGTACAGGTGCACCCCAAGGGGACATACTGGGGTGAATAAATCCCTTATCTAGAAGGTCTGTTAGCTGCTCTTTTAACTCTTTTAGTTCCATGGGAGCCATTCTATATGGCGGAATAGAAATAGGACGAGTGTCTGGCCACACATCATGCCAAAATCTATTTCCCTATTAGGTGGTATCCCTGGGAGATCTTCGAGAAAGACTTCTGGAAACTCATTCACTACAAGGACTAACTAAAAAGGAAGATTTTCAACTCTTGAATCTTTTACTCGGATTTGATGGTACATACAACCTTTGGAGATAAGCTTTTGGGCTCTAAGATAAGAGATAAACGGACCTCTAGGTTCCACAGAACTCCCTACCCATACAATTGGTGTCTCATTCGAAAAATAAAAAGTGACCTTTCGGGTTCTGCAATCAAGTGTGGCATAACACAAATGGAGCCAGTCCATCCCAAGGATGGCATCAAAATCTACCATATCAAGTTCTATAAGGTCGGCCACACTATCCCTACTAAGAATAGACACAACACAATTTCTATAAACCCTTCTAGCAACAATAGAATCACCTACAGGAGTGGAAATAGTGAAGGGTTCTTCAATGACTTCAGGCTCAAACCGAAAACCAACAGCCACATAGGGGGTCAAATAAGATAAAGTAGACCCGGGATCAAGAAATACATAAATATCACCAGAAAAAAATTGTAACGTACCGGTGACAACATCTGGTGAAGATTCCACCTCCTGGTGATTAGTCAAAGAATATAACTGGTTGCGATTGCTCCCGGTAGCTGAAGGGGCACCCTTAGGAGAAAGAGCCGTGGGGGCAGCTTGGGGCCTAGTCCCCCCTGTATTTCCTCCAACAGAAAGGCAATCTCCCTAAAGATGTCCCACCTTGCCACAAGTATAACAATTTTTCCCCTACAAAAATACTTCCCTGAGTGATTCCTCCCATAAATCTCACACCGTGGATAAGTACAACATTGTTGGGCCACACTTCCCTACGACTGAGTATCTGGGGCTCTCGATCCATGATGAGTCTGGAAACTCTGAGATCTTCTGTCTGCTAGTGGTCCGGGCGCTGGAAGCAGATTGTGAATTACTCTAAGACTTATTCTTTTGCCATCTATTTCCCTAGTTGTCGCTCTGTGTCTGGCTGTGATTCTGATCCGCTATTCTAGCTCTCTTTGCTTGCCTGTCTTTCTCTGTTGTTTCTAAAATTTTATTTTTCTTCTCTTCTATATACTGTATATGAACAGTCAGCACATAGCCCCCTGGCACTCAAGTACCAATTTATCAGCAAGGCGGGATGCAAATTTCCTTATCCGGGCTCTCATATTACTAGTCAACTTTGGTGCATAGCGGGCTAGTTTATTAAACTTCAAAGTGTACTCTTGGACACTCATACTACCCTGCTTCAGATTTATAAACTCTTCCGCCTTGGTCTCCCTCAACTTCAGAGGAAAGAATCGATCAAGGAAAGCTTCCACAAATTCACCCCAAACTGTGGGCTCAGCACTCTCACTTTTTTCCTTCTCCTAGTCAGCATACCATTGATTCACAACATCCTTGAGCTGATAAGTTGCCAGTTCTTTCCCTTCAACCTCACCCACATGCATTACCTTAAAGATATTTTCCATCTCATCCACGAACTCCTGTGGATCTTCCTCTACCTTGGAGCCAGTGAACTTAGGTGGATTCATCTTCATGAAATAGCTGAACCTAGTAGCCTCAGACGTAACAGATGTAGACCCAACATCTTTTGATCATTGAGCCTGGTTAGCTACCAACAGTGTCAGCATATGAATAGACCGTCTGAATTCTACATTTGAAATATCTCCCTGAGCAGTTAGGGGACGGTTGACATTAGTATGCGAAGCCTGAGGTTGATTGGTCGGGACTGGAGGGACTCCCAGAGTAGGGACAAGTTCTAAAGTGTGAGCTCTGTTACGGGTCCGCATCCCATGGGTGGGACGAACCTCATCTGTCTGAGCACTCTGATTGATGATACGACATGGAGGTATAACTATGTTTCTGAAATACAAAAGATTATTGTTTAGGGGAAAGTTCAGACTCTGAAGCACGAACTAAATTACTAAGAAGGGAAACATTTCCTAAATGCCTAGTAGTCTCCTGTTTATAAGTGTGGCACGCTACACACCCATAAACAAGACTCTATCCGACGTGATTTTGCAGACTCCCTGAGACCATGAACCGTGCTTTGATACAAAGTTTGTCATGACCCAAACTGGGGCCCTAGCCGTGATGAGTATTCCGAACCATGAGGCCCGAAACACCCCTACCTATCTGGTAATCATGCAACCAATTCATATGATAAAAGAAATACGGAAGATACACAATATAACAGAAACATGGTCAAGAATTATTCAATAGTAATAATGGGGAATAATGCCCCACAATCTCAACACAACATCTCTATAACGTCTGTGAAATCTTTACTACATGACTAAAACAAATGTCTATCTGAAAACTGGGACAAGGAGCCCAGTAGACCCAAAACTAATAAATGATAAATTAAACTGCAAACATCAGGCTTTCCAAAATATAGAAGGCTCACCACTTAATTCTGTGATCTTTCGGAAGGAATGTACTAGTTGTCTGGACCCCTAGACTGTGACTCCGAAACCTGGAAGGGGAGGGGATCAATACAAAAGTACTGGTACATGGAGAAATCAAAACAGAAAATATAATATTTTTACACAATATAGGTGAGAGCCATTATAAAGCAGTTTCATATCAAATTATTTTGAAAACACATGGGCATAATGTAATAGTTTTCAATACCAATGTAATATGATTGAGCTAGGTGGAATACCCTACAATTGTAATTCCACGGCTATGTGGAATCCGCCTCTGATGCTCGGCGGCCAAGCCTCCAATCCAAGTAGCCGCTAGGATTTTGAGCCGGTATACCCCATGTGAGTACATCGTGGGGAATCCCCCCATGTGAGATGTCCCAAATTATTTTATTATCCTCTCATATAGGATACAAATATCATATGACCTGCATCGGCAACTACGATTTACAGCGATGATCTGTTTCACTCAAATGCCTTGTTCGAACATCCACCTTTCTCATAAAAATTAATGCATTCAAATTTTGTTCAAATCAATAACATGTCATACTCTGTAGGGTATCATCATACCCAACTTAAAAGTCATCAGTATCATATCATCTACTTCATTCAATCATCATCTGCAACATATTTCAATATGAACAAAACAACCCTCTCTTTGAAAGTCAAAAACCATATCCAAATCATGACATTTTTTAGACATTTCATAACATGCATTTCAAGATGATTTCAAACGATTTATATCATGTGAAAACTTAAAACAATATCATATCAAGAGAGGGGTTCTGTGTAAATCATTCTCTGAATTTATCATCATTATGAAACACATGCCTATCCATATATAATATATCAAATCACATTGGAATTAGGCCTAAAGACCAAATCAATATCATAAAACGTTTAAAACATAATCATATTCGTAATTTCAAAGCCCCCATTTTGAAAACATGAATTTTTAAAGCCCATAAGATTTTTGAGATAACCCCATGTACCTCTATATGCAAAGATTATAGGTGCTTCTTGAAGCCTACGTTCTGGGGATTCCAAATATGCAATTAGTTTTTAAAACCCCCGATTGAATTTTGAGTTGCTTGGATTTTTATTATAAAACCCTAAGGAGAATCCTTGAACACTTTTGATTAATGAAGGTGTATTTTGGTTTCTTTGGAACTGAATTTCATGTTTAGGGCTAAGTAAGGGTGGAAAAGGACCATTTTGCCCCAAAAACGGAGTGTTTAAGTCACTTGAAACCTTTACATAGGCGCCGCCCATTCCATCGCCTATATTTTCATAGGCGCCGCCTAGGATATCTCCTATGCTTTCCAGTGGCCATGGGCGATTAGTTAGGCGATGCATATTACTTTAAAGGCCATAACTTCTTGCTCGGGTGCCAGATTTTAGCAAAATTGGTATCATTGGAAAGATAACTTGAAAACCTATCATTTACATATAGTAGGCTTTCTAATTCGACATATACAAAGAGTCATGGTCAATAGAAGTTGACACAAATTATAATATCCACTTAAGCTTAATCGGTCGAAGTAGTTTTCAACTCGTCCTTAAGTCAAATGACCCCTATGGTCTAAATTCAAGATTTAATGGATTCACATGCTACACAAATAATTTACATGCTGTACAGTCATAGGATTTATGGCTTTGGGATTTATCAACACATCAGAATCATGGTCTATATTGTATCCCGAAATGTGGGGCGTTACAAATTAGTTCTTGTTTTGTTGGGGACGATGTCACTAGAGATTTTAAGAGGGTTTACAGTGTGTAATTACTCTCTTTTATGGTTTCCTTTAGTTTGTTTATATGTTTGGTGCTTACGGAGTGCCCTTTTACATTAGTATAATACTTTGTCTTAGTCTGATGTGCTCCCATTCTTTGATTGCTTTATCCATCTCTATTTACTATTTATATAAACTGAACTTTATGTCTAGAAGCGGATCTATATTTTAAAATTTGGAGTCCACCAAAGTTCTATTTATGTCATATTATCTTAATAAGCCGGTGTAATCAGTTAGTTCAATCGATTTATCTTGCATTAACTTGTATCGGCTTTGTAAGAGTTCAATCTATTTAAATAACAATAGAGGTAAAACACATAGTTTAACAAATCCTACAAGAAGGAAAAACATAACTTTTGGAAATTTTAACTAGAAACTTGTTTAAGATTAAAAAAAAAATACACTTCTCAATTTCTAGAGAATGAAAAATCGGCCCCATAGCACAAATTAGTCATTTAGTTTATAATTTCTTAATTTGATGCTACAAAGGATATTTAAAACAATTCATAATTTTCTCCATCAGTTTGACCGACTCCAACTCACAACCTTAGCAAGTTGATTGTACATTTTCATATGCTCAAGTGAAAAAACTAAAGTATTAATAATTGCATCAACTAATTAAACAAAACATCAACATGTGAATGATTTGATCATTCTTTCCTCCTTTATCCAGTGAGTTCGTATACTTCTTTACATTAATTACCCTATCTTTATGATGTTGAGAGTTCTAAAAAATGTTCTTAATTTCAGTCTTGGACCACACATTGAGGGCCTTCTATTTTTCATCCTTTGGTGAATGTTTTAGAAGATATTTTCCAGTCTTAGTTTTTCAATTATTCCTAACAATCACATGGAAGTCATCAAAGGTTACCAAAAATTGAAAAACCTAGAGTACTTTAAGTGATTGCCTTGGTTGTTCCTAAGAGAAATCAGAAGGGGATAATGATCTAAGCTTACTCTGGGCGAATGCGGAAAATTTCTAACCTATAAGCTTTAGTCCTAGTCATCATTGTAGACTATTCTACCCATTACTAAGTAATTAACTTGCTCCTAGAGTAACCTATGTGTATGGGTCCACAATCACTAAGACATTTCATGAATGGGATACTCTTACTTAATATGTTGTATTCGAGTTGAGGATCCTTGAAAACTGCCTCTCTATCTCCATGAGGTAATGGTAAGGTTTTGTGTACACTCTACTTTCCCAGACTTCGCTTATAAAATTTTACTAGGTATGTAGTGTTTGGTTCAATTAGTGTGAATGAAAAATGGAGAGACATAACCTTTCGAGGAAAAGACACACTATTTCGGAATAGGGGAGACTGTTCGGTCAGATGTGACTATTCAGAAAAGACATGTTGTTTCAGAATGGATAGAAATGACAATTTCAAAATGATACATCCATCTATGGACTATTCAGAAAAGACATGTTGTTTCAGAATGGATAGAAATGACAATTTCAAAATGATACATCTATCTATGAACCATTGCTTCCTTTCTGAAGGGGAATTTGATGGCTATAAATACCTGAAATTTTTTCCTCAGGTAGTATGATAAAAGATTCTGTATTGAAAAACACTCTTCTACTTCTAAAAATTCTTTGTGATTATCTGCTGTTGAATGTTTTCGAAGAATCAGAAGGTTTGAGGTACCACTACATTCTGATTGTGAGATATTTTATCATGGAAGGAAAAATTCCACAACCTCGGGTACTTGAGAAAAATTAATTCCTTAAGGACACTCCGTCAATTCTGAGGACTTGATTCTATTTCTTCTTCATCTTATTTCTTTAAATAACATACTTCTTTGATAGTTCTTAAAGAACTTGTGTTGAAGGTTCTAAAAACTTCATAGGTGTTCTTGATATAGTCTTGAACTTGTGTTGAAGTGTTTATGCAAACATACAGATTGTGTGTAATACCCCGAGACTCTAACCAATAGTGGAATCCCGACTCAAACTCATGAGAAATAAATTATAGTTCTTTGGTTGTTTTCTGATCATGGGTGATGTGTATTAAGGACTCAAAGATGTCCTAAAGATTAGGTGAATCAAAACATTCCTTACCGATTGAATTCTTGGGAAGGATATTTCTATATTCAAATTTAAATGAGCATATTTCTCATTATACTGCGAATTATTGAGCTCCTGACCTACCAAAATATATATAATTGAATTATCTTTCCAATAATACCAATTTCACCCAAATCTGGTATCAGAGCCAAGAGTTATGCCTATTTTACTCCAGCATGCCAGGCTGGAAAATTCAGTGATGACATTTGTGATAAGTTGTCACAAGTGTGATGACTTATCACTAATGTCGTCAGCCTTAGGAAAATTTCCACCCCCAGTAACAACATTTGTGACAATTCCTCACAAGTGTTAGGACTTATTACCAATGTCATCAGCCTTAGGCAGATTTTCACCCCAAGTGACGACATTTGTGACAAGTCGTCACAAGTGTGACGACTTATCACCAATGTCGTCAACCTTAAGATGAAAATCATAAAATCCACCCTTTTATGATGACATTTCATAATGACTTGTCACAATTCTGATAACTTGTCACGAATGACGTCAGCTATGTTTTTCAGCAATTAAGGGACATTTTTGCAAGGGTATTTTGATCCTTTCTCATATTTTGGAGGCCTATATAAATATGAGAATTACCATCCAAACGCTAATTTATTCATTCTCTCTTTCAATTTTCTTAAGAATATATATTAGGGTTTCAATCAAGAAAATTTAATCTTCCAAAAATTATCTATAAATCTTCAAGATTTCTTCAAGAATTAAGTTTCTCATAGTGTGGGCTTCGAGAATCATTTATTACAAGTGCGGATAGAGTCTCAAGCACTAGAATTCATCCAATTTCAAAGATTAAGGTATGTGGGGGTTTTGAACAAGAGTAATTCTTTTATTTTTGTGCCCAAACCTTTGATTTCTATCATGGATTTATATGATTTTGCAAGTGGGTTTATACCCAAATTACTTCATCATGAGATTATGAGAATATAAATTTTTCAAGTTTTTTATACATGATTATTTTGCTATTCCCAAGTTATGACTTGATATTTAATAGTGTGAATTTCATATTTTTACCATGAGTTGACATTTCAAGTGCATTCAAGATATGTGTGAAGCTTTAAGCTTCCTTATGACAAATTGGATTATTGAGTGTATTGATTCATGAGATTGAGTTGTTACAATGAGTCTTGATATTTTTTCAAAGTTATTGATGTTACCATGATTTAATGAATTGATACATTTTGATATTGAGAAAGACTGATTTGATTTGAGTCGAGTTAGGAATCCACAAGTTGATTAAAATTTGATAAATGAGAAAGAAATTTGATTTGGTCTTCATTGTGGTGGATTTCCTAATGCATTCTGAGCTTGTTTCTGGGAGTAGTTTTTAGCACCGAGCAGAAAATATGGTATTTCCTCAAAACTACGTGCCACCGTAGGATTGACATTGATAATTATGGGCCAGAGGCCGAGTATGAGATTGTGATCACTAAATTTAGGTTGTACTCCCTGACAAAAGTACGATGCTCCCGCCAATGTGGGGTTCTCTTCTTAGGAGGGAAAAATGTTGGACTCTATGTAGCTCACATGGTTTATGTCGGTTATAAGAACCCCCTATGTCCATAAGAGTTGAGTTTCTTGAATTACCGAGGCACTTCGAGTCTTGAGTTGAAGAGTTGAGTTATTTATGATGATTTATGAGTTTCTTTTATCATATGATTTATTTACTATGAGAGCATGAAAAGTATATTTCGATCTAACTCAATCCAAGTGAGCCATCATTGTACATATGCATATTTTTATAAAATTGATGATGATATTTGCAATGTTGCATGTACCCCCACATACTCAGTACATTCCAAAGTGCTTACCCACATATTTTCCTATGGGATACATTTTCTCGTAATGTAGGTTTAGATACTCAGCCGCAGTCACGTTAGCGATATTCGAGTGCCTCAACTATGTTTCCTCAGTGGTGAGTCCTCATGGTTCGAGGACCGTGTCTATATTTTTTGTGATATTGTTCTGTTGTTATGGATTTCAGTACTATTTGAGTCAGTTGGGGGTTTGTCCCAATGGATCCTTGATTTTGATGTATAGAGGCTTTATCAGACTAGAGGTTTGGTATGTACAAACATTCAATATATTTTGGTTGTACAGTCTAGTATTCTCCAGTATTTCTCTTGAACCCGATGTAGTATATCTCTTTATTGTGCATGACTATTGTTGAATTGAATTCCTTGAGGTAGTGTCTGGCTCCGAGGGTTAGCTTGGGGCTATGTGTAACCCTAAGCACTGTGTGGCATCTTGAGATGAAATTTTGGGGTGTTACAAAGCTTCGTATTAGTGCCTAAGGTTTAAGGAGTCCTAGGGAGTCTGACAAGCCGCATTACATAGAGTCTTGATCATCGGTGTATAGCGCGTCACATTTATGAGCAAGAGGCTATGAAATGTTTTAGAAAATGTCGTTTCTTTCTTTCTAAAGTTTATTGTGCCTATAACTGTCACTTTATCAATGATTAACTCATGCTCTCTTATAATAGAAGATGCCTCCTCATTGAGCTCATAGAAACAATGAGCAACCTCAACCCGTTGATCCCTTGAACGAGCATGTGTCTCATGCAGAATTTCGGGTAGCTTTTCAAGCGCTAGCCCAGGAAGTTACCGCCAATGCTCAAGCTAACGCCCATGCTATTGTTCTGCCTTTGCAAGAGAATAATTTTGTTGCAGCTTGAGTTCGTGACTTTATGCTGATGAATTTGCCTGAGTTCTATGGGTCGATGGTGGGTAAAGACCCATAGATATACTTGGATGAAGTGAGAAAGATCACCCATATTATGCACGTGACTGAGGAGAAGAGTGTTGAATTGGCTACTTATCAAATGAAAGATATTGCATATGATTGGGTGGAGATGTAGAGGATGAGTAGAGGGAAGGATGTCGCTCCCATGACTTGGCAGTTATTCTAGGATGCGCTCTTGGACAGATTCTTTCCTCTTGAGATTTGGGATGCAAAGATAGAGAAATTTATGAATTTGAGACAAGGCTCTATGATTGTTAAAGAGTATTGTCTTAGATTCAATTAGTTATCCAAATATGCTCCTAGTATGATGGCTGACTCCAAGACTATCATGAGTAAGTTCGTGACCAGCGTGTTGAGTTACATTGTGAAAGAGTGTAGATCTTCTATGCTTAATAGAAAGATGGACCTTTCTGGATTGATAATACATGCCCAACAGATTAAAGCTGATAAGGTGAAAGAGAAGGAGAGAGTAAGAGGGAATAAAAGAGCTAGATCAGAGAAGCAGGGATTTGGTCAGTCTAAATTCCATGGAGGGAACCACCCTCAATTTTAGGGACGTTCGTTTATGCCCGCGCCTTCCTCAGTTAGTGCTCCCGCACCTAGAAATAGGTAGGAGCAGAGGAATAGGCCTATCCCATCTAGGTCTCAAGAAAGTTTAAGTAACATACCTCATTATCCTTCATATGCCAAGTATGGTAGAGATTATTTTGGTGAGGGTTTTGTTAATCAGAGGGGTTGATTTGGTTGTGGCATGTTGGGCCACCGATTTAGATATTGTCCATATACTAAATAGGGGATTCGAGACGCTCGTCCCTAGAGTCGGGCTACCAGTGCCCCCGCTCCCGTAGTCTACCCAGTTCCTTCTTAGGGTGCCTCTTCTAGTACTATTGGCGGTTTGTGCCAGAGTCGCTTCTATGCTATACCACCTCGCCAGGAGCAGGAGGACTTTCTAGATGTTGTCACTGGTATAATCCGTGTCTTTCATTTTGATGTGTATGTATTGATGAACCTCGATTTGAGTTTCTCTTATGTGACACCTCTGGTTGCTGTAAATTTTGAGATGGACCCTGAATGGATTCCTGAGCCTATTCTAGTTTTTATTCCAGTAGGAGAATCTGTTATTGCTAAGCGAGTGGATAAGAAGTGTCCTGTCACTATTCTTTATCGGGTCATCTGTGCTAATTTAATTGAGCGAGATATTGTTGATTTTGACATCACTGGGTATGGATTGGCTTAACTCGTGCTATGCATCTATAGATTGTCGTACCCATGTGGTCAAGTTTCAGTTTCCTGATGAGCCTATTTTTTAGTGGTTTGGAAGTTTTGTAACTCCGAAGAGCCATTTTATATCCTACCTCAAAGCTAGGTAGTTGATTTCGAAGGGTTGCATCTATCACGTGGTTCAAGTTAAAGACCTCAAGTTTGAGACTCCGACTATTCAGTTAGTTAGCATTGTTAATGAGTTTCTCAATGTTTTCCTGAAAGATCTCCTAGGGGTCCCACCTGATAGAGAAATTGAATTTAGGATTAATCTCCTTCCCAGCACTCAGCCTATTTCTATTTCTCTATCCGTATGGCTCCCATAGAACTTAAAGAGTTGGAGGAGCAACTCAAAGATCTCTTAGACAAAGACTTTATCAGACCCAGTATTTCCCCATAGGGTGCACCTATTTTATTCGTATGTAAGAAAAATGGTACATTGTGTATGTGCATTGACTATCGTCAACTCAATAAGGAAACTATCAATAAAAGTACCCTTTCTCTAGAATTGATGATTTATTTGATCAGCTATAGGGTGTGAGTTATTTCTCAAAGATAGACCTTAGATTCGGCTATAATCAACTTAAAGTGAGAGAGTGTGATATTCCAAAGACAACCTTCCAAACTTGTTATGGTCACTTTGAGTTTTTTGTCATGTCCTTTGGGTTAACCAACGCTCCAACAACCTTCATGGCCTTATGAATTGAGTGTTCAAGCAATATCTTGATATGTTTGTCATTGTATTCATAGACGATATTCTTGTATATTCCCGAAGTGAGGATGATCATGCCGACCATCTTTGAATTGTCTTGCAAAACTCTTAGAGAGCATAAATTATTCATTAAATTTATCAAGTGTGAATTTTGGCTAAGGTCAATTTCTTTTCTGGATCACATTGTTTCTGCCGAAGGCATTAGAGTCGATCCCCAAAATACAAAAGCTATAAAGAATTGGCCTAGACCTACCTCCCCATCTGATATTATGATTTTCTTGGGTCTAGCTGGTTACTACCGTCATTTTATTGAGGGATTCTCTTCCATTGCATCTCTCATGACCCGGTTGACCCAAAATAAGTAAAGTTCCTGTGGTCGGAACCTTGCGAGAAGAGTTTTAAGGAGTTAAAAACTCGACTCATTTTAGCCCCAGTGTTAGGTTTACCATTGGCACTGATGGTTTTGTGGTGTATTATGATGCTTCTAGAGTTGGTTTGGGTTGTGTGTTGATGCAGAGGGATAAAGTTATAGCTTATGCCTCTAGACAGTTGAAGCCTCATGAGAAGAATTAGCCAACCCATGATCTTGAATTAGCAGTTGTAGTTTTTTCTTTGAAAATCTGGAGACATTACCTGTATGGTGTCCATGTTGATGTCTTTACGAATCATGAAAGCTTGCAGTATATGTTTACTCAGAGGGAGTTGAATCTTAGATAGAGAAGATGGTTAGAGTTGCTAAAAGACTACGATATGAGTGTGTTGTATCATCCGGGAAAGGCTAATATAGTGGCAGATGCTCTTAGCAGGTTGTCTATGGGTAGTGTAGCTCATGTAGAGAATGATAAGAAAGTATTGGCTCGTGATATGCATCGTTTGGCTAGTTTGGGTGTTAGATTAATTGATTTTGCTGAAGGGAGTATGTTAGTTCAAAGTAGTTTTGAGTCCTCTTTGGTCTTAGAGGTAAAGGAAAAGCAAGATAGGGATCCTAGTTTGGTCAGACTGAAGGAGTCAGTTAAAGACCAAAAAGTAGAGGTTTTCTTCCAAGGGGGAGATGGTGTGTTGAGATTGCAGGGTAGATTGTGTGTTCCAGATATTGATGATCTAAGGTAAAGAATTATGGCTAAAGCATATGGCGCATGATATTCTATTCATCCTGGTGCTACCAAAATGTACCGTGATTTATGGGAAATCTATTGGTGGAACGGTATAAAAAAAAGACATAGCAGGATTTTTAGCAAAGTGTTCTACTTGTCAATAGGTTAAGGTAGAGCACCAAAGGCCTGGTAGTGTAATGCAAGAGTTTAGCATTCCTACTTGGAAGTGGGAAGAAGTGAATATGCATTTCGTAATTGGTTTGCCTCTTTCTTGTCGTCATCATGGTTTGATTTGGGTTGTTGTAGGCTAGTTGACTAAATCAACTCATTTCTTGCCAGTGCATTCATCTTATACAATTGAGGATTATTCTAGATTGTTTATTCAAGAATTCATTAGACTTCATGGAGTTCTTTTGGCTATTATCTCTGATAGAGGTACTCAGTTTACTTCCCAGTTTTGGAGAGCTTTTCAGAAGGGTATCGGTACCTAAGTTCATCTAAGTTCTACTTTCCATCCATACATAGATGGTTAGGCTGAGTGGACCATTCACACTTTAGAAGATATGTTGAGGGAATGTGCGCTTGAATTAAAGGTAGTTGGGATGAGTAGTTGTCATTGATCGAATTTGCGTATAACAATAGTTTCCATGCTAGTATTCAGATGGCCCCGTTCAAAGATTTGTATAGGAAGAGATGTAGATCACCTATAGGTTGGTTTGAAGTATGAGAAATAGATGTGATTGGGCCTGATGCTGTGTTCGAGGCTATGGGAAAAGTTAAGTTAATCCGAGAAAGATTGAAGACCCCTCAAAGTCGTCGGAATTCGTATGCAGATGTGAGAAAAAAAGATCTTGAGTTTAATGTTGATGATTTGGTGTACTTATAGGTTTTACCCATGAAAGGGGTAAAGAGATTTGGGAAGAAGGGAAAGCTTAGTCCCCGTTATGTTGGTCCGTACAGGATTTTAAGCTGTGTTGGAAAAATAGCATATGATGTGGAGTTACCCGCAGAGTTGTCTAGCGTTCATCTGGTATTTCAAGTTTCCATGCTTAAGAAGTGTATTGGTGATTCTGTCGTGGTTGATTCTTCTAAAAGCTTAGATATTCAGGATAGCCTTTCATTCGAGGAGATTCCGGTTGAGATTTTAGATTTTCAGATCCGTAGGCTAAGGAACAAAGAAGTTCCTTTGATTAAGGTTCTTGGGCGAAATGAATCTGTTGAGGGTTCTACTTGGGAAGCTGAAGTTGATATGCGATCCAGGTACCCTCACCTCTTTTCTGTAAGTTTGGAGAGAGCAGAAGGTACCATTCTTTCTTAATTCCACCCTTTTCTTATTAAAGATTCAGCTGTGTGTCTACTTCCATCAGGAATTCATGCATTTTGTAGGGTATCCAAAGGTATAGAGTGAAGTAATCTCTTTGAGTGAGTCATTCAAGCTATACATCCTCATTTTCTCTTGTCTTGTCCTATTTGGCAACATTCGAGGATGAATGTTTCCAAGAGGGAGATATTGTAATACCCCGAGAATCTAACCAATAGTGCAACCATAACTCAAGCTCATGAGAAATAAATTATAGTTCTTTGGTTGTTTTCTGATCAAGAGTGATGAGTATTAATGCCTCAAAGATGTCCTAGCGATTAGGTGAATCAAAACATTCTTTACCGATTGAATTCTTAGGAAGGATGTTTCCATATTCAACTTCAAATGAGAATATCTCTCATTATACTACAAATTATTAAGCTCATGACCTACCAAAATATAGATAATTGAATTAGCTTTCCAACTATATCAATTCATCCAAATCTGGTATCGGAGCCATGAGTTATACACATTTTACTCCAGCATGTCAGGCTGAAAACCCAGTGACGACATTTGTGACAACTCGTCACAAGTGTGATGACTTATCACCAATGTTATCAGCCTTAGGTATATTTCCATCCCCAGTGACCAATGTTGTCAACCTTAAGCCAAAATTCATAAAATCTACCCTTTTATGATGACATTTCGTGATGACTTGTCACAAGTCTGACGACTTGTCACGAATGTCGTCATCTATTTTTTTCAGCAATTAAGAGACATTTTTGCAAGAGTATTTTGGTCTTTTCCCATATTTTGGAGGCCTATATAAATATGAGAATCCCCATCCAAACCCTAATTTCTTCATTCTCTCTTCCAATTTTCTTAAGAATATATATTAGGGTTTCAATCAAGAAAATTTAATCTTCCAAAAATCATCCATAAATCTTCAAGATTTCTTCAAGAATCAAGTTCCTCATAGTGTGAACTTCGAGAATCATTTATTACAAGTGCGGATAGAGTCTCAAGCACTAGAATTTATCCAATTTCAAAGATTAAAGTATGTGGGGGTTTTGAACAAGAGCAATTCTTTCGTTCTTCTGCCCAAAGCTTCGATTTCTATCATGGATTTATACGATTTTGCAAGTGGGTTTATACCCAAATTACTTCATCATGAGATTATGAGAATATAAATTGTTCAAGCTTTGTTAAACATGATTATTTTGCTATTCCTAAGTTTTGACTTGATATTTAATATTGTGAATTTCATATTTCTACCATGGGTTGATATTTCAAGTGCTTTTAAGATATGTGTCAAGCATTAAGCTTCCTTATGACAAATTGGATTATTGAGTATATTGATTCATGAGATTGAGTTGTTACAATGAGTCTTGATATTTCTTCAAAGTTATTGATGTTACCATGATTTAATGTATTGATATATTTTGATATTGAGAAAGACTGATTTGATTTGAGTCGAGTTAGGAATCCACAAGTTGATTATGATTTGATAAATGAAAAAGATATTTGATTTGGTCTTCATGATAGACCCTTGTGATGTTATGGTGGATTTCCTAACGCGTTCTGAGCTTATGTCTAGGAGTAGTGTTTAGCATCGAGCGGGAAATGTGGTATTTCGCCAAAACTACGTGCCACCGTAGGATTGATATTGATAATTGTGGACCAGAGGTCGAGTATGAGATTATGATCACTAAATTTAGGTTGTACTCCCTGGCAAGAGTACGACGCTTCCGCCAATGTGGGGTTCTCTCCTTAGGAAGGAAAAACATTGGACTCAATGTAGCTCACATGGTTTATGTCAGTTATAAGAACCTCCCATGTCCATAAGAGTTGAGTTTCTTGAATTACCAAGTCACTATTTATGAGTTTTTTTTATCATATGATTTATTTACTATGAGATCATGAAAAATATGTTTCAATCTAATTTGGCCAAGTGATCCATCATTGTACATATGCACATTTTTATGAAATTGATGATGATATTTGCATTGTTGCATGCACCCCTACATACTCAGTACATTCAAAAATGCTGACCCACATATTTTCCTATGGGCTACATTTTCTCGTAATGTAGGTTCAGATACTCAGCCGCAATCGCGTTAGCGATATTCGAGTGCCTCAACTATGTTTCCTTAGTGGTGAGTCCTCATAGTTCAAGGACCATGTCTATATTTTTGGTGATATTGTTCTGTTGTTATGGCTTTCAGTACTATTTGAGTCAGTTGGGGGTTTGTCCCAATGGCTCCTTGATTTTGATGTATAGAGGCTTTATCAGACTAGAGGGTTGGTATGTACAAACATTCAATATATTTTGGTTGTACAGTCTAGTATTCTCCAGTATTTCTATTGAACCCGATGTGGTATATCTCTTTGTTGTGCATGACTATTATTGAATTGAATTCCTTGAGGTAGTATCTAGCTCCAAGGGTTATCTTGGGGATACGTGTATCCCTAAGCACCGTGTGGCATCTCGGGATGAAATTTTGGGGCGTTACATTGTGTACCCGAAAACAATAATCTTAAGGAATTAATTTACTAATCTGTATTGTTTCGTTTATTGTTTTTTCAGTAAATAGTTTGAACTTCATATTGATAGTTCTTCAACTTTTTGAACTTGTGTTTGAAGTTTTTGAAACTTCATTTTGATAGTTCATAAGTTGGTTTAACTTGTGTTGAACTTCTTAACATTTGATTTGCTATTTTCCAGAAAATGGTTTGAACTTCATTTTGTTGATGTTCATAAGTTGGGTTGAACTTATTGTTAAAAGTTTGAAGTTATAAATACAGAATTAAAACTTCATTTGATTGTTCATATATTAGTTTGAACATGTGTTTGAAGTTATTGTTAAAAAATACAGATTTTATCTAAATTGAGAAAAACAATAATTTTTAGAAAAGTATAAAAATATTTAATTTTGTGCTTGTTTGGCGAAGGAAATGTTTTTTATCGCCATTTATAAATCAAGTATTTGGTTAATTGGTATTGAGTCTGATTTTGTGGTAACTAAAATTTTTTGATTTCTACTCCCTCGGTTAGAAGAATATAAAAACTTCATCAAGAAATTAGTATAAGAATCTTCACCAATTCATTAAAATCTCTGTATTGGTTTCTGGAGTTTAAACTCTGTGGGATTTCACTCTGTTTGAATTTGATTATGGTTTGAAGTCATAAAAACTTCATCATGTTTCATAGTTTGTTCGGTTGATGATTTGAAGATTTAAAAACTTCATCATTGACTAGAAATAAGTTGGCTAAAGATTAAATTCTTTATTGTTAGTATTCTAAAATACTAAAGAGTACGTCAAAGATTGACAGAAAAATGATGAATGGAACTAAATAATAAATTTATTTGATTGTGAATGGTGTTGTTCCAACTACAACTAATATTGCATCATTAAGTTATTCAGGTATTGCTCTTGCAATGAAAATGACAGAGAAACTAGAAAAATATTTTGGTGTGAACTTCAAAGAACGACAACAAATGATGTCATTTTGACTGGCCAAACTTGCAATGAAAATATTCACAAGTATAGATCCTCATATTCATAAAAAAAATAATTGGAAATCAATTGTCTGATTTGCAAGATCTTATGAGTCATTTCAAGATAGAAGAGGATAATGAGTTGAATGAAAAATCATCATTAATCAATGATGGTTGCAAAACCTGTTAAGGTTGATGCTCCAAATGATAAAAAAATGAAGAAGTCTTCTGGAAAAGAGAAAGAGCAGAATAAGAAAATGTTCAAAGGAAATTGTTGTAGTGATGTTTGCCACAAAGCTCAAAATAGTCAAGTTCTATATAAGAACAAGAAAAAATATTAGATAAACATGTTGGAAATAACTAGAAAGATATAAAATCTATGTGTTATGTTCACTGAAAGCAACCTAGTTGGATATCCAAATGAATGGTGATTTAATTTAGGAGCCACTAGACATGTTTGAGCGGGCAAAGAAGTTTTTGCTACTTATGATCCTGTTGGTCCCAAAGAAGTGATATTCATGGAAAATAATACAATGCCTATGGTTGAAGACAGTAGGATTATATTCCCAAAAGTTACTTCTGGCAAGGTGTTGACTCTCAACAATGTTCTCTATGTTCGTACTATTAGGAAAAACTTAATATCGACAACACTTCTCATTAAAAATATGTTTAAGTGTGTGTTTATTTTAGATAAAGTTGTAATAAGCGAGAATGAAATATATGTAGGAAAGAGCTACCTCAATAAGGACCTTTTCAAACTTTATGTAATGGTTGTTGAAATAAAGAAAGTTGAGGCTTCTTCTTAATTGCTAGAGTCAAATAATTTGTGGCATAGTCATTTAGGACATGTCAAGCATAAAACCTTTCAAAAGCTAATTAATTTAGAAGTTTTGCCAAACTTTGAGTGCAATAAATTAAAATGTCAAGTTTGGGTGGAATCAAAGTATGCCAAGAATCCGTACAAGTCTGTTGAAAGGAATTCAAATCCCTTAGAATTAATACACACTGACATTTGTGATATGAAGTCAACACTATTTCGTGCTGAGAAAAAGTATTTTATAACATTTATTGATTAATGCACTAGGTACTATTATGTCTATTAGCTAAACAGTAAGGATGAAGCAATAGATGCATTTAGGAAATATAAAACAGAAGTTGAAAATCAGTTAGAGAAAAAGATCAAAACAATAAGAAGTGATAGGAGTGGAGAATATGAATCTCACTTTGCAGAAATATATGTAGTGAATGGAATTATCCATCAAACTACGACCCCGTATATACCTCAATCTAATGGAATTGTGTAAAGAAAAAACTTAACCTTAAAAGAAATGATGAATGCCTTACTAATAAGTTCAGGTTTACCGCAAAACTTATAGGGGAAAGCTATCCTTACCGCTAATCGAATACTCAATAGAGTTCCCCACAGTAAGACTTTATCAACTCCATATGAAAAATGGAAAGGAAGGAAGCCCAACTTGAAATATTTCAAAGTGTGGGGGTGTCTAATGAAAGTTCAAGTTCCTATTCCTAAAAGGGTGAATATAAGACCTAAGACAGTAGACTGTGTGTTCATAGGATATGCTAAAAGTAGTAAAGCATTGCAATTTTTGATTCATAAATCCAAACATGCGGATATCAATGAAAATTTGGTAATTGAATTAGATAATGTTGAGTTCTCTAAACACATTTATCCGTATAAAATGAAACATGAAGAGTCTAGTGGAGGGTCTAAATGACCTTGAGATGAACCAAGTAAGGATTTACGTAATGATAATAATCCAAGAAGTAGTACACAACAAAGAACGTCAACTTCATTTGGATCAAATTTTATAATTTTTCTCTTAGAAAATGAGTCTTAAATATTTAAAGAAGCGATGACATCTTCAAACTCATCCTTTTGGAAAGAGGTAGTCAATAATGAGTTTGGTTCAATGTTGAGAAACTAACATGGGATTTGGTTGATCTTTCTCCAAAAAATAAACCTTTAGGTTCTAAATGGATGTTCAAAAGAAAAATGAAAGCGGACGATACTATTGACAAATACAAGGCAAGACTTGTAGTAAAAGACTTCAAACAGAAGGAAGGCCTTGATTACTTTGATACATACTCACATGTAATGAGGATAACGTCAATACGGATGTTAATTTCCTTAACAGTGGTATATGGTCTTGAAATTCATTAAATGAATATGAAAACAACATTCCTAAATGGAGAATTGGAGGAAGAAATTTACATGAAACAACCCGAGAGTTTCGTGGT
Organism: Capsicum baccatum var. pendulum; assembly: GCA_030864225.1. Taxonomy (NCBI): domain Eukaryota; kingdom Viridiplantae; phylum Streptophyta; class Magnoliopsida; order Solanales; family Solanaceae; genus Capsicum; species Capsicum baccatum. The sequence goes on along the minus strand of CM061560.1, from coordinate 88,699,404 downwards.
TCCTGGTAAAGGAAAGAAGGTGTACAAACTTGTTAAGTCTCTCTATGAACTAAAATAAGCACCTAAACAGTGGCATGAAAAGTTTGACCAAACCATGTTGGAAAAATGGTTTAAAATAAACGAATGTGATAAAGCTTTTTACATTAAAGACACTCCAAATTACAAGGTCATTGTTTGTTTGTTTGAGGATGATATGTTGATCATCAGTAGAGTTGTTTTTTAAATGCTTCAGAGTAAGTTTGATATAAAAGACCTTGGATTTGCGGACGTAATCTTAGAAATAAGAATCTATAGAACTCCACAAGGTTGTCATTTTCACAGTCTTATTACATCGAAAAGGTACTTGACAAATTCAAGTATTTGGAATTTGATATTGCCAAGACTCCATTGTACGTGAGCTTTGCACTTCAAAATAATAAAGGTGAATGTGACTCATAGTTAACTACGCAAGAGTGTTGGGATGTTTAATGTATATCATGAATTGTACACGGCTAGACATAGCATGTGCTATTAGAAAGTTAAGTCGGTACATGAGTAATCCTGATAAAACTCATTGGATGACAATGAAAAGAGTTTTGGGGTATCTTAAATACACTCAAGACTTTGCTCTGCATCATAATAAATATCCCGTGGTAATTGAAGGATATAGTGATGCAAATTAGATCACCGGATCGAATAAAGTAAAAATTCACAAGTGGATATGTATTTACTCTAGGTGGAGGATTAGTCTCTTGGAAATCATTCAAACAGACATATATTGCTCGCTCTACAATGGAATCAGAATTTATTGCATTAGATAAAGCCGATTAAGAAGCAGAATGGCTCCTGAATTTCTTGGAAGATATTCCTTATTGGCCCAAACCATTGGCACCTGTATGTATACACTGTGATAGCCAAGCGGCGATAGATAGGGGAGGGACCATGATGTATAACGGTAAATCACATCATATAATATGGAGACATAATACCGTTAGAGAACTAATATCTAGTGGAATTATCAATGTTAACTGTGTAAAGTCAAAGGATAATGTGTCAGATCCACTTACAAAAGGCTTAACTAGGGAGAGATTTAAGAGAACATCAAAGGGAATAGGTTTACGGCCTAGCACAAGTCAGCATGGTGGTAACTCTACCAAGAAGACTGGATATCCTAAGAGCTAGGATTAAGGAGATCAAAAAAAGTTGTGTCTGGAAGGTTCAACATTGTCAATATACCCAACCCATTCTCATTATGTAGATAATGTTTAGTAAATAAAAATAAGACTTATGGTGTGAAGTCTTTTAATGATTATCTAAATTTGGCAGATTTGACCAAATATTTTAATCTATAGGATTGAACATTTAGAAATAATCTATATGAGGGTGAAGTTGAAGCCACTTCAAGAAAAATGTTAGTAAAGGACTATTTTCTAAGCCCTTATGAAACCAGGACGTGTTCATGTCTGAAATGAACTAAACCACGAGAACCATAAATGGTAGAAGACTGGTTATATGACATATGTTGTCTAGGTGTATATTAAATCTTGACAATTCAAATATATTAAATCTATCGATTAACCAATTGTATCCGATGCACGCCCACTACGAAAAGTTTAAAGGAAAACTCACTTATCCAGATGCAATCAGTCTTTGCTTGTTGATCACATACTGATCCGTACAGTTTTATAAAGAGTAGCCATTCTCAATTCATGTGGGGGATTTTGGGTTCAATTAGTGTGAATGAAAAATGGAGGGACACAACCTTTTGAGAAAAAGACACACTGTTTTGGAATACGGGTGACCGTTCGGTAGGATGTGACTATTCAGAAAAGACATGTTGTTTCGAAATGGACAGACATGACTGTTCCGAAATAATACACCCTTTCATGAACCATTGTTTCCTTTTTGAAGGGGCATTTGATGGCTGATGATAGGCGAATTTACGCGCCTATATCAATATATTTTGCCCATATTTTAGCCTAGTTTTGAGAACAAATTATATATTTCATGCACTTTTAGTCCTTTTTCCTGTAAATGAGCTAACAAACATGATTAGTAAAGTTTCAAGTATAAATGATGCAAAATACAGCATTTTATGGCTTACTTGACGCAAAAGGAAGCTCACAAACGAAGTAGAAAGGAGCTAGACGCCTAAAGGACCAAATCTGCTGCATGGAAAATCTGTCCCGGGCTAAAACAGCATTTCTGAATACTTTGGGGACTGCATGGAAAATCTGTCCAGGACTAAAACAGCATTTCTGAAGACTTTGGGGACTTACAGACACAAAGCTGGATTTTGACAATGATACATTAACCTAGTACAATTGGGTTATGTATTTCATTAGTTTATTTGGATTAGGAGAATGTTACATTAACCTAGTACAAATGGGTTAAGTATTTCCTTAGTTTAGTAGGATTTGATTATTTATTTCATTAGCATAGTAGGAGTAGGATAGGAGTATTATAAATACCCTATCATGCTAGAGATTTTAATCAAGTCCTCCCTTAGTGGAGGCAACTCCTCCCTTCATTCAAGAAATTCATTCTTAAACTATTAATTTTCTTCCATCTTTCTCATCTTCCACCACAAACACTTCTAATCTATTCTTCTATTCTTAAATTCCACAACAAGAGAATCGTTACTTGCTAAGGAATCACCAAAACCACACGCCAAACACCTCTTTTACACGCCATCCACCATGCAAAACGTGATATCCTTCGCATTCATGGGTAACTAAACCTCTTAGTTGGGGTTATGGAAGACGAATGAGTTACTATCTATTGCTATGAGCTTGTGAGTTCAAGACACGTATATTGCTTATATCATTATTCTCTTCATCTTAAATCTACATCCTTTGCGGTTCAAACACAAGAACACGCCATTCTAACATCTAACCTGTTCGAGAGAAAGGTTACTTGTCTAGAAAAGAAGACGCATAGACTAACGCCAGTCTAACATTTAACTTGTTCGAGAGAAAGGTTATTTGTCTGGAAAAGAGATAATGTCAAGGTAGTAGGACACCCTTTCCTATTAAAAAGCTAGTGCCGTAACTGGACTAACCTCTTGGAGAATTTGTACCGCTAGACACACTTTAAGCTCGAGAGAGTTAAAGTGAAATAGTCCTTGTTCAGGTCGAGAGACGCTTGGATTTACCATCGACTACAATTCTCTATAAGCAATTGCATGTCAAGACTCTACACACTCATAGCCAATAGAGACGTATACTTCTGAAGGTGGACATAACCCCAACGCCTCAATTCTCATTGTTTACAACCAACGTGACAATCTTTCTTTTTTTACTTTATTATTTTCAGCTTTTATTTCATTACTTTGGTTACTTATTACAATCCCCCCTTCTTACGAGACTTGCACCAAAAGTCTATTAATTTTGCTTACTTGTTGACCAAGCTATTCCCTGTGGGATCGATACCCAACCCAGGTTGGGTTCTATATTTGCTAACGACCGCTTTACACTCCCACGAGAGCTGTAGATTGAGCGTTATCAAAAATTGGCGCCGTTGCCGGGGAATACAAGTGTCAATCAAGTTCGTGAAAATTACTAGACCCTTTGGTCAAAGATTCTCGTACTTTTACGTTTAGTTTTTGTTTTTGTTTATTGCAGGTTTTTCTTTTAGTGCATGCCCCATACTAGAAGTTCTGGTCAACCGTTATTACCAATCAATCCGGAACCGCAACAAATTAGAAGAATGGAAGCACAAGCGGAAATCGACAGGATGGCTGCTCAACACGAGCAAGCAAGATTAGCTGCTCTTGCCGCTGCTCAAGTCCAACAACAAAACATTGATAATCCTGGACGAGCAACAAATCCTGACGATGAAGATTTAGGAGATGACGAGTTGATCAACCCAAGGCATGGCGCTGAAATGGCAACACCTGCCAACAGACGAGGTCGACAAGCTCGGTACAGATATGATCGCCAACCTTTGCAACCAGCTTTCGACGATGATGATGATGATCTTGATGGTGCCGGAGCCACTGGAGCTATAATTCCACCACCATTAGCGCCCGGAGCCAAGTTCAACATCACTAGCACCATGATTCAGTTATTGCAACTCAAGGGATTATTTGGTGGACTAGCAGGCGATGATCCGAATATGCATCTCATCAACTTTATTTCTACATGCAAGTCTTTTGACAATCCTGGAGTTGGTCAGAATGCTATTCGATTACGTCTATTTCCATTGTCTCTGTCTGGGGAGGCAACATTATGGTTGAATGGGCTGACTCCTGATTCTATTACAAATTGGAGGCAATTGAGAGACGCTTTCCTAGAAAGATTCTTTCCGCCATCCAAGAGGGCTCAATTGAGAGATGAAATCAGCAACTTTCGTCAGCTTCCCTCTGAAGCTCTTCACGAAACATGGGAGAGGTTCAAGACAAAGCTAGCGAGATGCCCAAACCATCACATGACTAATGTTCACCTCATGGAGATCTTATATAGAGCCTTGAATTCAGTAACTAAACCAGTGGTGGACAACGCAGCTGGAGGTTCTTTTATGGACCTCACCTTTGGTCAAGCAAGCAACATGCTAGATCGTATGACGAAACAAAGTAGAGCTTGGCATACCAGGGATTCTGAGGTAGCAAGCCCCACTTTATCTATTGGCATGTCTGCAGATCAAAGAAGGAGAGAAGAAGAACGTGATCAAGATATGGCGCACATGAAAACCCAAATGGATCTTCTTACAAAGCATCTATTAGGGAAGACTGAAAAAGTGAAATCTATTGCGTCAAAAGGAAGAGACGAATCTGATTCAGAAGAGGAGGCCAACTACTTGAACAATCAGGGTGGTTTCCGTGGGAATGCCCAAGGAAACCAAGGTCGGAACTATTATGATAAATCTGGAGGTAAAGACCAAGGTAGTTGGAAGAAAAATAATGAAAATAGTGGTTTGTACGTTCCCCCTGGTAGACGTGATACCACCACGTCTAATTCTATGGAAGACATGATGGCTAAGTTATTGAAAGGAGTGGAAGCGACGAGCGCGGGAGTTAAGGAGGTGATTGACGATTTGGCCTCCATGAAGCAATTAGTTGATTCTCATTCCACTTCTATCAAGCAACTAGAGCAGCAATTCAGTCAACTTTCAGCAGCACTCAACCAAAGAAAAGCCGGCACCTTGCCTAGCGATACTGTGCAAAATCCAAGGACTGATGGGTCATGCATGGCCATCACTACGAGGAGTGGTAAGGTGCTGGAAACTTCAGCAGAAGGCAAGCAAGTAGTTGACAGAACAGCAGACATGGACGCCACGCCTAGTGACGCCACTAGGGAAGACGCTGCAATACCCACTTCCAACGTCAAGGACGTGTCGCCTAGTGACGTGCAGCCTGAAAAAAATAATAAACGGAAGCAAGAGGAGAAGAAAGCCATGGAAAGAACACTTCCATACCCACCACCACCTTTTCCACAAAGATTGAAGAAGGTGGCCGATGACACTAAGTTCAGCAAATTTATGACCATGTTGAAGCAGCTAACTATTAATGTCCCATTGGTAGAGGCACTTGAACAAATGCCTGGGTATGCGAAGTTTATGAAAGATCTTTTGACTAAAAAGAGGGCAGCAAGCTATGAGCTGAAAGAAGATGTGCATCATTGTAGTGCAATAGCTACCCGATCCATAGTTCAGAAGAAGGCCGACCCCGGAGCTTTCACTATTCCTTGCACCGTCGGATCTTTGGACTTTGCTAAAGCATTATGTGACTTAGGAGCCAGCATCAACTTGATGCCATTATCAATCTACAAGAAGTTGGGGTTAGGAGATCCTACACCAACTAATATGAAGCTTGTTATGGCGGATAGGTCGGTAAAACGACCGGTTGGTATTCTATGCGATGTCTTGGTGAAGGTATCTTCATTCATATTTCCAGCAGACTTTGTCATCTTGGATTGCGAAGCAGATTCAGAGGTTCCCATAATCTTGGGACGCCCTTTCCTTGCTACGGGAAGTGTGCTCATAGATTTGAGAGCTAATGAGCTTTCATTCCGAATAAATGATGAAGTGGTGCGCTTTGATGTTTGCAAATCAATGAAGCAACCCAAAGATCTAAGTGTATTTTCTGTGGCTGATGTTGTCGTTGATGACGAGGATGAGTTACTTGCTGAAGAGCAAATTCTTGATGATCCTTTGGAGGTTTTGCTCATGGAAGAAGATGATGATGATGCTGAAATTTCTGAAGATGATATTTGTGCTCTATCGGGATTAGGAGCATATCGCTGTCCTCCTAAGAAGCTGGATCTTGATCTCAAGAATCGACCCACACCACCAGCTAAGCCATCTATTGAAGAACCACCCACATTAGAATTAAAAGAGCTGCCAAGCCATTTGAAGTATGCATTCTTAGGAAGCGGAAACACTCTTCCAGTCATAGTGGCAGCCGATTTAGGAGAGCAACAAGTTGCAGCTCTTATTGCAATTTTACGCAAGTATATTAGAGCTATTGGATGGACCATTGCGGATATCCTTGGTATTCCACCTAGGATTTGCACTCATAAAATTCAGCTCCAAGAAAAGTGCACACCCACCATCGAACACCAAAGACGTCTAAACCCACCAATGCAAGAGGTGGTGAAGAAGGAGATTATCAAGTGGTTAGACGCAGGAGTTGTGTATCCTATTTCTGATAGTACATGGGTAAGCCCAGTACAATGTGTTCCCAAGAAAGGAGGTATGACGGTGGTTGCGAATGCAAAGAATGAGCTTATTCCACTCAGGCCCGTCACTGGATGGAGAGTATGCATGGACTACCGCAAGCTGAATTCTTGGACTCTCAAGGATCACTTCCCCATGCCATTTATGGACCAAATGCTAGATCGATTAGCGGGAAAAGGATGGTTTTGCTTTCTTGATGGTTATTCAGGTTATAATCAGATTTTTATTGCACCAGAAGACCAAGAGAAGACAACGTTTACATGCCCATATGGTACGTTTGCCTTCAAACGTATGCCATTCGGGTTATGTAATGCACCAGCCACCTTTCAGCGATGTATGATGTCTATTTTCTCTGATATGGTAGAAGACACTTTGGAGGTATTTATGGACGACTTTTCAGTTGTTGGGGAGTCTTTCGACGCATGTTTGGTGAATTTAAGCATGGCATTACAAAGATGTGTAGAGTTCAACCTTGTGCTGAATTGGGAGAAGTGCCACTTCATGGTAAAAGAAGGAATTGTTCTTGGGCACAAGATCTCCGAAACAGGAATAGAGGTTGATCGCGCCAAAATAGAGGTAATTGAGAAGCTACCACCTCCAATTTCGGTGAAGGGAGTTCGTAGTTTTCTTGGCCATGCTGGGTTTTATCGTAGATTCATCAAAGACTTCTCCAAAATTTCTAGTCCATTGTGCAAGCTACTGGAGAAAGATGCGAAGTTTGACTTTAATGATGATTGCTTGAAGGCATTCGAATGCCTTAAAGAAAAACTCATTGAAGCCCCTATCATGGTAGCACCAGATTGGACGCTCCCGTTTGAAATTATGTGTGATGCTAGTGGTGTAGCCGTTGGCGCTGTTCTTGGACAGAGAAAGGAGAAATTATTTCATCCTATCTACTATGCGAGTAAGGTCCTCAATGAAGCCCAAAAGAACTACACTGTCACTGAACAAGAGCTCTTAGCGGTTGTGTATGCGTTTGAGAAGTTTCGTGCCTATCTATTGGGTACTAAAGTGATCGTTCATACAGACCATGCAGCTCTTAGATATCTAATGACAAAGAAGGATGCAAAACCAAGGCTGATTAGATGGGTATTGCTGCTGCAAGAGTTTGATTTCGAAGTCAAAGATAGAAGGGGTTGCGAGAACCAAGTGGCTGATCACCTATCTAGACTTGAGAATGAGTATGTGGCGCAACCAGAAAATCAGATTGACGATGCATTCCCTGACGAGGAGATACTAGCGACAACAATGGAGAACTTACCATGGTATGCCGACTTTGCAAATTTTGTGGTGAGTAATGTGTTACCTTCCAATTTATCTTACCACCAGAGGAGGAAGTTTATGCATGACGTTCAGCACTACTATTGGGATGAGCCTTATTTGTTTCGAAGATGCGCGGATGGCATCATTCGACGATGTATATCCCATGAAGAAGTGCCTACTATATTGGAAGCATGCCACACTTCGCAAGTTGGAGGACATCATGCGGGTAATCGAACAGCAAGAAAAGTCTTGCAAAGTGGTTATTATTGGCCTACAATATTCAGAGATGCACATAACTATGTGAGAAGGTGTGACCAATGCCAACGTCAAGGTGCTATTTCAAAACACCATGAAATGCCCATGTCCAAAATTCTGGAGGTAGAACTCTTTGATGTATGGGGTATTGATTTCATGGGACCATTCGTGAATTCGTTTGGAATGAAGTACATCTTGGTTGCTGTGGATTATGTGTCGAAATGGGTTGAAGCTGTAGCATTGGCCGATAATGAAGGAAAGCGTGTTGTAGCGTTTTTAAAGAAGAATATCTTCTCTCGCTTTGGGGTACCTCGTACTATCATAAGTGATGGAGGATCTCACTTCTGCAACAAGCTATTCAAATCTGTATTGGCCAAGTATGGAGTCAAGCAACACAAGGTAGCTACGCCTTATCATCCCCAAACTAGTGGACAAGTAGAGGTTTCCAATCGTGAGATCAAGCAAATCCTTGCCAAGACGGTCAATGCGAATCGGAAGGATTGGTCTCGGAAGCTAGATGATGCACTATGGGCATATAGGACTGCATTCAAGACACCCATTGGCATGTCACCTTATCAGCTAGTTTATGGGAAGGCTTTTCATCTACCCATCGAGCTTGAATACAAGGCATTATGGGCATTGAAGCACTTGAATCTGAATTGGGATGATGTGAAGAACCTGAGGTTGGAGCAGCTGAACGAGCTAGATGAATTCCGTCTCCATGCCTATGAAAGATCAGATTTATACAAGGAGCGGATGAAGAAGTATCACGATCAGCGGATTGTTCGACGACACTTCCAAAAAGGTGACATGGTACTACTCTTTAACTCCAGATTCAAGCTCTTCCCAGGTAAGTTAAAATCAAAGTGGTCTGGTCCATTTAAAGTCACCCACGTCTACTCGTCTGGAGTAGTCGAATTGGAAAATAATGAGGGTGTTATCTTCAAGGTGAATGGCCAACGTGTTAAGCCATATATCGGTCCTCTTGACTCGATGAATGACATGGCCATCACTTATCTCGACGAAGTCTAAGTACTCGAGATTACTACGTCGAGCCACGACAATAAATAAGGCGCTAGATGGGAGGCAACCCTTCGTTTTATTGTTTTATCGTTTTGTCGTTTTAGTATTTTTTCTTTTTGATAAATGAAAATCCAAAAATAAGATTCGTGCCACGACCAAAACTAAGGCGCTTGGTGGGAGGCAACCCATCGTACTAATCGTTTTCATTTGTTTGAGCAAATATAGGTGTAAGAAGTATGCAACGAGGAGATTGATTTCAATTGACGATTTGGTCGCATTGTATGGTAAAGTCGGTAAGTTAGGAATGGTGATGCATAAGGCTATGGATTGAGCCTTTCTCACGTCATAATAGGCTTCGAGAAAGGCTAGGCCTTGGTAAAAATAGGCCACGAACGATGCACAACCTATTCTATCGCCTAAGGACTCGGAATCTAGTGTGCAATACACTATGCGCCGCCTATTCCTAGGTGTGCTTTTGACTATGCGCCGCCTATGCTATGGCATTTGAGATACTGAGACCAAATGCCATACCATATGCGCCGCATATGCCTATATATGCCATACTATGTGCGGCGCATATGTCCCATTATGCCATGGACAATGCGCCGCATATACATGTGATATGCCGAGGGATATGCGCCGCATATAGGGTGATTTTGTCCCCAAATCCGATTGTAAATGGGTCATAACCCGACCCATACTCCTCCTATATAAAGGGGACTTGGTTTTTTATCACAAACACATTAGAAGTAACCCTAAAGGCGCCGCATATCATCCCAAATCCTCTCAAATTTTTCTTCCTTTGTTCTTCCAATCCACAACAACTTCTCCACAATCTTCAAGCAAGTAAGTGCTCTCTTATTCTTCATCTATTTATCGTAAGTACTACTTTGCTATGCTTATTATAAAATGCTAACTCATGAGAGATTGGTGGTGATGTTCATGTGTGTGGATAATTGTTGCAAAATCGTGTGATTGATTATATACGTATGGAATTCATGACTTGTTTCCGACTTGAATTTTGTTTCAATGGCATTGTTGTGATACTTGCTGAACATATGTGGCCATGAATATTGATTGAGAGTGTGGTTTGGATGCTTGCATGATTAACCATCCCGGCCATCGGGATAAGGTTGTAGTGACTATCGACTTAGGTGGTGGTGTTTGTTGTTTGAATAGCAATTCCATGTGCTAACCCCTATGTTGTAACGTTGCTATATACACCATGCAAGTCGTCCAAATGGCTGCTCATGAGTGATGTAATACTGATTTTCTTGTCGGAATACAATCCTAAGACGTATGTCGACGACGTCTGAGTACTCGACCACGTTCACTTCACCGATTTGTGCCAACAAGATTAAGTGTGGGGTGGTACCCCTAATGCTTGCATATAGATTGTCTAAAGTGCGATTGTGCTGCATCTAACATTATTTCTAGTCTCAGGTTCAATGGCACCGAAAGCAAGGCAAGGCAAGGAGAAGGCTACCACGACCCGCAAGGACAAAAAGAGAAGCCGAAAAGACCAAGGCGAATCATCTTCCGCACACCTACCACGCAGAATGTTCGGAATCAAATGGGTTCTTGAGGAAGAAGCCAAGGCATGGTACAGCAGCAACAAAGAAAAGAAATATGTGCACGTCGACTTAATCAACAAGGAGACCTTAGCAAAGAAGGAGCCGCAACTGTTGGCCAAGATAATGGCTTTGAAGCTGGATTTCATCTTCCGTGACATGGGAGAGTGCAATCTTGACTTGACAAGAGAGTTTTATGCCAACTGGTCGCCAAACACAACAGGCAACGAAGTCAAAATTCGGGGCCAAGTGTTACAGCTTACAGCGGATTGGATCAACTCGTTTCTAGGCCTACCTTCGGTCGACACTGCACCATACAAAGAGCTGTACAGCAGGCCTCCTTACAGAGCTATAAGACACACGCTTTGTGGAAGCAGATCGATGGCAAGATGGGGCAGACATAAGGAAACAGGCCGTCACAACACATTCCCCTATGCTCCACTAAATAGGGAAGCAAGAATCTGGATGCGCATTGTCAACTCATGCCTCATTCCTGGGACGCAATACACAAAGATATCAAGAGATAGAGTGTGTCTGGTTTATGCATTGATGACAAATGTCCCTATCAACTTTGGGGCAATCATTCGATCGACCATGAGAAAAGCCAGACTCCACAGCAGGTCCCATTTCACATTCGGCAATTTGTTGACAGCAATGTTGCGGAAGGAGGATATAGAAGAGGAACCAGCTGACCACAAACTCCCACATACCCCAAAGAAGGTTGACCTCACCAAGGTCAAAGATGCTGAAACCACGCATGGAGTCAACCTTACCACTGCGGAGAGACATGCTCGTGACGAGAGTTTCTTCCGTCATCTCTATGGCATGACGAGATTCACTATGATGAGTGGTGGACGTATTCCAACTGCTGTAGAGCTCCAACAGCTGGACCACGACTACCCAATGAACAGACATGCCCGGGAGATGTGTGGAGTGGGAGTCTATTTCGAGGAACCTCTTGATGATGACGTGCCAACTGATGATGATAGACGCTTGCCTGATTCTGATGCTGAGGAGAACTCGGATGACGACTCTGATGATGATTCCAATGCAAGGGGTATAACCCCAGACATAGAGAATAAGTCCGACCAACCAGGTTCCTCGTATTTATTTTCCACTGAGGACAGTGTACCGACTAAGTGTGGGGTGGTGGTATTGCATGCTATACTTCTCTACTCGCATCTATGATTGTTTGCTTTTGTTTTACTTTTGTTTCATTTTTTTAGTTAAGATTTTTTTTAGCAGTAAATTTTTTTTTTTAACTTAGCTTCACATGAGATTATTCTAATAGGCAGCATGAGATTATAACAAGAGTATGTGCTACAATTGTGACTATTGAGACGTTTAGGCTCTAGTTGTGACTCATTACTCCAGCCATGAGTTATACACATTTTACTCCAGCATGTCAGGCTGAAAACCCAGTGACGACATTTGTGACAACTCGTCACAAGTGTGATGACTTATCACCAATGTTATCAGCCTTAGGTATATTTCCATCCCCAGTGACCAATGTTGTCAACCTTAAGCCAAAATTCATAAAATCTACCCTTTTATGATGACATTTCGTGATGACTTGTCACAAGTCTGACGACTTGTCACGAATGTCGTCAGCTATTTTTTTCAGCAATTAAGAGACATTTTTGCAAGAGTATTTTGGTCTTTTCCCATATTTTGGAGGCCTATATAAATATGAGAATCCCCATCCAAACCCTAATTTCTTCATTCTCTCTTCCAATTTTCTTAAGAATATATATTAGGGTTTCAATCAAGAAAATTTAATCTTCCAAAAATCATCCATAAATCTTCAAGATTTCTTCAAGAATCAAGTTCCTCATAGTGTGAGCTTCGAGAATCATTTATTACAAGTGCGGATAGAGTCTCAAGCACTAGAATTTATCCAATTTCAAAGATTAAAGTATGTGGGGGTTTTGAACAAGAGCAATTCTTTCGTTCTTCTGCCCAAAGCTTCGATTTCTATCATGGATTTATACGATTTTGCAAGTGGGTTTATACCCAAATTACTTCATCATGAGATTATGAGAATATAAATTGTTCAAGCTTTGTTAAACATGATTATTTTGCTATTCCTAAGTTTTGACTTGATATTTAATATTGTGAATTTCATATTTCTACCATGGGTTGATATTTCAAGTGCTTTTAAGATATGTGTCAAGCATTAAGCTTCCTTATGACAAATTGGATTATTGAGTATATTGATTCATGAGATTGAGTTGTTACAATGAGTCTTGATATTTCTTCAAAGTTATTGATGTTACCATGATTTAATGTATTGATATATTTTGATATTGAGAAAGACTGATTTGATTTGAGTCGAGTTAGGAATCCACAAGTTGATTATGATTTGATAAATGAAAAAGATATTTGATTTGGTCTTCATGATAGACCCTTGTGATGTTATGGTGGATTTCCTAACGCGTTCTGAGCTTATGTCTAGGAGTAGTGTTTAGCATCGAGCGGGAAATGTGGTATTTCGCCAAAACTACGTGCCACCGTAGGATTGATATTGATAATTGTGGACCAGAGGTCGAGTATGAGATTATGATCACTAAATTTAGGTTGTACTCCCTGGCAAGAGTACGACGCTTCCGCCAATGTGGGGTTCTCTCCTTAGGAGGGAAAAACATTGGACTCAATGTAGCTCACATGGTTTATGTCAGTTATAAGAACCTCCCATGTCCATAAGAGTTGAGTTTCTTGAATTACCAAGTCACTATTTATGAGTTTTTTTTATCATATGATTTATTTACTATGAGATCATGAAAAATATGTTTCAATCTAATTTGGCCAAGTGATCCATCATTGTACATATGCACATTTTTATGAAATTGATGATGATATTTGCATTGTTGCATGCACCCCTACATACTCAGTACATTCAAAAATGCTGACCCACATATTTTCCTATGGGCTACATTTTCTCGTAATGTAGGTTCAGATACTCAGCCGCAATCGCGTTAGCGATATTCGAGTGCCTCAACTATGTTTCCTTAGTGGTGAGTCCTCATAGTTCAAGGACCATGTCTATATTTTTGGTGATATTGTTCTGTTGTTATGGCTTTCAGTACTATTTGAGTCAGTTGGGGGTTTGTCCCAATGGCTCCTTGATTTTGATGTATAGAGGCTTTATCAGACTAGAGGGTTGGTATGTACAAACATTCAATATATTTTGGTTGTACAGTCTAGTATTCTCCAGTATTTCTATTGAACCCGATGTGGTATATCTCTTTGTTGTGCATGACTATTATTGAATTGAATTCCTTGAGGTAGTATCTAGCTCCAAGGGTTATCTTGGGGATACGTGTATCCCTAAGCACCGTGTGGCATCTCGGGATGAAATTTTGGGGCGTTACATTGTGTACCCGAAAACAATAATCTTAAGGAATTAATTTACTAATCTGTATTGTTTCGTTTATTGTTTTTTCAGTAAATAGTTTGAACTTCATATTGATAGTTCTTCAACTTTTTGAACTTGTGTTTGAAGTTTTTGAAACTTCATTTTGATAGTTCATAAGTTGGTTTAACTTGTGTTGAACTTCTTAACATTTGATTTGCTATTTTCCAGAAAATGGTTTGAACTTCATTTTGTTGATGTTCATAAGTTGGGTTGAACTTATTGTTAAAAGTTTGAAGTTATAAATACAGAATTAAAACTTCATTTGATTGTTCATATATTAGTTTGAACATGTGTTTGAAGTTATTGTTAAAAAATACAGATTTTATCTAAATTGAGAAAAACAATAATTTTTAGAAAAGTATAAAAATATTTAATTTTGTGCTTGTTTGGCGAAGGAAATGTTTTTTATCGCCATTTATAAATCAAGTATTTGGTTAATTGGTATTGAGTCTGATTTTGTGGTAACTAAAATTTTTTGATTTCTACTCCCTCGGTTAGAAGAATATAAAAACTTCATCAAGAAATTAGTATAAGAATCTTCACCAATTCATTAAAATCTCTGTATTGGTTTCTGGAGTTTAAACTCTGTGGGATTTCACTCTGTTTGAATTTGATTATGGTTTGAAGTCATAAAAACTTCATCATGTTTCATAGTTTGTTCGGTTGATGATTTGAAGATTTAAAAACTTCATCATTGACTAGAAATAAGTTGGCTAAAGATTAAATTCTTTATTGTTAGTATTCTAAAATACTAAAGAGTACGTCAAAGATTGACAGAAAAATGATGAATGGAACTAAATAATAAATTTATTTGATTGTGAATGGTGTTGTTCCAACGACAACTAATATTGCATCATTAAGTTATTCAGGTATTGCTCTTGCAATGAAAATGACAGAGAAACTAGAAAAATATTTTGGTGTGAACTTCAAAGAACGACAACAAATGATGTCATTTTGACTGGCCAAACTTGCAATGAAAATATTCACAAGTATAGATCCTCATATTCATAAAAAAAATAATTGGAAATCAATTGTCTGATTTGCAAGATCTTATGAGTCATTTCAAGATAGAAGAGGATAATGAGTTGAATGAAAAATCATCATTAATCAATGATGGTTGCAAAACCTGTTAAGGTTGATGCTCCAAATGATAAAAAAATGAAGAAGTCTTCTGGAAAAGAGAAAGAGCAGAATAAGAAAATGTTCAAAGGAAATTGTTGTAGTGATGTTTGCCACAAAGCTCAAAATAGTCAAGTTCTATATAAGAACAAGAAAAAATATTAGATAAACATGTTGGAAATAACTAGAAAGATATAAAATCTATGTGTTATGTTCACTGAAAGCAACCTAGTTGGATATCCAAATGAATGGTGATTTAATTTAGGAGCCACTAGACATGTTTGAGCGGGCAAAGAAGTTTTTGCTACTTATGATCCTGTTGGTCCCAAAGAAGTGATATTCATGGAAAATAATACAATGCCTATGGTTGAAGACAGTAGGATTATATTCCCAAAAGTTACTTCTGGCAAGGTGTTGACTCTCAACAATGTTCTCTATGTTCGTACTATTAGGAAAAACTTAATATCGACAACACTTCTCATTAAAAATATGTTTAAGTGTGTGTTTATTTTAGATAAAGTTGTAATAAGCGAGAATGAAATATATGTAGGAAAGAGCTACCTCAATAAGGACCTTTTCAAACTTTATGTAATGGTTGTTGAAATAAAGAAAGTTGAGGCTTCTTTTTAATTGCTAGAGTCAAATAATTTGTGGCATAGTCATTTAGGACATGTCAAGCATAAAACCTTTCAAAAGCTAATTAATTTAGAAGTTTTGCCAAACTTTGAGTGCAATAAATTAAAATGTCAAGTTTGGGTGGAATCAAAGTATGCCAAGAATCCGTACAAGTCTGTTGAAAGGAATTCAAATCCCTTAGAATTAATACACACTGACATTTGTGATATGAAGTCAACACTATTTCGTGCTGAGAAAAAGTATTTTATAACATTTATTGATTAATGCACTAGGTACTATTATGTCTATTAGCTAAACAGTAAGGATGAAGCAATAGATGCATTTAGGAAATATAAAACAGAAGTTGAAAATCAGTTAGAGAAAAAGATCAAAACAATAAGAAGTGATAGGAGTGGAGAATATGAATCTCACTTTGCAGAAATATATGTAGTGAATGGAATTATCCATCAAACTACGACCCCGTATATACCTCAATCTAATGGAATTGTGTAAAGAAAAAACTTAACCTTAAAAGAAATGATGAATGCCTTACTAATAAGTTCAGGTTTACCGCAAAACTTATAGGGGAAAGCTATCCTTACCGCTAATCGAATACTCAATAGAGTTCCCCACAGTAAGACTTTATCAACTCCATATGAAAAATGGAAAGGAAGGAAGCCCAACTTGAAATATTTCAAAGTGTGGGGGTGTCTAATGAAAGTTCAAGTTCCTATTCCTAAAAGGGTGAATATAAGACCTAAGACAGTAGACTGTGTGTTCATAGGATATGCTAAAAGTAGTAAAGCATTGCAATTTTTGATTCATAAATCCAAACATGCGGATATCAATGAAAATTTGGTAATTGAATTAGATAATGTTGAGTTCTCTAAACACATTTATCCGTATAAAATGAAACATGAAGAGTCTAGTGGAGGGTCTAAATGACCTTGAGATGAACCAAGTAAGGATTTACGTAATGATAATAATCCAAGAAGTAGTACACAACAAAGAACGTCAACTTCATTTGGATCAAATTTTATAATTTTTCTCTTAGAAAATGAGTCTTAAATATTTAAAGAAGCGATGACATCTTCAAACTCATCCTTTTGGAAAGAGGTAGTCAATAATGAGTTTGGTTCAATGTTGAGAAACTAACATGGGATTTGGTTGATCTTTCTCCAAAAAATAAACCTTTAGGTTCTAAATGGATGTTCAAAAGAAAAATGAAAGCGGACGATACTATTGACAAATACAAGGCAAGACTTGTAGTAAAAGACTTCAAACAGAAGGAAGGCCTTGATTACTTTGATACATACTCACATGTAATGAGGATAACGTCAATACGGATGTTAATTTCCTTAACAGTGGTATATGGTCTTGAAATTCATTAAATGAATATGAAAACAACATTCCTAAATGGAGAATTGGAGGAAGAAATTTACATGAAACAACCCGAGAGTTTCGTGGTTCCTGGTAAAGGAAAGAAGGTGTACAAACTTGTTAAGTCTCTCTATGAACTAAAATAAGCACCTAAACAGTGGCATGAAAAGTTTGACCAAACCATGTTGGAAAAATGGTTTAAAATAAACGAATGTGATAAAGCTTTTTACATTAAAGACACTCCAAATTACAAGGTCATTGTTTGTTTGTTTGAGGATGATATGTTGATCATCAGTAGAGTTGTTTTTTAAATGCTTCAGAGTAAGTTTGATATAAAAGACCTTGGATTTGCGGACGTAATCTTAGAAATAAGAATCTATAGAACTCCACAAGGTTGTCATTTTCACAGTCTTATTACATCGAAAAGGTACTTGACAAATTCAAGTATTTGGAATTTGATATTGCCAAGACTCCATTGTACGTGAGCTTTGCACTTCAAAATAATAAAGGTGAATGTGACTCATAGTTAACTACGCAAGAGTGTTGGGATGTTTAATGTATATCATGAATTGTACACGGCTAGACATAGCATGTGCTATTAGAAAGTTAAGTCGGTACATGAGTAATCCTGATAAAACTCATTGGATGACAATGAAAAGAGTTTTGGGGTATCTTAAATACACTCAAGACTTTGCTCTGCATCATAATAAATATCCCGTGGTAATTGAAGGATATAGTGATGCAAATTAGATCACCGGATCGAATAAAGTAAAAATTCACAAGTGGATATGTATTTACTCTAGGTGGAGGATTAGTCTCTTGGAAATCATTCAAACAGACATATATTGCTCGCTCTACAATGGAATCAGAATTTATTGCATTAGATAAAGCCGATTAAGAAGCAGAATGGCTCCTGAATTTCTTGGAAGATATTCCTTATTGGCCCAAACCATTGGCACCTGTATGTATACACTGTGATAGCCAAGCGGCGATAGATAGGG
The DNA here is from genome assembly GCA_030864225.1 of Capsicum baccatum var. pendulum. NCBI lineage: Eukaryota > Viridiplantae > Streptophyta > Magnoliopsida > Solanales > Solanaceae > Capsicum > Capsicum baccatum. The sequence continues at coordinate 88,681,108 of CM061560.1, read as the reverse complement.
GAGGGACCATGATGTATAACGGTAAATCACATCATATAATATGGAGACATAATACCGTTAGAGAACTAATATCTAGTGGAATTATCAATGTTAACTGTGTAAAGTCAAAGGATAATGTGTCAGATCCACTTACAAAAGGCTTAACTAGGGAGAGATTTAAGAGAACATCAAAGGGAATAGGTTTACGGCCTAGCACAAGTCAGCATGGTGGTAACTCTACCAAGAAGACTGGATATCCTAAGAGCTAGGATTAAGGAGATCAAAAAAAGTTGTGTCTGGAAGGTTCAACATTGTCAATATACCCAACCCATTCTCATTATGTAGATAATGTTTAGTAAATAAAAATAAGACTTATGGTGTGAAGTCTTTTAATGATTATCTAAATTTGGCAGATTTGACCAAATATTTTAATCTATAGGATTGAACATTTAGAAATAATCTATATGAGGGTGAAGTTGAAGCCACTTCAAGAAAAATGTTAGTAAAGGACTATTTTCTAAGCCCTTATGAAACCAGGACGTGTTCATGTCTGAAATGAACTAAACCACGAGAACCATAAATGGTAGAAGACTGGTTATGTGACATATGTTGTCTAGGTGTATATTAAATCTTGACAATTCAAATATATTAAATCTATCGATTAACCGATTGTATCCGATGCACGCCCACTACGAAAAGTTTAAAGGAAAACTCACTTATCCAGATGCAATCAGTCTTTGCTTGTTGATCACATACTGATCCGTACAGTTTTATAAAGAGTAGCCATTCTCAATTCATGTGGGGGATTTTGGGTTCAATTAGTGTGAATGAAAAATGGAGGGACACAACCTTTTGAGAAAAAGACACACTGTTTTGGAATACGGGTGACCGTTCGGTAGGATGTGACTATTCAGAAAAGACATGTTGTTTCGAAATGGACAGACATGACTGTTCCGAAATAATACACCCTTTCATGAACCATTGTTTCCTTTTTGAAGGGGCATTTGATGGCTGATGATAGGCGAATTTACGCGCCTATATCAATATATTTTGCCCATATTTTAGCCTAGTTTTGAGAACAAATTATATATTTCATGCACTTTTAGTCCTTTATCCTGTAAATAAGCTAACAAACATGATTAGTAAAGTTTCAAGTATAAATGATGCAAAATACAGCATTTTATGGCTTACTTGACGCAAAAGGAAGCTCACAAACGAAGTAGAAAGGAGCTGGACGCCTAAAGGACCAAATCTGCTGCATGGAAAATCTGTCCCGGGCTAAAACAGCATTTCTGAATACTTTGGGGACTGCATGGAAAATCTGTCCAGGACTAAAACAGCATTTCTGAAGACTTTGGGGACTTACAGACACAAAGCTGGATTTTGACAATGATACATTAACCTAGTACAATTGGGTTATGTATATTCATTAGTTTATTTGGATTAGGAGAATGTTACATTAACCTAGTACAAATGGGTTAAGTATTTCCTTAGTTTAGTAGGATTTGATTATTTATTTCATTAGCATAGTAGGAGTAGGATAGGAGTATTATAAATACCCTATCATGCTAGAGATTTTAATCAAGTCCTCCCTTAGTGGAGGCAACTCCTCCCTTCATTCAAGAAATTCATTCTTAAACTATTAATTTTCTTCCATCTTTCTCATCTTCCACCACAAACACTTCTAATCTATTCTTCTATTCTTAAATTCCACAACAAGAGAATCGTTACTTGCTAAGGAATCACCAAAACCACACGCCAAACACCTCTTTTACACGCCATCCACCATGCAAAACGTGATATCCTTCGCATTCATGGGTAACTAAACCTCTTAGTTGGGGTTATGGAAGACGAATGAGTTACTATCTATTGCTATGAGCTTGTGAGTTCAAGACACGTATATTGCTTATATCATTATTCTCTTCATCTTAAATCTACATCCTTTGCGGTTCAAACACAAGAACACGCCATTCTAACATCTAACCTGTTCGAGAGAAAGGTTACTTGTCTAGAAAAGAAGACGCATAGACTAACGCCAGTCTAACATTTAACTTGTTCGAGAGAAAGGTTATTTGTCTGGAAAAGAGATAATGTCAAGGTAGTAGGACACCCTTTCCTATTAAAAAGCTAGTGCCGTAACTGGACTAACCTCTTGGAGAATTTGTACCGCTAGACACACTTTAAGCTCGAGAGAGTTAAAGTGAAATAGTCCTTGTTCAGGTCGAGAGACGCTTGGATTTACCATCGACTACAATTCTCTATAAGCAATTGCATGTCAAGACTCTACACACTCATAGCCAATAGAGACGTATACTTCTGAAGGTGGACATAACCCCAACGCCTCAATTCTCATTGTTTACAACCAACGTGACAATCTTTCTCTTTTTACTTTATTATTTTCAGCTTTTATTTCATTACTTTGGTTACTTATTACAATCCCCCCTTCTTACGAGACTTGCACCAAAAGTCTATTAATTTTGCTTACTTGTTGACCAAGCTATTCCCTGTGGGATCGATACCCAACCCAGGTTGGGTTCTATATTTGCTAACGACCGCTTTACACTCCCACGAGAGCTATAGATTGAGCGTTATCAATGGCTATAAATACTTGAAATTTTTTTCTCAAGTAGTATGAAAAAAAAATTCTGCATTTTAAAACACTCTTCTACTTTTAAAAATTCTTTGTGATCATTTGCTAGTGAATGTGTTTGAAGAATCAGAAGGTTTGAGGTACCGCTACATTCTGATTGTGAGCCATTTTATCCTGGGAGAAAAAATTTCACAACCTCGCGTACTTAAGAGGAAGTAATTCCTTAAGTACACTCCTTGAATTAGGTGGACTTGGTTCTATTTCTTCTTTATCTTATTTCTTTAAATAGCATACTTCTTTGATAGTTCTTGAAGAACTTGTGTTGAAGGTGTTAAAAACTTCATATGTGTTCTTGATATAGTCTTGAACTTTTGTTGAAGTGTTTATGCAAACATACAGATTGTGTACCCAAAACAACATGTAGTTGTTGGATACTGTTACTTCATTATGAGATTTTGTAATGCCTCGCCAAATCTTTGGCATGTCCAAGTAGTTTGTTATGTTGTTTAGCTCAAATTAAGTCTTTTGACCTTTATATCAGTTGGATAACGTTTGGCGATAAGTTAAAGGAACTTAGAAGGGAGTCTTGTATTGGGTTCGAAATCTAGAGGGCATCATGCGGAAGCTAATATTTTGCAAGACATAGAGACGGTAGTTCAGAAGACACAGAAAACACTATTAAAAAGATATTATTGTATAGTTTGGATAATTGGCCTACATATAAAAAAACTAATATAAAAATATCATAAAAATTTTGAGAGAAAATCTCCCCATAAAAACAATACTCTTTAAAGACTACATTGCGAATACTATTGTGTGATGATATGAGAAGAGGGGTATTCTATTTATAGATGTCCAAAAAATTTCTTCCAATAAAGAGGTTTGCCAAATATGAATTTTTTTTATATTTTCCTTTCAAGAATAGTAAAAGTAATTATGGTATTACTTTTATTTTTCTTTCAAGAAAAGTAAAACTTAAACTTGGTAAGAAAATCAGAGCAAAAACCCTAACAAATTTCCTCTTTTTCGCTTTATTTTGTTGATATAATTTGATCCACCTTCTTCGCATGCATGATCTTCATTGTTTACATAATATTCAGCACTACTGCTTATCATGGTTAAAAATAAAATTTAAAATATTATGGTTACAAGTGGGTTAAAAATAAATATTTTATTTTATTTTTAAAGATGCAGCAATAGGAATATTGAAATATGCTTAAAACTTCTTCTCCACATGTAGTTGGACAAAAAAACTTTATCATCACCAAGTTGATTGCAACTTTGATCTTAAATTTCCCTCAATCGAACCATAAAATCATTGAACCATAGGCTCTGATATAACTTGTTGTGTTTGAAATAGAGAGAGCGTCTTACGGAAGCTAATATTTTGCAAACCATAGAGACGGTAATTCAGACGACGCATAAAACAATACTAATAAGACATATTATTGATATAGTTTGGACAATTGGCCTGCATATAAGAAAACTAATATAAAAATATCATAAAAACTATGAGAGAAAATCTCCACATAAACAAGACTCTTTAATGACTACATTGTGAATACTATTGTGTTATGATCTGAGAAGAGAGGTCTTCTATTTATAGATGTCCAAATCCTTTCTTTCAAGAAAGAGGTTTGCCAAATATGGAAATTTTTTATATTTTCCTTTTAGGAAACGTAAAAGTAATTATGGTATTACTTTTATTTTTCTTTCTAGAAAAGTAAAACTTAAACTTGGTAAGTAAATCAGATCAAAAACTCTAACATCTTGGGCATGAGAAACGGATGGGGTGTCATGTGGAGAGACCCCCACAATGATTCCCGCACCAGGATTGTTGCTAAATTGGAAAATTCCTGCAAAGTTGCAAAGCCAGCTGCCACCTGACCTTTGTAATTGCGCCAAGGTACCGGAAGGCTCGGATGGCCCTCGCACCATGAGTAAGCCAAGGCATAACAAGACTCGCAACTCGAGGTTGCTTTTTTTAGATGAAATTTCCCCAAACTCTATTTATTTAAGTGCATTTTAGTCATTATACCCTTTTAGAAGCCGTCTTTCTAACCTTAAAACACCCTATATTGTCTAAACACTTAGTTATATTGATTCAAATTCCCCTCATTCCTCTCCCAAACTCCATACTCAAGTTCTCAAGAAGAATCAAAGTTGGGGTTTCTCATCAAGGGCTTGTCATGAATCAAACGTTCATGAGTGACACCAACCTTAATTCTATGGTGAGAGAACCATCTAACCCAACCCTTATACAATTACTAAAGAACTTACATTAACTATCTTCTTTATTTAACTGCCCTTTAGTTTACTAAAAACAATATAATTATCAATACAAAAAGGAAATGAGAGTGCAGAAGTATCTCTAATTATTACAATCCTCGGGACCCAAAAGCCACCGTACAAGAACTCTAAATATTCAAAACAAGATTTAAAATATAATATAGAATATTAAATAATGAGGAATGTCATTTTCCTAAATGCAAAGGACAAGAAATAAATAGGGATGATCCAATGGCTAACCAAGCATGGCGCTCACCCTTAAATGATATTGGAGTTATGAACTAGAGCTGAGGTCTTGTCTTAAATGTTGGATCATAATCTGCACTCACCTAAATTAAGAATACAAGTAATATGAGTACAATAGCTAAGTACTAGTAGGTATCATCGGCCGACCTAACCCAACACCATACAAATAAGCAAGTGAAATGCAAGTAAGAATCAATCAAAACACAACTCATAATTAGTTGACAATCAAATGTACAGTCATAACACTTCAACACACTAGATAAAAGTACATCAATTACACTTAGGTAGATTCATTCAATAAGAGTCAATACAATATATGTGCAAATGAAATGATGTTGCCTGCCTGCAAGATGTACACATATACTAGGGTCAATAAATGATGACCTATAGGGGACGAGCTCAATCCATGTACCAGTTCCAATGTGGTACCTACTCTAATATTAGTATTGGTGTGATACCCAATTAATATGATAGTGTCGGTATGTCACCTGACCAAATATCATATCAATATATATAATCTTAAATCCAATGCTCAATGTATGATGACAATCAACAATTATAAGTAATGCTCACAAGATAATCACATACATTTAGCTTAAATGCAAAAACATAGTAAAATCAAGTCTATACTACCACTAAACTATAACCTACCTTAATTTCTTGCCCAAAACACTATTTGGCTATAGTCTTGCCTTTTTTTCAATTTTTTCTTGTACTTGATATATAAGCAACAAAGACACATACTTCAATATATAAATCTAGACTTCTAAGCATAATACACCCAAACCCATTAAAACCAACCTATGAACTTAACCTAGTTCATTATTCTAGGGTTTTATACTCTTTGATCCACTTGAATTCTCTATATTTTAAGCTTACAAGGATGAATACTATCATAAGAAGTGTTTTCTAACATACTAGGATCAATAACAACTAAAATACAATTATTCCTTACCGATTTTTGATAACGCTCAATCTATAGCTCTCGTAGGAGTGTAAAGCGGTCGTTTGTCAAATATAGAACCCAACTGGGTTGGGTATCGATCCCTCAGGGAATAGCTTGGTCAACAAGTAAGCAAAGATTACTAGACTTTTAGTGCAAGTCTCGTAAAAGGGGGGGATTGTAATGTGTAACCAAATTATTAAAGTAAAAACTGAAAATAGTAAAGTAAAAAGAAAGAATGTTTAGTAGGTTGTAAAACAATGAGAATTGAGGAGTTGGGGTTATGTCCACCTTATGAGTTTTACGTATCTATTGGCTATGAGTGTGCGGAATGCAGACATGCATGTGCTTATAGAGAATTGTATTCGATGGTAAATCCAAGCATATTTTGACCTCAACAAGGAATATTTTACTTTAACTCTTTCAAGCTTAAAGCGTGTCTAACGGTACAAATTCTCCAAGAGGTTAGTCCAGTTACGACACTAACTTTTTAATAGGGGATGGGACCCTATTACCTTGACATTATCTCTTTTCCAAACATAACTTTTCTTTCGAACAAGTTAATGCTATACTGGCGTATTCTATGTGTTTGCAACCACAAGAATTTGCATTAAGATGAAGAGAATAATGATATAAGCAGCATACGTGTCACGAATTCACAAACTCATAGCAATAGATAGTATCTCATACGGATTCCATAACCCCAACATAGAAGTTTAGTTACCCATGAATGCGAAGGAAATCACAATTGACATTGTTATTATACCACAATAAAGATTTTGTATAGTAATAGTGTGGTAGGCGTTAGGCGTGAATTCCTAGCAAAGTAACGTTTCTCTTGTTGCGGAAATTAAGAATTGAATAGATGAATAGAAGAAGAATAAAAAGTAGAATTAATGGAAGAATTAAAAGTAGTAGTGAATGAATTGTAAGGTAAGATGATAATTCTTAAAATCTCTAGCAAAATAGGGTATTTATAATACCCATATCCTATTCCTACTAAGCTACTAAAATACTTAACCCAATCCTACTAGGTTAAAGTATCATTATCCTAATCCTAATAAATTACTGCTAGTCCCCAAAGTCTTCAGAATTGTTGTTTTTGCCCGGGACAGATTTTCCATGCGCCACTTTTGGTCCTTGGCGTCCAAGATTCCCCTTCCGTCCTTCGTGAAGCTTTCTTTGGCGTCAAGTTATCCATAAAATGCTGAATTCTGCATCATTTATACCTAAAAACTTGTTAATCGCATTTGTTAGCTCAATTACAGGAAAAGGGACTAAAAGTGCATGAATTATATAATTTGTTCTCAAGACTTAGCTAAAATATGGGTAAAATATAGCACTATAGGCGTGTAAATTCACCTATCATCAACACCCCACACTTGAAGCTTTGTTCGTCCGCGAACAAAATATCATGTCCGTCTAAACATCAACTTAGGGTTTCACAGTATTAACACAAAATATTCGTCAAGACAAGCACAACAATTATCAACAAAGAGTAGTTTTCCAATCATTAGTAGAAACAATTTAACCTCTAGCATAGACTCGTGATTGTTGCCAACTCATATTCAAAAGTTAAGGCATAAAGAATCATACACAACTACCTAAAACTCATCAACCATGTGTGTCTCACAATATATTACCCATAATCACTCATAAGTATAGCATATTTTTCAAACATGGGTATAAAAGTATCCTTGCTCTCACTCTCACAAGGAATTCATATGCTATGCAATTATATCAATAATAGGAAAAACATCCCTGTGTCGGCAGAATTTAATAATTTGGCCGTGCAATATGACTCATCGCGACGCGATGCTGGATTGAATAAAATAGGGGTCGCGAAGCGAGGCTATCGCCACACCTCTCTGGAATTTGCTTCTCAAAAATTGGTTAAGTGGTGAACGTTCCTCCCTTCATCCATGCCTTTTGTAGTGTATTTTCAATAAATTTTGAGCCTTTTATCATTAATATATCACCGTATTCAACTCACAAAGCCTCCTACAATATCACACACCACAAATTAGAGGTCTAAACAACACAATATCCTCAATGATGAATCAAAACAAGAGCTAAGTTAAGGCAAATTCACAATGATCTTCACTTATTATTCTGACTCTAGATTTAATAAAATTGAACTTTGTCCATGAAAAACAAGTTGTTCCACATGTAATTACACATTTAAACTATTTGGAAAAAATTAAACACATTACAATCCAACGAAACCAACTAGACACACAACTAGCTCAAGCTAGTAAAACTAGTTTTCTGGATTGAACTCTAATGGCTCAATTAAGCACAAACTTGTTTGAAAAATACTTTGAGCATCGTAATCACATACTTGGAAAATTAAATGCTTATTTATATCAATATGAACATGTTAAGCACACGAATTTCTCTCAAAACAAGGTGAAATAAGCTATAATAATTATATCAAAGTGTATAAAATCACCTCAGATCATCACCCCACTCTTAAACCCTTGTTCGTCCTCGAACAACTATTTAATATATGCATCAAAATCTAAGGTGACGCTACCCTTCTACTAAAACAAAGACACCCAAGTTAGTACTATAATGACTACACGGAATGCAAGTTTCTACACAAAGCATGTTATACACAATTGAAACCTCAAGAACACTACTTTGAAACATCCTAGCCTCAAGAATTTACTCAAAAAGTTGGCAAACTCAAGATCATCACTCAATCAAGGACATCATACAAATCATCCACATTCATCAAATATGTGCCCCTCACAATAAGAGAGTTACCAAAATCACTCACAATAATGTAATTTATAACATGATGGGTACAAGAATCAATATGCTCACTCTCACAAAGAATTCACAAGTTACACATAATGAACCATAGGCTTGCCCTTAGTGTAATGCTCTACTAATATCAAAATGATGAACTTAGGATCAATTAAGTCTTTTTTGGGTTGTAATATAGCTTAAGGGACGAGTAGGAACTATTTGAGAATAGTGACTAAACTCTCTAAGCTCTTTAATACACTACATTATACATTTAAAACATATCTCCAACAACTAAATTACACTATTTTGTCTACCCCCTTTCTTTTGTTTTTGCCCCATCTCTTTTAAGCATTTTCACAAACACTTGATGGGCGTATTGTTTATTCCTTCAAGATTCAATTTTTTTTGTTTTTCTACAATCATGGGAATATTTGTAGCACCATTTTTACACTCCTAACCACCACACATTAATTATAAACACCAATAAGTATTACCTTGGGACAGCAATTTCACCATTTTCTTCTTTAATTTCTCAAACTCCTTACTAATTTAATTTTTCATTAACGCACTTAGGAGCATTTTGGATCAAATTATAGTCTATAAAAGAAGGGAATTATACTACATTTGAGGCTTCCAAAGAAAATGCTAAAAGATTAATGGGGTTAACAAGGATAATGCACAAAGGGTAGGAAAAATAAAAGGTATGAAACAAGACTATCAAAGAAAAGCCTAAATCAACTCCTAAACCCACATTCTTTATTTTTATTTACACACACACCAGGAAAGTTCTAGACATCATATGTAAAAAGGAATATACAAAATACCTCACACGCAATTGGCATATGCTTGACTCACATAGGATCAACATAGACTCTCAACCAAATAATTACACAAATTCAATTTAAGCCACAAGAACAAGAGTCATAAACATGAGCCTAGGTGTCTCAAAAATAGAAATTCACTCAATCAATAATCTTTTACCAAAAAAAACACTTGCATTATGCAATCAAAAATAGTACCAACAAGAATATCTTACACAAAAAAATTTAAATTGGGCCCAAAATTGAGAACTTCCCAACCCACACTTAAAAATCTACTTTGTCCCCAAAGTGAACTTTTAAAGTAAGAGATAGAAATATTCTCTGAGGCCTCTAGGCCTATCTAGATGCATTTTTAAATATCAAGAAGGTTTGGGGACCCCACACTCAGTCTTCACTATGCTTCAAGCTCTAGTTTATAGTACTCAAACTTCCCATTAACCTGTGACTCAACCAAAAATAAAAAAATAAGTGAAATAAAAACTAAAAAATAAAAAGAAAACATACCTAATTAACTTGGGTTGCCTCCTAAGCAGCGCTTGATTTCGTGTCGCGGCATGACCCAACTCAACTTAACCATATTCCTTCATCTTTTTACTCCCCTTTGGGAGCCATTTTCTCATTCATTTTTGACCACTTGAGTTTACACTCCTAAGGTTAATATCTCTCACAACTTCAACCTTTATCATGTTGGGTAACAGTGGATTCAACTTGGGCCGCTCAGTCAGGTAATTTGAAGAGGTATTTGGTGGATTTAAGATGGGTGTTTTGTAAACATCAAATACCACCTCTTTATCATCTACCCTCATTTTGAGCGTGCTCTCTCTAACATCAATCAAGGCCTCTACACTTGCTAAGAATGGACACCCCAAGATGATTGTTACCTGTTCATCTACCTCAAAATCAAGAATAATAAAGTCATCAGGTATAATGAATTTACCAACCTTTATGAGGACATCCTCAACTATTCTATTTGAATATGTAAATGACCCATCTACCAGCTGCAACACCACGGTGGTCGATCTAGGCTTTCCTAAGCCTAATATTTTAAATAGAGATAGGGGCATCAAATTTATGCTGCCCCTAAGTCACTTAGTGCATGGACCACTTTTCTTGGGGATTTTTTGTGTTATCACAGCGCTATATTCACCAGTAAGTGTTATTGCCTCCACATCCTACAATTTCACCTTATTAGCAATCATATCCCTCAAGTACTTTGTGTACCTGAGCATACTCTACAAAATATCTAGCAAAGGTAAATTAATATGCAGTTCTCTGAATGTATCAAAGAACTTTTTGAAAAAAGCATCCTCCTTCGATTTCATGTGCTTCTGTGGAAAGATAGTGGCGGCACTTTCTTCACTTCTTCTACAACAACTTTTTACTTTAAATACTTAGACATTCTTGAATTTTCAGCAACTCTGTCATTTACCTATTGGGTCACCTCATTATCATCAACCTCCTTAGTTGCCTTTGGAGGGTCTTCCTGAAGCTCTTTACAACTTCTCATGGTGATTGCCATAACCTGCTTTGGATTTTTCATATCTGCTGGCAAACCACCTAGTGGTCTAGTATTTAATGCTTGTGATGATTTCCCCAACTGCAGCTCTAAACTTCTTGTGGCTGTTTGCAGATTTTTCATATCTGTAGTTAAATGTGCTTGATTTGCTAAATATTGCTTTAACATCTCCTCCATATTGCTAGTTGACTGATTTGGTTGGTCCTATGGTTGTTGAATTTGATGTTGCTGTGCATTCCAAGGTTGCATTTTCCAGTTCATATTGTAGGCATTACCAAAATTGGGTCTTTCTGCATTGACTACATATATCACAAATTTTGGATTTGACACACATATGGTCGCTGAATGGCCATTGTTTCCATATAATTCACACCAACCTGCAGCTTGTTGGATAGCATTGACTATGGCTGTAGGTTGTGCTACTCCCAATTTCATGCCGCTGAAGTATTGATAGGCTATGAATTGATCCACCTCTAATATTCCCATAATTCTTTTTGTAGCACTTCTAGAATCTATATGCCACTCTGGATTTCCTTCTGCTATATGGTTCAACAAAGTGTACAGATCATCATAAGTCAATTCCTTTGCTTGACCACCTATGAATGAATCTAGAAAAATCTTCGTATTGTGATCAAGAGCTTCTACAAAAGTATGAGAAAGTACCTCATTGGACTGTTGATGGTGTGGACAATCTGAAGAAGGTCCTTAAAGCATTACCAAGCATGATAGAGGTTTTCATTAGGATTTTATTTGAAACTTACTATCTCACTACAAAGTCTCGTAGTCTAGCCTGATAGAAAGAATCTAATGAGGAAATTTCTAGCTAAATCATCACATGTTGTGATTGAATTGGCCGGCTCCACATTCAGCTATCTTTTTGCTTCCCCCAACAGTGAATAGGGAAAATGTTTCCACCTCACAAAATCTATACTCACCCCAGTCGAAATGAATGTGTCAGTAAGCTCAATGAAAGTCTGTAAGTGGACTTGTGGATCCTCATGTGAAAGCCCTGTAAACTATCCACTGCTGATGAGAAGCTGCACTATATTGTGCTTTAACTCAAAATTTCCCCCAGCAGCCGGTCTTTGAATTGGGGAATTCAAGTTCGTCGGAAGTGGGACTGCCACTTCCCTATCTGTCATGCTGTTTGTTGTTCTGAAGATATTATAGCAGGATTCTCTTGGTCTTCTGCAATTTGAGGAATTTAGGGGAGTAGGATAGCTTTTCTCCTACTTTAATGGTAAAGTTATTTAGATTTGGAGCTTGATTCAACCAAATCCCTATCCCTGTGTTATGCTACTTATATCATTACTCTCTTCATTTTGCTTGAATTCTGATGGTTACAAACATAGAGAATACACCATTATAGCATTAACTTGTTCGAGAGAAAAGTTACTTGTTTGGAAAAGAGAGTGTGACAAGGAAATAGGGTTTCCAACCTCTATTTATACATTAATGCCTTAACCGGATTAATTTCTTGGAGAATTTGTACTATTTGTTATACACTTTAGGCTTGAGAGAGCTAAATTGAAATAAATCCTTGATGGTTGAGAAACACTTGGATTTAGAATTAGAATACGATTCTCGATAAGTGCATGCATGTCTAAATTCCGCGTTATTCATAGTTAATAGAGAAGTAGAAACTACAACGTGGACATAACCCTAACTTATCATTCTCTGTGATTAAATCTTACTACACATATTATTCCATCGTTACTTTGATAATATTAGTTTGCGTCTAAACCAAACCCCCATTTTTCTTTGGAATTTTCGACCAACAATCTACTAAAAATTGCAATACTTAGTGACCAGAGTATTCCCTGTGGGATTCGACACTCAACCCAGTTAGGTTCTATATTTGACAGCGACCGCTTACACTTTTTAACGAGAGTTATAATTTGGGCGTATCAAGTTGAGGTTGCTCCAACACCAGTAGTTGCCCAACCAAGGTTTCCCAACCTGTTATTTCTATTTAGTACTAAAAAATATTAAATAGATTCTTGAGATTAGGTCCGCTTAGGCTTTCTGGTGCACCAAACGAGGATGGATATGAGTTTCTAATTACTGATAAAGATAGGCTCTATAATTTGGGATGAGTTGAGACTCATAGTATGGACTACACTACTTTTCAGTTGGACTTTTCATCTCAACATTGGTGGAAAGGTCATCTAGATTCCAAGCCAATAGGATCTTGACATGGGCTTAGTTCTCCAAGCTTTTCTTGGAAAAGTACATGCCTTGTAACCTTAGGGATCATTTGAAGGATTAATTCTCTAGATTGGATCAGGGCTCCATGACAGTTGTGGAGTATGATGCTAGATCTTACAAGTTGGATAGGTATGCTACTTCTATTTTGGATACTGGGTATAAAAGGGTTCGCTGCTTTATTTGTGAATTGAGACTTCATCTTTATATGTCTGCTCAGAGTTTGTTTATTACGGATAGATAATTTGCTGAGGTTTTTGATCATGCTCATGTGATGGAAGGGATGCATCACGAGTCCCAAGAGGGCAGTAATAAGATACCTTAATATTAGGGTAGTTTTAGTGAGAGTCATAGTAGCTCTCATTTTAGAGGCAGTGGTTCTCAGGGTAGGTACCCTTTTCATTATTCATATAAGCCTCAGCGTTAGCCCAGTAGACTCGTTCAGGCAGTGCTCCAAATTATTAATGGAGGTTAGCCTTTTGTTAGTGATTGCCCTGGTCAAGATAGTGGTCAGCCTTAGAGGGGTTTGTCTTCTGGTTATTCTAGTGGTGGTGGTTAGTTCAGGTTAGCTAAATTTTTTGGTTCTATCCCAGTTCATGGTACATGCTATAGTTGTAGAGGTCGTATTCATTATTTATAAGAGTGTCCTAGTCGTGGGGCAATTATGGCTCTAGTTTAATGTGCTCCCTTATCAGAGCAGTTCATCCCTTCGCTAGAGGTAGTTTGCATGGTTGTTAGGGTGGTCCTTAGGGTGTTTGAGGTGGTTCTTAGGCAGGTAGAGGAGGTAATTAGTTAGAATCCCAGCCAGGTGGTCGGCATGGTCAGTTGCATGCAGTACCTACTAAACTCGAGGCTGATTTTTCAAATGTTGTCATAGGTATGATTATGGTGTGTCATCAGTTGGCCCTTGCTTTATTTAATCCAAGATCCACTTATTCTTATGTGTCTGCTTATTTTGCTCTATTATTAGAGTAATCTTAGGATTTACTAGATGTTCCCTTACGTGTATATACTCCTATAGGTGATTCTTCAATAGTGGATTGTGTGTTCAGATCCTGTGTCATGACTACTAAAGATATTGATACTTATGTTGATCTTATTATATTTGATATGGTGGAATTTGATATAATTCTAAGAATGGACTAGTTATCCCACTATCTTAAGATAATGGATTCTTTTGCCAAGACTGTTACCTTAGTTATGCCCAACTTACCCCTAATCATATAGCAGGGAGTTGTTAGCCATGGGCCGATAGTGATTATTTCTTATATGCATTCTAGGAGGCTTATTTTTAGGGATTATGAGTCTTATCTCACTTATATTTGTGATGTTAGTGTGGAGAGTCAGTTGCTCTATAATGTTCCTATAGTTTGTGAGTTTCTTGACATTTTTCCTACCGATCTACCTGGTATACCTCCTTCCCATGAGATTGATTTGTTATTGATCTTAATCCTGGTACCCTACCTATTCCTATATCACCTTACTGTATAGCTCTTGCCAAGCTTAAGAAGCTAAATTCTTAACTGCAATATCTTCTTGGTAAGGGTTTTATTAGACTGAGTGTGTCTCCTTAGGGAGCTCCTTTTTTGTTTGTGAAGAAAAAGAATGATTCCATGTGGATGTATATTGACTATAGGACGCTTAAAAAGGTAATGGTGAAAAACCATTATCCTATGCCTTGCATTGATGATTTGTTTGACCAGCTTTAGGGTACATCAATTTTTTCTAAGATTAATTTGAGGTCTGGTTACCATCAGTTGAGGATTCAAGCCGAGGACATATCGAAGACAGTCTTTAGGACCTATTGATGATAGGCGAATTTACACGCCTATATCAATATATTTTGCCCATATTTTAGCCTAGTTTTGAGAACAAATTATATATTTCATGCACTTTTAGTCCTTTTTCCTATAAATGAGCTAACGAACATGATTAGTAAAGTTTCAGGTATAAATGATGCAAAATACAGCATTTTATGGCTTACTTGACGCAAAAGAAAGCTCTCAAAGGAAGGGAAGAAAGTCTACACGCCTAAGGACCAAAACTGCTGAATGGAAAATCTGTCCCGGGCTAAAATAACATTTCTGAAGACTTTGGGGACTTACAGACACAAAGCTGGATTTTGACAATGATACATTAACCTAGTACAATTGGGTTATGTATTTCATTAGTTTATTTGGATTAGGAGAATGTTACATTAACCTAGTACAAATGGGTTAAGTATTTCCTTAGTTTAGTAGGATTTGGTTATTTATTTCATTAGCATAGTAGGAGTAGGATAGGAGTATTATAAATACCCTATCATGCTAGAGATTTTTAACTAACTCCTCCCTTAGTGGAGAGACACATTCTACTTCTCAATTACAACTCTTCTAATCTTTCCATTAATTCTATTTTTCTTCTTCTACTCTTCTATTCTTAAATTTCACAACAAGAGAATCGTTACCAATCCAAGGAAACACGCCACATGCCTATCACTTGATCTACACGCCATTACTCAATATTGTGATATAATAACAATGTCAATCGTGATCTCCTTCGCATTCATGGGTAACTAAACCTCTCTGTTGGGGTTATGGAAGCCGAATGAGTTACTATCTATTGCTATGAGTTTGTGATTTCGAGACACGTATATTGCTTATATCATTATTCTCTTCATCTTAATCCACATTCTTTGTGGTTGCAAATGCAAGAATACGCCAGTCTAACAGTTAACTTGTTCGAGAGAAAGGTTATTTTTCTGGAAAAGAGATAATGTCAAGGTAGTAGGATACCCTTTCCTATTAAAAAGCTAGTGCCGTAACTGGACTAACCTCTTGGAGAATTCCTACCATTAGACACGCTTTAAGCTCGAGAGAGTTAAAGTGAAATAGTCCTTGTTTAGGTCGAGAGACGCTTGGATTTACCATCGAATACAATTCTCTATAAGCAATTGCATGTCAGAATTCTACACACTCATAGCCAATAGAGACGTATACCTCAGAAGGTGGACATAACCCCAACGTTTCAATTCTCATTGTTTACAACCAACGTAACAATCTTTCTCTTTTTACTTTATTATTTTCAGCTTTTGTTTACATTACTTGCACGACAAGAATTCCCCCATTCTTACGAGACTTGCACCAAAAGTTTAGTAATTTTACTTACTTGTTGGCCAAGCTATTCCCTGTGGGATCGACACCCAACCCAGGTTGGGTTCTATATTTGCTAACGACCGCTTTACACTCCCACGAGAGCTGTAGATTGAGCGTTATCAAAAATTGGCGCCGTTGCCGGGGAATACGAGTGTCAATCAAGTTCGTGATAATTACTAGATCCTTTGGTCAAAGATTCTCGTACTTTTACGTCTAGTTTTTGTTTTTGTTTACTGCAGGTTTTTACTTTAGTGCATGCCCCATACTAGAAGTTCTAGTCAACCGTTATTACCAATCAATCCTGAACCACAACGAATTAGAAGAATGGAAGCACAAGCTGAAATCGACAGGATGGCTGCTCAACACGAGCAAGCAAGATTAGCTGCTCTTGCCGCTGCTCAAGTCCAACAACAAAACATTGATAATCCTGGGCGAGCAACAAATCCTGATGATGAAGATTTAGGTAATGACGAGTTGATAAACCTAAGGCATGTCTCTGAAACTGCAACACCTGCCAACAGAAGAGGTCGACAAGCTCGGTATAAGTATGATCGCCAACCTTTGCAACTAGCTTTCGACGATGATGATGATGATATTGATGGTGCCGGAGCCACTGGAGCTATAATTCCACCACCATTAGCGCCCGGAGCCAAGTTCAACATCATAAGCACCATGATTCAGTTATTGCAACTCAAGGGATTATTTGGTGGACTAGCAGGCGATGATCCGAATATGCATCTCATCAACTTTATTTCTACATGCAAGTCTTTTGACAATCCTGGTATTGGTAAGAATGTTATTCAATTACGTCTATTTCCATTGTCTCTGTCTGGGGAGGCAACACTATGGTTGAATGGGCTGACTCCTGATTCAATTAAAAATTGGAGGCAATTGAGAGACGCTTTCCTAGAAAGATTCTTTCCGCCATCCAAAAGGGCTCAATTGAGAGATGAAATTAGCAACTTTCATCAGCTTCCCTCTGAAGCTCTTCATGAAACATGGGAGAGGTTCAAGACAAAGCTAGCGAGATGCCCAAACCATCACATGACTAATGTTCACCTAATAGAGATCTGTATAGAGCCTTGAATTCAATAACTAAACCAGTGGTGGATAACGCAGCTGAAGGTTCTTTCATGGACCTCACCTTTTGTCAAGCAAGCAATATGCTAGATCGTATGACAAAACAAAGTAGAGCTTGGCATACCAGGGATTCTGAGGTAGCAAGCCCCACTTTATCTATTGGCATGACTGCAGACCAATGAAGAAGAGAAGAAGAACGTGATCAAGATATGGCGCACATGAAAACCCAAACGGATCTTCTTACAAAGCATCTATTAGGGAAGACTGAAAAAGTGAAAGCGATTACGTCAAAAGGAAGAGACGAATTTGATTCGGAAGAGGAGGCCAACTACTTGAACAATCAGGGGGGTTTTCGAGGAAATACCCAAGGAAACCAAGGTCGGAACTATTATGATAAATCTGGAAACAAAGACCAAGGTAGTTGGAAGAACAAGAATGAAAAGAGTGGTTTATACGTTCCCCCTGGCAGACGTGATACCACCATATCTAATTCTGGAAGTATGGAAGACATGATGGCTAAATTATTAAAAGGAGTGGAAGCAACGAGCGCGAGAGTTACAGAGGTAATTAATAATTTGTCCGCCATGAAACAATTAGTAGATTCACATTCCACTTCAATTAGACAACTAGAGCAGCAATTCAGTCAACTTTCAGCAGCACTCAACCAAAGAAAGGCCGGCACTTTACCTAGCGATACTGTGCAAAACCCAAGGAATGATGGGTCATGCATGGCCATCACTACCAGAAGTGGTAAGGTGCTGGAAACTTCAGAAAAAGGCAAGCAACTGATTGATGAAGTTGCGGACATGGATGACAACGCAAAAGGAGAAGATGCCCCAGCCACTACTCCCGACATCAAGGACGCCACATCCAGCACTGTGCAGCCTGAAAAAGTGGAAAAATGGAAGTAAGAGGAGAAGAAACCTGTGGAGAGAACACTTCCATACCCACCACCACTTTTTCCTCAAAGATTGAAGAAGGTGGCAGATAACACAAAGTTCAGCAAATTCATGACTATGCTCAAGCAGCTGACCATTAATTTTCCATTAGTGGAGGCACTTGAACAAATGCCTGGGTATGCGAAGTTTATAAAAGATCTTTTGATAAAGAAGAGGGTAGCAAGTTATGATCTGAAAGACGATGTGCATATTATAGTGCAATTGCTACCCGATCGATAGTTCAGAAGAAGGCCGACCCCGGAGCTTTCACTATTCCTTGCACCGTCGGATCTTTGAACTTTGACAAAGCACTATGTGACTTAGGAGCCAGCATCAACTTGATGCCATTATCGATCTACAAGAAGTTGGGGTTGGAAGACCCTACACCAACCAATATGAGGCTCGTGATGGCTGATAGGTCGGTAAAATGACCTGTGGGTATCTTGAATGATGTGTTGGTGAAAGTTTCTTCATTCATTTTTCCTGCACACTTCGTTATTCTGGATTGTAAGGAGGATTCTGAAGTTCCCATAATCCTGGGACGTCCTTTCCTTGCAATTGGAAGTGTGCTTATTGACATGAAAGATAATGAGCTTTTGTTTCGAATTAATGACGAAGTAGTGCGGTTTAATATATGCAAAGCCATGAAGCAGCCCAGCGATATGAATGAGTTATTTGTAGCTGATGTTCATCAAAAGGATATGAAAGCATTATCTATAGAGAAACAGCCTATTGTTGAGCCATTGACTGCTGCACCACTGAATGTTGAGCATAAGGATAATGAAGATTATGAAGAACTTATGGGTGCTCTAACAGAAATAGAGTCTTATACTCCTAAGCAACCAGATTTTGATCTCAAGAATCAACCAAAAGCGAAGACTCCCTTTGACGAGCCACCAATGCTAGAATCGCAAGAGCTTCCCAATTATCTAAGGTATGTGTTCTTGGAAAGTAGAAATATACTTTCGGAGAGTACATATGATTTAAGTGAACAGCACGTAGAAGCTCTCATCTCTGCTCTGAAGAGATACAAGAGAGCTATGGGTTGGACTATTGATGATATAATTGGAGATTCTCCGGGAAAATGTAAGAGCCATCTTGAAGAAAATCGCATGCCCACAGGTAAGCCTCATTGTCGTCTAAATCCTTTCAGAAAATAATCCATCACTTACCTCGACGAAGTCTGAGTACTCGAGGTAACTATGTCGTGCCACGACAATAAATAAGGCGCTAGATTGGAGGCAACCCATCGTTTTATCGTTTTATCGTTTATCGTTTTTCCTTTCATTCTAGTACTTGTTTTGTTTTGCTAAATGAAAAATCCAAAAATAAGAGTCGTGCCATGACCAAGACTAAGGCGCTTGGTGGGAGGCAACCCATCGTACTAATCGTTTTCATTTGGTTTTGAGCAAAAATAGGTGCAAGAGGTATTCAACGAGGAGATTGATTTAAATTGACGATTTGGATGCATTGTATGGTAAAGTCGGTAAGTTAGGAATGGTGATGCATAAGGCTATGGATTGAGCATTTCTCACGTCAAAATAGGCATCGAGGAAGGCTAGGCCTTGGTCAAACTAGGCCACGAACGATGCACAACCTATCCTATAGCCTAAGGTCTCGGAATCTAGTGTGCTATACACTATGCGCTGCCTATTCCTAGGTATGATTTTGACTATGCGCCGCCTATGCTATGGCATTTGGTCTCAGTATCTCATATGCCATAGACTATGCGGCGCATATGTCTACAAATGCCATAGACTATGCGGCGCATATGTCCCATTATGCTATAGACAATGCGCCGCATATGTCATTGATATGCCGAGCATTATGCGCCGCATATGTGGTATTTTTGTCTCCAAAACCGATTGTAAATGGGTCATAACCCGACCCATTCTCTTCCTATATAAAGGGGACTTAGTCTTGAAACATAACCACACTAAAAATTAACCTAAGGGCGCTGCATATACATCCAAATCCTCTCAAAATTTTCTTCTTTGTGCTCTTCCAATTCACAAGAACATCTCCAAAGGCTTCAATCACGTAAGTACTCTTTTATTCTTCATCTATTTCTAGTAAGTACTACGTTCCTATGCCTATTGTGAATTGATACATCTTCAAAGATCATTGGTGATGTGTGTTTGGATTGTTGATACACAACCATGTGAGTGAACATATACATTAGGATAATCTTGACCGGTCTCCGACTTGAATTTGGTTTTAATAAGCATTGTTATACTATTTACAGAATTGCCATGGCTATGAACATTGCTTAAGCTTGTTACTTGGATACTTACATGTCAGACTATCTCGTTCAACGGGATAAGACTATAGTTGCCTACCGACATAGGAGGTTGTGATTGTTGAAAATAACTATACCATGATGCAACCCCTATGTAGTAGTGTTGTTATACTTAACATGAACGTAGTGCAATGGCTGCAAGTAGTGATACATCACTGATCTTCTTGTCGGAAGATAGTTCCTAAAACGTATGTCGATGAATTCTGAGTAATCGATCACTTTCACCTCACTAGTTGGTGCCAACAACCTAAGTGTGGGGTGGTACCCCTACTGCCTGTGTATAGATTGTATCCATTGGGATTGTGCTACCACTAACACTATTTCTAGTCTCAGGTACAATGGAACCTAAAGCAAGACAAGGCAAGGAAAAGGCTACCACTTCGCAAAAGAGCAAGAAAAGAGGCTGCAGGGAGCAAGGAGAACCCTCCTCGCTGCAAATACCTCGACTCACGCTTGGAATTAAGTGGGATACTTATGCGGAACGTATGAGGATGATGACTCTTATGATGATCCCAACGCAAGGGGTATGACCCGAGATATAGAGGATAAGTCTGACCAACCAGGTTCCTCGTATTTATTTTCCACTGAGGATAGTGTCCCGACTAAGTGTGGGGTGGCAGTATCGTATGCTATACTTCTCTATTTGCACCTATGTTTGTTTGTTTACTCTGTTTTTTTTAAGTTTTTATTTGAGTTCGTTTTTTTTGTTTCTTTTTAAGTTTTTTTAGGAGTAAATTTTTTCTAGCTTCGCATAAAATTATTTTGACAGGCAGCATAAGATTATAACAAGAGTATGTGTTACAATTGTGACTATTGAGACATTTAGACTCTAGTTGTGACTCATTATGTGATATTGTGTGGTTCAATTTTTTCACTTGTTGGGTCGAGAGTCTATATTACTTCCAATCAAGTCGACCATGTGCCTTGTGTGTGTGAGATAATAGTATATTCTATGCTTGTTGCTGATGCTAGAACTTGCCTGGTATGTATGCAAAGCAAAAATAAGGAGTGTAAGTTTAGGAGATGATTTAGGCATTTCTTTGGCAACCTATACATGTTACCTTTGTCTTACCTACCCATGGACATCATCCTAGTTAAAACCCTTTTGAGCCTTTAGCCTGTTTCTTTGACAACCGCAAATGTAAGCCTAATCCATTTCTTTCAAGACCGTAATTTGATCCAAATTCCTAAGTGCTTTAAAGTGAAAAATTCATGTGACAACATAAGAGGAAATTGGGTGAGTATAATGCTATAAATTGTAATGGTGCTTTAATGTGTTATGAAAAAGAAAGTGCTAGTATAAGAGGTATGTTGTGAAAAGAAAAAGGAAAACAAAGCTGAAAATTAAGTTATGCTTAAAATTGAAAAACAAAAGAGGAGAACAAGGGTGGTAGAATAAAAGAAAGAAGAAATGTTGAAAGAAAAAAAATGTCAATGATACAATGTGATGTATTAAAGTGCGTAGGAGCTTAGTCACTATTTCTGGCCAAAATAGTCCTATCCGTCCCTTAGCCTACATTACAACCATCAGAAGACCTATTTGATCC
The DNA here is from genome assembly GCA_030864225.1 of Capsicum baccatum var. pendulum. Taxonomy (NCBI): domain Eukaryota; kingdom Viridiplantae; phylum Streptophyta; class Magnoliopsida; order Solanales; family Solanaceae; genus Capsicum; species Capsicum baccatum. Next base: position 88,658,767 of record CM061560.1, on the reverse strand, counting down.
TAATCTTAACATTCTGACATTTAGTGGAGTAGTACACTAAGGTCAAGCCTATGGTCATCAGTTGCTGCATACGAATTCTTTGCGAGAGCGAGAGCAAGGATATTTTGATACCCATGTTTGAAAAATATGATATATTTGTGAGTGATTATGGGTACTATATTGTGAGACACACATGGTTGATGAGTTTTGGATAGTTGTATATGATTCTACGCACCTTAATGTTTGCATGCGAGTTGATCACCATCATGAGTCTACGCTAGAGGTTAAACTGTTTCTACTTATAATCGGGAAGCTACTCTTTGTTGATAATTTTGGTGCATGTCTTGAAGAATGTTTTGTGTTGTTGCTGTAAAAACCCTAAGTTGATGTTTAGAAGGACATGATATGTTGTTCGAGGACGAACAAAGCTCTAAGTGTGGGGTGTTGATGATAGGCGAATTTACACGCCTATATCAATATATTTTGCCCATATTTTAGCCTAGTTTTGAGAACAAATTATATATTTCATGCACTTTTAGTCCTTTTTCCTATAAATGAGCTAACGAACATGATTAGTAAAGTTTCAGGTATAAATGATGCAAAATACAGCATTTTATGGCTTACTTGACGCAAAATAAAGCTCTCAAAGGAAGGGAAGAAAGTCTACACGCCTAAGGACCAAAACTGCTGCATGGAAAATCTGTCCCGGGCTAAAACAGCATTTCTGAAGACTTTGAGGACTTACAGACACAAAGCTGGATTTTGACAATGATACATTAACCTAGTACAATTGGGTTATGTATTTCATTAGTTTATTTGGATTAGGAGAATGTTACATTAACCTAGTACAAATGGGTTAAGTATTTCCTTAGTTTAGTAGAATTTGGTTATTTATTTCATTAGCATAGTAGGAGTAGGATAGGAGTATTATAAATACCCTATCATGCTAGAGATTTTTAACTAACTCCTCCCTTAGTGGAGAGACACATTCTACTTCTCAATTACAACTCTTCTAATCTTTCCATTAATTCTATTTTTCTTCTTCTACTCTTCTATTCTTAAATTCCACAACAAGAGAATCGTTACCAAGCCAAGGAAACACGCCACACGCCTATCACTTGATCTACACGCCATTACTCAATATTGTGATATAATAACAATGTCAATCGTGATCTCCTTCGCATTCATGGGTAACTAAACCTCTCTGTTGGGGTTATGGAAGCCGAATGAGTTACTATCTATTGCTGTGAGTTTGTGAGTTCGAGACACGTATATTGCTTATATCATTATTCTCTTCATCTTAATCCACATTCTTTGCGGTTGCAAACGCAAGAATACGCCAGTCTAACATTTAACTTGTTCGAGAGAAAGGTTATTTTTCTGGAAAAGAGATAATGTCAAGGTAGTAGGACACCCTTTCCTATTAAAAAGCTAGTGCCGTAACTGGACTAACCTCTTGGAGAATTCGTACCGTTAGACACGCTTTAAGCTCGAGAGAGTTAAAGTGAAATAGTCCTTGTTTAGGTCGAGAGACGGTTGGATTTACCATCGAATACAATTCTCTATAAGCAATTGCATGTTAGAATTCTACACACTCATAGCCAATAGAGACGTATACCTCAGAAGGTGGACATAACCCCAACGTTTCAATTCTCATTGTTTACAACCAACGTAACAATCTTTCTCTTTTTACTTTATTATTTTCAGCTTTTGTTTACATTACTTGCACGACAAGAATTCCCCCATTCTTACGAGACTTGCACCAAAAGTTTAGTAATTTTACTTACTTGTTGGCCAAGCTATTCCCTGTGGGATCGACACCCAACCCAGGTTGGGTTCTATATTTGCTAACGACCGCTTTACACTCCCACGAGAGTTGTAGATTGAGCGTTATCACCTATTATGGTCATTATGAGTTCCTACTGATGTCTTTTGAGTTGACTAATACCCCAGCCATATTTATGGATTTGATGAATCGTGTGTTCAAACCTTATCTAGATTCTTTCATGATTATATTCATTGATGACATCCTTGCGTATTCAAGGAGTAGAGAGGAGCACACACAACACTTGAGGGCTGTGATCCAGACTTTGAGAGATCATGTGTTTTTTTCCAAATTCACTAAGTGTGAGTTTTGTCTTGAGTCGGTGACATTTGTTGGGCATGTGGTGTCTAAGGATGAGATTATAGTAATCCCATCAAAGATTAAGGCAATTAGTGATTTTGCTAGTCCTATATATCCGATTGAGGTTCTTAGTTTTATTAGTTTGGTTGGTTATTATAGACGATTCTTCGGGGGTTTTAATACTATTTCACTGCCTAAGACTAGGTTTACTTGGAAGGAGATTTCTTTTTGATGGTTCGAGGAGTGTGAGTCAAGATTTGGTAGGCTTAAGCAGTTTCTCACTTTAGCTCCTATTTTGGCTCTTCTTATTGATGATGAGGGATTCACTATATATTTTGATGCTTCTGGTATTAGTGTGGGTTGTGTGTTAATGCAACAGGGTTGTGTATCACTTATACTTCCAGGCAGCTTAAGGTTCACAAGCATAACTTCCCCACTCATGATTTGGAGTTGCCAATGGTACTTTTTGTGCTGAAGATTTAGAGGCATTATCTTTATGGTGTGCATTGTGAGATTTTTGTCGATCATCATAGTCTTCAGCATCTATGACCCAAAGAAATCTTAGTGATGGTAGCATTGATGGATGGAGTTGCTTAAGGATTACGATGTCTCTATCTTGTATCATCTAGACAAGGAGAATATGGTAGCAGATGCCTTAAGCTGAAAGGAAATGAGTATGGGTAGCTTGGCTTGTATTTCGGTTTCTTGCAGGCCATTGGCATGGGACATTCAGTCCTTAGCCAACTTGATGGTTCGCCTTGATATTTTAGACCCTCGGAGGATCTTGATAGTATTGAGGCTAGATCTTCACTATTTGAGTAGATTCAGGATTTTCAGTTTATGGATAATAGACTTTGCATCCTCTGTGATCAGGATTTGAGTGGTGAGTCCAAGAGGGCTACCAGAGATTTTGAAGGTGTTTTGAAGTTTGATAGCTACATTTATGTTCCTAGAGGTTTTGATTTGATCCAATTGATTTTACACAAGGCTCAGAGCTCTAGATATCCTATTCATCCTAGTACAACTAAGGTGTATAGAGATTTGAAATAGCATTATTAGTGGAGTGGCATAAAAAGAGATGTGGATTTTCTAGCTCATTGTCTATGTTGTCGATAAGTGTAGGCTGAGCATCAGTGACTGGGTGGTTTGATTCAGAGATTACCCATTTTTGAGTGGAACTGGGAGCAGATTACCATGGATTTTGTTAGTATGTTTCCTTTCACTTCCCATGGTTTTGATGGTATTTGGGTCATTCTGGATCGGTTGACTAAGTTGGCATAGTTTATTCCTATCCAGATGTCCTTCAATGTTGAGAGGTTAGCCCATATCTATGTGCATGAGATAGTCCATTTGCATGGTGCGCTTATATCTATTATTTTAGATAGAGGTTTCATGTTCAGTTCTAGCTATTGGAGAGCTTTTCAATATGAATTAGGTTCTCTGGTGGACCTCAGTATAGCCTTCCATTCGCAGAAAGATAGTCAGTTAGAGTGGACTATCCAGGTTCTCAAGGATATGCTCCGAGCCTATGTTATGGATTTTAGAGGTTAGTAGGAGGATCCTTTAGCCTTGGAAGAGTTTGCTTATAATAACAAGTTATGGTACCTTTTGAGGCTTTGTATGGTAGGTTATGTCATCCCCGATTAGATGGTTTAAGACTTTCAAGATTAGACCCCGTGTTATAGATTTTCTTTAAGAGTCGTTGTATAGAGTTAGGTTGATTTAGGATAGGTTGAGAGGCATAGAGTAGGCAAAAGGCCTATGTAGACCATAGGCTTCGTGCATTAAGATTTGGAGTTTGTGATCAGGTATTCCTCTATGTATCGCCCATGAAGGGTGTGATCAGGTATGGAAGGAAAGACAAGCCTAGCCCCAGATATATTGGACCTTTCGAGATTCTATGCATAGTTGTGAGGTGGCTTATGAGTTAGCCTTACCTCCAGATTTTGCCACAGTCCATTTAATTTTCCACGTTTTTATGTTGTGGTGATACATTCCTAATCCATCTCAAGTGCTAAGATGGGACTCAGTCTGTAAGACCCGACAAATTTCTGAAGCTTAATTCAGTCCTTTAAGTTTGTCAAGGGGCACCATACTTATAAAATCCCATCTAAGCTTCTAGACATAGTTTATTTTAGCCTTTGAAAGTTTCCAATCTCATTATGCGACCTTAACATCCTTAAAAGGGTCTATATTTTTATAAATCATGATCAGGAAGATTAATAGGTGTTTCGGGAAAAGTTTTGGATTTTTCAGAACACGTTTAGATCATGTTTTGAGTTCCAAAATAGTGAACCAACACAATTTTGGCGTGCCACGTCGAGTATTGCGTTGCATCCATCAACGTGATGTGTCGCCTATAGTATCGGCACCTAGTGTTTTTGTCATTAAATCACAGTGTCCTTAAGGGAAAAAGGGTTAATTTCCCATCCCTATATAAGCCCAAAATACGTAATTCAACTATTTTCACCCAAATTAGAATTGTCTCTCTCAAAATCCATCAAGAAGAAGCTTAGGATTTTTCAATTGAGGATCCAATTTCAATGACTTCACCGTTAATCCTCAAGAATCTTCCATCCAAGGTATGCATAGTGTTCATTCATGGATCCCTTTCGTCCATGAAGCCCAAGAATTTAGTTTTAAACTATGAATTTGATATTCATGTTATGGGTTGATTATGTTAATGTGGTTGTTTTTGTATGATTCCCAAGTTGGAATTTTTATGTATTTTTATAAAAATATGTTAGCATGTGAGTTGAAAACCATGAATTTTAGTTGGTTATGATATGTTAATTTGCTGATTATGCCATGCCCTAAGTCATGCAGCCTAAGTGTTTGATAAAATGCCTAAGAGACCAGAAATTATGTAATATAGTTCAATTGTGACTTAAGTGATGTACTAATATTTTACCCTTATGTTCAAATTACTCCCATGCTATTTATATGCAATGTATATGTTTGTTGAAATGCTCATGATGCTAGAATAAGGAATTATAACATTGATTATATGCATCCCTACCATGTACAAGATTATGATAACCATGTACTTCCTGAAATCCCTAACTTATTGTATTATGGATTGTTGATGTTGGTCATGTATTCAAGAGTGTCATGCCTTGTCAGTTTCCTTCCATCTAGTCCTGGGGGTACTTGTACCCATAAATATAGTTGTGTGCCTAGAGCCAGTGTCATGTTTTCAAGATACTCTCAATCAAGCCATGAACCATAGAACTTAATTAGTCATGGGACTCAGGAAAACTTACTAACCCCATTAATCTCAGAAAGCTCAGTAATTCAGTAAATCTCGATAATATTTCGTCAATCAGGAAACCCAAGGAACTCAGTCCAGTTCAGTTCAATTAATCATGTTCAGTGTCTATTCAGATAGGAGTAGGATTCAGCACCGAGTGAGCCCAGAGGTGGGAACTGACCTGTTATTTAAGGGTGTGATTGTTAGAAGCAGTCTTTATGCTCTAGAACTATGTAGCCAACATAGGTTAAGATGTCAAACCTGCTATTTTGAGGGTATACAGGGTTGCTTAACCTATTATAGGAGGGTCCCACTATTCTTCTTTAAGTACCTGCTATATGATGGATCACTCAGAGCTTGTCCTTATTAATAGCACGGTATTGACACCCTTGTAATTAAGGTTACAGATTGGATACCAACTCATCTATAATAGCTTGTTAGGGGTATATCGGTTAAATGACTACTTCCCATAGTTACATTCTCAGTCTCAGTCTTAGTAAAAAAAACTCAGATAGTTCTTCAGAATCCAGGACTGTCAGATACAATCAACTCAGAATATTAGAAAACCCAGTTAGTTCTATCAAAACCTAGACTATTAGATACAGTCGCTCAGTATCAGTTAGACCTGTTATCAGTGACTCATGCTATCAGTAATCAGACTCAGTAGTCAGTGCCATCAGGAATTTAGTCACAGTCACTTATTAATGCATGTATTTTAATGCTCATGTTATTTAGTCAGTTGGTATATTTCATGCATATGAACCCTTTTGCATTCATCCTACCTCACTTATATACCAGTACATTCCATTATACTGACGCATTTGCGCTATGGTGTTTTATTCTACACCATAGGTTTAGAAGCACGAGTTCTAGAGCATCAGTAGTATTCCAATTTCAGCAGTCAGAGTTAGCAGTGAGTCCTCATCCTTTGAGGACATTATCATTACGTTATTTCTTCATTACTTAGCTTATTTCAGTAGTTGAAGTTAGTTGGGGACATGTCCCATCAACTTCTTATTCAGACATTTTAGAGGTTTTCAGACTAGATGTTTTCAGACATTGTTTCATTTTTGGTATTGTTGTACCACATTATTCAGATATGGCTTTATCATATGTTTATCAGTTTTAAACTTTATGGCATGATTCAACCTACTATTTTTGCATTTAAATAGTATAGATATCAGTCATGGGTTAGCTTATGGTCCTTTGGGGTCATGAGCATCGTGTAGAATTCTGGGTGCTAGATTCAGGGCTTTACACAGTATAGTTGGATGAGCGATTGATCTTTTGGGAGGAGCCTGTGCTCATTTTGGCTCTAGTGATGTCCGGTGATTGCGTAATAGGGAGATTCCTGAAGTTAACATTTAGTGGAGGCACTATGTAGTGGAGGAGGCTACTTGGCAGATCGAGAGCGAGATGTGGACCTATTATCCTTACCTATTTTAGAGTTTAGGTACATCCTAATCCTTGACTTTCGTGGACTAAATCCTTTTTAGTAGTGGATATTGTAATGATCGTTCAGGTCATTTTTCATATTTCCACTTATTTTCAACATTAGAGCTTTCTTATAGATGCCTTGAGTCATTTATGACTTAATGTCACTAACAGTTCGGTTATGGGACAATTTATTTTTTTAGAAACAATTCCCTGTTTTGAAGTCTTTATTGCTTCCTAATGGACACCGAGCAAAAACTTTAGTCAAATGACCTCATATGCCAAATCAGACTACTCCAACAGCTCTAGAACGTCAATTTTAGGCTAGGTGAACTCTTGGTTTGGGTCTCAAGCCACCAGACTAATTTTGACCTATTGGTCAAAATTTTAAGAAAATTAAAAATAGGTGTGGGACCCACTTTTAGTCAAAATGACCTCGAATGGAAATTTTGAATATGTCATTAGGTCTGAAACTTTGGATTTGGTATGATAGCATAGTCCATTTGCATATATGATATTATGAATGAATCTCGAGGGGTTGGCAGAGACTTGGAAAATTCCGAGTCTCAGGTGTATCTGGTGCAATCGCCAATAGAGATGCCATAGGTCACGATCGAGATACCATTGGCAGGCACCAAGTGTCGTGAATGCGGTCCCATGTCACGAATGTAACTCACCTTGGTAGCCTCAATATGTGGTAATCGTGAGCCCCAAGTTATAATAGTGACACTCGAGTACCTAGGATGGGTATAAATAGACCCTTTTCAGTCCGTTTTGGCTATTTCTAGCTCATTCTCTAGAAACTAAAACCCTAAAAGAGAGGAAAATCTTGGGATTGGAGCTTGTGGGTGATTTGGGTGCTTGGTTAATGATTATTTCATGATTCTCTTTCAATTTGTTATAAGATTTCACCTTTTTTATGGCAGATTTTCCCATTTCATGTTTAAAATCACAAAAACTTAGTGGCTTGATTTTAGCCCTAATTTATCTCATATTTCTCCCATTTTGTCGGTTAGTTACTCCTTAAGCATGTGGGGAGATTGGGTTGGTCTCGAAAATGTTATTTCCGTAAGAGAGACCCACATGGAAATTTTAATATGATTTTTGAACCCAAAGCACAAGGGTGCATTATAGGTATAATTGTTCTCGTGCTGATCAGTAGAATGTGATTTTGATAGCGTTGATTTTTGTAAAAGCTTCTTAGAAGAGAAAGTCAGTGATTTAGAGGATCCTTCGTGCTTTTTTTGGTGTCTAGGTAGGCTAAGTTTACCCGCCTTGTAGATTGAGCTCATTCATAGTATGTTTATGATAATGTGTCAGATTTGGGATGGGTTTTAGGTATTGGTGTGATGAATGGAATACTTGGGTTAGATAGACCTTCTAGGCTATAAGAAAATTTTAATTTAGGTATAATTGATCTGGTTGCTCATGTTTTAAGTAAAATTTCTCTCTTAGGGCTAATGAAGACTTAGTTGAATCCAAAAGTGGATTTAGATACCTTAGACTAGTCCGGGGTAAAGTTTTCTTTATGATAGATTTCGGGGATTTGAAGTGGGTCCCATTGATCCACCTTAGGCCAAGATTAATGTTAGACCTTGTAAAATTTTCATACTCATATTGTACGCCTTGAAAAGTCTATTGGAGGTAATATTGAAAAACTTTAGTATTTGATGGCTATGATGGTGGCATAGAGAGTTTATGTTATTGATTTTGCTAGCGGTTATGCTATTGATTATACTAGTGGTTTTGCTATTGATTATGATATTACTTATGCTATTGGTAATCATAATGATGATATACTTACCGATTCAAGTCCAAAAGATGCCTATGACATTGCCTATATACATACATATACCTGCTTTGAGTCGAACAGATTATTATGATATTGATTATGTAACTACCGGATCGAGTCTAGGAATTCACTATGATATTGATCATGATATTGGTGATAATACATTGATGATATTGGTTATGATATTTATTATATGATTATCGAGTCTAGTCCGACTATTATGTATGAGGTATGATGTTGATATATGGGTTGTAGTTCAAGTTGGGAATTAGGATATAATGTATAATGAGACATGACATGGATGGATTCTAGTTATATCATGGGAGATGGAAAATGATGGTGGTTTGGTTTATTCTAGTTGTACCCTCTAGGATTATGGGGGCCTACATTGGGTCTTTACTTTTTCACACCTATTGGCTTGTGGGGGACAATTTTATAGTTATGATTGCATATGTTTGATCACTTATGTTATGATTATTATTTTGGTTATTTACTTATAGCAATGTTGGAATTAATCCAAGTTTGCCTCTACTTTGTTATGTTATCCTGTATTTTATTGTACCTATATCATTATTTAGCTCAGTCGACCGATAATGCCAACTGAGTACCCATGTTTTGGTACTCATTCTACACTTTTGTACCATTTTGGGGCAGATTTGAGTACAAGTTTCCACCATTGATTCAAGAATTGTGTTATGTTAGGTTTCAAAGATAGGGTGAGCTCTTGGAGTTGGAGTTCCCTATTTTCTTCTATTTATCTATGTCTAGTCTTTATTTTTGAGACAAGATTGTATTAACTGTTATAGAAATTATGTTGTATTTATTGTAGCTCTTGTACTGGCTCTACCAGGTTGTTAGATGGTTATCTGTATTATTAGTTGCCTCTTGTCTATTTCTATTCCTTTGCTTATTTATAACTTAGAATTTTTATTTTTGCTCTTTTGGGAATTTTTCCATCAAGTCAACCCATTGTATTTAGCCCCGAGCTATGATTTATCTTACCTACTGGTGGGATAAAATAGGTGCTATCATGACTCATAAATTGGGTTGTGATAAACTGGTATCAGCCTAGGTTTCACCGGTACTATTGGTAGAAGATCAAGTGTCTAGTAGAATCATGTGGATCAAAATAATGTCATCTATTTTCTATCTTCGGGAGGATATAGGACAATTTTAGAAGTTTTTTACTTCTTTCATTTATTTCGTACTAAGAATCTAAGTTGGTTTATAAAATATTCATTTGACTTTACTCTTTCATAGATAGCTAGGATGCGTGCTATCGCTACATAGCGTAAGGGTCTCAAGATCGAGCCTAAGGATCTTATCACTATTCCTTGATGACCTAGATGTCATGGACAGTCTTGATATGTGTCTCCAGCTGGGGCTAGGATAGGGGGCCTTCACCATGCCCTATTCTTATTCCTGAGCCAAAAGTTCTTCTGCCCCATCCAGTGATGGTCCAAGGACCAGTCTAGGCATCACCAAGGTTTATTTCCTATTTAGTGCTCAGGTATTCTTTGGTTTAACTTTTAGGGTTGGCTTGTGGTGCACTATGTAATGGTGCACAATCTTTAAATCGGAGTGGTATTAAGATGGAGAAGCAGCCTGTAGTTGTAGCTCCTAGAGTTGAGGTCCCTCTTGCATCGGTAGTTGATCATCCAATGATTTCAAAGCTTGATAGGTCTATTAAGGAGCAGAAGATGTTGGGTAGATTCTTGAGATTGGCTTCACCGACGTTTTCTGGTGCATCGAGCAAAGATGCATATGAGTTTTTGATTACTTATGAGACTCGTGGTGTAGACTACAATAATTTTTAGTTGGACTTGGTAGGTCAACATTGGTGGAGAGGTCATCTTGATTCCAGTCCATCTGGATCTTCTTATTTGACATGTCTCAGTTCTTCGAGCTTTTCTTGGAAAAGTACATTCCTCGTAGCCTTAGGGATTAGTTCTCTAGATTGGAGTAGGGCGTTATGACTGTTATGGAGTATAAGGATTGATTTCATGAGTTAGCTAGGCACGCTACTTTTATTCTTAATATTTAGTATGAGAGAGTTCATTGATTTATTCATGGATTAAGTCTTCCTCTTTGCATCTCTACTAAGAGTTTGGTTGCCACAGGTTGATCTTTTACTGAGGTTTCTCATAACGCTCAAGTGATGCAAGAGATGCATCATGAGAATAAAGAGGACAGTGATAATAGACCTCGATATCATGGTAGTTTTAGTGGGAGTCGTAGTACCTCCTAGTGTAGAGGCAGTGGTTCTCAGGGTAGCTACCCCCAAGGCAGTCGTATCAGCCTCAAAGTCAGCCTTATAGACCCATTCAGGTAGCGCTCTAGATTATTAATGGAGGTCAACCTTATGTTAATGATTTCCCTGGTCAGGGTAGTGGTCAGCCCTTTAGGGTTTCATCTTTTAGTTATTCTAGTGGTGGTGGTTACTCTGGGCCAATTGAATCTTCTTGTTTTGGCTCATTTTATGGGTTATGCTTTAGTTGGAAAGTCACGATCATTATTCACAAGAGTTCCCTGGTTATTAGGAGAATGTTGCTTCAACTCAAAGTATTCCCCCATCAGAGCAGTTCATCCCTTAACTAGAGGTAGTTTGCATGGTTGTAGGGGTAGTCCCCAAGGTGGTCAAGATTGTTCTTAAGCTTGTAGGGGAGGTGATCGGTTAGGAGCACAACCAGGTGGCAGGCATGGTCATTTGTATTCAATACCTGCTTGACCCAAGGCTGAGTTTTTGGATATTGTTGTCACGAGTATGATTCTGGTGTGATTAGCTGATCCTTTCTTTATTTTATCTGAGATCCATATATTCTTATGTGCCTACTTAATTTTTTCCACTATTTGAGTTATCTTGGGATTTACTATCTGTGTTATTACATGTATCTACTCTCGTGGGAGATTCTTTAGTTGTGGATCGGTGTTCAAATCTTATGTCATAACTGTTAGAGATATTGGTACTCATGGTGATCTTATTATATAGGATATGGTGGACTTTGATATGATTCTGGGCATGGATTGGTTGTCCCACTATCATACGGTCATGGATTGTTTTGCCATGACCGTTACCATAGCTATGCCCAATATTACCCTAATCAAGTGGCAGAGAGATATTAGTTGTGAGCTGACGGGCATTAGTTCTTATATGTGTGCTAGGAGGCTTATTTTAAGGGGTTGCGAGTCTTATCTTGCATATATTCGTGATGTTAGTGAGGAGTGTTTATCGCTTGAATCTATTCCTGTAGTTTATGAGTTCCCTAATATTTTCCCTACCAATTACCCGGTATACCTCCTGCCTGTGAGATTAAGTTTGCTATAAATCTTGAGCCTGGTACCCTACCTATTTCTATGGAACCTTACCGTATGGCTCCTGCCGCGCTTAAGAAATTAAATTCTCAACTTCAAGATCCTCTTGGTAAGGGTTTTATTATATTTAATGTGTCTCTTTGGGGCACTCATGTGTTGTTTGTTAAAAAGAAGGATGGCTCCATGAGGATGCATATCGACTATAGGCAGCTTAATAAGGTGATGGTGAAGAACGGTTATCCTATGCCTCGTGTTGAAGATTTGTTTGACTAGCTTTAGGGTGCAGTGGTGATTTCTAAGATTTATTTGAGGTCTAGTTACTATCAATTGAGGATTCAGGATAAGGACATCGCACAGACAACCTTTAGGACCCGTTATGGTCATTATGAATTCCTAGTGATGTCTTTTGGGTTGACTAATGCCCCTGCTACATTTATGGATTTCATGAACTATATGTTCAGACCTTATTTTTATTCCTTTATGATTATGTTCATTGATGACATCTTTGTGTATTCGAGGAGTAGAGAGGAGCATGCACAACACTTGAGTACTATGCTCCAGACTTTGAGAGTTCATGTGATTTTTGCAAAATTCTCAAAGTGTGAGTTTTGGATTAAGACGATGACATTTCTTAGGCATATGGTGTTTAAGGATGGGATTATGGTAGACCCGGTGAAGATTGAGGCTATTCGTGATTCGGGTAGGGCTACATCTCCAACTGAGGTTCGTAGCTTTATTGGTTTGGTTGGTTATTATAGATGATTCATTGAGGGTTTTGCTACTATTTTAGCACCTATGACAAGATTGACTCGGAAGGATATTCCTTTTTTATGGTCTCAGGGGTATAAGTCAAGCTTTGGTAAGCTCAAGGAGTGTCATGTTTTAGGGTTTTTTGGCTCTTCCTATTGAGGGTGAGTTATTCATCGTGTATTTTGATTCTTTTGGTGTTGGTATGGGTTATGTGTTGATGTAGGAGGGTCAATTTATCACATATGTTTCATCGCAGCTTAAGGTGCACAAGTGCAACTACCACATTCATGATTTGGAGTTGGTGGTGGTAGTTTTTGCACTTAAGATTAGGAACAATTATAGTTATGGAGTCTTCAGCATCTTATGACCCATCATCGCAGTCTTCAGCATCTTATGACCCAGAGAGAGCTTAATGTTAGGTAGCGTAGATGTATGGTGTTGCTTAAGGATTATGATGTCTCTATCTTGTATCATTTAGGCAAGGCGAGTGTGGTATCAAACTGCTTGAGCCAAAAGGCAGTGAGTATGGGTAGCTTGGCTTGTATTTCAGTATCTCGAAGGCTGTTGGCACGGGACATTCAGACCTTATCTAACTTAATGGTTCCCCCTGATATTTTAGGCCCCAGAGGATTCTTGCTAGAGTTGAGGCTAGGTCCTCACTATTTGAACAGATTTGGGATTGTCGGTTTAAGGATAATAGACTTTGCATCCTCCGTGATCAGGTATTGAGTAGTGAGTCCAAAAGGGCTACCATATATTATGAGGGTGTTTTGAGGTTTGATAGCCACATTTGTGTTCCTAGACTTGATGACTTGATCCTATTAATTTTGCATGAGGCTCGCCGCTTTAGGTATTTTATTCATTCAGGTACAGCTAAGATGTATAAATATTTGAGATAGCATTATTGGTGGAGTAGCATAAAGAGAGATATGGCAAACTTTGTAGTTCATTTCCTTTATTGTCAGCAGGTGAAGGCTGAGCATCAGCGATCGGGTGGTTTGATTAAGAGATTGACCATTCCTAAGTAAAAGTGGGAGCGAATTACCATGGATTTAATTAGTGGGTTGCCTAACACTTCCCATGGTTCCGACAGTATTTGGGTCATTGTGGATCAGTTGACTAAGTTGGAAAATTTTATTCCTATCCAGATGACCTTCAGTGCCGAGAGGTTAGCCTTTATCTATGTGCGTAAGATAGTTCATTTGTATGGTGTGCCTATATCTATTATTTCGGATTGAGATTCCGTGTTCACTACTAGCTTTTGGAGAGCTTTTTAGGAAAAGTTGTGTACTCAGGTGGACCTTAATACAACCTTCTATTCATAGACAAATGGTCAGATGGAGCAGACTATCCAGATTCTCAAGGATATGCTCTAAGTCTGTTTTATTGATTTTAGAGGTCAGTAGGAGGAGCACTTAGCCTTGGCAGAGTTTCTTTATTGTAATAGTTATCATTCGAGTATTGAGATGACACCTTTTTGAGGCTTTTTATGGTAGGTGATGTCGTTCCATGATTAGATGGTTTGAGACTTCCGAGATTAACCTTGATGGTACTGATTTCTTTAGGAGTCATTGGATAGAGTCAGGGTGATTCAGTACAGGTTGAAAGTGGCTCAGAATAGGTAAAAGTCCTATGTAGATAGTAGGATTTGTGCCTTAAGATTTATAGTTGGTATTAGGTATTTCTTTGTATATCTCCCATGAAGGGTGTGATGAGGTTTGGGAGGAAAGGAAAGCTCAGTCCTAAATATATTGGACCTTTTGAGATTCTTCTCATAGTTAGTGAGGTGGATTATGAGTTAACCTTACCACCAAATTTTTTATGTCCATTCGGTTGTCTATATTTCCATGTTGCGGCGATACATTCCTAATCCATCTCATGTGCTTAGATGGGTTTCAGTCTAGTTGGATTGGCGGTTGACCTTTGTGGAAGAGCCTGTGCTCATTTTGGCTATTGATGTCAGGCAGTTGCACACTAGTGAGATTCCTATAGTTAAGGTTCAGTGGAGGCACCGTCGAGTGGAGGACGCTACATGGGAGATAAAGAGCGAGATGCAGACCCAATATCCTCACCTGTCCAAGACTTTAAGTACATCCTAATCCTTGACTTTTGCAGACAAAATCCCTTTCAGTAGTGGTTATTGTAAAGATCCTTCAGGTTATTTTCCATCTTTCAACTTATTTTTACTATTTGAGATTTCCTATAGCTAGCCCGAGTTATTTATGACTTGCAAGGACTGACAATTTGGTTATTGTCCAGTTCATTTTGTTTTTAGAGCCAATTCCCTATTTTGAAGTCTTTGTTGATTCCAAATGGCCACCCAACAAAACTTTAATTAAAAAACATCGTATTCAAATTCTGATTGTTCCAATAGCTCCAAAACATCGATTTTAGGCTATGTGGACTCTTGGTTAGAGTGCCGAGGCACACAGACTCATTTCAACCTATTGATCAAAAAGTTAAGAAATTGGAAAATAGTTGTGGGACCTACGTACTTTTAGTCGAAAGTACCTCGGATGGAAATTTCAACTGCAGCACTGAGTTCGAAATGTCAAATTTGGTATGGTAGCATAGTCCATTTGCATATATGGGATTCTAAATAAATCCCGAGGGATTGGCAGAGACTTGGAAAATTCCAAGTCTCAGTTGTATCTGGAGCAATCACCAATAGCAATGCCAGGGGTCGCGGCGATACCCTTGGCAGGCACCAAGTGTTGTAATTATGGTGCTATGTCACAAATGTGACTCACCTTGGCAGCATCAAGATGGGGCAAATGCGAGCCTCGAGTAGCGATAACGACACTTGGGTACCTGGGGTGGGTATAAATGGACCCTTTTCAGTCCGTTTTGCCATTTATCACCCATTCTCTAGAGTCTAAAACCCTAAATAAGAGGTAAATCTTGGGATTGAAGCTTATGGGTGATTTGGGATCTTATTTAATGATTATTTCATGATTCTCTTTCGATTTGTGGTAAGATTTCACCCTTTTCCATGGAATTTTCCCATTTCTTGTTCAAAATCCCTAAAACTTAGTGGCTTGATTTTAGCCCAAATTTAACTTGGATTTCACCTTTTTTTAGGGTAATTACTCCTTGAGCATTTGAGAATATTGGGTTGGTTATGAAAATGTGATTTTCATAAGCGGGACCCACATAGAAATTTTGATGCAATTTTTGAACCAGAAGCACAATAGTGCAATATAGGTATTATTGTTCTTGTATTGATGAGTATAATGTTATTTTGATAGTGTGGTATCTTAAGGAAGCTTTTTGGAAGGGAAAGTTGGTTATTTAGAGGATCCTTCGAGCTTTTATCGGCGTCCAGGTAGGCTAAGTTTACCCGCCTTGGAGATTGAGCTAATTCATAGTATGTTTATGATATTATGTTATTTTGGGATGTTTTTTTGGTGGTTTTGTGATGAACGGAATACTTGGGTTAAATGAACCTTCTAGGCTACACGAAAATCATAATTTAGGTATAATTGATCTGGTTGCTCATGTTTTAGGTAAAATTTCTATCTTAGGGCTAATGTTGTCTTAGTTAAATTATGTAATTACCAATTTGAGTCTGGTAATTTTCTATGATATTGGTTATGTATTGATTATATGATTACCGGTTCGAGTTTGGCCACTACGTATGATAATAATTATATGATATCGATTCAAATTTAGAAATAGGGTATGATGTTGATATATAGGCATTAGTTCATGTTTGGATTAGGATATTGGGTATAATGAGGCAAGACATAGATGAATTCTCATTGTATCATGGGAGAGGGAAAATAAAGGTGGTTTAATTTATGCTTTACTTGATTGTACCCTACAGGCTTTTGGGGGCCTGCATTGGGTTCTTTACTTTTTCGCACCTATTGGCTTATGGGGACCAATTTTATAGTTATGATTACATAAGGTTTGTCCTTTATATTATGATTATTATTCTGGTTATTTACTTATTCATGTACAATAATGTTGGAGTTGATTCAGGTTTGCCACTATCTTGACTTAGTTATGTTATCATATATTTTAAAATATCTATATCATGGTTTAGCTCATTCGAACGGTGATGCCTACTGAGTACCTATGTTTTTGTACTCTTACTACACTTCTGTACCTTTTTAGTGCACATTTAAGAACTAGTTGTCGTCGTTGATTTGAGGATCATGATGTGTTGAGTTTTATAGATAGGGTGAGCTCTTGGAGCTAGAGTTGCCCATTTTCTTCTATATATCCATTTCTAGTCTTTAGTTTCGAGATGGGATTGTATTGACTATTTTAGAACTTAAGTTGTATTTATAGTAGATCTTGTGTTGGCTCTACTAGGTCTTAGGATGGTTATCTATATTGCTGGTTACCTCTTTACTTTCTATATTGATTTGCTTAATTAAAAGTTGGAATTGCTATTTTTTCTCTTTAGGGCATTTTTTCACCAAGTTAACCTATTGCATTTACCCTTGGGTTATGGTTTTGCTTACCTACTGGTAGGATAAAGTAGGTGTCATCATGACTCATAAATTGGATCGTAACAGTTTATAATGACTGCAGAGAGACCAGTCATTAGTCTAGTGAGTGTCCCCAACATGAGATTGCTATTCATTCAATTCATCCAGATCAGTCTTATAGAGTTGTGGCACCTTTGATTATAGGTAGTGCACTTAGTACCTCTACTGCGGATTCATACAGTTGATCCAGGGTTCGACACACTCAGATTCTTGCTCCTTTGATCATGTCAGGTTTATGATTTTGGACTTCATCGATATAGGTGTTATTCGACTTATTATCTTTTAATTCCTATTTGAGTTGAGTTGTATTCATACCCATCGATGATCATATGCCTTGATTACAATATTGATTGATCGATGTATTCCCTTGTGTAGATTTATGACTATTGGACTACTCCAGTAGATGATTTATTTTAGTAGTGTATTAAGTATATTAGTATGGTATTTTCCTTGGGAGGTAGCATTTGGGTTAAAGTTTTTTTTCTTGGGTATTATGGCCTTGTTATGACCTTAGAGTAGTATTCGTTATTTTTTTCTTTTTTGGTATCTCATTCGCCTTATGTTGTTGCTGCTATTGTTATTATTTTTTTTTATTCTTACTTGATACATGGCTAGACGAGCACTATCTAGTTAGAATTCCTTTTCTCACAATTCTTATTCATTGTCTTAGGCGGATAGCTCGATTGGTTCGTTCCCTCTCTTTTTCTGAGGTGAGATAGGTTTTTTCCTTCTTGATTAGCAAAATTAGATCAATTGTTTAGAGGGAGTAATAGAAGATTGGCCTTCCATAGTTTTGTTGTGGTTCCAGAGTTGACAATTTTGTCCTATTGCTCATGTCTTGTGTGGAAAATTCTAAGGCTCACTTTTTTTGTTTGTTGAGATTCTAGCATTATTTATCATTTTCTATGGCCATTCCTAAGGTTGATAAATTTGAGGTTTGTTCTTTCGATTTGGATAGCTCATAGATTGGTAGTGGTTTTGACATTAATGTTGAAAAGTCTAAGCTTGCTTTTTTTGGTTGTTGGATTTGTCTCCTGATGCAAGTCTGATGTTGATCTTGCTATTGAATTGAGTATTTTATTTGATCAAGTTCATGGATTTGTTGAGTTGAGGTTGGTTTTCATGAATGAATTCAAAAATTTCTCATATTTGGTATTTACTTGGCCTAGTACAACTTCATGGGATGCTTCTAGTTGGTGGCATATGTTTGTATATCATTGTCAGTAACCGAAGCAGATGTCTTTTGGGAGTGATTATTCATTGCCACATATTAAGTATTAGTTGACCAGATTCAGGCTAAGTTCGTCTTTTTGAGATGTTTGAGAGTTAGATATCATTAGTGCTTTTGCAGCCTCCGTGAGTTCTTATTTATGCCTTGATGTATTATGCTCTCAGCAGATGTGGATTTGATTACTCATATCTTTAGCATGTAGTTTGCTTTAGTTGTGGTTATGTTCTTTGGAAACATTTCAATTTTAGCTTTTGAAAGAATTATGGTATATATACCTGATTTCTGATAGTGAGGTTAATTTGGTCATTTGGCCTTAGCGAAGATTTATTGGCTCAAATATTGGATTTGTATCTTTGAAGGTTGGCTTGAAGGTTATCATAGATTTTAGAATTAGGGTCTTAGTTATCAACAGGATTGGTTTGGGAAGTTGACTTTGAGTGGTTCAGCTTTGATGCTTAGATTTCAGTTATGGGTTGTAGAGCTTGGTTGCAGCATCCATTCAAAAATTTGACTTAATTGAGACTTTATCTACAGGTGGACTGTGTCTCTTCAGTACCTATCAATTTGGTTATCATTATTTCAGATGAGTTATGCTTGATAAATGCTCAAAGGATAGTCCTTTGGGACACAGTGTTGATTTCTACTCCTCTTGACCTCAGTTCTCAGTGTTTGTAAGAATTTTGAATATCTTCTCAACAGAAGAAGAAGTGTGTTTAAGTTTGGCTTTTCATGGTTTCATCTACAGTCGATGGGTATTCTATAGCGGATCATTCAACTTTGAGGGATTGTTCTTAGGATTCAAGATTATTGATTTTGAGGGTTATCTAGACTAGTTATAGCTTCGACTAGAGACCGCAAGCTTTGATCATCTCCATTTGTGTGTCGTATCACCTTGTAGGATTATTCGTATACTTTCCATTATAGGCTTTTGATAGATTAGCATTTGTCTTTTGAGTTCAATGTGACATAATTGCATGGACAGGACTCAGATGATATTCGATGCCAATCTGATTTTATAGTAGGTTAGACTAAGAAAGAAATGTTTGGTTTGAATTTGGAATTGCTTGTATGGTTCACACCTTGTATTTTCTTTAGCTTGGTTTAGTTTCCACGTGATTGTGCTTGTATTGGCTTGATATCAGTGTATTGTTGTTTGAGTTTCTGTACACCAGTTGTTTATAGTTTAGTTGGAGGCCAATTGGTTGTTAAGGTTGAGTTTGTGGCTATTTGAGAAGTGAAGTAAGGATGTTGGTGAAAAAGGGATACCTTTGGTGAAATCCCATGAAAATATTGGTTGCCTTAGCAATTATCTTGGAGTCTTACTCGGAGTATGCGAGCACAAAACCTTATACTTTTGAGTTTTTAATCATTTCATATCCATTGACTTTTGTTGACGAAAGTTCTTTTAGCAGTGGATATTGTAATGACCGTCTAAGTCTTTTTGCCATTTCCACTTGTTTCCAACCTCTCAAGCAAAAGATCCTTAAGTTGCTCCTTGAGTTCCCTCAACTCAGCCGAAGCCATTCTATAAGGAGGAATAGATATTGGATGAGTGTACAAACCCAAATCAATATCAAACTCAAACTCCTTATCCAGAGGAACATCAGTAAGATTATTCGGAAAGACCTCACGAAAAATCATTCACCATTTAAACCAAATGTAATAAAGAACCTCCCAAGTTAGAATCTTTAACCCGTATTAGATAATAGAGACACCCTTTGGAGATTAATCTCCAAACTCTAAGATAAGAAATAAATTGCCTCTTAGGAGCTAGCGAACCACCCTCCACTCAATAACTTATTCACCAGGGAACCTAAAGACAACTATATGGGATCAGCATTCTAAGGATGCGTAACAAGAGTGTAACCAATACATCCCAAGAACAATATCAAAATCCACCAAATCAAGCTTAAAAAAATTGTCCAAAGTCTGCCTACTACCAACAGATACCACACACCACCTATAGACCCTTTTGGCAATCACAGAGTCACCAATCGGGGTAGAAATAGAAAAAGAATAAAAAATAACCTCAGGATCAAAACTAAAATACACAGCCATAAATGGGGTCACATAAAAGAGAGTGAACCCCAGATCAAGCAAATGATACACATCATAAGAAAAGAGTTGTAACGTACTAGTAATGACATCAGGTGATACCTCAGATTCTTGTAGAGTAGTAAGAGCACATAACCCATTCTGATCTTCACCGGTACCAGAAGCAGAAACAAATGCATAAGTAGCACTCGTTGGTGAGGGAGTAAAAGATTAAGCAATCGGAGCCTCACTCACTCTCGAAGCACCCTTACTAACTGGATATTTTCTAAGCATATGGACTAGCTAACCACATTTGAAACACCTGTCCCTTCTCTCATTATAGAAACCCTATGCAACCTACCAAAAAATTGGCAAGGGGGCATGATGAGGCTGACTGAGCCTTACTTATGTGAGATTGGGCACTCTGTGCTCGAAAATTATTGCTACCCTGTTGACACCTATGACTCGATTGTTTCGAGTAAGGAGCACTTGCTGAAAAGAAGGAACCAGAAGTTCCACACTTCTTCTTTAGCCACTTACCGCCATTCCAACCACCTTGCTATTGAGCACCAGCGTATTCAAATAACCTAAACTTCTTACCCTACCTTTCCCCATACTCAGCCTGTTTGATTTTTTCCTCCTCCACTTATTGTATATAACAACCAACCTAGAGATATCTATATCCTTGATCAGTAATGTAGTCTTTGGATTTTTTAGGATCAAATCTCGAGATAGACCAGAAGTGAACTTTCTCATCCTTGCCCATATATCGGACACCAATTTTGAATCATACCTAGATAACTGATGAAATTTCAAGGCATATTCCTTGACCGATATTTTCCCTTGTCTCAAATTAACAAATTCCTCCTTTTCACTTCCCTCAACTCTTAAGGAAAGAAGCTATCCAGAAAAATATTAGAGAAAGTCTCCCACAAAGTCGACTCCTCAACATCACCTTTTGCACTATCCCATTCCTCGTACTATTGGTACACCATATCCATAAGCTGGTAAGTAGCAAAATTTACCCCTTCTACATTTGTGGGCAACATCACTCTAAAGATTTTCTCCATTTCATCTAATAAACCATTCGGATCCTCCTTCACCTTCACATTTATGAAAGTAGGAGTGTTCATCTTCATAAAATGGCCAACCCTTTTGGCCTCAGCAAATGAAACACCAGATGCATCCCGCTCAACCTTAGCAGCAACCAACTGAGCAACAACATGAATCGATTGATGAAATTCTATATTTTTCACCTCACCCGAAGAAGGACTAATAGCAATCGGTGGAACTCCAGAACAATCAAGGACTGGACCCCTAGACCAAGTATGGTTCCCTTGAGTAGACCGTGTCCCTTCAATATTATACCCAGTTGGAATAAAAGAGTTACCTTGCATCTCAGATCATCGAGGCAGGATCTGAAAAGCGAATAAACCAGGATTAGAGAAGATTCCAGGACTTAGACTTTGAGCTTGAAAATGTAATACCAAGAAAGTGAAACATTCCTAAATGCCTTATAGCCTCTCTCTTATGAGTGTGGCACACTACACACCTTTAAAAGAAACTCTACTCAATACGAATTTATGGACTCCCAATTGACTATGAACCTAAGGCTCTAATACCAACTTGACATGACACGAACCAGCGTTTTATCGTAATGGACATCCCAAGCCCAACCAGGACTGGAGACCACTCTCGTTACCCAACCTAACCTCCAAATATGCATACCTTGAGTCGGATGAAATCCAAATGTATAATAAGATAGAGTTTATTATCATTGTAGACTAGGATAGGTCTATAACCATGACCAACCCAAACAAGTCGAACTATCCATTACCAACCAAAAACTATAACCAACCCAATATAAAAACAAAGTTCCTGTCCATAACATAAGAAAAGAATGGAACAATCATACATTGAATCCAACGATATCATCTCCAATACCAATGCAATACTAAGGTTGACACCAATACTAACACCGCTCATTCCAACCCATAGTGAATCCACAAAGCCTCTAACCAAAAGAAAAACAATAACTAATTTGGACATGCCCCCAACCATATCTAAAACCAATATCCATAAAATAACCAAATTATGTAAAGACATCAATGATATGAAATAGATCCTTCTAGAATATGTAAACTCTCCACTTCAATCCAACAATTGATCATAAATCCAATCACTAAGTAGGAGGATTAGAATGGTTGATTCCTGCATTACGTGGGGATCAACTGCCCGAAGATGGGTTAATGGGTGAACACTAGCATGAACTCAAGAATGATAAAATAATTCCATTTAGTAAATCCAAGAAAACCAACCATATGTATACAAACCATGCCGAGAAAATTAGTCGAGTTTAGCATGCCTTTAAAACTATTAACCTAGGTATGTATAGCTTAATCATCCTAGAACCACCCACAGGCTATATCGGTCCAGTGTAACACCCTGAACAATCCCCGATATGTGTAGCCATACAAATCGAAGATACCATAAGAGTAGGGGATTCCCGAGTACCTTTTGCTCTCCATGATACTTATGTGTAGTGTACTTAAAGGATTCCCATGTACCTCATAGTATCATATATGGTTGCTATGACCAACCCTTATGTCGGTAAACATAGAATAAAAGTAAGTTTGAGCACTGTCTACTATACAAGTCAATGGTATGACTCATACCCTAACTTACGGCTCATGGTGATCCACTCATACTAAGATCCAAGTTAAGCTACTATCTCAGATTGAGTAAAGGAAAAACACAAACATTAAGACCCATCACCAACCATACGACTCGTACCCACTAAGTCGTACCCATTCTAGAAACCAATCTAACCCATAAACTAATACTGGTTAGCATACGACCAAGAGCATACCAATCGTACCCCATCATACGACTAGTACCCACAAGTCGTATGATGGCCAGAATCTAGAAATCTAGGAAATTTTCTAAGGGTTAAAACCCAAGGTGTTTCAATCTCCCCCACTAAGATCATTCATCCCCGAAAGACGGCAAAGGTAGGTCAAACACAAGCACGATTCATTTGCATTATCAAACATTAATCCAACATTTAACAAAGTTAGAAAACAATGATGTGATCAAGAACACATACCTTTCACATGAATATCTGGCGCAGAAAAGAAATGCGGATATATTGACTTCATATCCATTTTTCTTGCCATGTAGCCTCTTTCACCTTATGGTTCTACCATAAAACCTTAATCGAGGCCACATCCTTGGTCTGTAACCGATGAACCTGCCAATCCAATATCTCAACTAAGACCTCTTCATAAGATAGAGAATCCAAGATACCCAATCCATCCAAAGGAACCACTGAAGAGGGATCACCAAGACACTTTCTCATCATAGGGACAGAATACCGGATGAATAGAGCTCAAACTAGAAGGTATCTCTAATTCATACGCCACATTACAACCCCTTCGCAAAACCACATAAGGACCAACATACCAGGGACTGAGCTTCCCTTATTTACCAAACCACATCACTCTCTTCAAGGGAGATACCTTTAGGAACACCATATCCCCAACCTCAAACTCCAAGTCTCTACGCTTTACATCCGCATAAGACTATTGGCGACTTTGGGCAGCCCTAAGCCTATCTCGAATCACCATTGCCATCTCTATATCCTGATAAACCAAATCCAAACTGTATATATCTTTCTCACCAAGCTCGAGCCACCCAATAAAAGATCTACACCTTCTACCATACAAAGCCTCAAAAGGGGTCATCCCAATGCTAGAATGATAGTTATTATTGTAAGCAAACTCTAACAAAGGTTGATGCTCAACCTAGTTGCCACTATAATCAATCATACATTCATTAAGCATGTCCATTAATATCTGAATAGCCCTCTCTATTTGCCCATCCATTTGCGGATGAAACGCAGTACTCAGACTAACCTTAGTCCCCAACCTTTTCTAAAAAGACCACCAGAAGTGAGATGAAAACTATGTACCACGTTCAAACATAATCAAAATAGGCACCCTATACAGCTTCACAATCTCATGAAAATGCAACCTCGCATAATCCTCTATTGAAAAGTTAGTCCTCTCTGGCAAAAAGTGAGTGAACATTGTCATCCTATCCACGATGACCCAAACCAAATCAAATTGGTTTCTAGATCGAGAAAGACCAGTAAGAAAATCTATATGGATTGCCTCCTATTTCTATTCCGGCAAATCAATTTCCTGATACAAGACCCCAGGCCTCATGTGCTCAACTTTAACTTATCGGTACACCATACACTTGGCCATAAAATCAACCACATCCCTCTTCATTCCATTCCACCAATACATCTCCTTGAGACCATGATATATTTTTGTCGAATCGGGATGAAAAACATAGCACGATTCATGCACCTTCGCCAAAATCCTTTGTCACAAACCATCAGTATAAGGAAGACATAACCTCTTTTGGTACCGCAAATTTCCATCACCATTAATCTTAAATACCATCAACTTTTTCCCACCTACATCGCCCTTAATTTTTACTAATATAAGATCTAGCATTTTCTCTTCCTTGATCTTTGCACCAAGATATGACTGGACCACTTCATCTACCATCATACTACCATCCTCGGAGTCCAAAAGGCAAACTCCAAGATTATCCAAGCGGTGAATATCCTCTATTAATTCTCATTTGTCCTTATCCACATAAGGTAAACTCCCCATGGACAACCTGCTAAGAGCATCAGCAACCACGTTATCTTTCCCTAGGTGGTAGTGAAGACTCATATCATAGTCCTTGAGAAGCTCCAACCATCTCTTCTGCCTGAGATTTAGCTCCTTCTGAGTGAACACATACTGCAAACTCTTATGAACAAAAAAGATGTCTGTGTGCACTCCATATAAATAATGTCGCCAAATTTTCAAAGCAAAAACCACCGCTAAAATCTCCAAATCATGAGTAAGATAATTTCTCTCATGCACCTTCAATTGTCTGGAAGCATAGGCAATCAACTTCCCATGTTACATCAAAACACAACCAAGTCCTACCCGGAATGCATAACAATAAA
Source organism: Capsicum baccatum var. pendulum (assembly GCA_030864225.1). Lineage (NCBI taxonomy): Eukaryota > Viridiplantae > Streptophyta > Magnoliopsida > Solanales > Solanaceae > Capsicum > Capsicum baccatum. The sequence continues at coordinate 88,633,332 of CM061560.1, read as the reverse complement.
CCAAAAATTGCTCATTACCTTTAGGAAAAGTCAAAACTAAAGACGAAGTTAGCTTATCCTTCATCTTCTCAAAACCCCCCTTATAAGAATCCGACTAAGAAAACTATACCCTCTTCTGAGTCAACTTAGTTAATAGGGCAGCTATCATCAAGAAACTTTCCACGAACCGCCTATAATACCCAGCCAAACCTAAGAAGCTTCGAATGTCGATTGGCGTTGGGGGTCTAGTCCACCTTTTAACCACTTCAATCTTTTATGGATCCACCAGGATCCCCTCACTAGAAATAATATGACCAAAAAAAGTTATAGTATTCAACCAAACCTTATACTTGGAGAATTTGGCATACAACTTCTGCTTCTTTAAGGTCTGCAACACCACATAGAGGTGATTAGCATGATCCACCTCACTTTTAGAATAAATCAGAATATCAATCAATAAACACAATGATAAGAAGATTAAAAAACTGCCTGAAAACCTTGTTCATCAAATTCATAAATACCGTCGGGGCATTAGTCAAACCAAATGACATAAATACGAGCTCAAAGTGCACATACCGAGTATGAAAAGTCACTACAACATTTTAGTCCTATTGTCACTCTTGTAAAGTGTGGCCTTTGATCAAAGGCTACACTTTCGGACTTTAGGCAATATTTTTTGGAGGGTGTCCTAAAGAGGTGTAACCTTTGATCAAAGGCCATGCTTTTCAAGTGTTATCATATCAGCTACATTTAAAAATCATGGCCATTAAGGTATAAAGTCCACGCTTTGCAGCTTGTCATTGGCAACACTTTTATTTGATAAAACTACACTTACAAGTGTTTGCCTTTATTTTTCTATTGGGCACGTTTCATAAGCGTAGCCTTTTGTTGCACCTCTATAACAACACTTAAAAAACGTTGCCTTTGTTTTACTATTGGGCACACTTCACAAGCGTAGCCTTTTGTAGCACCTCTATAACAATACTTAAAAAACGTGGCCTTTTCTTTATTACTAGCCATACTTCAAAATCGTAGACTTTTATATATCCTCTACGACAACACTTATAAAGTGTAAGCATATTTTAGCCACAATTTTGAAGTGTAGAAATATTGGCTAAAATTTTTTAGTTCAAGCCACATTTTACAGAAATGGCATTAGGCAGATAAATGTTAGTACGTAATTTCTAATTGAAAAACAATTATTTTGATTGAAATGTATACATCACTAAGCACATTACATAAACATACATACATACATACATACATATACATATATATATATATATATATATATATATATATATATATATATATATATATATATATATATATATAAATCTCATTCACCAATTAGCTAATAGTATCTCTTTCACTACACATACTAATTACAAAACAATATTTTAAAGTTTCCACTTATAATTTCCACACAGAATTAAATGTATTTAAGCATATATTAGAATAGTTAAAAAATTCTTCATCATTCACTTCAATCTAGATCGTGTTGACTTGTGAAGGCCACCATTCAAATTTGATCATTGCATTTTTCCTACCCATTCAAAATGAACAAACAACTACAAAAAAATTACACCAAAAATAAACCCTACACTGATGAGGAGAGAGAAACCATAAAGATTAGACATTCCAGTAGTGTTCCTTACCAACTTTCGCATTTCAGGAGCAGGGTCATTGGCAAGAAAAAAACAAACTTTGAAGGTATTTATCCATGGACAGATGCAAAATCTAAAATAAGAACAGCAACCAGATGAGGAAAAAGGTGAAAATGGGCCACGACAACAGTTAAAGGAGTTGAAGGAGACAACTGGATAAGTCAATAGAAGGGGTACTCACTTTAGGCATCATAATATATATTGATTAATAGAACTCAATGATAGGTTTATAAGAGAAATGTGAGGTGACTGGAAAAGCTGTCCATTGAATGATCGAGTTAGAATGAAACTATAAAGCTAGAATTGATTAATAGTAAACTATATGACAAAATAAGCAACCAAATAAAAAGTTGAGCCAATAAATGAATTACAATAAGGAAAGAATTTGCTAACCTGGAGAAACATTGGAAGAAAAATAGCAAAGGGTCATTCAGATTCCAAAAATATCAGAATTAAGAAGTTATGGGACATCCTCGCATATCTGCATTGCTGAAGATCGTCAGCATGTCAGTTAAGTATTAGTTGTAAAAAACACATATTACACAAGTCCACTTTATCCATTTTACCACTTTACTTTCACGTTCACTGACAATGTAAGGAGACACAAATATCATTAACCCTTACAACATACGTTGCACATATAATTTATCAATCTTAATGGTCTCATTTGATGAACACAATAGTTGTTTCTCATTGTATTTATACAACAATTTACTATATTGGCATTGACGCCAAGTTTCACACTGTATACTATGGGACTATCAAATGAAATTCATGTTAAATAACAGAGAAATGGCACCTTTGATAAAGCATCCATGCCTCCTTCCACATGATTTATGTCACTACTGTCCAAGCTACTAACAAGTGCCTGTAACAACTTCGGCCATCCAACAATTTTGTCTATCTATACAAAAACACTAATAATGGTACATGTTGTAGACCTAATGTGTTTATCTGTTGCTCCTATAGAAGGTAGCAACTTTGATTTTCTATATTGCTGGTTAGTTGAAGGCATGCTTTGGAATGCCGCTATCAGGTTATTTTTCAATAGCAACCAGCTGTTTGTCGAATGTGAACTGACCTTCCCTGTTATAAAGACAAATCAGACAGCTGAGAGGAAAAAAATCGTCACTTCCTAAATGTCATAGCATGTGTATACCAAAATCGATTCCCATTACAATATGCATAAAAGACAGTAGTTTTCCAAAACTCATAGCACGTTTAGGCGAAAACCAACTCCCATTGCAATATGCACAAAAGACCATATTCCATACATTAAAATAGTAGTTTCCCAAATATCCTATCTAATAAACTTAGCGATATGATCTTGATCCACCTCGTATATTAGATAAGACAAACTACAAGGGGTTGAGGAATATATCCAGGATATTGTAAAGTTGTAAACCATCTGATGTGTGATAGATATCTCAATAAACCATTTGTATAGTCTATGTAGGAAAATCCTAGGTTATAGGGCTTTGGTCTAGTGGTAAGAGCACAACCTTTGATATCTAGGCTACGTGTACATCATAGGTATGGATGGATAAAATACTGGAGATTACCTTTTTCATATCTTATTACATCACTATTGTATTGATTCATGAACAACTTTTCCAACTTTGTTTCACAAGATTTCATGATAAAATACATTCTGACTTTAATGAGGATTCTAATGGAAGGCGAATACAAAGAAACATACGAATTAGCCGAGGCTAAATCAGGAAAACTAATGGGAAGGACCCAGTTTGTTGGAGTAGAGATAATTTTTGTTGTGCAACAGATAAACTATATACAGAGAAAAAAATAGAAGATGTTGAATAACCTAGATAAATTATTCACATTCAAGCATTTATCATAGATCAGAGATCCAAGTACTGATATATAATTCATTAGCACCACAAGGAGAAGAAACATATCAATACTTCTCTTCAAAAGTTCAGTAAAGTTTAGAATTTAAGATTCTTGTGAATGTGATAAAATACCTTTCATGAACCCAATGCCAACACCGCTATCAATCACCAATGGTCCGTTCATCAATCTATAGATCACTATTTCTCTTCATTCTTTCAAATGTCTCTTCCTAATATCTTGAGTATTCCCATAATCCATGATGCAGAAAGATGAGTTTCACGAGAGTTGATAATGTCACATAACTCCATAACAATTTCACTCATTTTCAAGGTAGAATTAGGAACCTGTGACAAAAAATATTAGCAAATAGGATGAGAAATATGTTATTCGCCACTAAAATCAAGACAACTTAGTGATGCTCCGATAAAGGACAAAAAAGACTAAAAGCTTATAAGATTAATAACTTTCCATTTTCAGTCAAAAGTTTGATCTTAATACCTCTAAGATATCCTACAACTCATTGTCAACCACCTTGAGATCAACAGACTCATCCTGATGCATTGCAACCATATTTGGAGTTCTGCATGTGTGGCACTAAATAACTTTTTTTCAATGTTTAATGCTTCAAAGTTGATATATATTGAATAAATGTATGCATACCTAGCCAATAAGAAGCATAACTTACTTAAATTGTAAGATAATAGTGCAACTACATAAACCTGAAGTTGCAAAGAAAGTAACTTTCATAGATGCGCGATAGAATTGCATGTAATAGGAATCCAAGCAAGATAATGACTTAAACTAAAGGGCAGTCAGGATTAATAAAGCTCCCACTATGCATGGAGACCAAGGAAGGTACGAACCACAAGGGTATAATGTACGCAGGATATAGCTTAAACTTATTATATAGAATCTAGCTTCTCACTTGCGGCAGAATGATGACTTATTCCTTCCGAAGTAATTTTATATTTATACAATCTCTAACTATGCACTATGGCATTACAAGTAAACTTATACAAAGAAACTACTCTCTGCAGTGGATGCCACACTAATTGGGATCTTTTTCAATTTTCCCCTTTCTTGTCATATCTCCAATCGGCTGTGTTTATTTTTTGAAATAATTTTATAAGGGATGAGTAGGGTTCATGGCTGCCAAAAAGTAAATCACTACCATAACAAATGTGTCGGTCAAAGCAATATGCTACCTCAATATAAATGGAATTTTCAGTTTTTGCGGGACATAACCACCAAATAATGAATGGAATTTTCATTTTTTGTAGGGCATAATCACCAAATAATGAAGCTTCTTCAGCCATTCTACACAATACTCTGCACAAAATTTCATTGAGATACATGCCATAAATCATTTTCCCATAAATCTGTGTAGTTTCTAAAAGTTCAACATCAAATATAAGATAGAAGTACTGAAAGGAATAGAATTATTGTCTTTATTACCTGTTCCTCGGGGTTTAAACTCAAAGCATCAAGATTTTGGTCGTATTCTGTTACTAGAAGATGTGTTGAACGGAAATTACCCCATTCCATGTTGATTACCTTCAAAGACCAAGAAAAATTATATTTAAAGTTACAAATGTGCAATGCATGCTTAGTTTGATAACAATCATAACATTTCCAAAATAAAAGGAAAACATTTTTTCAAAAATGAATTACGCATGAATTAAGCTAGGAAGGTTGTTATGAAATTTTACAAGCATCTACCATCTCTCCCAATTTTGGCTATAGACCATGCTATTTCGGAATAAAAAAGAAAGTTTGGGAGGATACTGACCGAATCAATGACAAGAACTTTCAATTTCAATGTTGATCAAAGTACAGAGATGATCAAAGAGATTCCAGTTCATTGACGAACTATTAAATACAGTTGTTTACTTGGTAAAATAACTCTGAAACTAGGAAAATCTCAGCTAATCTCACTTTAAAAGGAAGTCCATATTGGATGACTCCTGATGTACTCCCCTCTTTAAAATTATACTTGCAGAAACTTTTCTTGTCTCACAATAAAAAGAAAACTCGAACTCAAGAACACACAATTTCTAGGGGTTCATTCTCCTACTTCAAGTATGTCATCTTGATAGTTTTCTCCAATCCATTTGTTGCTTATACTTGATTGATTATTGCTTCATGTTAAAATTTGAGAAAAGAAATATTTTTCTGGGAATAATGACCTCAATTCAAACTAAACCAGTAATGACAAGCCTCAAGGCCATTCAAAATTTTGGGCTTAAATCTGCAAATGGTGGCAGAGTCACTTGCATGGATACATACAAAGTGAACAAATAAGTACTAGATATGTGCTAATTTTTGTTACTTATCCATAGTCTGATGTGACCATTGAGACTCGCAAAGAGCAAGAACTCACTGGCTAATTAAATTTGGCTCATGATCAAAAACAGATGTTGGAAAAATAATTTTGTTTTCCACAAAGTACTAACTAGCTAGGTCTTTGTTTCTTTGAACTCAGGTTATTTAATTAAAGAAAAAATGAGTTTGGTTCCACTGTCAAGCTTGATTGATATAGAAGTTAAGCTTCAGCTAACTGAAACCAACACATACTATCAAATACAACAAATGGAAGCCACCAGATCAAAACTTCTTTAAACTCAACACTGATGACACTGCTATCGATCAGTACCATCTATTTTACAATGTTGACATGCAAAAACAATGCAGTAAGATATATTTGAAGGTATAAAGCTCAATTTTTTTCACTTTTTGACAAATTTCATGCTCATTTTAGCTTATTTTGGTGATAAACTTTAAGATGAGAGAAGATCTAATGACTTGTTGCAATATGCATTGCTAATAGAACAGTGTCATGAATTACACTGTAATTGCACACACACCACGCTCCATAGACTCTACTTATGAAATTATACCGAATTTGTTGTTGTATTATACATATCCTGGTGATTTATTTGGGCAAAAGACTATTTATATAGAAGAAATGATTCATCAAAATAATCAGTCACCATTGATATCGATACATCTAAGATTGCCAAATGCTCAGGAGTTCCTCTATTCAATCCTTTTCCTTCTTGTTGCTGGATATCTCGTTCGTACACATCTTTTCTTTGTTTCCCGAGCCTCTAGTGATTTACAGACAGAGTTCAAAAAGGTTAAATCTTTGATGATCCATCATCTTTGATTGAGTTGCGAAAACTTCTGGATAGGTATCCTACATCTGAACCAAATTCTTTTTGGTTAAAGAATCTCTTTCTAGTTGCTTTGGAACAATTAGGAGATTCTCTAGAAGAAATATAGGGTTCTGTTTCTGGTGGCAACATGCTTGGTCCCGCTTATGGGGTCAAATCAATACGTTCTAAGAAGAAAGATTGGAATACCAATCTCATCGAGATCATCGATTTCATACCAAATCCCATCAATCGAATCACTTAATTTCTACCAAGATGACAAGTAAGACATCTGTAATGACAACAAACTGAAACATCTTCACAAACAATTGCAGGGACATTCACTCTCAGAAAAATTGAATTAGCTTTCACAAGAGCAATATGCATTGCCAGCAGATGAAGGATAATCTGACCCCTTGTTAGAGGCAAAGAGTATTAGTTTCACAAAAATGATATAAACATAGCCGTACCAACATAAGTTTACTGAATTTATGCAGTTGCACCTTAGTGTCTTTAGTGATTGGCTAGCTCAATCAAACAGAAACAAAAATGAGAGGAGACTTGTATAAACCTGCCTCTCATCTTTAATCTCTTCTAACTTTTGTCTCAAAAGCTGCACAAGACATGCAAGTTAAGAAATAGAGATTAGTGAAAACCAGGCCAAAGTGGAGCAGGGAGACTTTAGAAGGAAAATTACAGTATCTCCCTGGATATTTCTATAGTAGTATTGTATAGGAGAAAACTAAACCAAGTATAGGAATGCAATGAATTCTAATGAGTGTAAATCTAGTTTAACATTTTCACAAACTGCATAGTAATTAGAGAAGCTTGCTTTGTTGAAGGTAAACATATCTTATCGGATTTGAACAATTTCCACAAATGAAATGAATACAGATGCCAAAACGAAATAAGAAATAAGAAATAAAAGAATCAACCAGCAAGCACAATTTTTGAAAGAAAGAAAAGAATAAGGAACAACATCGGGAGCTAAAAAGATGTCTTAAACCTTTCCTTGAATAACACAAGTTTAAAGTTCTCTTTAATTCAAAGAACCACTAAGGAAAATCACCAAATGATATCACAAAGGAATAGATCTGCCTGCTGTATAAACTGCACACTAAATGTTGGAACATCCCTTTCCCATTTCCTGAGTTTGAAGAGAAATTTCTTTTTGAAATACAAAACTTAGCCTGAACTAATTCAAATTCAGTGACACGAGCTTGTGAAAGTCATAACATATTAAAGGTTGCAAGATCTAGAGGCTTTAAACACAAAACAAAATTGAAACAAACATTTTTTAAGGAAAGACACAAATGCAGAAACCAAAGATATATATGCAATACAAACAAGAACTAAAAAAATTAATTGAAGGGAAAAACTGAATTAAACACATAAAACAAAAGGTATGCCAATCAGTTTGAAAATAACTATCCTACATGTTTGATCCAAAAGGTATGAGTCATTACTTTTAAGTTTGATACAGATAGCAAAATCGCATAATTTGGTTACTTACAGTAGGGATTTTAACGTAACCTGAAGGAGCAAGGTATGCCTGGAATTTAATCAAAGGACACAATTTAATCGGAAGGAAATTAATTGAAAATAAGGAAAGAACAGGAAAAGATACAATAAAATAAAGGGGATGAACATAGTTGTAGTAATATACGAAAAGAAAAAGCACACTTGGACAAAATTGTTGTAAATTACCAACTTGAGCAAAGAATCTGCAAGAATGCACCGATACCTGACTGCCAAAATAGAAAAGACTAGACACTATTATCCATCTTTCCTCGCAAACATAACCAAAGCAGTTTAGAAATAGCTAGTTCAGTTCATGGGGTCAAAGGGCACATACCACCTCACTTTTAGAGTACACCAAGATGTCATCGATGAACACAATGACAAAAAGATCTAGAAACTAACAAAAGACCCTATTCATCAAATCCATGAATGCCGTGGAGGTATTAATCAAAACAAATGACATAATCAGGAACTCAAAGTGCCTATACCAGGCATAAAAAATTATCTTAGGGATGTCCAACTCCCTTATATTAAGTTGATGATACCCAAATCGAAGATCGATCTTAGAAAAGAACTTAGTACCTTGTACCTGATCAAATAAGTCATCTATCCTCAGAAGAGCATACCTATTCTTAACCATCACCTTATTTAACTGGCAATAGTCAAGCACATCCGAAGGGAACTATCTTTCTTATGTGGGAATAACACCGGTCCATGATGCGCCCAAATTATAACTCTCGTTAGAAAGTGTAAGCGATCGCTGTCAAATATAGAACCCAACTAGGTTGGGTGTCGGATCCCACATGGAATACTGTGCTCACTAAATATTGTAATCGTTACTGGACTGTTGATCAGAGGTTCCCGAATAAGGGTTTTTTTTAATTTGTAACTTATAAAGTAATTGATTGTAACAAAAGTATTCCAACGAATGATTCTCTTTGTAATTAGTAATTTAATGAGATTAAACAAACCTGGGCTATGGTTACGAAAATTCTAGCACAATTAGGGTTGTGAATCACTTAAGAGTTCCATTTAGCAAATTCAATTGCAAGAAAGGTTGAATCCTATTCTTTATCCCTTAGTCTCCCAACCTAAGTGGATAGATTATCCTCTAATTCTCTAAAAATCAAAGGATACATTGTTCTTTCAACTATTTTCTCATGTAAGAATCCTATTCTTTATACCTTAGTCTCCCAACCTAAGTGGATAGATTATCCTCTAATTCTCTAAAACTCAGAGGATGCATTGTTCTTTCAACCATTTTCTCTTGTAAGATAATCCTGTTAGGGTATTTTCCATTAATCCAAAAGTTAAAGCCCTTAGAATTTATGTAAACATGTTTTTTCCCAACAAACACTTTCCTTTTAGACAAGTGATGTTCTTGGGCTCTCTTTTCAAGTTTGCAATCAAGAAAATCCATTAAATTGAAGAAAGGTTTATGAAATATCAGTTATTTATGAAACTCAATTTGATTCAAAACCCATAGATGTTTTTCACATTAAGGATCCCATAACCCTAGTTATGGGAACTAGCCACAAAATTCCATAGAAGAAGAAGAAATAATTCTTGTATTATTCATAAATAGTTTTAGAATTCACTTTCAAAAATCTCAAGAATTAGTTCTTCAATCTTCACTAATGAATTAAATGATTAACTTCCCCAAAAATATCTTTCAATCCCAAGGTACTAGGTTACAGAGATTTTCAATAGATGATAAATTTTGTCAAAGATAATACGAAGATCCTAATGCTAAGCCTAAAATTTGGCATTTATATGTTCCCAGATAAAAAGGAATTTAAAATTTAAAAATTAGAAAATCCGCGTCCAAGTTTACGGCCAAAGTGGTGGTCCGTCAAAAGTTTGACGGTCCACCATCTAGTCCGTCACTGACTCTTCATGAAAAGTTGTTTCTGGATAAGGTCTGACGATCCAACTGGTGTTCTGTTATAAGACTGACGGTCCACCATTTTGTTTGTCACTGAGTCCTTTCGGAGAGTGGCTTCTGGATAAGGTCAGATGATCTAACTAGTGGTCCTTCATAAGACTAACGGTCTATCATTTTGTCTATCACTGAGTCCTTCTGGAGAGTGGGTTCTGGATAAGGCCTGACGGCACACCTGGTAGTCCATCGTAATATTGATGGTCCACTATTTGGTTCTTCACTGAGTCCTTCGAGAGGCCATGTTCTGGATAAGGCCTGACGGTCTAACTGCTGGTCCGTCATAAGTCTGACGGTCCACCATTTTGATCGTCAAATTCCTTTAATTGCTACTTTTTCCAAGTTTCTTTTGTCATTCACTCCTTTCCCTGAAAACACTAAAAAGACTAATTAAATACCTCTTTGGTTGCTTGAAAACATACAATTTTCCCAAGAAGATGATGCCAAATGTTTTGTCAAAAGTTGGAACATCAATACCTTCAAATTAATATAATTGTTTGTCCTCAAGCAACTCAGTACCTTATTGCGAACATGAACAATACAATGACCTGTAACCAACCACTGAAATATTTTGATGCAACTATTCACCCATTATTTCACTAATATAAATTTAACACATCAGGGTCTACACCCGGCATTGATCATAATTCAGCAAACAAACATGGATGTTACATCCCACAGAGGACAACAAAACTCAGTGAAACTTCAGTTGCCCTTATAACAATTAAATCGACCACTCATTACATGATGTGGATGTAATCTAAACCCTCACACTCATCAAAGAAGTTACAAGCATAGTCCTAAATACCCATAGGCTTGCCCTAGCCATACGACACCTCCTCAAAGTTGACTCGCTAGGATCAAACAGGTCTTTTCAAGGCTTGTAATGAGGCTTCAGGTTAGGTAAGGATTTACTTTTGGATAAAGTGACTCATTAAGACTTAACTCTCTTTGTCATTGTATTACTGTGAACCCAGATCAACTCATTTATTACTTCTAATAACAAGCTCTTCTTCAGACATAACCCCCCCCCTCCTTTTTTCTATATATTGAAAAAGACAAGCATCAACAGTCACCGTCAACTTAAGGTGCATAATATCTTTGAACTGATAAGGGCCAAAAGCTTTTAGACTGAAATGTACACTCAACTTCCATTTAGCATTTGAACCTTGACAAAAGTCACCCTCAACTTAGGTGTTTTTCCTAAGTTAAAGTGCATAATACCCAAATATTGGGCCAAAGCCAGACTAGGTTGTTAACACCCTATGGAGAGTAAATGAACATTATTGAAATTGAAAAAAAAGGGTCTTACAGGCACAAGACGGGTTCAAATGAGATAAAAATCTTTTTGGTGGGTTTATTTATTTAGGCTAAGTGGGCTAAAAGTACAAGGTGGCCTGTTATCCTATCCTATTAAATCCACTAAAAGACCATATCAATGACTCAGGCAACTTCTAGCCATTAGACTATGTAAGAACTGAAAGTAAATCCTCACACCCACCGACAACTGAACTAAACTTCTTCTGCAACTCTTGGAATGTTCATCATATGATTCATGCACCTCTTACAGAATAATACCAAATACAAATTTATTGAATATTATGTACACATGTTTGCATGAATAAAGTATTTAATTACACACACATACTCATAGTATTATGCCAACATCATTCATTATCCATATTTACAATGAAGTACTAAAATAGAAACATTTTATAGATAATCATTAAACACAGATATTCACATCACAAGCTGCAAAATAAAAAATGCAATAATAAAAATACCCTAGACATGCTACTTCTACTAGATAGCATATGATTGGATTCAGAATATCGGTAACAACATCCAACCATGATGTAAATACACCCACCCCTACACAAAAAGCTAAGCATTGTCCTCAAAGCAATAAATTACCATACATAGTTGGATTGAGATATTTATGTCGCCTCCTATTCCTATGAGGCATCTGTCAGGTGGGGTGAAGTCCCTGTGTCCTTACCCGGTGAAATGTTGGCCCCTATGGTGGTAGGAGCACTCACAACCTCACCCTCCATAATTAGAGGAATTGTCTCCCGAACTAATCCTACACTTCGCCCTATTTCTGGGGCAGCACTAGTAGAGACTCCTACCGCTTCATTTTTTTCCTTTTTTCTTTTTTTCATTTTCTTTCTTTGACTTCTTTGTAGCTCTTTTCAGGTTATGTTGGTCTAACCCCTCAGGTGACATGGCTTCTCTCTTCCTCTCTTTTTCTTCTTTCTTTACTGTCTTTTTATCCATTTGTTGCTTGCCTTTGTCCTTCACAGGTCTGCCCATCAGATCTAGAATTCCCTCCCCATCATCAATTACTGCTATAGTCAGGTCAAAAATAGGAAGCTATGATTATTTCTCCTTTAACTCTGCTATGTACACCTTTGCCTACTCAAACTCTGCCATGAGTTTGGCAAGATCAGCGAGAGACAATGAATCTAGCCTTTTGTTGATGTGGGCTTCCTTGTTATCTATTCTAACTTGAATAGTTTGAAATGGCCTGACTGCTTCGACCATAATTTCATCCATAAAAATTTTGAAATATCCAGCCCACTTTTCTAACTGTTTCTAAAACCACTTTTGATTCTTCACCACCTTAACAAAATTTTATGGGTTGAACCCGTATTCCACAAACTCTACTCCACTAGAACATTATGTAGAGCCTGACCCTGCAGATGTACCCTAGGGCGCATAATCAAGTGGTATATATATGGTGATGGGTAAGGGCATACCTTCAGGCATTTATGGGGCCTCAGGAACTGGTGCAGATTAAGGCTGATATGCTGGAGGCTTGGTCACATGGATTTTGAATTTCAATTCATTCTTCGACTTCTCAATGTCCTACCTATGTGTAGCCTGTACTTTGTTGTCAACCCCACAGAATAGTAGCACACGGCTTGTTTGCATAACTCGGTGATAAAATATGGGAAGGGTATAGAAGTGGTCACTTTATGTGCCTGCACAAACATCTGGCCTACAATTAGCTGGCCAAAATCAATTTGTAGCCCTAAAACCAAACTGGCTACTTCTACTGCTCTGTGATGATCCAAGTTCCCATCTCTTTTTGTTGGCATTAACCTCAACCGAACAATAGCCCACCAGAACTTAGCTTTAAAACTAAGGGTGAACTTTGCAATGCGCTCTTTGGAATTAGTCAACTAGGAAGGTTTTCCAGCATCGGTCAACAATGAAGCGGCCCAATGTTTTTGACCGAAAGCATTTCTCATTCTATACTCAAAATCTGGGATAATGGGTGGGGCCTTATATCCTGGCCCGAACAGCATCCTGTTAATTGTTCGGGCTGAGATATCAACGGTGACCCCTAGAACTGGGACAGACTCCCTATTTAGTCTATTTGAGATTGGAGTCCCCCTTGGGCATGCCGCTTTTACCAAACATAGATAATTTGCGAAGAATTCCCTTACCCAATTTGGTTGGTACTCTTCTGATGGTCTGCTCACCCATGAAAGTCCATATTCATTGAAATGGCGCTCTAACTCGGGATATTCATGAAGTTTTGTTGTCATAATCTGATGTTATTCTATGAATGATCTTATGATCCCTTGAGCTGTGGGTGTCAGCCCATCATAGAACTCTTTTTGTGCCACCTCTATCTGCCACCTGATAGCTTCTTGAATCTGTGGATCTTTTCGCCTGATAACATTATCACCCTCAGGTTCAGATACAGCATAAGGAACTCCCATTTGATCCTCTATGTTAACAGTTTTAGTATCACCCTCTACAGGCAATGGTTGAGTTGCAGCAATAGTTACCTCATCAGGGCTTGAACTTGTACTGCTAGATGTACTCTCACTCTCCTCCTCAAACTGGGAGAGTATGAGAGTTTCTCTTTTACTTTCTCTAGTGTTGTAAGTCGGTACGGACTTATTTCTACCTCGTTAACATCTTTCTCCTCTGGTTTGCGGAAGTTTAGGGGCCATAACACCTATATCCTTCTTTTCCTTTTTTTGCATTTATGGTCCTGGACACTTCACAAACACATCAAAATTGCACAAAAGCATGAAAGGGAATCTAACTATGGTTACAACAACATATTGTGGGTTGCCTCCCACTAGCGCCTAATTTATTATCACGACACTACTCAGTTATCTCGACTACTCAGACTTCATCGAGATAAAAGATATCAACACTTCTTATCTAGTCTTTTGGACTGATATAAAGTTTGATTCATTTCCCATTCACTTTGAAGATGATACCATCTTCATTTTATAGCTCGACTACTCCAGATGAGTAGACTTTACTAACTTTAAATGGTCCTGACCACTTAGACTTGAGTTTACCTGGAAATAATTTAATCTTCGAATTGAACAGAAGTACCAAATCACCTTTCCAAAAGTCTCTTCTTTCAAGTATTCGGTCGTGATACTTTTTCATCATATCTTTGTAAAGTTCTGCTCTTTTGTAAGCCCGAGACAAAATTCATCCATCTCATTCAGTTGCCCCAATCTTAGCTCTACTGCCTCCTTCCAATTCAGATTTAAAATTTTCAGAGCCTACAAAGCCTTGTGTTCCAGCTCAACCGGTAAATGACATGCTTTTCCATAGACTAGATGATACGGTGATATGCCAATAGGGGTCTTAAAATCAGTCTGATACGCCCACAAAGCATCATCTAGCTTTCGAGCCCAATCTTGCCTATTAGCATTCACTGTTTTGGCTAGGATGGTTTTAATATCCTGATTTGACACCTCTACTTTCCCACTAGTTTGTGGGTGATATGGAGCTGCTACTCTATACTGTTTTGCACCATATTTCATTAAAATTGCCTGGAAAACTTTGTTGCAAAAATGGGATCCTGCATTGCTTATAATAGTTCGTGGCACTCCAAAGAGAAAGAAGATATTCTTCTTAAGAAATGTAATAACTCTCTTCCCTTCATTATCAGACAAGGCAACAGCTTCAACCAATTTGGATACATAATCCACAGCAACAAAAATCTACTTCATTCCATACGAGCTTACAAATAGGACCATGAAATCGATGCCTCATACATCAAACAATTCCACTTCAAGCATCTTGGTTAAAGGAATTTCATGCTTCTTAGAGATAGACCCCTGCATCTGACATTGGTCATATTTCAGAACAAACTCATGAGCATCCTTGAATAATGATAGTCAATAGTAGCCACTCTACAACACCTTTCTCGCAGTTCGATCACCTGCATGGTGACCCCCGACTGGGGAGGCATGACATGCTTTCAATATGCTTAATATATCCACCTTTGGAACACATCTCCTTATTATATTGTCAGCACATCGCCGAAAAAGATATGGCTCATCCCAGAAGTAGTTGTCACATCATGAAGAAACTTCTTTCTTTGATAAAAAGAAAGATTTTCTAGAATCACCTCGCTCACCACATAATTTGCAAAATTAGCGAACCAAGGTAGGTTCTCCAAAGAAGCAGCTAAGATTTCCTCATCCGAAAATGCATCATTAGTCTCCATCTCATCTCTAACTGCTCACTTACCTTCCATCCTAGACAGATGATCCGACATTTGGTTTTTGCAACCCTTTCTATCTTTGACTTTAAAGTCAAATTCTTGGAGTAGTAACACCCATCTAATCAACTTTGGCTTTCTGTCTTTTTTAGCCATCAAATATCTCAAGGCTGCATGGTCAGTGTGGACCACCACCTTGGTACCTAGAAGATAAGATCTAAACTTCTCAAAAGCATACACTACAGCAAGGAGTTCCTGTTCGGTGACAGCGTAATTCTTTTGAGCTCCATTCAGAGCTTTCCTGGCATAATAGATTAGATGAAACAATTTTTCCCTCTTTTGCCCCAAAGCGGCTCCAAAGGCAACATCGCTTGCGTTACACATGATCGCAAATGGCTTTGACCAATCTGGTGCTACAATGATAGGGGCTTCCACTAGTTTCCCTTTAAGGCATTCAAATGCCTTCAAGCAATCTTCATCAAAGGAAAACTTCATTTCTTTCTCCAAAAGTTTGCAGAGTGGGTTTGCAATCTTGGAGAAGTCTTTAATAAACCTACGATAAAAACCAGCATGGCCGAGAAAATTTCGAACCCCCTTCACAGAACCTGGAGGTGGTAGTCTCTCAATAACTTCAACCTTGGCCCGATCAATTTCAATCCCTTTTGCTGAAATTTTATGCCCGAGAACAATGCCCTCCTTAACTATAAAGTGGCACTTCTCTCAATTAAGCACAAGATTGAATTCCATACATCGTTGTAAGGCCACACTCAGGTTTTCCAAACACAACTCAAATGAATCTCCTACAACTGAAAAATCATCCATAAATACCTCGAAGGTGTCTTCAACCATATTTGAGAAAATAGACATCATGCATCATTGGAAGGTGGCAGGTACATTACATAATCCAAATGGAATCCGCTTGAATGCGAAAGTGCCATACAGGCATGTAAAAGTGACGTTCTCCTGATCTTCGAGAGAAATACAAATCTGGTTATATCCAAAATGACCATCCAAAAAGCAATACCATCCCTTTCCTGCCAATCAATCAAGCATTTAATCCATGAAGGTCATTGAAAAGTGATCCTTTAACGTCCAGGAGTTGAGCTTTCGGTAGTCCATACACACCCTCCACCCAGTAACAGGCCTGAGTGGGATCAATTCATTCTTCTCATTGGCTACAACTGTCATGCCCCCTTTCTTAGGCACACATTACACAGGACTCACCCACTTACTGTCTGAGATAGGATATACCACCCCTATATCTAACTACTTGATGATTTCTTTATTTACCACCTCTTGTATAGGTGGGTTCAGGTGACGTTGATGCTCAATAGTAGGTATACAATCCTCCTCTAGCTGAATTTTGTGCATACATATGCTAGGAGGAATACCGATAATATCCGCAATAGTCTAACAAATAGCTCTCTTATATCTCTTAAGAATAGAGATGAGAGCTTCCACCTATTTCTGACCTAGATTAGCAACAATAATGACGGGTAGTGAATTACCACTACCCAGGAACACATACCACAAATGACCGGGTAACTCTTTTAATTCCAACACCGGTGGCTCTTCGACAGATGGTTTTACCGGTGGTATTAGTCGATTCTTGATATCAAGATCGAGCTTTGTAGGGGTGTAATAATATGATCCCATTCCTGTCAAAGAACAAACGGCCTCTTCATAATCTGTAATATCTTTACAATCAAAATTCATAATCACTGCGGCTACCGGTTCAACATTTTGACCATCAAATTCCTTTAATTGCTACTTTTTCCAAGTTTCTTCTGTGATTCACTCCTTTCCCTGAAAAACTAAAAGGACTCATTAAATACCACTTTGGTTGCTTGAAAACATACAAATTTCCCAAGAAGATGATGCCAAATGTTTCGTCAAAAGCCAGAATATCAGTGCACCCTATGGGGATACACTAGGATCGATGAAACCCTTATCCAAAAGATCCTTGAGTTTCTTCTTAAGCTTATTCAACTCAACTGGAGCCATTCAACAAGGGGGAATAGAAATTGGAGGAGTATACGGAATAAGATCGATCCCAAACTCGATCTCCCTATTTAGAGAAGCACCAGGAAAGTTATCAGGGAAGATCTCAGGAAGCTCATTCACCACGAGAACTGAATGTAAAAAAGGACTTTTTGAGTTAGAATCCTTAACCCGAACTACATAATAGAGACACCTCTTGGAGATTAATCTCTGACCCCTACGATATAAACTTCCCCTTAGTAGCTAGGGAACTACCCTCCCACTCAATAATCGGCTCACCGGGGAATTTAAAGTCAACCTTACGGGTCCAACAATCTAAAGATGGATAACATAAGTGTAACCAATCCATACCCATCCACACCCAGAATAACATCAAAATTCACCATATCTAATTTATACAAATCCACCAAATTATCCTTACTACCAAAAGATACCACACACCCCATATACACTCTTTTAGTAATCACAGAGTCACTTATCGGGGTAGAATTAAAAAAAGGGTCCAAAATAACCTCGAGATCAAAATCAAAATACACAGCCACAAATAGGGGTAACATAAGAGAGCGTGGACCCCAGATCAGGTAAACAATACATATCATATGATAAAATTTGTAACATACCAAGCAAGACATCAGGCAATGTCTTAGACTCTTATCAAAACACAAAAGCATATAATTAATTCTAGCAAGTTCTGGTACTAGAAGCAAAAAAATATATAGAAGTAGTACTATTTGGTGTAGGAGTAGATAAAGATGCAACTGCAACCCTAGTCACTCTTGAAGAAACCTTACCAACCCGATAATTTCTAATCATATGGCCTGGCTAACCATATTTAAAGAGCCTATCCAACCCCTCATCATAAAACCCCCAATGAAACTGACCATAGAACCTATAAAGAGGACATGATAAAGCTGATTGAGCCCTACTAGCCTTATATTAGGCACCCTATGCCCTAAAGTTATATCTACCCTATTGACACCTGTAACCTGACAGTTTTGGGTAGGGAGCACTAGATATAGTGACGGAACCAGAACTCCCCCAATTCTTCTATGGCCTCTTACCCCCATCTCTACCACTTTGTATTTGACAACTCAGCTCATAAAACCTAATCTTCTTTCCTTTCACCTAACTCCACTTATTTTCTCTGTTTCTCCTTCACCTATTACATATGAACAACTAACCTAGAGATATCCATGTCCTTGATCATCAAAGTAGTTTTAATTTCAAGGATCAACTCATGAGATATTCTTGAAGTGAACTATCATCCTGGACCTTATATCATACACCAATTATAGAGCATACCTAGAAAACTGGTGAAATTTCAAGGCATACTCCTTGACTAAAATCTTCTCCCATTTCAGATTAACAAATTCCTCTACTTTCTCTTCCCTCAACTACTTAGGAAAGAAGCAATCCAGAAATACATTAGAAAAGTCTACCATAACTATGACTCCTCAACATTACCCCTTGCCATATACCATTCCTCGTAACATTGGTACGCTACATCCTTCAGCTGGTAGGCAGAAAAATCTACCCCTTCTATATTTATGGCATGCATCACCCTAAAAATCTTTTCTATCTCATCCTAAAAAACCTGAGGATCCTCCTCCACCTTAACACCAGTAAAAATTGAAGGACTCATTTTTATGAACTGGACAACCCTTGTGGCCTCAAAAGATAGAGTACTTGCACCACGCTTATCCTGAAAAGTTACCAACTAAGAAATCATATGAATCAACTGAAGAAACTCAACATTCATTATATTATCCTGAGGAGGACTAGAGGGGATTGGTGGAAATCCAAAAAAGTTAGGGGTTAGGACCCTACACGAAGTATGGATCTTTTGAGTAGAGCGTTTCTCATCAACATCATCCCCAATTAGGACAGAGGAGTTTCTGTGTATGTCAGATCATCAAGGCATAATCTGAAAAGTGAACAAACAGGAATTACAGAAAATTCCAGGACTTAGACTAGAAATTTGAAAATAGAACACAAAAAGGTAAAACATTCCTAAGTTCCTTATAGCCTCTCTCTTATGAGTGTGGCACGCTACACACCATTAAAAGAGACTATACTCAACATGTATTTGTGGATTTCCAATTGACCATGAACCTAAATCAAAAACCCTAAACCTTGTCCCTTGCAAAAATTCATGGGTTTTGGTCATTCATTCCATGGTAGGACTCAAGGTTACCAATGGTACCCTAGGATACAATTTGGGTGGCCCTCTTTTATATATTAGTTTGTATATTACCATTGATTACTATCTAAGATATGACTAAGCATCATACTAGTTGTATTGTAGGATACGAGTTGTATGATGTCAAGTTGTATAATGTCTTAGGTATGGTCATGATGAATTTTTCCAAGGTATGTATTAGGGGTACTTTTCATACCCAAAGATAAGACTCAGAACTACGTGGTCGTAAGATGGTCAGTACAGAGGAACATAGTAGGCTCTAGGGTATGATTTAGAGTAACACTCATACCCTAGCGTACGACTAAGGAAAATTAGGTTGTACACTGTTGGCTATTGGTTTTTACCTTTTAAGTTGAGGAATTTTCGAACATTTACCACCCCAAACCCATATGTCCCCATACTGTATAGCTCATTGTAGCCTCTCATAAGACTTATTTGGTAGATCAAACATTTAAAATACCCTTTCAAACTCACTCTTGAAGATTGGAGGCTAGGATTTCCACAAGTGTTCTTCCAAGGTCTCAAGAGTCAAGTTGTCTTTCGTGAATCTTCTTGTATAAGGCAAGTTACTCCTCCCTCATTGTTAGTTCCAACTAAAGGCATGATTTAATGTGTTTTAAACCTTGGTTATGAATCATAAATAGTGGTTTTGGAAAATCAATGTTGAGGGTTTTGATGCATATTGATAGGTGTTGTTTACTCTTGTCTTAAACTATATTTTTATATATTTTTGGTGGTGGTTTCCATATGTGGGTATGTTTTTGTTATGGTTTAATAAATGGTTCATGGATAACCCTAAATTTGATAATTTATGCTTTGGTTTTGGTCTTGGTGAAGGTAGGCCCTCAACATGCTTGATAAAATGCATATGAGAATGTTTTACTCTATTGTTACACTTTTATTGAAGCTATTACATGGTATGGTTTGGTAATGGAACCCTAAATGGTTTGGATGGCTTTGCATAGGTTTTAATGGTTTTGTATTAGTTTGAATCATTTTGAATGGCTAAAATGCTTTGAATGGTAAAAATGATTTTGAATGGTATGCATGTTTTGGAATAGTTAAATGGTAAGGCCTTGGTGGCTATGAAATTGATTTGAATGAAAAATTTATGGGGTATATGGTAATACCCTAAGTGAATGCATAACAAAAATTATTTTACTGATTAACGTCTTGTGGGGTACAAGGGAATCCCCCAAGTAAAATAAATGATGTAACCTATGGAGTACCTGGTAATCTTCTAAGGTTGGCTAAATACATTGCTTCCAAGCTATAGTAGGTATGACGATACCACTAATGATAGCCCTAGCTAATAATAAATGGAATGGTGGATTAGTTGAGTGGTAATGGTTTTAATTGGGAAATAATAACAGGGTGTGATAGTTAACTGTGAAGGTATGAGTCCAAAGGAAAGACAATGAAAACTCATGTTTGCTGACATGAGGATTGGGCATGGCAACCCTATACTTAAGGGGTACACAGGAATCCCCTAAAACTTGTATATATGTACCATGCAGATCGAAGGGTATACAGGAATCCCCTACTACTATGGTATCTCCGGTATGTGCGGCTACACATATCAGGGCCCTTCCAGAGGGTTACACTGGACCCATATAGCCCGTGGGTGGATTTTGACGGTTAAGCTATACAAACCCAAGTTAATGGTTTTAAAGGCATACTAAACCTGGTTGACTTTCCTAGAATTGATTTTATATATACATATATGTATGGATATGTATGCATATGGTTGTTTCTTGGTTTACATGATTTTAAAGGTTGGCATTATTTTATCCTTATCCTGAATGCTTTCTAGCGTTCACTTGCTAACCCATCTTTTGGCGGATGTATCCCTACACGATGCAGGAATCGATAATATTCCTCCTCCTACTTATTGATCGTATTTGGGAACAGTCGGTGTTGAATGGAAGTGGTGAGCTTCCATAGTTTGGAAGATATTCATTCTATGTCATGGATTACTTTAAATACTCTTGTATTTTCATAGACTTTGATTTTTGGCTATGATCGGGATCATGTCCTGACTAGATACTCTTTTGTTTGGTTTAGAGGTTTTGTGTGGACAACTGTGGACTTGGGTATGGAATGGTTATGATTCATATATTATTTACATTAGATTATTATTTGCGGTTTATTACGTTGGTTATTAGATGGATTGACTCAGTTGGATTGACATAGTAAGTAGACCTATCCTAAAGTCATTATATCTCTTAATTGGCTATTTCGTTATATATTTGGGGTTTATCCTACTCAGGGTTCTTGTTAGTTGGTTGGATTAGGGTTTTGGGGTGGACTTTGGTCCCGGCTGGACTTGAAGTGCCCATTATGAAAAAGCCCCATTTTAGGTCATGTCACTAAAGATCTAATACCAACTTGACATAACCCAAACCAGAGCCTTATCGTAATGGTCATCCCAAGTCCAACTAGGATCATAGACTACCACCGTTACCCAACCCAACCTCCAAACACATGCCCTGATTTGGATGAATTTCGAACATATAACAAGATAGTATGTTTACCAACACAAAGACTTTGGGATTAGGTTCACGATCGTGACCAACCCAAATAAGCCTAACCACCCGATGCCAACAAATAACCTTAACCAAACTGAAATAATAACTAAGTTTATGTTCATAACTAACATAATAGGATGAAACAATCATAAATATAGTCAAACGGTATCATCCCCAATATCAATACCAATACTAAGGCTAACACCACTACCAAAATCGCCTATACTAACCCAAAGTAGTTCTACAAAGCCTTTAACTGAAAGTATAACAATATCTGATCGGTACATACCCCCGATGATATCCAAAACCATAGTCTATGAAATGATCAAAGTAAGTAAAGACATCTATGACATGAAACGGAGCATGCATTCAGGGTAAGGATAAAACAATTCCAACCATTAAATCCAATTAAACAACCATATTCATTCACAACCATACATATATATATATATATCCATGACGGCAAAGAGAATCGAGTGTAGTATGCCTTTATAACTATTAACCTGGGTATGTGTAGCTTAACCATACTAGAATAATTCATGGGCTATATGGGTCCAGTGTTACCCCTTGAACGTTCCCCGATGCATGTTTCCATATGAATCAGAGATACCATGGGAGAACGGGATTCTGTGTACCCTTCGCTCTCCATGATACATATATACATGTGTAACTTAAGGGATTCAAGTGTACCCAATAAGCATCATAAATGGTCTCCATGACCAATCATCATGTTGCAAACATGAGTTTCCAGTGTTCGCCCATTGGACTGACACCTTCACGGTTAGCTATCACACCCCGCCATTATTGCCCAATTAAAACCATTAGCACACAACCAAACTATCATTCCATTTGTTATTAACCAAGGCTATAAGTAGTGGTATTATTATACTAACTATATCTTACAAGCAATGTCCTTATACAACCTTTTAAAGAATAAAAGGGATTCCCATGTACCCATAGATTATATTATTATTAAGTTTACTTGGGTGATTCCCATGTACCCCACAAGTAGTTCATCATCATGTTTGCTTGGGGGATTCCCTTGTACCCTATAAGGATTTCAATTAAGCCAAGACATGACCACCAATACCTTACCATTTAACTATTTAAAACCATCTAAACCAATTTATGTTCCATTACCAAGTTATACCATGCAATAGTTTCATTAAACGTTAAACTATGTATCAAAAGCATTCTCATAAGAATTTTATCAAACACATTGGGGTCATATAGTTTCCAAAGCCAAAACAAAGCACCAATTAACTATTACCATGAATCTACATTCTCAAACCACCATTATATTATGAAAACCATAAGTAAAAGACATAGGAAAACCATAACCAACCATTATAACCAAAAACCCCAAAGTATAATTTAAAACCCAAACTTTATAATAATTTATGCCATGAGAACATTCATAAAACATGCCCTTAATTATAACTAACAGTGAGGGAGGAGTAATCATCCCTTGGACCCCTCAATACTATCCAATATACGACCACCAAAGAAAACTTTTACCCAAGCATATGACTAGTACCCTTAACCCATACCCATATAAAAATCATGAAGGGTTGAACACTGTCCAACATTCAAGTTGGCTTATATGACTCGTACCCTATCCTCATGACTCATGGTAAGTCACTCATACTCAGATCCAAGTTAATTTACTAAGTTTTAGTTAAAGTGAAGAAAAATCCAACCCAATGACCCGTTACGACTCGTACCCACCGACTCATACCCATTCTAGAAACTCAACCACCCTACACTAGACAACATATGATTGAGTCACCTAACCTATACCTTATTATACGACTAGTACCCCCTAGTTATATATGATCTAGAAACTCCAACTTAAGCAATTTTCTAATAGTACAAAGCCAAGGTATTGCAACTGTCTTCCATACTTGGTATGGGCATTTTGAGATTTTGGTTATGTCTTTTGGGTTGATCAATTCCCTAAAAGCATTCATAGATTTGATGAATAAGGTCTTCTGACAGTTTTTAGATTTGTTCTTCATCGTGTTCATAGATGATATGTGGGTGTACTCTAAGTGTGAGGTGGGTTATATTGGTTACCTCTGCATTGTGTTGGCAATTGTATGCCAAATTTTCAAAATATGAATTCTAGTTGAATGTTGTCACTTTTTTGGGTCATGTCATTTCTAGTAAAAGGATCATAGTTGATTCGCAAAAAGTTGTAGTGGTTAAAAAGTGGACTAGACCATCGACTCCAACCGATATTCATAGATTTTAGGTTTAGTTGATTACAACAGAAGGTTTGTGGAGAGTTTGTCATCTATAATTTCCCCATTGACTAAGCTGACACCAAAAAAGGTGAAGTTATTATGGTCGGATACTTGTGAGGTAGTTTTGAAAAGCTAAAGGATAATCTAACTTCAGCTCTAATCTTGAAATTGCCTGAAGGCGTGGATGGAATTGTGGTATATTTTGATATGTCCTGTGTGGGGCTTAGTTGTGTCTTAATGCAGCATTGCAAGGTGATAGCTTACTCCTCTAGATAGTTGAAGGTGCATAAGAAGAATTATTTGACTCATGAATTAGAGATTTTGGTTGTGGTGTTCACGTTGAAAATCTTGTATCACTATTTGTATGGAGTGTATTTGGATATCTTTTCAGGTCATATGAGACTGCATAAGTGTTTCTTACAAAGAGCTAAACCTCAGGCAAAGGAGATGGCTTGAGTTACTTAAGGATTATGACATGAGTCTGTACTACCATCCAGGTAAAGCTAATGTGGTTTCTAATGCTCTTAGCAGGTTATCTATGGGAATTCTAGCTTATGTGGAAAGGGATAAGCAAAAGTTGGTAAAGGATATTCATCATTTGTCTAACCTTAGAGTTTGCCTCTTAGACTCTAAGGACAATGGTGTAATTGTATAGGTAGTGGCGTAGTCGTCTCTTAGTGTAGAGATAAAGGACAACCAAGTGTTAGATCCTGTCTAGATGAGGATTAAGGATGACATAGGTGGAAAAAATTTGATGTCCTTCGATTTTAGTAGTGATGGTACTTTATGGTAATAAGGAAGGTTATATGTTCCCGATATCAATGGTTTGTGAGAAAGGATCTTGGCTGAGGTGCATGAATCGCGTTATGCTATCATCCTATTTCGACAAAAATATATAATAACCTTAAAGAAATGTATTGGTTAAATAATATAAAGTGGGATGTGTCTAGTTTTATGGCTAAGTTCATGGTGTGCCAATAAGTAAAAGTTGAACACATGAGGCCTGAAGAATTGTATTAAGAAATCGAGCTACTTGTATAGAAATGGGAAGTGATCAACATGGATTTCATTATCAATCACAGAATTAGTTTAATTTGGTTTTGATCATCGTGGATAGGATGAAAAAATTTTCTCATTTCTTGCCTATGAGGACCAATTTTTCAGCAAAGAATTATGCAAGGTTGTACCTTCAAGATAGTATAAAGTTGCATAGGGTGCCAATTTCTATCATCTCAGATTGTGGTATGCAATTTTCATCTCACTTTTGGAAGTCGTTTTAAAAAGGTTTGAGGACCAAAGTAAGTCTTAGTACTTCTTTCCACCCGCAGTCGGATGGGCAAGCAAAGAGGACTAGTCAGACATTGGAGGATATATTTTAGGCTTGCGTGATTGACTATGGTGGTAGTTGGGTTAAGCATTTACCTCTTATAGAATTTTCCTATAGTAATAGCTACCACTCTAGACTTGGAATGGCTCTGTTTTAGGCATTGTATGGTAGGAGGTGTAGATCTCCTATTGGGTGGCACGAAGTTAGTGAGGTATAGATGTTTGGCCCAGATTTGGTTCACTAAGCAATAGAGTAGGTGAAGGTAATTTGGGATAGATTAAGGCTTCCCAAAGTTGCCAAAAGTTCTATGTAGATATGAGGTGAAGGAAGTTAGAGTTTAAGGTTGGGGATAGGGTGTTCTTAAGGGTGTCTCCCATAAAAGAAGAAATATGGTTTCAGGAGAAGGGGAATTTATGTCCCTGGTATATTGGTCTGTACTTGGTTTTGAGAAGGGTTTATAATATTGCATATGATTTGGAATTGCCTTCTAGTTTGAGTTGCATTCAGTTGGTATTCTATGTTTCTATGTTGAAGAAGTGTATGGGTGATCTGTCGTAAATTGTTCCTATCAATGATATTAGTATTTTGGATTCTTTATCCTATAAAGAGATCTTGATTAAGATCTTGGATCTAAAGGTATGACATTTGTGGACCAAGAATATGGCCTCAATAAGGGTTTTATGATGGAACCACAAGGTTGAAAAGGCTACTTATGTAGCAGAAGAGGACATGAAGTCCAAGTATCCATTCTAATTTTTCGTTTTGGAAATTCATGCTTAAGGTATGTATTGTTCTTAACATCTTTGTTTTCTAACTTAGTTAAAGAAAAGATTGATTTTCTTGGAATCTTTGTGTTCTAACTTAGTTAAAGGTAAGTGTAGAGGAATATGGAGTCCAAATCATGCTTGTACTGCCTTTTTCCATCATTCGAGGATGAATGATCTACGTGGGGGAGAATTGAAACACCGTGGGTTTTGGCCCTTGGAAATTTCCTGAGCTTTTAGCTCACTGTCCTTGTAATAACTTATCATACAAGTCATATGATGTGTGTATGGGTCAGGTGACACAACTCGTAAGGTGCCCAGTAATAATAGTTAGATTTTTGCTAGGGTTATGGTTTGGTGGTACGAGTTGCTAGGCGTGGTGATGGGTCGTTAAGATGATCCTTCACTTAATCAGAGACTTAGTGACTTGACTTAGCTATGAGTACGAGTGGCTCACTAAGAGCCATGAGGATAGGTCACAATTTATTGTGGGAAGTCGTATGTAGTCCGGTGTCAATCCCTTTGGATTCTGTCTTGGGTATGACTGGACCATACGGGTCATATGGACTAGTCACGAATGGGGGTAAGGGAGTCGTATGGTGTATAGTGTATGGGTATCTAACTCACTGACTTTGTGAATACACCATGGTACGATTCGTATGTTGTGGTTATGAGTTATGGGATTGACTCGGAATCACCTGCGATATTTTTACAATTTTAAGTTGGGGGCAATTTGGATATTTTCCCTTTTTAACTCCCTTTAATCCCATGACATAAAACATCTTTCAGGACTTTACTAACCTATTATTCCGAATCAAACACTCTTAAAATCTCTCTCAAAACTCTCTTTCAATCAAGAGGCTTGGGTTCTTCAAGACAATCAATTAAGGGCTTTCAATAGTGATTCTCTCTGTTTTCCTTGGTGTCTAAGGCATGTTAATCCTTCCACATTACAAAGAACATGTATTTTAATGTATGGTTTTCATGGTATTATTATGGTTTTGCAATAAAGATTGGGGGTTTTGGATGTTCATGGTTGAAATGTTTCTCATGGTTTAATTATCTTCTTTTTCATGCTTTTAGTATGATTTTGACATTGTGGGATGCATGTTAATGGTAAATGGATTTTGGGGTATTATGGATTCCCCAAATTACTTATTTATGGTTTTTAAACATATGTGCCCTCAACTTATTTGTTAAAATGACAATGAGAATGATTTTGTCACATAGTGTGGCTATTCTTGAAATATTTGTATTTCATAGAAGGTAATGGAACTTAAATTGGCTTGGTTGGTTTTAAATGGTTTGGAAAGGCCTTGGTGGCCATGGTCTTGGTTTAATTGGAAACTTTGGAGTCAACTTGATTTAATGGCTTTTGTATGGCATAAAAAGATAGACTTGCAAGCTTTGGTTTTGGTATGATGATACCAATGGTTAATGCCTAATAAAAGACTCTTTGGTAAATAGTTGAAATGTGTACATAATTTTAATATGGTCTTAAAAGGGGTGTGTAGCAAAGTCGTGGAATGTGGAGGTCCCGAGTGGACCAATACTAGAAACTCATGTTTACCGATGTGAGGTTTGGTCATTGTGTCCGTGTGCATGATATCATACTTTATATTTTGGGAGATATAGTAGTCATCTCAGGTTCTTAACTCCGGTCATACGGCTAACACATACTGTGGACCTTTCAAATAGGGGAGTTGAACCTATATAGCATGTGGATGGATTTTAGGATAACAAAGCTACACAGCCCAGGTAAAAAATTTTAAACGCATACTAAACCTGGTTCTCTTTCCCGACTTGATATATATGTATATCTGTGGTTACATATGGTTATTTTACTTGTTTTTTTATGATGGCATTATTTTATCTTTATCCATAAGTACATGCTAGTGTTCACTCCGCTAACTGTCTTCGGTATTGTATCCCCACGCGATGCAGAAATTGGTTGTGCTACCGTTCCTTCTTCTCAGTGAATTGGATTCGGGGACATCTTTGGGTTAGACTAAAGTGGTGAGCTTTCATACTCTGGAAGACTCCATTTCATGCTATGGACTTCTTTTCATTGTAATTATTTATTGGATTTTGGTTTTGGCTATGGTTGGAGGCTTGTCCCAGCTGGATGTTATTTGATTCTGGTTAGAGGCTTTGTCGGACTATTATGAGCATGGGCGATGTCGGTATTGGTGTCAGCCTTTGTATTAGTATTGGCATTGGGGTTGGCACCAGTTGGATAATTGGTTGAGGTTATGGGATTATGATTA
Organism: Capsicum baccatum var. pendulum; assembly: GCA_030864225.1. NCBI lineage: Eukaryota > Viridiplantae > Streptophyta > Magnoliopsida > Solanales > Solanaceae > Capsicum > Capsicum baccatum. The sequence goes on along the minus strand of CM061560.1, from coordinate 88,604,402 downwards.
TATACTTTATTTAATGGCTTTAAATTATTATTGTCCTATCTTGTTATATGTTTGGAGTTCATCTGACATAGGGTGTAGAGCGGTTATGATCTGGTAATAGGGGTGGTCTCCAGTCCTCATAGGACTTGAGATGCTCGACTTAACTAGGCCCTGGTTTGGGTCTTGTCATGTAGGCACCATCAGAGTGCCTAATTATTAAAACCCAAAATGAAAATCATCCAAATTAGTATCAAAATATCCACAAATATCTTAATAACACAAACCAAATAAATGAATATGGAAATGGGAACCCCCAACTAAAACGTTACAGTGACCTCACTACATAATCAAGAAAGTGTAAGGAAAGATTTCAGGGTGCTCCATGCAACCGCATCAACACTGTTGTCATTGTCAGTCTCTGCTTCACCTCTAGCATCATCTAAGACTGACCACTCAGTTAAGGCCTCATTATCACTATCAACTCGAGAAAAAGAAAGTCTATTTCTGGGTTTTAGGACCTTCCAAAGGCCTTTAACCCCTTTCACATCTTCATGAATAATTTGTCTTTCTTCTTCTCCCTCTTGTTTATCTTCTTATCTGAGTCCCTTAGCTCTCTTTGTGAATATGCTAGAGATAAGCAGGCCCTGTCAAGCCTAGAAATAGTGGGCCCCTACTTCTTTTTATCCTCTAAGAACTTTTTATAGTTGGATCGAGCAACATAGGAATGGCGGGTGATGGAAGACTCTCCTGGCCCCTGAGGAAGCTTGGACACTAGCTCCTTGATCGCTCTCATCTCAACTAAGATGTCAATTAGCCCTACTATGGATATCTTATATTAATCAACATCATCCTCCACTAACCTTCCTAAATCGAACTTTCTCTTCTTGCTCTTCCTAAAGTCTCTCTCTTCTCATATCTTCAGTGGGTAATGGGAGCCTTGGGACAAACCCAACTATCTTTTGGGAACTCATCAACACTGAATTGCCTACACATATCAATGATCAATGAAGAAAACGAAAGCATGGGCCCCCCTTTCTTCCTATAATGCTGAATCTCTGTGAGCAGAAACCGACCAACATTCAGAGAAATATTGTCCAAGAGGCAGGCCACCATATGAGCACGCATAGTTGAGACATTTGTCAGGTTGGTGGAGGGGGAGACTCTGCTGCAAATAATGGTTAGGAAAATCCTCGCTTTAGCTATGAAGTCACCCATCAGTATCCTAGTCTTAGTGGTGGCCCATGGAACTCCCTCTCCATAAAAAAATGCTCAACCAGACAGCTCCCAAGAGCATAACCCTTTGCCTCATAGTCCCTCATATTAACATTGTCCAACCTATAAAATACATTAATTCTCTCACCCCCAAAATGAACCTTTTTACCCTCTTATGGGTTAGGGTTAGAGAGTCTACTATGTTGAGATTTGTGTCGAACTCTCTCACCCAGTGCCTATTTTCCTGACATGGTTCTAGGGCAAAGCATATCTATCCTGTGGCCTCTAGACTCTCATAGAAGGTCGAGAGTTTCTTGGGCACTTTCTCTGGTGAGATCCCCCTATCAGGTAGCAGATTGTTTCTCATAAGTTCCTCATAATATGTTGCCTCACATTCTAAGGACATGAAATGGTGGTTATCATAGGTTGCATTTAGTACTTGGGATTCACACACAAGACATTAGTTCATAAGGAAAACATCAGGAACATGTGCTATTTAACTTGATTAAACTAAAGAAAAGGCTTATGGGACATGGGCAGGCTTAAAATCATAAATCTAAGATTTGGACCAGTCTATCAGATTGGTCTTAATTATTGCGATCATGGTCTACCTAGAATGTGATCGCAATTCTTGAGACTAGTCAGGATCGTGCTCGCAGCTATTGCGATCGCGGTAACTAAGGTAGGTTTGATCAACTTCTCAGACTCCTAAACATACAATTTGAATTCCCATTTGTGTTCTACATCAAATATTTTACATTATAAACATGAAATATAGTCCCTAGGTGTTTGATCATGCCCTTAGAACATGTGAAAACAATTAATGAATTTGTTCGGGCATTTAATCAAAAGTTGGTATGCACAATCTATTTCTATCATTTTGAAAAATTATGGGTACTTAAGACTTCCCAAGTATGTGCTCATAATAACAATAGCTAATCACACCAAGCAAGCATAATGACACAAAGATTTAGCATGAAAAGTTCAATTTTAGGAAAATCCTAGACATGAGTTCTGAGGCCTACAAATATGCAAAAAAAAGAATTTTTAGCATATACCGATTGAGAGATGCAAAGAGGGATGCAATTGACATTTGGATGCTCAAAATATAACCAAAAACGGGTGCAAATTAAAATAAAATTTGAAAAAGTTCGAAGGAGAAAATGGGTGGGGGTGCGAATGCTCAGCTTTTTAAGTAGCAACAATCAAAATCACAATTGGTGGATCACAATCACGAAACACATGTCATCACAATTGCGAACCCAATCCCATCACAATCACAAAATCGAGGTTATTTCTGCTCCTCTATTTTTAACTATTCATCCAATTACTCAAATGCACCACATTTCTCCTTTTTCAACCTCATTTAAAGCACCTTATAGTACCATAATTCCATGGATTAATCACAAACAAAAATGAAACCTACACTAACAATCAAAATTCAAAGGATACGGGCCACTTTTGTGGCAATGATGGGTTGCCTCCAATCCAATGCCTAATTTATCATTATGCATGACGTTCTTCAATGTTCAAGGTGGATCCTTGAGGGATCTTTCATCCACCTTCTTGTCCACCATATCAATGACGGATACCACTTGCTGTTCCATAGGTGTTTCTCAGTTTTGAAAACCTAAAAGGAAATTTCATCATTTTGGAACCAAAATTTCATTTCTCCTTGCTCCATATCAACAATTTATCTACCATTTACAAGTAAAGATCTCCCAATAATAATTGGTATATCTTGGTTGATTTCACAATCAAGCACCATGAAGTACGCTAAAAGAATGGAGTGGTTCGCCTTAACTTAAACATTAAACAAAACTCCAACCATTTTTTTGATAGACCGGTCTATCATAAAAAAAAGCCTCATTGTTATTGGAGTAGGAGTTCCCAAACCAAGTCTTTGATAGATTGAATAGGTCATAAGATTGATTCTTTCACTAAGGTCACACAAATCTTTCTCAAACTTATGTGTCACTATGGTTCAAGGGATCGTAATGGCCTCGGGATCCTCTTTCATTTTCACTATAGCATTGGTCATGATAGTGATATACCCATGGTTAACTCTATTGGTTTCACCATCAACAATATTGTTATTTGTCATCAACTTCTTTATTATTTTAGCATATCCTATAATCTCTTGAATGGCATCTAGCAATAGCATATTAATTGAAAGATTGCTAAGCTTAGAAAGAAACGTCTTGAATTTATCATTATCCTTCTTCTTTTTTGAGTCTTTGAGGGAATGGAGGAGGAACTTTCATGGTAGTAAATGGATCACTTTGTAGTTTATCATTCTCTACTACCTTATGATCTCCCTCTTTATCAAACATTTCTTTAATTATTATTGGTTCTCTCTCATCTCCTTCTTGAAACATTGAAGCCTCCTCATTTGAATCAACCACTTGATTCTTCTTCACATTTGCTTGTTCAACATTCGCTCTTTTTCACTTCACCAGTATGATCACGGAGGGTCTTTCCACTCTTAGTGATGATTTCCAATACTTGGGCATCATTCTTCAGATTTTTAATGGTATCACTAGGAAGGACACCTTTTGTTCTAGCATTAAGTTAAGTGGAGATTTGGCCAATTTGAGTCTCTAATTATTTGATTTAGGCAAAGTGTCATATAATTGTTTGGTTGATTTGTATAAAGTTTCGTTTTAATTCTTGAACCATCTTGTCTGTTCCCTCAACTCTCATCAAGATTCTTGCTAACACATCCTCGATCTTGAATTTTTTGGGATCAACGTTATCAGACACATTTATCTTTACTCGATCATAGGGGGAAGATATCTACCATGCTTCCTTTTCTTGTCTCTCCAATCATAATATCTATCCCTATTACTTCATCCTTATTCTCTTTTATGATCGGTCCAACCTTGGTTCTCTCCTTTCTTTTGGTAGGCCAGGCGAAAACCCCCCGGATAGTTAGCCAAGTATCTAATCTCTTCATCAAGCCTCTTGACCTCTTATTCATCATATCCCTTGGATTTAATGACATTTACCGCTTTTGTGGGTGCACCTATCACATGCTTCATAAGGAGTTCTAGTTGTGTTACCACTTTTGTCATGTTTTCATCCCTCTCTTCTTATTTCTTCCCTTGTTATTTATCAAAATAGAATGTGGAAGGGTAACCTATAGCTACCTTGATGTCTCGGGTATGCCACCCCCTATTTTACTTTGTGACTTTCTCAAGCAAGTTTGAAGCCACGCTATAAGACAACTTCACAAGTGACCCACCAATCACATTATCCATCACAGTTTTGTTTAGTTGATCCAAAGACCAATAGAATAATTGGATAAGAAGCTGCTACAAAATCTCGTGGTTGGTGAATTGGAAAATCTTCCTATTAAATCTCTCCCATACCTCACATAGAGGCTCTATTCTTAATTGATGAAACTTTATGATTTTGTCATGCAATTGCAACATCTTTGATGGTGTGAAGTTCAATATAAGAAAGAATTAATAAGTTTGTCCCATGATGTGATGGACCCAGCAAAAAGAGCTATTAGCCATAACATTGCCTCACCTATTAGAGAAAATAGAAAGTGGCACAACCATATGGATTCTTATGAGATGTGAGAAATTTCATAAGGGCACACACTTCCACAAAATTTTTCAAGTGAAAACTTGGGTATTCATGAGCTTGACTCCCAAAGAAACCTTTAATTTAAAGCATGTGGAACATAACACTTATGACATGGAATACCTCATTCCCTTTATTAGGTGGGATACGGATAGAACTCGTACGTCCAATATCATGGAGTTGCTCTTCATCATTAAGAGGGCCTTTAAAGGTCCCAGAATTACTTTCATAATCACTCATTGTGTCATGGAAACTATTGAAATCACCTAAAGAGAAACAAAAACAACAACAAAAATAAATAACAACCACTCTGGGTGTAATACCCCGAGACCCTAACCAATAGTTCAACCATGAATCAAGATCATGAGAAATAAATTATAATAGTTTGGGATGTATTCTAATCAAAGATGGTGTGTATTAAGGCCTGAAAGATGTCCTAACGATTGGGTGAATCAAAACATTCCTTACCGATTGAATTCTTGGGAAGGATATTGGTATAGTAAAATTCAAATGAGCATATATCTCATTATATTTTGAATTTTTGAGCTCATGACATATCAACATATAGATAATTGAATTATATTTCCAACTATACTAATTTTGCCAAAATCTGATAACGGAGCAAAGAGTTATACCCATTTTACTCCAGCATGTCAATCTGGAAAAGGGTGACAGTTTTTGACGGCCTGTCACATTTCTAACGACGTCATCACATTTCTGACAACATTTCTGATGACATCATTAGCCTTAGATATAAAATCATAAATTTTGACCTTTTTGTGATGACATTTCATGACGGCCTGTCACAGATGTCATCAGCTATTTTTTTTCAGCAATTTTGAGACATTTTTGCAAGGGAATTTTGATTTTTTTCCCATCTTTTGGAGACCTCTATAAATATGAGAATCCCATCAAAACCCTAATTCAATCATTTTCTCTTCTAATTCTCTTGAGATAATATATCTAGGGTTATATCAAGAACATAAATCTTCCAAGAATCATCCATAAATCTTCAAAATTTCTTCATGAACCAAGTTCCTCATAGTGTGGGCTTCAAGAATTATTTATTTCAAGTGTGGATAAAGTCTTAAGCACTAAAGTTCATCCAATTTCAAAGATTAAGTTATGTGGGGTTTTGAACAAGAACACTTCTTTCGTTCTTGTGCCCAAAGATTTAATTTCTATTGAATTTCATGAATTTTGCAAAAGGGGTTTACATCCAAATTACTTTATCAAGGATTTATGAGATTTGAGCTATACAAGATTGACACATATGACTACTTCATTGTCTTATTTCTTAAATTAAGAATTTATTTCATGAGTTGTATATTGTTATCATGAAATGATAATTTCTAAGTGATTTATGATAAGTGTCACGATTTATGTTTTTCCACGTGAAGTTTGTCTATTGAATATATATTGATATTGAGATTGAGAGTCAATAACGAGTTTTATGATGTTTTCTGGAAGATTTGATACTTGATATGATTTGATAAGCAAGTGTACTTGATGATGAGAAAGATTATTTTGAGATTTAGTCGAGTTAGGAATCCACAAGTTGATTATGATTTACAAGTGAGATATATATTTATATTTTGGTCTTCATAATAGACCCTTGAGTTGATTAAGGTGGATTTCCTAATACGTTCTGATTTTAAGTCTAGAAGTAGTATTTAGCACCGAGCGGGAAGTATGGGTTCAGCGCATCCTACTTTCCCAGAATGACATACCACCATAGGATTAAGATTAAGGGCCAAAGGCCAACACAGTTATCACTAAAGTTAAGGTTCTACTCCGTTGGCAAGGATAGAACAGCTCTCCCCAACGTGGGTAAGACGTTGGAGTCCATGTAAGCTCACATGGTTTATATCGGTTATAAGAAACTCCCAAGTCCGTAATAGTCCAAGTTTCATGAGTTACCGAGTCACTCTAAGTCATGAGTCAAATAGTTTGAGTTGAGTCCAATGGTTTGTGAGATTTATGAAGCATGTGTTATTATTGATGATTTATGGAAAATATGTTTCATGTAACTTAAGCGAAGAGAGTTATTATTATCAGCATGCATGATTTTCTTATACATTTATGATATTATTTAAATGTTTCCTGCACCCCCACATACTCAGTACATTCCTAAGTACTGATTCACATACTCTTTTGTGTTCTATATTTTCTAGTTATGTAGGTTCAGGTGCTCAATCTTAGCAGCGACAGTGATCTTCGAGTACCTCCATCTACATTCGTTGAGATAGTGAGTCCTAATGGTTCGAGGATCTATGTCCCTAATTTTATCTTGATAGTAGATAGTTGTTTATTTCCAGTTTAGTACGGGTCAGTTGGGGATCTATCCCAATGACTCCTCAGTCTTATGTAGTAGAGTCTTTATCAGACTAGAGTACTAGTATGTACAAAACTTCAGTATTTTGATTGTACAGGATAGTATCTGTTTGTATTCCAGTATGTTCATGACATGACTATTGTTGTTTATTACAACTTGATTATTGTCATAGTGAGTTATAGAGGTGATGACAGGCTTAGAGGGTTTACTTGAGGTTGTGTGCGGCCTTAAGCACTGTGTGACATTTTAGGATGGGATCTTGGGGCGTTATAATCTTGGTATCAGAGCCTAAGGTTTAAAGGTATCCTGGGGAGTCTGACGAGTTGCGTTACGTAGATTCTTGATCATCGGTGTGTAGCGTGCCACATCTATGAGCAAGAGGCTACGAAACATTTTAGGAAAAGTCATTTCTTTCTTTCAGAAGTCTTTCATGCCTACGACTGTTTCTCTCTGCTACTAATTCGTGCTCTCTTATGATAGAAAATGCCTCCTCATAGAGCTCGCAGAAACAACGAACGACCTCAAACCATTGATCTTTTAAATGAGATGGTGACTCACGCCAAATTTTGGGCAGTTTTTATGGTGGTAGCTAAGGCAGTTACCATCAATGCCCAGGCCAAAGTTTAGGCTGTTGTTCCATCTTCGTAAGAAGGTAATTCTGCAGCAGCTTGAGTTTAGGATTTTATGCGGATAAATCTGCCAGAGTTTTATGGGTCAAGGGTAGGTAAGAACCCACAGATATATCTAGATGAGATGAAAACGATCACCCAAATTATGTATGTAATAGAGGAAGAAAGTATGGAGCTATCTTCTTATCACTTGAAAGATATTTCTTATGATTGGGTGGAGTTGTGGAGGAAGAGTAGAGGGGAGGATGCCACTCCCATGACTTGGCAGTTATTCCAGTACACATTCTTAGACTGATTCTTTCCCCCGGAGCTGAAGGAAGCAACACTAGAAGAATTTATAAACTTGAGACAAAGCTCCATAATAGTTAAGGAATATTGTCTTAAATTTAACCATTTGTCTAAGTATGCTCCCGGTATGATGGCCGATTCCAGGACCAGTATGAGTAAGTTTTTGACTGACGTATTGAGTTATGTTGTGAAAGAGTGTAGGTTCACTATGCTTAATAAGGACATGCATCTATATAGATTGATGATACATCCCTAGCAGATTAAAGCAGATAAGGTGAAAGAGAGAGAGAGAGAGAGAGAGAGAGAGAGGGAGAGAGGGAATAAGAGAGTTAAATTAGAGCAGCAGGGGTATAGTTAGAGTAGATTTTCTAGAGAGATCCTCCCTCAGTTTTAGAGTTGTTCTTTTGTGCCAGCACCATCATCAGCTAATACTCCCACATCCAGAGTCAGGCAGGAGTAGGGTAATAAACCTACTGTGTCTAGGTATCAAGACAGTATGAGTAATAGACCTAACTATCCCCAATGTTCTAAGTGTGGTAGGACGCATCCTAGAGAGTGTATGGATGAGCAGAGAGGTTGTTTTGGTTGTGGTAATTTGGGCCACAAATTCAGGGATTGCCCATATGCTAGACAGGGGAGCCGTGATGTTCGTCCCCAGAGTCAGGCTAATAGTGCTCCAGCCCTTTGGGTTCATCCTCCTCCTCCTCAGGGTGCCTTATCTAGTAATTTCGGTGGTCAGCGCCAGAATCACTTTCATGCTATACCACCCGGCCAGGAGCAGAAAGATTCACCAAATTTTATTACTGGTATACTTCGTATATTTCATTTTGATGTGTATGTGTTGATGGACCCTGGGTTAAGTCTTTCTTATGTGACTCTGTTAGTGGCTGTGAATTTTGAGATCAATGCTGAAAGGATTCCTGAGCCTTTTCTAGTTTCTACTCCAGTAGGAGAACCTGTTGTTGCTAAGCAAGTATATAAGAAGTGTCCTATCACTGTCCTTCACAGAGCTATGTTTGCTGATTTGATTGAGCTAGACATGGTTGATTTTGACATTATTCTGGGTATGGATTAGCTTTACTCTTGTTATGCGTCTATAGACTATCGTAGCCGTGTAGTCAAGTTTCAGTTTCCCAATGAGCCAGCCTTTGAATGGTTCAAAAATTTTGTATCTCCCAGGAGTCATTTCATATCCTATCATAAAGCTAGGAAATTGATATCCAAGGGTTGTATCTATCATTTAGTTTGAGTTAAAGATACTAAGTTTGAGACTCTAACCATTCAGTCGATCAGTATTGTTAATGAGTTTTGTGATGTTTTTCCAGAAGATCTCCTAGAGGTACCTCCCGATAGAGAGATAGAATTTGGGATTGATCTTCTTCTCGACACGAAGCCTATTTTTATTCCTCTATATCATATGGACCTTGCAGAACTTAAGGAGTTGAAAGAGCAACTCAAAGATCTTCTAGATAAGGGTCTCATAAGGCCTAGCGTATCTCCTTAGGGTGCACCCATTCTGTTCGTGCGAAAGAAAGATGGTTCATTATGGATATGCATTGATTATCGTTAGCTTAACAAGGTCACAGTCAAGAACAAGTACCCTCTTCCTAGAATTGATGACCTATTTGATCAGCTACAAGGTGCTAACTATTTCTAAAAAATAGACTTGAGATCTGATTATCACCAACTTAAAGTTAGGGAGTGTGATATTCCAAAGACAGCTTTTCGCACCCGATATGGTCATTTTGAGTTCTTGGCCGTGTCCTTCAAGCTAACAAATGCCCTAGCAGCCTTTATGGACCTCATGAATTGGGTGTTCAGATAGTACCTAGATATGTTTGTTATTGTGTTCATAGATGATATTCTTGTATACTCCTAAAGTGAGAACGATCATGCGTATCATCTCCGAATAGTCTTGAAAACCCTTAGATATCATCAACTATTTACCAAATTTAGCAAGTGCAAATTTTGGCTAAGGTCAGTTGCTTTTTTGGGTCATATTATTTCTTCTGAAGGTATTCGAGTTGACCCTCAAAAGATAGAAGCTGTGAAAAATTAGCCTAGACCTATTTCCCCATCTAATATTAGGAGTTTCTTGGGTCTAGCTGGCTAATACCGTTATTTTGTTGAGGGTTTCTCTTCCATTGTGTCTCCTTTGACTTGGTTGGCCCAAAAGAAAATTAAATTCCTGTGGTCTGACTCTTGCGAGAAGAGTTTTCAGGAGTTGAAGACTCGACTCACTTCGGCCCCTGTGTTGACCCTTCCAAATAGTGTAGATAATTTTATCGAATACTGTGATGCTTCTACAGTTGGGTTGGGTTGCGTGTTGATGCAGAAAGGTAAGGTTATAGCCTATGCCTCTAGACAGTTGAAACCGTATGAGAAGAACTACCCGAACCATGACCTCGAGTTAGCTACAGTGGTTTTTGCCTTGAAAATCTAGAGACACTATTTGTATGGTATTCATGTTAATGTCTTTACGGATCACAAAAGTTTACAGTATGTGTTTACTTAGAGAGAGTTAAATCTTCGTCAGAGGTGATAGTTAGAATTGTTAAAGGACTATGATATGAATGTGTATATCAACCGAGAAAGGCCAATGTAGTGGCAGATGCCCTTAGCAGGTCATCCATGGGTAGTGTAGCACAGGTCGAGGAAGATACGAAGGAGTTAGATCGTGAGGTATATCATCTGGATAGGTTGGGAGTTAGATTTCTTGATTCAGTTGGTGGTAATGTTTGGATCCTGAGTAGTTTCGAGTCTTCTCTAGTTTCAGAAGTAAAGGAGAAGCAAGATATGGATCCTAGTTTGGTCAGAATGAAGGAGTCAGTTAAAGACCAAAAGGTAGAGGTTTTCTCCCAAGGGGGAGATAGTGTATTGAGATTTCAGAATAGATTGTGTGTGCCTGATGTTAAAAGATTTAAGGCAGAGAATTATGGTTGAAGTTCATGGTGCGTGATATTCTATTCATCCCGGTGCTACCAAGATATACCACGATTTGCGAGAAATCTATTGATGGAATGGTATGAAAAAGGATATAGCAAAATTCATAGATAAGTGTACAACTTGCCAACAGGTTAAGATAGAACACCAAAGACCCGGTAAAATGATGCAATAATTTAGTATTCCTACTTGGAAGTGGGAGAAAGTAAAAATGGATTTTGTGATTGTTTTACCTCCTTCTCGACGTCATCATAATTCGATTTGAGTCGTTGTAGACAGGTTGACTAAGCCCGTGTATTTCTTGCCAGTGCATACATCTTTTACCGCTGAGGACTATGCTAAGCTGTACATTCAAGAGTTAGTCAGGCTGCATGGAGTTCCTTTGTCTATTATCTCCGACATGGGTACTCAATTTACTTCTCATTTTTGGAGGGCTTTTCAGAAGGGTCTCGGTACCCAAGTTCATCTTAGCTCCACTTTTTATCCGCAGACCTATGGTCAAGCTGAGAGGACTATCCAGATGTTGGAGGATATGTTGAGGGAATGTGTTCTTGATTTCAAAGGAAGTTGGGATGAACGTTTGCCATTGATTGAATTTTCTTACAATAACAGTTTTCATGCTAGCATTGGAATGGCTCCATTTGAGGCTTTATACAGAAGGCAATATAGATCACCCATAGGTTGGTTTGAAGTGGGTGAAGCCACTGTGAGTGGACCTAATGTTGTGTTAGAGTCTATGGAGAAACTTAAGCTAATTCGAGAAAGGTTGAAGACAACCCAGAGTCGTCTGAAGTCATATATAGATTTGATAAGAAGAGCTCTTGAGTTTGAGGTTAACGATCTGGTGTACTTGAAGATTTCACCCATGAAGGGGGTGAAAAAATTTGAGAAAAAAGGGAAGCTTAGTCCCCGATACGTTAGCCCTTATAGAGTTTTGAATCGTGTTGGGAAAGCAGCTTACGAGATTGAATTGCCTGCCGAGTTGTCAGCTGTCCATCCTATCTTAGATGTTTCTATGCTCAAGAAGCACATTGGTGATTCTATTGTTGTTGATCTGTCAGAAAGTTTCGATGTTCAGTATAGCCTTTCGTATGATGAAGTTCCGGTTGAAATCCTAGATTATCAAGTACGTAGACTAAGAAATAAGGAAGTTCCCTTAGTCAAATTTCTATGGCAAAATCAATCAGTCGAGGGTGCTACTTGGGAAGCAGAAGCAGATATGCGAACCAGATACCCTCATCTCTTCTCTACGAGTTCACATTAAGCAGAAGGTACTATTCTTCCCTAATCTAGTTTCCTTCTAATCCAGTGTATTCAGCTATATGGTTATTCTCTCTATGATTCATGTATTTTGTGAAGTACTCGAAAGTTTACAAAGAAGAAAGCCCTTTTAGTGAGTCGTTCCAGCTATACATCCTCATTTTCCCTTTTTCTTGTCCTATCTAGCCACATTCGAGGATGAATGCTTCCAAAGGGGAGATATTATAATACCCCGAGACTCTAACCAATAGTACAACCATGAATAAAGCTCATGAGAAATAAATTATAATATTTTGGGTTGTTTTCTGATCAAGTATGGTGTGATCAATAAATTACTCATGCATGTCAATCTGGAAAAGGGTGACGACATTTCTGATAGACTGTCACGTTTCTAATGACGTCGTCACATTTCTGAAAATATTTCTGACGACGTCGTCAGCCTTAGGAAGAAAATCATAAAATTTTACCCTTTTGTGACGACTTTTCGAGATGGCCTATCACGGGTTTGACGGCCTATCACGAATGTCGTCAGCTATTTTTTTCAGCAATTTAGAGACGTTTTGGCAAGGGTATTTTGGTTTTTTCCCATCTTTTGGAGGCCTCTATAAATATGAGAATCCCATCCAAACCCTAGTTCCATCATTTTTTCTTCCAATTCTCTTGAGAAAATATCTAGGGTTATATCAAGAACATAAATCTTCCAAGAATCATCCATAAATCTTCAAACTCTCCTCAAGAACCAAGTTCCTCATAGTGTGAGCATCAAGAATTATTTATTTCAAGTGTGTATAAAGTCTCAAGCACTAAAGTTCATCCAATTTCAAAGATTAAGGTATGCGGGGTTTTGAACAAGAACACTTGTTTCGTTCTTGTGCCCAAAGATTTAATTTCTATTGAATTTTCATGAATTTTGCAAAGTGGGTTTACACCCAAATTACTTTATCAAGGATTTATGATATTTGAGCTATACAAGATTGACACATATGACTACTTCGTTGTCTTATTTCTTAAATTAAGAATTTATGTCATGAGTTTTATATTGTTATCATGAAATGATAATTTCTAAGTGAGTTATGATAAGTGTCATGATTTATGTTTTTCCATGAGAAGTTTGTCTATTGAATATATATTGATATTGAGCTTGAGAGTCAAGAACGAGTTCTATGATGTTTTCTAGAAGATTTGATACTTGATATGATTTGATAAGCAAGTGTACTTGATGATGAGAAAGATTATTTTGAGATTTAGTCGAGTTAGGAATCCATAATTTGATTATGATTTACAAGTGAGATATATATTTATATTTTGGTCTTCATGATAGACCCTTGAGTTGATTAAGGTGGATTTCCTAACGCGCTCTGAGCTTAAGTCTGGGAGTAGTATTTAGCACCGTGCGGGAAGTATGGGTTCAGTGCATCCTACTTCCCCAGAACTACATGCCACCGTAGGATTAAGATTAAATCCCAAAGGTTAAGACAGTTATCACTAAAGTTATGGTTCTACTCTGATGGCAAGGATAGAACAGCTCTCCCCAACGTGGGCAAGACATTGGACTCAATGTATGCTCACATGGTTTATGTCGGTTATAAGAAACTCCCAAGTCCGTAATAGTCCAAGTTTCATGAGTTACCGAGTCACTCTAAGTCATGAGTCAAAGATTTTGAGTTGAGTCCAATGGTTTGTGAGATTTATGAAGCATGTGTTATTATTGATGATTTATGGAAAATATTTTCATGTAACTTAAGCGAAGAGAGTCATTATTATCAGCATGCATGATTTTCTTATACATTTATGATATTATTTAAATGTTTCCTGCACCCCCACATACTCAGTACATTCCTAAGTACTGATTCACATACTCTTTTGTGTTCTATATTTTCTAGTTATGTAGGTTCAGGTGCTCAATCTCAGCAGCAACAGTGATCTTCGAGTACCTCCATCTACATTCGTTGAGATAGTGAGTCCTAATGGTTCGAGGATCTATGTCCCCAATTTTATCTTGATAGTAGATAGTTGTTTATTTCCAGTTTAGTACGGGTCAGTTGGGGATCTATCCCAATGACTCCTCAGTCTTATGTAGTAGAGGCTTTGTCAGACTAGAGTACCAGCATGTATAGAACTTCAGTATTTTAATTGTACAGGATAGTATTTGTTTGTATTCCAGTATGTTCATGATATGATTATTCTTCTTTATTATAGCTTGATTATTGTCATAGTGAGTTATAGAGGTGATGACAGGCTCAGAGGGTTAGCTTGTGGTCACGTGTGGCCTTAAGCACCCTGTGACGTCTTGGGATGGGATCCTGGGGCATTACAATGGGTAAACCCAAAGCTAATATCAACACCACACAAGCGAAAACTAAGTTTTACTCCCCATCAATTGCATCATTTTGATCACGCTCAACTTACTCCATAATTTATAGGCAAGGTGATTGTTGTCAAATAAAATAACCCAACTTGATTTTGGATCGAATCCTTGAGGAGTGGAATTAGTATGTAATCCTATGGGTGTTGAAAGATACTAAAGGTATACCCGTATATAAATGAAATAAAAGACATAAATTAAAATGGGGGGTATGGTATGGAAGGTTGTTTAACAATATCTACTCAAACTACTAACTAACAGCAACAAATGTAGATAAGATTCCAAAATGAGAAGAATCTTGGGATTATATGTTTTCTTAGGGGAAAACAATGCATGTGTTCATGAAAATCAAATGCAAACTTTAGTTAATGACTATATGGGTAGGCTAGGTTAGGGGTTTTGATGCTAGTTTTTCAACCAAACACTAAAAATATCACCCATGGACCCTTTCGGATAAATCATGGGCGTGGCACATAAATCCACCCAAAGCCTTAATTGGACATCCTTATTTCTAGGAAAATACCTAAGACATAGCAAATTCACAATCCACCCTTATTACTAAGACAATGTAAAGAAATAAGCTAATGTCTAATTATTGTTCCCAAATAACTTGTCATTCAAATCCCTCTTTCAAGGATGACATAGGATCCAAAAGCATACTCACATCCCTCTTTCAAGGATGATGTGAGATTTTGGGAATTTGGGGTTTTCACCCATAAATTCCCACTCAACAAGCAAGTATTAGTGAAACCCAATATCATTAACCAAAAATCTACATTAATAATCAAAACCCACACCTATTTTCACCCTATTCTAGCAAAACTCCAAGATAGATATTTAGCTACTCATGAAGTTTAAGGAGAGAAATATACCAAAATGATCATTCAATACTTCCATTGAAGATTCAAGCAAGAGTATACTCCAATTTAACTTTAATTACAACTAAATTAATTAGAAAATTAACCACAATATTCTTGGCCAATATAGTAGGGTTTTACAATGAAAAACTTCAAAATTAGTTGGTGATATACAACGAATGAAAGGGTTTTCATCCTGTAGAGAATTGGAACCAATTGTGAGAAATTACATTTTTGCCCTGAGCTATTTTCCGCACCTTCGCGATCACCAGTGATTGATTGCAATCGTAGCTCTCACGGTCGTGAAGAGCCTATCACGATCGCTACTTTGACTCTTTCTGACTTATCGCAATCGTGACTCTCAGACCGCAATTGTGGTAACTGAGGGTCAGTTCACACTCATGCTTTTAGCTAGCAACTAACTCTTCCATTTTTGATCTATTTGTAGCTCATATCACTTTTTTTCTTTCCATCACCTGTATACCTACAAAACATAGAAATTATTGCATTCAAATGATGAATTTGTCTCATTAACATCATTTAATAATAGTGGAGTGCACAAATTTAGGCATCAATGAGTGGTAAATTTACCACTCATCGTGCACTCATGGATCTTATGAATTGGGTTTTCAGGCAATGTTTGTTTATGATATCTTGGTGTATTATTTGAGTTAAGATGATCTTACTAATAACCTCTGAATTGTGTTGCAGACCCTTAAGGTTCACAAGCAATATGCTAAGTTTTCTAAGTATGAGTTTTGGTTGAATGATGTGACTTTCCTTACATATTTTGTTTCTAGAGAGGGGATCACAAAAATTTATGGTGGTGAAAAGATGGCCTAGACCCATAACTCTGATCGATATTACGAGATTCTTGGGCTTGGTCAGTTATTAAAGGAGGTTTGTGGAGAGTTTCTCTTCTATTACTGCCCCATAAACAAAGTTAACTCAAAAAAGGTTAAGTTTTTGTGGTCGGATGCTTGTGAAGATAGTTTTGAGAAGTTGAAGGATAAGTTGACTTCTGCATCACTTTTGGCCCTACCTGAGGTCACTGATGGGTTTCCTGTTTATTATTTTGCATCCCATATGACACTGGGTTGTGTTTTAATGTATCATGGCAAGGTTGTCGTTTGTTCTTTTGGGTAGCTTAAGGTTCAGAAAAAAGAATTATCTGACTTAAGATCTAGAGTTATCGGTTGTGGTCTTTGATTTGAAGATTTAGTGCCATTATCTGTATAGGGTGCATTTGGATATCTATTCAGATCATAAGAGCTTGAAATATATATTCACTCATAAGGACTTGAATCTCAGGAAAAGGAGGTGGCTTGAATTTCTCAAGGTTTACGATATGAGTCTTCACTACCACCCAAGTAAAGCTAATGTTATTACTGATGCTCTTAGTAGGTTATCTATGAGGAACTTATCTTAAATTGACAAGGAGAAATGAGGATTCTTTAAGGATATTCGCAGATTGGATAACTTGAGAGTTTGTCTTTTAGACTCTGAAGATGGGGGAGCTATTATTCAAAAAGTGGATAAATCATCTCTTGGTGTTGAGGTGAATGAGAAGCAGGCTTTGGATCCCATACTTATGCAGATTAAGGATGATGTGGGTCAGCAAAAGGTTATGAATTTTGATATTGGGGGAGATAGTAGTCTGAGGTATCAAGGAAAGTTGTGTGTTCTAGATGTAGATGGGTCGCAGGAAAGAATTTGACTGAGGCTCATAAGTCTAGATATACAGTTCATCCGAGTTCGACTAAAATATATCATGACTTGAAGAAATCTACTAGTGGAATAATATAAAGAGGTATGTATCAAATTTTGTTGCTAAATGTATGGTTTGTCAGTAAGTTAAAGTTGAGCACTTGAGGCCTGGTGGCACATCTCAAGAGATAGAGTTACCTATGTGGAAGTGGAAGATAATCAATAAGGATTTCATTATGGGTCTTCCACGGTCTCGCAATCAGTACGATTCAATTCTAGTCATTGTGGATAGGATGACTAATTCTGCTCACTTTTTATCTGTGAGGACTAACTGCCCAGGAGAGGATTATATGAAGTTGTACATTCAGGAGATTGTAAAGCTGTATGGTGCACCAGTGTCCATTATTTCAGACCGAGGTACACAATTTTCATCTCATTTTTAGCATTTATTTTAGAAAGGTTTGGGTACACAAGTGAACCTTAGCACTTCTTTCCACTCTCAAATGGATTGGCAAGTATAACATACTATTTTGACTTTAGAGGATATGCTAAGGTCCTGTGTAATTGAGTTTAAGGGGAGTTTGGTTGACCATTTACTCTTATTGAGTTTGTGTATAACAGTAGTTATCATTCAAGCATTCAGATAGCTACTTTTGAGGCTCTTTATGTTAAAAGGTGTAGGTCTCATATTAGATGGATTGAGGCTGATGAGACTAGGTTGTTTGGTCCTAACTTGGTTCACCAAGCCATGGAGAAGATAAAATTGAATAGAGAAAGACTTAACGCTGCTCAAAATTTCCAAAATTCTAATGTGGATATGAGGCAAAACATTTGGACTTTAAAGTAAATGATTGGGTATTATTGAAGGTGTCTCCTATAAAAAGAGTCATGAGATTTGAGAAGAAGGAAAGCTCAGTCCCTGTTATGTAAGTCCATATCAGATTTTAAGGAGAATAGGGAACGTTATGAGTTGGACTTTCCTGTTGGGTTCTAATCATCCCGTGCTTTGTGTGCCCATGTTTAAAAAGTGTATGGATGATCCTTCCTTGATAGTTACAGTTTAGGATGTTGGTGTTATGGATTCCTTGTCTTATGAGGATGTCCCAATTAAGATATAGGATAGGCTCTACATTGTTTGTCGATAGCTCCACTTATATAATAGGTTTTGGCTTATGCCACGGCCCGAACCAGGGCTTGGACATGATAGGTATCTCAAGTCCACCAAGTACCGGAGACCATACCCTTAACCCAACCTCAAGAGCTCAATAATAATCATAATAACAATGCAGAAGTCAACTAAATAGTAATAAGAAGAAGGATAAATGACTCAATGAAACTTAGTGTCAAAATAATAACCATCCAACCCATATTTGTCCACAACAGCCTCTAAAACCAGAATACCAAACTAAGTAGGTGACCCCAACCATAACCAAAAGAATAAAAAAGTACTGAATCAAAATAAAAGAATATGAAAATGCTAAGGCCTTTCGGAGAAGAGGCTCACTACTTCACAACTACTCAATGAGCGTGCTAATCCACCTAACGCTGCACGACGGTTAAAGAAGTATCTTCGGACCCTACATTATGAAAGAATGTATCATCCTAGGATGGTTAGTGGGGTAAACTTTAGCATGTAACTCATGGGAATGATAACATAATATCATATCCAAAAATCGATCAAAACCACAACGCACAAATTTATATACATATATATAAGATGCCAGGATAGGTAACAAGGTTTAACCATGAGATTTTAAGATCATTAACCTGGACTATGCAGCTCTAACCTTCCTAAGGGAACCTATAGGCTGTATGGGCTCAGCTCCCCCAGCTAAAAAGGACCTAGTGCGTGGTAGCCACATGAACTGGAGAAATTTGGGGAAGGTCCAAATACACCAAGACTCCAACTATTCCAATATATATATATATATATATATATATACATATATATATAATGTGTGAACTATGCACACGGTCATTAAGACCCCCACTCAGGCAAACGTGATTTCAGTGTTGGTCCCCTGTGGGACCTCCACCTGCCACTGCGAGCTATGCAACCCTCTTTAAGCCCAAATTTAAATCATTTACACATATAATTCCAGCCATTAGCCCAAGATTCATTCATTAAGGCATTAACCAGCTGGTATAGTCAAACCAATATGCTTGCAAGCTAAATCACACATGCCAATCAATACACACAAATACATTGACTCCACAAGTTCCATTAAAATATAATTCATGGCCACCAAGGCCTTTCAAAACAAATTTAAATAATTATTTATCCATTAATGAAATGTATTGAGTTCAAAAATAAGTTAAACCATGTAATTTTTCTTAATTTAAATCAAATTGATAAAGTGGGTTGAAGTTTATGCAATTCCAAGCCAGAATTCATCCAATTTGGGAAACTCATGTTCCCCTTTGCAACCATTTAATTTAAGTGTCAAGTCACTCCCAAAAACACAAACTTAAAGCATGGATAATCAATTCAAGTCATGGGACAAGTAATTAAATTAATAAAAACCAAAATCCCTCAGTCCAATTTCATAACCCATGATTTAAATCACATGGAAATAGATCAATTAAATTCCACAATGTATAGTTAAAGTTTGGGGAAGAGAAACCTTCCTGAAACACACAAGAATTTGTAATCAATCTGAAGTTTGCAGACCTGATGATCAATGCACAGTGAAACCCTTGAATGTTCTTGGATTTTGTGTTTGAGAGTGAAATAGAGGGATTTGATCTTTTAAAGCTTATGGGAATGGGTCTATTTTATGTTTAAAAGTCATGGAAAAGATAAAAAGATCAAAAGCCCCTCATACCAAATAAATAAAAACAAAACTGCATAAAATTTTCACCTTGGCGTGGCACTCCAATATCGCGGAGGTTATCCTTCGTGGCATGCCAATATCACGGGGGGTAACCTCTATGACACGGTGATAATGCAGAGGCTCACTGCCTGAAAGTTCCAAAATTTCTTCGACCCCTTTTCAAAAATTCCAAAACCTTCCAAAATTACCCTTTTAACATCCCTCAACACAATTCAAGTGAAAAATTTATATTTCAAAGAAGAGAAGGTCAAAAATTAATTAATCAAAATTTTAAGGGTCTTACATTATCCCTCCTTAGGATTATTCATTCCTGAATGATGAATTAGGACACTTTCAGCACAAGAATAGCAAGAATGCACCTGAATCAAATGATAATCTTAAAAAATGACAAGAGGAAAATGAATCTCGTACCTTAAGCAATTTCATCCAACTCGGGGAATAAGAATGGATATTTAGCCTTCATATATTCCTCAGCTACCCATGTCACCTCTTCTACATTTTGGTTTCTCCAAAGGACCTTCACCGAAGCTACATCCTTGGTCCTTAATCTATGAAACTGAGTATCCAATATCTTAATCGAGATTTTCTCATAAGACAAGGAACCTGTAAAACCAATATCCTCAACAGGCACTATCAAGGAAGATTCACCCACACACTTTTTCAGCATGGACACATGAAACACAGAATGAATAGAACTGAAACTCGCAGGCAAGTCCAACTCATAAGCAACATTCCTAATTCTACTTATAATCTGATATGATCCAACATAACAGGGACTAAGCTTCCCTTTCTTCCCAAATCTCTTCCTTTCATAGGAGACGTCTTTAACAATACCCAATCATTTGCTTGGAAATCTAATTCTCTTCGCCTCACATCCGTATAATACTTTTGGCAACTTTGAATAGTCTTAAGTCTTTATCTAATCACTTTTACCTTCTCCATGGCTTGGTGAACCAATTCAGGACTAAACAACCTAGTCTCACAACCTCAAATCATCCAATAAGAGGCTTACATCACCTAACATAAAGATCCTCAAAGAGCCATATGAATGCTTGAATGATAACTATTGTTAAACGCAAACTCAATAAAAGGTAAATGGTCAACCCAACTTTTCTTAAAATCGATAACATGGGCTTGTAGTATATCCTCAAAATTCTAAATAGTACTTCTGCTTGCCCATCCATTTGAGGGTGGAAAGCGGTGTTAAAGTTCACCTATGTATCCAAACCTTTCTGAAATGAATGCCAAAATTTAGATGAAAATTATGTACCTTGGTCTAAAATAATTGACACTGGAGCGCCATGCAGCTTCACAATCTCATAAATGAAGTGCATTGCATAATCAATCATCTCCTGAGTAGTTATTCTTCATAGGCAAAAAGTGAGCGGACTTACTCATTTTATCCACAATGACCCAAGTTGAATCATACTAATTGTGAGACCACAGAAGACCCAGTAATGAAAATCCATATTGATTATCTCCTACTTCCACATAGTCAACTCTATCTCTTAAGACATGCCACCAAGCCTCAAGTTCTCAACCTTAACTTGCAAACAAACTATGCACTTCGAAAAAAAATTTGCTACATCTCTCTTCATATTATTCCACTAGTAGATTTTCTTCAAGTCATGGTACATTTTAGCTGAACCCAGATGAACTGTATATCTAGACTCATGAGCCTCAGTCAAAATCCTTTCTCGCAACCCATCTACATCAGGAACACACAGTCTTTTTTGATACCTCAAAATACCATCTCCCCGAATCTCAAAATACATAACCTTTTGCAACCAAAACCAACTTTAATTTGTATAAGCATGGGATCCAAAGCCTATTTCTCCTTCACCTTAGCACCAAGAGATGATTTGACCACTTTCTAAATAATAACTCTTCCATCTTCAGAGTCCCAAACATGAACTCCCAAGTTATCAAATCTATGAATGTCCTTCTCAGATCTTCTTTTCTCCTCATCAACATGGGATAAGCTCCCCACAAATAACATGCTAAGAGCATCAGGAACAACATTAGCTTTATGTGGGTGGTAGTAACGACTCATAACGTAATCCTTGAGCAATCAAACCACCTTCTTTTCCTGAGATTCAACTTATTCTGAGTGAACACATATTGTAAGATCTAATGATCTGAATAGATATCCACATGCACCCCATATAGATAATGGCGCGAAATCCTCAAAGAAAAGACCACAGCCACTAACTCTAGGTCATAAGTCGGATAATTCCTTTAGTAAACCTTAAGTTGCCTGGAAGCATAAGCCACAACTTACCATGTTACATCAAAGCATAACCTATTCATATATGGGACGCATCACTATAAATAACAAATTAATTAGTGCCCTCGGGTAGGGTTAAAACTGACACAGAAGTCAACTTATCCTTTAAATTCTTGATATGCCCAAATTACGACTCTCTTACGAGAGTGTAAGCGGTCATTGTCAAATATATAACCCAACTAAGTTGGGGTCGAATCCCACAGGGAATATGGTTCTAATTAAGATGTATGCAGATTAGTTTACTTTTAATCATTCGTTTTCATAAAATAAATAGGGGGTTTAATTCAGTTCACAAATTTGTAGTTTCAAATTAACAAGATGAGAGATGTGTGGTATTTAAATCCAGAGAAATAGCAAGCTAGGGTTATATCCACCTTGTAGTTTTTAATACTTTCTAACTATGGGCTTTACGAGTTTATACATGCATCATGCTTATAGAGAAACATATTGTATTTATTAACATAATCCTAGTGTTTCTCAACCATCAAGGACTAATTCACTTTAGTTCTCTCAAATCAAAAGTGTTTACAAAAACAATACGAAATCTCTAAGTAGTTAATCCTATTATGGCATTAACATATGAAATAGGGTTTGGAAATCCTATTTTCTTGTCACTACTCTTTTTTCCAAACCTCAAACTTTCTATGAAACAAGTTGAGTTTTCAGGTACATCCTCTATGTTTGCAACTACGAGAATTCAAGATAAACAAAGAGAGTATGATATAAGCAGATCAATACATGATGAATTCAAAAACCCAAAGTAATAGATTGTATATTATAAGGCTTCCATAACCCTAACTAATAAACTTATCTACTCATGAATAAAATGGGAATCATAATAGAAATATTCATCATACCAAAAATTAAACACAATCTTGGCGGAGAAAATGAAGTAGAATTTCTCCCTTGGTGCTAAGCCGCCACTCCAGTGCAAAAATAATATAAAATAACGAATAATATGTGAATTGTCAGCATTAAGCAGTTTTAATAACTTTTCCCTCATAATTGCCTTCTAAGTCCCTATACTAACTCTAAATGATAAATTAGTCTTGGGCATAGTTTTTAGGTGCCACATTTGGTCCAGACCGCTACTCTCTCCTGTGTCATATGCCATCCACATTCCATAGTCCCATTATGTCTCCATCTACCTCATTAACTCCTAAAATTATGCTAATCAAATCGATTAGCTCAATTACTTAGAAGTGGAGTAAAAACATAAGAAACTAGGAACTTTGTTCTCCAAACATTGCTAAAATATGGGTAAATTATGGTGCTTAGGCATATAAATACACCCAAGATCACTACCCCACACTTATAGCTTTGCTCGTCCACGAACAACATATTCACTTATGCATACTACACAAGTCTTAACACCCATAAAGGAAAAATAAGATGCTCAAATAGGCTCACACAATAATTATGAACAAGTAGT
The DNA here is from genome assembly GCA_030864225.1 of Capsicum baccatum var. pendulum. Lineage (NCBI taxonomy): Eukaryota > Viridiplantae > Streptophyta > Magnoliopsida > Solanales > Solanaceae > Capsicum > Capsicum baccatum. Next base: position 88,580,683 of record CM061560.1, on the reverse strand, counting down.
ACATTCATGGATCATTACTAGAGACAAACTACCCACAAGAATAGACTCATTAAGTTGGCAAATTCATGCATACCGTTTAAGAAAAGAAATCATACAAAATTACCTAACCTTCATCAACCATGTGCCCTCACAACAAGAAACATTTATGCAATTTCTAACAATATGGATATAAGAATCAAGTTGCGCTTACTCTCACAAAGAATTCTCAAATTACAATTAATGACCATATGCTTGCCCTTAGTGTAATGCTCCACTAATATCAGAATTCTAAGATTAGGATCAAATAGGTCTTTTACGGGTTATAATGCAGGCTAAAGGATGGGTAGGAACTATTTTGTCCATAAATTATGACTATCTTCACTAAACACTTTAATACACTACATTATGCAACTAAGACCAATTTTTAACAACCAATTTACACCACTTTCATCTATCCATACCTTTTGGTTTCACCCCATCCCATTAAACTCAATTAATAAAACTATGGTGGGAGTATGCAGCTCTTTCAATATATTTTTTTTGCACCCATTTCACGTTATGCACCCTAATGATAGCTACCCTCAACTTAAGCAAATTTCCTTAGTTGAGGTGCATAATGTCCAAGAAGGACCAGGGTCAAAACAGGTTCATTGTAACATGTTCGGGATAAAATTTGGACCTTTTTCAACAATTTTTGCTACTCCCAACCACATCAATTGCACACGCCAATAACTAGACTTTGGGGCATCAATTTCACCTTTTTCCTATGATTGTCAAACTCCTAACTCAAATTGATTTTACATTAAAGCACTTAGGATCTTTTGGATCAAATTATGGTCTATTAAAGAACGCGTTAGGCTACATATAAGGCTAGCAAAAGAACAAGATAAAGGCTCAATGGGGCTAGCTAAGATAATGCACAAAGGTAGGTCAAAAGAAGGCATCAACAATAGCTGTCAAAGAAATGCCTAAATCATCTCCTAAACTCACAATGTTTATATTGCTTTGCACACACACCAGGCAAGTTCTAGAATCAGTTGCAATAAGGAATATACAATAGTCTTACACATTCATGGAACATGGCCAACTCAATTAGGAGCATTATAGATTTTGACCCAATAATTAAATGAATTCAAATAAAATCAACAATCACAACAAGAGTCACAACTAAAGCCTAGGTATTTCAAACGTAATGATCCATTACATACTTATGTTATAATGTCATGTGATCCAGAAGAATAGTTACATGCAACTAAATGACTAATTTTCTCTTAAGAGGGTAGTCGTCCATCCATCTTCGAGAAAAGAACCTAATTATGACTAAATCAAACAAACATCTAACAAGAAACAAAATAAACAAAATCACTAATCCTATCATAGAAGTGTACTAAGAAGAAGGTACTATTTTCTTACAAAGCAAGTAGAAAAGTAATCAGCCACCCCACACTTAAGCTAAGCACTGTCCCCAGTGCAAATAACAAGATAAAGAACTTGGCTAGTAGTACTCCTCATCCACATTAGGAGTCATGCCACCTGCATTGAGATCATCATTGGATCTATTTTTCTTGTATTTATCATATCATCCACGTCAGCCACACATAATGAACTAACTACAATTAAGATGAGGATGGTGACGTAACCACCCCACACTTAATTTGTTTGTATAAACAAATTAAGTGTTCTTGTCGGGTACTCAGACTTCGCTGACATACACTCTGACATGGTGCACCAACATTAGTCACAATACAATTTACTCATTTTAATTTCACTAATTTTACTATAATGAAATAATTTTTGAACAAAGTTATGCCTTAGAGCTTCAACATATCAATATATACAAAATACCATCACTTTCACACGATATAACAAACACCATGTTCCATCAAGTTGTAAAATAATGGCCACACAACCAAACTACGTTAGTCATGAACAATTTAATCTTATGCAAAAACTCAAAGTAATACAACAATAGTGTCTACTACAACAATGATGTTTATCTTCCCTAGATGCTCAAAACCTCTCTTTGACATAGCCATAGCAAGAATTTAATCTGTAATTCTCAAGAAACTATTTAACTATAACATAAAATCACAATAACTAAGGATTAAGAAAGTAAACTTACCTTAAAGATGGAAGTTTGAGGAAAGAAGGGGAAAATTCTTGAGATTGTTAAGCAAAGAATAACCTTAAAGGACAAAGAGAATATTGAGAGCACAATCTTGTATGGCTTAGGGGTGAAATAAGGGTGAATTTGGGAATTTAGAGCGTGGAGTCTATTTAAAAAATAAAATTCGGGTCGGGTTGACCCAATGAAAAGTCAAACACTAAGCTAAATTTGGAGTGATATGCGGCACACAAGTTTAATTGTACGTCACATTGGGCATCACACAGGTGAAATAGTGAGCCTATGTGGTATGGTTAGCGTTGCACATGTTATCGCACAAAGGTAAGTATGCGACATACAAGCAATCACCAACGTTAAGGTGGGTGTCTCCTAAGGTATCGCACAATTCAGGTTAGGTGCCTCATAAGCAGTCGCACAAGTGAAACAGTGGCCGTAGGCTATGTGTTAGGCGACGCACAATGCATAGCCTAGTTAACTTTAGGAACTGCACAAGGGATAACATGACTTAGGCAGTTTCGATACCTACTCTATCTCCTAATTGAGGCAGTGGGAAAGGTCTATACCACGGGGGCTTCGACCCCGCACCACCATCGAGGTTAGTGGTGGGATCTGGGATTGGGTCTATCAGCCTGATCCCTACGCTACCACCACAGTCCTCATTGAAAATCACAAAATAAAGTCACACCGCAAAACTTTTTGGGTCGTATTAACATAATATAGGTCACAACTCTAACACAAATCATGACTCAAGCCGTACACATTTGACCACTCCAACTTACCTGTAATGTTCCCATTACTCCTAAACTTACCACCTTTGAAATGGCTCACTTTCAAAATGAATTTGGTACCAATCACCTCCTTAGTACGTCATGCACCTACACTTAATAAAAAACAACTAAAAATGATTAGAAGGATGGGTTGCCTCTCACCAAGCATCATATTTTCGGTCGTGGCTCGACTTTTATTTTTTTATTTTTATTTAACATGATAAAAAATATCATGGGTTGCCTCCCATGCGGCACCTGATTTAACATTGCGGCACGACTCAATTATCTTGACTACTCAGACTTCGTCAAGATACATCGATATTCCATTTGTACCTCATTTGTTGGATCAAGAAAATACTTTATTCCAAGTCCAGCCACTTTGAAGTCACTCACATCCTTTTTTGTAAGTTCAATCAAACCAGTTATGGTTTCTACAGTAGACCTATCCTTAATTGTTACATCTCGCTCATCTTTGTAGAATACATCAACAATTGAGAAAACACTCATATATCTTTGTGATTTCATGGACTGGCATACTTCAAAACTAACTTCTTTCTTATTGAGCCTAAATTTTAGCTCATTCAGCTCTATGTCAGCTAACACTCTCCCTGTTGCTAAGAATGGCTTGCCCAATATTATGGGTACTTTGAAGTCTACTTCGTAATCAAGAATTACAAAGTCAGTAGGAAATACAAAATCAGCAACTTTTACAAGTACATCATGTAGAATCCCAATTAGCCTTTTCACAGATCTATCCACCATTAGAAGCCACATATTGGTGGGCGTAGGATCTTCCAAACCCAGTTTCTTAAAAACCACCAATGGCATAAGATTTATACTAGCCCTAAGATCACAAAGGGCACCTTCAAAATTTAGCAATCGAATCATACATGGGATAGTAAATGCTCCTGGATCATCTTTCTTCTGACAATAGATCTTATAGCAATGGCACTGCAATGATGAAGATTGTCTACCATTTCATAGCTTACAGTCCTTTTCTTTGTCAACAGATCTTTCATAAACTTAGCATATCCAGGTATTTGTTCCAGTGCTTCAACTAAAGGTATGTTCACTGTCAATTACTTTAACATAGCCACGAATTTGTTAAACTTTCCTTCATCTTCTTTTTTATTTAATCGTTGTAGAAATGGGGGTGTTGGCCTTGGGATTTCAATTAGAGCAACTTTTACCTCATTTCTTATGCCTTGCTCCACATCACTAACATATTTTGTCTTAGGTGGTTGAACCACTTCCGCACTCTTTTTTTCCAAACCTCCCAACTCCACAGGCACCACTGGTGATTCATCAACCCTCTCCCAATCTATTTTGACTACATCAATATGAGAGGATGCTCCCAATCCTGGACTAGATAACATCTTACCGCTCCTACTGGTAATAGCCATACACGATCCATCAGTCCTCATATTCTTAACTGTATCACTTGGTAGAGTCCCATTCTTTATTTGGTTAAATATTGTGGATAATTAGCTCATCTGCTGCTCTAGTTGCTTAATAATAGTTGAGTGCGAATTTACTAGTTGACTCATGGAAGATATGTCACTCTTCATATTAGACACCCCAGAATTGGTCGCCTCAACTCTCTTTAATAGTTTCTCCATCATGTCCTTCATGGACAATTTGCCTGAACTGGTGGCAGCATTATCACGGCTTCCAAAAAGTACATATAATCCACTCTTGTCACTTTTATTCTTCCAATCTCCTTGATGGTTCCAACCTTGATTTCCTTGACCAGCAGTCTGGAAACCACCCTGGTTATGCAAATAGTTAACCTCTTCCTTAGTGTTTGATTCAGCTCTCTTACTGTGGGAACCCACAGCTTTTACCTTTTCTACATTCCCTGATAGCAAATGTTTTATTAGCAGATCGATCTGGGCTTTCATGTGAGCCATATCCTGATCACGCTCCTCTTCTGTCCTACGTTGCTCTGCTAATATTACACCAGACCCAGTATTGCTTGCTATCACAGAATCTCTGGTATGCCAAGCTCTACTTATCTTAGTCATTCTTTCTAACATATCTACAGCCTCAGTAAAGGTGAGCTCCATAAAAGCTCCTCCTGAAACATTATCCACTTTTGGCTTTGTAAGAGAGTTCAAAGCTCAATAGAATGTTTCCATCAAGTGTTCAGCAGTCATCTTATGGTTTAGGAATTGATTCAACTTCTTTTTAAACCTCTCCCAAGTCTCATGCAAAGCTTCATTAGCCAATTTCCTAAAGTTGCTGATCTCATCCCTCAACTGTAACATTCTGGAGGGAAAAAAGAACCTTTCTAGGAAAGCTCCTTTCAACTACCTCTAGTTCATAATAGAATCAGGATTCAACTCATTCAATCACATAACTGCCTCTCCAGACAAAGATAGTAGAAACAATCTCAAACGAATAGAATTTTGTCCCACTCCAAGATTATCAAACGACTTACAAATATTGATAAAATTCATCAAATGTAGATTTGGATCATCACCAGGTAATCCACCAAAGAGTCCTTTCAAATTCAGTAGATGGATCATAGTACGGGTGATGTTAAATTTCACCCCAGGAGCTAGTGGTGGTGGAATGATTTCCCCTATAGCTCCAGCTCCATCTAAACAATCCTCATCATTGTCAATATTGAACTGCACAGCTTGGCGGTCTAGTCTTCCTCTGAATGGATGATTTCAATTTACAGGTGCAACTACTTCCGTTGCATGCCTCCTATTAGCCGGGTCAATTAAATCATCATCTCCCAGGTCCTCTTCATCTAGATTAGGTACCTGACCTGGGTTATCTAAATTCTGTTGATTTAATTGAGCATTATCCAAAACGGCTAACCTTTGAGCTTCCTGTTGGTTAGCCATTCTTTTAATAAGATGAGGTTCAGGATTGAAGGGTAATAATGGTTCTCCTAAACTTATGGTTTGTGATATAAACAGCAAAGATCCTGTAATGAACTAAAACGACAAATAAACATAAAATAAGGAAACTTGACTAATAGTCAATTAACATAAATAAACTCAATCGACAACTGTATTCTCCGACAACGACGCCAAAATTTGATACGCTCAAACTACAACTCTATTACAAGAGTGTAAGCGGTCGTTGTCAAATATATAACCCAACTAGGTTGAGGTCAAATCCCACAGGGAATATGGTGCTAATTAAGTTGTATGCAGATTAGTTGACTTTTAATCATTCATTTTCATAAAATAAATAGGGGTTTGATTAGTTAACAAATTTTTAGTTTCAGATTAAAAAGATGAGAGATGTGTGGTATTTGAATCCAGAGAAATAGCAAGCTAGGGTTATGTCCACCTTATAGTTTTCAATACTTTCTAACTATGGGCTTTACGAGTTCATACATGCATCATGCTTACAAAGAAACATATTGTATTTAATAACATAATCCTAGTGTTTCTCAACCATCAAGGACTAATTCACTTTAGTTCTCTCAAATCAAAAGTATTTACAAAAACAATACGAAATCTCCAAGTAGTTATCTTGGTAAGGCATTAACATATGAAATAGGGGTTGGAAATCCCGTTTTCTTGTCACAACTTTCTTTTTCGAACCTCAACCTTTCTATCAAACAAGTTGAGTTTTAAGGCACATCCTCTATGTTTGCAACCACGAGAATTCAAGATAAACAAAGAGAGTATGATATAACCAGATCAATACATGATGAATTCAAAACCCAAAGTAATAGATTGTATGTTACAAGGCTTCCATAACCCTAACTAATAAACTTAGCTACTCATGAATAAAACGGGAATCACAATAGAAATATTCATCATACCAAAAAGTAAACACAATCTTGGCGGAGAAGATGAAGTAGTGTTTCTCCCTTGGTGCTAAACCGCCACTCCCAGTGCAAAAATAATACAGAATAATAAATAATATGTTAATTGTCAACATTAAGTAGTTTTAATAACTTTTCCCTCATAATTGCCTTCTAAGTCCCTAGACTAACTCTAAATGATAAATTGGTCTTAGGCATAGTTTTTAGGCGCCACATTTGGTCCAGACTGCTACTCTTTTTTGTGTCATATGCCATCCGCATTCCATAGTCCCATTATGTCTCCATCTACCTCATTAATACTTGAAAACATACCAATCACATTGGTTAGCTCAATTACATAGAAGTAAAGTAAAAACATAAGAAACTAGGCACTTTGTTCTCCAAACATAGCTAAAATATGGGTAAATTATGGTGCTTAGGCGTATAAATATACCCACGATCACTTCTCAAAACTATCCTCACAGTCATTCGACCACAAAAACTTTACCTTATTCTGAGTTAACTTTGTCGGCATAGTAGCAATAGAAGAAAAACTCTCCGCAAACCTCCTATAATACTCCGCCAAGCCCAAGTAGCTCCTAATATCGGTCGGAGTCGTGGGACTAGTCCATCTCTTCACCACCTCAACTTTTTGAGGATCAACCTTGTTACCCCCGCTAGAAACAACATGTCCAAGGAAAGTAATAGTATTTAACAAAAACTCACACGCAGAAAACTTAGCATACAACTTTTGATCCTTAAGGGTCTACAATACAATTTAGAGGTGATGGTAAGATCCGCCTCACTCTTAAAATACACCAAAATATTATCAATAAACACTATCACAAATAAGTCTCAAAACCACCTGAAACCCCGATTCATAAGATCCTTGAACACAGCCGGAGCATTAGTCAACCCAAATGACATAACCAAAAACTCATAATGACCATACCGAGTTTGGAAAGCAGTCTTTAGAATATCAACTTCCCTACTTTCAACTAATGATAACCCAAATAAAGATCAATCTTATAGAAGTATCTAGCAGCCTGAAGTTGATGGAAAAGATCATCAATTTTAAAAAGAGGGTAATTAGTCTTCACTGACACTTTATTCAACTAACGGTAACATATACACATCCAAAGAGACCAGTCTTTCTTACCCACAAAAAGCACAATCAAGAAGATCTTTGAACTATTCCTTTATCTCCTTCAACAAAGATGGAGCCATTCTATAAGGAGAAATGGAAATAGGAAGGGTATTCGATAAAAGATCAATCCCAAAGTCTATCTTCCTGTCGAGAAAAATTTTAGAAAGATCATCGAGAAACACTTTAGGAAACTCATTAAACACGGGGATAGATTGCAACAAAGGACTTTCAGAGCTAGAACCTTTAAGTTGAACTAGATGATATAGACACCCTTTTTAAATCAATTTCTAAGCTCTAAGATAAGAGATGAACCTCATTTTTGGCACTAAAGAACTTTTCTCCTATTCAATTATTGGCTCTTTAGGAAAGTGAAAATTGACCTTTCATGTCCTACAATTTAAAGACGCATAGCACAAATAAAGCCAATCCATTCCCAAGTTCACATCAAAATCTACCATGTGCAACTCTATCAAATTCACCAATGTGTATCTATGAAAGATAGACACCACATAACCTCTATAGATTTTTCTAGCCACAATAGAATCATCCACTGGTGTAGATACAGAAAAGGGGTCAGAAATAATTTTGGGACCAAAACCAAAATGCACAGCCACATAAAGGTTCAAATAATAAAAGGTAGATCCCGAGTCAAGCAAACAACACATATCGCGAGAGATGAGTTGTAATGTAATAGTAACAACATTTGGAGAAACCATAGATTCCTAGCGAATAGAAAGTGCATAGAGGAAATTCTATTCAATGTCTATACCAGAAGTAGCGCCCTTTGATGCTGGAGTTGAAGACATGGAATTGGAAATTTATTAGCTCCAGTGGCAATCTTGGATGAAGGACAATCTCATTGTTTGTGACCCAGCTGACCATAATTATAACATTGATTCCTCCCCTTCTTATAATAACCACTATAAAGTTTCCCACCAAAATGATAAGAAGGATAAGGTGGGCCAACTAAGCTCTACTATCCTATGATAGGGCACCCAGTACCTTAGAACGACCGCTAACTTAAGAGCGGTGATCGCAAGATGACTTAGAATAAGGAGCACTGGAAGACAAATAAGAATTTCCCTAATTCTTATTCTTAGTCCACTGTCTACAATCTCTCCTACTATTCTGCTAACCCTCACTCTGCTATGAATACTTGAACTTCTTGTTCTGCCTCTCTTTAATTTCAGCTTATTTCTTCTTCTCATCCTTAACCTGCTGCATATAAACCACAAGCCTGGAGATGTTCATATCATTATTCAACATTGCAACCTTAAACTCCAATACCAAGTCTCAGGACAATCCAAAAGCAAAATTTATCATCTTAGATCTCTTTTAGACATCAACTCTGCAGCATAACAGATAGCTGCTGAAATTTCAATGTATATTCCTTCACACTCATCTTACCTTGCTTCAGATTAACAAACTCCTCTGCCTTAGCTTCCCTCAACTCTTGAGGAAAGAAAATATCAAGAAAGGCACCCAAAAGCTCATCCCATAATCTCAGCTCTGCATCATCACCCCTCAACTGCTCTGACTCCTCATACCATAGATAAGTTATATTTTGTAAATGATATGCAGCAAACTCTACACTTTTAAAATTAGTAGCATGCATCACTCAAAAAATCTTCTCCTTCTCATACACAAACTCCCGAGGATCATCCTCAACCATAGAGCCTGTAAAGGTTGGGGGATTCAATCTCAAGAACTGGCCAAACTAAGTGACCTCAGACAAAGGAGCAAAAAATCCAACACGATCCCACTGATGATACTGAGATGTCACTAACTAAGTAAAAAAATGAATAGACTAGAAGAACTCCTCATTAGAGATGTACCCCTGAGGTGGATAATCATAAGCATCACCACCTTGAGAAGCTAGAGTAGGACTAGTGGGGACAGGTGGAACTCTGCATGGAGTAGCACAATCAGGAGTAAGGACCCTAGACCGGGTTTGAACTCCATACACTGGGTGAGTTCCCTCCATATTGTCCTCCGATAGGACAGAATTCCCAATAGAGTTTGTACGAACATTAGATTTTCAGGGAGGCATGATACAAAATACGAGGAAGCTAAAAGTTAGAGAATTTTCATACCACTAGTCTTTATAGCCTAAAAATAGAAAACAAGAAAGGGAAACATTCCTAAATGCCTTGTAGCCTCCTCCTTATAAGTGTGGCATGCTAAACAACCTTAAAAGGGACTCTACTTAACACAGCTTTGTGGATACCTAATGACTCTAGATCGGTCTCTGATACCATGCTTGTCACAGCCCGAACTAAAGCCTGTCCATGACGGGCATCTCAAGTCCATCAAGGACCAGAGAAACCCCCTTAACCTAACCTCAAGAGCACAATAATAACCATAATAACATTGAGAAATCCAACTAAACAGTAATAAGAAGATGGATAAATAACTTAATAAAATGAAGTGTAAAAATAATAACCATCTATCGTGACCCAAATCAGGGCTTGGCCGTGATGGGTATCTCATGCCTCACATTGATCGGAGATCGCCCCCTACACCTAACCAACCAAACACACCACAACCCAAAGTTGGATAAATTTTGAACATAAAACAAAATAGCGTATAATAGCTTAAGAAAGTTCTAAATGCATGACCATAACCAACCACTGATGACTGGCCCAACAATCGAGCAATACTGCCCAATAACCATAGAATTCCAACAAAGACTCTACAAAACTTCATGTCAATAATATGTCAAGACATACACCGGATAATAGCCAAAAATAAAATACAAAGGAATAGTCAAAATATAAAGGAAACTATAATCATGAAATAGGATCTTCTGAAGTATGAAAGCTCACCACTTCAACCTGACTCACTAGCTTATCTCGAATCCAAGTCACTTAGCAGAAGATGTGGAAGTATAGCTAGTTCCTACATCGCGTAGGGATACAGTGTCCGAAGATAGTTAGCGATTGAAGCTCTATTATTTAACAAGGGATAGAGGAATAAAATAATGTCGTGATAATAATACAAACCAATAAAACCTCCAATATGTAATATCACATAAAGTACACATACATATACATATATACATGCTGGGGCAAGGAGAAGGTCTTAGCATGATCTTTAACAAAACCTTAACATTGGTTGGGAAGTGTTACCATCATATTTCACCCATGGTCTATATGAGTCTAGTGTTACCTCCTGGACGGGCCCCAGTGCGTATTAGTTATATGAATCGGAGATATCATAGATGGTCGGAGATTCTTGGGTACCTTTTGCCCTCCATGATACATATAAATGTATGTGCACTTGGGGGATTTCCTTTTACCCCACAAGAACATGGTCATCAAGACCGACCCTCATGTTTGTAAACATGAGTTTCAAGTGTTAGTCCTTCGGACTCACACCTTTATGGCTAGCTAACATAACCCCCATTATTGCCTAATTAAAAAATTTAACACACCACCCAACCACCAAATCCAGGAGTTAATTATTAAGTCTTTATTAGTGGTATCTTTATTCCAACTATAACTTGTAAGCAATGTCATTAGGCCAACACTAAGGGATTCCCAAGTACCCCTTCGACTCCAATATAAAAATCACTTGGGGGATTCTCGTGTACCCTACAAGTTTTTCAAGACCATTATCGTCCAATTAACCGATTGAGCCATGCATTAATTTCAAGAAATAAGAAAAACCAAATGATAATGTATATCCCAAGATCAATTATGCACGTGGGTTGAGGTTATTATCAATTCCATACCAAAACCAATCATTTTAGGATTCCATTATTTCCATAGTTTACAAAATTGTTGAATCTGTTATACCCCTATATACATTCACCATTCCCATTCACCCCAATGAGTGAAAAAACAATAATTTATACATAATAAATTAGTAAAAACCATGGAAAAACATTCAAATAATTTATATCCAACACCCTTAACCCATAGTTCAAAATCCAACATCAAAACCATGAATAATAAACCAATTTTCATGCCATTACGAAAATACAAGTATAGGGAAAGAGTAACATGCCTCAAATACCACGAAATTTAGAGAAGAAAGCACCCTTAGAACCCTTGATGACCACCTCTCTTGGAACCCTAGTTTTAACTTGAATGGAGAATTTTAGAGAGTATTTGGGAGTGTTTGATAAACAATTGTGGGCTAATAAAGTCCCGAAGATGGTTTTAAGTTATGGGGTCTAAGGGGTTAAAATGGGGAAATGTCCAAAGTTCCCTCAACTTAAAATCTGAAAAAGTGTCGCCCTTGGCTATGAGTCACCCATTGACTCTTAACCACACCTGATAATTCATCACCACGAGTCATAACCAAAACAGTCTCTTAGGCCCCCACCGACTATTGTCCTTACGACTCAACTAACTGACTAATCACGTGACCCTGCGACTCGTAAGGTCCAAGTCGTAGTCAGAGAAGAAACAAATTGGGTAACACTAGACATTTTATGATTTCGTCACTACGACTCATTATGAGTCTTTACGCCTTGTGACCTCAAGTCGTAATCACGACAATCTCTTAGGAAAAACTTACTGGAAACCTCATGACTTAGTCCTTAGGACCCATAACGACACCCTATGACTTATAGGGTGAGTCGTTACCAAGGCAGTGAGCTCAAAGCTCAAGAAAGTTTCAAGAGCCTAAAATTTGGAGTGTTTCAATTCTCGCCCACTTGGATCATTCATCCTCAAATGATGGGACAAGGCATTTATTAGAAGGATTTTGACTCCACATACCTTTACTCTTACCATTACCAAAGAAAAAAAACAAAGATGCTAAGGAAATTACCTTTTTCCTTAACAAAGTTAGAATACAAAGATATTAAGAATGACATATACCTTAAGCAGGATTATCCGGAGTGAAAAACAAAAACGGATACTTGGACTTCATGTCCTCTTCGGCTTCCCAAGTAGCCTCTTCAGCCTTGTGGTGTCTCCATAGAACCTTTATCGAAGCTACGTCCTTTATCCGCAACCGACGAATTTGTCGATCCAAAATTTCAACTAGGACTTTCTCATAGGATAAGGAATGCAAAATACCTGCCTCCTCCAAAGGAAAAACCATCAAAGGATTACCCACGCACTTTCTCAACATTATAATGTGAATCACTAATGGAGCTTAAATTAGGAGGCAACTCCAACTACTATGCAACACTACCAAACCTTTTTAAGACCAAGTATGGGCCGACATACCGGGGACTGAGCTTCACCTTCTTCCTAAACTGCATTACTCCCTTCATAGGATAAAACTTCAAGAACACCCAATCGCCAACCTCAAACTCTAACTCCCTACGCCTCATATCTGCATAGGACTTTTGGCAACTTTGGGTAGCCTTAAGTCTATCCTGAAGCACCTTCACATTCTCCATGGCTTGATGAATAAAATCAGGGCCAAACATTTTTGCCTCACCAACCTCGAACGACCCCATAGGAGATCTACACCTCCTACTATAAAACACCTAAAACAGAGTTATCCCAATACTAGAGTGGTAGATATTATTATATCCAAACACTATAAGAGGAAAATGATCAACCCAACTACCACCATAGTCAATCATGCAAGCTCAAAGCATATCTTTCAATGTTAGAATAGTTCTTTCTGCTTGCCCATTCGACTACGGGTGGAAAGCAGTACTAAAGCTCACCTTAGTTCCTAAACCTCTCTGAAACGAATGCCAAAAGTGTGATGAGAACTGAGTTCCATGATCTGACAAGATAGAAACAGGTGCCCCATGCAACTTCACAATCTCTTGTAGGGACAACTTCGTATAATTCTCTGCCAAATAATTAGTCCTCACTAGCAAGAAGTGAGCAGTCTTAGTCATCTTATACACGATGACCCAAATCAAATCAAAATGATTATGAGACCAAGGAAGATAAGTAACAAAATCCATATTAATCATCTCTCATTTCCACAACGGCAATTCAATCTCTTGAGTTAACCAACTGGGCCTCAAGTGCTCAACCTTCACTTGTTGGTACACCATGCATTTAGCCATAAAACTGGACACATCTTATTTTATATTGTTCCACCAATAAATCTTCTTAAGATAATGATATAGCTTTGCCGAATAGGATGAATGGCATAATGCGAATCATGAGCCTTAGCCAAGATCCTTTCCTGCAACCCATCTATATCAGGAATACATAATCAACCTTGGTAGCTCAAGATATCATTGCCACCAATTTCAAAAGATATAATCTTTTTCCATCCCATATCTCCCTTAATTTTTATTAAGACAGGATCCAGCACCTATTTCTTCTTATTTCAGCAATAAGGTATGACTTCGCCACCTCTTGCACAAATACGCCACCATCCTCAGAGTCCAAGAAACAAATTCCAAGTTTAAAAAATGGTGAATATATTTCAACAACTCCCGCTTATCCTCATCCACATGAGCTATAATTCCCATAGATAATCTACTAAGAGCATCAGCAACCACATTTGCTTTACCTGGGTGATAGCGAAGACTCATGTCATAGTCTTTCAGCAGCTAAAGCACCTCCTTTTCCTAAGATTTAGCTCCTTCTGGGTGAACACATATTGTAGGATCTTATGATCAAAAAACATATCTACATGGACTCCATACAAATAGTGATGCCAAATCTTCAATACAAACACCACAGCAAAAACCTCCAAGTCAAGTGTTGAATGATTCTTCTCGTGAATTTTCAACTTTCTAGAAGCATAGGCCACCACTCTACCATGCTGCATAAATACGTAACTAATCCCCACATAGGATGTATCGCAATAAACCACAAATCCATCATTACCCTTGGGAAGGGTAAAAACTAGAGCTGAAGTCAACTACTCTTTCAACTTCTCAAAACTACCCTTACAAGCATCAGACAACAATAACTTCACCTTCTTCTAGGTCAACTTAGTCAGCAGGACAGCTATAGTCAAAAATCTCTCCATAAATCTCCTATAGTAACTAGATAATCCCAAGAATATCTGAATATTGGTCGGAGTCGTAAGTCTAGGCCACCTCTTAACCACCGCAACTTTTTGTGGATCCACCATGATCCCCTCACTACACATATGTGACCCAGATAAGTCACACCATTTGACAAAAACTTGCATTTTGAAAATTTGGCATACAACTATTTGATCTTTCAAGGTCTGTAACATAATTAGGAAGTTATCGGCATAATCTGCCTCGCTCTTAAAGTGCACTAAGCTATCATCTATGAACACAATAATGAACAAATCCAGAAACTAGCGGAAGACCCTATTCATCAAATCTATGAATGTTATCGGGGCATTGGTCAACACAAAAGACATGAATGATAACGCTCAAATTATACCTCTCTTATGAGAGAGTAAGTGGTCGTTATCAAATATATAACCCAACTAGGTTGGGGTCGAATCCCATAGAGAATATGGTGCTAATTAAGTTGTATACAGATTAGTTGACTTTTAATCATTTGTTTTCATAAAATAAATAGGGGGATTTAATTTAGTTCACAAATTAATGGTTTCAATTTAACAAGATGAAATATGTGTAGTAGTATTCAAATTTAGAGAAATAGCAAGCTAGGGTTATGTCCACCTTGTAGTTTTCAATACATTCTAACTATGGTCTTTACGAATTCATACATGCATCGTGTTTACAGAAAAACGTATTGTATTTAACAAGATAATCCTAGTGTTTCTCATCCATCAAGGACTAATTCACTTTAGTTCTCTCGAATCAAAACCGTTTACCAAAAATAATACAAAATCTCCATGTAGTTAATCCTACTAAGGCATTAACTTATAAAATAGGGTTGGTAATCCTATTTTCTTGTCACTACTCTCTTTTCCAAACATCAACATTTCTTTCAAACAAGTTGCGTTTTAAGGCATATCCTCTATGTCTGCAACCACGAGAATTAAAGATAAGCGAAGAGAGTATGATGTAAACAAATCAATGCATAATGAATTCAAAATCCAAAGTGATAGATTGTATGCTACAAGGTTTCCATAACCCTAACTAATAAACTTAGCTACTCATGAATAAAATGAAAATCATCATAAATAAATTCATCATACCAAAATCTAGAAGAAGATCTTGGTGTGTGAATCGTGTAAACAAGAGAGAAAACATTTTTCTCTCTGTCCAGGCTAAGCCGCCACTCTCCTCTTTCCGAATAATACAGAATAATTGAATAATGCATATAAATTCAGCATTAAGCCTTTTAATAATCTTTTCTCTCATAATTGCCTTCTAAGTCCCTGAACTAATTATAAATGATAAACTAGTCTTGGACATAGTTTTTAGGAACCATATTTGGTCCAGACTGCTACTCTCTCTTATGTCATATGCCATCCACATTCCATAGTCCCATTACGTCTTCATCTACCTCATTAATATCTGAAATCATACTAATCACATCGGTTAGCTCAATTATATATAATTAGAGTAAAAACATAAGAAATTAGGCACATTGTTCTCTAAACTTAGCTAAAACATGGATACGTTATGGTGCTTAGGAGTATACATGCACCCAAGATCAATGACCAAGAACTCAAAATGCCCATTCCGAGTACGGAAGGCAGACTTACGGATATCTACTTCCTTATTCTTTAACAGGTGATACCCAGTCCGAAGATTGATCTTGGGGATAAACTTAGCCCCCTGAAGCTGATCAAACAAATCATCTATTCTTGGAAGAGGGTACATATTCTTTACCGTTACCTTATTCAATTGATGGTAATCTATGCACATACAAAGGAAATCATCCGTCTATCGCACGAACAAAATAGGTGCATCCCACAGTGTCACAACCCAAAATGGGCCCAGGCCATGATGAGCATTCCAAACCATAAAGGCCCGAAACACCCCTATTTGTCTGATAATCATGCACATAATTTATAACAAAAGAAATGCGGAAGATACACAATATAATGAAAACATGGTCAAGAATCATATGAAAAATAAAAATGGGGAATAGTGTCCCAAATCAAAATCAACATCTCTAAAACCGTCTGCAAAATCTCTACAACATGACTAAAACAATGTCTATCTGAAAACTAGGACAAGGCCCCCAGCAGACCTAAAACTAATAAATGATAAATGAAATAGCAGACGTCAGGCCTTCCAAAATATAGAAAGCTTACCACTTGATTCTGCGATTTATCAGAAGAAATTTACTGTTTATCTAGACCCCTAGACTGTGCCTCTGAACCTGGGCGTGAAGGGGGTCAATACAAAAGTACTGGTACACAGAGAAATCAAAACAGAAGTATAATATTTTTACACAATATAGGTGAGAGCCATTATAAAGCAATTTTATATCAAATCATTTGAAAACACATGGGCATAATGTAATTGTTTTCAATAACAATGAAATGCAGTTGAGCTAGGTGGAATACCCTACATAATTTACACCAACTGTCAAACCCCGATCGACACCGAGATTAGAGTATATATGAGGGGAAGAGACACAAGATCACACAGCATGGTGTCTCGACCCAATGGTAGTTCCCAAGATCACTTAGCCCGAGATCCTACCTATAATACCAATTTGGGAATGACATAAAGTCAAGTACTCAAGATCACTTAGCCTGGTACCAAATTCCCGTGTTGGCAAATATGATTTTCAGCGATGATCTCTTACACTTAAATGCCTTCTTTGGGCATCCACCTATCTTATGTAAAATCAATGCATTCAAATTTCATCTAATTCAATCACATATCATATTCTGTAGGGTATTGTCATACCCGACTTGCAAGCCATTAATATCATATTATTCTTCTCATTCAACCATTGTATTCAATATGTTTCAATACAAATAACCCTCTCGTTTTCAAGTCAAAATCACATCAATTCTCAAAATATTTCATGTCATGCTTTTCAAGATATTTTCAAATAATTTACATCATATGCACATTCAAAACAAATTCACATCAAGAGAGGGATTTCATATAATTCATGCTCTCAAAATATCATATTTTTGAAACACACGCATATACATTTATAATATGTCAAATCGTTCGGAAGTAGGCCTAAAGACCAAATTCAATATTATAGAAACGTTCAAAACATAATTATATTCGTAGTTTCAAAATCCCCATTTGTAAAACATGAATTTAAAGACCCATGAGATTTTAGGATAACCCCACGTACCTCTATATGCGAATATGATAGGTGCTTCTTGATGCCTACGTTCTGGGGATTCCAAATATGTAATTGGTTTCAAAAACCCACAGCGAAATCTTGAGTTAATTGGGTTTTTATTTATAAATCCTAAGGAGTGTTCTTGAGATGATTTGATGAATATGAAAATATTTTGGTGTCTAAGGGATTAAATCCCGTGTTGGTAGTATATATAGGGATGGAGATGACCAAAATACCCTTAAGGAACAATTAAGGTCAAATTTGTCCCTCAGTTGACAGTTTGATAGGCTGGAGTAAATAGATTATAACTTTTTACTCATAGACTCAAATTGGATTAAACCAACTGCATTTGAAAGAGGACTCAAAGAGATTTTGTTTGATATATTATAGCTCATACAGTTCATTATATATAGGGAGTTAAGATCGTTTGAAGTTGACCCTGAAATGCTGAAAACTGAGCAAGAAGGCTATGTGTTTTGCTAATATTTTGAAATCCAAATGCAGCCTTATGTGTTCCGAAAAATTTCAAAACTTATCCGAGATGTACTATGAGCTTGCCCGATCATAACTCAACTTGTAAATATAAAAACGGATGTCAGAAAGGTTGAAAAGTTGTATCCCAAAGATTGACAGCTAAAATGACTCTAACTCCTAATTGCACTTAGAAAAATTTTCAAGTTTTTAAGTCTAAGGGCACTCTATTAAAGGCTAATCCACATACGACTTTTACGGGGTGTTACATTATCTCCCCCTTGGGATCATTCATCCTCGAATGATGGGTAGGAACTTGTTGAAGCTTTAAAGATATGGAATAACGCGAACACGACATGTCCTCTAATAAAAAAAATACACTAATCTAAAACATGATCATATGAATGGAACTACTGATATTCTGAATTCTTATATCGGACACGCATATCTGATGCATGGAATACATGACTGAAGCTATTCATAAGCTGAATTCTCATAATGAACATGCATATCTGATGCATGGATCTGTGACTGATTTGTTCTCATGAACGCAGGACTAAATACATTGATAAGCTAAACTTTTTCTATTGAACATGCATTTCTAATGCACGCATATCTGACTAGACTAACGTATGAATGTATGACTGATTACGCAATGATAACTGGTTTGAGGCTTGTAATAACAATCTATGCATGCAAGTGAATGAGGTCTCTCCCCCTTGGGATCCTATGTCCCTCTATGAATGCTCAATTCACTAAGATATTCGGGGAACTGAGGTGATGCACAGGGCACCTACGAATTGAATCATAACGGAACCCCTGGAATCTGAATCTAATGCATGACGCATTAACTTATCTATGCTCCCAATTACTAGTATACTCTATTTTGGAATAGCAGCATGTCTGATATTTCGGGTAGCATGAATAAATGAAAAGACGAGAAAACAAGTCATGCGAATCTGCTTGTTAAACTGACTTACTGACTATACAGACTGAATTATGCTGGACCTTCATACTTAACTGGAGTATTCTCTTCAACACTCGCTCTAAGGAAGTTCTAGAAGTAATAGGGAGCCACGAATCTTGGGTATGGATTACACAAGACACCCACTAAGGAATCATCACAATGACACCAATCTGTAGTCTGGAATATAGACATATAACTGCTATTGTAGGATAGAATTACCAGACCTTTGGCAATATAACTTCTTACTTTCAAGCTTAGCACACTTCTTGAATATCCCTTAACTATATTATTCCCTATAAATATCAGATTCATTCAATTCAGCTTAAAATTCTCATATGAGCATTGACAAAAAAAAATTTCTACTAATGTCTAAAATAGCTTAATCCTTACACCGCGATCAAGCCTAACTCTAAATCACAAAAATACAACATGCTACACCACGCTATTATTCTAAACCATACGATGCCATCTTCTATACCTCTTTTAAAAATCAAATCCTAAGCATAACATGCCTTACCACTTCAATGACTACTCTGAACTCTTAATATGAAGTCGCTAATGCATATGGAGACCTTCCACAACAATCCCAAAACGTCATTCACGCCTAATTTATAACCACATGTTAACTTCAAGGAAAACACCCATAAATACATACTTCACATAGTTTCTAAACTATTATCAATATAATTCCTACGCGTTATCCTAAAAACATACACACATAAACTTTTCCACTAACCATCACATGTATCAAATACTTGACCCCAAATCTTACTTCATACTTATGGTTGTCTCTAAACAAGCATACTATGATCTTCCATCAACAAGAACATTTACATCATCACCATTATCATTGCATAGGACGGGGCACACAAAGGTTAAAACATAAGACCCTGAAACATGAAAAGATTTTTATACGGGGCTGAGCACACTATAAAGAGTGAGTACATGTGTCATGAGTTGCATGACCTCAACTAGAGTTCATAACATAAGGAATGTGATTCCGACTACTTGAATGAACTAGAACTCATTATCTCGAAACTGGAAGAATACGTGACTCTCTATCATATATAGGAATCATGAACTACTATCACAGAACTAGATCGTAAGGCATGAGTAAGCATCTGACTAACAAAAAAATACTGAGGAAGGAATGGGTTGAGATTCACCCTCACTTTCTGATGTTCTAAATCATACTACATCACTACTAGAATCTAAGACTTGGTCATTCGTTCTATTATCTCCCCCTTAGCTTCAAGTCATCATCTAGAGTTTGGGAGATCCCTTACCAGATTCTAACTAAATTACACTTACTGCACTCTAGGGTCTGAAAGAAAAAAAATGACAATACATGCATATCGTAGACTTAACCCAAATGACTACCTTCTGGGATACACTCTATCTTTCCATAGCCACCAATAGTCATAGTATAATGCTTGCACACTTACTTATATCGGTTTAACCTTCAAAACTCAAACATAGATTCTAACACTTAACATGGCTATTTAGATCACCATATACGATCTAACTAGTCTTCTCCGCTCAACAATTCAATGGTACCACTAGCCACACAAATTATGTAATAGTTTTAGAAAAATATGCCGCAACCTCATATCACCTTGGCATACTTCTACACCATACCTAAAACATTATACTTCATTACGAATCAATTTAAACTTAAGCCATTTCATACACCGTTCAAGCCTATTAGATCACTTTCATATAACTAACATAATTGATCAAGAAATCATCACATCCACCTTTATGAACTTCAACTGTTCAAACTTAATGTCTAGTGCTAAACATGATTTTACAACCCAACCTTACGCATGATTCTCACTTGGAAACCATGAAATAAACATCAAGAAACACTAGTACACTAGAACTTCATAACAACAATAATCGACCTTGACCTTACGATCTTCCTTATCATAACTCATTAGCACATACTATTTCAACACATCAAGCCTACTAATATTTATTCCCATAAACATACATCATTAATCTCATGCCACTATTCTTACATCCACATCCTGCATTAGATTCAATCCAATGGTCTAGCATCAATCATCTACCACCAATGACGAGGGCAACATAATATACTAATCCATCAAATTGGAACATTTTATCCCAAATACTTCAAAATCTGCTACATACCTTCTCATAAGTAGTACTAGTTTACAACTACCAACAAAAAAAGGTCAAGGGGTAAGGTCACATAATAGAAATGATCAACCTTAATCTTATATTATAACCCCATACATTCTTTTCTACTTATACAGATTTCTCACCTCATACTTACTCACTCAATCATACATTTAGACTACCTTCAAATTCCTCAAACAACCATGAGTCTATAATCTTAACTTACTCGCTAATATAGCCATTTTCACATTTAAGCAACCAACAAATCACCCTGACTAACAACTCCTTATCTACCTTATACTAAACTAACTCACAAGGACGAATTACCTCTTTACCAACTCAATCTCATGCAAACAAATTCAGCCATACATATATTAAACCAACGAAAGAACAACAAGTTGATACTGAATCGAAACAGGCCTCACACGGCTTCACTAGACTTTGGTTTTGTATTTTGAACAAGAAAATGAGATGGATGACAAGGCAACTATGCTAGTGAATCAAAGAGCCCCACACGGCTTCACTAGACTTACAAAATTTTATTTTTTTACAAAAACACCATGATAACAAGATTACATATTACAAGGGATAGAAAATTGACCCATAATATTTAATGGTCTAAGAATATGCATATTATTTTGTATAAATAAAAATCTGAGTAAAACACTTCCTCCATAGACTACCATACCATCCACACACGCTGCTAGCTACCACATTGGTTTATCACTATAAAGGGGTATATCATCCTCAAACATCGGTTATTCAACTGAAATATTTATTTACACAAAATCACCCTCACTCTGACTTCTAACTTTGTGACTTTACATCACCAACTTCTTGGTCCAATATCACTACCAATAGGTCATGACAACAACACTTTAACTTATGCTACTATTCGGGTAGAAATACAGTTCCAACATTCTTTTATACATTGTCCACATCTGTAACAAGATTTTGAGAGGGACAAGATATACTTTATACCTTAAGATGGAATGTACGATTCCATCAGGATCAATATTTACATCATAATCAACACATATTGATGCACTAACAGGCTCCTATCGAGTTTTGCATGATTTTTAAAATCTTATAGGACTCAATCTGAAAAGACTATATCATGTATATTCTAAATTTTTTGCACTTGAATCAGCCCAATAATGGGACATGTCTGAGAACATCAGAGTAAGGAAATAATTTGGGATAACTTTACTTTCATATGGGCGACACCATAGCATGAATTAGAGAATGAAAGAGGAACATTCTGACTCTATTACACGAACTAGAACATGAAGAAAGAGACATTCCTAAATTCCTAGTAGCCTCCTGCTTATAAGTGTGGCACGCTACACACCTATAAACAAGACTCTACTCAACGAGATTTCGCCGACACCATGGGACCATAAACCGTGCTTTTATACCAAGTTTGTCACGACCCGAACCAGGGCCCTGGCCGTGACGAGCATTTCAAACCATAAAGGCCTAAAATACCCCTATCTATCTGATAATCATGCACATAATTCATGACAAAAGAAATGCGGAAGATACACAATATAACGGAAACATGGTCAAGAATCATATGAAAACAAAAATGGGGAATAGTGTCCCACAATCTAAATCAACATCTCTAAAACGGTCTGCGAAATCTCTACTACATGACTGAAATAATTATTATCTAAAAATTGGGACAAGGCCCCTAGCAGACCCAAAACTAATAAATGATAAATGAAATAGCAGACGTCAGGCCTTCCAAAATATAAAAGGCTCACCACTTGATTCTGCAATCTGTCGGAAGAAATTTACTGGTTATCTAGACCCCTAGACTGTGCCTCTGAACCTGGGAGGGAAGGGGGTCAACACAAAAGTACTGGTACATAGAGGAATCAAAACAGAAGTATAATATTTTTACACAATATATGTGAGAGCCATTATAAAGCAGTTTCATATCAAATCATTTGAAAACACATGGGCATAATGTAATTGTTTTCAATAACAATGAAATGCAGCTGAGTTAGGTGGAATACCCTACATAATTTACACCAACTGTCAAACCCCGGTCGGCACCGAGATTAGAGTATATGTGAGGGGAAGAGACACAAGATCACACAGCATGGTGTCTCGGCCAAATGGTAGTGCCCAAGACCTCTTAGCCCGGGATCCTACCTATACTCCCAATTTGGGAATGACGTAAAGTCAAGTACTCAAGATCACTTAGCCTAGTACCAAATTTCCGTGTAGGCAAACACAGTTTCCAGTGATGAGCCCTTACACTCAAACGCCTTCTTCGGGCATCCACCTATCTCATGTAAAATCAATGCATTCAAATTTCATCTAATTCAATCACATATCATATTATGTAGGGTATCGTCATACCCGACTTGCAAGCCATCAATATCACATTTTCTTCTCATTCAACCATTGTATTCAACATGTTTCAACACAAATAACCCTCTCGTTTTCAAGTCAAAATCATATCAATTCTCAAAATATTTCATGTCATGCTTTTGAAGATGTTTTCAAACAATTTACATCATATGCACATTCAAAACAAATTCACATCAAGAGAGGGATTTCATATAATTCATGCTCTCAAAATATCACCTTTTCAAAACACATGCATATACATATATAATATGTCAAATCATTTGGAAGTGGGCCTAAAGACCAAATTCAATATTATAGAAATGTTCAAAACATAATTATATTCATAGTTTCAAAACCTCAATTTATAAAACATGAATTTAAGGACCCATGAGATTTTTGGATAACCCCGCGTACCTCTATATGCGAATATGATAGGTGTTTCTTGATGCCTACGTTCTGGGTATTCCAAATATGTAATTGGTTTCAAAATCCCATGGCTAAATCTTGAGTTAATTGGATTTTTATTTTGAAACCCTAAGGAGTGTTCTTCAGATAATTTGATGAATATGATAATATTTTGGTGTTTGAGGGATTAAATCCCGTGTTGGTGGTGTATATAGGGGTGGAGGATTAGCAAAATACCCCTAAGGTGCAATTAAAGTCAAATCTGTCCCTCAGTTGACAGCTTGATAGGCTGGAGTAAATAGATTATAACTTTTTACTCATAGACTCAAACTGGATGAAACCAACTACATTTGAAAGAGGACTCAAAGAGATTTTGTTTGATATATTATATCTCACACAGTTCATTATATACAGGGAGTTATGATCGTTTGAAGTTGACCCTGAAATGCTGAAAACTGAGGAAGAAGGCTATGCGCTTTGCTACTGTTTTGAAATCCAAACGCAGCCTTATGTGTTCCAAAAAATTCCAAAACTTATCCGAGATGTACTATGAGCTTTCCCGATCATAACGCAACTTAAAAATCTAAAAACAGATGTCAGGAAGGTTGAAAAGTTGTATCCCGAAAATTGCCAGCTAAAATGACTCTAAGTCCTCGTTGCACTTAGGAAAATTTTCAAGTTTTTAAGTCTAAGGGCACTCTATTAAAGTCTAATCCATGCACGACTTTTACGGGGTGTTACACACGGAGACACACTAGGATGGATAAAACCCTTGTCAAGGAGATCTTTCAACTGCTCTTTAATCTCCTTCAACTCAGCCAAATCCATTCTATAGGGAGGGATAGAGATAGGACGAGTGTACAAAAAAGGGCCAATCCTAAAGTTAATTTCACTATCGGAAGAGACACCAAGAAAATCAATAGGAAAGACCTCAGGAAATTCATTTACCACGAAAACAAATTGTAAGAAAGGACAATTCAAGCTAGAATCTTTAACCCGGACCAAATGGTAAAGGCACCCCTTGGAAATCAACTTTCGGACTCTATGATATGATACAAACCTTCACTTAGGCACTAGAGAACCCCCTTCCTACTCAATGACTGGCTCATTGGGAATTTAAAAATGACCTTACATTTTCGACAATCTAAGGGAGAATAGCACGAGTGAAACCAGTCCATCCGTAATATGACAACAAAATTAACCATGTCTAACTCTATCAGATCTACCAAAGTTTCTCTGCCACTAAAAATACCACACAACCCCTATAGACTCTACAAGACACCACAGTTTCACCCATCAAGGTAGAAACAAAAAAAGGTCCAAAAGACACTTGAGACGAAAACCAAAATGCACAGCCATAAATGGTGTCACATAAGAAAGAGTGGACCCCAGATCAAGTAAATAGTACATATCACGAGAATAGAGTTTCAACATACCAGTAATGATATCAAGAGATGCCTCAGACTCCTGATAGGTAGTGGGGGCATGGAGACAGTTCTGACCAGTGCTGGAGCTAGATGGGGCACCCTTTGGCGTAGGAGTTGAGGAAGAGACAACAGGAACCTTGTTCGCCCCAGAAGTAACCTTACCCACAGGACAGTTTCTAAGCATATGCCATGGCTGACCACACTTGAAGCACCTGTCCCTCTCCTCATCACAGAAATCATGATGCAATCAACCATAAAATCTACAGAAAGGATATAATGAAGCTGATTGGGCCCCATTAGCCTGAGATTGGGAACACTGTGCCTTAGAACCATCGCTACCCTAAAAATATCGATCATCAGATGGCTTTAGGTGAGGATCACTACCCATTGAGTAGGACCCAGAACTGCCCCACTTCTTCTTGGACCACTTCCCACCATCCCTGCCACTCAGTTGTTATCATTTTCCTTATTCTGAATGTCAAAATTTCTTGCTCTACCTTTCCCTAATCTAAACTTACTTTCTTCTCTCTTTCTCAACTTGTTGCATATATATATCATAAGTTAGGAGATATCTATGTCCTTATTCAACAAGGCTGCCTTACTCTTTAGAATCAAGTCTCAGGACAACCCAAAAGAGAACTTCCTTATTCTAGCTCTCATGCTAGACACCAACTCGAGAGCATACCAAGACAGCTGATAGAATTTCAAGTCATACTCCTTGACTGTTATCCTACCTTGCTTCAAATTGACAAACGCTTCTGTTTTTGCCTTTCTCAACTCCTAAGGAAAGAAGCAGTACAGAAAAGCACTAGAGAAATCATCCCATATGGCAGAATTAATATCTTTACCTCTCAACTGCTCCCACTCTTCGTACCACTGGTACACCACATCCTTTAATTGGTAGGTATCAAATACTACACCCTAGACATCTAAAGCATGCATAACCCAATAGATCTGCTCCATCTCATCAATGAAGATTTGAGGATCCTTCTCAATCTTAGTACCAATAAAAGTCAAAGTATGCAACCTTATAAATTGGCAAACTTGGGTGGCCTCAGAAGAACTCATAGCAATACCTGTAGGACCCAACTGTTGTGACTGAGATGTCACCAACTGGGTTAATAGGTTAATAGAGTGACAGAACTCAACATTAGTGCTATCCCCTTGAGGGGACTAAGTATGAGTATCACCCTCAGGAATAGGATCAGTGGAGATAGGTAGGACTCCATGAGAACAGTTAGATGCAGTGACCCTTGACCGAGTCTAGAGCCTAGAAGTTGGATGAGCTTCATCCATGTTGCCCTCGGATGGGTTACACGGCCCGAACCGAAGCTTGGTCATAATGGGCAATCTACAGTCTAATTAGGATCGAAGACCGCCCCTGATACCCAACCCAATCGACCAATATGTATCCTGAGTCAGATGGACTCCAAACATATAACAAGATAATATATAAGCAATATGGTGAGCCAGTCCAACCAAGTCAACCCATCAAATAACTGAAACCCACCATCCAAGCCAACCATATAACCATGCCAAACTATAAACCAAAACCAAAATAATGACCCAATGTATATTTATATTTATATATAACATGATAATACCATACCCAACTCCACAGTTGTCCATACAAACCCTCTAAACCAAATCGAAGAGTACCTAGTCGGGACATGCCCCCGACATATCCATAAAACAAGTCTATGAAAGACAAAAGCACAAAAAGTAATCCACAATGTGAAATAGATTCCTTATGAACTATGAAAGATCACCACTTCAATCCAATAGTTGATCTTGAATCTGATCACTAAGCATAAGGAGTAAAATAGTTGATTCCTACATCACGTGGGGATACAGCTGCTTGAAGATGGATTAGTGGGTGAATGCTAGCATGCACTCAAGATAAGGATAAAATAATTTCATTCAATAAAACCAAGTAAACCAACCATATTCATACAACCCATACAAATATATATACATAATCATGCCGGGAAAGGAAATCGGGTTTAGCATGCATTTAAAACTATTAACCTGGGAATGTGTAGCTTAACCATGCTTAACCACCCACGGACTATATGGGTCTAGTGTAACCCCCTGAACGAGCCCTAATGTATGTAGTTGCATGAACTGGAGATACCATAAGACTAAGGGATTCCCAAGTACTCTTCACCCTTTATGATACATATGTACGGTGTACTTTAAGGATTCCCATATACCTCGTAGTATCATATAAGGTCATCATGACCTACCCTTCATGTCGGTAAACATAAGTTTCTAGTGTTTATCCATTAGATCCCACCTTCACGGTTATCTATCACACCCTGCCTTTATTGCCTAATTAAAACCATTTCCAACCAACCAATCCATTATTCCATTTATTATTAACCAAGGCTATTAATAGTGGTATCATCATACTGACTATAACTTGCAAGTATTGTCCTTAGCCAAACCTTTTCAAGATTAAGAGATTCCATGTACCCATAGATCAAGTTAACTTGGAGGAGTCCCATGTACCTCATAAGTGAGCCATTATTAAATTATCTTGGGGGAATCTCGTGTACCCCACAAGTAGTTCAGTTACCATGTTTACTTGGGGGATTCCTTTGTACCCTACAAGGATATTTAATTAACCAAACTGTTACCACCAAAAACATTCCATTTAACCATTCCAAACATTCACACCTTTTACACCTTGTTAGACCTTTCCAAATATTTAAAGCATTTATACCATTATAACCATGCAAAACCATCCAAATCTATTTAGGGTTCCTTAACCAAACCATACCATGCAATAGTTCTAATGAAAGTTCAACAATAAAGTGAAAATATTCTTTTAGGAATTTTATCAAACATATTGAGGGCATACCTTTACCAAGACCAAAACCAAAGTATAAACCATCATAATTTGCGTTACACATGACCTATTTGTTAAACAATAACAAACAACCACCCATATGTGCAAACCATCACCAAGAATATGTAAAAACATTATTTAAACTAAGACCCAATAATATGCATCAAGACCCTCAACATTGGTTTCCAAAACCACTATTTATGACTCATAAATCAATGTTTAGAACACATTAAATCATGCCTTCAGTTGGAACTAACAATGAGGGATGAAGTACATGCCTTATACAAGAGGATTCTGGAGAGTAACTTAACTCTTGAGTCCTTTGAAGAACACTTGTAGAAACCCTAGCCTCCAATCTCAAGGAAGAGTTTGAGAGGGTATTTGGAGAGTTTATATTCTTTAACAAGTGTTATGAAAGGTCACTAAGGGTTTTATAACATGGGGACATAAGGGTTTTGGGGTGGAAAATGTTCGTACTACCCTTACTTAAAATTTGAAAACCTACCCCCAAGAGGGTACGACCCAACCCCCTAACTCATAACCTAGGGTACGAGTGGTATCCTAAATCGTACCCTAGACCTTACCAAGACCCACCACACTAGTCCCAATACGACTACACAAACCTAAACTGTATCATAGGGTATGAGTGGTACCCCAAACCATACCTACAACCCGTACCTTAGACAGTTTCACAAGTTCACGCCTAAGGCATGATACGACTTGGCACCATACCCTTTGTATCTACCAATACGACTCCTATGATATTAAGTCATATCTTGGGCAGAATCGAAACCAAACACTCTACCTAGTATACGAGTGAGCAACCTTAAATCGTATCCAAGGGTACGATTAGTACCCTTGAGTCATACCAAGTCCAGGAAATCCAAAACTCTTGAAATTTTGCAAGGGATCCAAAACTTAGGGTGTTTCATACTCCCCCACTAGGATCATTCATCCTCGAATGACGAATAAGAGCAAGAAAAAAATGAGATAACATATTTAAACACATTATACCTTCCCTCAACAAAAATAGAAAACAAGGAAATAAACCAAGATGAGAAGATCATCACATAACCCAAGCACGATTTAAAATTTATACCCCATTACCGACCTTTAACTAAGTCAGAAAACAAAGATACAAGAGGAACCATTCCTTACCCTTAACAAAGTTAGAAAAACAAATATGTCTCGAAGATCACATACTCTTTGCACGAATTTCTTGAATGAAGAACCAACGCGGACCTTTGGACTCCATGTCCCCTTCCGCATCCAAAATGGCTTTCTCGAACTTTTGGTTTAACCATGGAACTTTTACCGAAGCCACACCTTTCATTTGCAACGAGCAAACTTACCGATCCAAGATCCTCACCGGGACCTCCTTAAGGAACAAATAATCTAAGATGCCAGTACCAACCAAAAGAACCAACCAATGAAAGACCATCCATACCTCATCTCCACACAACCACAGGGAATATCGGATGAATTGACTCATGCTAGGAAGCAAGTCCTATTCAACTTACAATTTCCCTGAGACACATCACTGTGAGAGCTTGAGTCTAACTATACACTACCACTTCCATGTTCAAACCTATCCAAAGCAAAAAGGAGTTAACTTTGGCCATCGGGATCTACTTCTTACATCTATCCCGAAACTCTACTCCTCTTCCATCAATTATTATTATATGAAAACTATTTCATAAATCATACCTCACAAAACTTATTAAGTACCCAACAAAACTACTGGTATATCTACTAATCACAACATTAGAGGCTACCACTTATGTATCCGCAGTATGATCTATCCTTCCAAAGATCTAGCATCCTTTATAATTTCACAAAGGTTTCCACCGCCTATTCCTTTCCTAACCATTTCTCATGACCACAACTTTACCTTACTATCCAAAACCTTAGTTCTAGTAGTCACCCCAGAATCTTCCCACTTAGGGACTCCTATATTCCTTATTTCAAAACCTCACCATGCTTCTCAAGCCAACCACTACCATCCTAACATAAGAAGAGTTATTAAGGAATAAAATTACAAGAATTATCCATGCCACCCATGGTAAGATACCTAAAACAAGACATGGCACTATAGGCACTAAGTACTTCATAAAAACCACCTAGGTCATAATGAAGAATTATCCCGACCAAACCATACCATAAAAGGAGTACTTAGAACTGGACACTGAAAGAATAACAACCACATATACCATAGATAACGTAACATAAGGTCAAGATTCAGATCCAAGAAACAAAGCGAATGCAAAATGCGGACCTTGGGCATATGTTCTAATAGCACGCATGTAATACTAGTAGCATACTCTCTTAACTGAGGTAGAAAAGAATCACTAGAATATGCAGCCCGAGCTAACGTACTCCCTTTACCAAAATTGAACATCTAAGATTCACACTTAGTGTCTATCAACCACCATACACCACTAGTAAAGTACCCCAAGTAAGACGAAATATACATATAGGGTTTTCCCGCATTAGAAGGACACTCTAAGTTCCTTAATCACCCTCCAACAACCTATGCAGTTTCCAGGGAACCATTCCCCTTATGCATATAAGCACAAAAGCACTTCACGAAGAGACACTAGAACAAATAGAACCTTTATCTAAAAGATCCCTTAATCGCTCCTTTAACCCAACCAAAACCATTCTATAAGGAAAGAATAGAAATTAGACAAATGTACGATATAAAACCAATCCCAAACTGACCTCCCTATTAGAAAGATGCCATGATGGTCATCAAGTAGACCTCAGGAAATTCATTCACCACCGAATATGAAAGAAAAAAAAGACCTTTTAAGTTAGAATTTGTAACCCAGACCCAACGATAATAGAGACATTCCTCTAGATACCAATCTCCAATCTCTAAGATATGATATAACCTTTTCCCTTAATATACAAAGAATGAATCACTATCCCATTCCATAACAACTCACCATGGATCATAAAGATAACCTTTTTACAGATTCAACAATCTAAGGATGCGTAGCACAAGTGCAACCCATCCATCCCTTGAATGACATTAAAATCCATCATATTCGAGTCAAACAAATCCACCAAGACCCCTTTGTTACAGAAAGATACCACACATACCTATAGACTTATTTGGCAATCATAGAGTCACCTACTTGGTAGAGACAAAAAAGAAAAGAGCTTAAAATAACCTTAGGATCAAAACTAAAATACATATCCATAAATGGGGTTACAAAAGAGGGGGGACCCCGAACCAAGTAAACCATTCACATCATAAAGAAAGGTGTTTTCAACATACCCGTGTCGACATTATAAGATGCCCTAGACTCCTGAGGGATAGTAAGAGCATTAAGATGATCTCGACCAGAGTCGAAACCCGAAGTAGCACCCCTTGGTGCAAGAGCAAAGAAAGTAGCAACTGATATCCCATTTGCTCAAGCAACAATCCTTATGGGACATTCCCGTTACATATGTCCCAATTGCCCATAACTAAAACAATGATTTATTATTGTCTCATAACAACCACGATGCGGCCGACCACAAAATTTACAAAGAGGGTAGGATAATGTGGATTCGGCTCCATTGGACTGATATTAGGCACCTTATTCCCTAGAAGCATTACCAATCTGAGAATATCTGCCTCCTAATAGATTTGGGTAGGGAGCACAAGCCATAGAATAGGAGTTAGGACCCACCCAACTCTTTTCTCTTAGAACACTTACCACCTCATTGTTGGTATCTCCTTTGTTCAGAGAATCAAGACCCTCTTACCTTGCCTCATTTCTCCGCATACCAATTGGATCAGACTAGCGTGACAGATTTATTACCATCTAGGTCAATAGATTAATAGAATATCAAAACTCGGCATTAGGAACCTCTCATTGAGGTAACTAAGAATGGGTTCCACCTTCAAATATATAGTCACTAGAGACTGGTGGGACTCCACAGGGAAAAGGAAATACTGCGACCCTTGACTGAGTCTATGCCCTGTTAGTTGGAATGGATCTATCCATGTTGTTCTCGAGTGGGACAGGTGAATTTCCACGAACTTTAGATCGTTGGGAGAACATAATCTGAAAAGTGAACCAAGGAAGATTCAGAGAAGAGTTCATGACCTTAGACTCCATATCCCGAAAGTAGAACAACAAGAAAGTGAAACATTCCTAAATGCCTAGTAGCCTCTTGATTATAAGTGTGGTGTACAACACACTCATAAGCAAGACTCTACTTGATACGTCTTTATGGACACCCCATGACACCAAAACCTAAAGCTCTGATACTGACAGTGCCCAAGCGCACACGCAAGTGTATGTAGTCTTATCAAGTAATATAGTGGCTTCAAGGAAGTCCATGTATCGATCTCTCAGGGACTTACATTCGCCAGCTATCTAACTTTAGTCTAACTAATTGAGAAAAAATTAAATAAGAAGAGATTTTGTAATTTTGTAAATTAAAAATAAAATAATGTGAAAATTAAATTCTTGGGACAATCAATGGAGAAAACCCCAGGGTTAAAGCACTTCGAACAATCATACTATGTTATTGAATCTCACCCGTTAATTTGCTTATCTTGGTTATTGATTCGTAGGGGTAATTGTATGATCATGGTTTCCCAACCTCTAATCTTTTACCTAATTTGGACATTACAACTCATCGTTGAGCAGGGTTGTAATAATCCAATTAAGGTAATTAAAGCTATCATCCTACGTATGAATCAAGTAAGGCATCTAAGTACATCCCTGTCCTAGACGCTAAGTTTAATTCTTTATTTTATAAAAGAATAAAAACCCAAACTTTGTTTATTTCTTTGTTCTATCTCCCTATTCCCACTCTCGAGATCAAAAGGTTGACAATATATGTATTCTAAGCGTCGCGAATCCTTAAAATAATTAAAAAAATAAAAATAAACAATCAATTATGATAAGTAAAATTAACGAATTTAATCCAAAATAATAGTAATCATGTTCTTGGCTTTAACCTCGGAAGGAGGATTTTTAACCACTAATATTCATAATCGTAATCCAAATAATTGAATACATGATATGAAAAATTAAAGACTAAATAAAATAATAGAACCTAATTAACCGTGTATCCGCCTCCATTTTTTCTCCAAAATAGCGTCCGTAATCTCCTCCCCTAAATTGACGCGTCCAGGTGTTGTTTTATATCCCACAGTTGACCAGATTTAGTCCCAATTATGCTAATGTGCTCCAGCTGTATAATATATATTATTTCCCAATTTTAGTGTTGGTTTAAAAAAATAAATGACACGTGATCCCTACCAGCCGCCTCATGATTGCTACTTTGATCATAACGGGACAAGTCCTTTTTGTGTCGGCTGACTTTATTTTCCTGTTTTTGAACCAGAGACGCGACGCGTCATCTTCGTGTCGCTGTACTGGAATTAAATTTAAAAAAAAATTCTCAATGTAAATTGTGTGCTCATCGACGCGACGCATTGACTTCGCGTTGACTCACTGGAATTTGCTTTCAAAATTTTGGTTAAGTGTTAAGTATCCTTTCCTTTGTCTATGCTTTTTGTAGTGTATTTTTAATAAATTCCGAACCTTTAAATCATCAATATATCACCATATTTAATTCACCAAGCCTCCTACATTATCATACACCACATATTAAAAATCAAAACAACACAATATTCTCAATGACAAATCAAAACACAAGCTAAGATAAGGCAAATTCGCAATGATCTTTCATTTATTATTTCGACTCTTGACTTAATCAAATTTAACTTTGCACATTAAAAATAAGTTATTCCACTCATAATTACATAATTAAAATTTTTGGAAAAAATTAAATACATTATAATCCACTGAGACCAACTAGACACTCAACTAGCTCAAGCTAATAAAACTAGTTTTCCGGGTTGAACTCTAAATCACTCAATTAAGCACAAACTTATTTTAAAAATACTTTGGACTTTATAATCAAACACTTTGACATTTAAATGCTTATTTATATCAATATGAACAAATTAAGCACACGAATTGCTCTCAAAACAAGGCAAAATAGCTAGAATAATGATACCAAAGTGTTTCTCAAAACAAGGCAAAATAGCTAGAATAATGATACCAAAGTGTATAAAACCACCTCAGATCATCACCACACACTTAAACTCTTGTTCGTCCTCGAACAAATCTTTACTCTAAGCATAAAAATCTAAGGTGACGCTACACGTCTATTAAATGCAAGGCACTCAAGCTAGTACTACAATGACTACACGGAATACAAGTTTCTACACAAAGCTTGTTATAAACACAATTGATAGCTCATGAACACTACTCCAAAACATCCTAGCCTCAAGAATTGACTAAACAAGTGGCAAACTCATGCATATTTCTCAATCAAGAATATCATACAAATCACCTACCTTCATTAAACATGTTCCCTCAAAACAAGAGAGTTACTCATAATCACTCACAATAATGCAATTTATAATGTAATGGGTATAAGAATCAAATTATGCTAACTCTCAAAAAGAATTCACAAGTTACACACAATGAACCATAGGCTTGACCTTAGTGTAATGCTCCACTAATAATCGAATGCAAAACTTAGGATCAATTAGGACTTTTCTGGGTTGTAATGTTGGCTAAGAGACGGGTAGGAACTATTTTGGACAAGAATAGTGACTAATCTCTCTTAGCGCTTTAATACACTACATCATACATTTAAAACAAACTTCCAACAACCAAATTACACCATTGTTGTCTACCATCTCTTTTATTTTTTCCCCGTCTCTTTTAAGCAGTTTCACAAACACTTGTTGGACACATAGTTTACTACCATAAGAACCAATTTTTCTCTTTTTTTCACAACCATGGCAATATTTCTAACATCATTTATATCTCATCCATCCACCATAAATCAATTATAAACACCAATAAATATTACCTTGGGGCATCAATTTCGCCTTTTCTTCTTCAATTTCTCAAACTCCTTACTAATTCAATTTTTTTTTCAATTAAAGCACTTAGGAGCCTTTTGGGGTCAAATTATGATTTAGTAAAGAAGGGACTAGGCTACATATGAGGCTACCAAAGAAAAACCTAAAGGCTCAATGGGGATTAACTAGGATTTTTCCCAAGGGGTAGGATAAATATAAGGTAAAAACACAGCTATTAAAGAAATGCCTAAATCATCTCCTAAACCTACAATTTTTATTTCGCTTCACATACACACAAGGCAAGTTCTAGACATTATATGCAATAAGGAATTTACAAAAAACCTTACACGCACATAGCACATGCTCAACTCAATAGGATCATCATAGACTCCCAACCAATAATAGAATAAATTCAATATTAAGCCAAAAGTACAACAGTCATAAACTTGATTCTAAGAGTCTCAAAAATAACAATTCACTTAATTCAACATGCTTTTACAAGCAAACCCACTTGCATCATGTAATCAAAAATAGATTCAACAAGAATATCTCACTTATTTCTAGCCTAAAAAAAATAATTGAGCCAAAATTTGAGAATTTTCCCACCCCACACTTAAAAATCTACTTTATCCCCAAAGTGAATTTAAAGGTAAGAGATAGAAATACTCCCTGAGGCCTCTAGGGAGTATTTCTATCTCTTACCTTTAAATTTACTTTGGGGACAAAGTAGATTTTTAAGTGTGGGTTGGGAAAACTCCCCACCAGCCACCTCATGATTGCTTCTTTGAGCATAAATGGGACAAGTCCTTTTTTGTGTCGGTTGACTTTACTTTTCTATTTTTGAACCAGTGATGCGACGCATCATCTTCGCGTTGCTGTACTGGAATTAACCTTGAAAACTTTTTCTCAGTATAAATTGTGTGCTCATCAACACAATGCGTTGACTTTGCATTGACTCACTGGAATTTGCTTTCAAAATTTTGGTTAAGTGTTGAGCGTCCTTTCTTTTGTCCATGCCTTTTATAGTGTATTTCCAATGAATTTTGAGCCTTTAAATCATCAATATATCACCGTATTTAATTCACCATGCCTCCTACAATATCATACACCACATATTAAAAATCGAAACAACACAATATTCTCAATGACAAATCAAAACACAAGCTAAGATAAGACAAATTCGCAATGATCTTCCACTTATTATTTTGACTCTTGACTTAATCAAATTTAACTTTGCACATTACAAACAAGTTATTCCACTCATAATCACACAATTAAAATATTTATAACAAATTAAACACATTAGAATCCATCGAGACCAACTAGACACACAACTAGCTTAAGCTAGTAAAACAAGTTTTTTGGGTTGAACTCTAAATTACTCAATTAAGCACAAACTTGTTTTAAAAATACTTTGGACTTTGTAATCACACACTTGGAAACTTAAATGTTTATTTATATCAATATGAACACATTAAGCACACGAATTGCTTTCAAAGCAAGGTAAAATAGCTAGAATAATGATACCAAAGTGTATAAAACGACCTTAGATCAAATATCAATTTGACAAGACCCGAACCAGGGCCTTGTCATAATGGGCAATATCAAGTCCAACCGGGATTGGAGACCGCCCCCTATACCCAACCCAATCGACCAATATGTATCCTGAGTTGGATGGACCCCGAACATATAACAAGATAATATATTAACAATCTAGGGACTTTAGGATAAGCATAAATCCGAGGCCAACCCAACCAAGTCAACTAACCCAATAACCAAAACCCACCATCCAAGCCAACCATATAACCATGCCAAAACATAAACCAAAATCACAATTTTAACAAAATGTATATTTATATATATAGAACAAGATCATACCGTACCCAAGTCCACAATTATCCATACAAAGCCTCTAAACTAAATTGAAGAGTACCTAGTCGGAACATGCCCCGGACATAGCCATAAACTAAGTCTATAAAACACAAAAGTACATAAAGTAATCCATGATGTAAAATAGATGCTTTCTGAACTATGGAAGCTCACCACTTTAATCCAATAGTTGATCTCGAATTCAATAACTAAGTAGGAGGAGTAGAATAGTCATTTCCTGCATCACATGGGGATACAGCCGCCCGAAGATGGGTTAGCGGGTGAACTCTAGCATGCACTCAATATAAGGATAAAATAATTTCATTCAATAAAACTAAGTAAATCAACTATATACATATAACCCATATATATATATATACATAATTGTGCCGAGAAAGAAAATTGGGTCTAGCATTCATTTAAAACCATTAGCCTGGGTATGTGTAGCTTAACCGCCCTTAACCACCCACATCAATACGGGTCCAGTGTAGCCTCCTGAATAGGCCCCGATGCGTATAGCTGCACGAACCAGAGATACCATAAGAGTAATGGACTCCCAAGTATCTTTCACCCTTTATGATACATATGTATGGTGTACATAGAGGATTTTTGTGTACCTCGTAGTATCATATAAGGTCTCCATGACCTACCCCTCATGTCAGCAAACATGAGTTTCCAATGCTCATCCATTGGACTCTCACTTTCACGGTTAGCTATCACTCCCCGCCTTTATTGACTAATTAAAACTATTTCTAGCCAACCAATCTATTATTCCATTTATTATTAACCAAAACTATTAATTGTGGTATCGTCATACTGACTATAATTTGAAATTATTGTCCTTAGCCAAACCTTTTAGAGATCAAGGGATTCCCATGTACCCATTGATCAAGTTAACTTGAGGGAGTCCCATGTACCCCACAAGTTGTTCAATTACCATGTTTAATTAACCAAACCGTTACAACAAAAACCATTCCATTTAACCATCCCAAACCATTCACGCTTTTTAAACCATTTTAGACCGTTCCAAACATTTAAAGAATTTATACCATTCAAACCATTTAAACTATTCAAATCCATTAAGGGTTCCATAACCAAACCATACCATGTAATAGTTCCAATAAAAGTTCAACAATAAAGTGAAAACATTCTTTTAGGAATTTTGTCAAACATGTTAAGGGCATACCTATACCTAGACCAAAATAAAAGCATAAACCATCATAATTTGGGTTAATCATGACCCATTTTTTAAACCATAATCAACAAGCACCCACATGTACAAACCATCACCAAAAATATGTAAAAACATAATTTAAATTAAGACCCAACAATATGTATCCAGACCCTCAACATTCGTTTCCAAAACCATCATTTATGACTCGTAAATCAATGTTTAAAACACATTAAATCATGTCTTTAGTTAGAACAAACAATGAGGGAAGAAGTATATGCCTTATGCAAGAGGATTCTAAAGAGTAACTTGACTCTTGAGCCCTTTGAAGAACATTTGTAGAAACCCTAGCCTCCAATCATTAGGTCCCACGTGGATTGGAGATTACCTCCTACACCTAACCAACCAAACACACCATAACCCAAAGTTAGATGAATTTCGAACATATAACAAGATAGCATACAATAGCTTAAGAAATATCTAAATGCATAACCATAACCAATTATTGATGGTCGGCCCAACGACCAACTGACACCTTCCAATAACCACAGCATTCTAACAAATCCTCTACAAAACTTAATCTCAATAATATATCGGGAATGCCCCCGACTATAGTCAAAAACCAAATCCAAAGGAATAGTCAAAATATAAAGGAAACCACAATCATGAAATGGGGTCTTCCGAAGTATGAAATATTACCACTTCAATATGACATGCTAGCTTATCCTGAATCCAAGTAACTGAGCAAGCGATGTAGAAGTATGGCTAGTTCCTGCATCGCGTGGGGATACAGAGTCCAAAGACGATTAGCGATTAAAGCACTAGCATGTAACCCAGGGATAGAGGAATAAATAATATCATGACAATAGTTCAAACCAATACAACCTCCAATACGTAATATCATATGAAGTACACATACAAATACATATACATATGTTGGGGTAGGGATCAAGGCTTATCATGAACTTCAACAAAACCTTAACTTTGGTTATGATGTGTTACCATCATATTCCACCTATGGTCATCATAGGCCCAGTATTACCCCTTGGACGAGCCCCAGTGTATGCTAGCCACATGAATTGGAGATATCATAAATGGTCGGGATTCCCTTGTACCCTTCGCCCTCCATGATACATATATACATATATGCACTTATGGGACACTTGTACCCTACAAGAACTTGGTCATCAAGACTGACCCTCATGATGGTCCCTTCAGACTCACACTTTTATGGCTAGCTAATAAAAACCCCATTATTTCACAATTAAAACATTTAACACAAAACCCAACCGCTAAGTCTAGGAGTCAATTATTAAGTCTTTATTAGATGTATCACCATACTGACTATAACTTGGAAGCAATGTCATTAAGCAAACATGTAGGGATTCTCGTGTACCCTTTTGACTCCATTATAAAAATCATTTGGGGTATTTTTGTGTACCTCACAAGGTTTTCAAGACCACTATCATTCAATTAACCAATTGTTCCATGCATTAATTTCAAGAAATAAGCCAAAGCAAATGATAATGCACATCCTAAGATCAATTATGCAAGTGGGTTGAGGCTATTATCAATTCTAATACCAAAACCAATCATTTGGGGATTCCATTAGACCCTTATTCCCATAGTTTACAAAACTGAGGAATACATTGTACCCCTAAATTTATTCACCATTCCATGCATCCCAATGAGTGTACAAACCAATAGTTCATGCATAATAAATCAGTAGAAACCATGGAAAAACATTCAAACAGTTTATATCCAAAACCCTCAACCTATAGTTCCAAACCCAACATCAAAACCATGAATAATAAACCAATTTTCATGCCATTGATAAAACATAAGTATATGAAAAGAGTAACATGCCTCAAATACCAAGAAATTTGGACAAGAAATTACCCTTAGAACCCTAGATGTCCACATCTCTTGGAACCCTAGCTTTAACTTAAATAGAGAATTTTAGAGAGTATTGGGGAGTATTTGATAAAGCATAGTAGGCCAATAAAGTCTCAAAGATGGTTTTAAGTTGTGGGGTCGAAAGTGTTAAAGTGGGAAAATGTCTAAATTGCCCTCAACTAAAAAGCTGAAAAAGTGT
Organism: Capsicum baccatum var. pendulum; assembly: GCA_030864225.1. Classification (NCBI taxonomy): domain Eukaryota; kingdom Viridiplantae; phylum Streptophyta; class Magnoliopsida; order Solanales; family Solanaceae; genus Capsicum; species Capsicum baccatum. Next base: position 88,540,151 of record CM061560.1, on the reverse strand, counting down.
CGCCCTTGGCTACGAGTCACCCATCAACTCATAACCACACTCACGAGTCATAACCAAAATAGTCTCCAGGACCCCCCACCTACTGTTGTCCTTATGACTCAACCAATCGACTCGTCACATGACCCTACAACTCATAGGGTCCAAGTCGTAGTTAGAGAAAACCTAAATTGGGTGAACATTGGACATCCTACTAGGGGTATGCAGATTTCGGTTCAAACCGTTATCCCGAACCGATAATTTGATTATCGGATTAACGGGTCGGTTTTATTTCTTAGCGGGTCGGGTGTCGATTTAAAAAAAAAAATTAACGGGTTGTCGGTTCGGGCCTTGGATTCCCTAAATTTTTTATCGGGCCACCCGATAACCCGATAAAAATTAATACGCATTAGGCCCATGTCCCGTTCCAGTTTCCACTAAGGCCCAAATCCCAAGCCCAAATGGCAAATTCCCATTTCCCACCCATTAGGCCATTACAGTATTACACAGTTTACACTTCCCTTTCCCGTTCCAAGTTCCAACTTCCACCCATGACCATTATTTACTCCTTTCTGATTAGGGTTAGAGTTAGAGAACCGAGAAAGCGAGAACGGACTACGGAGTACGGAGACCAAAATCTTTCAATTTTCACGCTGCCTCACTCAACAGTCGACACTCGGTTTTAGCGTTTCTCTCTCAAGTCTCAATATTCAGAATTTTTGCTCAATTTTTGCTGAAATCTCAGTGTTGATGCTCAAATTTTGCTGAAATCTCAGTGTTGATGCTCAAATTTTGCTGAAATCTTAGTGTTGATGCTCAAATTTTGCTCTCAACAGGTAAGAATTTTTGTCTTTGCTCGAAGCCTCGATCTCATTCTTAGAAGTCTTTTTCTCCATCTTCGATTTCTGTCCAATTTTCGATATATTATGTTAAGGATATTAATGTTTTGTCGACTGTCAAGCTGGACAGGAGGAACTATTGTTGTTCTTAACCATTTTTGTTTATAATGTGCATAGGACTAGTATTTTGAGCCTATCTTGTTTCCGCAAAACTAGTTTGGACTGTAACTTTGTTGTTTGAAGTGTGGCTACATTAGGACAGGACTGTAACTTTGTTGTTTGAAGTGTGGTTTGGACTGTAACTTTGTTGTTTGAAGTGTGGAAAGAGAATCTGGTTTGTTGACTACATTAGGACAGGATTTGAAAAGGTTAAGGAAATTAGACTTGTCTTTTAATGACATGTTACTTGATAAAGAACTCATATCAATGCTGGTATCCTGCAACAATCTGAATGAACTGAAGGTGAGGGGTTGCAAAAAGTTGACAAATTTAGCTGTGGTTTCATTGGCTAAGTGTTGCGAGAGATTACAAAGTGTTGATGTAATGTATTGTTGTGGGATGGATGCACAGGGTGTTGAACAAAGGTAAGAAAAGAATATTGTTCTTGGTTTTGGAAGCCTTTCTCATGTCTCGTTTGATGCTCCTTTTTATTTCAAAATGCAGGTATGAAGGGAATGAAGAGGGTCTATTCTCGGGAGAGGTTAGTTTTGGAGACTAACTGTTGCTTGGTTTTTGGATAAGAATCCTGCCGAACTCGATGACTGGCTTGGTGATTTGAACCCCGAGTCTAAAGTGGTGATACAAAATGCATATGCTGTGCCCTCAGTTAGTAAGGCTGCTCTTGGAGACAGATTTCAGTTTGAAAGGCTCGGTAAGTTCTAGTACACGGTAATTCTTGGTAGGGAACAGAAACTTGCTACTATAATCACTTCAGTTTTTAAAATTATGTATGACTAGTCATATGGAAGTTGCTTTTAGGTTGACATTTAGCATCAAATGATGAATCGTGTTTTGAAATTTGTATTTATGTAGCAGCTTGCCCTATGTTACTCTCCTTTTTTGGCTTTAAGTTTATTGTTTCTAATTTAATCAACTGATACTGGACTTCAAAAGGAATCGGGATGGATGATGGTTGATTACCTTACAAATATCAAAATTTTATGTCTAATAGTTGCACTGATTCTGATTTCTATTTGTTACTGGTATTATTTTATCCCTTGATCTTTACTCAACTTCTGCTGCTGCACTTTCAGGTTTCAGCCACTTCCGAAAACTGTCGCACTTGTGGAAGACATTGTGGTGGATTATGTCACTGATATGGTGAGTTGAATTTACTACTATGCAGTGCTATTCTTTAGAAGAGATTTCGGTGGATACATCTTCCTTCATAAAGCTTTGCATTTTGTACAATTTGTTTTCTATTAGTATTTGATTTTAGAAGAAACATGCATATACTGAAGAAGTTTTAATGTGAAGAAGTTGTACTAGCAGTTTTAAATTAATTTGTGACTTAAGAGTTTTAATGTTTAATGTTAATGGTTAACCCGATAACCGAACCGATAACAATGAAAAATCGATAAACCGATAACCGATTAACCAATATCTTAACGGTTCTTTAACGGTTTAGCATATATACAAACCGATAATGAATAAGTGAAACCGATAATTTTCAAAACCGAACCGAACCGACCGATATACAGCCCTACATCCTACAATTTGGTCACTACGACTCGTTATGAGTCTTTACGACTTGTGACCTCAAGTCATAATGAAGACAGTGTCTTAAGCCAAACTTACTAGACATCTTACGACTTGGTCACTAGGACCCGAATGACACCTTACAACTTGTAGGGTGAGTCACTACCAAGGTAGTGAGCTCAAAGCTCAAGAAATGTTTAAGGGTAAAAAATCTGAGGTGTTTCACCATCTAACCCATATTTGTCTACAATAGCCTCTAAAACTAGATCACCAAACTAAGAAGGTCGGGACATGCACTTGACCATAACGAAAAGAATCCAAAAGTACTACGTCAAAATAAAAGAATATGGAAATGATAAGTCCTTCCCGAGGATAGAGGCTTACCACTTTACAGCTATTCAACGAACATGCTAATCCACCAAACGTTGCTCAGGGGTAAAAAGTGTCTTCAGACCCTACATTATAAAAAAATGTAGAGTCCAAGAATGGTTAGCAGGGTGAGAGCTTACATATAACTCAGGGGAAATAATAACATAATGCCATGTTTGAAAATCAATCAAAACCATAATACACACATTTATATACATATATATAAGATGTCGGGATAGGGAACAAGGTTTAAGCATGAGATTTTAAAATCATTAACCTGGAATGTATCTCTCTAACCGTCTTGAGGACACCCATGGGTTATATGGGATCAGCTCCCCTAGCTGAAAGGGCCCTAGTACATGTTAGCCGCACGAATCGAAGAAATTCGAGGAAGGGCCAAAGACACTGAGGCTTCATCCATTCTATATATATATATATATATATATATATATATATATATATATATATATATATATATAATGTATGAACTATGCACATTGTCATTAAGACCCCCACGTCAGCAAATGTGATTTTCAATATTAGTTTCCTCGGGACCTCCTCCCTCTATGGTGAGCTACACAACCCCTTTTAAGCCCATATTAAAATCATTTACACACTTAATTTCAAGCATTAACCCAGGATTCATTCATTAAGGCATTAAGCACTTGGTATTATCATACCAATATACTTGCATGCAAAATCACACATGCTAAATGAATTCACACAATCACATTGACTCCCTAAGTTCTATTAAAATCCAATCCATGGCCACCAAGGCCTTTAAAAATTAATTTAAATAACCATTTATCCATTAATGAAATGTATTGAGTTCAAAGACAAGTTAAACCATGCAATTTTCAATAATTTAAATAAAATTTGTAATATGGATTGAGGTTCATGAAATTCCAAGCCTAAATTCATAAAATTTGAGAAACCCGTGTTCCCCATTCTAACCATTTAATAAAAGTACCAATTCAGTCCCAAAAATATCAATTTAAAGCATGGATAATCAATTCAAGTCATGCGACAAGTGATTAAATCAATAACAACCAAAACCCCTCAACCTAAAGGTGTCATGTGGGCTAGTGTGGCTAGATAAAATCAGCCCAATAACAAAATTGGACTGGTTTGGACCAAAATTGGTACTTGGACCGGACTCCTGGGCCACAGTCCTGGGCTGGGCCATTTGGCCCTAGTAGCTCGGTAGACTGGGCCAACTGAGAAACAAAACCAGGCCCACCGGTTACTTGGACCGGACCGATTCTATTAATTTTTTTAATTTGGATCACTTGTTGGGCCCTCTGCCTAATGGACCACTGGCAGCCCAACGTCATTATAGCTGTTGGCTGGCCCAACGGCCATTTGACAGATTTGGCCACTTTTATTTTAAAAAAAATAATTCAAAATTTTTTCTATAAATACCCCAATTCAAAGACTATTTTTCACACAGTTCACAATTTCATTCTCTGAATCTCTCTCAATTATTCTAATTATATCCTAAAGTGCTAAATTTTAATTTTTAATTTTACAATTGCAAATATCAAGTGGAAGCTTTCTAATGTCTCAAATTTTTGATACTTCAAATATTTGGTATTATCGTTCTATCTCTTATTTTTAATTTTTAATTTAATTTATTATTTTTAAAATATTTATTTTTATTATTTTTGTGTTTTTGAATATTTATTTATTTAACTTGTAATATGGATAAATTAAGAAAAGTGGGTTAAAGTGATAGAAATTTGTGTCATGGAAGTGTTAGTGATAGTAAAAAAATTGGTGGTGGTTCTGGTAGATGTTATTCAAGTAATAGATATATTTGTGTGTGCCTCCAGTACCAATTAGTGAACCATTTGAGAATGAAATACCTGTAGGTACTCACAATATGAACTTTTTAGAAGATCAAGAAAATTATGGTATAGAAGAAGAGAATGAAGTAGATGTTGTTGATTTAAATAATGATGACGCTACTAGTGATACACCTAAAGTCGGTAATGATAATGTTAGATCTGAATTGGTTAACCTTCATCCCCCTCCTCCCCGTCCCTCTGTAAGATCTCATAAAATAACTAGTATTGTATGGCAATCTTATATGGAAATAGAAGGAGAAACTAAGGTCCAATGCAATATTTGTGAATTGGTATATGAGTATAAGACCGGAGGTAATAATGGGGTACGAGTGCATTGATGAGATATTTACAACAAAGACACTCAATAGAGATAGCTGTGGAACGGGTGGTGGGAGCGGACCAGTTCAAAGTAAATTGAATCCAACAACTGGTCAATTAGTTAAGAATTATAATAAAATGAAGGACCAGGAAGAATTATCCAAAATGATAGATGTAGGTTGTTTGTCTTTCTCTTTTGCTTCTTATGATGTTTTTATTCATTATATTCAAGCAATTTATAATTGTATATTTACAGGTATTCCTTGAAGTACTTGTTGGTTCGATATTTTTAGACTCCATGCACAATATATTTATTATTCATTTGCATTATTAAAAGATATTCCAAGTAGAGTTGCTCTAACTCCTAATCTTGGTCGTGCTGATAATAAAAATAATTATTTAACAATTACTTGTCATTGGATAGATAGTAATATTGTTATGCAAAAATTTATTATAGCATTTTTTTATGATGAAGATCGTAGACACACCAAAAAACTAATTTCTAAATCTATTTCTAAAGATGTAAAATATTATGGTATTGAAAGAAAAATATTATGTATATCTTTTGATAATGCATCTAACAACAAGACTGTTTTGAGTTGTTAAAAGTTGAACTTTCTCCGTCGTTACCCGAAATATTTCATGTTAAGTGTGCTTGTCATATATATAATTTAATCATAAGTGATGATCTTGAATTTTTTGAGTTTTATATTGAAAATATTAGGCTTGCTATTGGTTTTATTCAAGAAAATCATTGAAAAATTAGAATGAGAGAATTTAACAGTAAATGTGAACAAAATGGACTTACACCGATATTAATGCCTGAAGAACGTGATACTAGATAGAATGCTACTTATAATTATTTACGAACTTATCTTATTTATAAAGTTTCTATACAATGACTTTTAATCAATATTCGGGTTCTTTTTCTGAGTGTATGTTACACGATTCTGAGTGGGCTGCAATTGGCGATCTTGTTAAATTTTTGAAAAAAAATTATATAGCTACGATTGAATATTTGGTGCTTATTATCCTATTGTTTGTAATATTTTAGTTTATTTATCTCACATTTCTTGTTTTCTTTACAAATTAATATACTCCTATAATAATAAAGGAGAAATATAAAATCGATGACGCGGCGCTCTCTAAGGCTTGAAAAGTTATTTATATTTTTTGTGGGTTTTTTGACTTTTTTCCTCCTTTAAAAGATGAAAAATACATTTTAAAAATAAATAAATAAATATTAAAGATAGCCATATTTAATTCCTTTACATCAATGCTATTAATCTCCACACTTTTAAAGCTTTCCGTTACAATATATATATATATATATATATATATATATATATATATATATGTCTTTTTATCTTCTAGCAATAAAAGATATATAGTTAAATAACAAAGAATTAATTGTCATAATTCTCATAATTAATTCTCACTCCATGTGATGAATATATAAACTATACTAATTGAAGGTTGTTGTCGTCAATTTTATGGCTAGCACAGGTACTCATTTTGCTACCACCAATTTTAAAATTTTATTAATTTTCTTTCTACTAGATGCTACTATTTATTTATATTTGTCCTTATCATTTTGTTTTTTCTACTATTTATTTTATATTTTTTCTTATTCTTTTGATTTTGTTGATCGTAGTCTAAAATATTGTGCTATTGAATCATGTTTGAAGTTCTTTCTTATTTTTGACTTAAGATGTAAGACACAAGAATATCAATTATGTATAGTGTATTAAATTATGATTTTTTTTGTGTCTCGTTGATTTTAATTTTATACTTCTTTTGCAAGTTAATTGATTGATGTGTGTAGTTACATTATTTGAATTATGGAGATATTATTAAGTTATCTTTAATTGATATTTCTTGAAATCATGAAAAAATGATAAATAAATTTATCATTATCTTTCTCATAAAGGTTTAATTGATCAAAATAGTGTATGAATCTACAAGTTATTTTCTTTTCGAATAAAAAAACTTTCATCTACAAATTTAATTTCACATGAAAAAAACTAATATTAGATAGGTAATATATGAGTATATCATGTTTTTGTTTTTTCCCTTTTTATGGATGTTTTTAATTTTTGATTTCTAATAAATATTTTGAACTTTTAGTGATAATATATTATATAGAGTCAAATGAAACATATTGCAGTCGCCATGTTGTTACAAGTGATCAAAACTTCTCAAGTTTTCTTTTGAGTATTTCTTTCGTATACATCATTTTTAATTATTGTATTTTTTTTTTATTTATAGTGAAGTTATGCTGATTTTAATTAAAATGATAAACATATTTTTAGGGATATTATTCAAATTACATGTGTTTTGCGAAGAAATTTTGACTTCTTAGAGAGTCGACACTTAATTTTGAAAATGAATTAAGAAACCTTTATAAGATATTTTAAACGATTCAAAACAGGAAAATCAATTAAATTTAAAGATTCTAAGTAAGCGGTTCCTATTAACGTTTTAGGAAGGGGTTAGCACCTAAAATGTCCGCTAACTTGAGGTTATCTGTTTGAAAACATCTTTTATTTAACTTCTGAAAAGATTAATTTGTTGAAAAGTGATTGACTTTTTAGAAAAGACTTGTGTAAAATAGATTTGGGCGACTTAGTAGGGATTTTAACTAAGTCTAAACAAACTAATAAGAAAATAAACACATAAAAGGAAAAAGGGAAGAGAAAGTAAAATACGGGCCATTGGGCCCAAATTAACGAACCCTGTCCTAATCTAATTGGGCTTTTGACCCGTTTTACCTGTCCTAATCTAGTTTTTGAGCCTTTGGCTCCAGTGTCGCTCCACCTATGTTAAATACACCTTTGGCTTCGAGGCCTAAATGAATGGATAAATAAATAAATAAAGACAACAATAAATAAAATAACAAATGAGACTTTTGAATCTCTGAGATACTTTGCCAATGGGTTCCAACTCTCTTTTTCTTCTATCTTCTTGTATCCATGTTTGACGTAATTGACTCTCGAAATCAATTTGATAGAAATGGTAGTCCCCAATGACCCACGAAGAAATGTGAAGAGATATTGAATCCATTTTTGGACTCGACGCAAGTGGTACATGTAAGGGTAAGGATTAGAACCTGATAAAAGAGAAATTGATGCTACTGATGTTGAAGGAAATAGAAAATAATCTAAAATGCTCCACAAAATAATACATCTCAAGGAAAACACAAGAAAATAAAGTCTTGTATCTTACCCTTTTGACAAATTAAAATCGAACTTCTTTAAGAGAGAAACTTGACTTCACATAAAAGTATATTTAGGAGTAAACTAATCACGATTTTCAATCACAAATAAGTTAATTCTATGATAGGAATAGGCATGTTAAAAAAACTCAAACCATCCTAATCAAAACACAACAATTCACACTAGAAACATAGTCTGTTCTGCTATGCACAAAAAGAGATGAGGCAGTCAAAACAAATCCTTACAAACTGCAACAAAACACAGGATCCTACTTGTAGAATAGGTGCAGCGAGGAAAAGAGAGCATACCGGAACCCATAATTCATCATTTAGCAAAGAATAAATCAAGAAAAATTCTACACTATCCTAAACGAGATCCATCAAGAGAATGCAGTGGAAGACTTAATCCAACACAGCTCAATTGTTTTCCATTATCAGGTTCATTGCTTTGGAACACAGCCACCAAGAACAACTTAAGATAATTGAAACATAAACATAAATTCACCTATTTTCATATGTAGAAACACTCATACAGAAAAGGTTTGCGTATTTAGAGAGGAAAAGAAAGCATTGACATGTCGAAGGATGAATAGGGTCATCTACAATGAAAACCATTACACAAAGCCTCAATCTTTGGCAAAAGAAAATCGTTGTTTTGTGTCTATATTTGAAATAAAAAAACTAAATTAGAATCGAACAGCTTCTTAAAACAGTCTCAGACAAACAGCAATTGATGCATTTAAATATGAATTATAACCATCAAGCGACCAACGAAATAGTCGAAACTATGGCAAATTTTGTTACACGCAAGTCCTATAGCTTATAAGCCTTCCTACAGCAGACAAACCCAGAACTAACAGCATTGAAAAATGTTCATGACTATAGCAATGTGAGATGAAGCAGAATATGATTGAAATTTAAAAAGAAATAGAATGTTACCTGTTGGGGAGCAGCAAAATGGCGCAACGAGCTGACTCGAAACCCGTCACCACCAAAAATTGATGTTATCAACTCAGGAACTTCCGATTGATCGACCAACTTCCAAAAAAGAAAAATAAAAGAGAATTCTTTTTACTGTGAAGGAAAGCTTTAGCTCTGAGATTCTTTCCCTTTTTCCTAACCAAATTTTTTTTCCCCCAAAGAAATTTTTCCAACTTAGCTTTTATAAAAAAAATTTCAAAACCCCTACTTGCTCTTAAAAGCCCCTTTTATAGACAATGAATTAGGGTTCCCTCTTATGTCTTGAACGACGTCGGATAGATGAAAAAAGGGGTATTTTGGGATTTTCGAATGGGATCTTTTGAATTCAAACTCAGCAGATAACTTCCAACACATAACTTGTACCAATTTTGGATTTCTTGAAGAATTTCAAAATTAGGGAATATTGGAAAATTGATTTTCTTCTCAACCAATTGAAATCGAGCACATATGTACCATTTCAGGATCTAACAAATTCTCCAAAAATTTTTGAGAACATTCATTAAAATTGCGACTTGGCTACAATCTTACAAAATTCTAGAAGCTTTGAGATTGATTTCGAATTAAAAGCATGTTAATCACGTAAGGGTGAAACGAGATAGATGTTTGGATGGGCTGTTGAGGATTTTAGGGGCAATTTGGGTTAGAATCCGGGTCGCCGTTGTTCTGGATTTGCGAGACACTAGTCGGGTTACCGGGTTGATATCGTGGCTGATGGGATTTGGTTTTTGGAGTTGTTGTTTTTTGCAATGCTAAGGCTGTTGTTTTTCGCGATGTTGTCGTCATGTTTGTATTGTTATTGATTGACATTGTAGATAGGTTTATGCATATTATTTGTTGAAAGTTGATGAAGACGCAACCTAAAGTGGGTCGGGTCGGGTTATTTTTGGTGTTGGGCTGCGGGGTTGCTTTTTGTTGGGTTTAAATTATTTTTGGGCTGCTAATTGCCAATAAGGAAGAGGAAAAATGGGTTGGTCAAGAAAATTCCATTACGCTATTTAGTTTTTGGGTATTGGGGATTTGGCCAATTCTATTTAAGTTTTGGCCAAACTGAAATCAATTGGCCAATTGCATCGCAATTGTGGCCACTTTGATTTCAATTATGGCCAAATCTAATAGACTGGCAAAATTAAATCAAAATTCGAAATGAATTAATATCTCATTTAATTCCGAACTTCTTGATTTGATAAAATCAAACACATATTTATCCAAATAAATTATTTTTAAGAGTAAATTATATTTAAATTAAGACTTTATCCATTTAAATTTATTATCAAGCTTATCTCCATAAAAGCTCAAATTTTAATAAAAATATTCATTTAAGTAACCAAATTTATACAATCTCGTATATGTGAATACAAAAATGTATAATCGTCAATTAAATTTTAAAATTAACTTAAATAAATATTTTAAAGCGTATTTATCTGGATGAAATAAATATTTTAATTTTATTAAAATTTGAAGAAACTCAGGGTTAAATTTAGTCGTGGAGGGCAAAAATTAGGTGTCAACAACTTCCCCCTCCCTTTGGGCAGGGTGGATGCAAGTAACCCTGGGCAAAGGGAGTTTGACATTCTTAATTTTGTCTGACCACAAATTTATTTCTAAAAGAGATTGGTTTTCGCATAAGTTTTGGAGTTATGGCTGGACCTCGGTATCGGGTTTCCTACATATCTCAGGTTATATGAGAATTTAGGCCACTTTTTGTTCATAAAGCTTGATTTTAAGCACGATTTTCAAGAAAATTGACAAGCTATCTCAGTTTTAGAGTCTTGATGGAACCAAGAAGCTGAGGAATTAAGGGATTTAGGGGGAGATTAGAATGCAATCGAGTTTTCTATATAGAGCCCAGCCTACATATCCCCGAGACTCAGAGAATCAGACTGTCTATAGTTTGACTCGATCGGTAGAAAAGATAGTCTTTTATTTTAGACAATCTTTGACTCGGAGTGAGTGACAAGTTGATCGAGTTATGAAAAGAGGCTTGTAACCTCCTAACCATGAATATAGAGCCCTTCACATCCATAGGTAAGAATTTACCTAGACATAATTCCCAAAACTTAAGGTGTGTTGTCACCCGAATTGGAAAGAAAGAGAAAGTTGCCCTCAGTATGAGGTTAGAAATATCCCAAAGGTGAAGATGAAACCAGAATATCCAAAAATTCCCACATTCCTTCTAAAAGGGGTGTGGTTGGATGGTGGTGGTTATCATCCTTTAGCTCGCATCCAAAGAGTTTGACGTACTTCCTTAGACTATGTCCCATTTTGCTGCTAAGAAAGAGTTCCACGTTGTGCTACGTCTTTTCTGAATTCGTCCACACCTGTGGTTTTGAATTGATATTTTCATCCTCTCGGATGCTCTCGACAAAGCTTCAAACAAAAAGTGTTAGTGCTAAACATGATTCACGAAAGAGGTATATAGTTTTTTACCATATCTCCAAGTGGGTTGTCGCTTGAAAAGCGAAGTCATTCCTTTCATATACCTGTTTTGAAGGAAATAACTTGCAACAACATAAATAACAACCTCCTTGGTTGTTGCATAACTATCCCATTAGTCGATTGAATATGTTTTCAAAGTGGGGTGTCTCTCATGAACACTAACGAAACTTTATGCAGAACGGTCCTTGCAATCATATAATCTTATGCTAATGTGGTAACCTCTTTAGTCACCTATAATGCTTGTCATATGATAACCTCTCTGCTTATTGCCAATGATTCTTTGCATATGACATCGGGTAAGTCTTGCACATCTTTTGTATTGATACGACTTATAGATTTCCTTTGAATCGTCAATCTTTGGACAATCTCGCGTATTATTTGATGTTGGATATGAGGCAACTTATAGATATTCTTTGAATTTCTATATTTTAGGTGATCCTGCACATTATCCAACCTTCGATAAGATATGACTTATAGATATCCCTACAATCGTTAGCTCTCCGGTATTCCTGCATATCATCCAACCTTGGATACAATATGACCTACAGATATGTCTCAAATTGCTAGTCTTTGGGCAATCCTGCACATAATCGATCTTGGATATAATACGGCTTATAGAGAATCCTTGGACACCATCAATTTGATAATCTTCCATATTCTCCGGTAAGAATTTAGTTGCGACTTGTGGATAACCTTCAAACCATTAATTTTTGGGTGACCTTTCACACTATCCGATTAGGATTTTGTTGCGGCTTATAGATGACCTATGGACTATCAACTCATAGAAAATCTTGCACACTATCCTATTTCAAATAATATGACTTATAGATGACCCTCAAATTATCAATTTCTAGAAAATCTCATATATCATCCTTCTTTAGATAGCGACTTAAAGGCGTCCCTTCAAATCATATGCTCTCGATGCATTCATATGCTAATTCATAAAATGATGAGATATCCTCGATGCCAGCATTTATGTCTCGCTTATCAACAGATATTAAATACTGATGATAACTCCGACGCCAGTATTTGTGTCTCGCGTATCAACAGATATAAAATATTGATGATATCCTCAAAGCCAACATTTGTGTATCATGTGTCAACAGATATAAAATGGTGATGATATCCTTGACATCAGCGTTTGTGTCTCGTATGTCAATAAATATTTCATGCTGATGATATCCTCAATGCCAGCGTTTGTGTCTCTCGTGTCAACAGATATTGTATGTGCCGCTCGACAATGGCATAATTGGCACTCCTGGCAATGATATGAATGACCCTCTCGACAATGGCATAAATGGCCCTCTTGGCAATGGCATAAAATAGCCCTCTTGGCAATGATATGAAATGGCTCTCTTGGAAATGAGATGAAATGGCCCTTTTGGCAGTGATATGCAATGGTTTTTTTGGTGATTTGAAAATAGTTTTACCTGAGTTTGTTTGTCTGCGTCTTGCTTTCTACATGTGACTGTACTCAAGGTAGATAATTAGTAGACACAATGTCGCTCTGACTGGCGATCAAAATCAAGCTTTATGATAGTTTAATGACAAATACTGAGCATCATAATTTGAATGGCTTATTCTGCTATCAATCTGCTCGTTTTTGAAGAAATAATTAAATAGCAAATCCACCGTATGCAAGTAAATAGGGGTAAAACCTTTGTTTGGGGATTACTCAAATACCATTGCTTCGCTTCAAGGCGAATTTTGAGGATGACTTTCTGCTCTTCTTCTTATTAAGTGGTCCTTTGATTGTTTATTTATTGTTCTAACTCCCTTAAATGTACCTACGCTCAACGTAAATATTTAGTAGACACAAAGTCTCTTTTGCTAGCGACTATTTTTTAGAAAACTTCTAAATACAATACTCATAAAGAGGATAAGACGTCTTTGTTTGTCCTTCATGATCTCAAGAAATGAGATAGACAATTCAAAAGGTCCTCAATAAATGGGTATTAATCCCATTTTGGGGCTACTCAAAAATACCATTCTTGAGCATTAATGCTCGAGTGTGGCTCCCAACTCTTGCTCGAGGATTTTTAAAAGAGACTCTTATTTTTGTGTATTGATCCCTACATCCGCAGAAAAATGATTAGTTTGAGTGAAACTACTCCGTGTTGACCTACTTTGATACTTGGCTTGCTCCTCGCCATCTTTTAGGTACTCCGTCATGTTGGTACCTCCACCCCGACTCCTCGTTCCAATTGATTTCTAGGCAAGTACTAAATGAAATATTTGTATAGATTTCGAAAAGTAGTCTTAAAAATAATTTTGAAAGTTCCTGTAAAAACTTTAGAAAATCTCTGGCAGTCATGTCATGTACTAGCTCAACAAATGTCTTTCTCTTGATTTTGACTATATCCGGCGGAGGATTTCCAAAACTCATCATCATTGTTGGCGGGTTCTTCAAATAGTTCTTTCATAGCCAAAAATTGAGTCCACTTAGACTTTGTCGCATCTGGTGACTTAAAAAGTTTGACTTTGACCTCTGGTACTAGAGAATTTGAAATATATTCCAGTGTTTGGTGGAAATTTTGAGGCTTTCCTCAAAATTTCTGCCCCAGTTTAAAGTTGTTTGAGATGATATCAACTCGAGAGGATCCGAAGTCTTTTTTGGTCTTTGTTCTGTTTGTTAGATGATGATCTTCCTGTTGTGAATTTTTTAGATTTCTTCTCAAAAATTCTGCCCCAGTTTCCATTTCCTGGGGTCATATGACCGAGATGTTGGGGCGCTTACGTATCCCGTTTAAGTGGGAATCAGGTCAAACGTAGTTCAGGACTATGCTAGGGATATGTATAAAATTTTAATGGGTTGACCAAAGCAGACATAGGCCACCTACGTATCCATTTCTTGGGAATTCAGGTCATCACATAGTTCATACATAAAAGAAGGGATAAATTATCCTAAGGGGTTGACCGAAGCCGACATAGGCTGCCTATATATCCCTTTCTTGAAAATTCAGGTAAAACGTAGTTCGTACTACGCTAAGGATATATAGAAAAATCTAATATGTTGACCGAAGCTGACATAGGCTGCCTATGTTTCCCTTTTGGGAATTCAGGTCATCACGTAATTCATACATGAAAGGAAAGGATAAATTTTCCTAAGGGGTTGACTGAAGCCGACATAGGCCGCCTACGTATCTCTTTCTTAGAAATTCAGGTCAAACGTAGTTCGTACATGAAATTCATTTCCAGGGTTAAATGGCCCTGAATACTATTATCCATCTTACTAGGATAGGAATAAGCACTTCTACGGATGATATGATTTTTTTCATTGCCTTTGTTTGATAGAACAAAGGATCAAATGTCCAATTTTCTTAGTCATCTCCTTCCTAGTTATCCACCTCTATTTTCTTTAGATCAGGCTTCTTTAATTCTCAAACTCTTGGACTCTTCTGTTGATTATTCTAGGGCTATCATTATCTTGTTTCTTGACATGACATGACAATGGCAGGTTTTGAGTTGTTGTTATAGACAGGCGATGAGTCATGAGTGGAGTAGAGGTCCAATTCAACAGTATTTCCTCCAATTAATCTTCCATGATTCCGGTTGTCTTGGAAAATTCTTCCCTCATATTTTTATTTATTCCATCCTCGAGACCATCGCTTACAGGTTTTGAAAAATGATTGGTAGAGTCCAGTTTTACTACTAGTCATTCTTCTTTTCCTGTAACAAAGCTATAGTCAAGAGGGGATCTCTTATTCACTTTTATCTAGCGAAGTAGGGTCATTTTGTGTCAACACGGAGTGGTTTCTATTACCTGTAAAGTAAAAACAACTCAAACGTTGACGTGTTAGATTTCATTAGTAATAAGTAAAGTAAGATGATAAAGTAGAAAGTAAAAACACAGAGTTGTTTCTCATCTCATGCGAATTGATCCGTGAAGTAATGATGACTCGAGAATTTCAATAAATAGGATTTTTCTCAATGATATGGATAGGTGAAATTTGTCGGGAAGGTTCAACTCTTCTTCTTCTTTCAAGAAAGTGGAGGAAAACAGAGTTTTTGAAGATAGGGGCCAGGCCGAAAGGCTGCCTACGTACCTCACGGGGGAGAAACCAGGCCCTACGTAGTTTGAAACTATAACAGTTTTTTCTGATTCTAAAATCAACTTTCCGAAAATGGTAGCAATCATTTTGGAAGTTTTATGAACGACTGCGGACTTTTCTGAAAAACTTGAAAGACTTGGAGTATGTTTGGTCAGACTTTTGTATAGTGGGGTATATTTCATCCTAGAGATGTTCTATGGAAAATGGGATTGGATCAATTCGCCTTTGATTCGAATCAACATAACATGTATAAGCACATAAATAGTTATATTACACAGGTATACTGTAATAAACATGCATCCTAATTGGGTGACACTTTTGAACCAAGGGTTTAGGCCTAACGAATTTTGAAGAAAATATACACTTTTTAGAAACCAATCCATTATCCCCCTAAAACCTTCATAGATATACATAAATGGCATAAATGCCTACAAAATTTGCACAAAAGGGATACAATCTTTAGGGAAAGGGAAAATAACATGAGAAGAGAAGTAATATCCCGTGCAGGGGATAATAAATACTAATTCCTGAATGCTTCTTCTATCAGGCTTCGCCCTCTTAGCTTTGTCCACTCCTCATTACTGGTGACATCTATTAATGATCAAGTGATTGTCGTATAACTGTGCCATAGATGTCATGCAACTGTCCAAATCAATCAATTTCTTGCTTAACTTATTTCAATTCCTTCATCAATTGGTGTACGATTGAGGCATCCTTATACAAAAGTAAGTAAAACAAATCTTCTCCCAAACCCCCCAAAGGATAATGGATTAGATTAAACAAACATATATTTCTTCAACAATAAATATGATTCGTCTGTAATTAACTCAGGGTCAATAGATGCAGGACAAGTTTTCTAATGGGCCCAATACCCCTATCGGGTTAGGTCATCCTAGGCTCATGCCTAAAATAGTGTTCTAATTTCTCTCTATCCTAAGTATCTAGAGTGGGTTTGAACCGAATTCCCACGCGGACGTCTTGGGTTTGAAAATACAAATAGCCACCAGACGACTTACGTGCTAATAAATCATTGTATTTTCAACACATTATTTAGAATTGAACAATAGGGATCGGGACATCCACAAAATCCCAAAACAGTTTAAATAACTGCAGGAATATACTATGAGAAGCAATAATTAAATACCATGAAATCAAAAAATATAAACCCATAAAAAGTTAATCAAAAGACGAAATCAAACATTTGGTTAGAACCTTTCAAAAATCTCTAGCAGAGTCATCATTTCTGTTTAGCGGAAAAATTTTGACTTCCCCAACAGATTCGCCATTTCTATTTTGCGAAGAAATTTTGACTTCTTAGAGAGTCGCCACTTAATTTTGAAAAGGAATTAAGAAACCTTTATAAGATATTTTAAATGATTCAAAACAGGAAAATCGTTTAAATTTGAAGATTCTGAGTAAGTGGTTCCTATTAACGTTTTAGGAAGGGGTTAGGCACCTAAAACGTCTGTTAACTTGCGGTTATCCGGACTGTTTGAAAATATCTTTTGATTAACTTCTGAAAAGATTAATTTATTGAAAAGCGATTGACTTTTTAGAAAAGACTTGTTTAAAATAGATTTGGGCGACATAGTAGAGATTTTAACTAAGTCTAAATAAACTAATAAGCAAATAAACACATAAAAGGAAAAAGGGAGGAGGAAGTAAAATATGGGTCATTGGTCCTAAATTAACGAACCCTGTCCTAATCTAATTGGTCTTTCGACCCGTTTCACCTGTCCTAATCTAGTTTTCGAGCCTTTGGCTCGAGTGTCGCTCAACCTGTATTAAATACACCTTTGTCTTCGAGGCCCAAATTAATGAATAAATAAATAAATAAAGACAACAATAAGTAAATAAATAAAATAAGAGACTTTTGAGTCTCTGAGCTACTTTGCCAATGGGTTCCAACTCTCTTTTTCTTCTATCTTCCTGTATCCATGTGCTACGTAATTGACTCTCAAAATTAATTTGATAGAAATGGTGGGCCCCAATGACCCATGAAGAAATGCGAAGAGATATTGAATCCATTTTTGGACTTGAGGCAAGTGGTACATGTAAAGAAAAGGGTAAGGATTAGAACCTGATAAAAGAGAAACTGATGCTACTTATATTGAAGGAAATAGAAAATAATCTAAAATGCTCCACAAAATAAGACATCTCAGAGAAAACACAAGAAAATAAAGTCTTTTATCTTACCCTTTTGACAAATTAAAATCGAACTTCTTTCGGAGAGAAACTTGACTTCACATAAAAGTATATTTAGGAGTAAACTTATCACGATCTTCAATCACAAATTAAGTTAATTCTATGATAGGAATAGGCATGTTCAAATAACTTAAACCATCCTAATCGAAACACAACAATTCACACTAGAAATATAGTTTTTTCTGCTATGCACAAAAAGAGATGAGGCAGTTAAAACAACTCCTTACAAACTGCAACAACACACAGGATCCTACGTGTAGAATAGGTGCAGCGAGGAAAAGAGAGCAGACCGGAACCCATAATTCATCATTTAGCAAAGAATAAATCAAGAAAAATTCTACACTATCCTAAACGCGATCATCAAGAGAATGCAATGGCAGACTTAATCCAGCACAGCTCAATTGTTTTCCATTATCAGGTCCATTGCTTTGGAACACAACCACCAAGAACAACTTAAGACAGCTGAAACAAAAACATAAATTCACATATTTTCATATATAGAAACAATCATACAGAAAAGGTTTGCGGATTTAGAGAGGAAAAGAAAGCATTGACATGTCGAAGGACGAATAGGGTCGTCTACAATGAAAACCATTCCATAAAGCCTTAATCTTTGGCAAAAGAAAATTATTGTTTTGTGTCTATATTCGAAATAAAAAACTGAATTAGAATCGAACAGCTTCTTAAAACAGTATCAAACAAACAGCGATTAACGCATTCAAATACGAATTATATCCATCAAGCGACCAATGAAATAGTCGAAACTATGGCAAATTTTGTTACACACAAGTTCTATGGCTTATAAGCCTTCCTACAGCAGAAAAACCCAGCACTAACAGCATTGGAAAATGTTCATGACAACAGCAATGTGAGATGAAGCAAAATACGATTGAAATTTAAATAGAAACGGAATGTTACCTTTTCGGGAGCAGCAAAATGGAGCAACGAGCTGACTCGGAACCCGTCACCACCGAAAGTCGATGTTATCAACTCGGGAACTTTCGATTGATCGACCAACTTCCAAAAAATAAAAAGAAAAGAGAATTTTTTACTATGAAGGAAATCTTTAGCTCTGAGATTTTTTCCCTTTTTCCCAACCAAAATTTTTTTCCCTTAAAGAAATTTTTTCCAACCTAGCTTTTTTAGAAAAATTTTCGAACCCCCTACTTGTTCCTAAAATCCCCCTTTTATAGAGAATGAATTAGGGTTCCCTCTTATGTCTTGAACGACGTCAGATAGATGAAAAAAAGGGGTATTTTGGGATTTTCGGATGGGATCTTTTGAAATTCAAACTCAGGAGATAATTTCCAGCTCATAACTTGTACCAATTTTTGATTTCTTAAAGGATTTCAAAATTGGGGAATATTGGAAAATGGATTTTCTTCTCAACCAATTGAAATCGAGCACATATGCACCTTTATAGTATGGATCTAACAAATTCTCCGTAAAATTTGGAGAACATTCATTGAAATCGTGACTTGGCTGCCACCTAGCAAAATTCTAGAAGCTTTAAGACTGATTTCGAACTAAAAGCATGTTAATCACGTGAGGATGAAAAGAGATAGATGTTTGGATGGGCTGTTGAGGATTTTAGGGGCGATTTCGGGTCAGAATCTGTGTCGCTGTTGTTCTGGGTTTGCGAGACATGGGTCGGGTTACCGGGTTGATATCGTGGCTGATGGAATTCGGTTTTTGGAGTTGTTTTTTTTTGGCGATGCTAAGGCTGTTGTTGTTCGTGATATTGTTGTCGTATCTGTATTGTTATTGATTGACATTGTAGATGGGTTTGTGCATATTGTTTGTTGAAAGCTGATGAAGAAGCAACCCAAAGTGGGTTGGGTCGGGTCGGGTTATTTTTGGTCTTGGGCTTCTGGGCTGCTTTTTGTTGGGTTAAAATTGTTGTTGGGCCACTGATTGCCAATGAGGAAGAGGAAGAACGGGTTGGTCAAGAAAATTGCATTAGGCTAGTTAAATTTGAGGTATTGGGGATTTGGCCAATTCTATTTAAGTTTTGGCCATATTGAAATCAATTGGCCAATTGCATCGCAATTATGGCCGTTTTGATTTCAATTATGGCCAAATCTAATAGATTGGCTAAATTAAATCAAAATTTGAAATGAATTAATATCTCGTTTAATCCCAAGCTTCTTGATTTGATAAAATCAAACACATATTTATCCAAATAAATTATTTTTGAGAGTAAATTATTTTTAAATTAAGACTTTATCCATTTGAATTAATTATCAAGCTTATCTCCGTAAAAGCTCAAATTTTAATAAAAATATTCATTCAAGTAACCAAATTTATACAATCTCGTATATGTGAATACAAAAATGTATAATCGTCAGTTAAATGATAAAACTAACCTAAATAAATATTGTAAAGCTCATTTATCTGGATGAAATAAATATTTTAATTTTATTAAAATTTAAAAAAAATCGGGGTTAAATTTAATCGTGGGGTACAAAAATTAGATGTCAACAACATGTAAGTAAATTGTGTTTACAAGAATGAAAAAGATATCATGTAAAGAGAGATTCAAAATAAAGATTTGATGTTGGAAGATGAACAACAAAAATATAACAAAAATTATTTATATGTCTATGCAAAGATGGATTTAAATATTCACAATAGTTTTAGAAATTATATAAAATAGATTTAAATATTCTCCTTTTTTCCCTTTTTATTTATTCATAAAATATGACTTCGAACTATATCTTTATTATTGTGTGCTTAATAATGGACATTTGAAAAGTCTCCATTTCTTAAGAATTTACTATATAATGAATGTGGTATTTTTTGTTATATTATAATGATCATATATGTGAATTTTCAGTCACTAAACTTTTGGGAGGAATTAAACTTACTTTTGTGCTCTTTTAAATTATATAAAAGTTTTCATATTATCTTTCAACAATGAACAAATCATAACTAGAAGAAATTTAAGATTTGTAGTTGTTTTTCTCTAAAAAAAATTGATGATGGAGAAAAAAAATGAAGTTCTGCAAATTTCAATAAGATGAGTGCATGAGATGAAGTTAGAGCAATATAGTGATGGAGGTGTCAGAGAACCACATAAAAATTTAAAGAATTAAGGTCGTATGATTTAAGTTACATCTTTATAAGATAGTAAAGATAAAAATAAAATCAAAAATCAAACTTGACACAAAGCGAAAGTAGGGAAATAAATGTGAGAAGTGAAATAATAACATATATGGGTAGACAAAATTCTTCCTCCCTTATCAAATTTTGTTTTTTTTAATAAAGCAATGATTCACTTTTAATAATCAATAATTTTGAAACTGTAAATGTCTAAAATAATATGCAATCAATTTTATGTTATTTATTTTTGTTTCATCTGCTCATATAAATATTACACTTATATGATATCATTTGATTCCTGAAATAAAAATATGTAAGTTACAATTTTTTTTTCATGTAGTTAAAGAGTGATAAACAAAAAGAAACTAAAGAAGATTACAAAAACTAGGGAAAAGGAGAAAAGAAGTATCATTCTGCCACTAAATATCACTAATAAAGAGCGAAAATAAAAAATAATAATTTTAAAAAAGGTGAAGAAATAGGAATGGCCAAAAGGTGTAGATTTATGTGTTTTGTATTTTATTTTTTTTTGTTTCACGTATCTTCTTTGTTTGCTTTTATTTTTTTAAAATAAAAGGGATTTTTTTTTTTTGCTTTTTTTGAAAAAATCGAATTGTTTTTAAAAAATAATTTTAAAAGGATATATTAAATATCAATAGTTACAAACGTCATTGTTTGTAAGGATAAGAAATTAATTATTTTTATTTAAAAAATGAGCTAATTGATAAGAGATGCTTACCAAGTTTACATAACAAGATTTTTCAATTTAGAAGACTATAGTACTTGAGGTAGTGAAATTAGACCTATTGATATTATCAAAACTAAATTTTAAATTTGATCAAATTTTATAGAACTAACTTTTATATACATATATAGTAGATTTAATATATATTATCTATTTCCATATAATTTATTTTTTAATTTCAAGATTTACATAATATCATATTGAGATTTATTATTAATTTTTATAACTGCACGATGTGCAGATTAATTTACTAGTATAAGAATAAAGAAGGTTACAAAGAAGCTATTAATGCAATGATTGTTAAATTTAAAAGATATTTTTATCCACTTCCATCAGTTTACTTGATTGGTGCTATAATACATTCATGTATGAAATTTAATACTATGTCCAAATTTACTTCTATTATTTATAGATATGTAAATATACAACTTGAAAAAGAACCTGGTTTGTTTATAGCTATGGTGATGCGAACAATTACATGGACGCATTACACAACCATATGCCAATTTACTTGATGATGTTGTACCGACACATATCACTCCAACTTTGGTCCTTAAGCTCCCGAGGAGCCATCATCTTCTAAAAGGCAAGCACATAGTAGTTATCCTGACTACTTCTTTTATTTAAATATTCGGGAGAGGGTGTCACCTTCAACATATAAAATCATTTTTCAAGAAGAGCTTAAGTATTACCTTAAACAACCAGTAAAGAATCGTAGAGCAACGATCAACGCACTGGATTAGAGGAAGGATAATAAAGACAATATCTTGTACTTTCAAAATTTGCTAGAGATATATTGAATGTTCCAATGTCAATCATTGTATCAGAGAGTGCTTTTAGTCAAGGATGGTAGAATCTTGGAGACAACCGACACTCACTGGGAGGCAATGCTATGAATGTTCTAGTTTGTCTTAGAGACTGGATTAGAACGGAATAAAAAAATCAAGGAATAGAGATGGAGCCGGCGGGGGAACAAAATCTTGAAGAAATTATGACTTCAAGGAAGAACTCAACACAATCAAGTCCAATGCATGGCTTTGACTCCATTGATTTTGACTATCCTCAGGCAATTCTCATTAATACTAACACGAATGAGTTAAAAAAAATATGCAAAATTCGTAGAATTATCAATCTTGTAACTTATAAGTTTTGGATCATTTGGCAATCAATAAAATACAAAATTCACTCACTCCTTACATATTTTTTTTATTTAAATTAAATGTAATTTGAATTGAATACTTTTAATATATTACTATCAAACTTTATATAAAGGGTGTGTATGGTATGAAGGAAAATGTTTTCCATAGAAAATATTTTTCTAGAAAATGTTTTCTTGGAAAATAAGTGGTTTCTTATGTTTGGTTGGTGAGTGAAAAATAATTTTAAAAAAATATTTTTTAGTATTTGGTTGGTGAACAAAAAAATATTTTTCAGGCAATATATTTTAGAGTGTGGCTAAAGAGTAAAAATACATTTTAGAAAAATAATTTTTGATCCCGAAAAATATTTTTTTTAGGTGTGTTCGATATGAAGGAAAAATATTTTCTAGGAAAATAAGTTGTTTCTTACTTATATTCTTGTGTTCATTATACAAATTCGGCAAGTAGATGTTTCCTAAAAGTATTTGTATATATTTAATAAAAATTATAAGAACGGATAGGATAAGAAGTATGGAATAAGAAAAATAATGAAATTTTTTAAAAAAATTATTTTTTGGGGGGGAAAGGGGGCTGGTTGGTGGGGGTTGAGGTTGTCAAAATAGGTGGTAGGGGTGGGATAAAAATTATTTTTAAATTTTTTTCTAAAATAAATTAATTTTTTTTGAAGGGGACGTCTATTAGGGAGTGGGGTCAGGGTAGGGGAGTGAAGGTGGGATGAGAAAAGAATTAATTTTTTAAAGAAAAAAATTTAAAAAACTTTTTTTAGGAGGGTGGGGTAGGCTGGTAGGGGTGGGGGAGGGGGTCAATTAGGGGTTAAGAAAAAAGTTTAAATTTTTTTTAAAAAATTAAATACTTTTTTTTGGAGAGAGTAAGGGTTTGAGTTTTGGGTAGGGGATGAGATAAAAAGAAATTATAATATTTCTTTTTTTGGGATGGAAGTGGTAGGGGTGGGGGTGGGGGTAGGGGTAGGATAAGAAAAAAACTAAAAAATTTCAATAAATAAATTTTAAAAGTTTAATTATTTTTTTGGAGAGGAGGGGTTGGTAAGGGTGGGAGTCGAGTTAGGAGGGGGAGTATGAAAAAAATTATTTTTTTTAAAAGAAATTAATTTTTTTTTAGGGGAAGGGGGAAGAGGAAGGGTAGGGGTTTGGGTTTTGGGTAGGTGATGCGGCAAGACAAAAATTTTAAATTTCTTTTTTTTGGATGGGGGTGTTAGGGGGTGGGGTGGGGGTATGGGATTAGGGGTCGGAGTAGGGGCGGGTGATTTTGAGAGTTGTATGAATATTTCAACTTAAGAGTGAAGTTGAAAGGGAGTTTTAGAAAATATTTTCCTTACTTTTTGAAGGGAAGTTATTTTCCTCAGATTTGAGGAAAATAAGTTGATTTGGAAAACATATTTCAAAATATTTAAGCCAACCAAACATGAAAAAATTGCAAAACATTTTTCAGAAAATGTTTTCCTTCATTTCAAACACTCTCAAAGTCATAAACATAACAAACATATATACATATAATGAAAAAATAAAAAGAATGTTAGCAAATATTACCTAGACAATTGGTATTGAGATATAAAAATACTATATAAGTTGATCTTTTAAGTATTGTATGTAAATTTTTGAATATATGTTCAAGTATTATTATATTAAGTAGTATATATTGTACGTATATATGTGTGTATATATTTTCTATATACTAAAGCAGTAATAGTATATACTGAATGTATACATATGTATATGATTTCTAAAGTAGTATAGTATGTAATGTATATATGTTGTATGTATATTGTTTCAAGTGGTATTTTAAGTACTATATATTGTATGTATATAAATGTATATATTTTCTATACACTAAAGTAGTATATATTTAATGTATACATGTGTATATGTTTTCTAAATTAGTATAGTATATAATGTATATATGTTGTATGTGTAATGTTTCAAGTAGTAGTTTAAGTAGTATATATTGTATATATATGTGTATATATTTTCTATAAACTAAAGTAGTATATATTGAATGTATACATGTGTATATGTTTTCTAAAATAGTATAGTATGTAATGTATACATCTTGTATGTATATTGTTTCAAGTGGTATTTTAAGTAGTATTTATTGTATGTATATATTTTGTAAGTATATTTATATTGTTTCAAGTAGTATTTTAAGTAGTATATAGTGTACGTTTACATATTGTATGTACATTGTTTCAAGTTATTTATTGAACATATATTTTTCAAGTCGTATTTCAAGTAGTATATAACTAGATATTGTATGTATATTTTTGTGTATGTTTTCTAAAGCTGTACAATAATAACGCATATATGTTGTATGTATAATGTTTTAATTAGTATTTTAAGTAGTATATATATTGAATGAATATTGTTTCAAGTAGTATTTCAACTAGTATTTATTGTATGTATATTGTATATTTGTGTGTATGTTTTCTAATGTAGTATAATATATATAATGTATATATGTTTTTAAGTTGTAGTATATATTGAACGTATATTGCTTCTAGACGTATATCAATAATATATATGTGTATATATAGTACATATTGAAAAGACCATGAAAAATTGAATTTAATTTAATTTTTTTAAATATCAAGGACCGGTAACCGGCCCATTACTTGAATTGGGCTGGGTTGAACCAGTCCAACACCAGTTAAACCAGTAATTTTGCTGCCGTCTGAAATTTTTTTACTGTTGGACTTGGTACGAACTGGTCCGCTAAGATTTGGGACCGGACCAGATTGGCCCACAGACTGGCTAACTACACTGGGTCGGACTGGCCCCGATGACACTTTTACCTCAACCCAATTTCAAAACTCATAATTTAAATTACATGAAAATCTATAAAATAAATTCCACAATGTAAAATTAAAGTTTGGGAAAAAGAAACGCGTCTGAAACACACAAGAATTTGTAATCAATTTGAAGTTTGGAGCCCGGATGATGAATGCACTGTGAAACCCTTGAATGTTCTTGGGTTTTGTGTTTGGGAGTGAAATAGAGGGATATGATCTTTGAAAACTGATGAGAATGAGTCTATTTTACGTTTAAAAATCTTGAAAAGACCAAAAGCCCCTCATCTCAAGTTAATAAAAGCAAAAATGCGTGAAATTTTCACCCTGCCATGGAACGCTAAAATCGTGGATTTTATCCTCCGTGTCACTCCAATATGGCGGAGGGTAACCTCCGTGACACGGCGATAACGTGGAGGCTCACTACCTCGAAGTTCCAAAATTATCCCGAACCTTTTTCAAAAATTTTGAAACCGTTCCAAATTACTCTTTTAATATTCTTAAACATACTTCAAGTGAAAATTTGATATTTCTAATACAAAAAGATCAAAAATAAATTGATCAAAATTTTAAGAGTTTTACAGCTTATCTCTCTTTGTTGTATTATTATCTTAATTGTGTCTAGGGCGCCCTGATGATCAATAGCCTTCCCTTCCTTTTTTTTTACCTAATGTCTGTCTGCAATTTCCTTCTCTGTGAAATGGGATTTTACTTTTGCCAAAGCTATTATCCAATCCTCCATAGTATCCTCATTTGTTTGGTGGTCCTCTTTATGGTCATTTCCACTATTGTATTATTGGTCAACTCCTTTATTCCACATTTTTCTAGAGTAGATTTTCTCAATTCCTTAATGTCAAGATTTTGAGAAGATAATTTCTCGATGATAGCATATTGCAAGATTCCTTCCATATGATGTTTGATTCTCCATGTAGTATGATTACATGTTTAGTTGGGGAAGTATGCCAAAAAGGCTCTTTTAAAAACTATTTAGCCATTTAGACAAAAGTTTTAAAAAATTTACCATATACCCACTTTAATCCACATCATCACAAATTTTTCCAACTCAACAAATTCACCCACAAGTTTTGTAATCTACACTTTAACCCAATATTTTCAACTTAACAAATTCATCCACAAGTTTCTAATAATACACTTCAACTCACTCCATCATCCACCATTATATAATACAAAAATATCTAGATTTTTAAAAATATTTTTAAAAAAATCCAAAGGCTAAAAATAAAAAGTGGTTCTTTCCCTCCAAAAAGCTTCGATTCTGGTGTTATTTTCTGACAATTAGATCTAAATCAGTCCACAAATATCATAAGTTTGTTCATTGTATCCATTGTTACCTCATTTGCTATCTTCAACACACTTTCCACCATTGTTAAAAAGC
The DNA here is from genome assembly GCA_030864225.1 of Capsicum baccatum var. pendulum. Lineage (NCBI taxonomy): Eukaryota > Viridiplantae > Streptophyta > Magnoliopsida > Solanales > Solanaceae > Capsicum > Capsicum baccatum. Next base: position 88,513,013 of record CM061560.1, on the reverse strand, counting down.
TTTAAATCACTCAGATAACTCAAAATCAATTTAAAAAATATATTACAGTAGCTCAGGCGACTCCAAGTTCATTTCTTTATTCCATAAACCCAATAATCATTGATTAGAAGCAACATTTGCAATTTTAAGGTTTTTATACGGATACCTGCCTAGTCATCGACCACTCATCGTCAGTCATCAGCCGTGCATATATCCCAATATAGACCATCAGCATAATCGACCACCGACCAAAGCATAATTCTAGGATGTCTATTACAAAATTTGTTCTAGCTTCTGGTGATTTCATGGGAGAATAGGTGGATACTCTCAAATATTGGAAATGGAAATCTTTTACCAATACGATATTGCCTATTACTATGCGCTGCAACATTTTATATGATGAATTGGTTACAAGCATAATGCAGAGCGGGGATCTAAATTGGGCGCTGAGCGACGTGGTGATTAGCTATCTAATACATCAAGGGAAAAGGTGAATCCGACGATCATAAATAATGATGTAAGTGTGTTGATGTATATGATGGATGTTGATACAGATGACTTTAGGCCTATTTTAGGGATAAATGTAGTTGAGAGGTCCTTTGAAGGACCGCTGAATTCATCAACACCCCACCTCGGCATCCGATAGTCGACGATGATTTGAATGATTATGAGAACGATGGTGATCATCCAATTAATATGGAAGATGATTCTATGCATATGAAAGACGTTTCATCGGACTCGCAAGATGCGAAAGAAGACTGTGGAATGGGATCCCAACCAGGATATTCCTTCGCCGATGGAACCAATTTCTATTATGATCAAACATTCACCAATAAGAAAGAGCTCAAAATTCTACTAGACGGAGCAGCAATGAGGCACTCTTTTGATTATCGTATGGAGAAGAGCTGCAATAAATTATTAAATGCAAAATATGTATCTCCTGGTTATGACTGGTTGTTATGGGAAAGAAAGCACAAAACCTCAAACAGATTTCACATATATAAGTATATCGGGTTGCACACATTCAGTGTTGAACACGCCACTCGCAAGCATAAGAGAATCTCATCGAAATTGATTGTTTTACTATGCATAAATTATTTTTGGGATAGTAAGGGTCCAAGCATGAGAGAAATTCAAAGGTTTGTGTTTAAGGAGATACATTGCCATGCAAGCTATTGAATGTGTTAGAAAAGAAGTATAATTGCGAAGAACATCATTCGAGGGACACCAGAGCATGGATATACTTGGTTGCCGGCTTTTTCCCACTTGGTGGAGTTATTGAATCCCAGGCCTTCTTACTCTATCATGGTAAATGGGATGGATAGATCATTTGTTTACTACTTTTTAGCATTCGGAGCTTGCATACGGGGATATGCCCATATAAGAAAGATAATTATCATCGATGGCACACATTTGTATGGCAAGTACGGTCGTGTTTTGCTGAGTGTCGTTGCACAGAACACTAAAAATTATGTCTTTTCAATTGCCTTTTGTGTCGTGGATAAAGAGAGTGATGCTTCTTGGACCTTCTTCTTCGAGAATTTAAAGTCTATAGTAGAAGATGAACCAGATCTATGTGTCATCTATGATAGGCATATTAGCATTGCCAATGCCTTCTCCTGTGTATACAGTCATGCACATCATGGACTTTGCATGAGTCAACTCACTAAAAATTTTCGTGTAAATTAACATTGTGGAGAACATATTTATCTATTCTACACCACGACAAAGGCTTATTCCTTTGATGAGTTTAGTGAGCATTTTGCAGAATTGAAGAATAATTGCCTCGAGGCAGCACATGTCCTTGAAAATATGCTTGGTTTTGAAAAGTAGAGTACAACATACTTCCCAGACAATAGGTACAATGTGATGACCACAAACATTACTGAGTCGCTCAACTCGGTGTTGATAGATGAACGGGAGTACCCCATATCGTACATATTCAATTTAATTGCTAGAAAATTTGGTGAAAAGTTTAGGGAGTAGTATTGTAACGCCCCGAGACTACACCCTAGGCATCATATGGTGCTTACAATCCCGAAGGACCACAAGCTATCCCATGACCGGTACCTGCTGTGAGCACTGAATAATAATCATGAAAACAGATGCAAAAGTAAAACTGAAATTGCCATAAGGTTCGTAATACTAAATTAATACTGAGTACATCTGTAGAATAACTACAAACTGAAAATGTGTGAAAGCCTCTAATATCTGAAATAATTAAGTTGAAGGGATAGGCCCCAAATAACTCCAACTATTGTCTAATAGTAACTGAAAAACTGAAATACTGTAAATAATAAAATAACAAATAAGTGTCACGTCCTCGATGGATGAGGACTCACTACTGTAGATACGACTGATAGACTGATATATCTAGTTACGATCAAGAACCTGGCCGTCCAAACCTATGATATGAGATATCATAGTGCAAAGAAAGAGTATGTGTTAGTACTTTGAATGTACTGGTATGCTAGGTGAGATTAGGATGATATACATGCGTTTGTATGCATAAGAATAATAACTAAATATCATGACATAACTGGATGAGAGTATATGCAAGACTAGGACTACTGAAAGTACATGACATACAATACCAAGCATATATCATCTGTCTGAATTAGTCTGAAGCTAAAGTACTGAGTTTTTGATAACTGAATAACTAATAACTGTAAGCCAAAATCGTGTAGAACTAAACTAAGTTTTGTACTGAATACTGAATACTAAATACTGGATACTGATTACTGAATACTAAATACTTAATACTGTAACTATAATTGTGGGAGTTATCATCTAACCGACATACCCTGATTATGGACTGATTTGGGTTCCAACCTGTAACCCCAGTTGAAAGGGTGTTAGCACCGTGCCATGGGTTACTAAACTGAGTTGGGTCAACCCTAATCTGGAAGGAAGAATCATGAGATGTTTATTATTACGTTAACCCTAGTCTGGCAGGAAGATTTACCCTATGCTGGCTATGTAGTTCTGTAATGCAGGGTATGCTACTAAGGGTTAAACCCTCTGCTGGCAGAAATGCCCTATTACTAAGTTCGTTCGCTGTTGAATCCTACTCGCAACTGAATCGACACTGAACTGATCACTAGATTGTACTAGGCTTGACTAAACTGACACTTGACTACATTAACTGACTGAGTTATCTCACTCATGGTATAACTAAATTTATTTTGTAGACTCTGGAAAACTGGACAACAACTAAATTTTAGGTATTCGATACCCCCAAGACTCGATTGCATAGATAATGGAACCATATCTCAAACTTAAAAGCATCACACATAAGTTATCATGTACAATTCCTTCACATAGATATTTTATCGAACACTTAGGATACATAATTATTGTACATGATAATGAGCAATATATGATTATAAGAACTACCACATTTAGCACCATAATTCAAGGATTTAACATGAGGGTTACATAAATCAACATACATTCTAGTTAATTCACATGAAACTTAAAATATTCTTGACTTGAAATCCCACACAATGAAACATACATGAACACAATTCCATTCAAGAATGTAAATCATAATCTCAGTTTTAAAGAAAGATTCTTGAACTCCAAGTATGGAAGGAATCCAAGGATGAATACCTAAACATACCTTGATTATTGAATTCGTGAGATTTGTTGGTGAATTCTTGGAGGGGTTGGTCTTGATTTGATGAACTAGGGCTTTACTAATGAGAGAATTTATGAGATAATGAGTGAATTAGCCTTTTAGGAGGCTAAATTTCGTGTTAAGGCATAATTATGTGAGGGGAAAATGACCTAATTACCCCTACAAACCCATAATTTAATACACAAAAATGTGCCCAGTGACGCGATAGGTGACGCATTAAGTCAATGGTGTCGACGCGAATACTGACGTGCCGCATCGATAGTGACGCTGTGATAGACAATGTGACGCATCCTGATCGCATTGACTTGCTGTCTTGGTCTTCTAAATGTGCCTCAAAGGATGTCTGAAAATTTCAAAACTCACCCGAGATGATCGATAGATAATCCTGATCATGAATTAATTCAAAAATCGACAATCTAAGATTGGGAAGATCAAAAATAAAACCATTGAAATATCAAGGCCAAAAATAAGACTAAGTGTCAACACTTAGCTAAAATTTTCCAAGTCTGGGACCTCTTTTGGCATGCTATATGGAGCTGAAATAGGCTAGGACTGTACGGGGTCCTACAATATCTCCCCCTTGGAAACATTCATCCTTGAATGAGACTGATTAATCTGAGAGGCACTGAGCTATTGAGATTATACTAACATGCATAGCTAAAATATGACTGAATCTTGAGGCATGACACATGACTGAACGGATCTATGAATGCATGAATGATATGAGTATGATATATAGCTGAAACTAAACATGGAACAGAGTAAATCTAAGGAAGACTATTACCTTAGGCTGAGTTGGAGTTTGTAGAGAAGAGATGAGGGTACTTGGTTCGCATGTCTGCTTCTGTTTCCCAAGTGGCTCCCTCAACAAATTGGTTCCACCAAAGAACTTTGACCAGGGGAAATTCTTTGTTACTTACTCTGCGAGTTTGAAGATCAAGGATTTTGACTGGAACTTCTTTGTAAGAGAGACTATTTTGAACAAATATACTCTCTACGGTGACTACAACTGTTGGGTCACCTATGCACTTCCTTAGCAAGGAGAAATGAAAAACTGGGTGCACTGATGCTAAGTCTGCAGACAACTCAAGTTCATAAGCTACTTTTTTAAAATAACTCAAAATCCTATAAGGATCAACATATCAGGGACTAAACTTCCCCATCTTAACAAACCTCTTCACTTCCTTCATAGGAGAGATTTTCAAATACACAAAGTCGCCAATCTCAAACTCGAGATCCTTTTGTTGGACAATAAAATTTTTGAGGCCAAAAAATAAATAATTTGAGACAAAAAAATACTGCAATAATCAATTTTATTGATTTAAATACGAGTGTTACAATCTCTATGAGTCCTCTGATTTGTTTTTTTAAATATAAATTCAAGGGCTAATTAAAGCTTGATCTTGAATTTGAACTTGATTTGATGGACTTGAGGGACTTGATCTTGATTTCAAGGGCTTTTGAGTTTATTCTTGAATATTGCGGTCTTGATCTTGAATCTTGATGAACTTGATTTGGATGCTTGAGCTTTTAGATAAATTGCGGCGTTTGATCCATGAGCTTTCTCTTGCTACTTGTTAGAATTCTGAGGTTCCTTTTTCTGAATTATGAGGCCCCTATTTATAGTTGTAAGAAAGGAAGAGTCATGATGAATATGGACTTCCTTTGACCAATCAGATTTAAGTGATGTGGCGCCTTTTATGGGCTTTTATTTCATGGGTCTACTGCATCAGTTAGACATGTGGCACGGTCCTATTTGGACTTAAATAATTAATTCAATTATATTAATCCGTAATATTTATTCGGGACTTATATATTTTGAATTTAATATAATCCGAATTTTGTACTAATTTAAATTTACTAAAATTGCATCGCCCACAAATGCCCCAAACTTCAAGACTTGTCGAGACATTTAATATTTTGGAGACTAGCCTTGAAGTATGATCATTTAAACATGTTTCCTTCGTGCTTCAACGATTTTCCATACATAAGAACGCCTCATTCAAAAACTTTAAAGCCAAACCATATTGACATTGTCTCTCAAAGCTCTCTTATTTTTTTTCCACGAATCTTTATACTTAAGACCTGTTGGTGAAGCATGATATCCAATTTCAAACAGTTTTGGAAGACTTTTTCATTGCCTTACTTAACTAGGAATAAAACGCTTCCGATTTAAACTTAGATTGGAGAAGGAAACAACCTCTAATTTGACTTTGTTTGGGAGAAAGAAACAACCTCCAATTTGAATTTGTACTGAAGAGGGAAATCAACCTCCAATTTGAATTTGTACAGGAGAATGAAATAACCTCCAATTTGAATTTGTACGAGAAAAGGAAATAATCTCTAATTTGAATTTAGAGATGGAAGCTATCCCGATCTAAATTTATATTGGAGAAAGAAACAATCTCCAATTTGAATTTGGAGATGAAAGTTATTCCAATTTGAATTTATATTGGAGAAGAAAACATCCATCCTACAACTCTATAAAAGGAGGTAGTTTCTCCACCTTTTTAATATCAATTTTGGGGTTTTCAAGCCATCAACAATATTGAGGTAATTTCTTTCCCTCCTACTTTTCTCTTATTTTCGTCTCTTTTTTTCAGCACAGCATGTTAGTGGTAGAAAATTCATATCTAATTGTAGGAATATCGAAATTATAAACCGTTTAATATTACAGAAACTAGACTTCGAGATATATAACATATCCAAAATTTAGCTTTAAATTCCTTAAATATAAATCTTAATAAAATTTTAAGTTAGCCCTAAATTTTATCATGCTGAAAATTTCAGATATGTGCGTCTTTACTTAAACTTTCATATCTTGAAGTAGGAAGGATGAAATCACAAGACGCTAGATTTTTGTGAAACTAGATACAAATATATATAACATATCCAAAATTCATAATTTAATATACTCGAGATATTTTTAGGTGTTATCCCGAAATCAACATTGAGTTTTGATGCATCAACAATTTCAGATTTACGCGACATTACCAAAAAGGGAACTTGAGCTCATGCTCACTTGCACAATATGAACACTAAAAAGGGAACTTTTCCTAAAAATGCCTCATAACCTCTTATCCATAAGTGTGGCGTTCTACACAACCATGCACAAGACTTTACTTGATGCAACTTTCAGACTCTCTAGGATACTTTAGAACCTTAGGCTCTGATACCAAGTTTGTAATGCCCCGAGACTATACCTTGGGCGTCAGACGGTGCTTACAATCTTGAAAGACTACAAGCTAACCCATGATTGGTACCTGCTGTGAGCATTGAATAATAATCATAAAAACATATTCAGAAGTAAAAGTAAAATTACCATAAAGTTCATAAAACTAAATCAATACTGAGTACATCTGTAGAATAACTACAAACTGAAAGTGTTTGAAAGCCTCTAACATCTGAAATAAATGAGTTGAAGGGATATGCCCCAACTAACTCCAATTACTATCTGATAGTAACTGAAAAACTAAAATACTGTAAATAATAAAATAATTAAATGAGTGTCACATCCTTGATAGATGAAGCAATACTACTGTAGTTGCAGCTGATAGACTGATCTGGCTAGGTACGGTCAGGAACCCGTGAGTCCAAACCTATGATATGAGACATCATAGCGCAAAAAAGAGTATGAGTCAGTACTTTAAATGTACTGTCATGCTACGTAAGGTTAGGTTGGTATGCATGGGTTCATGTGCACGAGAATAATAACTAAATATTATGAAATAACTAGATAAGAGTATATGCAAGACTGGGACTACTGAAAGGACTGAACATGCAATACCAAGCATATATCGTGTGTCTAAATTAGTCTGAAGCTGAAGTACTGAGTTTTTGATAACTGAATAACTGAAAACTGTAAGTCATAATCATATAGAACTGAACTGTGTTCTGTACCAAATACTGAATACTAATTACTAAATACTGAATACTATAACTATGGGAGTTATCATATAATCGACATACCCCGATTATGGACTGATTTGGGGTCCAACCTGTAACCCCAGTTGGAAAAGTGTTATCACCGTGCCATGGGTTACTAACATAAGCTGGGTCAACCGTAATCTAGCTGGAAGATCATGAGATGTATGTGATTATGTCAACCATAGTCTGGAAGAAAGACAATTTACACTATGCTAGCTACATAATTCTGTAATGCGGAGACTGTTACTAAGGGTCAAACCCTCTGCTGACAGGAATGTCCCCATCCCTGGGTTTACTCGGTGCTGAATCCTACTCCCAACTGAATCGAGACTTAACTAATCACTAGACTGTACTAGGCTTGACTTAACTGACACTTGACTACATTGACTGACTGAGTGATCTCGCTCATGGTATAACTAAATTCATTCTATAGACTTTGGAAAATAGGACAATAGCTAAATTTTAGGTATTTGATACCCCCAAGACTCGATTGCATAGATAATGGAACCATATCTCAACCTTAAAAGCACCACACATAAGTTATCATGCACAATTTCTTTACATAGATATTTTTTCAAACACTTAGGATACATAATTATTATACATGAGAATGAGCAATATATGATTATCATAACTACCCTATTCAATACCACAATTCAAGAATTAAATATGAGGGTTACATAAATCAACATACATTCTAGTTAATTCACATGAAACTCAAAATACTTTTGACTTGAAATCCCACACAACGATACATATATGAACACAATTCCATTCAAGAATGTAAATCATAATCTAAGTTTTAAAGAACCCAAGGATAACTACATAACATACCTTGATTGTTGAATTCATGAGAATTATTGGTGAATTCTTGGGGGGGTGGTCTTGACTTGATGAACTAGGGATTTGCTATTGAGAGAATTTATGAGATAATCAGTGAATTTTCCTTTTGGGAAGCTAAATTTTGTGTTAAGGCTGAATTATATAAGGGGAAAATGACCTAATTACCCCCATAAACCCGTAACTTAATACACAAAAATGTGTCCAGTGATATGACTGGTGATGCACCACGTCGATGGTTTCAACATGATTACTGACGTGTCACATTAGTGGTGATGACGTGATAGCTAATGAGACACATCCTAATCACGTTGACTTGTTGTTTTGGTCATCCAAACGTACCTCAAATGATGTCTGAAAATTCTGAAACTCACTCGAGATGACCTATAGATAACCTGATGTTTAATTAATTTAAAAGTCAACAATCTAAGCCCGAGAAGATCAAAAATAAAACCATTGAAATATCAAGGCCAAAAATAAGACTAAGTGTCAACACTTAGCAGAAATTTTCCAAGTCTGGGACCTCTTTCAGCATGCTATAAGGGGCTGAAATGGGCTAGGACTTTATGGGGTCTTACAGGCATGTCTTTGTCGATAGTACAAACAACAAATTTGTCCTTTGTGAAGAAAAAATTCTAAGGAATAATAAGAGTACGAGCGGTTCCTTGTATGTGACTAATGCAAATGAGGATCTTGACTAATTCATGGTGTTTGGCAATGGTGCTACTGCAAATGTCAATCTCTTGGAGAGGCATTGTTCTTGTCAAAAAATTGAATTGGTGAAAATATCATGTGAACATGTGATGGCCACTTTTCGTGTAAAGTATGGCAGTGGCGAAGGTTATGGTAACTCCATTTACGAGTACTCTACACCAAGTTATAAAGCTAAAAATTACCGCCTCGTATACTTAGAAGCAATTAACGTTGTTTCTCCAGAGGCCGAATTGACTGTGCCACAGGAAATACTAGACACTAATATTTCTCCACCCCTCTATGATCCCAAATTCGGAAGGAAGAAATTCAAACACGTTAAGGGTGTTCGTGAGACATTAAAGTCCAAAAGGAGGAATGGGTGTTCAATATGCAAGAAATTCGAGCACAAAAGAACCACATATAGCATGGCCAACAAATCATAGATAGGCTTTATTTTCTTCAATTGTAAATCTACTATTTTGGAGATAGGTGTACATTTCTATAGAATTTAAAGTTCAGTTATAATCTACTTAAAGCTTTGTCTACGGTAGATAAAGTAATTCTACGGTATATATTTTACACGATCTATAATATATTATGTATTGGTTATATGATTACTTATCAAACACATTATGTTGGTATTTTTACCGACATATCTCTTCAATCGATGCATTGAATCATTGCTTTCTATTTCTATTTAATTAAAAGCTGCAAACACATTTGTTATCAAGAAAAACCGCTGATATACGCAAGCCAAGAATTTTCTATTCCCACACGCGTTGACTGGCCATTGGATGGGAATACGAAAGGCCATATTCTATAGGTCTATAAATACAGTGCCTATTTCTATATAAGCCTTCGGTTGTACCTAAACCCAACGATCAAAAACCCTCATCTTTTTCCCCAAAATCAAAATCATGCTTGGTCATCAAACTCCCCTTCGCCCAATCAGACGAGTTCCCCTTCATCACTATGATCTTCTGCTATTACATAATGATTTTGATTAGGTTTTCCACAGCTTGGGTGAAGACTGAGTGTACTTGGAGCATGAGCTTCGACGTATTGCTCGTTTCCTCCGAGCAATTCTAGAGAGGCTTGGAATTTACAATAATAACTACATCACCCCCCATCACCACCACTACCACCATCCACCTAATTTAGTTTAGGTTTTTATTTTAGTTTATGTTTTTAAGTTTTTTGGTATTGTTCATTACTGAAGAAGCTTTCTTAGTAGGATTTTGTTAGAAGAAAGTTTCTTTTATTTTTCCTTTTTTGCTGTAAATCTATGTAATGCAATGAACAAAGTCAATATAAGTATTTCAGTTTGTACATTATGTTTTCTCTCTTTTTTGTGATTGTTTCTTTTTGTGGTGGTTTTTCTTCTGTACAAACAACTTTTCAAATATTTATGCCTTGTTCAATGAACACTACTGTAGATTGACTTGATTAATTTCAGGAAGAGTAAAAAGTGATATATAGTCTATCATCAATTTATACTCCTTCTGTCCTCGACCGAACATAGTAGTCGTTCCTAGACCATGTGAAGGTCCATCGATTAAATTAAAATAGATAATAAAATGTTTTGGGGCTGGTGGAAGAAAATAATTAGATTAAAAAAGATTTAAACAGATAATCATATGTTTTGGGGATGATGGAAGAAAATAATTAAATTAAAAAAAGATTTAAACAGATAATCACATGTTTTGAGGCCGGTAGAAGAGAATAATTAAATTAAAAAGATTTAAATAAATAATCACATGTTTTGGGGCTGGTGAAAGAAAATAATTAAATTAAAAATAATTTAAACAGATAATCACATATTTTGGGGCTGGTGGAAGAAAATAATTAACTTAAAAATAATTTAAATAGATAATCTTGAACTGTTGGTGACACTTAATAGAATACCATCGATGTTGATCCATGTCAAATTCATGTAAAAAATATACTTGTGCTTTAAGGGTCCATAGATTCGTCTGGTCTACCGAAGACTTACTCTTTTAGGAGTACATCGATTGATTTTCTGATTATGCGTAGACCACGGTGATCTATGTACACTTCTATAGACCATCACTTGGATTTTGTTCAAAAATAAATAAATTAATTAAAAATAAATGTAGTGTGGGTTTCTACACATGTGAAGGAGTGTAAAAAAGTCACATAATCATATTAGAGTTTTATACAAATTAGGGGGGTGAATTAAGGAGTGTGTGGATGGGTAGTGGTTGAATGTTCAATATCCTTAGAGTAATGTTTGCCAAAGAACAAGTATGTTTTGAGGATGTATATTATATTTGATGACTACAAACTCCACATATTCCTTCAATCACCACCCCCAAATCAAAAGAGTATGTGGAATGGATAGTGGTTGAACAATCATCATCCTCAATGCATACTTGTGCTTTGACAAAAAATACTCTTAGAATATTATTTGTTCGACCACTACCCATCCACACACTCCTTAATTCACCATGCCTAATTTGTATAAGCTCTAATATGATTATGTGACTAGTTTACACTCCTTCATATGTGTAGAAACCCACACTACATTTATTTTTATTGTATTTATTCATTTTTTAACAACATCCAAGTGATGATCTATAGCAGTGCACATAAATAACCGTGGACTATGCATAATCAGGAGATCAATCAATGCACTCCTAAAGGAGTAATTCTATGGTAGACCGGATGAATCGATGGACCCTCAAAGTACAAGTATATTTTTTACTTAGATTTTCTTAAAACATGTTATTGAGGGTCCATCGATTACGCGTGTCTACGGTAGACTTTAGTATCTCGTTGATGGGTGACATAGGTCATGATCTACGACAGTCTATTAAGTATCTCCAGTAGTTCAAAAAACAAAATTACTGTTCCAAAAATAACAAATGGCTACTTTTGTACTCCTTTAATGTTAAAAGCTTCTTTTTTGCTTCATATATAAAGTCGTTCATCCCTCATTATTTTATTTCATCCACTTTATTTTATTTAAAAATTCTACAATGTCTCAAGCATCTCAAAAATTCAATTCTAAAAAGACTCTAATTTGTCATTGTGGGAATGCAATTGTCTTGAGGATGTTACGCAGGGACTCAAATCCAGGTCGCAAATTTTATAACTGTGCAATTGCGAAGGTGAGTCGTGTATGTCTTTTTTATAAAGTTAAGTTAATCGTTATGTAATTATTATTTTTTCTAGGATAATGGCGCAAGTTTATTTTTTAAATGGCTTGATGAGCTATCACCTCCAAGCAGTCCAGTAACGTTGAGTCTGGGACCCGAGACATCAAATTTTCATGGCTTGGCAAAATTTAGTCTACTACAAAGGCTCTAACAATGCAAAGAAAATAGAGATTTTCTCATAACTTTGTTCAAAGAAGCCGAAGAATGGAGGGATCACTTTAAAGTATTGCTACATGATACCCAAATAGAGAAGGATCAACTAAAACAAAAATGATTTGGCCGAAGAAAGGGAAAATGACCTAAAAATGATGTTATGTGCTATAATCTTAGTGTTCGTTGTTTGGAAAAATGTAACATGGATGTAGTGATATTGAATAAATAATTATACTTCTATTTTTATATAATGTTAATACTGCTTTTGATAGAATCATAGTCGATCAAATAATACATCAACTTAAAATCGAGCAACATGGTAATGATAGACTATGCAAGTAGTATACGAAAGATTAAATATGCATTCTATGATATCAATCATATACTGTACCAATTATGACAACATACTGCACATTCAAATTTCATGCCACAAATTAGTTTGATAAAACCAGATTCAGTGCAGAATCAAAACAACTACCATAAAACAAAAGAATATTTTTAATGTTTTGCGGAGAAATGACTACTTTTAGAGTCACCACTTAATTTATTCAGAAAAATTAAGAAAACCTTTATAAATTACTCTAATGATTTCAAAACAAAAAAATCATTTAAGTTTAAAAATTCTAGGTAAGCGGTTCTCAATAACATTTTAGAAAGGTTTTTAAGGCACCTAAAATGTCCGCTAACTTGCGGTTATCCGGACTATTTGAAAATGATTCTTTTGACTAACTTCTAAAAAAATTAATTGTTGAAAAGAAATTGCTTGAGTAATTTTTTTTTTTAAAGTTTTATGCAAAAATCAGTTTTTTAACGACTTTGTAGGGAATCTAACTAGTTCTAAGCAAATTAAAGTCAAATAGCAAACAAACATACAAAAAAGGGGAAGGGAAAAGAAATAAGTGATTTAGGCTCTTAAGATCTATTAGCCCTGTCCTAATCTAATTGGGCTTTTGGCCCATATTTACCTTTCCTAATCTAGATACTGGGCTTTATACCATAACCTATCCTAAACTATCTTTTGGACCTTTTGGTCCATAATCGACTTCACATGTATTAATTTACAACTTGGACTTCGAGGCTCAAATAAATAAATAAATAAATAATGATAAATAAAGCAAGATCAAAAAAATGAGACTTTTCATGTCTCTTAGCTACTGAAGAAAAATAAACTTTAACCCCATTTTCTCCCATCTACGACAACTTCTTTCTCCAAAAATCTGACTAGTTTGATACGCTCGAGGGGATGACTCAAAAGGGAAATGGGCCTCTTTGGCCCGCCATCGAAATGCATATGACGAGAGTCCATTTAGACTCATCATTTTACATGTTAAACAAAGAAGATAAAGGAAAGATTAGAATCAATTTGAAAGTAGTACTCCCTCCGTTTAAAAAAGAATGACCTACTTTCTTTTTTAGTTCGTTTAAAAAAGAATGACCCCTTTCCTTTTTTGGCAATACTTTAATCTCAATTTTCCACATGGCATGTTTAGAACCACAAGATTAAAGGGCATTTTGGTACATTTGACACAGCTTTAATTTAAGGCCACAAGATTTAAAAGTCTTTTTTATTTTCCTAAATTTTGTGTCAAGTCAAAGTAAGTCATTCTTTTTGAAACAGACGGAGTAACAAATTTTCAAAGACTTTCACATTTTAACTTGAATAAAAAAAAACACTTTAGGACATAGAGACAACTTCAAAATAAAGACAAAGAGAAAGCAACACACCAAGACTGAAACGAACGCTTTAGCACATATTCTTATTTAACAATATAAGAATGAATTTTGAGCGAACTTCATAATAATGTATAATTTTTACGATTTAACTCAACATAAATGTGCAGATTAAACCTTCAACTAAAAATTCAAATTCTAAAGTGAGTTAAGATAGTGCTTTAGAAGAGACAAATTAATTGACCAAGATTATTCCACCTCCTTCATCTCTTTTGTAAGTTCAAAGTAAACTTCGTATAAGGTTATAAAGGGATCCTCGGGTTAAACTAATGGCTTATAAACCAACTTCATCTTTTCCATTGACATTTCGGGTCAAGGATCACTTAGGAGCGGTCTAATTATGCATTAAAAAAGAAGACTTGGACTAAAGCAATTTTTCAAAGAACTAAAAATGAACCCGAATAAAATCGAAACCACAACGATTAACCCATAAACAAAGGGATCTACGGGTTGAAATTTTGACTTGTAAATCAACTCCATATTTTTCATTGACATTAACGGTCAAGGAACGTTTAGAAGTGATCCGACTAAGCATCAAAGAGGAAAACTTGAACTAAAGAAATTTATCAAAGCAACGAAAAATAAACCCTAACAAAATCGAAATCACAATGATTAATCCACGAACAAAAGGATCTCCGGGTAGAAATTTTGGTGTATAGACCAACTTTAGTTTTTCCATTGACATTAAGGGTCAAGGAACAATTAGAAACGATTCGACTACGCATCAAAAGGGGAAAACTTGAACTAAAATAATTTTTGAAAGAAACTAAAAATGAACCCGAATAAAATCAAAACAACAATGATTAATCCACAAACAAAAGAATCTTCGGATAGAAATTTTGGTTTATAAACCGACTTCATTTTTTTCATTGACATTAAACGTCAAGGAACATTTAGAAGCAGTTTAACTACACACCAAAAGGGGAAAACTTGAACTAAAGCAATTTTTCAAAGAAACTAAAAATGAACTCAAATAAAATCGAAACCATAATGATTAATCCACAAACAAAAGGATCTTCGGGTAGAAAATTTTGGTTTATAAAACGACTTCATTTTTTTCCATTGACATTAAAGGTCAAGGAACATTTAGAAGCAGTTCGACTACACACCAAAAGGGAAAAACTTGAACTAAAGAAATTTTTCAAAGAAACTAAAAATGAATCCGAATAAAATCAAAACCATAACAATTAATGCACAAACAAAAGGATCTTCGAATAGAAATTTTGGTTTATAAACCGACTTCATTTTTCCATTGACATTGACAGTTAAGAAAAATTTAGAAGCGGTTTGAATACACACCAAAAGGAGAAAACTTGAACTAAAACAAATTTTCATAGAAACTAAAAAATGAACCCGAATAAAATTGAAACCACAATGATTAATCCACAAACAAAAGGATCTTCGGGTAGAAATTTTGATTTATAAATTGAATTCATTTTTTTCATTGACATTAAAGGTCAAGAAAACATTTAGAAGTGGTTTGATTATGCAATAAAAATGCAAACTTGAACAACTAAAGGTATTTTTTCAAGAACTAAAAAAATAAAATCGAACAAAAGCGAAACGACAACAATTAGGCTACAAACAACATATTAGAACTAAAAAATAAAAGTTTCACACTAGATTGAGAAAACTAAGTGAAATTACAACCTACAAGCATAAAAAAATACCATTTGAGTTATATCATAACGATATCTTAAAACGTAACAACATGAAGATAAAATAGTGAATAAGGATCAACAACAACAATATAAAGTAACTTCAACTTAAAATAACGATATAAAGATCATAATCATCACAAACAATTCTTATGGCCATCAAAGCCTCTACAGCGAACAATCCCAGCCCTATTCACAATTGTGACTAAATAAATATTACTACAAAGAAAGAGAAGAAGAAGAAATTGGTAATAAAAAATAAAAATAAAAATAGAAGGGAGAGGCGCGTTCACTTTTTTCAAGGTAGCAAAATGAGACTACGAGCTTCGTCGGAATCAACCACCATCGAAAAACATTACCAGCAACTCAAAAATTTTGATTAGCCGACCAACTCTATGAAACAAAAAATTTTACTAAATAAAAATAGCTATTTTTGGTCAAAAAGATTTTTTTTACCTCTTTGGCCTTGTCCCAAATTTGCTCTCAAATGAGCTATTTATAGAGAGGGTGGAGGGTCATCTTTTGTTTTTCTACCAATGTGGGACAAAAATAAATGGAGGATAAATTTTAGCCTTTTGAAATCTCTCGCTTGAGGATAAAATTGTACAAATATTTGGAGTTCGAAATGGTTTTTGGATTGGAACTTTTTGCGATTACTGATTGCATCGATTTTCGTCGGTGTTGGGTTCGATTTTCTCGGGTCGAAGCAGCTAGTTGTTCGAGTCGGTTTATGGTTGTTGATTGGAAATTGGTTTTGTACGCATTGTTTTTGGTTGTATGTTGGTCGGGTTGTTGTTAGGAGTGGCAAAATTAGCCCAAACAGAAATAACCTGCCCAACCTGTCCAATATTTGATGGGTTTGGGCAAGAGTGATTTTGATAATAGGCTAATTTGGGCTAGCCCAAGTCAACCCATTACAAATCACCAACCCAAATAGACCCATGATGATGCGCAATCTTAACCCATCCAATTGCTTAAAGCTTTTACAAAATCTTATTTTATTAATGGGGAACTTACAAAAAATAGTCTAGGTTTCAACAAAATGAAAGTATTTCTAGCTAAACTTTCAGAATTACAATTTATAGCATTTCTTTCTCTTTTTTCATTTTCTTACTCTGTTTTATCTCTAGCTTCTACTTTTCATTTTTTTACTTTTTTTTTTTGCTATTTAATTTCCTCATTTTTTGTTTTTTCTCTTTCTCATTTTTTCATTTTTGTTGTATTTTTTATTTTTTATTTTTTTGCATTTCTAAACAATATGATTACGCCGAGTACAGGTCCTGAAAGATGACAGATACATCATAACCGATCATTGTATTTATATTCACCATCATTTTCTTTCTTTTATCTATTTTTTATTTTCTTTTACTTTTTGATTATTATTTTTTTTATTTTCTTGTATTCTTTCTCTTTTTTTTCTTTTTCCTATTTTCCCCCTTTTTTGTTTTTTTTTCTTCTTATTTTCGTTTTCCCCTTTTTTCTATTTTTTTTTGTTTTTTTTCCTTTTCTTTTATCTATTTTATCTATAGCTTGTATTTCTCTTTCTTTTGTTTTCTTTTTTAAACTTTTTATTTCTCTTTTTTTAATTTAATTTATTTCTATTTTTAAAAAATATGGCTATGTGTAGCAGAAGTTATGATTGATAACGAAAATACCACAATGACTTATTGTATTTATATTCGCAC
This sequence comes from Capsicum baccatum var. pendulum, assembly GCA_030864225.1. Classification (NCBI taxonomy): domain Eukaryota; kingdom Viridiplantae; phylum Streptophyta; class Magnoliopsida; order Solanales; family Solanaceae; genus Capsicum; species Capsicum baccatum. The sequence goes on along the minus strand of CM061560.1, from coordinate 88,495,528 downwards.
TATCATTTATATTTTTGTATATATTCATACAATTGCATTTGTATTTTATAATTCACACTTGTATTTGTATTTATATTTTATAGTTGACGTTTGTATTTGTATTTTATAATTCTACTTGTATTTGTATTTGTATTTTATAGTTCACAACATCATTTATATTTTGTATTCATTGCTACAATTGTACTTATATTTTATAGTTTACGTTTGTGCTTATATTTGTATTTTATAGTTTGCACTTGTATTTGTATTTTATAGTTTTCACCATTATTTATATTTTGTACGATTTATCTTCATTGATACGAATTGCATTTTATTAATATAAATTAAGTACAATTTGTATCAAATGCTACATGTTTATACAACTTGAACCATACACATAAAAATGACACTTGTTTTTATAGAAATGCAAATGATAAACTTGACATACAAATACTAATGATACGTTTGCATTGAATGGCATATTGCATATTAAATATTTTAGACTCAAGTAAATCCAATTATTCCTTATAACTATTTGTATACAAATACACATAATAAATTATATTAACGACTAAAGTATTATGTAATACCCCGTACCTTCTTAGCTTAAATTTGTCCCTAGAATGTTAAGGGATAGGTTACAAAATGTATACTATTTATTTCATGTGGAATTCTTCAAATTTATTCTTCCCACCATGTAAAAAATTGAATAATCTTTTCATCGATACCAAATTCGCCTAAATACGACACTCGGTGAAGGAGTTATGACTATTTTAAGTTTTAGTCGTAAAACACCAGGATTTGGGCACCTAGCGCATTGCGGAGAAACATAAAATGACGATTGTCAAATTTCAGTGGACCTTCGCGATATTGGCGCATCATGGAGAGGGCCAATTTTTTGTTTGGCAATTTCTAGTGAGACCTCGCGATACTGGCGTGTCTTGCCAGTGGTAAAATGACAAACTAAATGGCTCCGTGGTCATGGCGCATTGCAGAGAAAGATCAGTTCTCGCTCATCCATTTTCCAGTGAGCTTTCGCGATAGTGGCATATTGTGGTGGCCATCCAGTTTGGAAAAAGAGTTTATTTTTCTAGTTCCGTCTAAAGGATAAAAGGGGGTACTTTGGTCATTCTCCCAGCCTCTAATCCGTCTTAAACAATCAATTAAACCCCTCTAAATCACTTTACATCCACTTTTCATCAAATTTCTCTCAAGCAAAACCCTAGTTCATCAAACTTTCTCCCCAAGAAATCTAAATTCCTCCATTAATTCTCTAAAGAAATTCAAGATTGAGGATCCCCAACACAAGAACTCTAAGAATTCATCTTCAAAGCATTTATAGGAATCCAAGATTCAAACTTTTCATCAAAGATCATCAATTAAGGTATGTGGGGTTTTTCAACAAAGATAATCCTTTCGTCCTTGTGCTTAAAATTTATTCTAAATTCAAATTTACTGAATTTTATATGATTTGCCATGAAATTCAAGTTAAGGTTTATACCCATCATTGTTATTTTCAAGTTTATGATATTTCCAATGATTTAAAAGTTGAATTCCATGATTATGTTCATATTTTCATGCATATTGCTGAAATTTTCAGATTCTATGATGAATTATAAATGTTTATATTATCAAGCATAAATTTTAAGATATTTTAACATGATATTGACACATGGGTTATTTATCCCGACATTTACTATTATTACTTCAAGAAAGATGATGCTTTAAGCATCTTATGAGCAGATTATTTATAGTTTTTCAGTAAAGCTTTGATCTTTCGATCATTGGTTTAGCTTTGGAATCCACTACAGATTATTAAAGTTACATAACTTAGAATAACTTTATTTATAGATTTACTCAGATAAATGCATAACTGATTTTCATATAAATCCTTCTGCTAGTTTTAAAAATTGGATTTTCAATGATTTGAGCATATAGATTTAAGAGAGAGTAGTATTTAGCACCGAGCAGGGAGTGTGGGATTAGCGTGCCCTATCTTCCACAGAGCTATGAGCCAACATAGGTACTGATTGAGATTATTCCCATTTCTATATAGATGATAGATTTATCTTGTGATCGATCACCTGGATTAGGTTATACTCCCTGGCAAGAGTATGACACCTCTCCCTAACGTGAGGTTTCTTCCTTAGGGGGTTAAGACATTGGAATCCATGTATCTCACATAGTTTATATCGGTTAACAGAACCTCCCTAATAGTACAGATTTTCAGAATAAGTTTTCAGATTTCACTTAGCCTATATGATTTGAGATTAAGAATAGAATGCAAATTTCAGAACTAAGTGTAATGGCTCACAAGATTTATAGTATATGCTTTATTATCTATGATTTATGATCTTCAGATTTCATATTTACTTAAGCCTACGTGAGTCATTTACATTTAGCATGCATGATTTTATAACTTGTGATGATATTGCTCACTCATTTCATTCACCCCATATACTTAATACATCATCAAAGTACTATCCACATATATGTCTATGTGCTACATTATCTAATAATATGGGTTCAGGTGCTCAGCCTCAGCAGCGTGAGTGATTTTCGAGCATCTCATCTACATCTCTATAGTTGGTGAGTCCTCATAGTTCGGGGACTTAGGTATTCATATTTTTTGTTTATTAATAAATATTTCTGCATTCATTTTAAATAGTTTGAGTTAGTTGGGGTCCTGTCCCAGTGAATCTCTAGATTTAATTAGTAAAGGCTTGTCGGACTACTAGATTCAGTTTTAGATATTTGATTCAGTGTTAAGAATCCTTCAGTACTGTTTTACCAAAACTTTTAGGATGTTTCAGATAAGATTTCTGCATATATTATGATTTTACATTCATATCTCCTATTTTGAGATCCAAACTTAGTAGAAGTTAGTCGGGGTTAGCTCAAGACTACTTATAGTTTGGAGCACCGTGTGGCATCTCGGGAGCTTAGATTTTGGGGCGTTACAAACTTGATATCAAAGCCTAAGGTTTAGAGAGTCCTAGGGAGTCATATAATCTACGTTACATAGAGTTTTGATCATCGGTGTGAAGCGAGCCACATCTATGAGCAAAGAGGCTATAGAGCGTTCTTAGGAAATCATCTCCTCTTTCATGATCTATCATGCATTTAGTGTCCCTATCTACTTCTAACTCATGATTTTATGTGATATTTGAAAATGCCTCCTCGTCGATCTAACACCCGCAGAAATGATAATCAGCCACCTCAACCTGCAGATACTTTGAATGAGAATGTGTCACATGCAGAGTTTCGAGCTACCTTTCAGGCGCTAACCCAAGCTGTGACAGCTAATATTCAGGGAAACCGCCAGGCTGTAGTCCTACCTCAGCAAGATGGAGACTTAGCAGTGGCCAGAATCTGAGATTTTATGAGCATGAACCCGCCAGAAATCTTTGGGACGAAGGCAGGTGAGGACCCATAGTTGTATTTAGATGAGGTAAAGAAGACCACCCAAATTATACATATTTTTGAATAAGAAAGAGTAGAATTGGCATTCTATAGTCTTAAGGATGTTGCATATGATTGGGTGGTGATGTGAAAGAAAAGTAGAGGGGAGAATGCAGCTCCCATGACTTGGCAGATATTTCAGAGTGCGTTCTTAGAAAAGTTCTTCCCATGTGAGATGAGGGAAGCTAAGATAGAAGAGTTTATGAACCTAAGGTAAGGTTCAGTGACAGTGAAGGAGTATTGCCTCAAGTTCAACCAGTTGTCTAATTATGCCTCTAAACAGATGGTTGGCCCTAGTCAAGCATGAGTAAGTTTGTAACTGGTGTGTCTGGGTTGGTAGTTAAGGAATGTAGGACTACTATGCTCATTGGAGATATGGATCTTACTAGATTGATGATGCAATCTCAGTAGATTGACACGGAGAAGATGAAGAAAAGAAAGAGAGTAAATAAGAGGGCTAGAATAGGGCAGTTTGATCATGCTCAAAATAGGTCTGAAGAAGAAAATCGTTCCCAGTTTTAGAATTGTTCATCTATGTCTGCAGCATCTTCAGCCAGTACTCCTACACCCAGAACCAGAAAAGAACAGTGGTATAAGTCTTATATGACCAAATCTCATAATAGCAAGAGTAATAGGCCCAGTTATCCTTAATGTGCTAAGTGTAGTAAGAATCATCCTGGTAAGTGTTTAGCCAGTCGAAGAGGTTGTTATGTTTGCAGCCAGCCAGGCCATAGAATCAAAGAGTTCCCACATGCTACGTAGGGAAATAAAGATGTTCGCCCTCAGACTCAGGCTAATAGTTCACCAGCTCCACTAGGTCGCCCAACCCCTCCTTAGGGCGCCTCATCCAGTACTGGTGGCGGTCAGTGCCAGAATCGATTTTATGTTTTACCATCCCATCAAGAGCAGGAGGATTCACCTGATATTGTGACTAGTATGCTTCGTGTTTTTCATCTTGATATCGATGTGTTGTTAGACCCTAGGTCAAGTTCCTCTTATGTGACCCCATTAATTGCAGTAAATTTTAAGATAAGTTCTGAAAAGATCCCTGAGCCCTTATTGGTTTCTACTCCAGTAGGCGAGTCAGTTGTTGCTAAAACAATTTATAAAAAAGTGTCCTATCACTGTACTTTATAAGGTCATGTTAGCAGACTTGATAGAGTTAGACATGGTTAATTTTGATCTTATTTTTGGTATGGATTGGCTTCATTCTTGTTATTCTTCTATAGATTGTCACACCCATGTGGTGAAGTTTTAGTTTCCCGATGAGCCAGTCTTTGAGTGGTCAGGTCATTTGGTATCCCCCAAAAGTCATTTCATATCTTATCTTAAAGCCAGAAAGTTGATTTCTAAGGGATGTATCTATCATCTTGTTCGAGTCAAAGACACTAAGTTGGAGACTCCAACTATTTAGTTAGTCAGTGTGGTCAATGAGTTTCTGGATGTTTTTTCCAGAAGATCTCCCAGGGGTACCTCCCGATAGAGAAATAAAATTCAGTATTGACCTTCTTCTCAATACTCAGCCTATTTCTATCCCTCTATACCGTATGTCTCCTGCTAAGCTTAAGGAGTTAAAAGATCAACTCAAAGATCTTTTAGATAAAGGTTTCATAAGGCCTAGTGTTTCTCCATGGGTGCTTCCATCCTATTCATGCGAAAGAAAGATGGTTCTTTGCTTATGTACATTAACTATCGTCAGTTGAATAAGGTTACAGTCAAGTAAAAATACCCTCTTCCTAGGATTGATGACTTATTTGACCAGCTCCAAGGTGCGAATTATTTCTCAAAAATAGACCTTAGATTTGGCTATCATCAGCTTAAAGTAAGGGAATATGATATTCTAAAGATATCTTTCAGAACCCGTTATGGTCATTTTGAGTTTCTAGTCATGTCCTTCGGGCTAACTAATGCTCTAGTAGCTTTCATGCACCTCATGAACCAAATGTTCAAATGGTATCTAGACATGTTTGTCATAGTATTCATAGATGTTATATTTGTGTACTCTCGTAGTAAGGATTACCATACAGATTATCTTAGGATTGTCTTGCAAACTCTTAGAGATCATCAATTATTTGCCAAATTTAGCAAGTGTGAATTTTGGTTAAACTCGGTAGTTTTTCTCGGTCATATTATTTTCGTCGATGGCATTAAATTTGATCCCCAAAAGACAAAAGACATAAAAAATTGGCCTAGACCCATCTCTCCATCAGACATTAGGAGTTTTTTTGGGTCTAGTTAGTTATTACAGATATTTTGTTGAGGGTTTCTCAAAGTTAAGTTCCATTGGTCAAATTTCTGCGAGAAGAGTTTTTAGGAGTTGAAGACTCGACTCACTACAACCCCAGTCCTAGCATTACCTGATGGTACAAGTGATTTTTTGGTGTATTATGATGCCTCTAGAGTTGGTTTGGGTTGTGTGTTGATACAGAGAGGTAAGGTCATAGCCTATGCCTCTAGATAGCTTAAACCTTATGAAAAGAATTGCCCAACCCATGATCTTGAATTAGCTGTTGTGGTGTTTGCGATGAAAATTTGAAGATACTATCTGTATGGTGTACATGTTCATGTATTCATGGACCACAAAAGTTTACAGTAAATATTTACCCAGAGGGAGTAGAATCTATGTTAGAGTAGATGGTTAGAATTGTTGAAGGATTATGAAATAACGTGTTGTATCATCTGGCAAGGTCAATATAGTGGCAGATGCCCTTAGTAGATTGTCTATGGGTAGTGTTGCTCATATGGAGAATTATAAGAAAGAGTTAGCTCGAAAAGTTCATTGTTGGGCTAGATTGGGCGTTAGGTTAGGTGATTCAGCTTAAGGGAATGTATGGTGTAACACCCCGTATTAAAGTACATATATTAGCGTATTCAAGTACGTGTATTGGTCTTATTTATATGGAATTAATTATTTTATTTTATTTATACCGAAATTTGCCCATCGATGGATCTATGCGAAGGTTATTGAATAAGATTTCCAACGATATAAAGATTTCCAAAAACAGATAGGTTTCGGATATAATCGAGCACGTTCGAAACTATAAAACGGTGGTTGGGATATTTGGGAATAGTAAATGTGCAGGAAAATTTCCTGCACACAAACTACTGAGGCCAGCCAAATTTTTGGGTAAACTTCGAACGATCATAACTCCCTTAATATAATGAACTGGGAGAGTTTCGACCTATGAAAAGAAAGATATTTGACTCTTCTTTCCAATGCAATTGGTTTCATCCAAATCCAACGTCTAAGAAAGGAGTTATACTCGTTTTACTTCAGCCTATCAAAATAGTTTTTTAGGGTCAACTTCAAACGACCATAACTTCTTGTACAGGACGAACTGGGTAACCTACTTTATATGAAATGAAAGCCCTTTGAATTATCCTTCCAACGATACCAATTTCACCCAAATCCGATATCGAAGCAAAGAGTTATGGTCAATCTACTTTAGCTTATCAAAATAGTCCACCAAAAGACAGATTTGACATTATTTAAATTTTAAAGGCATTTTGTTCATTTCCTATTATATTATGGACGGGAATATATGTATATATACATGTATATGAGTTCAAAAACTCATTTTCATCATCAATCATTGAGGAAGAACAAACCCTAGCCAAATTTGACCTTTAAATTACTTTTGATTCAACTATAGAAATTCCAAAGTAATTTGATAACTACGTTTGTCATCTCGAGAGCTTTGAACGGCACCTATTATTTGTGCAAATAGGATTTCATAATCAAGAGGTGAATTCTAAGGTATGAATATAGTTTGCTTTTGTTCTTTTCCATATGTATATGTGTGAAAGAGGATTATATGTATTGGTTGTTATTGAAAGGTAATGGAAATAGGGTGATGGACTATTTTGCATGGTTTGGTTGTATTGAATTGTGGAAGGTGGATATGGTAATTGAGTTATGGAAGTTGGATATGATAATTGATTTATGGAAGGTGGATATGGTGATATACTATTGAATTGATGATTATTTATGTCTATGGCTCAATTTGGTTTAATGGATTGGTTGGAAGGATAAATGAATCCAAACATGATATTGGAGGATGTTGTATGAATATGTATGCCATGTGAATGTAATTGGAGTATAAGAGGGTTAAAGTGACACCCTTTATGGTGTAATTAAGGCTTACTACTTAACCACTAGTTTGATGAATTCATATAATTGAATTGTGACGTTTGGTTGCTAATACTAGATTGCTATATATGTTCATTGTAGATAAGTAATCCGAAAAGACAGGAAGTCCATTTGGGACTAGTATTGAAGGTTGAAAGTCAGGTATGTAAAGCATACTCTATACCATACCTTTGGCATGAAAGTGAACAATTGTTCTATTAAGAAAGTTTCCAAAGTTATTCAATAACATGTGATCCATAATGGTTTTATATAATGCCCTACGTTACCAATGAACTTGTTTCCACCCTACAAGATGTCAAGACATTCCAATACTTACTTGTCTTCCAAATCTTACATGTTTATTGCACTAATGAATGTCAGAAGGTATCCGATTACTCAAACAAGATCCATGTGCTATTAATGACTCCAAAACGTTTCATTGATATACCAATAAGTTCCTACTTCATTGTTATGGCATTGATGACTCCAAAATACTTCATTGATGTGCCAATGAGTTCTTACTTCATTGTTATTGCATTGATGGTCTATTTATATGTCTCTTATTGATGTATCATTGTTTCAAAGTATAAAAAATGCGGTGGCGACTGAAATAACAATCTCAAATATTAATTGAACTAAGTGATGGAAGTTCTCTCTTATCGGGTGGTATCCCAGGGGCATAAGCCTATCATGGGTCGATCCCTATTTATGCGTTTATGGGTGGTATCCCAGGGGCATAAGCCTATAATGGGTCGATCCCAGTTGATATGTACTGTAGGCAGCCTAATGGCCACAGTACAATACAGTAATGATTACAAAGATGATAAGAATGAAGGTAAAGTGATTGAATAAATACAATGTACAAGTTGTCACAAGTTCTAATAAGTGTGGTCCACTCCTATTACGATTTATTCACTTGTTTCTGATTTCTATTGAGCTCCTATATCATATGTGATTATCTACAGCTTTACATACTCAGTACATATTTCTTAATGACGTCCCCAATAGGGGACCTGCATTTCATGCTGCAGGCACAGGTACCTCAGCTCATACACCACACAAGTAGGAGCTAAGATATCCAGCTGCTTTTGGTGAGCTCCAGTTTGCTTCAGGGCTTTTCATGTCTTATCCAGTCACTTTTCGTATTGTATAGAAGTTAGTTATATGGCAGGGTGTTTTCCGACCTTATTTAAACTCTGTGTATTATCTAGAGGCTTTGTAGACCTAAAGTATATTCAAGGTGGTGTTTTGTTAATAGACGTGATGGATCTAACGACCAAGTATTGTATATACATATATATATGTACGTTCGAGCTTATACAGGTGATGATTTCCTTTTATATACGACATGATGTTGTCCGAATTTTGGGTTGTCATAAAGGTATGCATGGGAAGTATAAGGTTATGAGCTGGTTCTCCCGGGCCTCCTCGGTTACGGGTGCCATCCGCCCCAATAGGATTTGAGGCATGACATATGGGTTCAGAGTAGTTCCGAATCTTTCCTAGTTTCGGAGGTAGAGGAGAAGCAAGATATGGATTTTAGTTTGGTCAAACTAAAGGAGTCAGTTGCAAGAGTTTGGCATCCCCACTTAGAAGTAGGAATAGGTGAATATGGACTTTATGACTGGTTTACCCCATTAGCATCGTCATCATGATTTGGTTTGGGTTATCGTAGATAGATTGACTAAGTCAATACATTTCTTGCCAGTTCATACGTTCTATACAGCTGAGGATTATGCTAAGTTGTATATCTGAGAGTTAGTCAAATTGCATGAAGTTCCCTTGTCTATCATCTCAGATAAGGGTACTCAGTTCACTTCCCAATTTTGGATAGCTTTTCAGAAGGGTCTTGGTACCCAAGTTCATCTTAGTTCATCTTTCCACCCTCAGACAGATAGTCAGGCAGAGAGGACCATTCGAACTCTAGAGGATATGTTGAGAGCATATGCTCTTGATTCAAAGGTAGTTGGGATAAGCATTTGCAGTTAATTGAGTTCGCTTATAATAACAGTTACCATTCTAGCATAAAGATGGCCCCGTTTGAGGCTCTTTATAGAAGAATATGTAGATGACCCACAGGTTAGTTTGAAGTGGGTGAGGCCGTTTTGCTTGGGCCTGATGCAGTGTTTGAATCTATGGAGAAGATTAAATTGATTAGAGAAAGATTGAAGATATCCCAGAGTCATCAAAAATCCTATGCAAATGTAAGAAAAAGGGACCTTGAGTTTGAGGTTGGTGATTCAGTGTATCTGAAGATTTCACCCATGAAAGGGGTAAAGAGATTTGGCAAGAAGGGAAAACTTAGTCCTCGGTATTTGCCCTTATAGAATTATGAGTCCTGCTGGGAAAGTAGCTTATGAGCTTGATTTGCCGGCAGACTTATCAGCCGTTCATCCTATATTCCATGTCTCTATGCTTAAGAAGTCCATCGATGACTCCACCATTGTAGTTCTTTTAGAAAGATCAGATATTCAAAATAGCCTTTCTTATGAAGAGATTCCAGTTGAGATTTTAGATTATTAGATCCGTAGACTGAGGAACAAAGAAGTTCCCTTGGTCAAAGTTCTTTGGCGGAATCAGTCTGTTGAGGATGCCACTTGGGAAGCAAAAACAGATATGCAAGCCAAGTACCCTCACCTCTATTCTGTAAACTCAAATTTAGCCAAAGGTATTACTCTCTTGATATAGTTCTTTTCTATTCATATATTCAGCTATATAGTTTTCCTCATATAAGTTCATGCACTCACAGAATTACTCAAAAGCTTAGAATGATTTAGATTCAGTTGCTCAGTTTATTTTAGTTGTGCATGATAGCTTATATCTCAGATTTCCTCTAGCAACATTCGAGGACGAACGTTTCCTTCATTAATTCTCCAAAAAAATTCAAGATTGAGGATCCCCAACACAAGAAATCTAAGAATTCATCTTCAAAGCATTTATAGGAATCCAAGATTCAAGCTTTTCATCAAAGATCATCAATTAAGGTATGTGGAATTTTTCAACAAGTATTATCCTTTCGTCCTTGTGCCCAAAACTTATTTGAAATTCAAATTTACTAAATTTTATATGATTTCCCATAAAATTCAAGTTAGGGTTTACACCCATCATTGTTATTTTCAAGTTTATGATATTTTCAATGATTTAAAAGTTGAATTCCATGATTATGTTCATATTTTCATATATATTGCTGAAATTTTCAGATTTTATGATGAATTATAAATGTTTATATTACCAAGCATGAAGTTTAAGATGTTTTAACATGAGATTGACGCATGGGTTATTTATCCCAAGATTTAGTATTATTACTTCAAGAAAGATGATGCTTTAAGCATCTTATGAGCAAATTATTTATAGTTTTTCAGTAAAGCTTTGATCTTTCGATCATTGGTTTAGATTTGGAATCCACTATAGATTATTACAGTTACAGAACTTATAATAACTTTATTTACAGATTTACTCAGATAAATGCATAACTGTTTTTCATATAAATCCTTATGCTAGTTTTAAAAAGTGGATTTCCAATAGTTTGAGCATACAAATTCAAGAGGGAGTAGTATTTACCACCGAGCGGGAAGCGTGGGATTAGCGTGCCCTATCTTTCACAGAACTACGAGCCAACATATTTACTGATTGAGATTATTTCCATTTCTATATGGATGACAGATTTAGCTTGTGATTGATCACCTAGATTAGGTTATACTCCATGGAAAGAGTATGACACCTCTCCCCAACGTGAGGTTTCTTCCTTAGGAGGTTAAGACATTGGACTCCATATAGCTCACATGATTTATGTCGGTTAAGAGAACCTCCCTAACAGTAAAGATTTTCAGAATAAGTTTTCAGATTTCACTTAGCCTATATGATTTGAGATTAAGATAGAATACAAATTTCAGAACTAAGTGTAATGGCTCACAAGATTTACAGTATATGCTTTATTATCTATGATTTATGATCTTCAGATTTCATATTTACTTAAGCCTACGTGAGTCATTTACATTTAGCATGCATGATTTTATAACTTGTGATGATATTGCTCACTTATTGCATTCACCCCATATACTCAATACATCATCAAAGTACTATCCACATATATGTCTATGTGCTACATTGTCTAATAATGTGGGTTCAGGTGCTCAGCCTTAGCAATGTGAGTGATTTTTTAGCATCTCATCTACATCTCTACAGTTGGTGAGTCCTCATAGTTTGGGGACTTAGCTATTCATATTTTCAGTTTATTAATAGATGTTTTCGTATTCATTTTAGATAGTTTGAGTCAGTTGGGGGCCTGTCTCAGTGACTCTCTAGATTCAGTTAGTAGAGGCTTGTCAGACAACTAGATTCAGTTTTTGACATCTGATTCAGTATTCAGGATCCTTCAGTATTGTTTTACCTAAACTTTTAGTATGTTTCAGATAAGATTTCCGCATATATTATGATTTTACATTCATATCTTCTATTTTGAGATCAGACTTAGTAGAAGGCAGTCAGGGTTAGCTCAGGATTACTTGTGGTTCGAAGCACCGTGTGGCGCCCCAGGAGCTCAGATTTTAGGGCGTTACATATTCAAATATAAATAATAAAGTTATTTGAAATATATATGATACAAATAAATATAAAATTCAAATAATATATAAAATATAAAATACAACAACAACAATAAAAAATGAGAGAACGAAAAAAGCAATTATCAAAATGAAAAAAAAAAGAAAAAAAGTAGAAAAAATTACAAGAAAATGAAATAGGGAAAAATGAAAATAAAAAAAGGATGCAAAGAAAAAGTAATAAAATCACAAAAATTGATTAAAAACAAAAAAAATAGAAAAAAATAAAAAGGAAAAAATTGAATAAAAAAATGAAAAAGAAAAAAAAAAGGAAAAGGTAAAAAGACAAAAAAAAAAAGCTTGCTCGCGTTTTTAATTTGATTAAACTTTCATTTGGGCAGGTTGAGTTATAACCCATGACCCATAGTTTAGCCCATCTTGCCCAATCCATCTGGACCCAAATGCATTTGGGCAGGGTTGGGCATTAGCCCAATTATTTGTTCAGCCAATCTTGACCCGCCCAACTTCAGCCTAACCTGCACATTTGCCACCCCTAGTTATTGGTTGGTGTTGTTTATTGAAGGAGAGTAAAACGGGTCGGTTCGGGTTGTGATTTGGGCTGGGGCGTGTGGGATTTGTTAGGCTGCTGAGGATTGTTGTTTGTTGTTGGCTGATTGTTGGGGCTGGGGCGGTTTTGGTTTATAATTGTTGTGGGCTGGTAGACTAGCAATAGAGATGGGTTAAATTGGGTTAGGGTAGATTATGTGTTAAATTTCTGGGGGTTATTTAAATAACTCCCAATTAAAATTAGGACTTAGTCAAATTTAATTAATATTTTGATCGAAGTAAAAATTAAATTGGTCCATTTCTTTGCAAATGTGGCCAATTTGATTTCAATTATGTTCAAAAATTAATAAATTGACTACATTAAATCGAAATTCGATACAAATTAATAATTTATTTAATTCTGAGCTTCTCGAGTTAATAAAAAATCAACAAATATTTTTCAAATAAATTATTTTTAAGAACAAACTACACTTAAATCAAGATTTTAATCATTCGAATTTATTCTCAAGATAGGCCTTGATTAAAATTTGATATTTTGTAAAATAAATATTTAAGTAACAAAAATTATAAAATTTCGTATAATTGAATACGATAATAAATAATTGCTACCTAAAATGACAAATTTACCCAAATAAATAATTTAAAACTCTTTTAATTCAGATAAAATAAATGTTGCAATTTTATTCAAGAATCGAAGAAACTTAAAAATAAACTCAGTCTTGGAGGGCAAAAATTAGGTGTCAACATCTAATATCCTACCAACAGATCATTCAACACATTAACAATATTCGCATTCAGATGTCTTTTTCCCCCATTTTCCTCATCATCAGAATAGTTATTGTTGATTTTATCAACGATATCCATGACCACATTTTTTCCCTGCTTCACCTCTTTCTTCTTTTTGTCCATATTTTTTGTCTTCTCTTTCTTCTTTGTCTGTTGCTACTTCCATTCCATCTTCAACTTTATTTTCTTCTTTTTTAGCATCTCCAGCAACTGCTTCTTCTTTCTCAACTTCTTTTTTTCTTTACCTTCAACAGTTGCGTCTTTCTCACCTTCCTTTTCTTCCTCAGCTTCTTTTTCTTCACCCGCTGCAGCTTTCTCAGCTTCTTCTTTGTCAGGTTATTCTTCTTCTTCTTCTTCATCAGCTGCTGCTGCTATTTTTTTAGCTTCTTATTTTTCCTTCCCTTCTTCAACCGTTGTTGCTTCTTTTTCAGCTTCTTCTTTTCCTTGGCTTCTTCTTCAACTGCTGCTACTTCTTTTTCAGCTTCTTCTTCTTCTACAGATGCTTCTTCTCCAGTTTCTTCTTGGCTCTTACCTTCTGCCATTTCTTCTTTTTCATCCTTCTTTCATTCTTATTTTTCCTCTTCTGCCACAACAGTGGCCAACTCATCGATTTTGCTCATTTTTCTACTTTTTCATTCCTTTTCGATTCCCAAAGGTCCACATGCATTGTATCATCATATTACAAAGTGTTACTTATATTTAAAGTTGAAAATACATTAACAACATCAATTATTAAATAAAGTTACCTCGCTCGTGTTGTCGCTCGTCCTTTACCTTTTTCTTCAGTCTTTTCTCTTTGATATAGGCAGCAATATCCAACAGCGCTTCCTCGAGCATGGCAACACGCTTATGAAGATCCTCATTGAAAGGGGTGCCCTCTATATCTTTTGGGGTGCTCGAAGAAGCATCATCACCAACGTGTACTCTAACGGGGTTACCACCCAAATCCCCATCATCATCACTATCCTCATTTGAAGTAAGAATAGTTACCCCTTGTAAGTTATTCTTCAAGCCGGCGAGGATGCTATTCTTCACTTTATCCATATATAGCTTAAACATAACCATGTAATCCATCTTCGTCTCGCGAATAGTAAGGATGATGTATGGGTGCACGTTCTACAAAAAATCAATTAACAATTATATAACATTCAATACAACAGTAGTATTATTGTATAATAAAAAATAATTTCATACCTTGGTAAATTTTCCTTTATACCTGAATGGGTCGCCTTCAATTATCTTGTCACTTTTTATAATGTGCTGTCTGAGGATGAGGGGAATGGGAAAGGGCTCATCCATTGATTTTTCAAAAAAAATTTCAAGATGAGGAAAGCCTAGTAGATCCAAAATCTATAAGCAGTACAATAGTGAAAAAAGAACTCAGAGTCTATGACAGAGTATAAATAAAACAAGAATCTATGATAATCTCATCAAAGGGTTTATGGTAGATACAATGAATTGCCAGGGAAATCCAAATGGAGCATAGGATGCCTTTTGCTTCTCATCAAATACTTCTCTCTACTTCTTCATGTCATTTTTCTTCTTTAGATAGTCCATGGTCAATTTAAATGTCTCTTTCTCCCAGGGATAATTCTCGAAAAAACTCAAAGAATCGACTATTCAAATAAGTTTTGTGTCGACAAACTTTGTCGAATCTTTTGCAAGCAACATGGTTTGCAAGAACCACAGTAAACAACACTTAAACTTCTGCTCCTCGTTCAGCTGATTCCCTCTGATCAAGTGTAATAAGTTGTCCATTGTAATGTTTTTGTTTTTAGTCACCTTAAAGCAAAAATAATCCCCTTGGCTAACACCTTCTTCATTTTTTATTCACTGGATATGATGAGCAGTTCGGCCCCTTGATCAAACAAAACTCTTTTAAGCTAAAATAAGCAGGCTGGTTGTTCACGCAGAACCACATCTCATGACACATCTCATCATTCTTGATGAATCGCAACAACGAATAATAGACTAACTGCCCATTGAATTTGAGATGTTACGGCAGGTTTCTTAGGTGTCCAAAACAGGACCGCTTGAATATTTTCTTCAACTCCTGGTCGACAAGAACTTGCTTAAATTCTCGATAAGCAACCATTCTTGATCTGACAAATATCTTAGCCGGGGAATATCCAACCTCGTCCATTATCATTCGAAGGTCATATCGCTCCACGAAAATGAACCTTGAACAATATGGCACGGACAAGGGATCATTATCCCCATCATCATTGTTTCTTCCACTTCCCTCGCTCTCTTTACTGTTACCACTCACACTACGCTTGGGAATATCTTCACTATAATTGATGTATTTGCTTATCTCCTTTAACTCTGTATCTAATTTGGACACTGCCCCTTCAATTTTCTTCCTTTTTGAGACATTTTCAACTGCCTCATTTTTTTTTCTACTGGTACTAGCAGAATTAGATGAGGTATCAGCTTTGCGTTTAGCAATGGGTCTTTTTTAGACATTTTCAATAAAATCTACACCTGCAGAACAAATCTGCTATTTTAAGTTCATAGACCACAAGTCTACCAACAGAAATAACTCAATGCTCAAATGAAAAACTCCAAAAAACTAAGAAATACCCCACCCATTAAACAGTTCACTACACAAAAATACCATAACTGAACCAAAATCCAACATGCAGTATCAAAACTCAACTACTGCTAAAAATTAAACCACTGCACTAAATCAAACTAATTAGCTATTAATCTTTCAATTTTCATTATTTCAGCAATTATATTTTAAAAGAATTTTATACGTCTAAAAATTGATTTCAATCTAGGGCATTCTCATTTCATAGACCACAGGTCTACGGACAGAAACAGGTCACTGTTTGAATCAAACTTCCAAAATAACTCTCAAAATAATAATTATCCCACCATTCAACACTTCGTTACTAAAAAAAATCAAAACTAAACCAAAACTACTTAACAAAAATTTCAAAATTCAACATCGTCATCGACGAAAAATCTGTTAAAGCTGCCAAATAAAACCTCAACCATTGCTTCGAAATCAAACTAATTACCTACAAAATTCTAATATTTAAACTACTTAACCAACCAAATTCGAAATTTTTTTCCTACGTCACTATGAATCGATTAGCAGTGAAACCCGTTTAAATGGATCTAAAAAAAATCAAAATACCATTTTAACTAACCATATAAAGCAACGATGAGCCCTTAGCAGTTGGAGAAGGAGAGACAAGAGAGACGAAAATGATGTTTTGGGAGGAGATAGTTGGGAATAGCGGGAGTTGGAGAAAATTGAAGAGGAGAGAGAGAGGATTTTTTTATATTGGAATTAGTGGAGGGTGTTAGGTGTAGTATAATAAATTTTTAAAGTTGTAAAAATGATAAATTGGTTCCTCGGCTCATATGTGGCCCCACTTTTACCACTTTTCCACACTTTTTTAACCTAAACCCTGAAAATTAAATCAAAAACAAATAAAGTGGGTATATGGCAAAATAGTTTTGCCAAAGTATAGTTTTACCAATTTTTCCTTGTTTAGTTGGTACTTTAGTTGAGTACTTTCATTGGTGGTAGGTTTCAATTTATTAGCTAGTGTATTGATGGATCATAATTACTGGTTGTAGATTTGCATGTGGTGGTGTGGCAATCGTGTTAGACCGATTAGCCTCTGGTTGGGTTGCGCACATATGGTCATGGATGATGTTGGGTAGGTAAATTCTAGATTGTAGGCAAGATTAGGGTTTATTTTACTTAGAGACAATTGAAGATATGGTAGATTTAAGAGGATGCCATTGATTTGAAGTTTTTTGAGCTTATTGTTGGGCTATTATTTGAAGAATTTCACAAGTGATTTAAGTTTGTTATTTAGATGCTAATATTAGCTTCCATATTCACCATTTTTGTAGATTATCACCTTAAACAAACAGGTCGACTTTTTATAGTTATACGATACTATATAAGTGCTAACGAAATATTGTTGAGGTAAATTCCATGCTTAATAAGATATAATTATCAGTACTTCAATATTATATTTATATGATGCATACTAAGTGTTAACATCATGAAACCGTCAAGATTTGAAGAAATATCCAATGAAGAATGAATATTCTAGAAGAAACAAGAGAGAAAAAAAAACTGATATTATGAACTGATTTTCTCAAAATAAAATCCCTTGTCTTTACAATTTAGGTCTGAAACTATATATACAAATCCGGAAACATAACCCAATAAATAATGGATTGGGCCTGAAACAATTATTGGGCCAAGATAAAAATATACAGAATAATGACACACACTAACCCACTCCACTACTATGTAACTCAACACCCTCCCTCAAGTTGGAGAGTGACAAAACTCCCAACTTGCCAAGGTGAGAATGATGAGTAGCACCTGGTAAATCCTTCATAAAAATATCAGCTAAATGAGAGGATGTGATGCAAAGTAATCAAACCATAACCTAGTTTGGTAAAAACAAAATGGCAGTCTAACTCAATGTGCTTAGTCCGCTCATGAAAGACAGGGTTCTTAGCAATATGAATAGCGGACTGACTATCTGAAAAAACAACCACAGGGAGAGAAAGCTGCAAACCAAAGTTAGAAAGTAAACGTGATAACCAAGTGAGTTCACCAATAGCTTTACTTAAAGAACGATACTCAGATTCAGCGGAAGAAAGGGAGACCACTGGTTGTTTCTTTGATTTCCAGCTGATCAAATTACCACCAAACAGAACACAAAAACCAGTAATAGATCGTCGACTACCTGGACACGAGGCCCAATCACTATTACAATAAACCTGGAGAGTGAATTCAGGAGAGCCATTATAAAACAAACCAAGACTAGTAGAACCTTTCAGGTATCTAAGATGCAAAATAGCCTGCATGTGAGGGGCACAGTGGCATTGTAAATACTGGCTCAAGTGTTACACAACAAAAAAGAGATCAGGCCTGGTATGAGTTAAAAAATTAAGCTTGCCAATCAAACTTCTATAAACCTCAGAAGGGCAAACCATGAACAAATAACTTCTTAAAAAGTTCAAGAGGGAAAACTACTAGAGAGGAAATATCAAAGTTGTATTCTTTGAGCAGATCATGAACAAATTTACTTTGATGTAGAAGAATACTAGAAGAGCAATACAAAACCTCAATACCCAAAAAATAGTACATCAAACCCAAATCCTTTATCTTAAATTGATCATGAAGGAACAATTTGAGATCAAAAATCTCTTGGAGATTAGTGCTAGTCAGAATAATGTCATAAATATACACAACTAATATAACCAGGGAATCACCAGATTCTTTAGTGAAAAGGGAATAGTTATTAAGAGAATGATGGTAACCCCTTGAGTGAAGGGCTTCGAAAAGCTAGGCATACCATTAACGGGATGCTTGCCAAAGCCCATAAAGGGATTTGTTTAGCTTGCACACCATAGGAACAGAAATAGAAGCAGAAACAATAAGACCAGGAGATAATTTCATGTAGACCTCTTCATCCAAATCCCCATGAAGAAAACCGTTGTTAACATCAAGCTGAAAAATGAGCAGTGATGCTTAACAGCAATAACCAAAAGATATTTGATTGTAGACATTTTGACAACGGAGGAAAAGTTTCATGAAAATCAATATCTTCAACTTGAGTATCCCTACGAACCACCAAAAAAGCTTTATACCTCTCTAATGATCCATCATCTTGATATTTAATCTTGTAAACCCACTTACAACTAATGGGTCTCTTCCTAATGGGAAGTGGAACAATAGACCAAGTACCGTTAGCTTCTAAAGCTGTAAATTCTTACCTTATACCATCTTGCCATTGAGGAAAGATAGATGCCCGGTTGTAAGTGTGAGGCTCATAAATAGGTTGTTGACTAGTTAGAAAAGCACAAGATGAAGAATAGGTGGAGCATGGAAAAAATAATAATGACATGCATAGTCTTGAAGATATCCAGGAGGATGAGAAAGTTGAGAAGACCTTCTTGAAGGAAGAGAAGGAACTACAGGAACTATAGGGTTTGTAGTAGGAGGAACAAGGATAGGCAAGAGAGTGGAGACCTCGGATGAGGTAGGACCAACTAGTGGTGATGTAGGAAAAATAGGGTCATCAAAAAAGAATAAAAGAAAAAAGACACATAGTAGAAGAAGGAGAAAAAGTAGAAAGGAAGGCAAAGGTACATTCATGAAAAATAACATCCCTAGATATAAAACAAGCTTACGGGAGAAGGTTATACAACTTGTAACCTTTTTTTAGAAAAAGGATAGCCAACACAAATATAAGGAATAGCTCATGGGGAGAGTTTGTCTCTCTGTGGGATAGGAACGGTGGAGTAACATAAGCAACCAAAGGCTTTGAGATGAGAATAAGAGGGAACTTTGTGGTGAAGCATTTCAAAAGGGCTTTTGTGATGAAATATAGGTGAAGGAAAATGATTGATGAGATAAGTTGCTGTCAACAGATAGTCCCCCCAGAACCTAATAGGAAGATGGGATTGAAAAAGTAAAGCCCTAGCAGTTTCTAAGAGATATTTATGCTTTCTTTCAATCACTTCATTTTGTTGAGAAGTGTATGGACAAGTTGTTTGGTGGATAATGCCTTTGGAGGGAAAATATTAAGAGCCACTCAAGGATGATCCAAGTTCGAAAGCATTATCACTCCTAACTATTTTAGATTGGGTATGAAATTGATTTTCAACCAAAGAGATAAAACCTTTAAGAAGATCAAAAACATTATTTTTAGCACCCATTAAATGAGTCCAAGTGGCTTTAGAATAGTCATAAACTATGGTGAGGAAATATCTAAAACCATCATAAGTAGGAGAATAATAAGGTCCCCAAGTATCTATATGAATCAATGCAAAGGGAGGATAAGTTGTAGTACTAGCAACAAAGGGCACCCTAGGTTGTTTAGATAAAGGGCAAATAGGACATGTAAATGATTGTTTATGGGATAAACTCTTAACAAGACTATGAATACATTTCATTTTGGAAAAAAGAGCATTCCCAAGCCTATAATACCATAAAACATATGTTTTATTAATAGGAATATCATTGTTTATAGGGGTATAAGGACCAGAAGGAACAGTATTAAAAGGTACAAATGGGATAACAGGGGAGATGGTGGAATTACAAGTAGAATAAAAAAAATAAAGAACCAAGACCAGTCAGGGAATCTGGAGGGTTGAACATCTTGTAGAGTCCATAGTCAAGTATACCAAGAACCACTGGCTTCCTCAGAGAAGGGGCCTCTAAGGTGCAAGTAAACTTGGTGAATTGTAGCATAAAATCCGGTTGTTCAACCAATTTGGAAACAGATATTAGATTAAAATAAAAACTAGGAATATACAAAACATTATGGAGGAAAAAATTAGGAAATAGAGTCAAGGATCCAATAGTTGTGACCTTGACCTTATAGCCATTAGGTAAAGAAACTAGATAAGGAATGGAAAGGGATTGCATATTAAAAAGGAGAGACAAATCAGAGGTCATATGGTCAGAGGATCCAGAGTCTATAATCCAAACTGTTCTATCTATTTTAGTCAACAAACATGTGTGAGACAAATTACCAGCAAAATTTGCAAAGACTAATGGAGAGGGAGAAGTTGCAGGTAGGTCAGGAATATGAGCTCTTTACAGCAAAACAAGCAGCTTAGAATACTCCCCTTTATTGAGACCAGGAATGTCAGAGAGTTGAAGTTGTTCTGGGTCAGAAATAGAATCACCATACCCGGTATTAGAAACTTTTTGGCCAGAATTGGTAAGTTCAGCATGAGCAACTATTCTTTTTGGTGGGGTTTTAGAGAACTTAAAACTTGGAGGAAATCCATAAAGCTTATAACACTTATCTATAGTGTGACCTGGTTTCTTACAATACTTGCAAACCAGTGAATGAGTCTTAAGAGACTCAAAATTTACTATAAAAGTGAAATTTTGTCTCGAAACCCAGTTTGGAAAGAAGCAGATTGCTGAGAAAATTAAGAACTGGTAGATACAGTTCATTGTTTTTCATCTGGCAAGATGATGCTATAAGTAGTACCAATAGAGGGAAGGGGCTTCATCATAAGAATATTGCTATGCACTTGTATGTATAAGTCATTGAGACCCATCAGAAACTGGAAAACCTTTTGTTCATCATCGAATTTCTTAATACCCCGACAAGTGCACGCAGCAATAGTATGAGCAGACAAGGAAGCAATCTCATCCCAGAGCTGCTTAATTTTATTGAAATAAGAGGCAATATCTAAAGGACCCTGGGAGATATGAGCTAAATCTTTTCTTAGCTCAGAAATCCAAACCCCATCAGCCTTACCATATCTTTCTTATAATTCAACCCAAATGTCCCTAGTATAGGCAGAATATTCACACTATGAGCAATATCTTTTGAAAATGAATTAATCAACCAGGACACCACAAGATCATTGCAACGCTGCCACTGCCTATCTAGGGGTGAAGAGTCAGAGGGTCTAGACGAAGAACCATCTATGAACTCAAGTTTATTTCGAACAGATAGAGCAACCAAAATAATCCTACGCCAGCTACCAAACCAAGTTCTGTCAAATAGAGATGACACAAGAGAAGCACCCAAAACATCAAAAGGGTGAACATAGAGAGGATGACAGGGATAAGTATAATCCTCAATGTAAAAAAACAGTACGATTAGTAGTCAAGGAAACAGGAGGGTCCATGGAAGTCGACATCTTCAACCTCAAAACCCAAAAAAATGAACAAATTATCGAAGTAAGAGAATAAAAAGAAGGTTACCAACACCTTCTCAACCAGAAGGAGACGACCTTGAAAAATACAGAACCCGATGGAGAGCCTTGAAGAAAATTCTAATGAACCCTAACTCTGATGAAACAACAATAATTGAACACTAAAACAAAAAAAATGGGCAAACTCCGATGATTCTGCTGGAATTGAACCAAAAATCAGCTGAACACAAAACTTTCAATCGAAACCAAAAAGTAACCGAAGTTCGCTAAAAAAAAATTCCACAAGAACCCTCGAGAGGGTAGGATCGGAATAAAGCTAAAGAGAAGATCTACAAGGATCTTAAGCTTTGATACCATGTTAACATCATAAAACCATCAAAATTTGAAGAAATCTTCAATGGAAAATGAATGTTCTAAAAGAAAAAAAACTGATAGTATGAACTAATTTTCTCAAAATAAAATCCCTTGTCTTTACAATTTGGATCCGAAACTATATATACAAACCCGGAAACATAACCCAATAAATAATGGATTGGGCATAAAACAAATATTGGGCCAAGATAAAAATATAAAGAATAATGACACACACTAACCCACTCCACTACTATGTAACTCAACACTAAGCATACGGGCTCTTCGTACTCATATCACATTTGTTTCACTCTTTTTACTGCAGACTATATTTCAAGCACTAATGGTCCATGTTGGTATGCTTAAGTTAAGGCATGTATTTTTGGAGATGTTTGTTGATCTCTATATATAGTTATCTGCAATACCAAACTCCTTCTATCCTTTACTTTTTTGGCTTTCTATTCATCTTCAGACAATGTACAATTGTTGAACAACTGTATTGTTCTCGTATTCTCTTTTCTATACATGGAACTAAGACTTGGGGTTGTATTTTATCTTTTCCGTACTTGATTTTTATTAAAGATTTCGTATGATTTTAAACTAGTTAATGTCAAATTTTTGCATTAATTACTTTATTTTCAAATATGTTGGGTGGTATCTTGGCTTATCTATTTGGGGAAGAATGTAGGTGCTATTATGATCCTTAGGGATTTTGAGTCGTGACACGGATATTATTTTTATAAGCTTACTTGGAAATCTTATCATTCTCATAGAGTGGTACATGTCCAATTCATAAGAGGTGTAGGGAGACCTGTACTTTGTTTTGTAATTATCTTTGATTAATGTAAACACATAATTTTTTACCCTGCACGAGTTTTAACCTATTTTTCGATATTAAATGTTAATATGTTTATCCGATATTTATTTTAGTTCTTATTTCAATTGTTAATAATTTTTTGTTAAAAAAAATAAATAACTAAATGAAGTTAATTTTAGGATATTTATTTTAATTTTTATTCCAATTTTTTTTAAACAAAATAATAATACAAAAATTCAAAAAAAATATTTTTTTGTAATTTTAAATAAATAAGATAGTATTTTTAGTACTATCTTAATTATATTTATTTTGGGCTATTTATAAACTTTTATTGTATTTTCTTAAATATAAAAATTAATTAGTTATAATTATATTATTTTTATTATTGTTATTATTATTTTTTATTTATTTATTTATTTATTATTTTTATTTGTTATTATTATTATCTTCTAAAAAAAGAGAAAAATATTCAAAATTTAAAAAGAAAAATTTTCTCCCCCTTATCTGATAATTTCTAATTGTTCCCCCCAAGAATCCCCTATATAAAAGAGTCCTCAACCCCAAGAAAGAGGAACGTACATGGAAACTGCAGACACCCACACACAGAAAAAAAAACATTAGATAACCAGAGACTGATTAAACAAAGGAGAAAACAAAAAATCAGATAAAGAAGAAGAAAAGAGGAGAAAGAGTCAGAATTCGAGTTTCAAAGTTTCTATTAGAATTTTTGGTGACGCCGTTCATGCTTCTCTTTTAGTTAATTCATCATTCATGTTTTTTTATCCAATCCTACATTATTTATTTTATAAGTTTCATTGTGAATTGAAGCATGAATAAAGTTTTTTTTTTGGCTTTTTATATCATTTAGTATGCATAGTTTATCATTTGTATGAAGTTTGGTTATACACCTTTACTTATAATTCATTTTTTGTATTGAATCAATATTAATTAAATTTATTCCAATATTAAGATAAGTAACTTTAAAAGTTGATTAGTTTAATTAAAAATAGGGGTCTCGTTGGTTTCTTCTTATCCTTGAGGCTTAGACGTTGAATTTGGTGGTTTAACAAAGGAGCATTTTGATCTGGAACTTGGTTAACTATTACTATTATTATATAAAAAAAATGTCTTATACAAGTAAGAATTTGATCATCCAAAGTTCATTTTTTGGAAATTTATATAAGTTGTATGTTTTGTGTTGCTTTAATAAGCAAGCAGATCATATTGTTATTATTAGGATCAATTTAGGTGGTTTTAGTTTTAAAATATTTTATCTTCACATTTTAGTTTAAGTCTAAAAAGTAAGTACACACCTACGCGGGATACGATTAATGAATATCACGTTTGTTGTTTGTTCCATTTAATCAAACTATTCCAAGGATATTATGCTACTGTTAGTTGTAGGTATATCTACGGTAAAGTAATTAAAACAGTGTAAAAAAATAAAGTGACTTAAGAGTAGTTTGATATTGTTGGTTTCTTTACTTACAATATCATTTGAATCCAAAATACACATGGGAAGTAATAATTTAATTGGTTGTTGAATCGGAAAATATATGTATATATATCCAACTAAATTTGGCTATCATTGTTTGGGCTCGGAATTTGTCTACTTTAATTAAATGATTTATGATTAAATAGAAAAATTTATTTTCTTGTCATTTTAATTTTTTGTAGTAGTCTCATGTTGTTAATATTTTGATCATGCCTTTATGTTATACTTTTTGGGTTTTCTCTTGAGTTATCTATAATCACAAGATAAAGGAGCTAGTTTCTTAGGTTAGAAAATATTTTGTGGGCTAAATCATTTTAAATTCTGGGCTAAATATATGAGCTTGAGTAATAGTTAGGAATTAATTTAAGACTCGTTGCAAAAAATGAGAAAGAATGAGAATAAAATGGGTAACAAATGGTCTCGAGTTTACAAGAAGCAAATCAATGTTTTTAACATAAGGCAAATTTTAGGCACGTTCAAAATATTCGTCTCAATTAAGAATGCGGCGTACACATCTTTTCGAGACATTTAAATTTCAAGGATGCAATAATGCACCTTGGAGAATATTTTACTAGAATTAATTTTTCACTGATTTATTTAACATAAAAGATATAAGTAACTATTTTCAGTATAATAAAAATGAGCAAATTAGGCCCTAACATAATTTATAAAAAATAGTTAAAGCTAAGTATAAGTCAATAAAATCAACCGTGCTAGAATCACGGGACTCGAGGGGTGCCTCACACCTTCCCCTCGATCAATAGAATTCTTTACCCGGTCTTCTGTTTTCGGAGATCATAACAAAGAGTCATTTCCTTTTGATTAGGGATTCAAAAAGGTGACTTGGAACACCATAACTCAATTCCAAGTGGCGACTCTGTAAGTAAATTAATCCCTATTCAATACTGTCACTTTAATTGAAAAAACCCTTCATTTTTACTCTAATTCCTCGGGCGAAAAAGGGGTGTGACATCTCTGGCAACTCTGCTGGGGACCTAACTAGAATTCGAGCTTTTGATGTTGACATATACTTGCTTTAATTATTGTTGATATTGTGTTTGTTGGCCTTATGTGTTACTTGTCTCTTATTTACCTCTTTGATATTGATTGAACTGTATTATATATTGTCTTCTCTTGCGCACCCCCTCTGAGTCTCTGAAATAGGATAGAATGAATGTAGTGCATACATCCTACTTTATTTTTGAGATAGTCGGAGTGTGAAGGAACCTTGTGAAGGATTATTGTCACACATGTTAGGCGGGGTTCGGATCGATAATGAAGGCGGTGTTGCCCTGCTACTGGCCAAGTTGTCCCTCCCTGGCTCGAGTTTCCGCTCGGGTAAGCCATTCTATACACCTATCCCTATTAGGCTTAAACTTAGAAGAACTGAAAAATCAGAATTTGGTTATCCCTATTAGGTGCCGCTTTATTTACATCATATGCATTTGACTTAGCGGGACTCGGCACAGGGGTCGGGTCTGTCTAGGACAGGTGACCTACTTTATAAAGACCAATATGTGCATCCTATGTGTTCCTTAACATTTATTTTGAAGGCCATTTGATTGTTGGTCGATTTTAGGCAACTTAGCGAAATTCAAGAGAATATTTTGTCCTCAAATCTAACGAATTAATTTTATAAAAGAAATTGAAAAATATACATAGCTTTTATGGTCTTCATAAACTACGGGGGTCTGATTCTCACATCTTAGTGGGATACGTAGGAAGTCCTTCTCGGGATACGACCCTATCTTTTGAAAAATTATTCATAGATTTATTGGGTAATATTTTGAAACTATGATTACTTTCATAATTATTTTTCTAATTCTCTGGCCAAATTTTGATATATATCTTAATAGCCCTGAATCTTTAGGGATCATGAGGCTAAATTTTTCCGCAAATAAAAATATATAAATCTTAACTGCCCTGAATCTTTAGAGATCATGAGGCTAAGTTTTTACAAAAATTCTTTTTATATAAATCTTAACAGTCCTGAACCTCTAGGGGTCTTGAAGCTGATTTTTGTATGACATAATTTTCAAGAACTACGCACACCTAATTCTCATTTTATTGAGATACGTAGGCAGTCCTTAATGGATTCAGTAATCTTTTAAAAAATGGTTGTCTTTCCTTTTAAACTAAAAAAAAGTAAGTTGTTTTCAAAAATGAAAAAATATATTATTTAATAAATAAATAAATTTCTCATTATTTAAAACAAAAAAGGTATATTTCTTCGTATCTCCAATTTTCAAAAACTACGCACACCTGATTCTCAATGAGATACATAGGAAGTCCTTTGTGGATTCGAAGATTTTAAAGAAAAAAATATATTTGTGTTTCCTTCTAAATAAATAAAGAAGAGAGTTTTTTATCTATATATAAAATAAACTAATTTATTTTCAAAAATAAAATGTGTTTTATAATTATTAGTGAATTCAAAAACAAAAAATACTTCTCATTTCTCAAATTAAAAGAAAAATCTTTTTCTTCATATCTCTAGCTTCACGAACTACGCACACCCGATTCTCACTTAATGAGATAAGTAGGCGCCCTTCTAGGGTTCAGTGATCTTTTCAAAAAGAATATAAAAGAAAATGATTTTTTGAAAAAAATATTGCATTCTGACGCCTTTGTTATTTCTTATCACAGTTAGTTTAAGGTGGTTGGTTTGTGGTATTTTGGATGGTCCTCCACATCACACCAAATCTAAATAAGGTTTAGCTGTGTCCAACAAGGATATAGAGAGTGACCTCATGGATCAAACAAAGAGTTGTAAAAATGAGAGTTTATAGAAAGAGAATTTGAGACTAAGGCAACAAATAATGGAAATGTACCAAGCTTGGGCCAGTGGGCACCCTCCTCCTCCATTCCTTACTATTAAAGAATGGGGTAAGTCTTCAAGTATCAACCTTCTTCAAAGCTTTGATATATCGAAATTTAAGGGACGTGATGGACATGAGGATTCTCTGAAGCATTTGGGACGATACTGCAATCGATCAAGGGAAATTGAAAAAGGAAAGGAAAAAAAACATATTTATTGTCATGTCATGGCCAAAGCAGAGTTTGAGAGGTCCAACCCACCAATACGGTCAGCCTCAATCCCAAGCTTACATATTAGATCCACACAACCACATGCAACAAGGTTCCTTTCTCCAAAATCCAAGAAATACCATTCCACTTCCTCAATATCCTTTGAATAATGCATAATCGTATGCTCATTCGTCTTTCTATCCACAATGGCGTACCCCGGACCCTCGGTGTCCTCCTCGACACTCATAAATTTACCAAGGAGCCTCTAAATCCAAGTTTCATCTGAGGCCGAAGTTTGCAATGAAGAGAAAGGCAAAGGATAATTTCATGCCAATTGGAGAGTCTTATACCAGTTTGTTCTAGACATTGAGGCAATGGGGCATGATTACTCCCATCCCTGGGTATATTCCCGATTCACATTCAAAATATTTTAATCCTAATATACGATGTGCTTATCATTCTAATATGCAAGGTCACAGTGCTGAAGATTATCGTATTTTGAAAAGATAAATAGAGAAAAAGATTCAAGAAAAATTGATTGTGGTGCAAAACGTTGGCACCTCAACCGTTTCACAGAGTTCTTCTCCAGAACGTGGTACTGCATGATATATGGGAAACAATGAGTCAAGTATGGCGATCCAAAACTTATTTGTTGGAGGGAACGTATCTGATCGTGGTGGAAGCTCTAGTCGTGCTGATATGCCAATCAATGGTTAAGTTGTCAGGCTGAGCAATTGAGAAGTCACCCATCTCCCTACTAGGAAGAGGTCTAGTAGTTTGTGTTGTTTTCTTTTATGTTAGCCAAATTATTTAGGGTTGTAGTTTAGGACCTATCTTGTCTAATTTTCTTATCATTTTCATTCAAACCCTTCTATCTTTCTGTCGACAAAATGTGTGTCCCTTTTGTTTTTTCTCAATATATATTGTCTTTTTTTTTAAATTTTTTTCTTTTCCTTCGAAGAGCTCTTTCTATGGTGATTCTGATAATATGATAAGCATTTTGAATTTTCAGCCAGATCTTAAAACCAATCTAATGCTGAAACATTCAATCAAGAACCTAGAGTTAAAAAAATGTAAGAAAAATAAGTAAAGTGTTGAGATTTGGGGACCTAGTTATATCCTTATTTGAATGTTTTGAGGCAATCACTTTGCGAATAAAAAATGACTTGATCTTCAATGAAAAGGTTCAACTCAAGCATTTTGAATGAGATCAACCAGAGATATATAGTTTCTATTGTCAGAAGAAGCAAAAGAAAGTTAGCTAAAAAAAAAGTCATCTGTTGTGAGGAAAGTACAATACAAGTAGACCTGTATGGTTTACAAGTTTAAAAGATGTGACACACGTGCATGTGCTTAGTCACGGTCAATATTGAAAAGATGTGTATGATCTTCATGTTCCATTCCTAGATTGCATGTTATGTACTTGTGTTTTTAAGGATTGATATGACAAAGACATTTCATTCTATTATCCAAACGTTGTGTCATCCTTTGTTATCCCTTTTGAGCTTTTATTTTATTTCTTTTATATCCCTCTTTTAGAATCAAAATAAAGTCTGAAAAAAAAATAAAAAAAGAGTGTCAAGAAAAAAAATAGACTCAGAAAAGTGTCCAAAAAATGGAGTCGAGAAAAATATCTCTCTATCTCTAAACAAAAGAAAAAAAAAGAAAAGTAAAAAGAAAAAAATCAAACACAAGAACAAGATCCTGAACTATGTTTGACCTGATTCTTGCTGTGAAAAGATATGTAGGCAGCCCTACTCTGGGGGTCGGTCCAACTAAAATAAAATTTAAATTACCCAGAATGAAATGAAACTAGGAAAAATTTTATTTTCTTAAAACAATCGATTTCAAAAGCTATATGTTTCACCTAATGTTATGTAAACTTTTTAGCCTCATACCGACCTTTCTTTCTAACCCTTTCCAAAAGCCAAGTTACAACTAAAGAAAGACCTTCAGATCGATCTTTGAGAATGTCAAGGATAAACATAGTATTGTGATCTAGAGGTAGTATGTTCAAGAATGACTCCATTTTAAATTCAATAAGTGGGTAAAATTTGAAAATAATTAGTATGAGTAGATTTGGTTGTGTAATTCAAAATGCATGTCATAATCACTGGAATCAACTGTCGCACCCAGATAAGATTTTGTTTTTGACCTTTTTGAAAAGAGATGTCTATCATCTTTTTTTTTTCTTTTATTATTATTTTTCTATTTTTTTATTTTGTGTCTTTATCATCGAATAGAAAGTCAATATCTTCATATTTCATGTATTTTGAGTCAAATTTATGTCAAGACAAGTGAGAAAGAACTTCAAAACTTGCTACCAACTCCCTCAATTTCACAAAGCATGACAAAGAGCTGATGCACCAAGTTGAAATGCTTCAAAATAAAGTGAGATATTCAAGAATGCTTGTCATCCAACAGTTTTTGAACTCATAGAAGTATAAAGGGTGTATTTGAAGTTGAACCTAGAGGCATCATGCAAGAAAAATATGATTTGATTCAAAGAGTTTCAGTAGTCAGAATTGGAGGTCAAAAATACGATAAGTCAATGATACTTATCAAAGATTTGAAATGGAGCCGAGTATGACAAGTGCAAGAACAATTATCTTGAAAGTCAAATGCCACAAATCAACTACCGTATTTTTAAATTAAAAATTTTTCTTTGTATGAAACAAAAATACATGTTACCTGCAAATCAAGGGCTTCAAAGCCTAAATATCAAAAGATACAATTCCTCACTTTTGCAAATGCAAGATGCTACACATATTTCGTAATCACAATCATAGTAAAAACTCATCATCATTTACCTCTATAAAACACACTTCCTTGTCTGGGTATTTCAGTTTTTATTTGTTAGGGAACACATTTCCTAACTTGAACCATCACTCCTAGAAGAAGCACTTTCTAGTCGAGTCATTTCATTCAACCCCTAGGAGACCCACTTCCTAGCCTGAATAAGTCAGTTTTCATTTGTTAGGTGAAACACTTTCTAAATTAAACGATCACTCCTAGAAGACGCACTTTCTAGTCGAGTTATTTCATTCAACCCCTAAGAGACACACTTCCTAACTTGAACCATCACTCCTAGAAGACACGCTTTCTAGTCGAGTCATTTCATTCAACCCCTAGGAGACGCACTTCTTAGCCTGAATAAGTCAGTTTTCATTTATTAGGTGAAGCACTTCCTAACTTGAACTATCACTCCTAGAAGACGCACTTTCTAGTCGAGTTATTTCATTCAACCCTAGGAGACGTACTTTTTAGCCTGAATAAGTCAGTTTTCATTTGTTAGGTGAAACACTTCCTAACTTGAACCGTCACTCCTAGAAGACGCACTTTCTAGTCGAGTAATTTCATTCAACCCCTAGGAGACGCACTTCCTAGCCTGAATAAGTCAGTTTTCATTTGTTAGGTGAAACACTTCCTAACTTGAACCATCACTCCTAGAAAATGCACTTTCTAGTCGACTCATTTCATTCAACCCCTATGAGACGCACTTCTTAGCTTGAATAAGTCAGATTTTTTTGTTAGGTGAAGCACTACCTAAATTGAACCATCACTCCTAGAAGACGCTCTTTCTAGTCGAGTCATTTCATTCAACCTCTAGTAGACGCACTTCCTAGTCTGAATAAGTCAGTTTTTATTTATTAGGTGAAGCACTTCCTAACTTGAACCATCACTCCTAGAAGACGCACTTTCTAGTTGAGTCATTTCATTTAACCTCTAGGAGACGCACTTCCTAGTCTGAATAAGTCAGTTTTCATTTGTTAGGTGAAATACTTCCTAAATTAAACATTCACTCCTAGAAGATGCACTTTCTAGTCAAGTCATTTCATTTAACCTCTAGGAGACACACTTCCTAGTCTGAATAAGTCAGTTTTAATTTTGTTAGGTAACGCACTTCCTAACTTGAATCTTGATTCCTATAAGACGTACCTTTTAGTCGAGTCATCCTCCTTGATTACTATAAGACGTACCTTTTAGCCGAGTCATTTTCTATGTATAAATTGGGGCAAAAATTTTGTTCATGTTCATTGAAATTTATTTTATAATTTATTTTTATGTCCAGGGCCCTCCTGAAGAATGGGAATTTACTTTTTGCTCAAGACCCTCCTGAAGAATAGAAATTTACTTTTTGCTCAGGACCCTCCTGAAGAATGGGAATTTACTTTTACTCAGGACCCTACTGAAGAATGGGACAGGACCCTCCTGAATAATGGGAATTTACTTTTATTCAGTACCCTTCTGAAGAATGGGATAGGACCCTCCTGAAGAATGGAAATTTACTTTTGTTCAGAACCCTCCTGAAGAGTGGGATAGGACCCTCCTGAAGAATGGGAATTTATTTTATGTTCAGGACCCTCTTGAAGAATGGGAATTCACATTTTGCTCAGGGCCCTCCTGAAGAATGGGACAGGACCCTCCTGAAGAATGAGAATTTATTTTATGCTCAGAACCCTCCTGAAGAATAGAAATTTATCTTATGTCCAGGACCCTCCTGAAGAATGGGATATTATTTTTCTGTTTCACTTTTTATTTTGAGTTCAGGAACATATTTGAAAAATTGAAGAAGCAATAAGTCAAGAGCCCGCCTAAAGAACAAGGTGAAGAAGTAAAAGTTAGGAGCCCCCCTTAAGAACAGGGTGAAGAAACTATAAGTCCAGGATCCCGCCTGAAGAACAGGATGAAGAAAAAAGGAAGTCCAGGAGCCCTCCTAAAGAACAGGGTGAAGAAACTGTAAGTCCAGGAGCCCACCTGAAGAACAGGGTGAAGAAAAAAGGAAGTCCAGAAGCCCACCTAAAGAATGGGGTGAAGATTTTCAAGATCAAGTTAGAGTAGAGAACAGTCTGAAGAATGAGTCAATTGTCAAGTTCCTCTCCAATGTCAAAAGCGAATGAGGAGGAACATTTTATGTTTCAAGTTCAACTCAGAATAACGACTATCTCACCATTTGAGAAGTCATAAAGATTATTTCAGAATAGCTGAATAGATAGGATCTTTTACTTGTATCTTCAATTTTATTTAAATTATTCATGTGAATGTAAAAGGAGAAGTCGTCAGCCGGAAACTCGATGGAACCTCACTCGATCTCTAACTCGTTCTCTCACCATTTTACCTTTGAACTACAAGTGACCTGATTTTTTTATAACCTGGGATATGTAGGCGGTCCAAAATCAAGACTCGGTCACATCTTTTCTTTTCTTTTATTTTTTCCTCACTTTTTGAATAATCGAAGGATAAAAAATCATCTCTTTGTCTACTTCTTTGTATGAAAACTCTTCGAGATTTCATACAAAGAGGGGCAAAATGTATACACGTGATTTTTGATCCTCCACGAGTTTTAACCTATTTTTCAATATTAAATGCTTATATTTTTATCCAATATTTATTTTAGTTCTTATTTCAATTTTTAATAATTTTTTGTTAAAAAATAAATTACTAAATGAAGTTAATTTTAGGATATTTATTTTTACTTTTATCCAATTTTTTTTAAAACAAAATAATAATACAAAAATTCAAAAACTATTTTTTCTTTTTTAAATTCTAAATAAATGAGATAGTATATTTAGTAATATCTTAATTATATTTATTTTGGGCTATTTATAAATTTTTATTGTATTTTCTTAAATATAAAAATTAATTAGTTATAATTATATTATTTTTATTATTGTTATTATTATTTTTATTTATTTATTTATTATTTTTATTTGTTATTATTATTATCTTCTAAAAAAAAGAAAAAATATTCAAAATTTAAAAAGAAAAATTTTCTCCCCCTTATCTGATAATTTCTAACTGTTTCCCCCAAAAATCTCCTATATAAAAGACTCCTCAACCCCAGGAAAGAGGAACGTACATGGAAACTGCAGACACCCATACACACAAAACAGTAGTTAGCCAGAGACTAATTAAACAAAGGAGAAAACAAAAAATCAGATAAATAAGAAGAAAAAAGGAGAAAGAGTCAGAATTCGAGTTTGAAAGTTTCCATTTGAATTTCTGATGACGCCGTTCGTGCTTCTCTTTTAGTTAATTCATCATTCATGTTTTTTTATCCAATCCTACATTATTTATTTTATATGTTTCATTGTGAATTGAAGCCTGAATAAAGTTTTTTTGGCTTTTTATATCATTTAGTATGCGTAGTTTATCGTTTGTATAAAGTTCGGTTATACACCTTTACTTATAATTTATTTTCTGTATTGAATCAATGTTAATTAAATTTATTCCAATATTAAGATAAGATAACTTTAATAGTTGATTAGTTTAAGTAAAAATAGGAGTCTCATTGGTTTCTTCTTATCCCTGAGGCTTAGATGTTGAATTTGGTGATTTAACAAAGGAGCATTTTGATTTGGAACTTGGTTAAGTATTACTATTATTATATAAAAAAAAAATGGCTTATGCTAGTAAGAATTTGATCATCCAAAGTTCGTTTTTTTGGAAATTTATATAAGTTGAATGTTTTGTGTTGTTTTAATAAGCAAGCAGATCATATTGTTATTATTAGGATCAATTTAGGTGGTTTTAGTTTTAAAATATTTTATCTTCACATTTTAGTTTAAGTCTAACAAGTAAGTACGCGCCTACGCGGGATACAATTAATGAATATCACGTTTGTAGTTTGTTCCATTTAATCAAACTATTCCAAGGATATTATGCTACTGTTAGTTGTAGGTATATCTACGATAAAGTAATTAAAATAGTGTAAAAAGATAAAGTGACTTAAGAGTAGTTTGATATTGTTGGTTTCTTTACTTACAATATCATGTATATCCGAAATACACAGGGGAAGTAATAATTTAATTGGCTATTGAATCGGAAAATATATGTATATATATCCATCTAAATTTGGCTATCATTGTTTGGGCTCGGAATTTGTCTACTTTAATTAAATGATTTAGGATTAAATGGAAAAGTTTATTTTCTTGTCATTTTAATTGTTTGTTTAGTAGTCTCATGTTGTTAATATTTTGATCATGCCTTTATGTTATACTTTTTTGGATTTTCTCTTAAGTTATGTATAATCACAAGATAATGGTGCTAGTTTCTTAGGTTAGAAAATATTTTGTGGGCTAAATCATTTTAAATTCCGGGCTAAATATATGAGCTTGAGTAATAGTTGCAAATTAATTTAAGACTCGTTGCAAAAAATGAGAAAGAATGAGAATAAAATGGATAAGAAATGGTCTCGAGTTTACAAGAGGCAAATCAATGTTTTTAACATTAAGCAAATTTTAGGCACATTCAAAATATTCGTCTCAATTAAGAATGCGGCGTACGCATCTTTTCGAGACATTTAAATTTCAAGGATGCATTAATGCACCTTGGAGAATATTTTTCTAGAATTAATTTTTCACCGATTTATTTAACATAAAAGATATAGGTAGTTATTTTCAGTATAATAAAAATGAGCGATTTAGGCCTTAACATAATTTATAAAAAATAGTTAAAGCTAAGTATAAGTCAATAAAAGCGACTGTGCTAGAATCACGGGACTCAAGGGGTGCCTCACACCTTCCCCTCGGTCAACAGAATTCCTTATCCGGTCTTCTGTTTTCGTAGATCATAACAAAGAGTCATTTTTTTTTGATTAGAGATTCAAAAAGGTGACTTGAAACACCATAACTCAATTTCAAGTGGTGGTTCTGTAAATAAATTAATGCCTATTCAATACCTTCACTTTAATTAAAAAAAATTCTTCGCTTCGACTCCGATTCCTCAAGCGAAAAAGGGATGTGACAATTAATAAAATAGATCCATACTCGATATTGGTGGATAATTTTCTTTTTACAAAAATCTAACACTCTGATTGCATACACATTTTGACAAGGAAAAGTATGCGCTGACCTAATTCGTTAACCTTAGTCTATTTATCAAAGTTAGGCACAAATTGAAGTAAAATGTCCTACGTATTAATTACACTCAAAGACAAGTCAATAAAAATGAAAGATACAACTGGTAGCAAACTCTCAACTGTTAAAAGGTACTAACAAAAAAACAAATAAAACATATTTTTTATACCAGAATCACCTCAACCTTATTTTTAAGATATCTAATTAAAAACGGAAGGGCCTCATCCATTTCATCAAATCTCCTACTTGTAGCACCTCATCTAGTTTCTAAAATAAAAGTGTGTAATAAAAAGAATTACTGCAAGAAAATTATATTTTTCTTTTTGAAATAACATTTTGGTAATCAGTAAGATACAACAAGCGTTTGGATAGACAAATTAGTTGCAAATTTTGTTTTAAAAAAGGTTTATCGTGAATACATAGAATGATGGGTTTAAAGGTACAACGTTTGGCTTCCGAAAGTCAAAACATGGTTAGGAAATACAACAACAATTTTTTTTTTTTTTTTTTTTTTGGGGGGGGGGGGGGGGGGGGCGGGGAGGTTAGTCATGCTTAAAACCTTGAAAATGAGCATTGGTTCACTTGTTTTATTCTGTAGTTCTCACTTTTCTCTACCCAAATATCTCAGACATGTCTAAACATGACAAATCCAATGACCTTAGCATTTGCAAGACAGTGCTAATTTGTGGATTAGTCCTTTACATGTGCACCATTATCTTTCTCAATAACTCTGATCGGTTTCCATCTTCTGATCTTTTCTCCACTTCTCAAACGATTAAATCATCCAATGTTGCAGAGACCAACATAAGCCACCTTGTTTTTGGACTTTTGGGCAATGAAAAAGCATGGTACCATAGAAAACACTATGTTGAAGCATGGTGGAGACCAAATGTTACAAGAGGACATCTTTTTCTAGATGTTCCTCCTAAAGGTAATCTTCTCCCATGGTCCTTAAGTTCGCCTCCTTATAGAATATCCGATGATGTCTCAAAACTTCTTAAGGAAACCAAACATGTCGATGCAAGAGTTTTAAGAATTGTTCATGGGATTATGGAGGTAGTTAGGGAGGCACGTGAAGATGTAAGATGGGTAATTATGGGGGACGATGATTCTGTATTTTTCGTGGATAATATGGTTGATATTCTTGCACAGTATGATCATAATAAGTACTATTACTTTGGAGGACATTCGGAATTTATATTGTCGAATTATTGGTACTCATTTAATCAAGGTTTTGGTGGAGCTGGAATCATATTGAGCTATCCTTTGGCTAAAACATTTGCGAATAATGTGATGTCTTGCTTAAAGAGATACGCTCACTTGAAATCTTCTGATAGAACAACAATGCTTTGCGTGGCTGACCTTGGGGTAAATCTTTCTCCTCTTCAGGGCATTCATCAGGTATGTTCATTTTGAGTCTCTAATAAGTACCTTGTGTTAGAATTGAGGAATTTTATGGCTTGAACCTTTAGTACTTTGCAAAATACTACTGTTTTACCTTAGCCTCATAATAAAAATTTCAGAACTGAGGCTCCTTCGGGCCATAGAACTTTTCGTTTTATTATTAGTATGGATTGAGCATTGGACGAAAAAAATTTCATCAACTAATTACTTTGATTATACTCTTCTCTTTTCCTTCAAATAAATTTTTAATATTTATTCCTTGCAGATTGATCTTCGTGGTGACATATCTGGGTTTCTGTCATATCATCCAAAGTCTCTATTAGCGTCCCTTCACCATTATGATATGGTTAATCCAATATTTCCCTCTATGAACCGTGCACAATCAGGTTTCCACCTCCAAAATGTTGCAAAATATGATCAATCGCGCATGTTACAGCAAACCATATGCCACCACAGGTCTCAAAGTTGGACATTTTCAGTTTCTTGGGGATACTCAGCTCATATTTATGAGAAAATTATGCCTAGAAGTTGGATACAAAGACCAATTGAAACATTTCAAACATGGCAAAGAAGTCCTAGGCCACCACATTACATGTTTGATACTAGAAGTCCTTCTTGGAATCCTTGTGAAGCTCCTCATATGTTTTTCCTCAAGTCGGTTGAAAAAATGCGAAGTGGTGAAATTGTTACTACATATACTCGAGGATGGCCACGAGGGATAGGAGCCTGCTTGCCTTCTGGAAATTATTCTGCAGAGTATGTTTCTGAAATTCATGTTTATTCATCTGCAACAAAACGTACAAAGGTAACATTTTCTACGTCCCCATAATCTCTCATAAGTTTCTCTATGAGATTAACTTTTGTATACTAATAGTACTAAAAGAAAGTTACCTTACCAAAAAGATAATTATAGGCAATTTTTATTATGAATGAACTTAATATTTCAAGTCCACTAATAAATAGCACAAGTTATTAGTAAAGAGAATTGGAGCGAAACATTTCTCTCTTTAGGAAAAAACCAAAGTGCATTTTCCCTCTTCTAAATTGACTAAATGTCGTCTGTCTCCCAAATGAATCTTGTTGCATGAATATTTTGAAATTCACTGCTCCGACTTTGTATGTTTGTTAACTCACCTTTTCTATGTTATTTTCAGATTGATAGATGTGAATGTTGCGATGTAACCCATGAGACAGGATCTAATAAGGCCGATATCAAGTATAGAGAGTGTAAGATAGATGAGATAATAGCTTAATTGATTCATCGAGTTGCTGAATGAGCATTTGTATCAATGTTACTTTCGTGCAATAATTGTTATGTTTGTATTCTACACTTGAAAGAATCATGTGAAGTGTCGGGACCGATATTTGACGGATTCGTAATCGGATTCGGCACTGCTACTAGAATGCTATGTACTTAACTAAAACCTTTTTTTTTGACATTACCTATATAACTAAGAGCCCTTGTTTGGATAGGTTTTTGGCTTATTTTTATTATTTTGACTCAAATGCATTTTTTTATTTTATCAAATACTTAAAAACTATTTAAAAAGTTATCTTGACTTAAAAATATACTTAAAAATAAGTCAATTCAGACATACTCTAAAAGTTAAATTTTGAGAATTTGACATAAAAGTTGTTATGCCCTTGAAAGTAACTTCATTGCCTATATAGGGGGAGTTGATACCATTATTAAATTCAACAGAAGTACCAAGTACTTATTTGCTCGAATTACATTCTTCATTGAATTCCGCATAACTTTTATTCATGATTGGTTGCAATTGCGCTCTCGTCCTACAAATATAATATAAAATAATACCCCTATAAGTCATAGAAAATTTATATATTATTTTATGTGTATAAAATGTGAAATACTTATGTTGGTACTAACGATAAATGGACTAAACCTATTGACAT
This sequence comes from Capsicum baccatum var. pendulum, assembly GCA_030864225.1. Lineage (NCBI taxonomy): Eukaryota > Viridiplantae > Streptophyta > Magnoliopsida > Solanales > Solanaceae > Capsicum > Capsicum baccatum. The sequence continues at coordinate 88,456,524 of CM061560.1, read as the reverse complement.
AATAAATATGCCCTCATCTCTTTCAGACTTAAAAGCGTATCTTCTAATTCCCAAGTAATTTTGGTACTCCCTTTATCCACTTTTATATATTTACGATATTAAAAATAGATATTTATATTAATTTATTTAGATTGAAAAATAATGAGAAAATTTGTTATTTAATTTTCAATTTATCCTTATTATTAATTATAGTCATTTCTTAATATATTTTTTAAAAAATTGAATTTATTACATTCAAATAATCATATAATAAACTTCTCATGTTATTAACAGAAGGATAAAAATAATATGTTTATTAGGAAAGGTGCATTTTTTATTCAATTCAGTAACAATATGGGAATTTTTGCGCCAACCTATTAACAGTTGGGGGCATATTTGGACCAGCTGATTAATGGAGAATGATATTTTGACTCTTTTTTTGTTTTATTAGTTAAAGTGTTCAAGTGAAACATGAAAAAGTAAATATGAGAGAAGATAGTACAATCTGCACTTATTACATTAAAAATAATTTTTAGCAGCAACAATGTGTACTTCTATAAAAAGTTTTAAAATTTTTACCGACATTAATTAATTGTTATTGAATCTAATATTGTTATAGGCTTTAGAGATATTTACAAAGAGTGCTAAAATATAATTTTCTCTAATGCCTCTAAAAATTGGAAGACCCCATGGTCATTCCATTTGCGGTAATATACAAATTCTAGAGATTTTCCTCTATGCTTTTTGCCTATTTTTACTTTTAGCTTTATTTTAGAATACGTATATTTGTATGAAGTCTCTTATTCTATTTACATCGCTAATTCGGGTTTGTTTTCCTCAAGATATGCCATATCTTATTTATCTAAGTTTATCTTAGATGAGTGTTTGGATGGCAGTTTATTGTCTGAGTTTGGAATTGTTGATAAATTAAAAGCGAAAGGTAGACTGCATTATAAAATGTATCGAAGAAATTTTCCTATTGGATTTTGGAAATCCGTCGGTGCAACGATTCTAAATAGTTTACTCTTCGACCAATATGCGTAACTAATTATGGTGGTGCCTTGCACAATTTTTGATCAACGTATATACTCCCTCCATTTCACTTTACTTGACCCAATTTAACATTGCACATTAATTAAAAAATAATTAATTGCATGGCTATTTTACGATTGCATCTCTATTAAATAATGTTTACATTTTAATTTGGAGAAAAAATAATTAATACTAGGAGTAAAAAGGGAAAAAAAATTATCTTGTCTTGATTAATGAAAAATGATAAGTAAAATGAGAAATCAAATTAAAAAATTTGAGATGAATAAAATGGGACAGAGGGAGTATATTCTAATTTATAGAACTAATCACAAAATAATCATTAGCATTTATAGCAATCCGATTCAAACTTTTTTTTCTTTAAAGTGAATTTTTGATTTATTCATATATTTATAATTTGCTAATTTTAACGGATAATATATTGTAGCGGAAAACTTATACTCCCTCCGTTTAAAAAAAATGGTCTATTTTTGTTTTTAGTTCGTTTAAAAAGGAATGATTCATTTTCTTTTTTGGTAATATTTTAATTTTAACTTTTCAGATGGTATGTTTAGGATCAAAAGATTAAAGAGCATTTTGATGCATTTGACACAACTTTAATTTTAAGTCAATAAGATTCAAAAGTCATTCTGTTATAAATGTACCATATATAGTGTGTCTACTTTACCATATATAGTGAATACCTACTTTACCATATATTATGTATGTCTATTTATGGAAAAGTTACAAACTCCAAGGTTAGTTTTCCCCTATAAATAAAGGAATTTTCCCTCATTGTAATTGATCCATCAAGAGAAATAACAATTACTCTCTCTTCTCTCTCTATTCTTCTTGTATTTGCTTTATATTTCATAACACGTTATCAGCACGAGACTCTGTCAAACAAAATGAGATTATAAATCTAAAGGTAATTTCAAGGTTAGTAATTCCTTATGTTATCTATCTTTTGCTACTAATAATATAATTATTGTTGGATTTGAGGAAAAATAATTGGTTTGGAACCATTATATTTTAAATTTATTCCTCAAGAACAATATTATCAAAAATAATATATTGGGTTCAAGTCCCATCGATTTATGCCTAAGACGCCTTATATGGGGAAGACGTTGAGTTTGAATCTCAATGCACCATATTGATGATATTATGATGGGTAAGACAAAATAATGAGTATTTGGAAAAAAGTGATGAAACATGTCCCATTAAATGTGTTTCATTCCTTCAATTGAATGTTGTAGCAATAAATCACATGTATGCCTCAATTTGCTTTTGTAGTAACTATCATAATTTGATACGCTTAAGGCATGATTATATTTCATTCTTCCTGGGAATGAGAATGCTTAAGGCATGATTATATTTCATTCCTGAAAATGAGAATTTTGATTATTATAAATATAGATCTAGACCTTAGGGGTAAATGTGACTGTATATAAATTCGAACGTGCTCGTGGTTGTAAGGAAATCACAATCCACCTCCAAAAGAGACAAAATAATTGAGAAGGGTTATTTTAAAATCTACTTCTGAAGTAGTAAATCTGAAATTTATTTATGTAATAGTAAATATGAAATTTACTAAAGTAAACTTGGAGTTTGCAAGAATAAATGTTCATAAATTGACATAAACGATCGTCATCCCAAAGATGTGCATATTGAGTATTGAACATATATTGAAAAATTAAAAAATTCTTCATGAACTTTAATGTTGCTTGTTCTCATGATAAGTTGGTTGGACCAACTAATTTTGAGATTGGATCCCTTAAAATCTGAAAAGTATACAAGGTGAATAAGGGCTCGTTCACCTTTCATGTGATATGTTGAAAAAAATACATCAATAAGATAATCACATGTACATTTCTTGTCAACCTGTAGTTTGACATTTATAAAGTTGTTTGCTCAATAAAATAGAGTTAAGAGCATAACTTTCAGATTGTGCAATCAAGACAATTCATCTTGATAAAAATAGTTTGGCATTGAATGCCTTTAATAAATAGCTAAATCATTGCTGATGAGAACAAAACTTCATGTATTGGTTTGAAATATGATATGTTGCACACAATAACATTTGTATGCATTAGATCAATAAATTATGATTATTTGTTCCCTCTTAATTGGTTCAAGGTCAGGAACCAACTATTCCATCTAATAGTTTTGATGTGCGGTATACAATTAATGAATATACCATAATACACAAAGATGGAGGATGTATGTTAGTTTTTCTAACATAAGGGGGAGATTATAAGAAGCTATGAAATGGGTTAGGAATTATCATCAGATCCTCAATGAAAAGATAATTCAAGTTGAATGCCGAACGCATCTCATATTTAAGCTGCAAGTGCTCCTATTTTGTGTTCAAAAAGGATATAGTCTACGCATGCATGAAACATGATAGACTAATCTATTTCAAATGAAATAATCCTTGAAAAATAAGGAGCAAATAATCATAATAAGAAGGCAATATGCTCTTGAAGAGCCTATGACATAACACTTCATAAAACCTTATGAGAAGTTCAGGTACCTGAAAATAATGAAGTGATGAGATCTCAAAATGTTATGTCATACTGTGAACCGATGCGAAATGATATATCATCAATAATGTCTTTGATACAATATTGGTGCAATATTATAAAGTATTACGAGGATCCGAATTCTACATTTATTTAAGCATTTTGACGTAGAAATATTTATCAAATGACACAAAAGGATGCATTTTGGTAAGTATAAAACTTATTTGATTTGCAGTCCAGACACTTGAAGATGTCCCACTTGACATGTTGAATATTGTCACTTGACAAAAATCCATATGAAAATCTCTAAAGGATACAAAATGCCTGAAGCATATAGAGTTTCTGGAAAACTTTTTATTACCTCATAAGAAATAATTTGATGATTTGAGTATCATTGGACCTCTTGGAGAGTTTTCAAAAGCAATAGAATTTTTTCTTAAATGAGAAACATGGAAAATTGAATAAGCATTCATTCCGACTCAAGAAAAGAATGAGGAAATCCTTGGTTACGAAGTACCATAGGCAATTGATACACTAACGTATCTTGCAAATACTATAAGGCCCAATACAGCCTTTTCAGTTAATTTGTTAGCAAGTTTGCAGTCCCGATCTAATTGGTTATGTTGATGTTAGGTACTTATCTAACCTACATAAAACTAGGTCTTAAATAGGCTATATGTTCATATGTGGTGGTACTGCAATATCTTGGAGATATACAAAGCAGTCTATCGTAGCCATTTCATGGAACAATGTGAGATAATAGTTATTAATGAAGCAAATCGAGAATGTGTATGGTTGAGGCATGATACATCTCATTTGAGAAAAATGTTATTTGAAATGTGACAATATACCTACAATCTTATATGAATATAATACAACATGCATAGCACAACTTAAGGAAGGATCCATAAAAGGAGATAGAACAAAGCACATTTCGTTAAAGCTTTTCTACATACATGAGCTCCAAAAGAATGGTGATATTAACATGCAACAGATTCGTTCAAGTGACAATGTGGCTGATTTATTCACCAAGTCTTCTTCAATTGCAACTTTCAAGAAGATAGTGCACAAGATCGGAATGAAAAGGTTCAAGGCTGTTCTCATTAGGGGGAGTTAATACGCGTTGTACTCTTTTTTCCTTATGAGGTTTTATCCCACTGGGTTTTTCTTGTTAGATTTTTAATGAGGCAGTATATATGTGTATTATCTATCAATTAGACATTCAAGGGGGAGTGTTATAAATATACCATATATAGTGAATACCTACTTTACCATATATTGTGTATGTCTATTTATGGAAAAGTTACAAACCCCAATATTAGTTTTTCCCTATAAATAAAGGAGTTTTTCCTCATTGTAATTGATCCATCAAGAGAAATAATAATTACTCTATTTTCTCTCTCTATTCTTCTTGTATTTGCTTTATATTTCATAACACATTCTTTATTTTTTTAAATTTTGTGTCAAGTCAAAGTATGTCATTTTTCTTTTAAACGGAGGGAGTAGTTTGGTTGATTGAGCTTATTTATTTCAAAAGTGTTTACATTTTTTCCAAAAAGTACTTATTTTTTAAAAAAAATATATTTGACCAAACTTTTAGGAGACATAAGTGCTTCTGGAGAGCAGCAGAAGCAGTTTTACAGAAGATAAAAAAAGTAGCTTCTCTCTAAAAAGAACTTTTTAAAAGAGGTAATTACACCAACTGACCACTCAGTCATTTGATTTATCAAAAAAAATTAGCCGACATTTTGGAAGAACAAATCAGAAGTTGATGCCCTTGCTAAAGAGAGGCAAAGAATCAATTTTTTTTGAAGAAAAAAGTTTTTGAAAATTTCTCAAGTATTTGCTTTAGACAGGATCGGATTTGGACAGACGTATTAGAAAATTCTTTTGTTAGGAAAATTAGACATAGCACATTGAGCGACAATGAAGCAAGCAATGAATTCCATACTTTTGAGCATGGTTGAAGGCAAGTTTGTAATGACTACTAATTAAATTTTTATTTATATCATGCTATTTACCTAAAAAAAGGTAGTCCATATTTAGTTTACAAAAAAAAGTCATTTTTTTTCTTCGAATCATCTTTTTGTACAAGTTTTTTTCTTCTTCGTTGTCCCTGCTTCTCTCTTCTCTTCGTTCCTGCTTCTTCCTTTCTTTTTTTTCTTCTTCTCCATCAACATCACTTCTTCTTTGTTGCTTTCTCCCATTTAAGTTTCTTGAAAGCTCATTTTTTAATAATTTGACGTATAGTAAACATAAATCGTTTTGAGTGAATAACATATAAAAAGACGCGAAATATCGAAATGAGATCGTATTCTAACATTTGTGATTGTCAAGAGGATATTTTAAGTTGACCAGGATTGAAAGAACTTGCAAATGGCTAAGTTCTTTAAAGGATGTTGTAGTTGCATTTAAGCCTGATGTTCTTTTGAGTTGATATCTGCTACTTTATTATCTCCTATATAGAAATCAAGAATTTCTATGCAAGTTATTTTGTTGTAGTACAATCATTGTAAGATATATTATTCAAATTTTGCATTTGGTTAAATCGAAAAGGATATTAGTTTAGATAGTTATTAAGTTTGTTGTTAAGTCGTTATATAGTTTTGTTTAAAAGGTGAACCAAAATTTTATTTTGTAGAATGGGTAACCAACCAACTAGAGCAAAGAAGACATGTAACACTGTTTAATTTCAGGGACAACCAATTGAGCAGAAGGGCAACTATTGAGGTTAACTACTGATGTTATATTGTTGTATCCCTCTGTTCTAATTGAAAATTTTTGAATAGATTGTAACTAAATATATGTTTACTAGAACTAGATGTCCTGTAAATCTTGTCATTAGTTATAATACATTTTCAACTTTGCTTTAAGTGGATGTAACAACTATTGTTTGATGCAATTAGGATGTTGAATTAACAACTTAGTGAATATTAGTTAACAAACTACTTATATCGTTAGAGTTACTATAGACAAGTTAAAATTAAAATGAGCATGTATTAACGTTATCAATAAAATAATTAGACTAAAACATAATACACGGTGCTCTCGATGCATCAATCATTTCACATGAGTTTTGAGGTTTGGAGTAAACTTTTCAAAGAAAGGCATGATTTGGTGTGAAATTTTGCAAGTACTAAGATGTATAAATATCTATGATACATAGTTATACATCATATATATAAGATCGATACATCATATATACACGTTTGTACCATTTATACAAAAAAATAATACATTACATAACTATTAATACAATATCGATACATATTTATACATCATTTATACAATATAGATACATTACATATACACTGCATAACTATTTATACAATATTGATAGTATAGGTATACTTTGCATAACTATTTATACATCATAAATACATGTTCATACATAATTTATATGATATTGATACTTGTTTATACAATATTTAAACAACATCTATACATTACATATACACAACATAGCTATTTATACAATATCGATACATTACATATACACTACATAACTATTATACTATATTGATACGTTACATATATATTGCATATACAACATTTGAGACGTTATAAATGAATTTCTCTTGCTGATTAATTATTAGTTACCAAAAACGAAAAAATGTTTCATTTAGTCACGATTTTTATGTCATTTATCCATGATTTGATCGTGGCTACGACGCTAATATTTTAACTTTTTGGCTATTTTTTTCAAATTAAAATATGATTTTTTTTGTAAATCAATTACTTTATTGTACATATTTGAAATTATCCCAATTAAAAACACTTTTAAGAAAAATATACATAAAACACTTTTAGAAGTTTGGTCAAATATTAATTGCTGCTCAGAAGTGTTTTTTATATTTATTATCCAAACACAAACTGCTTCTCGCCAAAAGTACTTTTTCAAAAAGCACTTCTCAAGATAAATTGATTTTAGAAGTTTGACCGTACAAGCCATAAAGGATGAAATTGTGGGCCAAACTTTTTATTCATTTAGTTGGGCCTTTAAGGCCAAATTTTATTCATGTGGGCAAAACTTTTATGGGGAAAGGACATGGGCCGGTCATTTTAAAAAGAAATGGCCCACAATCTGAAAATGTTGGACAATTGTAATCAGACGGCCCAATTTAATTCTCTTTTTTAGTCATTTGGTCTAATTGGGCACATGCAGTTTCTGCTCAATTGATACACTTTTATAACACATTGATACACTTTTATACTATATTGATACACTTTTTAAAAAAGAGAAAGGAAATTTTATGCAAGCACGTGCAGTTCCTATACCCAATTAATACCCTTTTATACCACATTAATACACTTTTATACTATATTGATACACTTGCAGTGTCCATATACTCAATTAATACTCTCTTATACTGGATTGATACATTTTTAGAATGCATGTAGAAACTATATAGAGTCGTATAAAATATGTATCTAAATAATAATTGTAGTTTAAAATTGTATAAAATGTGTATAAAAATGCTACAATTATTGTATAGAATATGTATATATATAAAAACCGTATCATTAGTATATATAAATATATATCTTTAACAATTGTATTATATTAAAAGTATATGGTATTTTATTATATAAATAAGTAAAACTAAACAAAACAAATAGTATGTTATTTTAATAATGTTGGTGAATGCAAAATAATCTGAAAAAAAAAAAGTAATTACTCAATTGTTTAAAAAGAATAAAAAAGAGAAGAATCTTTAAAAAAGAAAAGGAGTAAAAAAACGTAGCAACAAAATTTTTTTAAAAAAAGAAAAGAAAAGAAAAGAAAAAGGGAGGTAAGAACGTGACCTACAAAAATGAAATAAGTGAATATCTAAATATTGTCCAAAAAAAAAGGCTAGAAACTGGGGTATCTATTTCTTGGCCATTCAATTCGAATTACTTTACACCGAGTGGCCATTTATCAGGTTTTTTAATTTAGGTGCTAATTTTATGAAATTATTTTAGTCTTAGGTATTATTTTTGTCCTTTCTCCAACTTTTATTGTAGGTAAAACTACATAATTAGTCAACCATGTCTATTATATTAACATAACATATCACTAGTTTAAAATAATTATGTATATATCAAAACTTTCTAATTTCCTATCAAATTCATAAAATCAGGTCACAGGTACACGTTGCATAATTACATACTAAAAGATCAGATATTTTCAATTTACATCAAACAATCGCTAAATTCAGGACGACTCTACCCTAAAATTAAGGCTACAGCCTAAGATCACAAATTTGAGTAACCTCATTTTTGTAGCAATAATAGATCATAGGTTTTTTTTTTAGCAAAAATATTAAATATAATCAATGAAAAAATAAATAAAAATTATATAAAAGGAAAGAATAATTAAAAGAAATCTTATATACCTAAAATACAGGAATCTTATATATCTAAAGTGCTATTATGTCTCAAGAAAGAAAAATTTCATTAATTATATTATTAATTAAAAAGAATTATTAGAAAAAATCGATTGTATAATCTAAATAGATTTTCTTAAAAAAAATTCTTAAAAACTTAGCTCCACGTATAATTTTGACCTTAGATCACTAATGTGTTTGAACCGCTCATGTCTAAACCTAATAATTTTCTTACTCCCCCAACCGCCCATGATCTCCTCTCTCTTCTCTATTTCAACTACCACATCCCAAGTCCACATCACTCCCCCACCATCCCCTTTCGCCAAAAAAATATAATTTGTGCCACCTAAAAATGTTCTTCAGCTAGCGACTGTGTGTTGAAGTGACCATCAGGAAGCACCAAATCCATCGTACATTACTCGAGTTGAGAAGATTGAATCCAACAATAGAAGTGGCAATGTCAAGGATCACGTCGGTTGTACTACATTCTAGAGGAGTAAATCAGGGGCCTACATCAGTTTCACGACTCAAAGGAAATATACAAAGTGTCAATGCAATTGAAGATATTTCATATTTGATGACTTTAATTTTCTGGAATTAGGATTTTGTTTATTTTTTAAAATTTTTGACTTGTTGAAGATGTGTCTATCTATGTATGCGTAGTTGTCTTTATGTATTTACGACATATGAATGGACAGCTTTGAGGAGATACATATGTATATATGTGTATCATCAATGTATCTTCTTTTCCTTCTCCCGTCGTCGGAGGCGGCGGCGTCCTCCTCCTCCTCTCTCTTTCTAAGTGTGCATCTATACTGCACACATGTATTAGAATTATTTGCGGGGTAGTTTTGATACTAGATAAATGTATTTGGACATATTGTATGAAATTGATATTGAATAAATCAAATTAATAGTTGATTGTGAAAACACTAATAGAAAGAGTTGTTGTGAATCATAAATATTGATGAATGTATCTGAGCATACGTGATGCCAATTACATGCATTTGAATTGAATAAAATTGATACTAGATATTAATTTGAATTGAATAAAATTGACACTAGATACATCAAATTAATACAGAATATGCTAGATGAAATTTTTAATAAAGATTAAATATTAAAAATTTTTATTTTCAAAAGTAATAAATGAGATTAATCAAGTTACATAGCTAAGATACATATGAATTTATTATTTTAACGAGTAGTAAAATAAAATTAATCAGGTTACATAACTAAGATACATGTGAATTTATTATTTCAAATAATAATAAAATAAAATTAATAAAGATACATAAATTAGATACATATTTTCCTTGATTTTTTCGTAAATAAATGTGATTTAGTTACAAAAATATCTTTTAGTTCTGAAGAAAATTAAATTTGACTTGCGTGTATCTGAGATACATGTTTCCAATGTGTGTATCTAGAAGGAAAATCTATTAGATTTTTTTTTTTTAAAAATTCTTTACATGGATTGTAATTCTCTTATTTTTTTTTTAAAAATTCTTTACATGTTTCCTTTGTCAGCGCATTAAGCGGTAGGGAACTGACCACAGAGTTTACTCCATTCGCCAGAGGCGGGGATCGAACCCCCAACCTCTTACTTAAGGGACATGACACTGAACCACCATGCCAACTCTAGTGGTTATATGGATTGTAATTCGCTAGCATGCTCATGTGCTTTATGTAAGTTAATATCTATATATATTATAAAGTAGAGGACGAAGTATCAAAAGAAGCCAAGTGTCAAGCTGCTATGAAGCCACATGTCATTTTTTAGGACAAAATTACTAATGATGTAATAATAATTTTAAATATTAAAATACATTATCCTTCATTTAAAAAGAAATCATTAGCTTAAAAATAAACACTTATTGTTGAAGAGTTCAAAATAAACTTTTACTCTTTTATAAACTTATTTCTTTTAAAATTTAAATGTTATAAAACATATTTGGAGTATAATTTATTTAGATATTAAATAAAAAATAAAAATATATTAATAATAACAATAATAATATAATAATAATATATAGTAGTAGAACGTATATACCAATAATAGTAACAGTGACATTAATAATATATTATATTTTAATACATTAGATTAAATATTAAATTAAATATTATTAGTAGTGATAGTATTTGAATACAATTGTGTTACGTCTTGATAGTATTTAACCAATCAAATAAAAGTAGTATTGGTAGTAGTAATAATAATAATAATAATAATAATAATAATTTAAAAAAAATAATGATACTACTAATAATATTAAAAATATTTGAATTTTAAAAAAGAAAATAATTAAATTAATTAAATGATTTGAGTTCTTAATAAAATGCTAACTGCTTGTGATTTTCAACTTTGAAAATAATAAAAATTCTTACAAGATCTTTTATTTTTAAAATCTCTATCTCTATCTATCTATCTATCTATCTATCTATCTATCTATCTATCTATCTATATATATATATATATATATATATATATATATATATATATTATAAAGTAGGGGACGAAGCATCAGAAGAAGCTGAACACAACATATTGAAAATAAAATTTAAATTTTTTAACTAAAACTTACGTGTTTGAAAAAGCTGCTCCAAGTATGTAGGAGTCTTTTGAAAATAGTAAAAATTTGCTCATTTTTTTCTCCGGTAGAGATATCCAATTTTTCAATATTTTAAAATAAATAGTTACTCAAACTCATATCCATATTGCTTAAATTTTTCATTCACCATTTTTCTGATGCATTATCACACACAATCACTCTCAAAAATCAATACACGTTGCTAAAAAATATTTGTTTTGTGTGCAGAATTCATGACTGTCCCTTTCTTTTTGCCATGATTTTTTTTTAAAAAATGTAAAAATTTAGTTTAGATACATAAATATCAATTGCATTGTCAGATAATACAGATATATTTAACTATTTTTAATACGTTCATTAATTTTTTGTGTTTTTGTGTTTTAAGAGTTGAATAATATTGTGAAGATTATATTTTTTGAGCATTTTAAGAATACAAATATTATTTTTTGAGAATATTAAGAATACAAATATTCATTGCTGCTCCTCTCGACCATATTTTTACAGTACTAATTTTTTGTATCTAATTAATTGATATTTTTTTGTCCTGCCATTGAATCTAATTTTTCTTTTTCTTTTGATCAAATTATTGGGTAAAAATGCGATAAAGTCTTTACGCAATAATATTAGCAGAAATGTAGGTCTTCTTTATTTTGATGGCTTTGGTGCTTGCACAAAGATTGTAACTCTTTGCAATGAAGATTAGGACTACATGCTTCGCATTAAGAAGTTGACAGACTATTTAGATAAGGTGACAATTGTTCAACCAAAATATATTTTCTTCCAAGTAAATATAGTATTATAGCATCATTTAATTATCATGGCTAACGACTATCTATGCTTGACTATATGTTGACGTTCTCTGTTTTAACTTTGATTTAATTGGTTCATGGTTTTTTATTTGTTTATTATTTTTGTAATAATAATAATAATAATATATTATTAATATTATTATTATTATTATTGTTGTTGTTGTTATTAGTATTAGTATTAGTATTAGTATATTAGTATTATATTATTTCATTGATTTTAAATATTTATGTCAATTTAAATATATAGATTATTATATAAATATATATTATATTTGAAAAAGTAATGATAAGAAAGAATAATGAAATAATCAATACAAAATTTAAATTTGAGTTTAAATGAAATGGAGTTCTAGCTTCTTGGGGGTTTGGGCCACAAGTGACAAAAGAGTTTTAAAATGAGGTATAGGTGACACAAGTCTTAATTATTAGGTGGAGGTGACAATTACTTTATTATGGATTAAGAAAGTTGGAGAAGTTTGAAAATAACCCACAAGTTTTTAAATTTACACTTTGATCCAAATGTTAGCCTATAAAATGGGAAAACGGAGGAAAAAAAGGCGTCTTTCTCTCTCTTCTCACCCTTTGTTGATTTCTCTCTCTTAGCGATTTTTGTTGTTCATTGTTACTGCTGCTTCATTCATCATCTTCTGCTTCATTATCATCATCTTCTACTTCATTTTCATCTTCATCTTGTTCTTGTTGACCATTTGTTGTTGTTGTTGTTACCGCTACTGTTGCTATTTGACTAATTTCTTAGGTCAAATTTTGTTTCTAACATCACTTTCCACTTTGGCATTACTTCATAGAAGATGTTGGTAAGTCAAATTATGATTTTTAGTTGAATTTGTCATTTGGGTAACTGCTATTGTGTTGTTGTTTTCCAACAATGGATAGAACCCAATCATGAATCCAACATAAAATCCATCTGTTTAAACAAATAAATCATCTGTTGCGACAGATGAAACATCTGTTTCAAAGGAAGACTGATATGCTGGATTTATGTTTAAACAGATGGCTCATCTATTGCAACATTTGACATATATGTTGTAACAGATTAGTTACCTGTTGCAACAGAACCTGAACACGATTCTAATATAGGTTACAACGGATTAATAACCTGTTGCATCAGGTAAGTCATTTGTCGCAATAGGTTAATTATCTGTCACAACTGTCACTCATATGTTGGAATCAGCTTCAAAGGGAATTTAGTTATAACATCAATTCTAATAGGCAATTCATCTGTTGCAACAAATATTCAAACCCGTAACATGAATCCCAACAGGTAAGAATCTGTTGCGACTCATTACTTACCTGTTGCAACAGATAACACATCTGTTGGGATTCATTTACGGCACTATGAAATCACTATCAACTTTTTTCAACAAATGACTTTATTTAGGTACCACTAATGGAGGGATTAATAACAATAGGGGTGGATCGTCATGGTCATTGGGTCGAGAAGAGCAATCGATATGTATGGCATTGGAAGGAGGGTGAAATGCTAGAGATGATAGCTATGATAGTTTAAAGTGATATTTCGTATGATGATTTTGTGAACTTAATCATCAACTTTTGTGGACTAAATTGTCAACCGAAAGAATTCGCCATCAGCTACATGCATAGCTCCTTTGAAAATCAGAGGGTACTGCCTTTCAAGATAACCAATCAGGTTTGATTGCGTTCGTGATTCAACCAGGCTGGTGTTAAGGGTGTACATGGTTGAAAACATGAGAGAGAATGAGAACCAGAGTGTAGAAGAAAAAAAAGAAAAAGAAGACTTCTTTGATAATAGGTTGGATGATCTAGACATGAATATTCCAGATAATGATCAAAAACCTACACCCGTTGATGTGACCAATACGATGTGCAATTTTTCTCAGTCGACACAATCTAGAAATCTTTAAGATGACGGAATCGACTTTTTTATTGGAATGTCATTCAAGGAAAAGAATGAACTATATAACACTTTGTTTATTTCTTGCATGAAAAAATATTTCAGAATAAAGAAGGTGCTTAATTCGAGCAGTGTCTTTTGCTTAAAATGTGCTAATTCGAACTGCAAGTGGTGGTTGAGAGCGGTGAAGTATGCAAGTTCTGAAAGATTCGTCATTCATAAACATGAAAAGCATCACACATGTGGTTCGGAGAATATATCAGGCCAAAATCCTTACGCCATGGCAAAGGTCCTCGGTGAATATTTCAAGAGTAGTTTCCCCAATAGCGAAGGCCCTTCAACAAGGCTTATGGCCAATCAACTCCTTATGGATTTGGGTATCCTGGTCAGTTATTGGAAGGTATATATGTCCATGAGGATTTCCAAGGACCTAGTTTGGGAGACACTCGAGCATGGGTATTAAGTCTTGGATGCTTACTGTTACATGATTGAATCCACAAATTCCGGAAGTAAGACGGCATTGCATTTGGATTAAAATGGAAGGTTCAAGTACTTTTTGGTATTCTATAGTGCTTGGATTCAAGGTTTTCGATATTTGAGAAAAGGCATAGCCGTCGACGGTACCTTCTTGAGGAGCAGGTAAATGGAGTTCTGCTAGCGGCGGTGGCGCAGGATACGGAGAGTCACATCTTTCCTGTCGCTTTTTGTGTAGAGGACAAGGAATGTGATGCCTCTTATGGATTTTGTTTTGAACAACTGCAACGCTGTATTGAAGATACCGTAGAGTTGTGTTTTGTATTGGATAGGCATCCAAGTATTCCAAAGATAGGTTCACTTTTCTTCACTTCAGCTTACTTTGGTTGTTGCATCAGGCGTCTTGGAGAGAACATTCGAAACAACTATCACAATGAAAGGGTCGTCACCCTTTTTTATAGAACAGCTAAAGCATATAGTAGAGAGGAGTTTTTCGACCATTTCAATCAAATAACGGATATGAATCCCAAGGTAGCAGAATTTCTTTCACTTGTCAGTTTTGAGAGTTGGAGCCGGGAATTCTATCCAGCAAATAGGTACATTCTTATGAATTTAATGTCTTGTTTGATTTATAAGTTTAGTTTGATGTCGTACTAAGTGATTCTTTTCTATAGGTACAATATTATGACATCAAACATAGCTGAATCGGAGAATTCATTGTTTGGAGATGAAAGAGAATTTCCCATCAAGGCTATGTTTGAAAAAATAAGCAAGAAAATATCAGCGAACATTAGTTTGGGGAATAGGTTATTCTCTCATAAAATAGCATATTACAAATTCCGTATCATCGATCATGGTGATGCTGCCATGGTCGATCTTCAAACAAGATCTTGTACGTGTAGAGTTTTTGAATTGGACAAAATACCTTGTCCACATGCTATGGCATCCCTTCGAGCTTAATACGGACATAAATATGGACCTGAAGTTTACGAGCACTCCTCTCAATATTATTCGGTGGAAAAATATAAAATGGCATATAGTGGGCATATTACTCTGGTGACTCTTGAAGAATCTTGGGTTGTTCCAGTAGAGCTTATGGGGAGATTAATACCTCCTCCATAGATTGACCCGCGCACTATCAAACCGGGAAGAAATTCATATAAAAGGAGGCGTGGAGTTGGAGAATCATTTTCATCAAGAAGAAACAAGTGCTCCAAATGTAAGTGCGCTGGCCACAAAAGAACTACCTGGCCGAATCATAATCCACCATGATGATTGTAATTGCAGAAACTTGTGTTGTTGTTTGTTTGTTTGTTTGTTGTGGACTTTTATATATTTAACTCATTGTTGTGAACCTAATGTTATCGTTTATTATATATAAAATGCTTTTTTTAAATAACTTATGCATCAATAAAATGAGGTAAAACATGAACTTAAATAGTACAACAGACCACAATTATTCTCAACAGTTGCACAAACAACTGGAATGCTTTTCTCCAACAGATAAAAATTTGTCAAAATAGATGGATAATCTGTTGAAACCCAATAGATGACCAATCGGTTCCAACTGTTGAAAGAACTCAAAATTCAAAATTGCTAGTGCTACTGGATTCAACATTGCCTCCAATCGTCAACATGTTAACATGTATTAGATTAGAAGAAAACAAAATGAAAACTGAATAGGAATTAAAACTCCAAAGTCTGACTTGTCACGCCCCAAAATCCCATCGGGCCGGACTGGCACCCGAAGCCGAGAAGGCCCGGGAGAACCCGTTCAAATACCTGTACCTTCACTTACATTCACCAAAAATTTGGGCAGCACTTCGTTACATATAGAAGGGTCTAATTTCCTGTATCAGCACAACACACACAAATATATATATATATATATATATATATATATATATATATATATATATATATATAATACTTGGCCGTCGGGGCCACCACATATACAAATATAACATCACTATATAAACTCCCATGACTTGACCCTTCCTTATGTCTACAAAGCCTCTAGTACATATATACATGACATAACTAGGGTCGGGACAAACCCCCGCCCACACATGACTCTTGTACAATAACAAAACATAAGGAACCGACTCGGAAAGCTCCGAAGCAAACTGGAGCTCACCAATAATAGCTGTACGACCCGGCTCCTACCTATGCTGTAAATAAGCTGAAGTACCTGTGCCTGCAGTATGAAATGCAGGTCCCCCGTGAGGGACGTCAGTACAAAATATGTACTGAGTATGTAAAGCTGTAGATAATCATATGTGATATGGGGGATCAAGAAAATCATACACATGTGAATAAATCATAATAGAAGTGAACCACACTTCATAAACACTTTTAGGATCATGTACATTATCATTAATCTGAACTGGGTTCTTGGATTCAAAAACATTTGTGGAACGGTATATATTCGTTCATTTCATTCTTTATAATTATCATTCGCCATTACCTCCTCCTCCCGAATCTCCAACCACCTAACAATAATCAATACTGTACCGTACTGTGACCGTTAGGCTGCCTCCAGTACATATCAATTGGGATCGACCCATGCTAGGCTTATGCCCCTGGGATACCACCCACACGTATATCAAGTAACACACATAAGAAATCTTTCCAATAACTTAGTTCAAAAGCTTTTGAGATTATTACATTAGTGTTCATGCCAATATAGTACCTTTGGAACAATGATACACCAATAGGAATCAAGTAATAGACCTTCTGTACAATAATGATGTAATAAAGACTCATTAGTACATCAACACTGTGTTTCAGAATCATCAATATCACAACAATGAAATAGGAGCCTTTTGGTATATCAATGAAATATTTTGACACTTTATAGAATGGAAACAACTTCGTTGGTAATGTAGAACAATACATGTGTTTGGACAACCTTGGAATCTTACTTGATGGAACATTGGTGTTTTCATGCCAAAGAACATCGTTAGAGTATGCTTTACATACCTCGTTGTAGATTCGGACACCAATTCGACACAACTTCCCGCCTTTACAAATCACTTATCTACAATGAAATATTTGGCATCTAGTATTAGCAACCCAACACCACAATTCTCTTCCATAATTCCATACAACCAATATTTGTAAAATATTCCAAAAACCAACTTGATCAATAGGTTTATGTGTATATATATATATAATCATCATTTCAATACCACATCATCACACCAAATCCCTTCACAATTCAACATAATCCAACCATGCACAAGAATAATCCAACATCATTTCCAATCATCATTCAACAACAATCAAATAACATACTTCTTATGCTCACATGCATATATATATATACATATCCATATAAATAACACCAACATAATTTACATCCTTACCATAAAATGGACCTTTTTATTTCGAAGTCCTGTTGGCACAAATAAGGGGTGCTTCTCGAAGCCCTCGAGACGGTGAACACAACTACGGAATCAATTTGGATTTTCTACGGTTGAATCACAAGATAATTGGTGTTGAAATTAGGCTAGGGTTTCTTATTTCCAATAATATGGTGATAATTGATGGATATAAGACCAATTATATCTATATAATGACCAATTTTCGTCCAAGAGGTGATGGAAAATGACCATATTGCCCTTAAAAATTTAAGTAAATCCGAATCTGTCCATGGTGGACTGTTTTGACAGGCTAAAGTAAATCAGCCATAACTCTTTGCTCCGATATCGGATTTGGGTGAACTTGGTATCGTTGGATAGATAATTCAAAGGGATTTTATTTCATATAAATTAGGACACCCAGTTATTCCTGTACAAGGAGTTATGATCGTTTGAAGTTGACCCTAAAAATCTATTTTGAGAGGTTAAAGTAAAACGAGTATAACTCCTTACTCAGATGTTGGATTTGGATGAAACCAATTTCATTGGAAAGAAGACTCAAAGATCTGTCTTTTGATAGGTGGTAGCTCTCCCAGTTCATTATATGGAGGGAGTTATGATCGTTCAAAGTCGACCCAAAAAACTGGCAGGCCTCAGTAGTTTGAATTTCCTGCACATTTACTGTTCACAATTATCCCGGCCGCCGTTTTATAGTTTCGAACGTGCTCGATTATATCCGAAACTTATCCGTTTTTGGAAATCTTTATATCGTTGGAAAGATTATTCAATAAAATTCGTATGGAACCATCGACGGGCAAATTCCGGTATAAATAAAGTCGATTCCCATACACATATAATCAAACTATACACTTGAAACCATCTCAAAATAATCAATACTCATACTTAAACTCATATATACCTAACTTAGGATCAATACATATACTCCAACACATATAACCATGGCTAATGCATATAATTAAGTATGGGGTGTTACATGACTAAAAGTAAATTTTTCATTAAATGAAAAATAAAATACATTAGGTATAGATCTAATATAGAAAAATTAAAATACATATGCTAAAAGAAAAAACACATTCTAATTATTATTATTATCATCATCATTAATGACAGCTGGCTAATCAACTCACAGCAGAAGGGCTCTCATCAGCCTCTACATCTCTCTGAACATTGTCGCTCTCACAGCGACTAACTCGCTCTGCAGGTCATTAACCTACCTTTGAAGTTCCCGCACTATGTCACGTAGAATAGCAATATCCGAAAAAGGATCAGCCATATCTAGAACTCGCATGAATTCACAATGTAATACAACGTATACGACCAACTGGTAAATTTATGCCAGAAAAAACTTACCTCAACGAGAATATGCTCTTTGAAGAGAAGTGGTTGAAGATGTCTCACGAAAGAAAAAAATGCAAGAAATAAATAGAGTTGAATGAAGATTGAGGGACCTATAATATAATCTGGATGTGTCAGGCCAAAAGACAGGACTGTTCAGCTCCATTAATTAATTACATTCAAACTGGTGGTATTTTGTTGTTTTTGAAAAGTTGTGACTTTTCTTTTACACTAATTACTTCTTACCTTTTCATAGCGATTTGAGACTCGATAAAAGCCGTTATTATTGAGCTGTTGCAACAAATCATCCAGCATTTTTAATAGATTTAGCATCTGTTGCAACAGATAGACGGATTAAATGTGCAACAGGCGGCTGACAAAACAGATTTACCATCTGTTGCAATAGATGGTTTGTATATGCAACAAATAAAACATCTGATGCAACTTATGTATTATCTATTGCAACAGATGGATAGTATGTATAAGTTGGAGGAGATGTTTTGATATTTTTTGACAGTTGATTCATTAGTTTCAGTTTCAATAGATCGAGTATTCGATTCATTAGCTATTTTGAATGTGTGAGATAAAAAGTCTTCACCTCTTTTTAATAGTCCCTCCGTTACGTATTAGTTGGGCCCCATAGATTTGGCACACCAATTAATAAAAATATAAATTAGGTGATTGTTTTACCAAATTGGCCTTATTAATTATGATTAGAAAGTATAAATATGAATAATATACTTTATGTAGTCATTTAATAATAGGGGTAATCTTGAAAGAATATAATAAAATTCTCTTGATTTTATAAATAGAAAAACCAAATTGAAACAAACATATTCAGAAAGAAGTAATCACATGCGTGCAGATTAATTAAAAAAAAGTCAGTTCTATCGCAATAGATTTACCATCTGTTGTAACATATAGATTATCTATTGCGATAGATGGACCATATATTTGGAGGAGATAGTTTGATTTCTTCTCACAGCTGATTCTTCAGTTGCAACAGATGGAGATTTCGATTCATCAACTGTTTTGAATGTGTAAAGATAAAAAGTCATGACTCTTCACACCTCTATTTTAATAGTCATCACATTCGTGCAGATGAATAAACAACACTGACATGTCCTGATGGGGCAGGAAGAATAAGATGCGTGCAATGGATCTCATTTTCATGCATGCGAGTTATGTATATTATTGATCAAGCTATCATGAAGACACATAAAGTGTAATTGTTTTGTGAATGCAATTTTTTACCGATGATTAGACACTGATCCTTCAAACAAGATCCTGAATTGTACAGTTTAGTTTGATAGGTGCGAACTGATAAGGCCGAAGGGTTCCACGACGGTGGTGTCGATACCCCATTACAATTTAATGACACGATTCATGCACATGTTTTTGTGTCAAGTTTGGGGAAGGGTTCAAATTTTTGGCGGCAGTGTAAATATCTAATAGTGATTGGACCGGTTTTAATGGTACAATGGACTTCTTGAAAGGCCTCCAAAGCCTCGCAATGCAGCAAACAACAATAGAACCAATAGAAATTTTCCTGGTCCAAATTTATATGGATGGATTGGTGGGGGAGACTATTATACAACAGGAGGTGTTTGGAAGAAAACCTGTACGGGAAGAGGGAGGTTGAGAAGTCCATATATCATCTTAGTACTTGTTTAAGAGGATACACAGGGTCAATTCCTCTTGACCATTCTTATTTTTCTTTAACGACTGATGGATTTTCATTTTTGGATACACTTTCACATTCACATCTCATCCAGCTTTTCATTTTTCATGTCAATCTCAAAGCTAATTTCGCTACACTTTCCTTCTAACCCTGTGTATCCTCTTAAACAAGTACTAAGATGATATATGGCCTTATCAACCTCCCTCTTCTCGCACAGGTTTTCTCCCAAATACCTTCTGCTGTATAATAGTCTCCTCCAATAACCCATCCATATAAATTTGGACCAGGAAAATTTCTATTGATTTTATCATTGTTTGCGGCATTGAGAGGCTTCAGAGGCCTTTCAAGAAGTCCATTGTGCCATTAAAACCGGTCCAATCACTATTGGATATTTACACTGCCGCCAAAAACTTGAACCCTTCCCCAAACTTGACACTAAAACATGAGCATAAACCCTCATTAAATTATAACGGGATATCAACACCACTGTCTTGGAACCCTTTGGCCTTGTCAGTTCGCACCTATCAAACTAAACTGTACAATTCATGATCTTGTTTGAAGGATCAGTGTCTAATCATCGATAAAAAACTGTATTCACAAAATCATTACACTGGATGTGTGTTTTCATGATAGGTTGATTAGTAATACATACCTCCCACATATGAAGTGGTTCCATATGCAAGCAGCTTATTCCTCCAAACCCATCTTTACTCTAGCTTTTAATACTGGCCGGGCAAAAGTGGATCCAATTTCACTTTCTTATGTCTGCAAACAAGATAAATACATTTGATGACAAATAAGAGAGGAACAAAAAGAACATTACAAAAGGGTAACACAAAATTAAGTAAATCAATAGATGGACAATATGATGCAACATATTACCCATTTGTTCAACCGATGAGGCATCGCTTGGATAAGATGGATGACATGTTGCAACAGATGGACCATTTATTGGAATAAATCAAACCAGCCTTGCTACTGGTTTGATTTCTTCAAAAAGTTGCTCCGTCTGTTCCAACATCATCAACAACAAAGAAACAAACAAAACCACACCATATGTTCCAACACCATCTACAACACAAACATCACATGTTTCAACACAACCACCACCCCCAACACCACCACCACCAAAGTACCAAATAAAAGACATAAAAAAACTATATTGATAACAAGGCTTTTTAAGTTCTCCCAACAGATGACTTTTTTCACATATTTTAATAAAAATAATGGTTCATTCATTCAAGACTTAAAAGTCACCTTTCCTTTAATTTTTTTAATAAATAGCAAACTGGTAATGGGTAAATCATTAATAGCAATAGATGTAAATAACTAATTTAAATGACATACAAAGAAGAAGACGAGATAAAAAGAGCAACTTTGAACCATACCTGCAATGTCAAAAAAGCAAACGGATCAGAACATCCAGTTCAGTCAATAAAAGATATTGATTTATTGAGATCCCAAAGGATCCTCATCCAAAAGAAGAGAGAAAACAGAGAAAAAGAAAACAACAAAGATAATTGAGAATAAAGAATAAAGAAGAGTTATGAGTTGAGTCTAGTCTAGACTACTTTATGGCATAACGAGAGAAAGTTCTAGATATGGGTTTTTTTTAAATATTTATTAATAACTTTTGAGGGACACGAGGAGACGGTGACATTGAAAAGACCAGATAAGACTACTTATTCAGGAGATTTTTGAGTTATCAAAGTTGTACCGAGTAATATTTTTTACCACCTTAGTATTTTAACTATTTTATCTCGGACATAAAATACCTAAATTGCTTTATAAAAAGAAGGATCAAAAAATATTTAAGTGTAATAGATGACTTAATCTGTTTATAGTTTAAAACAGATTTGTGATTTGTCACAACAAATGACGTAATCTGTTTGATAGTTTACAACAGATGTGTAATATGTTGCAACATATTACCTAATCTGTTTGATTTGGTCCAATAGAAAAGACATATGTTGCAACATGTTGAACATTTATTTATATATAATTTCAATTGAGTTCATATGTTAGACTAAAACCTTAATTGAATGTGAGTTCTCATAGGTTCAAATACAACTTTAATTGGGTCTTTTGGCAATTTCATAATGAGATGGTACTGCATTCCTCTGACCAGAGTCGTCGATCGATCACTCTGAGCCGAGTCGATTCTTACTACCTCATATGTTAGACTAATACCTTAATTGATTAATCTAGGACTAGGGTACTAATACCTTGATTGAATAATCTGGGACTAGGGGTGAGTTCTCATAAGATCAACTACAACTTCAATTCAGTCTTTTAGAAATTGCATGATGAGACGGTACTGCGTTCCTCCCGACTAGAGTCATCAATCGATAACTCTGAGTCGAACCAATTCTTACTACCTCATATGTTAGACTAATACCTGAATTGATTAATCTAGGACTAGGGTACTAATACCCTAATTGAATATAGGGTCAACTACAACTTCAATTAAGTCTTTTGTCAATTGCATGATGAGACGATACTGCATTCCTCCCGACCAGAGTCGGCGATCAATTACTCTAAGCCGAATCGATACTTACTACCTCATATGTTAGACTAATACCTTAATTGATTGATCTAGGATTATGGGTGAGTTCTCATAATGTCAACTACAATAGATGACAATGCCTATTTGATAATTTACAACAGATGGGTAATCTATTGCAACATATGACTTAATTTATTTGATAATTTACAACAGATGGGTAATCTGTTGCAACAGATGACTTAATCTGTTTGATAGTTTACAACATATTTGTGATCTGTCGTAACAAATGGCTTAATCTATATGATAGCTTACAACAGATGTGTAATATATTGCAACAGATTACATAATCTGTTTGATCCAACAGAAAAGACAACTGTTGCAATAGGGTGAACATTTGTTTATATATAATTCAATAGAGTTCATATGTTATACTAATACCTTGATTGAATGTGAGTTCTCATAGGATCAACTACAACTTCAATTGAGTCTTTTGTCGATTGCATGATGAAACGATACTGCATTCCTTCCGACCAGAGTCGGCGATCGATCACTTTGAGCTGAATGGATTCTTACTACCTCATATGTTAAACTAATACCTTAATTTATTAATCTAGGACTAGGGTACTAATACCTTGATTGAATAATCTGGGACTAGGCGTGAGTTCTCATAGCGTAAACTATCGATTAATCTAGGACTAGGGGTGAGTTCTCATAGGGTCAGCCACAACAGATGGCAGCGCCTATTTGATAATTTACAACATATGGGTAATCTGTTGCGATATATGACAATCCATTTGATAATTTACAATAGATGGGTAATCTGTCACAACAGATGACTTAATCTGTTTGATAATTTACATCAGATTCATAATTTATTGTTACCTAATCTGATTAATAATTTACAATAGATGAGAAATCTGACGCAACATGTTGAACATTTATTTTTTATAATTTTAATTGAGTTCATATGTTAGACTCCTAAATTGATTAATCTAGGACCAAGGTGAGTTTTCACAAGGTCACCTCCTAGAGTACTCGGTCAACTACAACTTCAATTGTTTTTATATGATTTTAAAAATTATGCATATATTTTATGATTTTAAAAATAATTAAGAACATTTTGGACCAAACTAACATTTTCAAAACTACTTATCATTCTTTTCCAAAATACAAATCAACCCATACAAAATATTTCATCATTTTAAATCTCGAGGTATGGCTCTTTCTCTCTCATTCTCACTTAACAACATAGTATAAACAACAACTACTCAATAAATTTGCTCAACCCTCCACAACAGATCATTTTTCTTCTCATTTCCAATCACATAGGTGTTATTTTCGACATCATTCTTGCTTGTATCAGTCGTTTTCTTTGTCTTCGTAGGCAACAGAGTTCAAGAAGATCTCTATATTTGTTTTTTTTTTTAAAAATAAGGGATTTTAAGTTAATGATGAAAAATAAAATTTTTAGTTGTATTATGTTCGAGAATGGGTTTACAATTTTGAGTTTTGATGGTAAAATCATAGGAAGAACTCAAGAAATCCCTAGTTTCCATCGCAGTGTTCCGTTGATTATCATAGTATAGTTGGATAGTGTTGGTGGTGGTGGTGGTGGTGTTTGTAGTCATCATGGTGGCACCGATGGTGGCATTGGTTGGTGGTGTTTATGGTGGTGTCGGTATTCATGGTGTTTATTTCTTTGTTGGCATTGGTTGGTGGTGTTTGTGGTGGTGGCTATTGGTGTGTCGGCATTCGTGGTATTTGTAATGTATTTTTTAAAATCTATGCATACATCAACTGTAATATAATTTTTTTTCTTTGTCTGTAGGTAAAACATGTCTCCCAAAAGAAAAGAAATTGAAAGTGGATCAATGTTTGACCACTCAAAAAAAAGGTTACACTACAGAGGGATTCGGAGGAGCTTCTTGAACTATCTCAGTCAGGGAAAAGTAAAGATGAAGAGAGATGTGAAAACAACATTGAGGGAGGTAGACAAGGTTCCGTAAATGGTGATAAAGAAAATAAAAGTGAGAAAGAGGAGGACTTGGAGAGTCAGAAAGAGAAAGAGGATGATCATCAACATGATGATAATGGATCACCGATGGGGCGTGAGTTAATATCGACATCCTAGCATGATCCTATCAAAACTTTTAGTATTGACAGGTTTGAAGTTGCGATGTTGATAAATAACCCAAAAGGAAAACAACTAACTGGTCAAATTGTACTTAAATGACAGATGGGGAAAATTTTTGAACATTTTATGAAAATTATGAAGAACGAAAACATAGGCTAACTTTTTAAGAAGAGCTGCTTCGGACGCTTTCTTGAGCTTCCTGAGGACCCTTCTGCCCGTATTCGTTTTTCTATGATGATTGTATATGGTCTTCTTAAGTGCAGGATCAAGTACACGGGAGATGATAAAGATTCGGAGGAGGGGGGCAAAAAAAATGGATGAAATCTGGATCAACTACTGTGGCATGTTTGTTTGTTTTAGCTTGTAAGAGTTTTTCATAGTGACTGGCCTAAGATGCCATCGTCCAGAAGGACCACCACCCTGCAAAAGATCCAAGGCAAGAAAATGCAAAGGAAAAATAGATGGGTTGTTTGACATTGCTCGACGTGGCTACAAAGGATCGAATTTGTTGACAAATCTCGAGGATAAAACCATACCAGAGCAGTACAGGGAGCAATTGTGCTTAGTTTGGTTTGCCCATTCGGTTATATTGGAAAGAGACGTCAACAAGGTCATAAAAGATGATTTGCTGGTGCGTGCTAAGGATTTTGATAAATTCAACAATTATCCCTGGGGATATGACCACTTCTACTTGACTGTCCAATATTTACTGACAAAGCTATCCTCAGGGACGACCACATTATACGATTTTCCTTAGGCTTTCATGATAAAATTAATCACTAATTTTACTCATCCATTAATTTAGATTGAATATAGTTATTATGATTTTTTTTTCTTGCTTCCTGTTTACACTTTTTGGGCTTGGGAATTTGAAGTCATTCCTTCCCTACGAAAGCAGTTAATGGATTACCCGGATGAGGTTTCTCATCCAAGGATGTTTAAGTGGTTGGCTGTAAAGAGCAACACCAATATTAAGGAGGCTGATCTTTTTAACCTTCCGGATGATGCGGTACGTCTTCAAGTAAAATAATTCTACTCAAAGATAAGAAAGATATTGAACAGATATTATATCTGGTGCATGAGATGTTATATCTGATACACCAGATGGGACATGTGTTGCGATGGGGTATATCTTGCATCAGATTACCCATCTGTGGCTTTGGTTCTCTAAACCCGACTCCTAAAAGATTAACTATCTACTGCAAATTATACAATAAATGTTTCATCTAATAACATATCATTCATCTGTTGCAACGTACAGATTATCTATTGCATAATAGATTACCCATCTTGTGCAACTGTTGCAACAGATGATTGATATTTTGCATCAAATTATCCATGTGTTGCTCTGTTTCTCTGAACCAGACTCAAATGGATTTTAACCATATACTGCAAACTATGCAATAGATGGGTCTTTTCTTTTTAAATGTAGCCCAACTATGAAAATTATTATATTATATAATTTAAATGTATCTATTTTTTTTTCTTTTTTATAGGTTGTGCATCCATGGACCTTCCTACTGAGGAGGAGTCGCTGATGACTTCTTATATTACTCTAGGTTATGTTAATACTATTGTAGACCTAACAATAGAGTTAATAAAGAAGGAATTGGCTGGAGCAACAACCATAAGAAGAGCAGTTAGGCAAGGTCAGCCTAATGTTGAGGCTCTTCATGACCAACCTTTTATTAAGGAAGATCTGGGTGTTTCTTCTGGTGGAGTTGTTGGTGTTGGTAACAGGCATACTGATGATGCTACCACTCATGATGATGAGTATGTTGATGCTCAAGAAAGAATAAAGATTTTTGAAAACACCCCTTTTCGCCCTTATACAGGTCACTCTCACCCCTCTTCACCCTCGTGTTCTTATTGCGAATGCGATGAGTGCAAGGACAGACAAGATAAACTCTTTGAAAAAGTAGAGGCTATCTCTAAAGCTATCGAGGAATTCAAATCCAATAGGTGTGTCATACCATCCAAGAAGGTGAGGGAGCGACATACTCCTACAATATTAGTTAGGAGAAAGAAAAAAGTAATTAGAGATGTACTCTCCACTCGAAAATCAAAAGAAATTGTGATTCCTCCCTCTCCCAGTCAAAAAGGTGGACATATATGCGGAACTTGGTGCCGAAGAGAAGAGGGATCTGTGACAGGCCAAGAATGCCAAGCCAGGCATACCAGATTACCCCAGGCCTCTCTTTTTCCCCCAAGACTTCCATACTATGACTGATATGCGTATGCCATATGAGGAAAAAACAAGTTTACTTTTCCTAACCTAGCCCTTATAATCTACCCTATGACGAGGAAGCTATGCAATAGATTTCATATTTGTTGCAACAGCTGGGTATAATGGTGCAGCTGGTTGTGGTTCTATTGCAACTTATTATCCATCTGTTGCATAAGTTACGTTGGATTATTGATTCAGAGAACCCTATGCAACAGATGGACCATCCATTGCATCTTTACAATTGCTAAACTATTTAAAAATTAACTTCTTATCTCACAACATGTTGACATAATTCTCTGTCTCATGAGGAAAAAACAATTAACGTACCGGAAAGCTTATGATGCTGCCGATAGGATAATGAACCTCAACTTCTGCAAGAAGCTCAAGGATAGGTATGATTAACTCAATGGAGAGGCATCAACCCTTGGCATGGGACTTGATTTCCTAGTTCCTACATTGGTCTTGGATGAAGAAGAAACGTTAAGATATGTTAGAGGGGATAGGCCAAATCCACATGGCAAGAGCTGGACCGAGGCAAAAAGGATTCTTGCAGTCATTAGCATGAACGACATGTATTATCGGGTTTTTGAGATACTACTCGAGGAGGTAAAGATCAATGTTTATGACTCCAACGTACCTCTCATCGACGATTTCGATCTTTTTCTCCTCGTAAAGCCACTGATGGTGCTGTTGCCCATCTTTTTGAGGGAGAGTAAACTGATGAATTATTTGCCAAAGAAAGTGTTGATGAAGAAATCATGAGATTTTGAAGGTCGAAATAGGGGAATGATCCTTCTAAAAGATGATGTCGCTAAAGTGAGTGGCTCGCACGCTCTTGCATACATTGAATGTTTACTGACCGGCATATAAATGGCCGAGCTAACAACTTTTATGTGCGACAACGCTGTGACAAATCTGTAAGAGGTCTGGGCTTATGGGGTACTAACTGGACGCTTGAAGCCTGTGTATATAGAAGAGCCTGTGAAATATAAATTTTTATTTTCAAGTCACCCTTCACTTTATTACATGTACATATAGTGGCAATAATTTTTTTCTGATGAAAGTTGAGTTTTTTATAATGCGATAGAATAGATTGTCAATTTGTTATAAAATATCTTTAATCTATTTTGGCAGATAGTTTATCTATTGCAATAAGTTGGTCATCTGTTGCATTATGCCGATGTTATTTCTATGAATAATCTAATAATCTAAGTGGGAAGACCTGTTTGATAATTTCCACAGATGACCTAAATTTAAAACATATGCCTAAATCTTTTTGATATTTTCCAAAAGTTATGCTTGAATATCCATGTGCTCGTCGACAATAAATCAGTAGCAAATACACACACCATTATGAAAATTTCAGCAATTAGGCTTCAATATCCATGTGCCCAACAACATCAAACCAGTAGCAATAATGGCAACAATGTAGTATCTACTTGCTCGATTTTATTTCTCTTCATAAGCCTTGACTTTGTTCAACAAACTCCAGATTACACGATTTTCTTGTGAAGGGTGTCGTTCTTCATTCCAATCAAAGTAATCGCATCCACCCAATTTCTATAAAAAAGAGAACACAATTACAAAATAATTACAAGTTAATAATTAATTAATTAATTAAATAAAAAAATATTACCTTTGAAATCTTACAAGTAAAAAACCTACAACTCAGATTTTGTTGAGTCCAAGAAGTCTTTAACAGAGCTTCATGACCGCACTTACAATATCAAAAATCTTTATCACAAAAAATAGTGGAAGATACGCTCGACATTGTCAAGGTCAGTTGGAAAAAATAAAAGTAATAATTTGAAGAATTTGGATATATAAAAGAAGATGATGATGAAGAAGAAGATTTGGGAATTTAGGATTAAATTTTAGGAGGAAGATGAATATATAAGACAATGGGGAAAAAAAATGACCGTTGGGGGCCAAGTAACGGCAAGTCAGCGAAATGTGTCAGGACTGACACTAACACATTTGATGCCTATTTTATTTTACGTGTTTAAAATGAACATGTCTAATTGATGCCTATTTTATTTTAGGTGTTTGAACTGAACACCTTCGATAGGTTATGTCTTTTTTATTTCAATTCACTTTAACCTTTTTACACGTAGTGAAATTTTTTTATGTCCAACGAAAGTTGAATTTTTATAATGCAACTGATTCTCCATCCGTTGTAATAATTATCCTACCTGTTTTGACATATAGTTTATCTGTTGCAATAGGTTGGTCATCTGTTGCATTATCTTGATGTTTTTATCTAAAGTCCATTTGTTGCAACAGTGGGAAGACCTGTTTGATAAATTCCAACAGATAACCTACCTGTTGCAATATATGTATAAATCTGTTTGATTATTTCAATAGATGTGTCATCTGTTGCAACAGATAAAGTCTATCTGTTGCAACATATGTCTAAATCTGTTCTTTTTTTTCCCAATAAATGTGTCATATGTTTCATTATCTT
The DNA here is from genome assembly GCA_030864225.1 of Capsicum baccatum var. pendulum. Classification (NCBI taxonomy): domain Eukaryota; kingdom Viridiplantae; phylum Streptophyta; class Magnoliopsida; order Solanales; family Solanaceae; genus Capsicum; species Capsicum baccatum. The sequence goes on along the minus strand of CM061560.1, from coordinate 88,426,130 downwards.
GATGTTTTTATCTAAAGTTCATATGTTGCAACAGTGGGAAGACTTATTTGATAAATTCCAACAGATCACCCAACTATTGCAACATATGTCTAAATTTATTTGAATTTTCTAATAGATGTGTCGTCAATTGCAACAGATACATTATCTGTTGAAATATTTGAATCTAGTATTCCTTTTTAATTAATAAGATCAAATCTAAGGAATAAATAAAATTCATAGACAAAGTAAAATAAATCGAAGCCTTCATAAATTAGTTGAAATAAGTCAACGAATAAATGAAATGTAAAAAAATTGTTATGGGTATAGATCTTAACAAATACATCAACAACACTTTAAGTATACTGTCAAGGATTGCTTTGACAGACTCAAGCTATAAAGATCTACTCAGTATGGACAAGTTGTTCTTCATCCGGTGCTATGAAATTTGGCTTTGCTCATCGTGGATCTTCATTGTCGCTTGTGTACGGTTTCTGCGCTTTCTGTTCTCTGTATTTCCATAAAAAGAGTAGCATATTGTCAATGCTATTCAGTAGTAGCTTTTTCTACATCCACCTGGATAGCCAGAATCGGTCAATGCTAATCACGGAGATACAACAAAATGGAAAAGGATAACTCATCTCTTCTAGCAAATCAAATAGGTCTTTCTTCCATTTTAATTATTCCAAACATATTATAATTCTGTTGCAACAATGAATCAACTGTTGGGACAAATTTCTACATGAGAAAGACCCTGTGTGATAATTTCCAACGGATGAACCATCCGTTACAACATATGAATCATCTGTTGCAGCATATAGGTCATCTGTTGGTACAAATAAAAGTTGTAGAGCTGTTTGATTTGCTAAAACAGACTAGACTTTATCTGGTGCAACAAGTTAGTCAACTGTTGCAATATATATATATATATATATCTGTTTGATAATTTCCAGCAGATATGTCATCTGTTGAAACAGATATGTGTCTCTTTGTTTTGTCAGTTGGAAGACATAATATATTCACCTTCTTCAGCTCGTGCTGCTCTCCTTTGGACATTGTACGTTGCTCACTACAACACACAGATAGAGGAGTTGCAATTTTGCTTTTTTGGATGCCTGATAATGCCCTAAAAATCACTCGCCTTCTCCTCTTAGCCCCAATCTCTAATAGAACAGATGGAAACAAAATCTTCTTTGATGGAATGAGACTCCTCTTAGATGTCAATTCCTTTATAGACACAGTTAATTCATTAATAGCATTAATCACTACATCATGTTTTGCCCTGCTGTCTTGACATTTGCATGTAGAACATTCGCTGGGAGAGGCAAAATCTGTATAACCAGTATGATCATACTCATAATGGTTTGCCTTAAATATTGTAAGAGGAGCATCATTATCATCAACGTCAGCACCACTACCACTACTAACAGCTCCATCAACAACAATAAGCCCACTCTCTAAAATTATTTTTCTTGTAATAGTTGTTGCTCCAACCAATTCTATTTTTATTCTGTCGATGATCATAGGGTATGATAAAGTTTGTACAGATCGTAAAGTAAGAAAAAATGACATATTCAACTCTTGATTGGTCGAAACTAGCGACGAATGCACATTCTAACATAAATCATTACATATATTAGAATGATGATTAGATCATTCAAAAAAAATATTAATTAAAAGAAAAAATTAATTATAATTATACTTACTGCATCCTTTGGGGGGTTGAAGAGATCAAGAAATTTTATATTTTTATGAGTTTTGGCCGACAACCATCTCAAGATTCTTGGATAGAAAACTCCTTCCTGGTAGTTCACTTGTTGTCTCAAATAAGAAATGGCTTTGAACGCCCAAGCCTATAAAATAATGCCAATAAATCAAAACCATTATTGAGCAAAAAAAAAATGAATGATATCATAATATAAGAAAGAAACATTTACCATGAAAGCCCATGGGAAGCCCTATAGGTTGACTGTCTTTGGCGCTAACGGAGTCAACAAATATCTGACAGTCATTTTAAAGCTTTCATACCCCCATGGATAGCTGTTAAATGCCTCAAGATCCTCGGAGAGCTTTATTAAACCGAGGCTTATGTTGTTGTTAACGTCTCTCGCCCAAAGAATATTATGTACAAACCAAACCAAGAACAATGACTGCTTGTACTTCTTTGAAAGTCCTTTACCTTTCAACGCTTCTATTAAATTTTTGTTTTTGAAGCTTGGACCAACAATGGACACCAGGTTATCACTATCACATGACTTGCCTTTGCCTTTTTTGGGTGTAGAGGGGGGTGCTTTTTTTGGGTTAGAATAGGTATAACTTGAGAAGGAGGATAACATTTTAGTCCAGTAACTATGACAATCTCCTTCCAACCAAAACAAATAGGCATGCCACAGTAATTTATCCACACCTCATCCTCTTATCTTTGTTTTCATACATAAACCTACGATTGAGAAGTTCATATACCATTTTTATTTGGAAACATTGTTGTCCTCCGGAAAATCAAGGTATTTCCCAAAGCAGTTGTCCCTGAAATAAGCATCCAATTTTTATTCTTGATGTATTTTTTTGAAGGCGTCGAAAGATTTTCCCATGGCTGACTTAACCACAAAATCACCCGTTAAATCTGCGGCACCATCGCATTGCATTCTCACAGGATAACGATCAGTGCTGAAGGCTTTGACCAGCTCTTCAGTGGAAGGCTATTAGCATCTGCATTATCTCTTTTGAAACATTCCTCTTCCCCGTATTTATCATATTCTACTCCCGATTGAGATAACGCTTGTAAATCAAGCTCATACAGTGGTGGATGTAGCCTAGCTGCTTCACTTATTTCTTTACTTGGACTTGATTCAGTTTCTATTCTTTTAGGAATCATATTATCTAAAATTAACAGGAACATAAAATAATATATTGTTGTTGATTAATGCATCATTAAAAAAGGATAATAGTAAATCAAACAAGTAAAACAGTAAAATAACAGTTATAATAGATCACCGATCTATTGCACCAGGTAGTATATCTGTTGCAGCATATAACCAAACTGTTGCAGCGAATGCATAATTTGTTGCAACAATACAAAAGATATCACTCATCTTTTAAGACAGATGAATAGTCTGTTCAACAGATCACACAGCTGTTGTAACATATTCTGTTGCAACATATGAGTGATCAGTTGGAATAGTTAAATAATCTGTAGCAACGACTGAGTAATCTGTTATAATAATACAAAATATATCACTCATCTATTGAGAAAGATGAGTGGTCTGTGCAACAGGTCACATATCTATTGTAACACATGAGTGATCTGTTGGAATAGTTATGAACGATCAATATTATTTAGATTTCTTCCAACATAGGGTCGTCTATCGTGGCAGATGAATGATCAATTAGAAAAATCAAGTCTTGGACTCTTCCTATAGGAAGAGTTGGTAGGATTTTATTCAACATGAGGTTCATCTGTTGCATCAGATCATTAATCTGATGGTTCTTCCATTGCACCAGATGGTTAATTAGTTGCATCTGATTTTTTATTTGAAGCTTAATCTCTTGCAACATATGGTAAAGCTATTGCATCAGATTATTAATCTGTTGCATCAGAATTGTAATCTAATGGTTCCTCTGGTTTATTAGATGTTTGATCTGTTGCATTAGATGGCTAATAAGTTGCACCAGATAGGTAATATATTAGAATAAACAGTAGCACGATTTTGTTAAACAAAAAACAACAATTTCACCATTTTTACCAAGAACAAGAACAGAACAAATCAAACCAAATTGTACTTTTATTTTTATAAACACAAACAATAAAAATCAAACTTTAAAAAGATGCAACAAACAACAAAATATCATAATTCACTTTGAAAAGAGAAGAGAAGAGAAGAAATACCAGAAATTATGGTTTTATTCAGACCATATTTCAAATTAGTACAACAAATATTGAAATTGTTAACCAATACTATAAGAGAAGTTGGCTCAAGTTTCTCGTTTTCTTCAAAACTAAAAAGGCCATAAATTTTTACTTGTGAAAGAAGAAAAGGACTGATGAAAAATTTGAAGCTGTTGTGGTCAGAGAGCAAGGCTGTCATATCGATTGAAGTCAAAAAAGAACTGGAATCCCAACTATTTATAGTCGGATGTTGAAGTCGCCAAGGATTGAAATAAGAAATTTGTAGAACAGTTGGTTGTGAGAGAGTTGAGAGAAGCTGTCGAGAGAGCGATGAGAGACAGGTTGATTGAATTGAAGAGAAGAACTCGAAGACCAACTATTTATCGTTGGGGGTTGAAGGGAGAAATTTTGTAGAACTGTTGGCTGGGAGAGAGTTGAGAGAAACTGTTGAGAGAGAGGAGAGAGTGGTTGATTTGGATTGAAGAGGTGTGGGTTGGGTTGATTTATATTTTTGAAAAGATTAGAAAGTTTTGAAAATATTAGTCAAGTCCACAATTAACTTGATCAAGTTTCCTAATAATGTTTGATCCTATCTGTTGGTCAATGTCACCAATCCTTCATTCAAGACTTAAAAGACACCTATTCTTCAATTTTCTCTAGCCTCTTAGTCTCTTGTATGTACTCATATCATAAGTTTGGTAAATATATTTACTGCAATTTTTATATTCTTCAATTTCTTAAAAAGTTTTTTTTATTTAATATTTTTCTTTTCATATGTAGGAAGAATTTGAAATTTTTGTGTTCATCTTCTCTGTTATTATTATTATTATTATTATTATTATTATTATTATTATAATTGATAAATGCAAATAATAAATATTTGTGTGTGTATCTAAAATTTATCCTTACTCGCAATTATTTTAATATTTTAAATATAAATTAAAATTTAATAATTAAAATCAATGTATATATCTACTTGAAATACCTTTATAAAGCTAAGTTGTCAATTTATTTTTATAAAAAAATTTAACAAACAAGCAAAAAAAATAAAGAAAGGAAAGAAAAGAAAACAAAAGAAAATAAACAAAAATAACGTGCCAAAAAAATAAGATAAACTATCAAAAGATAATTAAGACTAATAAATTATTAATTTTAAATTAAAAATAATGATAAAATAAAATTACTTATTGAGCTATCACATTAGAGAGTTTTAATTGGACTCTTATCAAGTTTTGAATAGAAAAATTAAGCATTTAAATTTGAAGTCATTATCCTCTAAGTAAAAAGATTTTCATTATCTTAAAAATAGAAACTCATAATTGGAAAGTTCTAATAGATATTTGCTATTTCAAACTTATTTATTTAAAATTTAAATGCCATAAAATATAGTTAAATATAATATTATATTTCATAAGCTTATTTATATCAAATATAATGATAAATATATTATTATTATTATTATTATTATTTTGATAAATAAAATAATATATATTTGTGTGTGTATCTAAACTTTTTCCTTACTCGGGTTATTTTAACATTGTAAATATAAATTAAAATTAAATAATTAAATTCAACGTAATGATAAATATAATATTATTATTATTATTGATAAATCTAAATAATATATATTTGTGTGTGTATCTAAAATTTATTCTTACTCGCGATTATTTCAACATTGTAAATATAAATTAAAATTTAATAATTAAATTCAACGTATATATCTACCTTTATATATCTAAGTTTTCAATTCATTTTTATAAAAAAAATTTAACAAACAAACAAACAAAAGAAAGAAAATAAAAAATGTGCCAAAAAAAAAGAAGATAAACTATCAAAAGATAATCAAGACTAATAAATTATTAATTATAAATAAAAAATAATTATAAAATAAAATTGCTTATTAAAAATGGTTAGTTATCACATTAGAGAGTTCTAATTAAACTCTTATCAAGTTTTGAATTGAAAAATTAAGTATTTGAATTTGCAGTCATTATCCTTTAAATAAAAGATTTTCATCATCTTAAAAATAGAAACTCATAATTGGAGACCTATAATAGATATTTTCTATTTCAAACTTATCTATTTAAAATTTAAATGCTATAAAATATAGTTAAATATAACATTATATTTCATAAACTAATCTTTATCAAATATAGTGATAAATATATTATTATTCTAATAATTGATGATATAAATAATATATATTTGTGTGTGTATCTAAAATTTATCCTTACTCGCGATTGCTTTAACATTTTAAATAGAAATTAAAATTTAATAATTAAATTTAACGTATATATTTACTTGAAATACCTTTATACATCTAAGTTGTCAATTTATTTTTATAAAAAAAATTTAACAAACAAAAGAAAGAAAGAAAGAAAGAAAGAAAGGAAAGAAAAGAAAAGAAAAGAAAAGAAAAGAAAAAAAAATGTGCTAAAAAAAAGATGATAAACTATCAAAAGATAATTAAGACTAATAAATTATTAATTTAAAATTAAAAATAATGATAAATTAAAAATGGTTAATTATCACATTAAGAGTTCTAATTGGACTCTTATCAAGTTTTGAATTGAAAAATTAAGTATTTGAATTTGAAGTCATTATCCTTTAAATAAAAAGATTTTCATTATCTTAAAAATAGAAACTCATAATTGGAGAGTTCTAATAGATATTTGCTATTTCAAAATTATCTATTTAAAATTTAAATGCTATAAAATATAGTTAAATATAATATTATATTTTATAAACTTATCTTTATAAAAAATAATGATAAATATATTATTATAATAATAATAATAATTATTATTATTATTATTGATAAAGATAAATAATATATATTTGTGTGTGTATCTAAAATTTTTTCTTACTCGCGATTATTTTACCATTGTAAATATAAACTAAAATTTAATAATTAAATTCAACGAATATATCTACTTAAAATACCATTACATATAAGTTGTCAATTTGTTTTATAAAAAAACATTAACAAACAAACAAAAGAAAGAAAGGAAAGAAAAGAAAACAAGAGAAAATAAAATTAAATAAAACGTGCCAAAAAAGGAAGAAAATAAACTAAAAAGTTAATTAAGACTAATAATTATTAATTTTAAATTAAAAATAATTATAAAATAAAATTATTTATTGAAAATGGTTAGTTATCACATTAGAGAACTCTAACTGGACTCTTATCAAGTTTTGAAATGAAAAATTAAGTATTTGAATTTGATGTTATTATCCTTTAAATAAAAATATTTCATTATCTTAAAAATAGAAAATCATAATTGAAAAGTTCTAATAGATATTTGCTATTTTAAACTTATCTATTTAAAATTTAAATGCTACAAAATATAGTTAAAAATATAATCATATATTTCATAATCTTATCTATATTAAATATAATGATAAATATATTATTATTATTATTATTATTATTATTATTATTATTATTATTGTTAACTAAAATTTTGATAAATAATGAATTAAGGGAATATCAATATATAAAAATTTAAGTAACTTAAATTTTAAATTAGCATTGTATGGTTTGAAATAAGCAAGAACATAAATATCAAAATATACAAGAGAAAATAATTAAATACAGTAGAAAAAAATTATAAAGATGGAGGAGTGGGGGTAGGGTGGGATAATATTTTGAACTAGTTTTGAGAATATAATGCAGTAATTAGATTATACATATATTACTATCTATAAATTTTAAATTGAAAAGATGTAATAATAGAATAAAAATTTAAAAATGAAAAAAGTCACAAGTTAACAAAATTTATATATTTATTTTATAATAAACGAAAAGGACACCTAATAACTATATTATGCCAAGTGATAAGCTATTAAAAATTAAAATTAACAAGTTAATTATAAATTTAAAAAGTGAGCAGCATAATAAATAAAATATGAAATATACAAGTTTTAAATATTTTATGATTCATTGTCACTATATGTATAGCTTTTGCTATGGAATGGCGGGAGTGGGAGAAGGGGGTGGGGGATGATTTGGGGTTGGGTTTATTTCAATAAAGAACAATATGATAATTAAATTCTATTTAAGGTGATATGATTTAACATGCTCGAACATCACAATCCAAAAAGATTAGCAATAATATTTTTATTATAAAATGTAAGTAGATAAATACTCAACTAACATCTTTATTTATACATTTTATATTAATATAAAGTTATAATTTAACATAAATATAATAGACAAATCTAAACAATGAAAAAATCATGGGCAATTAAATAAACGTTAAGAAATAAATTAAATTTTTAAAAGTGCTTTTTCAACTATAATGAGTAAAATCTTATATTTTAATGAGTTTATGATTTTACTATTTCCTTTAAAATTAATATTCAAGAAATATTACAAGCATTATGAAATTTCTTTTAATTCTTAGGGAAAGTCAATAATTTTTATTTGAATTTGAGTAAAAAAATTAAAATTAAATATGAAATAAAATAATATGTCAATAGATGTGAAAGTGTAGCTAATTTTAAACGGAGATAAACTCTAACAAATTATATTATTTTGGAGTCATCTTCTAATCTTTATTTCATTTTTTATTATGAATAACAGATTACTATTTTAATTTTTATATTTTCAGATAAGAGATAAGAAAACTCAATTGCTTATGCGTGAAACACAATAATTTAAAAATATACATAGTGTATGGGGTTGAAGGTATTGTAGATTTAAATTATGAATAATATAATAAATAAAACTATGAAATATATATACTTTTTTTTTACAATTAATGATTTTTTAAAAATAGATATTCTTAGTGGTAGGGGGATTGGGGTGGGGTGGAAGCGCTTTGTGTAGGTGGGTGGGGGCTGGGGGGTGGGGGAGGGATAGTTTTTTTTTTTAAAAGAAAATCGAGGGGTGGGGGCGGTGGATGGATATGGACGTGGAGGTGGGGGTAGGAGTGAGAAGTGGTGGGGGCGTATTTTTTTTTTTTCATATTTTTTTGAAAAATAATATGATAGTTGAACTTTTTTCTAAAAATAATATATTTTAACATGTTCGAACGAGACATTCCAATATAAAATGATTAGAAATAATATTCTAATATTATCCGCACATTGCGCGGATACATATACTAGTTTATTATATAGGATGGTACGAAAAATGCGAGGCTTCTTACAAAACTGTACAAGCGACAAAGAAAATTTCAACAAAACTGTTGCATGTATATATAATGTATGATATTGTATAAAAAATTATGTGATGTTATTATAATGTACAAATAGTTATATAGTTTATTGATATTGTATAAATAGTGTATAAACATCTATGTATGATATATTATTGTAATTAGGGATGCATGTCAATTCACAGGGCGGATGCACAGCTTTACGTGCGGATTTTCGAAAATTCATAACTTTCGTACGGTTCTTGAATTTATATTGAAAAAAACTAGTAAATATATAAGAATTATAAGTTGGGAACCCATAAACAAAGTGTATTATTGATCTAGTGGTAAAAATTATAAGTTAGGAACCCACAACCTCTAAATTCTAAATTCGGCTCTGTAAATTCATATCCATTGGAGTAATATTTATACAATACTTTTTGAAAGCCCAAACACGACCAACAATGACACAGCATCTATGTTTTTCATGTTTTTAGACCACTGGTTTCTGTTCAATTATGTAAACAACTTTGAAAAAGTATCATAAAATAATTTTAAAACTCCACGATCCTCAAATCAAACCACAACGAAGAAGGAAGAGAAAAAGAAAAACAATGAAGAAGAAGAAAAAATGTAGTTAATAACAAAATTTTGAGTTTAGTTAATTAAGTTTTCTAAAATAGGATAGAAATGTTTGTAGTTAATTATTTTGAAAAGGTGAATATATGTTACTAAGATCAAGAAACAATAACTTCATTTATATTTGCATAAGAGATTTAATGAATTTTCCTGAAAGAATTGCTAAAGTTCGTCTCACAAATTCAAAATAACACACTCGAAAAATAAGTTAAATGAAGAGGATCACTAATTGTGTGAATTTAAAAAAATGATGACACTAAGATCCAATCAAGTTGAAAAAGATAGAAGCGTAGGAACGGAGAATCAATATCACCAACATAAATCAATTCGAAGAAAAGAAGAGAACGAATGAATAGAAGAAAGGGAAAGTGGTGAATTGCACAAACAAGCGAAGAAGAAAACGGAAGAAAGAAGAATAAGAATGAATGAACAGAAAAAGTAAGAGAAGGCAAAAAATTGCATTTCACTTGTAATATAAAAGTAGTGAATGGATATTTTTAATTTTGAGTAAAAAAATTTTGACTCGACAGACATTTTCTCTAACTTTTTTTCTCTATATACAAAATAAGATCCATAATTATAAAAGATAGCAAGTGAATTTCTTTTACAATTCATAGTAATATATAAATTTCTTATAAACCCTAGAAAATTCTAATTGTAGTTGAAGATCAGCTATCTTCTTCCATATTATATAGCTAAATTTTTTCTCCCTAATCAAAATCAAAACTCAATAAAATCCCTAGTTTACTATCTTCTTCCCTAATAGGAATCTACATATTTTTTTAACGAATCACACTTCTAACGGATTCAACATGATATTTTTTTTTTGTATAAATAGCATAAATACCAACCATTTTGGAAATAATTACATTCCCTTTACACCCCTACATCCAAATCAATATTATCCCCTTATTTTGCTCCAAAAAATTAAATATTCTACATAATAGGAGTCAAAAATTAAATAGGTATTATCCTATGTTTTTCTCTTCATTTTTTTGCTTGAACAATCTAATCTCATTGAAAAAGCATGTTATTCAGCATTAATACACAATTAAAATCTCAAGTCCATTCCATTAATAGTTTAAAAATCTGACACTATCAAAGGAGTTACACATTTGAAATTGATACCATTAAACTATCACAAATTTAATTCATTAGTTATGAAGTCTTTTCATCTTTTTACCTAAGAAATCAACACCTTTTTGAAAGTGATCAAATGTGGCTAATAATATTATAAAATGTGATCACAACACTTTTATATGATTTTCATACAGTTAAATTTGTACGTGAATCAAAAGTACATATTACGAATTAATTTGGCTCGGGGGTTTGATTTGTTAGTGATTAGAGTATTTTACAACTAAGAAAACTAATTATATCAAAACAATAAGAGGTCGTTTGGTTGGAAAATAGTTATCCTGAGATAATTAATCTCGAAATTAGTTATCCCGGAATTATCTGGAATAACTTATCCCATTATTATGCATATGAGATAACTTATTCCATCACTATGGTGTAAATGATGGGATAAGTTATCCCGGTATTAACTAATACCTCCAACCAAACATGGGATAAAATAATCTTTCATTTTATTTCGGGACTACTTATTCCTTATACCTCACACCAAACGACCCCTAATAGTTATTTAAATAAAATAAGTTTGAGTGAGCCACAAGAGCTAAGTCCGACAACTATTGTAATGATACGAATCAGGGTCTGGCCGTGACGGGTATCTCAAGTCCACCAAGGACCGGAGACAACCCCCTTCGCCTAGTCGATCAGAACACAATATAATATGATAGCAGAATTTCAAACGTAAAACAATATAGATAAGTATGCCTCAAAAGAAGTCTAAGAATTCAACAACCAATCCCAAGTTCACAGTAATCACAAAACCTCTAGATAATTGAATGTCAATAATAGTCGGGACATGCCCCCGACAATAGCCAAAAATAAGTTCAAAGGAAAGAGTCAATAACATAAAGAGAGCCAAATCATGAAATAAGGTCTTTCAAAGTATGAAATCTCACCACTTCAATCTGACTCACGAGCTATTCCATGATCATCTAGTCACTGCGTAGAAAAAAATAGAATGCCTGCATCGCGTGGGGATATAATATTCAGAGACGGTTAGTGGGATGAGCACTAGAATGTAACTTAGGAATAAGAGATAAAATAATTCCATGATTAATAATCCCAAATAAGTCAAAAATCCAAATGCACACAAGCATATATAACGTGCCGAAGTAGGAAACAGGGCTTAGCATGAGAGTTAAAATATTAACTTGGACTGTGTATCTTGACCGTCATAAACCGATACCCATAGGCTCTATGGGTTCAGCTTCCCCTGCTGAAAGGGCTCCAGCGCGTGTTAGCCACACGAACTGGAGGCACCATAGAAGGCCGGGGATTCTGACGTGTCCTTCGCCAACCATAATAAAATTATATATATAGTGTGACATAAGCACACGGTCATCAAGGCCAACCCTTACATCGACAAACGTGAGTTTCCAGTATCAGTCCCTCTGAAACCTCCTCCTTCTACGGCGAGCTACACAACTCCCTTTAAGCCCAATTAAAATATTTCATATATAACCCAACCATTATATTTAGGAGTCAATAATTAAGACATCATTAAGCCGTATCGTCATACTAACTATAGCTTTCAAGAAATGTCATTAGCCAACCCTTTGAGGATTCCTTCGTATCCCCAACTCCATTACAAAAATTACTTGGGGGATTCTTTCGTACCCCCAAGGTTTTCAAAATCATCCTTAACCATTTTCCATTTATGCAATGCATTGATTTTAAATAAAGAAGTCAAGCCAATTGATAAATTGCATTCCTAAACCAACTATGCAAGTGGGCTGAGGTTATTACCATTTTCATACCAAAATCAATTATTTGGGGAATCAATGTACCCCTAAATCCATTCACCGTTTCCATGAACCCCAATGAGTGTATAAATCAACAATGTAAAGCATAGTAGTCAATGGTAATCATGAGAAAATATTAAAACAATTTATATAAAATTCTAAACCCATAGTTCGAAACCCAACATTAAAACCATGAATAATAAATCAATTTTCATGCCATTAAGAATATACAAGTATAGGGAAAAAAGTACATGCCTTTTGACGAAAGTAATTCGGAGAAAACCTTGAATCCATGACATAAAAGCTTGAACCCTAGCTTGGAATTGATATGAATACTTGAATTTATTTTCCATACCCTTGATGATGCAATTGATGAGGAAACATGGAGAAGAGACTTGAATTAGAAGCCTTGGAAGCTGAATTTTTGGACAAGAACCCTTGATTGATGTTTTTGAGGATTTGGGAGAAGAGGAATTGGGTATTTTGTTTGTTTTGTGGTTATGGGATGATGAATTCATGTTGTTATCAATTATAAGATAGTTTAGGACGTAAATGACTAGTTTACCCTTAGGAACTGAAAAGAAAAGTAGATTTTAGCATTTCTAAACATAGGTCTGTGCCACACTACCTATCGCGGAGCAAGGTCCATAGCACATCAAAATCGCAGACCCTCACTGGTTCCTCATGAAAAGGCTCATAACTTTTTGCTCGGATATCAAATTAAGAAAAAATCAGATGTGTTGGAAAGAGGACATAATTATCTATAATTTGGTGGGTCTTAAGCTTTAAGTTCCATATATTCGAGAAGTTATACACATTCAAAGTTGATCCTTGTAGAATCAAATTCTAAAATTTCATCGAATCAAAAGTTCTTAACTCTACTTCACTCTAAGTGTTTACTATGAACATTCTTCCCATAAAAAGGACTTTACACACTAGGTAAATGATCATGACACTTATATTTATATACAAATACTTGGATTCGAGCTTATACGCATCAGAATAATGGTTCGAATTCTAGCCCAAAAATGTGGGGTGTTACATTATCTCCCCCTTGGAATCATTCGTCCTCGAATGATGGATAAGAATATTTTGAAGCTTTAGAAGTATGTAACAAGGTATGTAACTTCACATTAAGAATTCTCCCTAAAAACACGTATATAAATCAAAAGAAAAGGGCTTCTTAGCATCACCAAGTAAATTATGTATGCACGAATCATGAGACAACGAGACTAAGGTCGTACAAGGGGTAAAATACCCAAAGCCCCTCACCCCAAGTGAGAAATCAAAACTGGATGAGATTTTACACCTTAGCGTGGCACACTGCCTATCGCGGAGGATAACCTCCGTGCCATGCCGCTTATCACGGAGAGTAGCCTCTGGGACACATTAATATCGCGGAGGTTTCCTGCCTCCATGTTTCAAAATCACCCCGAACCCCTTATAAAAATTTTAAAATTCCCACGGATGTTCCTATTAACATACCTAAATACTATTTAAGTCAAAAATCAATATTTTAAACACTAGAGGGTCAAAAATAAAATGTTTGAAATTTTGAGGGCATTATACTAATAGTCCTTAAATATTACAATAATTCTCAACATGAATTCAATGCAAATTCCCCATAAGGCACATCACCACAAGAGCCTAACTACACATTGCTTTGATATTGAAGTCTACTCCAGAGTTAAAAGGTGCTAACTTAAGATGTAGGAATCTATACCATACATCCATCCAAGAATACTACTTCATCCTATTACTGTAGTCAAACAACATCATGTCTTATTTAGAGTACTAGCCACATAACATAATGGTTTATGTATCTATAAATCACAACATTCAAGCCTATATTTACAACACCCACTTTACAGATCTCCCTACCAAAAACCCAGCAACCTTAATCACTTTCACGAGGATTTTCACCGCATATTCCCCTCATAACTATTTCACATAATAAAAATGTCATCTCACTCTCCCCACTTCATCTACAACCTTAGTTTGAGTAGCCACACCAAAATTTTATAGTAAAGATCAACCACTCTGTAATCTAGAACATTACTATTCTTTCATAATAACTACCACCCTAAATAAAGAGAGTAACCAAGGGAATAGAGTACGATCTTCGGAGATAGAGTGATAGTATTCAATTACATTATATATTTGTTACACTACTCAAGGTGTGGTGTGTGATGTAAGATATGATCTAATAATCACGAGGAACTTCACACATCAAAACACCTAGATCATAATTAGAGGGTCGAAACATGAGCATAGGTTTTATAAAGAACTACAAACTTAGGCATAAACACCATTTGAATATGAGGGATATTGGTAGAATGTCCTCTTAAATCAAAATAGGATGAATTTGCTAGAGTAAGAATAGATTTATCATGACTCTCCCCTGAAACTCACCACCATGAGAAAATTTAAGTTTTGCACCATCTCCCCCTTATCTCAAAGGTCACTATCCCAATTTTAAACGTGTACCCCCTTATTAAATCTATATGCATAACACTCCATACAGTGGGAGGGGGTATCACTATACACAAGAACACAAACTCCCCTCAATAACTTTAATATGAAAAATACTAAATTCTTTCTAGGACATCCCCTTCAGGGATACTAATTATAACTTGCTCCAACCTTCAAGGTCATTGGCTTATAAGTAACATTTTCATAGGCATAGACATCTATGTTTCTAAACACTTAACAGTCCATTATCGACTCCTTAGAATACTAGTATTTCACCTCTAATATTATAGCCTCATAACTTTATAAAACTTTTAAAACTATACCAAGGGTTCACATAGTCTATCGACTTCTCCCTTAATTCAGTGCTACATAACACCATATAACAACTCCCTAAACTTCTCCTAACTAAGAAATTTAAGAACGTAAGCTACGCATACATGGCACTCATAACTCAAGATCGAGAACACTTTATTCTTATAACCCAAGGCTCTTATCCATCTATTGATTTAG
This sequence comes from Capsicum baccatum var. pendulum, assembly GCA_030864225.1. NCBI lineage: Eukaryota > Viridiplantae > Streptophyta > Magnoliopsida > Solanales > Solanaceae > Capsicum > Capsicum baccatum. The sequence continues at coordinate 88,410,630 of CM061560.1, read as the reverse complement.
CCACCATTTTTATTTCAACACTAGACTGCATATATATATATATATATATATATCACAATTACACACTCCAATATTTCTAAGTCATCACCCTAATCTCTGTCACACATTACATCAAACCTACTAATTCACTCCCACAAATCTTACATCACTATCTTCGAGCTAACATTCTTATCACCATAATTAGCATATAAAGTTCAAACTTAGTGTCTAGCAATAATCATGTACCACCAAAGAAATATCCTACATAATATACTAGTTCACAAAATATATAAATCCACCTAAATTCCTTATTTAACTTAACTACGACCCATAAGCACATTCTTTCTCACCACCTTACTGCTACACCTTAATATTCCTTATACATCTTTTAACATACCAAACCAACTTACAATATTAGGTAAGAATCAAGGGACCCTTAGTGTATTAAAACCACCTAATAAGGATAGTCAATCTTAATTTTATTACCTAACCCCTTATGGTTTATGAAATATTCACCTCCACACATCACATCTGCTTACCCATGCATACACCCCAACTATCTTTAAGATTTTATAAACACCACCGAGTCCCTACTTTCTATGACCTCCCCAATTGAATGCTAAGTTCATAAATTATTAGCTGACCAATCCTTCCATTCACAACCTATAATTTATTTCACTACTACCATATTAGTCCTCATGAGCTAATTTCTTATTTCAACTAAAGATGTAAAAAGTACAACTAACCACTCTCTTTTACCAACTACCATAGGTTTGCTAATCTTTGCTGTGCCTTAACCAACACCATAAAAGCATACTACCCCCAACACTCACATAAAGGTCATGCAAACACAACTCTCTTTTTTCACTAAGAAGTTACCCTCACTCTAATTTCTAAATATAAGATTCATATCACTAACCCCAGGATCACCTTACTACACATAGGTCATAACACCCCAATTTGTACTACCTCTTAGGATTTAAATTGTAAGACCCCATAAAATCCTAAAGCTTAATTCGACCCTTTAAGCTTATCAAGGGATTCCAGACTTAGAAAATTCTAGCTAGGTTCCCAGACTTAGCCTATTATTGGCCTTTAAAAGTTGGAAATCTTATTTTGCCTCATTAACATCCTTTAATGGTTTGTATTTTTATTAATTTATGGCCAGGAAGGTCAATAGGTGTTCCTGGATAAGTTTTAGATTTTTTGGAACATATTTAGATCATGTTCGGAGTCTCAAAATAGTGGACCAATGCGATCATGTCGCACAGCATCACCAATCACATTGGTCAACATTTATGTAGGCTGCCAGAGTCAAAACTTCTGAGACTCGATGCGATCATAGCGCAATGTGTCGAGTATCACATCGCAACCATCAACGCATCGCGTTGCTTATAGCGTCAACATCTAATTTTTAGTCATTAAATAACTGCGTTCTCAAGGGCAAAAGGGTCAATTTCCCACCCCTATATAAGTTTAAATCATGACATTAAGCCCCAATTTAACTTAAATATACTTATCTCTCTCAAAATCCATCAAGAATAAGCCTAGGGTTTTTAATTGGGGATTCAATTTCAAGAAAATTCCACCATCAATCTTCGTAGAATCACGAACTAAGGTATGCATAGTGTTGATTTATGGATTCCTTTCATCCATAAAGCTCAAGAATCCTATTTCAAATTATAAATCATGATATTTATGTTATGGGTTATTTTGTAACCATGTTTATCTTATTGTACGATTCCAAAGTTGGAATCTTTATGTGTTGTTCATGAAACTACATTAGCATGCAAGTTGAAATCCATGATTTGCGTTATTTATGATGTGTAATTTGATGATTACACCTATGCCCTAAGTTGTGCATGTATGGTATTTGATAAAATGCCTAAGAGGATAGAAATTATGTATTATAGCTCAATTGTGATCCATATGATAAATGTATGTTTTACCCTTATGTTCAAATGACTCCCATGCTATTATGGTGCAATGTAGATGTTTGTTGGAATGTTTATGATGTTAGAGTATGAAATTATTATGTTGATTATATGTATTCCTACCATGTACAATATTATGATCACCATGTGCTTTATGAAATCCCCAACTTATTGTATGATGAATTGTTGATATTGGTCATGTGTTCAAGAAGTGTCAAGTCTTGTTAGTTTCATGCTATCGAGTCCTGAGGGTACTTGTACCTAATAATTTAGCTGTATGTCTAGAGCTAGTGTTATGTTTTCATGATACTCACAGTCAAGCCAGTATCAGTAGAACTCTGTCAGTCATATGACTCAGGAAAATTTGATAAATTCAATATCAGTCCAGTAATCTCAGTGCTCTCAGTCAGTCATCAGATCTCAGTAGTATTTTGTCAGTCAACAAAACTCAATGAACTTAGTACATTTCAATTCAGTTAATAATGTTCAGTGTCTATTAAGATGGGAGTAGAAATTAGCACCGAGTGAACCCAAGGATGAGGGCACACACTGACAGTTGAGGGTATGATCCGTAGAAGCAATCCTTACATTTTAGAACTATGCAGTCAACATAGGTTGAGACATCAAAACTGACAAATGAGGGTTCATGAGGTGGATAAATACTATTAGATGAGGGTCCCACTATTTTTTTTGGCGACACTGTCAGATGAGGCTTACTCACAGCTTGTCTTTACCAGTGGCGCGATATTGACACCCTTCCAATTGGGGTTATGATTAGACCCCAACGTAGCTATATTGCTTTATTTGGGGCATGTTGGTTAGATGAATACTTTCCACAGTTATAGTCTCAGTTTCAGTCTCAATGAAAGAACTCAAATAGTTCTTCAGAATCCAAGACTGTCAGATACAATCAACTCAGAATAGTATAAAACTCAATTTATTCCATCAGAACCTAGACTGTCAGATACAGTCGCTCAGTATCAATTATATCCGTTATCAGTGACTCATGTTATCAGTAATCAGACTCAGTAGTCAGTGCCATCACAAATTTAGTCACAGTCTCTTATTCATACATGTATTCTCACATTCATATTATACAGTTAGTTAGCATTATTTATGCATTTAAACCCTTTGCATTCAACCTACCTCACATGCATACAAGTATATTCCATTGTACTGACGTATATATGCTATAGCATTTTATTCTATACCATAGATTTAGAAGTACGAGCTCCAAAGCATCAGTAACATTCTAGTTTTAGCAGTCAGAGTTAGCAGTGGGTCCTCATCCTTCGAGGACATGATCATTACTTTATTTCTTTATTACTTAGTTTATTTCAGTAGTTAGAGTTAGTTGGGGACATATCCCATCAACTCCTTATTCAAACAGTTTAGAGGTTTTCAGACTAGATGTTTTCAGACATTGTTTCAGTTTTGGTCTTGTCATACCTCATTATTCAGATATAGTTTTATCATATATTTATCAGTTTTGAACCTTATGACATAATTCAGCCTACTATTTCTGCATTTATATAGTATATTATGCAGTATTCAGGTACAAATATCAGTCATGGGTTAGCTTATGGTCCTTCAGGGTCATGAGCATTGTGTAGCATTTTAAGTACCAGATTTAGGGCATTACAAACTTGGATCAGAGTCTAAGGTTCAAAAGAGTCCTAGGAAATCTGAAAGCCACATCTAGTAGAGTCTTGTACATGGGTGTGTTGCGTACCACATTTATGTGCAGAAGGTTATGCGATATTTTAGGAACAATTTTCCTTCTTTCAGTATTCATGTCGTGCTAGTGAGCGTGAGCTCAAATTTAAATCTCAGTCTAATTTGTTTCTCCTTTTTTTCTATAGAACATGCCTCCAAAAGAAGAAATTAAAATTAGTCATCCCCGTATCCCGTTCAAGTAGATCCCTTGGACGAACATGTTTCTCATACCGAGTTTAGAGCTATATTCACCACTCTTACTAATTTAGTTGCTGCTCAAAATGAATGACCAGCTGCCATTTTGGCCAACCCAGTGGCCAATTCAGCTGCAGCCAAGATTCAGGACTTCACCCAAATAAATCCTCCATTCTTTTTTGGGTTTAAGTTAGAAGAGGATCCTCAGGAGTTCCTAGACTAGGTTCAGAAGGTTACAGAAATCACGGGGGTTACTTCTAGTGAGAGTGATGATCTAGCTGCATATTAGTTGCAGGATGTTGCTCACACTTAGTTTAAATAATGGAAGTCAGAGAGGTCAGTTGATGCAAGGCCTATTAAGTAGGAGGAGTTGGCCACTGCCTTCTTAGATAGATTATTTCCCCTAGAGTTGAAAGAAGCTAAGGTGTTAGAGTTTATCAACCTAAGGCAGAGCAACATGACGGTGAAAGAGTATTTTTTTTAAGTTTATCCAATTAACCAGATATGCTCCTCATGTGGTATCAAATAGCAGGGACAAGATGAGTAAGTTTATTGCTAGGGTGAATGATAGTGTGGTCAATGAGTGCAGGTTTGCGATGTTAAATAGTAACATGAAGATAGTTAAGCTTATGACCCATGCTTAGCAGATAGAAGAGCAAAAGATTAATATGAGAGAGAAGCAAAATAAAAGAGTAAGGACAGGTAGTTTCAACTTTGCTCAGCCTAAGTCAGAGGGAGAAAACCATTCTCAGTTCCTTCTTATGTCATCCATTCCAGCTCTTTCTTCAGATAGTGCCCTAGATTCTAAGTTTAGGGATAGTAATAAAGATAGGGTTCCAGGTTCTAAGTCTCACCGCAGTTTCAGCAATGCCCGAACTAATCCCCTTTGTTAGACTTGTGGTGAGAACCACAAGGGTACTTACAGAGCTGAGTGATGTCTGCTTCGGATATGGCAAGCCAGGCCACAGAGTTAGGGATTGTCACCAGTTAGGTTATTAGGGTCAGCAAAACCATTTCTCAGCCCAGTCCGGTCGCCCAAATCAGCAGGGTGCCATTTCTAGTGCTACTAGTGGGCAATGCCTAAACAGACTTTATACTCTCTAGTCCCGGAAAGATCAGGAAAATTCTCCTGATGTGGTTACTGGTATGCTATAGATCTTTCATTTGCATGTTTACTCTTTGCTAGATCCAAGAGTTTCTTTGTATTTTGTTACTCTTTATATAGCAGTTGATTTCGGAGTCAGTCCCAAAATTCTAGCAGAGCCCTTCTCAGTATCTACCCTAGTGGGTAAAACTATCATAGACCGGTAGGTATACAGGAACTACCCAATTATGATATTTTAGAAAGTCACCTCAGCAGACTTAGTCGAATTAGAGATGATTAATTTTGATATCATTCTCGATATAGATTGGCTTTATTCTTGCTATGCCACAATCGACTATAGAAATAAAATAGTCTAGTTCTAGTTTCCAAATGAACCTATCCTAGAGTGTAGGGGTAGTACTTCAGCTTTCATAGGTTAGCTTATTTTCTACCTTCAGGCATAAAAAATGATATCTGAGGGATGTGTCTATCATTCTGTTCATGTTAAGGATTCTAGTTTTGAGACTCCCAGTCTTGAATCAGTCCCAGTCATGAGTGAATATTCAGATATCTTTCCCAAAGATCTTCCAGGAATTCCTCCCAAAAGGGAAATAGACTTCGACATTTATCTTTTTCCAGATACTCAGCCTATATCTATTCTTCCCTACAGAATGGCACTAGCAGAACTCAGAGAATTAAAAGAGCAGTTGAAGGATCTCTTAGATAAGGTATTAATCAGACCCAGTGTGTCCCCATAGGGTGCAACAGTCTTATTCATGTGAAAGAAAGATAGTTCTCTCTAAATATGCATTGATTACTATTAACTCAATAAAGTGACGGTCAAGAACAAATATCTACTTCCCAGGATCGATGATTTATTTGACCAACTTTAGGGTGCCAGTTATTTCTCTAAGATAGACCTCAGATCAGGCTATCATCAGCTCAAAGTCAGAGAATATGTCATTCTTAAAACAACTTTTCGTACTTGGTATGGTCACTTCGAATTCCTAGTCATGTCCTTTGGTCTTACCAATGCCCCATCAGCTTTTATAAACTTTATGAACCGTGTGTTCAAGTAGTACTTGGAGATGTTCGTCATAGTCTTCATAGATGATATCCTCGTCTATTCCCGTAGTGAGCATGATCATGTAGAATATCTCAGAACAGTACTTCAAACTCTCAGAGATCATCAGCTATTCTCCAAATTCAGTAAGTGCGAGTTTTGACTAAGGTCAGTATAATTCCTTGGTCATATCATTTTTGGTGATGATATTAGAGTTGATCCTAAAAAGACTGAAGCATTAAGAAATTGGCCTCGCCCTATCTCTCTATCAGATATCAGGAGTTTCTTGGGTCTGGCTGTCTATTATAGATGGTTTGTTAAGGGATTTTTGTCTATATCATCCCCTATGTCCAAATTGACTTAGAACAAAGTCAAGTTTTAATGGTCAGATCCATGCGAGAAGAGTTTTTAAGTGTTGAAGACTCGAATCACCTCAGCTCCAGTTCTAGCATTACCAGATGGTCTGAATGGGTTTGTAGTATATTGTGATATATCCAGAGTAGGTTTGGGTTGTGTCCTCATGCAGCATGGTAAGGTCATAGCCTACTCCTCCAGATAGCTTAAACCCCATAATAAGAATTATCCTACTCATGATCTTGAGTTAGCAGCTGTAGTTTTTGCCTTAAAGATTTGGAGGAATTATCTATATGGAGTTCATGTAGATGTCTTCACAGATCATAAGAGCATTCAGTATGTATTCTCTCAAAAAGATCTCAACCTCCATCAAAGAAAATGGTTAGAGCTCTTGAAATATTATGACACGAGTATTCTTTATCACTTGGGAAAGCCAATGTAGTGGCTAATTCTCTCAGTAGAATGTCTATGGGTAGTGTTTATTATGTTGAGGATAGTAAGAAGAAGTTAGCTCAGGAAGTTCATCAGCTTGCCAGACTAGGTGTCCATTTGGTCGATTTTTCAGAGGGTAGTATATGGGTTCAGAACAGTTCAAAATTATCTCTAATTTCCAAGGTGAAAGAAAAAAAGGATAGAGATACCATTCTAGTCAAGTTGAAAGAGTTAGTCAAGGATAAAAAAGTAGAGGTTTTCTCCCAAGGGGGAGATGGTGTATTGCATTGTTAAGGTCATTTGTGTGTTCTCGGTGTAGATGATTTGAGGCAATAAATTCTTGCAAAAATGCATGGGGCGTATTACTCTATTCATCTAGGGGCCACAAAGATGTACCGTAACTTGAAGGAGATCTATTAGTGGAGTGGGATGAAGAGAGATATTGCAGAGTTTATGGCAAAGTACTCTATATGTCAGCAAGTTAAGATAGAGAATCAGAATCCTAGTGGGTCCATGCAAGAGTTCAATATTCCTACTTAGAAGTAGGAGAAGTGAACAAGGACTTTGTGATGGGTTTGCCTCGTACTCGTCGCCAATATGATTCAATATCGTTCATTATATACAGGATGAACAATTTAGTTTATTTTCTTCTATTCCATACCTCTTATTCAGCCGAGGATTATGCCAAACTCTACATTATAGAGTTGGTCAGATTGCACGATGTTCCATTATCTATTATCTCAAACAGAGGTACCCAGTTCACCTCTCATTTTTGGAAAGCATTCTAAAAGGGTCTTTGTACCCAAGTTCATCTTAGTACAACCTTTCATCCTCAAACAGATGGTTAAGCATAAAGGACCATTGAGACTTTAAAAGATATGCTAAGGGCGTGTGCAATTGATTTCAAGGGTAGTTGGGATGACCATTTTCCTTTGATTGAGTTTGCAGACAACAATAGCTATCATTCCAGTATTCAGATGGCTCCATTCAAAGATCTCTATGGTAGGGGGTGCAGATCTCCAATTGGTTGGTTCAAAATTAGTGAGGCCTCAGTTATAGGGTCTGACTTAGTATTCGATGCCTTAGAAAAAGTCTAGTTGATCAGAGAAAGACATTGGGCTGCTCAGAGCCGACAAAAGTCTTATGCAGATATGTGTAGAAAAGGATCTCGAGTTTGAGATTGGTAACTATGTCTATCTTAAGATCTCTTTCATGAAGGGAGTAAACAGATTCTGCAAGAAGGGAAAACTCAGTCCCCGTTATGTTGGTCCCTTCAAAATTCTAAGTCATTTCGGTAAGGTAGCTTGTGAGCTCAAATTTCCCTCATATCTAGCCTCAGTTCATCTAGTTTTCCATGTCTCTTTTCTCAAGAAGTGCATAGGTGACCCAGATATTGTAGTCCCTATTTAGAGCATAGATGTTCAGAACAACCTCTCTTATGAGGAGATTCCAGTCAAAATCCTTGAATATTAGACTCACAGACTGAGGAACAAAGAACTCCCTCTAGTCAAAGTTCTTTGGAGGAATCAGTCCGTTGAGGGAGCTACTTGGGAAGCAGAAGCGAACATGCGTACCAAGCGGACATCAGTTATCAGTCATGTCAGTCATGGAATCATGTTTCAGCTGTTCATGTTCAGTATGTACATCAATTTATCTTTTCTCCCCTCTTAGTCAGTCTCATTCGAGGACAAATTTTCTCAAGAGGGAGATATTGTAAGACCCCATAAAATTCTAAATCTTAATTCAGTCCTTTAAGCTTGTCAAGGGGTCTTAGACTTTGAAAATTCTAGCTAGGTTCCCAGACATAGCCTATTACTGGCCTTCAAAAGTTGGAAATCTCATTTCGCCATCTTAACGTCCTTTAATGGTCCGTATTTTTTATTAATTCATAATCAGGAAGGTCAATAGGTATTCCCGGACAAGTTTAGATTTTTCAAAACATATTTAGATCATGTTTGGAGTCCTAAAATAGTGGACCAACGCGATCATGGCGTGCCGCATCGCCAATCGAGTTGGTCAATATTTGTGCAGGTTGGTAGAGCCAAAACTTTTGAGACTCGACGCAATGATGGTGCAACGCATCGAGTATCGCATCGCAATATCAATGCACCGCGTCACTTGTAGCATGGCACCTAGTTTTTAGTTATTAAATGACCGCATCCTCAAGGGTAAAATGATTAATTTCCCACCCTTATATAAGCCTAAATCATGGGATTAAGCCCCAATTCAACCTAAATATACTTATCTCTCTCAAACTCCATCAAGAATAAGCCTAGGGTTTCCAATTGGGGATTCAATTTCAAGAAAAATCCACCGTCAATCTTGTAGAATCACGAACTAAAGTATGCATAGTGTTGATTTATGGATTCCTTTCACCCATAAAGCTCAAGACCCCTATTTCAAATTATAAATCATGATGTTTATGTTGTAGGTTATTTTGTAACCATATTTATCTTGTTGTACAATTCCTAAGTTGGAATCTTTATGTGTTTTTCATGAAACTACGTTAGCATGGAAGTTGAAATTCATGATTTGAGTTGTTTATGATGTGTAATTTGATGATTACACCTATGCCCTAAGTTTTGCATGTATGGTGTTTTTTAAAATGCCTAAGAGGATAGAAATTGTGTATTATAGCTCAATTGTGACCATATGATAAAGATATGTTTTACCCTTATGTTCAAATAACTCCCATGCTATTGTGGTGCAATGTAGATGTTTGTTGGAATGCTCATGATGTTAGAGTATGAAATTATGATGTTGATTATATGCATTCCTACCATGTACAATATTATGATAACCATGTGCTTCATGAAATCCCTAACTTATTGTATGATGAATTGTTCATATTGGTCATGTGTTCAAGAAGTGTCAAGTCTTGTTAGTTTCATGCTATCAAGTCTTGGGGGTACTTGTACCTGACAATTTAGATGTGTGCCTAGAGCCAGTGTTATATTTTCATGATACTCACATTAAAGCCAAGATCTGTAGAACTCAATCAGTCATGTGACTCAGGAAAATCAAGTAAATTCAGTATCAGTCCAGTAATCACAATACTCTCAGTCAGTCATCAAATCTCAGTAGTATTCTATCAGTCAACAGAACTCAATAAACTCAGTCCAGTTTAGTTCAGTTAATCATGTTTAGTGTCTATTCATATGGTAGTTGGAATTAGCACTGAGTGAACCCAAGGATAAGGGCACACACTGACAGTTGGAGGTGTGATCCTTAGAAGCAATCCTTGCGTTCCAGAACTCTGTAGCCAACATAGGTTGAGATATCAACATTGATAGATGAAGGTTGATAAAGTGGATAAAAACTGTCAGATGAGGGCCCCGCTATTCTCTTTTGGGGACACTGTTAGATGAGGGTCACTCACAGCCTGTCTTTACAAGTGGCGCAGTATTGATACCCTTTCAGTTACAGATTGGACCCCAACCTATCTATATTACTTTATTTAGGGAATGCAGGTTATATGAATACTTCCTACATTTAAAGTCTCAATCTCAGTCTCAGTAAAGAACTCAGATAGATCTTCAGAATCCAGGACTGTCAGATACAGTTAACTCAGAATAGTACAAAACTCAGTTAGTTCCATCAGAACCTAGACTATCAGATATAGTCACTTAGTATTAGTTATATTTGTTATTAGTGACTCATGTTATCAATAATCAGGCTCAGTAGTCAGTGCCATCATGAATCTAGTAACAGTCACTTATTCATGCATGTATTCTTACATTCATGTTATACAATTTTTAACACTATTCATGCATTTGAAACCTTTGCATTCAACCTACCTCACATACATACCAGTACATTCCATCATACTGATGCATTTGTGCTATGGTGTTTTATTCTATACTATAGGCTCAGAAGCATGAGCTCCAGAGCATTAGTAGCATTCTAGTTTCAGCAGTCAGAGTTTGCAATGAGTCCTCATCCTTTGAGGACATGATCATTACTTTATTTATTCATTACTTAGTTTATTTTAGTAGTTGGAGTTAGTTGGGGATATGTCCCATCAACTTCTTATTCAAACAGTTTAGAGGTTTTCAGACTATAGTGTTTTCAGACTAGATGTTTTTAGACATTATTTCAGTTTTGGTATTATCGTACCACCTTATTAAGATATGGTTTTATCAGATATTTATTATTTTTGAACCTTATGTCATGATTTAGCCTACTATTTCTGCGTTTATACAATATATTATGCAGTGTTCAGGTGCAGATATCAGTCATGGGTTAGCTTGTGGTCCTTCAAGGTCATGAGCACCGTGTAGCATTCTGAGTACCAGATACCACCCCAATATTTAGATATGTATCCTATCCTTAAGTGAGACGTTTCCAATAAGGTTTTCAAAAAGGATAATTTACAGATCTTACCTCAGGCTGAAAAGCACTATTTATGAAGATAAAGGTATACACTTGAATCAACACACCTTGAAGCACTAATGGACTCCTTTTAAGCCCTTACTCCATTCTTTTTGTAGCTTTTGATCTCAATAAAAAAGGATCTCACTGTTAAAAACTAATCCTTTACACTTGTATCACCTCATTAATGGAACATAACCCACAAATTAGGGCAAGGAAGAAAGTTGGATAACTTTCATATGAACAATACAATTGCACAATCTAAAGTATGAAAGAATGAGAAACATTACCTAAATACCTCATAGATTTCTGATTATATGTGTGGTGCACAACACACCCATAAGGAAGAGTCTACTGGACACAACTTTGTGGACACCTAATGAACCTAAAATGAGGCTCTAATACCAAATTTGTCATGACCTGAGCTAGGGTCTGGCCATAATAGGTATCTCAAATCCACTAAGGACCAGAGACCACCCCTTTCGCCTAGTCAACCAGAACACAATATAATATAACAGAAGTCTAGACATAAAACAAAATATATAAGTATGACTCAAAAGAAGTCTAGGAATTCTATAACCAATCCCAAGTCCATAGTATCCATAAAGCCTCTAGACAATCGAATACCAATAATAGTCAGGATATGCCGTCGACAATAGCCAAAAATAAGTCCAAAGGAAATAGTCAATAACATAAAGAGACCCAAATCATTAAATGAGTTCTTCCAAAGTATAAAATCTCACCACTTTAATCTGATTCATGTGCTATCTCACGATCACCTAGTCACTGTAAAGGAAAAATAAAAGTATTTTTGATGTCTGCATCGCATAGGGATACAACTTCCAAATATGGTTAGAGGGATGAGCACTAGTGTGTAACTCAGGGATAAAGGATGAAATAATGCCATGATAAATAGTCCAAAATCAATCCAAAATCCAAATGCACATAAGCATATGTATGTACATATAAATAATTAACGAGTTGAGTTAGGGAACAAGGCTTAGCATGAGAGTTAAAACATTGAACTGGACCATGTAGCTTAACCATCATAAACCGACACCCATGGGCTATATGGGTTTAGCTTCCTCTGCTAAAATGGCCCTACTACGTGTTGGCCGCATGAACTGGAGGTACCATAGAAGATTGGGGATTCCAACATACCTTTATCCATCTATGATACAATTATACATATATAGTGTGACTTAAGTACACAATTATCAAGATCAACCCTCACGTCGGTAAATATGAGTTTCCAGTATCAGTCTCCTCGAGACCTCTACCTTCCATGACGAGATACAGAACACCCTTTAAGATAATTAAAATATTTAACATATAACCCAACCATTAAATTAAGGATTCAATAATTAAGGCATCATTAAGTGGTATTATCATATCAACTACAACTTGCAAGTAATGTCATTAGGAAACCCTTTAGGGATTCCTTCGTACCCTCTACTCTATTATAAAAATTACTTCGGGGATTTCTTCATATCCCACAAAGTTTTCAAAACCATCCTTAACTATTTTGCCTTTTATGGAATGCATTAGTTTTAAAGAAATAAGTCAAGCCAATTGATAAATTGCATTCCAAAACCAATTATGCAAATGGGCTGAGGTTATTACCAATTTCCATTCCAAAACCAATTATTTGGGAAATCCTTTGTTCCCCTAAATCCATTCACCATTCCCATGCACCCCCAGTGAGTGTAGAAATCAACAATGTAAAGCATAGTAGTTCAATTGTAATCATGAGAAAATATTCAAACAATTTACATCCAATACCCTTAACCCATAGTTCAAAATCCAACATCAAAACCATGAATATTAATTAATTTTTATGCCATTAAGAAAATACAAGTATAGGGAATAAGGTACATACCTTTTGACAAAAGTAATTCAGAGAAAAACTTGCATCCATGACTTTAAAGCTTGAACCCTAACTTGAATTTGATATGAACACTTGAATTTATTTTCCATACCCTTAATGAGGAAACATAGAGAAGAAACTTGACTTAGAAGCATTGGAAGTTGAATTTTTGGAGAAGAACCCTTAATTGGCATTATTAAGGATTTGGGAGAAGAGGGATTAGGTATTTGGCCTGTTTTAGGGTTTTGGGATGATGAATTTACATTGTTATCAATTATAGGATATTTTATAACGTAAATGACTAGTTTAACCTAAAAAAACTAAAGAGAAAAATGGATTTTATAATTTCTAAACATATGTCTATACCATGCTGGTTATTACGGATCACTAGGTCGGTGCCATGTCAAAATCGTGGACCCTCACCAGTTCCTCATGAAAATACTCATAATGTTTTGCTTGGGTATCAAATTAAGGTGAAACTGGATGCGTTGGAAAGAGGACACAATTATCTATTATTTTATGGGTATTAGGATCCAAAATTACATATATTATAGAAGTTATACATGTTCAAAGTTGACCTTTATTGAATTGAATTTCAAAATTTGGTTGAATCAAAAGTTTTAACTCCACTTCACTCTAAGTGTTTACTATGAGCATTATTCCCCTCAAAAGCACTTTACACATTAGGTAAATTATCACGAAACTTATATTTGTATACAAATAATTGGATTTGAGTTTATACATATATGAATAACAGTTTGAATTCTAGCCAAAAAATGTAGGGTGTTACATCTATCAACAAGGGTTAACTAAAAATAAAAATAATTAGCTACCACAGTAAAGAGAAACTTTGATACTTAGAAATTATACTTACAAATTATGAGGAAGATGGAGAAGTAGGTCCCTTTATAAGTGAATGTAGATAGTTATTTATAATGAATAGACATAGGCCTCATCAAATCAAATTCCAATGGTAAGTCCTAAAAGATCATCACATATGTGAGACCTCCACCTATCTAGATTTGTTAGTAGATGGCTTAGTATCCTTCTGACTCTGTCCTATAGGAGCTCATCTGTGTCTTTAAGTGTTGACCCTCCTACCTACTGCCTATCTTATTATACCACACGATTAGTCATATTAGTGGAAAATTACTTATACCTTTGAGATAATATCCTTCTTATTAATTGTATAAGGGAATCTCTTTATAATTTTAACATCCATCGTGTTGCTTACATGCTTAAGTTGCTTACTCAAATCACGCCACATGACTCTATTCTAATAAAATACTTTATTTAGTTCTCAAGAGATAGAAATTGAGCTTACAATTGTTGTCTTACCATATTTCCTGAATACCAAATCTGATTGAAAATCAACATTCGACACTTGGAGTTCTAAGAATGCGTTCTCTTTTTAAGGTGCCCTTTTAGGCTAGTAGCCTACTCTTTCCTTTTCTTTAAAAGCTTATTGTGATCCATATCTCTATATATTCATCTTTATTTATCGATTTATGAAACTTTCATCAAGTCTATTTTGTCTTTATTGCATTTTGCTTCATTATTTTGAGGTTGTGTCTAAAGGTAAGATAGTGAGTCAGCTTCCACTATGCCAAGCATTGATGGGATAGTTCTTAGTTCTTACCTTTTTGATAAGGACTTCAGATTATTTATTAGAAAGGAAATAAAAAAAAAGGAAACGCTAGTAAGTAAACTAGGCTTCTATGTGAATGAGAGTGACTTGGATATTATTCATAAATATTGTGGCTGCCATGCTAAAGAATTTTAAGTTGAAGCACTTCATTCTTTAGAGAGTATCACACTTTTTTAAATCTATCGAGCCTTTGTTTATACCTATCTGAGAGCCTAGTAGATGAAGTGATTACTTTGTCTATAATACCTTTAAGGTATGACTCAGTCATCTAGGCTTATGAGTTTGGACAATCATCGTATGCCTTGGAATGATGGCCTCTTCGATGGGCAAAGAGTTTTATAAGGATCATCTTCTTTTTAGTTACTCTTTTTGTTTGGTTCGAGGATGGATAATTCAACTATCTAGTTATGTTTGGAAATATCTCTTTAGTAGTTTGGGTAATCCCAAAGATTGAGTCTGAGCCAATCAATTTATGGTGTAGGCCTCCTTTGATTTGTATAGGAATATTCCTATCATTGCATGGAATTCCAATCATAAGTTATGTAAACTTCACCTTTATATTCCTTATATCTTTTATTTGTGCTAGATGCTAATTGTTTTTATTTTTTATAGATCCTCGATGGGTTCCTCCCTCAGGGATGTCATTTATCCACTTAGGTAGGAAATTTTGCTTGTGGGTTAAGAAGATTTTATGTGCATCCACTTTTGACAAGAATTCATGTATTAATTTATCCAATTGCTTTTGTTGGAAATCTAATAATCATGCTGATCTCATTATCCCATAATCATAGTGATTCCTTGTTCATAATTGATTTTTGATTCCTCTCTTTTACAGGTCTGTATTTTATCCCTATGATTTTTCCACCTTAGGTCATTTCCCTTAACTTGGTAAAAGAGATCCCTATGAGGGATTGCACATCTTGCAGGCACCGCTAATGGACCTTCCTCTGAAGTCAAACTTAATTTCTCTAAGAGAAAATGATAAAAAATTAAGGCCTTTTATCAATAGGTATAATTTTAGGGATGTCATATCAGACTATGATGTCGAAAGGATAGGAGGCTTACCGCTACATTGAAAATTGGATTACCCTATAAGGATTGAATTTGATACAAATCATTTATTTTAAAAGCTTAAAATTTTTGAAGGAGAAAAGAGTAGAGCTTATAACTTTGTGACACTTTTTGTCATAAGGTCTCCAAAGGATGAGAAAAAAATATGTAGATTCATCCCTATATCCTTCTTAAGTCCTTGTGTCTCATAAAACTCTGGAACCTAATGGTTTGCTAGCAGTAAGTGTTTGTATGCCAATGGCTTTGGTTATGCCTTGCACTTTCCTTAATGCTTACCTTGACTAGGGTTTAGTGCATCGTCAAATAGGGCTTTTGAAAATTGCTAGTAAGGTTAGTTTAACATCAATATTGGAGGGATTTTCTTCATTATCTATTTCAGGCTAGTACCCTTTTTATAGAAAGTTGTCGATGGGTATTGAAAAAGAGAGAAGATCTCTTATCATGGTATCTCTCCTTAGAAAGACTTTGAGTATTATAGGAAAAAATTTTGTTTTGGCACAAGTCATTAATCAATGAGCCTCCAAGCTCAAGGTGTTATGAACTAAGAGAGAGATGATTTTGATCGAGAAAGAAAAGTATGACCATAATGAACTTTATTGGTCAAAAGATTAAAATAAGGGAACACTGAGCAAGCTAGTGTGACCGAGGGGCTCATAAGGAGAAATCTATATTAGAAGAGTACATTAAATCTTCAAAGGTTGAGCCTAATCTTTGGTCCCCAGCTTCATCTTTCCAGGAGACATCTCAAAATAAAATCTAGTGCTTGCAAGAAAGATCAGGGTTTTAGTCATAAAAGTCATACTTAGGGACAAGATTATAGACATGATTAAAGCTCGAGACACTCAGATTATAAGAATTGTATTCATGGCCAAGAATAGAGATAGCTTGTGTTAACATACTATGCCATTTTTTGCCTCACCATTTTATAATTTCAAGCCTCTCTCTTCTAATATGCCTTATAGACTAGTAGAGAGTTGATTCAAATTCACTAAGTTTCAGGACCTATCTCATAATGGCATGTTATAGTGCTAGTTCTTGATGAGTGGTATGTTTGTAACTAATTTATATCCAAATTTAACCATATTATGATGAAATAATTATGTACATAAGGGTAATTATTTATCAAAATGCATTGATTTCGAGTATTTGTGATTTGTGCATGAAATTTAATGAAAATGAGCTAATGTTAAGATGGAAGAGAAGAAAAGTGAGAAAGAAAAGTTGAAGTTAGAAATCAAGCCTAGGGTTCGACCCTTAAATGCTGTAATTGCAGCATGATTGTCGGGGTTACAACAGTCAACAAGTCAGCCGGAGTGCGAATGCAAGATGATAACCATGATTGCGGTATCACAATTGCAGGCAAGAGATAACAATTACGATAGGGTGGAAAATTTTCAAAGTTAAAATTAGAAATTCACAGAGCTGAATCCCAAATCACAAAAGGCTAAACTCTTTCATATTTTAGGGATCTATCCACCCATCATCTATCTTCCATTTGGGGAATACTATTATGCTACTCTTTAGAAAAGAATACATTAGAGTAATTCCTAAGTGAAGTATTAGCAATTTTCATTGAAGATTAATTGGAATTTTAAGTTTGAATTTGCATTCTCTTTAACTTTCATGGATCAATTTGGTGGAAATTTTGGTATATCTTTGCTTTCTATCTTTTTGAGTAGCTAATTCTTGCTCTTGCGGTTATGCTTAAATAGTTTATGATTAGTGTATGCGTGCCATTTATTTATCTACCTAAATATCTAATTATTGTGGGTTTTGGTTTTACTCCATGTTGAATAAAAAATTGAAAATGAAAACCCTAATTATTTTGGATCCCATACTATCCTTAATAGGGGGTGTAAGGCAAGGATTATTTATGAACGATAACTTGAGTTAGATTATTGAGTAGCATCATCTCATAAATAAGGGTGTTATTTGAGGTGGCTCATTTGATAGCACTATCTTACAAATAAGAGTGTTAGTTGAGGTAGTAGATTGATAGATTTGACACTCTCATGAGGTGTTCAAAAAAATCCATGAGTGAGATCTGGTGTTTTATTGAAATATTAACACTAATACCTCTAAATCTAGCCTATCCATGACCCTAGCTAATTTTGGATAAATTTTTAATTATCCATACATGAGTACGCACCTAGAATGGCATAACACCAAGATCCACTCCTAATTGACTACACTCTAATTATTCTTAATAGTTAGTATTGATAAAGTTAAAAAATTATTATATCTTTGAATACATTAAAACAAACCCCAATATTTTTATCCCACATTTGAATTTATCAAGTAACTCTCATTTTGAACTTACTCATTCACCATTCACAATGTTCCTCATGGTTTCAACCCTAACTCATAGTTAGGTAACAATGTCTGCCTTGCATCACAATAATGGTGTAAGTTGAATGTTATAAAAAATGGTGCCATTGCTGGAGAGCATTTTGTCATATTGTGTTAGTTTGGAATTTTAGCTTACTTTCTTGGATTCAAACTTAAGAATATTTGTTTGTGATTTTCTTTTTTTTCTTGTGTTAGGTAGATTTTTGTTTTTTCTTACTTTTCACTATGGCATCTTGGAATGAATATGAGTTTGGTGGTTGCAAATCTAATCTCGATGATCTATGTCTATATTTTGGTAGATCCCACTTTTAGAAAAATTATAAATATGCTCCCTAAAAAGTGGTGTGTCCACTATATCAATCCTATTAGGAGTATGATTGTTCTTTAAGCGGTGGTTGAGATAGAAATTGGAGTGATTGTTCAAATGCCCTCTCCCCTAGTTATGCTAACAAAAGTACTAGTTCTTTTTATTAGTTTGATATGTCTCATAATGTGATAAAGAAAGAACAACATGTCAGATACAATGGTGTTGAAGAAATGCTTCTAACTAATAGTAGATTGGGTGAATACATTGGGAGAGGACATGCATCTCTTGCATCGATCCATGGTGGCATTTAGAAAGAAAAGTAAAAAGGCAGAAAAAGTAGGTGAAGAGGACGATCTTTCAAGTGCGATTACCATGCCCAATCTTCTTAATGAGGTTGATAAAAAAGAGATATCAAGCCATGTGGTTGATCCAAAAATGTGTGAAGACTCAAATAAAAGTCACCAAAATAAACAAAAACTTGACAAAGAAGAAATTGTGAGACAATAATGGATAATAACCAAACATAACATAAAGTCCATAAGGTTCAACTTGATAGTGTGTTACTAATGGTGGATGAATACCTAAAGTTACATATTGAGTAATGTCCAGTATGGATAAATTTAAAATAGCCACTCAAAAATTGAGAACTGAATTGAATGTAAGAATTGAAACATGTGATGGACAAAGTCAAATCAATATGCATGATTGTGTTAAAAAGGTTTCTAATGAAGATGAGAGTGTTTTTGATGTTTAAGAATTCTTGGTGATTTTCCAACTAATCGAACCAAAAATAATGAAGGATGCCAACATTAAGAACATGACACTAGAGACTTAAGGATAGGTTATGAGTCATGAGGTGAAATCGTAGGTTGTCCAGTATTTAACCCCTTTGAGTTTTGTGTTGCATACGATTGGACCTTACAAGTCGTAGGTATGATTACGAGATGGGTGGTAGAGTGATAAGGTTGATAGTGTGTAGGGGTCTTGGTTATGACTCATGGTCATGAGTCATAAGGAGTGGTTATGAGTCAATGTTTTACTCGTGGTCAAAGGCGACACTTTTTCATCTTTTAAGTTAGGGGTTTGGACATTTCCCACTTTAACCCCTTGGACCCCATGACTTAAAACCTTCCTTGGGACTTTATTATCACACCATTCCCAATAAAATACTCCCAAAGTTCTCTCTCAAACTCTCTGTTCAAGCTAAGGCTAGGTTTTCAAAGAAAGTGATCACCTAGGGTTCTAAGGGATCTCTTCCAAATTTTTTGACATTTCAAGCATTTTGTTCCTCCCTCATTGTTATTTTATTATAAACATATGTTTTAATGTATGGCTTTCATGGTATTATTATGGTTTAGAGATAAAGGTTGGGGTTTCTTAATGCTTATCATTGAATAATATTTTCCCATGGTTTAATTATGGTTTTCCATGTTTTAAATATGGTTTTGAACATGTGGGTGCATGGGTATGTAGTTGAACTTGAGAATGGTAATATTCTCTGAACTTGTGACTTTCAAAGTGATTATGACCCCAACCTTGTATTGTAAACTTGGTTTGTAGTTATGAAAAATATGGGAATTTGAATTAGGGGTACAATGGAATCCCCAAAGTGTTTGGTTTGACTTGTTTCTTGAAACTATTGGATGGAATAAATGGTTAAGGATGGTTTTGAAAACCTTCTGAGGCATACGGGAATTCCCCAAGTGGGTTTAATAGTGGAGTTTGCAGGGTACATGAGAATCACCTAAGTTTTGGCTTAATGACATTGCTTATAAGCTATATTTAGTATGACGATACCACTTAATAATGCCTTAATAATTGACTCCTATAATTAGTGGTTTGGTTATGTGTTAAATGTTTTAATTGGGCAATAATGGGTATTGTGATAGCTAGTCGTGAAGGTGTGAGTCCGAAGAAAAGACACTGAAAACTCATGTTTGCCGACATGAGAGTCGTTCTTTATGAACATGTGCCTGTGAGGTACAAGGGAATTCCCCAACACCATATACGTATATATGTATCATAGAGGGTGAAGGGTACAAGGGAATCCCCGACCATTTATGATATCTTTGGTTCCTGTGGCTACACACACTAGGGCCAGTTCAGGGGGTAACATTGGATCCATATAGCTCGTGGGTGGATTTATGATAGTAAAGATACACAACCTAGGATAATATTTTAAAATGTATGCTAAACATCATTATATATATATATATATATATATATATTTGCATATAGTTATTCGCATTGGTTTGATTTGGTTTTGAATTAATGGAATTACTTTATCTTTATCTGTATTTTACATGCTAGAGTTCACCCTACTAATCATCTTCGAGTGGTGTATCCTCACGCAATGTAGGGACCAACCATACTTCCACTTTTTCTGCTCAATGACATAGTGATTCAGGGACAGCTTGTTGAGTCAGACTGAAGTGGTGAGCTTTCATAGTATAAAAGACCCCATTTTATGCTATGGATTTCTTTATGTCATTATTATTTCTTTAGTTTTGGTTTTGGCTATGGTCAGGGACATATCCTAATTGGATATTCTTTAAATCTAACTAGAGGCTTGTTGGAATACTATGGGCATTGGTGGTATCGATATTAGTATTAACATCGGTATTAGTATTGGATGTTTAATTAGTTATGGATTTTGGTTTTGGTTATAGACTCATTATAATGTATTTAATTTAATGTTATCTTATCTTGTTATATATTCAGAATTCATCCGACATCGGGTAAAGGGTGGTAACCAATTTGGGTATTGGAGGTGGTCTTCGATCCTGGTTGGACTTAAGATACCGAACATGAACAAGCCCTAGTTTTGAGTCGTGTCAGATTAGTATCAGAGCCTAGGTTCATGTTCAATTGGGTATCCACAAAATTATGTTGAGTAGAGTCTCT
The DNA here is from genome assembly GCA_030864225.1 of Capsicum baccatum var. pendulum. NCBI lineage: Eukaryota > Viridiplantae > Streptophyta > Magnoliopsida > Solanales > Solanaceae > Capsicum > Capsicum baccatum. Next base: position 88,389,356 of record CM061560.1, on the reverse strand, counting down.
TTTAAGGGTGTGTATTATGCCACACTCATAAGCAAGAGGCTACAAGGTATTTAGGTATGTTTCTCTTTCTTGTGTTCTATTTTTAAAATGTAGAGACTAAAGTACTAAAATCTTCTCTAGTTCCCATTTGTTTGCTTTTCAGATCATGCCTCCCAGACTATTTAAAGCTCATGAAAACTCCTCTATCCCACCCAAGGATAACATTGATGGGACACGCCCTGCTTATGGGGTCCCAACCCAATCTAGGGGTTCAATTCCTGATTTCCCCTCTAGAGATCCACCAAAACCCTATATTCCTTCTCAAGATCCTCAGGATGATATAACGAATATTAAGTTTCATTAATCTATTAGATAAGTTGGCTCATTTGGTAGCTTCTCAGACTGAGTGTGGTACTTTTTCTACTCCACCTTATGAGGCCGTAAGGGTTGGCTAGTTTATGCGGTTGAACTTTCCAACCTTTACTAGTGTTAAGGTCGAGAAGGATCCTCAAAGTTTTCTTGATGAGATAGAAAAAATCTTCCATGTAATATATGCCACTAATGTGGAGGGCGCTGAATTCCCCGCCTACTAATTAAAAGATGTGGTTTATCAGTGTCACGATGAATGAGACCTGTTAAGGGGTGATAATGCTGAGTCAGCCCTGTGGGATAATTTTTCTAATGCTTTCTTGGACTGTTTCTTTCCTCAAGAGCTGAGGTAGGCGAAGATGGAAGAGTTTGTTAACCTGAAGTAAGGAAAAATGTTAGTCAAGGAGTATGCCTTGAAGTTTCACCAGTTATCTTGGTATGCTCTGAAATTGATATCTAGCATGAGAGTTAGAATGTGAAAGTTTGCTTTCAGATTATCCTAAGACTTGATTTGGGAGAGTAAATTTTCTTTGTTAAATAAGGACATGGATATCTCCAGGTTGGTTTTGTAGATGCAGTAGGTTGAGAAAAAAAAGAAGCAAAAAGAAATAAAGGAGAGGCAGTGTAAGAAGTTTAGATTTTTCGAGTAAAGTGGAGGTCAACATCAGAGTGGTAGGGATGGTGAAAAGTGGTCCAAGAGGAAGTGGGGCAATTTTGGGTCATACTCGATGGCTAATTCTCCCTACCTAAAGCCATCTGGTGATAGTCACTTTAAGGGTGGCGACAGTTCTAAGGCCTAGGGTGCCTAATATCAAGCTAGTGGGGCCTAATAAGCTCTGTTATATGCTCTCTACAGATTTTGTGGTTGATTGTATTAGGGTTTCTATGATGAAAGAAGGGACAAGTGCTTCGACTGAGGTCAGCTAGGGCATATTATTAGACTGTCTTATTGGTAAGATTGATTTTAGGACAAACATAGTTTTGGTTGCCTCTTCATTAACTCCTACACAAAGGGTGCACCATTAAGCTTCGACACTGGTCAGAACCAACTCTATGCTCTTACTACTTGTTAGGAATCTGAGGCATCACTTGATATCATTAATGGTATGTTGAAACTCTTTTCCCATGATGTGTACTACTTACTTGATCTGGGGCCCATTTTTTAGTATGTGACCCCATTTATGGCTGTGCATTTTGGTTTTGGTCCCGAGTGTATTTTAGACCCCTTCTTTGTTTCTTCCCCTATGAGTGACTCTATGGTTGATAAAAGTGTCTATAAGGGTTGTGTGATATCTGTGGGTGGTTGGGAGACTTTGGTGGATTTGTTTGAATTAGACATGGTTGATTTTGATATCATATTGGGGATGGATTGATTGCACTCGTGCTATGCTTCTCTAGACTGTTGGACCCATAAGGTCATTTTTATATTCCCTGATGATCTAGTTATTGAGTGGGAGGGTGCTTCTCTAGCACAAAAATATAGGTTCATATTATATCTTAGAGCCTAGAGATTTATATCCAAGTTAAAGATTCTAACTCGGAGAGCCCTTCTTTATATTCCATTCTGGTGGTGAATAAATTTCCTGAGGTCTTACCTAATGACCTTCCTAGTGTCCCTCCTGATAGGGAGATTTATTTTGTGATTGATCTTGGTTTGGACAGTCATTCTATTAGTATTACCCCATATAAAATGGCTCTAGCCGAGTTAAAGGAGCTCAAGAAGCAACTAAAGGATTTTTTAGATAAGGGTTTCATCCGTCCTAGTGTGTGTCCCTTGGGTGCGCCTGTTTTATTCATGCGCAAGAAGGATGGTTCTCTTGAGATGTGTATTAATTATCGATAATTGAATAAGGTGATGGTAAAGAATAAATACCCCCTTCCAAGGATATATGATTTGTTTAATAGCTTCAGGGTGCTAAATTTTTCTCAAAGATCGATCTTCAGTCTGGGTATCACTAATTAAAGATTAAGGAAGTGGATATTCCTAAGACTTCTTTCAAACCTTGTATGGTCATTATTAGTTCTTAGTAAAGTCTTTTGGTTTGACTAATGCCCCAACGGTAGTATGGATTTAATAAATAAGATATTTTGTCAGTTTTTGGATTTGTTTGTCATTGTATTCATTAAAGATATTCTGGTGTACTCCATGATCAAGGTAGATCATGTAGATCATCTCTGTATTGTATTACAGACCCTGAAAGATCAGCTGTTATATTGTTAAATTCTCAAAATACGAATTCTGGTTGAAGGTTGTTTCTTTTTTGGGTTATTTAATTTCTAGTGAAGGGATCATGGTGGATTTGCAGAAAGTAGCAGTGGTTAAGAAGTGGCCTAGGCCTATGACTCTAATTGATATTCAGATCTTCTTATGTTTATCCAATTACTATAGGAGGTTTGTGGAATGTTTTTTGACTATAGCTACCCCATTAACTAAGTTAACTTAGAAGAAGGTAAAGTTCTTGTGGTCAGATGCTTGTGAGGGTAGTTTTGAGAAGCTGAAGGATAAGCAGATTTCGACCCCGGTCTCGATTTTGCCTAAAGGCATTGATGGATTTGTGTTCTATTATGATGCATCCCGTGTGGGGCTTTGTTGTATTTTTATGCAGCATAGCAAGATTATAGCTTATGCCTCTAGGCAGTTGAAGGTGCATAAGAAGAATTACCCGACTCATAAACTGGAGATTTTGCCTATGGTGTTTAGGTTAAAAATTTGGTATCACTATTTGTATAGAGTTCATGTGGATATCTTTTCAGACCATAATAGCCTGCAATATATTTTCACCCAGAAGGAGTTTAATCTCAGGTAGAGGAGATGGCTTGAGCTACTTAAGGATTATGACATAAGCCTTCACTATCACCCAGGTAAAGCTAACGTGGTTGTTAATGCTCTTAGCAGGTTATCCATAGAAAGTCTAGCTAATGTGGATGAGGAGAAGCAAGAATTGGTGAAAGATATTTACCGTTTGGGTAACCTTGGAGTTAGCCTCTCGGACTCTGAGGATGGTGGTGTGTTTGTGCAAAAGGTGGCACAATTATCTCTTAGTACTAAAATAAAAGAAAAATTAGTATTAGATCTTGACTTGATAAAGATTATGGGAGTTGTAGGTTGAAAAAGGGTAATGACTTTTGAGATTGGTGGAGATGGTATCTTGAGGTACTAAGGTAGACTATGTATTCCCAATGTGGATGGATTGCAAGAAAGAATTTTTGTTGAGGCTTATGGGTCGCATTATACTATTTATCCTGGTTTGACAAAGATTATCATGATCTTAAGGAGATTTATTAGTGGGATAATATGAAGTGAGATGTGGCCATTTTTGTGGCTAAATGCATGGTGTGTCAACAAGGGAAGATTGAACACTTGAGGCCGGGTGGGTTGTCTCAAGAGATTGAGTTGCCTGTATGGAAATAGGAGGAAATCAATATGGATTTCTGTATTGGTCTTCCCAGATCTCAAAATTAGTTTGATTCAATTTGGGTTATCGTGGATAGGATGACTAAGCTTGCTCACTTCTTGCTAGTGATGACTAATTATTTAGCTAAAGATTATGCCAAGTTATTTCTAGGGGATATCGTAAAGTTACATAGTGCTCCAGATTCTATCATTTTAGATCATGGTACTTAGTTCTCATCTCACTATTGGCAATTATTTCAGAGAGGTTTGAGAACTATGGTGAGCCTTAGTATTGCTTTTTACCACAGATGGATGGGTAAGTGGAAAGGACAGTTCAAGACTTTGAAGATATGCTTTGGGCTATCATGATTGACTATAGTGGTGGTTGGGTTGATCATTTTCCTCTTATAGAGTTTGTGTATAATAATAGTTATCACTCTAGCATTGGTATGACTACTTTTGAGGCATTGTATGGTAGGAGGTGTTGTTCTCCTATTAGGTGAAATGATGTTGGTAAAAATAAGTTTTTTGGTCTTGACTTAGTTCATAAGGCCACAGAGAAGGTGAAGGTGATTTGATTTAGGCTTAAGACCTCCCAAATTCACCAAAAGTCCTATGAAGATGTGAGGTGTAAGGAGTTAGAGTTTGGGTTGGTGATTGGGTGTTCTTAAAGGTGTCTCCTATAAAGGGGGTGATGCGATTTTGTAAGAAGGGAAAGATCAGTCCTTATTATGTTGGTCGATACTTGGTTTGAAGAGGGTTGGTAGTGTTTCTTATGAGTCGAAGTTTCCTCCTAGTTTGAGTTCCATTTGTCAATATTGAGAAAGTGTGCGGGTGATTCATCGCTGATTGTGCCTATCAAGGATATTGGTATTTTTGATTCCTTATCTTATGAGAAAATCCCCATTGAAATTTTGGATCGGCAAGTTCTTCGGTTATGGACGAAGGACGTAGTTTTGATAAAGGTTCTATGGAGAAATCACAAGGTTGAAGAGGCTACCTGGTAAGATGAAGAGGACATGAAATCCAAGTATCCATTCTCGTTCTTCCCCTCGAATAATCGTGCCTAAGTTATGTTCTATTCTTAACATCTTTGTTTTTTAATGTAGTTAAAGGTAAGAGTAGAGGTATATAGAGGCTAATAGTGCTTGTGCTGCCTTGACCTATCATTTGAGTATGAATGATACAAGTGGGGGAGAATGTAATGCCCCAGATTTTTGGCCCTTCAAGTTTCTTGAGCTTTGAGCTCACTTCTTTGATTACAACCTGACTATACGAGTCGTATTGTGTCTTGATGAGTCAGGTGGACCTATTTGTAGGGAGTCTAGTGGATGGTGTTTGGGTTTTTTCCTTGGTTATGACTTTGGGGATATGAGTCGTAAGGACTGGTGACAGGTCATTAGGATGAGCCATAACCAAATCTATAAGTTTATGGCTTGACTTTGCTCTGAGTACGAGTGGCTCACTGAGAGCCGTGAGGATAGGTTACCAGTCTTGAGGTAAAATTATAGGTTGTCCAGAGTCTAACCACTTCGAGTCCTATGTTGTTTATAACTATACCTTATGAGTCGTAAGGCCTGGTTACGAGTTGGGTGGTCGAGTCATAGGGTTGACAGTGTATGGAGGTCTTGGTCACTGTCTTGGTTAAGACTCGTGGTTACGAGTCATAAGGAGTGGTTACAAGTTAATGGTTGACTCGTAGTCAAAGGTGACTTTTTTTTAGCTCTTTAGTTGGGGCCACTTTGGACATTTTCCACTTTAAACCCTTGGACCCCACGACTTAACACCTTCTTTAAGACTTTATTATCACATCATTCCCATTAAAATACTCCCAAAATTCTCTCTCAAACTTTTTGTTCAGGCTAAGGTTAGGGTTTCAAAGAAAGTGACCATCTAGGGTTCTAAGGATTCTATCTCTTCCAAATTTCTTGATATTTTAGGTATGATGCTCCTCCCTCATTGTTATTTTATTAAAATCACATGATTTAATGTATGGCTCTCATGGTATTATTATGGTTAAGAAATAAAGGTTAGGGTTTTTGAATGCTTATCATTAAATAATGTTTTTCCATGGTTTAATTATGGTTTTCCATGTTTTAAATATGGTTTTGAACATGTGAGTGCATGGGTATGGTGGTTGAACTTGAGAATGGTAATTTCCTCTAAACTTATGACTTTTGAAGTGGTTATGATCCCAACCTTGTATTGTAAAATTGGTTTGTAGTTATGAGAAAGGTGGGAATTTGAATTAGGGTTACAATTGAATCCGTAAATTGTTTGGTTTGACTTCTTTCTTGAAACTAATGCATGGAATAAATAGTTAAATGGTTAAGGATAGTTTTGAAAACCCTGTGGGGTACATGGGAATCCCCCGAGTGGTTTTCATAATAAAGTCTGCGGGGTGCACGAGAATCCCTAACTGTTGGTTTAATGACATTGCTTGCAAGCTATAGTCGGTAACAATTTCACTTAATAATGCCTTAATAATTGACTCCTGGAATTGGTGGTTTGGTTATGTGTTAAATGTTTTAATTGGGCAATAATAGGGCTTGTGATAGCTAGCCGTGGAGGTGTGAGTCCAAAGGATGGACACTGGAAACTCATGTTTGCTGACATGAGGGTTGGTCTTGATGACCATGTGCTTGTGGGGTACAAGGGAATCCCCTAATACTATACACGTATATATGTATCATGGAGGGCGAAGGGTACAAAGGAATCCCCATCTATCCATGATATCTCTGGTTCGTGCGGTTGCATGCATTGGGTCCCATTTAAGGGGTAACACTGAACCCATATAGCTCATGGGTGGATTTATGATGGTAAAACTATGAAACCCAGTCTAATGTTTTAAAATTCATGCCAAACCTTGTTCTCTATCCTAGTATGATACATACATATATATATATATATGTATGTATATATGTACTAGTGTATGGTTATTCGCATTGGTTTGATTTGGTTTTGAATTAATGACATTACTTTATCTTTATCCCAGAGTTACATGCTAATGGTCACTCCACTAACTATCTTCGAGCGTTGTATCCCCACACGATGTAGGAACCGACCATTCTTACACTCTTTCTTGCCCAGTGACTCAGTGATTCGGGGACAACTTTCTAAGTCAGATTGAAGTGGTGAGCTTCCATACTCGTGAAGACCTCATTTCATACTGTGGATTTCTTTATGTCATTATTGTTTCTTTGGTTTAGGTTTTGGCTATGGCCGGGGGCATGTCCCGACTGGATATTCTTTAGTTCTGACTAAAGGCTTTGTTGGACTATAATGCGCATGGGCGCTATTGGTATTGGTATTAGCATTGGTATTGGTATTTGAATTGGGATTGGTATTTGATGATTAATTGGATATGGATTTTTATTTTGGCTATAGACTCATTACAATGTCTTTAATTTGATGTTGTCTTATCTTGTAATATGTTCGGAATTCATCCAACATCGGGTGAAGGGTGGTCAAAGGTTTGGGTGTTGGGGATGGTTTCTGGTCCTGGTTGGACTTGAGATACCCAACACAGTCAGGCCCTGGTTTAAGTTGTGCCAGGTTATCAAAATCGCTGAGGGCTTTCGCGATCGTGCACATCACAATTACGATAATATAAGAACAATCATAATACTGGGAAAAAATGATGTGGTTTCAGGGAGCCCTTCTTAACTTTTTTATGCTTTTATGTTATGCAATAAGGACACTATATCTTTTTCATTTGGAGTACCCTATCTCCAAACCCATTTCAAATTTGGTTTGTAATTTGACCTTTATTTCATGTTTGTGTTGTAGGACTATTTTGATGACTTGATGTTTTTGTTGTTTATATTGGGTGCCATGATGGTGCCTATATTTTGTGGATTAGTTACTTTTATTTTCCATTTTAGATTTTTATTTTATTTTAATAATGATGTTGGACAAGCCTTTTTCTATGATAGATTGAGTGACAACATTCTTCAGGGAAAATTATTGTGTTTGGGGTTTGGAGCTATAGATACAGGGGAATGCTTAGCACCCATGGCTTTATAGGTTTGGGATTGTCTTTATTCTTATGGTGAAGTCTGAGTAGCCATATGGTTTGCCATTGCGAGAGTCAAAATGTGAGATGACGGCTTGATTTGGTGCTAAAGATATCATATTGCGTGGTGAAATGCGAAACAAACATCCCCCTTCATCCCAATTTTTGTATATAAATTGAGGGAATGGACTTGAACAATTTTGTGACAATGCTTTACCTCTTTTTTTGACTCTAAATTCTTTAGTAGGTAGTGTGTGGTAAATAACTTCTTTTGTCTCTTGTAGGAAATCCAATTGAGTCTCCTTTAAAAGTTTGCATGACATGTGTGGTGGGCTTAGTTGATTGATTCTCATGCTTACTGGTGTCATCTAGAACTTTCCCCATTGTTCTTTGAAAGCTAATCTTAATTGTGCATGGTTAGTGAAATGATCTTAAGTCTTTTTTGTGAACATGGAAATCCACTCTAGCCCAAAAAGTTTACCTGTGCATAGATGTTATTCCTAGTCATCCCTCTTGAGCCTTTGAATTTTTCTATGGAAACCACATTACAAGCCATGGACCATATGAACTTTATCCATCTTTTAAACCCTATCCTCCTTGTGCTTAAAAATGCAACTTGAGGCTAAAAGCCTAAGTTGGGGGTTGTGAATCTTTAGAGAAGTTATCCTGGGCTATAGTATTATAATCGGGTGCCTAAAAGTTTAGTAATGAGGGAAAATGATTGAGAAAAAGAAAGGAGCCAAAAAATAAAGAAAATCATGAGAATGAACAACGTAAAGAAATGAAAAAAAGTTTTCAATAAATGGGTGAGACGATATGGTAAAAGTAGGCACTTGTGTGAATTGAGAATGAATAAAGTGGCCCATGACCCAAAGTTTGGTTTAATAGTGTATTATGTAGAGTTCAAGGAAGGTGTAGTCACTTGTATCCCAAATATCTATCCTACCCTTCACCGAGCCTGCATTAAAATCTTGAAAAAGTCCTTCGAGATCTCCAACCAAGAGTCTTTGAGTTAGTGGCGATTGAAAAAATAAGGGCAAGCATATGACATGATACTTGTTTGCATTGAGAGATTCTTTGTGAGCGTGAGTGCTGGCACTTTAGTCCCTTAATACATGATAAAAGATTATGGTGTGTTGTGACTTTCTTTCGTGAGGAGGTATGTAAATTAATTAAGGTTGGTGAAGTTGTCATATTCCGAAAATGAGGCGGAGTAGTGTAGTTGAGTCAATATTGATAGAGAGTCATTTCTAGAGAGTTAGTAGTTATTTCTTGATTGTTCTTTAAAGTCTTTTGCATCCTTGAAAGTGTGATTGATTTTGAGGGAAGCTATGCGAATTATTCATCCCATGACTATTGGTTAATTGTTAGTGCTAATCAAGTTTGAAATAATGGTGGTCATTTGGTTGTGAGAGTGGGCTCATAAGTTGAATAGTCTCATTAAGTATAGAATAGTGTTGCTTGAGGAAAAACAAATTTTTAAGTTGGGGGTGTTGATGAGTGGCAAGTTTTCCACTCATTTATATCAAAATTCTAGAACAATATGATGAAATAATTGTGTAAATAAGGTATCAACATGCATTAATTTCCAGTATTTGTGATTTGTGTAGGAAACTTGATAAAAATGAGCTATGGGAAAGGTGGAAGAGAAGAAATATGAGCAAGAAAAATTAAAGTTGGAAATAAAGCCTAGGGGTCGACCCTAGATATTATGATCGCAGACTGAGGGTCGCAATTGCGACAATCAACAAGTCAACTGGAGTGCCAACATGAGATGGAAACCGTGATCGCGATATGCGATTGAAGGCAAGAGATGGCGATCTCAATAGGGCGGAAAAGTTTCAAGGGGAAAATTGGAAATTCACAGAGCTGAATCCCAAATCACAAAAGGCTAAACCTTTTCATAGTTTGGGGGATTTGTCCTCTCATCATCTATCTTCCATTTGGGGAACACTATTATACTACTCTAGAGAAAAGAATACATTAGAGTAATTCCTAAGTGAAGGATTAGCAATTTCCATTGAAGATTTATTGAAATTTAAAGTTTGAATTTGCGTTCTCTTTAACTTTCATGGATTAATTTGGTGAAAATTTTGGTATATTTTTACTTCTATCTTTATGAGTAGCTAATTCTTTCTCTTGCGGTTATGCTTCAATAGTTTGTGATTAGTAGATGGCTGTTGTTTATTTATCTACCTAATTAGCTAATTATTATGGGTTTTAAAATAAAAGGTTGAAGTGAAAACCCCAATTGTTTTAGATCCTATACCATCCTTGAAAGAGGGTTATTGGGTGAGGAGTATTTGTGAACAATAACTTAAGTTAGCTTATTAAGTAGTATCATGTTAGAAATAAGGGTGTTATTTGAGGTAGATCATTTGATAGCACTATCTTAGATATAAGGGTGTTCATTGAGATAGTATATTGGTAGATTTGACACGCTCGTGAGGTATTCAAAATAATCCACGAATGAGATTTAGTGTTTAATTGGAAGACTGACACTTATACCTATAAATTTAGCCTACCCATGACTTTAGCTAAATTTGGATAAATTCTCAATTACTCATGCATGAGTTTGCATCTAGAATGGCATAACACCAAGATCCACTCCTAATTGATTACACTCTAATTATTCTTAACCTTGAGTTAGTATTCATAAAGTTATGAAATTGTTATATCCTGGAAAACATTCAAACAAACCTCCAAATATTTGTATCCCATCTTTGAATTTATCTAGTAACTCTCATTTCAAACTTACTATCACTATTCATATTGTAACCCTGACTCATAGTTGGGTAATTATAGTGACAACGATCACCTTGCATCAAAATGATGGTGTAAGTTGAGCGTTATCAGTTCTCTCCCTAGATTCTCCTTCCTTGGTAGTTCTTCCTTCACGAGGCTATGTTCACTCCAAGTAAAGTTATTTTTCTGTGGAAATCCATGGTTGAATATAATGATGTTTTGTTATAGCTTTCCCACTGAGGAGATCATTAGTGATTGAAGTTGCCTGAATGCTTGTATCCCCCTTTTTAGGTACAAGTGAAAAAGGAATTTGTGTTACACTTTGATGTGCAACTACTATATCTTTTATGCTTTTATAATTTAGGCGAGTCAATTCGATATATTCTTTTATGAAAGAATTTTGTATGTTCCTTTTGTAATTAATACACTCAAACTTGTTAGCTCTAGCACTCATTTTAGTATGCTTTTCTAAAGGATGATTTCTACGCGATGTGGTAGTAGCTGCTTTTTTCATGAGCATCCCCAGTAGGTCACACCCTAAGCATGTTTCATTATAAAATTGTCTTGAGTAGAGTTTGTGGTCGGGTTAGTAAGTGTTGAGTTATTATTATCAATGATCAAAGATAAAGTATAACTAGTATTTTATTTTCAACATATCTTGCAAAATCATGTATTAGGTCAAGGTATGTTTGGATCTTAATCTAACTAGACTGTTATATGTCAACTTATTTAAACCTCATGATCAAGGAGGGATATTCATTTTTATTATGTCTATGCTGCCAATCCTAGAAGTGTTCGAGAGTTGTAAAGCATAGCAATGTGAGATAAGTTCTCTTATTTTAGTCAGTTTTTGACTTTGGAGTCTTTCCTAGTGATGATTTGCATTTCTTTAATGACTTAAGGTTTTCGTATGCATGAGTCTTCCCCAAGGGTGTGTAGGACACAACCTCAAATTCTCATATTTGGATGATCAGTTTGTGTGTTAATTGTAAATTGAGACCTTCTAGTGAGGTGACAAATTGATTTCGTCTCAACTAAATGTTGCGTCCCAAGTATAATATTTTTTATTGTTGTCTTGTGACCTTTGCAGCAGTCCCTAGTATTCTTGTTTTGAGAAGTTTTAAGTGGTGAGTTACCCATTACTTTTAGGGTCTTGGGGTGCTGCATTGTGGGGACTGAGAGTCCCTAACATGGTGCCATTTTTTCCACAAGTGCTCGAGAGTAAGTGAGTGCTTGAGAGAAATTTTATCTTGTTAGTTCAGATACCCATAAACGAGCTCTCATGTTGTTATGAACTTAAGTTTGGGGATCTATTCCCCTTGACCAAATGTTATAGAAAGTTTGGTTTAAGATTTTCGTACACTAGTTGATATTCCAAAAATATTTATCATTCATAACTTTGAGCTTCCGAGACCGTTATGTCAAATACATGATTTCAAGAAAATTTTGGTCCTAGTATCCTCCCCAAGCCCCTACTTTTACCTCATTAAAAATCTTCCCAGTAAAAAACTTCTTGGGGGATAAAAAGCTAGATTTAAAGCAAAACGTACTTTTAAGCCTTCGTGCTTATTATTTGATGGTTTCCCTTTTTCTTGATGCCTTTGAGGGGTTTGTTTACTCCAGGTCATTGGCGTTGAGTTTAGGCTTCCTTCAAGGGGTTATCATCCTTTTTGAGAGTGAAATTCATTTCTAAAAAGCTATCAAACCATGAAAAACATGACATATAGACAGTTACAAATAATTGAAAAAAGGAAAAGGATGTACCTATTGCTTCGGTCAAGGTTGTTTAATTTATCATCTTCCAAGGGGCCACTAGTTAGCTTTGGTTATTCCTTTTGGCTTATTTACTATAGTTGGCCTTTGTTCGGTCACTTAGGAATTCCCTAAGGTGTCCATCCTTGAGTAGCTCATCTACCGATTCTCTTAAATGGTGGCAGTCCCTGGTATCATTCATGTACGTCTTAAGAAATATTCACCATGCATTTTGATTGTGAGGATCAAGGTTAGAGTGAACAGGTCTCGGGAGATTAGTCCCTTTAATGTCTCGAATGATTAACAATAGATTTCTTAGGTTGATTATGAAACATTATTTTGAAAGTGTGGGAGCATTGTCGATAGTTATACTATAGGTCTTTAAGTTTCCCTAGCCTAGAGGCCCACTTGATGAATTTTTTTGGAATGAGATGTGACTGTAGAGTGAGGGACGGTGTATTAACTTAAATAAACTTTTGAACCTGATTTGTATGGGGTATACCTTCCATAGGCTGTATCTTTCGGATTACCCAAAAATGAGCCATTCTGAGATGGTTTATCCCCTTGATGCTGAAGGTTTTTTTTCAACCTTTGTGTCATTCCACACTCGGGGATTATTTCCTTTGACTCACCTACAATCGTCCTTAATTTGAATCTTGGATTCATAGAAGTTGTGCACTTCAACCCATATTGTGGCCTTGAATTCAACCAAGTTCTACTTTAATTTGAATGAAATAATTGAGCTATCAAATATTAGTCCCATAGTGAAGGTTCTTGCAGCCCATTCATCTGACACCATCGACAATTGCATACGCTCCTTATAGAACTTGTCAATGAACTTATGGAGGTGTCTCCTTGATCTATCTTAAGGAAATACACTTTATAGGGTCACACTTTCAAAGCTCTAGTACGGGCTTTGAGAAATCTACCTTTCAGTATATTAAAATATTTAATGGAATTTTGAAGTAGGAGAGAATACCTGGCCAGAGCACTGCCCGAGAGGGTTATACCAAATTTCTCTATTATCACCGACTCATTTTTCTCCATTATCAGGTCATTTCTATTTACAGATATTGCAAAAAATAACAAATGTTATTAAGGGTCAGTGGTTCTATCATATTTGATGATGTCCGGCATCCTGAACCTTATTGGAATGATTCTGGATGATGCACTAGACTTGTAAGGCACCTTTGAATAGCTCTTTAGGTCTGATATTTTGGATTTGGGAGGAACTTTACGAATGTGGTTCCTACAGGTGTGGGATTTATACCCTGCAGATTCATCTTTTCCCTTAACATATTTACCGTAGGCGCTAGTAAAGGGGTTGACGCTTCAAGATCTGATCCCGATTTTTGTACTTTGTGTCCTACAAACCTGTCTTCGAATTCCTCATTTCATCTTTCTTCTTATTTTCTATAAAAGAGTTTGGATTTCTTTAAGCTGGATCTTGTTGGAAATCATCCATCTGTTGACCTGGCTTTTCATCCTTTCCATCAGCTTCTTCTGGCCTACCATGAGGCTTGTAACTTGTAAGGACCGATTGAAGGCTTTTTTTGTCAACTGCTCTTCTTATTTCTTCTCCTTTGTTGAGTAGGTTGTGACCCCTCTTTTAAGTATTTGGGTTTTGGATCCATATATGTAGGCTCCCTTCATGATCAAGGGTTGTTTTTCTGCTAAAGTCAGTCGGGCCAAGGGGTTAAGTCCATCATGCATTTTGTGTTGTAAGTACCCCTTTAGTCTTCTTACCATCATTGGCCATTGGATTGGTCCAAATATGTAAAACATAAAGCAAATAAGCTTAAAAATAACAAGCAAGATTAAACCCACACAATTGCTCTGGCCTCATAATAGGTGCCATACTATTTATGGTGGATTTCATATAGTTGAATTTGTAGGTGAGCAAGAGCACATATTTGATTCCTTGCTTGGTGTTAGATTTGTTAGCATTTAGAGTATTTTTTAATTAAGGAAAACTAACTATATAAATGAGACAATAATGAACAAGTTTGTGTGAGCCACAATCTTCTGAGAATGCTATCGAGAGCTAATACCCAGGCCTATTAGTGAGGGTTTAGTAAAACTAGAAAGCCAGTAGCTACCACAGCTAAGAGAAACTTAACTAACAATCATTTATATTGATGCAGAGCATGAGAAAGAGGGAGAAGAAGGTCCCTTTACAAGTAAACATAGATGATTATCGGTACTGTACAAACTTAAGCCTCAATAAATCAAATTCCAGTGGTATTATATGCTTAGTGCAATTCAAGAGGAGGAGGGTGAATTGAAAACTTTTCCTTTGTCGACTGATCATCCTTGACAGTCAACTCACCTATAGGTTAGTAAACTTAATAAAATAGAATTAACCAAAATCATAAATAAAATAGTAGGGAAGAACACAAAGATTTATCATAGTTCCGATTACCAGTATGGTGCCTACTCCAGTACCCTTGGGTTTCAAGTGTTTCTTTTAGATCTTTAATGTTGAGAAAGGAGTTAAAGTAGTTAAACGATTTCTGAATTTTATTTTGTTATTCACATCTTGTGACAAAACCTCGACTAGTATAATTAAGCTGACTATATCTTTTACTTTTCTTAAATATTGTAAACCTAAAGTTACAAAGCTTTGTGAAAACTAAAAGATAAGACAGATGGATAGTTTTCTGTGAAGTTGCATAGTAATTTTTCTGTCTTCAATGCCTTTACATAGTCTTCTTCTTCGATTGCCTTCTTTCTCTAAAAGTAAAACTCAAGGGATTCTCATTCAATCAACGATGTGGAGGGATTACTTGATTGCGTATTCATATTTTTTGGCACGTCCATATCAGATATGTTCGTGAGTGAGCTATGCTTTTGCTTTGCTGACTTAGTATTCCATATTCATACCTGTCCATATCAGATATGTGCATGTAAGGAATATGACCCTTTTCCATATCTGGTCTTCACATAATATAACATCACCCAAATCTTCTTATCTAATTACTCGCAGAGGTCTTTTTCTTATATGAATGTCTTTCGGTTCCTTACTTGAGAGATATTCTAGATCATCTGGAGTCGACTTAACTGATTCATTCCATGTTTAGTCCATGATTTTCTCCATCACGAAGACTTCTTGATTCGGTCCTACATGTTTAAATTATTCTAGTTTATCATTATTAAAATATTAAGTAATTGTAGGAGGCAAATAATCTACCTTTATGGATAATAACAAAATAAACATCAGTTAACTTCCCTATTATGGAAGATCCCCTGGCTTGTACCTAGCACATTTGCACTTGTAGAAAGCTCATGTGTCTTGTAGCTAGCTTCTTAAATGATGGAAATTTTCTCCCTCTATGGCATAATAAAAATCATGCACACAAGAAAATAGACAAGGCAGATAAAAACAAGAAAAAATAGATGCAATAAAAGGAAAGAAGATAGTATCCAAGGGCAGTCAAGATATTAGGGGACAGTAATGAAGTACCACTTATGCAGACCAACTAGAAGAAGAGGAAAGACCCTCTTTGAATAAATAAAATTTGTCGAGAAGAAACTTAGTGTTTTTTGAGGAAGTAAGTGAGAGTATTATGCATGTTGTGACAAAAACGTTTTTAAGAGCATTCCACATTCTTAGAGAAGTTTGAATAGGTTCCGCACTAAAATAATGATCTCATTGTGGGAAGAGTTGGCTTAAATATTTATGGAGTCAATTTGCTTAAGTACTTTTTTCTAGATTTTGACCTTCCTGCTTTAGATTGTCTAGTACAACATGCACTTTTCCAACATCCGTTCCTGTATCCTTCCCAACTTGTACTAGTTTGGATATTGACTCCTGGAGGCTCATCAAAATCTCCTCGATGCTATGCAGACGTTGCATTAGATCCTTTATTTCCTTTAATACTAGAGAGGGATGGTTAGAAACAAACTTACTTACTTTGGGGAAATAGGAACTTGCTTTAATAGAATTTTTTTCACTACTCACTCCCAACAAAATTATAGCCCATGCTAGCGAAGGTTTTTGAGTCATAGGTGGAAGATACTTCAAAAATAGGAAAACCTAAGAGATCAATTGAGCAAAAATTCAAAATCAAAGTAATTAACAAACTATAAGGAAAATTGACTGATGCATGAGGGCTAGAGACACTTTCTAACATGTATTGTCGAAACCACAACACCTAGTTAATTTTGTATCCTTTCACAAAATAGTACAAAACAAACACGTCTCGAGTAGTGACATTGCTCAAGGAGCTTTTTCGAGGAATAAAAGTAGTAGGAATGATGTGGGACAAAATCCTATGCTTAAAGCATAAAGACAGGGGACCAAAATTAGATAGGTTTGCCTCAGGTTCAACAATAACAGCTTTGGCCTCCTCAAAGATGACTTTAAATTTTTAGGCCAAGTTCTACTAAAAAAGGGACCATTCAAGACAACTTAATATCAAACACCTTTTCAAACAAAAAATCCTTAGGAATAATTCTTGTTCTTAATACAATGGTCTTAACTTCACTACTATCTTTCGGAAGGAAAATATTAACATAAAATATTTGTACTAGATCCTCATAAACTTTTACTCCATAATGACGGAATACCAAGTGCAAATCCTAAGCCTTAAACAACAGGCTTAAGTTGCAGTAAGATTCTTTTAGTTGTTAAAGATTTACAACCCTCCCCAGCACAATTGAGAGACTCCAAAAATGTCATTTCTAGAAGGTAGATGATCCAGAAGTTATGCATGTCTTTTGGAGAAAGTGTTCCCACAGAGTGTGATTTAGGTTTCTTTCAGAAAGAGGTGGTGGTAGAAGATGTTTGTTTTTTAGGGTTAGAAGAGTGAACAAATTAAGAGGAGACTTATTGAAACATGAGGGGTTACAATATGCTATAAAGGACCATTTCCCTTAGAGTCAGACACAAGAAATCAAATAATAAAGAAGTAGAAAACTAAAACTTTGCAGGAAATTAAAAAACACAATGATTTAACATGGAAACTCCCTTGCTCAAGGAAAGAAAAAACCACGTCTTTCCCTCAAAAGCACTCAACAATCCTCTATAATCAAACTCTTGATTACAGACTCAATAAGAACTTAACTCTAAGTTCCACCAGTTTGAAATATCTCTATTACAAACCTTCCTTGACAACTCTGCCAAGAACTTACCTCAATATTGATTAACTCTAACCAATATCAAATTCAGGTAACTCTACCTAAGCTCTCTCAAGAACATAAAGAAAAGACATTACTCTTATAACATGAGTAATTCAATTACCGACCAAAACTTGACTCAAGAATCCACACTCTCTCAGTACATAAAGATTGCGACTTAAGCAATATTTGAGTTTTTGTTGATTTCTTTCTTTGAACAATCTTATTGAAAAAATTGGTGATTTAAGGAAAATTATTTTCTATTTGTAGTTATACAATGAATAGGGTAGAAATATGATTGGGCTAGGTATCCTGAAAGGTACAAGCTCACCTGCGCAGTTGTTATACTAATAGAAAAAATTGCACAGGATAGTGACAGGTGTAATGAATTCATGAAAACCCAAGGACCTGGTCCCTTGTTGTCAGCAGATCATCACCAAATCAACATATAGCAATTTCCCCAATTTTAATGATGATAAACTAACCATAGATTTTTGAGCATTAATCTTCATTCATCTCATTTACTCAGAGTGATCACCACTACTGTCGATGGATATTCCCCTATCATTATGCACCATAATTCCCCTATCATCATGAACCAACATTCTTATCCATGTCAGCATGCCATCCTCCAAACATTTCCCCCTATTAATATGCCATCATACTTCACCATATATGAACCCGATACCTGGTCCCTAACATATCATGCAACACACACATAACCTGGTCCCTACTACATGAATACAATATTCCCCTTTTGGCATCATTAAAAAGTACTAATAGTAAACCAAGAGTAAAATAAGCACAAGTTATTTAACTTATGGCCACGAGGGCAACACTAACATGAAGAACAACTTTATAGTAAAGAAGAGACAGATGAGACACACAAACAAAAGATTCATTCATTGTTAAGTAGGATCACTACCAGTACAGTCATACTAAAATAAACATAAAACAACTATCTTCAAAAGACACAATAGAAATAAGAACTTAAAACTGACACAAGGATGACAGGACTTAGGAAGAGGGGGGCTTAGGGGAGAAAGATATAAGCAACAACTTCATTCTAGAACTCTCTGCAGCATGAGCATTTAGCAATTGCTTAGTGAGGTCTTTAACTTCAGCATTCAATAATTGCTTAGTGAGGTCTTTAACTTCAGCATTCATCCCTTGAACCTTCTTACTGAGTTCTGCAACCTTGGTTTGGAGCTTTGTATTTACTATAGTAAGTTCCTTAATAGCACCAGGTTCCTTTAAGGATAACTTCTAATTTTGCATCTTAAAGTGCACTATCCCAACATCTTTATTAGCTAATTTAATTCCCATCTCCTTCATTTCCTTAATTAACACAGTTCTAACACTTGGGACATAATTCCCACCTTTTCTTCTATGTATTCATTTTCTACCAATGTTGTCCGACTAAACTTTTGTTTGACTTGACCAGGAGTCCCATTAGTCCAAATCACTCCAAAGTGATCAAAAACCTTATTAAGGAAGTACCTATAGAGCATTTTATGTTTTCCTTCCTTCTCATGGATGACCTTATGCATGTGCTCTAACATTAGAGCAGACAGACTTATAAACTCAAATATGCTCAAATACTTAATCAAAAACAAATCAAGAACAAAAGTAATGGTCCTTTTGTTTGACCAAGGCAAAAGGACCTTGTTCATAAATTCAAACATTAATTGGAACTCACTTGTGAGAAACTTCTTTCTTACACCAGCCATTAATGTACCTCCCACCTTTGAGACGTTAATTATGAACTCAGTTGATGCTTGTTATTTAACAAAAATCCTTACACATATAATAGGCACATCCAAAATCTTTCCCAGCGCCTCTTTATTTGGTTTTATTTCCTTTCCTTCTACCTAGGCAAGCTCAACCCATCATCTGAGAAATCTATTATATAATAGAATTCTTTAACACCCTCTTAAAAAACAATGGGATATGGTTTATCTAGGAGTTTTAACCATCCTTGGTGTTTGATATATTCCACCAACTCTACCATGCCAGGTTTCTTATAAATCTTGGGATCAAGCAGTCTACTAGATAATACTTTCTGAGTTTTCAAAATTTCATTTCTTTGCTCTCTAGACCCATCCTTTTTTTCTTCATCCTTTCTTCTTCTCTTAGAATCATTGCTTGATTCTATTTCAATGGAATTTATCTTCTTGGGATCAGGTCCCTCAGAGACTTTCTTCTTCTTAATAACAATATGCCTCTGTTTTATTCCTAAAGGGCTATCAAACTTTCAATGAGAGGACCTGGTCCTTCTTGCAACATGGATTTCCTTTCTTCTTTTCTTAGTTGCAAAAGCAATATTAGGATCAATGTACTCACCCTCTCCAATCTCTATAAATTTAACATTTTCCTCTTTCGTGGGTGGGATGCAGATTATGCTAGCCCTTCCAACATCTCCTAAGTGATTTTCATCCTCAAGATGTTCATCGAAGGTAGCAGTGTTGATACTATTTTGACTCATTATGTCGTAAATACTTTGATTATCATATATTCAAAATAAAAATAAAAAATAAATTAAATTACATTACTACTAACAAAAGTAACTTATAACACTAAAAAGAAAAAATGCTATATTTCCTCCACTACATCAGCTATCTTGAGTCTTCTTCTCTTAGTAGTAGAAGACTTGCTACACTTCATAGCATCTGCTAACTACTTTTTTTTGACCCCCTAGTAGAATATGATTTACCAATCTTTACACCAGAATCAACCACCTTTTCTTTCTTTTTGCTTTCCTTTAATTTCTTCATAGACCACCTCAGAGGTGGTTCATACCCACCTTTCTTATCCTCCTTATTTGGAGGTAGTACAGTTTCTCTATCCTTTCTTACATCATCTTTTTCACCTACTATTTACTCTTCTACACTAACAAAGTTTTCTTTGGGATCATATGCAAGCATAAGTAAATTTTTATCTACCTAATTTACTCTGCTGGAAAAATTAGGCCCCTTCACTAGAATTTCTTCACCACATAATTGGGAAAAAATATGGTTTAACTTTAAGAGAGTAGAAGAACCAGGAACTTGTAGAGTTTTTAAAAGTTTTATTTTTTTGTTTCTTTAGAAGAAATAGAAATTTAAGAGTCTTCACGTAATTTTGGTTCTTCTGAGAAAGGAAGAACTTTAGATTGAGGGATTTCTTGCTCAATTAGTAGACCAAAACCTAGATTCAGATCCGTTATCATGGTTGACTCAGCATAAATTTAAATGGTTAAGGAAGCTTTGATTGGGACAGACTCATTTAGGGGTTCTAGAATTACTTAAGATGATTCAATGGGTAGAGTTAACACAAATTCTTATTGAGGTTTTAATGAGACGTCTTCTATGGTTTTGGGTATTAAAGGATCAAACTGTTCGATTTAGGATTATTCAAATTTATTTTCTAGGGCTTTATTGACTTCAGGATATTAAATGGGAGTTAAGAAAGTAAGAATGTCTGTCATTTTGAATTTTTTGTGTGTGAGAGAGAACGGAACCATTTTAATTCAAAGATAAAGAGAGATTGAAGAAGATGATTTGAGTTAATTTTGAAAGATAACAAAAAGAGACTAATTTGGTTTAGTGATTAAGTGAGGTGACCGTTGTTATTTAAAAGGTGCCTTTCTGAAGTAATATGTCTGATTTTAATAGGTGTGACTCATCACATTGCTATGAAATAACAACTTTTTCTCAAATAAGGAAAGACACGTAGCTTTTTAGATAGAATTTTATGAATATTAATGCACACTATTTTAGGACTAACCTAAGAGATGGGACCACGTCCTCAATTTGTGTCTGCCACAACTATTTTCTTCTAAAGTTGTTCCCATGGGTGTATACCTGTAAAGTTATGGTACTGAGTAAGACCAATATGTTCCTAATTTACCAAGGATACTTATCTCCTAATCATAGCTAATTTTGTAGAGAGAACTAATTCATCCAGTAGGTCAGGTTAGTTGATCAACCCCAGCTTCAATAGATTTTCATATTTTTGTCTTAATTTGGGATAGTAATGTTGAGAATACGATGAAATTCCTGGCTTGAGATCTTGATTGTACTCTAGATTCTAAAGGTGTAGTCAGATTCTCAAGAGGAAGAGAAGATTTGTACTACTAGTTTGACCTTCTGAGATTAGGTCTACTGGGACAAGGTCCCCGTGAATTTTTACTAGACCATTCTTGTTGTTCTTCTATTGGATATGGGTTGAGTGACTATGATTTGGGATCACGATAACTTTCATCATTCTTATTTGCACCATTTATTCCTTGACCATCATATTCAGCAATGTCATCCTTTTGAATAGAAATGAGTTCTTTAATTTTTTAATCTTCACCATCACCTGGATTCATTAGCTTTCCTGACTCATTAGAGACCACATGCTTACTTTCTTTAATACACAGTTATTTTGTTAAAACCTCCGTATGCTTTGCTTGTTGAAGAATAACCTACAAATACCGCTTCATCGCTTTTGGAATCAAACTTCCTTAGATCATTCTTCCCATTATTTAGAACAAAACATTTTCACCTAAAAGGTCTGAAGTAGTCTAGCTTAGGTTTTATATTGAACACAAGCTCATAAGGGGTCTTGTTTAGGAGTGATCTAATCAAGAACCTATTTGTCACATAGCAATCAGAGTTTACAACTTCAGCCTACAAGTTCTTTTGAAGCCCTCTATCAATCAGTATAGTCTTGGCAGTCTCTATGAGGGTTATGTTATTTCTTTCAACTACTCTATTTTGTTGAGGAGTCCTTGGGGCAGAGAAGTTATGACTAATTATATTTTCAGCATAGGATTTCTTAAATTCAGTTCCATGATCAAATCTGAATTGATATATCTTACAATTCAGCTTCATTTGAATTTACTTGGCAAAAGTAACTAGAACCTCATAGGTTTCATCCTTAGTTCTTAAGAACATTGTCCAGGTAAACCTTGAGTAATCATCCATAATCACAAATATGTACTTCTTTCCTCCTCTACTTTGGACTTTAACAGGTCCACATAGATCTACGTGCAGCATATCAAGGGGTCTAGAAATACTTATTGCTTCTTCAACTTAAAGGAAGACCTAGTTTGTTTGCCATTAACACAGGCAACAAAAACCTTGTTGTTAGGAAACTTTGGCTTTCGTAAGCCACGGACCAAGTCCTCACTTGCTTATACAAAGGAATCACTTCTCCTAAGTAGTGAACTTATTTGTGATAAAAGTGAATCTTGTATGTATTTATTGAATTGTGTCTTCTTCCTTCATAGAAAAAGTTTCATACTGAGTATCCAACATGTCAACCTTTGAATCCTTTACATCAGTTGTTCCTTCATGAGCTGTCTTCAGGAAATCCCAGATTTCCTTAGAATTTTCACAAGCAGAAATCCTTTTATACTCATTAGGTCCTATGCCACAGACAAGTAATTTCTTTGCCTTGTAGTTCTTCTCAACTTTCTTTTGATCTTCATCATCAAATTCTCTCTTATTTTTGAAAACTATCCTTGTTATGTCTCCTTCTTTGACCTATCTAATAGGAATATGAGGACTATCAAGTACTATATCCATCCGCACACTGTCCTCAGCCATAATGAAGTCATACATCCTAGTTTTCCACCACTCATTAAAGCTGGGGAGTCTAGTGGTAGATTTCCTTCTTTCAGATTAGGTGGAGCAATCATGATCAATAAATTACTCTAGGTATGAACCTTTTAGAGTGTCCTTGCTCTGATATCAGTTGTTGAAACGTGGGGGGTTACACCACACTATGAGGGATCGAGTCCCTTAGATTCAAACACAGGCAATCAAATAGTAAAGCAATAGAAATCTAAAACTTCACTAGAAATTAAAGAACACAATGATTTAACATGGAAACCTCCTTGCTCAAGGAAGGAAAAACCATGGATTTCCCTCATAAGAACTCAACAATCCACCATAATCAAACTCTTGATTACAGATTCATTGGTAACTTAACTCTAAGCTCCATCAGTTCAACTCTAAGTTCCACCAGTTTGCAATAACTCTATTACAAACCTACCTTGAAAACTCTACCAAGAACTTACCTCAATATTAATTAAGTCTAACCAATACAAAACTCAGGTAACTCTACCTAAGCACTCTTAAGAACATAAAAAATGCATTACTCTTATAACACGAGTAATTCAATTACATACCAAGGCTTGACTAAAGAACGCACACTCTCTCAGCATATAAAGATTGAGACTTGAGCAATATTTGTGTTTTCACCGATTACTCTCTTTGAATAATCTGATTGCAAAAACTGGTGATTTGAGGAGCATTATTTTTTACTTATAGTTGGATAATAATTAGGATAGAAATATGATTGGGCCAGGTTTCCTAAAAGGTAAAAGCTTACCTGTACAGTTTGTTATACTAACAGACAAAATTGCGTAGGATAGCGATAACGGTACCAAATTCTTAAAGACCCAGGGCCCTGGTCCCTTGATGTCAGCTGATCATTATCAAAATAAGATATAGCAAGACTTCTTCGGAAGGTCCCACGATAAGTATGGGGTCTTGATTATCTGAGAAGAAGTTGGCTGAAATTTTTGGAGGGAGAGCCACTGATATATTTTGAGGCATAGAGAGAGTGATAAGAGGAATGAAAGGAAATGCAATTTTTTAATAAGGGAAAAGAGAGGCGAAGGGAAGGAATTTGAAAGGATGGGTTGGAGGGGAAGAATGTAGACATGTGAAGGTAAAATGTCAGGAAAAGATATGGATGAGAAAAATACGAAGGGGTAGAGTCAAATCAGAGGTAAATTATTAAGGGAAGACTTGTAGCAATAGTAAGATGATTTGAAAAGATTGTAAAAAAATAGTACAAGAAAAAAGAATAATTTTTACTAAAGAAAGTATAAAAACTATTCTTTATTTAAGCATATAATTCTGAGTTTCTTTTAGAGAAACTAAAACGATCTTCTGGCAAGGTCTTTGTAAAAATATCAACAAAGTGATTTTCTAAATCAACAAAATTTAGCACAAAATCATATTTTCCAACATGATCGCGAATAAAATGATGTTTATGATCTATATGCTTAGCCCTAAAATGATGTATAATATATTTAGATAAAATAATGACACTGGTATTACCACACATAATTGACATAGATTCAACTAATAAATTGAAATCAACTAGTTGGCGCATTATCCATAATATTTGAGTGCCACATTACCAATGACTATGTATTTAACTTCGGTGGTTAATAGGGAAACTAAGGTTTGTTTCTTACTGTGCCATAAGATTGGAGCATCCTCAAGAATTTAACACATCCCGCTAATGTTTTTTGATCACTTTTATCACCTGTAAAGTCAACATCTAAGTAGACGATAAGATTTGAGGAGTGGGGGTACCATAATCCAATATATTGAGTCTCGATGAGATAGTAAATGTTGTGTTTGATAACAATCAGGTGGGACTCCTTGGGAGCTGACTGAAACCTTGAATATTTATGGACACTAAACATAATATATAGTCAACTTATGGTATGGACCCAATCATTTCTCTATATGTCTTTTCATAGACATCTTTCACTGATGTATCAGAGTCGAGATTTGTTGAGGGACTTATTTGAGTTCCAAATGATTTACCTTTTTTATGTCAAACTCCTTAATGAGCTTCTTTATTTATTTGGCCTGGCTGTTGAATGTTTATTTTGGGGTTTGCTTGATTTGTAGTCCCAAAAAAAATATGAGGTCTACCATGAGACTCATTTTAAATTCTCCTTTCATAAGATTTGCAAAGCTCTCACACGAAGAAGTGTGAGACTCATTTTAAATTCTCCTTTCATAAGATTTGCAAAGTGATGATAGGAGAATTTACACGCCTATAGTGCTATATTTTACCCATATTTTAGCTAAATTTTGTGGACAAATTATATAATTCATGCACTTTTAGTCCTTTTTCCTGTAAGTGAGCTAACGAACATGATTAGCAAGTTTTCAGGTATAAATGATGTAGAATTCAGCATTTTATGGATAACTTGACGCCAAAGAAAGCTTCACGAAGGAAGGAAGAGGAATCTTGGACGCCAAGGACCAAAAGTGGTGCATGGAAAATCTGTCCCAGGCTAAAACAGTAATTCTGAAGACTTTGGGGACTAGCAGTAACTTATTAGGATTAGGATAATAATGTAGTAATTTATTAGGATTAGGAAAATGATACATTAACCTAGTAGGATTGGGTTAAGTAATTCATTAGCTTAGTAGGAATAGGATATGGGTATTATAAATACCCTATCTTGCTAGAGATTTTTATCAATTCCACACCATTCCGCCATTCCACACCATTCACCCATTCATCCACCTATCCATCCACTCATCTAGAACTCAAAACAATTTGCTTTTTATTAATTCTTATTACTTTCTCTTCATCTAATCAATTTTTAATTTCCACAACAAGAGAAACGTTACTACTGCAAGGGAAGTTCACGCCTAACGCCTACCACGCTATTACTACACCAAATCTTTATTGTGGTAGAATAACAATGTCTATTGTGATTTCCTTCGCACTCATGGGTAACTAAACTTCTCTGTTGGGGTTATGGAAGCCTTATGAGATACTATCTATTGCTATGAGTTTATGGATTTGTTACACGTGTGTTGCTTTTATCATTATTCTTTTCATCTTAATGCAAATTCTTGTGGCTGCAGACGCATAGTATAACGCCATTATAGCATTAACTTGTTCGAAAGAAAAGTTATATGTCTGGAAAAGAGATAATGTCAAGGTAATAAGGTCCCATCCCCTATTAAAAAGTTAGCGCCGTAACTAGATTAACCTCTTGGAGAATTTATACCGTTAGATACGCTTTAAGCTCGAAAGAGTTAAAGTAAAATAGTCCTTGTTGAGGTCGAAAGATGCCTGGATTTACCATCGAATATAATTCTCTATAAGCACATGCATGTCTGAATTCCGCATAACTCATAGCTAATAGAGACGTAAACTCAGAAGGTGGACATAACCCCAACTCCTCAATTCTCATTGTTTTACAACCTACTAAACATTCTTTCTTTTTACGTTGCTATTTTTAGTTTTTACTTTAATATTTTGGTTACACATTACAATCCCCCTTTTTACGAGACTTGCACTAAAAGTCTAGTAATCGTTGCTTACTTGTTGACCAAGCTACTCCCTGTGGGATCGATACCCAACCCAGTTGGGTTCTATATTTGCTAACGACCGCTTTACACTCCTACAAGAGCTGTAGATTGAGCGTTATCAAAAATTGGCGTCGTTGCCGGGGAATACGGTTGTCAACTAAGTTTGTGATAATTACTAGACCCTTTGGTCAAAGATTCTCATACTTTTAATTTTAGTTGTTGTTTTTGTTTTATTCAGGTTTGTTCAGTGCATCAATGGATGCACAACGTGAAATTAAAAGGATAACTGCTCAAGTGCATCAACAGAATATTGATAACCCAGGTCGTGCAACAAATCCTGATGATGAGGACCTGGGCGATGAGGATCTACTAAACCCACGGCGTACTGCTGAGATGGCGGCACCCATGCAGAGGAGAGATCGTCAAGTGCGATTGAGGCCTGATCGCCGAGCTGTGCAGATTCCTTTTGATGACGATGATGACGATTTGGATAAAGCTGGTGCCACAGGAGCCATTATTCTGACACCCTTGGCACCTGGAGCAAAGTTCAATATCTCTAGCACAATGATTCAACTATTGCAGCTTAAGGGATTATTCGGTCGACTTGTGGGTGATGATCCGAATATGCATCTAGTCAACTTTATTTCTAGATGCAAGTCATTCGACAATCCTGGCGTTGGACAGAATGCAATTCGACTGCGCTTATTTCCATTGTCTCTGTCTGGGGAGGCAACTCTATGGTTGAATGGGCTGACTCCTGATTCTATTACTAATTGGAGGCAATTTAAAGACGCTTTCCTATAAAGATTCTTTCCGTCATCCAAAAGAGCACAGTTGAGAGATGAGATCACAAATTTTCGGCAGCTTCCAACTGAAGCCCTCCACGAAACATGGGAGAGTTTCAAGACGAAGCTTATGCGGTGCCCAAATCACCATATGAACAATGTCCACTTGATGGAGATATTATACAGATCTTTGAATTCGGTGACTAAGCCAGTGGTAGATAATGCAGCAGGTGGATCATTTATGGACCTCACCTTTGTGCAGGCAAGCAATATGCTAGATCGGATAACAAAGAAAAGTAGAGCTTGGTATACCTGGGATTCTGAGGTAGCAAGCTCTACTGTATCTTTTGGCATGACTACAGAGCAGAGACAAAGACAAGAGGATCGTGACCAAGACATGGCTCACATGAAAATGCAGATGGATCTTCTTATAAAGCAACTATTATCAGGGAAGACCGAAAAACTTAAAGCTGTTGCATCAAAAGAAAGAGAGAAATCCGATTCCGAGAAAGAATCCAACTACTTGAACAATCAGGGGGGTTTCCGAGGCAATGCCCAAGGAAACCAAGGTCGGAACTATTATGATAATTCAGGATATAAGGATCGTGATCAAGGTATTTGGAAGGATAAGACTGACAGGAGTGGTTTGTATGTTCCTCCTGGAAGACATGACGCCACTGCATCTGGTTCTGGAAATATGTCAATGGAAGATATGATGGCTAAACTATTGAAAGGAGTAGAGGGAACTAATACGGGAGTGAATGAGGTGAAGAACGACTTGTCCTTAATGAAGGAATTGGTTGACTTGCATTCCACTTCAATAAAATAGCTGGAGCAACAATTGAGTCAATTATCTACGGCATTCAATCAAAGAAAGGCTAGCACTTTACCTAGCAACACTGTGCAAAATCCAAGGAATGATGGATCATGCATGGCTATTACTACCAGGAGTGGTAAGGTGCTGGAAAATTCATCCCAAAGCAAGCAAGTGGCCAAAAATAAAGAAGATGAGGACGCCATAGACAATGACCAAGACGTCCATGACGTCACCCCTAGTGGTTTGCAGCCTGAAAAGACCAAAATTCGAAAGCAAGAGGAGAAGAAAGCCGTGGAGAAAATAATTCCATATCCACCACCACCTTTTCCTCAAAGATTGAAGAAGATTGCGGATGAGACAATGTTCAGCAAATTTATGACGATGTTAAAGCAGCTGACCATTAATGTTCCGTTGGTAGAGGCACTAGAGCAAATGCCTGGGTATGCAAAATTCATGAAGGACCTTTTAACAAAGAAGGGGGCGGTAAGCTATGAGCCGGCAGATAATGTTCACCATTGCAGTGCAATCGCTACAAGATCGCTAGTTCAGAAAAAGGCCGACCCCAATGCCTTCACTATTCCTTGCACTGTTGGATCTTTGAACTTTGCCAAGGCATTGTGCGATCTGGGTGCTAGCATCAATTTGATGCCACTATCCGTCTACAGGAAGTTGGGTTTAGGCGATCCGACACCAACCAATATGAGGCTCGTGATGGCTGATAGGTCGGTAAAATGACCTGTGGGTATCTTGAATGATGTGTTGGTGAAGTTTTCCTCATTCATCTTTCCTGCAGACTTCGTTATTTTGGATTGCGAGGTGGATTCTGAAGTTCCCATAATCTTGGGACGTCCTTTCCTTGCAACAGGAAGTGTGCTTATTGACATGAGAGCTAATGAGCTTTTATTTCGGTTGAATGACGAAGTGGTCCACTTTGATATATGCAGAGCAATGAAGTAGCCCAGCAATATGAATGTGTTCTCTGTAGCTGATGTTCATTATAAGGATAAGAAAGCATTATCTGTAGAGAAACAGCTTACTGTTGAGCCTTTGTTTGCTGCGCCACTGAATGATGAGCATGAGGATGATGAAGATTGTGAAGAAACTACGTGTGCTCTAACAGAAATAGGGTCCTATTCTCATACTCCTAAACAGCCGGACCTTGATCTTAAGAATCAAACGTCATCAACAGCGAAGACTTCCATTGTAGAGCCACCAATGCTACAATCGAAAGAGCTCCCCAATTACCTAAGGTATACGTTCTTGGGCTATGGAATACACTTCCGGAGAGTGTTGTGGATGATTTAAGTGAACAGCACGTAGAGGCTCTCATCTCTGCTCTGATGAGGTACAAGAGAGCTATGGGTAGGAAGATTGATGATATAATTGGTATCTCTCCTGAGGTATGTATGCACAAGAGTCATATCGAAGAAGATTGCATGCCTACAAGTAAGTATCAACGTCGTCTGAATCCATTCAGAAAACGATGACCCATCTATCTCGATGAAGACTAAGTAATTGAGATATCTATGTCGTGCCGCGACAATAAATCAAGCGCTTGGTGGGAGGCAACCCATCGTTTTTAAATGTTTTTAATTGTTTTTGTTTTCTTAGCATTTTGTCGAACCACGACCAAAACTAAGGCATTTTATGGGAGGCAACCCATCGTTCTAATCATTTTTGTTGTTTTTGAGTGGATGTAGGTACAAGAGGTGTCAAAGAGGAGATTGGTTTCAAATTTTGATTTAGAAGTATTGCATGTTGAAGGTGGCAAGTTAGGAATGAAGAAGCAAAAGGCTATGGATTGAGCATTGCTCATGAAAATATAGGCATCGAACAGGGCTAGGCCTAGGTAAAATTAGGCCACGAACAAGGAAAGGCCTATACTATGGCCTAAGGTCTCAGAATCTAGTGTTCCATAGCATATGCGCCACCCATGCTCAAGTATGCCATAGCATAGGCGTCGCCTATGCTAAAGCCTTTTGTCTCTGAATCTCATATGCCATTCTAAAGGCGCCGCCTATGGTCACTAAAGGCTTTGCAATAGGCGCCGCCTATGGTCACCAAATGCTTTGCAAAAGGCGCCACCTATGCTCACACAATGCCATAGCATAGGCGCTGCCTATGCAAAAACATTCTGCTCAACTAGGCATGGCCTATGCTATGGCATTCTGCTCAACTAGGCAAAGCCTTAGGCGCCGCCTATGGTTACTTTTGGTCTCCAAATCCGATTTTAAATGGGTCAAAACCCGACCCAACCTTTTCCTATAGATATGAGACTTAGTATTCAACCAAAAACACTTTGGAAACCTAGCTTATGCGCCGCCTATAGCCTCCAAATCCTCTCAAAAATTTCTTTTGCTCTTTTTCTTCACAAGAACATCATCCAAAGGCATCAATCAAGTAAGTACTACTCTGTTCTTCATTTATCTTTTGTAAGTACTACGTTACTACGCTTATTATGAATTGCTAAATCTTGAACAAGTATTGGTGATGTGAATGTGTTTGAATTGTTGTGATGCAACCAAGTGAGTGAATGAATATGTAAGGGTGATCTTAACTTATTTCCAACTTGAATTTGATTTTGATGCATTGTCATACTTTTGCAGAATTGACATAGTCAAGATAATTGCATAATCTTGTAACTTGAAAGCTTGCATGCATTGAATGACTTGTTCATTGAGATGAAAATCAGGGTTAACTATAAACATAAGATGTTGTGATTATTTCTATGCCATAAACTGATACAATATCTATGTAGTAGTTTTTGATGCATTAGTCCAAGACATGAATGGGGTATGACCCCAGACATAGAGGATGAGTCCGACTAACCAGGTTCTTCTTATTTATATTCCACTGAGGGCAGTGTGTCCCGTTTAAGTGTGGGGTGGTGGTATTTGCATGCTATACTCCTTTATATGCATTTGCATTTATTTATGTTTGTTTGTTATTTATGTTTGTTTGTTCTTTTTTTTTAGTAGTTAAATTTTTTTTAGTAGTAAAATTTTTTTTTACCTTGCATGAAATTATTTTGAGAGGCAGCATGGTATTGTGACAAGAGTCTGTGATAAAATCATTACTATTGAGACGTTTAGGCTCTAATTTGACTCACTATGTGATATTGTGTGGTTCAATTCCCTCATCTGTTGGGTCAAGAGTCTATACTACTCCCAATAAAGTCGACCATGTGCCTTGTGTGTGTGAGGATATTGTATATTCTATGTTTGTGGCTGATGCTAGAACTTGCCTGGTATGTATGTAAAGAGAAAATAAAGAGTGCAAGTCTAGGAGATGATTTAGGCATTTCTTTGACAACCTATACTTGTTTACCTTCTTTTTACCTACCCATGGACATTATCTTAGTTAACCCCTTTTGAGCCTTTAGCCTATTTTATTTGACAACCTCATATGTAGGCCTAATCCATTTGTTTCAAGACCATAATTTGATCCAAATTCCTAAGTGCTTTAAAGTGTAAAGTCATATGACAAAATAAGAGAAAATTGGGTAAGTATGATGCTTTAGAATGTATTGGTGCTTGAATTTGTTATGAAAAAGAAGTGCTATCATAAGGGGTATGTTATGAAAAGAAAAAGGAAAGAAAAAAATAAAACTGAAAAGTTGGTTATGCTCAAAATTGAAAAACAAAAGAGGAGAAAAGGGGTGGTAGAATAAAAGAAAGTAGAAAGGTTGTTTGAAAGAAAAAGTGTTAATGATACAATGTGATGTATTAAAGCGCTTAGGAACATAGTCACTATTTCTGGCCAAAATAGTCCTACCCGTCCCTTAGCCTACATTACAACCTGAAGAAGACCTATTTGATCCTAATCTTAGCATTCTGACATTTAGTGGACCATTACACTAAGGGAAAGCCTATGGTCATCAGTTGCAGCATATGAATTCTTCGTGAGAGCGAGAGCAAGGATACCCTTCTACCCATGTTTCGACAAATATACTATACTTGTGAGTGATTATGGGTTATATTTTGTGAGACACACATGGTTGATGAGTTTTGGGTAGTTGTGTATGATTCTCTATGCCTAAACTTTTTGAATATAAATTGACCATCATCACGAGTCTAGGTTGGAGGTTGAATTGTTTCTACTAATGATCAGAAAACTACTCTTTGTTGATAATTGTTGTGCTTATCTTGACGAATATTTTGTGTTGTTACTGTGAAACCCTAAGTTGATGTTTAGATGGACATGATAGTTTGTTCGAGGACGAACAAAGCTTTAAGTGTGGGGTGTTGATGATAGATGAATTTACACGCCTATAGTGTTATATTTTACCCATATTTTAGCTAAGTTTTGAGGACAAATTATATAATTCATGCACTTTTAGTCCTTTTTCCTGTAAGTGAGCTAACGAACATGATTAGCAAGTTTTCAGGTATAAATGATGCAGAATTCAGCATTTTATGGATAACTTGACGCCAAAGAAAGCTTCACGAAGGAAGGAAGAGGAATCTTGGACGCCAAGGACCAAAAGTGGTGCATGGAAAATCAGTCCCGGGCTAAAACAACAATTCTGAAGACTTTGGGGACTAGCAGTAACTTATTAGGATTAGGATAATAATGTAGTAATTTATTAGGATTAGGATAATAATACATTAACCTAGTAGGATTGGGTTATGTAATTCATTAGCTTAGTAGGAATAGGATATGGGTATTATAAATACCCTATCTTGCTAGAGATTTTTATCAATTCCACACCATTCTGCCATTCCACACCATTCACCCATTCATCCACCTATCCATCAACTCATCTACAACTCAAAACAATTTGCTTTTTATTAATTCTTATTAGTTTCTCTTCATCTAATCAATTCTTAATTTCCACAACAAGAGAAACATTACTACTGCAAGGGAAGTTCACGCCTAACGCCTACCACGCTATTACTACAAGAAATCTTTATTGTGGTAGAATAACAATGTCTATTGTTATTTTCTTCTCACTCATGGGTAACTAAACTTCTCTGTTGGGGTTATGGAAGCCTTATGAGATACTATCTATTGCTATGAGTTTGTGGATTCGTGACACGTGTGTTGCTTATATCATTATTCTTTTCATCTTAATGCAAATTCTTGTGGCTGCAGACGCATAGAATAACGCCAGTATAGCATTAACTTGTTCGAAAAAAAAGTTATATGTCTGGAAAAGAGATAATGTCAAGGTAATAAGGTCCCATCCCTTATTAAAAAGTTAGTGTCGTAACTGGATTAACCTCTTGGAGAATTTGTACCGTTAGATACGCTTTAAGCTCGAAAGAGTTAAAGTGAAATAGTCTTTGTTGAGGTCGAAAGACACCTGGATTTACCATCGAATACAATTCTCTATAAGCACATGCATGTTTGAATTCTGCATAACTCATAGCTAATAGAGACGTAAACTCAGAAGGTGGACATAACCCCATCTCCTCAATTCTCATTGTTTTACAACCTACTAAACATTCTTTCTTTTTACGTTGCTATTTTTAGTTTTTACTTTAATATTTTGGTTACACATTACAATCCCCCCTTTTTACGAGACTTGCACTAAAAGTCTAGTAATCGTTGCTTACTTGTTGACCAAGCTATT
Organism: Capsicum baccatum var. pendulum; assembly: GCA_030864225.1. Classification (NCBI taxonomy): domain Eukaryota; kingdom Viridiplantae; phylum Streptophyta; class Magnoliopsida; order Solanales; family Solanaceae; genus Capsicum; species Capsicum baccatum. Next base: position 88,355,700 of record CM061560.1, on the reverse strand, counting down.
CCCTGTGGGATCGATACCCAACCCAGTTGGGTTCTATATTTGCTAACGACCGCTTTACACTCCTACGAGAGCTGTAGATTGAGCGTTATCACAAAGCTCTCACACAAAGAAGTGTTAGGACTACCAAAAATAATATCATCCATATAGATTTATACGATAAGAAAACTAGAGTCTAGTTTTTGAGTAAAAATAGAAGTATCTATCGTACCTCTTTGAAAATTATTGTTTAACAGAAAAGTACCCAATCTCTCATACCAAGCTTTTGGATATTGTTTGAAACCATAGAGTGATTTCAAGATTTTATAAACGTGATTTGAATATGAGGGATATTCATAGGTTGTTTGAAAAAGACCTCTTCATGGATAAATCCATTTATAAAAGAACCTTTAACATCCATTTGGTATAACTTAAAGCGTTTAAAGGAAACAAATGCTAAAAGAATGCAAATAGGCTCTAGCCTTTCTACGGGAGCAAAGGTTTTATCGTAGTCAATACCTTCTTTCTGGGATTAGACTTGAGCTACTAACCTGGACTTATTTCTTATGAACCTACCTTCTTCATTCATTTTATTCTAATAAACCCATCTGATTTTGATGACTGAGTAATTTTTTGGTCCTTAGACTAAATTCTAGACTTCAGTTTGTTCAAATTGTTCAAGTTTTTCTTTCATGGTTAGAATCCATGATTCATATTTAATGCATCATCAATATTATTAGGTTCAATCTGAGATATAAAAGCTACCTAAGCTTTTTCTATAGGGAAGCTCTTGTCTGCATCTGATGATTTGAATTTTTAATTATAAATTTATTTAGAAAACTTACACTATGACTCCATTCTCTTGGAACATTTGTTTTTGAAGTTTCAACAACGAAAGCTAACTCTAGTTAAATCATAATTGACTTAGAGTCGACTGGCTCAGGTGCTATCTAAGGAGAATCTTTATGTTGAGAGTCATTTACCTATTCTTCATCAAAACTCAAGATTACAAAAATGGGACTAGATTTATCTTATACTATATAAATAGATTCTTCGACACATAGAGTTTATTTGTTATAGCTTTAAAGTCACGTCTAGTGGGAGAGCAACCAACAAAAATACCTTTGTCTCTTCGTGGATCAAACTTTATCAAATTATTCTTACCATTATTGTGGATGAAGCATTTACTTCCAAAAGGATGAAAGTAGCTTATTTTAGGATCTTTCATCTCCAAAGTTTATAAAATGTCTTCTGGAGAATCAGTCTGATAAGACACTTTGAGAATATGACATGCCGTGCTAACTACCTCCGTCCAGAAGTGATTGGGTAAGTTTTATTCTAGGAGCATGTTTCTTGCAGTCTCTTGGAGGGATCTATTTTTTCGTTCGACCACACCATTTTGATGATGATATTGAGGGGAGGAGAAGTTTTGAGAATAACTATTTTGAGCACAGTAATCATTAATAGCTTTTTTTTTTCAAATTCTCCTCCATGATTGCTATAAAAGTATTGAAGAACCCTGCTTCTCTTTGTACTTTTCTACTAAATATCTCAAAACTAGTGAATGTTTCATGCTTATGAGCAAGATATATTACCCAGGTAAAAAAAAAATAATCATAAACTATAACAAGTACATATTTTTTTCAATAATGCTTGCAGACCTAGTGGGCCCAAATAGATCCATGTGGATTATTTAAAAAAGGTTGATGGTGTTGACAATGTCTTTGACTTTAAATAATGTTAGAGTCTGCTTGCTAAGCTTACAAGCATCACAAATGTGATCTTGTTCAAACTTTAGCTTTGGCAGACCATTTAAAAATTCAAGTCTAGAAAGATTCTCAATGGCATGCATGCTGGCATACCCAAGTTTTCATACCATAACCAGGTGTCACTAGTTTGAGCAGTGATATATGTTCGAGTACCAAAATCAAGATTATATAGAACATTAATATTATCGATATAATTATCAATAAGAGTGATTGTCCTTTTTTTCATGTTTAATAAAATAATTTTTAGCTTGAAGAATACTCTAAATCCTGTATCACACAGCTGGCTAATGCTCAAAAAGTCATGTTTGAGTCTTGATAACGCTCAATCTACAGCTCTCGTAAGAGTGTAAAGCAGTCGCTGTCAAATATATAACCCAACCGGGTTGGGTATCAATCCCACAGGGAATAGCTTAGTCAACAAGTAAGCAAAGATTACTAGACTTTTAGTGCAAGTCTCGTAAAAAGGGGGGAGTTTTGTCGTGCAAGTAATGTAACCAAAGTAATAAGGTAAAAACGGAAAATAGCAAAGTAAAAAGAAAGAATGTTTAGTAAGATGTAAAACAATGAGAATTGAGAAGTTGGGGTTATGTCCACCTTATGAGTTATACGTCTCTATTGGCTATGAGTTGTACGGAATTCAGACATGTATGTGCTTATAGAGAATTGTATTTGATGGTAAATCCAAGCGTCTTTCGACCTAAACAAGGACTATTTCATTTTAACTCTTTCGAGCTTAAAGCATATCTAACGGTACAAATTCTCCAAGAGGTTAATCCAGTTATGGCACTAACTTTTTAATAGGGGATGGGACCCTATTACCTTGACATTATCTCTTTTCCAGACATATAACTTTTCTTTCAAACAAGTTAATGCTATACTGGCATATTCTATGCGTTTGCAACCACAAGAATTTGCATTAAGATGAAGAGAATAATGATATAAGCAACACACGTGTCATGAATTCACAAACTCATAGCCTTAGATAGTATCTCATAAGGCTTCCATAACCCCAACAGAGAAGTTTAGTTACCCATGAGTGCGAAGGAAATCACAATAGACATTATTATTATACCACAATAAAGATTTCGTGTAGCAAAGTGTGGTAGGCGTTTAGGCGTGACTTTCTTTGCAAGTAACGTTTCTCTTATTGCGGAAATTAAGAATTGTATAGATGAACAGAAGAAGAATAAAAAGTAGAATTAATGGAAGAATTAGAAGAGTTGTAGAATTATAGAAGAATGTCTTAGAAGTAGAAGATTGAATAATAGAAAGATTGAAAGATGATATAAAAAATCTCTAGCAAAATAGGGTATTTATAATACCCATATCCTATTCCTACTAAGCTAATGAATTACTTAACCCAATTCTACTAGGTTAATGTATCATTATCCTAATCCTAATAAATTACTGCTAGTCCCTAAAGTCTTCAGAATTGCTGTTTTTGCCCGGTATAGGTTTTCCATGCGTTACTTTATGTCCTTGGCGTCCAAGCTTTGTTTTCCTCCTTTCGTGAAGCTTTCTTTGGCATCAAGTTATCCATAAAATGCTGAATTCTGCATCATTTATACCTGAAAACTTGCTAATCATGTTCGTTAGCTCACTTACAGGAAAAAGGATTAAAAGTGCATAAAATATATAATTTGTTCTCAAACTTAGCTAAAATATGGGTAAAATATAGCACTATAGGCGTGTAAATTCGCCTATCATCTACACCCCACACTTAAGGCTTTGTTCGTCCTAGAACAAACTATCATGTCCATCTAAACATCTACTTGGGATTTCACAGTAACAACACAAAATATTCATCAAGACAAGAACGTCAATCATTAACAAAGAGTAGTTTTCTGATCATTAGTAGAAACAATTCAACCTCCAACATAGACTCGTGATGATGGTCAATTCGTATTCAAAAGTCAAGGCACAAAGAATCATACACAACTATCCAAAACTCATCAACCATGTGTGTCTCACCACATATTACCCATAATCACTCACAAGTATTGTATATATTTCAAACATGGGTATAGGATTATCCTTGCTCTCACTTTCACAAAGAATTCATATGTTGCAACTGATGACCATAGGCTTGCCCTTAGTGTAATGCTCCCCTAAATGTCAGAATGCTAAGCGTAGGATTAAATAGGTCTTTACAGGTTGTAATGTAGGCTAAGGGACGGGTAGGACTATTTTGGCCAGAAATAGTGACTAAGTTCCCTAAGTGCTTTAATACATCACAATATGCCATTTATTCTTTCTTTCAAACAACCATTTTGCTTTCTTTTAATCTACCTCCCTTTGTCACCTCTTTTGTTTTTCAATTTTTAATCATAACTTTTTAGTTTTTCTTTCCTTTTTTTTTTCATAACACACCTCTTATGATAGCAATTATTTTTCATAACAAATTCAAGCACCATTACATTCTAAAGCATCATACTCACCCAATTTCCTCTTATTTTGTCACATGACTTTACACTTTAAAGCACTTAGGAATTTGGATCAAATTATGGTCTTGAAAAAATGGATTAGGCTTACATATGAGGTTGTCAAGGAAAATAGGCTAAAGGCTCAAAGGGTTTAACTAGGATAATGTCCATGGGTAGGTAAAAAAAAGGTAAACAAGTATAGGTTGCCAAAGAAAGGCCTAAATCATCTCCTAAACTTACACTCTTTATTTTCACTTTACATACATACCAGGCAAGTTCTAGCATCAGCCACAAGCACAGAATATACTATTATCTCACACACACAAGGCACATGGTTGACTTTATTGGGAGTAGTATAGACTCTCGACCCAACAGATGAAGGAATTGAACCACACAATATCACATAGTGAGTCACAATTAGAGCCTAAACGTCTCAATAGTCATGATTTTAGCACAAACTCTTATCATAATCTCATGCTGCCTATTAGAATAATTTCATGCGAAGCTAAGTAAAAAATTTAACTACTAAAAAAATGAAAAATGAAAAAAAACTAAAACGAAAAACGAAAAAAAAAACTAAAGCAAACATAAATGCAAATGCGGATAGAGAAGTATAGCATGCAAATACCACCACCCCACACTTAGACGGGACACACTGCCCTCAGTGGAAAATAAATATAAAGAACCTGGTCAGTCGGACTCCTCCTCTATGTCAGGGGTCATACCCCCTTCGTCGGAATCATCATAGGAGTCGTCGTCATCAGAATTCTCCTCCACATCGGAGTCTGGCATTCGTCGATCATCATCGGTTGGCACATCGTCATCAAGAGGTTCCTCAAAGTATGTACCTACTACACACATCTCCCTTGCATGCACATTCATTTGATAGTCATGATCCAGCTGTTGGAGCTCTGCAGCAGTTGGAACACGACCTCCGCTCATCATTGTAAACCGAGTCATGCCATAAAGATGGAGAAAGAAACTCTCATCCCGAGCATGTCTCTCTGCCGTAGTAAGGTTGACGCCATATGTTGATTCCGCATCTTTGACCTTTGTGAGGTCAACCTTCTTCGGGTTGTGTGGGAGTTTATGATCAGCCGGTTCCTCTTCGATGTCTTCCTTCCTCAAGATTGCAGTCAACAGATTGCCGAAGCTGAAGTGGGACCTCTTGTGTAGCCTAGCCTTCCGCATTATAGATCGAATGATTGCCCCAATGTTGATAGGGACATTCGTCATTAATGCATATACCAAGCACACTTTATCTCTTGTTATTTTGGTGTATTGCGTCCCTGGAATAAGGCAAGAGTTGACTATACGCAACCATATCCTTGCTTCCCTATTCAAAGGAGCATATAGGAAGGTGTTGTGTCGTCCGGTGTCTTTATGTATGCTCCACCTTACCATGGATCTAGTTCCGCAAAGTATGTGTTGAATTGCTCTATATGGAGGTCTACTGTACAGCTCTTTGAATGGTGATGGATCGACTGAAGGCAAGCCAAGAAAGGAGTTGAAGAAATCCGCATTGAGTTGTAAAACTTGGCCCCGAATCTTGACCTCGCTGCCTGTGGTTTTCGGCGACCAGTTGGCATAAAATTCTCTTGTCAAATCGAGATTACATTCTCCCATGTCTCTCGGAAGATGAAATCAAGATGTAATGCCATGATCTTGGCCAACATGCGTGGCTCCTTCTTTGCTAGGCTTTCCTTGTTTATCAAGTCCATATGAACATATTTTCTTTCCTTGTTGTTCCTATACCATTCCTTCGCTTCCTCCTCAAGAAACCATTTAATTCTGAACATGCGGCGTGGTATTTGCATTGAGGATGATTCTCCTTGCTCTTTTCGGCCTCTTTTCTTGCCTTTTTGGGAAGTGGTAGCCTTATCTTTGCCTTGTCTTGATTTGGGTGCCATTGTACCTGACACTAAAACAATGTTCATGTTAGCATCATCTTGATGGATACAATCTATAAACAAGAAATAGGGGCACCACCCCACACTTAGTTTGTTGGTACAGACTAGTGAAGTGAAAGTGATCGATTATTCAGACTTCATCGACATACGTTTTAGGTGCTATATTCCAACAATAAAATCAGAGCAGTCATACTTCTTGTAATCTTGGCAATACTTTCATGTTTGATATATCAAGACTACTACATAGGGATTGAATCAAGGTATAGCATCTAACAATAATCACAACCTCCTATGTCGGTAGGCAACTATAATTCTTATTCCGATGAACAAGTCGTTCCAATATGTAAGTATTCAAGTGACAAGATTATGCAATTTTTGTGACGATATCAATTCCACAGAAGTATGACAGTGCATCAAAATCAAATACAAGTTGGGATCAAGTTAAGATCATCCTTACGTATACGTTCATTCACTTGGTTGTATCATAACAATTCAATCACATTCAAATCATCAATACTACTTCAAGATTTAACAATTCATAATAGGCGTAGTAGTGTAGTACTTACAGAATATAAATGAAGAACAAAGAAGTACTTACTTGATTGATGCCTTTGGATGATGTTCTTGTGAAGAAAAAGAGCAAAAGGAAAATTTTTGAGAGGATTTGGAGACTATAGGCGGCGCTTATGCTAGGTTTCCAATGTATTTTTGGTTCAAGACTAAGTCTCTTATTTATAGGGTAAGGTTTGGTCGGGTTTTGACCCATTTAAAATCGGTTTTGGAGACAAGAAGTGACCATAGGCGGCGCCTTTAGCTTTGCCTATGCTTGGCATAGGCGGCGCCTTTTGCAAAGCATTGTCTAGCATAGGCGGCGCCTATGCCATGGCATTCCTAGGCATAGGCGGCACCTTTACCATGGCATATGAGATTCAGAGACAAAAGGCATTAGCATAGGCGGCGCCTATGCTATGGCATACTTGGGCATGGGCGGCGCCTATGCTATGGCACACTAGATTCCGAGACCTTAGGCCATAGTATAGGCCTTGCCTTGTTCGTGGCCTAGTTTTACCTAGGCCTAGGCTTGTTCGATGCCTATATTTTCATGAGCAATGCTCAATCCATAGCCTTTTGCTTCTTCATTCCTAACTTACCACCTTCAACATGCAATACATCCAAATCAAAATTTGAAACCGACCTCCTCGTTTTACACCTCTTTGCACCTACCTTTACTCAAAAACAACAAACACGATTAGAAAGATGGGTTGCCTCCCATCAAGCTCCTTAGTTTTGGTCGTGGCACGACTCTTCTTTTTGGATTTTTATTTATCAAAAGAAAACACGTAATAAGACAAGAAATGAAAAATGATGTGTTGCCTCCTATCTAGCGCTTGATTTATTATCGCGGCACGACATAGCTATCTCGAGTACTTAGACTTCGTCGAGATAAGTGATGGCCATAGATTTTATTGAATCAAGAGGACCGATATATGGTTTTACTCGTTGGCCATTCACCTTGAAGACAACACCATTAGTGTCTTCCAACTCAACTACTCCAGAAGAGTAGACTTGGTTAACTTTGTATAGACCAGATCACTTGAACTTTAACTTACCTGGGAATAACTTTAGTCTCGAATTGAAGAGAAGTACCATATCATCCTTTTGAAATTTTCATCAAACAATCCGCTGATCATGATACTTTTTCATCCGCTCCTTGTAGAGATCTGATCTTTCATAAGCATGTAGACAGAATTCATCCATCTCGTTCAGTTGCTCCAATCTCAGATTCAATGCATCATCCTAGTTCAAATTTAATCGTTTCAAAGCCCACAATGCCTTATGCTCAAGCTCAATGGGTAAGTCACAAGCCTTCCCATAAACTAGTTGGTACGGGGACATGCCAATTGGTGTTTTGAATGCAGTCCTATAAGCCCATAGTGCATCGTCCAGCTTCCGAGACCAATCTGTCCTATTAGCATTTACCGTTTTAGCATGGATTTGCTTGATCTCTCAGTTGGAAACCTCTACCTGGCCGCTAGTTTGTGGGTGATAAGACGTGGCTACCTTATGTTGCTTGACACCATATTTTGCCAACACGGATTTGAATAGCTTGTTGCAGAAGTGAGATCCTCCATCGCTTATGATAGTACGTGGTACTCCAAAGCGAGAGAAGATATTTCTCTTTAAGAATGCTACAACAGGCTTTCCCTCATTGTCGGCCAACGCTACAGCTTCAACCCATTTTGAGACATAATCTAAACCAACTAGGATGTACTTCATTCCAAACAAATTTACGAATGGACCCATGAAATTAATACCCCATACGTCAAAGAGATCTACTTCAAGTATTTTCGACATGGGCATATCATGGTGTTTCGAAATAGCACCTTGTCGCTGACACTGGTCGCATCTTCTCACAAAGTCATAGGCATCTCTGAATATCGAAGGACAATAATATCCACTTTGCAATACTTTCCTTGCTGTCCGATTACCTGCGTGATGTCCCCCAACTTGGGAAGTGTGGCATGCTTCCAATATATTAGGCACCTCTACATGGGATATACATCGTTGGATAACACCATCCGCGCATTGTCGAAACAAATATGGCTCATCCCAAAAGTAGTGTTTTAAATCATGCATAAACTTCCTCTTTTTGATGGTACGATAAGTTTGCAGGTATCACATTACTCACCAAAAAATTTGCAAAGTCGGCATACCATGGTAGACCTTCTATTATTGTCGCTAAGATATCCTCGTCAGGGAATGCATCATCAATCTCGATTTCAGGCTGCACCACATGCTCGTTCTCGAGTCTAGATAGATGATAAGCCACTTGGTTCTCGCAACCTCTTCTATCTTTAACCTCAAAATTAAATTCCTGCAGCAGCAAAACCCATCGAATTAGTCTTGGTTTTGCATCCTTCTTTGTCATTAGATACCTCAGAGCTGCATGGTCTGTATGAACGATCACTTTTGTTCCCAACAGATACGCCCGGAACTTCTCAAAAGCATACACAACTGCTAGGAGCTCTTGTTCTGTGACAGTATAGTTCTTTTAGGCTTCTTTTAGGACCTTGCTAGCATAGTAGATAGGATGAAATAATTTCTCCTTCCTCTGGCCAAGTACAGCGCCAACAACAACCCCACTAGCATTACACATGACTTCGAACGGTAAAGACCAATCTGGTGCTACCATGATAGGGGCTTCAATGAGTTTTCTTTTGAGGCATTCGAATGCCTTCAAACAATCTTCATTGAAGTCATACTTTGCATCTTTCTCCAAGAGTTTGCACAATGGACTCGCAATTTTTGAGAAGTCTTTGATGAACCGCCGATAAAAACCTGCATGACCGAGGAAACTACGAACCCCCTTCACTGAAATTGGGGGAGGTAGCTTCTCGATGACTTCAATTTTTGCTCAATCAACCTCAATTCCTCTTTCGGAGATTTTATTCCCAAGAACGATTCCTTCTTTTACCATGAAGTGGCACTTTTCCCAATTCAGCACTAGGTTGAATTCTACACATCTTTGCAACGCCATACTTAGGTTTTCCAAGCACGCTTCAAACGATTCGCCAACAACTGAAAAGTCGTCCATGAATACCTCCAAAGTATCTTCAACCATATAAAAAAATGGACATCATACAACGTTGAAAGGTGGTTGGTGCGTTACATAGCCCGAATGGCATACGTTTGAAGGTAAACGTGCCATATGGACATGTGAATGTTGTCTTCTCTTGGCCTTCGGGGGAAATGCAAATCTGATTATAGCCTGAATAACCGTCTAAGAAATAAAACCATCCTTTCCCCGCTAATCGATCTAGCATTTGGTCCATGAATGGCATTGGAAAGTGATCTTTGAGCATCCATGAATTCAGCTTTCGGTAGTCCATGCATACTCTCCATCCAGTGACGGTTCTAAGTGAAATAAGCTCATTCTTTTCATTCGCGACCACCGTCATACCTCCTTTCTTGGGTACACATTGTACCAGGCTTACCCATGTACTATCAGAGATTGGATACACAACTCCTGCGTCTAACCACTTGATAATTTCTTTCTTCACCACTTCTTGCATAGGTGGATTGAGACGTCTTTGATGCTCAATGGTGGGTGTGCATTTTTCTTCAAGATGAATCTTGTGTGTACAAATCCCAGGTGGAATACCAATAATATCAGCAATGGTCCAACCAATGGCTCTTATATACTTCCGTAGAATAGAAATGAGAGCTGCAACTTGTTGCTCACCCAAATCTGCTGCCATAATGACTGGAAGTGTGTTTCCGTTTCCTAAGAATGCATACTTTAAATGACTCGACAACTCCTTCAATTCTAACATGGGTGGCTCTTCAATAGATGGCTTAGATGGTGGTGTGGGTCGATTTTTGAGATCAAGGTCCAGCTTTTTGGGAGCATGGCGATATGTCCCTAATCCTGATAGAGCACAAATAGCTTATTTGTAATTTTCAGCATTCTTACTCTCTCCATTCATGAGCACAATCTCCAATGGGTCTTCAATAATTTGTTCTTCTTCAAGTAATTCTTCCTCATCATCAAAGTAAACATCAGCCACCGAGAATATGTTCAGCTATTTGGGTTGCTTCATTGCTTTGCACACATCAAAGCGAACTACTTCGTCATTTATTCGGAATGAAAGCTCATTAGCTCTCAAATCAATAAGCACACTTCCCGTAGCAAGGAAAGGGCGCCCCAAGATTATGGGGACTTCTGAGTCTGCCTCACAATCCAAAATAACAAAGTCTGTCGGAAAGATGAATAAAGAAACCTTTATCAATACATCACATAGAATACCAACAGGTCGTTTTACCGACCTATCTGCCATTATCTTTCAACTCATAGCTGGCTGCTCGCTTCTTTGTCAAAAGATCCTTCATAAATTTCGCATACCCAGGCATTTGTTCAAGTGCCTCTACCAATGGAACATTAATGGTCAGCTGCTTTAACATAGTCATGAATTTGCTGAACTTTGTATCATCCGCCACCTTCTTCAATCTTTGAGGAAAAGGTGGTGGTGGATAGGGAATTGTTCTCTCCACGAATTTCTTCTCCTCTTGCTTCCGTTTTTCAGCCTTTTCAGGCTGTAATATGCTCGGTGTGACGTCATGGACGTCGTGGGTGGCTTCTGCGGATTCCTTTCCTTTTACGTTATCATCAATGTCCGCTAGTTCGTCAACCACTTGCTTGCCTTTTGATGAATTTTCCAGCACCTTACCACTTCGGGTAGTAACAGCCATGCATGACCCATCATTCCTTGGGTTTTGCACAGTGTCGCTAGGTAAAGTGCCAGCCTTTCTTTGATTGAGTGCTGCTAAAAGTTGGCTCAATTGCTGCTCTATTTGCTTGATTGAAGTGGAATGAGAATCAACTAATTACTTCATAGAGGACAAATCATTTATTACCTCCGTTACTCCAGCGCTCGTTGCTTCCACTCCTTTCAATAGTTTAGCTATCATCTCTTCCATATTTCCAGAACTAGATGTGGTGGTGTCACATCTTCCTGGGGGAACATACAAACCACTCTTTTCATTCTTGTTCTTCCAACTACCTTGGTCCTTGTTTCCAGATTTGTCATAGTAGTTCCGACCTTGGTTTCCTTAGGCATTGCCTCGGAAACCCCCCTGATTGTTTAAGTAGTTGGGTTCTTCTTCCGAATCAGATTCGTCTCTTCCTTTTGACGCAATAGCTTTGACTTTTTCATTCTTCCCTGATAATAAATGCTTTGTAAGAAGATCCACTTGTGTTTTCATGTGCTCCATATCTTGATCACGTTCTTCTTCTCTTCTCCTTTGGTCTGCAGTCATGCCAATAGATAAAGTGGGGCTTGCTACCTCAGAATCCCTGGTATGCCAAGCTCTACTTTGCTTCGTCATACGATCTAGCATATTGCTTGCTTGACCAAAGGTGAGGTCCATAAAAGATCCTCCAGCCGCATTATCCACCACTGGTTTAGTTATTGAATTCAAGGCTCTGTATAGTATCTCCATTAGGTGAACATTAGTCATGTGATGGTTTGGGCACCTCGTTAGCTTTGTCTTGAACCTCTCCTATGTTTCATGAAGGGCTTCAGTTGGAAGCTGCCGAAAGTTGCTGATTTCATCTCTCAATTGTGCTCTTTTGGATGGCGGAAAGAATCTTTCTAGGAAAGCATCTCTCAATTGCCTCCAATTTGTAATAGAATCAGGAGTCAGCCCATTCAACCATAGAGTTGCCTCTCCAGATAAGGACAATGGAAATAGACATAATCGAATTGTATTCTGACCAACACCAGGATTGTCAAACGACTTGCATGTAGAAATAAAGTTGATGAGATGCATATTCGGATCATCGCCTGCTAGTCCACCAAATAATCCCTTGAGTTGCAATAACTGAATCATGGTGCTTGTGATGTTGAACTTGGCTCCGGGTGCCAATGGTGGAGGAATAATGGCTCCTGTGGATCCGGCTCCATCAAGATCATCATGATCATCGTCGAAAGCTGGTTGCATAGCTTAGCGTTTAGGCCTAAACCTAGCTTGATGATTTCTTCTGTTGGCAGGTGTTGCGATCTTAGCAGCATGCCTAGGGTTTAGTAACTCGTCATCACCTAGGTTCTCGTCGTCAGGATTTATTGCTCGCCCAGGGTTACCAATATTCTGTTGATGCACTTGAGCGGCGGCTAGAGCAGCTAGTCTCGCCTGTTCCTGTTGAGCAGCCATCCTTTCAATTTCGTGTTGTGCCTCCATTCTGCCAATACATTGTGGTTCAGGATTGATAGGTAATAATGGTTGACCAGAACTTCAAGTATGGGGCATGCACTGAATAAAAACCTGCAGAGAACAAAAACAAAAACTAAAAGTAAAAGTACGAGAATCTTTGACCAAAGGATCTAGTAATTATCACAAACTTAATTGACACTCGTATTCCCCGGCAACGGCGCCAATTTTTGATAACGCTCAATCTACAGCTCTTGTAAGAGTGTAAAGCGGTCGCTGTCAAATATATAACCCAACTGGGTTGGGTATCAATCCCACAGGGAATAGCTTGGTCAACAAGTAAGCAAAGATTACTAGACTTTTAGTGCAAGTCTCGTAAAAAAGGGGGAGTTTTGTCGTGCAAGTAATGTAACCAAAGTAATAAGGTAAAAACGAAAAATAGCAAAGTAAAAAGAAAGAATGTTTAGTAAGATGTAAAACAATGAGAATTGAGAAGTTGGGGTTATGTCCACCTTATGAGTTGTACGTCTCTATTGGCTATGAGTTGTACGGAATTCAGACATGTATGTGCTTATAGAGAATTGTATTCGATGGTAAATCCAAGCGTCTTTCAACCTAAAAAAGGACTATTTCACTTTAACTCTTTCGAGCTTAAAGCGTATCTAACGGTACAAATTCTCCAAGAGGTTAATCCAGTTATGACACTAACTTTTTAATAGGGGATGGGACCCTATTACCTTGACATTATCTCTTTTCCAAACATATAACTTTTCTTTCAAACAAGTTAATGCTATACTGGCGTATTCTATGCGTTTGCAACCACAAGAATTTGCATTAAGATGAAGAGAATAATGATATAAGCAACACACGTGTCATGAATTCACAAACTCATAGCCTTAGATAGTATCTCATAAGGCTTCCATAACCCCAACAGAGAAGTTTAGTTACCCATGAGTGCGAAGGAAATCACAATAGACATTATTATTATACCACAATAAAGATTTCGTGTAGCAAAGTGTGGTAGGCGTTTAGGCATGACTTTCTTTGCAAGTAACGTTTCTCTTGTTGCGGAAATTAAGAATTGTATAGATGAAAATAAGAAGAATAAAAAGTAGAATTAATGGAAGAATTAGAAGAGTTGTAGAATTATAGAAGAATGTCTTAGAAGTAGAAGATTGAATAATAGAAAGATTGAAAGATGATATAAAATCTCTAGCAAAATAGGGTATTTATAATACCCATATCCTATTCCTACTAAGCTAATGAATTACTTAACCCAATCCTACTAGGTTAATGTATCATTATCCTAATCCTAATAAATTACTGCTAGTCCCCAAAGTCCTCAGAATTGCTGTTTTTGCCCGGGACAGATTTTCCATGCGTTACTTTAGGTCCTTGGCGTCCAAGCTTTGTTTTCCTCCTTTTGTGAAGCTTTCTTTGGAATCAAGTTATCCATAAAATGCTGAATTCTGCATCATTTATACCTGAAAACTTGCTAATCATGTCCGTTAGATCACTTACAGGAAAAAGGACTAAAAGTGCATGAAATATATAATTTCTTCTCAAACTTAGCTAAAATATGGGTAAAATATAGCACTATAGGCGTGTAAATTCGCCTATCATCAAGTCCATCCACAAGATATACTTAAATGAGTTCGCCAGAGAAGCTGAGTTTCACAAAGCCAACTCCTATGACTTCTCCTTTGGCACTAACACCAAATCTGACTGACCCACCTTTATATTTCCTTAGAGAGAAAATTTTTTCTTTATTTTTGAACATGTGTCTGAAACATCCGCGGTTTATTAACCACATTTCTTTTCTATAATTTTTGCAGATATGTTCCTGCAAAATAAGAGAATTAATTTTGTTTAGGTATCCAAGTGGTCTTAGGTCCTTCAGACTTAGATGTGCTTCCTTTGGGCCTTCAAATTCACACTCCTTTAGACCATTGTCTATAATTATGTTATTTGTACCCCTTTTTTCCATAAGTGTAGCAGACCTGTCCATGAAAGGAGAAAGAGGTTTTAGTAGAGCTGAAAGAGTCTGATGAAGATGTTGATTTAGCGTTAAAAAAATTTGATTTGATAGAATTATAACTTGGTAATTTTCTAATGTTGTTTAATTGAATTTTTAGATCATTAATCTCTCCTTGAAGTAAATCTATTTCAATTTGACTAGCTTTAAGCTCAATTTGTCAGTTCCTTCTTTCTTCTTCAAGATTTTATTTTAATTAAGCTTTCCAATTTTTCTTTTCTTATGCAATTTTATTATATTCGTCAATAAACTTTTGAAGTTCATCAGTAATCATATCATGATTTGATTGAAAAGGATTGCAATAGTGACATTTAAAAAGTTTTACCTCGCTGGATTCACCTATTGTCATAAAACACATGTTTGTTGTTTCAGTATCGTCTTCAGTTTCATCTTTATCACTCTAGGCTCTAAAATTTTTATTTTTCTTGGAAGTCCTTCTCTTTAATTATGGATAATTTTTTTGATATAATCGAGTTTGCCACAATGATAACAACGATCATCATTTCTTATAAATTTATTACTTTAAAACTTTGAGGTCTTTGCTGCCTTTATCTTAGAATTTGTCTAAACCATCAATTTATGAGATCCATACCTTTGTTTTTATCTTTATCTATGTTTTTATCTTTTCTTGGGATTACGGCACTGAAGGCTACATGTTTTTTCTTTTTCTCTTTGCCATATTTATTTACGTGATTTTGTTCATAAGTACTAAGATTACCTCTCAATTCATCGTATGTTATGTTGTGGAGATTTTCATCTTCCAAAATAGTTGCCTTGGTTTTTCATGCTTTTAGGACTCCTCACAAGCTTTTTTACTTGAAGACTATTTGAATAGATCATCTCTAGAGATTTCAGTTCACGTATGATTTTGCTAAACCGTGTGAACATTGACTCCACGCCTTCATTCTCTTCCATTTTGAAAAGTTTATATTCTGTAAGTAGAGCACTAATCCTGGTTCCTTTACTTTTGTAGTACCTTAATAGGTTACTTCAAGCTTGTCCCATATTTCTTTGGCTTTTTTGTAGGTCAATATCTTTTCATATTCTGCCTTACTAACTGCACAGTAAAGTAGGCGTATAGCCCTAACATTAGTTTCAATTACCTTTTATTGCTCTTTGGTGATTTTAAAGTTTTTGAAATCATCCATGCTCATGTTGGTTGATTCTTTATGTTTGTCCTTGAGTCTTGGTATAGGCTTTGATCCCTTCTTGGTAACTACCTAGGCTTGAAAGTAATTAGATTGCATGAAGATTTTAAATCTGTTCTTTCAATGTGAGTAGTGCTATCTATTGAAGTATGGTGTCTAGTTAATGAGTGTCCATCCTTGAAGGAGTACTTCGGTAATATGATAGTTGGCCATTTGATCTTTATTTACGTACGGTTAAGTAATACTTTAGTGAGACCTGCTCTGATACCAATTAAAATTCAAGAGGGGGGTTGGATTGAAAAATTTTCTCGAGTCGACTGATCAGACTTGACAGTCAACTCACCTGCAGGTTAGTAAATTTAATAAAACAGAATTTAATCAAAGGCGTAAATAAAAGAGTAAGGAAGAACATAGAGATTTATCCTGATTCGGATCACCTGTGTGGTGCCTACTCTAGTCCCCTTGGGTTTCAAGGGTTTCCTTTAGAGCTGTAATGTTGAGAATGGAGTTACAGTAGTCAAATAATTTCTGAAAATTATTCTGTTATTCAGATCTTGTGGCACAGTCTTGACTGGTATAATTAAGTTGACTCTATTTTTTTCTTTTTGTAACTATTGTAAACCTAAACTTACAAATATTTGTGAAGACTAAAAGATAAGACAGATGGATAGTTTTCTGTGAAGTTGTGTAGCAATTCTTCTGTCTTCAGTTCCTTTATATAGTCTTCTTCTTCGATTGCCATCTTGCTCTAAAAGGAAAACCCAAGAAATTTTTGTTCAATCAAGGATGTGTAGGGATTCCTGAATTGGGTATTCATATCTTTTGACACGTCTGTATCAGATATGTCCGCGCGTGAGATATGCTTTTATTTTGCTGATTTAGTGTGCCACATTCATACATGTTCATGTAAGGAATATGATCCTTTTCCATTTCTGGTCTTCACGTAATATTGCGTCGCCCAAATCTTCTGCTCTGATTACTCGCAGAGATCTTCTTCTTATATGAATGTCTTTTGGTTCCTTACTTGAGAGATATTTCAGATCATTTGGAGTCACCTTAATTGATTCTTTCCATGTTTAGTCTATGATTTTCTCCATCTCAAAATCTTCTTGATTTGATCCTGCATGTTTAACTTATGTTAGTTTATTATTATTAAAATATTAAGTAATTGTAGGAGGATAACACTTAGTATCCTCCTGGATCTGTCCTATAGGAGCTCCTCCGCGTCTCTTGAGTGCTGACACTTGCCTCTGCATGTCTTCTTGTACCAAGTCACTAATGGCGTCCAGTGGAGACTTCCTTATCTCTTCAAAAGGATATCCTCGTTGTGTCTTGGCCGAGGGCATCTCTTTGTAATTGTAACGCCCATCGTGTTGCTCACGCGCTCAAGTTTGCTTACTCGAATCTGGCCACGTGTCTCTGTTCTAATTTTAGCCCATACAGCTTTATTACTCCACGTTATCACTTATTTTAGATGATGTTAAGAAAGTCAACGCCAGAATAGCCTGAATCCTTCCATTGTGAGAAAAGTTCTTTTAGACTTGTGATGGAAGATACCAATTAATCAGTAATTAGAAATGCATTATTATTGGTATACTACTTTCTGGCGGTATAAGTGTTGACACTAATTTCTTTGTATGTAAAGCTAGCATTCAAAAAATTAGGAGGCCCATTGTGTAGGTAACAACTCATGTGAATTTAGGAGTATTGTGTTTTTTTCTTGGCCTAGATTAATAGAGAAACGAAGAGTTCGATAGTTGAAGCTTGTGAAATGATTGTGCACCTGATACTTGAAAATATGAAGTGAGAATAATTACCATAAGTTTAAATTAAAATGTCAAAAGATCACAGGATATTGGAATATTGTGTAGTTATTAAACACTAGCTAGGATAAGCTGACTACTACGAAATAAAGGGGTGAAGGGAAGCAAAAGTTAATGACTACAAAAATCAACAGTTCGACTTGTTATTGGTATTGATTAATAATGCTTACACATAACAAATTGTTGAAAACCGAAATCATCACATGCTAAATCAAATCATACTAGTAAGAATAATGAATATACATGGGGTAGAAATTCATAACAATGCGACATTGAAAAGAAGTCGCTGCACTTCTAGTGGTCAAAAGAGTACATGGCCAATAATCAAACAACTAATTTATTTCAAGGATTAGTTATTTTGAAGCTATTCTCTCTATATATAAAAGTAAACATTATTTTATGAATGGGAGCTGCGAGATAACTTAGAGATTCAATTCCTAAAAATTTCCTTGTGGTGAACTTAAAGAGATTAGTAGACTTTGTTTAATTTAAAGATTATAGCACATGAGTCTAGAGACTCCATGAAGCAACCTTTAGTCCTTTACATAATATATCTTGATAAGAGAATTAAAGTAACGCTGACTTCATTTGTCATTCGTATATAATTTTAAAGTTAGACAAATTTTGAAGTAAAATGTTCTACTAATAAATATATAGTTTGAAAGATAAATCAATAAATTTAAATCGAAATAGAGATTAATACTTGTAGAAAACTCTTGAAATTTAAGGCATGGAATAAAAAACATACAATACTATTCTTCTACATATCGAGAATCTATCGTCTCAACTAATTTATGGAATAGAAGTGCTTCTACAAAAAGAAAATAGTTTATATGAAAAACATTCTGATAAGCAACACAGCAATCTTCATCATACAAATCTTTAACATTAAAAGTGGCATATCACAAACGCTAATATATCTTTATACCACGGGCCGGGCATAATTTTAACGCGATTAAGTCACAAAAAAGATAGGTATATATAAAACTATAAGTGGAACTGTTTACATATTAAAACAGGTAATCTACTGCAACTTGTTAAATTGATGTGTAAAACTTTTGTACACTATCCGTATATATTATTAGCTAAACCCTGTCACAAAAACTAAGAAAATTGGGACTAGAGATACAAAAGTTTCGCTTGGGAAAGTTAAACCATGTTTAGGAGAAAACAACAAAAAATTAGTAGAAAGACCCTGACAAATTAACTAAGTTAATTAGGACATACCATCACTGTTAACTTAATTCCAAATGAAAAATAGTCTTTCCTTCAATTTGGGGAGTGGGTGGGGCCGGGTAGGGGTGTGGGGTGTAAGGGCTGAGGTTTACTCTTTCCTTAAGACCTTGAAAAGTGAAAATAACGCATATTATAAGAATCAATTGATCATTGATTCATTTGTTTCCATTCTACAATTCTCTCTACCCAGTATGCTCTCAAACATGTCTAAATTAGACAAAACCAATGTCCTTAGCATTTGCAAAACAGTGCTCATTTGTGGTCTAGTCCTGTACGTGACCATCATTATTGTTTTCAATGACTCTGGTTGTCCATCATCTGATCTTTTGTCTTCCTTAAGAATCACAAGTTTACCTTCCTATAATTTTCAAACAAGTACATTAAATGTTGCACAATCCAACAGGGGGACAAACATTAGCCACCTTCTTTTTGGTCTTTTGGGTTCTGAAAAGGCATGGCATCATAGAAAAGCATATATTGAATCATGGTGGAGACCAAATGTTACAAAAGGATATCTTTTACTGGATGTCCCTCCTAAAGGTGATCTTCTCCCATGGTCCTCAAATTCACCTCCTTACAAATTATCCGATGATGTTCCAAAACTCGTTAACGAGACCAAACATGTCGATGCAACTGTTCTAAGGTTGGTTCATGGAATAATGGAGGTTTTTAGAGAGAAACATGAAGGTGTAAGATGGTTAGTTATGGGGGACGATGATTCAATATTTTTCTTAGATAATATGGTTGAAATTCTTGCACAATATGATCATACAAAGTATTATTATTTTGGAGGACATTCGGAGTTTATATTGTCGAATTATTGGTACTCATTTAATCAAGGTTTTGGTGGAGCTGGATTCATATTGAGTTATCCTTTGGCTAAAGCATTGGCAAGAGATATGATGTCTTGCTTAAAGAGATATGCTCATTTGAATGCTGCTGATAGAACAACGATGACTTCCATTGCTGACATTGGTGTCAATCTTTCTCCTCTTCTAGGCGTTCACCAGGTAATGTCAATACGTTTTACTAGCATAGTGGCATAGATTGTACATTATTGCGTAAGATATGGCTTATCAACTAGGGTGTACGTCGGTCAGTATTGTTTAACATCGGTTCGATTTATCAGTTTTTGGATTGACAAAAATGACATCCATAACCAAACCGAATAAACTCGGTTTGGTTCGGTTTTTACAAATTTGATTCGGTTATTTCGGATTTTTATTTCGGTTTGAAATATTTAAAGTAGTTAGCCTCTCTTTTTCATAACTGAGCATTTAAATTAATGGATTTTTTTAGAAAAAATATTTTTTTCAAACCTGTTTTTCATTCTCAAATATAAATAATTATAAATAACTCAACATGGATGAAATGAAATGAAATAATCATAAGCTTAACATAATATATAACGTCATTAATCATTACATATAATATAACCTTGCATAAATAGTCTACAAAACAACACAAAACTCGTAAAAATAGTCCATGAAACAACATACTTTCTGCATAAATAGTCCATAAAACAGTCCAAAGTCACCAAAATAGTCCATAAAATATTTGATTCATTAAAACAATCCATAAACAGTCTGCGGTGTATACGAATTTGCTGTTAAATGTTAATTGTGAAAGTGAATTACTAAATATTATATATATATAATATAATATTATGTTATATATATATATTATTTATTTATAAAATTTCGGTTTTTCGGTTTAGACCGATTTTTTTTTTAAAACCGAAAACCGAACCGAAAAATCGAAAGTCTAAAATTACAAATCGAATCCAATCCGAAAAATCGAAAAACCAAAATCAAAATTAAATTTCGATTTGATTTTTTAATTTTTTCGATTTAAACCAAAATATTACCACCCCTATTATCAACTAATTAAAATGAGTATAGTTTGTGTAGATCTGTTTGGTTAAATTGATTGAGGGTATCTGATAGACATCATGAAAAAACTTTTAAGACTTCGAAACTAATTAGTATATAAATAAGTTGTTATGTAGTTTGGATGAGTGCTTAAAATGATAATAGTAGGAATATTTGGTTTTCTTCGAATGAGTGCTTCAAATGGTAAAAAAAATAAAAAATATTTGATTTTATATTAGACTGACTAAAATACCCTTCAAATTATTGAAATAAAAAAAACCATTTATTAGAAAGTACTATCTTAAGGGAGAATGAGAGGTGTGTTTTTTTTTTTTTGAAAGAGTAATTCGGGAATTACAAAAGGAACACCTTAAAAAATTTTGGTCAAATCAAACGGTCTTTTTAGCTACATAAATATAAGTTGGAGGCAACCAATTGACTTGAGATTGTTTTTAACTTAAAATTAGACACTTAGAAGTGGTTTGTTAGGAGGGATAAGGGATAACATATTTCAGAATTAATTTTATGATGAATTTATTATATATTTGGTTGGGATAAAATTTATGGGATAACTAATCCCAGGATGAGTTATCCCGAGATTATTGTAGTGTTATTTTTATCCCTTCTTGAGAATGAGATAATTAATTACATGATAAGTTATTTTTCAACCAAACCACTTAGCGTAAAAAAAAAATATTATTTACGTTTGTCAAATGTGTAAATAAATTGAAATGCGCTTTTAAACCAGTTAAACTAGCTTATAAGTTTGCCAAGCACCATTTTGTTTACAAAAATCTTCATCTTGATTTGCAGATTGATTTACGTGGTGACCTATCTGGATTTCTATCATCTCATCCAAAGTCTCTATTAGTGTCACTTCACCATTTTGACATGGTTGACCCAATCTTTCCATCTATGGATCGTGCTCAATCTGGATATCACATCCTAAATGCTGCAAATTACGATCAATCACGAATGTTACAACAAACCATCTGCCACAAAAGGTCTACCAACTGGACATTCTCAGTTTCTTGGGGATATTCAGCACACATTTATGAGAAAATTATGCCTAGAAGTTGGTTACAAAATCCAATTGAAACATTCAAGACATGGGCAAAAAGTCCTAGGCCACCACATTACATGTTTGATACTAGGAGACCTTCTTGGGATCCTTGTGAAGCCCCTCATGTATTTTTCTTCAAGTCTGTTGAGAGAACTCCAAGAAATGAAATTCTTACTACGTATTCTAGAGCATGGCCCCGAGGAATTGGGGCTTGTTCATATACAGGAAATTATTCTGCAGAGTATATATCAGAAATTCATGTTTATTCACCAGCAACGAAACGTATTGAGGTAATTTCTTTTCTCATTAATTTTTATAGGAGATAAATTGAGAGATACACAACACACATGGGGGCAATGCAATCATATAAATCAAGAATAAGAAAACAGACCTGCAAAGATTTCTTAGATATAGATAAAATATATTCTAAAATTGACCAAAAAGACCCGTTGTAAGTGTTCTTTGATCCCATATGACGAAATGCCTAAGGTTATAATTTCTTTTATATATAAGTTCTCTTCTGAAACAATTTCATGACATGTTTAATTAAATGGATTGTTTATAAATTAATGAATGAACAATTTCTAGGTCAACAGCTTTAAATTGAAGAAAACTAATTATTTGCAAAGTCCTGATTAAATTGAACATTATTAGTTGACCACAGTAACTTATAAGGTGTGCAAAATATTTCATCTGAAGTTGTTGATTTTTCTTATATAGTAATTAGCTAAGATGCATCTCCTTTCCTATATGCTTCTATTTTTTCTTACATTTTGCTATTCGAATTTTAATTAACTTAAAAGGTGGAATTAGGTAGACACTATATATAATTCATAAAATAAGGAGTTTGTACATCATGCCAAGGACTAAGCTTTCTTTTGGTTGGTATAAGTTTTAGTTTTTTTCATTCTTTTGTTCATGAACAATATGTAGCATGACCAACTAACTTAATTTGAAAGTCAACCAATCACAAACATGTTGTCATTTTTGTTTTAAAGAAAAAACTGTGCTAACATGGCTTTCTTTGAAAAGAAAAAATATATACTTCGAGAAATAAGATTAAAAAAATACATTATTAATAAGAAAAAAAATATATTTTTGCGAAATGATTAAAATAATTAACTATCAAATTTCTTGAATGTCGTTATTTCTAAGGAAGTAATTTCTGTTTCAAGCAAAATTGTCGAGAAAAAGAATTCATTATCTTTCAAGTGGATAAAAGTCATGCATTTATTCTATGAAAATCACATATCTTCTTCTTTACAGATTGATAGATGTGAATGTTGTGACATAGTTCATGAGACGGGATCGAGTAAGGCTGATATCAAGTATAGGGAGTGTAAGGAAGATGAGATAATAGCTTGATTGATTCATCAAGTTATTATATAAGCATTTATGCCGATTATTTCTCTTAGTTATCAAATTTATTTTTATTTTTTTGCGATAATTGTTATGTATTTAATGCAAACACTTGAAAATCCATGTGAAGCTGAACTGATGAAGGGACACACATAAAATTGTAGCATATATACATTAGTTTAAATGGAAATTCAAGAAATTCTATTTTGATGAACATCTAACGAACAAACATCCTTGGGTCTTTAATTTTGCTACTTATTTTTTCTTTATTATGATCTTGAAAAGAATTAGATACAGATCTCGAACCAAAAAATAAAATAAAATTGTGAAAACTATTTTCTATGCATTTATTAGATTGAAAATTGTAAGTTACTGCAACACTTTTAGATAATTATTTTATCAAGAATAATTGTAAGTTCTAACAACTTTTTAAAAAGTTAATTTATTTCAAAAAAAATGGAAATATATTTTCACAAATAAAATTAACTCTTTTTTTTTATAGGATAGTATTCAATATCTCCTAAAATAATGTATTGATAATTATGGGTAAGAGTAAAATATAGTCAAAATTATATATCTTCATTTATTATCATATTTATCTCTTTCAAAAATACTCCTGATATATTTTTCATTAATTTCTCCCAATTTATTGAAACTCATCATTCTCTCCTTAATTTTGTTTTTGACTGTTTTTCTCTCTACAACCTTATTTTTTCGTTGTTAGTTCTTTTATTTCACAAGACATCATTGATATTAGGTTCAAACAATTTTCTTTGGATTAGTAGCGTTTGTTTCATGATAACATTTTTTTTG
Source organism: Capsicum baccatum var. pendulum (assembly GCA_030864225.1). Lineage (NCBI taxonomy): Eukaryota > Viridiplantae > Streptophyta > Magnoliopsida > Solanales > Solanaceae > Capsicum > Capsicum baccatum. The sequence goes on along the minus strand of CM061560.1, from coordinate 88,331,566 downwards.
ACATAATATAATTTGAGTCAATTTCAAGCGAAGTGAAATATTTATTATTTTACATGTTTATCTTCCTTTTTTTTCATTACGAGTCTGTATGGAATAAGAATGGTTCTTGTATTTTCTTCTAACTTTAAGATATACAGTTGTTTGGTTTAGATAAACCTGTGGTGTATGGAAGAGGTATACAAATGATATCTTCTAAAATGAATATTATAATTCATACATACCACTTTATATACCTATTCATGCACTAAAAGAATCAATAACATATAAATTTTGGTGAGCATTAGTTTTCATACAAATTTCAGTCATTAATTATTATGCAACTTGTTAAAAACATTGTATGAAAATGATATTGAAATTAGTATGACATATATATTTTTAAAATATGGTGTCAAGAAGGGTATAAAAACATAGTATGAAAAGAGTATAGAAACTAGTGTTGCAGATCGTTATTTAGTTGCCTTCTTGAATCATCACGTGAAAAGGGTATAAAAGTTGGTGTATCGTATGGCTATTTAATTAGTACATAGAAATATGATATAAAAAGCATATAGAAACTGATGTCCCAAATGGTTATTTGCTTACCTCCTACAAATATGGTATGAAAAGGATATAAAAACTGATGTGCCGAATGGTGATTTAATTACCTTCTACAATATCAAAAAGGTATAGAAATTGATCTCTTGTATGGTTGTTTAATTAGCACCTAAAAATGTGATATGAAAAGGATACACAAATTGATGTCCCAATTAGTTATTTAACCATTTTTATAAATATTGTATGAAAAGAATATAAAAAGTGGTGTGAAGTAATATATTACAAAATCATAGTTTAATTAGTGAAATTATTGAATTTTGAGGATGAAGTCACAGTTTGCCTTATGTTCTAATTCATATACAAAAATTGTTAAATATAAGTTACATCGCATCTTCCCCAATGCATCACAAACAGCGAATGTAAACTATCACCATCCATTTTAAATCTGAATCAAATAAAACACTTATATCAGTATTTTTTAAAAAGGAAGAAGAAAACTATGACGAATTAATTTAAGAGAAAATTGTGAAGAAGAAGAAAAGTTCAATGTTTGATAATGAAGATTTGAGAAAAAATTGTATAATTTCTAATGAAGGAAAGAACTGTGAGAGAAAAAAAGGAGATGATTGATATTCTAATAATAACTGTCATCCTTTATAATGGGTATGAAATCTTATTTTTTCCTTAAATATAATTTGTATTTTATTTTTCGATTAAATAAAAAAACTTTTTTATTCACTTTTTAATACTGAAATTTGCTACAACTTGCAAATTAAAAAGTTTTGCTATGAGTTAAATTTAATCATCTAAGGATGGCTATTTAGAACCCCCCCCCCCCCGAACCCCCCCCAAAAAATTAAAAAAATTAGGGAATATAGTGAAAAAGTTCAGCCCCCAACACTACATTTTCATAGCTCATTATTAATTTTCTTACAGTAGTGATTGAAAAATCCGCTATACAATATTATACACTTGGTATAAAAAATTATAGAAGACTATTTTATCTTCTCTTAAAACAATGTTTAAAAACTTGATATACAATATCATACACTATGTATATAAATGTCACACCCTCTTTTTATCGAAAAGTTAGATTTTTAAGTCCGAAAGGATTTTCAAATGTGAAAGTGGCAAAAGAAAATGTGTTTTGAAAAGGATTTTAAACTTAAACTCAAAGTCACTGTTGACACTACGACTCAACTGCTACGACTCGTAACGGGATCTTATGATTTGTAGGGTCCAGTCGTAGTCAACACAGAACATATTGGGGGCCACTTGGCATAAATCTGGTATGCCAAGTCACCTTTGAAAATTCCTTTTCAAATATAATTTTGACTCTTAATACTAATCTTCAAATAGAGATTTCGTTTAAGAAATTTTGCTGACCGAGGAAAAGGTATTAGGCACCCTTCGATCTCCTGGTTCGTACACAGTCTCGTTCAGTGGTATCATCTAATTTGACACTATGAAGTGAATAAACCAACAAAAGCACGTAAACAAGCAAACAAACAAACAAAACAAGAATTTAAAATACAATAATGTCTAGTCCGATTATACAGTCCCAAAAATAAAAAAATTATGATATAATTATAATGATTCTTTTGGTCATTTTTCATATTTCCACTTATTTTTTCCATTTGAGCTTCTCCATAGCTGTCATAAGTCATTTGTGACTTGCTGAAACTGACGATTCGATTATCGAGCAGTTCGTTTATTTTTTAAAGCCAATTTCCTATTTTGAAGTCTTCGCTGGTTTCAAATGTGCACCGAAAAAAACTTTAGTAAGATAATCTGAGATGCAAATTTTAACTGCAATCGTGGATTCGGAATATCAATTTTAGGCTAGTTAGACCTTTTGTTTGGGTTCTAATGCACCCGAACTCATTTTGACCTATTAATCGAAAAGTAAAAAATTGATAGATATGGATGTGGGACCAACAATTAATCTAAATAAATTTGGATAAAAATTGAACTTTACCAATGGGTCCAGATCGTCAAATTTATTCGGTTTACATAGTTCGTTTATGAAAAACTAAGTCTGAATGAGTTTCGGGGGTCAAAAATAAGTTTTAATTTCTCTGGTGCTGGTGCATCGCGATCACACGGAGTCTATTGCAATCATAATAGTGCGATCATAGTCCCTAGAATCGTGACAACGATAATACTATACCTGGTATGGGTATATAAGGACCCTATAAGCTGCGTTTTGGCTATTTTTGACTCTTCTTTGAGACCTAGAACCCCTAAATAAGTATAATAACTCAAAATTGAGTCTAGTGGGTGCCTTGAGAGCTTGATTAACATCTTTCTCGTGATTATCATATGAATTAAGGTAAGATTTCATCACTTTAGTGATGAATTTTTGATTCTTGACCCAAAATTCTAATATAGCTTAGGGCCTAATTTTAACCTCAAATTTTCTTTGTTTTCACTTATTTCTTGAGGGTTATGATTTTTTGTTCATGTATGAATGTTGGGTTGACCTCAAAAATACGTTTTCCATAAGTGGAACCCACTTGAGGTTTTTTTTTTTTTGGTCATTTTTGAATCTGAAGCACAATAGTACAATATGGGGTTCATTAGACACGTATTGATGATTAAATAACTATTTTGAGATTGTGACATTTTGGAGATTGTAGTGAAGATTGGTGTGTGTGATTGACATAAGATTTGAGGAAGACTTTTGTCTACTCTTCTTCGTAGATGATGTGTGATGTATTGCGTGTGCATGTGATTGTTAAGTTTGATTATGGATAGGATGACTTAATATTGAATATTGAAGTTTGGAGATTAGATGAGGGTTTTGATCCGTAAGTTGAAATGCTTAATACTCTTTTAGGATCCTGTGGCCTCCTACCTTGATTGAACTAATTCATACATTAGATATGATATAATGCTATGTTTGGGATGTAAATTTAAGTATTGGAAACATGATTAATATATTTTATTTTTTTTCGGCTAGTTTGATGATCTTGGAATCATAGTTTGGGTAGAGTTGACTTAAATGCCCTTGTTTTTAGACGAAGTTCCTATCTTAGTATTGGTCATGGCTTTCTTGGCATATAGAAGTTGAACTGGATACCTTAGCATAGTTTGGGGCATAGATTGCCTAAATATGGAAATTGAGAATTAGACGTGGGTTCGTCTGGCCTACTTAGGCCGAGGCTTGTGTTAGCCATTATGGACTTAGTTATGGATGTTAGGCCTAGTTGAGACTAATATGATATTTTCTTGGTCAATTGATGGATAATGATGTATTTTTCCCCAGATAGTGACTAATGGCTTATGGCTATGATATTGGGCCTATAGAGATGTTATTTCCTCTTAGATATGATATTAGGCCTATAGAGATGTTATTTCCTCTTAGATATGATATTGGGTTTATAGAGGTGTTATTTCCCCTTAGATATGATATTGGGCCTTTAGATATGTCATTCCTCTTAGATATGTTATTTAGAGTATAGAGATGATTTTTCTCTTAGATGTGATATATGGCCTATAGAGATGATATTCCTCTTAAATATGATAATTGGCCTAGAGAGATGATATTCCTCATAGTCATGATGTATGACCTGTAGATGTGAGATGCTTCCTAGACGTGACATTCCTCTTATATGAGAGATGATTATAAATATGATACGGCTTATAAAATGATTATGGATATGATTTTTGGATATGTATATGGTCCTAAGGCCATGATTAAGATGTTGTGATTACTCCAGATACATTATTGGGCCAAAGGTCGTGTTATGGAATGAGTTGGATATCCAAGAAATAATTATCCTTGTAAAAGATGCGATTGTATTTTATGAATATAAGCGTCATACCTCATCTTTATCCATCCCATACCAGAGAGATAGGTGTGTGTGTGTATATATATATATATACACACATTTATCTCTCTGATATGGGATAGAGGAAGATGTGGTATGACGTTTGTGATTCTATTGATTGAATACTGGTAATGACATGGATAGATTTAGTACATTCATGATTATTACATTGGCAATTGGTGTGATCCTTGCTAAAATACGACCTTATCATTGTTTTTCCTTAATAAGGGTTAAAACCACTTTTCACTTTTAAAATGGAATTCTCTAAAATAATAGTTGCCTAACTTAATGGATAACTTATATATAAAAGAGGCTAATAATTGATGTTTTAAGGATTCGAATGAGATGGGTTTCGGTCCATGATTTGATCCTATTATTTACCCCGGCCGTGAGATATTCCGCCTCTTTTACACTTCATAAAAATTTAGTGCCAAAATCACTCTAGGCAATGGATTTACGAACCTACACTTTTTTAGCCATGGCTTGAGTCTGTGCACCTATTATATATACTTATGGATAATGTGATATTGACCATGAGCAACGAATCATGGAAGTATAATCTACCTTTCTTCTCTTTTCATGATTATATACTTTAGCCCTTGTAGGGCTTGTACTTTACGTTAGCCCTCATGAGGCTTTCTTTCTATTATTGATTTTGATTTGAATATAATGATGATGTGATGATTCTTGATAAGTCCGGATGATAATATGATAATGTGATGATGCCCGATAAGGCCGGAGAATATTATTATAATGTAATAATGCCCAACAAGGTCGGAGGATACTATGATGATGTGATGATGCACGCCAAGGCCAGAGGCTATAATAGTGATGTGATGATGGACAATAAGGCCGGAGGATAATTATCTTGATTGTGTACCTTGCATTCATTATTGCATGCACATCGCCTATCACCAGTATGTACCTATGTCTATTAGTTGGTATGGGATGACTGCATAGATATGGGTGATGACTTTGCCTTATTTTATTGTATGCTGATTGAACCTTATGAGCCTGGGGTGGTGGAGGCATGTGTAGGCTCGACTAGGTATTTGATTATCTGAAATAGCTTATTGACATTGGTATTCTTATTGATATTATCATTGTTATGATCATTATTATGGCTAGTTTATGAAAGATTGGTCATTGATTTGGTATTGAGATTTGAGGTATGTTTCTAGCCTCTTTTATTGTACGATTATATTTTGATGCATTTTGATTTCATATTTAGACATATGGATTAGAAACCCTGAGTATGATAGTATTAAATCTTGATAGGATTATAATAAGGCCTTAAATTAAAGACATGATGATGTAGGTTATGCTTCGAGTTGACCTTATATATATATATATATATATATATATATGTCTAGCTATATATATCTATGGTATTATCGTATATCCCTTCCTGTATTTGTTCATATTGTATATTCATTCCTTGGACTTGTATATTGCTATATAATCTTCTTTTGTCCTTCATTCATATATTGGCCAGGGATACCCGGTATAGTATTGAGATTTTTTAGTATGGCTAGAATAGGATAGTTCATCCTTGATATTTTCTTAGCCTTTGTATGTTAGTCTCTTGAATATGACTAGGATAATTTACCCTCATTATTTTATTGGATGTCTTATATTGTTGTTGAAAATTGAGTGTAGTTTTAATTCTATTTATGTATTATATATATCTATTTTATCTTTGGAGCATAGTTGGCAGTCGCCTACTGAGTACCATTCCTTTGGTACTCATACTACACTTCTGCAGCCTGTAGATCATAGTATGAGTTATCGCTATCAATGTGTGCATCATGTGGAGAAGCCATGGTTTGGAGACTTAGAATGAGCTCCTGACAGTAAAAGTATTACTTATCTCTCTCTTATGTATTAGACTAGCCTCTTTGATGTATTTAAAGATAAGTTATATCAGTGTATTCATTTGTACCTCACTTTTGATTCTTGTTATGTAGAAGCTCTTATACTGATACCACCAGGTTTTGGGATTTACTTAAGTATATGATCTCCATTACTAGCTGTTCCAGACTATGCGTTTGGCTTGCCTAATGGTGGGTTATAGTAGGCACCATCATAACTACAGAAATTAGCTCGTGACATATTGGTATAAGGGCCTAGGTTTCATCAGTGTATTAGAACAATAGAAAAGTGTTAGTAGAGTCCTGCAGATCGGTGTGGAGACATTCGTAACCTATCTTTGGGAGGTTACAATGATATTTTAGGAAATTTACTTCTTGAGTCCTTGTCGTGTGTCCACATTACTTCAAACTTTGAACATATTCTTTGACTCTATTTTATCCTCGAAGGACGACATGATATTGCCGATATATATAGATAAGACTTCAGCACGTATTTCTAGAATTTCAGTGTTGTGTTAAACTAGAGTGTCAGAGATGGATATTGAAGACCTTCAGCATTAACCAAAAGAATTTAGGGCCAACTTAGGCTTCAGTTAAGCTCGTGGCTATTTTATACCTTTGAGGTTCAGCATTGACGATCCCGAGTCTATGTTAGATCCTTCACAATCATAGATGACATTCAATTCATCGAGCAATTCTCAGGTTAACATGGGATTTATTGGTGTTCATCAGGGTTCTTTATTAGCTTCTGAGTATAAGATTGGATTTCTTGAGTGGAACATACTTATTCCTATGCTACGTCCTTCTAAGCAATTCATTGATGTATCAATATGTTAGAGGACTAGTATTGTCGCTCTATTTAACGTCTGAGCACTTGATAACAGTTGGGTTTTCCTTTTCTTAGGTTGTCAATTATGAGAGGACCATAGAGAGCATGTGTGTCAAGACTTATGGAAATGGAGATGAGAAAAATTCCATAAATATAATACTATTGGTATTTTACCTAGGAGTGAGAATCCTTCCGGTAGAGTTCAGCTTCACCTGCAGCCCGTCAGTTCTACGTAGGTAGTATTCCAGACTATGATTAGTTTTCAGATTAGCCAGCATGATTATAGTGGGCAGAGTTTCCATTAGACCTTGCAGAGTTTGAGTACAAGTTTTCAGGCCATGGAGAAGATTCTAGATTATGAGGCACAGTTTATCAAAGTATTCCAGGATCTTATTTTTGTTGTGTCATGATGGGACACTAGCTTAGAGAGTGCCTCAAATATGAGATAGTTGACCAGACAGAGCTAGCATGTATTCCCCACCAGCCTGAAGTTCCTGAGATAAGCTATAATTGCGGAAAGGATGGCCATTATAGTAGAGATTACTCTTAGTGTTAGTTGGCCATCTATTTGGGCTTAGTTGTGTTGACCTCTAGGATTAGAGCTTTAGCAGTGGTTGCTATTATAAAGAGATTGGTTACTGGACTAGAAAGTATCCCCAATATGAGATTTCTAGTCATTCAACACTTTCAGATCAACCCCGTGATGTTATGGCATATTCAATTAGAGATAGTGCACTTGGCGCCTTAGTTTATGGTTTAGTTGGTCGGTCCGATTTGGACTCATTCAGATTTATTCTCCCTATTCCTGTTAGTCATGTGATTTCATATTTCACCATGGTAGGTGTGCTTTTATTTCCCGCATTTATCTTTTATGATATGTATTGGGGTTTTCATACCCATTGAAGATTATATGTATTGATGAATTGATTTTGGTTATTATGTGCCTTATTATCGAATTCATGTTTATGTTACTACTTTGTGATTTATTTCTTTTAGTATTGGATGGAGTAGATTTGCACTGATACTTTCCTCTATAGGTATAACTTTTGGGGTTCGAGTCTCATTTATCTAGGTATATTGGCCTTATTGTGGCCTTTGAGTGGTACATACTATTAATGTTTATTTTGGGATCGTCTGTTCAGTATATTGATATTGACATTTTTGTTGCTATCGTTATCACTGATTGAGGTTATTGATATTATTATATATTATTACTTGATTTAATTGATCCTTGCTGGGTAGCTGTGTCGACTAGTGTTATTGAGCTAGAATTTTATTTCTCCGTAATCTTGGCTTGAGTAGATATAGCCTGATTTGATGATTTCTTCCCTAGCATATAGAGGTTTGATTATTTCTCTCTTGGTTAGCTGTGTTAGATTGATTCGAAAATATATTTGGTATTAAAGGTAAGTTGACCTTCTGTGGTTCTGTTATGATTCTAGAGTCGACGACTTAGTTGTATCACTTATTTTTTGAGCTTGGGATCCTTAGATTTGCCTATTGGGTTGAATATACCTTCGTTGTGGCTGTCCCTTTCTACATAGCCCATTTATGAGCTTGACTAATTTTGGATCCGTTTTTCACTGTGGCTATTTCTTTGACCGGCAGTGGTTTTGATATTGAGATTAAGATATCATGGATTCATCTCATAGGTTTATTGGGTTCATTCCCTTGTGATGGGTTGCCCTTGTTATTAGTGTGGAGGTTGGATGCTCCTTTCTTACTATGTTATGGTTTTTTCTAGTGGAATTAGAAAGTTAGGGATAGGTGACCTTTTCTGTGATCGCTTCTTGAGTTGACAATATGGAAATTTTTTATTGTGAGTTGTTTGGTTTGTTTGAGTTATGATTGTCCTACTTAGGTAGATTTAGGAAATCCCCATTCCAGAGTTGCTCCACCTAATAAGGCTTGGTGGAGTGTTTCTCCTTGATGATATATGCCTAAGGCTATTTTTTTTTTGAGATATAATGGTAGATTGGTTAGTTTTTGGCTCAAGTTGCAGTTCTTCAAGTTGCTAGAATTATTACATTTACTAGTGCGGTTTGGAACCTTAAGAAGTTCCTGAGCATGTTGTGATAGCTTATGCCCTCTAGCGGATTCATGCCCTCCAGCGGATATGGAGTGGATCTCCTAATTTTTCGGTCGGTGATTTATCCCCTATCGTAATTTTGTTCTTTAGCTATGTTTCAATGCTGGCTTGGCATGATTTAGTGCAGGTATGTCTGATTTAGATAGTATGGTCGATGGATGTATTTGACCTTAGTTTGGATTCGTGGCCTCAATTTTGGATTTGGTGCCTTGGAATGGCGGTTTGGGAGTCATGATAGATTTGGAGCACTAATGCCTACCCATCTTAAGGTTTGGTTTGGGTAGTTGAGATTGAGGTATTCAACCTTGGGGTGGAGATTTTAGCTTAGAGTTATGGAACTGAGTGCAACCTTTGTTTTCAGATTCGTCTCAGTTCGGATTTCATTTATAGGTTGTTGAGCCTATTTTACTGTTACCTATTCGGGCATAAAGACTTTGGATGAATTATAGTTGATAAGTGTTCAGATGATAGCGCATGGACCCTATATTGGTCCCTTTAATTTTGACCTCGGGTCTTTAGTTTTCTTAGGAAATTTTGGATTATATACATAGTGGGAGTAATGTACTTGAGTTGGATTCAGTATGGCTACATTCTTGGTTGATGGGACATCCTGGAGCAGATCGTCCAGTGATAAGTAGTTATGCCTAGATCTTTTATACTCCAATTTTGATTGCCAACCTGGACTAGTTGTAGCATTGTCTTAGATTACATTCCTTGATTAACTTTGTTTGTATCCTAGACAACACCTTATGATCTTATTCTCATATTTTTCATATGGACTTTCAATGTATCAACTTGAGTTCTTTGAGTTCTCTATGATGAGATTGCGCGGATAGAACTTCGGTTATTTTCCTCCTGGTTCGGAGTAGATAACAAGTATGGTTTGGTAAGGGACGTGTATATTCGGATTTGGAGTTGGTTGTATGACTCATGTCTTGCTTTTTTATGTCTTAGATGAGCCTTTGTTTATTTGTGTAAATTTAGAGACCGTATCAACGTGTTGTGGTGTATATTTGCATTCATCGGCACTTTTCAGTTCAATTGGATGCCAGTTGGTGGTTGAATTTGAATTTTGCTGAGTTAGAAGTGGAGTGAGAGATGTCAGTTGGAAAAAAAAAATACTTGTGGCAAAATACCTTAGAAGCATTTTCTCTTCGTTGAGGTTATCTAGGAAGTCATGCTTGGAGCATATGGGACCAGTACCTCATTCTTTTGAGCTTTTGAGATTCTTTCAATCTGTTGAATTTCAGGGACGAAAGTCCTTTGAGTAGTAGATATCGCAATGATCCTTTTGGTTATTTTTTATCTTCCCGGTTACTTTCAGCGTTTGGGATTCTCCATAGTTGCCCTAAGTCATTTATGACTTGCTGGGACTGACAGTTCGGTTACCAGGGACTCCTTTTGTTTTTTAGAGCCAATTTCCTTTTTTAAAGTCTTTGCTGGTTTCAAATGGACGTTGGGCAAAAACATCAGTAAGATAATCTCAAATGCAAATTTTGATTACGCCAGTAGATTCAAAATACCCACTTTAGGCTAGGTATACCTTTTGTTTGAGTCCTAATGCACCCTAACTCATTTTGAGCTATTGGTCGAAAAGTGAGAAAATTGGTAGATATTGGTATGGGGCCCATAATTGTCTAAACGACCTTGGATATAAAATCTGACTTTACCAATGAAAGGAGTCCGAATGAGTTTGGGGGAGGGGGGATCAAAAATAAGTTTTGACTTTGTTGGTGTTGGTACATCACGATTCCATAGAGCCTATTGCGATTGCAATAGTGCGATCATGGTCCCTAGGATCGCGATACCAACATCCCCATACCTGGTATGGGTCTATAAGGACCCTATAGGATGCATTTTGGCCATTTTGACCCATCTTTATGACCTAGAACCCCTAAAAGAGTGTAATAACTCAAAATTAAGTCTTGTGGGTGTCTTGGGAGCTTGATTAACATCTTTTATCATGATTACCATCTGAATTAAGGTAAGATTTCATCACTTTATTGATGAATTTCATGTTTCTTGACCCAAAACCCAATATAGCTTAGGCTTGATTTTAGCCCTAAATTTGCTTTATTTCTACCTATTTTTGTGGGTTATGATCCTTGTTCATGTATAAACATTGGGTTGACCTTAGAAACACGTTTTCCTTAAGTGAGACCCACTTGGGGTTTTGGTATTATTTTTGGACCCAAAGTGTAATAGTACAATATAGGTATCATTAGACATGAATTGATGAGTAGATTTCTACTTTGATAGTGTGATTGCATTTTTGGGATTGTGTAGTGAAGATGGGCGTGTGGTGAATGACGTAAGGTTTTGCGGTTCGGCTTTGAGGTAGGCTTCTTTATACTCTTCTTCATAGTTAATGTGTGATATATATTGTGTGTGAATATGAATTTTAAGTTTGATTATGGATAGGATGACTTAGTATTGATTATTGAAGTTTGGGGATTAGATGAGGGTTTGACCCGTAAGTTGACATGCTGAATACCCTTTTAGGATCCTATGTCCTCCTACCTTGATTGACTAATTCATAGATTATATATATAATGCTATGTTTGGGATGTGGATTTAACCATTTGAAATATGATTAGTATATTTTATCTTATTAGGCTAGTGTGGTGATCTTGTAACTGTAGTTTGGGTAGAGTTAACTTAAATGCCCTTATTTCTAGACGAAGTTCCTATCTTAGGATTGGTCATGGCTTTCTTGGAATCTAGAAGTTGAACTAGATACCTTAGCCTAGATTGGGGAGTAGATTGCCTAAATATGGTAATTGAGGATTAGAAGTGGGTTCATCCTGCCCACTTAGACCAAGACTTTTGTTAGCCATTGTGGACTTAGTTGCGGATGTTAGGCCTAGTTGAGACTAATGGGCCTTATTTATGAGATTTTCTTGGTGTATTGATGGATAATGATGTATTCCCGCCCCCCCGGATAGTGAGTAATGTTTTATGGATATGATATCGGGCCTATAGAGATGTTATTTCCTCTTAATATGATATTGGGCCTATAGAGATGTTCTTTCCTTTTAGATATGATATTAGGCCTATAGAGGTGCTATTTCCCCTTAGATATAACATTGGGCATTTAGATATGTTATTCCTCTTAGATATGTTATTTGCCTTATAGAGATATTATTCCTCTTAGATTTGATATATGGCCTATAGAACTAATATTTCTCTTAGATATGATAATTGGCCTAGAGAGGTGATATTTCTCATAGTCATGATGCATGACCTGTAGATATGAGATGCCTCTTAGATGTGAGATTCCTCCTCTATGTGAGATGATTATATATATGCTACTGCTTATAAATATGATTATGAATATAAGTTTCGGATATGTATATGGGCCTAAGGCTATAATTATGATGTTGTGATTATTTCGAACACATTATTGGGACAAAGGACATGTTATGATATGAGTTAGATATCTGGGAAGTAATTATCCTTGTAAAGAATGTAGTTGCAGTTTATGAATATATATATATATATATGCGTGTGTGTGTGTGTATATTTATACACCAATCTCTCCAGTATGGAACAGAGGAAAATGTGGTATGATACTTATGATTCCATTGATTGAATATTGGTGATGGCATGCATAGATTCAGTACGTTCACGATTATTATATTGGTAATTGGTGTGATCCTAGCTGAAATATGACTTTATCACTATTTTTCCTAAATAAGGGTTAAAACACCCTTTTCACCTATGAAATAGAATTCTCTACAATAATAATTGCCTAACTTAATGGATAACTTATATATAAAAGAGGTTAATAATTGATGTTTTAGAGATTTGACCAAGATGAGTTTCGATTCGTGATTTGATACTATTATTTACTCCGATCGTGAGACATTCCTCCCCTTTCTACACTTCATAACAATTTAGTTCTGAAATCACTCCGGGTAATGGATTTATGAACCTACACTCTTTTAGTATTAAGATTTGAGGTTTGTTTTTGGCCTCTTCTATCTTACGATTTCATTTTGATGCATGTTCATTTCATATTTAGACATATGTATTAAAACCCTAAGTATGATAGTACTAAATCCTGATAGGATTATAATGAGGCCTTAAAATAAAGACATGATGACTTAGGTTATGCTTGAAGTTGACCTTATATTTATTTATATATATGTATGTCTAGCTACATGTTGCTATGGTATTACCGTATGTCCCTTCCTTCATTTATTCATATTGTATATTCATTTCTTGGCCTTGTATATTACTATATAATCTTCTTTCATCCCTCATTTATATATTTGGGCGGGGATACACGGTATAATATTGAAATTTCTAAGTATGGCTAGAATATGATAGTTCATTCTTGATATTTTCTTAGCCTTAGTATGTTAGTCTCTTGAATATGAATAGGATAGTTTATCCTCATTATATCGTTGGCTGTCTTATATTGTTGCTGAACGTTGAGTGTAGTTTTTATTCTGTTTATATGTTATATATATATCTGCTTTATCTTTGAAGTTCAATTGGTAGTCGCCTACTGAGTACCATTTGTTTGGTACTGATACTATACTTTTGTTGCCTGCAGATCATAATGTAGGTTATCATTGTTAATGTGTGCGTCGTGCAGAGCAGACATAGTTTAGTGACTTAGAGTAAGCTCCTGACGTCTGGAGTATTACTTATCTCTCTCTTATGTATTTTACTAGCCTCTATGTTGTATTCGGAGATAAGTTATATCAGTGTATTTATTTGTACCTCACTTTGAATTCTTATTATGTAGAAGCTCTTGTACTGATACCACAAGGCTTTCAGATTCATTTATGTTTCGATATTTTGTTACATCTATTCCAAATTATTTTCTATATATATTGGGTAGTCTTTTACTAGTCGTTCCGAAGTACGAGTTTGGATTGCCGATTGGTGGGTTATAATAGGCGCCATCATGACCTGAGAAATTGGATCATTACAATATACCAATTGTATCCTAAGTTATTCCTAAGCTATGTTCCACCTGTCGTCTGAGCCTTGATCATGAACTTTCTTCAAATACAAAATCTCTCAAGGCATTTTTCAAATAAATAAATACAAATAACCTTGGGCATTCCCCGAGCAAATGAATACAATTTTGATTCAGGTGTGATAAAATAAAAACCATTTAAGAAGCATTCAGACATTCAACAATTGTGAAATCATATAGTTTGCCTACCCAAAATCCTATGATTTCCCTACCAATTTGACGGCCTAATCATGATACTACCGAGTTTAACAAATTAATGCTAATTTCGAATTAAACAACAACCAATGAATTAAAGCATACCAATCGTACTTGGCTTTTATTAATTTAAAATACCTCCCGAATTAAGATTTACCTCAGTTGAGTTGACAATCATTCAATTACCCCATTCAAGTGGACGAACAATCAATATCAATAACCAATTACAATGATCGAAACATAACAAAACTAGAGAAAAACAAAGTTCATACATCATGAATTCAACACAAAAAGTATTAAACAGTTAAGATTAGTCGAGAATGAGATGTGGAATGGACCTTAATTGAAACTTTCGATATCGAGTATTACTCGATTGAATAAGATGGAATCTACATTCGAAAACCTTGAGTCGGACCCTAAATACGAACAACCACAATGTCAAACAACCCGATCTATCCACACCCATTCCTATTTTTACTAATTCAAGCTTAAAATCTTGAAAATACGACAAACCCACACCTAATTTCCACATAACAGATCTATTTTGGTTTTCTTTTTAGGGATTTCGCCAGAAGTGAAAGTGGGTTTAGTTGATGTTAATAGGGTTTTATGAGGTGTCTTTGGTCGATGTTAATGGGGTTTTATGAGTTGGGTTGGGGGTAGTGAAGAAGGTCGATTTTATTGGAGCTATGATTATTTTTCAACAATTGTTGTTGGTTTAGTGACTGGTCTAGGTAGTTGTCAGGTGGGGTTTGGTTGGATTATTATCGGGTTTTTAGGAGGAGGTGGGACTGGTAGTTTTTGATTGAGGAGTTTCTTGGTGACTGTTGTTTCTGCATTAGAGATCAACAGTGACGAAAGGAGAATGGAGGATCAATTTTTTAGTGGTGATTGGTTGTTGTTAGGTTTTTAGGTTCTTTTCTCTGTTTTTTTTTCACTGTTTCTCCCTTTTCTCTCAACTATTTTCTGCGTGTAATGGATGTAAGTGTGTGTATTTATTTTTTCTACTGTAGGTGGGTATCTATATATGGGTGTGTGTAACTGTTTGTGTGAGGGCGAGTGAGATACATGACTTGAGTGGGAGGTGGGGGCACATGGGAATAAAGGGCGTTGGTGAGGTGTTAATTTTTTTTTACCTATTTTGTTGTTATGTGTAGGTGTCAAAAAACTTACAGGGTGAGGACATATAGTATGGTAAGGTTGTTATTTTTGTTTTCTTGTAGAGGAATTATCGAATAGGGTGAGGGTGCATGGTAAGAGGGTGGTAGATGGGATAAAATTTGAAAAAGGGGGTTTGAGAGGGTCAAAATTATGTGTCTACATAAATCCTGTCTTTGGCTGTAAACATAAAGTATTTTCCTGGCAAAGAAGTAGACAACGAGACAATATTTGACCCGATTTTCAAAACAAAGAAAAAGAAAGATAGAGTGTGACTGAGTCCTGATTTTGGGCATCTTTCCTATCTCGAGTTATAAGGAAATCAGGTCACATGTAGTTCAAATGGTTGAAAAGATAACGACTATTCCGAGTTAGGGAGTCGAGTGAGGTCCTATCAAGGTTCCGATCTGCGGCTCTGTCATTACCTCAAAAATGAAAATTACAAGTTAAAAAGATAAATAAAATTACAAAAGTCCTATCTATGCATCTTCTCTTGATTCTTGTCTTGAGTTCTCAATGCTTTCTCAAGTGATAAAATATTTGTTTTTCTTTGGGTTGAACTTGAAAATAGAATCTTTCTCCCTGCAAAATTTGGTATTAGAGATGTTTCATACCCTATTTTTACCTGAGGTTAAAACGAGCACGACGTTATGGACTCTAAAAGAATAAAAATTTGCACAGAGTCACCACCTAATTTTTAAGGAAAATAAGGAAACCTATTGAAGTATAAACATATGATTAATGTTTTTAGTCTACGAAAAAACAATTGAGATTCTAGGTAAGGGTTCAAGTTATTCCGAAGGGAAGAGGTTAGTCATCCTTCAGAATCCCCAAGTGTGGTACCCGGCTAGACTAAATATTTCAAAGAGAGAGGAGGTATAAAAAATAATGTAGAAGTGTATGTATTAAATATAAAATAATATAAATGTTTAAAATTATGTAAAGATGTATGTATATTAAATATAAAATAAAACATGTTATTATAAAAAATATAAAAAAAAATACATGTGAAAAGAAAAGTATTTATGTTGTGTGAAAGAAAGTATATCTTGATATGTCATGAAGAGAAAGAGAAAAATAATGTTCATTGTTTGATTAAAGTTATGAAAAAGTAAAGATTTACTTTAACAAAACGATCACAATGTTTATGATGTCAAAGTATGTAAACTTATTTGATTAATTTAATTTGTTAGTGTAAACGTTAACGACCTAAGTTTGCATAAACGTGAGGTGAAGTTGTATAAAGAAAATTCCGCCCAACACCCCAAAAATAAAGTTTTCACTATAATAACATTTGTACAAATATAAAAATACAATACAAAATTAAAAAGGGCCTCTTTGAATGCAACTCTCGACGCATATTCCAAAATAACCTGTATAAATACTTATAAAAATGTTAGTAACAAATAAATAATAATAAATAAAAATATGTTCATTTACGTATTATAAAAAATATATTTTTTTGTTAAAAGTAGGCTCAGATAAAGTCATGGCTGCGAAATGGTTGCTCAATTAATTGGCCGTCCTAAACCGTCTTGCCAAAATATGAATTGTAAAATCATATATTGTTGTAAGTTGTCATCATTGCCCAAAAAATTTTTTTTTATTACGTATATGTATACGTAATAATCTGTCTTTTATTTACGGAGGCCTCAAATTAAAGTAATTTTTCATTGTCCATAAAATTATGTAGTATATGTTCATTATCAATGTAATAAATTGAAGGCAAAAGGAAGGGACAAATGTCCAAATCAGTTCAAAAATAACCGCATAGTAATGGAGTAAAATCACCTGCATAAATTAATCTCAACAAGACAACCATAAAGAATAAAAAAGGAGTATAACATCAACTTTTGACCATATAATGGTTGTTAAAGTCATCAAATATGTCAACAAACACAATCAATCCAAATATCCAAAGTATTAAGGATCCAAAGTAGAAAAAAAAATATTAGCACCTTAAATGACCCATATCTGTAAAATAAACATACTACCAAATAAATCTATAGTAAGAGACAAGGATTGGCGTTGCTTCGACGGCAATCGCCGAAGCAACGCGAGAAAATTGGAGTACGGTCAAATCTGGCCAGTTCTTGATGGTAAAAAGTGAAAGGGGAAGAAATGGGGTCTACGGAGATGCTGTTTTGTTAGTGTTAGGGACAACACTAGGCGGTGCTCGCCGGAGCACTGGGTTGTTGTAGTGGAGGGTGGCTGGTGGCGGTAGATCTGAGAAGCGATGGGATTGGTGTTGTTTGGACGTTCGCCTGGATCTCAAATAGTGAAGGAAAAAGAGAGAATTGTGAGGGAGAAGGAGATGAAAATGATGATTGTGTGTGTTGTCATGTTTTGTAGTGTGTGTATTTTGTAAAAAAAAAATGAAGATTATCCTCTCAAGTATGTGTATATGTGCCTTTTGGATGAAGAAGAAAGAAAAAGGAAAAATTGGATTTTGTGTATTTTGTAATATGTCAGAGTATTGTTCTATGTTCATGATCTGTCCGTGAATAGATGATAGCATAACAATTTATTTTGTGAAGAAAAATGTCAAAAATAGAGGTTGTTGTGTAATGTATCCATTGGAGTGTTTTGAAGAGCAAAATAGAAAAATGAAATAAATAAAATATGCTTGTGTATTTATGAATATGTGTGTGGGTTTGCAAAGGAAAAATATTTATGAGTTGTAAAAAATAAATATATGTGTATTTTGAAAGAGAGGAAGAAATGAACAAAAAAAAATGTGTCCTCCCACCACCTATTTATACAAAAAAATTGAGCATCCCTTTTATCCAATGGATAAAGGGGTGTCCTCTTTTTTTATAATAGAACACCCTTAGGTCCTTAAGTTATTGGCCAAAGGATTTTCATCCTTTTGACCAACGGACAAAGTAATTATTCAAAGGATAGTGTCATTGAGTGGTTGTTGTCAGATGTGACGAGACAACACTGAATGGTCATTGTCGGATGTGACAAGACATTATTGTGTAGTTGTTTTCGGATGTGATAAGACATCGAATTATTGTACTGCACAAAAATAATTGATCCGACTCAGCATTTGCGGACTGTAAAATATAGATGTTGAATGAAAAAATGTAAAGAATATTAAAATTATTAAAATATAATTAATTTAAAAATACTGTAAAAATAATATATATATATATATATATATATATATATATATATATGTATAACGTCATGTTGTGCACGTGTGCGGGTGATTGTAAAATATTAAGAACAATAATGAATTGATAAAAATTCTAAAATTAGAAAAATTATTAATAAATTATAAGAAATAAAAATATGACAAAAAATTGATTAAAATCCTAAAGAAAGGATAATTATCAATAATTTATCAAACAATCGTAAAAAAGATGTAAAAATTATGCTTCGTGCCCTTTAACGAATAAAAAGTCTGAAGACGTTAATTTTAAGCACGGAGAGAAAAAAATGAGTGTCAATAAGATGAACTTGAAACTTGACCATGTTCTTCAGATGGAACTTTTGAACTTGAACTTGAAATTGAAAATCTTCACCCTATTCTCCGGGCGGGCTCTTGACTTGCAATTTCTTCACCCTATTCTTCGGGTGGTCTCCTGAGTTGCAATTTCTTCACCAGTTCTCTAGGCAGGCTCCTTACTTGCTATCTCTTTATCCTATTCTCCAGGCGGACTCTTGACTTGCTATCTCTTCATCCTATTTTTTAGGCGGGTTCCTGAATTGTAATTTCTTCACCCTATTCTCCGAGGGACTCCTGAACTAAAAGTCAAAACTATAACAAAAGTTATCTCAAATAAAGATTATGATAAAGAATGATCCCATTTTTAAAAATAAAAATTCATATTCTAGGAGGGTCCTGAACTGAGTAAAGTTTCAAGTAATACAAGTAATTTTTTTTCCAGTTAAAACCATTAGAAAACTTTTGTGTGTGTCAAACCCGTCATAACTACCTGGAAAAAGGCACTATACGATGCCGAATCAAGATGCTAATCAATAAATGCATCTCTTGAGAGTAAAATTGAATGACCAAAATTAGAAAATGCATCTCGTAAGAATTTAAGGGAGAGATTTTGACTAAAAAATGCATCTTTTAGAATTAAAGGTTCAAATTAGGAAGTACACCTCCTAGCCATGAAACATGAAAGACCCAATTTTAAAAAAAATGTCTCTTAGAGATACAAGATGATAAAGTTTTACCATAATTGTGACTACCAAACCTATGTAGCAATATTACCCCACTACAAAAAACTGCTCAATTTATAGTGGTTTATTTGTGGGTATTTTAAAGAATTCCACAATCAAATTATTAGCTGATAGTTTCTTTAACCCCTACAAAATATAGTTTATTGTGGCAGTTTATTGAGTAGATTTAAAAATTGACACACTTTTATACAATTTGTGTCAATTACCGACCCACATGATTTTGTAAATTCATTAATCTTAAAATTTTATTTTTTATACCTTTTATTTTTGATGTATTATAAATCTTTATATTTTATGATATATGACAACTAATAATGAAGCTCATTTTATATATGTATGTACACAAATGCACATCATTCTTCGGTCACCCTCTTAATTGTAGTAGTATCGTAAGTTAGTTCTTGACCTTATGTTTCTCTGTCTATTACAGTACTGTCTAAATATCTTTTCTACTTAGTCTATTCTGCTTTTTCTCAACGTTTTATTTTATAGTAATATATTTCTACTTTATTAAATTTTGACAAATAACTTAATTTTGAAAATTTAATTTAAAGATGTAATTACACTTGTACAATCAGTTTGTATGTTTCTAATTATATTATAATTACGTTACAACAAAATAAATTACCGTAATTACTATAATGTGCAATTACAAAACTATATAGTTACTATCCTAATAATTACACTAATTCTACTAATTTTCAATGCTAAGCAACACATTATTGTACGTGATTCTGTCTCAAGTCATTTTATGTCAATGAGTCACATACAATTTTGAATCCTACATTAATCTCTATTTTTGTAAGCATTTTAACTTTATTTAATCTCTTAAAATAGTTGATTTTCAAGGTAAAATATTTTAATTACTTAGTAGTTATAATCAAAATATTTTCTACCCAAAGTTCTAAAAGGCTAAATTCTTTCTCCCAAATAATTAAAAAATGTAAAAGACTAAAATTTCCCCCCAAAAAATTAATGACCAAGTCAAATACAAATCTCCTCCTTCCTACCACGAAATAAACTTCCATATTTTCAATTACTTTCCCCTCAAACTTTTCTTTTATCATTCCCTGATTCAATTTGAAATTTCTTGTGCATCATTCTTTCTAATTGATTTTTTCTTTGATAGCTTTATATAATGGACTCTTTAAAGCAATAAATTTGTGTAAGATGAGCATTGGATCATAGCATTTTTGTGAATTTAAAGCTAACGGTCTGTCATATGAGTTTTAAGATTCACACTAGAATTTGAAAGTTATATCTTTAATTTTTAATTTTATTATATTTATAGTTAAATATATATGCTATAAGTTGTTAAACTTTAATGTAGCCGCACATTTATACATTTTAGAATACTTGTGAGTTTTCGCCACATTATAAAGAAAATTTTATCTGGCCTTCAATTGGTTGCAGATAAGTCTCATTTTTTTTTTATTTAAGTAAAGACAATAATTAGTGTTTTATAAAATCTAGGATCAGTTTGATTTTGATTAAGACCTATTAAATTTACTGTGCTCATACAAGGGCTGTGTTCCAAGCATCAGTTTCATGAGTTTTACTTATATTATTTTAAATTTATTTTCACGAAAAATAAAGTAGCCTTAGACAACAATATTTTGTAGAATATTTCTCTATGGAATATTAGTGCATTCAGCTTTGTAATATTTTAATTCTATGTAGACTTACATGTGTAACAAGATAGGGTAGAAATAAATCATAGTCCAAAGCCTAAAGGGCAAATTTTTTCATTCAAAATTTCAAAAGAGCATATGAAAATGAAAGTTTTTAAAATGGACAAGGTAAACACAGATGAATACCTTGTCCATTGAAGTTAATGTTGTCTGTTATATGGTAAAGAGTAAGGTAAAATTATAATCTCTCTATATATAAAAGCAAAACAATATCAAGACAAGATGCCAAGTGTCAAGCTATTAATATAGCCATGTGGCAAATTTTAAGACAAGGCTTAATATTGCTGTAATAAGCAATTTTTAATTGAAGAATATTGAATTTTAATGATAAACTATAAATATTAGTCATTAATCTTTTTCAACCAAAAAATGTGGGTTAGTAAAAAATGTGTTGTAACCAATTGTAAGCAGTTACTTTTAATGATATTTCTGAATCACAATTAGTTATTGATATTTATCAACTAAAACGTGTAGTAAAGAAAGCAGTAAATTTTAATGATGTTTTTCATCTAAAAACATGGGTTAATAAAGTAATCCTCAACTAAAAGGAATTTTAATGAAAAAAAAATCTAAATATAATCCTCAACTAAATTTTTTTTAATGATAAACTCTAAATATAATCATCAACTTAAATTTTTTTAATGATAAACTCTAAATATTAGTTACTTGATTTGAATTTAAAATAATGTTATCCTAACAGCTTATCATTATCTCTGCAATTCAAAAACAAACTACAACATTAAATTCAAATTGTATTTCAAATTTAGAACCTGAAAAAGAAAAACACAAGGGTCAGTAAGCAACAACTTTCAGCAATATATTAACTTTAAAAAAAATACATAAATATAGTAACTCAAAAAAAAAAAAAACGTGAGCCAATAAATCAATAAATCTGATAGCAATTTTTTAACCCAAATAAACCTCAACTAAAAAAAATATTATAACTAGAAAACAAGTTGAATTTTAACCAGATAACAATTAAAAAATTTTGAACTATAACTACCTTAACAATTTTAGAGTTTTACTTTTATCTTAACTCTTACTGATTAACATGACTTAATTTGAACTTAAAAATATAATTATCCCAACAAGTTAATCATTATCTCCATCTCTGTAATTGAAATTTAAATACAACATTACTATAAAATTTCTAATCGATGTATTTCAAATTTAGAACCGAAAAAGAAAACCACTATCCAATATCTATCCCAAAAAATGTCTCTAAAAATTGATTCAATACGTGAAATATCAAATACTAAAATGCAATGAAATTTGAAGGTTCGTATAGTGCATTTGTGGTAGAATTCTATACATGAAAATTCTAGCAAGATATTATCATTAGAAATGCTATTATAGGATGACAAGGTATACATATTTTACCGTCTTTTTTTTTGAATAATTTCGAGCATAATTTCGTACTTACAAAGTAAAAAGTCATGGATTACGTATGTTCACGTTCAATTGTATATACGTAGGAGAAAAAAGATACAGTATAAATCCAGGGTAAAAATTTCACAATTACAATATTTATAATTCACATCATTATATATTACTAATGTTTAGGGATTTCTAATTAAAGTTTAATTAAAAATGGCTGAATCAGCCATAGACTGCCATAGATAATTGAATCAGTATGCCATCGATAATTGTCTCAGTATTACGTGCATAAAGTTTAGCCATTTAATCCTACCTTCACATACCACGAAAATTAAATTTAATCCACAATAAATAAACTGCACTATTTTCATTCCACTACTGCTACTATAATCTCAATTTTAAATTATTTATTTATAGGGGGATCGTATTCAAGCATCTGTTGAAACTTTCGTTATTTCTAAGTTCAGACCAGAAATAAAAGAGTTGGAGTTATATTCTATAAAATTTTTTATAGTAGTACTGAACAAGTCAAAACTTCAAACAAACGATCACAAAATGAAGTTGATGTTCACTCATAGAACAAACATACAAAAAATAGTTGATCCATGCTTTGCTCAAACTTTATTTAAATTTCGTCCATTTGATCTTTTGATAAATCAAGTTGATATTAACGAGAATAAGCTTTTTGGTAATTATCCTTTAAACAAATTCTTTAATCTAAATGTTTCACCAAATGTGTCATACTAAGTATTTTTTTTCTTCAATTTTGATAGATATTGTGGGAGAAATCATTACTTATGGACCTGTTCAAGAATACAAATAAGGTAATAACTCCAGCTCTTTTATGAATGTGAAACTCTGAGATAATGAGTAAGACTACAAAAATAATTGTAATCACTCATATATTTCAATTTTTCCCTTTTTTATTTGATTAAATTGTGCATTTTTTTAAGGAACAACACGATTGAAGCTACATTCTGGACGGAATTCGCTGATCAAATTCGTCCACACTTGGACAAATCTATTGATAAGCCTATTATTGTGGTTATGCAACTCATAAAGGCTCACAAATTTAAAGGTTCTCAACTAACATGTACATTTGAAAATTTTATGTAAAGTCTATGTCAATATGATTTTGATTACCTATATATACATAAATGTAGGAAAATTCTCTGTACATGATTTTTGGACTGCTTCAAAGCTATGGATTAATCTTGAGCTGCCCGAAGTTTCTGATTTTATTTTCAGGTTTATATGTACTCTTATATCCTTCATGTATAATCTTTTTAATAACCTAGAGAATTTGCGATGATAGATATTTTAACAAATTTCAATACATGTAGAATGAAAGATGTGCGTGGAGATAAATCTGAGAGGATTAGTCAATTATCCTCTCAACAAAGCTATTCTATTTCAGATGAGTTAGCTTTTGGAGTGGTTGAAGTTAAAACTATAAAGCAGTTAATTGAATGTATGGACGTGAGTAACACTATTACATTTATTTCTATATTAATTATAGCGTGAAGAGTGAATACTTTTTTTAACTATGTTACTTTAATAAATATAGGAAGGGAGCTTCTATGTTGCTGCAACCATAATACATATAGATCTTGAAAAAAACTGGTCATACCTTAACTGTAAGAATTGCAGTAGAAAGGTTGATGAACTTGGTAGTAAATTTTACTGCAAAATGTGTGAAAGCTTTGAGAGTTCTGCGATTCACAGGTTTTATAAAAATCATGATTAAACTAAATTATAATTACAAAAAAAAAAAAAAAAATCTCAAATGCCTTGCAGGTATAAATTATTCTTGAAAGTAACAAATGTTGCAGAGACTGGCTTTATTACTTTGTTTCTTTGGGATCAATATGCGATGAAACTCATAGGAAGGACAACCACTGAATTAGTGAAAAGATCACTTGAGGTAAAAAATAATAAAATCATATATGAATCTATTTATTTTACCTATTCTAATACCACTATTTATTTTAGAATGGATGTGTTTCTTCATATCCATTGGAGTTAGATAACATCTTGGATAGAGAGGTCATGTTTAAAGTGGCTGTCAAGAAAGAAAACATAGACCAATATAATGAAGTGTACACAGTTCTTAAATTTAGTGATGATAAGGATCTCATCAAGCAATATCGTCTCGCTCCGAGTAAAGAAACATACACCGTATGTTTACATTACTTTCAAACACATTGAATTTGTTGGTTTATATTAAAATAGATTTAACTTAGAATATAGATTGTTGTTAATATTATTATTTTTCTTTCACAGTTCCAGAGTTTAATCATGAAAAACTCGGACCTAGAGACATTGATTTAACGGTAATTTCAACACACTTATATATATTATTTGTCAAAGTTCATAAAGATACCTGATTTTGATCATTTTTTTACTGAAATTTCAGGACTCTGTCGCTGAGAATGAAGTGAACTCTGTTATAACTACCCCGACAAAGAGAAGTAAATTCGAGAATGAATTATCTATGGTAGATGTTGATAAAGATCCCAGTGTACAACTCTCCAACAGTAAGAGAAAAAAATTCATAAAAAAGGAGAAAATAACATGAGTCAGATCATTTAGGATACTTCAATAAGATATATTCAGTGGGATTTCACCTTTTCTATTTTCAGTATTGATATTTATTATGGACGAAATATTTTGATTAGTAATTTTAAGATTCTCTGATCTTCTTTTACTATGGATCAATATGATATGAAATTCAAGTGTCTTTTAGGATGCAATCATATGAACCTAAATTTGACCCAAATGCAGTCAATGATGTAACTGCTAAAAATCTGGGCAGTATAGTGTTATAGTATTAGACATTTTCATATACAGTTGGTGCTTATGATGTCAAATTTTGGATACTTTACCTCATGCAATTTGAAATTATTCTTATGTTTAGGTATCCAGTGGGTATCTATGCCACTCTAATTCAAGTCAGTGTCATAACCGTTAAAAGCATAATATGGTTTTGCAACTTAGATATACTATTTAAGATGTCACATCTCTGAAAATTTTTTAATTTTATTGTGCATTTGCTAAGAGAATTTAAGTTAGAAGCATATAACACGTACTATTTTCTATCAATGTTCAAAATTATTACAGTTTACCAGCAAGTCAAATCTAATAGCTAATCATGAATAAAAGAAAAATTCATGAAATGGGATACATGTGCTTAGTACGGTCTGATGTGGATCAGGAATAGAAGTGTTGATTATAATTAAGGTGTTCATGTTAAGATTATAGCCAGTCAGCTCTTACCTGACTTAATTGTCCATGAATAACAAACTGATCAAGGTTGTCACTCAGATTTGAGAAATAAACAATAAAGTATTAGCAAAAAGTAAAGAGTAGTTCGACATGTAGTAATTGAACTTCAACAAGGAATCTGTCTCCATAATTTTTGAACATGTGCTAGAATACTGTGTCAGACAAAGAAGAACTACAATGTAAAAGGAGGTCAAGAACATACTGTAGCTTACAAGCTGGAAGATGAAAAGTAATATTATAAGCAGAAAGTGTAATGCACTTACTTGAAATTGGGAATATAAAACAACTTCTGAGATATGGGCCCATTAAAAAGGTTATTTTCCACCTTCCTGGAGGTACACAGAATACAGAGAAATATTAGTTCCATATGATATCATTTTAAGTATGCGCAATTAATATTCTGAGTTAATTATAGTGAGGAAGAGTACAAATCTGCAAGGGGGAGATTTTGTAAAACATCAAGAATTTCAGAAAGCTGATTATTCTGCAAATGCATGGAGTTCAAGAAATTATCTAATTTTCTATCGGTCATAAATTACAAACCATTTCAGCATGTAGAATTACTCACAGACTGATCAGGGAGAATAAATTTTCTATTGATGACGGCAAAGCTCAGCTTAAACTGTTACGTTCTAAATCACTGTCAGTCTGAAAATCATTCATAAATCAATTAAGCACAATAATGTAAGAGCAAGCCACGTAACACAACTAAGATTAAGCGTCTTCTTCGGTAATAGCAGAATACCAGTCAACAAAAAAAATAGCAAATTAAAAGTAAGAAAAGGAAAGATGATAATCTAGGTGCTCATGGATCCAGTAGGGCAGGAAAACACAGCGAGTAAACTCGAGTATCAAATTACATTATTTAATTCATAATAAATCCAATACATAACTATGTATTAGAACCTTTTCAAGGGAAAGTAAAGGACAAAAAGAAGCACGGACGCTATGTAGCTGTGCAACGTCAGCTTCAGCGAGCACCGAAGTATCAAATAACCTTTCATCTCTAGAGCCCATAATACTTTTAATTTGACTACAAAAGGAAAATCAGAAGTAAGAGAAACCTACATGAGAGGCAGATGTTTCAGTTTGACTTTAAAAAATATAAAATTTCATCATGATATAAAGCCAACAAGGAAGGACCTCGTGTCAGTAGAGAAAATGTCCTGTACTCAACAATTGTAACAGCAGACCTATGCTTGCTGCTACTTTATTCCGATGAGTTTGAGACAACGCGCCTGTATGAGAGTCCATGCTAATTGTGTAAATATATTCCTGAAGATAATGAAGCTAAAAATAGTAAGTGTTGGAGTACAGAGAGGACTATAATTGTAATGAAGAATAATAGGTACAAAGCAGGCAATCTGACCATCACCGTAGAAAATAAGCTGACCAGTGAGGTCATGGTCCATGGCAGTGACTTCATCGTTAATGATATTTTACAGATCGTTCTCCCCGTGCTAAAATTGAAAACTTTAATGTTTAGTTCTCAATGATTGCGAAGATTAATAGTGAAATGAAAGCTGTGACATTATATTTGGTGAAACAAATATATACAAGGATGCACTGTCATCCAAACCATAAGAAGTAATATAAACAAGTGTATGAATCCACTGATAGTTTCTGCATCCAAACCGTGTGAAAGAGTTTTGAAACTCCTTTATATTGACTGTGTACATCTTACTTTTCCCGGACCTCAATATGTGGGAATACACTGGGTTTGTTGTTGTTGTTGTGTAGTTGTTGTTGAAAATATAACAAATAAAATATATAAATATAGTATAAATTAAATGAAACATGCAATAAATAATATAAAAAAAATCTATCATAAATTTTTTTCTTATCAACATTTAATTGAATCGGGATGTGATATGTTTATTTCAGCATCGTTGAAATAAGAAATTTTTTTATTTCAACATTGCAAATTAGAGTAACTGATTTGAAACTAAAAGAGAGTACAAAGGTAATAAACTTCAGGTTGTTCTCTTGTATAAATATCTTGATTGAAGATGGGCATTATTAATAAAAAATACAGAAATAATATTAAAACTAAAAAATTATTCCTAAATAAAACTAAATGATAATTTATTGTATATGTATAGCCAAAAAAAATAAAAAAAGAGCGGCTGTTTTAATTTTATCTTGGCTCTTTTCTCTCCCTTCTCTCAACAAGCTAACTTTTTCAAATGCTCATATAAAATTCATATTTCAAAGCACATACAAATGAAAAATCAGGCAACACAATTAGCGAGACTAAAAAAAAGAATACTACAAAATCAAAAACGGGCTAAATACTCATCGGGTGAAATAGGTATATATATATATATTCAGTGATTAGAATCGTATTAATTGAAATTTTCAAGTTTGTTCCTTCTTTGTTTATCTTATTTTTGTAACAATATCATTTTATCTACAGAGAATATTGACCCCACATATGATAGAGTAAATATAATCAAACAATAGGAAAGACTTTCTCTGCCTCTATGTAATATTTCAAGCGGTTAGTTTTAATATATCTAATATTTTTATGTTTTTTTTTAATATCATTCTATGCATATAATAAATTTATCTTAATTTAACAAGTCCAGGAACAATATCCCAATTGACAAATAAGAGGTGTTTTCTAAGCGATGATGTCAATGAATTGAGAAAACTAAATAACTCCAAAATAAGTAGTGGAATTAGATTGTTTGGAATGCACATACCTGATGGAGATAAAAGAATGGGACAAGTTGTAACGCCAAATTCATCATATCAAAAGCACACATCGCTAATTAGTGTACCTATGATTAGACTTGGAAAGGTTTCTTCATCACAACCTCCGGCACATTACTCAAAGTCTCTTCCGCTATGTGATTTGAGCAATGGTTGGTCTTTCTTTGATGAAAAATTTTAAATTTTTATCAAATTAATATTTAGATTTATTTGGAAGAAGTTTTATTTAATTTGAAAATTTTAATTTCGTCAATGACAGATCTTGAAAGTTGTTTTGTCATAAAGCAGAAGACGGACATATTCTACACAAGATATACTGCCTGATTTGAATTGTGCTCCAGCTGGTGATAATAAAATTTGAATCTTCTCACATTTTCACCAAATAGACTATAAAAATATCAATAGATATTTTATCATTTTCTATCACACACCATTAAAAAATCTTTTATCTTTTATTAATGACAGATTCTGAAAGTTGTCTTTCCCCAAATACAAGCCATAGGAAGGGTAAAGGAATTTTGCTAACTGAAAATACTAATTTAGGTATTTTTAATATGCAATGTGAATTTTAAGAGATAATAATTCTACACCTCAATATAATTCAAGTTATTTTTGAGAATTGCTCTTCGTGAATTGCACAAAGTTTCTTAATAAGAAATTATTACTAAATTTAAGTATTAAAAAAAATAATTAAATTCTACCAAGTCTACTATTTGGAGTTATTATTCACTCTTTTTACGCTAAAATTAATTCATTATAGGTACACAAAGTCAAGATCAACTACCTGATTTAAATTGTGCTCCTTGCGATGAAGGTCAAGAAGATGAAGATGATTGTGAAGGTATGTATTATGTAACCAAGATGGTTATCAATTATTTTCAATTGATATTGATATCTAAAATAGTATCTTCAATGTCACTAAATTCACTTACTATTATATTTTTAGAGGATAACGTCAATTGTGAGAATTTTTGTAATGAAGGTATGCACTATTTAACTTTTATATATATATATGTGAGTAACTAATAAGAAATCATAAAAGTAGTGAGTTTATATGGTTTTAACTCTATATATTTTCTATGATTAATAGAGTACTGGGATATCGAAGATGCTACCAATGAGTGTGAATATTGTGGCGCATATTTTTGGTACGAAGAAAGAATCAAACAGACAAAGAAATCTAAAAGACCAAAGTTTTCTTTATGTTGTAATCATGGAAAAATAAAGTTTCCAAAGACAATCAATCCTCCTCAAATTCTAAGCCAATTGTTGCTTAGATCTGGTTAGAAAACATTCACTTTGATCTGACCATCAAAGCATATTCACATTTCATATATAATTCTTTATTATCCATTTCTTATTTTATGCAGATTCTAAAAGCAATCACTTTCGAGAGAATATTAGAATTTATAATTCTATGTTATCATTTACTTAAATGGGTGGAAAGTTTGATTCATCTGTCAATCAAAGTCGGGGGCCAAGAACATTCAGATTATTTGGACAAAACTATTATTGAATTGGAAGTTTGTTACCTCTTGAGGGATCCATCCCAAAGTTTGCTCAATTATATATTTACGATACGGATAATGAAGTGCAGAATAGAATTCATGCTGTAAGGTTAGTGTTTTTACCATTTGTGAGTAAAAATACATGGATAATATTTTACATGAAAAGGCAATATTGATAATTTACATTTTATAATTCTTTGCAGTTGTGGTCAAGATATAAACAAACTTCATGTTGCGATTGTTAGTGATCTAAAGCAAATGCTTGATAGCCACAATATTTTAGATAAAACATTCAGAATGGTAAGAGATAGATTTCAAGAAGATAGAAGCTCCAAAGTTAGACTCAGATTAATAGGTAAGAGAGGCACCGATGGAAGAAGATACAACTTGTCAATAGTTTTAGAGGTAGCTGCTTTAGTAGTAGGAGATTTTGAGCTATCTAGAAGTGACAGCGATATTATTATCAAAAGTCATTCTGGACAGTTACAAAGGATTAATGAATCAAATGCTGCATATTTAAGCTTACAGTATCCTTTGCTTTTTCCCTACGGTGAAGATGGCTACAGAGAGGACATTCATATTACTAATACTGATGATAAAACACCCCGAGGAAGGCGATATGTTAGCTGCCGAGAATATTTTGCATACAAGATTCAATATAGGAAGGATGAATTTCTGCAATTCTGTCTTTGAGAAGATTGTTTCAATAGTTCTTGGTTGATGGATATACAATGATTGAATCTTTTCTATTAAACTATATCCGATGTAATAAAAAACTGTTAAGTGCTCATATGTATTAAGGGTTGAAAGATGCACTTTTGCGAGGAGAAATTAATCCATCTTCTCAAGGAAAAAGGATAATTCTGGGATCAAGCTTCACAGGAGGTGCACGATACATGCTTCAGAATTATCAAGATGCTATGACAATATGCAAATGGGCTGGCTACCCTGATCTTTTCATCATATTTACTTGCAATCCAAAATGGCCAGAGATCTGTAGATTTGTAGAGAGTAAAAGTTTAAAACCTGAGGATCGTCTAGATATTTTGTCCAGGGTTTTCAAAATAAAATTGGATGGCTTAATAAAGGTCTTGAAAGACAAACGATTTTTTTGAAGAGTAAAAGCAGGTATATTCGATTCATCACTTATAATTTTTTATACACACCAACACACACATACATACATACATATATATATATATAAATATATTAATATATTTATATATGTGAATTTTAACTATTTATTCATCCAATAAATTTATTTGATGCAGTGATTTATACAGTTGAATTTCAAAAATAAGGATTGCCTTATGCTCACATTGTACTTTTTCTTCATAAGAAAAATAAATATCCCATAGCTGCAGATATTGATAGAATTATTTCAGTGAAAATACCAAATGAATTGGCCGATCCTTAATATTATCAAGCGGTGCAGTTATTCATGATGCATGGACCATGTGGTTCTGCTAGGAATTACTCTCTTTGCATGCAGAATGGTAGATATACAAAGCACGTTCCAAAGAAAACTATTCAGTCAACCACAATTGATGAAGATGGTTATCCTATTTACAGAAGAAGGGAAGATAGTAGAACTATCAAGAAAGATGGTATTGACATGGACAATAGGTACGGGTTACTGCTTAATCGATTGATAGTATGTATGTGGAGTGCTTATATAATGTATATTCCATTAATTTTTCTGAATTACAATTGAATATACAATATCTTCTCAAACAAAGATTATAATTTATTTATAAAACTTATTGAGTTGGAACAGGTATGTGGTGCCGCATAATTGATTCTTATTATTGAAGTATGGTGCTCATATCAATGTGGAATGATGCAATCAATCTAAATATATTAAGTACTTATTTAAGTATGTTAATAAGGGAAATGATCGTGTCACTGTTGTTTTTTCTCAAAGTGCGAATGATGAAGATTCATCAAATATTGATGAAATCAATATGTATTATGATTGTCGATACATATCATACTGCGAAGCTTCTTGGAGAATACTTGGATTTCCAATTCACTATAGGCAACCTCCGGTAGAAAGACTAGCATTTCATCTCAGAGATGAACAAAATATTATATTCTCTGATAATGATCCAATTGATGATGTTGTGAATAGGACAAGTGTAAGGGAGTCAATGTTCTTAAGTTGGTTTGAGGCAAATAAAAGATTTTCTGAAGCTACAGAATTAACTTATGCAGAATTTTTGCTTAAGTTTGTATGAAAACAGGATGTAAAAAAATGGAAGAAAAGAGAAACTTCTGCATTTTCTATCGGGAGGATTTTTTTTGTTCCGCCTGGAAGTGGCGACTTATATTATCTCAGATTACTGTTGAATGTCATTAAAGGTTCAACAAGCTATAAGGATCTCAAAATGATCAACAATCATGACCACACCACTTTCAGAGATGCATGTTATGCACTCGGATTATTAGATGATAATAAAGAGTATATTGATGCCATGAAGGAAGCAAGTGACTGGGGAATGCCATCGTATCTTAGACAACTATTTACAATGTTGTTATTGTCTAATTCAATGTCATGGTCAGAATATGTTTGGCAATTAAAATAGAAATTATTATCAGAAGATATCCTTCAAGAAGAAAGAGTATTGTTATCTAATCCAGGTACAAATTTATAGTTAATGATAACTAACATTTTACGTGTAGGTTGATATTATATTTTATATTACTACCCTTATGATGTTTTTGTTCATTCAAAGGTAGAGATGACAGATGATGAATTGAGAAATCATTGTTTGCAAAGGTTGGAAATTTTTTGAAAGGTTGCGGAAAAAGTTTTCATGATTTTCCGACTATGCCAAGACCTGTTTACAATGAGCAACAAGTGAACAATAGCAATAGATAAATTCTTGATGAATTAAGTTACAATGGGCGCACTTTGTTGGTTGAACACC
Source organism: Capsicum baccatum var. pendulum (assembly GCA_030864225.1). Lineage (NCBI taxonomy): Eukaryota > Viridiplantae > Streptophyta > Magnoliopsida > Solanales > Solanaceae > Capsicum > Capsicum baccatum. The sequence continues at coordinate 88,298,361 of CM061560.1, read as the reverse complement.
AACAGTTAGTAATGATTTTGACATCTGAACAAAAGTCGGTGTATGAAAAAATAATGGCAGCAGTGGATGAAGACAAAGGTGGATTGTTCTTTTTATATGGTCAAGGAGAAACTGACAAAACTTTCATTGAGAAAACTTTGTATTCTTGTATAAGATCTATATGAGATATTGTGTTAACTATTGCATCAAGTGAAATTGCATCTCTTTTGTTACCGGGAGGTCGAACAGTTATTTCGAGATTTGCAATTCCTCTCAATCCAACTGAAGATACAACATACAATATAAAGCAAGGTAGTCCTCTGACAAATTTAATTGTCAAGACAAAGTTGATTATTTAGGATGAGCCTCCAATGATGCATAGATACTGTTTTAAAGCTCTTGATTAGACTCTCAGAGATATTCTCAAGTTTAAAAACACATCCAGTTTAGATAAACCTTTTGGAGGAAAAATAATTGTTCTAGGTGGTGACTTCAGACAGATTTTGCCCATCATAAACAAAGAAAAAAGGCAAGATATTATTAATTCCACTTTAAATTCTTTAGATTTATGGAGCCACTGTAAAGTCCTAAAGCTAACAAAGAATATGAGATTGCAAGGAAATCAGCTAGGCACACATTTGGAAGAGTTACTAAACTTTGCCAATTGGATTTTGGCAATCAGTGATGGAAAAATTGGAAGCTCCATTGATGGAATTGAGACTATTCAAATCCCTGATGATCTTCTTATTAAGGATTGTGTCGATCCAATATTGGCAATTGTAGAGAGTATGTATCCTGATTTCTACAGTCATTCCAGGGACTTAGGTTACCTCCAGCAAAGAGTAATTCTTGCTCCGACTTTAGAATTGGTAGAGTCGATCAATGATTTCATGGTATCACTTAATCATAATCCTGAGAAGACATATCTGAGTTCTGATACAGTTTGTATGTCTGATCATTCTTTTACGGCATTGGAGCAGGTGCACACACCAGAATTTCTTAACAGTATCAAGTGTTTTGGAATTCCAAATCACTCAACCACATTAAAGGTAGGTGTACCAGTAATATTATTGTAAAACATAGATCTATCATCAGGGTTGTGTAATGGGAAGAGGCTAATCATCACATGACTTAGAAATCAGATTATAGAAGGTAAGGTTTTATCAGGCAAAATGGCGGGTGAAAAAGTATTTATCCCAAGAATGAGTTTGACACCATCTGATGCGAGAATACCTTTTAAGTTCCAGCAAAGACAATTTCCCATCGTTGTCTCATTTTCCATGACCATCATTAAAAGTCAAGGCCAATCATTGTCTCATGTTGGATTATTTTTGAAGAAATTAGTGTTTACACATGGTCAATTGTATGTTGCTCTTTCACGAGAGACAAGTAGGAAGGGGTTAAATATTTTTTCCTATGATGATGAAGGAAAAATAATAAATGAAGTAAAAAATGTAGTGTACAAAGAGGTTTTTCGTAATTTAGTTTGAGAAATTAACAAATAAATTTTCAGGTGTCTTTTGATCTTTTGTTTTTATCATATTGGGCAGTTAGCTAACAATCTTTTACAGGCTATTCAAAAGCACAAACCAATATGCCAAACATTCTATATTCAACAAATACTTGAGCACCCTTTAAGGAATGACATAAAACCTAGAAAATTTCAATAAAAATTCACATGCAAAACAGGCTAAATCCAGCAACTACTTGAAGTGTGATTTTTCACATGGAATTTAAGAATAGCTCACATTGCGCGATACTGAAGTGAATGATTTTTTTTCAATTTAATCAATACAATAAATTAATTACTGATTGTTATTATTAAGTTAAATATATTAATGCCAAGATAGTTCAACAAAATGATACATACTGTCGTCTACAGAATCGTGTATAGGAACCAAAAACACAAATATCTACAACCAAATAGTGTCTTTTTTGAGAGAATACTTTCATTTGATAACTGTTTACAACAAGGTATTTTGTTTCATTCAGTAAGGTATTTTCAAAAATAATACTTTCAAATTGAGGGACCATTTTGAGTATAAAAAGAAAAAAGAAATGGAGGACAGTCAAAGATGCAAGGTATTTGCACATTCTATTACCAAAATGTAAATTTAATCAATAACTTTGCTGTCGGAAATAAATCAAATTAAAGTGGCATCAATCAAATTGCCACCAATTAAACTAACAACAAGACAAACCTGATTGATAGATGGCTCCATATGATGGAAAAGCTCACATCCCTACTAGATAGAAATAAAATTTGAGAAATTGAAAACAAATAGGCTAGAATAGCTCCCATGTGTATGACATGCCTGTTTGAAATAACGAAGACGAGCATCCATTGTTCCACTAACTGCTTCCAGTAATTCTAACCGTTTCTTTGCTTCAACATTAGAAATAGCGGTTTCCTGAATTTAGAATTCAAAAGGAAAAAAAAGTCAACATGTATTTTCTATTATGGTAAAACTTTTTTGAATTAAAGTCAAAGAGATCCCTTGATATGCTCCAATGCCACATTCACTCACCAAACAGAATCGAGCTTGCTCGAAAATTGATCTTGCATTACGGAGTTCCTGGAAGAGTTAAGATTATGTTAAGAAAGTTTTTTTTGTCGTCATTTATTTTCAAAGTAGGCATTTTTATGTGCAAATGTTTAAAAGAAGACTTCAGAATATTATAGGCAGTATGAATAGCTAGCTTCTATGTCTGGCTATACTTCCTCCAGTACACTGGTAATGTCATTTTTTGCACCTTTCCTTAGTCATAAAAACTTTTTGTGAGCCTACAACATGTAGCATGTACCACGGTGAATTAAATAATGTTAATCGATTCAATAGAAAATCTTCAAATGTAAAAATCTACAACCAAACCTTCATTTAGTAACTGTTTTACAGAGTAAGGTAGTTTTTTTACTGCCAGCTTTGTAGTCAATAGAAGTAAAAATATCCCTCAACTGTTCAGAGAGAAGCTTAACTTCTCTTTATAAGCTTCTCTCTATGGAGTTTTAGTTTTCTGAGTCCATTCACCACCATGGGGTCCTTGAATTTGAATGCCCAAACATCAGATTAGGTGAATTTGTGGGAGGTTTTTTGGTATTAAGGAACTTAAATGACTTCAACGATTATCCTGTTGCAACATCTTGAGGAGCTCTAAGCTCCACCTATCAGAAAACTTGTGTTAAACATAAAACACACCTTTAAAATCCAAACAAGGTTGTGCAAGTGAACAACCTTTGTCAAAAAATTATACAATGTATATAAGTCAAAAACTATTAAACATGAACATATCCATTGTGTTGTACAACCTTGATATCGTGCGAGGCCAAACTGTTTCTCTGTTTCCATATACTCCAGAACACATCTAAAGGTGCTACTCCACATACATACTGATTTCCATCGCAGAAAGCATCTCCTGAACTGCCCGGACCAATTCTACAGCAGTTACTCGCTCGTGTTAGAGTGTTTGAAGCTGCTGCTGGTGGTTCCCCTGCTAGAAGCATCATTTAACTCTATAAGTAACAAATATTAGATCATTTTTCGCAAAAAGTACACCTAGAACCAACTATTTGTTAGAATCCCAGTCGATTACTCTGTGAGAAGGCAGGACTTTTTAACAAGCATTCACTTATTACAGGGCGAGTAGATAAGATGACTACATGTATAGATAGTTAGATGTAGTGATTGGAATACAGGTTTATTAAAAATCAATTACAATTGGTATTCATTAAATATTACTGCAACGGAAGTGAAATTATTGAAACACAATTGACTAGAACTTTCCAACTCTACCACTGTAGGTATATGATTTATTCTTAAAGAATTAAAGAATCCTCTGCTTCTATAAAATGTCACTCATTTAATTCTAAATAGAAAATTTAATATGGTTATGTACCTTAGAAGGTCTTGACTTAACTCTTTCAGTAACACCTTCACTCCTGGCCCTGTCTATCATACAATAACCCTCTAGAAAATAAGTTAAGGAATCTTCACCAGAGATTGTGACACTTTTGAACGAAAAGACATGACAAGATAGAAGAAGCTCAGTTATATCCTTGAAGTATTTGCATGTTGAATATCAGCTTCAAGGACTTTGATAGAATCCTTGAAGAATTTTCTGATTGGCCGTCCAATTCTAATTCCTCTTATTTTCAAAATTCTATCTCCAATCTAACCCTTTTCTTGTGCTGTTTTCTTCAACCAAAGTAAACAATTGAAAAATATGTATGAAGAAATGGAAGCTAGGTTTCGTATGAGAGGAGAAAGAAGAAATAGCAGCTAGGTTTCCAAATTGGTATTTGAGCTGTCTGGATCTTTTTTTGATCGGGTTTGGGCCAGGCTAATTTTGGACCTGGTCTTTTGTAAATATACTACTTCTTTATTTTATATTAATAAAAAAAAAGAACCATAAGACGCACTTATTATGTATGTGTATGTGTGTGTGTATATATATATATATATATATATATAAAATTAAAATATTCTTTTATTTTGGGCCTCTTTCTGATTTGGGCGAAGAGCTTTAACATTTTTTATCTTAAAATTTATTTTCATATATAAAAATTTAAATTTTAATAAATTATTCTCTATAATTTCTACTCCTTTCTTCTCAATTTATATGAAATATTTTAAATAGATAAGCATTTTAAATATATAAAAAAAATTAATATTTGTGGTATAAATAGTTATACATATTTGTGTGGCTATAAATTATTTTTTGCAAATGAAATTGTCATTTTATATTTATTTACATTTAATACGTAGGGTCATATAAGTCAAAATAAGTATAGTTTAATATTATAGGTCAAAATTTAATTTTATATAGAAACACAAAAATTGAATTTCTGAGCAGTTGGATGAAGGTACAATACATGTGGAGATTTATTCAAACAAAAGTATACAATTCATGTTTAAATACATGTTGAGAAAAATATTAATTCTAAAAAATTATGTTTTTAGACTACGTCTATAATAATTGAGATAAATCTTTCGATTGAGTTATTCATCCAAAAAGTATAAACTATTTATAATGTTTCTGAAAAATTAAAGTACTACAAAATTAATATTATATACCATACAAAATTTTACTATATATTAAAAATGAACCAAAATAAGATTGAGAATAAAATATTATAGATAATTAATTTTTAAAATTGATAAGTAAATAATAGTGTGATTATCTTTCTATTATTTATGCATAGACAATATATGAAAAGAGGGGAGGGGGGAGGGGGGGAGGGGGGGAGGGGGAGAGGGAATGTTAATTTCATTGAGAAATAATATCACATTTGAATTGATTTTTAATATAATATGATTCAATATATTTAAACAAGATATTTTAGTATGAAATAGCCGCGCATCGCGCGGGTATGTGTAATAATTTTACCTTAAAATACCAATGAAGTCACTTACCTTACCCTTTAACTGAAAAAACTGGTGGAGGTTGGGAATTTAATGACACCGATGTACTTAACCTTTCACCTGAGAATGGTTGAAGCGACTATAACCTTACAAGATATGAAACTCATGTTTGAATGATCGTAGATGGAACTCCCATCCTTTATCCAGGTGTTGCTCAAATCAATGTATATATATATAAAGGAGATCAATAGTCAATCCTATATGGCATGCGTTAGAGGCCTTTATTGTGGTTTTTTTTGGATATTTATTGAGTTTTCTCCTTATTTTAAATATTTGTATGTTTAAAGAAAAATAAAAGTCACCACATTTAAACTCTATTTATTATGTAATAAAAGAAAAAAAAAAGTTTAAAGTAACTCATCTATTTAATTTCTACTAATAATATTTGTAACTCTCACGCTATTCATGATTTTTATATTTATAACCCCTAAATATTTAATACAAAAGTTAATGATACCTTATGGTATTCCTTTATTTTTACGTATATAAATTCATATTTTTTGTTTCATGAGATGCTATCCAAGGTTACCCTTCATTTTCACTATTATATTCATACTTTTGTTTGTCTTGAGAAGAAGAAGACGACTTTTGAATGGTGATAGGCTTGTGGAAGTAGATATCGAGACATTTATGTATTTTTACCCAAATTTATCCTTCATTTTCACTATGATTTTTATGTTTTTATTTCACTTGAAAAATACGAAGATGCTCTTAAATGGTGAAAGGCTTGTGGAAGTAGATATCAACAAGAGTTCGAACATTTAATTTCATCTTTCTTTTTATTTTTCAACTAATGATTAAAAATATAACAATATGTGTATTGTCTTATTTCTATATCTAAATATGATGTCTCTTAAGTTCAATTATTAAGTCTATAATTTCTTTTGGTTAAATGAATAACTTTGTAGTTGGAAATTTGCTAATTATTAATTAAGTTTCTTAATTTATAATTGATTTTTTTAGGCTTGTGGAAGTACATACCGAGACATTAATGTACTCATTTCGTTTTTCTTTCTATAGAAGTTCATATATTTTATTTCGTGCGATTTTACCCAAGGTTATCCTTCATTTTCACTATGAAATTTATGTTTTTATTTCACTTGGAAAATAAGAAGATGCTCTCACATGGTGAAAGGCTTGTGGAAGTGGATATCAGCAAGAGCTTGGACAATTATGCATTGGTTTCATCTTTCTTTTTATTTTTAATTAATGATTAAAAACATAATAATACGTGTATTATCTTATTTCTATATCTATATATGGTGTCTCTTAAGTTCAATTTTTAAGTCTATAATTCCTTTTGGTTCAAATGAATAATTTGTAGTTGAAAATGTACTAATTATTAATTAAGTTTCTTAATTTATATTTGATTTATTTAGGTGACTAGCTTATTTTCATTAATCACATGTAAAATAATACAAAGCAACCAACATCCACCGATAGCTAAATAAAATTTAATAATTGAAATATATTTGTTATTTGGCCTTAGTTATGGTTAAGTTTTAGGACTATCAATAAATATGCATGACATAAAATTTGAGAAATATGAAGGCGAAGGAGGAAAATGAGGTAATTAATTCTAAAAATTTTATGTATACAAAAAAGAACCATTTATGTTTTGTTCATTTCTTTTTAATTTTTTTTAAAAATAGTGTATTTATCTGATTTTTTTTAAAAATTATATACATAAAATTATTTCTTCTTTTTCGTTCTTTATAACTTTGAGAAATAATGTATTATCTTATTTATTTTTAATCATTATAATTACAAGAATAAATATTTTGTTCTTTACCTTCTAAAGTAGATGATTACATGTTGTTAAAATATTTACCCTATGAATTGTACATCTATTATTTTGAGAAGTGGTTGAGTCGGTGTAATTACTTTTTTTTATATTTTTTTTAATTTTATATTCTTTTCATATAAAGATCTATCTATATATTATTTAATAAACTATTTGAATTATTATAACTGCGCGGAGCAAAGATAAATTAACTAGTGTTACCTATTAACAAGAAATAAATGTTTGCCAAATTAACAAGATGGATAATCGACCTAGACTTTTTTTAAAGAACAATTTTTTTTATTGATAGTAGAGAAATAATAAAAAATTTAAATAAAATAACTGATGAAACTGAGGAAGAAGAGGTGCAACAATGAGTTTGGTTGTATCCTTTTTAGTTGTGTGGCGAAAGAATATTCCCCGACAAGTCTGAAAATAAATTTAATACAAACTTTTTAATTAATATGCGTGACTTACCCGTAATGTCAACACAGGCTTAGAGAGCTGCTGTGCTATCGTACCTCTACTTTTATTTATGTTGTGCTTCGATGGATAAGTCGCACCACATTAGTGATTTTGTTTCATTCTAGTAGGTATGTGAAATTTATAATATTCTTTTACATTTTGTTCAACAAGTCTAGGAATAATTTCCGTTTGCTTAACACCTCAACAATATTCTTTTATTCCTCTAATCTCAATAAAAATCTCTTTTTCTTGAAAAAGGTCTAGGTCAGGCATCCATTTTGTTAATTCGGCAAACATTTGTTGCATGTTAATAGGTAACATCTGAGTAGTGCCTGGATGAAGAATGAAAGTTCTATCTACGACCATTGCGAACATGAGTTCCATGTCTTGTAAGGTTATAGTCGCTTCATCCGTTCTCAATTGAAAAGTTAAGTACATTAGTATCATTAAATTTCCAACTCCCGCCAACTTTTTTAGTCAAAGAATAAGGTAAGTGACTCATTTATCTTGTAAGGTACAACCATAATTTTATCTTGCACTTTACCAGATAACTAATGCTGTTAACTTTTAATGAATAAGGTAATCACTTGTATTTACCTTGTCCATTTTAAAATTTTCATTTTCATATGCCCCTTTGAAATTTGACTAAAAAAATTTGTCCTTTAGGCTTCGAACTCAAATAAACCACATCATTTCCTTTCTAGACATAAGTTTAAAAATATTTACACTGACTATGAACTGACAAAGTCTGACCTTTGCATTATCAAGTTATGTTTATTGCTCTCTTTTTCCTTTTGACTTTCTCCTTCAAATATCTAGCAACATTTTTAATTAATCGATGTCTCCTATTTACAGAAGAAAATACATTTGTCAATCACTTTTTTTAATTAATTTTCGATAACAATTTAATGTTTACCATTGTTGAAGTAAATTTCTTTCACCCCCGATCTTATGAACTTTTGTAAAAGCCAAAGGTTCATTGAACTTGTCTTTCAGATGAGTTAAATTTTGATTTATATTTTTTTTTTATCAAAATGTACAAGGATATGTGTATATCAATAAATATTCATCTAATCATGTTTAAAGTTTTTCTGATTTCAGCTAGTAATGGTGAGATTGAGCTTGCTTCGCTTGGAATAAAAGATAGAGTGCACCAATTCAAGTCACCAAATAAATGCATAGTACTTTTTTATGTTTATTTGATATGATGTATTTTAGGCTTTAAGGATTTAAAGTTGTAACATTCAAATTATTATACATGAATTTGTATTACTTCAGTTTCACATGAATTTAAACTCGTGATGTTTTTAATTACGAGTTTGTTTAATGAAATTTGATTATCATTATATGTTTAGTAAGCTGTTTATACGTATTATTACCAAGTTTGATGTAAATTAAATACCTATTCTTTTATAGAAAAAATATAATAATTTGTAGTGGTTATAAGCCTCCATAGATTAGATTATGTAAATATATTGATATCATATTGTGGAAATTTCAAATCCATGAAAATTTATTTATTTAAAATATTAAAATATTATTATGGAGATAGTAAACTGTCATCAATTTATTTTAAAAATCTCCACAAATTAAAAAGTAATTTTGCGGCGATCATTATGGAGATTTTTAAAAACCACTACAAATATGCTTGTGACAAGGTTAATTGTATCATTTTTTTTAAAATCCACCGCAATTTAAGTTGCAGGGATAAAAAACTTCCTCAAATCAACAAAATAACCCCCACTATTTAAGCATTTTCTTTGTAGTGCCTCTTGAATTTGCACAAGTGAGGAATTACAACTTTTGATATTTAGGATTTGAAGTCCTTGAATTGAAGGTAATATGTGTTCCTGTTTCATCAAAGAAAATTTGTGAGTATAAAGACCTGGTGGCTTATTTGTCGTTTTAGATTTAAAGGTAATCACTCTTGTATTTGTCATACTTAATATTACTTCCAACTATTGACATATGTCATTAATTTGCAGCATCATTAATTCAAACTCAGATTATTAAGAGTGACTATAAAACAAACACACTATTTCTGTTTTACTATGTCTTTTAGAAAAACCCTTTGAACCTTGTCATTTCTACGAATCTCAAAACTTATCTATTGACAAAACTTTTTACATGCCTTGTTTGACTTACAATTATATTTCTTTCATGGCCTTTTGTCTTGCTTTGTGCATTTGGAGAAGTTGGTAGCAAGTTTTGGAATTCTTTCTCACTTGTTTCGACATGGACTTGACTCAAACGTATGAGAAAAATGATAATAATTTCCATTTGGTTAATAGAATTATGAGAACAAATTAGAAAAATAAATAAGAAAGAAAAGACCATGAATGTCCTCTATTTGCAACTAAATAAAAAACAAAAACTTATTTGGATATAGTAGCCAACTCTAATTATTATGATATGCATTTTATATTAAACTGCCTGATCTTTCCATTTAAACTATTCACTAATTATTGTTGAGTTATTAACCCAGAAACTGAGTTGCTTCCTTAAGCAAATTGCACTCATAGTTCTCATTCGGTTAGTGTAGCCTTGAAGGATTTTCACCAACAAGACTCTCTTATTTTTATTTTTCTTAGCACATCATCGTTTTATGATGTTTGTGGGCATTTTTACCAATAAGGCTATCATTTTTATTTCTCTCAGCTCACATCGCCTTACAATATCTATGCGGGCTTTTACCAATGAGCCTTTCTCATTTTCATTTCTCTAAACCCACCATCACCATATGGTGCCCATGAGGATTATCATCAATAAGATTCTCTCATTTTTATTTCTCTCAACTCATAATTGTCTTAAGGTGTTCGTGAGGGTTTTCACCAATAAGATTCTCATTTCATTTCTCTCTTGATTTATTATGTCGATGAAGACAAATAGTACCCAAAATACATCATCAGATATTCATCACATGCTTATCCTTAATATTCTCACAGATTGATCTGAAGGTCTTTCTTTGGTTGTAATGTGACTTTTGGATATGGTGAGGAAGAAAGGATGACATGAGGCTTAAACAAAACTTGAGATGGGTGAGATTTACAACTTTTGAAATCGACTCAAAAAATGAAAATTAACTCTTGCCTCAGTTTTTTTGACTGAATAATTCTAAATTATTTATTTGATTAGACCAAACATCTGTGTGGGGTAATAGAATACCCAAAACAAAACTAAAGTCTCAAACATGATAGTCTGTATCTAGTCTGTATCTCGTCTGGAAGCCTCTACTTTCTGAAGAATATGAATAAAAAGTTGATGGGACATGTCCCCAACTAAGTCCAACTAATAAGCTAATTAATGAGATACTAGAAAATCATTATGTCCTCAAAGGATGAGGACTTACTTCTACTCTGATTGCTTAATCTGGAATATACTGCTGATCTAGAACCCGTGTCTCTGAACCTATGGTGTAACATAAAAGAAAGCACCATAGCGCGAATGCGTCAATAGATATGTACAGAGTATACATGTGAGGTAGGCTATATACAATGGTCCATATGCATGAATAATGCTAACTGACTGTCTAACATGAATGTGAGAATACATGCATAATACGTAACTATAACTAACAATGTAATTTCATGATTTCTGAGTGTATATACTGATAACGTGACATGCTAGTAACTGATATGACTAATAACATGAAAGACTATATCTAAATAATGATGATAACATGGGTGACTGTATCTGAGTATAACTGATGATGTGGGTGACTGTAGCTGATATCTTGAATCTAATAGAACTATCTGAGTTCCGTACTATATCTGAGTTGACTGTTTTTGTCAGTCCTAAAATATTAAGAACTATCTAAGTTGTAATACTGATACTGATTGACTGTATTTGAAAGTCCTGATTTTATAACATGAAACTATGGGAAGTAGTATCTAACCGACATACCCCAAAGGTGCTATAATAGCTGTGCTGGGGTCCAATCAATGCCCTAATTAGAGGGGTGTTAATACGGTGCCACTGGTAAGGAAAACATGTGATTAACCCTCATATAACATGTAACTTTAGCGAGAACGGTGGGAACCCCCACATAACAAGTTATGCCACCTCATCTACCCTCATATAGCAGGCTACGATGTCTCAACATATGTTGGCTACATAGTTCTAGAATGCAAGGAATGCTTGTCGGAATCATACCCTCGTATAATAGGTGAGTCTCCATACTTGGGTTCACTCGGTGCTAATTCCTACTCCAATCTGAATATACACTATTCATGATTTACTAAACTGAACTGAGTATGGACTGAGTTACTGAATTTCTATGGATGACGGAATACTATTGATATCTGACAACTGACTGAGTCATGAGATCATGAAGATTTTCCTGAGTCATAAGACTATCTGAAGTCTAAGAGTTCATAGCTTGACTGAGAGTATCAGGAAAACATGACATGGATCTAGGCACACAGCTAATATTTTAGGTACAAGTACCCCCAGGACTCGATGGAAGGAAACTGACATAACATGATTTACTTGAGGAATTAACTATCATCATTATATATACTACATTCATAGGATCATTTCATCAAACATGTAATAGGAATGAGCTTGTACATACATTGGGATTTCAAGATATCATGCTAGTTAGAAAATATTCCTTCATCTAGGAATTTAATAAAATATATGATAGGCATGGTACATGTAAACATCATTATTCAATTCTAATTTGATCATTCAAGGGTTTAAATCTTAGGGTTGCATGAATCTATGTCTATAGTAATTAAACCCACATAGAAACTATCAACAATCACGGAGTAGAATCTAATTTCACATCTATCAAAAATGAACATGAGCAGCCAAAATATGCAAACATATAGAAAATCCATAACTTGAGTTTAGAAAAGGGATTATTGGACTTCATGGAAGAAAGGAGTCCATGAATAAACAAAATGCATACCTTAGATCATGATTTCGTGAAGATTGATGGTGAAACCTTCTTGAAATTGGACCTTCTATGAAAACCCTAGCTTGAGTTCTTGAGAGTATTTTAGAAAAATATCAATATTTTGGATGAATCAAGGCTAAATCCCATGTTTGGAAGCTTATATAGGGGGGAAAATTAACACTTTTAACCCTGGACATGTAATTTAATTTTTAGTAAAATTTTCCGAATTGGGCCTTTGGCACGATGCGGTGTTATCGCGTCGTGTCACTGAAAATTGACAATTGGGAAACTGCACGGTGGCCAGCGTGGAGCTATCATGTTGCCACCTTCTCTATGAGTTAGAAGTTTGGCATGACGCGCTAGTATTGTGGAGAAACACTAAAATTTGATAATTTCCATTTGAGCTATCTCCACGATGCACTGAAGGATAAGGTCAAACATTGTCTCACTAAAAAAAGAGCTCGAACTCTTCGCCTGGGTGCCGGATTTGGGCAAATTATAGATCGATGGAAAGCTTATTCAATTTCCCATGTGATAGGAAGTGAAAATTATGAAAATACCTCGTGTATAAGAATGAATTCTTATTTCAAATCAAGTTCTAACATCCTTGAGATGATTTTCAAGATAATAAAAAGCACGGGTATTATACAATATCACCTACCTCAACTTGCTTACATGCCCCTTCACAAGAAAAAAAATTTCACACACCAAGCTACCGCATATGGAATAAGGAATTTAAGTGCTAAAAATTTCTCACTCACAAAGAAACACTCTATGAAACAAGTGTCACATCATAGGCTTGCCCCTATTTTCAACCACCACTTCAAAGAAAGTAAATGGTTGGAGATCTCAAAGGAGTTTAAAAGCTTGTAACGTAGATTAGGGTGAGGGTAGGATATCATTTGAGAAAACATGGCTATGCCCTTCCTTGAATATCTATATCACACTATTTAATTGTACTTTTTGACTATGGGTCACTCCTCATTGTTTTCTCTCTTTTCATATGCCTACATTTTTGCTTCCTTTGTTAACCCATTTTCTTCTGTATCTTTTACTTGCAATTGTTATGCAATTCTTTCCTTTGTTGAACTCTTTTTATTTTCATTTGCTTTTAATGCTAAGGTAAAATAGGCATTTCATTTAAAACTTCATGGCCCCAAACTCACTTATGTCAATCTTTACCATACGCAACTTAGGCCCTTAGCCTTAAGTTTCATTTTTATGTTCAAGGAGGTCATGGTTCAAAAGAGGGATAAAAGAATGGTTCATGGTTTGTAATGAGTTTTCCAAAGAAAGGTCCAAAAGCTCGACGAAGATAACCAGGGATTAACATTATACACGGGTAGGCTTTTTAGACTTGAGTAGGGTCTAAAGTCACAAAGATGGCCTAAGATCATTTCTCCAATCAACTACGATCAAGATTAGCTTTGAAAGACTAATGAGGCAGGTTATAGATAACACAAGTATACCAGAGATGAATGCAAAAGCTAACCACACATAGCATGGAAAAACTCTCCAAGAAGTCTCAATTGCCCCGCCCATGAGAGACAAAATTGGAGTATCATCATTATTTACAAGTCAAAAACTTATGGAGTCATAAAAAGAGAAAAAATTTTGTTACAAAGTTGCTCACATATATACCCTTGATTTTTGAAAAGTTTTGGATGGAGGGGTGCGTTCACTTCGCATTAGTACCATGCACAATTTGCTGACCTTGGCAACAACCCAAGTCTTGGTCTCACACTGTGGCTTAGTATAGACAAATAAACTATATGGATACTCACACTTCGCCAATGGTACTAGTGCGATCCCAATTCCATAATACTATAGGTACTCAGATTTATCTTGTATTTATAGCCTTGATGCCACGGGTACTCAGACTTCTACATCTATGGCTCAAGACCCAACCATGATGAGTTTCCCTTAAGAATTTCATCACTCAATCTATCATAGGTAAAGGCTCGCCTAACATTGTTATTAGAAGAAATAGACAACTACAAATAGAAACAATCAATTCACAAAATTTTCATTCCTTGAGTGAACTAAGTTTGAGTATTGCAAGCCAATGGGTATTCACAAGGGTAGGGCCACACCCCAACTATAAGACTTGTAGTGACATAACTATATAACATAAAATCATAAGAAGGGTTAAATGTCTCCCTGAAACCGCATTGATAACTATGGGGAATGTGGGCCATAGAGGTGCGATCACAGATTAGCTGGTGCGATCATGGTATCGCTATTGCAGTCCTCAACTCACAATCGTTGTAACTGATGCCATCTGCTCCTTTATTTTGCGCTATTTTTCTACATGGCTGCCACACTTCTAAACTTGGTTTTCCCCTCTTTTTGGCTTCCAATCCTATCAAAAGCACCGACAAAACATCAAAATTATGTGACTTATTCAAAAGTAAATAGTGTAAACATGAAAATAATGGGTTGCCTCCCATCAAGCTCTTGATAAATGTTGTGGCATGATTCCTTTTTTATCCTCATTTATGTCTTCACTTAGAGGATTTAAACCTTTTTCCCAACTTTTGATCATTCCATCTTTGAGGTGTATTATGGAAATGTAAGTTCATGATGAAATATATTCTATCACACCACTACAAAGATTTAAACCGTTTTCCCAATTTAGCATTGGACTTTCTTGTGGGCTCATTGGGAAATGGTGAGAACATTAGAAGGCCACTAATTAGACATCAATCTGTAAGCTTGTTGGCTTTCAAGGTTGAGTTCTTAGAATGGCTTTTTGGAAAGACAAACTACAAAATATAAGGAAATTTCTCCTTCTCTCCAATATTCATCATTTTCTTGGGTATATTGATTTTCATCAAATACGTCAAGCATAATGTTGAAAAGTGGGAAGAATGGGGCCTTTTCCTTTTTTTTGGAGTTGTATTCCATTGGTCCTATTCACCTCGAAATAGACTAGAGTCATCATAAGAAATTTGCTTGGATTATTGTTTTAACTCGAGCACCATTTCTATTATTCCAGCATATACAACCATATTGTGCTCGACTGGTTGGCAAATCACCGAGGATTCTTTAATGTTAAGATAATTTAGAAGTGTGGGCATGGTCATAGCATTAGAATGATTGAACTCCATTCCCATGTCTTCTATATTCTTAGTTTCCTCATTACATGCCACTATGGATTGGAGTAAAAGAATTGCTTCCTCCTCCATCATTGTTGTTAACCCCAAGATACATTGAAATATTGCTTCAATGCCACTATTTTTCATGCTTCGTTAATCCCTTTCTTTGTCATAACAACTATCAAATCCATAAGAAAAGCTAGCATTTGAGTTAGCATAATAAGGGGATGGGGTATTTGGACATTCACTCCAATGTCATAAATCATCCTCCGTTGATGTCTGCATTCTAAGATATGTTGAAGCATTTCTTCAACAATAATATTTTAATGTTTTGTTCTTCCCATTATTTCTCATATGACCTATCAGAATCATAAAAAAAAATTAGAAACCAGGTTAGCATAATGGGGGAAGAGGGCATTTGGAAAGTCACTCCTATGTCCATCTTGGCCACCACACAAATAACATACATACTCATTATAAGATCAAGATGGCGCACACATCTCTCTCCAGGGAGCATTTCTACAATCTTGCCAGAAGTGGTTTCCATTACAATATGGACATGAATTGTCACATTAGGATTTCCAACCACCAAACTCATGTTCATTCCAAGATGCCATAGTAATAAATGAACAAAACAAATTAAAAATCTACCTAAGAAAATAAACAAAAGGAAATAACAAACAAATATTTATAAGTTTGAATCTAAGAAAGTAAGCTAAAATTCCAAACTAACATAATAAACTTAATTGTATCCTAACAACTGCGCAACTTTTGATAACGCTCAACCTCTATGTCCAATTAAGTGCAAGTGGTCGTTGTCAATATATTTACCCAACAAGGATTCGAGGTCGAATCCATGGGAAACAATGTGAGTGGCGATTAAGTATGTTCGAAATGAGAGCTACTAACTAGATTCAAACCTATGGTACAAAATGATTTTGGGGTTTTGAACTGTGTGTGAATCTTGAAAACAATTTTTGGGCTTCCTAATTCAAGACTAAGAATGATTAGAGTGTAAACAATTAGGAGTGGATCTTGGGACTACGCTATCCTAGGGGCAAGATATGCATGGGTATGTAATGATTCAATGCCAATTCTAGTTGTTGATGATATGGTAGACTAGGTTTAAAGTCCTTGAGGCTAGGTTTTTAACAAAGCCTCAAAGATATGACTCGTTGGCCCTTTCGAGTACCTAACAATTGTGTATTTAAAGCCACCCAATACCTCAATTAGTAACCCCTACTTCTAGGATGGAACTTGAGGGATAATCAACCTCATATTCACCCTTATTTCTAAGATAGTAAAAATTAGTAAACTATACCCATAAATTGTCTATTATTTCCTTGGTTCCCACATCCCTCTTTCAAGAAAGATGAGGGTTCCTAAAGTTCACCCAAAACCCTTATTTTGAAGATGGCCTAGAGATTTCTAGAGTTTGGAGTTTTTATCCATCAAACCTATGTAGGTATTTGTGGCTTTCACCCATTTAATCCCAACCTATTTAATCAAGAAATAATAGAACCCATCATCAATAAACTAAAATCTCACAAATACATCACAAACCATACACTTGGACCCTATTCAAGCATAATATTAAGAGGAAGAACGAGCAAAACATAAAGACAATAAACACAACTAAACCAGGAATTCCATCAAACAAATTCATGAAGGATAAAAAGAATGCAAACCAAACTGTAAATCTCCACAGATCTCCAATGGAATTAGATAATTCTTTACTTGAAAGTCATTTTAATGTCTTCTTAGCTAAAAATTAGAACAAATTAAGATCCAATCTCCAAGAAATTACAAACCCTAATGTAAGCTAATATGGAGGAGTGTGTAGTGATAGATCCATAGAGTGAATCAGTTTTTAGCCTTAAATGGGATTTGGGGTCAATTGGTCAAAATGATGCCAGTGCCCTTTGGCCATTTTCTGCCCTCACACGACCGCAGAAGATTTATTATGATCGCAGTAGGTCAACTAGATTTGACTGATCATGATTGACATATCTGAGGGCTAGATCCTAATCCTACTTCAGCTTTTCTATCTTTTGCATTGCAATTCCCCTTTTGATCCTTTTTAGCTCAAGTTTGCTTCTTTTCTTCATAGCACTTGTATACCTGCAAAATATGGGAATAAGTACATTTAACCCCAAATGTTTCTAACTTTTACATTCAAATTGTAGTAGTGTGCATAAATGTTGAGTGTAAATAAGTGGTAAATTCACCGCTCATCACAACTCTTTATCTCTTATGTCGTGGTAAATTCACCACTCATCACAACTCTTTATCTCTTATGTCGAATAGTTTCCTTATTTCTAGAAGGTAGTTGACTGTTGATTCCTTCTATAATAGAGATCCCTGTATCACCACAAAATAGAGATTTTGTAGCTCACTTCAAGCTCCTAACTATGCTTATGTCACCACAAATTATTGTTAAATTTGCAACCTGGCTTGAGCTAGTTTGTGCAGATTGGTTTGAGCTTCTTAGCGCAGGTTGACTTGAGATTTCTAGTTGGTAACTTCCTTGTGAACTTTGACCTCTAAAAAAGAAACCCTATCTGTATACTTATGTATTTGGATTAGGAATCTATAAACTCATTCACAATAGTTAATAAATTCTAAAATCAACTTCTAAAATCAATTTTAAGGTTACTTTATACCTTGAAATATCTTTTTCTATGGCTTTGTTGATGATCTTTGAAACATGTTATTTTCACCCCTTGTTTGGAAAAATTTCCACATTTCTTCCTTTGCTCGTCTTTTCCTTTTCTTCTATTTCTTTGAGGACTGGCTGACATTTTCTTAAGTTCAGGAGGCTCAATCTTTGATTGTTTGTCTCAGGCTACATCTTTATATTGGAGATTAGTTGGATAAAGTGACTAAAAGACTTCAAGAAGGTTTCCTTGTTATGCCAATGCTCCATATAAGTTTATTCTTTTTTTTCAACATAATGCAAAGCACACATAGCATATTGACAAGGAATGTCTCTTAATTTCCAAGTTCTAAGACTACAAACCCTATTAGTCAAGTTTAATGTATGCCTATACTCCCCTTCTCTAATCTCAAATCCAAAATAAGAATTCCAAAGCACCTTGCAAGACCTAGCCATGTCCTTTTTCTCTTCTAATATAAGTCTAGACATATGTGCAATATCAAATAAGAATTATTGGCAAACTTAATCATATCAATAGTTCTAGTCATGTTTTTTCTCCTATTTTTCTCTAATGTGGTAATGATAGATTTGTGTCTTAAAACTAAGATACATGAATTAAAGGTTTCTGTCATCACCCGAATCCAGGCCAGGCTATGATGGGAATCTTAACCCCACCATAGGATGGGGACAACCCCCTTAGCTTTACCTCAAGATGATAAGAAAATTAAACAGCGAAAGACAAAGAAGTCTATGAAAGATATATAAATCCAAGAAAAAGATAGGAGTCAAACACGACATCATAAAACATCCCAATACTGTCCTAACTTTAAACCAGAAATAACAGCTAAGTTGGGAGAAGCCCCCGACTATGACAAAAAAGGAATCCAAAGATTCTAAGGCAATAAGGAGAGAATAATGAATGACAGGACCTTTTGAAGGAAGGAGGCTCACCAATTCAGTACTGATCAATAGAAGTACCCAACCACCTAACGATGTAAAAGAGCAACACAAAAGTCCTCAGAACCTACATCATGAAACAATGTAGTATCCGAGGACAGTCATTGGGGTGAGCATTGGCATGTACCTCAAGGAAAGGGATAAAATAATACATTTACCAAATCCAATAGTAAGCCATATGCTCAATAATTTTTTATACATATATAGGATCCGGGATAGGGACAAGGATCAATTAACATGACGGTTTTAAGAATTAACCTGAACTATATAGCTCACTCCATCCTAAAGGCACCCATGGGCTATATTGGTCTGACTTCCTCTACAGGAAGGGCCCAGTCCATGTTAGCCACATGTATCGAGGAAAAAGATAAAGACACAAAGGCGATAGCCATCCAAAGTATAATGTATATCCAAACACATAGCCATATAGACGCCAACATCGGCAAATATGGTTTCTAGTGTTGGTCCCCACAATCTACACTTTCATGATGAGCTATACATTTGCCTTCAAGCCCAAATTAAAATAGTTTGTACATAAAACCAACAATTAACCAAAGAGTCTTTATTAAGGCATTTTCGAACATGGTATCATCATACGAATATGTTTTCAAGCTATTCCATTTATGCCAAAACAATCTATGTAACCATTAAACTCCAAAGTTCCATTTAAAATTAAAAACAATGGCCACTAGGGGCATTCCAAAACTATATTTATCCATTTATTTTGTAATGCAATGCAATGGTTTCAAAAGACAAGTTAAATTATAGACATATCCATATTAAAAATTAAGTTTACAATGTGGGTTGAGGTTACTGCTATTACCAAGAAAAATATTTATTAGCCTTGGTAAAACCCATCTCACCTATTTCAACCATAATCATAATGGACCAATTCAGTCCAAAAGCCAATAATTAAAGCATGAATAATCCATTTAAAACATGGGAAAAGTAATTCAAGTAAGAACAACAAAAAAACCTCAACCAAATTTCAAACCCCTCAATTTAAATCACTTGAATATTTAATAAATTGATACCAAAATGTAAAACTCAAGTTAAGGAGAGAGAAACATGCTTGAAATATAAAAGAATTTGAAAAGAAATTGAAGTTTGGAACCCAGAGTAGTGATTTCTTTTAGAAACCTTGAAATTTATTGGTTTGGGAGTTAAAGAAGAGAATAGTAGTGTTTGATATTTCACAATTGAAGGAAAAGGGTTAGTTTTGTGATTAAAAGTCGTGTAAGGGGTAAAGGACCATAAATCCTCTCACCTCAAGTGAAAAAACTAAAAACTAGATAAAAGTAACATAACAATGTGGCATGCCGCTATCGCATAGGGTAGCATTTATGCCATGATCCTATGTTGGAGCATAAATGGTGTGGCATGCCACTATCACAGACCCGCACTGCCTCAGTGTCCTAAAATGGCCCCGAACCCATTCCAAAAATTCTAAAACTCTCCCAAAATACCCTTTAAACATATCTCAACATAATTCAAGTAAAAAATTAATGTTACACATACGGGAGGGTCAAAAATAAATTGGTCAAAGTTTTGTGGGGTATTACATTATCAACCCTTGGATCATTTATCCCTGAATGTGGAGTTAGGACATTTCTAGCATAATAATAATAGAAAAAAATAGAATCTAAGGATAAATTTGAAATGCAATAAGAGGGAAATGAAACTCATACCTTAATCCCTTCATCTAATGTTGGAAACAAGTTCGGGTACCTGATCTTCATATCCTCTTCAAATTCCCTCGTAGCTTCTTCTACATTTTGATTTCTCCAAAGAATCTTCACTAAAGATACATCTTTTGTTCTCAATCTATGAACTTACCGTCACAATATTTTAATAAGAAATTCCTCATAATACAACATATATGTAACATCAGCATACTCAATAGAACCTATCAAAGAAGAGTCACCCACACACTTCTTAAGTATGGACATATGGAAAACTAGACGAATCAAAGATAAATTCGCTAGTAAGTCTAACTCATAAGCAACATTTCTCCTCATAATATGATGCAGGCCAATGTTACGGGTACTTAGTTTTCCTTTATTCCCAAATCTTATGATTACTTTCATAGGAGAAACCTTCAAGAACACCCAATCGCCAACCTCAAATTCCAACTCCATTTTCCTTATATCCATATAAGACTTCTGGTGACTCAGAGTAGTCTTTAGTCTTTCTGTAATCACCGTCACCTTTTCCCTGGCTTGGTGATTCATGTTAGGGCCTAACAACCTAGTTTCCCCTACCTCAAACTATCTAATAGGAGACCTGCATCTTTAACCATAAAAAGCCTCAAAAGAGGCAATTTGGCTACTGGAATAATAACTATTGTTGTAAGAAAACTTAATAAGAGGAAAATAGTCAACCCAACTACCCTTAAACAATTATGCATGCCCTTAGTGTATCCTCCAAAGTTGGAAAAGTACACTTCACTTGTCTATACATCTAGGAATGGAAAACGGTTCTAAGTTTCACCAGAGTACCCAAACTTATTTGAAATAAACACCAGAAGTGAGAAGAAAATTGTGTACCTTAATCTAAAATGATGGACACTAGAACCTATAATACCCTATATGTTCTTAATGCAGCTCAACCCTCAATTCTTGCATAAGACACATAGAACCTGTAAATAAATTTAAGTGTTAAGGGACTTAGTCATATTTTGACCGCTTAACTTCAAATATTTTTAAGTTGACCTTTTGGGTTCTGAGACAATGGTTTTTGAGTTGATTCATGTTCAGGTGTGTAAGGAGCATATCTTAGGGAAGTTTTTGAATTTTTAGATGAGGTTTGAGCCACGTTTGGATTTTGATTCCAGCAGCTCAATGCGATTCCACCGTGTTACACCAGTAATAGCGGTGAGATAGTCATCACATCACTCCAAGCCCATAAACGGTATTACAGTTGAGAATTTTATTCCTAAAGTGGAATTTAGGTCAATTACCCTCACCCCAAGTCATAAAAACATAAGATTTAACATTATTCTAAGCATAATATACTCATTCCTCACAAAATTCATCTCCAAGAAACCCTAAAACTTCAACTTTAACTCCAAGAAATCCAAAGCTTCATCATTCTCTGTTCAAGATAATCAAGAATGAAATTTTCTATATTAAAAAAACTTTAAGAATATCTTTAGGAATTCAATGTTCAAGTTTCTACATCAATTTAACCTAATAAGGTATGTGAGGTTATGAACAAGGATACTCTTTCATCCTTGTTCCCAAAACTAGTTTTTAAAGTTGAATGAACATTAATTTACAGGAATTTCAAATTGGGATTCATACCCAAACTACTTCGTTTTGAGTTTATGAATTTACAAGTGATTTATGTAATGAAGTGCATGCTTACCTCATCTATTTATGCTTTGACTTGAAGGTTTATATCATGAATTGAACTTATTTATTGTGAAATGATATTGTTGAATGATTTCAAGATGTTTTTTGAGAATGAAGCTTTATTGTGAATTTCTAAAAATGTAAGTACATATGCTGTAAACCCAAGTATGAGTTTTGATTTCAAGAAAACTATGATATTGAGCCTCTTTTATAAGTCGTTTACTAAGATTTATGAAAGAAATTGATCTTTTGATCCTAAGCTAAGAAAAAAATTCACATTGTTCATATAGTTTATGATTTAAAGAAAAGAGAAGCATAATTGATTCTCTTTCCAAACCTTTGTGCTACTTTAAGGTAAATTTTCCTAAAGTTTGAGCGATAAATATGAGAATAGTATTTAGCACCGAGTTGGGTATGATTCCTATGTCTGATGCCCTAAAACTATGCACCACCATAGGTTTAAGTGCCTAAATTAGGCTAAGTAAGTGATCGCTTAAGATAAGGTTCTATCTCGATGGCAATGGTAGAACAACTCTCCCAAACATGGACAAGACATTGGATTCCATGACAAATCGCATGGTTTATGTTGGTTAGACAAAACTCCCTATAGAAAGAGTAAAAGTACAACTATTAGAACTGAGTGATATGACTAAAATATATTTTCTATGCTTAATTACTTATGTTTATTATTTTGTACTACACGTTTATTCGTGCTAAGGTAAGTCATTTACACTCAGAATGCATCCTTTGAAAGTTCTTTATGAATATTTAAGTATTATTTTACTTATGCATTTACCCTCATATTATCAGTACATTCCAAAAGCACTGATAAATATTTACGTGTATGTGCTATATTGTTTAATAATGCAGGTTCAGGTGCTTAGTTCAAACAACGTAATTGACCGCAAGCATCTCTATCTACATTCCGATTGTTGGTGAGTTATCATAGTGTGGGGACCTAGTTATTTAGATTTTAAGGTTTATAAAGTAGTTCGTTTAGTTATTTTCCATCAATTCAAGTCAGTTGGGGGTCTATCCTAGTAGATCTCTAGTTAGTAGGAGTAGAGGCTTGTCTAACTATTATATATATTTTAGATTTTAAGTGTTAGTTGACCAGATTTCTAAGTTAAATACTTTCAGATATTATGTTCAGTCAAAAATTGCACTATTCAGAAAATAATTTAGTATTTCAGTATTATCGCATGCCTAGATTATCTTTTTTTGACCTCTAGAACATATAGAAATCTTACTGGGTTAGCTTGGGGCTACTCGTAGTCTCAAATACCGTGTGACATCTTGGGACATGTTTTTGAGGCATTACAAACTTTAAATTAGAGCCTAAGGTTTAAAGAGTCCTAGGGAGTCAGACAATCTACATTACATAGAGTCTTGATCATGCGTGTGAAATGCACCATATTTATCAGCAAGGGTCTATGGAATGATTTAGGAAATCATATTTTTTTTCTTTCATGAGCTATCATGCTTATAGTTTTCTCTATCTTATTTAAACCATGCTCTTAGGTGATAGAATATGCCTCCTTACTGAGTTAATGTATGTAGAAATAATAACCAGTGGCTTGGTTAAGAGAACCCACCGAAGCCGTAGCAAAAGCGAGTCTTTATAGGTCGATTGTCACTGCTTATGGACCCGAACCTGGGTGATCTATCCATGACCAAGATGAAGCTTGGGTGAAACTAAGTGGAGGTCCAACCGACTGATATTGAAGAATCAGCGGGTGAGTTATGGTTAGGGGTGAAATGCCACTCACAACCAGAGCTAGCTGGTTCTCCCCGAAATAAGAATATGTCTCATGCTAAATTTTGGGTTGCCTTTCAAGCATTGGACCAATCCATGACTGCTAATGTTTAGGGCAACCATTAGGTTGCAATCTCACTTTAGCAGAATGGTGAGTTAGCTACAGCTAAAATTTATGACTTTATGAGAATGAATCTTCCTAAATTCTTTAGGTCAAAAGTAGATGAGGACCCACAACTCTACATTGATGAGGTGAGAAAGATTACCCAAGTTATGCCTTTTACTAAGGAGAAAAGTGTAGAATTGTCATCCTATAGGCTAAATGATGTTGCCTATGATTGGGTTCTTATGTGGAGGAATAGTAGAGGTGAGAATATAGATCCTATGAGTTGGTAGGTATTTCAGGATACATTTTTGGATAGGTTCTTTCTACATAAATTGAGAGAATAAAAGGTTGAGGAGCTCGTAAACCTAAGGCAGGGATTGATAATAGTGAAGGAGTACTACCTTAAGTTCCATCAGTTGTCTAAGTATGATCCTGATTTGATATCTTACCCTAGATCTAGTATGAGTAAGTTTCTTATTGGAGTGTCTGGTTCGGTAGTCAAGGAGTGTAGGACTTCCATACTTATTATGGACATAGATCTTTCTACGTTGACGATGCATGCTCAACTGATTAAGGTAGAAAAGTTGAAGGGGGAAGAGAGAGAGGAAATAATAAGGCTAGAACAAGATAGTTTGAGGTTGGCCAAGATAGGTCTAGAGGAGGCTGTTGTTCATAGTTTTAGAGTTAGTCACATATACCAGATCCATCTTCAGCCAGTTCCCCCATACCCAAAACCAAGCAGGAGAGGTAGGGTAGGACTTCTAGGTCCATGTCTCAAAATAGTGTGGGTAAAAAGACCAATTATCTGACATGTGCTAAGTATCATAAAACTTATCGTGGTGAGCATTTGTGGGGACATAAAGGTTATTACAGATGTTAAAAGTTGAATCATAAAATTGAAGAATGCTTGTATACAAAGCAGGAAAGCAGGGATGTTCATTCCAGACTCAGGCTACCAGCGCACCAGCTCCACGAGGTTGCCTAATTCCTCCCCAGGGAACATCATCCAGTAACGATGGCGGTCAACACCAGAATTATTTTATTGCTTTACCATCCTGTCAAACGTAGGAGAGTTCACTAGATATTGTTACTGGTATGCTTTGTGTTTTTTATTATGATGTTTATGTGTTGTTCAACCCTGGATCAAATCTCTCTTATGTGACTCCGTTTGTTGCGGTAACTTTTAGGGTAGGTCCTGAATAGCTCTCTAAGTCCTTTTTTGTTTCCACACAGTGGGTGAGTTAATTATTTCCAAACAAGTTTATAGAAAGTTTCCTACAATGTTCTTTATAAGATTATATTACCATCTTAATAGAATTAGATATGGTCGACTTTAACTTTATCCTGGGCATGGATTGTCTCCATTCCTATCATGTATCTATAGACTATCACACCAGAGTGGTGAAATTTTTGTTTCCTGATAAGCCAATCTTTGAGTAGGAAGGTAATTCAGTGTCTCCCAAGAGTCATTCCATATCCTATCTTAAAGCCAGAAAGTTGATATTAAAAGGGTGCATTTATCATTTAGTTTGAGTCAAGGACACTAAGTATGAGACTCTAACAGTTTAATAAGTCCATGTAGTCAATGAGTTTCCTGAAGTTTTTCCTGAAGGGGTGCCTCCTAATAGAGAAATAGGATTTGATATTAATCTTCTTCCTAATCTCAGCCCATCTCCATTCCTCTATATCTTATGGATCCAGCCGAGCTTAAAGAGTTAATAGAGTATCTTAAAGACCTCTTAGATAAAGGTTTCATAAGTCCCAGTATCTCTCTATGGGGCATTCCCACCCTATTAGTCCAAAATAAAGATGGTTCTTTCTAAATGTGCATCGACTATCGTCAATTGAATAAAGTCACAATAAAAAACAATTATCCTCTCCCCATAATTGATGACTTATCCAATCAACTCCAAGGTGCAAGTTACTTCTTTAAGATAGACCTTAGATCCGGCTATCATCCAATTCGAGTAAGAGAATGTGATATTCCTAAGACAACTTTCAAAACCCTTTATGATCACTTTGAATTTTTAATCATGGTATTTGGGCTAACAAACGCCCCAGCAACCTTCATGGACTTGATGAAAAGAGTGTTCAAATAGTACTTGGACATGTTTTTATGGTCTTTATCAATGATATCCTTGTATATTCGTCTACAGAGGATGATCATGTAAACCATCTTAGAATTGGTTGCAAACTATTACAGATCACTAGTTGTTCACCAAAATCAACAAGTAGATTAGTAGCTTTTTTTGATCATATTGTTTCCAGTGACAGCATTAGAGTTGATCCTCAAAAGACCAAAGTAGTGAGAAACTGGCCTAGACCCATCTCTCTATCAGACACCAGGAGTTTTTTTGGGTTTAGTTGGCTATTATCGATGGTTTGTTAAGGGTTTTTTGCCTATTGCATCTCCCATGTCTAGATTGACTCAAAAGAAAGTTAAGTTTTAGTGGTCAGATTCTTGTGAGAAGAGTTTTCAGGAGTTGAAGGATCAACTTAGTTCAACCCCAGTTTTGGTGCTACCTGATCGTACAGATGGATTTGTTATTATTATGATGCTACTAGAGTTGATCTGGGTTGTGTTTTGATGCAAAGAGGTAAGGTCATAGCCTATGCCTCTAGGCAGCTTAAGCCTCACAAAATGAACTATCCTACCTATGATCTTGAGTTAGATACTATTGTGTTTGCCTTGAAAATTTTGAGGCACTATCTTTATGGGGAGCATGTTGATATGTTCATGGACCACAAAAGTTTGCAATATGTGTTTTAACAGAGAGATTTAAATCTCTGTTAGAGAAGGTGGTCAGAATTGTTAAAAGATTATAACATGAGTGTTTTGTATTATCCGGACGAGGCCAATTTTGTGGCAGATGCCCTTGGTAGACAATCTATAGGTAGTATTGCTCATGTGGAGAATGATAAAAAAGAATTAGTTTGGGAAGTTCATCGATTGTCTAGATTTGGTGTTTGGTTGGTTGACTCAGCTGGGGGGAATTTTTGGGTTTAGGGTAGTTCAGAGTCTTTTTTAGTTTTTGAAGTAAAGGAGAAGCAAGATAATGATTCTAGTTTAGTCAGGTTGAAAGAGACTGTCAAAGATCAGAAAGCAGTGATTTTCTCCTAAGGGGGAGATGGTGTGTTGAGATATCAGGTTAGATTGTGTGTGTCATGTGTCATTGGTTGGAGGCAGCGGATTTTGGCAGAATCACATGGTGCGGATTACTCCATTCACCCAGGTTCCACAAAAATGTACTGAGTTTTGCAGGAAGTCTATTGATAGAGTGGTATGAAGAAAGATATTATGGAGTCTATGGCTAAGTGTTCTACCTACCAGTAGGTTAAAGTAGAGCACCGAAGGCATAGTCGTACCTTGCAGGAGTTTAGTATTCCCACATGGAAGTAGGATGAGGTAAACATATACTTTGTGATAGGGTTACCTTATTCGCGTCGTAAGCATGATTCGATTTGGGTTATTGTCGATAGATTGACATAGTCAGCCTATTTCTTGCTAGTTCACACACTCTAAAAAGCTGAAGACTATGCTATATTGTATATTAGAGTGTTGGTCAGACTGAACGGAGTTCCATTGTCCATAATTTTAGACAGGGGTACTCAGTTTACCTCTCACTTTTAAAAATCCTTTCAAAAGGGTCTTGGTACCCAAGTTCATCTCAGTTCAGCTTTTCACCCTCAAACAGATGGTTAAGCAGAGTGGACCATTCAAACCTAAGAAGAAATGCTGAGGGCATATGTTCTTGACTTTAAGGGTAGTTGGGATGATCACTTACCATTGGTTGAGTTTGACTTCAGCAACAGTTACCATTCTAGTATTTAGATAGCCCCGTTTGAGGCTCTTTATGGGAAGAGATGTAGTTCACTAATCATTTAATTTAAAGTAGTGGAGGCCACTATGATAGGGCCAAATTTGGTGTTTGAAGCCATGGAGAAGGTCCAGTTGATTTGAGAGAGGTTTAAAATAGCACAGAGTTGTTAGAAATCTTATGTAGATGTGAGGCAAAAAGATCTTGAGTTTGAAGTCTATGACTTACTTTATTTGAAAGTTTCACCCTTGAAGGGGGTGAAGAGATTTGGCAAAAAGGGGAAGCTTAGTACCCATATGTTGGTCCTTATAGGATATTGAGTCATGTTGGGAAAGTGGCATACGAGCTTGAATTACCTGTAGACTTTTGATCCGTTCACCCAGTATTCCATCTATCCTTATTGAAGAAGTGTATGGGTGATCCAGATATTGTAGTCCCTTTAGAAAGCATAAATATTCAGGATAGCCTTTCATACAAAGAACTTCTCGTTGAGATTCTTGATAGCCAAATTCATAGACTAAGGAAGAAAGACTTTCCCCTGGTCAAAGTTCTTTGGCGGAATTAGTCCATTGAGGGTGCGACTTGGGAAGCCGAAGCAGAGATGCGAACCAAGTACCCTAATATTTTCTTAGCAAACTCAGACTCAGCCTAAGCTAATAGTCTTCCATAGATTATTTCTTTTCCCATTCTCAATTTCATCCATATGATTGTCTTTATGTCATTTCATTCATTCACAAGTTAGTTTAGTCTTCATCATGTTCTAATTCAGTTATGCAGTTATGTTTTCAGTTATGCATGCCACTGTATAATCTTCGTTCCTTAGTATCCTCATCTTAACTAGTCTCATTCGAGGACGAATGTTCCCAAGGGGGAGATATTGTAATACCCCATACGTTCTTAGCACAACTCAACCCTCAGTGCTTGTATAAGACACTTAGAACCAAAAATAAAACTAAGTGTTGAGGGACTTTGTCATATTTTGACCTCTTAACTTTAAATATTCTTAAGTTGACCTTCCGAGATCTGAGACGGTGGTTTTTGACTTGATTCATGTTTAGGGGTGTAAGGAGCATATCTCACAGAAGTTTTTGAATTTTTGGATGAGGTTTGAGCCATGTTTTGTTTTTGATTCCAGCAGCTCAACGCAATTCTACCACATCGCGATAGTAATAGTAGTGAGACGGTCACCGTATCATGCCAAGACCATAAACGACATTTCAGGTGCGACTTTAATCCCCAGAGGGGAATTTAGGTAAATTATCCTTACCCCAAGTCATAAAAACATAAAATTTGACGTTATTCTAAGTAAAATATACTTATTCTTCACCAAATTTATCTCCAAGAAACCCTAAAACTTCAACTTTAAATCCAAGAAATCCAAAGCTTCATCATTCCCGCTTTAAGATAATCAAGAATCCAAGTTTTCAAGTTCAATAAACTTTTAAAAAAAGCTTCAATAACATCATTAGGAATTCAAAGCTCAAGCTTCTACATTAATTTAACCTAATAAGGTATGTGGGGTTATGAACAAGGATACTCTGTCATCCTTTTGCCCAAAACTAGTTTTTGAAGTCGAGTTTACATGAATTTCAAATTAGGGTTCATACCCAAACTACTTTGTTTTGAGTTTATGAATTTACAAGTGATTTATTTAATGAAGTGCATAGTTACCCCATCTATTTATGATTTGACTTAAAGGTTTATATCATGAATTGTTTTTCTTTATTGTGAATTGATATTGTTGAATGATTTCAAGATTATTGTTGATAATGAAGCTTTATTGCAAAATTCTAAAAATGTAAGTACATATGTTTTAAACCCAAGTATGAGTTTTGAGATATCAAGAAGACTATGATATTGAGCCTCTTTTATAAGTTTTTTACCAAGATTTAAGAAAAAAATGATCTTTTGATCCTAAGCTAAGATAAGAAATCCACGTTGTTCATATAGTTTATGAGTTAAAGCATAGAGAAGCATAACTAGCTTTCTTTACAAACTCTTGTGGTATTTTAAGGTGAATTTTCCTAAAGTCTGAGTGATAAGTATGTGAGTAGGATTTAGCATCGAGTTGGCTATGATTCCTAGGTCTCATGCCCAAGAAATACGAGCCACGATAGGTTTAAGTGCCCATAGTGGGATAAGTTAGTGATCACTTAAGGTAAGGTTCTATTTTGATGGCAAGGGTAGAACAACTCTCCCTAACATTGGTAAGATGTTGGACTCCATGACAGGTGACATGGTTTATGTCGGTTAGAAGAAAATACGAATAGAATGAGTAATAGTACAACTTTTATCACTAAGTGTTAGGACTCATAAAGATTTTCTATGCTTCATATACTTATGTTTTATTATTTCACAGTACACATTTTATTCGAGCTAAGGTGAGTCATTTTTGCTCATCAGGCATCCTTTGAAAGTTCTTTATGAATATTGAATTATTGTTTTACTTATGAATTCACCCCCATATGCTCAATATATTACAAAAGTACTGATCAACATATACGTCTATGTGCTACATTGTTTAAAAATATAGGTTCAATTGCTCAGTTCCAGCAACGTGATTGACTGCGAGCATCCTATTTACATTCCGACAGTTGGTGTTCCTCATAGTGTGGGGACTCAGTTATTCATATTCCAAGTTTTATAAAGTAGTTCATTCTATTATTTTCAGTCAGTCCGGGTCAGCTGGGGGTCAATCCTAGAGGCTCTCTAGTTAGTAGTAGTAGAGGCTTGTCCCACTATTAGATACATTTTAGATTTTAAATGTTGGTTTACCTGATTTCTAAGTTAAATGCTTTCAGATATTATGTTCAGTTAAACTTAGCACGGTTCGAAACGTAATTCAGTATTTCAGTGTTATCGTATGCCAAGATTGTATTTGTTTGGGTTCCAAAACTTATAAAAGGCTTACAGGGTTAGCTTTGGGATAATCATTGTCCTGAGCACCATGTGACATCGTGGGACACGTTTTCAGGGCATTACAGAACCCCATTCAGCTTCACTATCTCCTAAATGAACAACTTAGCATAATCCTCTCCTATGTAGTTAGTTCTCACATGCAAGAAGTGAGCAGACATAGTCATCCATTTATAATGACCTAAATAGAAGAAAATTGATTTTGGGACTGTAGAAAACCCATAACGAAGTCCATATTAATCATCTCCTACTTCCACATGGGAAATTCTATTTCTATGGACATGCCATCAGGCCTCAAATGTTCTACCTTGACTTGCTGATACACCAGATACTTAGCAACAAATTTGCCACATCCCTCTTCATATTATTCCATCAGTAGATTTCCTATAAGTCATGATACATTTTGGTCGAACCCAGATGAACTGCATATCTGGACTGGTGAGATTTGGTAAAAATTATTTCTCACAACCCATATATATTATGAACACACAACCTTGCTTGATACCTTAAGATGCATCTCCCTTAATATCATAAGCCATAACCTTCTCCTAACCCCACTTATCTTTTATTTGCATCAGTATGTAATCCCTAACCTCTTTATCCTTGACCTCAGCACCAAGAGATGACTTAACCACTTTCTGAACATTTACTTCTCCATCCTCAAAGTCTAAATGACAAACTTCCAACTTAGCCAGCCCATGAATATCGTTCACCAACCCTTTTTTTTTCTCTTCAACATGGGACAGACTTCCCATGGACAACCTGCTAAGAGAATTAGAAACAACATTGGCTTTACCTGGATGGTAGTACAAAATTATATCATAATCCTTACAAAATTTGAGCCACCGCCTCTATCTGAGATTCAATTTCTTTTGGGTAAATATGTGCTACAAGAACTTATGGTCTGAATAAATATCCATATGCACTTCGCATAGATAATGATGCCAAATCATCAAAGGAAAGACCATAGACACCAACTCTAGGTCATGAGTCGTGTAATTCCTCTCATGAACCTTAATATACCTAGATGTACAGGTGACAAACTTACCAAGTTTCATCAACACACAACACAATCCCATACGAGACACATCACAATACATAATAAACCCCTCAGTACCATCGAGTAGGGTCAAAAGAGGTGCAGAAGAAAACTTATCCTTCAACTTCTCAAAACTACCTTCAGAAGTATCAAACCACCAAAACTTAACCTTTTTTTTGAGTTAACTTCGTCAGCGGAGTAGCAATAGATGAGAAACTCTCAGAAAACCTCCTATAATACCTAGGCAAGCCTAAGAAAATCCTAATATAAGTTGTAGTCATGGGTATAGGCCACTTCTTAACTACCTCAACTTATAATGGATCACCCTTGATCCCCTCACTAGAAATAACATGCCAAGAAAGGTCACCACACTTAGCAAAAATTCACACTTTAGATTTTTTCTCCTACAATTTCTAGTCCTTAAATTTTGTAACACATATCGAAGGTGATTGGCACGATCTTCCTCACTTTTTGAGTATACCTTGATATCACCAATGAAGACTATAACAAACTAATAAAAAACTGGCTGAACACATGATTTATAAGATCCATGAAAGCATCCAGAACATTAGTCAACTTGATAATGCTCAAATTACACCTCTCTAATGAAAATGTAAGCGATCGTTGTCAATATAAAACCCAACTAGGTTGGGGTCAATTATCATAGGGAATATGGTGTGAACGTAAGTCATTTGCGATTTAATCAACTGATAGTTGGATGTTTCCAAAAAAGGGGTTTTGTTAGTTTAATAAGTAATTTTTTGTTACTTCCTAGAATTATGTTCACTAGGGATTTTGGTACTTGACAGATGCTACTAGTGGCTCAAGATTCTCACGGTAGGTAGGACAACAAGTTATCTTTATCAAAGTTATACTTAAATGTCTCTCGAACTACCTGAGAATTTAATTACCTAATCTTCTCAAACTTAGGGAATTGATATTCACTGCCCAAATTTTACCTCAGGTTAACCAACCTTGTTACAGTGCTGATTATTAAACGGAGTAATTCCAAGTCACTGTTGATAATTCACTTCCTACTAGATTTGATTTCTTTCTCAAGAAAATCAAAGTAGGTGGTATCTATCATTTACAACCAACAAATAATAATTAATACACTAGAATCATCAAGGAGTCCTACCACCTTTCGAATCTTGAACACTCAACACCTTATGAAGACCTAACCCTAGATCCCATAATTTAGGTTAAAGGAATTTAGCCGCTGATGATGTAATAATCGAAACACCTAGATAAATTCATGCTCTTAAATATAAACTTACCACAAGATGAATAGAAACTAGAGATTCTCAGATTAAATACCAAAGAAAATCCCAAAATAATGAATATAATCTCTTCAAAGTAATTGCTTTCTCAAGTCAAGAAGTTAGAAAAAATGAAAGTATATTCCTCAAAACTTAAGTCCCCCCTCCTAAGAAAACCCTAAACAAGGCTTTAAATAGTTCACCCTAATTATGGAAACAAAATAATAAAATTCAGAAATTCTTCGAATTAGGTGACGCCATTTGTGATAGCCTATCAGGAGGTTGACGACTTATCACAAATGTAGTCATATTTCTTTATGCTTTTGGTACTTGCTGCCTATCGCTGACGACAAAAAGTGACACCCTATCATCTTCTTGATGACCTATCACAAAATTTCATCAAGTCTCTTCTTCAGTTCTCATATGCTGCCTTAGGTTGACGACATTCTTGATGGCTTATCAGATGCTTGACGAACTATCACAAAATGTCATCACAATTTTCAATCTTAGGCCAATTCTATATCTATGGCAGACGATGAATTTGATAGCTTATCACAAGGCTGGCGACTTATCAGAAATGTCATCCGCCATACTTTTGCCTCTATCTACTTCTAATTTCAACTCTTTTGCTTCCATTCTTGTTGGTTCTCTATCATATTAGATTTTACTACATAATAAAACATAAACCAATCAAAAATGACAAAAGTTGCATAAGCCTTCATAATTATTCTTAGTTAAAAGCCTCAAATGTGCTAGAATTAGCTCACACATCAATACCCTCAACTTATAATAATTTCTTCTCCTCAAGAAACTCAACACAACTAAGAGAATACAACGTACATTTGGCAGTTAATCATCCACATTATCTTAAAAAACTTTCACCATCTCCAAGGTCAGTCATTTCAAGTACAATAAAGAACACCAATGCAACATATAGACATCAGTCTACGACATTAATTCAGCTACATTAACCATGTATATACCAGATTACACTCTCCAAACAAGTTAGTAACCAGAAACATATCTCGTGTCCGTCACAGTAAAGAAATACCCCCTCATCATCTCAGTATTTATATATGTAACCATGGGGACAATCAAAATACTCACTCTCAGAACAAATTTTCAATCCATGTATGCGAAGTACCATAGGCTTGCCCTTATTTTCATTATCCCGATATTAAGATAGGTCAGCTAAGATCACTATAGGACTTCTCTTAGGCTTGTACTGTAGGCTAGGGGATGGTATGATACTTGATAGTATTTAAAGTGACTAAGCCTCCTTGACACTACACTATCTTTCTGAGGTTTCACTCATTAAACTGTTTTGCTCTTCTCTTTTCTTGATCACACTTATTTAGGATGGGTGCAGTCTTTTCTCAATTACTTAATCTTTTTTCACAATTTTTCTTTTTCTTGCTCTTTTCCTTTGCACCTAGATTTTTATTCTTTTCTTTTATGCTACCTTTCTTTATACTTATTCTATATCACCCACCCCTATGATAGCCACCCTTAACTTAGGCCATTTTCCTAAGTCAAGGTGCAAAGTGTCCAAGGAGGACCAGGGCCAAAATGGGTTCATTGTGATCTAAATGGGAAGGTGATAGATTTCATAAGAAGAAATAGGCTAATTAGGCTCAAAACAGGGATCGAGAGATATTATACGCATAGAGAAGGTCTTTTAGGCTAGCGTGAGCTAATATCAAAATGGACTATGATCCTTTCCTAACCCCTATCCTTCAACCTAGGTAAGACCAACCGGGCAAGTTCTGGTTTCAGCACACCGAGGGAACTAACTAGTTGCTCACACACACATGGCACACAAGTATATTTCAATCTATAACTCATTCAGTTCATGCAACTATTTAGCAATGATTATTATGTTACTAGAACTAATGTCATACAAAGATGTACGGTGGTCACACTTAAATGTAAATCACTCAGTTTAAAGTAGTCGACCACTTAAAGAGGTGTACAAAAATTACAAAAACAATTCAACTGCCTCAAGTACAAGTATTTCTCCTAGTTGACTATAAAATGTTACAACAACAAATTTACCCTACACCCTCAACTTAAAATCAAAGAAAATGTAAACTTAGGATAAGAGTATACCTGGAATGGATCAATCCCAGGGGTCATGAGTTCCTGACCCTACTGTTGCATCTCCATTAAAAGCCTCAAACTGTTCTGGTGAAGCTGGTCTATCAGTCTCTGAAGGCCTATTGGTGGAGGAACCTACTACTCTCGCTCGATGGCTTTCTCATATCTTTCATTATCCACTAAGGACTCAATCCTTTCCTTCTTCATCTCCTCCTTTTCAGACTTCTTTCTTTCCCTCTTCTCTTCTTTTCTTTGTTCATCACTGTCGGGCCTCTTTTTCTTGCCTTTCTTCTTATATTTCTTATTTTTTCACTGGCTCCTCTGTGAGATCAAGCATCAGGATTTCTCCCTCAGAATCCGTAGCTATCGGGTCTACTGATGCCATAAAGTGGTGATGCTGTAGTTTTACAAACTCCACCTTTAATTTATCTAGGTATGATCTGAATAATGCCATCTCTGAAGCAGACCTCTCTCTTGACTATGAATTAAAGCAGTTCTCTAATTCATAAATCCAGCCCGATAGAGCTTTGTATGGCTCGAGAGCAACGTTAACCCTCTTGTCCACTACAGCCATAAATTTCTTGGCAAAGGGTTTAAGCTGATCCTCAGACCACTCGGATTATTTTTCTACTCTTATAAAATTCATAAGGTTGAAGGAAAATTATGTTGTAAGAACTGCAGCTGGAGGACTTGTCTCAGTTCTGGGCATTGATGATTCTTCCATTGTTGTAGATGTTGGAGGTACAACTTCAGAATCAGGCATCTCTGCATTAGGCACTAAACTAGTACCTGTGACCGGTGGGTAAGTGGGAATCTCTGCACCTCTGTCAAACATTAGCTTTGGCTGATTTTCCTCCTTTCTGATAGGATTATGGGTCTTCTTGGCAAGGAGTTCTTACTCTAGCCCCACAATCTTTAGCACATTTACTGCCCTACACAACCTTGTAATTAAACAAGGGAAGTAATATGTTGTATCAGACCTTGAGATATAAATTTTTATCTTTTCGGCAATAATCTCTCCAAAATTCAATTTAAGTTTAGCCACAAAACTTGCAACTAATATTGAAATGTCATCCCTATTGATATTATCACCATCTGTGGGCATCAACCACATACGTACAATACTCTACCAAAATCTTGCCTCTGAAGTCTGGGAGGCCTTAAATATACTTTCACTCGGATTTGTTAGCCATTTCGATTTTCCATCGGCTATGAGTGTGGCTAACCAATTCCGATAATTTTCCCGATACTTCAACCGGGTATTTAAAGTTGGTTAAGTGTCCTAAGGAGTGAAGTTCGGGCCATGAAGGAGCCTGTTGATTGTTTCTGCAGAAACATCTACCATTAAACCCCACACCAAAACTTTATCCAGCAAAGGTTGGTCAGCTGCTTTCTCTCCTTCTCTACACATGTTTTCCAAGAAAGCTTGGGAGTTTACATAGAACTCCCTAACTAGTGTAGGGAAAAATGAATTTCCTTCTCGTGTAGTCTATCCCAAATCATATCCATGAAATTTCTGCTCCACCTCTAGGTACCTACTCAACCCCTTAGTGATGATTCTCTTTTCATCAAAAATTGTCCTTTTGACAGCTCTTTTGTTGGTTCTGCAAAGGCCATCAAAGAAGATTTTCTAAGCTTTGGGGATCTGCCATCTAGTTCCATCTCAGACTTTTGGATTCTTGCATTTGATAAGCTTATCATCTCCTTGATGACCTATCCAAAAATGTCATCAAGTCTCCTCTTCAGTTCTCAGGTGCTTTCTTAGGTTGACGACATTCTTGATGGCTTATCAGATCCATGACGACCTATCACAAAATGTCATCACAACTTTCAATCATAGGCCAATTCTCTATCTATGGCTGATGATGAATCTGATAGCTTATCACATGGCTGATGACTTATCAGAAATGTCGGTAGCCATACTTTTGCCTCTTTCTACTCCTAATTTCAACTCCTTTTCTTCCATTCTTGTTGGCTCTCTATCATATTAGCTTCTACTGCAAAATGAAACATAAACCAATCAAAAACGACAAAAGTTGCTTAAGACTTCACAATTATTCTTAGTTAAAAGCCTCAAATGTGTTAGCATTAGCTCACACATCACAACCCAAATGACATAACCAAAAATTCATAATGACCATACTGAGATTGGAAAATAGTCTTAGAAATATCAACCTTCCTAAATTTCAGCTGGTGACAGCCCGAATAAAGATTGAGTTTGTAGAAATACACTGTTGATGGTTGAAAAGGTTATCAATCCTGTGAAGGGGATACTTATTTTTCACTATAACCTTATTTAACCTAGGATAATCTATACACAATCAAAGAGACCCATATTTTTTCATACGAAAAACACAAGAGCAACATATAGAGAAATCCTAGGATGGATGAAACCCTTATCAAGAAGATCCTTTAATTGCTCCTTTAACTTCTTTAGTTCAGTTGGATCCATTCTATAAGGAGAAATAGAAATAGGATAGGTATTCGATAGAAGATCAATCCAAAATATATCTCCCTATAGGGAGGAATTCCAAGAAGATCATCAGGGAAAATTTAGGAAATTCATTAACCAAAGAAATAGATTGAAAAAAAAGGACTCTTAGAATTAGCACTTTTGACCAGAACTAAATGATACAGAAACCCATTGGAAATCAACTTCTGAGCTGTAAGATAAGAAATAAACTTCTTTTGGGTACTAAGGAACTCCCATCCTATTCAATCACTAGTTTATTAGTAAAATAAAAATTGAACTTTTGTGTCGTATAATCTAAAGAATCATAGCATAAAAGGATCACATCAAAATCCACCATATAAAGTTCTATCAAATCCACTAGTCTCCCTGTGATGAATGGAAACTACACCACCCCTATAGCTTTTTTTCTAGACAAAATAGACTCACCTAAAAGATAAGGTATAACACAGATTAAGAAAAAAATAAACATTACAAAAGAAGAGTCGTAACATACTAGTGACAATATCTGGGAATGCCTTTGACTCCTGATGAGTAGCAAGTGCATAGAGAGGTACTGGCCATTTTCGATACCTAATGTGGTGCCCTTAGGTGAAAGAGTTGAGAAAGTAGTGCCTTGGACCTTATTAGCTCTAGTGGAAGCTTTAGCTATAGGATAATTCCACTGCAGATGACCACAGTAAAACATAAGTTCCTTACTTTCTCAAAACATTTAAAGTGAAGCAATCTACAAAATTAGCTTGGAGGATAGAGTGGGAATGACTGAGCTTGCTTGACCAAAGACTAGGCACCCTATGCCATAGGACCACTGCTAGCCTAAAAACGATGATCATATGAAGGCTTAGGATATGGAGTACTAGCAGAAAAATAAGAATTTCCCTAGTTTTTCTTCTTAGGCCATTGTCTACCATCCCTCTCACAGTTTTACTGATTTGCACCCTACTCTGCGAACCTAAATTTCTTATTTTGCTTTTTTTTCCATCTCTAGCTGCTTTTTTTCTCAATATCCACCTTCTTCATATAAACCACCAGCCTAGATATGTTCATAGCATTATTCAGCATCGCAACCTTATACTCTAACAACAAGTCATGGGACAAACAAGAAGTAGTATTCCTCATCTTGGATCTCTTATTAGACATAAACTTTGAAGCATAACGAGATCGATACTAGAATTTTAGTGCATATTCCTTGACACTTATCCTACCCTATTTCAAGTTTACAATTTTTCGTATTTTAGCCTCTCTTAACTATCGAAGAAAGAATTGATCAAAAGTCACCTGAAATCTCATCCGACACCATCAGCTCGGCATCATCACCACTTATACCTTTTAACTCCTCATACCATTGGTAAGACATAACCTCTAACTAATAAATAAACCCCTAAGGATCCCCATCAAATTTAGATCCCATAAAGGTTAGGGGATTTAACTTGATAATTGGCCAAATTGGGTGACCTCAGATGAATTAGTAGTAGGACCAATAGGATTAAATTGATGAGACTGTGATGCCACCTATTGACCAAACATATGAATACACAAACGAAACTCCTTATTATAGATATATCCTTTTGGCAACTAAGCATCAGTATCACCAGCTTGGGAAGATCGAGAAGGACTAGTAGAGGATGATGGAACCCCACGTAGAATGGTACAGTCAGGAGTAGGGACCCTAGACCAAGTCTACACTTAATAAGCAGGGCGAATTCCTTCCATATTTTACTCAGGTAGGAAAGAGGTTTGAGTATAGTTTCTTTGACCGTCATATCTTTGGGAGGTTTGATTTTGACATGACCTGACTCATGGCCTAGTTATGTTGGGCATCTCAAGTCCAACTAGGATCGGAGACCACCTCCAATACCCAACTGTATCGCCCTACACCCTATGTCAGATATATTTCATACATATAATAAGATAAAAAACAATAATTAAAAGACATTAAATAAAGTCTATAATCATAATCCAACAACCTTAACGAAATATCCAATTGATACCAACCCTAATGCCAATACCAATACTAAGACTAACACTAATAATGACACCGCCCAGGCCTATAGTAGTCTAACAAAGCCTCTAATAAAAATCAAAGAACATTCAGTTGGAGCATGCCCTCGACCATAGAAAAAACCAAAATCCAAGAACTAACAAAAAATAAAAAAAAGTCCATAGCATGAAATGGAGTATTTCAGAGTAAAAATGTTCACCACTTGAATTTGACTCAAAACTGTCCCTGAATGCAATTTATTAAGAATGAGGAATAATAGTATGGTTGGTTCCTGCATCGCATGGGATATAATTCTCAAAGATGGTTGGTGGAGTAAATACTAACATGTACTTAGGGATAAAGATAAGATAATTCCATTATTCAACACCAAATCAAATAACAATATGCAATCACAAATATACATATATATCGTGTCGGGGAAGGGAAGGGAACAAGGTTTTTCATGCATTTAAAACCTTAACCTGTACTTTGTAGATTTGTCATCCTAAATGTCCACCCACGAGGTATATGGGTTCAGCTCCCCCTATTGAAAGGGCCCCAGTGTGTGTTAGCTGTATGAACTAGAGAATAACCTGAGATGACTAGTACATCTCCTAAAGTATAAAGTGTGACATCATACACATGGTCACCATGACCGAAACTCACATCAGCAAACATGACTTTCCAGTATTAGTCCCCTCGGGACCTCCACCTTCCACTAATTTGCTACATAACCCCTTTAAGCCCATATTAAAGTCAATTATATATTCACAACCATTTACCAAGGAGTATTTTATTAGGTCTTAACCATTGGTATAGTCATACCAAAATTAGAGTTTTAAAGTCTATTCCAACTATGCCATATAAAGCATTAAACCAAATTAGTCTCTATTATTTCCAATTTTCCATAAACATGGACACCAAGGCTTTTCCAAATCCATATGAAATCAAAACATAAATTTTTTTTGTTTCATTTACCATTTTTCCAATGCAATATTCCAAGTATAATCACACTATTTGAGAAAATATCATTCTCATTGGTGTTTTGACAAACAGGTTTAAGGAACATAAGTTTCAAAACCATTACCAACCAATTTGGAGAATCCATAATACCCTGAAATCTATTTACCATTAACATGCATCCTAAAATTTCATGATAATACTAAAATCAGGAAAGAAAACATAAATAAACCATGAGAAATATTATTCAACCATGAACATCAAAACCCCCAACCATTATTGCAAAACCATAATAGCACCATGATAACCATACGTTAAAATAAATGCTCTTTGTATAATAACAAAGAGAAAGGAGTAACATGCCTTATACATCAAGGAAGATGGACAAAAACCACCCTTGAAAGCCTTATTTGATTATCTTGATAAAACCCTAGCCATTTACTTGATAGAGTGTTTGATTGGGAATAATAGCTTAAAAATGTCCCAAAAGGTGTTTTAAGTCATGGTATCAAAGGAAGTTAAACGGGGAAATATCCAAATTGCCCCAACTTAAAATAGTAAAAATACCACAGGTTGTTACGAGTCGATCCAGTGACTCGTGACCATAACATATATCTTATACCATTGACTCGTCAGTAATACAGTGAGTTGGACACCCACACATAGTCCAACATACGACTCCCTGATACCACTCATTACCAAACCATATGACTTGAATGGCCTAGTCGTACCCATGAAAATATCCAAAGGGATTAGACACTGGACAATATACGATTTAACTATACCACTTGTAGTCTATCCTCATAGCTCTTAGTGAACCACTCATACTCAGAGCCAAGTCAAGTCATTAAGTTTTTTATTTGATGAAGGATCATCCTAACGACCTATCACCACCACTAACGACCCATACAACCAAGTTTAACCACAACAGAAATCCAACCACCATCCACTGGACTTCTTACAACTCGGGTCACCTGACCCATACCTACACCATATATGAAATACCCTGGGTTCTATTTCTTAGAAAATTTCTAGGGTTTTGAGTCTTTTGATGATCATATAATTCACCATAAGAGCCGTATAGTTAGGTTAAAGGTCAGGTGGCCTATCTCGTATGTTGGAAAATATCCAACCCCTCTTGATTCTATTATGGGTATGGGTTAAGGGTACTTATCGTATGGTTGTGTATGAGGTAGTTTTTGTGGATGTATGTTGGATAATGTTGGGGTCTAAGTGGCTGCCTAGGGTATGAGTGGTGGGTACCACTCTTATGTTAGGGTACGGTTTGGGTGGGGTAGTCGTACCCATCTGTAGAAATTATTTTACAACTTAAGTTGGGGTATTCTAGACATTTTCCCTCTTAACCCATCATGACCCC
The DNA here is from genome assembly GCA_030864225.1 of Capsicum baccatum var. pendulum. Lineage (NCBI taxonomy): Eukaryota > Viridiplantae > Streptophyta > Magnoliopsida > Solanales > Solanaceae > Capsicum > Capsicum baccatum. Next base: position 88,255,970 of record CM061560.1, on the reverse strand, counting down.
TCGACCAAAAATACTATTGTACTTAATTTACACTATTGTTTTAATCTTAAACACTCAAAAACTCTCTTAATATCTTGTGTTAGAAAAAGGCTACGGTTTTCTTTAAGGTAGTTAATTAAGGCTCTAAAAGGTCATTTCTCTCCGTATTCTTCATTATCTAAGGCATTCTACTCCTCCCTCATTGTTAGTTCAATTAAAGGCATGTTTTATGAATGGATTTCATAGAATAATAGTGATATGGTTTTAGGTTTTGAATTATATATTGGGTGTTTGGGTTATTAGTGGTTGATGTATGTTTTCCAATGTTTTTACTTATGGTTTTCATATTATAATGGCGGTTTGAACATGTGGGTGTATGGGAATAGTCTATTGGCACTTGGTTTTGGTTTTGGAAACTATATTCCCTTAATATGCTTGTTAAAATTCGTATGAGAATGATTTTATTACATAGTTGGACTTTTATTGCAAACTGTGCATGGTATAATATGGCAACAGAACCTAAATTGGTTAAATGGTTTTAATGGCTAAATGGTAAAGCCATGGCTTCCATGGATTTAATTAAAAACCTTGTGGGGTATACGATAAATCCCTCATTAAATCTAATAATGGAAAATATGGGGAACATGGGAATCCCCTAGGTATTGGATAATAACGTTGCTTAAAAGCTATAGTCGGTATGACGATTCCACTTCTTTAAAACACACTGGGTTTCTGGACCTTGGAGAATTTCCTGGATTTCTGGTCTCTGTACAGGATACAACTTGCGTAAATGACTCGAACACCGAGAAATAAATTGTATGGCTTAGTCGTATGCTGACCCGTGTTGGTTAGTAGGTAGGATTTAGTTTCTGAAATGGGTATGACCTAGGTGGAACAATTCATATCGGGGATATGGTTTGTTTGGGTACTTCACTTAGTCTTAGACTTGTTAAATTAAGTAGGATCTAAGTTTGAGTGGCTCACCATGAGCCATAATCTAGGGTACGAGTCATACCATGGACTCATGTGGTGGTCAATGTTCAATTCTCTTGGGATTATATTCTGCCAGGGTTACGGATCATGGGAACTAGTATTATACTTTGATATGACATGGTTTGGGATAAGTCTTATCTTGGATAGTATTTGATCCAAGGGACATGGCCTTGGGTATGAGTGATAGGTACCGCTAGTATTAGAGGGTACAACTAGTATGAATAGTCGTACCCATCTTATGGGATTTTTTGGAGTTTAAGTGAGGAAAATTTGGATATTTCCCACTTCACCTAATAAGGCCCCCCAACTTATATTCCTATTGGGAGATTATTTTCCCTATTATTCTATTCATTAACACTTAGAAACTTCTCCTAAACACTCTATAATTCTCTTTAAAGATTTTGGGTAAAGGAAGACTAGGATTTCATCTGAAGGATTAATTTAGGGCTTATGTTGGTAATTTATCTCCATCATCTCCTTAGTTTAAGGCATTTTCTCTTCCCTCTAGGTTAGTTCCAACTAAAGGCATGGTTTTATACAATGTTTTCATGAGTTTATGTACTGAACATGCATGTCCGATGCATGAGCACATGACTAAACTGATTCATGAATGCATGACTGAGTATGAAACGTTAATTGATACCAACTTGGTAGCTATATCTGATACTGTGTAAATTTAAAGAAAATTTGTTACCTTGGGCTAAATCTGAGTTTGCGGATAAAAGGTAAGGATATTTGGTTTGCATGTCTGCTTCCTAAGTAGCTCCCTCAATAGACTGATTTTGCCAAAGTACTTTTACTAGAGGGACTTCTTTGTTACTCAGTTTGTGAATCTGATAATCAAGGATTTAGACTAAAATCTCTTCATAAGAGAGTTTTTTGTTAATATGTACGCCCTCTATTGGGACTACGACTATTGGGTCACCTATGCATTTCTTAAGCAAAGAGACATGGAACACTAGATATACTGAAGCTAAGTCTAAAGAAAACTCAAGCTCGTAAGCTACCTTTCCAAAACGAATGAGAATTTGGTAAGGACCGACATATTGGGGACTGAGTTTCCCCTTCTTGCCAAACCTCCTTACTCCTTTTATAAGAGAGATTTTTAAATACACAAAATCACTAATCTTGAACTCGAGATCCTTTTTGCATACATCTGTGTATGATTTATATCGGCTTTGAGTTATCTTAAGACTTTCCCTGATCAACTATAGTTTCTCTAAGGTATTAAATACCAAGTCAGTCCCTACCACTGTGGCCTCACCTACTTCATACCAACCAATGGGAGATCTGTACCTCCTCTCATAAAGCACCTTAAACGGAGTCATTTGAATGCTGGAATGATAGTTGTTGTTCTATGAAAATTCAATCAATGGCAAGGGGTCATCCTAAGTACCTTTAAAGTCTATCACAAATGCTCACAACATACTTTCTAAAGTATGAATGGTCCTTTCTGCTTGACCATCTGTTTGAGGATGAAAGGTTGTACTTAGGTAAACTCGGGTATCCAGACCCTTGTGGAATACCTTCTAGAAATGACAGGTGAACTAGGTACCTCTATTTAAGATAATGGAAAATGGAACACCATGAAAACTGACAAAATCATTGATATAGAGTTTGATGTAATCCTCGGCTGAATATGAGGTATGGATAGGTAGGAAATGAGCTGATTTGGTCATCTTGTCTACAATGACCCAAACTGAATCATGCTGACAAAGGGTATGAGGCAAACCCATCACAATGTCCATGTTTACTTCTTCCTATTTCTAGGTGGGCATGTTAAACTCCTACATGGACCTACTAGGCTTCTAACTTAATCTTAACCAGCTGACATGTTGAGCACCTAGCCATAAACCATGTAATGTCTCTCTTTATTTCACTCCACCAATAGATCTCCTACAAATCATGGTACATCTAATGGCCCCTGAATTAATAGAGTAGCACACACCATGTGCTTCTACAAGAATTCACTACCTCAATTCATCTACAACTGACACACTTAACCAACCTGGGTAGCACAACATACTATCTCCCCCTTAGGAGAAAACCTCTACCGTATGATCTCTGACTGGATTCTTTAACTTAGCTAGATTGGAATCCCTATCCTACTTTTCCTTCACTTCAAAAACTATGGATAATTCTGGACTACTCTCAACCCATACACTACCTTATGATAAATCGACTAAGCGAATACGTAGTTGGGCCATATGATGAACTTCCTGAGCTAACTTATTCTTACCATCCTCCATATGAGCAATACTACCTACGGACATCCCACTGAGAGCATCAACCATTGCATTGGCTTTACCCGGATGATAAAAGACACTCATGTCATAGTTTTTCAACAACTCCAACCACCTTCTCTGATGAAGGTTTAGGTCTTTCTGAGAGAACACATACTGTAAGCTCTTATAGTAGGTTAACACATCAACGTGCATACCATACAAATAGTACCTCTAAATATTTAAAGAAAATACTATTACTACTAACTTAAGTTTATGAGTAGGATAGTTTTTTTATGGGGCTTAAGCTGTCTAGAGGTGTAGGCTATGATCTTACCTCTCTGCATTAATACACACCCTAAGTCGACTCTAGAGGCATCACAATATACCATAAACCTATATGAAACATCTAGTAGGGTTAAAACTAGAGTTGTAGTGAGTCGAGTCTTCAACTCTTGAAATCTCTTTTCACAAGAATCTGACTACTAGAATTTGACAATCTTCTGAGTCAATCTAGACATAGGGGATGTAATAGATAAAAATCTCTCAATAAACCATCGACAATAGTAATCCAAGCCTAATAAACTCTTGATATTTGATAGAGTGATGGGTCTGGGCTATTTTCTCTCTGCTTTGGTCTTTTGGGATCAAATATAATGCAATCACCGGAAATTATATGGCCAAGAAAGACTACTGACCTTAGACAAAATTCGCACTTACTAAATTTGGCGAATAGCTGATGGTTTTTGAGAGTCTGCAACATAATTCTGAGATGGTTTGTATGATCATGCTCACTGCAGGAGTAGACAAAAATGTCATCTATGAAGACTATGATAAACATGTCAAAGTACCAAATATTTATCCAAAGAGATAAAGGTCAAAGGCTGGACTCCTAAGCCAGTAGCACCAAAAACTCCAGATAAAGGGAAAATAACCTCTTCCTCAACCAGTGCTTCGCAGAATAAGAAGTCACTCAAAGAAAAATTAAAGAATACTTTACAGGATATGGAAAGCCAGGAAACAAATGAAGAAGATGTGTTACAACTTCTAGAAGAAGCTTCCTCCACGGGAAGTAGTGATAATAACGGTGATATGCTAAATCCTAAAGGAATAGCTATGGCCTATCTGGACCCCTATTAAGAATAGGGAAATGAACCTTCAAAGAGGTAGAGGTTCAAAGAACCGGAATTACTTTTTTGAAAGGGCATTCTACTGTTCCTAATTAGAATCTCTACGACCAAAGCTTTTCTAAAAGCAAAAGGACAAAGCATTCATCAGCCAGCTTTTTCAAAAAGCAAAAGCATCAGCCAGATTTTTCAAAAGCAAAAGCATCAACACTCATAGATTGTCGGCCGCTAAGGATTAATCTTAGCCTTACACTTGTACACTTTAGATATATTTTCATTATCACTCTTATCTATATAAGACTTGTTGTAACACTAGAGAAGTTATCAGAAAATTTCCCAGATAAGAAATATTTCACCTACCTAAACTCTTCTCTTGTAATGTTTTCAGTTAAAGTTTGAATAAAATCTTATAAGTTGTTTTAATTCCTATGTCTTCTTTAATTATTTTTAATCTTCTAGCATATTTTCATCAATTATCCATTAAGATCCTTTTATTGGTGGTTTTAGATAATTGGTTGCATGGAAATGGTTATTTGGTAGTTGGTTTTGGTGTTAGAAATACTATGCCCACAATGTGTTTAACAAAATGCCTATGGGAATGTTTGCACTACATTAGTGGATTTTAACGAAACATATGTATTGTTTAAACTTGCTAATGGAACCCTAAACCCTAAATGGTTAAATGGTTTTGAATGGTTTAAATGGAAATGTTTTGGTGGTCATGGTTATTGTTAATTGGACTCCTTGTGGGGTACAACAAAATATCCTAAGTAAAAATGTTAATGAAAAACTTGTGGGGTACATGTGACTTCCCCAAGCAACTAAATAATGGAACACTTATGGGGTACATGGGACTCCCCTAAACTTGGCAAATGGGTACATGGGAATCCCTTTACCTTAAAAGGTTTTCTAAGAACAATACTTGCAAGTTATAGTCAGTATGATGATACCACTACTCTTAGCCTTGGTAAATAATAAATGGAATAATGTATTCGTTGGTTGGAAATTGTTTTAATTGGGCAATAATGGCAGGGTGTGGTTGTTTATCATGAACGTGGGAGTTTTATGTATGAACACTAGAAACTCATGTTTGTTGACATGATGGGTAGGGAATGAAGACCCTTTTATGATACTACAAGGTATGTGGGAATCCTCTAAGTACATTATATATATGTATCATCGAGGGTGAGGGTACTTAGAAATTCCTTATTCTTATGGTATCTCTAGTTCAAGTGGATACACGTATCGGGGCTCATTTAGGGGATTACACTGGACCCATATATCCCATGGGTGGTTAAGGATGGTTAATCTTTATATACCCAGGTTAATGGTTTTAAATGCATGCTAAACCCAGTTTTCTTTCCCGACATGGTCATATATATATGTATGGTTTGTATGGATATGATGGGTTTACTTGGTTAAACTAGTTGTCATTATTGTATACTTATCCAAAGTTTATGCTAGAGTTCACCTACTAACCCATCATTAGGAAACTATATCCCCACATAATGCAGGAACCAACTGTTCTACTCCTCCTACTTAGCTATCGAACATTCGGGATTAGATTCTTGATTGAATGGTACATTTTTGTCTTTCTGAAAGGCTCCATTTAATGGGTGTTATTTTATACTTTGGTTTATTTATGGATATTAGTTTTAGCTATGGCTGATGGTATGTATCAATCGTATTTTTGTATTCTTTTGGATATAGGTGTTTGTGGAACTACTATGGGTTGGAATGGGCGGGATCAGTTGCAGTTTAGCCTCTATATTGACATTGGTTTTGGGGATGATACCGGTAGATTGTATTGTTGGTTTTTCCATCCTTTTTTATTTTAGGATTATATATAATTTTTATGAAATTCATATGGGTATGGTTTGTGGTTTGGTTTGGCTATTGGTTAGGTTAAGAAGGTTGGACTCAATTGGGTCGGTCTTGGTAATAGACCTATCGTAGAGTTTATAAATTAGATAAGTATGCTATCTTGTTATATGCTCAAAACTCAGCCAACTCAGGGTAGGAGACTAGAGGTTGGGTTGAGTAATGAGGGATATCTACGATCCCAGCTAGACTTGGGACCCCCATTATGACAAGGCCCCGGGTCGGGTCAGGTCATTCTTATTGCCTTGGTTAATAATTCATGGAATTGGTGTTTTGGTTGTGTGCCATCAGTTTTTTATTGGGTAAAAATGGAGGTTTGTGATAGCTAACTGTGAAGGTGTGACTCCAATGGACGAACATTGGAAACTCATGTTCGCCAACTGAGGATTGGTGGGGACATGGGAATTCCCTAAGTTATACTTGTATTTATGTAACATGGAGGGTAAAGGGTACACGGGAATCCCCTACCCCTATGATATCTCCAGTTCATGCGGCTACATGCACTGGGACCCTTTTAAGGGGTAACACTAGACCCAGGTTAATGGTTTTAAATGCATGCTATATTTGGTTCCCTTCCCAACATGGATTATATATATTTGGTTCCCTTCCCGACATTGTTATTTACTTGGTTTTAAATGTTGACATTATTTTATCCTTATACTGAGTGCATGCTAGCATTCACCTACTAATTCATCTTCGAGCGCTGTATCCCTACGCAATGTAGGAACCAGCCATACTAATCCTCGTACTCAGTAATCGGATTCGAGAACAACATATAGTTGGATTGAAAAAGTGATCTTCCATACTTCGTAAGGATCTATTTCATGTTATGGCCTTGTCTTCATACTCTGGTTATTTCTTATACTATGACTGAATACTATTTTACTTTCGGATAGAGGATTTGTGTCAGGACCCAAGGCTAACCTCCTATTCGTGACAATGGTGCTTACGGTCATAAATAACCACAAGCTAACCCATGAGCTGGTACCTGCTGTGAGCATTGAATAAATGACATTAAAATAACATATGCGGAAGATAAACTAATATAATACTGAAAATATGAATACGGAATATATGTACATGACAAGTCTGAAATGTATGTAACAACTGATAATACTGAACAACTGAACAACTATTTACTGGCTGACTATAGCCTCTAAACATCATGAGGAGTTGATAGGACAAACCCCCAACTAATTCTAACCATTGAACATAAGGAAATACTAAAATAACTGAGAAAACATGTCATCTCCTTGATGGATAAGGACTCAATACTACTGCTTCTAGGTAACATTGAAATGTCTAAGAACGGCCAGGAAACTGAGCATCCGAACTTATGTTATAAGACAACATAGTGCAAAGAAAAGTATGCGATTAGTACATTGAATGTACTAGTATATGAGATAAGGACTGACTAAAATGCATGAGATAACTGAGCATGTATAAATAAACATGTAATATTTGAGAATGCAAGACCAAGCATAAGCATGTTACTAAAATATTCTTAAATCTGAAAGGCTAAAATCTGTATAACTAAATAATTAAAAAATCTATACACTTGGTCAAGTAAACCTGAGTTGAGATACACTGATATATTGACTGAAACTATGGGAGGTATCATATAATAAATATGCTCAAATTTGAGATAATTGGGGACCAACCTGTAAACCCAGTTGGGAGGGTGTCAATACCTTGACAAGGGTACTAACACTAGCTATATGGATCCACTAATCTAATGTCCCGAAGGACTAGGGAGTTAGTCCTAAACTGATGGGTGACCCTAGAGAGAGTGTCATTCCTAAACTAGCTGGTGATATCTCATAGTCCTGCACTAGCTACATTGTTCTGGAACTTAGGGACTGCTACTAAGGATCTAGTCCTAACTGGAGGGTGAGGCCCCATCCATAGGTTCACTCAGTGCTAAATCCTACTCCCAACTTAACTGACACTGGTACTGGACTGAACTAAATTTACTGAACATTACTTCTTATAGTGCTCATCATAATTATATTAACTGAGTAAAATAATAATAATACCTATGGTTTAATTGAATCATTACTTGATAATCTGAAATCATGTAAAACACATCGATATTGGGTGTTCATAATCCACCAGCACTGAATGACCACAAAAATATGATACAAAGCTTTAAACTATTGTATGGGATCATGTTTCAAGGACCCATACATATACATTTCATCAAACATGTGAGAATCATGAACTTTAATATAGGAATGTTTTAAGTATGAGTAAAACAACATGATTACATGGATAAATTCATAAATCGGGTATTTAAAAGGAAATTCACTCTAATATGACCTGGGAAGATGAAATTTCAAGAATGAATCAATCTAACTTTTCATGGGATCATACATAGACATTAATTGAGTTCAAATTACTAGGTAACACATCAATTTAACCATCTTGAACATAAGAAATTCCATTGGAAAGGAAAAACTCCATAATTTAATTAAAAAGAAGGTTTTGGGCACCATGGCTTAAAGGGACCCTGGATGAATACCCCTCATACCTTAATAGCTAGTTTATTGAGAATTTATTGAACTTAGAAGCTTGAACTCTTGATTTCTTGAGAAATATCTTGGGTTTTATTCTTGGGAGAAGAGGAGAGTTTCTTGAGAGCAATTTGGAGTGAAAGACGCAGAAAATACCTCTTTTTAAGTCGCAAATCCTATTAAGGATGAAAGGGGTTGAGTGAAATGACTCAAATGCACCTTGAGAACTTGGACCATATACCTATTTAGGATAAATCCACACACCATGCCTCTCTTTGCATGGGAGAGAGCAACATACCACACAGCTTACTCCAAAGAAGAAAGCCATGCATTGAGGACCACTCCACCTTGGGAGAGAGCAATGCATCGAGGACTTTTTGCATTGATCCTCTATTTTAACTATCCAAACACACCACGATCCTCATCCATAAATCCCTAAACTCTCCCGAGATGTACTTTTAACCTCCCTAAGTCCTCAACACTTAGTGAAATTTTCAAGCCTTTGAACCCTTAAGCATGTAACTAAGAGCATAATCGATCTTAGAATATTAAGTGGTATTACACTTTTGAGACTACTATTGGTTGGTATGGGCGGTGTCGGCATTGGTGTCAGCCTTGGCATTGGTATTAGTATTATAGTTGATATTAGTTACCTATATTTTATTTATGATTGTTATGTTTTGTAATGTTATATATATATATATGTTCAGAGTTCATCCGACTTAAGGTTTAGGGTGATTATGGTTGTGTATTGGGGGTGGTGTCTGGTCCTGATTGGTCTTGACGCACCCAACACGACAAAGACATAGTTTGGGTCATGTTATAGTTGTATCAGAGCCCTTGGATTATGGTCATTTGGGCATCTACAAAGTTGTGTTGACTAGAGTCTATTTTAAGGGTGTATAGCACGCCACACTCCTAAGGGTGAGGCTACAAGGCATTTAGGATTTTTTCTCTTTCTTGTGTTCTATTTCAATCTTTGTACTCTCGGTCCTAGAATATTATCTAATTTTTGTTTGTTCGCTTTTGTGATCATGCCTCAACTATATAAAGTTCAAGGAAATTCCTCTATCCCAACTGGGATTAATGTTGATGGGACACACTCTACTCATAGGATCTATACTCAGTCTAAGGGTCCAGTTCTGAATCATTTAGTGTAATGCCTTGAATCTAGAACCCAGAATTCTACATGGTGCTCATGACCCTGAAGGACCATATGCTAACCCATGGCTGATATCTATAACTGAGAACTGGATAATATACTGGAAATATATGGAATGTAAGTTGTTAGGCCAAAAGGTTAAAAACTGAACTAATACTGAATATAAAACAATGTCTGTAGTGGGGTATGATAGTACCCAAAACTGAGATAATCTGTCTGAAACATGCTATAGTTTGAAAGCCTCTAAACTGTCGAAAAACTGTAGAGTTGATGGGACATGTCCCTAACTCACTCCTAACTAATAAAATAATAAAGTATTAAAATAATCTTGCTATCCTCAAATGATAAGGACTCACTCCTAGTTTGGCAGCTGAACGTCTGATTAACTAAGGATGCTCGGGAGCTCATGCTTCTAAACCTATGCTATAAAACACCATAGCACAAATGCTTCAGTACATTGAATGTACTGGTATGCAATTGAGATAGGATAAATTCAAGGGTTCATATGCATGAATAATAAAAACTGACTGTATAACATGAACATGAGAATACATGCATGAATACGTAACTGTAACTGAGATCATGATAATGCTTACTCATGAATTCTGATAACATGGATTTACTAATATCTGAGTATTGATACTGGGATACTGAATGACCGAGTTTATTAAATACTGAGGAACTAATGTCATATCACTAATAAAAGAATGACTGCTTCTAACAGTTTTGATTATGAAGAACTTATCTGATTGATTGTATCTGGCAGTCCTGAAATTGAATACTAATAACATAAGTTTCTTATAATTAATATACTATTAACTGAGCTCATGATAACATAATTACTGAGTCTGAATACTAATTACATGAGTGAATATATCTGACAGTCCTTATACTGATGGAATTAGCTAGGTTCCACACTGTATTGATTTGACTGTATCTGACTGTCCTGAATATTTATAGAACTGAACTGAGTTCTATTACTAAAACTAGATCTAAAACTGAGACTATAGGAGGTAATCATCTAACCAAGATTCCCCAAAACTAAACTGGTGGGGTCCAACCTGTAACCCCAGCTGGAAGGGTATCAGTACCTACCATGGGTAAAGACAAGCTGTGAGTATTCCCTCTCTGATAGGGAGATCTTCTATCAAACCCTCCTAGTGGGAAACTCAAATGAGATGTATAAATCCCTAAATTCATAGGATGTATCTCAACCTACGCTGGCTATGCAGTTCTGGAATACAAGGATTGCTTCTAAGGGTAACACCCTCCACTGAATAACAGGTGAGTTCACATCCTTGGGTTCACTCGGTGCTGAATTCTACTCCCAAATAAATAGACACTGAACTTAACTGATACTAATGATATTGTTTAGCAGAGCTAAACTAAGTTCACTAAGTTGAGTTGACTGACGAAATGCTATTGAGATCTGAGGACTGATGGAGAGTACTGAAGTTCCTAAGATTTCTGGTAATACAAAGGTTAGCGAGATTACTGAGTACTGATGTTACTGAGTCCATTGAGGTCACTAAGATTACAGAGTAGGACAAGATTGATACTGAATTTACTGAGTTTTCCTTAGTCATGAGACTAACTGAATTCTAAGGATCATGGCTTGACTGAGTATATCATGAAAATATGACACTGGTTCTAGGAACATAGCTAAATTATCGGGTACAATTACCCCTAGGACTTGATAGCATGAAACTGACAGGACATGACACTTCTTGAACACATGACCAATATCAACAATTCATAATACATTAATTTGGGAATTTCATGAAGCACATAGTTAACATAGTCTTGTACATGAATGGAATTACATATAAACATGTCATACTTTTATCAACCTAATCTCATGGATATTCCCTCAACCATTCATAATGCACAAAATATCATGGAAGTCATTCTTAGTCATAGGGTAAATCATACACTTATCACTTGGTTCACGATTTAGCTATAGTGCATAATTTCAATTCACTTAAGCATTTTATCAAACACCTTGGGACATGACTTAGGGAATAGGAATGACCATCAAATTAATACAAAAAAATTTCCTATTTCAAGTCAATTTTAGATGTTTCAGACCACATACTAGCATCGGTTCAAGAACTACACATAAAGATTCCTACTTGGGAGTCATACAACCATAATAACATGAACATAATAAACCCACAACAAAATATTCACAATACAAGATTTAAAACATAATTCTTGGGCTTCATGGATGAAATAAATCTAGGAATGAACACTATGCATACCTTAGTTCTTGATTCTACGAAGATTGACGCAGAGATTTTTGAATTTGAGTCTTGGATTTGAATCCCCAATTAAAAACCCTAGCTTGTTCTTTAGAGAAATTTAAGAGAAACAATATATTTTGGGTGAATTGTGGATGAATCACATGTTATTGGGTATATTTATCGGGGTGATGAATTTATGATTTTAACCCTTGGACGCGTATTTTAATTTTGTGAAACTTTCTCGACCTGGACCCCTAGCATGACGCGGCGCTATCGCGCCGTGTCACTAGAATTTAGCCACTCTGAATTTAAACCTTCGCGTGACATGCCATATCATGGAGGATCACTGGATACTAACGATTGCCATTTCTGCTGGCTCCAAGATGCGTTGATGACTCAGGTGGCACACTATCTTACTAAAATGGCTCTAACTCTTCTCCCGGGTTTTGAATTTAGGAAAATTTGGTGTAAATGGAAAGCTGATTCAATTTTCCAAATGATAAAAAGTCAAAATACTGAAAATACCACATGTATAAAAGTGAATTCATCTTTAAAATAAGTCTTTAATATTTTTTGGATGATTTAAAGCTAGGTAGAAGTACGGGGTATTACAATATCTCTCCCTTGGTAACATTCATACTCGAATGAGACTGATTTAGATAGGAGAAATGATAATCTAAAGTACGTACTGAATATGAACAGCTAATACATGACTACTTGACTAACATTACTGAGTTTCATACTGAGCATTTATATCCCATGAATGATTTTATGAATGAGTTCATACATGAATCCATGACTAAGAGTACTGATAATCTAATCATGCATATCTGATGCGTGAATACATGACTGAACCAACTCATGAACATGAGACTAAACATGTAAGGGTAGCGATATCAAATTTGAAATAAGAACTAAGTATGGAACTGAATATCACACTTGTAACTAAAATCTAAACATGAAACTGTATAAGCTTAAGAAAAGCTATTACCTTGGGCTGATTCTAAGCTTAATTACTAAATATGCATTAGCGGTAAAAATAAGAATATAACTGAGTTCGGAATATGATACATAAGCTGAATATCATGATCTAAACTAAGTACCTTAAATACGTGGCATACGACCGAGATTGGAGATAGAGGATCAACCTATGGGTACCCTACCACTCCAAAATGGATTCGTTTCAAGAAAAGAGAAGCATATTTATGTCATGAAAGTTTCAGGAAATTATAGTGTATATCCCCTTAGGACACTAGGTCCCTAGAATAATACTGACTTAACTGCGATACTGAGGAAAACTAGGGTGATGCACAGGGCACCAATGAACTAAATCGTGACTGGGCATGGATTTATGAAAACTGTATTACTTGAAATTGTGATACCAATCATATGACATGATTCCGAAACATTCTGTAATGGAGGTACAAATATACTAATAATTGATTAACTGATAGCTATATGATATGGTCGGCTAATCCTGAAAGTGAACTGAGTTTTTGATCTGGCTGAACTAGGACTGGGACTGAGGTTATAGCTAAGACGGTAATTGAGACTGTAAACATAACTAAGATTGTACCTGGGACTGAATGATAGTTTTCTATAAATGACCTGGGAGCACTGAATTCTGATGGCTAAATAACTTATAGCTTAAATGTATGGTTCTTTAGGACTATCTAAGTCCTTTACTGAATACTGACTACTAAATGGCGCTGTAACTGAGGCCTGCAGAACAAAACATTAACACTACAGATTTACCAAGGTATCTAAACTGAGATTATGTGTGACATAATTTGAGTTTGACTGAACCATAAGAGTGAAGTCATGAATCATGTAGGCTAAGCATACTATAAAGAATGACATGAGTATATGAGTCATGAGCTGCATTACCTTAGTCTGATGTTTCTGTACTCATGGAACTTTATTCGTAAGATAGTGTAAGCCAAAACTCTTTATTCTAGGAACTTTAATCACATACTAGTTTTATGGAAAGTGCAAGAATATAAGCTGGGTGGATAGAATTGTTATATGAAACATGCATAAGTATAGGGAGGGTTAAAGTACAAAACTTCACATTATGATAGGAATAGGTTGGGAATCACCTTCCCATATTAATTTCCTACACATACTGGTATTACTACTAGAACCTGAAGGCCTGGATTTCTAAGATATCATAACCGGATAGTTACTTCATGCCTGTCGGGCTTTGTTAGACCGAATCACTAGGGTGGAGACTAGAAAAGGTCCTATTAATATTTGGTTTGACCTTAAAGTTAACTGCTATGCAAGGAGTTACAAAATAAAAAAAAGCTCCTAAATCTAAAGAAGTGTGGATATGTAAATGAAGGAATTTTAACATACCAGTGGATGCATCAGGAGGACTTTCCTGATTTGGTCGGGACTGAAGTGCATAGAATCTATTTGGCTGTTGCCCACTGATAGTGCTGGTATTGGCACCCTGCTGATTTGGGCGACCAAACTGATCTGAAGGACGACTGTGTTAAATTCAAGGACCGGGTTTAGGATAGTCTTAGACCTTATAAACTGACTCACCACATCCAAAAAACACATTACTTCTATCTCTATACACACCTTTATGATACTTACCATACTATGAGTAAAGACCCTGCTCTCACTATCCTAGACCTTAAAGCCTGGTGCCTCATCTCTATAGTCATTTCTAAACTTTGGTGCTGGTGCACTAGCTAAAAATGGAACTCAGGTAGGAAACTTCAGTCTATGTTGAGAATGATTAATACCCTGCAACCCTGGTTGACAAAAACTATAACTACCAATTCTGGCCCTCTTATTTTCTCTCTCATTCTTCTTAAGTCTCTGCTCCTCAATCTGCTGAGAATGGACCATAAGCCTAGATATGTCCATCTCCTTAATCAACTTCACAGTTCTTCACTCTTTAATGACTCTACCTGATATCTCAGACACAAACTTACTCATTTTGGATCTGCTATCTGCTACTACATAGGGAACGTACTTGGCTAACTGAGAAAACTTGAGGGAATACACTTTTATGCTTATGCTACCTTGTTTGAGGTTAATGAACTCCAATACTTAGGATTCTTTCTGCTATAGGGGAAATAATCTATCTAAGAAGGCTGTAGTAAACTATTCCTACTCTATGGGCTCTACATCTATACCCTTATCTACCTTCCATTACTTGAACCACGTATGGGATATATCTTGGAGCTGAAAAGTGGCTAACTCTGCACTTTCACTAGAAGTCACTCCCATGATGTTTATGAGTTTTTGAACCTAGTCGAGGAATTCCTGTAGATCCTCTTCGGACTTCAAACCTGAGAATAAGTGAGGATTCATTCGGGTGAAGTCCTAAATCCTGGCTGCAGCAGAATTGGCCACTGGGTTGGCTGGAACAGTAGCTGACCATTCATTTTGAGTTGTGGTGACTGAATTGGCAAGAGTAGTAAATGCAGTCCTAAATTCTGCATGGGAAACATTCTCATCTAGAGGATTTGCCTGAATGGGCTAAGGTGCTGACTGATTTCCCGTTCTCTTTTTGTTAGTCCCTTTGGGAGGCATGTTCTGTAAATGAAAAGGAGAATAGATTAGACCAAAAGAAAAATTTGAGCTTATACATACTGGAACAACATGAATACTGAAAGAAGGGAAATTATTCCTAATACATCTCATAGCCTCCTACACATAAGTGTGGTGCACAACACACCCATGTACAAGACTCTACTAGATACGGCTTATCAGACTCCTTAGGATAATTTTGAACCTTAGGCTTTGATACCAAGTTTGTAACTCCCCAAATCTAGTACTTAGAACGCTACATGGTGCTCATGACCCAGAAGAACCACAAGCTAACCCATGACTGATATCTATTGCTGAGGACTAAAAAATATACTGGAAATATGTAGAATGTAAGTTGCAAGGCCAGAAGGTTCAAAACTAAACTAATACTGAATATAAAATAATTTATGTAGTGGGTTGTGATAATACCTAAAAGTGAGATAAACTATCTGAAACACATTGTAGTCTGAAAGCCACTAAACTATCTCAAAACTTGGAGTTGATGGGACATGTCCCCTTCTAATGCCGAACTACTAAAATAATAAAGTAACAAAATAATCATGATATCCTCGAATGATGAGGACTCACTACTAGTGTGGCTGCTAAACGTTTGATCTACTAAGGATGCTCGGGAGCTCATACTTCTAAACCTATGGTATAAAACACCATAGCGTAAATGTATTAGTATGGTGAATATACTGGCATGCAAGTGAGGTAGGATAAACACAAGGGTTTATATTCATGAAAAATAATAACTAACTATATAATATGAATGTGAGAATACATACATGAATACGTAACTACAACTGAGATCATGATAATACTGACTCATGAATTCTGATAATATAGATTTACTGATATCTGAGTACTGATACTGGGATATTGAATGACTAAGTATATTGAATAATGAGGAACTAGTGTCATATTACTGATAAAGGAATGACTATTTATGATAGTTCTGATTATGAAAAACTGGTCTAATTGACTATATCTGACAGTTCTAAAATTGAATACTGATAACATGAGTATTGTATAATTAATATACTCTTAAATGAGTTCTTTATAACATGATTACTGAGTTTGAATACTGATAACATGAGTGACTGTATCTGACAATCCTGATACTAATGGAACTAGCTAGGTTCTGCACTGTATTAATTTGACTGTATCTTATAGTCCTAGATTTATATAGAATTGAACTGAGTTCTATTACTAAACCTGGATCTAAAATTGAGACTGTGGGAGGTAATGATCTAACCGGCATTCCCAAAAATTAAACTGGTGGGGTCCAACCTATAACCCAAACTAGAAAGATATTACTACCGTGCTAGGGTAAATACAAGTTGTGAGTATACCCTCTCTGACAAGGAGCTTTTCCGTCAACCCCTCCTGGTAGGAAACTCAAATGAGATGTATAAATCCCTAAACTCTTAGGGTACATCTCAACTTACACTGGCTACATAGTTCTGGAGCACAAGGATTGCTTCTAAGGATCACACCCTCCACTGAATAATAGGTGAGTCCCCATTCTTGGGTTCACTCGGTGCTAAATCCTACTCCCAACTGAATAGACACTGAATTGATTAACTGAACTGAACTAATACTAATGGTATTGTTTAGCAGAGCTAAACTGAGTTCAGTAAGTTTCGTTGAATGTGGAATGATACTGAGATCTGAGAAATTATGGAGAGAACTAAAGTTATTGATATTTCTAGGAATACTGAGGTTATCAATATTACTGAGTACTGATGTTACCGAGACCACTGAGGTCACTAAGATTACTGAGTAGGACTAGACTGATCCTGAATTTACAAAGTTTCCTGAGTCATGAGACTGACTGAATTCTAAGGACCATGACTTGACTGAGAGTATCTGAAAACATGACACTGGCTCTAGGAACACAACTAAATTGTCAGGTACTAGTGCCCCCATGACATGATAAAATGATACTGACAAGACATGACACTTCTTGAACATATGACCAATATCAACAATTCATAATACATTAATTTGGGGATTTTATGAAGTACATAGTTATCATAGTCTTGTACATAAATGGAATTGCATATAAACATGTCATACTTTCATCAACCTAATCTCATGGACATTCCCTCAACCATTCATAATGCACACAATATAATGGAAGTCATTCTTAGTTATAGGGTAAAGCATACACCTATCACTTGGGTCATAATTAATCTATAATGCATAATTTCAATTATATTAGGCATTTTATCAAAAACCTAGGATGCATGACTTAGGGCATAGGCATGACCTTCAAATTAATACAACAATACTCCATATTTCAACTCAATTTCACATGTTACAGACCACATACTAGCATAGGTTCATGAATAACACATAAAGATTCCAACTTGGGAATCATACAACCATAATCACATGAACATAATCAACCTACAACAAAATATTCACAATACAAGATTTAAAACTTGATCTTGGGCTTCATGGATGAAAGAAATCCATGAATCAAAAATTGTGCGTACCTTAATTTTTGATTCTACGAAGATTTATAGAGATATTTTTGAATTTGAGTCTTCGATTCGAATCCCCAATTAAAAATCCTAGCTTGTTCTTGAGAGAAGCTTGAGAGAAATAATATATTTTGGGTGAATTATGGCTAAATCACATGTCATTGGGTATATATAGGGGGTGAGAAATCGACCCTTTTAACCCTTGGATGCGTTTTTTAATTCTGTGAAAGTTTCCCGACCTGGACCCCTGGTGCGACGCGGCACTATCGCGCCATGTCACTAGAATTTGACAAGTCTAAATTTGAGCCTTGGCCTGACGTGCCATAATTTTGGAGGATCACTAGATTTTGACGATTTTAATTTTTTTCTAGCTCCATGACGCGTTGATGGCTTAGGTGGCACACTGTCTTACTAAAATGGATTTAACTTTTCGTCTGAGTGTCAAATTTTGGAGAATTTGGTATTGATGGAAAGCTTATTTAATTTTTCACATGATAAAAAGTGAAAATCTTAAAAATACCACATGTATAATAGTAGATTCATCTTTGAAATAAGTGTTTAACATTTCTGTGATGATTTTAAGCTAGGTAGAAGTACGGGGTATTACATTTAGGAGTTCTATCGATTACCTCTAGTCCTTCTAAAAATCCTCAGGTTTATGTGATAAACGCTGATTTTGGTCAGTCTATTCATATGTTGGCATAGTAGGTAGCTACTCAGTCTGAGCATGGTGTTCCTGTTACTCCATCTTTTGAGGCGACAAGGGCTGGACAGTTCATCAGCTTGAACCCTCCAACCTTTATTGGTGGTATGGTGGAAGAGGATCTTTATATTTTTCTGGATGTGATAGAATAGATTTTTCGAGATATGCATACCACATACATAGAGGGCATGGATTTTACAGCCTATCAACTGAAAGATATGGTGTACCAATGGTACGAGGAATGGGATTAGGAAAGTCATAAGATTGATGAGTCATCACCGTGGGAGAATTTATCTAGTGTATTTCTGGACCTCTTCTTTCTTCAAGAGTTGAGGGAAGTGAAAGTGGAGGAGTTTTTTAGTATAAAGCAAGAGAATATGTCGGTTAAGAAGTATACCTTGAAGTTTCACCAACTGTCTTGGTGTGCTCTGAATATGGTGCCTAATATGAAGGTCTAGATGAGGAAGTTTGCTTTAGGACTATCTCGGAAGTTGATCCTTGAAAGTAAGGCTACATTTTTTATCAAGTACATGTATATCTATAGGTTTGTTTTGTACATGAAACAGGTATAGAAAGAGAAGAAGAAGCAGGATGAAATAGGGGAAAGGTAGGGCACAAAGTGTAGGTTATCTGATGAAGGTGGTGGCCAACAACAGAGTGGTAGGGATACTGGTTAGTATCACATGAAGAAGTGGGGCAACTTTGGGTTTTATTTGATGGCTAGTGCTCCCTACCCAAAGATATCGGGTGCTAGGCATTTCCATGGTGGTGACAACTTTAGGGGAAAAGGTGCCCAATGTTAGGTTAGTGGGGCTCAGTCGGCTCTATATCCACCCTAAAGGTTTTGTGATCTTGTGCATCGGGGTTTCTGTTATGAGGGAAGGGACAGGTGCTTTGGTGGTGGTCAGCTAGGACATATGCTTAGAAACTGTCCTGTTGGTAAGCTTAACGCTGTGGTAAACAAGGTTTCGATTACTTTATCTTCAGCACCAGCACCAAAGGGTACATTATCTAGTTCTGGCACTTCTCAAAATTGTCTTTA
This sequence comes from Capsicum baccatum var. pendulum, assembly GCA_030864225.1. Taxonomy (NCBI): domain Eukaryota; kingdom Viridiplantae; phylum Streptophyta; class Magnoliopsida; order Solanales; family Solanaceae; genus Capsicum; species Capsicum baccatum. The sequence goes on along the minus strand of CM061560.1, from coordinate 88,236,064 downwards.
TGCTCTCACTACCCGACAGGAATATAAGGCATTGCGTGATGTCATGACTAGTACATTGTAGCTTTTTTCCTGTGATGTGCACTGTTTACTTGATTTAGGGCCCACTCTCTCTTATGTTACCCCATTTGTGGCTGCATATTTTGGTTTTGGTCCAGAGTATGTTTTAGACCCTTTTTTATTTCATACTAAATAGGTAACTCTGTGATTTCTAGAACAGTTTATAGGGGGTGTGTGGTATTTTTTGGTAGTGAAGAAACATTGGTGTATTTGATTGAGTTAGACATGATTGATTTTGATGTCATTTTGGGGATGGATTGGGTCCACACGTGCTATGCGTCCTTAGCTTGTCGGGCCTATAAATTTGTCTCTAAATTCCCTAATGAGCCTGTTATTGAGTGGGAGGGTGGTTCTCTAGCTCCTAAGGTGAAGTTTATATCATATCTTAGAGCTCAGAGATTGATCTCCAAAGGGTGTCTCTATCACTTGGCCTGAGTTAATCATTCTAACTCGAAGGATCCTTCTCTACATTCTATCTTGATAGTAAATAAATTTCCTGAGGTCTTTCCTGATGACCTTGCTAGTGTTCCTCCTGATAGGGAGATTTAGTTTGGGATTCTGGAAAGTGTTCCAATTTCTATTCCCCCATATAGAATTGCTCAAGCCGAGTTGAAGGAGCGCAAGGAGCAACTCAAGGATATTTTGGATAAGGGTTTCATCCATCCTTGTGTGTCCCTAAGGGTTGCACCAGTGTTGTTCTTGCATAAGAAGTATGGTTCCTGGCAGCACCCAAGCGCACACACAAGTGTACATGGTCTACAAAGTAGTAAAGTGGCCTTGAAGAAAGCCAAGTATCGATTCCATAGGGAATTGATCTAACAATGATTCAATTCTAGTTTGACTTCTAAGATTAATTTGAAGCAAAGGTAACCATAAAGATTTTAGAATATTGTAAATTGCAAATAAAGTAAACAACGCATAAAATAAAGTACTCCAGACAATCAATTGGATAAACCCCAGGGCTAAATCATTTTGAACAATCATACTATTTTTTTGAACTTCATTCGTTAACTTGCTTATCTTGGTTGTTGATTCTCAGGGTTAATTGCGTGATCATGGTCACCCAACCTTGTTTATCTTGGTTGTTGATTCTCAGGGTTAATTGCGTGATCATGGTTACCCAACCTCAAACCGTTTACCTAATTTGGATCTTACAACTACATTGTTGAGCGGGATGTAATAATTCAATTGAGTTATTTGAGCTATCATCCTACATATGAATCAAATAAGGCTTCTAGTTACATCTCTGTCCTAGATGCTAATTCAAATTCCTTATTTTATAGGGAAATAAGAACCATACTTTGTTTACTCCCACGTTTTATCGCCGTATTCCCTCACCCGAGATCATAAGGGTGACAATAGATGTATTTTCCAAGCGATCAATCAATCAAATAAATAAATCAAAAATAAACAAACAACCAATAATGATAAGAAAAATTAAATAAATTTAATAAAAAACAATAGTACTCATTTTCTTAGCTTTAACCTCAGAAATGGGGCATTTAGCCATGCATAGGATGAAGTTGTAGTAGTTCTCAATCTCCAAAAATACGTCTAAGAGTCCCCCAAATATGTTTAACGTCTGTACATATATAATAAGCCAATAATAATCCAAGTAGGAGTTGGATTTCACGTGAAATTGAGCATGGGAGTAGAAGGGGTGCCACCCTGGGTATTGCACCACTCCAGAAGGGGATGATCTTGATGTAGAGAACCGCTCTATAGGGGGCATCACCTTCTGTAAAGCACCTATCCAGTTGGGGCATCGCTGGCTAATTTACATGGCCTCTCTGGAAGTTGCTTTCGAAATTTTGACTAAGTGTGATGTGCTCCCCCGTTTATCCATGCCTTGTGGTGTAGTTTCCCTTTAATTTCCAGTTTATTAAATATCAAAATATAATCATATTCAGCTCACAAAGCTTCCTACATAATCACACACCACAAATTAGAGACTATCACAAAACAATATCCATGACTACAAATCAAAACAGGAGCTAAGACTATGCTAGTTAATGTTAATCTTCAACTTATTGTTCCACCTCTACACTTTATCAAATTGAAATTTTCACACTACCAGAAAGTTATTCCACTCATAACTACATATTTAAATAATTTGGAACCCTTTAGAATCAAACTAAACTAACTAGACACACAACTAACTCAAGCTAGTAAAACTAGTTATCTCGATTGCACTCTAAATTACGCAATTAAGTGCAAACTTGTTTGAAAACACTTTGAACCATTGTAATCATGTACTTAGAGATTTAAATTATTATTTATATGAATATTAACACGTTAAGAACATGAACTGCTCTCAAAACAAAGCTAACTATGCTAGAATAGTAACACTAGAGTATATGAGCAAAGGAGACTCTATACTTCTACGACATGTAAGATACTCAAGATAATACTACATTAACTACACATAATGCAAGTTTATACACACAACATGCTATATACAAAATTGAAAGCTCATGAATTCTACTCCAAAACATCCTATCCTCATGAATTAACTCACCAAGTGGCCAACTTATACATTTCTCAATCAAGGACATCATACAAATCCCCCACATTCATTAAACATGTACCCTCACAACAAGAGATTTACCAATAATCACTCACAATAATGCAATTGATCACAATGGGTACAAGAATCAAATTTTGGCTCACTCTCAAACAGAATTCACAAGTTACATATAATGAACCATAGGCTTGCCCTCAGTGTAATGCTCCACCATATCAGAATGATTAAGCTTTAGATTAAATAGTTCTTTTTTGGGTTGTAATTTATGCTAAGTGATGGGTAGGAACTATTTTGGAATAGTAGTGACTATCTTACCTAAGCACTTTAATACATCACTTTCTACAATTAAAACCAATCTCCAACAACCAAATTACACCATTTTGACTACCCAATTCTTTTATTTTTCACCCCATCTTATTAGGCTCAATTACTTGCAGTATGGAGGGAGTATTTTATGAACAACTCATTCAATTTGAACAAATTTTTATTCTTTTCATTACTCAACTCCCCACCATAACACATTACAATTCTTTTGAACACCAATAACTATCACTTTGAAGGCTTCAATTTCAGCTTTTCTCCTCTTATTTTCAACTGCTTACTCAATTAATTTTTCATTAAAGAGCCTAGGAGATTTGGATCAAATTAAGTTCTAACAAAGAAGGAATTAGGCTACTTATAAGGCTATCAAATAAAAAGCTAAAGGCTCAAAAGGGTTTAACTAGGATAATGTACAAGGGTAGGTAAAAAGAAGGTATAAAACAAGGCTATTAGGGAAATGCCTAAATCATCTCCTAAACCCACATTATTTATTTCACATTACACACACACCGGGAAAGTTCTAGACATCACATGCAATAAGGAATATACAAAATTCATACTCACACATGGCACATGCTTAACTCAATAGGATCATCATAGACACTCAACCAAACAATAACTTGAATTCAAAATTTTAAGCCAACAAGTGCTAGAGTCATACACATAAAACTAAGAGTCTCAACAGTAGCAATATACACAATCGTCATGCTTTTAAAATTAAAACACTTGCACCATGCAATCAACTATAGCACCAACAAGAATGTCTTACATAGAATTTTTTAAATTGAGTCCAAAATTGGGAATTTCCCCACCCCACACATAAAATCTACTTTGTCCTCAAAGTGAACTTAAAAGTAAGAGATATAAATACTTCTTGAGTCCTCTATGCCTAGATAGTAGCATCTTTGGACATAAAGAAGGTTGGTGGACCCCACACTCATTCTTCGCCATGCTACTTAGCTTAGGTTTTCGGTTCTCAAACTTCCCATCAACCTGTGACTCTACAAAACAAAAAATACCTGAAATAAAAACTAAAAACTAAAAAGAAAACATACCAAATTAATTTGGGAAGCCTCCCAAGAAGCACCTGATTTAGTGGCACGACAGGACCCAGCTCAACTAAACCAAATTCCTTCATCCTTTTCGTCACACTTGGAGGCAATCTTCTCATTATTTTTACCCCTCTTGGGTGTGAATTCTCAAAGGTTACCAGTTTTTCAACTTTATCCTTTTTAGGTCAACCAATTCGCATTAATTATAGTTGTGGTAGTTGTGTCTTAGGAAGCTCAATGAGGTAGTCCGAAACGGTCTTTGGCGGACTAACCACCCAATACTTATCCCCTTTAATAATAGTAATCATGCATCAGTCTTTATAGTGGGATAGTGTGTTAAGTGGTTTGTAAACTTTGAAAACCGCCTCTTCATCCTCCAACCTCATTGTGAGCGTACCCTCTCTCACATCAATTAAAGCTCTACCCATCACTAAAAATGGATGTCCCAAAATAATTGGTACCTATTATCTTCCTGCACATCTAGAATAATAAAGTCAGTAGGAATAAAAATTTACCAACCTTTATGACAAAATCCTCTATCACTCCTTTCGGATGGGCTATGGTATCATTTTCCAGCTGTAGTAGTACAGTGCTCGATCTAGGATTTCCCAAACCCAATGTGTTGGATAATGATAGGGGCATTAAGTTTATACTTTCCCCTAAATCACTTAGTACCTAAACCACCTAGTTGTTGCCAATATGAATGGGAAGAGTAAACTTACCTGTGTCCTTAAGCTTTTTTATCATATTTTGAGTGAATACAAAACTACACTCTTCAATTAGTGTTATTGTCTCCATATCCTGTAACTTACCTTTTTAGCAACCACATCTCTCATGTACTTAGCGTACTTGGGCATACCTTATAAAACATCTAAAAGAGCAGGTTAATGTGAAGCTCCTTAAACGTGTCAAAGAACTTCTTGAAACATGCATCCTCTTCCCATATATACTTTTGTGGGAAAGAGAGTTTCGACATTAGCTTTTCCTCTTCTGTAACAACTTTTTCTTTTGAGTACTTAGACTTCCTCAAATTTTTAGCAACTTTGTCATTTACCTATTTAGTCACCACATCAGCATCTACCTCCTTATTTGCCTTTGAATGTACTCCTAAAAGCTATTTACCACTCATCAAGGTGATTGCCATAACTTATTTTCTTTTTTTTATATCTCCTAGAAAACCACCTTGAGGTTTGGCATTTAATATCTATTGTAACTGCCCCAACTGCAACTCTAAGCTTCTCTGGACTACTTGCTAATTTTTTAAGTCTGCAGCCAACTAGGTCTGATTAGCTAGAACATGCTTCATCATCTCTTCCAAGTTTCTAGTTGAATGATTCCCTTGTGCCTTTGGTTGCTGAATTTTCTATTGTTATGACTTCCACGACTGAGTCTACCACTTTATGTTGTAGGCATTACCATAATTTGGCATTTGTGCATTACCCACATACATTAACGATTCCATATTTGAAGCACACATGGCTTCTAAATGGCCAATATTACTTCACACTTCAAATTGACCTACAACTTATTAGATTGCATTGATTGTGGCCTCAGGTTGTGCTACTCCTAACTTGAGACTGCTAATTTGATTTTGCAATATAGAGATTTAAGCAGATATGGCAATGAATTGGTCAAGCTCTAATACACCTTTAATTTTTTTCGTTGCAATTCAAGCATTTGAATGCTACTCAAGATTTCTTTGTGCTATATTGTTCAATAAGGTATAAAACTCATCATAAGTATATTCCAGCACTTGACCACCTATATCTGAATCTAGTAAAATCTTTATATTGTGATTAAGTGCTTTTACAAAAGTATGAGCAAGTACTTCATTGGAGTGTTTGGGATGTGGATAGTCTCAAAGAAGATCCTTGAAGTGCTCCCAATCATGATATAGATTTTCATTTGGCATCTGTTTGATGCTTACTATCTCTCTGTGAAGTCTCACAGTCTTGCCAGATGGAAAAAATATGATAAGGAACTTTTTTACTAAGCCATCCCATGATGGGATTGAATTGGCCAGCTCTGCATTCAACCACCTCTTTTCTTCCCTCCAACAGTGAATGGGGAAAAAGTGTCAGCCTCACATAATCTGTATTCACACTAGTCAGAATAAATATGTTAGTAAGCTCAATGAAATCCTGCAAGTGAACTTATGGATCCTCATGTGAAATCCATGTAAGTTGTCCAATACTGATTAGAAGTTGCACCATGTTGTGCTTTAACTCAAAATTCCCCCAAAACTGCTCTTTAAATTGGTGAAGACAAGTTCATCGAAAGTGGGACTGCCACTTCCTTAACTATCCTTCGTGTTTCTTGTTGTTCAACCATAGGAGTAGGATTCTCTTGGTCTTCTTGGATTTGTATAATTCGGGAGAGAAGGATTACTTCTCTCCTTCATTGATGAAAAAGTTATTCAAGTTCTAGGCTTAGTTCAACCAATTCCCAAGCATTTTCCAGCTTCCTACTTTGAAAATCTATTTTCTGCAATTACAAAACCAAGACCAAGCATAAAAACACCAATGAAATCTAATAGTAAAACTAAAATAAACAATTTCCAAATTAAAAGTCACCGACAACGGCACCAAAATCTTGGCAGTGCCCAAGAACAGAAAATCAAGGGTTAAAGAACTTTGAATAATCATACTATGTTATTGAACTTCATTCGTTAACTTGCTTATCTTGGTTGATTCGTAGGGTTAATTGTGTGATCATGGTCTTCCGACCTCTAATCGTTTACCTAATTTGAACCTTACAACTGCATCACTGAGCGGGGATGTAATAATCTAATTAACTTATTTAAGCTATCATCCTGCATATGAATTAAGTAAGGCTTCTAGTTACATCCCTATCCTAGATGCTAATTCAAATTCCTTATTTTATAATGAAATAACTACCATACTTTGTTTACTCCTACGTTCTATCACCCTATTCTCTCTCTCGAGATCACAGGGTGAAAACAGATGTATTTTTTGGGTGATCTATCAATCAAATAATTAAATAAAGAATAAATAAACAACCAATAATGATAAGAAAAATTAAACAAATTTAATCAAAAACAATATTACGTATGTTCTTGGCATAAACCCCATAAAGAGGGCGTTTAGCCATGCAAAGTCATAATCATACTCACAAGATAGTAATTAACAACTAAAGACATGAATGAGCTAATTTCACATAAGAAAAAATGTAAAATATGAAGTTTTAGCATCCCTCAATCTCCAAAAATACATCCACAAGTCCCCCAAAGTTGTTTAACCTGTGTGTATATATAATAAGCCAATAATAGTCCAAGTTGGAGTTAGAGTTCACATGAAATTAAGCATGGGAGTAGAGGGGGAGCCACCTTAGGTAATGCACCACTCCAGAAGGGGCTAAGCTTGTTGTAGAGAACTTCTACAGAGGGCACATCACCTTCTGTGAAGCACTACTCCAGCTGGGGCATCGCGGGCTAACTTACATGCCCTCTCTGGAAGTTGCTTCCAAAATTTTGACAAAGTATGAGGTGCTTCTCCATTTATCCATGCCTTGTAGTGTTGTTTCTCTTTAATTTCAAGCTTATTAAACATGAAAATATCATCATATTAAGCTCACAAATCTTCCTACATAATAACACACCACGAATTAGAGGCAATCACAACACAATATCCATGACTATGAATCAAAACAAGAGCTAAGACTAGGCTAGTTCATGTTAATCTCCAACTTATTATTCCACCTATACACTTTATCAAATTGAACTTTTCACACTACCAGAAAGTTATTCCACTCATAATTACAAATTTAAACAATTTGTAACCCTTTAAACACAATAGAATCAAACAAAACCAACTAGACACACAACTAGCTCAAGCTTGTTACACTAGTTTCCTTGATTGAACTCTAAATGACTAAATTAAGTGAAAACTTATTTGAAAACTCTTTGAACCATTGTAAGACACTTAAATTCTTCTTTATATCAATATTAACACATTAAGCGCATGAAATGCTCTCAAAAAAAGGCTAAATAAGCTAGAATAGTTACACTAGAGTGTATAAACACACCCAACATTAGTTCCCTTCAAATGTGTATTGATTACCAGTAGTTTAATAAGGTTAAAATAAAGAATAAGTCCCCTATTCCAAGGACTGATAACTAGTTTGATCAGTTGTAGGTTGCCAAATTCTTTTTTAAGATTGATCTTTTATCCAGGTATCATAAGCTTAAGATTAAGGAGGTAGATATCCCTAAAATAGCTTTTTATATCCGGTATGGGCATTTAGAGTTCTTGTTGATGTAATTTTTTTTAACCTATGCCCCAGTGGCATTCATGGATTTGCTAAATAGGGTCTTCCATTGGTTTCTAGACTCATTCATCATTGTATTCATAGATGATATTTGGTGTACTCTAAGATTGAGGTGGATTATGCCAATAACCTTTATGTAGTGTTGTAGACCTTAGATGAAATTTGGGTGTTCTCTAAGAGTGAGATGGATTATATCGATAACCTCCATATGGTGTTGCAAACCTTGAAGGATCAGTAGTTGCATACCAAATTTTCTAAATGTAAATTTTGGTTAAGTTCTGTTATTTTTTTGGGTCATATTATTTCTAGATAAGGGGTCATTATGGATCCACAAAAGGTTGTTGTGGTTAGGAAATGGATTATACGTATGACTCCAACTGATATTTAGAGCTTCTTGGGTTTGGTGGGTAATTTTAAGAGGTTTATGGAAATTTTTTCTTCTATAGCTACCTTATTTATGAAATTGACTCAAAAGAAGGTAAAGTTCTTATATTTTGATGCGTGTGAGGGTAGTTTTAAAAAGTTGAAGGATAATCTAACTTCAACTCTGGTTTTGACTTTCCTTGAAGGAACTGGTGGGTTTGTGATTTACCATGATACATCCCATGTGGGACTTGATTATGTTCTTATGCAACATTATAAGGGAATATCCTATGCTTCTAAGTAGTTGAAGGTTCGTGAGAGGAACTATCCAACTCATGATTTGAAGTTCTTGGCTTTGGTATTTGGATTAAAAATATGACATTACTATTTATATTGGGTGGATATGGATATCCTCTCATATCATAAAATCCTACAGTATATGTTTACTCAAAAAGAGCTTAACCTCATACAAATGAGGTGGCTTAAGCTTCTCAAGGACCATGACATGAGCATTCACTACCATTCAGGTAAAGCTAATATAGTTGTTATTGCTCTTAATAAGTTATCCATGGGGAGTCTAGCTCATGTGGATAAGGAGAAGCGAAAGTTAGTGAAGGATATTCACCATTTGGTTAACCTTAGAGTTCACCTCTTGGACTTTAAGGATGGTGGTGTGTTCTTTCAGAAGGTGGCACAGTCATCCTTTTGGTGCTGAAATCAAGGATTAACATATGTTATATTCTATCTTGATAAAGACCAAGGGTGATTTTGGTGGGTAAAAGGTGATGGCCTTTAAAATTAGTGGTGATGGTACCTTGCAGTACCAAGGGAGGTTATGTGTTCTCCAAGTTGATGGTTTGCGAGAAAGGTTCTTGGTAGCGGCACATCAATCATGCTATGTTATTCATCTCGATTTGACAAAAATATATCATGACTTCAAAGAGATGTACTGGTGGAATGGTATGAAGAGGGATATGGTTGATTTTGTGTACAAGTACATGTCTTTCAACAAATAAAAGTCTAGCACATGAGGCCCAAAAGATTATAAAAAGAAATTGAATTTCCTAAATTGAAATGGGAATTGATAAAAATGGATTTCATTACTAGTATTCGTAGATCTCGGAATTAATTTGATTCAGTTTGTGTTATTATGGATAGGATTACAAAGTTGGCTCACTTTTTGCTAATGTGGGCTAACTTTTAGGCTGAGGATTGTGCGGGGTTGTATCTCATAAGATTGTGAATCTTCATGGGGTGCCTATCTCTATCATCTCTGATTGTGGCATGCAGTTTACATCTCACTTTTGGCGGTCATTACTAAATAATTTGGGGACTGAGGAGAGTCAGAGTACTGCCTTTCACCCGTAGTCAAATGGGAAGGTAGAAAGGACTATTTAAGCATTAGAGGATATGCTTCGTGTATGTGTGATTAACTAATAGTGGTAGTTGGGTTGAACATCTACTTCTTGTACAGTTTTCTTAGAATAGTAGTTATAATTCTAGCATTGGGATGGCCTAATTTGATGTCTTTTATGGTAGGAGGTGTAGGCCTCCTAATAGATGGTTTAAGATTAGTGAGGTGGAGATAGTTGGCCTAGATTTGGTCATCTAATAGGAGTTAGAGTTTGATGTTGGGGATGAGAGGCGATGAGAGTTAGAATTTGATGTTAGGGATAGGATGTTCCTAAAAGTGACTCCCTTGAAGAGAGTAATGCAGTTTGGTAAGAAGTGGAAGCTCAGTCCCCAATATAAGGGTCCTTACTTGGTTTTGTGAAGGGTTAGTAAGGTTACATATGAGTTAGAGTTTCCTTCTAGTTTAAAGTCCATTTATCATGTGTTCCATATTTCTATGTTGAGGAAGTGTATGGGTGATCTATCTCAAATTATGCCTATTAGAGATATTAGTATGCTGGACTTTTGTCTTATATAGAGGTCCCAGTTAAGATCTTAGATCGGTAGGTTCGTTAATTGTAGATCAAGGATATAGCATCGGTTAAGGTTTTATGGAGGAACCACAAGGTTGAAAAAACTACTTTGGAAGCGAAAAAGGACAAGAAGTCCAAGTATTTGTTCCTATTTTATTCTCCCAAAATTTGTGCAGAAGGTATGTACTCTTCATCATACTTTTGTTTCCAAAGTTTATTAATGAAAAGATTGGCTTCCTTGCATCTATGTTTTCTAAATCAGTTAAAGGTCAGAATAGGGATGTCCGAGGTTTAAATCATGCTTGTACTTCCTTGTTCCATAATTCGAGGACTAATGATCTAAGTGTAGGAGAATTAAAACACCCTGGGTTCTGGTCCTTTGAAAATTTCCTAGGTTTTGAGTCTTCTATGGATCATATGACTCACCATACGAGCTACATAGTGAGGGTATATGTCAAGTGGACCATCTCATATTTTGGACAGTGTCTAACCCCTCTTGATTTTGTTATATATATGGGTTAAGGGTACTTGCCTAATGCTTGGGTATGAGATTGTCTTAGTGGTTGTATGTTAGACAGTGTTGGGGTCCAAGTGGCTACCTAAGGTACGTGTGGTGGGTACCACTTGTATGTTAAGGTACGATTTGGTTGGGGTAGTCGTACCCACATGCGAGAATTCTTTTATAGCTTAAGTTAGGGGTATTCTTGATATTTCCCCTCTTAACCCATCATGACCTCATGACCTAAATTACTATTGGGACGTTATTCACCTTATAATTTTAATCTTAAAAACTCAAAAACTTTCTAAAATCTCTCTCAAGTTCTTGGGTTAATCAAAGACTAGGTTTTTCTTCTTCGTAATCTAAGGCATGCTACTCCTCTCTGATTGTTAGTTCAATTAAAGAAATGTTTTATGAATGATTTTCATGGCATAATGGTTTTATGGTTTTGTGTTTTGAATTATATGTTGGGGGTTTTGGTTATTAATGGTTGATTTATGTTATCTCATGTTTTTACCTATGGTTTTCATATTATACTCGTGGATTTAACATGTGGTTGATAGGGAATGGTCATTTGGCACTAGGTTTTTGAAACACCTTGGCTTTGAACCCTTAGAAAAATATACCTATGTTGAGTTTTTGGACAAAGTATGGTTTAAACATACCACTCGTATGCTATTGTACGACTTTGATCCCATTTTTTTGTATGTTAGGCAGTGTGGTATGGGTTACATTCTATCCATGGTATGGTTTAGCCTCACCCAAGTTGTATAATATGGTACTAGTTGTAAGTTGCTAAGTTGTATGATATCTTGAGCTTGACCTAGTGTATTCTGCCTAGAGTACAAGTTTTAGGGTACTTCTTGTACCTTAGGGTACTAGTTATGCATGTGAATTCATATGTTGGATAGTTAAGAGGTCGATGGTGATTCCTAGTGTATGAGTTAGGGAACTATTCATTCCTTAGAGTATGATTTAGGTGTGGAAGTCATACCCTCCGAGGTTCAATTTTCATCTTTTAAGATGAGGACATTTTAGACATTTCCCACCCCTAAACCATTATGAACCATGACTTATAACATTGTTTGGCCCTTCATTCTTTACTTGGACAAGATCGAACAATTTCAAAAAATCTCTAAATTTTCAATAAGATTGGAGGCTATGGTTTCAAGAGGTGTTCATCTAGAGGCTAAAGGGGTCAAGTTCTTTTCATGAATCATCTTGTATAAGTCATGTGACTCTTCCCTCATTGATACTTCTCAAATATGATGTGTTTCACATAATATTTTGATTTTTCGATAGTTGGTTTTTAAACCAAATATTGAGGGTTTTGATGCATAGTGATGAGTATTGTTTACTCTTATTTAAACTTGTATTTATACATGTTTTGGTGATGGTTTGTACATGTTGGTTCTTGTTGATGATGGTTTAACAAATGGGTTATGGGTAACCCTAAGATTGATGATTTTTACTTTTATTTTAGTCTTGGTGAAGGTATGCCCTCAAGGTGTTTGTGAAACTGTCTAAGAGAAATAATTAGTTAATTATTACTAGTGTTTTGAGCTGATGCAATAACTTAATTAGTAAGGATGGTTAGTAAATGACTTTGTAAAGTCCTTGTTGGCCATGTAATGAGTTCATTGTTAACCTTGGAGATTTGATTGGTTAAAAAGGTTTTGAGTCCTTAAGCATAAAATTGAATTGTGTTTGACCTAAAGCTTGGTGAAAGAATGCTAATGAAGAATGAATAGTTTGGTAAAGGTATTGATGACTATAATTTGTCTTGAATGGTGGCAAAAACTAAGGCAATGGCCAATTAAAAGGATTAACTGAGAAAAGGTTCATAAAGACCTTATGGTCATGTATAGTGTTAAATTATAGCCTTGAAGGCTTGAATTGTCTAAGTTGGTTAGAGTCCTTGAATGTTGAACTATGTGGATGTAAAGGCATAGAAAAAGGGTTAGAGGTTATATACACTTGCTACTCGCTAAGAGTCTAAGTCGTCTCCAGATATTTTTATGGGTATGTTGAAACTTTTATCCCATGATGTGTAATATTTGCTTGATCTAGGGTACTCTCTTTCATATGTGACCCTATTTGTGGCTGTGTATTTTAGTTTTAGTGATAAGTATTTATCAGTTCCTTTTCTCATTTCTACCCCAATAAGAAACTCCATGGTTGTTGAAAAATTCTATAGGGGGTGTACGGTATCTGGTAGTGATAGGGAAACTCTTGTAGATTTGATAGAGTTGGACATGGTTGATTTTGATGTTATTTTGAGAATGGAATGGTTGCTTTCGTGCTATGATTCCTTAGATTTTTTGACCTATAAGGTCATGTTTAAATTTCCTAATGAGCCAATCATTGTATGGGAAGAGTGTTTTTTAGTTCCAAAGAAGAGGTTCATCTCATATCATAGAGCCCAAAAGTTGATTTCAAAAGGGTGTTTGTATCATTTGGTTCAAGTTAAAGATTCCAACTATGAAGGTCATTCTCTAGAATTTGTTCTCATGGCTAATAAGTTTCCCAAGGTCTTTCCCTATGACCTTCAAGGTATTCCTCCCGATAGTGAAATTGATTTTAGGATTGATATGTTCGAGACACTCATCCTATTTCGATTCCTTCGTATAGAATGGCTTTGGATGAGTTTAAGGATCTTAAGGAGCAATTCAAGTATATCTTAGATAAAAGTTTTATCCATTATAATGTGTCTTATTGGGGTACTCCAGTGTTGTTTGTGCGCAAGAAGGAATATTTCCTTCGAATATGCATTGACTATCGTCAGTTGAATAGGGTGACCATAAAGAATAAGTATCCTCTTCCTAGGATCGATGATTTGTTTGATTAGCTTCAAGGTGCAAAGTGTTTCTCTAAGATTGATCTTAGGTTGGGTTATCATCAGCTTAAGATAAGAGAAGTGGATATCCTGAATACTGCCTTTAGGACCTAGTACGGTTATTATGAGTTCCTAGTTAAGTATTTTGAGTTGACTGATGCCCCAATGACATTTATATACTTGATGAATAGGGTCATTCATTTATTTCTGGATTTATTTATCACTGTCTCCATTGATAACATCTTCGTCTATTATAAGAGTGAGGTGGGTCATGTCAATCATGTCTGTACTGTGTTACAAACCTGGAAGGATTATCATTTATATGCTAAGTTCTCAAAGTGTGAGTTTTGGTTGAAGGTTGTGACTTTTGTTAGTCATGTTATCTCTAGAGAAGGGATCATGGTAGATCCACCAAATATTGTGATGGTGAAAAAATAGCCTAGATCTGTGACTCCATTTGATATTTGGAGATTCTTGGGTTTAGCCAATTACTATAGGAGATTTTTGGAATGATTTTTGCAATAGCAACTCCTTTGACTAAGTCGACCTAGAAAAAAGGTCAAGTTCTTGTTGTCAGATGTGTGTGAGGGTAGTTTTGAGTAGTTGAAAGATAAATTAACTTTCACCTTAGTTTTTACCTTGCCCGAGAGTAATGTTCATATTGTAGTGTATTGTGATGCTTCTCGTGTTGGGCATCGTTGTGTATTGATACAACATGGTAGGGTGGTGGCCTATGCTTCTAGGCAATTGAAACTTCATGAGAAGTTTTGCCCAACTCATGACTTGGAGTTGTTAGTCATGGTATTTGCATTGAAAATTTGGTATCACTATCTTTATAGGGTTCATGTTGACATATTTTCTAACAATAGGAGCCTACAGTATGTGTTTTCTCAAAATAAGTTGAATCTTAAGCAAAGTAGATGGCTTGAGTTGCTAAAGGACTATAATATAAGTCTCCATTACCATCCAGGTAAAGTTAATATAGTTACTGATGCTCTTAGCAAGTTATCCATAGGGAATTTAGCTCATGTGGATGAGGATAATCAAGAGTTGGTAAAGGCCATCACCATTTGGCTAATCTTGGTATTCATCTCACGGACTCTGAGGATTGTTGTGTATTGATGCATCAGGTATCGCAGTCATCTCTTGTTGTTGAGATAAAGGAAAAACAAATATTAGATCCCAATTTGATAAAGACTAAGAGTAGTATTGGTCAATAAAAGATTGTCGATTTTATGATCGGTGGTGATGGTATCTTGAGGTACCAAATTAGGCTATGTGTTCCCAATGGTGATCGATGGAGGGAAAAGATTTTGGCCGAAGCTCATGGGTCCTATTATGCTTTTCATCCTGGTACTGCAAAGATGTATCATAGTCTTAGGGAGTTCTATTGGTGGAATAATATAAAATGAGATATGGCTAGAGTTATGGCTAAATATGTGGTATGTCAACTAGTGAAAGTTGAGCACTTGAGACTCGGAGGCTTGTAACAAAAGATTGAGTTGCCCAAATAGAAGTGGGAGGTGATTAATATGGATTTTGTCACAATTCTTTTCCGATCTCAAAATTAATGTGATTCTATTTGTGACATCATGGATAGAATGACCAAATCACTCACTTCTTACCAATGAGGACTTGTTACATAATAGAGGCTTATGCTAAGTTGTATCTTGCGGAGATTATGTAGTTGAATGGTGCTCCAATTTCTATCATCTTGTATTATGTTACTCTATTTCATCTAACTTTTGGAAGTCTTTCTAGAAAGGTTTGGGGACTAAGGTGAGCCTTAGTACCTCTTTTCACCTACAGATGGATGGACAATCGGAGAACACCATTCATAATTTGTAAGATATGCTCCACGCTTGTGTGATTGATTATAGTGGTAGTTGGTATGATCATTTGCCTTTTATTGAATTCTCCTATAGCAATAGTTACCATTCAAGAATTGGTATGGATTATTTTGAAGCGTTGTATGGTAGGAGATGGCATTCTCCTATCTGGTGGTATGAAGTTGGTGAGGGTAAGTTGCTATGCCCTAATTTGGTTCACCAAGCCTTGGATAAGGTGAAGGTGATTTCTGATAGGTTGAAAGGCGCTCAAAGTTGCCAAAAGTCCTATGCAGATATGAGGTATAGGGATTTGGAGTTTAATGTTAGCAATTAGGTATTCTTGAAGGTATCTCCTATGAAAGGAGTGATGCAGTTTGGTAAGAAGGAAAATCCTAGTCCTCGATATATTGGTCCATATTTGATTTTCAAAAGGGTTGGTAATATTGCCTATGAGTTGGAGTTGCCCTCATGTTTTGAGTTCCATCTATCTGGTATTCCATGTGTCCATGTTGGGGAAATGTATGGGTGATACTTCATTATATATCCCCTTGGAGGATGTTGGTATTTCAGACTATTTTTCCTATGAGTAGGTCCCAGTGAGGATCTTGGATTGAAAAGTTCGCCGGTTACGAATGAAAAGGTGGCATCGGTGAAGGTTTTATGGAGGAATCAAAAGTCTGAGTAATCTACTAAGGAGGCGGAAGAGTACATAAAGTCCAAGTATATGCATCTACTTTCCATTATAAAAACTCATGATTGAGGTATGTGTTAATCTTTATAACATGACTTAAGTTTTTGATAGACAATGAGTTCGAGTCCCAAAGTCCATTGAATGAATGGATGATTGATAATGATCATGGAATTTGCCTTATTCTTATTGTATGTCCTTGTTTCTAACTTGATTAAAGGTTAGCTTGATGTATTAACTTGTTTTTTTGCTTTTCTTACCCGTTATTCGAGGATGAATGATCCAAGTAGGGGAGAATTGAAACACCTTGGCTTTGAACCGTTAGAAAAATTCCCTAAGTTGAGTTTCTGGACAAGGTACGGTTTGACAATACCACTCGTATACTATGGTACAACTTTGAACCCTTCTCTCATATTTTAGGTAGTGTATTGTGGGTTATATTTTGTCTAAGATATGGTTTAGCCTCACCCAAGTAGTATGATATGGTCCTAGTCGTAAGTTGCCAAGTCGTATGTTGTCTTGAACTTTACCTAGTGCATTCTTCCTAGGGTACGAGTTTTAAGGAACTTCTCGTACCTTAGGGTATGAGTAATGCATGTGTACTGAGGCCTAGAGTATGAGTTAGGGACCACTCATACACTAGGGTATGGTTTAGGTGTGGAAGTCGTACCCTCCTAGGTTCAATTTTCATATTTTAAGATGAGGACATTTTAAACATTTCCTACCCCTAAACCATTATGACCCACAACTTATAAAATTGTTTGGCCTTTCATTCTTCACTTGCATAATATCAAAACACTCTCTAAACTTCTTCAACAAGATTGGAGGATAGAGTTTCAAGTGGTGTTCATCTAGTGGATAAAGAGGTCAAGTTTTCCCTATGAATCATCTTGTATAAGGCATAGGATTCTTCCCCCATTGTTATTTCTGAAATATCATGTGTTTCAAATATTGATTTTGATTCTTGAATGGTGGTATTTGAAACCAAATGTTGAGGGTTTTGATGCATACTAATGAGTATTGTTTACTTTTGTTTAAACTTGTGTTTATCCATGTTTTTGGTGATTGTTTGCACATGTGAGTTCTTTTTTATGGTGGCTTAACAAATGGGTCATGAGTAACCTTAAGATTGATGATTCTTACTTAGATTTTGGTCTTCGTAAAGAATGCCCTCAAGGTGTTTGTGAAAATGTCTAAGAGAAATAACTAGTTATATGTTACTAGTGTTTTGAACTAAGGCAATGGCTTAATGAGTAAGGATGTTTGGTAAATGACTTTGTAAAGGCCTTGTTGGCCATGTAATGAGTTTATTGGTAACCTTGGGGGTTTGATTGGTTAAAAAGGGTTTGAGTCCATGAAGTTGATTTGTCATTAAACTAAAGCTTGGAGAAGGAATGCTAATGAAGAATGAATAGTTTGGTAAAGGTATTGATGACCACAATTTGACTTTAATGATGGTTGAAACTAAGGCATTATTGTCATATTAAAGTGATTAATTGATAAATGGTTCATAAAGACCTTGTGGTCATGTATGGTGTTGAATTGTAGCGTTGAAGGCTTAAATTGGCTAAGTTAGTTAGAGTCCTTGAATCTTGATCTAAGTGGATGTGAAGGCATAGACAAACGGCTAAAGCCCCAATGTCGACTAGTAATGGACACAATGGCTTATGGTTAAAGTCCACTTTCTTTAAAAGATGGCTTGTGGTTAGAGTCCAATTGCTTGGTAAGACGGCTTATGGTTAGAGTCCACTTACTTATTGAGACGGCTTGAGGTTAGAGTCCTCTTGATTAATATTACTGGGAAGTCCAAACTTCCTAACGTACTCAAATGGGAGATTAGAGTCCTCCACTTCATATATCATGATTGGGTTCTTCGAAATACCTGCTAATTCGTGTTTCCTTTTCGGTACTTTATGTATCAATACATGTCTACATATATGCCTAAGTATATAGACTGTGGTTACTTCTGATGGTTTTACTTGATTTGAATAATGACATTTTTTTATCCCTTCCCTTGAGTTAGATGCTAGCGCTCTAACCTCTAACCATCTTTGGATGCTATGTCCCCATGCGACACAGGTGCCGTAGCTTCTTCTTCTCTTTCTGCATATTGACCAGGTGTTTGAGAGGTTCGTGTGTTCACTTTTAAGTGGTGAGCTTCCATACTTTGGAAGGCATACTTTTTAGGGTATTTCTATCTTATGTTATAGACTATTTTAGACTTGTTTTTTGGCTATTGTCGGAGGCATGTCCTGATAGATTATAGACATCGAATTTGTAGAGGCTTTGTGGATGAATATGGACTTGGGTATGTTGTTTAGTATGTTGACATTAATGGATTGATTAGACACTTCATAAGTTATGATTGTTTGCTTTATTTCCGCTATCTTGTTATATGGTCGAAGTGCATCCAATACTTATGGATTGATGTGATGGTTAGGTTAGGTTAAGAGGGTCATCTCCGGTCCTTGTTTTTCTTGAGATTCCCATATGACAAGGTCGGGTTTTGGGTCGTGTCATTTTTTGTTTTAGAGACTATATGCCCTCAACATGTTTGATAAAATGCCTAGGAGAATGCTTTTATTAGATTGTTGGACTTTCATTGCAAACTTTGCATGGTATAATATGGTCATGGAACCTAAATTGGTTAAATGGTTTTAATGGATAATGGTAAGGCCTTGGTGGTCATGGATTTGATTCAAAACCTTGTAGGGTACACAGGAATCCCCCAAGTAAATCTAATAATTAAACCTAAGGGGTAATAGGAAATCCCCTAGGTGTTGGCTAATGACATTGATTACAAGCTATAGTCGGTATAACGATACCATTTATTATATCCTTGGTTGATAATGCATGGAATTGGTGTTTTGGTTATGTTCTAATGGTTTTAATTGGGCATTAATGGTGGATTGTGATAGCTAACCGTGAAGGTATGAGTTCAATAGACGGACACTGAAAACTTATGTTTGCCGACATGAGAATTGGTCATGGTAACAATATAATTATGGGGTACATGGGATTCCCCTAATTTATACTTGTATATATGTATCATGGAGGGTGAAGGGTAAACGGGGATCCCCTACCACTAAGATATCACTGGTTCGTGCAGCTAGACGCACTGGGACTCGTTCAAGGGGTAACACTGGACCTATATAGCCCTGGGTGGTTCTCGGACAATTAAGCTATACAAACCCAGGTTAATTGTTTTAATGTCATCCTAAACTCAGTTCCCTTCCCAACATGGATCATATATATATATATATATATATATATATATATATGTGTGTGTGTGTGTGTGTGTGTGTGTGTGTGTGTGTGTGTATGCATGTGAACGCATTTTGTTAGTTACTTGGTTTTAAATTTTGGCATTATTTTATCCTTATCCTTAGTGCATGCAAGCGTTCACCCACTAACCCATATTCATATGTTGCATCCTCACATGATGTAGAAACTGGACATACTAATCCTCCTACTCAGTGATTGGATTCGGGAACAGAATAGTGTTAGGTTGGTTTTGGCAATGGTCTAGGGAATGTTCCAACCGGATACTGTTTTACTTTTGGATAGTGGCTTTGTGAGACTACTATGGATTTGTATGGTTGGTGTTGGCATTAGTGTCAGCCTTGACATTAGTATTGGTATTATGGCTGATACCGGTTGATTGTTTTTTATTTATGATTGTTGCATTTTATTATGTCAAATGTTTATATGTTCGGAATTTATCCGAGTTAAGGTGTAGGGCAGTTATTGTTCGGTATTGGGGGTAGTCTCCAGTCTCAGTTGGGTTTGAGGCACCCTAATCGACTCAGCCCTGGTTCGGGTCATGTTAATCCAACTCATATGATGAGTCATTACAAGGACAGTAAGATCAAAGCTCCGGAAATTTCCAAGGGCCAAAACCCACGGTGTTTCAATTCTCCCCCACTTAGATCATTCATCCCCAACTGATGGGACAAGGTATTGACTAGCACGATCAAACCCTCAATATCTCTACTCTGACCTTTAACAATGTTAGAAAACAAATATGTTCGGAGTAACACATACCTTACGCACGATCTTTTGGAGAGGTAAACAAAAAAGGATACTTGGACTTCATGTCCTCTTCAACTTCCCAAGTAGCCTCTTCAACCTTGTGGTTCCTCCATAGAACCTTTACTAAAGCCACGTCCTTGGTCAACAACCAACGAACCTACTGATCCAAGATTTCTGTCGAACCTCCTCATAAGATAAGAAATCTGAGATACAAATATCCTTCATAGGAATAATTTGCGACGAATTTCCCAAACATTTCCTCAACATAGACACATGGAACATAGGGTGAATGGAGCTTAAATTAGAAGGCAATTCCAACTCATAAGCAACATTACCAACCCTTGTCAAAACCAAATATGGAACAACATACCAGGGACTAAGCTTTCCCTTCTTCCCAAACTGCATCACTCCATTCATGTGACACAAATTCAAGAACACCATATCCAAAACATCAAACTCTAACTTCCTACACCTCTCACCGCATAGGATTCCTTGCAACTTTAGGAAGCTTTAAGTCTATCTCGAATTACCTTCATCCTCTCCATAGCTTGGTGAACCAAATTTCGGCCAAACATCTTTGCCTCACCAATCTTGAACCACCCAATAGTAGACCTACACCTCCTACCATACAAGGCCTCAAAAGGAGTTGTTCCAATGCTAGAGTGGTAGCTAATGTTATACGAAAAATCTATAAGGAGAAAATGCTCAACCCAACTACCACCATAGTCAATTACGCAAACTCTAAGCATATCTTCCAATGTATGAATACTTCTTTCCACTTATCCATACGACTATGGATGAAAAGTAGTACTAAGACTCACCTTGTTACCCAAGCCTTTCTGAAACTACTACCAAAAGTGCAATGAGAACTGTGTACCATAATCCGAGATGATAGAAATAGGCACCCTATGCAACTTCACAATCTCTTGGAGGTACAACCTTGCATAATCCTCTGCCGAAAAATTAGTCCTCACTAAAAAAAAAATGAGTAGACTTAGTCATCCCATCAATGATGACCCAAACCAAATTGAACTGATTTCGAGATCGAG
The DNA here is from genome assembly GCA_030864225.1 of Capsicum baccatum var. pendulum. NCBI lineage: Eukaryota > Viridiplantae > Streptophyta > Magnoliopsida > Solanales > Solanaceae > Capsicum > Capsicum baccatum. The sequence goes on along the minus strand of CM061560.1, from coordinate 88,214,602 downwards.
AATCCAGTATCAAAATCCATATTGATCACCTCTCACTTCTACACAAATAACTCAATTTCTTGATACAATCCTCCGGGCCTTATGTGCTCAACTTTAACTATTATCACATCATGCACTTAGCCCAAAACTAGCCACATTACGTTCTATATTGTTTGACCAATACATTTCCTTAAGGTCATGAAACATTTTTTTTTGAACCAGGATGAACAAGATCGCGCGACTTATGCGCCTCAGCTAAGACTCCCTTGGTAACACAAGGTACCATCACCATAAACCTCAAAGACTCACCTTTTTCCCACTTATATTACTGTTGATCCTTATCAGTATTGAATCTAACACTTGCTTTTCCTTTATCTCCACACCAAGAGACAATTGTGGAACCTTCTGCACAAACATATCACCATCCTCAAAGTCCAAGAGAAGAACTCCAAGGTTAGCTAAACGGTGAATATCTCTTACCAACTCCCACTTACCTTTATTCACATGAGCTATACTCCCCATGGATAACCTGCTATGAGAATCAACAACCACGCTAGCTTTACCATAATGGCAGTGAGGACTCATGCTATAATCCTTGAGCAGCTTAAGACATCTCGTTTGCCTGAGGTTCAGCTCTTTCTGAGTAAAAACATATTGAAAGCTTTAATAATTTGAAATGATATCCACATGCATTCTATACAAATAGTGACACTAGATTTTCAGTGCAAACACCACAACCAATAGCTCCAAGTCATGAGTCAGATAATTCTTTTCATGCACCTTGAACTCTTTAGAGGCATAACCTATCACCTTGCTATACTGCATCAAGATGCAACCAAGCCCCTTACGGCATGTATAACAATTTACCACCAATCCATCCATGCCTTTGGGGAAAGTCTAGACTAGAGCCAAAGTTAGCTTATCTTTTAGCTAATAAAAACTACCCTCAGAAGCATCAGACCAGAAAAACTTTACCTTCTTCTAAATAAGCTTAGTCAACGAGGCAGCTATAGAAGAGAAACATTCCATGAACCTTTTGTATAAATCAACTAAACCCAAGAAGCTTTGAATATTGGTTATAGTCATTGGTCTGCGCCACTTCATAACCACTGCAATTTTCTGCGGATCTATAGTGATCCTTTCACTAGAAATGACATGACCTAGAAAAGTGACAGCGTTCAATCAAAATTCACATTTCAAAAATTTGGAATACAACTATTGCTCCTTCAGGGTTTTCAACACAATACGAAGATGATTGACAAGTTTGCAACATAATATGGAGGTGATCGACATGATCCCTCTCACTTTTAGAGTTCACCAGAATCTCTTCTATGAACACAATGAATAACAAATCCATAAATTGAGGAAAGATTTTTTTCACCAAGTCCATGAGTGCTACCGGGGCATTAGTTAACCCAAAAGACATGACTAAGCAATCAAAATAACCATATCGAGTATGGAAGGAAGTCTTAGGGATGTCCACTTCTCTAATCTGTAACTGATGATACCCGGATTGAAGGTCTATCTTAGAGAAAAACTTGGCACCCTTAAAATGATCAAACAAATCATCTATCCTTAGAAGACCGTACTTATTATTTATCATTACCTTATTTAATTGCCGATAATCAATACACATAAAAAGGGAACCATTATTCTTACTCACAAATAACACCAGCGCACCCCACAGAGACACATTAGGATGGATAAAAATCTTGTCTAAAATAACCTTTAGTTTCTCCTCAAGCTCCTTTTACTAAATGGAGCCATTCTATATAGGGAAATGGAAATAGGACAAGTGTCTTGAATAAGATCTATTGCAAAATCAATTCCATATCGGGAGGAACACCAGGAAGGTCATCAGAGAACACCTTAGGAAATTCATTCACTGCTGGGACAGAATGTAGAGAAGGACCCTCCAAGTTAGAATCTTTCACTCGGACCAAATGATAGAGAAACCCCTTAGAGATTAATCCTCAAGCTCTAAGATATGATATAAACCTTCCTTTAGGATCTAGGGAACCAGTATCCCACTCGATAATAGGCTTATTAGGTAATTTAAGGATGACCTTACATGTCAGACAGTTTAGAGAAGCATAGCCCAAGTGCAACCAATATATCCCCAATGTAACATCAAAATCCACCTTGACTAATTCAAAAAGGTCTACCAAGGTCTCCCAATAATGCAAAGATTCCACAGAATCCCTATAGACTCTACTAACCACCATAGAGTCACCCACTGAGGTAGAAAAAAAAGGGTCCAAAATACACTCAGGGAAAAAAACAAAATGCACAGCCACAAATTGCGTCACATAACACAGTGGACCCTAGATTAAGTAATAGTACATATCATGGGAAAAGAGTTTCAACATACCAGTCATGACATTAGGTGATGCCTAGGACTCTGAGCAGGTAGTTAGAGCATATAGTTAGTTTTGACCAGTGTTGGAGCCAGATGGTGTACCCTTTGGTGCCAAAGCTGAAGAAGAGGAAACAAGAACATTGTTTTCCCCAAAAGAAAGCTTACCAACAGGACAATTCCTAAACATGTTCCCTAGCTGACCATAGTTGAAGCACTAGTCCATTTCTTCATCACAGTAAACCCGATGCAATTGTCAAGAAAATCTGTATGAAGGATAAGTTAGAGTTGATGGAGACCCACTAACCTAGGATTTGGCACTCTGTGCCTTATAATTATTGCCACTCTGAAAAAAACCTTTCTCCTAAAAGATTTGGGTAGGGAGAACTAGCAGTCTAGTAAGAGCCAGAATTGCTGCACTTCCTCTTGGGCCACTTTCCACTATCCCTACCACTTTGCCATTGACCACCACCTTGCTAAAAAACTCTAAAATTCTTGCTCTTCCTCTCCCCTATTTAAACTTAATTCTTCTTCTCTTTCTCAACATACTGCATATATACAACCAACCTAGAAATGTCCATGTTTTTGTTCAACAAGGCATCCTTACTCTCAAAAATCAAGTCTCTGGATAACCCATAAACGAACTTCCTCATTCTATCCTCATGCTAGAAACTAACTTTGGAGTATACCAAGATAAATAGTGAAACTTCAAGGCATACTCCTTGACTGACATCTTTTCTTGCTTCAGGTTAACAAACTCTTCTGCCTTTGCCTCCCTCAACTCCTAATGAAAGAAGCAGTCCAGAAAAGTACAGGAGAAATCATCCCATAGGGCTAACTCGACATTGTCACCCCTAGTCTATTCCCAGTACTCATACCATTATTATGCAACATCTTTCAATTGATAGGCAGCAAATTCTAGACCTCCAGTTTATTAGTAGGCTTAAGAAAAAGAATATTTTCCATTTCATCAACAAAACCTTGAGGATTCTCCTCAACCTTAACACTAATGAACACATAAATGTTCAACCTCATATATTGGCCAACGCTTGTGGCCTTAAAATATGTAGTAATAGAAGCATCATGCTCAAACTATGAAGATACCAACTGCGCTAACATATGAAAAGAATGACAAAACTCAGCCTTCGTCATATCATCTAAAGGAGCTGTGGAAGGACTAGAAGAAACCGATTGAACTCTAGGAGGAAAATTATGAATTGGACCCTTAGACAAGGTCTGGACCCCATCAGTAGGATGGGTCTTATCAATATTGTCATCGGGTGGGACAGAGGATTTTCCATGAGCTTCAAATCGTCTGGGAGGAATTCTCTAAAAATTGAACAAATGGGTATTAGAGAAGATTTTTGGACCTTAGACTCTACAACTTGAAAATAGAACAAAAGAAAGAGGAATATTCCAAAATGCCTCACAGCCTCTCCCTTATGAGTATGGCATGCTACACACCCTTAAAAGAGACTCTACTCAACACCGCTCTATTGGACACACAATTGACCATTAACCTAGGGCTCTGATATAAATCTGACATAACCCAGACAAGGGCCTAGTGGGGTTGGGCATGCCCAGTCTAACTAGGATAAGAGATCACTCCTAATACTCAATCATAACCTCCCTAAAGACTATGTCAGGTGACTTTTAAACATATAACCAGATAAAACAATAATAATCCAAAGACATTAAATAAAGTCTATAACTACATCCCAACAACGTCAACCAAATATCCAATCAGTACCAACCCTAATGTCAATACCAATAACAAGGCTGACACAAATACCACCACCACCATGCCCATATTAGTCTGACAAAGCCTCTAACCAGAACAAAAGAACATTCAATCGGGACATGCCCTCGACCATAGCTAAAAATAAAATCTAATAAATAACAATAATGTAAAGAAGTATATAATCAAATAGAGTCCTTCAAGGTATAGAAGCTTACTACGTTAATCTAACTCAAAGATAACCTCGAATCCAAGTCACTAAGAAGGAGTAATAGTAGTATGGCTATTATATATGTCACGTGGGGATACAACGCCTGAAGATCGTTAGCGGAGTGAATGCAAGCTTGTTCTCAAGGATAAAGATAAGATAATGACATTATTCAAGACAAAATCAAATAACTATACGCAACCACATATATACATAGATATTGTATCGAGGTAGGGAACAAGGTTTAGCATGCATTTAAAACCTTAAACTGGACTATGTAGCTTGCCATCCTAAATGTGGACACCCATGGGCTATATGTTTTCAGCTTCCTTACTGAAAGGGACCTAATGTGTGTTAGCTTCATGAACTAGAGAATAACCTGAGATGAGTAGTACATCTCCCAAAATTTAAAGTGTGACATCATGTACATGGTCCCCATTTCAAACTTAATATTTGAAAACATGAGTTTCCAGTATTGCTCCCCTCAGGACCTCTACCTTCTACGACTTTTCTACACACCCCACTTTAAACCATATTAAAGCCAATTACACATTCACAACCATTTAAAAAGGAGTATTTTAATAGGAACTAACCATTGGTATTGTTATACCAAAATTTGAGCTTTCAATTCTATTTCAATCATGCCATATAAACCATTAAACAAAATTAGACTCCATCATTTTCAATTTATAAAAACTATTTATAGTCAAACCATGGCCAGAAAGGCCTTTCCAAATCTGTATGAAATGAAACATAACCAATTCATGTTCCCTTTACTATTTATGCAATGCAAGATTTCAAGGATAATAAACTATGTGACAAAAAAATCATTCTCATTGGAATTTTAACAAACAAGTTGAGGTCACATAAGTTTCAAACCATAACCAAATAATTTGGTGAATCGATATACCCAAAATCTATTTACCCTTAACATGCACCCCAAAAATGTCAAAATCATACAAAAAGCATGAAAGAAAACATAATTAAACCATAAGAAACGTTATTAAACAATGGACATCCAAAACCCCCAACCTTTATTGCAAAGCCATAATAGTACTATGAAAACCATACATTAAAATAGATATTATTTGTAAAATAACAATGAGGGAGGAGTAACATGCCTTAGACACCAAGGAAGATGGATAGAAACCACCTTTCAAAACCTTAATTGATTATCTTGATGAAACCATAGCCTTTCGCTTGAAAGAGAGTTTGAGAGAGATTCTAAGAGTGTTTGATTGGGAATAATAGGTTAATGAAGTCAAAAATAGTGTTTTATGTCATGGTATGAAAGAAAGTTAAAAGAGGAAATGTCTAGAATGTGCCCAATTTACAACTGTAAGAATACCGGATGTGGTTATGAGTCGAACCTGTGACTCAATACCACAACATACAACTTGTACGATTGAGTTACCTATACAATGAGTTGGACACCCATATACTGTCCACCATACAACTCCCTAATCCCACTCATTACCAAACCATACTACTCGTATGGCCTAGTCTTACCCAAGACAAAATCTAAAGAGAGTAGACAATGGACAACATACAATTCAACAATACCACTCGTACCCTATCCTCATAGCTCTTAGTGAGCCAATTGTACTCAGAGACTATTCAAGTGACTAAGTTTCTGATTTGATGAAGGATCATCGTAACGACCTATCACCACCCCTAAAGACCCATACAACTAAGTTGTAACCATAACAGAAACCCAACCACCATCTACTTGACTAATTATGAATATGGCCACCTGACCTGTACCCACACCATACAGCTAGTATGATGAGTCGTTACAAGGATAATGACCTCAAAGATCTGGATATTTCCAAAGGCCAAAACCCAGGGTGTTTTAGATTTGAATTGTTGATGATAGGCTAATTTACACGCCTATATCAATATATTTTGCCCATATTTTAGCCTAGTTTTGAGAACAAATTATATATTTCATGCACTTTTAGTCCTTTTTCCTGTAAATGAGCTAACGAACATGATTAGTAAAGTTTCAGGTATAAATGATGCAAAATTCAGCATTTTATGGCTTACTTGACGCAAAAGAAAGCTCACGAAGAATGGAAAAGGAGTGTACACGCCTAAGGACCAAAACTGCTGCATGGAAAATCTGTCCCGGGCTAAAACAACATTTCTGAAGACTTTGGGGACTTACAGACACATAGCTGGATTTGGACAATGATACATTAACCTAGTACAATTGGGTTATGTATTTCATTAGTTTATTTGGATTATGATAATGTTACATTAACCTAGTACATTTGGGTTAAGTATTTCATTAGCTTAGTAGGATTAGGATATGGGTATTATAAATACCCTATCATGCTAGAGATTTTTATACAATCCTCCCTTAGTGGAGAGATACATTCCTCCCTTAGTGGAGAGAAACATTCCTCCCTTAGTGGAGAGAAGACATTCACCATTAATCTTACAATCATCTTACACTCTTCAATTCATCTTCTAATCTTTCCATTAATTCTTCTTCTACTCTTCTATCCTTAAATTCCACAACAAGAGAATCGTTACCAAGCCAAGGAAACACGCCACACACCTATCACTTGATCTACACGCCATTACTCAATATCCTGATATAATAACAATGTCAATCGTGATCTCCTTCGCATTCATGGGTAACTAAACTTCTCTGTTGGGGTTATGGAAGCCGGATGAGTTACTATCTATTGCTGTGAGTTTGTGAGTTCGTGACACGTATATTGCTTGTATCATTATTCTCTTCATCTTAATCTACATTCTTTGCGGTTGCAAACGTAAGAATACGCCAGTCTAACATTTAACTTGTTCGAGAGAAAGGTTATTTGTCTAGAAAAGAGATAGTGTCAAGGTAGTAGGACACCCTTTCCTATTAAAAAGCTAGTGCCGTAACTGGACTAACCTCTTGGAGAATTCGTACCGTTAGACACGCTTTAAGCTCGAGAGAGTTAAAGTGAAATAGTCCTTGTTGAGGTCGAGAGACGCTTGGATTTACCATCGACTACAATTCTCTATAAGCAATTGCATGTCAAAACTCTACACACTCATAGCCAATAGAGACGTATACCTCGGAAGTTGGACATAACCCCAACTCCTCAATTCTCATTGTTTCACAACCTACGAAACATTCTTTTCTCTTTACTTTATTAATTTCAGCTTTTGTTTACATTACTTGCACAACAAAAATCCCCCCTTCTTATGAGACTTGCACCAAAAGTTTAGTAATTTTACTTACTTATTGGCCAAGCTATTCCCTGTGGGATCGACACCCAACCCAGGTTGGGTTCTATATTTGCTAACGACCGCTTTACACTCCCACGAGAGCTGTAGATTGAGCGTTATCAATTGTGAGTATGCCAGGAGTTAGAGAAGTTTCACAAAACTAGACTCTACAGCCTAAAATAGAACATAAGAAAGGAAAATATTCCTAAATGCCTAGTAGTCTCCCCCTTATAAGTGTGGCACTCTACACACCCATAAAAAGGACTCTATTCGACACGAATATTTTGATACCCAATGACCCTAAACTATGCTCTAATATAAATCTTCTAACGACCTAAATTGAGTCCTGGTTATGATAGGCATCTTAAGCCCACCATGGGCCCGGATACAATCCCCTTATCCTTACCCTACTAATTTGGGACATGCCTCTGACTATGAAAAAAATCCAAAAGTACTAAGACAATAAAGACAGAATAATGAAATAAAAGAGCCTTCTGAAGTATAGAGGCTTGCCACTTCACAGCTGATCAATAAAAGTACACAACCACCTAATGTTACGTAGGAGAATCATAAAATTCCTATAAACCTACATCTTGAAATGATGCAACATCCAAACATGGTCGCGAGCACTAGCATATAACTTAAGGGAAGCGATCAAATAATGCATTTACAAAATTCAGTTGTAAACTACATACACAAATATTTTCTATACATATATATGATGCTAGGATAGTGACAAGAGTCAATTAACTTGATAGTTTAAGCATTAGTCTAAACTATGTAGCTCGTTGTGTCCTAAAGGCATCAACGGGATATATGGGTCTGACTCCCCCTACTGTAAAGGCCCCAAACCATGTTAGCCGCATGTACCGAAGAAAGGCTAAAGACATAAAGCATTACTCATCCAAAATATAATGTATATCCATACACATGGTCATATTGACCACTAACGTCAGCAAATGTGGTTTTTAGTATTGGTCTAATCGAGACTACACCTTTACGGTGAGATGGACAATTGCTTTTAAGCTTAAATTGAATAGTTTACACATAAACCCAACCGTTAACCAAGGTTTCTTTATTAAGACATTTTCCAACATGGTATTGTCATACCAATATTCTTGAAAGCTATTTTATTTATGTCAAACCAATCTATGTAACCATTAGACTCTAAAGTTTTATTTAAAATAAAAAATCATGGGCTCCAAGGGAATTCAAAAGACAAGATAAATTATGCCCATATCCTTATTAAAATTAAAGTTTACAATAATGGTGAGGTTAATGCCATTACCAATCAAAAAATTTATCAACTTTGGTGAAACCCATGTCACCTATTTCAACCATAATCACAATGCACTTATTCAGTCCCAAAGCCATAAATTAAAGCATGAATAATCCATTTAAAACATAAACAAGGTAATTCAAGTAATAACAACCAATAATCCTCAACAAAATTTCAAACCCATTAATTCAAATCACATTAACATTTAATAAATTGATGCTACAATGTAAAATTCAAGTTAAAGAAAGAGAAACATGCTTGAAATACAAAAGAATTTGAAAAGAAATCAAGTTTGGAACCCGAGTAGTATTTCTTATAAAACCATTGAACTTTCTTTGAATGGGAGCTAAGATGAGAAAAATAGTGTTTGATCTTGGATAGCTAAAGGAAAAGGGTTAATTTTGTGTTTAAAGTTTTGTAAGGGGTAAAGGACCATAAACACCTCACTCCAAGTGAAAAAATAAAAATAGGATAAAATTAACATAGCAGTATGGCATGCTGCTATCGCTGAGGGTAGCTTCTGCGCCATGCTCCTATTGTGGAGCATAAGTGGCATGGCACGCCACTATCGTAGACCCTCAAGTCCTCGAGGTCACAAAATGGCCTGGAATTTATTCCACAAATTATGAAACTTTCCCAAAAACCCTTTTAATAACCCTCATCATAATTTGAATAAAAATTTAACGTTACACACATGGAGGGTGAAAATTAAATTGGCTGAAGTTTTACGAGGTCTTATAGTCTCACACATGGTGCTTTTAACAACATCACACTAACAATATTCTTTAAAGAATTCCCTAATACATGAATCAATAGGATAATACAACAAATAACCAATAATATCCTTACCTTGTCTACCAAGTTGGATTATGTAATCAAGCTCCTCTTTGAACTTCATTTCAAAACTTGCCTTTGAGCATCTCCAAAATTATTTTCTTTTTTTCTCCCTTGCACTCTTGACTCCAATTGTATCAAATGTGTCTAAAACATATTCTAACTTTAACATTTGGTAACATCTCAAAAACAACAATAGGAAAACCTTACATACAAAAAATTAGTTATAGTACTTAACAAAGAACTAAAGTATTTCAAATAATTCACAATTAACAAAAAAAACTTAAATATTACATTTTGCATATCATCCATCGCAGTAAGACCTGCTCCAATACCCAACTACAGATCATCTCTCAAATAGTTGATAAAAAACTCAAACTATGCTTGGTTTCCTTATCCTCAATAGCCCAAGCTATATAAACCATCCGATTATTTCCATTTTTTACAACTACTACTGAAAGTTCACCCTTACAAGCACCCTTTAAGAAACACCAATAAAACACTATAATTCTTCTACATCCTTTCATCCACTCTTTTTTCAATACGTCAAGACACACATTGAAATACGTAAATAAATTTTTACTTAGGATAGTTTCTCTATCCATTCTCAGCCAAATAGAAATACTAGGATTGCTTTGTTTTATCATGTTAGCATAATCACATAATCTTGCAAACTCCAAGTTTAAATCCCTCATAGACTCTCTTACAGTTAACCTTGCCTTATAATAGATTATTTTACCCACGTATAATCCTAATTTCACTCTAAACAATTCTTACATTTCTCAAATCCTCAAATATGGTTGTTTACTTATTTCATCCCTAAATGTGTTAGCAATAAATTTAGTTGTACACATATTGTTCTTATTTAGTGTTATGCACTTATGCATTGGATTATAGTTATTAATCAAGAAACTATCAGAATCTCTATCAAGTGTACCACAACACAACTAATTACATTTTGGCTTAAACTTTCAATGAGCCCTCACTCTATGAGCTTAATTAGGTTTTAAAACAATCTAAACTTTGTTGTCTACTATATACCCCTTCAAAGCTTTCTAAATTCTTTAGGATCATTAAAAATTACACCATATTCAAAAATAACAACACCATAGTCATCATCAAATCTGATTTTAATACTACTTCTTATCCTTGATACATCAACACCAATATCAGCATCCTCATCTAATAAATTAGTGTTATCGACACTATCACAGTCTGATCATTCAATGTACTCTTCATCACCTCCTGATATATACCCACATATCTAACTTTTTTATTTCTTCCAATGTATTGAAAACCTTTATCAATACCAGCTTTACCTACTAGTATTTCTTTTCTTGCTTTTTGATTCTCTTCTTAGATTTTTTTTCTTCTACTTTCTACCCTAAAGGATCTCAACTCTTCATAAATTTTTGAACTATCCACACCAGGGATTTCGCTCTTTGGTTCACTACAAGGCAAATCTGATTCATTACTATTTAGTTTTTTATTAAGACCTTTGTCCTTATTACAATCACTACTTATATCATCTTCATCATTACTCTCTGTTATTCTAAATGAGAAAAATGATTTTACGAAACCTTAAGCTTTTTATCAATGTCATGAAGAATATACACATCAAGCTCATCACCACGTTTTAATTCCTTCACAAAGTCTTGCAACTGACTATTAGAAGTAATTTGAACTAACTCACCACCATCTATATGTTTATAATAAAACCCCTTAACTTTTGAATACAAAGATCTTTGGTGTAGGATAGAAACTCAACAAGAATGTAGTAGTCTTTATCAATAGAAACAATAAATATATCTACTTCACCTTTATAATTAATCTTAGGGTGGGCTACAATAGTCCTTTCATGATAAAACTAGGTTAAAATATAGTTGTACATTATATTCCCTTAACATCCCACAAAGATTCTAAACAAAAACAAATACTAAAAATGCCCTAGAACTTAAAAGTACCAAATAACCCTATCTTTATAGTGAAATCTGTTAAAAAAAAATATTCAGTAAAATCCCCCAAAAATTTAAAAAAACATAAATTTATCAGTAAAATCCCTAATTTAACTAACACGCAAATTCAACACCACACTATAATATTTAGGCGTAAGAAGTCCAAAAAATGAGGAAAATACATAAACTTAAAGAACAAGTTTAGTTCGACCTCCAATTTCTCCAATTTTGTCAACTTTAAACTAAATGTCTTCAATTTCATCAATGAAAATGAATCAATACTTCACTGAAACCATTGTAACTTCAAAATACACCTTTATTAGTTTGAAATAACTATGAATCAAAGAAAAATAAAAACAAAAATGGAAAATATAAGAGTCTTACAATGGGTTTTTCAGTCAGGTTTCAATCCGAGCAAAAAGTGGAAAATGAGAATTTTAAGATTTGTTTCCTCTTTTAGTGTTAAAGGCTGAAGTGGAAAGTCCGTTTCTACATAGTAGGTTTTAATTGACATATGAAATTCACGTGGATGGGTTGCATTACACGTTACTAAGGTATATTTTTATTAGGGCAAAAGGTGCCAATGTGACACATTTTATGACTAGAGAAAATGTGCCAACATGACACATTTTATAACTAATTTTGGTGTTTAAAATAAACATTGTTCGCTTGAGGTTCCAAAGTGAAAGCTCATGCCAAGTTGCTGTGCGTCTCGATGTGTTTGTCCCTTAATTAATGAACACATACCAAAAGAAGAAATATAAACACATAAGGAAATTAAATCAATAGCATAAAAGGTTGTAATACCTAGGCTTTTTGATAACTAGCAAAATATTTATTCCAACAAAGTCTTTATAAAAATTAAGCAAGTTAACTTTTAGAGTCAGCAAAATTAAGCACAAAATTTCCATTTTTTGACATGATCTAGAATAAAGTGATACTTAATATCTATATGAGCAGTATATGTAGACAAGTTAATATCATTTGTATTATCACAAGGAATGGGGATAACTTTGTATGATAAATCATAGTTAGATAGTTGATGCAGGATCCAAAGTAATTAAGTACCATAGCTACCAAAAACTATGTATTTAGATTCAGTTGTGGAAAGAGGTATAAAAGTCTATTTCTTGTTGTGTCAAGAAACTAGTGCTTCTCCAAGAATTTGGCATGTACCACTAGTACTTTATCAACCATTTGTGTCACCAGCAAATCAAAATCTAAATAAACTAATTAAATTAAGATAAGAATAGTGACGATACCATGTCCAAGATCTTAAGTCCTAATAAGATATTAAATTATGCATTTGACAACTATCAGGTGAGACTCTTTGGAAGTTGACTAGAACCTTTCATGTTTGCATACACTAAATATAATATCTGGAAAACTTGTAGTAAAGTAAAGAAAATAGTTCATCATTCCTCGATAAATTTTGTTTATTCATGTTTTTTCCTTGAGAATCAGTTTCTAGGAAAGTTGATGGACTCGCGAAAGTACCAAAATCCTTAACCTTTTCCATTTCAAATTTATTTATAAGTCCTTCATGTATTTTCTTGTATTTATTATGGTCTCAATAGTTGACTGCTAAATTTGTAACTCAGAAAAGTAGGTGAGCTCTCCGATGAGACTCATTTTAAATTCTCCTTTCATAAAATTAGAAAAGTTCTCGCAAAGAGATGTGTCAAAATTATCAAAAATAATATCATCTACATAAATATTCACAATAATAATATTGAAATTTAATTTTTGAATTACAAGACTGGTGCCAATTTTTCTTCTTTAGAAATTTTTGTTTAAAAAGAAAGTACCTCGTCGTTCATATCAAGATTTAGGGGATTTTCTGAGACTATAAAGTTCTTTAAAATTTTAAAAAAAAGTCAAGACAAAATGAAATTTCAAAGCCAAAAGGTTGTCCCACTAAAACTTCTTCACTTATGAATCCATTTAAAAAGACACTTTTTAACATCTTTGTGAAAAGTTTGAAGGTTTAAAAGAAGCATAAGCTAAGATAATATGGATTGATTCCAACCTTTCTATGGTAGCAAAGGATTTCTCATAATCTATACCTTCTTATTGAGAATACCCTTGAGCAACATTTTTGATGACCTTGCCTTTCATTTGATTGGTTCCAAAATACCCATTTGGTTCCAATTACAGAGAAATTATTAAGTGCTTTAGCTAGGGTATATACTTGGTTTCTTTAAAATTGTTGTAGGTCATCTTTAATGGCTTGTATCCATGATTCATATTTAAGTGCTTCATAGATGCATTTGGGCTTAAGTTGTGAAAATAGTGCCACAAAAGCTTATTTTTTCAGTGAAGCTCTAATTTGCATTTTGTCATTTGGATTTTTAATGATGATATTGTTTTGGAAAGATTATATTATGCCTATATTAACATTTAATTTAGGTGAATTATAGGTTATAGTTGACTAATTTGATATTGTAATTAACTCTAGTTTATACGATACAATGATTTTGGATAAATTGTTTGGTAGGTGTGGGAATCTCTCCTATATAAATACTCATACTCATAAAGTTGGGGTTAGATTCATAAAATATCTTATGCCCAAATTCTTTCACAATAAGAGTTCGTTTAATAAAAGCTCTAAATGCACGAATAGTAGGATACTAATCCAAAAGAATACCTTTGTCATTTTGAAGGTCATATTTCATGAGGTTATTGTTAACATTGTTGTGGATAAGAACTTGTATTTAAAGGGATAAAGGTAGTTAATGTTTGTTCTTTCCCCTTTTAGAGTCCATAAGGAATTTTTTTTAGTACAAGCCTGATCAGGCATCTTCTTAGAATATGGCATATTTTGATACTGCTTTTGCCGAGAAATAACTACGAAGGATTTATTCTGAAAGCATAGTTTTGGAAATGTCATAAATAGATATATTTTTTATTCAAAAACTCCATTTTTATAGGAGAGCATGGTGGAGAAAATTTTTGAGTGTAGCCATTTTGTGAGAAAAATACTTCAAAGGCATTATTTTAAATTCTCCCCCCATGATCACTATGAATAGTGAATATAATGTAACCTAATTCTCTAGGAATTGTATAAACAGTTAACTGATACTCAATAGATTATGATTCAGACCATCAACAAAGTATACTTTAATTAGATCAAACAAGGGGCTGATTCTTATTGAGCAAACTTATACAACTTCCCCTTTTGCATTATCTTCAAATCATATGTATCCTCCAGCTACTTTCTTTACGGAGCTAAATCGTTCTTTCTTTCCTTTTATGTACCTGGAACACCCACTGTCTATCACCCATATTTTCTTCAAGTAGGTTTCTTAAGTGTGTTCCTGCTAAATAAGAAAATCAGTTTATTTTAGGTACCCAAAAGTTTTAGTCCTTGAGTGCTAGAAATTATGTCTTTTGGACTTTTAGTCTATTTTCCACAAGATATTTATCAACAGTTAGCAAACTTGTGATCTATTTTACCATAAGAAAAATATGTAGGCTTATGTCGATAAAAAGATGATGTTATTGAGAAACAAGGGTTACCTTTGTTAAAAACATTTCTAATTTAGATATTAGACTTAACCAAGTTGAAACTTTGTGATTTTTTAATGTTGTTTAATCATTTTTACTTAACCAAGTTCTTCTAGAAGTAGGTTACTTCAATTTAATTTACTTTTTTAAAAGCATTTTCCGGTTTATGTTTTCTTGAGAAATTTTGCTATATTCATGAATAACCTTTTCTAGTTCACTACCAACTATGTCAAATAACTATTAAGGATATATGCAATTTTGTACGTTGAATTAGTTACCTCACCAGATTCATTAGTAGAAATAAATCAAATATTTGATATCTCTGATTGGTCATCATCAAATCCTTCCTTGTTACTATATTCACCAAAGGTTTTAGATCTATTTTTTCTAGAGTATCTGTAATGACCCGAATCTGGTACCCATAATGCTACATGGTTCTCATGAACCGAAGAATCATAAGCTAACCCAAGACTGATATCTATAACTGAGCACTAAATAATATACTGAAAATATGTGGAATGTAAGTTGTAAGGTCATAAGGTTCAAAACTGAACTAATACTGAATATAAAATAATGTCTGTAGTGGGGTATGACAGTACCCAAAACTGAGATAAATTATCTGAAACATGCTATAGTCTGAAAGCCTCTAAATTGTCAAAAAACTGTAGAGTTGATAGGATATGTCTCCAACTAACTCCGCATTACTGAAATAATAAAGTAATAAAATAATTATGCTATCCTCGAATGATAAGGACTCAATGTTATTCTGGATGTTGAACGTCTGATCTACTAAGGATGCTTGGGAGCTTGTGCTTCTAAACCTACAGTATGAAATACCATAGTGCTAATGTATCAGTACATTGAATGTACTGGTATGCAAGTAAGGTAGGTTAAATATAAAGGTTCATATGCATGACAAATAATAACTGGCCGTATAACACGAATATAAGAATACATGAATGAATACATAACTGTAAAGGAGATTGTGATAACGTTGACTCATGAATCCTGATAACGTCAATTTACTAATATCTAAGTACTGATAATGGGATACTGAATGACTGAGTCTAACGAATACTGAGGAACTAATTTCATATTACTAATAAAGAAATGACTATTTTGGACAGTTCTGATTATAAAGAACTAGTCTGATTAATTGTATCTGACAGTCCTGAAATTGAATACTGAAAACATGAGTGATTATATCTGACAGCCTTGATACTAATGGAACTAGCTGGGTTCCACACTATACTTATTTGACTGTATCTGAAAGTCCTTGATTTTTATAGAACTAACTAAGTTCTATTACTAAAACTAGATCTGAAATTGAAACTATAGCAGGTAATCATCTAACTGACATGCCTCAAAACTGAACTGGTGAGGTCTAACCTGTAACCCCAAATAGAATGGTGTCAGTACCATGCCATAGGTAAAGAGAAGTTATGACTAAACTCTCTCTGGCAGAGAGCTCTTCCGTCAAGCCCTCATAGTAAGAAAACTCAAATAAGGTGTATAATCCCTAGACTCGTGGAGTAATTCTCAACCTATGCTGGATATGTAGTTCTAGAATGCAAGGATTTCTTCCAAGGATCACACCATCTACTGACTGATAGTGTGTGTCCTCATCCTTGGGTTCACTCGGTGCTGAATCCTACTCCCAACTGAAGAGACACTAAACTGAGTTAAACTGAACTGAACTATTACTGATCGTATTGTTTAATTGATTTGAACTAAGTTCACTAAATTCCATTGACAGACAAAATACTACTAAAATTTGATAACTGACTGAGATTGCTGAGATTACTTGAGATTACTGAGTAAGACTGTACTGATACTGAGTTTACTGAGTTTTCTTGAGTCACGTGACTGATTGAATTCTATGATCTTGGCTTAACTAAGATTATCATGAAAACATGACACTTCTTCTAGTCAAACAGCTAAATTGTCAGGTATTAAATACCCCCAGGACTCGATAGCATGAAACTGATAAGACTTGATACTTCTTGAACACATAACCAATATCAACAATTCATAATACAATAAGTTTGGGATTTCATGAAGTACATGGTTATCATAGTCTTGTACATGAATGGAATTGCATATAAACATGTTATACATTCATCAACCTAATCTCATGGACATTCCCTCATCCATTCATAATGCACACATTATAATGGAAGTCATTCTTAATCATAGGGTAAAGCATACACTTATCAATTGGGTCATAATTAAGTTATAATGCATAATTTCTATTCTCTTAGGCATTTTATCAAAAAACTAGGATGCATGACTTAGGGAATAGGCATGACCATCAAATTAATACAACAAAACTCCAGATTTCAGCTTAATTTCAGATGTTTCAGACCACATACTAGCATTGGTTCAAGAGCAACACATAAACATTCCAACTTGGGAATCATACAATCATAATCACATAAACATAATCAACCCACAACAAAATATTCGAAATAAAAAATTTAAAACTTGATTCTTGGGCTTCAGGGATAAAAGGAAGCCATGAATAAACACTATGCATACATTAGTTCTTGATTCTAAGAAGATTGACAGAGAGATTCTTGAATTTGAGTCTTGGATTAGAATCCCCAATTGAAAA
Source organism: Capsicum baccatum var. pendulum (assembly GCA_030864225.1). Classification (NCBI taxonomy): domain Eukaryota; kingdom Viridiplantae; phylum Streptophyta; class Magnoliopsida; order Solanales; family Solanaceae; genus Capsicum; species Capsicum baccatum. The sequence continues at coordinate 88,196,907 of CM061560.1, read as the reverse complement.
CCCTAGATTGTTCTTGAGAGAACTTTAGAGAAATAATATATTTTGGGTGAATTATGATTGAATTAGATGTTATTGGGTATATATAGGGGGTAAGAAATTGACCCTTTTAACCCTTGGACATGTATTTTAATTCTGTGAAAATTCCCAACCTGGACCCCTGGCGCGATGCGATGCTATCGCATCGTGTCACTAGAATTTGACAACTTTGAATTTTATCATTGGCGCAACGCACCATAATCGCAGAGGCTTACTAGATTTTGACGATTGCCATTTTTTCTGGCTTGGCGATGCATTGATGGCTGAGGTGGCACACTATCTTACTAAAATGGCTATAACACTTTGCCCAGGTGTCGGATTTGGGCGAATTTGGTATCGATGGAAAGCTTATTCAATTGACCACATGATAAAAAGTGAAAATCTTGAAAATACCACATGTATAAAATTTGATTCATCTTTTAAATATTTCTTTAACATTTCTGGGGTAATTTTAAGTTAGGTAGAAGTACGCGGTATTACAGTTTCTTTTTATAGTCTTGAGAGATTTTCTTGATCTTTCCAAGTTTTTCGTAGTGATATCATTGATTATCTATTTTCTAATAATCATTGTTCTTTACACTCTTTTAAGGTCTTTTCTATCTTTATCTCAACATGTGTATGACTTCATGATTTATAAGGACCATACCCTTGTTGTTGATTTCTTCTATGTCCCCTTATTCCTCAATGCTATTATCTTTAAAGGCTGTTATTTTTTTCTCTTCCTTGTAATACAAATTTATATGATTTTTTTCATAAGCTATAAGGTTTCCCCTGAGTTCATCGTAGGTCATTTTATGCAGATCTCAATCTTCAAGTTTGAAAACCTTTGCCTCTCAGGCTTTAGGTAGTTCTCTTACAAGCTTTTCACTGGAAGGCTATTTGAGTAAATAATTTCCGGTGACTTGAGTTCACTGAAGAATTTAACTAAATTAAGAAAACATAGATTCCACCCCTTCATCATCATTTATTTTTAAAAGCTCATATTCATTTACAAGAGCTCATATCCTTGCCTCCTTAACTTTAGTCGTTCCTTCATGTTTATCCCACATTTATTTTTGTAGTATCACAAATTGACATTCTTCCATACTCTGATCCATTCACTTCATAATAAATCAAATTGATAGTCCCAACATTAGTTTGAATTATCTCCTATTGTTCATTTTTTATTTCAAAGATTTCAATATCAAAGATCAACAATATTGTTAGATTCCTTACCATCAACCTTTATTCCTGAAATAGGCTTTGGTCATTTCTTGATTACTGCACATGCTTAGAATTGATTCAATTAAATAAGGAGTCTAAACCTTTCCATCTAATATGATTAATGTTGACCGTTAATAGGTGGCCTGTTTCACATATGTCTATCTTAAAGGATAATTCTTGGGATTTGGTAATTTTATATTTGATATTTTCTTATAAGCAATTAAGCAATGATATGTTAGAACTGATTGATACCAATTAATAATCAAGAGGGAGTGAACTCAAAATTTTTTTGACTTTGAGAGTAGACTATGAAGAAATTCTAGTCAATTGGCTTGTAAAATAAAATTCATAGCACAAATAATAAAGAAAATAATTAAAGATAAAGAACGAAAAAAAAAGAACACAACAAGTTATACTAGTTTGAAACACCATTATGGTTCCTGCTTCTAATTTCCATGGGTAGCAAGGGTTCCTTTCAAATTAATTGTCAATTTATAGAATGGTTGAAGTGAGGAAATATTTCAATTAGCTCATATCTGGTAGTGGCCTTGTGTTGTATAGCACCTAATTTTTTTTCCATTCACTACAAGTATACTATCACGATGAACTCTATAAGATAATATAAGTAACCAGAATGTTTCTGTAGTGAAGACGTACAATAAATTCTACACTTTTAGACTCTATTTATAGATAACTTGAGTAGAAGACATTGAACCATTGATGTGGTAACGAGATCTGCAATATCTTTTGTTTTCATTGAGATTTCCAGCCATGATATGGGGAATTAGAATTTCAATTCTTCTAACTACGCACTCTCTTTCAGGAAACCCAAGGAATTTATGGTCATTGAGGTTGTATATTTAGGAACCAAGAAAACATTTTGCATGCATATTTTCTTTCTTTTTGACCAACATCTCTATTTCCTTCCTTAGTTACCATCTTTGATTTTTGAAGAAGGTTGATTCTATTCCTTTTTTATTCACCTTGATTTCTCCTTCCTTATTAAATTAAATCTCGTGGGTTAGTGTTTTCTTTGTAAGACATATTTTCCTTTTTGACATGTATTCTATGTCAATATTTATCCTACAGACATAAGGGAGTTTGTTTGTCATTATTAAAACTTGGAGATAACATGAATCTGCCTAATCAATCGATATCTGGTAAACTTTAAACAAGATATGCTACCCATGTTATCAATATTCCTACTTAGAGCATCGACTACTACACTAGACTTACTAGGATGATATAGAATAGTGGCATAGTATTCCTTAAGCAACTTCATCTAACTATGCTACCTCAAATTCAGATCACTTTATATGGATATATGTTGCAGACTATGGTGGTCAGTGAACACCTCACAGTGAACCCTATTTAGAGAGTGCCTCTATATTTTAAGTACAAACTTGTACACTACTACAACAGATTCTAGATCATGCGTAGGATAATTTTCCTCATGTACCTTTAGCTGTCTAAAAAATAAGTAGTAATAATCACTTTATTATATAAAAATAGCACCTGATACAAGACAAATATCAAACTTTAAAGGACTATAAAACAAGGCTGACACAAAGGGACCCAAGACATGGTCATCTATTAGAGGCAAGGATATGTTTGGGGAATCCTTTTTAAGCTCCAAAGATCTCAAAACCATGTGTGAAGGATAACTTGGAGTTGGCAGTCGAAATCATCCCAAGACTTAAACAAGGAAGCAAACCTATGAACTATAAGTACTTCAATGATTATCAATGAAGTTAGATGTGTTCCTATCCATCTTGATACCATTTAAGAAGTGTTTTAGAGTTTCCAATGAATACAAGAAGGATCAAGGGCCATAAAAGATGTCATTAGAGGGTCAAAAAAATCTCGAAAGCCTTAAGAAGTGACCTTCAAAGTCAGCTATACCTGAATTGTCCCCATAAAGAGGCTTGCACCCACATGTGGTCATCTGTGCCTGTATGTGATCCAAATTTGCCAGACTTTCTTATTTTGTTGAATTGGGTCATTTTTGGGCTCATTTATGTACTAAACAACCCAAGGCTATAAATACTAGGTATTTTAGGTTATTTCTTTTATTTTTGATGATTATCTTGATAATATGAGACTTTTGAGAGAGATATAGTAGCATGGAAAAGCTTACATCGCCTCTTTGTTAGAAACATGGATGATTGGGTGATTAATTACCCTTTAGGTCTTGTAAGAGTTTAGGTGTTTGTTAATCATATTAAGGAAGGTAATAGGATTAGACATGTCCTTAGGTTGTCCTTTTCCTTATCTTCTTATGTTTAACTATATATCTCTATCTCTTTGTCATTTATAATTTTTGTTTCACAATGAGTCTATTCTTAGGTTACATATCGATAAAATCAAAAAAAGAATAAGGAGTCCCAAAAATGGTTTTAGTCAAAAATCCCAAAATAGATTTTTTTATTTTTTGGAGTCATCTTTGAAGCTCAATGCTAGAACTAGTTTATTCTAGTATATTTAGTGGAAAGTTTGAGATCAAGCTTGATTTGAAGGTGTTGGAAGAAGAAACCATCATAGTTGTTCTTAATCTTGAAGAAAAGCAAAAATAAGTTCTTAGATCTACATATTTTTTATTGGAATTTAAGGGTAAAATGTTTGAAAAAGTGTTCTCTATGTTGATAGGAACTTGGGTTTAAAAATTGGTGCCATTCGGAAAAGTTTCAAAAAATTCACCATTTCTGAGTTCAAAGCTTGAATAAGATGAAAATGGGTTGAAATTTCTGAAAATTTTGGTGAATATTTTAAACCTAATGGTGGTTGTAAGGTGTTCCTTATAATAAAAGGAGCATACAATTTAAACCAGGACCTTTTGAAATGTCTTCCAAAATAGAGAGGTAAACTGCGTAGCTCTATCTAAAATAATATTTAAAAGGACTCCATGAAACTTCACCAACTCCTTCAGATTGAGTTTAACATAGTCTCCAGCTGATTTTAAAGTGTTAACTACCAGAAAGTGGGCTGATTTAATCATTTGGATCACAATAACCCAAATGGAATTATGTTGTCAATGAGTATGAGGAAATCCTATAATGAAGTTCATATTTACCACCTCCTACTTCAAAGTAGGAATAGTAATTTCCTGAAGCATACCACCGGGTCTCTGGTAATTAACCTTAACCTGACGGCAATTTGGATACATAGCCACAAATTTTGTGATATATTTATTCTTACGATTCTACCACTAGACTTTTGGTAAATCATGGTACATCTTAGTGGCTCCTGGATGAATACAATACCAAGAACCAGGAGCTTCCGCTAGTATCTACTTCCTTAAGTCATCTATATCCAAAACACATAGTTAGCCCTAATAGAGATGAACACGATCTCCCCTTTACGAGAAAACCTCAAACTTCTAACTCTAGACCACTACTTTTAGACAAATTAAAATAAGATCACTATTTTGCTTTTCTTTCACCTCAACTATCAAAGAGGATTCTGAGCCATTTCAAATAAAAATACTACCTTCATCTGAATCAAATAACTGAACTCCCAGTCTATCTAGCCTATGAATTTCACAAACTAACTCTTTCATGAGAAATACGTCCTATAGATAGTCTGCTAAGAGAATCGGCTACCAAATTGGCTTTACCTGGATGGTAAATCACACTTATATCATATTTTTTTGTCAACTCTAGATATTTCCTTTTATTTAGATCTTTCTGAATAAACACATATTGATGACTCTTGTGATTAGTGAACATATCAACATGAACCCGTTCGTAGGAGGAGCCTTATGTCGTAGACCCTTCTTGCTAAAAAGTGGAGTTTTGACTGACTTTCTGTGCCTATGTGTGAAAATTAGTATGTGAACAGAACATCTTTCAAACATCGAGATGAAATAAGTCGTGCGGCCAGCAAACAGAACTAAGAAATGCTCAAGGCACAACTAGGCCTTGGCACAATGATCAGGTCAAGCAAAGAAATATTATTTTCAATTCATTTTTGAAGCCCTAGGTACCATGCCCGTAGAGGTAATATCTCCAAATATTTATGGGAAAAACAAATTTTTCCAACTCAAGATCATAAGCTGAGCATTTCTTCTCATATAGATTGACCTATCTAGAGGCTTATTCTATAACCTTGCCCCATTACATTAAGACACAACCATGTCTAACCCTATAAGTATCACAATAAACCACAAAACCATCTAAGCCCTTGGGCAGTATCAAAACTAGGGCAGTGGTGATTCGAGTCTTCAACTCTTGAAAACCTTTCTCATAAGAATCAAATCACTATAATTGGACTTTCTTATGAGTAATCCTAGGCATGGGATAAGTGTCACGACCCAAAGCAGGGCTTGGCCGTGATGAGTATCTCAAGTCCACTGGGGACCGGAGATAACCCCTTTGCACCTAACCAAACAACACAATATCACCCCTATAAGATGAACCAACATAACCAATGTCCACAGTAATCCGACAAAACCTTCTAATACAAGAACCAAAAACTAGTCTTTGTCGGAATATGTCCCCGATTCTAACAGATGTCAATGATAATAAAAATGATAATAATGTTATCAACTCTATTCTATGCTATGAACAGATGAAATGTTTAATATTCCAACATATGGAAGATCACCACTTCACCATAATGAACCGATGAATTGATCCAAGAAACCTAACTCTGCATAGGAAAATTAGAAGTAACTCTGGTGCCTGCATCCTTGGGGATACAACGTCTGAAAACGGTTTGTGGGGTGAGCCGTAGCATTAAATTTAGGGATAAGGATAACATAATTCCATGTTTAATAGTTTTCCAATCAGTCAAATCAAATGCACATAATCAAAGACATCTGTACACACACACATAAATATATATATCACATGTCGGGATAGGGAACATGGATTAATATACACATTAAAACTTTATCTTGGATTGTGTAGCTCAACCTTCATAACAGAGGAAGGCACCCATGGACTATATGGGAAGAATTCTCCCCAGTGTGTGTGGTTGTATGAACCAGAGGGGATAAATATTCACTATGGGGGACTCAAACCTTCGGGCATATCAAGGTGACACAAGCACCAAAATCATGTAATATAATTTAGTGGACTCGAACCTCCCAATCATATGATAATAGTAATAAGGGGGAATCGAACAATCTATCATATAGACCCCCACGTCAGCACTGTGGTTTCCAGTGTTGGTCCCTCAGGACCACCATTTTCATGACTTAGCTACACAACCCTCATTGAAACTCAACTAAAATAGTCATCACACATTCCCATTCATTAAACCATATTTCACATTAAGATATACGTTGTTGGTATCATCGTACCAATAACACTTGCAAGGCGACAACAACTTGCCAAAGCAATCTCATCACTTGGTGAAATTCACTACCCCTTCAATTATGCAATAGCTTGTGAAACTCACAAGGTTTAATTTAGAATCATTATGCCTCATTATCTTTTCATATTATGCAAGGTGTCAAGAGTAGTTTAACATAAATACTTTTTATATTCAAAACAAATTTCACCATATGGGGTTGAGATCATAACCACTTTAAAAGTCATAGTTAGGGTAAAATGACAATTACCTAGTTCATTCACCATACTTGTGCACCCACAAGTTCAAAACCACAATTAAAGCATGAATGGTTATATGTAAACCATGGGAAACATTGCTCAATCAGTAAGAATTAAAAACCCTCAACTTTTGTTCCAAAACAAACATTAATATCTCATGAACAATACCTTAAAACATATACTTTTAAAAAATTAACAATGAGGGAAGAGTAACATGCCTAAAATACCAAGTTTTATGGAAAGAATTCAACCCTTGAGCCCTTGGATGACCTACCTCTTGGAAAACCTATGTATGACTACTTGAGAGAATTTGAGAGAGCTTTGAAGTATTTGAGTACATTAAGGCTGAAATATAACCATCCTAAGTACTTTATGGACGCGGGGTTTTAATTGGTGAGAAGGGAATTATCCAAAGTGATCTCAAATTAAAAGCTTAAATTTAGTCGTCAATTACTATCGGTCATTGTACAACTCGCATACACTCGTTACGCTCATCACACTGAGTCTTAACCAAGATAATTCTAGGACACCCACACACTGGTGACCCTATGACTCAACTGCTGCCACTTGTAATGGGATCCTTCAACTCATAGGGTCCAGTTGTAGTCAACCCAGCAACCATTTAGGGTATACACTAGACACCCTATGATTTGAACCCAATGACTCATAACAAGTACTTACGACTCTTAGTGTGCCACTAATACTCAGAGAAGAACTTTGCCATATACTTACTAATTAGGGTAAGATTAGGTCACTAGGACCCATTAAGACTCCCTAAAACTTATATTTCTAAGTTGTAATCAAGAAAATAACTCAAGCACCATTCACTGGACACCATACGATAAGGGTCACATAATCCATCAAGACACGCTATGACTCATAAGGGTAAGTCATAGTCAAGACATTAAGGATAAATGCCAAAAATTTTCAAGGACCAAAAACCCAGGGCATTACATACTCCCCCCTTAGTATCATTCGTCCTTGGATGATAGGAGAAGACATTTATTGGCATGATTTGACTCCAAACACAACCACATTTACCTTTAACAAAGACAGAAAACAAAGATGTTATCAAATTTACAATTTTATTTAACAAAGTCAGAAAAGAAGAATGTCAACGAATATTCATTCCTCACATATGATTATGCAAAATGGGGTACAAGATTAGATATTTGGACTTCATGTCTTCCTCAACTTTCCAAGTAGCTTCATTAACCTTTTGATTCTTCTAATGAACCTTTAGTGAAGCCACATTCTTTTTCCGTGATCGATATAATTGCCAATCAAAAATTTTAACCGGACCTCTATATAGGATAAGGAATCCAAAGTACCCACTTCCTAAAAAGGAATATTCATTAAAGTCACCCATGCAATATCTTAACATTGAAACATGAAATACTAGATGAATGGAGCTTAGCTAGAAGGCAACTCCAAATCATATGCAACATTACCAACCCTCTTTAAAACCAAATACGAACTGATGTAACCGGGACTGAGATTTCCCTTCTTACCAATCCACAACACTCCCTTCTTAGAGGATACTTTTAAGAACACCTAATCACCAACACTAAACTACAACTCCCTTTTCCTCATATTCGCATAAGACTTTTGGCAACTTTGGGCAGCCTTAAGTCTATTCCAATTCACCTTCACCTTTTCCATGTCTTGGTGAACCAAATCAGGGCCGAATATTTAATTTTCACCGACCTCAAACCACCTAATAGGAGACCAAAACCTCCTACCATATAAGGCCTCAAACGTATCCATACCAATTCTAGAGTTATAACTATTGTTGTAGGCAAAGAACATCCATATAGGATGCTTTGTTGACAACTCATGGTGATAAATCCTAAGGAGTGACTACGAGTCAAGGTTTGACTCATAGTCAAAGACAGCATATTTACAGCTTTTAAGTTAAAGGCATTCTGGACATTTTCCCTCTTATCCAAATTGAAACCCATATTTTACAATCCCTTTAGCGTGTTATTAATACTCAGAAACCAATCCAAGTAACTTCTAAAACACTTCAAAGACTCTCTAAGTTCCTTCGAGTAATCCAAACTAGGGTTTCATTAAGTTGGTCATCTAAGGGCTCAAGGGTTGAATTCTATAAAAATTTCTTACTGTTTAAGGCATGTTACTTCACAGCGCCCAAGTGTACACACAAGTGTACTTGGTCTACCAAGTAACATAGTGGCCTCAAGAAAGCTGAGTTATCGATCCCACAGAGATTTAATTCAGCAACGATTAGATTTTAGTTCACAATTTCGATTCAATTGTTGCGAGAGTAACCAAAGAAAGTTTGGAAGTTATACTTGCAAGTAAATAAACAAATCATAAAGTAAAGATCTTGAGACAATCAATATAAGAAAACCCAGGGTTGAAGAACTCTAAACAATCATATTATGCTATTGGATTTCATTCATTAACTTGCTTATCTTAGTTGCTGATTTGTAGGGTTAATTTCACGATTATTGTTTCCCAACTTCTCATCTTTTACCTAAGTAGAACCATACAACTACATCGTTGAGAAAGGATGTAATAGTTCACTTAAGCTCTTACAAATATCATCCTACATATGAATCAAGTAAGGTATCTAAGTATATCCATGTCCTAGATACTAATTCAAGTTTCTTATTTTTATAAATAATCAAGAACCATACTTTACTTATTCCCATGTTCTATCGCACTATTCCCTCTCCAAAGTTCACAAGCTTGACAATGGATGTATACTAAGGGTAGCGAATCCTTAAAATAGTTATAATAAGAATAAACAAACAACCAATATTGATTAGAAAAGCAAACAAACTTAATCCATAAAAAGAATAATCATGTTTTTGGCTTCAACCCTGGAAAGAGGGCGTTTAGCCACGCATAGTCGTAATCGTAATCACATGGTTGTAATTAATGACTAAAAGAATGAATGAACTAAATAAAAATAATAAAATCCTAGTTATGAAGTTGTAGAAGCCCCTTTCTCTCCAAAATATGTCAAAAGATATGTAAAAACGTGATACAATATGTATATGTAGCATAAGGGTAAGCCAAGTCAATTTAGGAGTCGAATTACCTTGAAACACCCAGGTGTGGAGTGGACCATGCACCACACCCTCTATTACAATGTAATGGGGTGTGCGTCACACCCCATACTACACAGGACTAGAGCATACGACTCATGTTAAACGCATGATGCTGTTGTAATTTGTCCTCTGAATTTTTGTTAAGTGTTGGTCCTTCCTCCTTTTATCCCTTGTCTTGTGGCGTCATTCCCATGATTTCCAAGATTATTTAACATCAAAATATCATCATATTCAGCTCCAAAATCATCCTACATCATCACACCACACGAATTAAGAGAAAAACACAATACTACACCGATTACAACGAATCAAAACAAGAGATAAGCTAAGATAGTTCCCATTGAATTTTCACTTATTGTTCCAGCTGTACACTCATTTAAGTTGAAATTTACTCACTCACCACAAGTTATTCTACTCATTATAACCCATTAAAAACATTTGGAACACCTTCAAAACAATAAAATCCACCGGAATCAACTAAATAAACACCTAGCTCAAGCTAGTAACACTAGTTTTCTGGGTTGAACTCTAAATGAAACTTTTAAGCACAAACTTGTTTGGAATTTATTTAGAACCTTATGAACACATGATTTAACACTTTATTAAACATTTATATAATTATCTACCAATATAGTATAGAATTAGTCTCAAAACAAGTCTAAAGAGGCGAGAATGGTGATGCTAGAATGCATAAATACACCCAACATCACCACCCCATATTTAAAACCTTGTTCGTCCTCGAACAACTCTTAACTATAATTATCATCAACTAAGGAGACTCAACACTTATACTAAATGGAATACACACAAGCTAGTACTACAATGACTACATCGAATGCAAGTTATTACACTAAGCATGATATTTTTCACACTTGAAAGCTTATGAATACTACACTAAAACTTCCTAGACTCAAGAATTGACTCTCCTAGTGGGAAACTCATTCTTGTTAATCAATCAAGGATGGCATACAAATCACCCACATTCATCAAACATGTTCCCATCACAATAAGAGAGTTACCCATAATCACTCACAATAATGCAATTCATAACATGATGGGTACAAGAATCAAATTACGCCCACTCTTTCACAAGTTACACACAAAGAACCATAGGCTTTCCCTTAGTGTAATACTCCACTAATAGTCAAATGTAAAGCTTAGGATCAATTAGGTCTTTTCTCAGTTGTAATGTAGGCTAAGGGACGGGTAGGAACTATTTGAGAATTATGACTAACCTCTCTAAGAACTTTAATACACTACATTAAGCATTAAAAACCAATCTTCAACAACCAAGTTACACTTTTTCATCCTCCCTTATCTTTTGTTTTGCCCCATCTCTTTTAGGCATTTTTGCAAACACATGGTGGGCATAATATGCATAAGTTTTTGGTAACGGTTCCAAAAACTTGACAGCGCCCAAGCACACATGCAAGTGTATGTGGTCTTATCAAGTAATAAAGTGACTTCAAGAAAGCCCAAGTATCGATCTCTCAAGGACTTACGTTCGCTGCCTATCTAATTCTAATTTAACGACTGAGAAAAAATAAACAATATACTTTTAGAATTGTAAACAAAAAATAAACTAAACTAATGCATAAAGTAATGACTTATGATAATCAATGGAAAGGAGCCCAGGGTTAAGGCTTACGAACAATCATACTACATTATTGAACTTCATTCGTTAAATTATTTATCATGGTTGTTGATTCCTATGGTTAATTGCATGATCATGGTTTCCCAACCTCAAATCCTTTACCTAAGTTGAACCTTAAAACTACATCGTTGAGCGGGAATGTAATAGTCTACTTAAGTTTTTTTCAAATATCATCCTACGTGTGAATCAAGTAAGGTATCTAAGTACATCCCTTTACTATATACTAATTTGAAATCCATATTTCATAAAGAAACACAAACCATACTCTATTTATTCCCGTGTTCTATCTCCCTATTCCCTCTCCCAAGTTTACAAGGTTGACAATGGATGTATTTTAAGGGTAGCTAAGCCTTAAAATATTTAAAATAAGAATAAACAAACAACCAACGTTGATAAGAAAATCAACAAACTTAATTCAAAATGAAAGTAATCATGATCATAGCCTTATCACCTGATAGGAGTTTTAGCCTTTAATGTACATATTCATCATCCAATCCCTTGGATTGATGATACAAACCATGAAAGAAACTAAAATTTAGATAATAAAACCCTAAAATAAATTAGTGGTAGCCTCCTCTATCATCCAAGACGTCAAAAATTATGTAAAAACGTGAATCAAAAATGTATTTATAGCATAAGGGTAAGCCAAATCCTTCTAGGAATCGAATTGGAGTGAAGCGCCCAGGGGTGAAGTGGAGCATGCGTCGCATGCTGTATTCTATAGGAATGGAGCATGCGAAGCATGTATATCGAATGTATATACTATTTTGAGTCCATTATGATACTTTTGGTGTGTATCATGCGCCCAGAATCATTTATACATGCCCACACTCATCCTGGACATTCCAGGTGTCCAAATTGCATCAATTTTTTTATTGTGCATTTGTTGAGCCATTCCGAGCCTTTTTAAATTGTTTCCACTTGATTTGAAGCTTTTATATCCTTCATATATCATCATAATCCATTCAGCAAGAACACTATAGAATTAACACAACAATTTAGAACTCAAGACAATACAACATCATACACAGAGAACTACAAACACGAGCTAAGCATATGCTTCATTTAGTTTGATTTCTAACTTATTATTTTGACTCTTGTCTTGATCCAATTGAACCTTGAACATTACCAATAAATTTTTTAACATATAAATATTCAATAAATACTTTAGGAACTCATTAAACATGTTATAACCCAATACGATAGACTAGACAAACACCTAGCTCAAGCTAGTCGTACTAGTTTTCTCGGTTGACTTCTTAATGATCAATTTGAATCAAAACTTGTATGGAAACACTATTAAACATTGTAAAAACATACATGGACACTTATATGCATATTTATATAATTATCACCACATTAATCAAATGAATCATCCTCAAAATAAGGCTACAAAGGCTAGAATAGCAATACAAAAATGGATAAATTCACCCAACATCACCACCCCACACTTAAAGCCTTGCTCGTCCTCGAACAATTCTTAACTATAAGCATCATGAGATGAAGAGAATCCAAACTTCTACTACATGAAAGATACTAAATCTAGTACTTCAATGAGTACACATAATGCAAGTTACTACACTAAGAATGTTTTAACGCAATTGAAAGATCAAGAACACTACTCAAAAACAACCTAGCCTCAAGAATTGACTCACCTAGTTGGCAAACTCATGCTTATTTGTCAATCAAGGATATGATACAAATCACCCACACTTATAAAAAAATTTCCCCTCGCAACAAAAGAGTTACCCAAAATCACTCATAATAATGCGATTTATAATTTGATAGGTACAAGAATCAAATTACTCTCACTCTCTCAAAGAATTCACAAGTTCCACATAATGAACCATAAGCTTGTCCTCAGTGTAATGCTCCACTAATACTAAAATGTGAAATTTAGGATTAAATAGGTCTTTTTCGGGTTGTAATGTAGGCTAAGGGATGGGTAGAAACTATTTTGGCCAAGAATAGTGACTAACCTCTCTAAGTGCTTTAATACACTGCATTATACATTTAAAACCAATCACCAACAACCAAGTTACATTTTTTTCATCCACCCATATATTTTGTTTTTTCCCCATCTCTTTTAAGCATTTTCACAAGCACTTGGTGGACACATAGTTTACTACCACATGAAGTAATTTTTTCTCTTTTTTCACAATCATGGAAATATTTTTAGCAGAAATTATATCACCTCTATTCATCATACATCAATTATCAACACCAATAACTATTACCTTGGGGCATCAAATTCACCTTTTTCTATCTTATTTCTCAAACTCCTTATTCGATTAATTTTTCATTGAAGCAGCTAGGAGTTTTTTGGATCTAATTATGGTCTATCAAAGAAGAGATTAGGCTACAAATAATTCTAACAAAGAAAAATCTAAAGGATTAATGGGGGTTAAATAGGATTAAGCACAAGGGTAGGACAAATACAAGGTATAAAACAAGACTATCAAAGAAATGCCTATATCATTTCTTAAACCCACATTCTTTATTTCGCTTTACGCACACACCGGGCAAGTTCTGTACATCACATGCAACAAAAAATATACAAAAATCTCATATGCACATGGCACATCCTCAACTCAATAGGATCATCATAGACTCCCAAACAAATACCATAATTTAAAAATTAAGGCAATAAGTACAAGAGTCACATATATGAGCCTAAGACTCTTAAAATTAGTAATTCACTCAATCAATATGCTTTTACAAACAAACCCACTTGCACCATGCAATCAAAAATAGCACCAACTCAAATATCTCAGTTATTTCTATCCTAATTTTTTTAAAAATTAAGCAAAAAATTGGGAATTTTCCCACCCCCACACTTAAAAATCTACTTTGTCCCTAAAGTGAACTTCTTAAAGAAAGAGATAGAAATACTCCCTGAGGCCTCTAGCTAGTATCATATTTTCAAATAAAGGAGATCCATGGGACCCCACACTCAGTCTTTGCCATGCTTCTTAGCCCAAGTTTATGGTACTCAGACTTCCCATTATCTTGTGACTCAACCAAAAACAAAAACTATGTAAAGTAAAAAAACTAAAAACTAAAAATAAAACATACCTTATCTTGGGTTGCCTCCCAAGAAGCGCCTAATTTAGTGTCGCGGCATGACCCATTTAATTTTTTCATCCATCGTGAGGATATAAATTTCACCCCTAAAATTGTATCCATCTTTTTGCCTCAATCATAGGGAGGTGGTACAAAATTAAGCAACCGAGTAATGGAATGTTCATGGTAAACCACTCGGCCTTAAAGTGAGGTGTTTTTTTATATTGCTTAACCAGTGCAAAATCAAGAAAATAGGATTCTTGTTCCTCATCTTCACACTCTTCCACTATTTTAAATAATTCCACAGATAAGATATCATCTAAACATAATGTAGAAAAGTTCTTTGAATGAGCCCCAACCAATCCTACTTCAAAATTTACTCTTTCCATAACATACTAACTCTCATTCACCTTCTCAATTTTAGTCTCAAGATAAAGATGATAGCTGAGTAGCTGTGATTCTTGTGTTTTCTCCGCATCTATAGAGATGGTGGCAATGGTATTTCCTGAACCCTATTAGTTGTATGTTAAGTATTTCCCACAAATATCACCGAATCAGGATTAAAAGGACACATATCTGCAGAGTGATATAAATTTCCATAAGTGACACACCAACTTGTAGTCTCCTGCATAGGTTGGAAACAAGTAGGTCCCCCCCCCAAATGCTTGGATCAAAATATGGAAAAAAAGCCTAATGGTTGGGTCCTCCATAATAATGATAAGAATCATCATCCCTCGAAAACAATCTATCTAAGAATGACAACTCAAGAAGAGTATGAGAACAATAGAAATAAGGGAAAATAATAATAAAAAACTAAAAAAACCAAAACTATTTACCACTCAATATAGAAAAAACTAAAAATAAGATATTTGCCTTGTTACAAGTCCATGGCAACAACACCAAGAACATGACAGCGCCCGAGAACACACACAAGTGTATGTGGTCTTATCAAGTAGTAAAGTGGATTTAGGAAACCCCAAGTATCAATCTATCAGGGAATTGTGTTCACCAACTATCCAATTCTAGTTCAACAATTGAGAAAAAGTAAACAATATAGTTTTAGAATTGTAAACTAAAAATAAACTAAACTAATGTGGAAAAGTAATGACTTTGGACAATCAACGGATAGAAGCCTAGGGCTAACGCTTACGAACAATCATACTACGTTATTGAACTTATTTTGTTAAATCTTGTATCTTAGTTGTTGATTCGTATGGTTAATTGCATGATCATGGTTTCCCAACCACTAATACTTTACCTAAGTTGAACCTTACATCTACATCGCTGAGCGGGGATGTAATAGTCCACTTAAGTTCTTTTCAAATATCATCCTACGTGTGAATCAAGAAAAGTATCTAAGTACATCCCTGTCCTAGATACTAATTTGAATTCCATATTTTATAAAGAAACATAAACCATACTCATTTTATTCCCATGTTCTATCTCTCTATTCTCTCTCCTGAGTTTACTAGGTTGACAATGGATGTATTTTAAGGGTAGATAAACCTTAAAATAGTTAAAATAAGAATAAACAAATAACCAATATTGATAAGAAAATCAAAAAACTTAATTCAAAATGAAAGTAATCCTGATAGTAGCCTTAACCCTAGATAGGATTTTTAGCCTTTAATGGACATATTCATCATCCAATCCCTTAGATTGATGATACAAGCCATGAAAGAAACTAAAATTTTGATAATAAAATCATAAAATGAAGTTGTGGTAGGCCCCTTTATCCTCCAATACGTCAAAAATTATGTAAAAACGTGATAAAAAATGTATTTATAGCGTATGGGTAAGCCAAATTTGTTTAGGAATCAAGTTGGGGTAAAACACCCAAGGGTGAAATAAAACATATGTCACACGCTGTATTCCATAGGAATGGAGCATGCTATACATGAATATCACACGTACACACTATTTTGGGTCCTTTTTGAGTCTTTTGGTGTGTATCACATGCTCAGACTCATTCACACGTGCCTACACTTGCCCTGGACATTCCAGGTGTCCGAATTGCATTAATTTTTGGTATTGTGCATTCGTTGAGCCATTCCGAGCCTTTTTGAGTTGTTTCCACTTGATTTGAAGTGTTTATATACTTATGACAGAAGCACACTGTTCAAGGTATTCCATCCATCCAGGGTCGACTAAGATGTATCAAGATTTGAAAACAATATATTGGTGGAATGACATGAAGAAGAATATTGCCGAATTTGTAGCTGAATGTCTGAATTGTCAAAGAATCAAAGTAGAACACCAGAAACCCGGTGGTTACATGCAATGTATAGATCTTCCAGTCTGGAAGTGGGACAAGATCAATATGGATTTCATCACGGGTTTGGCTCGTACAAATCGAAAGTTTGATTCCATATGGGTGATCATTGATAGGCTTACCAAATCTGCGCACTTCTTACCTGTTAAGACAACTTATACGGCGGAAGAGTATGCGAAGTTGTATATTAAGGAGATCGTTTGGTTACATGGAGTTCCAATTTCCATTATATACGATCGAGGAGCCCAATTTACCGTGAATTTCTGGAAATCTTTTCAAAGGAGTTTGGGGACACAAGTAAATCTAAGTACGGCTTTTCATCCTCAAACGGACGGACAAGCGGAACGTACCATCCAAACACTTGAAGATATGCTACGAGCATGTGTATTAGATTTCAAAGGCAACTGGGATGATCACCTACCTCTTATCGAGTTTGCCTACAATAATAGCTATCATTCAAGTATCAAAATGGCACCATATGAAGCATTGTATGGAACAAAGTGTAGATCGCCAATAGGATGGTTTGAAGCAGGTGATGCGGTCTGTTTTGGACCGGATCTTGTTTATCAAGCAATGGAGAAGGTTAAAGTGATCCAACAACGGCTTGAAACCGCTCAAAGTCGACACAAATCTTATGCGGATGTTAGAAGAAGAGGACTTGAGTTTTCTATCGACGATTGGGTATTCTTGAAAGTATCACCAATGAAAGGAGTGATGAGGTTTGGAAAGAAAGGAAAGTTAAGTCCACGATACATAGGTCCGTACAAGATCATTCAAAGATTTGGACAAGTTGCTTATGAGTTAGAGCTACCTCAAGAGCTCTCAGCAGTTCATCCCGTATTTCATGTTTCAATGTTTCTCAAGTACATCAGAGATCCATCGCACATCACTACTACGGAAGATTTACAAGTTACAGAAGATCTCACTTTTGAAGAAATGCCTATTGCTATTCTTGATCGCCAAATTAAAAAGATAAGGAATAAAGAGATAGCATCGGTAAAAGTACTTTGAAGGAATCAACAAGTTGAGGAGATCACATGGGAAGCCGAGGAAGCGGTGAAGATTAAGTACCCTTACCTATTCAACGATGAGGAGTAAGTTCATGAGACGGAAGAAGAACAATAACAAGTAAGTGTTTATTTTTATGCAAGTATGTTATGATGATGAATATGTTAATTGTATGCTTGGACATATCTTAATTGAGTAACTATGCTAACATTTGAGGATGAATGTTCTTAAGGGGGGAGAATGTAACATCCCGTAAATTTTTTCGTACACTTATCACGATTATATGGAGTCCTAAAGGCTTGCGTATGGGTTAAATTAAGTTTATGGTGTTCAGAAGTATCCCGTCAATAGTTGTATGTGTAGGTATTGGAATAATCTTTCCAACGATATAAAGTTTGCCCAAAACAGAGGAGTATTTCATATAAGCAAGCACATTCAAAATTTCAAAATGGTTGCCGGGAAGCCTGTGAATAGTAAATCTGCAGGAAAATTACTGCAGCTAGGCAATTATTTTTTTGGATCAACTTTAGATGATCATAACTCCTTGTACAAAAAGAACTGTGTGAGCTGCTATATATCGTCGAAAATATACGAGAGTCTTATTTCCGATGAAATTGGTTTCATCCAAATCCAATGTCTGAGTAAG
The DNA here is from genome assembly GCA_030864225.1 of Capsicum baccatum var. pendulum. Lineage (NCBI taxonomy): Eukaryota > Viridiplantae > Streptophyta > Magnoliopsida > Solanales > Solanaceae > Capsicum > Capsicum baccatum. Next base: position 88,178,393 of record CM061560.1, on the reverse strand, counting down.
GAGCTATACCCGTTTTACTACAGCCTATCAAAAAAAAAACAGAATCGTGGGATAGATTTTTGGGTCAAATTTAAATGACCATAACTCCTTGTACAGGAAGAACTGAGTGGTATACTTTATATTAAAATGAAATCCCTTGGAATTATATTTCCAATGCAATTGGTTTCACCCGAATCCGATACCGGAGCAAAGAGTTATGATCGATTTACTTCAGCCTGTCAAAACTGTCCACTGCGGACAGATTCGGATTTATTTAAATTTTTAGGGAAAAATGGTCATTTTCTATTACCTCTTGGACGAAAATGGGTCTTTATAAACCTACACTTAGCCTCATATATATCATATACCATCCAATTATTAAGAGAAGGTGAAACCCTAGCCTAATTTCAACTTCACATATTTTGTGATTCAACCGTAGAAAATTTGAATTGGTTCCGTAGTTGTGTTCACCATCTCAAAAGCTTCGAGAAGAACCCCATGGTTATGTATGGAGGATTCTAAATTCAAGAGTTCATTGTTAAGGTATGAATATTGTTTATTCTTGATTCTTATCCATGAATAAGTATTGATAAAGGATTATGAGTATTGTCTTGATGTTGGAAGATACCCAGAAACATAGTTATGAATTGTTTTGCATAAATTGTTAGTAGTAAATTATGGAAGTTGTTGTATTGGATTATGGAGGATGAATTGTGTTGATATATCATTATATTAGTGGTTATGTATGCCTAGTGATCATGTTGGTATTGGATGGTGATTAAGAAGGGAAATAAAGGCTAAGAGTGATGTTGAGGGATATTTCATGAAAATGCATGATATGTGAATGTAATAAGAGTAGAAGAGGATGTATGTAGCACTCTTATTGATGAGTTAAATGATTACTTCCTAGACATTATTTGGTGAAGTTAATACCTAAATGGTAAGGTTTGGTTGCTAATACTAGTTTGCCATAAATGACTTATTGTAGATAAGTGTTCGAAGAGTACGGGAAGTCAAGTTGGACTTGTATTGAAGTGCTTATATCAAGGTATGTAAGACATACTCTATCTAATCTTTGGCATGAATAATGACCCATGGCACTCTCAAGTAAGATTTCAACATTGTCCTACGACACATGACACATAATAACATCATATGATCTTCGACACTACCAATTGAACTTGTTTTCACTTTTAAGATGTCCGGCTAGTCAAAAAAAATGTCCATATACTATTGTTGACTCCGAAATGGTTTAATGAGGTATCCATGATTCTCTACTTCATTTTCATGATATTGATTACCTATTTACATGTTTTTTCCTATTGAGGTATCATGGTTTCAAGTTCCATAAGGTGTGACCACAAAGTAACCAATCTCAAAGATTAATTGACTTAAGAAATGGAATGTCTGTATTTTAAATTGATGATATGATGTATTGTATTAGTACCACTGATCAGTTGGCTATTGTATTATAAAGTTTATGTATATATGCTATTCCAGGGGTGGTCCCTGATGTATTGTATTAGTACCACTGATCAGTGGGCCATTGTATGACATATGTTATGTATTGATAAGGATTACGGGAAGTAATGATATGAAAGTAATGTGCAGGTATCCCATCTGCTCTTTTAAGTGTGGTCTACTCATACTGTTTATTCTCTGATATCTGGGTATTGTTGATCTTTTGTATCTCATCTTGATACTCACTGCCTTACATACTAAGTATATATTTTCGTACTGACGTCCCTCACGGGGGACCCGTATTCATGCCTGCAGGAACAGGTACTTCAGGTCGTACACCTCCGCTGTAAGAGCAAGGACATTCTGTTGTTAGTGGTGAGCTCCAGTTGTTTTGGGGCATCCCAAGTCGTGTCTATATGTATTTTTGGTATTTGTATAAAAGTCTTTTGTAGGCGGGAGTTTGTCCCGACCCTAACTCAGTTGTGTATCTATGTAGAGGCTTTTGTAGACATATTATACAACCATAGGAGTGTTTGGTTGATAGACGTGATGGCTCTGACGGCCAATTACTGTTTATATATATATTTATGCGTGTCTGCTGGGCTGATGCAGGTACTTTTTTCTTCTATTTACAACGAAGTGCTGCCCAAATTTCTAATTTTAATTAGTAATGTAAATGTGAAAGTATAGGTTATGAACGGGTTCTCCCGGGCCTCCTCGGCTATGGGTGCCAGTCCGCTCCAATGGGATTTGGGGTATGACAATTGCATGATATAAAGTGGTATTTAAAACACAATGGTCCGATTTAATGGAAAAATGTTCCCCCACCTTCTATTAATGAACAAAGGAAGTTGTTCTCCCCAAGATAATCAAAATTATTTTGGCATGTTTTTATTACCTTACAAGTGTAGTTGGTATGATGATACCAACAATGTACGCTTTAATTTGTAATATAGTTCAGTGAATGGGAATGTTTGATACTTATTTTAATTGGGGTTTAATGATGGTTGTGTAGCTTAGTCGTGAAAGTGGAGGTCTGAGTGACCTAAATTAGAAATTGCATTTGCCAACTCGGGGCTCAAAGTAACCAGGAAGGTTTGAATCCCCCTCATTATTTCATGATTAGGGAGGTTTGAGTCCCCCGTAAATCATTACATGATCGAGTGCTTAAGTCACCTTAGTATATGTTAGGATGTTAGAGTTCCTTATGTGCATATATATGAGATTATTCTCTGGTCCAGCTACATGCACCGAGGCCCAACCAGGGGGTGAGAGCTGGGGCCCATATATCCTATAGGTACATATTATGATGGTTAAGCTACACAATCTAAGATAGTGTTTTAAGTGCATGTTAAACTTTGTTCCCTATCTCGGCATGTGAAGTATATATGTGTATGCATTTGATTATGCGAATTGGTTTCTAATTATTTTAAACTGTTGATCAACATATTATGTTATCCTTGTCACTGAGTTAGATACTTGCGTTCACCTCGCTAATCATTTTTAGGCGATGTATCCCCATGTGATCCAAGAATTGGTCATACTTCTACTACTTCTCAGTAATTAGGATTTAGGATCTGCTTGTAAGTTTACATTTATGTGTCGAGCTTCCATACATTGGAAGTTATCATTTCATTTTTCATTCTTTTACTTCTTAGACTGTTCAAACTTGTTTTAGCTATAGTCGAGGGCATGTCCCTATAAATTATTGATATTCAATTTTTGTTCTTATTAAAAGGATATATTTGGACTACTGTGGTTATTGGGTGATGTCAGTCATTTGGCCGATCATCGGTAGTTGTTCATGGAGATGGATTAAAAGTTTTCTTAAGCTATTGCACGCCATCTTATTATATTTTCAGAATTCATCCAACTTTGGGGTGTGGTGTTTGGGCTGGTTAGGTGCAGGGAGTGATCTTTGGCTCACGTGGGAATTGTGATACCCATTACGACTAGGCCTTGGTTTGGGTAGTGACATCGGGGAACACCTCGAGAAATTCTTAGACCACAGGGACAGTTTGTAAAAAAGGACCTTTGTATCTAGAATCCTTAACATGCTTGATGTGCTAGAGGCATCATTTAGAAACTAATTTTTGAGCTATAAGATATAAAATAAACATTACCTTAGGTACTAGGGAACTACCATCCTGTTCAATCACTATCTCATTAGGGAAGTGGAAACTGACCATTCAGTTCCGACAGTCAAGAGACGCATAGCACGAATGCAACCAATCTATCCCAAAATTACATCAAAGTCTAATATCTTAAATTCTATCAGATCAACTAAGGTCTCTCCACCGTAGACCGATACTACACAACCTCTATAAACCATTTTATTCATAATGGTGTCATCCACTGGAGTGGATATACAAAAACGGGTCTAAAATACATTCAGGATCAAAACCAAAATGGATAGCCACATTAGCGGTCACATAAGTGAGTAGACCTAGGATTAAGTAGATAATACACATCGTATGAAAAGAGTTTGAGTGTACTAATAACAACATCGGGGGATGCCTCAGAATCCTGGCGAGCGAAAAGAGTGCACATACAATTTTGACCAGTGCCAGAACCAAAATCAGAAGTAGCACCTCTTGTTGCTGGAGTTGAATATGAAACAACATGAATCTTATTTTCCCTAGAAGCAATCTTAAAAGACAATACCTTTGTATATGCCTCATCTTACAATATTTAAATCAATTGTTCCTTCCTTCTTCAAAAATACCACAGTGCACGTACATGCCTCATCTGACCACGTTTAAATTACTTGCTCCTCCCTTCTTTACAAACACCATAGTGCACCTAACCATAGAATCTACAAGGAGGACATGATAGAGCTGACTAAGCCCCATTATCCTGTGACTGGGATCTTGATGCTCTAAGCCCACTATCATAGTGAGAACGATAATAACCCGATGACTTTGGATAACGTGCACGAGTCGTAGAGTAGGAGCCAAAATTTCCGTACTTCTTCTTAGGCTATTTTACACTATCTCTAACCACTCTGCTACTAACCTCCACCCTAATTCAAATAGCAAAACTTCTTACTCTATCTTCCACTCATCTCTGCTTACTTAATCCTTTCTTTTTCTACTTGTTCCATATACACCACAACTCTAGAGATGTACACATCCTTATTCAAAAAGGTATTCTTTCTCTCCAAAATCCAATAATAGGACAATCCCAAAGAAAACTTCCTCATTATAGCCCTCATGCTAGATACCAAATCAAGAGCATAATGCGACTGCTGAGAAACTTCAAGGCATACTCCTTTACTGTCCTCCTGCCTTGTTTTAAATTTATTAATTCCTCATCCTTCACCTCTCTCAATTCTCGAGGAACAAAGTGATTAAGAAAAGGACATAAGAAGTTATCCCATAATGCGGATTCAGCATCCTCAACCCGAGACTGTTCCCACTTTTCATAGCATTAGTATGTTACATACTTCAACTAATAAGATGTGAACACAAAAACCTTCACATCAGTAGCATGCATCGCATAAAAAATCTTTTCCATCTCATCTATTAAATTTTGAGGATCTTTCTCAACTTTAGAACCATTGAAAATAGGAGGAATCAACCTCATGAATTGGCCAACACTAGTAGCCTCGAAGGATGGAGAAATAGAAGCTACACTCTTAGGATGGAAGACCACTAATTGGATAAGCTAATGAACCAACTGATGAAACTAAGCATTAGATACGCCAGCCTGGGGTGCCTGAGAAGGGATGGGGGAAGCCGTTGAAGGTTCTTCAGTGAAATCAAAAGCAGCAACCCTTGATCGGGTCTAAACTCCTAGAGTAGGATAAACTTCATGAACAATATCCTTAAATGAGATAGAAGAGTTACCACGAACAATAGATATTCTAGGAGGCATGATCTGTAAAGAAAACATACAGAAAATATAGAAAATTCAAGACCGTACACTCTATAGAATGAAATTAAATAACAAGAAAGAGAAACATTCCTAAATAACTCATAGCCTCTCCCGATAAGTATGGTGAAATACACACACATAAATAAGACTCTACTTGACATGGCTTAGTTGAACATGCAATGACACCGAACTAGGCTCTAATACCATCTTTGTAGTAACCCAAACCAAGCCTAGCCATGATAGGTATCTCAAGTCTACCGTGGACCTAAGATCACCCTTTGCACCTAACTAAGCAACATAATATCACCCCTGTTAGATGAATTCCACACATATAACAGGATAAGTCTAGAGTATAAATGATAATTCTATTATTGATAACAAGCAATCGGCTGAAACATCTAACCAACATAACCCAAGTACATAGTAATCTGATAAAGCCTTCTATCATAAGAACCAAAAACTAGTCTTTGTGGATAATAAAAATGATAATGAAACTCTAAACTCTAGTATATGATAAGAATTGATGAAATTACTAAGTCTTCCAATGAATGGAAACTCACCACTTAACAATGAACCAACAAATCGAGCCAACCAACCTAACTTTGTGCAGGAAAGTAGAAGTATCTTCGGTACCTGCATTGTATCGGAATACTACATCCAAAGATGGTTAGTGTAGTCAACATTATAACGAAACTTAAGGATATAGATAACACAATGCCTTTATTTAATAGTTCTTCAATCATTCAAATTCAATGCACATAATCAAACATATCTACGTATATATATATATATATATATATATCACATGCCAAGATAGGGAACAAGGCTTAAAATGCACTTTAAAAATTTAACTTGAATTGTGTAGCTCAACCATCATATCATACAAAGTCACCCATGAACTATATGGGTCCAACTCTCTTCCGGCTGGTAGGGCTCCAATGTGTATTATCATACGAACCAAATGGTATACATATGCACTATGGGTAACTCGAACCTCTCAACATATCAAGGTGTCACAAGAACCAAAATCATGTAATATAATATGGGGAACTCGAACCTCCCAATCATATGATAATAATAATAGGGGGGACTCAAACCACCCGATCATACAGACCCCTACGTCGGTAATTGCAATTTTTAGCAATGGTCCCTCAGGACCTCTACTTTCATGACTCAAATACACAATCCTCATTAAAGCCCAATTAAAACAATTATAACACATTCCCATTCATTGAACCATATTTCACATTAAGTACTATATTGTTCATATCATCATAGCAACTATACTTACAAGGTAATAACAATATGCCAAAACAATCTCAACATATAGAAGAATTCACAATCCCTTTGGTTCAATTATGCAATCGCTTGTTAAAACACAGAACTTACAAGGTTCAATTGAAAACCATTATGACTTATTAGCCTTTAACATTATGCAAGGCATAAAAGTAGTTCAACATGCATATTTTTCATGTTCAAAACCAATTTCAGCATATGTGGTTGAGGTCATAACCACTTCAAAACTCACAAGTTTAGGGAAAATAGTAATTACCTAGTTCATTCACCATACCCCTGCACCCACAAGTTCAGAACCACAAATCATGAATGATCATATCTAGACCATGGAAAAAACATTGCTCAATAATAAGCAATCAAAACCCTCAGCCTTTGATCCAAAACAAACATAAATATCTTATGAACAATACTTTAAAACATATGTTTTTAACAAATTAACATTGAAGGAAAAGTAACATCCCTGAAACACCAAGTTTTACAGAATGAATACAACCCTTAATCCCTTAGATGAATTATTTCTTGGAAACCCTAGGTATGGCTTCTTGAGAGAATTTGAGAGATCTTGGAAGTGTTTGAGTACATTAAGGATAAAATATAACCCCCTTAAATTCTTTATGGACGTGGGTTTTAAATTAGGTAAGAAGGAAATTTTCTAAATTGCCCTCAAATTAAAAGCTGAAATTTAGCCGTTAATGACTATGGGTCACCATATGACTCGTATATACTCATTATGACTTGTCACTCTGAGCCATAGCCAAGATAGTTTTGAGGACACCCACACACTAGTGACCCTATGACTCAACTGGTACCACTCATACTGTGATCCTACGACTTGTAGGGTCCAGTCATAGTCATCTAAAAACTGTTTGGTGTCATACATTAGACACCGTGCGATTTGCACCCAAAGACTCATGAAAAGTACTTACGACTCTTAGTGAGCCACTCATACTCAGAGCAAAAATTTGTCACACGCTTACTGATTTGGTTTTGATTGGGTCCTTAGGACCTATTAACATTCACCTATGGCTAATATTTCTAAGTCGTACACAAGACAATAACTCAAGCACCATTAATAGGACACCTTATGACTAGGGTCACATAACACATCACGACACCCTACGAGTCGTAGGGGTAAATTGTAGTCAAGAAAGCGAGGATAAAATTTTAGAAATTTTTTAGGACCAAAAACACGGGATGTTACAATGAGTAATGGAGGAAAATTCCTCAACAAACTATTTGTAGTAACCCACTAAGCCTAAGAAACTCCTAATATTATCTAGAGTGATGAGTCTAGTCTAGTTCCTTACTACTTTTGTCTTTTGGAGATCAATTCAAATATTTTCTCCAGAAATAATATGACCAAGGAATGTTTCTAATTGCAACTTGAATGCACACTTTTTGAATTTCACAAATAGCTGGCAATCTTTAAGAGTCTATAAGAAAATTCTTAGAGGATCTGCATGTTTATCCTCAATACGAGAATAAATAAGGATGTCATCTATAAAGACAATGACAAAAATTTCAAATTACTACTTGAACACCCTATTCATCAGGTCCATAACAGTTGTCAGGAGCATTTATTTGTTCAAAAGATATGACAACAAATTCAAAGTGACTATTCCATGTTTTGAAGGCTATCTTTAGAATGTCACGTTCTCTGACAATGAGTTGATGATAGCCTGATATGATGTCTATCATAGAGAAACAATTTTCATCTAAAATTTGCTCGAACAAGTCATCAATCTTGGGAATAGGATTCTTATTTTTAACTTTGACATGGTTCAACTACGGTAGTAATGAACATTTTGAGAAAACTATCTTTATTGTACAGAAAGAGGACTGTAGCACCCAATGTAGAGATGTTAATCCTCATAAATCCCTTATCCTTAAACTATTTCTTCAACTACTTAAGCTCAGCTAGAGCCATTCTATAGAGTGGAACTGAAATAGGTTGGGTATTTGAAAAGAGATTTATTCCAAAGTCAATCTCCCTTTTTAGAGGAACTCCATGTAGACCTACACTTATGGAAACTTATTTACCACTAGAATTGACATAAAGGTTAGGGATTAAAAGTTTAAATCATTAACCCATACATGTGATAACGCTCAAACTACAGCTCTCGTAAGAGTGTAAGCGGTCGTCGTCAAATATAGAACCCAACTGGATTGGGTGTCGAATCCCACAGGGAATACTTGGTCACTAAGTAAGCAACGATTAGTAGACTGTTGATCAAAAATTCTATGAAAAGGGGGGATTTAATTGTAGCATTAATTAAAAGTATCAAAGTAACAAAGAAAATCAGAATGTTTAGTAGGTTCTAATCAATGAGAATTTTAAGTTAGGGTTATGTCCACCTTATGAGTTCTACGTATCTATTGGCTATGAGTTATGCAGAATTCCGACATGCATGTGCTTATAGAGATTCATATTCTATGGTAAATCCTAGCGTCTTTCGACCATCACAGATTATCTCACTTTAACTTTTTTGAGCTTAAAGCGTATCTAATGGTACGAATTCTCCAAGAGGTTAATCCAGTGACGGTACTAACTTTTAAACAGGGGTTGGTAGCCCTATTTCCTTGTCATTCTCTCTTTTCCAGACATGTAACTTTTCTTTCGAACAAGTTAATGCTATACTGGCGTATTCTATATATTTGCAACCACAAGAATTCAATTAAGATGAAGAGAGTAATGATATAAGCAGCATACGTATAAGGAATTCACAAACTCATAGCAATAGATAGTATATCATAAGGCTTCCATAACCCTAACAGAGAAGTTTAGCTACTCATGAGTGCAACAGAAAACACAATAGACATTATCATCATACCAAAATAATAACAATCTCACGTGAAGTATGTTTTGGTGTCACTTGTGGCGTGATTTCCTTGCTAGTAGCGTTTCTCTTGTCGTGAAAATTAAAAGTTGAATAGATGAAGAATAATGTCAAAAACGAATTAATGAAGAAGGGAAAGAATAGAAAGGGGGATAAGAAGAGATTGCTGAAAAGTTTCAGCAAAATAGGGTTTATATAACATCCATATCCTAGTCCTATTGAAATAGGGTTTTTATCCTTGTCCTAGCCCTACTGGGTTACTGCATACTTGTCCTAATCCTGCTAAGTTACTGCTGATCCCCCAAGTCTTTAGAAATGTTGTTTTTTGCCCGGGACAAGTTCTCCATGCATCACTTTTAGTCTATAAGCTTCCAGAAGCTGCCTTCCCTCTTACGTGAGATTTCCTTTGGCGTCAAACAGTCCATAAAATGCTGAGATCTTCATCATTTATACCTGAAAACTTGCTAATCACGTTGGTTAGCTCACTTACAGGAAAAAGGACTAAAAGTGCAGGAATTATATATTTTGTCCTCAAAACTTGGCTAAAATATGGGTAAATTAAGGTACTTTAGGCGAGCAAATATGCCTAACATCAACACCCCACACTTAAAGCTTTGTTCATCCTCGAACAAAATATTATGCCCATGTAAACATCTACTTAGGGTTTCACAGTAACAACACAAAATATTCATCAAGACAGGCACTGCAATTATTAACAAAGAGTAGTCTTCTGATCACTACTAGAAACAATTCAACCTCTAATATAGACTCGTGATGATGGTTAATTCGTATTCAAAAGTTAAGGCACAAAGAATCATACAAGACTACCCAAAACTCATCAACCATGTGTGTCTCACATAAGATATTACCCATAATCACTCACAAGTTTTGCATTTTTCGAAACATGGGTACAAGATTATCCTTGCTCTCACTCTCACAAATAATTCATATGTTGCAACTGATGACCATAGGCTTGCCCTTAGTGTCATGCTCCACTAATATCAGAAATGCTAAGCTTAGGATCAAATAGGTCTTTACAGGTTGTAATGTAGGCTAAGGGACGGGTAGGACTATTTTGGCCAGAAATAGTGACTATGTTCCTAAGCGCTTTAATACATCACATTATGCCATTAACACTTTTTTAAACAACTTCTCTACTTTCCTTTTATATACCACCCCTTTTCACCTATTTTGCCATTCAAACATAATTATATTTTTATTTAATCATAAGCACAATTTATCTTTTTTATTTTTTTTATAACATACCTCTATGATAGCCACTCTTTTTCATAACAAATTCAAGTACCAATACACTCTAAGGCATCACTCTTACCCAATTTCCTCTTATTTTGTCACATGTCTTTACCTTTTAAAGCACTTAGGAATTTGGATCAAATTATGGTCTTGAAAAAAATGGATTAGGCTTACATATGAGGCTGTCAAAGAAAATGGCTAAAGGCTCAAAGGGGGTTAACTAGGATAATGCCACGGGTAGGTAAAAAGAAAGTAAACAAGTACAGGTTGCCAAAGAAATGCCTAAATCATCTCCTAAACTTACACTCTTTATTTCGCTTTACATACACACCAGGCAAGTTCTAGCATCAGCCACAAACACAGAGTATACTATAATCTCACACACACAAGGCACATGGTCATCTTTATTGGGAGTATTGTAGACCCTTGACCCAACAAATGAAGGAATTAAACCATACACTTATCACATAGTGAGTCACACTTAGAGCCTAAACCTCTCAATAGTAATGAATTTAGCACAACTCTTGTCATAGTACCATGCCTCCTATCAGAATAGTTTCATGTACTTCATTTAAAATCTAAAAAAAAACTTAGGGAAAGGAATTTTGTTTTGAAAATTTAACTACTACTAAAAACCAAAAAATGAACATAAATAAATGTAGGTAGGCAAAGAAATACAACATACAAATACCATCACCCCTCACTTAGATGGGACACACTATCCTCAGTGGAAAATAAATAAGAAGAACCTAGTTAGTCGGACTCCTCCTCTATGTCTGGGGTCATACCCCCTGCATCAGAATCATCATCGGAGTCGTCATCCTCAGAAGTTCCTCAAAATGTAGCCCACTTGATTCCAAGAGTGCGTTGAGGTATTTGCAGGACGGAGGATTCAACTTGCTCTTTTCTTCCTCTTTTCTTACCTTTCTGTAAGGTGGGCGCTTTTTTGTTTTCCTTGTCGTCCTTTTGAGGCCATTCTACATGAGATCCTAATAGAGTCATGTTAGCTTCATCTCGGAAGATTCAATTGAAAAATAAAACAATAGTGGCACCACCCCACACTTAATTTGTTGGTACAAACTAATTAAGTGAACGTTTGGCGATTACTCAGACTTCATCGATATACGTTTTAGGCATCATGTTCCAATAATATAATCAGCGCAATCATACTTTTCTTGTCATCTTAACTATCCTTTCCAATGCTATTGCATGTAATCTTGCCTTATGTTTTCATATTATGGACTAATGCATCACTTTGAACAAGAACTACTACATAGATATTGTATCAATTTATGGCATAATCATAACATCTCATGTTTGTAGTGACCCATGATTTTCATCTCAATGAACAAGTCATTCAAAACATGCTAACTTTCAACTTACAAGATTATGTGATTAACTTTACCATTTCGATTCAACAAAAGTATGACAGTGTATCAAAATCAAATACAAGTTGGAACCAAGTCAAGAACACCCACACGTATTCTTTCACTCAACTAGATGTATCATTACAAACCAAGCACATGTAAATCACCAACACCAATTCAAGATCTAACAAACCATTATAAGCGTAAGATTGTAACAACTTCGGAATATAAATGAAGAACTTACTTGGTGTTGAACTCGGAAGATGATTTTGCAAGGTTAGATGAGCAAAAATAAAAGTTTTGAGAGATTTGGGGGGAAAAGGCGGCGCCTATGTTATGGCATTGTAGATTCAGAGAGCAAAGGCAATGGCATAGGCGGCGCCTTTAGATTTGCCTAGTTGAGCAGAAGGCAATAGCATAGGCGGCGCCTAATGCTTTGCCTAGTTGAGCAGAAGGAAATAGCATAGGCCTTGCCTTTTCTGTTGCCTAGATTTGTATAGGCAATGCTTAATCAAAAGACTTTTGCTCTTTCATTACTCACTTACCACCTTTAACATAGCTCACTCTCAAATCAAAATTTGAGACCAATCTTCTCCTTTATACATCTTGCACATACACTTACTCAAAAACAACAAAAACGATTAGAACGATGGGTTGCCTCCCACCAAGCGCCTTAGTTTTGGTCGTGGCTCGACTCGGCTATCTCGATTACTTAGACTTCGTCGAGATAGATGGTGCATCATTTTCTGAATGGATTCAGATGACGCTGATGCTTACTTGTAGGCATCCAATCTTCTTCGAGATGACTCTTGTGCATACATATCATAGGAGGGATACCAATTATATCATCAATACTCCAACCCATAGCTCTCTTGTACCTCTTCAGAGCAGATATGAGAGCCTCTATCGGAAGTGTATTTCCACTTCCCAAAAACGCACACCTGGGGAGTATTTTCGATTCAAGCATTGGTGGCTCTTCAATGGAAGTCTTCGCTGTTGGTGAAGTTCGATTCTTAAGATCAAGGTCCAGCTTCTTAGGGACATGAGAATAGGACCTTATCCCAGTTAGAGCACAAACAGTTTCTTCATTCTCTTCAACATCCTCACGCTCAACATTCATAAGCATAGCCGCCAATGGATCAACAATAAGCTGCTTCTCTACACATAATTCTTTCTCATCCTCATCATAAACATCATCTATAGAGAACACATTCATATCGCTGGGCTACTTCATGGCTTTGCACACATCAAAATAGACCACTTCGTCATTCAACCGAAATAAAATCTCATTATCTCTTAAGTCAATAAGCACACTTCCAGTTGCAAGGAAAGGGCGTCCCAAGATTATGGGAACTTCAGAATCCACCTAGCAATCCAAAATAGCAAAGTCTGCAGGAAAGATGAAGGTGGAAACCTTCACCAACACATCATTTAAGATACCAATAGGTCATATTACCGAACTATCTGCCATCACGAGCCGCATATTGGTGGGTGTCAGATCGCCCAACCCCAACTTCCTGTAGATGGATAGCGACATCAAATTGATGTTAGCTCCCAAATTGCATAATGCCTTAGCAAAATTTAAAGATCCAATAGTGCAAGGAATGGTGAAAGCACCAGGATCTGCCTTCTTCTGTACTAAAGACATCGTGGCAATTGCACTACAATGATGAACGTTAACTGCCAGCTCATAACTTACTGCCCGCTTCTTTGTCAAAAGTTCCTTCATGAATTTAGCATACTCAGGCATCTGTTCCAGTGCCTCCACCAACGGAACATTAATAGTCAGCTGCTTCAACATAGTCATGAATTTACTAAACTTGGTGTCATCAGCCTTCTTCTTCAGTCTCAGCGGAAAAGGTGGTGGTGGAAGGGTAATTATTTTCTCCACTACTTCCTTTTTATCTTGCTTCCGAACATCATTCTTTTTAGGCTGGTGACGTCTAGGTGTAACATCATGAATACTCACTTTAGCTTCTACGGCATCTTCAAACTCTACTTCATCAATAACATTCTCCTCTGTATTATAGACTACCTGCTTGCCTTTGTACGGATTTTCCAACACCTTACCACTCCTGGTAGTAATAGACATACATGATCCATCATTCCTTGGATTTTGCACAGTGTCGCTTTGTAAAGTGCCAGCCTTTCTTTGATTGAATGCCACTGAAAGTTGACTCAATTGTTGCTCCAGCTGTTTTATTGAAGTGGAATGCGAGTCAACCAATTGCTTTATTGAGGACAAATTATTTATTACCTCAGTTACTTCCGTGTTGGTTGCCTCCACTCCTTTTACCAGCTTCGCCATTATATCTTCCATGGACATCTTTCCAGAACCAGATGCAGTGGCCTCACGGCTTCCAGGTGGAACATACAACCCACTCCTGTCAGACTTATTCTTCCAACTACCTTGATCGCGGTCCTTGTATCCAGATTTATCATAATAGTTCCGACCTTGGTTTCCTTGGGTATTGCCTCAGAAACCCCCCTGATTATTCAAGTAGTTAGCTTCTTCCTCAGAATCGGATTCATCTCTTCCTTTTGATGCAACCGCTTTGACCTTTTCAGTCTTCCTTGATAATAAATGCTTGGTAAGAAAATCCATCTGCATTTTCATGTATGCCATATCTTGGTCACGTTTCTCTTCTCTTCGCCTTTGTTCTGCAGTCATGCCAAAAGATACAGTACAGCTTTCTACCTCAGAATCCCTGATATGCCAAGCTCTACTCTACTTTGTCATACGATATAACATACCACTTGCCTCATTAAAAGTAAGGTCCATGAATGAACCACCCGCAGCATTATCAACCACTGGCTTAGTCACCGAATTCAAAGCCCTGTATAATATCTCCATCATGTGGACATTGGTCATATGATAATTTGGGTACCTCATAATCTTCTTCTTGAACCTCTCCCATGTTTCGTGGAGAGCTTCAGTTGGAAGCTGTCGAAAATTGCTTATCTCATCTCTTAATTGTGCTCTCTTGGATGGCGGATAGAATCTTTCTAGGAAAGCGTCTTTCAATTGCCTCCAATTAGTGATAGAATCAGGAGTCAGCCCGTTCAACCATAGAGTTGCCTCCCCAGATAGAGACAATGGAAATAAGCGCAGCCGAATTGCATTCTACCCAACGCCTGGATTGTCGAATGACTTGCATGTAGAGATAAAGTTGATCAGATGCATATTCGGATCATCACCTGCAAGTCCACCAAATAAGCCCTTTAGCTGCAATAACTGAATCATGGTGCTAGTGATATTGAACTTGGCTCCAGGTGCCAAGGGAGGAGGAATAATAGCTCCTGTGGCACCAGCTCCATCCAGGTCATCCTCATCATGATCGAAAGGCATCTGCATAGCGCGGCGTTCAGGCCTAAATCTGGCTTAACGATCTCTTCCGTTTACAGGTGTCGCCACCTCAGCATCACGCCTAGGGTTTAGTAGCTCGTCATCACCTAGGTGCTCATCGTCAGGATTTGTTGCCCGCCCAGGGTTATCAATATTCTGGTGATGTACTTGGGCAGCGGCCAACGCAGCTAGTCTAGCCTGCTCCTGTTGAGCAGCCCTTCTTTCAATGTCTCTTTGTGCCTTCATTTTGCTAATAAGTTGAGGTTCAGGATTTATAGGTAATAGTGGTTGACCAGATCTTCGAGTATTTGGCATGCACTGAACAAAACCTGAATAAAACAAAAACAACAACTAAAAGTAAAATACAAGAATCTTTGACCAAAGGGTCTATTAACTATCACAAACTTAGTTGACAACCGTATTCCCCGGCAACGGTGCCAAAATTTGATAACGCTCAAAATACAGCTCTCTTAAGAGTGTAAGCGGTCATCGTCAAATATAGAACCCAATTGGGTTGGGTGTCGAATCCCACAGGGAATACTTGGTCACTAAGTAAGCAACGATTAGTAGACTGTTGATCAAAAATTCTACGAAAAGGGGGGATTTAATTGTAGCGTGAATTAAAAGTATTAAAGTAACAAAGAAAGTCAGAATGTTTAGTAGGTTTTAATCAATCAGAATTTTAAGTTAGGGTTATGTCCACCTTATGAGTTCTATGTATCTATTGGCTATGAGTTATGCAGAATTCCGACATGCATGCGCTTATAGAGATTCGTATTCTATGGTAAATCCTAGCGTCTTTCGACCATCACAGATTATCTCACTTTAACTCTTCTGATCTTAAAACGTATCTAATGGTACGAATTCTCTAAGAGGTTAATCCAGTTACGACACTAACTTTTAAACAGGGGTTGGTAGCCCTATTTCCTTGTCATTCTCTCTTTTCCAGACATGTAACTTTTCTTTCGAACAAGTTAATGCTATACTGGTGTATTCTATATATTTGCAACCACAAGAATTCAATTAAGATGAAGAGAGTAATGATATAAGCAGCATACGTATCAAGAATTCACAAACTCACATTAATAGATAGTATATCATAAGGCTTCCATAACCCTAACAGAGAAGTTTAGCTACTCATGAGTGCAGCAGAAAACACAATAGACATTATCATCATACCAAAATAATAACAATCTCACGTGAAGTATGTTTTGGTGTCACTTGTGGCGTGATTTCCTTGCTAGTAGCATTTCTCTTGTCGTGAAAATTAAAAGTCGAATAGATGTAGAATAATGTCAACAACGAATTAATGAAGAAGGGGAAGAATAGAAAGGGGGATAAGAAGAGATTGCTGAAAAGTTTCAGCAAAATAGGGTTTATATAACATCTATATCCTAGTCCTATTGAAATAGGGTTTTTATCCTTGTCTTAGTCCTACTGGGTTACTGCATACTTGTCCTAATCCTGCTAAGTTACTGCTGATCCCCCAAGTCTTTAGAAATGCTGTTTTTTGCCCGGGACAAGTTCTCCATGCATCACTTTTAGTCCATAAGCTTCCAGAAGCTGCCTTCCCTCTTAAGTGATGTTTCATTTGGCGTCAAACAGTCCATAAAATGCTGAAATCTTCATCATTTATACCTGAAAACTTGCTAATCACGTTGGTTAGCTCACTTACAGGAAAAAGGACTAAAAGTGCAGGAATTATATATTTTGTCATCAAAACTTGGCTAAAATATGGGTAAATTAAGGTACTTTAGGCGTGTAAATATGCCTAACATCAACATGCTAATAGATACACCCTTTGGAGATCGCGTTCTAGCCTTATGGTAAGAGACAAAATGACCCAAAGGCACTGAGGTACTACCTTTACAATCAGGAACTAGTTTATTTGAAAAATAGAAGTGGACTACTCTCTTCCTACAAGCAATAGAGGCATAGTGACAATGCCCAAGCACATATGCAATTGTACGTGGTCTACTAAGTGTTAAAGTGTCCTTCAAGAAAGCTGAGTATTGATCCCACGAGGAATTTATTCAACAATAATTCTATTCTAGTTCATAATTTAGATTCAATTGATGCAAGCATAACCAAAATAGAGTTTTGAATATTGCAAATTGCAAGTAAAGTAAACAATGCATTAAATAAAGTCTTGGAATATTCAATAGGAGAAAACCCAAGGTTAAAGCACTTTGAACAATCATACTATATTATTGAACTTCATTCGTTAACTTGCTTATCTTGGTTGTTGATTTGTAGGGTTAATTGCATGATGATGGTCTCCTGACCTCTAACCATTTACCTAATTTGGACATTACAACTACAACATTGAGTGGGGATGTAATAATCAAATTAAGTTCATTAAGTTATCGTCCTACGTGTGAATCAATTAAGGCTTCTAAGTACATCCCTATCTTAGAAACTAATTAATATTACTTATTTTATAAAGAAGCAAGAACCATAATTTGTTTATTCCGATGTTCTATCGCCCTATTCCCTCTCCCGAGATCGCAAAGGTTACAATAGATGTATTTTTTGGTAGATCAATCCATTAAATAGTTAAATCAAGAAAAAACAAACAACCAATAATGATAATTAAAATTAAAAGAAATCAATCCATAACAATAGTACTCACGTTTTTGGCTTTAACCCCAGAAAGAGTATTTTTAGCCGCTTATAGCCATTATCAACACCTAAATAATTGTATGAATAATTAAAACCATAAAGAAAGTATAAAGAAAGAATATAAAACCGAAAAAAAGAAGAAGTTGTGGTCGCCTCCAATGTTTCTCCAATCGATCTAGGTGTTCCAAGATATCCTAAATATGTTTTAACACGTTATATTTATAGTAGACAAGTCATAAACTGAATGGGATTACATTTCTATGTTGTCCTTGTTTATCATGGCATAATTTTCCATATTTTTGTCCTTAACATGTAGCGGTGATGAGCTAATTACCATAGGACCATTAAGCGATGTAATCACGTTGAGATTCTGGATGGGACAATTGTAATTTGGCTCTATACCGCATGTGGTGCCTCCTTCAATGTAATTAGGACCGCGATGCCCTGGTGGGTCACTATTTTGGGCCTCTTATTTATCGTTTGGTGTGTCACATGTTCCCATTGGCCAATCCCATAGTCCACACATGCCCCGGATATTCCAGGTATCCATATTGCATTAATTTGTGTGTTGTGAATTCGTTGATCCATTCCAAGACATTTTGAGTTGTTTCCACTTGATTTGAAGCTTGTATATCCTTAATATATTATCATAATCCATTAAACAAGCATCCTTTTGAATTAAACACAACAATTTGAATCTTACAACAACACAACATCCAAGACGGTGAACTAGAGACACAAACAAAGACTAGGCTTGCCCACTTTGATCTTAAGCTTGTTGATTTGACTCTTGTATTGGTCCAATTGACCCTTGAACATTATAACCAAATTTTTCCACATATAAAAACACAATAAAACATCAAGAACTCATTAAATATATTAGAAACCAATACGATAGACTAGACAAACACCTATCTCAATCTAGCCATACTAGTTTTCTCAGTTAAACTGTAAATGATCAACTTGAATCAATCGAGTGAAAACACCATTAAACATTGTAAACATGTACAGGGACACTTTGATTCACATTTATCTCATTATCAAAACACTAAGCACATGAATTATCCTCAAAACAAGCCTAAATCAGCTAGAATCCATAAATACATTGAATATCACCCACAATACTTAAAACCTTGTTCGTCCTCGAACAACCCTTAACTATAAGCGTCATCCTGAAGAGACTCCAAACTTCTACTAAAATCAAGACGTTCAAGTTTGTACTACAATGACTATACGGAATGCAAGTTTCTAAACTAAGAAAGTTTTACACAATTTAAAGCTCAAGAATCCTACTTCAAAACATCCTAGCCTCAAGAATCGACTCCACAAGTAGGTAAACTAATGATACTTCATCAATCAAAGACATCACACATCACTAGAATCACCCATATTCATCAAAACATGTGCCCTCACAAAAGAGAGTTACCCATAATCACTCACAATAGTGCAATTTATAACAATGGGTACAAGAATCAAATTACGCTCACTCTCACAAGGAATTCACAAGTTACACATAATGAACCATAGGCTTTCCCTTAGTGTAGTACTCCACTAATATTAGAATGATGAAGTATAGGATCAATTAGGTCTTTCCATGTTGTAATATAGGCTAAGGGATGGGTAGGAACTATTTTGGCTGAATAGTGACTATCTTCACTAAGCACTTTAATACATCACTTTTATAATTAAAACCAATCTCCAACAATCAAATTACACCATTTTTGTCTACCTCATTCTTTTGTTTACCCCCTATCTCATTAAGCTCAATTACAAATAATATTGGGGGAGGATATTTCTATTTATTCATGATTTAATTTTGAGCACAAATTTTCTTTTTCACTCCCAACCACAACACATCAATTTTAAACACCAATAACTATTTTGTTGGGGATTCAATTTCACCTTTTCCTTCCTAGATTTCATACTCCTTACTCAATTAATTTATACTAAATCACCTAGGAGCTTTGGATTAAATTATGGTCTATCAAAGAAGGGATTAGGCTACATATGAGGCTAATAAATAAAAGCTAAAGGCTCAATGGGTCTGACTAAGATTATTCACAAAGGTAGGTCAAAAGAAGGTATAAAACAATGCTATCAAAGAAATGCCTAAGTCATATCCTAAACTCACACTCTTTATTTTGCTTTGCACACACACCGGGCAAGTTCTAGACATCACATACAACAAAAAATATATAAAAACTCACACGCACATGCTTAACTCATATAGGATCATATACTCTCAACCAAATAATAGCATGAATTTGAATTTAAGCCAACAAGTACAAGAGTCACAAACATGAGCCTAAGAGTCTCAAAATAGCAATTCACACAATCATATGCTTTCACAAACAAAACATTTGCACCATGTAATAAAAAATAGCACTAAAAAGAATATCTTACACAAAAAAAAAATTAAATTGAGCCCCAAAGAGGGAAAATCCCACACTTAAAAATTTACTTTGTCCCCAAAGTGAACTTTTAAATTATGAGATAGAAATACTCCCTGAGGTATCTACGCCTAGCTAGTAGCAGCTTTACACATAAAAGTGGTTTGGTGAACCAATATTAAGTTTTTGTCATGCTCCTTAGCTCAGGTTTTCAGTATTCAGACTTCCCATAAGCCTATGACTCAAAAAAAATGAAAAACTACATGAAGTAAAAATATAAAAAAAAATAAAAATAAAACATACTTACTTAACTTGTGTTGCCTCCCAAGAAGTGCCTGATTTAGTGTCATGGCACGACCCAACTCAACTTAACCCAATTCCTTCATCCTTTTCTTCACAATTGGAGGCCATTTTCTTATTCTTTTCACCTCTCTTGGGTGTGAATTCTTAAGGGTAACTATTTTTTCAACTTTATCCTTTTAAGAATCATCCACTTGTATTGTGTCAGTTGGTGGTGGTAGTGTCTTAGGTAGCTCAATGTGGTAGCCCGAAGAGGTCTTTGGTGGACTAACCACCCAAGACTTATCTCCTTCAATAATAGTAATAATACACAAGTCTTTATGTGGGATAGTGAGTTAAGCAGTTTATAAACTTTGAAAACTGCCTCTTCATTCTCCAATCTCATTGCAATCATACCCTCTCTTACATCAATTAATGTTACACCCATCACTAAAAATGGATGCCCTAAGATAATTGGTACCTGTTCGTCGCCCTAAAAATCTAGAATAATAAATTCAGTAGGAATAATAAATTTACCAACCTTAATGAGGACATCTTCCATCACTCCTTCCATATGGGCTATGGTCATGTTTGCCAGCTACATAGTACAGAGCTTGGTCTAGGTTTCCCAAAACCCAATTTTTTTTAACAAAGATAGGGGAATCAAGTTGATACTTTCCCATAAATCATTAAGTGCCTTCACCATCTCATTATTGCCAATCTGAATGAGAAGTGTAAACTTACCAGGGTCATTAAGCTTTTTCGATATCTTTTGAGTAACCACAAAACTACACTCTTTTGTGAGTGCTACCGTGTCAACTTTCTACAACTTTACCTTATTAGAGACCACATCCCTCAAGTACTTAGCATACTTGGTCATACTTTCCATATCATCTAAAAGAGGAAGGTTAATGTGAATCTCTCTAAATGTGTCAAAGAACTTCTTAAAACATGCATCCTCTTTCACATTTATTTGCCTCTGAGGGAAAACAAGTGGCAACATCTGTATTTTCTCTTCCGCAGTAACTTTTTATTTCGAGTACTCAAAATTCCTTGAATTTTCAATAACTCTGTCATTTACCTGTTCACTACCACATCAAAATCTACCTCTTTAGTTTCCTTTGGAGGTTCTCCTTAAAGCTCTTTACCACTCCTCAAGGTGATTGCCATAACTTATTTTAGACTTTTTGTATCGACTGGAAAACCACCTTGAGGCATTGTATTTAATGCTTGATGTAACTTCCCTAACTGCAACTTTAAGCTTCTCTGGGCCACTTGTTGATTCTTTAATTCTATCTGTTGACTTTTTATATCTGCAGCCATTTGTACTTGACCAGCTAAGAGTTGTTTTATCACCTCATACATGTTGC
Source organism: Capsicum baccatum var. pendulum (assembly GCA_030864225.1). NCBI lineage: Eukaryota > Viridiplantae > Streptophyta > Magnoliopsida > Solanales > Solanaceae > Capsicum > Capsicum baccatum. Next base: position 88,156,316 of record CM061560.1, on the reverse strand, counting down.
TAGTTGAATAATTTGGTGGAGCCTGTGGTTGCTGAACTTGTTATTGTTATGCATTTCACAGTTTAGTCTGCCACTTCATGTTTTAGGTATTACCATAATTTGGCCTTTAAGCATGGCCCACATACATTACCAATTTTGGATTTGAATCACACATAGTTGCTAATTGGCCACTGTTACTGCATATTTCACACCAACCCGCAGCCTGTTGGATTGAATTGACTATGGCTGCAGGTTGTGCTACTCCCAACTTTAAACTGTTGAACTGAGTATTGAACTGATTTTTCGATACAACAATCTGGGCTGATAAGGCAGTGAACTAGTCCACCTCCAATACACCTTTAATTTTTTTCATGGAACTCTTAGAATCTAAATGCCATTTTTGATTTGCTTGTGCTATGAAGTTCAATAAGGTGTACAACTCTTCATAAGTCAACTCCAACACTTAACCACCTGCGGCTGAATCTAGAAAAATCTTTGTATTGTGATCAAGTACTTCTACAAAAGTATGAGCAAGTACCTTATTGGACTGTTGGGGATGTGGACACTCTGAATAAAAGCCTTGAAGCATTCCCAAGCATGATATAGATTTTTATCTGGCCTTTGCTTGAAGTTCACTATCTCACTGTAAAGTCTTACAGTCTTGCTAGATGAAAAGAATCAAATTAAGAATTTTCAAACCAAGTTATATCATGTAGTAATTGAATTCGCCAGCTTGGTATTAAATCACCTCTTAGCTTCCCCCAAAAGTGAATGGGAAAATGTCTCAGCCTCACAAAATCTCTAGACACCTATCGGAATGAATGTTTTCATAAGCGCAATGAAATTCTGCAAATGGACTTATGGATCCTCGTGTGAAATCCCTACAAACTTTCCACTGTTGATTAGTAGTTGTACCATATTGTGCTTTAACTCGAAATTCCCCCCAGCAGTCGGTCTTTGAATTGGGGAAGTTAAGTTTGTCGGAAGTAGGACTTTCACTTCCCTAACTATCTTTACGACTGCTTATTGTTCAGCCAGAGAAGCAGGATTCTCTTTCTTCTTGGATTTGGGGAATTCAAGGAAGAAGGATTTCTGCTCTCCTTTATTGATGGAAGAGTAGCTTGGGTTTGGGGATTAGTTGAACCAATTCCCATGCCTTTGCATGCTTCCTACTTTTAAAGCCCTTTTCCTACAAAAATAAAACCAAGACCAAGCATAAAAACACCAACAAATCTAAAAGTAAAATTAAAATAAATAGTTGACAAATTATAAGTCCCTCGGAACGGCAACAAAAAATTGACAGCGCCCAAGCACCAACGTAATTGTACATGGCCTACCAAGTAGTAAAGTGGCCTTCAAGAAAGCCGAGTATCGATCCCACTGGGACTTGATTCAACAATGATTCTATTCAAGTTCACAATTTAGATTCAATTGATGCAAGAATAACCAAAATAGTTTTTTGAATACTGTAAATTGCAAGTAAAGTAAATAATGTGTAAAATAAAGTCATGGAACAATCAATAGGAGAAAACCCAGGGTTAAAGTACTTTGAACAATCATATTATGTTATTGAACTTCATTCATTAACTTGCTTATCTTGGTTGTTGATTCTTAGGTTTAATTGCATGATCATGGTCTCCTAACCTCTAACTGTTTACCTAATTTAGAAATTACAACTACATCGTTGAGCGGAAATGTAATAATCCAATTAAGTTCATTAAACTATCATCCTACGTATGAATCAAGTAAGGTTTCTAAGTACATCCCTGTCCTAGAAACTAATTCATATTCCTTAATTTATAATGAAACAAGAACCATACTTTGTTTATTCGCACATTCTATCGCCCTATTTCCTCTTCCGAGATCACAAGGGTGACAATCGAAGTATTTTTGGGTGATCAATCCATCAAATAGTTAAATCAATAATAAAAAAACAAACAACAATGATAATCAAAACTAAACGAAATCAATCCAAAATAATTGTACTCATATTCTTGGCTTTAACCCCTGAAAGAGAGTTTTTAGACACTCATAGCCATAATCAACATCCAAATAATTGTATGAATGATTAAAACCATAAAGAAATTAAAAATAAGGAATATAAAACCTAAAAAAAAATTAAGTTTTGTTAGCTCCATTGTTGCTCCTATTGATCTAGGTGTTCCAAGATGTCCAAAACCTATTTTAACACGTTATATTTATAGTAGACATGTCATAAACTGAATGGGATTAGGTTTCCACATTGTCCTTATTTATAAAGGCATACTTTTCTTGACTTTTTTTCTCATCATTTTGCGGTGGTGTGCTAATTTCCATAGTACCACAAAGTGGTGTAATCGCGTTAAGATTCTGGACGGGACAATTGTGATTTGGCTCTTTATCGTGATGTTGTGCCTCCTTCAACTCTATTCGGACTGTGACGCACTGGTGCGTAACTATTTCTTGCATATTATGAATCAATTTGTGTGTCACAAATGCCAAATTTCCAATCCCATAGTCCACACGCGCCCTAGGCATTCCAGGTATCCAAATATCATCAATTTGTGTATTGTGATTTTGTTGATCCATTCCAAGCCTTTTTGAGTTGTTTCCACTTTATTTTAATCTGTTATATCCTTTATATATCATGGTAATCCATTCCAAAAATCCTATATCATTAAAAAATAATTTATAGCTCAAAACAACACAACATCAAAGACGATGAACTAGAAACACGAGCTAAGACTATCTTGCCCACTTTGATCTTAAGCTTATTGTTCTTACTCTTGTCTTGATCCAATTGACCCTTGAACCTTATAACCAAGTTTTTTCACATATAAAAGAACAATAAAAACCTGAGGAACTCATTAAAAACATTAGAACCCAGTATGATAGACTAGACAAACACCTAGCTCAAGCTAGTCACACAAGTTTTCTCAGTTGAACTCTAAATGATAAATTTGATTCAAAACTCATAAGAAAACACCATGAAACATTGTAAACACATACGTGGACAATTAGATGCACATTTATATCATTATCAACACATTATGCACATGAATTATCTCAAAACAAGGCTAAATCTGCTAGAATAGTAATGCTAGAGTGTATCAATACACCCAACATCACATAGAAAATATATATGTCAATATTTGTCAAGAATGACATTGAAATATACCATGTATAACTCTAAAATATAAATTGAAGTGACTTTCAAGGAAAAAGTGTGACTAAGAAATTTTTGTATACTCGTCTAGCTATGACTATGTAACCAACGAGAGTAGAGTTTAAGAAAGTTCTATAAGAATTTTGGGACTAACACCAAAGTCTGCTTCTATATATGGATCTACAAAAGAAAGCATGGCTCTAGGATCTAATAATGCATAAACATGAATGTGGAAGACATATAACTTACCCGTGACTACATCAGTAGAACCTTTATAATTCTATGGACTCCGAAGGACGTAGAACTTGTCCAGACGTTGTCCACCAGCTGCACTACATGGGGTACCCTACTGATTCGGGTGACTTATTGAAGCTTCTGAAGGGTTGGACTGATTTGCAGTCGATGTCCTAGCTTGCAACATCAAAAATAAATATCATTATTTATCGTACACTCACCCTTGTGGTTCCTACCACACTTCTTTTGTATTGGGTTAGTATGAGAATCACTCACACTACCATAGGAAATGAAGCCTAGTTCTCTATATTGATTATCCTACCTAAAATTATCCACTGGGGCACTAGCAGAAGATGGGGTTGCGGCTGAAGATTTTGGGATGAACTGAGAACGATTTTCACCATCTGACCTATGCTGAAAGAAATAGAATCTACTTGTTTTGGCCCTCTTATTATTTTTTCCTTCTCCTTAAATTTCTCATCCTCTATCTATAAATCATGAATAATTATCCTGGCAATGTCCATCTCCATCACCAACATAGAAGTCCTATGCTCTTTGACCACATCCTCTAAAACACCAAGCATAAACGTTCTAATGTATGCCTTGGAATCAGCTACGTTAGTTTGATTATTCCTTTCCAACTAAGTAAAATTAATTGAATACTCCTTCACTCTCATGGCATACTAATTTAGATTTATGAATTCTTATACTTTGGCTTCTCTTAGCTCAAGTGGGAAGACCTATTCCAAAATACAATAACAAGTTTGTCCCATTCTACTATTTTTGTGTTTTCACCTATATCCTCCTTGCATTACATATTCTAGGTGTGAACTACTCCATATAGTTGATAGGAGGCCAGATCAGCACTTTTAATTTGAGTAACACCCATGATCTCTGTAACTTTCTTAATACTATCCACAAACTCCTGTGGATCATTTTTAGACTTAAGACCCAAAGAACATTGGAGGATTCTTCTAAGTGAAATCTCAGACTCTAGTTGTTATTGCATTCACTATTAGGTTTTTTGGTGCCACAATAAGCTGGTTATTTTGTATGGTCATGGATTAGCATAAGGCTGCAAAAGTAGCCCTAAATTCAGCATAGGAGACTTATTCATTCAAAGGGTTCTGTGGGGATGGTGGTGGTGCTTGCCAATTCACAACACCATTATTGTTTCCACTTCTCCTTTTATTAGTTCTATTTGGAAGAATATTCTATAAACATGTAGAGAAAGATATAGAAAAAAGTTTGGATAGTGATATAATCTATCGCACGATATGAGCATGAATGAAGTGAAACATTTCCTAAAATGTTTCATAGCCTCTCACTCATAAGTGTGGTGTTCTTACTACACATGAATAAGACAATATTTAATGTGGTTTTTAGAAACCTTAGGAAACTTTAAACATGATGCTCTGACATCAAGTTTGTCATGACTCAAGATTACCCCCTGGTAGTAACACGGTGCTTAGAGTCGCGAGTGACCCCAAACTAACCCATGGACTGGAAAGACACGAAGAATACCAAAAATAACTGATAAAACTACTTTTGTAGATACTGAATTGAATAATTAAATAAATATTCATAGAAAATCAACTATAGAATATCAGTTTAAGACCACAAACTAAACATCTAACAATAATTTTGAAAGCCTCTACTAAGACAAATTATTAGGATAAGCCCCCATCTAACTCTAACTATCTAAAAACTAAAGAATGATAAAGAAATAATGAAATTTTTATACTATCCCTTGTATGATAAGGACTCACCAAAATTTTGAGGCTAATATGGTGGGAAATCATACTATGCACGAATCAGATGTTGTATATTAGAGCCTATATTATGAGACAATATAGTTCAAAACAAAGTATGTTATCAACACTTTAAATATACAGATTATGTGAGATAGAAAATGACTGATATAAGTTGAACATAATACATGTAACATGATAAATTAATACAAGAACAAGTAATGAACATGCGTTATATAATAAACCGAATGATTGAATATAAGGTCATGCAATAATTAGAATCGAAGTTGTAAGACATGGACTACATGAGCTAGTAATAATTTGAATACCCTAATCTGAGCTAATTGGGATACAACCTATAAACCCATCTATAAGGTTGTTAAGTACCTTACAAAGTATACAAATACTAACATAGGTGGATCCATTAAACTAATGTTTGAAAGGAATAAGGTATCAATCCTAGTATGATAGGTGACCCTTTATATCCGACTATAGTATCTTAGTTCTGGGACTTAGGAACTTTTATGAAAGGTCTAAACTAACTTATAGTTGAGCCTTCATCCTTTTCATATTCTTAGTGCTATGTACTACTCCCAACTAAAAGATATTGATAACTGTAATGCTTAGTGATAATAATAATCTAAAGACTGAATATAAATACATTATCTAAAATCATGCAATAACATACAAGCTAGAGGAAATAGTACTCAAAGGTATATGCATGAAAGCTGAGGTTATTGGGTGTTCATAACCTACCTATCTGAAGAATGCAACTATCATGTCAGTTTCATAATCTAAGTGAAATAAAGGAAATTAGTAACTCAAGTCCAAACTTATAGGTTTCACTATGAAATAAGGTTTTATAAACATAGTCATGTAATAATAGTTAAATTAATGATAATACGAGAAATACAACTCGATAACACCAAGGGACTAGGGTATCAAGGAATTTGACTAATCTAAAAACCCTAAATTTTAAAAAAGGTACTGAACTAAAGAATTGGGTTAACTTTGGGACTCAATGGGTGAAATAATACCCATTTATGAAATCCCACATAGTTAGAGATGACAACCCTAAGGAATTCTTTAGAATGGGAACACTTAATAAGATGAACCCTAGTTGTACCTTGGGGAAATAAATCGCCATTTTCTTTATTTAAAACTAAGTGTTGGATTTTATTGAGTAATGAGGGATTAAGGTAGTATTAAACCCAATAATTATCCTTGAAATTACCTAAACAACATAGTTTTGATGTTAAAAGAGTTTGAAAAGACTGATATGCACCTTTAAAATTTGTAACTGGAATTATTAGAAGGGACATACTGGACCTTCCCATTATCGTGGAACAAATTAAGATCATATGTTGTATCTTTTGTTGGTATCTATGTGACAGATCTATAAAATTAATCAAATGATCCTTGGCATGATCATGGAATCTACCTAAGGTCGTACCTTGGTTCATAGTTTTAACGGTTCAATCAGGATCATCTGTAGGACTCACAATAGTGCCTAGGATCATGATATCAAAGAAAGATCATGGTTCCTAGTGTGTTTGGAAGGTATAATTTCAAGTTTATATATTGGGGTTGTCTGGATTAGAATATACCACTTTATGATCGTACAATGTAATCACAATCGTGGTTTGGCTCGTGATATCTCTCTATAGGATAATCCTTTACTAAAATAGTCATAACCCTTTACTTTGTTATCACTTTAAGGAAAAACTTGAAGCATTGGAAATATAATTCAAATATATATCATTTGGTGTTATTTTCACTCAAATATTCTTTGGAATCTAGACGTTATGCTCGTTTGAATCTATTATTTCATAAGGGATTGATTGGTAAGTAAGGTTTTGTCTTGGTTAAGGGCTAGGAGGTTCTTGTGGCCTTGGTAAATGTCTGAATTCCTTCTACATCTATTAAAACATGATGTTTAATCCTACATGTACCCGAAGCATGGTTCTAGCCTTAACTTGAATTTTCTAGGGTGTTATAGTTTTCAATAAATTAGCCCCCCTAGACCCTATTTAGGCATTTTTCAATAACTTTTTAAATGAGGGTTGAAATGAAAATAATGTCTCTGATCCCAAACAAACCACACAACTAAAATAAAATCGAAATGTTGGATCTAATGGAACTATCAAAATCATCATCCATCACTCAAATACAAAATATTGACAAAAGTTACCTAATGTCTTTTAAAGCCTTAAAGAATCTCAAACTCTCCCAAATCACTCCCAAATTCTTTGAAGATCATTCCAACCATCTATATATCTCGTAATCAACATGTAACAACTACATGGAAGGAAACTGGTCAAAATACATAAAAGGAAAATTTCACACATTAGGTTTTTACAAGGATGCTTCGTAGTTAGCTTAGGAGGGGGATGTGGTGATTGAGGGAGAAGTAGTAGTGATCCCTGAGGATGGAGTGCCTTTACAAAATCGTGTATCCTAGGTTCCTATGACTACAGGACTAATTCATCATGTGTTGGGCTACATAGGCATCTTGGCTAGCATCAATGTTATTTATGTTATTCCAATCTTTCCATTCCCAACCTTCCAACGTATAGTTTTTGTAGAACTCAGGATAGATAAGGTCTTAGATATATGGGTTTATATCCAGCAAGAACTTATACCATTGGTGATTGATGATGAACATGGACTTCTTTATAAGTTAATAAAAATGAAACCCCAAGTGTTTCAGTGTACAGAGTCTGAAATAGTTCTGTGTGATGGATTATCATGAACTACTCATAAGATGGGCATTATTGGACAAATCCAAGTAATGATGGAGGTCATTCATTGAAAATAAGGATTTTGTACCTCCATTTACTTAGACATAATTCCAGAATATCATTCTTGAGAAGTGTGTAGCCCATCCTTATTATGATCATAATAAGGATGAGGTCATGATGTTAGAGTAATGTGACATGTTTTTAGTATCTTGTGCAACCATATTTCATACCATGTCTTTCTATTCACTACAATGATCACTTAAAGAGAGAAAAAAATTAGATATTTTTTAAAGCATTTAAATATAGGGATTCAGATGGTTACTTATCTATGGCAGTGTCTGGTATGTCCTTTCAAGATATAGTTGAGTTTTCTAAGAAGGTTGAGTCACTTTAGAATAAGGGAGAAGTGAAAGAAAAGGTGAATAAGGCCTAAACCTCAAGCCATTTCGTCGATTCTTTTTTGAAGAGTCGAAGTTCTTTTTGGCCTTATATTTTATCCATGCCTTTGTTCGTAATGAGGGCATATGGGGTTAGCCTTCATGGACAAAAATTTATACACCTTCATCATCTTTAGTTTATAGGGCTTCTTTGGTCATCAAGTGCCATATGAATATTTGTTTGGTCCACATCAAAAGGAGTTGTCCTAATTTCTTATTACTATGTTAGTTGACTTAGCAATCATCTTTCAATGTTTTATTTCTAGCAAGTCAGGGAGGTAGAGGAAATAATAGGGGGCGTCCATAAGGTAGGCATGGTATCTTGGATGTAGGAAGGGGTATCAATCAATACAATTGAGGTGGATGGTAGTTTAAAAGATATGGTGCTCAAGATGGTAGAGGTGGATGTCAGGGTGGTGATAGGGCCTAATTTTATATTATTGTGGCTCGTCCTGAGGCGAAGGCTTCTAATATTGTGATCAAATATACTATTCTTGTGTGTAATTATGTGGATTTTGTATTGCTTGATCTTGGATCTACTTTCTCATATATATCTGTGAAGCTTACTTTGTGTTGGATTTTGAGTGATAATTGCTTGATACTCCTACATACTTGTCTACACGAGTTAGGTATATGTGTGTTGATCAGGTCTATAAGGCTTGTCTTGTTATTTTTATAAAGTGCAAAACCTTTCAAGACTTAGTAATTTTAGAAATGAATGAGTTTGATACCATTTTTGGAATGAGTTAGTGTAACGCCCCAGGAGTACACCCTGGACGCCATACGATGCTTGGAACTATAAGTGATCCTAAGCTAACCCATGAACTAGCATACTATTAAGCAACTGAATTATAATACGTTAAATAACAAGTTCTATTGTGCATAAACATAATCATACTAAAAATCTGAAATAGTATGTAATTGATAAAGTTTTACAATCTGATAAACCTAAAGGAAGAAACTAAAATTACATGACTAACTCGGACTGACATCTATGAAGCCTCTACTATACTGGCTATAGATAGTTAGGACATGACTTCAACTACCACTAATCAATACATATGAAAAATAAATGAACTGTACATAAATTAAAACTATATGGAGTTGCCAAAACAAGAGAACTCATCACCTGCTAGCTGGAAACTGCAACTGTCTGGTCAAGATGTACTACACATTCAAGTTGGTACTACAATGACTACACAAAATACAAGTTTCAATATTCAGCATGTTATGTACAAAATTGACTGTTCAAGAACACTACTCAAAAATATCTAACCTCAGGCTATAACTGGTACCTACATTATGAAACAATGTAGCACATAGACATATATCTGGATTAGTACTTCTAAAATGTACTGAGTATGCAGGAGTGAATGCAATAAGTAAAACTATTTCATACGTAATCTTAAAACATGCATGCTAAGTGTAAGTAGACTCACAAATAGGCCGAAATTAACTGAAAGCTGAAATATCTTAAAACATGAGTAACAAACATGATCTGATAAGCTGGTGAATCTCTACACTTAGTTTCTATAAAACTTTACTTTAATGATACAAGTAGAACTGAAATTGGGATACGGTAAAACATGAATACGTGAATGTTTGAAAACAAACCTATATATACTGAACTGATTTGATTAACTAAATAACTATAATGCCTTGAAAATAGGTCCCGAGATGTCACACGATACTCAAGACTATGAGTAGCCTTAAGATAACCCTGTAAGCCTTCTACTAAATCTGAAGCTCATAATAAATAAATATAGATATATAATCAAAGCTAAAATGTAGAATTCTTTCTGAGCTAAGCTAAAATTATCTGAACATGATATCTGAAAATATTAGACTTAAAAGTCTGAACGGTCAACGCTAGAAATCTGAATCATAACTAGCAGTCTGACAAGCCTCTACTACTAACAACTAGAGAGCCACCAGGACAAGCCCCCAGCTAACTTGAACTGATTGAAAATACTGGATCTACTACTGTAATAAGCTAGAAAATTTTAATAACTAGGTCCCCAAACCATGAGGACGCACCAACTGTCGAGATGTAGATGGAGATGCTCGAAATCACTTACACTGCTGAAACTTAGCACCTGAACCTACATTATGAGACAATGTAGCACATAGATATATATGTAGATTAGTACTTCTGAAATGTACTGAGTATATATGGGTGAAATGCATAGTAAAATAGTGTGGAAATACATATATCTTTCACATAAATAATGCATGCTAAGTAATAATGGCTCACTTTGGCTTGAGTAATTAAAAATTGTAATCACAAATCATGAATGATAAAACATACTATATGAATTCTGTGATCCACCACACTTAGTCCTAAATCTGTGCTTGAAATCTATTTTTACTCATACATGCTAGGTGTAAAAGGATTTGCCTCTGTATTTGTAAACTAAAAGCTGAAATCTAGTAGCTAGTGACTTATATACAACAATATCTGAATAAAATCGTGAGCCATTACACTTAGTTTCTAAAATATTTTCTGTTATTCTTTACTCTTTTTTGTATAGAGGTTCTTCTAACTGACATACATTATGTAAGAGCTACTATAGTGTCCAACATCTAGTTCCCTTATGGGAAAACCTCACATTAGAGAGAAGTGTCATACTCTTGCCAGGGAGTATAACCTAATCTATGAGATCACATCTGTAACTGTCAACCATATAAAAATAAGAATAATCTAATAATCTGTACCTACGTTTGCTCATAGTTTGAGGGCATGTAAACATACCCAACTCGAGGATAAATACTACTCCCTTTAATCCTAATGCTCAATCTATAGGAAATCCACTATTAAAACTAGTATAAGGGTATATTATGAAAACCTCTTATGAATCTATTTATTGTAAACTGTAGTTAAATCTGTAAAGTGGATTCCATATTTTAGCTGAGATCAAAAGATCAAACCTTTGTTCAAAATATGAATATAACAAATCATGGGATGCTTAAAAGCATAATCTTCTTAAATAACAAGATTCAAACTAGGGCTAATAATCCATGCATCCATTTCATGTCACATCATCATAAAGTACATGCTAAATAATGAAAATCTTGATAATTCAATTCTAAATATGAGAATTAATGTCATATGCATAATAATATAAAATTAGACATGCAATTCAACATCTAAATCAATTGAAATCTCATAAACTTTAAATAGTAAAGAGTGGATACAAACCCTAGACTGAAATTCATATAATTTCAAATGAAATTCAACTTTAAAATAATTTTGGGCATAAGGATGAAAGAATTATCCTTGTTCATAACTCCACATACATTAATTGACAGATAATTGAAGAATCTTGAACTTTGAGTCCCTATTTGTGCTCTTGAAGATTGATTCTTGAAGTTCTTGAATTGGGAATCTTGAATTTTTGATTATCTTGGAAAAAGAATGGTGGAATTTGGATTTCTCGAGAATTAAGATTTGGAGTTCTAGGATTTCTTAGAGAGAAATCTTGTGAACAATGAGCGTATTAGGCTTAGAATAGGTTTAATCTAGTGTTTTTCACGATTTGAGGTCTTGGGAAATGACTAGAGTGCACTTTAAAAATTTTAAGTTCAGAACTGGAATCTTAATCTTGAGCCTCAGCACGACGTGATGCAATTGTGATGGCTTACTTGAGAAGGGACAATTGCCATTTTAGGCTCTGGCGCGACGCGGCATAATTGCATTGCATCACTAGAAAAGGACGAGTGTTATTTTGCACTCCACCGCGATGCGGTGTCTATCCCATTGAGAATTTTAGCACGATACTGGAAAATCATGGTGAGTTACTAGAAAGGGGTGAACGAGATATTGGACTTCACCATGACATGGCGTAATCGCGGTGCTTCACCAGAAAAAAGACAATTGTGAATCCGCACTTCACCGCGATATGGTGCTCTACTGCTTTTCACTAAAAATGCCATAACTTCTCAATAGAGTATCGGATTTAGATGAAATTTGTATTGTTGGAAAGATAATTCAATTATCTACAATTTTGTAGATCTAGAGCTAGAAAATTCTACACGTATCAAGAGTTATACATTTTTAAATGTGACCATTGACACAATAGAAGCTAAACGGGACTAAGAAAAGTATGGGGAATTACAATATCTCCCCTTTGGGAACATTCATCCTCGAATGATACTAGTTAAACTGAGGATACTGAGGAACTGAGACTATATACTGACATACATAACTGAAACAAAACTACATGACTTAATATATAACAAACTAAGTATGTATTAATCTGCGAATGCATAACTTTATGTGAAGATAATAATATGGCTGAATTTGCGACTGGAAAAGAACTGAATTAAGGAATACTATTACGTTAGGTTGAATCTGAGTTCGTAGAGATGAAGTGAGGACACTTAGTACTCATTTCTACTTCTATTTCCCAAGTAGCACCCTCAATGGACTAATTTCACCACAGAACTTTGACCAAGGAAACTTTTTTATTCCTTGTCTACGGATCTGATGATCAAGAATCTCTACTGGAAGCTCTTTATATGAAAGTCTATTCTAAATACCTGTGCTTTCTAGAGAGACTACAATAGTTGAATCATCTATGCACTTCATCAATAAGGAAACATAGAACACTAGATGAACTGATGATAAGTCTGCAGGTAGCTCAAGCTCATACGCTACCTTCCCCACACGACTCAAAATACTATAGGAACCCATATACCAAGGACTAAGATTCCCCTTTTTGCTAAGTCTCTTCACCTCTTTCATGGGTGAAACCTTCGAGTACATAAGATCATCTTCTGCAAACTCAAGATCTCTCCTTCTTACATTTGCATAAGATTTCTAACAACTCTGAGCTACTTTTAATCTCTCTCAAATCAACTAAGCTTTCTCCATGGCTTCCAATACCATATCTGTCCTAATCAAAGCAGCCTCACCCACTTCAAATGAACCGACTAGTGATCTATATCTCCACCCATACAAAGCCTCAAATAGGGCCATCTGAATGCTAGAATGGTAACTGTTATTGTAGGCAAACTCGATCAACGACAAGTGGTCATCCCAACTACCTTTAAAATTAAGAACACATTCCCTCAATATATCCTCTAAGGTCTGAAGGGTCCTCTCTTTTTGGCCATCCGTCTGCAGATGAAAAGCCAAACTGAGATGAGATGGGCTACCTAGACCCTTCTAAAAGGTATCTCAAAACTAAGAGGTAAACTGAGTACCCCTATCTGAAATAATAGAAAAGGGAACTCGATGAAATCTTACCAGCTCTCTAATATACAACTTAGCATAATCTTTAGTAGTGAAGGACTTGTGAACTAGTAAAAATGGGCTGATTTGGTCAATCTATCTACAATGACCCAAATCGAATCATGTTGTCGACGCGTGTGAGGTAATCCTATCACGAAGTCCATGTTCACTTCTTCCCACTTCCAAGTGGGAATAACAAACTTCTACAATGTACCACCAGGTATTTGCGCTCTATCTTAACATGTTGACAAGTTTCACACTTAGCCATAAATACTGTGATATCTTTCTTCATACCACTCCACCAATAGATTTCCCACAATTTGTGGTACATCTTGATGGCTCCAAGATGAATGAAATAACACGCACCATGCGCTTCATCCATAATCTGCTGCTTTAAATCATCAATACATGGCACACACAACCTACTCTGGTATCTTAACATAATATCTCCCCCTTGGGAGAAACCCTCTACCTTTTGGTCATTAACTGACCCCTTTAGTTTGACCAAACTAAAGTCCTTATCCTGCTTCCCTTTCACCTTAGAAACTAGAGAAGAATTTGAACTACTCTAAACCCAGACATTCCCTTTAGCAAAGCCAACCAATCTCACACCCAATCTAGCTAACTAATGAACTTCCTGAACTAACTCTCTCTTATCATTCTCTACATGAGCAATACTGCCCATAGACAATCTACTACGGGCGTCTACCACTATATTGGACTTTCCCAGATCAACACACTCATATCATAATCCTTTAACAATTCTACCCCCCTTCTTTGATGAAGGCTTAACTCCCTCTGCGTAAACACATATTGCAAGATTTTGTGATTCATGGGTACATCAATATGCACCCCATAAATATAGTGCCTCAAAATTTTCAATGCAAAAACAATAGCAGCTAACTCAAGATCATGATTAGGGTAGTTCTTTTTGTGAGGCTTAAGTTGTCTAGAGGCATAGACTATAACCTTACCACTCTATAACAAAACAACAACCCAGACTAATTCTAGAAGCATCACAAAAGAAAATAAACCTATCTGTACCATTAAGTAGTGCTAGAACTAGAGCTGAAGTGAGTCGATTCTTAAACTCCTAAAAACTCTTCTCACAGGAATCTGACTACTAAAACTTAGCTTTCCTCTGAGTTAATCTAGACACATGGGATAAATAGATAAAAGCCTTCCACAAAACATCTTTAATATCCATCTAAACCCAAGAAACTTCTAATGTATGATGAAGAGATAGGTATAGGCCAATTTCTTACTGCTTTTGTCTTTTAGGGATCAACTCTAATGCCATCACTGGAAGCACTATGACTGAGGAAAGCTATTGATCTTAGCCAAAATTCATATTTGCTAAATTTGTCAAACAACTAGTGATCTCTAAGAGTTTGCAGCACAATTCTAAGATGGCCTGCATATTCATCCTTGCTATGAGAATAGACAAAAATATCATCGATAAAGACTATAACAAACATGACCAAATACAGTTTGAACACTCTATTCATCAAGTCCATGAAGGTTGTTGGGCCATTTGTTAATTCGAAGGACATGACTAGAAACTTGAAATAACCATAACGAGTTTTAAAAGTTGCCTTTGGAATAACACATTCCCTTAATCTAAGCTGAAGATAACTGGATCTAATGTCTATCTAAGAGAAATAACTAGCACCTTGGAGTTAGTCGAATAAGTGATCAATCCTAGGAAGAGGATATTTGATTTTGACTATGAGTTTATTTAGCTGACAATAGTCAATGCATATTTGCAAAGAACCATCTTTCATTCACACGAATAGGATGGGAGTGCCCTATGGAGAGACACTAGGCCTTATGAAACCTTTATCTAAGAGGTCTTTAAGCTTCTCTTTTAACTCCTTAAGCTCGGTTGGAGCCATACGATATGGAGGAATAGAGATGGGCTGAGTATCTAGAATAAGGTCAATACAAAATTCTATTTCCTTAT
This sequence comes from Capsicum baccatum var. pendulum, assembly GCA_030864225.1. NCBI lineage: Eukaryota > Viridiplantae > Streptophyta > Magnoliopsida > Solanales > Solanaceae > Capsicum > Capsicum baccatum. Next base: position 88,140,833 of record CM061560.1, on the reverse strand, counting down.
TGAGAGATACCCTTGGAAAATCTTTGGGAGAAACTTTGGGACACTCATTGACTACATGGACTGACTGAACTGTTGGATCCTTAAATAGAGTGTCTTTGACTTAAACTAGATGATAGATGCACCCTTTTGATATCAAATTTTTTCCTTTAAGATAGGATATGAAATGACTCTTGGGAGACACAGAATTACCTTCCCACTCAAATACTAGCTCATCTGGAAACTGAAACTTCACCACTCAGGTGCGATAATCTATAGATGCATAACAAGAATGGATCTAATCCATTCCTAGAATAAGGTCAAATTCTACCATATCTAACTCTGTTAAGTCTTCTAACATGATCCTATGAAGGATAGTGACACTTTCTATAGACTCGTTTGGCAACAAACAACTCACCCACTAAGGTTGAAACTAAGAAGGGCTTAGGGATCTTTTCAGGACCTACTTCAAAATTTACTACAACTAGTGGGGTTACATAAGAGAAATTTGACCCTAGATCTAACAACTCATAAACATCAAGATGAAAGACATAAAGCATACCAGTAATAACATATGGTGAACTCTCCTGCTCCTGATGGGATGGTATAGCATAAAACCAATTCTGGCACTGACCGTCACCAATACTGGATGATATGCCCAAGGTGGGATGGGGCAACCTAGAGGAGCTGGCATGCTAGTAGCATAAGTCTGGAGATGAAATTCCCTGTTTCCTTGCCTAGCATGCAGACACTCTTTGATTCCATGTCACAACTTGCCACAACAATAACAACGTTTCTGTCCTAACGAACACTCACCAAGATGGTTCTTACCACACTTAGCACATAGAGGATAACTGGGTTTTCCACTCACACTATTTTGATATATGGACATAGAAGTCTTACCCTACTACTCCTACCGAGCTCTAAGGTAGGAACATTGTCTAAAAATAGTGCAGGCATAGATGAGTGACTCTAAAACTATGAATGATTTCCCCCTCTAAATCTTGTCTGGCCATAATCAAACTACTCGATTATAGCCTTCTTATTTTCCCCCTCTCCCTCCTTTAATTTTTCTACCTCAATTTATTAAGCATGAATCATAAGCCTAGTAAGATCCATATCCCTTATAAGAATGGCAGTCCTACACTCTTTGACTACCAAATTAAATACTCTACTAACAAAGATACTCATACGGGATGTAGGGTCAGCTATCATATCAGGGTAATACTTAGACAACTAGCTGAACTTGAGACAGTACTCTTTCATTATCATCGAGCCCTTCCTCAGGTTCACAAACTCTTTTAACTTATCTTTTCTTATTTCATGAGGAAAGAACCTATCTTGAAATGTATTCTGAAATACCTTCCAGCCCATAAGAGTTGCATTCTCACATCTACTATTCTTTCACATAACTACCCAATCATACGCCATATCGTTCTCCCTATAACGTGCCAACTCTACACTCTCTTCTGTAGTAATATTCATAATCTAGGTGATTTTTCTTATCTTATCCAAGTAAATTTGTAGGTCCTCACCTGCTTTTGACCCAAAAAACTCAAAAGGATTCATTCTCATGAAGTCATGAATTCTGGCTGCTGGAAAATCCCTATTTTGCTGATGTAGGACTAATGCCTGATGGTTTGCCTAAACATTGGCAATCACATCTTGGTCTAACACTTGGAAGGCAGCTCAAAATTCAGTATGGTATACATTCTCATTCAGAGTGTCAGCGGTTTGGGGTGGTTGGTTATCATTTCTGCGTGCATTAGCTCGATGAGGAGTCATATTTAATTGTCACATATGAGCATAATTTAAAAGCAGATAGAGACATTTTAAGCATTACAGATCATGAAAAAATGGATGATTTCCTAAAAATATCCCGTAATCTCTTGTTCATAAATGTGGTGTGCTTCACACCCATGATGATAACTCTACGAAATGTAGCTTATCTGACTCCCTAGAATTGTTATAACCTTAGGCTCTGATACCAAGTTTGTACTGCCCCAAAAATGGGTCCCGAGACATCACACGATGCTCAAGTCTATGAGTAGCCTTAAGTTAACCTTATAAGCCTTCTACTAAATCTCAAGCTCATAATAAATAAATATAGATGTATAATCAAAGATAAAATGCATAATTCTATCTGAGCTAAGATGAAATTATCTAAACATGATATCTAAAAATATTAGACTTAAAAGTCAGAACAATCAATAATAAAAATTTTAATCATAACTAGCAGTCTGATAAGCCTCTACTACTAACAACTAGAGAGCCACTGGGACAAGCCCCCAGCTAACTCGAACTGACTGAAAATACTGGATCAACTTCTGTAATAAGCTAGAAAATTTAAATAAGTAGGTCCCCAAACTATGAGGACTTTCCAACTATTAAGATATAGATGAGGATGCTTGAAATTACTTACGCTGCTGAAACTGAGCACCTGAACCTACATTATGAGATAATATAGCACATAGACGTATATGTGGATCAGTACTTCTAGAATGTACTGAGTATATGGGGGTCAAATGCATAGTAAAATAGTGAGGAAATATATTTCTCATAAATAATTTATACTAAGTAATAATGGCTCAATTTGGCTTGAGTAATAGAAAATTGTAATCATAATTCATGAATAATAAAATATAATATAAGAATGTTGTGAGCCACTGCACTTTATTCTAAATCTGTACTTGAAATTTGTTTTTAATAATACATGCTAGGTGTAAAAGAACTCACCTCTATACCTGTAAATTAAAACCTGAAATCTAGTTGCTAGAGACTTATATAAAAAATATCTGAATAAAATCATGAGCCTTTACACTTATTTTATAAAACCTTTTACGTTATTGTAACGCCCTGAGTCTGTACCCCAGATGCTACACGGTGCTCATAATCCCAAAGGACCACAAGCTAACCCATGACTACTTCCTGCTGCAATAACTGAATAATAATACTATGATTATACAAAAATTAGGAAGAAACATGTTTTACGGTTCAAAAATATAAGTAAATACTGAGTATGGTACATCCATACCAAAACTGAACATTTATCTATAAATACACTAGTTTGAAATAACCTCTACTTTCTGAAGAAGGAGTTGATGGGATAAGTCCCCAACTAACTCTGACTACTGAAATAAATTGAGTACTGAAATACTGTAATAATAAATCTATCCTCGAATAATAAGGACCCAGCACTAACTTGTTGCTGATGGATTAGGCTGCTAAGTATGATTGGGAGCCCGTGCATCTGAACCTATGATATAATACATCATAGCACAAACAAAAGGTATGCATTAGTACTTTGAATGTACTGATATGCTAAGTGAGGTAGGACGAGATGCATGGGTTCATATGCATGAACAATACTGACTTAATAACATGAGTATACCTGAATGAGAGTACATGCATGAAATACCTAAACTGTAAATGAGGTCATGATGACACTGGATACTAAGTTCTGAATTACTGATTTATTGACATCTGAGTTTACTGATACTGTATTACTACTAACTAAGCAATTGTATCTGATAGTCCTGATTCTGTGGAACTATTCCAAGTTCTATACGTAATAGAATGACTGTGTCTGACAGTCCTAATTTTTGTAGAACTGAACTGAGTTTTATTCTAAAGAATAAAACAAAGATGGTGGGAGGTAATCATCTAACCGACATGCCCCTTTCTGAATAGATTGGGGTTCAACCTATAACCAAAGTTGGAAAGGAGTCAGTACCATGCCATGGGTAAAGACAAACTATGAGTTAACCCTCTCTAACAGAAAGCTCTTCATTAACCCTCGCTAGCAGAAAAACTTGTATGAGATATCTCAACCCTAGTCTAAAAGAAAGATATCTCAACCTACGCTGCTTACGTAGTTATGTAATGCAGGGACTGCTACTAAGGGTCAAATCCTCTGCTGGAAGGAATGCCACCATTCATGGGTTCTCTCGGTGCTAAATCCTACTCCCAACTGAATAGACACTGGAATGATTTCGAAACTGTACTAGGCTAGATTGAACTATTATTGATAATACTGTCTAACTGAACTGAGTTCACTGAGTTCCTTTAACTAACTGAGTACTACTAAATTTTGTTAACAAATGGATTACTTTAGAATTATGTCGACTAGTTGGATTTACTGAGGTCTGAATTGAATACAGAACTGTAACTGTGACTAATTATTAAGTCTACTATTTGTGACACTACTCAAACTGTTCTATAACTGCCACAGCTCTAGGTAAACAGCTAAGTCTTAGGGTATTGGATACCCCCTAGGACTCGATAGCATGAAAAATAAATCATAGCATAAACTTGAAAGGCATAACCATGTGCACTTGATCATAACTTAGTCATAGATACATTCCATCAAACACTAGCATGATATAAATTGCACATAAGCTAACATGACATGATTGTTTTCCCTTTTTCTTTGTTTACATGAGTAATCTATCAAACACTTGGAGGACATAATCCATGCACATGACACTAACCACATATGGGAACCATAATTCAAATCCCCATTTTCAATTTCAAGAGTTAAGCATGAATTTTAATGATTCTATACATAAATCAAATAACTCCACATGAAACTTGTAACAAAACATGGGTTAGAAACCCAATTAATCATTATAATCATGAATATAATCAAACCCAAATGAAATTCATGTAATCAATACACTTGACGTTTTAAAAATATATTCTTGAACTCCAAGGGCAGAAGGGACCCTTGAATGAACACTTGACATACCTTCACAATTAAATTCTGAAAGATTAATGGCAAGTTCTTGAGCCTTGAATTGAATTTAAAATCTCCTAGGGTTTGTACTTGAGAGTAACATATGATGAATAAATGGTTTTTGCTCTTAGAAGGGTTTAATTTTGTGTTTTGGGGCTGATAGACGTAGGAAAAAGACCTAATTACCCCTGATGATGCAACTTTTTAATGACTAAAAACTAACCTAGTAACACGTAGACCGACGGGCCCTGTGATTGGTATCAATGGAATGGCCAGCGTATCGCATCCAGTCCACATCGATTCATAGGAATTTTTACATAGAGTAGGAGGAAATTATTCATTGATGCAATGGGTGATGCAGCATATCGAGATCGCATCATTACACTGAACTAGACTCCTAAACGTGCTTCAAACGATGTTCAAAAAATCTAAAACTCATCCGAGAACACCTACTGACATTCCTGATCATGAATCAACTTAAAGATCGCTATTTAATGGTAGTAAAGGTCACGAAATAGAGTTGCCAACTTAGGAAGGCTAAAATAACACTAAGTCTGAATACTTAGCTAGAATTTTCTAAGACTGAGACCCCTTAACAAGCTTTAAAGGACTGGGTTAAGCTTAGTATTTTGTAGGGTCATATAATATCTCCCCCTTGGGAACACTCATCCTTGAATGAGCCTAACTGAGCTGAGATTACTGATAGACTAGATTTATAGATAGGACATGCACTATTGTAACATGATTTCATGACTGACACTAATGATATACTAAAATTTCATACTGAACTTGCATATCTGATGCATGAGTACATGGATGAACATAATTCATGAATGGATGACTAGAATTACTAATAAGCTGAGTTTCTCATGCTGAACATGCATATCTGATGCATGAATATGAAAATTCAATGGTAACTTGTACCAAGTCTATAAGGGAAATCTGAGCATGGAATTGAGTAAGTTCAATGAAAAATTATTACCACAGGCAGAGTCTGAGTCTGCAGAGAAGAGGTGAGGATACTTGATTTATATTTCTGCTTTTACTTTCTGAGTAGGTTCCTCAACTGAATGGTTTGGCCAAAGAACTTTGACTAGAGGGACTTCTTTGTTCTTTAATCTGGTAATCTAATTAGTCAAGGATTTTGACTGGGACCTCTTTGCAAGAGAGACCTTTCTGAATATATATGCCCTATATAAGGACTATAACTACTAAGTCACCTATACACTTTTTAGAAAAGAGGCATTAAACACTAGATGGACAGAATCTAGATCTAAAGGCAACTCAAGCTAGTAAGCTACCTTTCCGAAATGGCTGAAAATTTGGTAAGGACCGATATATCGAGGACTGAGCTTTTCCCTTCTTACTAAACTTCTTCACTCCTTTTATGGGAGAGATTTTCATGAACCCAAATCACTGATCTCAACTCGAGATTAGTTACTAAAAATGCATGAATGGGAACATGAGAACATAACTGAGCCTAAAACGTGATACATAAACTGAATATCGTGAAAAGAACTGAGCCTCTTGATTATATGGCTTACTGCTGAAATTGGAACTTGAGGTTCCATTCATGAGTACCCATTATTCCAAACTGAATTCATTACATGAAGAGAAATTGGGAGGTTTAGGACATGAAAGCTCAGGGGTTATGGTGCATCTCCCTCTTGGGACATTATGTCCCTTGAAGAATGATGATGTCACACCCCAAATCCCATTGGAGCGGACTGGCACCCGTAGCCGAGGAGGCCCAGGAGAACCCGTTCATAACCTATACTTTCACATTTACATTACTTATGAAAATTAGAAATTTGGGCAGCACTTCATTGTAAATAGAAGAAAACAGTACCTGTATCAACCCAGCAGACACGCATAAATATATATATATGAACAGTAATTGGCCATCAGAGCCATCACGTCTATCAACCAAACACTCCTATGGCTGTACAATATGTCTACAAAAGCCTCTACATAGATACACCACTGAGTTGGGGTCGGGACGAACTCCCGCCCACAAAAGACTTTTATACAAATACCAAAGGTACATATAGAGACGACTTGGGATGCCCCGAAACAACTGGAGCTCACCACTAACAATAGAATGTCATGGCTCTTACTGCGGAGGTGTACGACCTGAAGTACCTGTTCCTGCAGGCATGAATGCAGGTCCCCCGTGAGGGACGTCAGTACGGAAATATGTACTGAGTATGTAAGGCAGGGAGTATCAACATGAGATACAAAAGATCAACAGAACCCAGATACCAGTGAATAAACAGTATGAGTAGACCACACTTAAAAGAACTGATGGGATACCTGCACATTACTTTCATATCATTACTTCCCGTAATCCTTATCAATACATAACATATGTCATACAATGGCCAACTGATCAGTGGTACTAATACAATACATCAGGGACCACCCCTGGAATAGCATATATATACATAATCTTTATAATACAATGGCCAACTGATCAGTGGTACTAATACAATACATCAGGGACCACCCCTGGAATAGCATATATATACATAATCTTTATAATACATTGGACAACTGATCAGTGGTACTAATACAATACATCATATCATCAATTTAAAATATAGACATTCCATTTCTTAATTCAATTAATCTTTGAGATTGGTTACTTTGTGGTCACACTTTATGGAACTTGAAACCATGATACTTCAATAGGAAAAACATGTAAATAGGTAATCAATATCATGAAAATGGAGTAGAGAATCATGGATACCTCATTAAACCATTTCGGAGTCAACAATAGTATATGGGTATTTTTTTTTTGACTAGCCGGACATCTTAAAAGTGAAAACAAGTTCAATTGGTAGTGTCGAAGATCATATGATGTTATTATGTGTCATGTGTCGTAGGACAATGTTGGAAGCCTACTTGAGAGTGCCATGGGTCATTATTCATGCCAAAGAGTAGATAGAGTATGTCTTACATACCTTGATATAACCACTTCAATACAAGTGACTTCCCGTACTCTTCGAACACTTATCTACAATAAGTCATTTGTGGCAAACTAGTATTAGCAACCAAACCTTACCATTTAGGTATTAACTTCACCAATTAATGTCTAGGAAGTAATCCCTTAGCTCATCAATAAGAGTACTACATACATCCTCTTATACTCTTATTACATTCACATATCATGCATTTTCATGAAATATCCCTCAACATCACTCTTAGCCTTTATTTCCCTTCTTAATCACCATCCAATACCAACATGATCACTAGGCATACATAACCACTAATATAATGATATATCACCACAATTCATTCTTCATAATCCAATACAGCAACTTCCATAACTTACTACTAACAATTTATACACAACAATTCATAACTATGTTTCTAGTTATCTTCCAACATCAAGACAATACTCATAATTCTTTATCAATACTTATTCATGGATAAGAATCAAGAATAAACAATATTCATACCTTAACAATGGACTCTTGTATTTAGAATCCTCCTTACGTAACCATGGGGTGCTTCTCGAAGCTTTCGAGATGGTGAACACAACTACGGAACCAATTTGAATTTTCTACGGTTGAATCTTGAGTTATTTGGGATTTTGTTTGAAACCCTAAAGGGTATTCTTGAGAGAAAATTAGAGAAAAGGGGTATATTTTGCTGAATTTGGAGCTGAATCAGATGTTATAGACGAATTAGGGGTGAGGTGAAATGACTAAAATGCCCCTAAGAAAACAAGAAAAGTCGAAACTATCCCTCAGTTGACAAACTGACAGGCTGAAGTAAAACGGATATAACTCCTTACTTAGATGTTGTATTTGGATTAAACCAGTTTCATTGGAAAGACGACTCAAAGATCTTTCGTTTGATATATTATAGCTCACACATTTCATTATATACAGGGAGTTATGATCGTTTGAAGTTGACCCTGAAATGCTGAAAAAAAAACTGGGCAACAGGCTTTGCGTTTTGCTACTGTTTTGAAATCCAAACGCAGCCTTATGCATTCCGAAAAATTCCAAAACTTATCCGAGATGTACTATGAGATTGCCCGATCGTAACGCAACTTGAAAATCTAAAAATGAAGGTCGGGAAGGTCGAGAAGTTGTATCCCGAAGGTTGCCAGCTAAAATGACTCGAAGTTACACTTAGAAAAATTTTTCAAGTTTTTAAGTCTAAGAGCACTCTATTAAAGGCTAATCCATGCACGACTTTTACGGGGTGTTACATTATCTCCCCCTTGGGATCATTCGTCCCCGAATGATGGATTGGAAATGTTGAAGCCTTAAAGGTATGGAATAACGCAGGCACGACATGCCTTCTAATAAAGAATACACTGATCTGAAACATGACCATATGGATATAACTACTGATATTCTGAATTCTTATATCGGACATGCATATCTGATGCATGGAATACAGGACTGGAGCCACTCATAAGTTGAGTTCTCATAATGAACATGCAAACCTAATGTATGGATTTGTTATTGAGTTGATCTCATGAACGCAGAACTGAATACATAGATAAGCTGAACTTTTTCTATTGAATGTGCATTTCTAATGCAGGCATATCTGACTGAGCTGAAACAAGAACGTATGACTGAATACGCAATATCAATTGAGGCGAAGCTTGTAATAAGAATCTATGCACGCAACCAAATGGGGTATCTCCCCCTTGGGATCCTACATCCCTCTATGAGTGTTCAATTCACTAAGATACTTGGAAAATGGAGGAAATGCACACGGCACCTATGATTTTGATTCATAACTGAACCTCTGGAATCTGAATCTAGTACATGACGCATGAACTGAATTATACTCGCAACTACTAGTATACTCAATCTTGGAATAGTAACATATCTGAGAATTCGGGTAGCATGATTAATTGAAAAGACAAGCAAACAAATCATGAGAATTTGACTTTCTGACTATTGAACTGATTTGCTGGCTGAACAGATTGAACTACACAGGAAATTTATACCCAATCTGGAGTATCTTATCAACACTCTTCGTAAAAAAAATTCTAGTAGCATTAGGCAGCAAAAGATCTTAGGCATGAGTCACACGATACATCCGACTATAGGATCCCAACATTTACATTACTCTGCAGCCTAGAATATAGACATATAACTCATAAATCATGATAGAATTGTCAGTCCTTAGTCAATGCGACTTCTTACTTCCAAGATTAGCACACTCCTCGAATACTCCCTTAACTGTACTATTTCCCTTAGATACCACATTCATTCGATTCAACTTATAATTCTCATATGGGCATTGATAGCTCTTTCTACAATGTCTATAGTAGCTTAAATCCTTTCACTGTGATCAAGCCTAACTCCAAGTCCCAAAAATACAACATGTCATACCATGATACTAGTCTAAACAATATGATTCAATCTTCCATATCCTTTTAAAGTTCACACCCTAAGCATATCATGCCTTCCCACATTAATGACTAACTCTGAACTCTTACCATAGATTCACTAGCGTATATTGCGTCCCTTTACTAAAATCCCAACATGTCGTTCAAGCCAATCTTTATAACCTCATATGAACTTCAACCCAAACACCCATGAAGAAACACTTCACATATTCTCTAAACCACTATTAATATAACTCCCACGCGCTACCCCAAGAACATACACATACAAAGTTCCACTAAAACTCACATATATCAAAAACTTGGCCCCAGATCTTACTTCACACTTATGGTCTTATTTAAAACAAGCATACTATAAAGCGTGAGTACATAAGTCATGAGCTACATGACCTCAATTTGGAGTTCATAACTTATGGAATGGGATTTCCGACTACTGAATGAACTGAAACTTCTCATTTTAGAACTTGAAGAGTACATGATTCTCTATCATAAGCATGAACATCAATTTTGATCATTGGACTAAAACGTAAGGTATGAGTAGATATTGGGATAACTGAAAAAAAATATACTGAGACAAGAATGGGTTGAGTCTCAACCTCACTTTCTGACGTTCTATATCATCATGACATCACGACTAGAATCTGAAGGCCTGACTTGGTTATTCGCTCTAACATCTCCCCCTTAGCTTTAAGCTCTGATATTAAGTTTGGGAGATCCCTTACTAGACTTTAAACTGAAGTACACTCACTGCACTCTGGGGTCTGAAAAACTACTATACACGCATATCATGGCACTTAACCCAAATGACTACACCTGAAAGTGGAAAACATATTGTTAATACTGCCTTCTGAGATACACTTTATCATTCTATAGACCCAGCAGTCATCATATAATACTTGCACTTACTAACTTCGGTTCTTCATGAGTATCCCCATAGTCGGACAGCACACCCTCTAGTGCTTTAACTCTTCTTTCTATTAGTTCAACCTTCAAAAACTCAAACTTAGAATCTAGCACTCAACATGGATATCACCAAGCCTTCAATGAAACATACTACTTCCGACATAGCCTATCAATATCGCGAGTCCAAACTTACATCTCTATACTATGAGAATCAAGATCATATAAAAAGGCTCAACACTATAAATCAAATAAACTTAGGCTCTTGCATACACCACTCAAGCCTATTAGATTACTTCTATAAAACTAGTATCATTAACCAAGAAGTCATCACATCCACCTTCATGGGCATCAATTGTTCAAACTTAATGTCTAGTGCTTAACATGATTTACAATCCAACCTTATACATAATTCTTACAAAACATACATCATAAATCTTAAATCACTATTTTTACAACCACATTTTGACGCTCAACGTCACAACAGATTAAACTCCTCACGTTTTGGGCATGTTTAGAACTATTCGGGCGCGTTTTCGAGCTTGACGGGGCTTCGATAAATGCCCCGCATTGCTGCCAACGTTCCAGCACCTTCTAGATGGTCAAAATAGTCTGGCAGCACATTTATTAGACTTTAGGAAGTTCACGCGGGCTGGTATCAAACTGCAAATTTTCCACTTTAAAAGGTCCACAAAGGTTGGCAAGCATGTGCAGAAATTTCAGCAAGCATGTGCAGGATTTTCAGATTTTCAGCTTGTAGTTGATAATTGTATAGCTTGCATTTTTGTACCTTGTTGACTTAGGGACTTTTAGGTACTATAAATACATGGTGTAAGGCATCATAGGCATCAGCTCATACTTGTTTTATTCAGTAAATACCACCCATGAAGAATACAACATAATTTACTAGTCCATCAAATTGGGACATTTTACCCCAAACACTTGATTTTATCTAGATACTATCCACGACCAAAGCACCTTTATAACATTACTACTACCAAGGAAAAGAAGCTCAAGGGGTAAAGTCACATAATAGACATGATCGACATTAATCTTATATTGTAACCCCATACAATCTTATCTACTTATACGGCCTCTCACATCACGCTTACTTACTTAAGCATACATTTAGTCTGCCTTCGAATTCCACAAACAACCATGAGTCTATACTTACAACTTACTGGCTAATATAACCATTTTCACACTTCAAGCAACCTACAAATCACTCTAACTAACAACTCCTTCTCTACAATCTACTAAACAACACACAAGGACGAATAACCTCTTTACCAACTCAATCTCATGCAAACAAATTCAGCAATACATCTATTAAACCAACACAAGAACAACAAGTTGGACAACAAGTTGCTAGTGAATCGAAATAGGCCTCACACGGCTTCACTAGACTTTGATTTTGTATTTTGAACAAGAAAATGAAACGAATGACAAGTCAACTATGCTAGTGAATCGAAAGAGCCCCACACGGCTTCAATAGACTTTATTTTATTTTTTTTCAACAACACCTTGATGACAAGATTACATGAGATAGAAATTTAATACGCAACATCCAATGAACTAAGAATACACGTATTACTCTGTATAAATAAAATCGGAGTCAAACACTTCCTCCACAGACTACCATACCATCCACACATGCTACTCGTTACCACATTAGTCTATCACCATAGGGGGGGGGGGGTAAATCATTCTCGAACATCGGTTATTCAACTAAAATATTCATTTACACAAAAGTCACCCTCACTCTGACTTCTAACTTTGTGACTTCACATCACCAACTTCTTGGTCTAATTTCACTACCAATAAGTCATGACAACAACACTTTTAACGCATACTACTATTCGGGTGGAAATACAGTTCCAACATTCTACTACACATCATCCTCCCTTAAGCAAGACATTTGTAACATAAATTTGAAAGGGACTAAATGCAATTAATACCTGAAGCTGAAAAGCACGATTCCATCAAGATCAATGTCTACATCGGAATCAATACACATTGAAGCACTAACGGACTCTTCTCAAGTCCTTGCACAATTTAAACTCTTATATGGTTCAATCAGAAAGGACCATACCATTAGATTCTAAACTTCTACACTTGAATCACCTCAATAATGAGACATATCGGAGGACATTAGAGTAAGGAAAGAATTTGGGATGACTTTTTACTTTCATATGGGCGACATCAAAGCGCGAATAAGAGTATGAAAGAGGAACATTCTGACTCTATTGCACGAACTAAGAAATGGAGAGTGGAAATAATCCCTAAATGTCCAATAGCCTCCTGTTTATAGATGTGGTGCACAACACACCGATAAACGAGATTCTACGTAGACACGGCTTTGTAGACTCACTAGGACGAACTGCTCTGATACCAACTGTAACAGCCCAGGCCACCGGCGCATGCGAAATTGTCCGCTTTGGAGCCTCGGCCCCTCACGGTTTTAAAACGCGTCGCATACGTGGAAGGTATCCATGCACCTATAAGGCACACTTCGTTCCCCTTCACTACCGATGTGGGATTTGCCTAAGTGAATGCAGGCGTTACGTATCGCCGTCCCTACACTCACGAATGTAACACCCCGTAAAAGTCGTGCATGGATTAGCCTTTAATAGAGTGCTCTTAGACTTAAAAACTTGAAAAAATTTTCCAAGTGTAACTTCGAGTCATTTTAGCTGGCAACCTTCGGGATACAACTTCTCGACCTTTCCGACCTTCATTTTTAGATTTTCAAGTTGCGTTACGATCGGGAAATCTAATAGTACATCTCGGATAAGTTTTGGAATTTTTCGGAATGCATAAGGCTGCGTTTGGATTTCAAAACAGTAGCAAAACGCAAAGCCTGTTGCCCAGTTTTTTTTCCAGCATTTCAGGGTCAACTTCAAACGATCATAACTCCCTGTATATAATGAACTGTGTGAGCTATAATATATCAAACGAAAGAACTTTGAGTCTTCTTTCCAATGAAACTGGTTTAATCCAAATACAACATCTAAGTAAGGAGTTATATCCGTTTTACTTCAGCCTGTCAGTTTGTCAACTGAGGGATAGTTTCGACTTTTCTTGTTTTCTTAGGGGCATTTTAGTCATTTCACCTCACCCCTAATTCGTCTATAACATCTGATTCAGCTCCAAATTCAGCAAAATATACCCCTTTTCTCTAATTTTCTCTCAAGAATACCCTTTAGGGTTTCAAACAAAATCCCAAATAACTCAAGATTCAACCGTAGAAAATTCAAATTGGTTCCGTAGTTGTGTTCACCATCTCGAAAGCTTCGAGAAGCACCCCATGGTTATGTAAGGAGGATTCTAAATACAAGAGTCCATTGTTAAGGTATGAATATTGTTTATTCTTGATTCTTATCCATGAATAAGTATTGATAAAGAATTATGAGTATTGTCTTGATGTTGGAAGATAACTAGAAACATAGTTATGAATTGTTGTGTATAAATTGTTAGTAGTAAGTTATGGAAGTTGCTGTATTGGATTATGAAGAATGAATTGTGGTGATATATCATTATATTAGTGGTTATGTATGCCTAGTGATCATGTTGGTATTGGATGGTGATTAAGAAGGGAAATAAAGGCTAAGAGTGATGTTGAGGGATATTTCATGAAAATGCATGATATGTGAATGTAATAAGAGTATAAGAGGATGTATGTAGTACTCTTATTGATGAGCTAAGGGATTACTTCCTAGACATTAATTGGTGAAGTTAATACCTAAATGGTAAGGTTTGGTTGCTAATACTAGTTTGCCACAAATGACTTATTGTAGATAAGTGTTCGAAGAGTACGGGAAGTCACTTGTATTGAAGTGGTTATATCAAGGTATGTAAGACATACTCTATCTACTATTTGGCATGAATAATGACCCATGGCACTCTCAAGTAGGCTTCCAACATTGTCCTACGACACATGACACATAATAACATCATATGATCTTCGACACTACCAATTGAACTTGTTTTCACTTTTAAGATGTCCGGCTAGTCAAAAAAAAATACCCATATACTATTGTTGACTCCGAAATGGTTTAATGAGGTATCCATGATTCTCTACTCCATTTTCATGATATTGATTACCTATTTACATGTTTTTCCTATTGAAGTATCATGGTTTCAAGTTCCATAAAGTGTGACCACAAAGTAACCAATCTCAAAGATTAATTGAATTAAGAAATGGAATGTCTATATTTTAAATTGATGATATGATGTATTGTATTAGTACCACTGATCAGTTGGCCAATGTATTATAAAGATTATGTATATATATGCTATTCCAGGGGTGGTCCCTGATGTATTGTATTAGTACCACTGATCAGTTGGCCATTGTATTATAAAGATTATGTATATATATGCTATTCCAGGGGTGGTCCCTGATGTATTGTATTAGTACCACTGATCAGTTGGCCATTGTATGACATATGTTATGTATTGATAAGGATTACGGGAAGTAATGATATGAAAGTAATGTGCAGGTATCCCATCAGTTCTTTTAAGTGTGGTCTACTCATACTGTTTATTCACTGGTATCTGGGTTCTGTTGATCTTTTGTATCTCATGTTGATACTCCCTGCCTTACATACTCAGTACATATTTCCGTACTGACGTCCCTCACGGGGGACCTGCATTCATGCCTGCAGGAACAGGTACTTCAGGTCGTACACCTCCGCAGTAAAAGCCATGACATTCTATTGTTAGTGGTGAGCTCCAGTTGTTTCGGGGCATCCCAAGTCGTCTCTATATGTACCTTTGGTATTTGTATAAAAGTCTTTTGTGGGCGGGAGTTCGTCCCGACCCCAACTCAGTGGTGTATCTATGTAGAGGCTTTTGTAGACATATTGTACAGCCATAGGAGTGTTTGGTTGATAGACGTGATGGCTCTGACGGCCAATTACTGTTCATATATATATATATTTATGCGTGTCTGCTGGGTTGATACAGGTACTGTTTTCTTCTATTTACAATGAAGTGCTGCCCAAATTTCTAATTTTCATAAGTAATGTAAATGTGAAAGTATAGGTTATGAACGGGTTCTCCTGGGCCTCCTCGGCTACGGGTGCCAGTCCGCTCCAATGGGATTTGGGGTGTGACAGAAGTGGTATCAGAGCCAGCGCCGGTGCCGGTGGTGGGGCAAACCTCAGCGAGGACGCTGAGTCCCTACGGGGGGTGAGTGTAGGGACGGCAATACGTAACGCCTGCATTCACTTAGGCAAATCCCACATCGGTAGTGAAGGGGAACGAAGTGTGCCTTATAGGTGCATGGATACCTTCCACGTATGCGACGCGTTTTAAAACCGTGAGGGGCCGAGGCTCCAAAGCGGACAATTTCACATGCGCTGGTGGCCTGGGCTGTTACAGATGACTTGGCTGAGATATTGAGAAAATACTGAGATGATTCATAGGGAACCTCCGAACTGAGTCATGACTGAATATCTAGGATCTAAAACTGGGACATGATACATAAACTAAGTTGAACACCCAACTACCTGGTTGCTCCATGTTGGAATAGTTATATTCATGAGGTTTCGGATAGTGCGACTAGATGGAAAGATAGTAAACCAAACCATACAACCTTGTCTGCCTAGTTTCTAAACTAAATTATTGTCTTACGAACTAACTCATGCTAAAAACTAATACTCAAATGGAGCATTTCCTTGACACTTTTTCTATAAAGTTCAAGTGACTTTAGGGAGCAAGGTATCTTGTCATGGGTTGAATAAAAAATCGGAATAAGAAATTACATCCTGGCTAAAAATTGTAATATAAGGCGAGGCCTATGAATCATCATCTAGGATAGAGTAACTAAGCCTTATGCACTGCAACTATAGATTTTCAAGCTTATACATATTCCTCGAATATTCTCTGAACTATACTCTCCACCTTACTATGACACTTCACCTGAGACTACTATAAATATTCATATGGTCGTTGAGCACGAATGCATAAACATACTATCTTGTCTAATTAACTGAATGGCTGATAACTAAATACTGGTCATGTAAGATTGAACTGTAGTTAGTCTGGACTAAAACTGTAAAGTATTTTATGTATGAGGTAAGGATTGACTGAGCAACATGAGGTACTGAGCATGAATATGTTAAGAATATATTATTTGAGAATGTAAGACCAAGCATATAACATGATTCCAAAATAGTCTATAAATTGAGGTACTAAAATACAGATAACTGTACGCCATGGTCAAGCAAACTGAAAATAAACTGAGTTACTGATCTGATTACTAGACTGCGACTGCGACTAAGACTGTAAATAAGATGGAAATTGAGGTTGTAACTGAGACTGTAACTGAGACTCATACTAGAACTAAATGCTGAATTCTGATAACAATGCGATGGAGACTAATATAAATCAATGGTATGAATATATACTCACACTCTGTATTTTCTCAACTTCTCATTGATGTTGGGCGTATTTATACCCCTAAGAACCATAATTTACCCATATTTTAGCTAAGTTTGGAGGATAAAATATATAATTCCTGTACTTTTTGTCCATTTTCCTTTAAGTGAGCTAACCTATGTGATTAGCATGTTTTTCAGGTATTAATGGTGAAGATTTCAGCACTTTGTGGACCTTTGGGCAGCAAAGGAAAACTTCACATAAGAGGGAAGGCAGCTTTTGGAAGCTTGTGGACTGAATGTGATGCATGGAGAATTTGTCCCGGGCAAAATCAGTAATTCTAAATACTTAGGGGTGCAACAGTAACTTAGTAGACAAGGATATTATAAAAACCCTATTGCTGAATTTTTCAGCATTCATTATCATTATCATTAACATTCGATCATTATCATTATTCATTATTCAGTTTCCAGAGTTTGTAAGTTTTTAGAACAGAGCAAACGCTAAGGCTACACCAACGGAGAGAGGGAACAACGTTCTCCTCTTAGTGACACTAAACCATCTACACCGTGAGGTTGTTCTAGTTTTGGTATGATAATGATGTCTACTTTGATTTCCGTTGTACTCATGAGTAGCTAAACTTCTCTGTTAGAGTTATGGAAACCTTGTAAGATACTATCTATTACTATGAGTTTGTGAATTCTTGATGTGTATGCTACTTATATCATTACTCTCTTTGTTTTAATTGAATTCTCATGGTTGCAAACATAGAGAACAATCCCATTATACAATTAACTTGTTTGAGAGAAAAGTTACCTATTTGGAAAAGAGAGTATGACAAGAAAATAGGGTTTCCAACCCCTATTTACACATTAATGCCTTAACCGGATTAACTTTCTTGGAGTGTTTGTACCATTCGTTATACACTTTAGGCTCGAGAGAGCTAAAGCAAAATAATCCTTGATGATTGAGAAACACTAGGATTTACCATTAGAATACGACTCTCTTTAAGTCCAAGCATGCCTAAATTCTGCATTACTCATAGTTAATAGATACGTAGAAATTACAAGGTGGACATAACCTAACTTATTATTCTCTGTGATTAAATCTTACTAAATACATCATCTCATTCGTTACTTTGATATTATTAATTCACGCATAATCAAATCCCCACTTTTTCGTGGAATTTTTGACCAACAGTCTACTAATAATTGCAACACTTAGTGACCAAGTATTCCCTGTGGGATTCGACACCCAACCCAGTTGGGTTCTATATCTGACAGCGACCGCTTACACTTTCTCACAAGAGCTATAATTTGGGCGTATCAAATTTTGGCGCCGTTGTCGGGGAGTACGGTTGTCAACTAAGTTTGTGATAGTTAATAGACCCTTTGATCAAAGATTCTCGAATTTTACTTTTAGTTGTTGTTTTTGTTTTGTTCAGGATTGGTAGAGTGTATGCCAAATACACGACGTTTTGTTCAGCCATTAATACCCATAAATCTAGAACCACAACTTATTGGCAGAATGGATGCACAACGAGACATTGAAAGAAGGGATGCTCAACAGGAGCAAACTAGATTAGCTGCATTGGCAGCCGCTCAAGAGCATCAATAGAATATTGACAACCCAGGTCGGGCAACAAATCTGGATGATGAGGACCTGGTTGATGATGAGTTACTAAATCCAAGGCATGCAGAAGAGGTGGCGGCACCTGTGAACATGAGAGATCGTCAAGCTAGAATGAGACCTCAACGCCGAGCTGTGCAGGCTCTTTTTGATGATGATGATGACGATCTGGATGGGGCTGGTGCCACAGGGGCTATTATTCCTCCACCCTTGGCACCCTGAGCCAATTTTAATATCACTAGCACCATGATTCAACTATTGCAGCTCAAGGGATTATTTGGTGGACTTGCAGGCGATGATTCGAATATGCATCTGATCAATTTTATCTCAACATGCAAGTCGTTTGACAATCCAAGAGTTGGACAGAATGCAATTCGGCTGCTCTTATTTCTATTATCTCTATCTGAAGAGTCAACCCTATGGTTGAATGGGCTAACTCCTGATTCTATTACTAATTGGAGGCAACTGAAAGACGTTTTCCTAGAAAGATTTTTCTGCCATCCAAGAGAGCCCAATTAAGAGATGAGATAAGTAATTTTCGACAGCTTCTAACTGAAGCCCTCCACAAAACATGGGAGAGGTTCAAGAAGAAGCTTATGCGGTACCCAAATCATCATATGACCAATGTCCACTTGATGGAGATATTATACAGGTCTTTGAATTTGGTGACTAAGCCAGTGGTTGATAATGTTGTAGGTGGGTCATTCATGGACCTTACTTTTATTGAGGCAAGTGATATGCTAGATCGTATGACAAAGCAGAGTAGAGCTTGGCATACCAGGGATTCTAAGGTAGCAAGCTCTACTGTATCTATTGGCCTGACGGCAGAACAGAGACAAAGAGAAGAGGAACGTGACCAGGATATGGCTCACATGAAAATGCAGATGGACCTTCTTACCAAGCATTTATTATCAGGGAAGACAGAAAAGGTTAAAGCTATTGTGTTGCAAGGAAGAGATGATTCCGATTCTGAAGAAGAAGCAAATTACTTGAGTAATTAGGGGGTTTCCGAGGCAATGCCCAAGGAAACCAAGGTCGGAACTATTATGATAAATCTGGATACAAGGACTGCAATCAGGGGAGTTGGAAGATTAAGACTAACAGGAGTGGTTTGTACGTTCCTCCTGGAAATTGTGAGGCTACAGTGTCTGGCTCTGGAAATATGTCCATGGAAGATATAATGGCGAAGCTGTTGAAAGGAGTGGAGGCAAACAACACAGGAGTAACTAAGGTAAAGAATGATTTATCCTCAATAAATCAATTGGTTGACTCGCATTCTACTGCTATAAAACAGCTAGAACAACAATTGAGTCAACTATCAGCGACACTCAATCAAAGAAAAGCTGGCACCCTACCTAGCGACACCGTGCAAAATCCAAGGAATGATGGATCATGTATGGCTATTACTACCAGGAGTGGTAAGGTTTTGGAAAATCCATCCAAAGGCAAGCAGGTGGTTAATATCATAGAAGAGAATGTTATTGAAGCAGATTGTGATGATTTTGTAGAAGCTGAAAATCAGAATGAGAATGTTTATGACACTACACCAAGATGTCTGCATCCTCAAAAGATCGATAATCGGAAGCAAGATAAAAAGGAAGTGGTGGAGAAAACTCTTCCTCTTTCACCACCACCTTTTACTCAGAGACTGAAGAAGAAAGCTGATGACACCAGGTTCAGTAAATTCATGACCATGTTAAAGCAGCTGACTATTAATGTTCCTTTTATGGAGGCACTAGAACAGATTCCTGGGTACGCAAAATTCATGAAGGACATTTTGACAATGAAGCGGGCAGCAAGCTATGAGCTGGCAGATAATGTTCATCATTGTAGTGCAATCGCTACAAGATCGTTAGTTCAAAAAAAGGCAGATCCTGGTTCTTTCACTATTCCTTGTACTGTTGGATCTTTGGATTTTGCTAAGGAATTGTGCGATTTGGGAGCTAGCATCAATTTGATGCCGCTATCCATTTACAAAAAGTTGGGGTTGGGCAATCCTACACCAACCAATATGTGGCTCGTGATGGCAGATAGGTCGGTAAAATAACCTATTGGTATCTTATATGATGTATTGGTGAAGGTTTCTACCTTTATGTTTCCTGAAGACTTTATTATTTTGGATTGCAAGGTGGATTCTGAAGTTCCCATAATCTTGGGATGCTCTTTCCTCACAACAGGAAGTGTGCTTATTGATTTAAGAGCTAATGAGCTTTTATTCCGGATGAATGACGAAGTGATCCATTTTGATGTATGCAAATCAATGAGGCAGCCCAAAGATATGAACGTGTTCTCTGTAGATGATGTTTATTATGAGGATGAGAAAGAAGTATCTGTAGATAAGCAACTTATTGTTGAGCCATTGGCTGCTGTGCTTATGAATTTCGAGCGTGAAGATATTGAAGAGTATGAAGAAACTATTTATGATCTAATAGGAATGGGGTCATATTCTCATGCTCCTAAGAAGCTGGACCTTGATCCTAAGAATCGAACTTGACCACCAGCGAAACCATCCATTGAAGAGCCACTACTACTAGAATTGAAGGAGCTGCCTAGTCATCTGAAGTATGCGTTCTTGGGAAGTGGAAATACACTTCCGGTTATTGTTGCTGCTGATTTGGGTGAGCAGCAAGTAGCGGCTCTCATCTCTGTTCTAAAGAGGTACAAGAGAGCCATCGGTTGGACTATTGCTGATATAATTGGTATCCCTCCTGGGATATGTATGCACAAGATTCAGCTCAAAGAAAATTGTATGCCCACCATTGAGCATCAACGACGTTTGAATCCACCTATGCAAGAGGTAGTGAAGAAAGAAATTATTAAGTGGTTAGATGCAGGGGTGGTGTATCAAATCTCAGATAGTAAATGGTTAAGTCCGGTATAATGTGTGCCCAAGAAAGGGGGCATGACGGTAGTCGCAAACGAAAAGAATGAACTAATTCCACTTAGACCTATCACAGGGTGGAGAGTGTGCATGGACTACCGGAGGCTAAATTCGTGGACGCTAAAGGATCACTTCCCAATGTAATTCATGGATCAAATGCTTGATCGATTGGCAGGGAAAGGATGGTTCTGTTTCTTGGATGGTTATTCCGAATATAATCAGATTTGCATTGCTCTTGAAGATCAGGAGAAGACCATTTTTACATGTCCGTATGATACGTTTGCCTTCAAATGAATGCCATTTGGGCTATGTAACGCACTTGCCACTTTTCAGCGATGTATGATGTCCATCTTTTCTGATATGGTTGAAGACACCTTGGAGGTGTTCATGGACGATTTTTCAATTGTAGGTGAGTCGTTTGAATCATGCTTGGCAAATCTGAATATGGATTTGTAGAGATGTGTTGAATTCAACTTAGTGCTAAATTGGGAGAAGTGCCATTTTATGGTTAAAGAAGGCATTGTTCTTGGGCATAAAGTCTCTGAAAGGGGAATCGAGGTTGATCGAGCCAAGATTGAAGTTATCAAAAAACTACCACCTCCAATTTCTGTAAAGGGAGTTCGTAGTTTTCTCGGTCATGCAGGTTTTTATTGGAGGTTTATTAAAGACTTCTCCAAGATTGCTAGTCCATTATGAAAACTTTCGGAGAAGGATGCAAAGTTCGACTTCGGTGAAGATTGCTTGAAGGCATTTGACTGCCTCAAAGGGAAGCTAGTTGAAGCTCCTATTATTGTAGCGCCCGATTGGTCTCTACCTTTTGAAGTGATGTGTGATGCAAGCAGGGTAGCTTTGGGCGCTGTACTTGGTCAGAAAAGAGAGGCTATTTCATCCAATCTACTATGCGATCAAGGCCTTAAATAAAGCCCAGAAGAACTATACCGTCACGGAACAAGAGCTTCTAGAAGTTGTTTATGCTTTTGAAAAGTTCTGTGCTTACTTGTTGGGAACCAAAGTAGTGGTTCATACAGATCATGTGGCTCTGAGATATTTAATGGCAAAGAAGGATGCTAAGCCAAGGCTAATTCGGTGGGTGTTGTTGCTTCAATAATTTGATTTCGAGGTAAAGGATAGAAAAGATTGCGAAAACCAAGTAGTTGATCATCTATCTAGACTGGAGAGTGAGCACATAGCGCAACCCGACCTTGAGATTGATGATGTATTTCCCAACAAAGAGATCCTAGCCACTATGTTGGAAGACTTACCGTGGTATGCAGACTTTGCGAACTTCGTGGTAAGTAAAGTGATTCCTGAGCATTTCTCCTTTTATCAAAAGAGAAAGTTCATGCATGATGTGAAACACTATTTTTGGGATGAGCCGTATCTTTTTCGATGATGTGCTGATGGTGTTATTAGGCGATGCATATCAGATATGGAGGTTGCTAGCATATTGGAAGAAAGTCATACTTCCTAAGATAGGGGTCACCATGCAGGTGATCGGACAGCCAAAAAGGTATTGCAAAGCGGCTATTATTGGTCTTCATTATTCAAGGATTCCTACAATTTTGTGAGAAGATGTGATCAGTGTCAGAGGAAAGGCACGATTTCAAAGCACCATGAGATGCCCATGTCTAAAATTCTTGAGGTAGAGTTATTTGATGTCTGAGGTATTTATTTCATGGGCCCATTTGTGAGTTCGTTTGGGATGAAATACATCCTAGTTGCTATGGACTAAGTATCCAAATGGGTCGAAGCAGTCGCGTTAGCTGATAATGAAGGTAAGTGTGTTGTAGCGTTCTTAAAGAGGAATATCTTCTCTCGTATTGGGGTACCACGTACCATCATAAGCGATGGAGGATCACATTTTTGCAACAAGCTATTCAGAGCCGTATTGGTGAAATATGGGGTCAAACAACATAAGGTAGCTACACCTTACCACCCACAAACTACTGGGCAGGTAGAGGTTTCTAATCGGGAGATCAAGCTGATCCTTGCTAAGACTGTAAATGCTAGTAGGAAATATTGGTCCCAGAAGTTGGACGATGCCTTATGGGAATATAGGACTGCGTTCAAGACACCAATTGGCATGTCACCATACCAACTAGTTTATGGGAAGGCTTGTCACTTGCCAATTGAGCTAAAACATAAAGCATTGTGGGCATTGAAGCGGCTAAACTTGAATTAGGAGGATGCTACTAATATGAGGTTGGAACAACTGAATGAGATGGATGAATTCCGTCTACATGCGTACGAAAGAGAAGACCTTAACAAGGAAAGGATAAAAAAGTACCATGATCGGAGGATTATCCAACGAAACTTTCAGAAGGGTGATTTGGTACTTTTTTTCAACTCCGGACTGAAGCTATTTCCAGGTAAGTTGAAGTCTAAATGGTCTGGTCCATTCAAAATTAGTAAAGTCTACTCATCTGGAGTAGTGGAGTTCGAAAACAGTGATGGTGGTGTCTTTAAGGTGAATGGCCATCGAGGGAAGCCATATATCGGTCCATTTAACTCGATAAAATGCATGGCCACCATCTATCTCGATGAAGTCTAAGTAATAGAGATAACTATGTCATGCCACGACAATCAATCAAGCGCTACATGGGAGGCAACCTATCGTTTTTAATCGTTTTGTTTTACTAGGAGTTTGTTTTTGTTAAATAAAAATCCAAAAAGAAGAGTCGACCCACGACCAAAACTAAGGCGCTTGATGGGAGGCAACCCATCCTTCTAATCATTTTTTGTTATTTTTGATTAAGTGTAGGTGCAAGACGTACAAAGGAGGGTATTAGTCCCAAATTTTGATTTGAAAGTGAGCCATGTTAAAGGTGGTAAGTTAGGAATGAAGGAGCAAAGGCTATTGGTTAGGCATTGCCTATGCTAATCTAGGCAATGGACAAGGCAATGCCTATGCTAATCTAGGAAATAGACAAGGCAATGCCTATGTCAATCTAGGCAATGGACAAGGCAAGGCCTATACCATTGCCTATGCTCACTGCCTCACATAGGCAACAGACAAGGCATTGCCTATGCAAATCTAGGCAACGGATAAGGCATTGCCTATACAAATCTAGGCAATGCTATAGGCGCCTCCTATGCCAATCTAGGCAATACCATAGGCGCCGCCTATGCCATTGCCTATGCTCACTGTCTTAATAAGGCGATAGGCAAGGTGCCGCCTATGCCAATCTAGGCGATAGGCAAAGCGCCGCCTATGCCAAACTAGGCTTTGACAAAGGCGCCGCCTATGCTAAGCATAGGCAAAGCATTAGGTGCCGCCTACTTATGCCTTTTTGTCTCCTAACTCGATTTTACATGGATAAAACCCGACCCATGGCTTAGTCTATAAATAGATCTTCAACCTTAGAACAAAATGCAATTGTTTGCTCCATATAGGCGCCGCCCAAGCTTCCCCATTCTCTCAAAGTTTTTCTTTTTGTTCATCTAATCTTGCAAGCTCATCTTCTGGATCCATCACCAAGTAAGTTATTATTTTATATTCCATGATTGTTGCGATGCTATACGTATAATGATTATTAGATTTTGAAGTGATGTTTGGTGATAAAGAATATGGTTGGTTTGCTATGATGAATCTCGACGAGTGAGAGGATAAGTGTGGGCGTTCTTGACTTTGTTTTGACTTGTATTTGATTGTTATACACTGTCATATTTTTATGGAGTCGAAATTGTGAAGTTAATGCATAATCTTGAAAGTTGAAATCTTGAATGTTTGAATGACTAGTTCATCGAGATATCGATCATGATTGACCACAAGCATAAGATGTTGTGATTATTTCTATGCAATAACTTGATACGATCTCTACGTGGTAGTCTTGTTCAAAAAGTGCATTAATCCAATGAAATAAAGTTGGAAAGGATAGTCAAGATTACATGAAAGTATGACTATGCTAAACATGTTGTTGGAACATATCGCCTAAATGTATGTCGATGTAGTCTGAGTAATTGACATTAAGTGAGTGATGGTCCCATTACTGTTTGTTTTTCGATTGAATCTTCCGAGATTAAACTAACATGACTCTATTGTGACCTCAGGTAGAATGGCACCAAAAGGACGACAAGGAAAAGAAAAAGTGTTCATCTCACAGAAAGGTCAGAAAAGGGGAAGAAAAAAGCAAGCTGAGTCCTCCTCTCGGCAAGTGCCTCGACGCACTTTCGGGATAAAGTGGGTCCTATAGGAGGAAGGAAAGGCATGGTACAAGAACAACAAAGTAAAGAAATATGTTCATGTGGGTTTGATGCAAAAGGAGAGTCTAGCAAAGAGAAAACCCCGCATTTTGGCTAAAATCATGTCACTAAACCTTGATTTCATTTTCCGAGATATGGGGAAATGCAATCTTGATCTAACGTGAGAGTTTTATGTCAATTGGTCCCCGAAGACTAATGGAAGTGAAGTAAAGATTCGGGGCCAAGTCTTACAACTAAATACGGAGTTCTTCAACTCTTTTCCGGGCCTTCCATCTGTGGATCCATCACCGCTCAAGGAGCTTTATCACAGACCTCCCTACAGGGAAATCAGACACACACTGTGCGAAACAAGGTCCATGGCCCGATGGATTCGTCACAAGGATAACGGTCGGCACAATACCTTCCCGTATGCTTCCTTGAATAGAGAAGCTCGTATAAGGTTGAGGATAGTCAACTCTTGCTTGATTCCTGGGACACAGTACACAAAGATCACACGTGATCGAGTATGCTTGGTGTATGCTTTGATGATGAATATTCCCATCAACATTGGTGCGGTTATACGATCGTTAATGCGTAAAGCAAGGCTGCACAAGAGGTCCCATTTCATCTTTGGCAATTTGTTGACTACGATATTAAGGAAAGAGCACATTGAAGAGGAACCTGCAGATCATAAGCTTCCACACAACGCGAAGAAGGTTGATCTCACGAAAGTTAAAGAACCTGAATCTGGTCATGGCATCAACCTTACCACTGCAGAAAGACATGCTCGTGATGAAAGTTTCTTTTGCCATCTATATGGCATGACTCGGTTTACTATGATGAGTGGGGGTCGTATTTCGACTAATGCAGAACTTCAGCAATTGGACTATGACTACCCGATGAATGAGCATGCACAGGCTATGTGTGGAGTGGGAGTATATTTTGAGGAACCTCTTGATGATGACATGCCAACTAACGATGATCGCCGACTACCAGACTCATATATGGAGGACAACTCTGAGGATGACGACTCTGATAATGATTCCGACGCAGGGGGTATGACCCCAGACATAGAAGAGGAGTCCGACTAATCAGGTTTTCCTTATTTATTTTCACTGAGAGCAGTGTGTCCCGTCTAAGTGTGGGGTGCTGGTATTTGTGTGTTGTATTGTACTTCTTTGCCTAAATTTATTCTTGTCTGTTTTAATTAGTCATAATTAGTTAGATAAGTTTAGATTTTTTTAGATTTTGCATGAAATTGTTCTAATAGATGGCATGGTAGTATGACAAGAGTTTGTGCTAAATCATTACTATTGAGACATTTAGGCTCTAAGTATGACTCATTGTGTGATAATTGTGTGGTTTAATTCATTCATCTGTTGGTTCAAGAGTCTATAATGCTCCCAATTAAGTTGACCATGTGCCTTGTGTGTGTGAGGTTATAGTATATTCTGTCTTGTGACTGATGCTAGAACTTGCCTGGTGTGTGTGTAAAGCGAAATAAAGAGTGTGAGTTTAGGAGATGATTTAGGCATTTCTTTGGCAGCCCTGAATTTGTTTACCTTCTTTTTACCTACCTTTGTACATTGTCCTAGTTAAACCCCTTTGAGCCTTTAACTATTTTATTTGGCAGCTTTATATGTAGCCTAATCCATTTTTTTCAGGACCATAATTTGATCCAAATTCCTAAGCACTTTAAGTTGTAGAGCCATGTGACAAAATAAGAGGAAAATGGTGAGAGTGATGCCTCAGAGTGTATTGGTACTTGAAATTGTTGTGAAAAAAAATGGCTATCATAGAGGTGCTTTATAAAAAAAATTATTAATAATAATAAATAAATAAATAAACACAATAAAAAAAAGAAATAGAAAAATAAAAAGATAGTTGTGTTTATGATTGAATAACAAAATAGGTGAAAAGGGGTTGATAGGCGAAAGAAAGGTAGAGGGGTTGTTAAGAGTTGGTGTACATGGTATAATGTAGTGTATTAAAGCGCTTAGGGAACATAGTCACTATTTCTGGCCAAAATAGTCCTACCTGTCCCTTAGCCTAAATTACAACCTGTAAAGACCTATTTGATCCTAAGCTTAGCATTCTGATATTAGTGGAGCATTACACTAAGGGCAAGCCTATGGTCATCAGTTGCAACATAAGAATTGTTTGTGAGAGTGAGAGCAAGGAGAGTCTTATACCTATGTTTAGAAAAATGCAAAACTGTCAGTGATTATGGGTGATATCCTGTGTGAGACACACATGGTTAATGATTTTTGGGTAGTGTTATATGATTCTTTGTGGCTTAACTTATGGATACGAATTAACCATCCTCACGATTCTATGTTGGAGGTTGAATTGTTTCTAGTAGTGATCAAGAAACCTACTCTTTGTTAATAATTGTCGTGCATGTCTTGTTGAATATTTTGTGTTGCTATTGTGAAAATTCTAGTTAGGTGTTTGCATGGACGTAATATTTTGTTCCAGAACGAACAAAGCTTTAAGTGTGGGGTGGTGATGTTGGGCGTATTTATACCCCTAAGAACCATAATTTACCCATATTTTAGCTATGTTTGAAGGATAAAATATATAATTCTTGCACTTTTAGTCCATTTTCCTTTAGGTGAGCTAACCTATGTGATTAGCATGTTTTTCAGGTATTAATGGTGAAGATTTCAGCACTTTGTGGACCTTTGGGAAGCAAAGTAAAACTTCACATAAGAGGGAAGGCAGCTTTTGGAAGCTTGTGGACTGAATGTGATGCATGGAGAATTTGTCCCGGGCAAAATCAGTAATTCTAAATACTTAGGGGTGCAGCAGTAACTTAGTAGACAAGGATATTATAAAAACCCTATTGCTGAATTTTTCAGCATTCATTATCATTATCATTAACATTCGATCATTATCATTATTCATTATTCAGTTTTCAGAGTTTGTAAGTTTTTAGAACAGAGAAAACGCTAAGGCTACACCAACGGAGAGAGGGAACGACGTTCTCCTCTTAGTGATGCTAAACCATCTCCACTGTGAGGTTGTTCTAGTTTTGGTATGATGATGATGTCTACTTTGATTTCCGTTATACTCATGAGTAGCTAAACTTCTCTGTTAGGGTTAGGGAATCCTTGTAAGATACTATCTATTTCTATGAGTTTGTGAATTCTTGATGTGTATGCTACTTATACATAGAGAACAAGCCATTATACAATTAACTTGTTCGAGAGAAAAGTTACCTGTTTAGAAAAGAGAGTATGACAAGAAAATAGGGTTTCCAACCCCTGTTTACACGTTAATGTCTTAACCGGATTAACTTTCTTGGAGAGTTTGTACCATTCGTTATACACTTTAGGCTCGAGAGAGCTAAAGCGAAATAATCCTTGATGGTTGAGAAACACTAGAATTTACCATTAGAATACGACTCTCTATAAATGCATGTATGTCTAAATTCCGCATTACACATAGCTAATAGATACGTAGAAATTACAAGGTGGACATAACCCTAACTTATTATTCTCTGTGATTAAATCTTACTAAATACATCGTCTCATTCTTTACTTTGATATTATTAATTTATGCATAATCAAATCCACCCTTTTTCGTGGAATTTTTGACCAACAGTCTACGAATAATTGCAACACTTAGTGACCAAGTATTCCCTGTGGGATTCGACACCCAACCCAGTTGGGTTCTATATTTGACAGCGACCGCTTACACTTTCTCACGAGAGCTGTAATTTGGTCGTATCACTCGTCTCATAAAACATCCTGATTACCCTCTTCCTTCAACAACAAAATATAACTTCTTGCTAGCTACTTACCTGTATACAAAACCTGACATTCAAGCCTAACTTTATGACTACAGCCTCGTGTATCATAAGTTTGCAAAAATCATTTCTAAACATGAAACATTTATTCTCTCTCATCTAAGAAATTGTTCATCACTACATCATTTCATAAAGAGAGTTCACTGAATGGTTAATACATGAGGACCTGAAACATGAATAAACGTTATAGAAAATTTGACACCTAACTGAGGCCTGATAAAGAGAATGTCAACATCATAGATTCACTAAGAGACCTAATCTGAGGATATGCATGACATAATTTGAATTTAGCTGATGGTTAGGGGTATAGCATGAGCCATGGGAATAGAACATACTATAAAGCATGACATGAGTACATGAGTAATGAGTTACATGACCTGAGTCTGGAGTTTCTATATTCATGGAACATGATTTGTAAGACTAAGTGAACTTGAACTCCTTATACTAGGAACTATAATAGTGAATGATTGCTAACGTGCATGAGTATGAGCTATGATAATAGGGATGACATAGGATTCTAAGATGATTCGTGTGATCATTCTCGCTCTGGGAATAGGCAAGAATGCCATTGATGAAGGCTATAATGAACATGTCCAAGTACGGCTTGAACACATGGTTTATCAAGTCCATGAAAGCTGCTGAGGCATTGGTAAGACCAAATGACATAACTAATAATTTGAAGTGACCATACCGAGTTCTAAAAACTATTTTTAGAATGTCACCATCTCTGACTCTAAGCTGAAGATAGCTTGATACGACGTCTATCTTCAAAAAATAACTGGCACCTTGAAGTTGGTCAAACAGGTCATCGATTCTGGGAAGTGGATACTTATTCTTGACTATGTCTTTATTTAGCTGACGGTAGTCAATGCACATCCTAAGAGAACCATCTTTATTATGCATAAATAGAACTGGTGCACCCCATAGGGATACAATGGGTTTGATGAATCCTTTATTTAGGAGATCCTTAATTGTTCTTTTAATTCTCTGAGTTCTACAGGTGCCATTATATATGGAAAAATAGATATGGGTTGAGTGTCTGGAAAAAGGTCTATTCTGAAGTAGATTTCACTTTTGGGAGGAACTCTATGAAGATCTTTAGGAAAATATCTAAAATTCACATTCTACTAACACTGATTCAAGATTAGATGTTTCTGAATTAGAGTGTTGGACTCGAACGAGATGGTAGGTACACCCCTTAGATATCATTTTTCTTGCCCTTAGGTAGGAAATAAGTTGACCTTTAAGTGCTGAAGTACTACCCCTCCACTCTAGGATGGGTTCATTCAGAAACTAAAACAGGACAATTCTATTTCCATAGTCAACTGAGGCATAGCAGGAATGAAGCCAATTTATGCTGAGAATGACATCAAAATCAGTTATCTCTAATTTAAATAAGTCAGCAGAAGTGACTTTCTGAGATACCATAATCGGACAGTTCTTGTATACCCATTGGGCTATGATAGATTTACCCACTGAGGTAGAGACTAAGAAAGGCTCTGCTAATATTTCAGGACTTACTTGAAAATCAAGAGCTATATATGGAATTACAAAGGACAATGAAGCTCCAGATCTAGCAAAGCATGAACATATAAATGGGAAACTTGTAATGTACCAGTGTCCACATCAGGAGAACTTTCCTGATCCTGTCGAAACTGAAGTGCATAAAGCCTATTTGGGTATTGCCCACTGGTGACACTGGAAGAGGAACCCTGCTGATCCAAGCAATCGGACTGAGCTGGGGGACGATTATGCTGACTCTGCAAACCCACCTGAGGATAATATTACTCTGTGGCCTGGCTTTCCATATTTAAAATACCCATCACTACCAGCTCTATAGATACTCCAGTGGTTTTTGCCGCACTTCTGGCAAAGAGGATTTGTTCGGCCACTTTTTGGCATAGACATTCTGGCCATCTTATTCTTTCTTCCATCATATTTATGCCTGTTCTCCTTAATCTATGTAGTGTGAGCCATAATCCTTGATAGGATAATAGCCATCTGATTGTTCTAAGCAGCTACTGAATAAGCTAAAGCAGTGAAAGCTACTCTAAATTCAGAGTAGAAGATATGCTCATTCAGGGGATCTGCCTGAACGGACGGAGGGGCTAGTTGATTTGTATTACTTCTCTTGATAGCTTCTCCAGAAGTTATATTCTAGAAGTGTAAGGAAGAGATGAATTAGACTGAGAGTTTAACTTGATCTTATGCTCACCCGCAAGATATGAATATTGAAGGAAGGGAAACTTTTCCTAAAATGCCCCATAACTTCTTGTCCATAAGTGTGGCACGCTATACATCCATAAAAAAGACTCTACTAGACATGTCTATCAAACTTCCTAGGAGTATTTTGAACCTTAGGCTCTGATACCGAGTTTATAACACCCCGAATTTGCACCCTAGACACTACACGATGCTTATAATCCTGAAGGACCACAAGCTAACCCATGACTGGTACCTTCTGCAATAATTGAATAGTAATATTATAATTATGCAAAAACTTGCCATAAGGTTAAAAACTATAATTAAATACTGAGTATGGTACATCCATACCAAAAGTGAACATTTTTGTATAAATACTCTATTCTAAAAAACCTTTACTATCTGAACATGGAGTTGATGAGGCAAGTCCCCAACTAACTCTGACTACTAAAATAAACTGAGTACAAAAATATTGGAATAAGAAATATTTCCTCGAACAATGAGGACTCACCAAAAATATGTTGTTGATGGATTGGGCTGCTAAGTATGATCGGGAGCCCGTGCATCTGAACCTATGATATAAGACATCACAGCTAAAATGAAAGGTATGTGTAAGTACTTTGAATATACTGGCATGCTATGTAAGGTAGGTTGAGATGCATAGTTTCATATGCATGAACAATACTGAATGAATAACATAAGTATAACTGAATCAGAGTACATACATGAAATACGTAAATTGTTACTGTGGTTATGATGACACTGGATACTGAGTTCTGAATCACTGATTTACTGATATCTGAGTTTACTGATACTATAGTACTGTTAACTGAGTAACTATATCTGACAGTCCTAATTTTGTGGAACTATATCTGACAGTCCTGATTTCTATAGAACTGGACCGAGTTCTATTCTAAAGACTTAAACTGAGATGGTCGGAGGTAATTATCTAATCGACATGCCCTTTTCTAAATAGATTGGGGCCCATCCTATAACCCCAGTTGGAAGGGTGTCAGTACCATTCCATAGGTAAAGACAAACTGTAAGTTAACCCTCTCTGACAGGAAGTTCTTACGTCAACCCTCACTGGTAGGAAAACTCATATGAATATATCAACCCTAGTCTGGCAGGAAGATATCTCAACCTACACTGTCTTCATAGTTTTGTAATACAGGAACTACCACTAAGTGTCAAACCCTTTTTTGGCAGGAATGCCCCCATCCCTGGGTTCGCTCGGTACTAAATCCTACTCCCAACTGAATAGATACTAGACTGATTTCTAAACTATAATAGGCTGGACTAAACTGTTACTAATCATACTATCTAACTAAACTAAAATGATTTCAATGAGTTCCATTAACTGATAGAGTACTACTGAATTTTGTTAACTGATGGAATACTATAGAGTTATGCTTACTATCTTGATTTACTGAGGTTTGAACTGAATACTGAACTATAACCGTGACTGATTACTGAGGCTACTATTCATAACACTACTGAGACTATTCTGTAACTACCACAACTCTAGGTGAAAAGCTAAGGTTTAGGGTATTGGATACCCCTAGGACTCGATAGCATGAAAAATAAATCATAGCATAAAATTGAAAGGCATAACCATATGCACTTGATCATAACTCATTCATAGAGACTTTCATCAAACACTTGCAAGATATAACTTGCTTATAAGCTAACATGACATGATTGTTTTCCCTTTTTATTTGTTTATATGAGCAATTTATCAAACACTTGAAGGACATAATCCATGCACATGACACTAACACATATGGTCACCATAATTCAAATCCACATTTATAATTTCAAGAGTTTAGCATGGATTTACATGATTCTATACCTCTATCAAATAAATCCCCATGAAAATTATAACAAAACATGGGTTAGAAACCCAATTAATCATTATAATCATGAATATAATCAAAGCCAACATGAAATTCATGTAATCAATACACTTGAGGTTTTAGGAATACATTGTTGAACTCCAAGGGTGGAAAGGACCCTTGAATGAACACTTGGCATACATTAACAATTAAATTCTGAAAGATTGATGGTAAGTTGTTGAGCCGTGAATTGAATTTGAAATCTACTAGAGTTTATTCTTCAGGGAAACTTGTGAAGAACAAATGAGTTTTTCCTTTAGAAGGGTTTAAATTCATGTTTTGGGGCTGATAAACATGGGAAAAATACCTAATTACCCCTAAGTACATGGCTATTTAATGACTAAAAACTGACCTAATAACAAGCAAACAAATGTGTCGTTTTGTTGGCATTGACACAGTGGCCAACGCGCTATATTGAATTCACGTTGGTTCACTGTAATTTGCAATGGGAGCTAGATGAAAATATTCATCGATGCAACGGACGACGCAGCACATTGAGATTGCATCGATATATTGGACGACTTTCATAAACTTGCTTCAAACGATGTTCAAAAAATCTAAAACTCGTTCGAGAACACCTACTGACATTCCTGATCATGAATCAACTTAAAGATCGCCATTTAATGGTTATAAAGGTCATGAAATAGATTCGTCAACTTACGAAGGCTAAAATAACACTAAGTATAAATACTTAGCTAGAATTCTCCAAGTCTGGGACCCCTTAACAAGCTTTAAAAGACTGAGTTAAGCTTAGGATTTTGCGGGGTCTTACAGTTATTCTTTGTTTTTTATTGTAGGGAGGTTCTTCTAACCGACATACACTATGTGTGAGCTATCATAGTGTCCTAAGTCTAGTTTCCTTATGAGAAAACCTCACATTGGGGAGAGGTGTCATACTCTTTCCAAGAAGTATAACCTAATCTAAGTGATCACATCTGTAATTGTGATCTATATAGAAATAGGAATAATATGATAATTTGTACCTATGTTGGCTTGTAGTTTTGAGGCATATGAGCACACCTAACTTGGTGCTAAATAATACTCCTTTTAATTCATATGCTCAATTTGAAGGAAATTCACTTTTAAAACTAGTATAAGGGTTTATAATGAAAACCTCTTGTGAATCTATTTATTGTAAACTGTAGTTAAATCTGTAAAGTGGATTCCATATTTAAGCTGAGATCAAAAGATCAAATCTTTGTTCAAAATCTGAATATGACAAATCATGGGATGCTTAAAAGCATAATCTTTTTGAAATAAAAGCATTCAAACTAGGGCTAATAACACATGCATCTATTTCATGTCAAATCATCATAAAGTTCATTCTAAATAATGAAAATCTTGATAATTCAATTCTAAATCTAGGAATTATGTCATACGCATAAAAATACAAAAGTAGGCATACAATTCAACATCTAAATCAATTGTAATCTCATAATCTTCAAATATTAAAGAACGGGTATAAACCTTAGACTTAAATTAATATAATTTCACATGAAATTAAATTTTAAAACTAATTTTGGGCTTATGAATGAAAGAATTATCATTTTTCATAATCCCAAATACCTTAATTGATGGATAATTAAAGAAGCTTGAACTTTGAGTTCCTATTTGAGCTTTTGAAGATAGATTCTTGAAGTTCTTGAATTGGGAATCTTGAATTTTGGGTTAACTTGAAAAAAGAATGGTGGAATTTAGATTTCTTGAGGATTACGATTTGGATTTCTGGGGTTTCTTGGAGAGAAATCTTGTGAACAATGAGCGTATTAGGCTTAGAATAGGTTTCATCTAGTCTTTTTTAGGATTTGGGGGCTTTGTAAATGACTATATTACCCTATAAAATTTTTAAGTTTGGAACTAGAATCCTGATTTTAGGCCTCAGCGCAACGCGCTGCAATCACGGTGGCTTACTGGAAAAAGGGACAATTGCCATTTTGGGCTCTCGCGCAATGCGGCATAATTGCATTTTCTCACTTGAAAAGGATGAATGCCATTTTGCACTACACCACAATGTACTGTCTACCCCATCGAGAATTTTGGTGTGATACTGGCAAATTGCGGTGAGATACTAGAAAGGGACGAAAAGGATTTTAGGCTTCACCGTGACGCGACATAATCATGGTGCTTCACTTGAAAATGGATAATTTTGAATCTGCACGTCATCACGATGCAATGCTATCATGGTGCTCTACTTCTTTTCACTAAAAATGCCATAGATTCTCAACTAAGTATCAGATTTAGCTAAAATTGGTAAAGTTGGAAAGATAATTCAATTACCTACAATTTGGTGGGTTTGGAGATGGAAAATTCTAGATGTATCAAGAGTTATACATTTTTAAAGTTGACCCGGGACATACTAAAAATTAAATGGGGCTTAAAAAAGTACGGGGTATTAGAATAACTGATGCCTAGGTAACGGAATGAGTGAGATATTAGAAAAAAGAATAACTAGCGTATACATACTAAGTAATTGATACACGAACATAGACTACTAAAAAAATAAGAAGCTGAGCATAAATGCATAAAAATTGTAAAATCTAAAGATGCATGACCAAGCATATAATATGATTCTAAAATAGTCTGAAAACTAAAATACTGATATCTGAATGACTAATAACCGTATTCTATGGCCAAGCAGAACTGAACTGAGTACTGAACTGAATACTAAAACTAAAATTTTTGGAGGTATTATCTAACCGACATGCCCTATTTTGATCTAATCGGGGTCCATCCTGTAACCCCAGTTGGAAGGATGTTAGTACCATGCCATGGGTACTAACATTGACTGTGAGGATCCACTAAAATAAAGTCCTGAAGGACTAAAGAGTAACCCTATACTGGAAGAAAACTCATGATATATGTCTCAACCCTTAAAACGAAAGAAGACATCACAAACCTACTCTAGCTATGTAGTTATGTAACTTAGTGATTTCTACTAAGGTTCAAACCCTATACTGGAAGGAATGCCCCCATCCCTTGGTTAGCTCAATTTTGAATCCTTCTCCCAACTGGATTGACTAAGATTACCAACTGGTACATGAACTGATAACTAATAATCAATAAGCTTAGGTCATGGTATTTAGAAAATAACAATTCATACAAATTCTGAGGTAACTATTAATGTGTAACTTGATACTGAAACTGGACTCACAACTAACCATATTACTGACTGGATAATATTTCTCATGGAATATCTTAAATCATTCTGTAGATACTAAAAATCATGTAAACAACTAAATTTCACCCCTAAGCTCGATAACAATAACAATAGGACATACCAAAGCTTCAAAGCAATAATAAGAAAGCATTATTCAAAGATACCCATCACTTGGGCATTTTATCAAACACATGGAGATTAATACTTCAACATAGGGCAATTCATCAAACATATGGGGATCATGCACTTGAACATGGGAATATCTTAAACATGGGAGCATAACATGATTACATAACTAAAATCGTGAACTGTGGAAATTATATAAAATTCGCTTGAAGTAGGATATGGGCAATTCATCACAACATTTAAAGATCATATCTTGAACCTAAGAATGTCTTAAGCATGAGGGAACAATAGAATTACATGGAAAATCTTATAACTTGGGGATTCATCTTGAAATTGATTAAACATGATATGGAAATTTCATCAAACATGTAGAAAGCATAAATGTGAAACATGGGGATGTTGCTAAAAATCATGAATTTAAGGTATATCATGGAATTCACTTGAATAAATCATGGGAAAATTAAATTCATGGCAAGAGGAATTCAACATCTTGCATGGAATCACACATGGACTGAATTGAATTAAAAAGACTATGAAATCATGAAACTAAATCTTTCTTGAACATACAAAACTTCATAATAAAAATAAAATTTCATTCTTTAATTGAAAATATGGTTTTAGGGGCTCCTTGGGTGAAAAGAGACACATGGATGAACTCCCACATACCTTAAAGCTTTAATCTTGAAGGAAAACACAACCATGAAAGCTTTCTTGAATTGGGAAACTTAAGTTCTTGGCTTTTCTTGAAGAGAAGATAATTATTTTAGTGTTCTTGGGAGATGGATAGGGCTTTTTCTTTGAGAGAAAAGAGGAATAATAGTGTACATAATGCTTTTGGGGGCTGAAATTAAGTGTTATGGGCGGATTTGGGTGAGGAGAAGTGACCAAAGTGCCCCTAGATCTTTTAGTAACTGAAATAACGTGTGAAACAACTCTGTATCATGTTGTCCATCATGTTTCATAACTCATCAGGTTGATAACCATCTCACTGTATCCCAATCGTGTTGGCTTACTGCCTCAGATAAAAAATACCATAACTTTTGCTCGGGTATCGGATTAAGGTGAAATTGGTATCTTTGAGAAGCTAATTAAATTATATAAAATTTTGTGGGTCTTTATCTACAAAATTTTTCATATATAAAAAGTTATACACATTCAAAGTAGACCCTTGTAGAACCGAATACCAAACTTTAGACGAATCAAAGGCTCTAAGCTCAACTTTATTCTAAGTGATTCTTATGAATATTTTTCACCTCAAAAGCGCATCAAACACGAGGATAAATATCATAAAACTTATATTAACGTGGAAATTATTTGTATTATAACTTGTACATGTAGGAATGATAGTTCAAAGACTAGCTCAAAAATGCATGGTGTTACAGTTAGTTGTCTCCTTATAGTGTCATTCTTGATTGTTATGCTAAAATCATCATAATAGAGTTGAGTAGTAATTATAAGCCTACTCCTATTAAAATTATGTTAGCTATTCATGCCCAAAAATTTGTAAAGAAAGGGTGTATAACATTTTTAGCCCATCTCTGGCAAAATAAATCTGTAGTTACCCCACCCCCTACATAGCTTCAGTTCTAATTGTATATGAATTC
This sequence comes from Capsicum baccatum var. pendulum, assembly GCA_030864225.1. NCBI lineage: Eukaryota > Viridiplantae > Streptophyta > Magnoliopsida > Solanales > Solanaceae > Capsicum > Capsicum baccatum. The sequence continues at coordinate 88,101,977 of CM061560.1, read as the reverse complement.
TTAGAAGTATTTTCTGATGACCTTTTGGGTATGCCTCTAGATTGTGAGGTTGATTTTTATATAGATATAGATCCTAAACCATAGAACATCTTCACCTGTCTTTTATTATGGTACCAACTGAGTTGAGAGAGTTGACATGTGATCTTGGAATCTTATTGTTATTGGCGTGTTGTTTGTTTGTTATTTAATTTAATACTTTGGGTTTTCTTATTTCATTATCATGAGATTGATTCTATAATTTTGTCTATGATTCTATTCTTTTGTCTATGAATTCCATGAATGATCTCATAACTATGAACGGCTAATTCTCTTATGTAGGGTTGTGGGAACCTTGGCAAGATAACAAAGTAGAGAAAATGTCAAGTCATTCTAGATAAATATTCTTGTATGATTTATAGTTTTCTTCATTCTTAATGATTTCTTAACGGTGGGCAATGTTAAGAACCTGCTTATATTCACTACAAGCCTGACCGGGAGATAGATATTAGGAAAAGGAGATAACCAGTGATTTAGAGTTAATTGTCGAAATAAGCTTACCTTCACTATCTACTTAATATGATTGTCTTTTATCTAATAACTTGAGACTCAAAAAGTAATATTTAACCTGGGATCTAGGATAAAGATTAGTAAGGCGACACCTTGAGACTCAAAGGATAAAGGTTGAAATCTATAAATGATTCCACATGACAGTTGATGGTACATAACTTATCAGATTCTACATACGAGGTTTTGGAATAGTTAGACAATGCATAATAAATCTACAGAGTTAGAAGCCGGGGGAAATGCAAGCCTAGTGTTCCTCTTATATTTATTACAACCTCATGCATCCAAATCTTGTTACTTCTTGTTAGGTACTAAAAATCTCCTTTTTACTTTTTTTGTACTGCCTGGTGACTTTGAATAGCTCAAGCAAGATTTCTACCGTATTCTCTCTGGGGTCGACCCCAACCTAGTTAGGTTACTATATTTTGATATCGATCACATTTTCCTTCAATTGCAGGTGTAGTTTGGGAATGATCACTTACCATCAGATCATGATTAAAGTAGAGAACATCCCAAATACTACATTCTGAACTCATTATAGGCAGTATAAGGTTTTTGTCATATATTATGGCTTGACCAATGCCCCAACTACTTTTATGGGTCTAATGAATGGGATCTTTAAGTCATTTTTGGATTCATTTGTTATTATTTTTAGTGATGAAACACTAATTTAATCCAAAAAAAAAAAGAACAGCATAAAGCTTACGTATGATTTTTGGGTTGCGTAAGGAGAAGCAACTATATGCTAAATATTTAAGAGTGAATTTGTGCTATATTCACCATCCTTCTTGGGACAGAAGGTTTTTAAGGAAGAGGTGATGGTAGAACCTTAGAACGTTATAGCTATTAAGAATTGGGATGGACAAATGAATGTGACATAAATTCGTAGTTTATGTGGTTGGTCAGTTATTATCAATGATTTATTAAGGAGTTTGTAGACATTCCATTACGTATAATTTGCCTTACATAGAAGGAAATTCCATTTGAGTGGGATGACAAGTGTGATAGGAGGTTTCAAAAACATAAAACCTTATTAACCTCAGCCCCAATTCTCACATTGGCTATTAAACTTAAAGATTTCATTGAATATTGTGATGCCTCACAGTTGGGTTTAGGTGTTATTTTGATACAGATCGAAATGTGATGGCTTATGCTTTGAGGTAATTGAAGTCTTATGGGAAATTCAACCCACCCATGAACTGTAGTTTTTGGTTGTGGTATTTCTTTTGAAAATTTAGGTTTAGTATATTTATAGAGTTAAGTGAGAGGTGTTCACCGACCACCGCAATTTGCAACATGTGCTCATCTAGAGAGGCTTAAACATGAAGAACAGAAAAGGGATGGACTTGATCAAGGATTATGATATCTCAATTTTATCTCACTTTTGTAAGGATAATTTGGTGGTGAATGGAATTTTCCAAAACCTAATGATCCTAAGAAGCTTAGCATGGTTGGAGGTATCAAGATGCCAATTGGAAAAAGAGGACTAGTCTTTAGCTAATTATTTTTTGAGATTGTAGGAGACTAATAATGGTGGGGTATTAGTACATATAGAAGTCAAGTTCACGTTCCTTGAATAAATCTAAAGCAAGTAGTTCAAAGACAAGAATCTAAGCAACCTTAAGAAGAAATTATTTCAAGGTAATGACGAAGGAGTATTGAGGATTCAAGAGTGCTTATGTGTACTACATGTGGGTAACTTGATTTTGACTATTCTTGAAAAGGCGTACAACTTTAAGTAATCTATATACTTGGGGGACACCAAGATATATAAGGACCTAAGAGAACTTTATTAGTGGAGAAGAATAAAGTAGGACATTGTAGATTTTTTTTCCAAGTGTCAAAGTTAATAGTAATTTATGTCTGAACATCAAAAACCAAGGGAAACATTTAAAAGAATGCCTATTCTGGAATGTAAATGGGAAAGTATAACCATGGATGATCTTTGTAATACCCCAATCATTCCTTAAGCCTAAATCCATCTTTTAAGTAAATATAAGAACACTTCCAAAATGATTTATGTTTAAAACATATGGTATTTCTCTAATTTCTACTTTATGTCATGTGCAAAAATTGAATAAGATTTCCATCGATACAAAATTAGCCTTAATCTGACACTCGGGTGAAGAGTTAAAGCCATTTTAGTGAGACGGTGTGCCACCTAGCATTTTAGTGTGTCACGGAGACAGCCAAAATGGCAATTGTCATTTTCTAATGAGCCTTCATGATATTGGCACATCGCGCCATGGATCAATATTAGCATTGTCAAATTTCAGTGCACCAATGCGATTGCAACACATTGCGCTGCCCTCCTAGATCACGACCAAAGTGAATGCGACTTCACCGCATCGCGCCACTGAGCAGTTTCCCAATTGTCCAAATCCATTGAAGGACCATGATCCTAGTGCGTCGCGCCAGTGATAAAAATTAGGCTCCAGTTCTAGAATTTACTCAAGGGTATTTTGGTCTTTCCAACCATCCTTACCCACTATATATATATACAAATAGAGGATAAAATCCTCATTTTCGTCTTTCATTCTATCCAAAAGCTTGGGTTTCTCTCCAAAATCCCATCCAATTCTTGTCTAAACATCTCAAAATTGAGCCATAGTTTTCAGAAATTAGTTCAAGATTCAAAACTTTCATGTCAAGAGCATCAAGAACCCTAACTCAAGAAGTGGGAAAAGAAGTTCCAATCAAGTTTCCTCATATCAAAATCATAATCAAGGTATGTGGGGATTGAACAAGAATATCCTTTCATTCTTGTGCCCAAAGAATTAATTTTTACTATTGGAATTTCATGATTGTGCAAAGCGGGTTTATACCCAAATTACTTTATGATTGAGTTATTAGAATGGAGTTATTCAAGATTGATATACATGACTATTTCATTATTTTATTTCCTAAATTGAGAACTTATGCTATGAATTGTATATTGCTACTATGAGTTAGAATTGATGATTTCCAAGTGATAAATGATAAGAGTCATGATTCTAAGCTTTTCCATAAGAAGTTGATTATTGAATATATATATTGACGTTTGAGTTTAAGAGTCAAGAATGAATCTTGTGATGCTTTCTTGAAGTTTTGACATTTGATATAAGTTAATAAGCAAATCCACCTGATGTTGAAAAAGACTGTTTCGAGTTGAGTCGAGTTAGGAATCTACAAATTATTTATGATTTACCAATGAGATATATTTATGATTTTGGTCTCTATGGTAGACCCTTAAGTTTATTAAGGTGGATTTCCTAACGCGTTCTTATCTTGTGTCTGGGAGTAGTATTTAGCATCGAGCGAGAAGTGTGGGTTCAACACATCCTACTTTCTCAGAACTATGTACCATCATAGGACAAATATTAAGGGCCAAAGGCCAAGACAGCGATCACTAAAGTTAAAGTTCTACTCTAATGGCAAGGATAGAACAGCTCTCCCCAATGTGGGCAAGATGTTGGACTCCATGTAAGCTCACATGATTTATGTGGGTTATAAGAAACTCCCAAGACCATAATAGTCTAAGCTTCTTGAGTTATCGAGTCACTCTAATTCATGAGTCAAAGAGTTTGAGTTGATTCCAATGATTTATGAGATTTATGAAGCATGTGTTATTATTGATGATTTATGGAAATTATATTTCAGGAATTCAAGTGAAGAGAGTCATTATTGTTATCATGCATGATTTTATGTTACATTTATGATATTATTTAAAAATGTTGCATACACCCCTACATACTCAGTACAATCCCAAGTACTGATTCCCATACTCTTTTATGTTCTACATTTTCTCATGATGTAGGTTCAGGTGCTTAGTGTCAGCAGCGATAGTGATTTTTGAGTACCTCCATCTACTTTCTTATAGTTGGTGAGTATTCATGGTTTGAGGACCTATATCCATGATTTTTGCCTTGATAGGAGATGATTGTTTCTTTTCAATTCAGGCTAGTCAGTTGAGAATCTATCCCAATGGATCCTCAGTCTTTTGTAGTAGAGGCTTTGTTAGACTAGAGTACAGTATGTACAGAACTTCTAGTATTTTGTTCGTATAGGACAGTATTTCTTTGTATTACAGTATGCTCATGACATGATTATTCTTCCCTATTTTAAAATGATTAGTATTGTAGTGAGTTTTGGAAGTGATGACAGACTTAGAGGGTTAGCTTAAGGGAACGTGTGGCCTTAAGCACCGTGTGATGTCTCGGGATAGGTTCTTGGGGCATTACAATCTTGGGCATATTCATACTTCCAAATGGCATGAGTTACCAATGATAGGACATATTCTATGCACTAAAATCTTTTGTTCTTGTTGTGTTTGAGCTATAATTACATACCTTATCTGATGTACATGATTAATTGATGCAGGGATAAATTAAGATGAAATTGGACATAATTATATCCATTAATGTAAAGCTAATGATAATGGAAGATTTGAGAGTGATTTTCTAAGCATAAGGATACTGGGATTGAGCTCCGAGAGCATAGAACTAAAGTCAAGAGCAAAGAAATAGGTAAAAAGATGGAAATAAACAAAAATCAAAAGCTCCAAGTCATGAATCCTAGTCCCTATAATTGGGTCCACATCGCACTAAGGATATTATATTTTATGGCACATTCCAGTAAGCCTCCGCGAGCCCCAGGTCGCCGAGCCTAGATTAACTCTCTAGTCACATTCCAATGAGGGTCCGCGATAGCCCCACGGTGTGGAACCTAGTCCATATGCTTACTACCACAGCATGAAACCTAGACCACATAATGAGATTTGTGGCATATTAAAGGTTTATTCTCAGTCAAAATTGTCCTACTATAAAAGGAACACTTAAAATCAATTGAGGGGACTTTTGCAGACATACAGTAGAAGGAAAAAAATTATGATAATTTTCTTAGGGTTCTTTGAACACTTTATCTTCCAACAATAATTTTGTGTATGATTAATTAAATTACTTTGATGTTGATTTCAAACATAAGTAGCTAAACAGATATGATTATACTATGATATTCTTAGAGTGGTTTAATGTTTATTTATGATATGGGTTATTCTTATTCTCTTGTACTTACTATGTTGATGTATGGCTACCATTAAAATTCATCTATAATCCATTTTGAATCCAAGAGGAGAATCATTGGGGTAGATTGAAGAGTTTACGGAGCAAGTTCTTATTCTTGTAAGGAATAAAGGATTTGAATACGTAGCTAGGATAGAGATATACCAATAAACCTTACTTGGTTCACTTCCAGGATGATAGCTTAATGCATTTAAATAGATTATTGCATCCCCGCTCAACAATGTAGTTGCAATGTCCATCTAGGTAGAAGATTAAAGAATTGAGATATCATGATTGTAATCCAAACCCTGTGAATCAATAAACCGATAATCAACACAGACATGAGAAGGATAAAGATTTATAAGAAAATTAAGAGTACCTCAAACCTGGAATTCTATCTCATATTGTTCACAACCTTGCTTATGCTTCTATGGTCTCACTTTGTTATTTATTTAATTACTAGATTTATCATTAAATTATCATAACCATCTTGATACTCTAAAAGACTTAAACACATTATTGTCAAAGATGAAGTTTAGTAAATTATTAATACACTAGTCCTCATGGGTACGATATCCGATCCTGTAAGTCACAATATTACTTGTACGATTATGTGCATTTGTGTATGAAATAGAACGTAACAAGTTCTTGGTGTCGTTGCTGAGGACACAAACAATTAGTAATTTTCTAAATTCTTGGCTTTTGATAACAAATTTAAGTATTAAGGACTTGATCTTAGCAGCTGACTTTTGCAACACTAATCAAGTATCGAACTGGCAAAATTAAAAGAATTGGTAGAGCCTTATTCGAAACCAGAAAAAGCAATTCATCATCGGAGAAGAGCAACAACACTCACCACCAAATTTAGCAAGTTCAAATAGGATATCAAAGAGATCCTAATCTTAAAGATACAATTAATCCTAATGCTCCACGTGCTCCAGCTTTGGTGGTTTCTTATTGCTCTTGCTCTGGTGGCAATCTCATTTACAAACAATGCTACAAATTTCATCCGCAAGAAAGTAGAATGTGGTGCAACTTTTTCTCATAAGTGGGTAGTCCATAGGTTTATCTCACGAGGACCCACAACAATATATTCAGAATTTTCTTAAGATTAGTGATACCTAAATTCCTACTGGTATCTACTGATTATGTTAGATTGACTCACTTCCTCTTTCTCTATTAGGGGGAGAATAGAGGTGGTTATTTATTGAACCATCGAACTCCATCACCTCCTAGGATTATCTAGCTTAGAAGTTTCTTATTTGATTCTTTCACTCTAGGAAGACAACACATTTGGGAAATGAGATTCTACATTTCATACAGAAGGATAGAGAAAATCCTTACCACACTTGGAAATATGCAAAGGCATACTTGGGTATTTCCCTCATCATCATCAGACTAATGATATATTGGCGCACACTTTCATTGAGGGTCTAGAGCCTAACACCAAGATTCTCCTAGATTTAGTAATAGGAGGGCAAACACTTGAAAAGACATATAATGAATTATGTATGTTGTTGAATCGAATTTTATAGGGGAATCTTGAGTGGCATGCCAATGCAAGGAGTACTTCAAAGAAGGTTGAAGGTGTTTTTGAGGTTGATCAGTTCACAGCCATATCTTCCCAGATTACTACATTACAAAATTAGTTAACAACTCAACTCAGCAATAGAAATTTTAGGATCACATTGTCCATGCCATCAACAGCTAATGTAGTCCATTAAGCTTATTCATTGTGTGAGGTGTGTGGGATCACTGAACATAGAGTTAAAGCTTTACCAGCAAATCTAGAGTCTGTTAAATATGTGTGAAATGTTAATCGTCAAGGAAAACAAAACTTTGGTAAAACTTATAATTCTAACTGGCGGAACCATCCAAATTTCTCATGGGGTAAAAATCAGCTGTAGAGTAACAATAAATGTAGAGGGCTAGTACAACAGAATTAGCAGTCGCATGTTCAGAGTAATCAGGCCAGAACTAAAACTAGCAATATTAATGAGATGCTGAAGTAGATTATGGTACTTAAGCACAGTTAGTAAAAGATGTGAACAGTCAGTAGATAATTACTAAGAACTTAGAGATGCAGATGGGTCAGATTATAGAAGAACAAAACACTAAACCTCATGTATGTCTACCTACTAATAATGATCCTAATACAAAATAGGTAAATGCATTCACTACTAGGAGTGGTTTGTAGTTGAAGGAGTTGGAACCAAAGCAAGTGAATCATGCGTCTACTGATGGTGATAGTGCAAAGGATGATGAGAAGGTTGTTGAAGAGAAAGCTGAAATCAAGGAAACCAAAGTGGAAAAGGCAAATCTACCTTCACTATTCCTGTAAAGATGTCGGTAAAACCAAGAAGGGACTTTTTACAAGAAGTTTATTGAGATTTTGAAATAGGTTCATGTTAATCTCCCTCTCATTGATATTTTACAGAGTATTCCAAAGTATGCAAAGTATGTGAAGGAAATTGTAGTGAACAAGAACCATTTGACTAAATAAGCTATAATATCACTTACTGAGGGGTGTATATCCAGGATTCAGAATAAATTGCCTACCAACCAGAAATATCTAGGAAGTTTCACTCTAAAGATCACCATTAGATAATCCATTAGTACTCAGGGATTATGTGATTTAGGGGCAAGCATAAATCTTATGTCTACATCCTAATTTAGAAAGATGGGTCTAGGCAGTCCCAGACCCACTACAATTATTTTGGAGTTAGCTGACAGGTCATTTACTAGCCCTGATAAGATCATTGAAGATGTATTGGTTCAAGTGGAATCATTTTTTTCCCAGTGGATTTTTTTATTCTTGATTTTGATGCTAATCCAACCATTCCATTTATTTTAGGACGTCTATTCATGGTAAATAGAGGATCACTAATTGATGTAGCTACAAGGCAGATGACCATAAGGGCTCATGATAAGGTCGAGGTTTTTGACGTGTATAAGGAAATGAAGCTAACTACAATAGATGAAGAATTATCTACTATAACAGATATAGACCTTGAGTCTGAACCCTATCTTCTATTTATTAATGACCTACATAAGTGAGCGTTGATATCGTATGATCTTTATGGTGATGTTGAGGCACTTGAAATAGTGCAAATTATGGATTTGGCAGGGATTGACAATAGAGTCATTGAATTTGAGCCATTGAATAGACCAATTAAACCCTCTCTAAAGGCTTCTATTGATGTAGAACCAAAGCTAGAGCTTAGGATTTTCCTTCTTATTTAAAATATACTTTCCTAGGTAAGGATGATACTTTGTTTATGATTTTGTCTACAGGTTTTTTTTATGAACAGGTGAGAAAGGCTTTGACCGTATTGAATAGAAGAAAGAAAGCAATCAAATAGCAGATGTCAAATATCAGAAAAAAACAATCTTGCTTTCTATATTTACAAAATATATATAGAAGATGGATACAAAACAAGTGTGCAACACCAGTGAAGATTGAATCTTGTAATGAAAGAAGTGGTTAGAAAAGAAATTATCAAGTGGCTTGATACTAGGATAGTCTATACCATATCAATAGAAAGAAGGGATGACCATTGTGACAAATGAAGATAACGAGCTTATTCCAACCCGCACAGTGACTTGGTAAAGTATCTTTAGAGATTATAGAAAGTTGAATAATGCCACCAGTAAAGATCACTATCCCATTCTATTTTTTGATCAGACATTGGATAGTTTAGTGGGACAAGAATGTTACTGCTTTTTGTTTAGGTATTTAGGATATAACCAGATAACCATAGCACTTGAAGATCAGGGGAAGACCACATTCACCTATCCTTATGATACTTATCCATTCAGATGCACGCCCTATGGTCTTTACAACATACAAGCGGCTTTCTAAAGATACATGATGGCTATCTTCCATAATATGGTGGAAGACTTTATCGAGGTATTTTTGTGCAACTCTTTTGTTTTTTCTAATTAATTTGATATGTATTTGTAGAACTTAGATAGGGTCTTAGCACGATGTGAAGAAACCAACCTTGTATTAAAGTTAGAGAAGTGCCACTTTTTAGTTAAGGAAGGTATCGTCATTGGTTATAAGGTGTCACACAGAGGACTTGAGGTAGATAGAGCTAAGGTGGAGGTCATTGAAAAGATCTCATACCCGGTGTCAATGAAAGGTTTTAGAAGCTTTCTTGGGCATGCAGGATTTTACAGATGCTTTATTAAATACTTCTCGAAGATAGCAGGTCCAATGTGCAAGTTGTTAGAGAAAGAGGTCAAGTTTGACATTAGGGCTGAATGTCAGAAAGCATTTGATTGTCTAATGAAAAATTAATAGAGGAACCTATCCTAATTCCACCTAACTAGGCATTACTATTTGAGATGATGTTCAATGCTAATGATGTGGCTATTGGAGCGATATTAGGGCAGTGCAAAGATAAGGTATTTCACTCTATCTATTATTCAAGTAAAATCTTGGACGCAGCCTTAGTCAATTATACAGTCATAGAAAAGGAAATATTAGCGTTGGTGTATGCATTTGATAAATTTTTAGCATACTTGGTGGGTACAAAGGTAATTTTTCATACTGATCATGATGCCATTCGATATCTATTGAATAAAAAAGACACGAAGTCAAAGTTGATTAGGTGGATTCTTCTACTCTAAGTATTTGATTTAGAAGCTTGTGAGAGAAAGAGAGTTCAAAATCAAATGGCATATCATCTGCCAAGGCTTAAGAGTCATGATCATGTTGTTGATGATATATTTTGTATTTGAGAGGAGTTTCTGGATGAGCAATTATTTACACTAAATGTAGTTGAAGTTCCATGGTATGCCGACATAGTAAATTTTCTAGTAGATGATATTTATCCTCTAGAGGCTACAAGTTAATAGAAGAAGAAGGTGTTCATCGATTCTCATATGTATGTATGGTATGAGTAGTTTCTATTTAAGTAGGATGCAAATATAATAATAAGAAGATGTATTGCAGAAACCAAATCTAAAAAGGTACTTGAAAATTGTTATTCGACACCTTATGGAGGTCATCATGGTGGAGAAAGGAAAGCTTGGAAAGTTTGGTAGTCTTTTTTTCTGGACCACATTATTTAAAGATGTTTTGGACTATGTTAAAGGTTGTGACCAATGCTAGAGAATGGGCACCATATCAAGGTGGCATGAGATGTCCTTGAACAATATTCTGGAGGTGGAAATCTTTGACATGTGGGGTATAGACTTTATGGGACCATTTCCCCCATCTAAGGGTAAGTTATATATTCTCATAGTTTTTTATTATGTGTCAAAGTGGGTAGAAGATAAATATTTTCTCACAAATGATGCGAGAGTAGTGATGAAATTCTTTAAGAAGCATATCTCCTCTCGCTTTGGCACACCTTAAGCAATGACTAGTGATGGGGGAGAACACTTAATAAATAATTGGTTCAAGAATTTATTGGCTAAATATAGGGTTATACACATGGTATCCATAACATATCACCCACAGCTAGTGGTCAAGTAGAGGTGTCTAATCGAGAGATTAAGCAGATCTTACAGAAGATGATTAATGGATAGTGTAAGGATTGATCAGCTAAGCTAGATGATGTATTATGAGTGTATAGGACAACTTATAAAATAGCCATTGGGACTTCCCTGTATAGCTTGGTTTATGGCAAGGATTGTCACCTACTAATTGAGCTTGAGCATTAGGCATATTTGGTTGTAAGAAAGTTAAATCTTGATCCAAATATTTCAAGGAATAAGAGAATGTTACAATTGGATAAGCTTGATGAGTTTTGCTTACATTCATATGAGATTGCAAATTTATAAAAGGAGAAAATTTAAAGATAGCATGATAAGCAGATTCTGAATTGAACTTTTGAACTTGGCCAACAAGTGTTGTTGTTCAATTCTAGATTGAAGTTGTTTCCAGGCAAGATGAGGTTCAAGTGGTCTGTACCATTTAAAGTGGTAAGAATGACCTCTCATGGGGCTATTGAACTATGGAGTAAGGACAAAAGTGAAATGTTCATGGTGAATGGACAAAGAGTCAATCATTATTAGGAAGATTATGGAGATAACACAAGACGTCCATCACTTTTGAAGACAAATAAAGCCAAGTTAAGTCGTGCCACGATGTTAAATAAGGTGTTGTATGGGAGGAAACCCACAAATGTAATGTAATATTTTAGTTTATTTCTTATTGGTTTAAAGAAGAAGTAAAAAAATAGAAAACAAATCAAAGTAACAAAAAGATGTGTCGAGCCATGATCAAACCTGAGGCGCTGGGTGGAAGCAAACCCACTTTTTCTTATATAATTTTGTTGTTTTTTGTTGATACTGCAGGAATAATAAACTTCATTGATTGAGGGAGAAAAATAATTAAATAAAATTATGTGTTTTGGGAAGATCTCAGGTATGTAAAATGTGTATTAAAGTGATGCCAAAGGGAGGTGAGAAAAGGAGGCAAAATTTCCCCCAAAGTGCAAATTCCAGTGTACATCCGCAAAACCCCCACGTCTCAGAGGCCATCACATGGACCAATCATCGCATCCGCCACCAAGAATACAACCAATTGAAATTTCTAGAGAGCATTCACGATGTGCCCGCGTTGTGGTAGGGATCATGTGGGCTAAGCCACGCGCCACAGAGGCCTATAATCTCCAATTTTAAATGACCCAATATTATTAACCTGACATTTCCCTTTAAATTCTCCCTTATTTCCCACTCCTTATCCCCTTATAAACCTAATTCACACTGCCCACCATCCCCTACAACTCTCCTTGTCCCTTTTAAGTGCTAAACATTTTAGTAAAACGAAGTTCTTTTTTGTCTCTCGTCAAAAAGGACTCAGGTAAGTTCTCTAAATTATTATGCGTTATCTTTACTCAAATGAAATGGTGATATAATTGTTGTGCATAATGGGTAAATGTTTGTCATGCTTTGTGTGAGGGTGTCGAGATAATGGAGAATTTTGTGCGCTAGTGGAGATAGTCATTCTTAGTGTGTTATACTAAATTTGTAGTTGTTAGGCCAGACTAATGGCATGTGCTTTAAGTGGTAAGTTACACTTTTGTATGACATACATAAATGAACTTATGGTGATTGTTTTGTCTACTTCGTAGCATCACAATAGAGTATTTGGTAAGTTTCAGAAAGGGAAGTCTAAGTGTGGGATGGTTCCTCAATCAGCCTACACTTAGTGGTCACTATATTTTTTGTTATACGTGTGCTTATGGGTCTAGAATGTTGTTTGCAGTTGTACCTGAGCTTATTTAAATTTATCAATTTTTGGAGTATGTATGACTTGCATTTGGGAATTTTCATGTGGATGAAAAGAAACATAATAGGGATGGAGTGTATAATGTATGAGGCTAACCTTGGTGATTGAATTAAAGTTACATGGTTGTGATGAGTTGAACTAAGAAACAAAATTGAATTTTTCGTTGGTTGTTGAACTGTGTAGTTGATATAATGATGTTTGCATGAATTCTGAGTAGATAAACATTATGGTGGTTGAATGTGGGTGTTAAGGTGTTGTTAACAAGAGATTTTTGATACTAAAGAGGGGAATTTTGAGTACCCTCGTTGTTATATTTACCCACCTATGCTAGAAACAAAGAATGGGATGCTTTCAACACTCTTTCTACTTAGTGTTTTTGAGTCCAACTAGGTGCCCTTTATGACATGTTTGCAGAATGTATTGAATAACAGGTACTTTGACAATCCGTCAGCAAAGGGGAAAGGATGTTGCTAGGCCATCTAGTCCATCATAAAAGAGGAGCAAACCAACCGGTCAAGTGTAGAAACCTCCTACAATCCCACAAGGGAAACATAGGAGATACGGGGCTGGATGGGTTGTAGAGACAGGAAAGAAATGGTACACCAAGAATAACAAGACCAAATATGCTCCAAATCAATTCATCAATTATCCAATCTTGTTGAGAGAGTATCTAAGCATGGTGTGATGAATATATGAGCTTCATATGAATTTCTTTTTCGAGCAGCCTGTGGAGTGCAACCTGCACCTCGTTAGGGAATTCTATGCTAACTGGGACCCCAAGGTGCAAGACCCTGAGGTAAAGATCTGAGGCCAGGTGGTGACTTTAATAGCTCATGATTTGAATGTCCTTTTAGTAGAACCATAGGTAGATGTAGAATTGCTGAAGTAGCTCAATATCACACCAACTGATGTAGATATCAAACATTTGCTATGCAGAAACAATTTTGCTACCCGATGGACTCATCACAAAGATAGCAAACTCTTCCTCAAATTACGCTATCCTAGATGAACAGAGAGGCCCACATATGGCCAAATACTATCTACCATTGCCTCATTCATGGCAAGAACCTGACAGATATAATGGGGGATAGGGTATGCCTCATTTATGCTTTGATGTGTGATGACGTTGATATCAATGTAGGGGCTATGATCTTTTATTTGATGAAGAAGGTATGCTACCATCAAGGGTGAAAATATGAATTTTTTGGTTTACTAACCAGGTTTTTGAGGTATCACAGTGTTGAGGATGAGAAACTTGACTAGAGGCCAATGGTAGACACTCACTTGGTGGATATGTCCCGAACTAAGGGGTTAACTGCGGATCATGGGCCAGTTCTAACTATGCCCGAGCATCAGGCTCGAAATGATGAGATCACAGCTAGGACGCATAAGCTACAACTACTGTAGTTAAGAGTCAGGGTTTGCACGGCTACATATGAGGAGATTCTAGCTATTGAGCAAGATTAGCCTCTTGGTCACCATGCTAGGATGATGTTGCGGATTGGGGTAAATTTTATAGAGCCTATAGATAATGATGCACCTATAGATGAGGAGATGATGATGGGTTATTCGGACATGGAGTCAAAAGATGAGGAGGATGAAATGATCCAAATTTGAGCACAGAGGCCCTTGGTCCGGAGATCGATGATGACATAGTTGATACATGACTAGGGAGTTGTTACACTATATTATTACTTAGTTTTATTTGTAAGTACTAAGACAGTACACTCCCATGATAGCAACTAAGTGTGGGGTGGTTCCTCAATCCCCCAACACTTAGTGTTGCTATATTTTTTGTTATACATGTGCTTACAGGTCTAAAATACTTTATGCATTTGTACCAGAGATTTTTTGTATTTATCAATATTTTGAGTATGTACGACTTGCATTTAGAAATTTTCATTTGGATATAAAGTAACATAGAACCTGGTTTTGCTAGAGATAGAGTCAAATTGAGTGTATAATGTATAAGGCTGACCACGGTGGTTGAATTAAACTCACATGGTTGTGATGAGTTGAACTAAGAAACCAAATTGAATTTGTCATTAGTTGTTGAACTGTGAAGTTGCTAGCATGATGCTTTCTTGAGGTTTGACTAGAGAAATATTATGGTGGTTGAATGTGGGTGTTAAGGTGTTGTTAGTGAGCGATATTTTATAATAAGGGAAGTCTGGATTCCCTCATTCTCACATCTGTGTATATATTCTAGAAACTAAGTGTGGGGTGTTTTTAACACTCTTTCCACTTAGTGTTTGCTAGTCCAACTAGGTGCCCTGTTTGAAGTGTTTCCAGAATGTTTTGAATAATAGGTACTACGTCTAGCCATTAGCAAAGGAGAAAGGATATTATTGTGCCATTTGGGACCTCAAGAAAGAGAAGAAAACCAACTGGTCGAGTTTTGAGACCTCCTGCAATCCCACATAGGCAACATCAGAGATATAGGGCTAGATTGGTTATATAGGTAGAGGAGAAATGGAACAACAATAATAAGGAGACTAAATACGCTCTAGATCAATTAATCAATTGGGAAAGCCTACTTAGATAGTATCCAAGCATAGTGCAAAGAATAGAAGAGTTGTACAACTGTCTGGTTCAAGAAGCCCACGAAGTGCAGCCTATATCTCATTAGGGAATTATATTCTAACTGGGAATCTAGGGAGCAATATTCTGAGGTATAGATCCGAGGCCATGTGGTGACTTTCATGGCTCATGATTTCAATGTCCTTTTAGGTGCACCATATGGACATTTGCTATGCAGAAATAATTCTTTCACCATATGGACTTATCATAAATATAATGGCCTCTACCTCACATTCCCCTATGCCCAGATGAATAGGAAGGCCTGTATGTGGGCAAAGATTATCTACCATTGCCTCATTCAGGGAAAGCACATGACTGATGTGACACGGGATAGTGTATGCCTCATCTATGCTTTAATGCATGATTATATTGATATTGACGTAGGGTTTATGATATTTTCTACAATGAAGAAGGTGCTCTACCATCAGGGGTGCAGGTATGGATTTGGTGGTTTACTGAATAGGTTTTTCAGGAATCGTGGAGTTGAGTAGGAGGGTTTTTACTATAGGCTAGTGGTAGGCACTCACTCAGTGGATATGTTCCAAACTAAGGGGATAACTACGGCTCATGGTCTAGTTCTGACTAAGCCCGAGCATTAGTCTCAGAATGACAATATCATAGCCCAGATGTATGGGCTACAGCTGCTGCAGTTGAGGATTGGGGGTCGCCCAACTACACATAAGGAGATTCAAGTTATTAAGATAGATTATCTTTTTAGTCACTATGCTACGATGATGTTGCAGATTAGGCCAGAGTTTATAGAGCCTGTACGTGATAGTGTACCTACAGAAGAGGAGTTGAATAGGCATGATTTGGACATGCAGTCAAACTAAGAGGAAGATACAGATGATCCAAATTTGGGCGTAGAGGCCCTTAGTCCAGAGACTGATGATAAAATGGATGATGCATTACTAGGGAGTTGTGACACTACCTTACTACTTGGTCTTATTTGTAAGAAATAGGGTAGTGCTTCATTTTATGTGTTGGGTTGTAGTTCTCGTTCCTCATACCTTCATTTGATTTGTGTTTGTTTTATATTTTTGGACATTTTTATTTGGATTTTGTTATGGCTGGTATATGGATTTGATAGACATTCTAATAATTTATTCTATAACAGTTAGTATTGATGATATTTGCTATGGGTAGTTCACAGTCATTGGTAGTTTAGATTTGATAATGTTTTCTTTATGCTACTTAGTATTATTATTTTTTGGTGGTAATTAGGAGTAAGATTTTTTATGTTTTATCTTTTCCCATTAAGGTGAAAATGTTTGTCCTTAATGGCAAAAGTAATAATATGTCATAGTTAGATGTCTTCCCCTATGATAGATGGATGGCAGCCATCTTAAGGGGAATTATTCATTAGAAAGAATGAAGTGAAAAAAACCCAACCATAATTCTAGATCAAGGTACCGTATGTGGGGCAATGTGTTACATGACATGGTAAAATACTCATTCTGAAATTAAAGGCATGTCAAATTTAAAAAGAGGATTGTTACTTTCAAACTCCTAATCTCAATAGTGTAACTCTAGGTCTATTGGCTTAATGTTGAATTTGTCCAGTTACTATATCAAGAATCTATAGGGATCCTAGTTAAATCTAGCATGCACCAAGTATGAGTAAGGTCTTCCAGTTAATCTACTTGCATAGTGATGTCTAAAATTTTCCCAGTGTGTTTACAAAGAAAAATAAAGCGTGTTGGATTTAGGAAATGTTATAGGCATTTTGTTGATAGCCATGTTTTAGACCTCTTTTACCTAGCCTTGTGCATATTCTTAATTAGCCCCATTGAGCATGTAGCTTATTTATTTTGGTTCCTTCATATGTAGCATGTACCCCTTCTTTGATTGACCTTACTTTGATCCAAAACTCCTAAGCGTTTGAGTTGAAAATTAATCCAGTTATGGAGTAGAAATTCAAGTAAGGAAAAAGGTGAAATTAAAGTCCTTAGGTAATAGTAAGTGGGTTTGGATATTGATATGTGTGGTGGTTGAGAGTGTGGAACAAAAAGAATTAAGAGAGTTCAAAATTTAGATAAGATGTGAATAGAAGACACTTCCACCATAGTATGTGTCAATAAGCTTAAGAAGATAGGGCTAAAGTAAAGGGAAAAAGAAAGATCATTAAGGAAGAGAATCAATTGTTAATTAGGTTTTTTAATGTCCATGTGATGTACTAAGTGCTTAGGGAGATTAGCCACTATTTTCCCAAATAGTTCCTACCCATTCCTTAGTTTACATTACAACCATGAAAGACCTAGTTGATCCTTAATCCTAACATTCGACTATTAGTAGAGTAGTACACTAAGTGAAAGCTTATTATTCATCATATATCATGTATGAATTCTTTATGAGAGTGAGCGAATTCATTTCTGATATACCTATTCTGATTACGTCATACAAGATTATGAGTTAATATGGGTAAATTTCTTATTTATTGTGAGGGTGCATGTGAATGATGGTTAGGTGACTTTTAGTACTACTAGTTGATCAACTTGCAGGAGTTTGCCAACAATCTAGAAGTTCACTTTTGAGGCTAGGACGTTTGAGAAAAAAAGTAATCTCGTGTTTTCAAAATTAAATTGACATGCTTTAGTTACAAAGTCATGTGCGGTTTTGGTGTACCCAACACAAATGTCCTTTCTAGATTGTGGTGTGAAGCCTAGTTGGGTATAGTGATTTCCTGAGATTGTTCGAGGATAAAAAGGTTCTAAGTGTGGGGTGGTGATCTTGGGAGTATTTATACGTCCAAATTCCATGAACTACCCATGATAGGACTTGTTCTATGTACTAAAATTCTTTGTTCTTATTATGCTTAAGCTATAATTGCATACCTTATCTGATGTACATGATTAGTAAATGTAGGTCTAATTTATGATGAAATTGAAACTAATGATGTTGGAAGCTTTGATTGTGATTTTCTAAGCATAAGGATACAAGGATTGAGCTAAGAGAGCATAGAACTAAAGTTAGGAGGAAAGAAATAGGCAGGGAGCTGGAAAGGAACAAAAATAATAAGCTCCACATCATGGATCCTAGTCCCTGAGATAGGGTCCATCGCGCTAAGGAAATTAGAGTTGATGGATCATTCTTGTAAGCCTCTATGATATTCCCATATCATAGAGGTAGGATTTATTCTCAAGTCACCATCCAGCGAAGGTCCACGATATTCCCACGGCACAGAACCTAGACCACACAATGAGATCTACGGTGCATTGAACGTTAATTCACGATAAAAATTGTCCTACTATAAAAGGAACACTTCAAATCAATTCAGGGGACTTTTGCAGACGTATAGTAGAGACAAAAACAATTACGATAATTTTCTTAGGGTTCTTTTAATAATTCATCTTCCAACATTAATTTGGGGTATGATTAACTATATTACTGTGATATTGATTTCGAACATGAGTGGCTAAACAACCTTGTTCTGGGGCTGAGGTCAAAGACATGATTATACTTTGATATTCGTAAGAGTGTTTTAGTGTTGATTTATCAGATGGGTTATTCTAATTCTCTTATTCTTACTATTTTGATGAATGGCCACAATTAAAATACATATATAATCCAATATGAATCCGAGAGGAGAATAATTAGGGTAGATCAAAGAGTTTAAGGAGAAAATTCTTATTCTTTTTAGGAATACAGGATTTGAAATACGCGGCTAAAATAAAGATATACCTAGAAGCCTTGCTTGGTTCACTTCCCGGATGATACCTTAATATATCAAAATGGATTATTGTATCCCCACTCAATGATGTAGTTACAATGTCCATCTAGGTAGAATATTAGAGGTTCGAGATACCACGATTGTAATCTAAACCTTGCAAATTAATAACTCGATAATCAACACAACCACGATAAGGATAAAGATTTATAAGACTGTTAAGAGTGCCTTAACCCTGGAATTCTATCTCATGTTGTTCACAATGTAGTGTACGTTGTTGTTGTCTCACTTTTTTTTTTATTTAATTAGTACATTTATCATTAAATTATCACAACCATCTTGCTACTCTAAAACATTCAAACATATTATTGTCAAAATTGAAGTTGAGCAAATTATTAATATAGTAATCCTCATGGGTACGACATCCGATTCTTTGAGTCACTATATTACTTTTACGAACTCGTGAACTTACCTGTGTGATACAACGCAATAATGGACTTTGTTATTGTTCTCTCTAAGACCTTGAGGAAGTGAGGCTCTATGTGGGTCATTATTGATTGATTAACTAAGTTGGTTCATGTTATTCCAGTGATGGTAGATTATAATACGTCTAAGTTGGCAAAATTTTATTGAAGGAAATCGAAAGAGTACATTGGGTACCTACTTTAATTGTGTTAGATAGAGGTACTCAATTCACCTCCAACTTTTAGGAGAAATTCCAATTAGAGTTGGGTCTTAGATTGGATCTAAGTATAGTTTTTTAAACACCAACCGACGGTCAGTCAGAGTAAACTATTCAAGTTCTTGAGGACATGCTTTGAGATTTTGCAATGAACTTCAAGTATCAGTGAGACTAATATCTACCTTTTTGTATATTCACCTATAATAGTATCTACCTTTTTTAATTGACATAGATCCTTCTAAATCCTTATTTGTTTGATACATTCAAACTGAACTGTTGGGGAACTAACATGCTTAAGGATTCGACAGAGAAAGTAAGTTTTAAACAAAAAATTCTTAAAGAAGCTATGAGTTGATAGAAAGATTATGCAAAGGATAAGGTGAGAGATGTTCTATTTGAAAAGGGGGAGAAGGTACTCTTGAAAGTGTTAGTCTGAAGAGTGTGATGCATTTTGACAAGAACGGGAAGTTGAGTCTGAGATACATCAGACCCTTTGAGGTTTTAAAGGGAGTAGATTCAGTGGACTACAAGCTGGCCTTCACTCCTAGTATTTCTAGCATTCACCTGATATTCCACATGTCTATGCTAAAGAAGTATCACAAATATGGTGATTATAACATTTGTTGGGAGCCTAAGTTTTTAACAAAGAGTTATTTTACAAAGAGGAATTAATTGCTAAATTGAATAGGGATGTATGGAAGTTAAAAATTAGAGTCATTCCATATGTGAAGGTTCAACGTAGTACTATTAAAAAGGCAACATAGAAGAATGAGGCCTACATGCGTAAGCGATATCCACACTTGTTCCTTTACTCAAGTTTTTCCCTTACATAGCTTTGTTATCTTGTGCTAGTTGGTCGTTCTAAGAGGAATGAATGGTGAATTGGTATCAATGTATTGACTCAAATTGTTGGTACATTAAAATAAGAGGTAAAACTTTCATCAAGTCTTCCCATAGATAATTTTTAAAAATTTTAGGGCTATCCAAGTATTACATGATTTTTTAGGGTGTTCAAGTATTAGGGAATCTGGTATTAATGCGTGCATTGGTAGGGATGTTGGACTTGACTTTTAGGTAGATTAGGAGTTTATGAGTTGTAGCAACTTTCGATACGTAAAATAGAGTTATAGAACTTTGTTATAGAGTTTATCGCGGAAGGGTTGATTCGTAATGTCATATCCTAAGGCATGTGTTGTAAAATAGGTATTACTAGGTAGAGGCCCCGAGATTCTAATTTAGAACATTCAACAAAAAAGGGAACTATTGTAATTGTTGAAGTGATAACCACTACAATGGTACCATAGTGTTTTTATAGTTTTTTTAAAATCAGAAACATATTTTTATTCTCCACTTTTTGAAAGCAAACCAAGCCACTTGGAAAGGTAATTTTCTATAAGATTTTAGATGTTTTCATCTTTGGAGGTAAGTTTCTTTCATTCTAAACTTGAATCACTTCTTAAAATATCTGAAAATCATTATAAATATAATCATGGTGGAAATCGGGGTTTATACCTTACTCTTTATATTGATATAGTTAGGTGGAATGAGTATAAAATCAGCAGATAATGAATCTAGGTTGTTAAAAACACTAATAGGAGTAAAATCATAGTTGTTCATGCTAAATAAAGTAGGTTTCATAATGTTTAAGGGATAGAAAATACTAAGATGATGACTTAAGGAATTTTGATCAAAATTATCAATTATTTATCTCTAGTGGTTAAAAGGGGATGATCTAATTGAAATGGGAGTGTAATCTTATTGTTAGAGATTAAAAACAAGGTAAAAGAGAAGAAAATGCAAACTTGTGGCCTAACGGTGATGTTGAGCAATGAATCAAGGTAGGTTTCATTTTATTATAGGAATTAGACTTGCTTAACTAGGTACTTATATGTGAATTAAATATTTGTGATTGCTTTTGAGCAATACTTATTATCATTGACTATAATTGCATATTCATACATGTTGTTGATGATATTAAGATAATAGTGATGGTGATGTTATTAAACTTATATATTCATGAGGATATTATATCAAAATCATTATGTTGTTGATGATACTGATAATGATGAGTTGATGATGTTTCTTATACAAATCATGATATTCATGATGTTGTTGATAATGCTGATGATATTTAGAAGAGAAAAAGATAATGCGTACATCTTACATTCACACATTCATCCATGCGCATTTAATGTTTGACTATAATCATATGTTGTGACTTAACTTGCTGTTCAAACTGACCATGTGTATTCATATATAAATTTGAGTTTGTATTCCCTTTGAAGTGAAAATTTATATTTGTGTTGTTGTATTGATATGAGTTTTCTGATAATCACTTGTATTTATTTAGTTTACTTATTTGTATGATGCCGGTTTGAGTCAACCTATGATATCTACTAGTACATGTTGAGTACTGATGCTACATCTGCAGTTCTTTTTGTTGAGTCTAGAGTGTGTTCCAACGTCTTAGATGAGGCCTAGAATCTAGCCAATAGTTTTAAATTTGTATGTAAGGGTGAACACTATGACCGACAACCTTTGGATGTTCAACTTATTGTTCATGTCCCTTGTTTTAGGATAACTACATTTCTTTATTACTTTTGTCTTTTGAATAATAATTTAGTTATTTTTACGGTGACTTCAGGTCTTGGGGTGTAACAAATAGAGGATTTTCACAGTCTATTTTTAGTTTGATAATTGTTTAAACTTTATTTCCTTAATGAATGATTGGGTTCAATAACATTATAATGATAAGATTGATGATAAGCAAACTGAGGGCTATTGAACTCTGTTATTCACGGTTGGGTTAATGGTTCTTCCACCATAGGTTAGGGTGAGTGCCAATCATGACCATTTGGGTCGCGATAATAATATTAGCATTTTAAAGGAAAACTAAATCAAGACTCAAAGAACTCAATTCTTGGAAATCCTACTCAGAATAGGGTTCCCCTTTGACTTCGCGATAATAACCTTAGGATTTTAAAGGAAAACTAAATCAAGACTCAAAGAACTCAATTCTTGGAACTCCTACTAAGAATAGGGTTCCCCCTTGACTTCTTAGAAAGTAATTAAGGAGGTAGTTTTAATTACCTTCACTATGGTTTTTAGAAGTTTCAGTGTTTTTACCAATTTGCTCTTTCTCGTGGTTTCTTTCTATCATTTATGAGTTGCAAAAATAGTTTGCATGGTCCCTGAAGTATTCAAGAATGAATTATATGAATTTGTGATTTTCAATAGCCTTTAAAGTGATTAGTTTAACTTTGGTCGATATTTTGTAATCCACGAAGAGGAGGGTGATTTTGTCAGCTCCATTAGATTAGAAATATCCATTTTGAGTTAGTTTGTTTAGGTCATGAAGTCTTTTTTCTATTATTGTGCTTTGGTTAAAATACTTATTTTCTTAGCCTAAAGTTGGTTTCAGTATTGACTTGTTGATAACGAACTTTGTTGAAGATTTTGACTTCATTTTAAGTCTAAAATATCAAATTTAGCTTAGCATTGTAGTTGAATTGTTTTCATAAAATTATTAATGCATTCTGAGTATTCATCGCAGAGTATAAAACTGGAAAATTTCCAGTTATTATGCAAGTCCAAAATTTGCTAATCGCTATTGCAACACCTTTGTCCAGATAGTGATGAACAAATTCTAATGACCTCCATCATAATAGTGATGAAAAAGTTCTAATTACCTTCATCAGAATAGTGATGAACAAATTTTAATTACCTATCACTATTGTGACACCTTGGTCATTTATATCGATGAATGAATTCTAACTTTCTTAATCACTATCGTGACACCTTGGTCGCAAATAGTGATGAACAAATTCTAATTCCTTTATCGCTATCAAGGTCGCTAATAGCGATGAACAACTTTTGATTTTCTTCTCAACTAGAGCATCACATTAGTCACAGATAGAGATGAACAAATTTCACCTAGACAGCCTATAAGCCCCATTTCAGTTGAAAACCTTATTTTCACCATTTTGGGAGCTATGAAACTCCATTTTAGGCAATTGTCAATGTATTTTTCTCATATAATAATTGAGTAGATGATTCCACCTTTTTTATATTCATTTTCCAAGATTTATCTACCTTGTTTTTGGTGATTTTGATCTATAAAGTTAAGTTTCAAAATTCAAAATTATGAAATCAAAAACTCTTGATTAGTAGGTTGATTTGGAATGTATTTTAATTAATTTTTGAGATTTAAGGTCCTTGTAACATGGATAAATAGATTTTGACAAAGTTTTCTAAAATATGATTAAACCTTCTTTGTGATATTGTGTATCATTCATTCATTGTATTCACTTAACTATTCTACTTTATATGCTATCATTGTCAGGTTGATTTGGAGGTTGAGATATTATGAGACATGGGGTATGCCTATGGCTTACTCAGTGAGACCATAGTGTCACTCCTTTTGGTAGTATGAGATACACATTTATACACTCTCACAATTTTATCCTATATTATTAGTTGAACATGATAATTATTTTTGATATAACGTGTTAGTGAATCCCCCTCATAAATGTCTTTGCTTATTTGTTTGATAATAAAATGACTAGTTATGGATCACCAGGATTATTTTGCCTACCTTGTATATTGATATTCATATGACTATTATGTTGGGATACCCTATTAGGATGACGTGATGATTTTACCATATGTATATTGATGGGTAACCTTGGGTTGCTGGGGTGTTGGTCCTCTCCATCACTTTATATTAGGGTCGGTTATCGATAATGCTTGTTTCATGAATGATATTCCTACTTACTCTTACTTTTTCTTCCATTTTTCTTTTCTTATGCACCTCGTGTAGGTATTGGTTTGAGTGGAAAATAGTAGAATATGTTTCCTCAATATTGACGATAGGGCTAGTGGCTGACATTGCATAGATCTTATCCAAATCTCTCTATTTTTATCTTATACTTTATCCTTATATAATATACTAAATATTATTGATATCATTCCATATTAGAGGGTTGAAATTGTGAAAACCTGACCTGGGTTTATTTTTTAAATTAATATTTCATCTTTAAATATTTTGGGATTATTCTATTATTCATCTTCTACTTTAAATTTACATTAGTTGTTGAGTTTAGGTTGGATAGACTTACATATACTAGAGGTGTGATATGTGTCATTACGTGCTCTATTTTGGGTTGTGGCAAAATTTATATCAGAGCCAAAGTTTCATTAGTATCATCAGTGCAAGCTGAGTCTAATAGAGTCTTGCAAATCAGTACATGACTTTAGAAGAAATCCATTTCTTTATCTTATTTCAAGTATTTTAATATTCTATGGTTTCATGGCACTTTCTATGCTTAAAACTAGAAAATATGAAAGATCTTAGGTCCTTTTTGTTAGATGTGATATGCTTTGTGTTTGTTTTGCAATAAAACAAGGTTAGAAGAGAGTAGAATAAAGAAAGAAAGAAAGAAAGAAAAATGCTCCAAAAAGTGAAGTCTCTTCTTGGACAACGAGTCCTTCTTTGACGCTACGAATCATTGGGTGATGCTATGAATTATCGTCCAAGTCATAAGGTAAATAGAGAAGAACTCTTAAAAGAAAAATAAATTTGATGTTGGCTTAGAATTGTTGGACTTGACTATGAGTCGTAGGGAAGATTGTTTTGAGAAAAAATATGATGAAATCCTGAATGTATGCAAGTCTAAGCCCAATAAAAACGATACAGGTGGCGGTCATAGGATTTATCTATGACTTAACGTGACGACTGATCTGAGCATTTAGAGAAAAGACCTGAAAGCTAAAAAATAACTAGAAAGGTAATTAGTTTTGCCAATGACTCAAAGGGAGATGTTACGAGTTGACACCAAAGATCATTGAAGCCAGGATACAGAGCTGACAGTGAGTCATCATCGATCTAGAAGACTTGTTGCCTGAGGCGTTACCACTATCGACCTTATTTTCCTATTTAGTTTTGGATATAATTCTTAGGCTTTGTTTTTCAACTATCAATGCCACTTGGATGTTTTCTACTAGTTTACTCACTTTTTTTTACTGAAAACACTACGTTGATTCTGAGATATACTTTTGATTTCGGAATCCATTGTTATTGGTTTTTATGGTTGGATATTAATTTGAGATTGGGTTTTCATTCTTAATATATTGTAAGTTTATTCATATTCTTTGTTCTATGAATTCAATAAATGTATTTATAAACATGAGCAGCTAAACCTCCTAACTAGTGTTGTAATGGAATAACAAAGTACAGGAAGTGCAAAGTCATTCTTGATTGATGTTCCTGAATGTATTGTGATCTTCTTCAGTTTTATTACTTTCTTAATGACTTCAGATATTGAAAACCTACTTGTATTTGATACTTACTTCAAAAGGTAGGTTGAGATTAGGAAAAGAAATTACAATAGTGATTTGAAACTATCAACCTTTATTTAATTAACTTGAGATAGAAAAGGTAATAGTTAACTGAAATATAGGGAAAGGGTTAGTAAGGCGATACTCTGAGACTCAAAAGGTGAGGAGTAAAATTTACCAATGGCATCCATAAGACATTTGGTGATACATAACTTGTCAGTTCCTGCATGCAAGGCATTGAGATAGTTCAACGAAGCACGATAAGACTACGTAATTAGGAATTTATTGAAACAAAGTCATAGTATTCTTCTCATATTAATTTCAACCTAAAGCGATCAAGATTTGTTACTATTTTTGTTGTTTTCACAAAATCCCCCCATTTACATTTCTGTACTCTTCCAGCTACTTCGTAAAGTTCTTGATAAAGATTTGTCCTACTTCTTGGAGATGTAATCTTGGGTGACATGAAATTTTGGTACCATTTCTAAGAAATATGATTATAGATTGATTAATTGGAGCTATTGAGGTTGTTGTTTTTTTGTTTTTCTACTGTTCTTGGGGCATATGCTAGCATATTCCCAATACTTGGAGACAAGGCAATCCCTTGACCCCACTTGATATTGTGCTAGAGTGGAGCTTATGGCATAATCATAATATGGAAGAGTATGAGAATGGGGTTTATGATAACCCTAATTTGATTCCGCCACATTTGCATAGTATTCGAGAAATAGTCTCGTCGACTACTGCTCGATTATTAGCTGAAGAGAATACAAGGAAGGATGTTAATTCCCATCACGTAGTTCAAGAATAAAGAGAGAGCCTGGAAGAAGAGCATTGAGAAGCACTCGATGGAGCTAGATAAGATAGAGCTAAAGCATCCCTAGCTTTTTCGCACTTGCAAGCATTTGATGATTCCAAAGGAAGATTTGGGGTACACCTAATAAGATGGGAGTTATCATTCTTCCTAAGTTACCCCAAGGGGTGAAGTTTAATATTACGAGTATTATGATTTAGTTGTTCAATCTGAGGAGTGTCTGTGTTGGTTAGATGATTGATGATGCAAATATGTAAATCATGAATTATAATTAGGATATGCAAATCATATAATTTTCCTACGGTGAGTCAGGAAGCCTTGGGACTCAGGCTGTTCCCATTTTCTCTTACAGGTGAAACGACATTATGGTTAGGGGAACTACCTTGTGGGTCCATCACTACTTGGAATGAGTTGTAGAAAATAGTTCTTACTAATTTTTCTCACCTTCTAGAATCTCATAGTTAAAGGATCAGATTTATAATTTTAGGAAATTACATTCTAGGCATTATACGATACAATGTTGAGGCTCAAAAAGAAGTTGATGACTGTGCCCAATCACAGAATTTTGAGGAAGTATTTGCTTGAGATATTCTATAGAGCCCTAAATAGAAATACCAAAGTTTTTGTTACTATTACTGGTGGGGAATTCATGAGCCTTCATTGTGATCTAGATGTGGAGATTTTAGAGTTGGTATCTCATACCAATCAAGGATGGCATACACGGGAGGTAGAAAAAGGAGATGGTACTTATGCTAAAGGTGCTTCTAGTAAACAGAGAACCCTAGATAAGACAATCATTCAAGAAGTTGCATAGCTGAGGATTGAGAATGGGTTGCTTACCGAGTAGTTTAAAACTATGAATACTAAGAAAGTGAATGCAGTGGGTACGCGAGGTAAGTTATATAGATATGATGAGTTTGGATATGATGAGTCTGACTCTGAGGAGTAAGCTAAGTACTTGGATAGAGAGATGGTAGGTTTTTGAGCCAAGGGCTAAGGGTCCAATTAGGACTCTTGGAATTTCAGGCAAGGGAATGAAGGTCGAAATAATTTAGGGATAGGTATATAGATTAAAGCAGAGAGATAGATGGTAACTGGAGTCAAAAGAATGATTATAAGGAGAAACATGGTGGGTATGTTTCTCTAGAGAACCATGATAATTATTCGAGGATGGAATTTTTCCTTGAAAATTTGGTCAAGGGTTTAAAGAATCAAGAGAGTTTCTTTAAGAACATTAAGGTAGATCTTTAAGGACTGAGCTAAAAGGTAGAATCGCATGCTACTACGAATAAGTAGATAGATCACCAGTTTGGTCATATATCATCTATATTGAATCAACATCAACCAAGAACTCTTTCAAGCATTACTATACAAAATCCAAAGAATGAAATTCACTATTTACCATCACCGCTCAGAGTGGTAAGTCTACTATTGATCCTCTTATATCGGTAGTTGATGAGGCAAGAAATGATACTATTAATCTTGATGAGGCACCTAAAGATGAAACTCAGAAGTTGGTAAGTATTGGTGAGACATCACAAAAATTGATGGGTGTTGCAAAATGATTTGATACTAATAAAGACAAGAGTAAGGAAGTCGAGCCAATTTTGAAGACCATTCCACGACCTCCTCCACCTTTTCCTCAAAGGTTGAAAAATAAGTAAGAAGATGGGAAATTACAGAAATTCATGTCTATGTTAAAGGAGTTATCTATGAATATCCCTATATAGAAGCATTTAAGTAGATGCCCGGTGATGCAAAGTTCATGAAGGACATAGTGATGAAGAAGAAGAAGACGGTGATTATTAAGCCAATTGATAATATGCACCATTACAGTGCTATTGCTTTATGATCTTTGGTTGAGATGAAAGAGGGTCTAGATATTTCACTATACCTTGCACTATTTGGTCCCTCCATTTCTCACAAGCATTATGTGACTTGGGAGCTAGTATAAATCTAATGCCACTAGTTATGTATAAGCAGTTAGGGTTAGGGACACCTAAACCAATGTCAATGATATTATTGATGGCCGATCAAGCTATGAAGAAATTGGTTGGTATTTTATGTCATATTGAGGTATCATCCTTTATATTTTAAGCTAATTTCGTAATTCTTGATTGTGAGGTATATTTTGATGTTCTTATTATCTTAGTAAAGCCCTTCCTAGAAACTGGAGGGCATTGGTGGACATGGATATAGGACATATGAAATTCAAGCTAAATGATTAACAGGTTACCTTCAATATGTGTCAGTCAATGTGATAACCAAAAGATATATATATGGGGACTGTGTTAGACATTGTAAAGGATGATATAGCGAGTGTGCCCATTGAGAAGAGACTTGATATAGAGTCATTACTGGCAGTGATCATGACCTTTGACATTGATGGCATTGGTGAGTATGATGAGATGGTGAGTGATCTTATTAGTAGAGGATCTTACACTTATGTTCCAAAGAAGTTGGACTTGGACTTGAATAATAGAGCAACTCCACTAGCTTGGCCATCTATTGAGGAGCCACCGATCTTGGAATTGAAGACCCTCCCTTCTTATTTTCATTATTTATTTTTGGGGGACAAAAATACCTTGTTGGTTATTATTGTAGCCAATTTAGTTGATATATAAGTTGAGGCGTTAATCTCAACATTCTAGAGGTTTAAAAGGGCCATTGGTTAGACTATTGCAGATATTGTCGGTGTTCTACCAAAAATTTATACTCATAAGATTCAGTATGAATCAGAGTATGCGCCTAGCTTCGAGCATCAGCATCATCTGAATTGGCCTATTCAAGAGGTGGTGAAGAAGGAGATCATTAAATTGTTGGATTTGGGTGTGGTTTACCCTATAACTGACAATAAGTGGGTGAGTCTGATTTAGTGTGTGACTTAGAAGGATGGGATCACTATGGTTTGTATAAGAAGAATTAGTTCTTAATACCCAAAAATGTTAATCTCTATACCCACCAAAATATATGCTATTAAATTAGTTTACCAACTTTGCTAGTCTCGCTCAAATCTAAGGTTGCAGTAAAAAGTTATGAAAAATATCCTAATGCACTATCAGGCTGCCAGTGACAATGACTCTAGCCATGACTCATTATTAGGTACAATAATCGCTATGTAGACTTGGTATCACTGCAGTGAGTGACCAAATAATTCAGTCTAATGCCAATGAATCTAGAACATAACTCATTGTCAGATAAAATGAGTCATTGTGTAGACCCATTGTCACAATAGTAAGGAACTAAGAAAATAGCCCTTGGACAACGACCCTTCATTATAACTCATTGTCAGTCCTAACGAGTCATCAAGACCTGAGCTATTGGAAGAAATTACCCAAAAAATTAGGTCCTTAGGTCATGACTCATGACCTGACATAATAAGTCATTACTTGAGCCGTGACGACTATCCCAAAAATTCCTGCACGAGTTAAAAAATGATTTTAGGTCTTTTCCCATTCTCTTAACACCAAAATCCATGTCTTTGGGTAATCTTGGGCTAGTTATTAGTGGTTAAAACTACCCTAACACCTCATAAACTCAAAATCAATCAACACTTAGCAAACTGTGGTGATCTTCTCTTCTCCAACACCATAGTGGGGTTCCTCAACTAAAAGTTCAAATTCTAAGGATTTCTCTAATTCTTTTATCTCCAGGTATGTGGGATGTTATCAATGGGTTCCTTCTACCCATTGAGTCCTATATATTCTCCATCCCCAAGTTTAATTACCTTTCAAGTTTTGAGTTCCAGGTCAAATATGAGTTTGCTTACTTCCTTCATGTTATATTTGTAATTGTACTATGAGCATATGTTTTCCCATAATAGTAACATCCTCTCATACTCAGAATCATAAATTCCACTTTAATTTGATACATGTTTGGGTTTCGGCTTGAATTATGGAATTTCTTTGTATGATCACACTTAACATTACCATGTTTGGTTGCATTAGTCAGATGTGGTGGTTTATGAATACCTGATACCTAGGGATTAATTCATATATCAAGTTATATGTCTTGGAGCACTTCAGATTATCCACAGTTGATGTTTTGATAATGAGATCATGATGAGAAGTTTAGTTTATGTTTCATTGTCATTTAGTTTAGAGAAGTACTTAGCACCGATTGAATGCAGGGATGAAGGCCCACCCATCAGTTGAGGCTTGATACCTTTTGTAGAAATCCCTAAGTTCTATAACTACGGCATCATCGTAGGTTATAAGAGGTAATCCATCAGTTGGGACATGACACCGTAATTATTTGGGACCTCAGTTTAGAGGATCCATGCCGACAAGTATTGGTACCCTTGGCAAGGTACTATTACCCTTCTAACTGGGGCTATACGTTTGACCCCAATTTACACAGATTGGGGTATGTTATTGTAACGCCCCTATTTTCTAAACCGGAATGCTACACGGTGCTTATGACCTCGAAGGATCATAAGCTAACCCATGACTGATATCTGTACCTATACACTGTAATATATAATGTAATAATGCGAAATACATGAACACGTAGGCCATAAGGTTCAACTGAATAAAGAATTTGTCAAAACATAATATCCATATGGGTGAAAGATACCCAAAACAACTGAAAATTGAATCAAGTCTGAACATAAGTCTGAATACTGAATCTGAAAGTCTCTAAGTGTTGTCTGAATAAGGATTTGAAGGAACATGTCTCCAACTAACTCTGTAAATTAATAACTGGCTAAAATAATAATGAATAAATCAAACCATAATATCCTCGAATGAAGAGGACTCACTGAATCTCTGCGACTTGAAATGCTACTGCTACTACTGATCTGGAGCTTGTGTCTCTGAACCTATGGTGTAATATGAAAAGAAAGCACCATAGCGCAAATGCGTCAGTACGAGGGAATATATTGAGAATACGAGTAAGGTACGCTAAATATAAATAGGGTTTACATGCATGAACAATGCTAACAGTCTGACTGACATAAACGTAA
The DNA here is from genome assembly GCA_030864225.1 of Capsicum baccatum var. pendulum. Classification (NCBI taxonomy): domain Eukaryota; kingdom Viridiplantae; phylum Streptophyta; class Magnoliopsida; order Solanales; family Solanaceae; genus Capsicum; species Capsicum baccatum. The sequence goes on along the minus strand of CM061560.1, from coordinate 88,070,107 downwards.
GAGTACAAACATGCATACATAGTTACTGAAATCATGGGTGCATGATAGCTAGTCCTGTATGCTAATACATGGTTTAATGATGGTTAACATGACTAATACTGAAATTCTGATAACATAGGCGACTGTATCTGACAATCCTGAATTGATGGAACTATTTGAGTTTTGTACTATAACTGAGTATGACTGCATCTGACAGTTCTGATATACTGAAATCTGAAGACCTATCTAAGTTATTTTACTGAGACTGATTCTTAAACTGTGGGAGGTAGTTTTTTAACCGACATGTACCAATAACACATATAGCTAAGTTGGGGTCCAATCTCTTCCCCAACTAGAGGGGTGTCAATACTGGACCACCGGTAAGGACAGTTATGGGTGACCCTTAGCTAGAAGGAGTTTGAAAGGAGAACAGTGGGAACCCTAAACTAATAGATTAAGCCACCTCATCAACCCTAATCTGACAGGATAAGATATCTTAACCTACGCTGGCTACATAGTTCTAGAACACAAGGATGACTGCTAAGAATCACACCCTAAATTGGTAGGTGAGTCCCCATCCTTGGGTTCACTCGGTGCTAACTTCTAATCCCATCTAAAGAGACTAAACATGATTCAACTGACTGTACATGGATAGATTAACTGACTTTTGTTGACTTACAGAGTAGTACTATTATCGGAGAGTTAACATAGATCATAAGATTTCTGAGCTTTCCTGAGTCACTTGACTAATTGAGTTCTATAAATTATATCTTGACTAAGATTATCATGACAACATCACATGGATCTAGGCACACAACTATGTTTTTTGGGTACGAATTCCCCCAGACTCGATAGAAGGAAACTGACACACATGACATGACTTGATCACAAGATTTGAGTCCACAATTCATAATATCATAAGTAAGGGATATCATATTTCATATAGTTATTGAACATCTTAAACATTGTAGGGAATGCATGGATATATTTCGTGTACATATTGTATGTCTCTATCATCTTACAGGCTACATACTACCATAATAGCAACACATAAAAAGCATGGAATTCATATTGAAGTATATAGCTAACATGGAATTGTCATTTAGACATCATAGAACCATACAAACATGAATTACTAGAATCCTAAGAATTTTATCAAACACCTTGCATTGATTCTTTAAGGCATAGGTGGGTTTCATACTTGCACCATATTAAACCACCTAAAGTTAATGGTTTTCAATTAACAAACATATATATTCCATGAAAAGACCTTTAGACATCACATTGAAACTTAAACAACAATCCTCAACATGTACATACTCATATCACCACAAAAAGTTTGCAAAATAATATTTATGACATGGTTCTTGAGCTCTTTGAATGGATTGGATCCATATATAAACACTACGCATACCTTAGAAAGGCAACCTTGATGATTTACTGGAGAGTTCTTGGATTGGAAATCTCAATTCTCAATTATCTTGGAAAAAGGCTTTAATCTTGCTTTTGAGAGATGAGTTTGATGGAACCCTAATCTTGTTGTTGAGATCATAAGAAAGGGTTTTTGAGATGCTTAACTAAAGAAAAATGGGAAAAATTATGCCTCTTTAGGGTTATAAGTCATGGATGGTTAAGGAAATGACCAAAATACCCTTATGAAATTAATTCCCAGTTGCTAAAAAATCATAGCTGACGACCTTCGTGATAGGGCGTCACAAATGTGATAAGCTATCACGAATGTCGTCACTTAGGAGCTGGTTTCTGCCTAAGGCTGACGACCTTCGTGATAGGGCATCAAAAATATGACAAGCTATCATTAATGTTATCATTTAGGAGATGGTTTCTACCTAAGGCTAATGACCTTCGTGATAGGACATCACAAATGTCATATGCTATCACTAATGTCGTCACTTAGGAGCTGGTTTCTGCCTAAGGATGACAACCTTCGTGATAGGGCTTCACAAATATGATAAGCTATCATGAATGTCGTCACTTAGGATCTGGTTTCTGCCTGAGGCTGATGACCTTCATGATAGGGCGTCACAAATGTGATAAGCAATCACTAATGTCGTCACACTGTTTCCAGCCTGACATGCTGGAGTAAAATAGGAATAACTCTTTGTTCTGATATCGGATTTAGGTGAAATTAGTATCATTGGAAATATAACTCAATTTGTTGATAGTTCATGAGCTCAAAAATTCCAAGTATAATGAGAGATATTCTCGTTTGAAGTTTACTATACCAATATCCTTTTTAAGAATTCAATCGGTAAGGAATGTTTTGATTCGTCTGATAGCAAGGTATTATTTGAAGCCTTAATATACATCTAACTTACTCATAAAACTATAAAAGAAACATGATGTACTATTCATGAGCTTGTTACATGGCTCTAATATTGGTTTGGATTTTTTGGGGTATTATAATATCTCCCCCTTGGAAACATTCATCCTCGAATGATAACTACTTGAGAGGGGAGAAAAGATAAAATGATGCATACGCTAATCATGCTCAACTAGCACATGATTTTAGGACTGATTTGAATTCTAAACTTATTATAGCCCAACTGAACATGCATATCTGATGCATGACTGATAAGCTGAACTCATGAATGCATGATAAGTTATGCACTGATACTTGATACTAATTTAATACTGGATTTTTTAACATGTAACTGAATAAGCTTAAGAAAAACGGTTACCTCAAGCTAAGTCTGAATTAGCGGAGAAAAGATGAGGATACTTGGTTCGCATGTCAACTTTTGCTTCCCAAGTAGATCCCTCCATGGACTGATTTCGCCAAAGAACCTTGACTAGAGGGACTTCTTTGTTCCTCAGCCTATGAGTCTGATGGTCGAGGACTTCGACTGGAATTTGTTCATAAGAGAGGCTATTCTGAATGTCAAAGCTCTGAATAGGTACTACAACTACTTGGTCACCTATGTACTTCTTGAGCAAATAGACATGGAAGACTGGATGAACTGAGGCTAGATCTGAAGGCAATTCGAGATGATAGGCTACCTTACCGAAGCTACTGAGAATCCTGAAGGGACCGACATATCAGGTACTGAGATTTTCCTTCTTACTGAATCTCTTAACTCCCTTCATGGGAGAGGTATTCAGATAGACATAGTCGCCAACCTTGAATTTGAGATCCTTTCTATGAACATCCGAATAAGACTTCTGTCGGCTCTGAGCAGCCTGGAGTCTTTCTCTGATCAACTGAACTTTCTCTAAGGCCTCGAATACTAATTCAGGCCCAATGATTGTGGCCTCACTAACTTCAAACCAATAGATCGGAGACCTACATATCCTTCCATAAAGAACTTCGAATAGATCCATCTGAATACTGGAGTGATAGTTGTTGTTGTATGCAAACTCAATCAAAGGCAAGTGGTCATCCCAGATTCCATTGAAATCAATTACACACGCCCTCAGCATATATTCTAGAGTATGAATGGTCCTTTCTGGTTGACCATCTGTCTAACGATAAAACGTTATACTGATATGAACTTGGGTACCAAGACCCTTTTGGAATGCTTTCCCAAAGTGAGAGGTGAACTTAGTACTTCTGTCTGTGATGATAGATAGTGGAACACCGTGTAATCTGACCAACTCCCTGATATAGAGTTTGGCATAATCCTTGGCTGAGTAAGAGGTATGAACTAGAAGGAAATAAGTTAACTTGGTAATTCTGTCTACAATTAACCAAACTAAATCATGTTGATGACGTGTTATAGGCAAACCCGTCGCAAAGTCTATGTTCACCTCTTCCCACTTCCAAGTAGGAATAGTGAACTCCTACATGGAACCACTAGGTTTCTGATGCTCTATCTTAACCTGCTGCCATGTAGAGCACTTAATCACAAACTATGTAACGTCCGTCTTCATCCCACTCCACCAATAGATCTCCCACAAGTTGTGGTACATCTTAGTGGCCCCTGGATGAATAAAGTATCACACACCATGCACTTTTTGAAAGAATTCGATGCTGCAATTCATCTACACCGAGAACACACAAACGACCCTGACAATGAAGAACACCCTCTCCCCCTTAGGAGAAAACCTCTACTTCCTGACTCTGAACTAACTTTTTTAGCTTGACAAGACTCGGATCCCTATCTTTCTTCTCTTTCACCTCAGAAACTAGAGATGACTCTGAACTACAATAAACACATACACCACCCTCTGAAGAGTCGACTAAGCGAACGCCTAATCTGGTAAGCTGGTGAATCTACTAAGCTAATTTCTTCTTACTATCCTCAACATGGGAAATACTACCTACGGATAGTCTACTGAGTGTGTCGGCCACTACATTGGCATTGCTAGGATGATAAAGGACACTCATGTCTTAATACTTTAAGATCTCTAACCACCTTCTCTGATGAAGATTGAGATCTTTATGGGAAAAGACATACTGAAGGATCTTATATTCTGTGAAGACGTCTACATGAACACCATATAGATAATGCCTCTAAATCTTTAAGGCAAAAACAACTACTGCTAACTCAAGGTCATAAGTAGGATAATTCTTCTCATAGTGATTTAACTATCTGGAGGTGTAGGCTATCACTCTACCATACTGAATGAGGACACAACCTAAACCTACTCTGGATGCATCACAATATACTACGAATCCATCGACACCGTCGGGAAGTGCTAAAACTTGAGCTAAGGTGAGTTGAGTCTTCAACTCCTGAAAACTCTTTTTGCAAGGTTCTAACCATTGAAAATTGACCTTATTCTAAGCAATATATACATAGGAGATGCAATAGAAGAAAATCCCTCAACAAACCATCTATAATAGCCAGCCAAACCCAAGAAACTCCTGATATCTGATGGAGAGACAAGGTGAGGCTAGTTTTTTATCGCTTTAGTTTTTTGAGGATTTACTCTAATGCCATCACCGTAGATAATGTGGCCAAAGAATGATACTGATCTTAGAAAAAAATTACACTTACTAAACGTGGTAAACAACTGGTGATCCCTGAGAGTCTGAAGAAGAATTATGAGATGGTCTGAATGATCACGCTCTATGTGAGAATACACCAGAATATCATCTATGAAGACTATGATGAATGTGTCCAAGTACTGCTTGAACACCCAGTTCATCAATTCCATGAAAGCTACAGGGGAATTGATAAGACCAAAGGACATGACTACAAATTCAAAGTGACCATACCGAGTACGAAAAGCTGTCTTCAGGATGTCACATTCTCTAACTCTGAGCTGATGATAGCCTGATCTAAGGTCTATCTTGGAGAAATAACTGGCACCCTGAAGTTTGTCAAAAAAGTCATCTATCCTAGGCAGGGGATGCCTGTTCTTGACTGTGACTTTGTTGACCTGACGGTAATCACTACACATTCTGAGAGAACTGTCTTTCTTGTGCATGTATAAGACTGGTGCACCCCATAGGGATACACTTGGACTAATGAATCCCTTATCTAAGAGATACTTCAACTGATCTTTCAGTTCCTTGAGTTCCGCAGGTGCCATTCTGTATGGTTGAATAGAAATAGGCTGAGATCTGGGAGAAGGTCTATGCCAAAGTCTATTTCCCTTTAAGGGGGAATGCCTGGAAGATCTTCGGGAAAGACGTCTAAATATTCATTAACCATTGGGACTGATTCAATACTGGGAGATTGAGAACTAGAATCCTTAACATACACGAGATGATACACACACCCCTTAGAAATTATTTTCCTTGCTCGAGGGTAGGAAACAAGCTGACCCCTGAAAGAAGTAGTGCTACCCTTCCACTATAGGACGGGCTCATTCAGGAACTAAAACTGAACTATCCTGTTTCTACATTCAACTATGACATAGCAGGAATAAAGCTAATCCAAGCCGGGAATGACATCAAAATCAGTCATCTCTAACTCGACTAAATCTGCTGATGTGGATTTTTGAAATATCATAATCGGAAAGTTCCTGTATTCCCACTGAGCTATGATGGTTTTACCCACTGGGTAGAGACTGAAAAGGGTTCTGCTAAAATTTTGAGAATGATTCCAAAATTGCCTGCTATGTATCGAGTGACAAAAGACAAGGATGCACCTGGGTCTAGTAAAGCATAAACATGAACATGGAAAATATGTAACATACCAGTAACGATATTAGGAGAATTTTCCTGATCCTGTCGGTTCTAAAGAGCATAGAGTCTATTTGGGTGTTGCCCACTAGTAGCATTGGAAGTGGCACCCTGCTGGTTCAGGCGATCGGACTGAGCTGGAGAACGATTCTATTGACCCTGAGGGACTGGATGAGGACACTCCATAATCCTGCATCCTAGCTTACCACAACCAAAATAGACATCACTACCACCTCTGCAAATACCCTTGTAGTTTTTACCACAAGTCTGACAAAGGGGCTTTGTTCGGGCACTAGTAACACTTTCCTGAGATTTAGAGCCTAGTGCTCTGTCTCTATTGAAATCCTTGAACTTCGTCACTGGGGCACTAGTGGAGGAAGGGGCTGGAACTACTAACTTAGGACAAAACTGCAAAAAATTTTCTCCCTCTGATTTGGGCTGAGCAAAACTGAAACTGCCTAATCTTTCTCTCTGGTTCTATCTCTCCCTAGTCTTAACCTTCTGCTCCTATATCTATTGAGAATGGGTCATGAGCCTGGATAAAGTCATATCACTATTCAGCATCACAAACCTATACTCATTTACCACGCTAGTATTCACCCCTAATACGAACTTGCTCATCTTAGCCCTGTTGTCTACAATCATATAAGGGGCATATCTAGCTAGCTGAGTAAATTTAAGAGAATACTCTCTAACTGTCATATTTCCCTGCCTAAGATTGACGAACTCAAGAACTTTGGCCTCTCTCAGCTCTTGGGGAAGAATCTTTCTAAGAAAGCCATGACAAATTCTTCCCACTCAACAGGACCTGCATCCTCTAACCTTTCTGCTAACCACTACCTGTACCAAGTGTGAGACACATCCTGCAATTTGTATGCGGCTAACTCGGCACTCTGAGAAGAATGACTCCCATGATATCAAGGACCTTCTGGACTTGGTCAATGAATTCTTGAGGATCCTCGTCTGTCTTAGACCCAAAGAAAGATGGAGTGTCTTGAGGATCCTCATCCTGCAATTTATATTATCCTCGAATAAAGAGGACTCACTGAATCTATGCGACGGGAAATGCTACTGCTACTGCTGATCTAGAGCTCGTATCTCTCAACCTATGGTCTAACATAAAAAAGAAAGCACCATAGCGCAAATGCGTCAGTACGAGGGAATATACTGAGTATACGAGTAAGGTAGGATTAATATAAGCAGGGTTTATATACATAAGCAATGCTAAATGTCTGACTGATATGAACGTAAGAGTACAAACATGCATACATACTTACTGAAATCATGGGTACATGATAGCTAGTCCTGTATGCTAATACATGGCTTACTGATGGTTAATATGACTAATACTAAAATTCTGATAACATAGGCAACTGTATCTGACAATCCTGAATCATATGGAACTATCCGAGTTCCATACTGTAACTGTCTGACTGCATCGACAGTCCTGATATACTAAAATTTGAAGACCTATCTGAGTTCTTTTACTAATATTGATTCTAAAACTATGGGAGGTAGTTGTTTAACCAACATGCTCCAATAACGCATATAGCTAAGTTAGGGTTCAATCTGTCCCTCGACTAGAGGGGTGTCAATACCTCGCCACTGGTAAGGATAGTTGTGGGTGACCCTTAGCTGGAAGGTATTTAAAAGGAGAACGGTGAGAATTCTAAACTGACAGGTTAAGCCATCTCATCAACCCTAATCTAATAGGCTAAGATGTCTCAACCTACGTTGGATACGTAGTTCTGAAACACAAGGATGACTGCTAAGAATTACACCCTAAACTGGTAGGTGAGTCCCCATCCTTGGGTTCACTCAGTGTTAACTTCTACTCCCATTTGAAGAGACTAAACATGATTCAACTGACTGTACATGGACAGATTAACTAACTTCCGTTGGCTGACAAAGTATTACTATCATCTAAGAGTTAACTGAGATCATGAGATTTCTGAGGTTCCCTGAGTCACATGACTGAGTGAGTTTTATAGATTATAGCTTAACTGAGATTATCGTGAAAACATGATATGGCTTTAGGCACACAACTATGTTTTTCAGGTAAGAATACCCCCAGGACTCGATAGAAGGAAACTAACACACATGACATGACTTGATCACAAGATTTGAGTCCATAATTCATAATATCATAAGTAAGGGATATCATATTTCATATAGTTATTCACATCTTAAACATTGTAGGGAATGCATGGATATATTTCGTGTACATATTGTATATATCCATTATCTTACATGTTTCATACTACCACAACAGCAACACATGAAAAGCATAGAATTCATATTTAAGTATATAGCTAACATGGACTTGTCATTTAGACATCATAGAACCATAAAAACATGAATTTCTAGCATCCTAAGAATTTTATCAAACACCTTGCATTGATTCTTTAAGGCATAGGTGGGTTTCATACTCGCACCATATTAAACCACCTAAAGTTAATGGTTTTCAATTAACAAACATATATATTCCATGAAAACACCTTTAGACATCACATTGAAACTTAAAAAACAATCCTCAACATGTACATACTCATATCACCACAAAAAGTTTGCAAAATAATATTTATGACATGGTTCTTGAGCTCTTTGAATGGATTGGATCCATAGATAAACACTACGCATACCTTAGAAAGGAAACCTTGATGATTTACTGGAGAGTTCTTGGATTGGGAAACTCAATTCTCAATTATTTTTGAAAAAGGATTGAATCTTGCTTTTGAGAGATGAGTTTGATGGAACCCTAATCTTGTGATTGGGAGCGTAAGAGAGGGATTTTAAGATGCTTAACTAATGAAAAATAGGAAAAACTATGCCTCTTTAGTATTATAAGTCATGGAGGGTGAAGGAAATAATCAAAATACCCTTATGAAATAAATTCCCAGTTGCTAAAAAATCATAGATGATGATCTTCGTGATAGGGCATCACAAATGTGATAAGCTATCACGAATGTCATCACTTAGGAGCTGGTTTCTACCTAAGGCTGACAACCTTCATGATAGGGCAGCACAAATGTGATAAGCTACCACGAATGTCATCACTTAGGATCTGGTTTCTGCCTAAGGCTGACGACCTTCATGATAGGGCGTCACAAATGTGATAAGCTATCATGAATGTTGTCACACTGTTTCCAACCTGGCATGCTGGAGTAAAATAGGAATAACTCTTCGCTCCGATATCATATTTAGGTAAAATTAGTATCGTTGAAAATATAATTAAATTATATATCAGTTTATAGGTTATGAGCTCAAAAATTTCAAGTATAATGATAGATATGCTCATTTGAAGTTGACTATACCAATATTCTTCTCAAGAATTCAATCGTTAAGGAATTTTTGATTCGTCCGATAGCTGGGAGTTATTTGAAGCCTTAATATACATCTAACTTGCTCATAAAACTATAATAGAACCATGATGTACTATTCATGAGCTTGGTACATGGCTCTAATATTGGTTTGGATTTTTTGGGGTATTACAATTTGTTATTGTTGGCTCTTACAACCCTCAGTTCATATTTTAGTTTATGTTCAGTTTAGGTTTGCTTGACCGAGTATTTAACTATCCAGTTTTATGCAGTATATTTTATACTTAGCCTTGCATTCATTTTACGTGTTCATGCATGCATGGTCAGCTTATACTAGTGAGCTTTCCCATCTCACATACTTAGTACATTCAAAGAACTGATCACATACTTGTAAGAATTATATTATATTGTCTCATAATCTAGGTTTGGATGCTCAGTAATCAAATCGCCCTAAGCATGCTTTTATATCATCAACTGCATTATTTGGTATGTCCTCATCATTCGTGGACCAGTTATTAGCTATTAATTTTTAGTCTACTTTTTATTTCAGTCAATTAGAGTTAGTTGGGGGGTTTTCCAAACAACTCATTATATTTTTATTCTTTTATATTGATGTTTTAGATTTCCAACATGTTGGTTGTCGGACAGTTCCATTTCCAGCTTTGGTTGATATTCAGTTTACATTATTATGATTTCCATTAGTTATATTAGTTAGATTTTTCTTAATATTTTGTTAATTTTCTTCAGTATCCAACAGCATGTCAGGCCATGGGTTAGCTTGGGGTTACTTGTGGCTTTAAGCACTATGTTACGACAGGGGGGCAGTTTTGAGTCATGACAAACTTGGTATCAGAGCAGTAGGTTTAAAGTGTCTTAGAGTGTCTAAAAGCCATGTTAAGTAGAGTCTTGTTTATGGGTATGAAACACACCACACTTATGAGCAAGAGGTTATAAAACTTTTTAGGAAATCCTTATTTCTTCTATGATTCATGTTGTGTAATAGGGTGTGAAGCATGTAAAGCACACCACACTTATGAGCAAGAGGCTATGAAACATTTTAGGAATGCCTTATTTATTTTATGATTTATGTCGTGTGATTGGGTGTGCACTCTATTAAACTTATTCTACTAACTCATCCTCTATCTGTTTATAGAAAATGCATCCCAAGAGAACTAATGGAAGAATAAATGGGATTTATCATGCACCACCGCCAGTTTTGGAAGACCCTCTAAATGAGTTGGTCTTTCATGCACAGTTTAGGGCTGCCTTTACATCATTATCCCAATCTATACTGCTCATTACTATAAGTAGGTTATTGCCTCAGCCAACCAATCAACGAATACAGTGGCAACTATAATTTGGGACTTCACTCGGATGAATATGCTAGCATTCTTTGGGTCTAAGTATGAAGATAATCCATGGGAGTTCTTAGACAGTGTCTAGAAATTCATTGAGATCATGGGTGTTACTTCAAGTGAAAATGCTGATTTTACTTGTTATCTATTGCAAGGAGTGGCTCAAACCTAGTTAAGAAGTGGAAAAAAGATAAAGGTGCAGATGTAGGGCCAGTAGAGTGGGATGAGTTTGTTGCCAAATTTTTAGATATGTTCTATCCACTTGAGTTGGGGGAGGCCATAGTGCAGGAATTCATAAACCTGAAGCAAGGAAATATAAGTGTGAATGAGTATTCACTCAAGTTTACCCAACTGGCAAGGTATGCTCTAACTATGGTGGCTGATTCTAGAGCCTAAATGGGTAAGTTTGTGTCTGGTGTTTCTAAGGATGTGGTTAAGGAGTGTAGGATAGCCATTCTAGTTAAGGAGAGGGACATATCCAGGTTATGGTTGGAAAGAGAGAATAATAGGGCCAGAACTAGTAGTTTAAGTTTCTCTAAATAGAGGTCCGATGGAGGAAATTATTCATAGTTTCTCCAAAAATCTTTAGCTCCATCCCCATTTTTTGCTAGTGCCCATGTTAAACTAGGATACTCGAGATTGAGCTCCAGGCTCTAAGTCCCAGAGTAGTATCAATAGTGCTCTCACTAACCCAACTTCCAAGAGGTGTGGTAGGAATCACAGGTGTGAGTTCATGGTTGGTAGTGATGACTATTTTAGGTGTGTCAAGTCAGACCATAGAGTAAGAGACTGCCCAACGGTTGCGCAGAGGGGTATGAATGGTCATCAGCAAAGTTAAACTAACTCTTCAGCTATTCCAGTAGGTGACCCAACTAAGCAGGGTGCCACTTTTAGTGCAACTGTGGGTCATCATCAAGGTAGTTTCTATGCCCTCCAAACTCGACAGGATCAGGAAGGTTCTCCTAGCATAGTAACTGATATGTTGAAGATTTTCCATATTCATATTTATGCATTATTAGATCCTGGAGCCACACATTCATTCATGTCTCCCAATATAACAGTAGATTTTGGTTTTCCTAAAATTCTTGTAGAACCCTTCTCAGTTTCTACTCTAGTCGGTAGTTCAATCATAGCCAAATGGGTATACACAAATTACCTAATAACAATATTCGAGAGTGTCACTTCAGTTGACCTTGTAGAGTTATACATGACTGATTTTATTGTCATTCTTGGCATGCACTGGCTCCACTCTTGATATGCCTCAGTCAATTGTAGAAATAGATTAGTCCAATTTAGTTTCCAAATGAATCAGTCTTAGACTAGAAGGGTCGTATCTCAGTACCTATAGGTCTATTCGTCTCTTTATTTAAGGCAAGAAAAATAATTTCCAAAGGGTGCAGCTATCATCTTGTTTGAGTCAAGGCCTGGCTACACATCCTGCTTTAAATCAAAATTAAAACATAAACCAAAATTAAAACATTCATTACACATATATACAACCATTAATCCAATTACTTACCATACACATCCCGGTTGTATCTCCATACCAACCCCATATATAAGTATACAACATGCCATAATCGTTATCAAAAAACTTTAGGACTCGAACCCATTGTCTAACAATACTATCAATTCAATTAAACATTTAGGGACTTGAACCCATTTAGCCAATTAAACCACCAAGGTTATAATTCAAATAAAATTATGGCCAACAAGGCCTTCACAAAACCATTTACCAACCATTTACATTATTAGGACAATGCCCTAGTTCAAAGCACAATTCATATGTGACAACATTCTTCTCATTGAAATTTTCACAAATAGGTTGAGGGCATACCATAATTAAACCATTATTCAAGCTAAAAACAATGAAGTTAGGGTAGGGTTCACCTTGACTTAGTTTAAATCATAATTCCCAAGAACCCACATGTGCAAAACCATTATCAAAATATGTATAGTCATAATTTAAGACATGAGAAAACAATAATCAACATTATGCATTCAAACCCTCAATAGTGGTTTTCAAAATCACCATTAATGAATCATGAACAATTTTTAAAACACATGATTTTTGTGAACTAAAAATGAAGGAAGAGTCACATGCCTGATTTACAAAGATTCACGGAGAGATTTTGATCTTTAAGCCTGTGGATGATCAACTTGAAGAAACCCCAGCCCAATCTTCTTAAGAGGTTTTTAGAGAGTGTTTTAATCTTCTAAAGTGTATAATGAATGTCCAATATGTGTTATAAGACGTGGAGTCTTAAGGCTTAGGGTGGGAAATGTCCAAACTACCCTCAACATAAAAGTTGTGCAAAACTCGCACGTGGGTATGAGTGGACCCTCCAACTTGTCCTACAATATACGAGTGGTACCCTCTAATCGTCACCAAATCAAAAAATTTGAAACCATATTATATCCAACATATGACTCCCCTTTCCCAACTCGTAACAACACCATACGACTAGTATTGTCAAGTTGTACCCAAGGCAGAACATCAAGGTCCATACATTGGACAATATATGATGTGACTTTACCTTCTCGTCATAAGGCCATACGACTCGTATGGTGACTCTCATACCTAAGATAGAACTTGTCCAGGAACGTACTGACGAATATATGACTAGGGTCCCTAAACTCATCACCACATCATACGACATATGGTGTGAGTCATTTGATTAACAGAAGGTTAAAGACTCAAGGATTTTGCAACGGCCAAAGTTCGGCGTGTTTCAATCTCCCCCACTTAGGGTCATTCTTCCTCAAATTATGGGGAAAGGCAACACAAGAATGATTTAGATTCTACACACCTCTACTCTTACCTTTAACTAAGTTACGAAACAAAGATGCCAACAAAATCATTCTTTCCTTTAACAAAGTTAGAAAACAAAGATGTTAGGATCAACACATACCTCAAGCATGAATTTCAAAAATTGGGAATAGGAACGGATACTTGGACTTCATGTCCTCCTCGGCTTCCCATGTAGCTTCCTTGAACTTTTGGTTCTACAATAGAACCTTTACTGAAGCCTCGTCTTCCATCTGCAATTGACTAACTTGTCGATCCAAGATCCTCAGTGGGACCTCCTCATAGGTCAAGGTATCCTAAATACCAATGTTCTTCAAGGGAACAACCAACTAAGGATCGCCTAAGCATTTACCCAACATGGACTCATGGAATACCAGATGAATGGAACTCATCCTAGAGGGCATATCCAACTTATATGCAACACTACAAATGCTCCTCAGAACCAAATATCGGCCAACATACTGGGGACTGAGCTTCCCCTTATTCCTAAACTGCATCGCTCCCTTCATAGGAGATACCCTCAAAAATACCAAATCTCTAACCTCAAATTCCAAATCCCTTCACCTTACCTCTGCATAGGGATTTTGGTTACTTTGGGCGGTCATAAGTCTATCCTAAATTACTTTTACCTTCTCCATACGTTGGTGAACCAAATTTGGGCCAAACAACTCTGCTTCAACAACCTCAAACCACCCAATAGGAGATCTACACCTCCTTCCATATAACACCTCAAATGGAACCATACCAATGCTATAATGGAAACTATTGTTATAAGAAAATTCAATGAGAGGCAAGTGGTCATACCAACTACCACCAAAATCAATTACACAAGCTTGCCATATATCTTCAAAAGTTTGAATTATCCTTTCGGCTTGCCCATCTGATTGCAGATGAAACGCCATATTAAGAATCACTTTAGTCCCCAAATCACATTGAAAAGAGCACCAAAAATATGAAAAAAATTGAGTACCACTATCCAAAATAATCAATACAGGCACACCATGCAACTTTACCAATTCCTAATGGAATAATTTTTCATAGTCCTCGACAGAATAATTAGTCCTTACTTGAAAGAAGTGAGTAAACTTAGTCATCTATCCATGATGACCCAAATGGAGTCACACTGATTTTGCGGTCAGGGAAGATTGGTAATGAAATCCATATTAATTACCTCCTATTTCCACACTGGTAATTCAATTTCTTGACGTAACCCATTGGGCCACATGTGCTCCATCCTCATTGCTGACATACCATACACTTAGCTATAAAGTTTTCTACATCCCTTTTCATATTAATCCACTAATACATCTCCTCAAGATCATGATACATCTTTGTTGAATCGGGATAAACTGTACACCGCAATTCATAGGCCTCGACCAAAATCCTACCTCAAAATCCATTAATATCAGGAACACATAAACTCCCTTAGTACCTCAAGATACCATCAACACCAATATCGAAAGCCATCAGCTTCTGCTTACCCACATCATCCTTGATTTTCATCAAGAGAGGATCTAATATCTTCTTATTCTTTATTTTTGAACCAAGAGATGATTGTGCCACCTATTGCACAAACACACCACCATCCTCACAGTCTAAGATATGAACTCCAAGATTAGCTAAACATTGAATATCCTTCACTAATTTCCTTTTATCCTCATCCACATGAGGTAAACACCCCATGGATAACCTGCTAAGAGCATCAGCAGCTACATTAGCTTTACTTAGATGTTAGAAGACTTATATCATAGTCCTTCAGCAACTCAAGCCACCACTTTTGCCTAAGATTAAGCTCTTTTTAAGTGAACACGTACTACAGGCTCTTATGGTCAAAAAAGATATCAACATAGACCCCATAGAAATAATGACACTAGGTTTTCAATGTGAACACCATAGCCAATAACTCCAAGTAATGAGTGGGATAATTCTTCTTATACACCTAAAACTATCTAGAGGCATAAGTAACCACCTTGCTATGCTGCATCATCACACCAGCCAAACCAACCCGGGACAGAATGCAAGAGACAACAAAACCCTCGATACCCTCAGGTAGAGTCAAGACTGGAGCTAAAGTCAACTTATCTGTAAGGTTTTCAAAACTACCCTCGCAAACCTCAGACCACAAGAACCTTACCTTTTTCTAAGTCAACTTGGTCAATAAAGCAGCAATAGAAGAAAAACTTTCCACAAACGTCCGATAATAACTGGCTAAACCCAAGAAGCTTTGAATATCAGTTGGAATCATGGATCTAGGTCATCTCTTAACCACAACAACTTTCTGAGGGTCCACCATAATCCCCTCACTAGACACAACTTAACCTAGAAATGCAACAACATTAAACCAAAATCCACATTTAGAGAACTTAGCATACAACTATTAATCTTTCAAGGTCTGCAACACAATGCGAAGGTGATCAGCATGATCCTCTTCACTCTTAGAGTATACTAAGATATCATCAATGAAGATAACCATGAACAAATCTAGAAACTGATGGAAGACCCTATTCATGAAGTCCACGAAAGCTGCAGGGGCATTAGTCAAGCTAAACGACATCACCAAGAACTCAAAATGCCCATACCGGGTATGAAAAGTTATCTTAGGGATATCTACCTTCCTAATCTTTAACTGATGATTCTCAGACCGAAGATCGATCTTAGAGATAAATTTGGCACCCTAAAGCTGATCAAAGAGATCATCAATTCTCAAGAGAGGATACTTATTCTTTACTATCACCTTGTTCAACTATCGGTAATCAATACAAATCCAACAGGAACCATCCTTTTTACACATGAATAGAATAGGTGCACCCCATAGAGACACACTAGGATGGATAAAATCCTTGTCTAAAATATCCTTTAATTGCTCCTTAAGTTTCTTTAACTCAACCAGAGCCATTCTATATAGGGGAATAGTTATAGGATGAGTGTCCAAGATAAGTTAAATACCAAAATCAATCTCCCTATCAAAAGGGGCATCAGGTAAGTCATCAGGGAAGACTTTAGGAAACACATTTACCAAGGAACAAAATATAAAGAAGGATCCTCTCTGAGTTAGAATACTTATATCAGACCAGATGATAGAGACACCCCTTGGAGATCAATCTCCAAGCTCTAAGATATAATATAAACCTCTCCTTAGGAGTTAGGGAACCACTCTCCCACTTAATAAATAGATTATTGGGGAATTTAAGTATGTCCTTATGGGTCCAACAGTATAAAAAAGCATATCACGAGTGCATCCAATCCATCCCCAATATGACATCAAAATAAACCATGTCTAATTCTAAAATATCCAACAGGATCTCTTGACCAGCAAAAGATACCACAAAATCCCTATAGACTCTTTTAGAAACCATAGAGTCACCCATCTGGGTAGACACAAAAAAAAGGTCCAAAATACACTCGGGACCAAAACCAAAATGCACAGCCACAAATAGAGTCACATAAGAAAGAGTAGACCTTGTATTAAGCAAACAATATATATCATGGGAAAAGAATTTTAACATACCATTAACGATATTAGGAGATACCTTAGAGTCCTGACAAGAAGAAAAAACATATAAGCAATTTTAGCCAGTGCCAGTACCAAAAGCAAAAGCAGCACCCTTTAGTGTAGAAGTTAATGAAGAGAAAACAAGAACCTTATTGGCCACTGAAGCAACACTATAAGAACAATCATGTTGCACATGGACAATCTGACCATAACTAAAATATCAATTTCTCCCTTTATCACATTTACCATGGTACGGCTAATCACAAAATCTACAAAAAGGATAAATGGAGTGAACTGAGCCCTACAAGCCTGATATTGGGCACCCTTTTGAGATTGCCAACCTTACCCTCCAAAATTAACTCACAGGACATCCCAAAAGCAAACTTATGCATTCTAGCCCTCATGCTAGATAACAACTAAGGAGCATACCTAGAAAATTAATGGAATTGTAAAGCATACTCCTTGACCAACTTCCTACTTTGTCTCAGGTTTACAAATTCCTCTTTTTTTTCTTTCCTCAACTCCTAAGGAAAGAAGCGATCCAAAAAGATACTAGGGAAGTCATCCCATAATGTAGAGTCAGCATCACTACCCCTGACTGTTCCCACTCTTCATACCACTGGTACCTCATATCCATCAATTGGTAGGTAGCAAGATCCACACCTTTAACATCTAACGCATGTAAAATTTGACAAATTTTCTCCATCTCATTAATAAAACCTTGATAATCATCCTCAACCTTAACACTAGTGAATACAGAAGGGATTAACCTCATAAACTAGATAACCCTTATGGCCTCAGAATATGAAGTAACAGAAGCACTACGCTCGACCTAGGAAGCTACCAACTAAGCTAATAAATTAATATATATGTGAAACTTAGCATTCATCATATCAGCCTAAGGAGCTCAAGAAAGAATAGAGGGAACCGATGGAACTCCTAGAGAAAAATCAAAAACTGAACCCTTAGATTAGGTTTGAACCCTATAAGAAGGGTGTGTCTCATCAGTAGTATCCCTAAGTGTAATAGAGAAGTTTCTATGAGCTTCAGATATCTAGGAGGCATGATCTAAAAAAGCGAGCAAATGGGAATTAGAGAAATCCAAGACCTTAGACTCTACAGCTCGAAATAAGACAACAAGAAAGGGAAACATTCCTAAATGTCTCATAGCCTCTCTCTTATAAGTATGGAGTGCTACACACTCAAAAAAAAATACCCTACTTGACATGGCTTTTTGGATACCTTATTGACCATGAACCTGCCTTTTATACCAACTTTGTCATGACCCAAACTAAGGCCTTGACGTGATGAGTATATCAAGTTACATATGGAATAGAATTCACCCTCTTCACCTAACCTAGTCAGCTCATCAACCTCACGAGTCAGATGAACCCCGAACATATAACAAGATAGTATAAACTGAGACCAATAATTATTCATGAAATATCAAAACTAATCACCAAAAATTGGACAATTATTCATCACTAAGTCAATCCACCAAAATAACACACCTAAGTCTACAGTATCTAATAAAGCCCCTATAAAGCCGAAGTCAATAAAATATTGGGATATGACCTCGACAATGGCCAAAAACACAATCTAAATAAAGTCTAAGACATAGAATATAAAAACCATAAAATAAAGCCTTCCAAAGTATGGAAGCTCACCACTTTAATATCAACTCATGAACTATTCGAACACCTGATCACTACACAGATAGAGTAGAAGAAGTTTTGTTACTTGGATTGCATGGGGATACAACATCCTGAGATAGTTAGCAGTTAGAGAACTAGCATGTAACTTAGGGATAGAGCAATAAAATAATGGCATCATTCAAAACCAAGTTAAATCATTAAGTGCAATCATATACATATATATATATATCATGTCGGGATAGAAAACCAGGTTTAGCATACATTTGAAAACCTTTTACCTAGGATGTGTAGTACAACCATCATATAAAAAGTAACCAACATGCTATATGGTCCTAGTCTACCCTAGATGGAAGGTCCCCAATTTGTGTAGCCGCACGAACTAGAGAATATCCATTTTTGTATATGCCTTTATAGGGCACTCGAACTTCCTAACATAATAAAGGTGACTTAAGAACCAATGTATACAATATGGGGGACTCCATCCTCCCATTCATATATTTATTTATGGGACTTGAACCTCCTAATCATATAGATAATTGCACCATCTAGTGCAATTTTTATTGTTAGTCCTTCAGACTCCAATTTTTTGTCCCTGCTACGCACCCCGCTTTAAAGCCCAATTAAGACATTCATTTAAAATATACACAACCATTAATACAATTACTTTCCATAGGCATCTCATTGGTATCATCATACTAACCCTACTTTCTAGCGTACAACATGATATAACCGTTATCAATCAACTTTAGGACTCAAACCTATTGTCTAAACAATGACATTAATTTAATTTAAAATTTAGGAACTTCAACCCATTTAGCCAGCTAAACCACCAAGGTTATAATTCAAATAAATTTATGTCAATAAAGCCTTCACAATACCATTTACTAACCATTAACATTATTAGGCCAATGCCCTTATTCAAATCACAATTTATATGTGGCAATATTCTTCTCGTTGACATATTCACAAATAGGTTAAGGGAATACCATAATTGAACCATTATTTAAGCCAAAAACCATCAAGTTAGGTTTAACCATGGCCCCTTAGTTTAAATCTCAATTTCCAAGCACCCATACAAGCAAAAACTATTATCAAAATATTTATAATCATAATCTTAGACATGAGAAAACAATACTCAACATTATGCATTGAAGCCCTCAACCATGGTTTTCAAAACAACCATTAATGAATCATGAACAATGTTTGAAATACATGATTTTTGTGAACTAACAATGAAGGTGTCACATGCCTGAGTTACGAGATTCACGATGAGATTTTGATCTTCAAACCTCTAGATGATCACCTTGAAGAAACCCTAGCCCAATATTCTTGAGAAGTTTTTAGAGAGTGTTTTAATCATCTAAAATATAGAATGAATTCCCAATAAGTGTTATAAGACATAGGGTCTTAAAGGCTTGAGGTGCAAATGTCCAAACTACCATCATCTTAAAAGTTGTGCAAAACTCGTAGATGGGTACGAGTGGATCCTTCAACTCATCACCACAACATACGAGTGGTACCTATAAATCATCATCAAATCAGAAAATTGGACACCATATTTTGTCGAACATACGACTCCCCTTTACCAACTCTTAACAACACCATATGACTAGTATCATCAAGTCGTACCCAAGGAAAAACATCAAGGGATAAACACTGGACAATATATGATTAGACCCTACCTTCTCATCATAAGACCATACAACTCATATGGTGTCTCGCA
The DNA here is from genome assembly GCA_030864225.1 of Capsicum baccatum var. pendulum. NCBI lineage: Eukaryota > Viridiplantae > Streptophyta > Magnoliopsida > Solanales > Solanaceae > Capsicum > Capsicum baccatum. The sequence goes on along the minus strand of CM061560.1, from coordinate 88,049,682 downwards.
TACCTAAGACAAAACTTGTCCAGCAATACACTGACCAACATATGACTAGAGTCTGTAGACCCTTCACCATATTATATGACTTGGGTGTAAGTCGTATGATGAATAAAAGGTACAAGACTTAAGGATTTCACAAGGGCCAAAGTTCAGGGCATTTCATGAATGATCCCAAGAGGAAAATATTGTAATACCCCAAAATTCTCAGCTCTAGACCCACTAAAAGTTGGAAAATTAAATTAGCTGTCCAACGTTGCTAGTTTCACTCAAATCTGAGGTTGCAGTAAAAAGTTGTGGAAAATATCCTAAGGCACTATTTAGCTGCCAGTGATAATGAATCGTTGTTAGACACAAAGAGTCATCGTGTTAACTTGTTGTCACGATAGTGAATGACCAAATAATTTAGTTAAGTGGCTACTTGTCCAGTACATGACTCGTTGTCAGACTAAATGAGTCATTGTGTGGACCCGTTGTCACAATAGTAAGGAACCAAGAAAATAGCCCTAGACAACAACCCTTCTTGAAAACTCATTATCAGGCCTAACAAGTCATTACCTAAGCCATGAAGAGTGAAGCCTAAGAATTCCTACACGATATAAAAAGTGATTTTAGGACTTTTCCCATTTTTTTAACTCTAAAACCCATGTTCTTTTCATACTCCTAGGCCAGTTATTTGGGGTTAATATTTCCCTAACACCTTATAACCTTAAAATCAATTGACACTTAGAAAAAAAAGGTGATTTTCTCTTCTTTGATAACATAGTAGGGTTTCTCAACTCAAATTTCTAATTCCATATCTTTCATCTCCAGGTTGTGGAATTTCATCAATGGGTTCCTTCCACCTATTGAGTCCCAAAGATTCTCCATTCTCTAGTTTAATTCCCCTCCAAGTTTTGATTTCCAGGTCAAATATGAGCTTTCTTACTTTTTTTTATGTTAGATTTGTAATTGTATCATGAGCACATATTTTCCAATAACAATAATATCCTCTCATACTCAGAATCATAAATTTCTATTTAATTTGATACATGTTTTGGTTTTGGCTTGAATTATGGAATTTCCTAGTATGATCAGTCATAACATTACCATGTTCAATTGCATTAGTTAGAGCTAGTAGGTTATGAACACCCAATACCAAGGGATTCATACATATATTAGTTTATATGTCCTTGAGCAATTCAGATTATACAAAGTTGATATTTTTATAATGAGATCATGATGATCAATTCAGTTAATGTTTTAGTTTTATTTAATTAGAAATAGTACTTAGCACCGAGTGAATGTGGAGATGAAGGCTCTCCATTAATTGAGGCTTGAGACCTTTAGTAACTATAGCATCACCATAGGTTATAAGAGGTTACCCGTCCATTGAGGCATGACACTGTAGTTGTTTGATACCTCAGTTTAGTGGATCCACGCAAGCCAGTGTTGGTGCCCTTGGCAAAGTACTAGCACCCTTCCAATTAGGGTTCCAGGTTGGACCCTAATTTTCTCAAATTAGGGTACGTCGGTAATTATTAGCTCCCACAATACTTAGTTTATGTTCATTTCAGGTTTTCTTCATAGAGTATTCAGTTATTTAGTTTTATCCAGTATGTTTGTACTTGGTCTTGCATTTAGTTTAAATGTTCATGCATTCATATTCAGCTTATACTAGTTATCGCATACTTTTCTACACCATATTACCTTAAAATATAAGTTTGGATGATCAGTACTTGGATCGTACTTAGTACGCTTCCATATTATCAGCTGCAATATTTGGTTAGTCATCATCCAAGGACCATTTATTAGTCATTTATTTTCTATCTACTTTCTATTTTAGTTAGTTAAAGTTAGTTGCAGTTTTCCAAATAACTCATTATGTTTTAGAGGCTTTCAGACATATGTTTTACATTTTCAGCATGTTAGTTTTTGGACATTTCTATTTCTAATTTTTGTTGATATTTAGTTTATATTATTATGATTTTTATCAATTATATGAGTTAGCTTCCACTTAATATTTTATTAATTTTCTTCAATATCCCAGTAAATTTCAGACTATGGGTTAGTTTGGGGCCACTTGTGGCTCTAAGCATCATGGGTTAGTTTGGGGTCACTTGTGGCTCTAAGCATCATTTTACAACTAGAGGGAAGTCTCAGATTATGACAGAGTTAGTTCCCATGAGACCAGCTATGGGAGTGATATTTTATATGGATGATTGGAAGCTGAACACTTAGATATAGAAGGATCACTTTCCTATGTCATTCACAAAACAAATGTTAGATCTTCTTACAGGTAAAGGATGTTATTTTTTTCATAATGGTTATTAGAGGTATAATAAGATTTCTATTACGCTCGAAGACCAAGAAAAGATAACTTTCACATGTCTATATTGTACGATCGCATTCAAGAGGATATCATTTGGACTTTGTAATGCTCCTACCACCTTTCAGCATTGTACGATGTCCATCTTTTTAGGTATGGTGGAGGATACTAGAGGTCATTATGGAAGATTTATCGATCCTGGGTGATTCTTTTGATGACTATTTGGCCTATTTGGCTAATTCAATTTTAGATATGAGAGTAGAACTTGGTGTTGAATTAGAAGAAGTTTCACTTTTTGGTTAAAGATACAATAGTCTTGGGGCACAATATTCAAAGAAGGGAATAGAGGTTGACTGGGCGAAGATTGACATTATTGAAAAATTACTTCTGCCTATTTCTATCAAGGGTTATTGGATCTTCTTGGGGCATACAGGGTTCAATAGGAATGTTATCAAGGATTTATCAAAAATTGAAATCCATTGTGCAAGTAATTTGAGAAGGAGGTGAAGTTTGTGCTTGATGATGCTCGTCTCAAGGCCTTTGAGTTCCTAAAAGAGATATTGATTTCTGCTTCTATCATTATGTCTGTAGACTGGTCTCTTCCATTTGAGATAATGTGTGATTCTAGTAGAGTGGCTCTAGGGTTTGTCCTATGACAAAGACACAAGAAAATATTTCATCTCAAATACTATGCCAGCACAACACTCAACTCAGCATAAAAACATTATACGATGACTGAGAAAAAGTCACTTATGATGGTGTTTGATTTTTAGAAATTTTGATCCTATTTAATTAGGATCATGTCATAGTTCATACTGATCATACAAATTTGAGGTACCTTATGGAAAATAAGAATGCAAGACCTAGGTTGATTCGGTGGGTACTATTACTGCAAGAATATTATTTTGAGATCAAGGACCAAAAGAGTATGAAAAATAGGGTTTCAAACCATTTATCCTGCCTAGAAGAAGAGGTGATGCTAAAATTGACGGATGAGCTAGATATTAATGATACTTTTCCAAATAACCGGGTCATGGAAACATCACAAAACTTAATCCCATTGTTTGCTGATTATACCAATTATTTGGCAAGTGACCTTATCTCAAAAGACTTATCATTTCAACAAAGAAAATGATTTAAGCATGAGGTATATAAGTTTTTTTGGGATGATATGTTCTTATTTTGAGTGTGAGTGGATAGTGTGATTTTGAGGTGTATTCCTAATGTTGAGATGATGCATATTTTTTAGGCTTGTCATTCATCCCTAGTTAAAGATCACCATGTTAGTACTTGCGGAGCCCATATGATCTTGCAGCATGGTTAATATTAGCCAACCATTTACAAACATGCACATGACTATGCTCACGCCTGTGATAAATGCCAGCGCCAAGGAAATATATTATGAAAGAATGAGCTCCCTATGACACCTATTCTTGAGCTTAAGTTATTTTATGTATGAGGAATTGATTTCATGGGTCCATTTGTGAGTTCTTATGGTATAAACTATGTATTAGTCGCAGTTGACTATGTTTCTAAATGGGTGGAAGCAGTGTCACAATATTTTTAAGAGCATATTCTTGAGTGTTGGAACACCACATGCTATCATTAGTGATGGTGAATCCCATTTATGTAATCATCTATTTAAGGACCTACTTGAGAAGTATAGAGTGAAACAGAAGGTGTAAGCACGTTATCATCCACAAAAAAATGGGTAGGTTAAGATCTCCAATTTTTAAATCAAGTACATATTGGCAAAGAATGTGAATACCAACTAGACTGATAGGCCAAAAAAGCTAGACGATGCACTTTGGGGAAGTTTCAAATTTTTTGGATGAAGATTCGGTCTTGTTTGGATCACGATTCCAGCAGATCATTGTGATAGCATTGCATCACGATGGTTATAGTTATGAAGCCCTCATTACATCGTGGTGACCATATAATCTGCATTCCAGTTATGAATTTAAATATTTGAGGGGCAATTATGTCTTTTCCTCTCAACTCAATTCATAAATTCACGACTTAAGGCTTCTGTTAGGGCATTATTTGCCAATCATATCCAATTTCCTCTAAAAAAAAACCTCTCCTCCCCCAAGATCATTAAATTCCATTACTTTCTCTCCAAGAAAACCAATAATTCAAGTTCTCCAATCCAAGAACATTTAAGAAAACATCAAGATTGGTGTTTCTCTTTCAAGTTTAAGGGTTTAAGGTATGTGTGATATTCATCCATGGGGCCTTTTCACCCATGGAGTACAAGAATCCCTTTTTTATGTTATAAATTATGAGTTTTTACATGATTATGTAGAACTATCTCCAAGAATCTCTCATTATTTGAATTTTAAGTTAAGATTATATGTGTTTTCAAGTGGAATGGAGTATAGTATGTTTTGGATGTTGTATTTCCCATATCATGGTCAGGTGAGTCAGAATAAATCCTTAATTTACGATTTTGTCATGTAATCATGCTATCTTTTCATGTTTAAAAGCATCCCCATGTTTAAGTCTTGATCTACATGTGTTTGATGAAATGCCTAAGTGATGGTTTTTTGAATAATGATTCACTATTATAGTTTTGAAAGTTTTTATATGTCCTTATTATTATTTCTATTCAGTGTTGGTGTTTTATGAACACCCGATACCTAGTTCCTTACATAATTTAGGTATCTTTGGAATGATTTTAGATAAACCATGAGCATAGTTATTCAGTTAGTTGTTTTGATCAGTTGTTTGCTTAATAAATATTAGTTCAATCTAGAGAACAGCATCATTTAGTTTGGAGTACAATTCAGTACCGAGCGGACACAGGGATGGAGGCATTCCTACTAGTTTAGGGTTTGAACCTTAGTAGCAATCCCTGGGTTACAGAACTATGTAACCAGTGTGGGTTTCAGATATCTTCCTACCAGCTTAGGGTTATGTTGCGACTCAGACGCACATGCAAGTGCACGTGATCATACAAGTAATATATTGATTTTGACAATCAGATATCATTCCCACGAGGACTAAGCAATTAGAAATTTAACCAACTTTTAGTTTTAGACAATGAGTAGTAAGTATTGTAAAGTATCAAGATAATTTTGAAATAAATAATAAGAATATAAATTAATAAATAAGAAATAGAAGTTTATGACTAGAGCAAAGCAAGCAATGGTTGTAAACAATAACGATAGGAATTCCAGGGTTGAGTCTTTTTGAACAATCATAGAAATCTCTATTCTTATAGCAGTCTGATTGGTTATCAGGTTGTTGGTTCGCAAGGTTTAGGCTATGATTTTGGTCTCCTGACCTCAAATCTTCTATCTATTGAGTATTATAGCGACAACTCCCACAGAGATACAACAATTCTTCAAGATTCATAAATTAATCTTCTTGGTATTGAACCAAACAAGGCTTCTAGGTGTATCCCTATCCTAGATGCTAATTCAAACCCCTTGTTTAATAAAAAGGGTAAGAAACTTGCTCCATAATTTCTTCGTTCTATTCTATGATTCTCCTCCCAGATTCCTATATAAATATAGATTTATTCTAATGGTGGCTACTCATCAAAATAGTAAGCTCAAGAAACTAAGAACACTCCAGATGATAATCCAAAAAGAAACTACTATAAAGAATATCAAAGAGTAATCATGTTGTTGGCCTCAACCCCAGAACAAGGGTGTTTAGCCACTCATGTTTGAATTCCACATCAAAAATAATTAACTAATCATACCCAAAATTAATCTTGGAGTAAAGAAATTCCAAAGAAATAATAAGAGCCCTAAAATAAAGAATTCTATGCTTTTTCACCGCTGCTATGCTTGCAAAAAGTGTTTGGAATTGTTCTCCTGTATTCCTTTTATACTTGAGAAAATTTCACCAGATATGCACACTTGACGCGACGCGTTGCTAATCGCGCAGGCCCATCCAACGCATCATGTCAACATCGTGTTGATGCACTAGATTTGTCTTAAAAATTCTGACTAAGTCAAATTCTTCAACACACGACGCGATGCATTGACATCGCGTAGTGTCACTAGAATTGTCATCTCAAATTTTGAATAAGTCTCCAAACTCACACATCGACATGACGCGTTGACTTCACATCGATACACTAGAAGTTGCTCATGAAATTTTGGCTAAGGTACAACATTTACAAGTCAAGTTAGCGTCGCATCACTAGAATTTTACTCCACTTCTTCTATTAATTCTCGTAATTCCTCAACTCCTTTCTTTTATCCTTTCTCTTATGTATCTACACATTCTTTCACATCTTCATGATATGTATCCAATTTTCATCTGAATCCATTGGAAATTTACCCTATATCTAATCACATCGGTTAGCCATGAAACATAATTTAGCTCACAATTCAATATAATTAACACAATTTTAATTCTCAAAACAAGTCCAAATATGGGTGAATAGTAGTGCTTGGACATGCAAATACACCCAAGATTACCACCCCACACTTAAAACCTTGTTCATCCTCGAACAACTTCAAGTAACACAATCTCCAAACCTTCTAATCACAACCTATGAATCATGCTAGCGTTGGGCACCTAAACACTTTGTTACACACTTCATCATCCCAACACTGACATTCAATTCATTGGCAAACTCAATAAAAGCACGCAATCAAGCAACAAAATAAGTAGTCTAGACTTTTATCCACATGCATCCTCCCAACAAGAAAGTTTTCCCCATATCACTCACAATTTTTCAATCTTTATCATGAGTAGAATATCAAAATTCAATCACTCGCTCTCAATAAAGAATACATACATAACAGGTGATGAACCATAAGCTCGTCCTTAGTGTAATACTCCATTAATAGTCAGATGTTGAAAAGTAGGATCAATTAGGTCTTTCATGGTTGTAATACAGGCTAAGGGATGGGTAGGAACTATTTGGAAAATAGTGACTAATCTCCCTAAGCATTTTAATACATAACCATCTTCAATCAAAATCACATTTTATCAACCCAACGTTTCATTTCATTATCTTTACACATCCATTGTTTCACCCTAGTCTTTTTTTTAGCATATTAACAACACTACAGTAGGAGCATTTTTCTTTTTACATCATAATTTCATTCTTAGCTTTTCTTTACACCCCAATTCTTGTTATGCACCCCTATAGAAGCCACCCTCAACCTAAGCGATTTGTCTTGGTTAAGGTGCACATTATCCTAAATGGACCAGGGCCAAAACAAGTTTATTATAACAAAAATCGAGCAACAATAACTAAAACTTTCATCACATTTTTTCTAACTCCTAACCGTCACAATTAAACACACAATGAACACTTCATTATAGCTTCACTTTCACCTTTTTCCTTAATAAATTTCACATTCCTCTCCTATTCCATTATCTGTATTAAAGAGCTTAGGAACAATGAATAGAATTAAGGTCTATCAAAGAAAGAATTCGACTAAAGATTAGCCTACCAAAGAAATTAGGCTATAGGCTCAACGGGGCTAACTAAGGTCATACATAAGGGTAGGTAAATAAAGTCTTTACAATTCGGTTAATAAAGAAATGCCTAAATCACTTCCTACACGCAACACCTTTTATTTCGCATTATAAACACACCAGGCAAGTTCTAGTCATTCCTATACATGTAGAATAAAAACAAATACTCACTTACTTGGTGCATGCTAAGAATCAAATTGGATCCTTATAATTTTTGATATTACACTTTATCAAATTAAAAATTAAGCCAATCAAATCGAACTATACTTGTTGGGATTTAACATCTAAAAACATCTCATTCTTCTGTTTCAACACAATTACATTTATAGTCTCAAAATAAATCATCTTTGCCCAACACACAGCATTTCTCAAAGGTTGTAATCGGGGTGCTATCATTTTCTCAGCTTCTAAAGACGCACTCCCCTTAAGACGATTGTCATCCATCTATCATAGGGGAAGGCAACTAACTAAGATGATAAAAAATGAGAATTGCCAAAAAGGGCACACATAATTACTGTAATCTGAAAATTACCATGAAGGGTGAAATAATAAAACAAGCACTTTAAAGTAATAGTTGCCAAAGAGGACAATAATCTTGCCGAAAAGGGAAATAATGTCAACTTACGAACCTAACAAAACATTAAAACATAATAGAAATAGAAATTATTAAATCCAAAAACCAACATAGTTCAGAAATTGAAGATGAAGGAGATAAAGATAAATATCAAAACACCCCACACTTAAACGTAGCACTGTCCCAGTGCTAGCAATAAGAATAATGCTGGGTCGCATTGCACTCCCTACTCAGTCAAATGATACCAAAGCCATCACATCATTATCAGCACTGTCATCATCACCAAAGTCATCATCTGAGTCACCATCATATTATTGCTCTTCATCTACTGACTCATTATTAGAATAACCTATGCATCTCTCCTCGTTCACGGGGACATCATCATCCAATGGCTCATAAAAATCCGGTCTAATTTGCAGCATAGTCCAAGCATGAGGTCCTAGTGGGTAGTCTAACTCAACCGCACGAATCTCCTGTTAGGTGGCTAGACGCCCCCCAGTCTTTAGCTGCAACATAGTGAGCCCATACATACGGGATGTGATCTCATCATTCCGAGATTGATGCTCGGGCATAGTCAAATTTACACCTTGAGGAGCAGGTCCCTTAGTGCTGGAAAATCCAATGGCCTTTGACCAACAGGTGGTCTATAATCAACATCCTCCTTGGGCACGCCCTGCTATCTCAGAAATCTAGTTAGCAGCCCACCAAAACCATATCTTCGGACCCCAAAAATTTGGCTTTCCACATTATAGAAAAGATAATAGCACCAATATTTAACTCCACATCTTCACACATCAGAGCATAGATGATACAAACCCTATCACAAGTCACCTCTATTAAATGAGTATCGTAAATAAGGCGGGCATAAATAATTTTGACTCATAAACGATCCTCTCTATTTAGATAAGCTACCGGGAGTGATACATGAGTACCACCCTCTTTGTGGTGAATCCACCTAGCTATGAACGAGTGCTGCAAAAAAAATGATGGATGTGCTGATATGATGGCTCAATACTCATCCTCTTCAATGGCTCCGAATCCACAAAGAGTGTACCTAGTAGCTCATTTACAGTATTCATAGTAAAAGTGATCACATGACCACATACCTCAACCTTAGAGTATTTCGGGTTCCAATTCGTATAGAATTCCCTCACTAGTCTTAAGTTGCATTCAGTTGTCTGCTCAAATAAGAAATTCATATGTTGCACCTCCATTCTTCGCACCATAGATGGATATTGTTTCATCAGGCTTTCCCTATCAATGAATTAATCGGCTGATTATTTCAACTCTTTATGCTGAGAATGCCATTTTCTTCCTGCTTCAAGTCCTGAACCTCCTTTAACCCCGAAGAACATATGGGGCTGAGGGAACATGATTATCTTGACGACTCTTCTTATGCCTGGGCTCAGATGTACCAGTTTTATTCTTTCCTTGATCCTCTATTGATTGTTATACATTGTACCTATCAAGCATAATATCCCACAAATACATAAAGCAAACACTTTTGAAACTAGCAACCACTAAGTGTGAAATTTACCCCACACTTAGTATCTAGCAAAGGTTCATAAAGAGGAACCCAAGGTACTCAGACTTCCCTTGTTCAACACCATTACCATCCTTAAGAATTCAACATTACATAAAAAGATATTTCAGAAGAGTGTCAATTCAACACCCCAGCATTATTAAAATTCACCTCATGATTTGATACTAAGTCAATCTTAAAGTGCAATTCATTAATTCAACTAGAAAAAACACATAAGCAACCACATCTCTACACAGCTTAACATCATCCACGCATATACTACACATGAACTAAAGTGCAGCCAAACAATTTCATCAAATCGTCATAAAGGATTTACAAATTGAGTTCAATTACGACCCCCCCCCCCCAATCAACACAATCAACTCCACTAATTCAATTATACATTCCATTTATCATTTAACTTCCACAAATCAAGAACTAAGTCACTCCTAAAATCACTAACTATTTATCACTCAAAATATTTTTTATCATATAAAGCAACTTTGAGCAAATGAGAAAAATGAAAGACTTGCCTCTAACTTGATAAAGCAAAGAAACAATGGAGTGTGATTTTTGGTACCACAAGAGTAGCAATTGAAAGAGATTATTTTCAAATTAAGGGAATTTTAGGGCAACAGCAGCCGCTAAGGCTAGGGTAATGGGTGAATGAAGTTAAAGTTATATATAGGGATGAAAGTAAAGGTTTTGGCTAGGGTTAAATTTACATAGCAATGGGATATCAACATGATGCGTCTGGTATTGTGTTAAAGAAGCAAAGTGATGAGTTGAGTTCGCATCGTTACACTGAAAGTTGTATCAAATAATTATTCTAAGTGTTACCTGTATAACCACCAATGTGGTGCGATGGTTAACGTATTAACAGGGCTAATGCAACACGTTGACATCACGTCAGTTCATTGGAATTAGACTAAGAAAATTTTTCTAAGTGTGGGCATAATGCACATCGACACGACGCATCGACTTAGCATTGATTCACTGGAAATTCCATCCAAAAATTTTTCTAAGGATTAATTTCCCATATTTTAAGGCATCTTTTCTTACCCCTTACCTTTTTCACTATGTATCACCTATTTAATTACTCAAGGGTCAATGTTCACCTTCTTCTCATCTTCTCTATCTTTACCACATTTCTCGTTTTTGTACATCAGCCAAAAACAACAAAATCATATAAGAAAAAGTGGGTTACTCCTACCAAGCGTCTTATTTTCGGTCGTGGCACGACTCATCTTTTTGTATTTTTTACCTTTTTGTCCTAAACAACTAAAAATTAAACTACCTACTACACTACATTTGTGGGTCTCCTACCACATAGCGCCTTATATTACGTTGTGGCATGACTTAGCTCAGTCTCATTCTTCAGCAAAGTGATGGACATGTTGTGCTTGTCTCCATGATCATTCCATTAATGCTTCACACATTGTCCATTCACTAGAAAATTTTCAGTCTTCTTTTTGTTCCAAAATTTAACCGCTCCATGAGGTGTCATTTGTACTACTTTGAAAGATTTGAACCACTTAGACCGCAATTTGCCCAAAGACAACTTTAATCTCGAATTAAATAGTAAAACAATTTATTTGGGTTCAAACACTCTATCTTGAATTTGTCTATTGTGCCATCTCTTAGTTTTTTCATTTATAACTTTGCATTCTCATAAGCATTAAGGTGAAATTTATCTAATTTAATGATCTGGAATAATCTCTTCTCTCCTGTGGATTTCATCTTAAGATTCAACTTTTTAACAGCCCAATAAGCTTGATGCTCAAGCTCAACAGGTAAATGGCATACTTTCTCATAAACCAAACGATATGGGAAAGTACCAGGAGGCATCTTATAAGCTGTCTGGTATGCCCACAATACATCATCTAGCTTCTTGACCTAATCCTTTCGTTGCCCATTAACTATCTTTTGCAGTATTTACTTGATCTCCTGGTTGGAAACCTCAACTTGTCCACTCATTTGTGGATGATAAGCAGTGGCCACCTTGTGCCTAACACCATATTTAGATGAAAGATTCTTAAACCAAGTGTTAATAAAGTGCGTACCTCCATCACTAATTATAGCTCTTGGAGTGCTAAACCTAGAAAATATTTGCTTTTTCACAAACTTCAACACTACTCTTGCATTATTAGTAGGACAAGCTACAGCTTCCACCCATTTAGATACATAATCAACCACCATTATGATGTATAAATTACCATTTGATGGTGGGAATAGTCCCATAAAATCAATCCACCAAACATCGAATACTTCCACTTCTTGGATGTTGTTTAGGGGCATCTCATGACGCCTTGAAATTGTTCCCAACCTTTGGCATTGATCAAAACTCTTTACAAAAGCTACTGTATCTCGAAATAATATTGCCCAAAAGAATGCAGATTGCAACACTTTTCTTATGCCCCATGATGGCCACAATAAGAGGATGAATGACACTTGAAGTACTTATGCAAATTCAGCTTCCGGAACACATCTTCGTATAATGCCATCTGGACCCTACTTGAAAAGAGAAGGCTCGTCCCATATAAAGCACAAGAATTATGAAGTAGCTTCTTCCTCTGTTGAATTGTACTTTTAGGAGGATAAAAGCTACTTGCCAACAAATTTACAATGTCCACATACCAAGTAACTTCACACTCCTTTATAGATAATAATTTTTCATCCAGAAACTCTTCTTGAATGCAAAGAGAGTCATCAACAACATGATCATGAGGTTTTAAACTTGATAATTAGTCTGCAACTTAATTTTCTGCTCCTTTATGATCATGAACCTCTAAGTCAAACTCTTGAAATAACAAAATCCACCGGATCAATCAAGGCTTTGCATCTTTTTTATTGAAGAGATATTTGTTGTTCGCATGGTCAGTGTGAACAATAACATTTGTGCCCACCAAATATGCTCTAAATTTATCAAATACATACACCACCACCAATATCTCCTTTTCAGTGATTTTATAACTTATTTGGGCATCGTTCAAGACTTTACTAGCATAGTAAATAGAGCGAAATACCTTGTCTCTTCTTTTCCCCAAAATAGCTCCTACATCCACGTTACTAGTATCACACATTAATTAAAATGGCAATTCCCAATTTGGAGAAATCAAAATAGGTGCTTTAATCATCTTCATTTTCAGCTTCTCAATTGCTTCTTTACAATCTTCCCTGAAATAAAACTTGGCCTTTTTTTCTAACAGTTTGCATATTGAGCCTACAATCTTTGAGAAATCCTGAATAAAATGCCTGTAGTAACCTTCATACCCCAAGAAGCTTCAGACTCCTTTCACTGTGATTGGATATTGCAAATTTTCAATCACTTCATTTTTAGCTCGATCTTCCTCAAGCCCTCTGCATGACACTTTATGGACTAGGATGACTCCTTCCTTTACCAAAAAGTGGCACTTCTCCCAGTTCAGCACCAAATTTGTTTCTTCACATTGAGATAGGACTCGATCTAAATATTGCAAGCATTTATCTAAAGAATCACCATAAATTGAGAAATCATCCATGAATACCTCGACAAATTCTTCCACTATGTCAGAGAAGATTTCCATCATACATCTCTGAAATGTCTTAAGCACATTGCAGAGGCCAAAAGTCATACGTCCGATGGCATAGGTACTATATGGTCAAGTAAAAGTTGCCTTTCTTTGATCCTCGGGAGCAATGGTGATTTATTGTATCATGAGTAACGATCAAGAAAATAGTAATACTCCTACCCTACCAACCTATCCAACATCTGATCAATGAAAAAAATAGGATAGCGATCCTTCCTTGTGGCTTCATTTAGTATCTGGTAGTTTGATATAAATTCTCCATCCAGTCACTATACTTAAGGGGATTAGCTCATTGTTTCATTAGTAACCACTGTGATCCCTCCTTTCTTTGGTTCACAATGAATTGGGATCACCCACTTGCTGTCTGAAATTGAATAAATAATCCTATTATCGAGCCACTTAATAACCGCTTTTCGTACCACATCTTTCATCATTATATTCAACATGCGTTGTTGTTGCACTCTTGGCTTGAAACCTTGCATGTAAAAAGCTAGATTTATTCTAGTAATGTCAAATATTTGCCACCCGATCGCCTTCTTTCTCCTTTTCAACACCATCATTCCTTCTTGTACCTATATATCAGATAATCTTGCAGAAAAAATAACAAGCAAGGTATCATTATCACCAAGGTAAACATATTTCAAGGGAAAACAAAGAACCTTAAGCTCCAATTTTGGAGCTTCATTAATTGAAACTTTGGGAGATGGACTAATTGGCCTATTCAATGGCTCAAAAGGAAATTTTATTAGTTCAATGACCGCCAAATTCATGACTTGGGATAATACCAATGTTTCTACATTTCTATTAAGATCACAACCTACCAAAGCACACTCTAAGGGATCATCTGACAATAGAAGCCTCTAGTCAGACTCGAGATCGATAACAGACATAGCCGATAACTCATATATAGATGGCAATTTTAGTTCTTTATACACATCAAAAACCTCCCCTTTATCGTGCGCTCTTATTTTTATTTTCCTTGCCGCTACAGCAATTAATGATTTTCCTATTGCTAAGAAAGGTCATCCCAAAATAAATGGAACAAAAGGATCAGCATTAAAGTCAAGAATTACAAAATCCACTGGAAAGATTAAGGATCCTACTTGCACCAAGACATCTTTGATAATACCATCAGGCCTAGCAAGGGACCTATCTGCCAACTGTAAAACAATAGTATTGGGTTTTAGACTCCTAAGGCCCATCTTTTGGTACCACGATATGGGCATAATATTGATGTTAGCCCCCAAATCACACAATCCACGCGCACGAATGGTCTGTCCAATGGTAATTTGAAAAGTGAAACTACTTAAATCTTTCAGCTTCATAGGTAATTTATTTTGAATCTTGGATGTGCACTCCTTAGTATAGCATATTCAGTCAACCTATTCTTATTTGCAATTATATTCTTCAAGTATTTTGTATATTTTAGCACACTCTGCAGAATGTCAACAAGAGGAAGATTTACTTGAACCTTCTTTAGAAGATCTAAGAACTTATTGTAACTCGTCTCCTCTTGATGCTTCCTTGCCCTTTAAGGAAAGGGTAAAGGTAGAGTCTTCTTTTCCATGTGAATTTCCTTATTTTCCACTTTTTCCTTGACTTCTTTCTCTGCATTGTCTTTAGAACCATTACTAGTGACTGTGGGACTCACCTGCTCCTGAACTGTCTCCTTAGTTTGTAGCCCACTCCTTGTTGTAACCACATTCACCTACTTAGGATTTGCCTCTGTATCCTAGGTAATTCTCTTTGAGGTTTTGTATTATGTTCTCCTACAATTTGACCCAGTTGCAACTCTTAATTTCTCGTGAGCAATTATTGACTCTTTAACTCTGCTGCAAACTATGCCTATTGAGTCTTTATTTTTGCTGCAAACTATGCTTGTTAAGCCATAAACTGCTCTATTAACTCCTTCATATTGCTATCTTGAATAGTTACCTAATTATTCTGAGCCAGCTGTTGATTTGGCTGCATTGGCCCCTTGTACTGATTTTCATTCTTAGCCTAATTTCCACCCTATGAGAAATTTGGATGCTTCATCCAGTTGGAATTATACGTGTTACAAAAATTCTGTTGTCCCTACCGATTTACATTTCCCACATAGTTGACAGAATCTAGATTAACAAAACATACATCTATTGTGTGCTCACCACTTCTACAAACCTCACACCAAGAATTCACCTGTTGGACTGCATTGGTTGTGGCTGCTATTTGTGTAACACCCAACTTTATGTTATTGAGCTAAGTAATCATATGATTTTACATTGTTGTGATCTGTGCCTATAATGTGGTAAAATAGTCTACTCTAATACCCCTAAAACCTTGTTAGGAGTACTCCTCGAATCAGCTTGCCAGTTAAGATTTACTGGTGAAATCTGATTTAACAGTGTGTACAATTCTTCATAAGTCTTTTCAAGATCCTGTCCACCTATTTCTAAATCCAAGAGAATCTTTGTATTTAGTACCAATCCCTCAATGAAAGTATGAACAAGAACATCATTGGACTGATGATGGTGAGGGCAATTTCTGAGCATACCCTTAAATCTCTCCTAAACTTTGTAGAAATTCTCTCCTTCTTTCTATTTGAAACTCAAGATCTTCCTTCTCAAGTGTACAATCTTCCTGAATGGAAAGAATTGACTAGGGAAATTTTGAGCTAGATCTTACCATAAAGTGATAGAGAGTGGTGGTTCATTATGTAACTACCTTTTTTCTTCACTCATTAGGGAAAAAGGAAAGAGTGTAAATTTGACATAATCAGAACTCACCCCTTCAGAAATATAAGTATCACTTATTTCCACAATGGTCCATATGTGTTACTGAGGATCTTTGTCTGAAAGGCCATGGAATTGCCCCACTGAATTCAGCAATTGTACCATATTCTGCTTCAATTCAAATCAACCACCTGGTTTAGTCTTGCAAATATTGTTCAGCACATGGTTCATTAGTCGAATTGCCACTTCACAAATAGGTCTAGTAACTAATTGAGTAAGAATAACTAGAATAACTGAAGGCGGGATATTTCGGCATTTGGATTGACTGATTCATTTCTTTGTTCATCCATTCTTCACCTTTGTTGAAAGATCTGTTTTGGTTCTACAAAAGGTTGTACCAATTCTTTGTCTCTCACCAGTCCTCTATTCAACTAAACCTATTCAGTTGCTAAGATCAAGTTGGTAAGATACTAGTCCCCAGCAACCGCCCCAAAAATATGTTGCGACTCAAATGGACATGTAAGTGCACATGATCGTACAAGCAATATAGTGATTTAGACAATTAGATATCATTTATTTAACCAACTTTTAGTTTTAGACAATGAGTAACAAGTGTTGTAAAGTATCAAGATGATTTTGAAATTAAGAATAAAAATGTAAATTAATAAATAAGAAATAAAATTTTATGACCAGAGCAAAGCGAGAAAAGGTTGTAAACAATAATGATAAGTATTGCAAGGTTGAGGATTTTTGAACAATAATACAAATCTACATTCTTATAGCAGTCTAATTGGTTATTGGGTTGTTGGTTAGCAAGTTTTAGGCTACGATTTTGGTCTTCTGACCTGAAATATTCTATCTATCCAGCATTGTAGCTATAACTCCCGTAGAGATACAATGATTTTTCTAGATTCATAAAGTAATCTTCTTGCAATTGAACCAAATAAGGCTTTAAGGTATATCCCTATCCTAGATGCTAATTCAAACCCCTTATTTTATAAAAAGGGTAAGAACCATGCTCCTTAATTTCTTTGTTTTATACTACAATTCTCCTCCCAGATTCACATAGAAATATAGATTTATTCTAATGGTGGTCACTCATCAAAATAGTAAGCTCAAGAATTGAAGAACAACCTAGATGATAATCCAAAAAGAAACTACTATAAAGAACATCATGAGTAATCATATTCTTGGCCTCAACCCCAGAACAAGGGTTTTTAGCCACTCATGTTTGAATTCAATATAAAAAATAAGTAATTAATCATATCCAAAATTAATCTTGAAGTAAAGAAATTCAAAAGAAATAATAAGAATCCTAAAATAAAGAATTCTATGCTTTTCCGCCGGTGCTATGCTTGCAAAAAGTGTTTGGAATTAAGCTCTTATGTTCCTTTTATCCTTGAGAAAATTTCATCAGATCTTCATATTTGATGCGATGCATCACTAATCACGTCAACCCAGGTAACGCATCGTGTCAACATTGCATTGATGCACTAAAATTTGTCTTAAAAATTTTGACTAAGTTAAATTTTTCAACGCATGACGTGATGCGTCGACATCACATCGTGTCAGCGGAACTGTCATCCCAAATTTCAAATAAGTCTCCAAACTCACACATCGACACGACGCATTGACTTCTTATTGATGCACTGGAAGTTGCTCATGAAATTTTGGCAAAGGCACAACATTTACCAGTCGACGCGACTCGTCGAGTTAGCATTGAGTCACTAGAATTTTACTCTATTTCTTCTCTTAATTCTTGTAATCCCTCAGCTCCTTTCTTTTATCCTTGATCTCGTGCATCTACATATGCTCTTGGACTTGATCCATATGGTCTTTCACATCTTCATGATATGTATCTAATTTTCATCCAAATCCATTAGAAATTTACCCTGTATCTTAAATCACATTGTTTAGCCATGAAACATAATTTAGCTTATAATTCAATATAATTAACACAATTTTTATTCTCAAAATAAGTCCAAATATGGGTGAATAGTGATACTTGGACATATAAATACGCCTAAGATCAAGTTGACAAATATGTCATATGTTTTCTTCTAGTATATAGTTACTCTTTCATCTTTCAGGACACTAGTTTAGTGGATCCACTCAGCCATTGTTAGTACCCATGGCATGGTAATGAGACCCTTCTAAATGGGGTTGTAGGTTGGATCCTGATTAACTCAAATTGGGGCATTTCGATTAGATAATACCTCCCACAGTCTCAGTGAAGTATTCAGTTCAGTTTTTCTTGACCAAATCATACATATTACCAGTTATTCAATTATAATATTTAAGTATTTTAGTTTATAGGTTATTTCAGAAATGTATATGTGCTTGGTCTTGCATTCCTAATATTTCAATTTCCATGCGTACTTACTCAGTTATCTTATACTATTCAGTCAATCATTATTTCACGCACAGTAAACCCATGTATATCATCCAGACCTCATCCAAGATACCAGTATATTTAAAGTACTAACCGCATACTCTTCTTTATGCTATAATGTCTTATATCATAGGTTTGGTTGCTTAGTTCCCCAATCACTATTAAATATACCAGCATTACTCAACAGCAGTAGTGGTGAGTCCTTATCTATTAGGAATATGATGGTTTATTTTAGTAGTTCAGCATATTTATTCAGTTGGAGTTAGTTAGAGACTTGTCCCATTAAATCCTCAGTGAGTTTAGAGGCTTTCAGATATTCAGACGGTCAGTTAGTTTTATCAGCTTTATCAGTCTTGACAAATAATTTCAGACTTGTGATTTTAGTAGTATTTTCAGTATTTAGAACCTTATGTCCTTATCAGTTATTTTCCACACACGTCTATTATCATTATATTATTTAGTGCTCATAATAAGTACCAACTCATGGGTTATCTTTTGGTCACTTATGACCGTAAGCACTGTTACCGCAAATAGAGGTAGCCTCGGGTTGTGACAAACTTGGTATCAGAGTCTAAGGTTTTACAGTATCCTAGAAAGTCTGAAAACACATTGAGTAGAGTCTTGTGCATGGGTGTGAAGGACGTCATACATATGGACAAGAGGATACAAGATGTTTTAGGAACAGTTTCCCTTCTTTCTGTATTATGTCTTCTGAATGATCCTAATCTCTATTTAAAAATCTTTTTTTGACTCATTCTTTATTTTATTTATAGACAATACCTCCCAAAACTAACAACCAAAGAAGGAACGAGAAGCAACCTGCATATCTACCTATTTAGGAAGATCCCCTGAATGAGCATGTCTCACATACCAAATTCAAAATGAATTTCACTACCTTAGCTTATTTAGTAGCTTGTCAGAATACTTAGCAGCTTATTGTCCTATCTAGGCTTATGGTTAACGCTCAGCAGAATAAGGAGAATAAATATGGGGAGAAAGGGAGAGAGAATATGAAGGCCAAAATAGCTAGTTTTAAGTCAAGGTTAGAGAGTGGTAAGTATACCCAGTTCCAAAAAAATTTCTTACCCTCATCTTCTTCTTCATCTAGTGCACTAACACCAACGTTCAAGAGTAATAGTCAGGATAGACTACTAGGCTCTAGGCCCTAGAGTAGCATAAACATTGGTCTTACTAATCCGCTCTGTGAAAGGTATAGTAAGAATCATCAGGGTGTGAATAAGGCTAGTAGTGGTGTGTGCTTTTGATGTGGAAAGCCAGGCCATAGGATGAGGGAGTTCCCAATAAGTATAAGGAATGGTAGAAATGGTCGCCAGTAGGATTAGACTAACTTTTCAGCAGCAACAGCAGGTCGTCCGACTCAATAGGGCACCACTTCTAGTGCCACCAGTTGTCAATGCCATGATAGATTATATGCACTTCAGTCGTAACTTGATCTGGAAAGTTCTTCTTATGCAGTTTCAGGTGCATTACAGGTCTTTCATCTTTATGTTTATGTTATATTAGAACCCGAAGCTTCACTCTTTTTTTGTGACTCCATACATAAATGTTAATTTTGGTGTTAGCCTAGAAACATTAGCAAAGCCTTTCTCAGTATCTACCCTAGTGGGTAAATCTATTACAGCCAGATGGGTGTACAAAAATTACCTGGTTACAATATCTCAAAAAACTACTTTAGTAGATCTTGTGAAGGTAGAGGTGACTGATTTTGATGTCATTCTCGACATGGATTAGCTCCACTCATCTTATGCCTCAGTTGTTGATAGAAATAGAGTCGTTTATTTTTAGTTTCCCAATAAACCAGTTCTTGAATGGAGGTATTATCTCAGCGCTTAGAGGTCAGATTATTTCATATCTTAGAGCAAGAAAGATGATATAAAGGGTGTGCTTTCATATCCCTTCTCAAAATCCTATGAATGCATATGATCTAGAGTCAGAAACATGAACCCAGAAGTTTAGCAGTATTAAAGTGGGGATAGAATTATTTGAATTTAGTAGATTTTGTATCCATGGGGTTAATGGTATGATAGGTGAACCAAAAGGCTTGAAATAGTGTATGCGAGAATTTATGTTTATTAATTCAAAATTAGTATGACAATATGGATGTGATTTATAGATGTGATATTAGTAGGCTATGAAGAAAGCTAGTGTGGTTCATTAATTGTTTGGGGATATCCATATTAAGTGCTAGAATCTAAGTTCGAATCTTTGAAAATTGAGCTAATATAAAGTAGTGTGAACTCAATGTATGATAAAACTCATGAATGTTCTAAGTTACGCAGTTTTTAAAGCTATTGTTTGATGACCACTTGGGCTATAGAAAGTTAAGAGTTGTATCTCAGAAGGAAGTATTAGCAGTGGGTTTTGCACTCTCAAGTGTAGTCTTTCACGGTAAATTAATTACAAACAAGTATTGTTATGCTCCGAACTTTAAAGTAATTTCATTATAGCTTAGTTTAGAGTTTATTAGAAGGGACCCACAGACTTGGAGTGATGGCTTATAGCTAAGGGGGAGATGATAGAATAAGTAACTAAATCAGGCTCTTAAATTCTAATAGTGATGCAAATATGTTGTTGAACATCAGTAGGGGAGGAAGATTCCCAATCCATTCTTATCTCAGAGCATATTTTTGTACTTCAATCCTCACGATATATACTCATGCCTTACCTGTCAGACCTATGATCATAACTCATATTCATGCACTTTCTATGAAATTATGTACGCTTCCAGTCCCTAGTATAAGGAGTTCTAGTTTGTTCAACAATACGAGTCATGTTCCATGATTTTATGAACTCCAAACTCATATCATGCATCTCATGACTCATGTACTCATGCTTTACAGTATGTTCATTCCATTACTCATGATACACTATTAATGATCAGCCAAATTAAGATTATGTCATATATATACTCAGTTTTTATCTCTGTAATGAATCCATGTTATGGATACTCTATTTCTCATGCCTCAGTTAAGCATCCAAGTTATGTATAGCATTCTTTCATGCTTCAGGTCCTCATGCTAAACCTTTTAGTAACCTCTCCTTATGAAATAGTAGTGTTGATGAACACTTGATTTGATGGGAGAGATTAAATATTTCAGGTTGGGGAAAGATTGTTGTACGCTTATTTGATCTAAGGTTATAAGTGTGGGGTAATATAGAGGCTAAGTTTTTTATATATGTCATGGTTAGTTAAAATTTTATGTGTGATTTTTCTTAAGAATAGAGCATGGAAATTGTTAATGATAGAAGTATTAAAGAGTATGGAAAAGATTCTTTGATGGGTTGATTTCCTAGAAGTTCATGTGTGGTTATGATGATAGGTTTGGATGTCATGTTAGTGTATATAAGTGAATGGGTAAATTGTGTGTTAGCACATTTCTAGTAAGAGGTTGAATTTAGTCGTTGAAGTGGTAAGAAGAATTATTCTTGAGATAAGAAGTTATGAAAATGCAAGGTGTATTGCATTCATGATTCCGACTTGTATTATAGTGTTATGGGTGCCCTTTATAGATTCGAGTAGGCTTGAAATTAGTGAGGGAATTTATTTCAGCTCACATATCAGTAGATAGAGTTATCAGTGCCCTTATGGATATTTAAAGTAGCCTCAAGTGAAGTACAACATTAAAGCGGAATGTATAGTAGAGGGAGTATTATAGGAGTATGTTTAAGATTGAGAGTAGTACTTGCATTGTCTAAGGCATAGCAATTCCAGTTTATGTTTCATAGGCCTATGTTCCATGTTACAAAGTTATATCTATATTAAGACTCTTTACTCATATATTTTGTTCAGATCATGCCCAATTATTTGCTCTCTACTATTATTATAAATTTTTAGAAAGAGTGTTGAAGGAATTCCCCAGTTGAGTATAAGCTTTCAATATAATTCTGTTTGCATAGCTAGCAATTTAGTTTAGCCGTTAGACAGACAAGTTCCTATGATTTTTCCATCTTCCAATCTAGTCATATCATACTATCCAAAGTCTTATGAATATGGATATACCAAGAGGTAAAATGTTTGTATCCAAGTAATGTGTGGATTTAGCTCAGCTTATACATCATGCATCAGTTTTAGATTCCAGATATTCAGTTCATAAGTGCCTCGTGCACTATCTCAGTCCTTCCTCGTGCACTAGCTCAGTCTTTCAATAGTACTTTAGCTAAGTCAATATCATTCAGGGGATGAACTATCCCTAGGGGGGAGATATTGTAATACCCCGAGTCTTCATATCTTATACCTCTCAGCTTTTCTTTATAAAACCAGATCAACCATAAGGAAATGGTTACTTAAAAGTTAACTCTCTCATTTCTACCTCAGCCCTATAACCATTCTTATGGAATTGCATGCATTTACGAAATCAGTTCAATTCATGTATCATATTTTACACTCAGTCATGTAATCATATTTTCAGTTATGCATGTTCAGTATGTGATCTCAGTTGCTTCAGTTCAAAACAGTTATCCTAATTAGTCTCATTTAAGGATGAAAGTTCCCAAGGGGGAGATATTATAATACCCTGTATTCTTCTTAGCTCAATTTAGCTCCTATTGCATACATAAGAGGCTTAAAACCTAAATATTTTCACTAAATATTGGGGACTTCATTATTTTTAAGGCCTCTTAACTTTGAGGATTTTTATATTTGGACTTTCCGACCCTGAGATACTGGTTTTTGACTTAATTCATGTTTAAGGGTGGAAGAAGCATGTCTCGGGGAAGTTTTGGATTTTTCCAATAAGAATTGGGTCTTACTTGAAGCACGATTCCAGCAGCTCATCGCGATAGCATCGCGGTGGTTATAACGATGAAGCCCTCATCGCATTGTGGTGGCCATATAATTCGCATTCCATTTATGAATTTAAATATCTGAGGGGAAATTATGTCTTATCATCTTAACCCAATTCGTAAATTCAAAAATTAAGGCTTTAGTTAAGGCATTATTTGCCAATCATCTCTAATTTTCTCTTAAAAACAAACCCTCTCCTCTCCCAAGATCATCAAATTCCATTACTTTCTCTCTATGAAAACTAAGAATTCAAGTACACAAATCCAGTAACATTCATGAAAGCATCAAGATAGGTGTTTCTCTTTCAAGCTTAAAGGTTTAAGGTTTGTGTGATTTTTGTCCATGGGCCCTTTTCACCCATGGAGTCGAAGAATCCCTTTTAATGTTTTAAATTATGAGTTTTTACATAATTATGTTGAACTATCTGCATGAATCTCTCGTTATTTTAATTCAAGTTAAGATTATATATGTTTTCAAGTGGAATGGAGTATAGTATGTTTTGAATGTTGAAGTTCCCATGTCATGATCAGTCGAGTCAGAATAAATCCTTAATTTATGATTTTGTCATGTAATCATGCTATCTTTTCATATTTAGAAGCATCCCAATGTTTAAGTCTCGATCTACATGTGTTTGATAAAATACCTAAGTGATGGATATTTGAATAATGATTCCCTATTATGGTTTTCAAAGCTTTTATATGTCCTTATTATTATTTCTATTCAGTGATGGTGGGTTATGAACACCCGATACCTAGTTGTTTTCATAATTTCAGTATCTTCAAAATTATCTCAGATAAATCATGAGCATTGTCATTCAATTATTGTTATAATCAGTTGTTTTCTTAGTAAAGATTAGTTCAGTCTAGTAAAAAATGCCATTTAGTTGGGAGTAGCATTCAGCACCGAGCAAACCCAAGGATTGGGGCATTCCTACGAGTTTAGGGTTTGACCCTTAGTAGCAATTCTTGATTTACAAAACTACATAGCCAGCGTAGGTTTGAGATATCTTCCTTCCATCTTAAGAGTTACACATATCTCATGAGTTTCATGCCAGTATAAGGTTACTCCTTAGTTCTTTGGGATACCAGTTTAGTTGATCCACTCAACTATTTTTAGAACCCGTGGCATAGTACTGACACCCTTCCAACTGGGATTATAGGTTACACCCCAATTAGATAAGACAGTAGCACATCGGTTAGATGATACCTCCCACAGTCTCAGTATAGTATTTAATTAAGCATTAAGTTTAGGTTTTCTTGACCAAAGCATACAGATTAACAGTTATTCAGTATTTCAATTTATAGATTATTTCAGAAATATATATATGCTTGGTCTTGCACTCCTAGTATTTCAGTTTTCATGCATACTTACTCAGTTATCTCATACTATTCAGTCAGTCATTATTTCATGCACAGTTAACCCATGTATATCAGCATGACCTCATGGCATATGCCAGTACATTTGAAGTAATGATCGTATACTCTTCTTTGTGATATAATATCTTATATCATAGGTTCATATGCTGAGTTCCCCGACCGCAGTTAGACATCCCAGCTTTACTCAACAGCAACAGTAGTGAGTTCTCATCTATCGAGGATGTGATTGTTTATTTCAATAGTTTAGTATATTCAGTCCGTCAGAGTTAGTTCGGGACTTGTCCCATCAACTCCTTAGTCGGTTTAGAGGCTTTCAGACATTTAGACAGTCAGTTAGTTTTATTAGCTTTATCTGTATTGACAGATAATTTCGGACTTGTGAATTCAATAGTATTTTTTAATATTTAAAACCTTATGTCTTTATAAGTTATTTTACACACATGTCTATTATCATTATATTATTCAGTGCTCATAATAGGTACCATCTCATGGGTTAGCTTGTGGTCACTGGTAATCATAAGCACTGTTACCGTGACTAAGCCGTAGCTTCGGGTCATGAAAAAACTAGGTATCAGAGCCTAAGGTTTTATAGTGTCCTAGGGAGTCTGAAAGCCGTGTTGAGTAAATTCTTGTGCATGGGTGTAAAGGGCACCATACTTATGGACAAGAGGCTATAAGACATTTTAAGAAAAGTTTCCCTTCTTTTTGTATTCATGTCATGTGATTGAGCCTAATTTCTATTTAAAAATCTATTTCTAACTTATTTTTAATTTTATTTGTAGATAATTCCTACCAAAAGAAACAACCAAAGAAGAAACGAGAAACATCCCGCACATTCACCTGTTATGGAAGATCCCTTGAATAAGCATGTCTCACATGTCAAATTCAAATCTACTTTACTACCTTAGCTCATTAAGTATTTTCTTCGAATGATTGGCAAGTTATTGTCCGATCTACGCTGAAGGTTCATTCTCAGCAGATTAAGGAGGAGAAGTATTAAGAGAAAGAGAGAGAGAATAAGGGGGCCAGAATAGGTAGTTTTAAGTCAAGGTCAGAGAGTGGTAACGATTCCCAGTTCCACCAAAATTCTTAGCCTAGCTCCTTCTTAAGCTAGTGCGCTGGTGCCAAAGTTCAGGAATAACAGTCTGGATAGAACACTAGGCTCTAGGCCCTGGAGTAGAGTGAACAGTGGTTTTGCTAATCCACTTTGTGAGAGGTGTGGTAGGAATCATTAGGGTGCGTGTAAGGATGGTAGTGATGTGTGTTTTTGATGTGGCTAGCCGGGCCAAGGGATGAGAGAGTGCCCTATAAGTATGTAGAATGGTAGAAATAGTCACCAGCAGGGTAAGACTAACTCTTCAGCAGCACCAGTAGGTCATCTGACTCAATAGGGAAACACTTCTAGTGCCACCAATTGTCAATGCCAAAAAATATTATATGCACTCCAGTCCCGACATGATCTGGAAAGTTCTTCTTATGCAATCACAGGTACATTATAGTTCTTTCCTCCTCATGTTTATATTTTATTAGATCTTGGAGCTTCACTCTTTTTTTATGACTCCATGTATATCTATCAATTTCGGTGTCAGACAAGAAATATTAGCAGAGCCTTTCTTAGTATCTCCCCCAGTGGGAAAATCTATTACAGCCAGATGGGTATACAAAAATTTCCAAGTTACAGTATCTTAGAAAATTACTTCAGTAAATCTTGTGGATTTAGAGATGACTGATTTTAATGTCATTTTAGACATGAATTGGATCCACTCATGTTATGCCTCAGTTGACTGTATTAATAGATTCGTTCGTTTTAAGTTTCCCAATGAACTAGTTATTGAATGAGGGTAGAAACTCAGTGCTTAAAGGTTAGATCATTTCATATCAAAGAGCCAGAAAGATAATATATAAGGGGTGTACTTTTAGATCACTTCTCAGAATCCTATGACAGCATATGATCTATAGTTAGAAGCATAAACCCAGAAGTTTAGACGTATTAAAGTAGGGATAGTGTTGTCTGAATTTAGTAGATTTTTTATCCATGGGGTTAGTGGTATGATAGGTGAACCAAAAGGCTTGAAATAGTGTATATGAGAATTTATATTTATTGATTTGAAATTAGTATGATAATGTAGGTGTGATTTACAGATGTGATATTAGTAGGCTATGAAGAAAGTTAGTATGGTTCATTAAAGATTTGGGGATATCCATATTAAGTGTTAGAATCTAAGTTTGAATCTTTGAATATTGAGCTAATAGAAAGTAGTGTGAACTCAATGTATGGTGATACTCATGAAGGTTCTAAGTTAGGTAGTGTTTACAGCAATTATTCGATAAACATTTGGGCTATAGAAAGTTAAGAGTTGTATCTCAGAATGAAGTATTAGCAGTTGGTTTTGCACATTCAAGTATAGTCTTTAAAGGTGAATTTATTACTAATGAGTATTCTCATATTCTGAACTTTAGAGTAATGTTGTTGCAGTTTAGTTTAGAGTTTATTAAAAGGGACCCGCAGACTTAGAGTTGTGGCTTACAGCTAATGGAGAGATAATAGAACAGGTAACCAAGTCAGGCTCTCAAATTCCAATAATGGTGCCAATATGTTGTAGAACATTAGTAGGGGAGGAAGATTCCCAATCCATTCTTATCTCCATGCAAATTTTAGTACTTCAGTCCTCACGATATATACTCATGCCTTACCTGTCATCCCTATGATCATAACTATATTCATGCATTTTCTATGGAATTATGTACGGTTGCAGTCCCTAATATAAGGAGTTCCTATTTGTTCAGCACTATGAATTATGTTCCATGATTTTATGAACTCCGAACCCAGGTCATACAGCTCATGACTTATGCACTCATGCTTTATAGTATGTTCATGCCAGTACTCATGCTACACTCTTAATGATCAGCCAAATTCAAATTATGTCATGTATATCCTCAGCTTTTATCTCTGTTATGAATCCATGTTGTGGATACTCTATTTCTCAGGCCTCAATTAAGCATGCAAGTTATGCA
This sequence comes from Capsicum baccatum var. pendulum, assembly GCA_030864225.1. Lineage (NCBI taxonomy): Eukaryota > Viridiplantae > Streptophyta > Magnoliopsida > Solanales > Solanaceae > Capsicum > Capsicum baccatum. The sequence goes on along the minus strand of CM061560.1, from coordinate 88,021,972 downwards.
TAGTATTTTTCATACTTCTGGTCCTTATGATCTAACCTTTTAGTGACCTCTCCTTATGATATGGTAGTGGTGATGAACACTTGATTAGATGGGAGAGAGTAAATGTTTCATATTGGGGATAGATTGTTAAATGCTTGTTTGATCTAAGGTTATATGTGTGGGGTAAGATTGAGGCTAGGTTTTTTATATATGTCGTGGTTAGTTGAAGCTTTATGTGTGATTTTTCTTAAGAATAGCACATGGAAGTTTTTAATGATAGAAGTATTAAAGAGTATGGAAAAGATGCTTTGATGGGTTGTTTTTCTAGAAGTTCAAGTGTGGTTATGATGATAGTCTTAAACGTCATGTTGGTGTATATAAGTGGATGGGTGCATTATGAGTTAGTACATTCCTAGTAAGAGGTTGAATTTAATCATTGAAGTGGTAAGAAGAATTATTCTTAAGATGAGAAGTTATGAAAATGCAAGGTGTATTGCATTCATGATTTCGACTAGTATTACAGTGTTATGGATTCGCTTTATAGATTCGAGTAGGCTTGAAATTAGTGAGAGAATTCAATTCAGCTCATATATCAATAGATAGAGTTATCAGTGCCCTTATAGAAATTTTAAGTAGCCTCAAGTGAAGTGCAGCATTAAAGCGGAATGTATAGTTGAGGGAGTATTATAGGAGTATGTCTAACCTTGAGATTAGCAGTTGTAATGTCTAAGGCATAGCAATTCAAGTTTATGTTTCATAGGACTATGTTCCATGTTACAGAGTTATAGCCTTATTAAGACTCCTTACTAATATATTTTATTTAGACCATGCCCAAGTTCTTTGCTCTCTACTGTTATTATAACTTCTAAGAAAGAATGTTGAATAAATACTCCAATTAAGTATAAAGCTTTCAGTATCATTCAATCCATATAGCCAGCAATTCAGTTTAGCAGTCAAATAGAAAACTTCCTATGATTTTTCCATCTTCCAATCAAGTCATACCATACTATCCGAAGTCTCATGAATATGGATATACCAAGAGGTAAAATATTTTTATCCAGGTAATGTATGGATTTAACTCAGCTCGTGCATCATGCATCAATTTAGATTCTACATATTAAATCTCGATTCAGTTTATAAGTGCCTCGTGCACTATCTCAGTCTTTCCTTAGTACTTCAGCCAAGTCAGTATCATTCAGATAACAAACTATACCAAGGGAGGAGATTTTGTAATACCCCGAGTTATCGTATCTTAAACCTCTCAACTTTTCTTCACAAAACCAAATCAAGTCTAAGGTAATGGTTACTCATAAGTTGACTCTCTCATTTCTAGAACAGCCTTATAACCATTCTCAAGTCATTACATGCATTCACGAAATTAGTTTAGTTCATGTATCATGTTTCAGACTCAGTCATGTAATCATGTTTTTAGTTATGCATATTCAGTTTGTGATCTTAGTTTCTTTATTTCAGAACATTTAGCCTTATTAGTCTTATTTAAAGATGAAAGTTTCCAATGGGCAGATATTGTAATAACCAGTATTATTCTTAGCTCAGTTCAGCTCCTAGTTGCATGCATAAGTGGTTTAAAAAATGAAAATTTCACTAAGAGTTGGGGACTTCATGAAGAAGCATGTCTTGGGAAAGTTTTGGATTTTTCCAATAAGGATTGGGTCTTTTTTAGATCAAGATTCCAGTACCTCATCACGATAGCATCACATCATAGTGGTTATATTGATGAAGCTCTTATCGCATTATGGTGACCATATAATCCGCATTCCAGTTAGGAATTTAAATGTCTGAGGGGAAATTATGTCTTTTTCCCTCAACCTAATTCGTAAATTCACGAATTAAGGTATCAGTTAGGGCATTATTTGCCAATCATCTCCAATTTTCTCTCAAAAACAAACCCTCTCCTCTCCCAAGATCATCAAATTCCATTACTTTCTCTCTATAAAAATAAAGAATTCAAGTACCCAAATCCAAGAACATTCAAGAAAGCATCAACATAGGTGTTTCTCTTGCATGATTAAAAGTTTAAGGTGTGTGTGATTTTAATCTATGGGCCAGTTTCACCCATGGAGTCTAAGAATCCCTTTTTATGTTTTAAATTATGAATTTTTGCATGATTATGTTGAAATATCTGCATGAATCTCTCATTATTTTCATTTCAAGTTAAGATTACATGTGTTTTCAAATGAAATGAAGTATAGTATGTTTTCAATGTTGTAGTTCCCATATCATGATTAGGCTAGTCAGAATAAATCCTTAATTTATGATTTTGTCATGTAATCATGCTATCTTTTCATATTTAAAAGCATCTCCATTTTTAAGTCTTGATCTACATATGTTTGATGAAATTCCTAAGTGATGGATATTTGAATAATGATTCCCTGTTAGGGTTTTAAAAGCTTTTATACATCTTTATTGTTATTTCTATTCAGTGCTGGTTTGTTATGAACACCCAATACCTAGTTGTTTATATAATTTCAGTATCTTCAAAATTATCACAGCTAAACTATGAGCATTATCATTCAATTAGTTGATATAATCAGTTGTTTGCTTAGTTAAGTTTAGTTCAGTCCAGTCAACAACGTCATTAAGTTGGGAGTATCAATCAGCACCGATCAAACCCAGGGATGGGAGAATTCCCACCAGTTTAGGGTTTGACACTTAGTATTAATCCTTTCTTTACAAAACTACGTAGCTAGCGTAGGTTTGAGATGTCTTCCTGCCATCTTAGGGTTTACATATATCTCATGAGATTTACTACAGTATAGGGTTACTCCTTAGTCCTTTGAGACAGCAGTTTAGTGGATCCACTCAACCATTGTTAGTACCCGTGGCAAGGTACTGACACCCTTCCAACTAGGGTTATAGGTTGGACCCCAATTAGCTCAGAATGGGGCATGCCGGTTAGATGATACCTCCCACAATCTTAGTATAGTATTTAGTTCAGTATTAAATTTAGGTTTTCTTGACCAAAGCATACAGATTACCAGTTATTCAATTATCAAATTTCAGTATTTCAGTTTATTGATTATTTCAGAAATGTATATATATGCTTGGTGTTGCATTCCTGGTATTTCAATTTTCATGCGTACTTACTCAATTATCGCATACTATTCAGTTAGTCATTATTTCATGCACATCTAACCCATGTATATCAGCATGACCACCTCACATATACCAGTACATTTGAAGTACTGACCTCATACTCTTCTCTTTGCTATGATGTCTTATATCATATCTTCAGATGCTTAGTTCCCCGACAGAGTTAGAAATCCCAGCGTTACTTAATAGCAACAATGGTGAGTCCTCATCTATCGAGGATGTGATGGTTTGTTTTAGTAGTTTAGTACATTCAGTTAGTCTAAGTTAGTTGGGGACTTGTCCCATCAACTCTTCATTCAGTTTAGGGGATTTCAAACATTCAGACAGTCAGTTAGTTTTATCAGCTTTATTTGTTTTGACAAGTAATTTTAGAATTGTGACTTCAGTAGTTTTTTTATATTTAGAACCTTATGTTTTTATCAGTTATTTTCCATGCATGTCTATTATCATTATATTATTCAGTGCACACAATAGGTACCAGCTCATGGGCTAGCTTATGGTCACTTATGATCATAAGCATCGTTGCCGCGACTAGGGGTAGCCTCAAATCCTGACAAAACATGGTATCAGAGCCAAAGGTTTTACAGTGTCCTAGAGAGTCTTAAAGTCGCGTTAAGTAGAGTCTTGTGCATGGGTATAAAGGGAGCCATACTTATGGACAAGAGGCTACAAGATATTTTAGGAAAAGTTTCCCTTTATTCTGTATTCATGTCATATGAATGAGCCTAATCTCTATCTAAAAATCTATTTTTGAGTCATTCTTCATTTTGTTTATAGATACTTCCTCCCAAAAGAAACAATCGAAGAAGGAACGAGAAGCAGCCCTCACATCCGTTTGTTTAGAAAGATCCCCTGAATGAGCATATCTCTCAAGCCGAATTCAGATCTATTTTTACTACCTTAGCTAATTATTAGTTGGTCAGAATGATCAGCAGGTTGTCTTCCTATCTAGACTGATGGTTCATGCTCAATAGATTGAAGAGAAGAACTATGGGGAGAAAAAAAGAGAGAATAAGAGGGACAGAACGGGTAGTTTTAAGTCAAGGTTAGAGAGTTGTAACCATTACCAGTTCCACCAAAAATTCCCAGCCCTAGCTCATTCTTTATCTAGTGCGCTAGCGCCAAAGTTCAAGAATGACAGTCGAGATAAAGCGCTAGGCTCTAGGCCCAGAGTAGCGTGAACAGGTTTTTATACTAGTGTGGTAAAAATCATTAGGGTGTGTGTAAGGATGGTAGTGGTGTGTATTTTTTATGTGGCAAGACAGGCCACAGGATGAGGGAGTGCCCTGTAAGTATATGTAATAATAGAAATGGTCGCCAGCAGGGTCAAACTAACTCTTCAGCAGTACCAACAGTCATCTAATTCAGTTGGGCGCCACTTCTAGTGCCACCAGTTGTAAATGCCAGAACAGATTGTATGCCCTCAAGTCCCGACATGATCAGGAAAGTTCTTCTTATGAGGTTATAGGTGCATTACTAGTCTTTCATCTTCATGTTTATGTTTTATCAGATCCTGGAGATTTACTCTTTTTTTTGTGACTCCATATATAGCTGTCAATTTTGGAGTCAGTCCAGAAACATTAGCAGAGCCTTTCTCTGTATCTACCCCAGTGGGTAAATTTATTACAGCCAGATTAGTATATAAAAATTGCTCGATTACAGTCTCTCAAAAAATCACTTTAGTAGATCTTGTGGAGTTAGAGATGACTGATTTTGATGTCATTTTTTTGCATGGATTAGCTCCACTCATGTTATGCCTCAGTTGACTGAAGAAATAGCATAGTTCATTTTTAGTTTTCTAAGAACTAGTTATTGAATGGAGGGTGTATCTCAGTGCTTAAAGGTTATATCATTTCACATCTAAGAGCAGTAAAGATAATATATAAGAGATGTGGTTTTAGATCCCTTCTCAGAATTCTATGACAGCATATGATCTAGAGTTAGAAGCATGAATCCAGAAGTTTAGAAATATAAAAGTAGGGATAGTATTGTCTAAATTTTGTAGATTTTATATCTATGGGATTAGTGGTATGATAGGTGAACTAGAATGCTTGAAATAGTGTATGCGAGAATTTATATTTATAGATTTAAAATTAGTATGATAATATGGGTGTGATTTATAAATGTGATACTAGTAGGCTATGAAGAAAGCTAGTGTGGTTCATTAATTGTTTGGGGATATCCATATTAAGTGTTATAATCTAAGTTTGAATCTTTGAAAATTGAGCTAATAGAAAGTAGTGTGAACTCAGTGTATGGTGAAACTCATGAATGTTCTAAGTTAGGTAGTTTTTAAAGCTATTATTTGATGACCACTTGGGCTATAGAAAGTTCAGAATCGTATCTCAGAAAGAAGTATTAGCAATGGGTTTTGCACTTTCAAGTGTAGTCTTTCACGGTAAATTAATTACAAATGAGTATTGTTATGCTCCAAACTTTAGAGTAATTTCAGTGCAGTTCAGTTTAGAGTTTATTAGAAGGGACCCACAGACTTGGAGTGATGGCTTATAGCTAAGGGGAAGATGATAAAACATGTAACCAAGTCAGGATCTCAAATTCCATTAGTGATGCCAATATGTTATAGGACATCAGTAGAGGAGGAAGATGCCTAAGCCATCCTTATCTCAGTGTAAATTTTTGTACTTCAGCCCTCATGATAAATACTCATGCCTTACCTATCATCCGTATGATCATAACTCATATTCATGCACTTTCCATGGAATTATGTACACTTCCCGTCCCTAGTATAAGGAGTTCTAGTTTTTTCACTAGTATGAATCATGTTCCATGATATTATGAACTCCGAACTCAGGTCATACAGCTCATGACTTATGTACTCATGCTTTACTGTATGTTTATTCCAGTACTCATGCTACACTCTTAATGATCAGTCAAATTTAGTTTATGACAGTATATCCTCAGTTTTTATCTCTGTAATGAATCCATGTCGTGGATACTCTATTTCTCTAGCCTCAGTTAGGCATCAAAGTTATGCATAATATTTTTTGATGCTTCGGGTTCTTATGCTTTAACCTTTAAGTGACCTCTCTTTAAGAAATAGTAGTGGTGATGAACACTTCATTAGATGAGAGTGAGTAAATGTTTCATGTTGGGGAAAGATTATTATATGCTTGTTTGATCTAAGGTTATAAGTGTGGGGTAAGATTGAGGCTAATTTTTTTATATATGTCATGGTTAGTTAAAATTTTATATGTGATTTTTCTTAAGAATAGTGCATGGAAGTTGTTAATGATAGGAGTATTAAAGAGCATGAAAAGATGCTTTGATAGGTTGTTTTTCTTGAAGTTCATGTGTGGTTATGATGATAGGATTAAACGTCATGTTTTTTTATATAAGTGGATGGGTGCATTGTGTGTTAGTACATTCCTAGTAAGAGGTTGAATTTAGTCATTCAAACGGTAAGAAGAATTATTCTTGAGATCAGAAGTTGTGAAAACGTAGGGTGTATTGAATTCATGATTCCAACTTGTAATACAATGTTATGGGTGCCCTTTGTAGATTTGAGTCGGCTTGAAATTAGTGAGAGAATTTAGTTCAGCTCAGACATCAGTAGATAGATTTGTTATTGCCCATGTGAATATTTTAAGTAGCCTCAAGTAAAGAGCAGCATTGAAGCAAAAAGTATAGTTGAGGGAGTATTTTACGAGTATGTCTAAGCTTAAGAGTAGCAATTGCATTATCTAAGGCATAGCAATTCTAGTTTATGTTTCATAGGCCTATGTTCATTGTTACAGAGTTATAGCCATATTAAGACTCCTTACTCATATATTTTATTCAGATCATGCTCAAGTTCTTTGCTCCCTACTGTTATTATAACTTCTTAGAAAGATTGTTGAAGAAATACTCCAGTAGAGTATAAGCTTTCAGTGCCATTTAGTCTGTATAGCCAGCAATTCTTTTTAGCAGTCAGACAAAAAAGTTTCAATGGTTTTTCCATCTTCCAATCAAGTCATATAATACTATCCAAAGTCTCATGAAAATGCATTTACCAAGAGGTAAAATGTTTGCATCTAGGTAATGTGTGGATATAGCTCAGCTCATGCATCGTGCATCAGTTTCAGATTCTAGATATTTAATCATGATTTAGTTCATAAGTGCCTTGTGCTCTATCTCAGTATTTCTTTCGTATTTTAGCTAAGTCAGTATCATTCGGTGAACGAACTATCCCTAGGGTGAAGATTCTGTATACCCCAAGTTTTCATATCTTAAACCTCTCAACTTTACTTCACGGAACCAGATCCAACCTAAGGTAATGTTTAGTCATAAGTTGAGTCTCTCATTTCTAACTCAACCTTATAACCATTCTCTTGTCATTGCATCCATTGACGAAATCAGTTTAATTCATGTATCATGTTTCAGAATCAGTCATGTAATCATGTTTTCAGGTATGAATGTTTAGTTTGTGATCTCAGTTTCTTTAGTTTAGAACAGTCAGTCTAATTAGTCTCTTTCAAAGACAAAAGTTCCCACGGGGAGATATTGTAATACCCCATATTATTCTTACCTCAACTCATCTCCTAGTTCCATGCATAAGAGTCTTAAAACCTTAAAACTTCACTAACTATTGGAGATTTCATCATTTTAAGGCATCTTAACTTTGAAGATTTTTAACTTGGTCTTTCTAACCCTGAGATGCTGGTTTTTGAGTTAATTCATGTTCAAGGGTGGAAGAAGCATGTCTCGGGAAAGTTTTGGATTTTTTGAATAAGGATTGTGCCTTCTTTGGATCAAGATTCCAGCAGCTCATTGCAATAGCATCGCATCGCGATGGTTATAGCAATGAATCCCTCATCGTTTCATGGTGGCCATATAATCCGCATTCCAGTTATGAATCTAAATGTCTGAGGGGCAATTATGTCTTTTTCCCTCAACCCAATTCATAAATTCACAACTTAAAGCTTTAGTTAGAGCATTATTTTCCTATCTTATCCAATTTCCTATCATAAACAAACTCTCTCCTCCCCTAAGATCATCAAATTCCATTACTTTCTCTTCAAGAAAACCAAGAATTCAAGTTCCCAAATCCAAGAACATTCAAGAAAGGATCAAGATAGGTGTTTCTCTTGCAAGCTTAAGGGTTTAAGGTATGCGTAATTTTTATCCATGAGCCCTTTTCACCCATAGAGTCCATGAAGCCCTTATTATGTTTTAAATTATGAGTTGTTACATGATTATGTTGAACAATCTCCATAGATATCTCGTTATTTCAATTTCAAGTTAATATTATATGTGTTTTCAAGTGGAATGGAGTACAGTATGTTTTGAATTTTGTAGTTCCCAATTCCTGAATTTATGATTTTGTCATGTAATCATGCTATCTTTTCATATTTAAAAGCATCCCAATGTTTAAGTCTCGATCTACATGTGTTTGATAAAATACCTAAGTGATGGGTATTTGAATAATGATTTCCTATTATGGTTTTCAAAGCTTTTATATGTTCTTATTGTTTTTTCTATTCAGTGTTGGTGGGTTATGAACACTCGATACCTAGTTGTTTGCATAATTTCAGTATCATCGAAATGATCTCAGATAAACCATGATCATTGTCATTCAATTAGTTTTTATGATCTGTTGTTTGCTCAGTTAAGCTTAGTTTAGTTTAGTAAACAATGTCATTCAGTTGGGAGTAGGATTCAGCACCGATCAAACCCAGGGATGGGGGAATTCCTACCAGTTTAGGGTTTGACCCTTACAACCAATCCTTGAGTTATAGAACTATGTATCCTACATAGGTTTGAGATGTCTTCCCATCATCTCAGTGTTGACACATATCTCATGAGTTTCTTTCCAGTATTGGGTTACTCCTTAGTCCTTCGGGACACCAGTTTAGTGGATCCACTCAGCCATTTATAGTACCCGTGGCACGGTACTGATTCCCTTCCAACTGGGTTTACAGGTTGGACCCCAATTAGCTCAAATTAGGGCATGTCTGTTAGATGATACTTCCAACAGTCTTAGTGCAGTATTCAATTCAGCATTCATTCAGGTTTGCTTGTCTAAAGCATACAGATTACCTGTTATTCAGTTATCAGATTTCAGTATTTTAGTTTACAGAATATTTCAAAAATGTATTTATGCTTATCTTGTATCCCTAGTATATCAGTTTTCATGTGTACTTTCACAGTGATCTCATACTATTCAATCAGTCATTATTTCATGCATATTTAACCCATGTATATCAGATTGACCTCATCACATATACCAGTACATTCAAAGTACTGACCTTATACTCTTCTTTGCACTATGATGTCTTATATCATTTTTTTGGATGCTCAGTTCCCCGACCGCACTTAGACATCCCAGTGTTACTCAACAGCAGTATTGGTGAGTCCTCGTCATTCGGGGACGTGATGGTTTATTTTGGTTGTTCCGTAGTTCAGTACATTCAGTCAATCCAAGTTAGTTGGGGACTTATCCTATCAAATCCTCAGTCATTTTAGAGGCTTTCAGATAGTCAGTTTGTTTTATCAGCTTTATCAGTCTTGACAGATAATTGCAGATTTGTGACTTTAGTAGTATTTTCAGTATTTAGAACCTTATGGCCTTAGCAGTTATTTTTTGTGCATGCCTATTATCATTATATTGTTCAGTGCTCATAGCAGGTATAATTTCATGGGTTAGCTTGTGGTAACTTATGACCGTAAGCACCATTGTCGCGACTAGGGGGTAGCCTCGGCTCGTGACATTAAATCAAGTGCCACATGGGAGGCACCCCTATTTTGGACTTATTAGATTATAGGGTAATTTGTGTGTTCAGTGTTCGGGGCTGAAAGATGCAAGAAAAAGACCAAAAAAAGATGTTTGTTGACTAGGTCCCCACGACGAACCCTACAATTCTAGGGTAACCCTATACCCATCACTAGACTCATCAAGAGGATTCCATGTGAAATCCTTCAGGTAAGTGGTCTCTGGAGTCTTGACGACTCTAAGAATGAGTAGTTCTCAGTGACAATGACTCATCACCTTAAGTCTTCATGACTAGAGAACCAAGTAAAATTAAATACTAAATCAAGGAGACAATGATTTCTAGCCTCTAACTCTGAGTCATCACCTAAGGCGTCATCAGAATAAAAAATTCATAGACCTTAAGTGTTGACCCAACCCGATTACGCAAAATAAAAAGGGAATTAAATTTCAAAATAGTTCCCTTTCCTTTTTGAACGCCTAAACTACCTCCACATTCAATAATTGATTTTCTCACTTAAAAAATACTCCTAATAATCTTAAGATTCCCTCAACCAAGTTCTAATCAATTCAAGAAAGGGTTATGATTTTCATCTCAAGAACAAGATTAAAAAGTAACGAAGAATTCCAAACAAAACTCTCTATTGCGAAGTAAGTATACTAATCTTGTTTCAAATTCTATGTTCATACTTGTGTAAAAACAACAATTTTACTAGGATTTTAAGTTACAGAGTGACTAAAGAGAAATTAGGTTCTAGGGTTCTTGAGTTCTTAAGAATAGATATTAATGGAGTTGATCTTGAATATGGGAATGATCTATGATTTAATATTATGTGAAATTGAAGGACAAGTCTGAGTACCCTTTGGAAAATAAAGTGTTAAAGGATTAGCTTCACTGTCTCTATTAAAACAGTCGCAACAAGTCTTATAACAACTCGTAGGGTCATCTAACAAGTAGTTGAGAGAATCATAGCCACTGGAAACATGAGGTGGGTGAGGGTGAAAGTTCCCTAGTCAGACTATGACTTACCCTACAAGTTGTTGTCTCTCCTAAAGACTCATCCGCTGACTTATAGTGACTTGCCAAAGATGGGTATTAAAATATTATATTCGGGTCTGGCTATGAGCCACCTGATAAGTCATCAAGTGACACAATGACTCATTTGATGGACTCATAGGGTTACCAATGCTCAAGTTCCTAAATGACATGCTACCCTACGACTGATAAGATGACGCATAGTATCTGGCAACGAGTCATAGCCTAACTCTTAGGGTGCCTATCTATAGTAAAGCTTCTTAGTTTTTATTTGACTTTTCTTTTGTTTCCATAGTATTAACTAGCATATGTCTGCATTCAGGTACAATGGCACCAAAGAATGACTTTGCTAAGAGCGTCAAGCAGACTCAAAGAAGTTGGCGCATCCCACCACTCATCAAATTAGAGATGATCCCACTGATAATAAGTCTAGCAGCTTAGCGGAGGAATATCCCAGCTTCACCAGGGTAAGAAAAGTAAAGACAAAATGGAGAATTAGGTCCAGTCACCACCACTTACTAGACCCTGAATGAGAAATTCAAACCAAGCACCACAACACTCTCTTCCCTGGTCTAAATAAGGAGATTATCCAAAGTCAGATTCAATCCTTAAGAAGGGCAAAAAAAGCGAGGAAGATGTTGCATCGGGCAGCAAATTTGATACTAGATGTTCTTAATAGAATTTGGAGGATGGTGAGGAGGATGGAGAAGGGGAGTCTAGTAGTAATGTTCTAGTAGAGATTCCTCCTCCACCACCAGTCCAATCAACTCTACAAATTAAGCCTACCCAGTGCCCATTGTTTAGCGGTGGGAGTACCCTGGGATGTAGGAATTATATGATTAAGATAGTTTTATTATTCCCAACACATAGAGGCTGAAGAGATGGTTCTACCTTGAGCCCAAGTTGAGCACAGTGGTCATGTCTGAGATGCCAGAGTTTGAGTCCAGGTTTAACAAACATCATAATGAATAGATTATAAGAGCTTTCAATAGATACAGTTTTGCACTAGTTTGTGAGTTTTACGCAATATACTAGATAAAGTTGAGGCAGATATACCCCCATGGAATTTCATGGAAGGAAGGTGACCCCCAACATTCATTGATGATTCAAGGTGTTTGGGTGAACATTATCACTCACGCTATATCTAGGTTTTTTCATGAACCAAACATTTAGCTCCCTATAGATACTTCAGAGATTGATCACCATATAGAGGAAATATGGAAGGTGAAGACAAAGCAAATTGGGTTAGATTATTAATTTGTGCCTTTTAGGTGAATCGCAATGTAACGACCCAAAATCATCTACCAGGATTTCACATGGTGCTTAAGGGTACAAGTAGCCCCAAGATAATCCTTAGAGCTAGTTTCTATCAATAACACTCAATTCAAGGTGAAATAGACTCAACACTTGCATAGTCAGATCACATGAAAGAAAATACGGGAAATATACTCGGTCCATATGACCATAATTCAGAGAAAACTCAACAAAACCACAATACCAAACCCTCGACACATCACAAGTATGATACTAGTCTGACAAAACCTCTACAAATCAAAAACTAGAGAGCCGTTGGGACAGGTCCTCAACTACCTCAAAATGAACTGAAGATAAAACAACGTCTCTCAAATATAGAAAATATCTGAAGATCGGTCCTCGAACCATGAGAACTCACCACTGCAGAAAATGTAGGCAAGATACTCGAAGAATCATGGATGAGGCTGGGACTGAGTACCTAAACCTACATTATAAGACAATGTAGCACATAGACATATATGAGAATCAGTACTTTGGAATGTACTAAGTATGCAGGGGTGAATGCATATGTATAAAAATAGTACCGATCTTCTTTAATTAAATCATGTATGCAAAATGATATGACTCACATGGCCTAAACAAGTATAAAATATAAAGCACATAAATCATGTAGAATGAGGCATGCAACACAAATCTCGTAAGTCATCGCTCTTTAACCTTAAAATTAGAAATCTTCTCTTATTCCCAATACCAAAAGGCTAAGGGACTTTGAACAATACTTTCAACTCATGCATATGTCTCATGGATAGTTAAACCTCTTCAATTCTCAATATTTCATAATTATTTAGAACTCATATACTTGGAATTCGAAATCATATGACTTAGAAACATATTTGAAGGCATTTCATTCACCTTAGGAAAATATCCCATTTCAAGCTTTAGGAAAATCATTCTATCTCAAATGGAAAAGTATTCTAGCTCAGAGAAATAACTTATTGCAAAGCTTTATGAAAAGTACTATATCAGGGGAAGATACTTTCATTTAGAGAAAAGTACTATATCAAGGGAAGATACTTTCATTTAGGGAAATAACCCACCTCATGGAAGCACTTTAATTAGGGAACAACTTTGCAATTCCACCATTTAGGAAAATAACTCATAGAAAGGGAAATAAGTATCAAACTTTGAAGTTTAAAAGGGCAAGGGAGGTTTTCGTAACCGACATAAACCATGCGAGCTCCATGGAGTCCAACATTTTGTCCTCCTAAGGAGGAGACCCCACATTGGGGAGAAGCGTCATACTCTTTCCAGGGAATATAACCTAGGTCTAGTGATCACTAAACAAAACTCAGCCTCGGGTCTAATCATAATCATTATAAACTCGGCTTCAGGCCCAATCTATGGTGGCACATAGTTTTGGGGTAAGAAACCATAGTGACTTACCTGTTCGGTGCTAAGTACTGCTCCCTTTAGATCATCTACGCTAATCTCATAAAAATTCACTTTTAGAATAATCTCATGGTTCACCACGAACCCAATAATCAAATCAATAATCTCTTATGATGAAGTGGATTTCAAAGTTTTTGGACTATTAGGTCAATTCATTTCTCAATCATCTCAAAATACCCAAATCATGGGTGCTTATAGCACAAGAGTTTATAATTTCACAAGTCTAAAATAGGGCTTACTAACCCATATTTCAATCTCAAGTTGAAGCTCATCAAAAGCATAATATATAGCATATAGATTCATAAATCATGGGGAAATCTGGGAATTTCAGCAATTTATCTCAAAATCTCAATAGTCATATGCTTCAAAATCTCAACATTGCAAATATTAGCTTCTCAAGGAGTAAAATCATAGGGTTTATACCCAGCTATAAATTCTCAATAAAACATGCATAAATCATGTCATTTGACTCTTAATTCATTGGACATATCAAGATAATGCACTCAATAATAATGGGTGAAAACCCCCAATTCAAATTCATGTAAAAACCTCATAGATTTCAAGAAATTCATGATGTAAATAAGCCTTTTGGGCACAAGGGTGAAAGGGTTACCCTTGTTCAAAACCCCACATACCTTGAATTAGAAGCTTTGGATGAACTCTCACTTTTGAAACTCTATTCGTAAACTTGAATGAGGGTTCTTGAGGCCCTTAACTTGGGAATCTTGAATCTTGACTCAATTTAGAAAATCCATGGTAGATTTTTCAGATTCTTGGAAGAGGTTTTGGATACTTAGGGTTTTTTATGAGAGAAAACTTGAGAAAAACCTCATAGGATGCTTGTAAATGACTTTGATTTGGTATTTGAACAGTTTTATAGGCTCATCTATATGAAGCTGGAAAAATTGAACTGGGAACCCAATTTAAGGGGTCACCGCGATGCACCCTTATCGTGGTGGCTCACTGAAAATTTACAATTGGCAATATGGGAGTCATCGCAATGCGAAGCCATTGCATTTTCCCAATGGTTAGGACCTGGAACCTCATCCCAACACTCCAATATCGCGATTTCCGCTGGAATTCGACAATTTTTAAATTGACCCTCTCCATAATGCGCCAAGCACTAAAATGACATTGTTTTACGACTAGGTCTTAAATTAGCCATAACTTCTTACTCGGGTATTAGATTTGGGCGAATCTTATATTAACGAAAAGCTTATCAAATTTCCCACGTGATAAAAAGTCAAAATTAGGGCAATTCTATATAGTTAACATGATACTCACTTAGGAGTCACTCCTACATCTTTTAGCTCCAGAATTATGCTTCATTCGACATGCTCTAAGGCTCAAACTACAAGGAAACTTTGTGGGGTCTTACACGCGGGGATTATTACTATGACACATGAGGAGGTGCCTTTAGTTATGGGTCTGTCTATAATTATAAAGGCCAACTAGAATTTTTTGGCTAAGGTGTGGTGAGCTTTCATTTGGCATCATTGAGTTTGATTATGAGCGACAAGTTATTAAGTATTGACAAAGACACATTGGTCATCGGTATTATAGAGGGCTATGATATTGATGTGGCCAAGATCCTTGCAAGAAAGATTTGTGTTTGAGCTGTAAGTATGGATACCAACATGGACTTCTCGTGTTTGTTAACTGAGATATGCCTTGATTAAGGGGTATTGGTAATCCCATAGATTGATCACTTTTAGACTGTCCATCAAACCACTGATTTGGGCAGATTCTGGATCATACCAACCCAATCTCAAAGGCTAAGGTTGGTGATTCACTACTTCATGTAGCTTTCTAAGATAACAGGAAAATGGCCTCTGCTGATACACCTATTGAGATTGTTCTAGCTGATCCATAAGCCTCTGCTGATGCTACATGATCCTCATAGGCCCCACCTCCTTTTACATCAAGACTATCCACTTTTCATCTATCTCTAAGTGATTATGCTTTGGTCCTATAGGATTTTCTCACCAGTGTATGTGATTAATATCAAGGAAGAGGTACAACCTTGGGTAAAGAAAAAAATTAAAAGTGAGATGCGGAGTATACAAACTTGGTTTGACAGTTTTGAGTAGCGAATTAGCCAAAATCTAGTGGGCATTTTGAGGAGTTGGCCGTACTCCAAGATGCTATTGAGTACATGGTTGCGAGGTCATTCCCTACTTTCCTAATTAGTAAGAAAATCCCTATTGATGAGGTATCATATACTTAAGACCTAAAAGGTAATAGTTAATCTGGGATCCAAAACAAGGGTTATTAAGGTGACACTCTAAGACTCAAAAGGTGAAGATTTAAATTTACCAAAGGTATTCACAAGAAATTTGGTGATACATAACTTGTTTGATCATACATTTAAGGCATTGAGATAGTTAGATAAAGCACGATAAGTCTATGGAGTTAGGAATTCAGAAGGGATATAGTCCTAGTATTCATCTCATATTGATTTCAACCTAAAGCAATCAAGATATTTTACTGCTACTATTATTATCACAAAATCCCCCCATTTACTTTTCAGTACTTTTTTAGCTACTTCAGTAAATTCTTGATAAAGATTTGGTCAATTTACTATGGATTCGACCACAACCTTTGTTGGACTATACATTTAATAGTGACCTTGTTATACATCTTTGAGGTGTAATCTTGGGCGACATCAAATTTTAGTTCCATTGTCCGGGAATAAAATGTAAGAAAAAGACTACTGAGGAAGAATGCACGTAGAGATCCAGGAAGAGACGAAAGAGGACAAGAGAGAAGGATGATGTACGATCAACATGGGTAACTAGCCTATAGACCTATTAGGACCATTTGACAAAGGTCCACGATATTAGATCATGAGCTGGTATCTCCCATTGGTGCCACTATTAATGAAGTGTATCGATCACTACTAGGACCATGGTTGATGAGAGTGAGGCCCAATCTAGGACCTCTCCTACTAAGATGTCTTGATCTAATTCCTAGCATCCAGGTATGTATTCATCCCTTGTTTTTACATTGTAGTTATATAATGGGAAAAGTGCATAGTCTATAAGTTAGAAGTAGGCTGTTCCACAGTCGAGGGGTTTTTTTTGCCATGTTTTTTCCCATCGATTGTGTTATCATAGTAGAACTAGAATGTCTAGGTCATATTATGTTTTCTTTCTATTTGTATTTGTGTTATTTCTATTTAAGTAAGAGAAAAATAAGGAACCTAAGTGCAGTTAATAGTTTTTGTGTTTTGAAAAATTGTTTTTGAAGAAAAAAATTGATACTCCTCCTAAAACTTTTGTGAACAGTGTGATGTGACTATTGTGTATCTTGTTATGGAATTAGGATTTGG
Organism: Capsicum baccatum var. pendulum; assembly: GCA_030864225.1. NCBI lineage: Eukaryota > Viridiplantae > Streptophyta > Magnoliopsida > Solanales > Solanaceae > Capsicum > Capsicum baccatum. Next base: position 88,005,103 of record CM061560.1, on the reverse strand, counting down.
GACATCATGTATTAGAACTTGCATTAATTGGATCGGTAGTAGCTGGTAATATAACTATGTACCATGTGTGTATGACATACTTATTACTTCCTTTGTGAATTTTATCCAAAACTTGTCGGTTAGTCTTTCCTAGGTTGTAGGATAGTTGGTTAAGAAATGATCATAGGCCATTTTTTATTTATTACACTCTTATCTTAAAGAAACCATCCAAATATGAATAAGAATCCATTGATACCTGATTTGTGCTTACATTGACCTATTTTCTTATTTTTATCCTGCACCTTCCCAAGTTGATTACAATGAACATATTTTGGCCCTGGCCCCTCCTTGAACATTATACACCTGAACTTGGGGAAATTGCCTAAGTTGAGGGTGGCTATCATATAGGTGCATAGATAAACTTGAGTATGTAGAAGGGTACAATGTAAAAGAAAAAAAAAGTAAGGCTAGGTGTGGTAGAGAAAAGAAAAGAAAAAGAAGAGGAGAAAAGGGAGGAAAAAATAAGGAATGATTGAGCAATGGAGCCAAAATTTAACTATAGTGTCAAGGAGGGTGATTCTCTAGTTCCCAAATATACCATACCAGCCCCCAAGCCTACATTACAAGCCGAGTAAATACCTATTGTGATCTTAGTCAGACTTTTCAAAAAACTAAGGTATAGAAATAAGGGAAAGCCTACAGTATTCTATGCACATTGACTGGAACTTCTTTTGTGAGACTGAGTGTCATGACATAGTCTTTCATTGACATACGTATAAAATTGTGAGAGATGGGACTTCTTTCTATGAGGGTACATGGGTTGTGTTATCAACTGCTTATCTGTACAGGTAGTGTAACTTGCATATTTTCTTGATGTTTGTTGATAATATAATTTTATACCTTGACTCCTTTGTGTTATACTATTGTGCTACATTGATCTACATAGTTGGTTTTGTAAAGTTGGAAATATGAGGGGTAAGAGTTTTTGAGCTAAAATTGAGTTGACTGCCATAGGTATCTTAGATTTCTCTTAATTAAGCATCATAGTGTTGTTTGTTTTGTGGTAGTTACGTGAGGACATGAAAATTTTCTAAGTTGAGGGAGTTGATGGGCCATGGTTTTATGGCACTTCCGATGCTTAAAACCAGAAAATATGCAAGTACATAGATCTTTTTTGTTAGATGTGATGTGCTTTGTGTTTGTTTTGAAGGAAAACAAGGTTGGGAGTGAGTAGAATAAATAAAGAAATAAAAAAACTCCAAAAGTTAAGTCTTTGCTTGGACCATGAGTCATTGGGTGACGTAATGTCTCATCAACCAAGTCGTAGGTGAATAGTGAAGACATCTGAGAAGAAGAATAAAGTTGATGTTGGCTATGACTCGTAGGACCTGACTACGAGTGGTAGGGGAGATCTTCCTGAGCAAAAATATACTGAAGTCCTGAAAATATACAATTCTAAGCCTAATGGATATGATATAGGTGACGAGTCGTAGGATCTGACTATGACTCGTCATGATAACAATTCTAAGTTATTGAAGAAAAGTCCTAAAAGTTGAAAACTCGTTGGATAGGCAATGAGTCTGGCCAATGACTTATAGGAATATGTGATGATTCATTACCAAAGATCATTGAATCTAGGATACGGAGCTGACAACGAGTCGTCATCGGTCCAGACAACCCACTGCCTAAGGCGTTACCACTACCGACCTTATTTTTTCCTATTTCTTTTTAGATAGTATTTTTAGGTTTTATTTTTTAACTACAAATAACCATTGGATGTTTTTGTATTAGTTTGCGCACTCTTTATACTTACTGCACCATATTGATTTTAAGAGTTTGATTGGAGTATGTGTTATTATTTCATGACTCTTTTGTAAAAGAATGCAGAATGAAGAAAGAGTTAGGAAAAGATAAGGGACAAGTACATTAGAAATTTTGATATATTCAGTATTTAGCTCTAGGCTTGAATTAGAATTTGAAGTCCTAACTATATGGTTCATTAATGGCTTATGAGAATTCTAGTGGGGAATTTTCCAAGTTTTGATTTGTGATTTAGACATTTGTCAGTAAGATATTGCAATTGTTGCACTTTTTCTATGGGTTGATCATTCCTGATATGATAGTTTGCTTATGTGTTGGATAGGCTATTCATTCTACTAGATTATTGAGGACTTCAGGTTGATTAATGTCACTTATGTAATGAGCACTGCATGGGTTACGGTGATAAGTTACATGAGTATTTGGTTGTTATTCAGAGTGTTTACTATTGTATAGTGACCTAAGTATGCTAAGTACGCTTTTGAGGTCTTATGTGGCATTGATATCAATTTCTGGTCGAGTTGCTTCAGCATGAAGCAATAGTGTTGTCTGATTTGATAGCTATGGTGCCAACCCTGAGTAGGTTATTTCAGTGTCTTGATAAGTGGATATGTGGTTTCATGGGTTTCTTGGCATTTTGTAGGTTCGAGGATGATTTTTGGTTATAACGTGCAGTTAGTGACTTGTAGTGTCTTTGATATCTTTAGGTTAGATGGATATTTTTAGAATTTCTGTTATGACCGACTCAACTTTTGGGTATAGAGAAATTTTGAAAATAAAGAAACTTGATTCTTGTGATAATTTGGCTTTAGATGCTAGTGATATGACCTTGTGAGTCATTATATTAAAGATTTTTGGTTCTATAGTGAGTCGGTAGTTCTATTTATATGACCCCACTTGTGAATGCTTGCATGAGATATATATGACGGTGTTTTCTATACTTTGTCTATTTTGGGACAATTCTTACTTGTATGTATGAGGGAAATTGTGAGTTTTAGTAGGGAATAACGTAAAAATCCCTCACTGTGATTTTTAAAATTTTAATTTTTTGACTAATTTACCATTCCTCATGGTTTCTTATATCATTTATGAGTTGCAGGAAAGGTTTGTATGGTCCCCCGAAGCATTCGAAAGTAAATTATAAGAGTTTGTGCTTTTAATAGCCTTTAAAATGATTAGTTAGACTTTGGTCAATATTATGTGATCCAAGATTCAGATGGTGACTATATCAATCTTATTAGATATGGAACATCTATTCTGGATGGGTAGCATAGTTGGTTCGTGTAGGTAAGACAACCTATAGTCTAGAATCGCTAGTAACGTACCACCTATAGTCTAGAATCGCTAGTAACATACCACCAAGAAAAATGAATGAAGATAGTAGAATAATTATAATAAAACGCTAATATATATAAGACAGACCAAAATTTAGTGGAATCAGTAAAAGAGCTTCTAATATAACAAGAATACAAAATGAAATACGAAATAAATATATTGATTCAACCCATCTCTGAACACAACATAGAGATTAGTTATATAAGAGGGAGAATAGTAATACTCCGAACACCAGGAGTTCACACTAAATTTTTGATCCATAGTTGTTATGCACGATGCACACAACAACATGAGCACCCGTACTATGATCTGTATGCTGCAAAAATATAGTATGAGTATAAAACACGTGATACTCAGTAGCCTACTATGGACTGAGCTCCAAGGATTATATAAATATAGAAAACATGAAAGTATAAATCTAAACTGTAGCCCAAATATCCAGGAAGCTAACATAATAAGACTAGAGAGGAAATAAGGATGAACTATTCTATCCTAGTGATACTCAAGAAACTATATCATATATCACTAGCTAATATACAAACCAAGGGAAGAAGAAGGATATATAGTAGTATACAAGGCTAGGGAACAGATATAAAACGTGAATAAATTAAGTAAGAGAGGGATATGCGGTAATACTATAGAAATATAAATACATATATATATAAGACTAACTGAAAAGTACAACCTAGAGTAGTTACACTAGCATCTTAAGGCCTCATAATCATATTAAAAATAGTGCCAGCATAATCAGGGCCAATAACTATAACATCTAACCATGAGATAATTATCCATAATAAAATAACCATAAGAGAAAGGAATCAGAATCATACCTCAAATCTCAGTATTAGTCCAAAAATAGCTTTTCACAATCTAATAATAATAATAACAACAAAGTAACCAGCTAGTTCGGACAAACAATACCTAAACCAGGCCCCATAATCCAAAAGGCTCAATCAATGCACAATAAATATACAACAATGCTCATAACCTATACTTATACAATGCCCCATAAGGATGTTAGATATAAGGCCAAAAAGCATACTAGTGAAAGGCATTGCATATGCATGAATGAATGTAAAATAAAGTCCATAATACCATAATCGATCCAAGTGCCATAAATTAACCCAGTGTCTACTCCTCTTTTACCTTGATGGTTTACAAATATAGTACATACAATAACATCTATGATTCAGCATGATGGCTTACAAACAAAGGGGGCCCTAAAGGGATCGAGAGTACCCATATGCACCGACTTGGTCCCAAACTAGAATTTACAATCATCATCATCATCACTCTACTCTATCCAGTACTAAAGAGATGTATATACAATAAATTCACAAACTTAAATCGTGGCTAAAAGAGTGTAAGTCTATAAATCTATTGCCCTAGATCAACTTCGGGACAAAATAAAAATCAAAGAGTAGAAAGAGTTGGAATCTCTCTCGACTTGAGTAGTAGTAGTAGAAAAATCATGAACCGGAATATATCTCAATCAAATATCTAAAACATCATTTTTAGATTTATAAGTTCATAAATTATCCATTAAGGTGGTACGATTTCCATTATAAAAGAATCTATTTTAAAAGTGAAAAGTGGGAAAAAAACCTTTTCTAAGAAAATTGCAGTAAAACATATTTTTAGGTTCAATCCATTAAGGGTACATAAGTGTACAAAATCTATGAATACCATCACCAATATCCAAACAATACAATTATAAGTGTTTAAATATCCATAGACTATGGCTACATCCTTTACAAGGAGATATATCTATATGTAATCCTTTGCAAGAATATATATATATATATAGAGAGAGAGAGAGAGAGATAAGCTCTAATAAAAATTTAGGTAGTACCATTAAGTCCAAAATGTCAAATTTATCGTAGTAGAATAGTAGGATTATGTTTACGGGATTCCTAATGAATTACGAGGATTCATCGAAGAGTTTGGAACTTGAAAATTTTCAATAGTTGTGCTGGTGAAAAAATTTCTCATCCCTATCATGACACCTTGATCACGAATAGCGATGAACAAATTCTGATTTTCTTTGTCATTATCGAAACACTTTGGTCGCTAATCATGGCGATGAAAAAATTCTGTTCCTTCATCACTATCAAAGTGGCTCATTGTGATGAACAAATTCTGATTTCCTTCATCACTATTGGGACACCTTTTTTGTTGATAGCGATGAACAAATTCTAATTTACTTCATCACTATTGTGACACCTTAGTTGCGGAGAGCGGAGAACGTTATTCTCACTATTTCGGGAGCTAGGGTGCTCTATTTTAGGCCACATTCAATGTGTTTTTCTCGTTTAATCATTGGGTATGTGATTATACCTTTATTTTCTTATTTCCAATATTATCCACCTTATTTTTTGTGATTTTGATCTATAAACATGAGTTTTGAAATTCAAAGATATGAAATCAACAATTCTAAATTTAAAGGTCAATTTGGAATGGGTTTTCATTAATTTTGGAGATTTAAGGTCATTGTATCATCGGTAAATGGAATTTTGATGATATTTTTCTAGAATTACTTATTTTAAATCGCATTTGATAATGAATTTTAGGATGTTTTACCCGGTAAAGTACAAAATTAATTTTTCTCAATTTCAAGTCCGACTCCTTTTTAGTTGGGTTTTAAAATTTAGAACTCTAAGAGTATGGGGAACATGATTCTTAAATAAAGTTTCAATTTTACTCGTGTAATTTTGTAATTAATATTCAAAATAAATCTAAAGCCAAAATATATCGATTGAGTCCTTTTGACTTGTAGATGTCATATTCAATTAGATTGGATATTTTAGTGATAATTTGAGGGAATAGATCTTTCAATTGATGTTTCTGGTTGTGTTTTGACATGCAGATCTTCTTTAAAGGTAAGTAGATATGTATCTTGACTTTTTTGAGGTTTTTATTTGTTATATGCTTATTTTCTTGTATTTTGTGAATCATTTTTTATTGATGGTTCCTCTTAGATAAGATGGCTAGCATGTCTATGGGTATCGGTGTCAATGGTTTATTTTAGTTATTCTAGTCACTTATACATAGAATAGATTATAGATAGTTGGTTTATTAACCTTGAATAATAGTAGATACCTAAGTAAGATCTTGTATCGCGTTTAGTAGAATTTTTTATGATTATTGGGGATTAGTGGACATGTAGGGATAATTATGCTATTACATTTGTAGTTGATATAGTTATCAGGGTTAAGTATCTCTTATTAGAGCATATTATTAACTAGCATAGTTTTTATTTTAGTTATTTAGTCTAATAATGTCATCTTGGGTTTTGAGTATTTACTTTGTATTAAAAAACTGCGATTGAATTTTATTTGTGATATTGTGTATTCTGCATTTATCTTATTGCACTGCTTTATATTCTATCATCCTTTGGTTGATTTAGATATTGAAAAATTATGAGACGTGGGGTTTGTCCATGTCTTGATTAGTGAGACTATAGTCTCGCTCATATTGGTATAATGAGATACGTATATTTATACATTATCACCACTGTATCCTAGATTATTAATTGAACATGATAACTGAGTGTGATATTCTATGTTAGTCCCCATCATAAATGACTTCCTTTAATGGTTGGTCATAAAATAACTAGTGTTGACTCACCAAAATTATTTTGCCTACCCAATATATTGATATTCCTATGACCGTTGTGATGGGATATCTTGTTAGGATAAATTTATGTACTTACTGATTGTAGATTGATGGGAATCCTTGGATAGCTAGGGGGTGGTCCGCGCCATCACTTTGAATTAGGGTCAGTTATCAACGATACTTACTGAGTACATGTATTTGTACTCACATTTGTTTTTGTTTCCTTTTTCTTTTCTTCTACACCCCATCCAGGAATTGGTTTGAGTAGCAGATAGTAGACTATGTTTCCTCAGCATTGACACTATGGAGATCGAGGTAGTGAATGATGTTTTATAGAGCTTATTCAGATCTCTCTTTATTTATCATATGTTTTATCCACATTTAAGATATTTTAAATTATTAATTCATCTTGTATTAGAGGCTTATACTAGTGACTACCAGACCTAGATTTATCTTTGAAACTAATATTTCATCTTTAAATATTCTATGATTATTCTATTCTTCTTCTTCCACTTGTAGTTTACTTTAGTTATTGAGTTTGGGGTGGGATAGGCTTACTTGTATTGGAGGTATGACAGGTGCCATCATGCATTCTATTTTGGATCGTGACACTAGGACTTCAATGGGCTTTTTATTTCTTTCCCATGTCCAAAACTCTTGAAATTTGGTAAGGATTTATGATCGCACTTTAAAATTTTCCTTTTATTATGAAATTCTCATGACTCTTTTGAAGTTTTTTTGTCATTATGGTTTATGGATATTGTATTTTGATTAAATGCTTAGCAAGATGTCTCCTTGTTTGATTTCTTATTCTTGACATTTTTTCTACTCATGGTTTGTGAAGTTTACGTTTTCAATTATTAAATTTTGAACCTTTTAATAGTATGAATGCTCAGGAAGAGATAGAACCCTATAGAAGAGTGAAGTTGTGATAGTTTTAAAATATGAATTTAGTCAAGACTCATGTTTTACAAATAGATAGATAGTGATTTAAATATTTTATTGAACACATGATAATATGAAATTATTTTGAGAGGATTATTTAAAGTGTAGCCTTAGAGTAACTGGTAAAGTTGCCGCCATGTCATCAAAAGGTCACAAGTTCAATCCTTGTAAATCACCTCTGGAAAAAATGCAAGGTAAGGCTGCATATAATACACCCTTGTGGTGGGGCCCTTACCAAGGCCTGCACATAGTGGGAGATTTAGTGCACTGGGATGCTCTTTATTTTGAAAGGATTATTTAGAACTTAGCCAATACAATTTAGAAAAAAAAAATCTCATAACCACATGCCACCATATGATTATGTTTCACCTTAATATTGGTTGATATTTACCCTAAAAGAATCACTTAGTAGATCCACACATAGACAGATAGGTCCTATAGCCTGGCAAGGAATAGGGCAAACCTCCCAACTAAGTTTGTAACACCCCAAAAATCCAAGCTAATATTAGAACCATGATTCAAGCACGTGAAAAATCAAACATCATATTTTGGTAGTTGATAAGTGATTTAAACATATATTAAGGCCACAAATAACTCCTAGCTTATAGACAAGTTAAAATATCCCTTATAGATTGAATTCTTAAGAAAAATATTGCTATAGCAACTTTAAACGACCATAGAATGTAAATTACTAATAATGTTTAAGTTCAAGACCCACCAAAATATATAGAGTTTAATTATGTTTCCAATGGATCTAGTTTAGCCTTAATCTGATATCAGAGTTGTCACGACCAGAGGCTACCCCCTAGTTGTGACAATGGTGCTTATGGTCACAAGTGACCATAAGCTAACTCATGATCTGGTACCTGCTGTGAGCACTAAATAAAATATGAACATAACACATATGCTGAGGATAAAATGAGAAGGTAATATATATCTGAATACTGAAACATGAAATACTGAATGTCTAAAACAACTGATAGGAACTAAAAGTAACTAACAGACTGTCTAACTATTTTACCTGAATGTCTGAAAGCCTCTAAACTAATTGAGGAGTTTATGGGACAAACCCCCAACTAACTCTGACTGGCTGAATAAAATAAAACTCACCACTATGACTACTGGATTATGCTGTGGTTGGGAAACTGTGCATCCGAACCAATGATATAAGACATCATAGCGCAAAGAAGAGTATTTGGTCTGTACTTTAAATGTACTAGTGTATGAGATGAGGTTAGGCTGATATACATGGGGTACTGTGTATATGAAAGAAGGACTAACTAAATAGCATAAGATAACTGAACATGAATGCATGAGAACTGTGATATCTGAGAATGCAAGACTAAGCATAAATCCTTATACTAAAATAAGTCTAAAATCTAAAAGTCTACAAGCTGTGTAACTAAATAATTGAAAGTTTGTACACTTGGTCAAGTAAACCTGAATTGAGAATACATTAAAATACTATACTGAGACTGTGGGAGGTATCATCTAACCGACATGCCTTGATCTTAGCTAATTGAGGTCCAACTTGTAACACCAGTTGAAAGGGTGTCAGTACCATGCCATGGGTATAAATACGGCTATGTGGATCCACTAACCTAATGTCCCGAAGGACTAGGGATTTAGTCATAAATTGGTGGGTGACCCCTAAGAGAGTATCATTCCTAAACTGGCGAGTGACATCTCATAATCCTACGTTGGCTATGTAGTTCTAGAACTTGGGAATTGCTCCTAAGGACCCAATCCTAAATAGCGGGTGAGCCCCTATCCATAGGTTCGGTCGGTGCTAAATCCTACTCCCAACTGAACTAACACTGGAACTGAACTTAACTAAACTCAACTGAATGCTATTACATAATTGATAGTGCTCATAATGAATATGAATGTCTGAGTATACTAACATGATTCATGGATTAACTATATGAGTACTTGAAAAGTTGAATTCATCTAAACCACATAAGTATTAGGTGTTCACAACCCACCAGCACTGAATGGAAGTACTAAAAATGCCATATATAAACTTCAAAACCATAATAGTGGATCAGTGTTCAAAACCCAAAACTTAGGCAATTCATTAAACCCATGAGAGTCATGAACTTAAGCATGGGGACAGATAAAGCATGTGAGAATAACATGATCACAAGACTAAAATCATAAATTAGGTATTCAACACAAAGCTTTCAATATTCAAAGTATGTAATGGCTTATTCCATTTGAAAATACTCATAAACATAACTTTTAATTGAATTAACAAGAGATTCATGGAGATAGTTCAACTATTTAAAAACCAAAAAAGGGTTCTTGGACTTCATGGGTGAAAGTAGCCTATGGATGAACATCACACATACCTCACTATATGAATTCATGAATATTCTTGAGAATTTCTTGAGATTTGAAGCTTTAATTCCTTCATTGCTTGAGCAAGGATTAGGATTTGTTCTTGGGGTAGGAGATAGTTTTCTTGAGAGATTTATGAGTAATAGGGCAAATAATACTCCTTGGTGACATAAATTTCGTTTATAGATGAGTTTGGATGAGGGGAATTGACCCAAATACCCTTAAATAACAAGGAATCAAAAACCAGATGGGCAAAGAAAGGGGCAGCATTGGCTTTGGAGCGGTGCACTAAAGGGCGCGGCGCGAGCTCATCTCGGTGCTACTACTATTTTAGATTCCCAAACACATCCCTACACTTGTATGAAAATTCCAAAACTCACTTGATATGTACTTTTAACATTCTCGATCATAAACTAACTCAAAAACCAATGTTCCAAGGTCGGGAAGGTCAACAATAAAATCATCAAAATTTTGAGGACTTGGAAATGACTAAGTCCTAACACTTAGGGTAATTTATAAGCTTTGAACCCCTTATGAATGCAATTGAGAGCTTAAATGAGCTAGTATTTTTATGAAGTATTACAGGAGTAAAATATTATAGGCAATTTATTAAAGCACTATCAAAGCTGCCAGTAACGAGGTCAAACCCTATGGGTGTTATGAGACACTATGAATCATAGGGTGACTCGTAAGTTCTTTGGATACAACTTAGGCTATGACTTGTAGCCGGACCCTATGAATCGTTATGTGAGCCATTGGGACTACTTCCAAGAGTTTTCCAAATGATTTGAAAGGGGTTGTTTGGCATTTTTCCACTCTTTTTAACACCAAAAATTCATTGTTTAAGCTTCCCAAGGGCTAAAAATAATTCTAAAACTTCCCTAAGTCACCCATTCCTCAAAATTCACTTAATACTTAAAAAATTTAGTGAGAAGGGAAATTTTTCTCCTTCAAGAAAGGGATAAGGTTCTCAAACATTAGGCCTTAAATCTAAAGCCTTCATCAAGATTTTTAACCTTATGTATGTGGGATTTAATCAACGGGTTTACTTTTACTCATTGAGTCCCAAATTTAACTCAATTTCAAGTTTAATTAACCTTTCAAGCTTAGTGATTCCATTTAAAGTGCGATTTTCTTTAGTTTTTAGTTTTTTTCTTTGACTAAACCATGAATATATGTTTTCCCATAAATTTGAGAATTTTCCCATACCCATGACTATGAAATATCCATATAGAGATAAACTCTTTATTTTGTACTTGAGTTATGAAATTCCTTATTACGTTCAAATTGTAGTGTTACCATTATTAGTTGCATTCTTCAAAGATGGTGGGTTATGAACACCCGATGACCTAGGATTTCATGCATACACTTATGAGCGTTAAATCCTCCATCTTATATGTTATTGAATACTTATATATTATCCTCAACAACACATGATTTAGAGGCTTTCAGGGGGATGGTTATATTTTTAGCATCTTGATTATGTCAAACAGTCTAAATTTTGACATCTAGTATTTATTTTGCTTTTATTATACACATGTCATTTTAGTATATTTTTCTCTTAATATCTTATTATTTGCTTTAATATTCTTAGTATTTTGCTAGGTCATTGGTTAGCTTAGGACCACTTGTAACTCTGAGCATCATGTTGAAACTAGGATGTAGTCTTAGGTCACGAAAAACTTAGTATCAGAGCCTAGGGTTTCAAATATCCTAGGGTGTTTGAAATCGAGATTAAGTAGAATCTTGTTCATGAATGTGAAGCATGCCACACTTATGAGAGAGAGGCTATGAATGTCTTAGAAAAATTTTCACTTATTTCATGTTCATATTATGTAATTACCCTTTAGGTAATTTTTTATATTTCATTTTATTTTCATCATTATAGCTTTCCTACAACTACTCCAAGTCATTTACGACTTGTTCGGACTAATATCTGGTCACCAAGCAGTTTGTTTGGTTTTTAGAGCCAATTTCCTATTTTTGAAGTCCTTATTGGTTCAAATAGGATATGAGGTGTAAACTTTAGTTAAAAAACCTTGTATACCAATTCTGGTTGTTCCAACAACTCCAAAATATCAATTTTAGTCTGGGTGGACCTTTGGTTTGGGTCACGAGACACCCAGGAGTTAGGAAAATGGTAAGTTAGGTTTGGGACCCACTTTTACGTGAAATGATCTTAAATGAAAATTTTGACAGCACTATTAAGTTCGGACATTAAATTTTATAGGGTAATATTCCATTTGCATATATAGGAATCTAAGTAAATCTTGAGGGGTTGGCGGAGACTTGGAAATTTCCAAGCCTCAGCTAGTTCTGGTGCACCAGTGATCGTGGGCCAAGGATCGCGTACGCAATATGGCAGGCACTAAGGAGTATCACGAAATTGATAAACTTTTTACAAATATGACACCCTTAGCAGTGATGCGAGAGTCACAAAGTGACTGATGATTATCCCAAAAGTAATAGGGTGCCCATAAGGTGAGTGTTCCGAACACAACTGGCGAGTCGCGTATGCGATACCTGGATACCTAGGAAGGGACTAAATACCCCCATTCAGCCTATTTTTGCCTAATTCTCATCCATTTCCAAAGGTCTTAAATACTAAAGAGTAGGATAGCTTGGGAATAGTAATTGTGGGTAATTTTCAAGCTTGGGTAAAGATTAATTATGTGATTCTCCATTAATTTGTGTATGGCATCTTGCAGAAGCTTCTCGAAAGGGAAAATTAGCAATTTAACAGATTCTTTAAGCTTTTCTCAGTGTTCATGTAGGCTAGGTTTTTCCTTCCTTATAGATTGAGATATGTCATAGTATGTTTATGATATTATGTAAAATTTTGGATGGTTTTAAGTTATTGGTGATATGAATGACATTACTTGGGATAGTTTGACCTTTTTGACCATTCAAAAATCATAATTTGGACATAATTGGCCTAGTTGCTTAGATACATAATAGAATTGCTATAGTAGATATAATTAATACTAAATTAACATATAAAATTAGATTTAGATACCTTACTCTAGCTCGAGGTAGTGTTGCCTTAAAAATAGATTTTGATGAAAAAAAGTAGGTCATTCGGCTCACCTTAGGCCAAGACTTAAACTAGTGATGGTTGACCTTCAACCTGTCACTATACATAGTGAAATTTTAATTGTAAGGCTTGATAAAACTAGCTACTTAATAGTTATGATGGTATGATAATTCGAGTTTAATCTAATTACAATAAAACCCGATAATTATGATACAGATGATATATATATGTATTTTTTTAAGTCCGATTATTGATTATGGTATTGATGATATATTATCAATTCAAGTTCAGTAAGGGTAGGTTTTCATTGTGTGACATGATACGGATGGGTTAACTATGGTAATATAAAGGTTAGTTGAACATGGTTGTTCGGTTATATATATTCTCCTTTATTGTTCCCTCCAAGCTTTTGTGGGTCTGCGTTGGGTTATTTACTTTTTTGCACTTATTGGCTTATGGGGCCAATATTGTAGTTATAATTGCATGTTCCTTGTATTATTTGTTTTAATTTATTTATTCAATTATGTACAGTAATGTTGGAGTTACTTCCAGGTTTAACCTTTTCATGACTTGGTTATGTTATCTTAAATCATATCGTATCTATATCATGATTTCGATCGGTCGTTTGATGATACCTACTGAGTAACCATGGTTTGGTATGCATACTACTCTTTTGTACCTTTTTGGTGTATATCTGAGTACTAGTTATCACCGTTGATTTAAGGATTGTGTTGTGATGGATTTCAAAGATAGGGTGAGCTCTTGGAGTTAGAGTTTCTCTTTTTTCAATCTATTTATCTATATTTATTCTTTTGTTTGAGACAAATCGTATTGAATATTTTAGAACTTGTGGTGTATTCCCATGTTTTGTAGGTACAAAAATGTTGAGATGAAAGAGTCAAAATAAGATAAAAAGTATCAAAGTGGAAAGAAAAGTGCAAGAGTTGGACAAGCTGACGCAGGATCAGGATTTAGCCCTCAGTTATGGCGATCCCGTGCGTCAGCCCGTGATCACGACGATTCAAGCTAGTTGACCTACTGCAATCGTAATGTACTAACCACAATCGCAGTGAGTATGATCACGATCAATCTTTCACAATAACGTGTGAGCGGAAAATAGCCTAAAGGCAGAGACATCTTTTAACCAGTCGACCCTAAATCCCATTTAAGGCTCAAAACCCATTTATTCTAGATCCATCTTTCTACAACCCTACCTTACACACTTATTTTAGGGTTTTTGTAATTTCTTTGAGCTTGGATCTCAAATTTGTACTAATTTGAGCTAAGAAGACATTAGAGTAACTTCCAAGTGTAGATTTAGCTTTGTCTATTGAAGATTCATTTGAGTTTAAAATGAGGTTTTCCCTATCTTTATTTTTCCTATGAATAACTTTAATATATATCTTGGTTTATTTGTTTTTATTATTATTAGGATTTGCTAGATCTACGTCTTGAGATTACTTTTGCTTAGGGTGCAATTGTGTGTAGGTTTTGATGTATTTATGGAGATTCTAGTTTGTAATGTGGGTTGTACTATTCCTTGAGTAAAATTGGTTAGGATTTGTGGGTAAAAGCCCCAAATACCCAAATGGGTTTGATGGATGAAAGTCCTAAGCTCTTGAAAGCCCTATCCATCATTGAAGAGGGGTTTTGGGTAAAATTTAGGAACCCAACTCTTTCTTGAAAGAGGGATGTGGGAACCAAAGAAATAGTAGACAATTTATGGGTATATCTTGCAAATTTTTCACTATCTTAGACATAAGGGTGTTTAGGATGTTGACTATACTATGGGTATCATCCTAGAAATAGGGATGCCCAAATTGAGGTATTGGTTGGCTTTAATTAACATACTTTTTAGGTACTCGAAAGGGTCAACGAATGACAACTTTGTGGCTTTGTTGAAAAACTACCCTTATAGACTTTAAACCTAGCCTACCATATCAACAACAACTAGAATTTGCATTGAATCATTTCATAACCATGCATATCTTGACCCTAGAATAACATAGTCCCAAGATTCATTCCTAATTGATTATACTCTAATTATTCTTAGTCTCTAATTAGCCCTTTAGATGCCTAATAATTATGTTCACATTACAAAACATTGAAAACACCCAAACTATTTTGTACTATAGGTTTGAATTTAATTAGTAACTCTTATTCCGAAACTCGATCTCCACTTATATTGTTCCATGTGGATTTGACCCCAACTCTTGTTGGGTAAATATATTAACAACGACCGCCTTGCACTTAAATTGACGTGTAAATTAAGCTTTATCAGCTCTGCCTAAGTTTTTTGGTGCATCGAATGAGGATGTCTATGAGTTTTTGATTGCTTATAAGGATAGGCTCCATAATTTGGGCCTAACTGAGACTCATGGTATGGATTACACTACTTTTTAGTTGGACTTGGTAGCTCAACATTGGTGCAGAGATCATCTTGATTCAAAGCCAGCTCGATCTTCTTCTTTGACATGGACTTAATTCTCCAAGATTTTCTTGGAGAAGTATATGACTCGCAGTCTTAGAGTTCATTTGAAGGAATAGTTCTCGAGGTTGGAGAAGGTCTCTATGATGTTGTAGAGTATAAGTCTCATTTCCATAAGTTGGCTAGGCATGTTAATTCAATTAGGACTACCAAGTATGAGAGGGTCTATTACTTTATTCAAGGATTAAGAGTTTCTCTTTGCATGTCCACTAAGATTTTGGTTGCTATGGGTAGGTTTTTTTTAAGGTGTCTAACCACACTTAGGTAATAGAAGAGATGTATCATAAGGCCTAACGGGGTAGCAATAAAAGACTTTGATATCAGTGTAATTTTAGTGGGAGTCATAGTAGCTCTCGATTCAGAGGTAGCATTTCTCAGGGTAGATACCCTCTATGGCCGCTATATTAGCTCTAGAGTCAGCCTAGTAGACCCATTCAAGTAGTGCTCTAGATTTCTAGCAAAGATCAGTCTTGTGCTAGTAATTACCCTGGTTAGGGTAGTGATCATTCTTTAAGGGGTTTATCTTTTGGTTATTTTAGTCTTAGTGGTTGCTTGATCTTCTAATTCTAGTTCAACTCATGGAACATGTTATAGTTATGGAGCTTTTGGTCATTACTCATGAGAGTGCCCTAGTTGTACGGCAATTATTACTATAACTTAGAGTGTGTACCCTATTAGAGAGTTTTATCCCTCAGCTAGAAGTGGTATGAATGGTCATAAATATGGTCCCTAAGGTGCTCATAGACGTTCTCAACCAGGTAAAGCAAGAGATCATCAGGAGCCCAGCTAGGTGATAGGATTGGTCAGTTGTATTCAGTACCTGCTAGGCCCGAGGCTGAGTCTTCAACTGCTGTTATCACAGGTACGATTTTGGTATGCTTTCAGTCAACCTTTACTTTATTTGATCTGTGATCCACTTACTCTTATGTGTCCACTTATTATGGTCCATAGTTAGAGTTGTCATGGGATTTGTTATCTGTGCCCTTATGTGTATCTACTCCTATAGGTGATTCTTTAGTAGTGGATCGGGTCTTCAAATCTTGTGTTATGACTATTAGAGATGTTGATACTCATGTTGATCTCATTGTATTGGATATGGAAGATTTTGATATGATTCTAGGCATAGGCTAGTTATCCTACTATCATATGGTCATGGATTGTTTTGCCAAGACCGTTACCTTAGCCATGCTCAGCATACCCCCAATATTATAATAGGGAGAAGCTATTAGCTGTGAGCCGATGGGGATTATTCCTTATGTTCTTACTAGGAGACTTATCTTGAGGGATTACGAGTCTTGTCTCGCTTATATTCATGATGTTAGTATGGAGAGTCTGTCACTTGACTTTGTTCCTGTAGTCCGTGAGTTTCCTGATATTTTCCCTACTAATCTTCCTGGTATACCTCCTACTCATAAGATTGAGTGTTTTATTGATCTTGATCATGGCACTCAGCCTATTTCTATGATACCTTATCGTATAGCTCCTGCGGAGCTTACGGAGAAGAATTCTCAAATTTAGGATCTTTATGGTAAAGGTTTTATTAGATTGAGTGTGTCTTCTTGGTGATCTCCTGTGTTGTTTGTGATAAATAAAGATGGCTTCATGCGTATGTATATTGATTATAGGCAGTTTAATAAGGTGAAGGTGAGGAACCATTATCCTATGCCTTGTATTGATGACTTATTTGACCAGGTTTAGGGTGCAGCGGTGTTTTCTAAGATTGATTCGAGGTCTGGTTACCATCAGTTAAGGATTCAAGATAAGGATGTCCTAAAGACAGCGTTTAGGACCCATTACGGTCATTATGAGTTCTTTGTGATGTCATTTGGGTTGACTAATGCCCCATACATATTCATGGATTTGATGAACCTAGTGTTCAGACACTATTTAGATTCCTTTGTGATTGTGTTCATCAATGACATCCTTGTGTATTCAAGGAATAAAGAGGAGCATGCATAGCATCTGAGGGTAGTGCTCTAGACTTTAAGAGATTATTTTCTGTATGCCAAATTCTCCAAATGTGAGTTTTGGTTTATGTTAGTGTTTCTTTAGGCATCTTGTGTCTAAGGATGGGATTTTTCTAGACCCAGTGAAGATTGAGGCTTTTCGTGATTAGGCCAGGCTGACATCTCTGACAGAGGTTTGCAGATTTATTAGCTCAGATAGTTATTATAGATATTTCATTGAGGGCTTTGCTATTATTTCAATACCTATGAACAGTTTGACATGGAAGGAGGTTCCTTTTTTATGGTCCGAGCAATATGAGTCGAGCTTTGTGAAGCTTAAGGAGTTTCTTAGTTTAATTCCTATTTTGGCTCTCCTTGTTGAGAGTGAGGGATTCACCACGTATTGTGATACTTTTGGTGTTGGTTTGGGTTGTGTACTGATGTATCAGGGTTGTGTTATTGCTTTTTCTTCAAGGTAGCTTAAGGTACATGAGCGCAGCTACCCACTCATGACTTGGAGTTGGTGGCGATAGTTTTCGCACTTAAGATTTAGACACATTATCTTTATGGTGTGCATGGTGAGATTTTCATAGATCATCAAAGTCTTCAGCATCTTATGACTCAGAGAGAGATTAATGCTAGGCAGTGAAGATGGATGGAGTTTCTTAAGGATTATGATATATCTATCTTGTACCATCCGAGCAAGGTGAATGTAGTAGTAGATGCCTTGAGTCAAAAGGCAGTGAGTATAGGTAGCTTGGCTGGTATTTTAGTTTCTCATAGGTTGTTTGCACTTTCCATGGTTCTTATGGTATTTCGTTCACTATGGATTAGTTGACCAAGCTGACATATTCATTCCTATCAAATTATCCTTTAGCGCCAAGAGGCTAGCCCGAATCTATGTGCGTGAGATAGTCTGTCTTTGTAGTGTGCCTATACCTATTATTTTGAACCTAGGCTCCGTGTTCACTTTTGGATTTTGGAGATCTTTTCAGGAGAAGTTGGGTACTCAGGTGGACCTTAGAATAGCCTTCCATTCATAGACTAATGGCCAGTCAAAGTGGACTATTTGGGTTCTCTAGGATATTCTCTGAGCCTATGTTATGGACTTTAGAGGTCAGTGGGAGCAGTACTTAGCCTTAGCAGAGTTCGCATATAATAACAGTTATCATTCGAGTATTGAGATGACAACTTTTAAGGCATTGTATGGTAGGCGATGTCATTCCCCAATAGGATGGTTTGAGACTTCCAAGGTCAGAAACTGTGGTACTAACTTGATTCAGGAGTCATTGGAGAGAGTAAGGGTAATTACGAGTATGTTGAGGGTAGCTCAGAGTAGGCAGAAGGCTTATATAGACCGTACGTTTTATGCCGTGAGATTCGGAGTTGGTGATTCATTATTCCTCTGTGTATCGCCCATAAAGGGGGTGATGAGGTTTGGGAGATAGGGCAAGATCAGCCCTAGGTATGTTAGACCCTTTGCGATCTTTCACTCGGTGGGCGAGGTTTCTTATTAGTTAGCCTTAACCCTAAATTTTACTCTTGTCCATTAAGTTTTCCATGTTGTGGAGAAATATTCCTCATCCATCTCATGTGCTTATATGGGATTGAGTCAAGTTGGATTAGTGGTTGTCCTTCGTAGAGGAGCCTATTCTTTTCTAGTGATGTCATGCGTTTTCGCACTACAGAGATTCCTATAGTTAAGGTTCACTGGAGGCACCGCCTAGTAGAGGAGGCTACTTGAGAGATCGAAAGAGAGATACGGACGCAGTATCCTCTCTTGTTCAAGACTTTTGGTACATCCTAATCTTTTACTTTCACAGACAAAGGTTCCTTTAGTAGTGGATACTATAATGACCCTTCAGGTCATTTTCCATATTTCTGCTTATTTTTGTTGTTAGAGATTCAATATCTACCCTAAGTCATTTATGACTTGCTGGGATAGACAGTTCGGTCACCAGGTAGTTTATTTGGTTTATAAAGTTAATTCCCTATTTTAAAATTCTTGCTGGTTCAAATTAGCTACCAGGCAAAATTTTTAGTCAAATAGTCTCGTATACGAATTCTAACTATTCTAACAGCTCCAGAATATTGATTTTAGGCTAGGTGAACCTTTGGTTCAGGTCTCAGGAAACCTAAGCTCTTTTAGAGCTACTGGTCGGAAGTTAGAAAATGGTAAGTTGGATGTGGAACCTTCTTTTCAATGAAATGTCCTCGGATGGAAATTTTGAATGTGATGTTAAGTACAAAAGATCAAATTTGATAGGGTAGCATAATCCATTTACGTATATGGGATTCCGAGTGAATCCCAAAGGGTTGGAGAAGACTTGGAAATTTACAAGTCTTAGCCGGTGCTGGTGCACACTTGATAACGATCCAGGTGTCACGTAGGCGATCTAGCAAACACCAAAGAGTGTCACTAAAGCAACAACCATATTGAAAATATGACACCCTCAGCAATGATGAGAGTGTCGCAAACACGGATGATGGGTATCACGAAAGCAATAGGGTGTCCAGTAGGTGAGTGTCGCGAACGTGATTGGTGGGTTACGTATGCGATACCTGGATACTTAGGAAGGGTATAAATACCCCCCCCCCCATTCAGCCTATTTTTCCCAATTCTTATCCATTCTCAAAGGTCTTAAAGAGCGGGTTAGCTTGGGAAAATCAATTTTAGATGATTTTTCACCTTGGGTAAAGATTAATTACATGATTCTCCTTGTATTTGTGCATGCAACCTTGCAAAAGCTTCTTTAAAGGGAAAATCAAAGATTTAGGAAATTCTTCAAACTTTCTTCGGCATCCAGGTAGGCTAGATTTTTCCACTCTTATAAATTGATCTATGTCATAGTACGTTTATGATATTATGCTAGATTTGCAATGGATTTTAGGTACTGGTGATACAAATGACATTACTTGGGATAGATGGACTATTTAGGCCATCCGAAAACCTTAATTTAGGCATAGTTGGCCTAGTTGCTTAGTTACTTAGTAGAATTTCTATCTTAGGGATAATTTTGAATTGCTTAACATCTAAAAGTTGATTTATATACCTTA
Organism: Capsicum baccatum var. pendulum; assembly: GCA_030864225.1. NCBI lineage: Eukaryota > Viridiplantae > Streptophyta > Magnoliopsida > Solanales > Solanaceae > Capsicum > Capsicum baccatum. The sequence continues at coordinate 87,984,546 of CM061560.1, read as the reverse complement.
GTCTAGCTCAAGGTAGTTTTTCCTTAAAAATGAATTTTATGGATAGAAGTGGGTCCTTCGTCCTGTCTTAGGCAAGGACTTGAAGTAGTGATGGTAGACCTTTATATGCTTGTTATACATTTTGAAGTGCTTATTGTGAGTCTTGATGATACTATCTACTTAATAGTTAAGATGGTATGAAATTGGAAGTTGATGGTAATTATGGTAAAACCCGATAATTATGATATTGATGATATATATATATATATACCGGTTCGAGTCCGGCAGTTTATTATTACCTTTGATTATAGAAGTACCAATTTGACTCTAGTAAGTGACTATTATAGTTATATAAATATCGATTCGAGTTCGTCTATTAATTATGGTATTGACAAAATAAATACTGGTTCGATTCTGGTAAGGAGAGGTATTCATAGTGTGACATAATACGGATGGGTTCATAGTGGTTATAATAAAGTTGGTTGAATATACTTTTTTGGTTATATATATTCTCCTTTATTGTACCCTTCAGTCTTATGGGGGCCTGTGTTGGGTTATTTACTTTTCCGCAGTAATTGGCTTATGGAGACCATTCTTGTAGTTATAATTGCATGTTCCTTATATTATTGTTCTAGTTTTATTCAATTGTGTACAGCAATGTTGGAGTTACTTCTAAGTTTTCCCTTTTATTAACTTAGTTATGTTATCTTACATCTTATTGTATTTATATCATGATTTATCTCAGTCGGATGATGATGCCTACTGAGTACCCATAGTTTTGGTACTCATACTACACTTCTATACCTTTTGGTGCATATTCGAGCACTAGTTGCCACCGTTGATTTAAGGATCGTGTTGTGGTAGATTTCAGAGATAGGGTGAGCTCTTGGAGTCAGAGTTGTCACTTTTTCCCTCTATTATCTATGTCTAGTTTTTTGCTTTGAGACAGATTCTATTGACTATTTTAGAACTTATGGTGTATCTGTAGTAGCTCTTGTACTGACTCTACCAGGTCATGAGATGTTTTACTATGCTTTGGCTACCTTGCAGACTATTTTGATTTTCTAGCTTATTTTTGAGTTGTATTGTCTATTGCGTCCTTTTGTGATATTTTCCACAAGGTTCGCCCATTACAAATAGCTTTGGGCTATGGTTCAGCTTACTTACAAGTGAGATTTAGTAGGTGTCATCATGACTTGTAAATTGGGTTGTGACATATCATGTGATACAGTGTGAACTCTATTAAGATCTTCTTCTAAGTCATTCTCTACATGTTTATAGAAAATGCCTCCCAAGATAACTAATGAAAAGAGCAATAGAAATCAGCAAGCACCACCACCAGCTCCAGCAAACCCTCTGAATGAACAAGTCTCCCGTGTTGAGCTTAGGGTTGCTTTCATAACATTAACCCTATCTATGACCACCCAGAATAACCAGCAGGTTGTTGCACAAGACAACCCAGTAGTGAATACGGCAACAGCCAGAGTTTGAGAGTTCACTCGAATGAATAGTCATTTATTCTTTTGGTCTAAGTCTGAAGAGGATCCATAGGAGATCTTGGATAGTATTTAGAAAGTTACTAAAATCATGGGTATCACTCCAACTGAAAGTGCTGATTTTTCTACTTAATAGTTGCAAAAAGTGGCTCACACTTGGTTCAAGCAATGAAAAGATGATAGAGGTGTAGATCTAGGATTCGTAGAGTAGGATGAGTTTGTTATTGTATTTCTAAACAGGTTCATCCCACTTGATTTAAAGGAAGCCAAGGTGAAGAAATTCATAAACCTAAAATAGGAAAACATAAGTGTGAAAGAGTATTCTCTTAGTTTATTCATTTGGCAAGATATGCTCCAGCTATGGTTCCTGACTCTAGGGCCTCAACGAGCAAATCTATGTCAGGCATTTTTTAGAACGTGGACAAAGAATGTAAAACGACTATATTGGTTAAGTATATGAATATCTCCATATTAATGGTTCAATCTCAACAAATTAAATAGGAAAAAATAAAGAAGAAGGAAAGGAAAAGTAAGAGATTCATAACTGGAAGATTTAATTTTGCTCAGTAAAGGTCAGGCAGTGCTAATCATTCTGAGTTCCACCAGAAATCCTCAGCTCCAGCCCCATCTTCTCCTATTGCTCTAGTACCCAAGTTCAAGTAGGATAATCAAGATAGAGCGCCAGGCTCTAAGTCTTAGAATATTGTGAATAGTTTTTGTACTAACCTAGTTTGCAAAAAATATGGTAGAAACCACAAGGGTAAGTGTATGCTAGGTGGTGATTGTTGTTTTGGGTGTGGAAAGTCAGGACATATATTGAAGAAATATCCAGTGGCTTCACAGAGAGGTTGGGATGACCATCAGCAAAGTCAATCTAACTCTTTGACAGTCCAATAGGTCGCTTGACTTGGCAGGGTACCTCATCTAGTGTAGTTGGTGGACAGCATTAGGATAGGTTTTATGCCCTTCAGACTCGATAGGATCTGGAGGGTTCTCCAAATGTGGTCATTGGTACGTTGCATGTCTTTCATATTCATGTTTATACATTGTTAGATCCCAAAGCCACACTTTTCTTTATGACTCCTTATATAGAAGTAGACTTCGGTGTCAACCTAAAATCCTCTCAGAACCCTTCTTATTTTCTACTCTAGTCTATAACTCAGTCAAAGCTAGATAGGTACATATAAATTTCCCAATCACAGTATTCTAGAAAGTCACCTCAATCAATTTTGTAGAGTTAGACATGATAGATTTTGATATTATTCCTGGCATGGATTGGCTCTACTCTTTTTATGCCTCAGTTGATTACAAAAATAGGTTATACCAATTTCAATTTACAAATGAGCCAGTCTTATAGTGGAAGGGTAGTACCTCGGTGCCTATAGGTCGGTTTGTCTCTTTACATAAGGCAATGAAAATAATTTCCAAAGGATGTATCTATCATCATGTTCGAGTCAATGATTCAAAGTCCAAAATCCCAAGTCTTGAGTCAGTTCCTGCGGTAAATGAATTTCCAAAAGTGTTTCCTGAAGATCTACCCAGATTTTCTCCTAACTAGTAAATTGACTTTGAAATAGATCTCCTTCCAAATACCCAACCTAATTTAATTCCACTATATAGAATGGCTTCAGTCGAGCTTAAGGAATTAAAGGAACAATTGAAGGATATCCTAGACAAGGATTTTATCAAGCCTAATATCTCTCCATGAGGTGTTCCATTTCTATTCTTATAAAAGAAAGATGTTTCTCTCATAATGTACATCGACTACCGTCAGTTGAATAAGGACACAGTCAAGAATAAGTATACCATTCCCAAGATTTATGACTTGTTTGACTAGCTTTAAGGTTCTAATTATTTCTATAAGATAGAACTCAATCTTGTCTATCATCAGCTCAGAGTCAGAGAATATGAAATTCTAAAGACAGCCTTTAGAACTCGATATGGTCACTTAGAATTTGTTGTTATGTCTTTTGGACTAATGAATGCTCCCGCAACTTTTATAGATTTGATGAACAGGATGTAAGCAGTACTTGGACATGTTTGTTGTAGTTTTCTTGAATGACATCCTCATTTCTTATTGAATTGAGGACGAACATATAGACTATTTGAGGATTGTCTTGCAGACTCTCAATGATATCTAGTTATTCTCTAAGTTTAGCAAGTGTGAATTCTAGTTGAAATCGGCAGCATTCCTTAGTCATATCATTTCCAGTGAAGTCATTTGAGTTGATCCTAAAAAGATCGATGTAGTAAGGAACTGGCCTAGACCAATTTCTCTATTAGATATTAGGAGTTTCTTGGGTTTAGCCAGTTACTATAGGTGGTTTATTGAAGAAGTTTTCTCTATTTCTTCTCTCATGTCCAGAGTAAATCAGAAGAAAGTCAAATTCTAGTGGTTCGATTCTTGCAAGAAAAGTTTTCAAGAGTTGAAGACTCGACTCATCTCTGCTCCAGTTTTGACTCTACTAAAGGGTTCAAATGGGTTTATGATTTATTATTATGCTTCAAGAGTTTGACTTGGTTGTGTGTTAATGCAGTGGGGAAAGGTTATATCATATACCTCTAGACAACTCAAACCTCATGAGAAGAACTACCCAACTCATGATCTTTGAGTTGGCGATAGCTGTTTTTGCCTTAAATATTTGGAGGCATTATATTTATCGAGTTCATGTTGATATGTTGTACTGACCCAATTTTCTAAAATCGGAACGTCACACGGTGCTCATGATTTTGAAGGACCATAAGCTAACCCTCTACTTATATATGTACCTGTGTACTGTATAATATCTAAAATAAATATGGAAAACTGGCGAAAACTGGCCAAGATTCAAAATATCTAAAATAATCAAAACTAAAAACTGAATACTGATACATCTATCTGAAAAGCCTCTAAACTGTCTGAACTATGGAGTTGATGGGACATGTCCCTAACTAACTTCGTATACTAGAAATAAACTAAATTTGATTAAATAATAAAATAAGGATCATCCTCCACTGAAGAGGACTCACTGGTACATCTACTGCTGCTGACTGGGACTGAGCTACTAAGGGTACTTTAGATCTCGTTCCTCTGAACCTATGGTGTCAAATAAAACACCATACCGCAAATGCATCAGTACAGGAATGTACTGAGTATGAATATGAGGTAAGGCTAAATGCAAGAGCTTATGCATGAACAATTACTTAACTAAATAATCATAAGAGTACTGAATGAGAACATATGCATGAATGCACAAATCATAACTGAAATCATCGTGACTCAAAATACTAAAACTCGAATACCGCTTTACTGTCATCTGAACTCACTACTAATACTGAGATACTAAACAACTGAATCTCTTGATATTGATAACCAAGTACTGGAGTTGAGATCAGTCCTCTCTAGCGAATCATCTCAGAAATTGATGTTACTGAAGCTGATTAACTGAATCTACTCACATTAATGACTGCACTCTGAACTTGCTACTCTCAGCTGACTGAATTAGAGATCAAACCTCTCTAACAGATGATCCTTAAATCTACTATCAATGACAAAAAGAGATTTTATCTGAGATTGAACCTATCTAGTGGAGAATCTCTGAATCTGATAATGAGATTACTCAATTGAATTTGAGACTGACACCAAGCCTATATAACGGATGATATTTAGATCTGATAATAAGATTACTCAACTGAATCAGAGACTGAGATCAAGCCTATCTAACGGGTGATCTCTGGATCTGATAATAAGATTACTCAACTGAATCTGACATTGGGATCAAGCCTATCTAACGGGTGATCTCTGGATCTGATAATACTGATACTGAATATCTTTATGTGATACCATGCCTATCTAGTGGATGGTCCATTAATCAATGAAACTATCTCAGTTCCTTACTAAGATAAGTGATTGTATCTGACAGTCCTGATTTCTGAGTTCTACTCTGAAGATTGATACTGAAACTGCAATTGTGGGAGTTCTCGCTTAACCGATATGCCTCAAATCTGAATTGATGGGGTCCAACCTGTAACCCCAACTGGAAGGGTGTCAATACCGTGCCACTGGTAAAGACTTCTACTTTGGTCAATCCTCTCTAATGGGTGACCCTCATAGGAAGTCAAGCCTAAAGCAGTAAAATAGCCAAGCCTTATTCTAATGGGTGACTCCTTCTTCTGCACTGGCAACGCAATTCTGGAGTTCAAGGATTGATCCTAATGACTCTGCCTCTCTAATAGGGAGCCGCCATCACGGTACTCACTCGATGCTAGCTCTTACTCCCAACTGAAAAACTATCAACTAATTCTTAACTGAACTTAAATTGAGCTGAATCTATTACTGATCATATTTCTTGAATGACCTGACTGAGTTACGCTGAATTCACTTGATTCTATATCTGATGGAATACTACTGAATCTCATTATCTAACTGCATGATACTGAGTTCTGAACTAAATACTAGAATACTACTAGATCTGAGCTGAGTACTAAACTAAGGCTAGAATACTAGCGATACTGAGATTACTCAGATTTCTAAGATTTCTTAAGTTCTGTATCTATCTGAAGTACAGAGTTCTATAACTCACTAAGTTCTGAGAATAGTGGCTTAACTGAGACTAGCGAGTAAACTGACATAGGCTTTAGAATGTAGCTAATTCGTCGGGTATAAATATCCCCAGGACTCGATAACATAAAAGTAAAACATAACCATTCTTGAATAATCAATACCATGGACATACATTCACCATTACAGTTACTAAAGCATCTCTTCAAGTATTTAGAAATCATAAACATATGATATTATAGGGAGACATGTTATTGGCTCATTGTGATACCCCGCAAAGTTCTCTCCTAGTCTGAGCCTTAGAGTGTATCCAGTAAAGCAGAAAATCTGAGTCTAATAGTTTTAGAAGTATCTTCCCAAGTATAAAACACTTTCAATTGTATGTAATTTTCCCTAATTTATACTTTTAGTCATGTAGATCATTGAACAATCTTTCCATCGGTACCAATTTTATCAAAATCTGACATCGGGCGAAGAAGTTATGGCCATTTACTGAGCTTTATCGGAATACAGGTTTGACGGTCGATCTGACAGACCGCCAAGTCCTTGGTGGACCGTTAAGTGTCCGGTAAGACTAAGGTAGTGGATTTCTTTTTTGATCATTATGTGACAGCCAAAGTGAAGGACCGTCAGAAAGTTGATGGACCGTCAAGGGGCCCGTCAGACTGAGGTAGAATGTCCCATTCCTAGACCCCGAGTGACAGACGGTCAGGTGGAATCTAATGGACCATCACTTCGACCATCACTCCAAGGCAGAACATCCCAGTTTTGGCACATAAGTGACGGACGACTTTGTGGATCGTCAGTCCCTCTAACAGACCGTCGAGTCGACCATCACAGACCCCGATCGGAATTTTCTAGACAAATTTTAAAGGGGTATTTTGGTCTTTTTCACATCCTCCCTCAGCTCTATAAATACCGAGCCAAGGGCCTTCAACTTTATTTTTCTCTCTTCCACCCAAAAATTAGGGTTTCCAAAATCAAAATACTCTCTTCTCCTTTCATAAAATTTAAGAGAGATCAAGAAGGATCTAGAGAAATCAAGAACTCCTTTCAAGAGCCTTCAAGAAAAGAAATTCCCAGGTATGTAGATGTTGATTCTTGGGTCCCTTTCATCCAAGAAGCTCAAGTACCTTTTTTTAAACTTAAGGATTTTATGTTTTGTGATATTCCATGATTTGTATGAGTTGAAGTTGATATTACTCGTGTTGTTGAGTTTGGATTCATGATTATTTGCAAGATTTATGGTCTTTGACCCTAGTATGTGGAATTTATGTGATGTTGTGATGAGCCCTTTTGAAGTTGGAGTCTATGTAAGGTGTTCATGACATTAAGGTATAGAGATGGTTGAATAAGCAGAGTATGCACCCCATAGGTTGGATGAAAGGATGAGGTGAAGTATAGAGGGGCATTGTAGTATGTTAAAGGGGAAACCCAAAGTTGTGGGCTAGTCCATACGCACCTAGTGTTTGATAAAATGCCTTAATGAGCGGAATGAGCCATAATAATAATATGGAATCCCCGAGTAGGTGTAGAATCGAACAAGTCTAGTGGTTGTCGAAATACGGTAGTGAGTAAGTTGAGATGAAATAGCTGTAAATCTCCCAAGTGAGTGCTCTTTGATTTATTTTAAGTTTTGATATATGCTAAGTGGTTAGCAAGAGAGAAATGACATGATAGTGTGAATTTTTCCCAAAATCTCGTGATACCTAGATATATGTCGAGACCGATATAGGTGTGAAGTACTTGATGTAAGACTTCGTTGAATGGGGTATAATTTAATAGCATGTCTTCCTTAAGGTAGTTTGTGACGATGAATTGATAATGATGACCCCCTAAATATTGGGAGCGATCCTTTGTTAATCATGATGGTGAATAGAGGTTTATATTTCCTAAATGATAGATGCGATGTCGTAAGATTTGTGAGAGGGAAAGTATGTTATGATTCTGAAACGCTTAGAGTAACCCCTTGGTAGTTGTGATGATGAGTATACATTTGTGAATCCTTGGAGGCTTGAGGTGATGTTATAATGATTGTGAAATTGAATAAATGGCATGATTTCTGAGTTTTTTGTAAATATGCCTGAATGATGGTAATGATGCATGAATGCTTGTGATGCTTGAATGAATGATCATGCTTTACTTCTATGTTATCGAGTCCTGGGGGTATTATACCCAAAAATAGAGTTGTTGTCTAGAGCCCGTATCATTTTTTCGATAATTCCAATCGAGCCATGATTTTCATAACTCAATAAACTATAGAACTCTGTATCCTCAGAAAGTGTGAAGCTTAATAAAGCTCAGTAATCTCAGTTATCTCTGTAATCTCTGTATCGCTAATAATCTAGCCTCAGACCTGTACTCAGCCCAGTCCTAATGGAACTCAAGTGATTTAATTCCAATCTTATAAATGATTCAAATTATCTAATTAAGCTATGTATCTTCTGTCAGGTACCGTGATTCGTATTGTTTCTGTCAGATATGGAACCAAGTGATCTCAGCGTATTTCAGCCAGATCATTTGAGAAACATGACCAAGTAAACAAATTCAGCTTTATTGTGTTCATTCTAAGGATTCAGTGGGAGTATTTTAGTTAGGAGTAGAAACTAGCACCGAGCGAGGGAAGGGATGGCGATTCCTCCCATCAGAGAGAGAGGCCAGAGTCGTTAGTATCAATCTCTGAACTCCAAAACTGCGTAGCCAGTGCAGGATACAGGAATCCCCATCAGTAAAGGCTGTCACCGTCAGAGAGGTTGACTATTATATTGCCTCAGGTCGACCTCCTGCGAGGGTTTTCCCACCAGAGAGGCTTTACCCGAGAGTGAGTCTTTACTCGTGGCATGATATTGATGCCCTTCCAGCTGGGGTTACAGGTTGGACCCCACCTGTGGTAGGTCGGAGCATGTCAGTTAAGTGACTACTTTCTATAGTTGCAGTTTCAAAATCAATCATCAAAAGTCAAAACTGTGTGGTATAGTCGTCTATCTCAGTAAGGAACTCAGATAGGTCCATTGATTCATGAACTATCCCGTCAGATAGGCTTGGCCTCATATACAGATACTTACTATCATATTTAAATATCTCCCATCAGAGAGGCTTGATCTCAGTCTCAGATCATGTTGAATATTTTTATTATCATATTAAAGATCTCCCGTTAGATAGGCTTGGTCTTCTTTTTAGAATATGTTGAGTATTCTTGTTGTTGGATTCAGATATAATCCTATTTTCTTATCATTGATAAAGTTTCCAAAGTTATCTATTAGAAAAGTTGAATCTCTAATTCTATCGATTGAAAGCGGTAAGCTCAAAACTCAGTCTTTGATATAAGTATACTCAGATCCTCAGTTATCAGTAGCAGATGAGTCAGTGGTTCAGTATCTCAGTGATGGTAGTGAGTATAGCTCACAGTGAAGTGGTATCTAAGGTCAAGTCTCTAGAGTTGTGATAATTATGAGTATGATTTATGCATTCTTGTATGTGTGTTTGTTTTTGTGTGGTATTCTCATGATTATGTAGGTTATAAATATTTTACATGCATGATCCCTTGCATTTAGCCTTACCTTGTCTACATACTCAGTACCTTTTGTGCTGACGCATTTGCGCTATGGTGTCTCATTTGACACCATAGGTTTAGAGGCAAAGAACCCAGAGTATTATCAGTAGATTAGTCCCAGTCAGCAGCAGTAGCAGTGAGTCCGCTTCTTTTGAGGATGAGTTTCAGTTTTCTATTATTATAATCAAAATTTTATTTACTTTCAGTTGATAGAGTTAGTTGGGGACCTGTCCCATCAGCTCCACAGTTCAGCCAGATTAGAGGCTTTTCAGACGGATGTATTGTATAGTATTCAATTTTATATTTTGAGTATTTATAGATGTGTTGAACCTTATGGCCAGTTTCTGCATTTATTCCAGATATTATGCAGTGTACAGGTATAAATATCAGTAAAGGGTTAGCTTGTGGACCTTTGGGGTCACAAGCACCTTGTGACATCTCGGGATGGGATCTCGAGGCGTTACACTCATATTTCATTCAACAAGGTCTTACATCAAACACTCAGCATGTATTAAAGTCTTAACATGTATTGAGGAGCACATAATTGGGGAATTTCATGCTATCATATCACAATTCATTCACTAAGACTTTTCAACAAACACTTGGCATGCATGGGTTTGCACATAATTGAGGATTTCTAGTCCACATGTTATAATGGTTCTAATTCCTTTACATAAGCATTTTATCAAACATATGGGGAGTATGCTTTGCTTATTCAATAATTTTTACACTTAATTGACATGAACACATCACTTAACAAATAACTTGAAAAGGGTTTATCATGAACATCACATGAATATCACATACTAGGGTCAAAGCTTGAAAACTCATAAACAAAACATGAATTAAAACTCGATAATATTATGAACATCAATTTCAACTCACATGAATCATGAAAACTCATAAACATAAGATCTTTGAAATTTAGAAAAGGTTTCTTGAGCTTCTTGGATGAAAGGAATCCAAGAATCAACATATTTATACCTTAGGAAGCTCTTTCTTGAAGGCTCTTGGAGAGATTCTTGATTTCTTGATTTTTCTTGAAGAAGAAAGAATGGTTTTGATTTTTTAGAAACCCTAGATTTTGATATTGAAGAGGAGAAATAAAGTTGTGAGCCTTGATTGGGTATAAATAGGGGCTGAAAAGAGTGAAAAAAGGACCAAAAATTCCTTTTAAAAATTAACTTAAAATTACCGATCGGGGACTGTGACGGTCAAAGTGACGGTCCGTCGCTAGTCTGACGGTCCATCGGATCATCCATTGCACATTAATCAGAAAAAAAATACACTGCCTTGATGTGATAGTCTCAGCGATGGTCCATCACAAACTCGACGGTCCATCGGATCATCCGTCGCACGTTGGCCAGGATGAGACCATACTGCCTCAGCGGCGACGGTCCCAGCAATGATCCATCGCAATATTGATGGTCCATTATCCTGGCCGTCACACTTGGGCCAGTAACTACCTTGGTTACGATGGTCTGGACAACAATCCGTCGTAAGCTCGACGGTCCGTCAACCCGACCATCGCACCTGGGTAGTTCCGACTACTTTCGGTAAAACGGCCATAACTTCTTTGTTCGATGCTGGATTTTGATACAATTGGTATCGATGGAAAGCTTATTCAATGCCCTATATGAAAAAAAATTGATATTATGGAAATTCTACACGGTTTAAAATATTTATCACTTGGGAAGGCACTTCTCAATCTTTTAGGACCGAATTTACGCTTCACTGAACACACTCTAAGGCTCATACTATAAGAGAATTTTGTGGGGTCTTACATATGTTCACTAATCGTAAGAGTTTTCAGTATGTGTTCAGCCAGAAATATCTAAATCATCATCAGAGAAGGTGGCTAGAGTTGTTAAAGGATTAGATATGAGTGTCTTGTACCATCCAATTGAAGCCAATGTTGTGGCTGACACTCTTAATAGATTATCTATGGGGAGTATTTCTTACATTGAGAATGAGAAAAAAGAGTTAGTTTGGGAAGTTCACCATCTTGGTATATTAGGAGTTCGATTGGTTAATTCAATCAAAGGTAATATCTTGGTTCAGAATGGTTCAAAATATTCATTGATAGTTGGGGTGAAATAAAAGCAAGATAGTGATCCTATTTTCTTAGGTTGAAAGAAGAAGTCCAATGTCAGAGGGTTGGGTTTTCTCTTAGGCGGATCTGGTGTTCTTCGTTTTCAGGGCGGACTATGTGTTTTGGATGTAGATGACTTGAGGTAGTATATGCTAGCATAAGCTCACAGTTCTCAATATTTTATTCACCCAGAGGCTACTAAGATGTACTGTGATTTACGGGAAGTCTATTGGTGGAATGGAATAAAAAAGGATATTGCAGAAATGGTGGCTAAGCATCTAAAGTACCAATAAGTTAAGGTTGAGCACTAGATACCTGGTGGTATGCTTCATGATACCAGTATTCCTACTTAGAAGTGGCAAGTGGTAAATATGAACTTTATTACAGGGTTGCTCGTGTTCATCGATAGCATGATTCTATTTTGGTTATCGTGGATCGAATGACTAAGTAGGCCCATTTCTTGCCAGTTAACTGTTTAAATTTAGCTGAGGATTCTGTTAAACTCCATCTTAGAGAGTTGATGAAATTGCATGGAGTTCATTTGATAATTATTTCATGTAGAGGGACCTAGTTTACCTTTTGATTTTGGAAGACGCTTCAAAAGGGTCTTGGTACCCAAGTTCATCTTAGTACAGCTTCTCACCCACACACTGATGGTCAGGCAGAGAAAACTAATCAGACCTTAGGGGACATGTTGAGAGTGTGTGCAATTGATTTCAAGGGTAGTTGGGATAATCATTTTTCGTTAATTGAGTTTGCTTATAATAAAAGCTACAACTCTAATATTCAGATGGCGCCATTTGAAGCACTTTATGGTAGGAGGAATAAATTTTCCTATTGGTTGGTTTGAGGATTTTAAATCTACATTGATAGGGCTGGATTCAGTACATGATTCTATGGAAAAGTTCAGTTGATTAGAAAAGACTGAAAATCGCTTAGAGTCATAAAAAAACTTATGCAGATGTAAAGAGAAGAGAGCTTAAGTTTGCTATTGGTGATCTTGTCAACTTAAAGGTTTCACCCATGAAAGGGGTGAAGAGATTTGGTAAGAAAGTAAATCTTAGTCCCCGCCATGTTGGTCCTTATAAGATTTTGGATCGATATGGTAATATAGCTTATGAGTTAGAATTGCCTGTTGATTTAGCATCAGTGCATCCAGTCTTCCATGTTTCCTTGTAAAAGAGATGAATTATGATCAAGCATTGGTTGATCCTTTGGATAGTAAGGGTGTAAAAGACAGTCTCTCTTATGAAGAGGTCCTAGTTAAGATCTTTAACCGTCACGTTCGTAAGTTGAGAAATAAAGAGGTCGCTTTAGTAAAGTTTCTTTGGAGAAATAAGTCTGTTGAGGGAGCTACTTAGGAAATAGATGCAGGTACGACGACCAAGTACCCCATATTTTCTCGTTCAATTCAGTTCCAACTCGAGGTAATAGTTTCCCATTAATAAATTCTTTCAATATTAGGCCATCTAGCTATTTTCATGTCATAACATGCATTCATGGATTTGGTTCAGTCTATATTTCAGTTGTAGATTCTATTATCAAGTCATTATTTAGCTTGTAATAATTTAGTCTGGGAATTTCAACTTTTTCTCCTAACACTTCAGCTTAGTTGGTTTTCATTTTTGGGATGAATGACCCCGGGGGAGATATTGTAACACTCCAAAAATCCAAGTCAATATTAGAACCATACTTTAAGTACATAAAAATCCAAAATATCATTATTTGGTAGTTTTATAAGTGATTTAGACATATATTAAGGCCACAAATAACTCCTAGCTCAAAGACAAGTCAAAATATTACTTACCAATTGAATTCTTGAGAAGAATCCTGTGATAGTCAAATTCAAGCGAGCATGGCTTCTAAATTACTAGAATTTTGTAAGATCACAACCCACAAAAATATAGATAATTGAATTATCTTTCCAACACATCAGTTTTACCTTACAAATATCGGAGTAAAATGTTATGGCCAATTTACTAAAGCACTGTCAAAGTAGCCAGTGATGATGATCAAACACTACGAGTAGTCGTCAGACCCTATGAGTCATTATGAGGCACTACAAGTCATAGGGTGACTCATAGTGATAGAAGCGGGGAACGAAATTTGAGTCCTTTGGCTATGACTCATAGCCAAACCCTATGAGTTATTACGTAAGCCATCAAGAGTGCTTCCAGGAGTTTTTCAGACAATTATTTCAGGGTTGTCTGGTCATTTCCCACTCCTATGTCATTTAAGCTTACCAAGGGTTGAATAATAATTCTAAAACACCCCTAAGTCCACAATTTCTCAAAATTCACTCAACACATAGAAATTTTAGATAGAAAGGCAATTCTTCTCCTTCAAATTTAGATAGAAGGGCAATTTTTCTCCTTCAAACAAGGACTAGGGTTGTCAACTTTAGGATTCAAAATCATAAGAGTTCATCGAGGTTTTCAACCTCGGGTATGTGGGATTTCATCAATGGGTTTTTTCACCCATTGAGTCCCAAAGTTAACTCAAATCCCCAAATTTAATTCACTCTTCAAACTTAGGATTTTCATGTAAAGTGTGATTTTCTTTAGTTTATAGTTTCTTGCTTTGACTACAACAACAACAACAATAAACCCAGTGTATTCCCACAGCGTGGGGTCTGGGGAGGGTAAGATGTACGCATCCATATCGCTACCTCCGAAGAATTAAAGAGTCTGTTTCCGATAGACCCCCGACATGAACCATGAATATATGTTTTTCCATAAATTTGAAAATCTTCCCATATTCATGACTATGAAATCTCATTATAGTAATAAATTTTAGATTTTGGGCTTGAGCTATGAAATTTCTTATTACATTCAGATTGTTGTATTGCCATGATTAGTTGAATTCTTCAAAGATGGTAGTTATGAACATCCGATGACCTCAGATTTTATGCATACACTTATAAGCATTAGATCCTCCAGCTTACATATTATTGAATATATGCAGATTATGTATTTATTTTTAATTTATATAATATTATTATTATTAAACATTTTCAGCTAGCAGTGTCATTCAGTTAGGAGTAGTACTTAGCACCGAGCGGATGCAGGGATGGAGGCTCTGCCAATTAGGTTGATACTTTTAGTAGAATTCCATATGTTCTAGAACTACGACACCACCGTAGGTTCTAAAGGGTCACCCATAAAATCAGGATTGACACATTAGTTCTTTCGGATATCGGTTAATCTCCTTTTCTCATCATCCACATCAGGATTTGATGTTCCCAGTTTCTCCTCCCTCATTCCAACGACAAATTCTAATATTTCACTTGAATCATCCATCCTGCAAATAATCAATGGCGACTACATTGTTATAACAAAGAATCAAAAAAACAAAAACAAAACATAATAGTAACATGACGATCAAAAAAACTATATGGTAGATTAATATAAAAGACAGTAATTCCTGCCTATTGCATCATAATTTCCACCCAGATTGTCATAGATCCCTAATGTATCTCCGTGATAAGGTCAACATTCAGTCTCTAAAATTATCCTTGCTTCTTCAAATAAGTCCGCAGCCTCGTTTATTGCATAAAGTTGTACACGGGCAAGTCCAATTTGGTTTAAAGCAATATCAAAAATTGCAGATTTTTTCTCTCTAATTTCCCTGAATTTCGATACTACATTTTTCAGGGAATCGTAAGAGTCCATATACTCCTCCAGAATATAGTACAAGACCCCAATCTAGGCTTCAATTCCTGTAATAGTACTTTGTTATCCAGGTGCATTTCCATACACTTTTATGGACTTCTGAGGCAACTCGAGCGCAAAAATCGTTTTGTTATTGAGTGTAAGAGTTTGACTTTCTCTGTTGTGAGAGATTTATTGATCTGCAAATATAAATTATCAGGTACCTTAGTAGACTTCAAACATCAAAGGCTATACGTTCTGTTCTTTTGGAAAAATATAAAAGACAAAGTATAAGCACAAAAGGAATTTCAATTTGAAATATAGATTACGCATAAAGAAACTAACACATGCAACTGTTAAATGTTATGGTTGTGACTACAATAAACCAGCAAGAGCAAAAGAAATTGCACACCTCAAAAGAGTGAAGAATAAGGAAAAACTCGTCACTTCAAGGTTCAGTAGTAGTGCTTACTATTCAAGGTTCAATCTTTGAAAATTGAAAGAGCAAAGTGGGAAAATCATAAAAAAAAATTGAGATCCTTGTCTAACCAGAGAATAAGGTTGTCTAAAGAGCAGTGTGAGTGTTTACATGTGGTTTCCCAAGAGAAAAATGAGTCAAAAGATACTCCCAACTTTTCAATTAAGAAAAGGGGACAAGTGGATCCCATAAGTTTATTAAAAAAAAAACTAATTCTTTTGAACAATTGGGATAGTTGTTGGACAACTACATTAGTTGTCTGAACAACTTCGCGCAGTTATTGAATAACTAGGCTTAGTTGTTGAATAACTTGCGCAGTTGTTAAACAACTTTGGTAGTTGTTGAACAACTTCGCAAAGTTTTTGAACAACTATCAAAGTTATTCTACAACTGAACAAGTTGTTTGGATGAAAAAACTTTTAAAAAAATCATAAAAAAGTTGTCTCTCCCACCTAATTTAAAAAACTTGGATGACTCCCACTTAATTGGACAACTTGGAAGTCTTTTTTAATCCAAAGTCCCGTTTGCCAACTTAACTTGAGTAGTCATGTGTCCGTTCACAAAAGCGTAAGAACTACCAATAGTAAACTCCCTAATAAGCAATACAATTGACAATGGTATTTGTTATACCCCATTTTAACACGAGGTCAAAATAGTGTACAACATATTGAAAAACTTCTAATTTTATTAAGGAAGTCGACACCTAACTAGTTTTACGGTGAATTAGCACACCTATTTTAAACTAAGTGATTAAAATAAATTAAGACTTCATTTTAGATTTACTTAACTAAGTGATTCTGGATAAGGATTCTAATTATCCTAAAGAGAAGGGATTAAGTACCCTAAAAGATCTACTAACTACGATTAACCGGCCAAACTTAGATTGATACACTCTAGAAAATTAAAATATTTTTCGTGCATCAATAAAGATGTAAAATAAGAATTATTTATTTATTTTATAAAAAAGGATATTGTCTAGTAAACAGTTTAAGACTTCATCAAATAGTACGTATAATAATAAAAAATTTAATATAATAATTTGGATTAGTGAAGTAGCCACGGACTATTAATTGCAAAAATCACCTCTCACAATTTTAGACTTAAAAATATAAGAACTGCAATTGGCCAAAAAATCTCTTGTTAGCCCTTTGAAAAAAAAAAAAATTAACTCAGCCACTTCTTTTAATGGAAAACAAACCCAATAATAGAGTAAAAAAAATAATTTGTTTGTGTTTCCAATATAATTCAAAAAATCCCGCTCCAAAAATTACTTCGAATAGTTGATAAATTTTTGACGAGAAATAAGTGTTGATAAAAATATTTGAAGCTTGGGTAAATTTAAACCTATCAAATCAATTATTTTATGATAAAGAGTTGGCAAATCATAATGATATCACAATAAGAATTCTTTGTCAAAAACTATTCTTTGTCAAAAACTATCATATTTAAACCAAAATGATTTTCGCTACACTTGTAAGAATGTTTTTTTCTCATAAAGCAGTAAATAATAATTGTCATTAAAATCTTTTCTTTAAGGGCAAAGAACTATTTTAGAATTATTAATTAGCGAGAAAACTAACTTCGATTCTAAAGACAAACCATTATCCATATTAAAGAATTAAAGGTCTCCCATCAATTTGGCCATTAAGCTCTAGAAAGGTATATATTACCTACCAAATTTTAGCCTTTTATCGAGTATAAATTAAACAACTAAATCTGATGCTTACGCTAAATTTGAGAATCTAATAGACGAGAAGGGAACAATTAAACTAAATTCAAGGATTCATACTAAATCAAATAAAAACATACAAAAACATAAATTTCAAATAATAATGTATAAGATGTTAGATGCCCATAATAACAAGTAAATACGTAATGCAACTGATATTTTACTTCTCTAATTTGGGCAGAGATGGAGTCAAGCTATGAGACTCCAAACACGCTCTCGAGTGTACATGTAAAATCAGAAAAGAAAAAAAAGATTAAGCGGCAATTCGATATTTCAGAATACGAAATAAAGAGAGACCAAGCAACTATAGGAGCAAATGAAGTTGTACAATGAATTTTATCATTTAAAAAAAATATAAAAAAGCGTGCGAATACCGAGTGAGAAATCATATTAGCAATCGACGACTTGCAAACAAACTAAGAAAGCTAATTTGTGAAAAAACTCACATAAGACATCTCCAAATTATGTGAAAATTGCTCCTTTGAAGCATAACACTACAAATAACCATTCTTGAACTGATGGGAGATCAATTTAGAAAATATTTTAAAGACAACCATTTTCACACGTTAAAATTCTCAATTCTAAATGTTGCCAAGATATAAGATCACCCCAGCATATATAATTCTTAATTAGTTTGGATCAACCATGAAGACCCTATATATGTAATCTTCCCTATATTAAACAAATAATTAGCTTTCTTAGTGTTTCACGTATAAAACTCATATTGATAAAAAGGGGAATCAAATTTAAGAATTCACTCCATCAAATCATAGATACACCAACAATATATTCTTCACGCAGATTATGAGATAAACAAGCATAATACTAAAATATTGAGTCTCAAAAATAAC
This sequence comes from Capsicum baccatum var. pendulum, assembly GCA_030864225.1. NCBI lineage: Eukaryota > Viridiplantae > Streptophyta > Magnoliopsida > Solanales > Solanaceae > Capsicum > Capsicum baccatum. Next base: position 87,966,178 of record CM061560.1, on the reverse strand, counting down.
CTTTCTAGGGTTGGGGTCTACGTACACTATACCCTTCTCATACCCCGCATTGTGGGACGAAGTCAAAAACATACTCCTTTGATTACTTAAACCTCAACAGAAGTACAGAACTTATGTACACAACTACACAGGTTAAGAAAGAAGCTTGAGAGCTTATATCGATGTGCAAAATACAGAAAAAGGCATGACCATAGCTCCCTATTCTAGTAAAAAATGCACAGTTGCTTTGAAAAGTAAAATCAAGAAAAACAAGAAGCATTTTCTATTGACTTGTCTTTGCATCAAAAAAAATAAGCACCGAGGGGTCAAAGACATGAGCTACATATGTTTCACTATCCTAAAAAATGGGCAATATTACCCCCCTAAAGTAGATGTTTCAACATCACTTTTTTCTAAAGTAAGAGGTAATATATTAGATCACTCTCAAATTAAAAAAAAAAATAGAAACAGATAAAGAAATAAAAAAACGGTGACAAACACACATCGATGTATTTTCTGTTTATGAAATACAGAAGTATGACTCAACACATATGGTAAAATACGTAAAAAAAAAAGAAAAATCAAAATTTGACACACCACAGTAAGATGAAAAGATAACTATAGACCCATCTTAAGTTCAACAATAACAAGAAAAAATCTTTTCTTGAAAACGTGATTTTACCATATCAACAATTATCAAATTAGAAAGAACAATTTTAAATATGCAGTCTTTTTCCTTTATGTAATCAAACAAAGAAACAGTAAAAGAGGGTCCAAATTTGCATTTTTAATAAGCTGCAAGGAGAATAGAGACAACAAGGAGATTAGGCTGACCTTTTGAGTGGTAGTGGACGGGACTTGATCACAAATCTACACTCGAAATTGACTATTTAGAACTCAAATAACGCACAACACACAAAAAAATTGAAATTCCTAATGAGATGAAAGGACTTTTTCTTTATCTTGTGACCTCCCAAAAAAACCCATGAAACCTCCCCAACCTTTGGTATTTATAGATGGAAAATTAGGGTACGAAAAATTGCCTGAATTTGCTCCTTTTCTGCAAAGAGATCAGAATCCTTAATGTTCTTTGGCTTCACTCCATTTTCATCTTGTTTGACCAAAGCCCTTCCAACTGGCTTTACTCGGGGAGGGAAAAGGCGTCCAAATTGAGGAAGGGGGAGTCTGAAACTTCAAGATTTTCATGAAAATGGCATAGCAAACATCTGTCAAGGTGAAAGAGAGATGAAATTTTCTCCAAAATAGAGAGAAAGAGGCGATACTTTGAGAGACAAAAATGAAAACCTAACCAGACATTTTATGGATTGAGGGTGTTTAGGTCATTTTAGGTGAAGAAAGTGGGGGTTAAAAAGGGCAATTCAAGGTAAGGAAGTAATTAGGATTTGAAATTATTTTTGGCCAACCTATTGAGTGAGATGAGACATGTGGCAAGGGAGGTGCTAAGTGTGTGAAAAGGCGTGGAAAGGTGCAACAAGCGTGTGTTAAGGGGTGTTAGTGATTGTTAGTGTCGAGCAAAGGTGGCATCCATGTCACGCATGACGTGGACAGGAGGTGAGAGAAGAGTGGGTTGGTGGATTGGGCCTGAATTTTGGGCCAAAATTTGAGGGATATTAAAAGGGCAAAAAATCTAAATATACCTCCTTATATTATAAATTGCAAGTCATAGCAAAACTTCTTAGATTGCAACTAATAATAAGTTTTAAAAAAAAAAATTAAAACAAATAAAATTAAGAATAAACGTCTTTTTATATGCTAATTAAAAAAACTTTCATTTTAATAAGAGTTAGTTATAATGTGGGCTAAAACTATAGAATCTATTAATGTGCATGCTTTTTTCTATTTCTTAAATTATGTTTATATTCATTTTTTAAAAAGAAAAACAAATACTTCTTCTTTTTTCATAATTTATTCTTACTCAATCTCTATTTTAATTTCTAATTCATGAATTTTGAATTCACAATAGAATTGGTGATAGTAAATATTATATGTTAATAATTTATTTTAATTTGTAAATTGTATACAACCTATTATTCATTTATTAGTTTATACAATAAAGCTAAAATCAATTTATATATAACAAAGTCACATTTTAAATGATTTTTTATTTTTGGGTCTCAATTTATGAAATTGGTATATAAGATTCTATATAAATGATATCTCTTATATTTGTTTCTAGTGTATGAAAATGGTACATAATATGATATCCATGAATTATTTTAATAAATTTGATTAAAGTCATTTTATACTCTTGTCATACTTAAGGAATTTTTTTATTTTTTTTTTAGGGGGGGAGGCTCAATGTATGAAGTTGACATTAAAATTGTTACCGATGAATTTTTGCATATGTCACATTTGTATGAAATGAGTTTATGAATGTGACAATTGATACGAAAAAATGGTCTTGTCTATTACATAACTTTTTTAGTGTATGTAATGGATATTTAATGAAAATTTATCACTATACATATTGAAAATAAACTAACCGATAATTATTTGGTATCAAATAATTTTTTGTTGCAATAAAAAAGATAATCTGTATTAGCCATGATTGATATTGGTGCTGATTCACTATATTAATTTTGCTTTCTACAATCAGTATAGTTCAATAGTTATACAAAAATATAGTTACAACTTACAATAAAAAATCTAAAAATAAATATAAACATAATTTTCACATATAATAAAACTAAATCTATTAACTGGGTCGGAATTTTAATTGATAAAATGTTGCATTTCTTTACAATGTTGTACTTTCCCGTTTTTCATTTTTCCTATTGAATACTTTATTTGGCAAAGTTAATTCTCAAAGTATGTGCCATATTTAAAAAAAAAAGATCAGAAAAGATTTTTAAAAAAAAAATAGCTTTATTTTATTATTATTTATTAAAAGTTACTGTTGTGATAAAAAGATGAAATCTATGAATAATGAAAGAAGAATTGAAGGAATAATGTATATCAATGTAGAAATATTTTACCAAATTTTACTTCTTAATTTAAGAACAAATTTTGTTACTTTACTGATAAAGTTAAAAAAAAAGTTTAAATAAAGATAACTATTGAAACCAAAATTTATTCTTAACATAATTATCAATAGATTTAATGAGGAGAGATAGAATATTAAAGACTAAAAAATAGGAGATAATAACAAACACTTATTTAAACAAATATATTATTTCTAAAGAATTGCTATAACTAGTAATTAAATCTTTAATTCAATAATTATGTTAAAGTATTGTTATAACTTGCAATAAACAATCTAATAACTATATCTTATAACTTGCAATAAACAATCTAATAACTATATAGAAGATAATTTTCACATATTAAAATAGGTTGATTTGAAAATGTCTTATTTCATGTACTTTGGGCTTCTAAATTAATACAAACGACACTTTTGATAAAACATATCAAAATATTCGAACAAATAAAAAATCAGTTGATATTAAAACAAGTACTTAAACAAAGTTGCATGGTAAATGTTGGAATTGAACGATATTATTTATAAAGTATAAAATCACAAAAATATTTTATACAATTAAATAAAAATAAATATAATGCCTTCTGCGCAAGTTCATAGGGAATGCGACGATAATTTAAAATATAATAAAAATAGCAATAAATAATGATGATGATGATGACAATATTAATATTAATATTAATAATAACAATAATAATAACAATAATAATAATATATCGTTGATGACTCTTAATTTTAGGAATACAAATGGTAGCAGGACTTGCATAAACTCCTAATTATAGGAATAACATACATGCATTCTTTTTCAAATTATCAAAATTATTTAGAAACGCAAAGAGATGACTTAAAAGAATACGAGACAAAATTGAGTGTCAATAGTTGTCCTTCTTTGCTCAAAAATAATGAAAAGGTTTTCGGACAAAGAAGTTGACTAATAACCTAATTTTGTCCCAACTGACAAGATCTAGGAGGATATGTATGAAGAATGTTAGGGAGGATTGCGGTCGAACTTCAATCTCCGAGTTGCCTACATATCTCGGGTTGCATGAGAATAAGGTCATATGTAGTTCAAGACTTATAATACTTGTAAATTAGGAAAAATAAGATGGGCACGAGCTTATGAAGATTGTCCTAGTGTCGAATTATGATGACATATATATTGATTCAGGAATCTTGATTATCGAGGTGTCGATGTAAGTAAGATGTTTGAGAGTAGGGTCATCTGATGTTCGAGGTAGACTCTTGATCTTTATTAGGAGTCTGATCCTCATTCCCAACATATTACCCCAGCTCACTGCTAAGAAATAGTTCCACGTTTGTGCTAAAGTTCCTATAAAACCTACACTAGATAAAGCAATTAGTATATAAATAGTAAATGTATTTAGTGAATTAATGAAAATAATGCCTCTCGGGCATTAGTTTATGCAAATGCGGTCTTGCAAGATAGAAATAGAACTTATGAAAAATGAAATTTTAGGCCGATGATTCATGAGAATGGTGCCTTTCGGCAATGAAAATGAGGCCTTAAACTACGTAAATTATGAATACGAGGCGTTTTCAGCCAAATGATTGAAGGATAAGAGTTTTCCTAAGCCAATGATTTATAAAACATAACTTTTGCAGGTAGTGAATTTCTATAAAGCATTTGTTTCGTGCATCTGCAAGTTTTGTGCATCTATCCGAAAGTAATTATGCAATGCATTTGAAGACAATTATGCAGTGATATAGAAAAGATGAAAGCCATGCATAGTGTAAAATAACTTGAAGCGAATGTGAAGCGCGTTTGTGCTTATGCGGAGCCATTAAAGCTATGTCCAATGCATCCTAAATATTTTAAAGCATTTGTGCAGTGCATATGCGGTGCAAAGTAACTAAAAGTCATGTATTGTGCATTTTAAAGTAATTTATAGCAATTGTGCAATGCGTTTGTGCTTGTGCAAAGCCATTAAAGCCATGTGCAATGTATTTTAACATATTTTAAAGTATTTGTGCAGTGCGTGTGCGGTGCATTTTAAACCATATATGCAAGGCAATTAAAACTATGTATTGTGCATTTTAAGCATTTAAAAACACTTGTGCAGTATATTAAAGGCATTTATGTAGACCAGCTAGAAGTCATGTGCAGTGCATTAAATTTTTTTGTAACATCTTCAAAATCATTTAATCAATATTACTACTAAGACATAATTTCTTCTTGATATTTTTAAGGAAAATCAAACCGTTCGAGTTGTAATCCTCGCATGACTGCAAATGATGTTAACCTTTTAACTTCTGCTAATCTGTAGAACCTGCATTCAAAGAAAAATTTATAAGTATGGAGGATGGTTGATTTATGTTGACTTTGAAGGTCTGGCTCCTGATACTCTGTGCTTTCAGCTTTGTTTGGACTCATAACCCCATCTATTCTAATCTTGTCCAATAGAAAATTAGAAAATATTTGGCAAAAAACTATTTAAAATAGAAGATAAACAAGAGTAATAAATAACTTGATAAATAAAATATGCAAATATACATAATGATAAAAAGAAATTTTGTCAAACTATTGAACTGTGACATATTGTGAAACAATGCAAACGTCATTTATCCAAAGCGATGTCCCTTTATTCAACTAGTTGGTCGAACTCACTCTTCAATATCTCTCGACGTCTCTTCAAACATTTTTCAAAACGATGCCCCTCAAAAGTTGTCCTAGTTTTGGTTTAAGCGAGATGTAAGTATTCCAATATGATGAGGCCGACCCTTGTATAGTCTACTTACGTATCCCACCAAGGGAATCAGGCCAAGCGTAGTTCATGAAATAATTCTTAAGAAGATTAAAAACTAAGGGGCCGAACCCTCCGTGGGTTGCCTACGTATCCCATGAGAATCAGGTTGTACGTAGTTCATTACATACGAAAGATAAAAAAGGAAAAACAAATTTTTCTTCTAATGTGACCGAGTTCGATGTGGCAGCCTAGGTATCCGCCTAGGAAGTCAGGTCAACCGTAGTTCGCATTACAATTAGAGAGGGATTTTATGGGAAATTTCTACTTAAAAGACTAAACCCGATGCGGGTTTCCTACGTATTCCCCCGAGAGAACTAGGTCATTCGTAGTTTCAGTTAATAGCAAAAAGAACACTACATAAGAAATAAAAGCTTCTAAACATAGTATCTCTTAATAGCATCTGCATTGATTGCTTTCGACCACACTTCACCATCTATTTATGCTAGTATCGGTACTTCTCCTATCAGTACTCGGTGAACGACGCAAGCCCTTTGCTAGTTAGGTGCGAACTTTCCCTTATCTTTATTCTGGTGTGGAAATATGCTCTTCAACACCAATTATCCCGGCTTGAATTATCTCGGTCGTACCCTTTTGTTGAAAGCTTTGGCCATTCTATTCTGATAAAGATGCCCATGAAAAACTGCTTCCATCCTCTTTTCATCAATTAGCATCAATTGTTCATACCGATTTTGAATCCATTGGGCATCACTCAACTCAGCTTCCTGATTGATTCTCAAAGATGGTATCTCTACTTCTGCGGGTAACACTGCTTCTGTTCCATAAACTAGCAAATAAAGTGTTACTCCAGTAGAAGTCTTAATAGTGGTGCAATAGACAAGGAGGGCAAATGGCAAATTCTTGTGCCAATGTTTATAGTTATCAATCATCTTCCGCAGTATCCATTTGATGTTCTTATTGGCGGCCTCAACTGCTCCATTCATTTGAGGATAGAAAGAGGTGGAATTACGATGAGTAATCTTAAGCTTCTCACATATCTCACACATCAAGCCACTGTTGAGATTAGCTCCATTATCTTTTATAATTGACTTCGAAACTCCAAATCAACAAATAATGTTATTCCGAACAAAATCTATCACCACTTTCTTTGTTACAGACTTGAATAAAGAGACTTCTACCCATTTGGTGAAATAATCAATAGCTACCAAAATGAACCTATGTCCATTTGATATAGATTGCTCAATAGGATCGATGACATCTATGCCCCATACTGCAAATGGCCAAGGATAACTTGTCACGTCGAGTTTATTTGGTGGAACATGAATCAATTCACTATGAATCTGACATTGATGACATTTTTGCGCAAAGTGAATGCAATTTGTTTCCATTATCATCTAGAAATAGCCAGCCTGATGGATCTTCTTTGCCAAAATAAAGCCATTCAGATGTGGCCCACACATGCCCCTATGTATTTCTTCGACCAACCTGGTCGCCTCCTGAGCGTCGACACACCTTAGCAATCCTAAATCTGGAGTCCTCCTATAAAGAATTTCTATGTTTAGGAAAAAGTGATTTTCCAATCTCCGAAGTGTTCTCTTATAAATAGCGGTTATGCCTTCTGGATAGTCTCCTTCTTTGAGATACCTCTTGATGTAGTAGTACCAAGGTTTGCCATCTGGTTCTGCATCTACATGAAGAAAGTAGGTCGGTTGGTCTTGTACATTCACCGTGATAGGATCTATGAAATTCTTGTCAGAATATTGAATCATAGAGGACAATGTTGCCAATGCATCTGCTAACGAATTTTGAGTCCTCGGGACATGTTTTAATTCAACCTTGATGAACTTCTTGTGCAACTCTTTCACGTACTCCAAATATGGAAGCAACTTCACGTTCTTGACACTCCATTCTCCTTGTACTTGATGAACCACTAAATTTGAATCTCTTATAACCAAAAGTTCTTGTATGTTCATATCAATAGCCATCCTAAGACCAAGAATGAAAGCCTCGTATTCTGCCATATTGTTAGTGCATGGAAACCTGAGCTTTGCTAAGATCGGATGATGTTTGCCTGATTCTGAAACTAGTACTACCCCAATACCAACTCCTTTGAAGTTTGAAGCCCCATCAAAAAAACATTCTCCAACCTGGATATTCTTCTGAAATATCTTCTCCAATGAACAAAACTTCTTCATCCGGAAAATAAGTTTTAAGAGGCTTATACTCTTCATCTACAGGGTTTTCAACAAGATGGTTGGCTAAAGCTTGTCCCTTGACTGTCATTTAAGTAACATAAACAATGTCAAATTCACTTAGTAAGATTTGCCATTTTGCTAGCTTTCCGGTTGGCATGGGCTACAGAAAAATATACTTGAGCAGATCCATCCTAGAAATCAGATAAGTGGTATACGCATACATGTAATGCCTTAACTTTTACGCAACCCAAGTCGAGGCACAACAAGTACATTCCAGTAATGTATATCGGGCTTCATAAGGTGTGAACTTCTTGTTCAAGTAATATATAGCTTGCTCTTTCTTTTCGGTTTCATCATGTTGTCCTAAAACATACCCAAATGCATTTTCTGACATAGAAAAATATACCAACAATGGCCTTCTGAGTTCTGGGGGCACCAAAATGGGTGGATTAGAAAAATACTCCTTGATTTTATCAAAAGATTATTGATAATCTTCTGTCCACTTGGTGGCAGCATCCTTTCTCAACTTGAATATCGGTTCACAAATCATCGTTGATTGTGCAATAAATCAGTTGATGTAATTGAGTCGACCTAGGAAACTCAGCACGTCCTTTCAAGTTCTCGAAGGAGACAAGTCTTGGATAGCCTTTATTTTTTAAGGATCCAATTCTATGCCTTTCCTACTCACGATGAATCCCAATAGCTTTCCAGCGGGAACACCAAATGCACACTTTGCAGATTCAATTTTAGATCGTACCATCTCAGCCTGTTAAAGAACTTCAGATCTGCCAAGTGATTTGAGCTCTTTCGCGATTTGATAATGACATAAATTTACAAAAACTTCAATCTCCTTGTGGATAATATTATGAAAAATAGTAGCCATGGCCCTCATATAAGTTGCCCCTGCGTTCTTGAGTCCAAAAGACATCACCCGATAATAATATACTCCCCAAGGTGTGATGAATGCAGTCTTCTCAGCATTTTCTTTTTTCATCAAGATCTGGTGGTACCTTGCGAAGAAATCAACAAAAGACTGCAACTCGTGTTTTACACAATTATCAATGAGTATGCGAATATTTGGGAGAGAAAAAACATCTTTTGGGCTAGCCTTGTTGAGATCCCGATAATCCACGCATACTATGATTTTTCCATTTTTCTTTGTCACGGGTACAATATTGGCTAACCAAGTGGGATGCTTCATGACTCGAATGACGTTGGCATCGAATTGCTTAGATACTTCCTCCTTGACTTTCAAACTCAAATCAGGCTTCATCTTTCTCGACTTTTGCTTTACAGGAGGATAAGATGGATCTGTTGGCAACCTATGAGAAATAATGTCTATGCTTAGGCCAGCATATCATCATAGGACCATGCAAACACATTTATATATTGCTTCAGAAGACCAATCAATTCATTCCTTTGGGACGAAGTCAAATGAACGCTAATCCTTATTTCTCTTATGTTTTCCAAATTCCCCAAGTTTATCGTCTCAGTTTCATCCAAATTTTGTTTTGCCTTATTTTTAAAATGTTCAAATTCATTAGTCAACTCTTCAGACAAAAAATCTTCTTCATATTCTGCAAAGTCTTGTTCGTTATTTGAAATCGTTTCGATTGTTTCATTGTATGTCACATTCATAGTATTGGCAGATTTGTTAGTTTGCTTGCTGAAAAAAAAAAGAAATAAATTAATAAAGATGATTTGAAATAAAAACAGCAAAATATAATTTGGATTTGGTGTAAGCTTTCAAAAGTGGAGGCAAAACACATAAATTCATAAACATGATTCAGGCCTCAATTTTGAATCGTGTTGTAAATACTAATACAATCATCGACCAAGATTTTCGGAGAACCGGCGATGCGGTACAAGTCCAATTGTTCAAAGGATCTCCAGGCTCAGCATCCCAGATAGTCAAGGTCTTAATGCAATCCTCCAGAATCACAATGCACTCAACTTCTTCTTCAGTATTGAATAAGATTTTGACTCCTTCCATGAGGTCTTCTTCAATATCTTCTTCTGATACTTGGTAAACAAACGCTTTGGAAAATGACTGATTCAAGAGTGAAACGGGCTTTGGTAGGAGATTGTCACCTTTTCTTTTGAGATTTGCCGATGAGACTTCTTCAGAAGTGGGCTCATATCCAAAACCAAAAGTGCTCTTCTGGCTGGATAATTGAATTGGCTCTAGTATTCCATCCAAGTTCACACCAAGACCTCGACCAGGCACAAAACCATTCTTCAATATTTCTAAGGCCACCATCATAAGTACTCAAGTCAACTTTAAGCTTTCTACCTAAGCAGTACACATAATCTCCTTAACATGAAAAATAGATTCGTCCAGGTGTTTCACTCGTTCAATAATAGGGACTGAATTCTCCTGGTAGATAGACCTATTTTTCTCTCCATGAATCACAATCTCATGATAATTCCAAAAAAAAATTCAAAGTCTAGTACAGGGTAGAAGAGACTGCGCCAGCACTATGAATCCATGGCCTTTCGAGTAACAAATTGTAGCTAGCAGAAATTTCCAACACTTGAAATTCACTATAAACTCCACAGGTCCAATTTGTAGTGCTAAATCAATTTTTCTAATAAATCCTCTTTGAGTCTCATCAAAGCCTTTAACCCTTACATTACTTTCACGCACTTTCCCAATATCAATTCCCAGAGCTCGGAGGGTACTAAAAGGACAAATATTAACAGCTGAGCCATTGTCAATGAGAACTTTAGAAACAAACTTGTCCCTACACCTGACAGTGATGTTCAATGCTCTATTATGCCCCAAGCCTTCAGGCTACAACTCATCTTCATGAAAAGAGACCGTATTAGCTTCCAGAACTTATCCCACCAGAGATGAAAGGTTCTCGCTAATCATCTCAATTGGAACATAAGTTTCATTCAACACCTTCACCAGAGCGCTCCTATGAGTTACAAAATTCATTAAAAATGACAAAAAGGATATTTGGGCAGGAGTTTTCTTCAGTTGTTCCATAATAGAATACTCCTTAGTCAGCATTTTGCTCTAGAAATCTCCTGTCTCAGCCTCTGTCACAACTTTCTTTTGACTATTTTCCTTATTAGGAACCTCGTGCATAACTCCTTCAGGGGTATAACAACGCCCAGATCTTGTCATTCCCGCAGCAACAGCTTCTACAACTAACTTTCCTTTTTCTTTGTCCCTTGCATCAGTTGAGTAATTCCAAGGAGCTTCTTTGGTATCTAACGAAGGTGTCTGAGCAACTAAAGCTGTGATCGTAGGCCTGGGAATAACAACTTCTACTTTAATTAGCGCTTGCATTTGGACTGTAATTATAGGTGCGACAAAAGCTGATGTTTCCACTTTTTCTTTATCACCGACTGATACAATAGTTCCCTCTAAATTCATTCCTAACCGATGGTGATCATGTTCACATGGGCACCCCCATGATTTGGCAAATGATTATTGTTCACATTGGGGGGAGCTCCTTTGAGCTAAATAACTCCTTCTTTGATTAGTGCCTCAATCTTATTCTTGAGAGTAAGACAATTCTTAGTGTCATGCCCAGCAACCACGGAGTGGTAAACATAATGCTTTGTATCATCATACCATCCCGGAAGAAGATTGGGAATTCTACCTTGGATCAGCTGGAGTACTCCTGCAACTCTCAATCTTTTATACAATTGGGATAAGGATTCGTCTAGAGGAGTATAGGTTTTGGTTAACCTTTTTCCATAGTTCGGGCGAGGTCTGGGTGAATTTGAAGGATGATTTTGTGGTTGGCAGTGGGCTTGAGGACGATAGGTAGGTTGATATTCTGGCGGGTTTTGATAAGTTGGTGCTCAAGGTGGACAATATGCTGGCTGGGTTGCATAAACTGGATATGAGGCAGGCAAAGATTGGTAATATTGGTGAGGAGTTTGGGCATATTAGTTATAGTAGAAAGGCTGGGGTGATGGATTTTGGTATGTCAACATTTGGTTTGGTCTATTTTCTTGAATGGTCATGACAACGAAGACTTCATCCTTCTTCTTTTTATTCGCTCCCCCAGTTGGATCAAACTGCATTACCTTACTTATTGCCTGTAAAGCTGCCAGATTAGTGATTCTCCCCGTTTTAATGCCTTTTTCAACAAATTCTTCTATCCTAACAACCTCATAGAACTTCTGTGCAACCATGCTTATCAACTTGTCACAATATGCCGCATCTTTTTTAGACTGCACAAAATGAGAAATCATCTCACTTTCAGCCATAGGAGGTTGAACTTTCGCGGCGTCTGCTCTCCACCGCATGGCATATTCTTTGAAGGACTCTGTCGATTTATTCTCCATCTTCATCAAGTGGAACCGATCCAGGATGACTTCAGTGTTAAACCTGAACCTATCCATAATTCTTGCGGGAAGGCGTTCCAACTACACCATTTCTGTGGGTTTTGGACCGTGTACCTATCTAGAGCTTCTCCCGTCAAAGTCCTTATGAACAACTTCATTCTAATGGCTTTGTATTTCCCTACTCCCACTAGTTTATCACAATACAACCTTAAATGAGCTCGAGGATTCCCTCTTCCATCAAACATATCAAATTTCGGCACCTTATACCCTACCGGTAACTCAACATCTGGATGAACACATAAATCTTCATACTCAAATCCTTCACATATTTTTTGTTATTGGATGGTTTGGAATGCTTCTTTTAAACTACAAATCTCATTTGCTACAGTTTCATTTACTTTGGACCTTGCCTGTCTCCCTATCTCTTCAAAAGGATTAGATTCTTGTATGATTGGCATCGAGATAGTAAAAGGCTGAGCTCTCGCTATATATACTAGTGGCACATATTGCGTGTTAGGAATTACAGCATGTGTCACCGATATATGTGGGGCCGTTTGGTGGTTTTGGATGACTGGGGTAGTTTGGGCAAGTGGGATAGTTTAGGTATGTGGAGTTTGGGTAAATGGAGTTTGGGTAAGTGAAGCCTGAGAAACATAAGGAGTAGTGAATGGTAATGGGTTTGTTTGTCGTGGGTCGACTTGTTGTGGGTTGTTTTCTTGTGGGTTGATGGGAGATTTGGAAGAAATAGGGTTATTTCGGTGAAGTGAGGGATTTAGTAGGAAGTGTTGGGAGGCAGGAGAGTAAATAGGTGGAAAAGTAGATGGAATAATGGTATTTGTTGCATTTTCGAAAAGTGGAGTATTCATGGTAATGGACATTTTGTAAGGTTCCGAAGTCGAACAATCTCACTTTGCATGTCGGCCATTTGTTGCATCATATGAGCTATATGTTCATCATGAAGGGTTGCATCCGTCTCCCCTAAAGTCTCAGGTTCACCTCTTAGGACAGTGACAAGTCCTAAGCCGTCAGGTGTACCTAAATCAATCATGTTGGCGTTTGCTCATGCTTTTGATCTCGTAAAGTACGGGTGATCAACCAGTTCGTAGTCAACACAAATCAACCATTGGGGAAAATAAATTAAAAGGAAGAAAAACCTTCAAAAGAGAGAAATATATCAGTATGAGAGAATAATTTTTCATAAATAATTCACAATTAAGCAAACAACGTTGGAAAAGAAAGCATATTTCATGTTGCAAACAAAGCATATAAATAAAAGAAAACTTCAATAATCAAAATGCATCCTACTATGCATAGGACCTCTTTTGTGCCAAGAGGTGGGTCTATGTGTCAAATAATTGAGATTATGAAAATTGATCCAAGCTTTAATTAATGACATTACTTGAGTTTGAAGTTAGAAAATGAGAAACAAACCACTTCATTTGAATATCATCATTAGACCATTACATTGATTTCAAAAACATAAAGAGAATGCATGATAATAAAACAAAAATCCTAGCCAAAACATAAAGAAAGTACATGATAAGAGAAATTCTAGGCACTAAACTAAGTTCTCATGCTCCAAAGTGTGCCAAAGATCCGGGAATGACTTGTTCCCACATTTCAAGTGGGATGACAAAGTGGTTGATCAGGATACCATGTGCCCATTTTGTTTCTTCAAGATCTTCATACCCAACGGTTTGTCCTTGACGGCTAAAATCTGCATCCTCTATAGCTGTTGATAACAACACATATTGCTCTAGAGTATAGTAAGCTTGCTCGTTAAGCACATCTATTGTCATCAGATTTCTCTATTCTCGAAGCAACTCCATTGCTCTAGGAATCTCAAAGAGTGGCCGAAATCAACCTCAAATATGCTCATATCTGAAAGAAGTGGAATGACTTGATGACGCCCAAATTGCCAAAGCACTCGTGAGGGAGCATATGGTTGAAAACCGTTTCAAGCCAATAAGTTCAATATAGTTTGTTGTACGACTCCTGATGACAGCAACGCGAGGTGACAACTATGGGTGCCTCCATTGGATTTGATTGCCCGTGAGCACCCTCATGTATACTTTCCAATCATTTGTACCCACAGGAGCTACAAATTCTGCCATCCTCGATAGATAAGAGTCGATCTTGTTGGGTCTGCTAAAGAGTATGTCGACTATGGAATTACGTCTATAGAAATGTTTTGTAGACCAAATCTGAAGAAGGATATTACAACCTTCAAAGAACCTTCTTCCTCTGGCATATTTGGACAGTGCTCTCATCATTTCTGCTATAATCATCAGAACCAGTGTAACTTCAGCATTTTCAACCCAACAAAAAAAATCTCAAACTACGGAACTAAGGCAAGTGTCAATCCTTTCATTCTCCAAAGAAAAGTCCAGAATACCTAATAAAGCAATGGCAAAAGCGATAGGACGTTTCTTTCTCCAACTATTAGCAGAACAGGAGAATTCCCTGCTAAAGAACTCGTGACCCTCCTTGCGACCAAATCTTTTATACAACTAGTCAAGAGAAATCCAATCACGATCCAAACACGCAAGCTTGAGGTTGTTTCTGAACCCAAGAAGATGCAAGAATTTCTTTCCTGAATATTTACGAGGTAAGATCATAGCCCGTCCTTGATATTTCAAAATGGTAAATCCACCAATTTCTTCAATTGTGGGGGTCAATTCAAAATCCTTGAATTTGAACACGACTCTAGTGGGATCCCAAAATTTGAGCAATGCCTTGACTATATGTGTCAGAAGATATGTAAATCAATGATGTCAAGAAACCAAAAGCTCTCCTAATCTCGAACTCATGCTCCATCTTAATGTTCTCCCACCATTTCCTTAGCTTAAGTGGCACACATACAACCATTTAGGTGTTGGCAAAATTAGGCAAGTTATCATCCATTCTAGCAACCTACAAAAAGACAGCATAAGCAAATGCTTTTTCAAACTCAATTTTGTCAAATTTTAAGTCGGATCAATTTATCATAATCTCCACGCATGATATGAAGGTCTTCATTGAGTCGTTAACCCTTTTGACATAAAGGCATTTTCTAAATTCGTGGAATGACACCATGGTTCAAACCACCTATGGCTTATACATGCATGGCCTAAATCAAGGGTGGCAACGCTCTATCTTAAGTTATTTTAAGATTTGGGTAGACACGAACTTGAATTTCCTATATGAGAAGGCACGTGGTCCCACGGCAGTAAAACTCCCGCTCACCTCACGTATGCGTCGACTCTCTAAAATTGGTGATTTGAAAGAATTTTGGAAAAGTACAATGTACAATCCGCGTGTACAATGTGTGTGTGTGTCACTTTATCGAAGTGGAAAAAATATGAACGGAATGTCGATTTATAAAGCGGTAAACAAGTAAGAAATTTATAAAAAACAATAGCAAATAAACAATTTATGCCATACAAACATGATAAAACAAGACAATTAGGGTGAAACAAATAACAAAATAAAAAGACTTAATTATTATCCTAAGTTTGTTATGGTTAAGAACCTAATAACTCCCCAGTGAAGTCGCCAAGCTGTTTTACCCCATTTTAACACGAGGTCAAAATAGTGTACAACATACTGAAAAACTTCTTATTTTATTAAGGAAGTCCCCACCTAACTAGTTCTACGATGAATTAGAACACCTATTTTAAACTAAGTGATTAAAATAAATTAAAAATTCATTTTAGGTCTACTTAACTAAGCGATTCCGGGTAAGGGTTCTAATTATCCTAAAGGGAAGGGATTAGGCATCATAAAGGATCCACTAACTACGGTTAACCGACCAAACTTAAATCGATAAACTCTGAGAAAATTAAAACATTTTTTTGTGCATTAACAAATATGTAAAATAAGTATTATTTATTTATTTGTTTATTTTATAAAAAAGGGTATTGACTAGTAAACAGTTTAAGACTTCATCAAATAGTACGTATAATAATAAAAAATTAATATAATAATATGGATTAGAGAAGTAGCCACTTGGACTATTAATTACAAAAATCACCTCTCACGATTTTAGACTTAGAAATATAAGAACATCAATTGGCCAAAAAATCTCTTGTTAGACCTTCGATAAAAAAAATTAACTCAGCCACTTCTTTTAATGGAAAACAAACCCAATAACAGAGTAAAAAAAATTAATTTGTTTGTGTTTTCAATATAATTCGAAAACATACAAAAACATAAATTTTAAATAATAATGCATAAGATGTTAGATGGCCATAATAACAAGTGTCTACAAAAGAAGAACAAAGCTAGCAAAGAGAGAAAGAGGCACTAGACTGCTAGATGGAAACACGTAATGCATCTGATATTTCACTTCTCTGATTTGAACAGAGATGAAGTCAAGTCATAAGACTCCAAACGCGCTCCGAGTGTAGATGTGAAATAAGAAAAGAAAAAAAAATTAGAGGAAATTCTACATTTTACAATACGGGATAAAGAGAGACCAAGCAACTATAGGAACAAATGACGTTGTACAATGAATTTTATCATTTCAAAAAAAATATAAAAAAGCGTGCGAATACCGAGTAAGAAACCATATTTGCAATCGACGACTTGCAAACAAACTAAGAAAGCTAATTTATGAAAAAATTCACATAAGACATCTCCGAGTTATGTGAAAATTGCTCCTTTGAAGCATAACACTACAAATAACCATTCTTGGACTTATAGGAGATCAATTTAGAAAATATTTAAAAGTCAACCATTTTCACACGTTAAAATTCTCAATTCTAAATGTTGCCAAGATGTAAGATCACCCCAGCATATGTAATTCTTAATTAGTTTGGATCAACCATGAAGACTCTCCATATGTAATCTTTCCTATATTAAACAAATAAGTAGCTTTCTTAGTATTTCACGCATAAAACTCATATTGATAAAAAAGGAAATCAAATTTAAGAATTCACTCCATCAAATCATAGATACACCAACAATATATTCTTCACGCAAATTATGAGATAAACAAGCATAATACTAAAATATTGAGTCTCAAAAATAACCTTTCTAGGGGTGGGGTCTACGTACACTATACCCCTCTCATACCCCACTTTGTGGGACCAAGTCAAAACATACTCCTTTGATTTAAACCTCAACAGGAGTACAGAACTTATGTACACAACTACACGGGTTAATAAAGAGGCTTGAGAGCTTATATAGATGTGCAAATACAGAAAAAGGCATGACCATAGCTCCCTATTCTAGTAAAAAACGCACAGTTGCTTTGAAAAGTAAAATCAAGCAAAACAAGAAGCATTCTCTATTGACATGTCTTTGCATCAAAAAAATAAGCACTGTGCATCAAATACATAAGTTACATATACTTCACTGTCCTAAAAAAAGGTCAATATTAACCCCCCCTAAAGTAGATGTTTCAACATCACTTTTTTCTAAAGTAAGAGGTAATGCATTAGAGCACTCTCAAATTAAAACAAAGAAGCATTCTCACATGTCTTTGCATCAAATAAATAAGCACCGTAGGTCAAATACATAAGCTGCATATACTTCACTGTCCTAAAAAAAGGGCAATATTACCCCCTAAAGTAGATGTTTCAACATCACTTTTTTCTAAAGTAAGAGGTAATATATTAGATCACTCTCAAATGTAAAAAGAATAAAAACAGATAAGGAAATTAAAAAAAATATGACAAACACTCATCGATGTATTTTTCACTTTATGAAATACAGAGGTATGACTCAACACACATGGTAAAATATGTACAAAAGAAATCAAAATTTGACACACCACAGTAAGGATGCAAAGATAAATATAGACCCCTCTTAAGTTCAACAACAATAACAACAAAAATCTTTTCTTGAAAAGGTGATTTTACCATATCAACAATTATCAAATTAGAAAGAACAATTTTAAATATGCAGTCTTTTTTCTTTTATGTAATCAAAGAAAGAATCAGCAAAAGAGGGTCCAGATTTGCATTTTTAATAAGCTGCAAGGAGAATAGAGACTACAAGGAGATTAGGCTGACCTTTTGAGTGGCAGTGAACAAGACTTTGATCACAAATCTACACTCGAAATTGAGATTTAGAACTCAAATAGAGCACACACAAAAAAAAAAAATTCCTAACGAGATGAAAGGACTTTTTCTTTATCTTGTGACCTCCCCAAAAAAAAACCTTGAAACCTACCAAACCTTTGGTATTTATAGATGGAAAATCAGGGTTCTTGGGGTTCCTTTAGGCAGGAATTTAAAAGATTAGATTCGTTTGAAATTCGAATAAAAAATTGTTTGAAATTTGAATTAAAAAATTGTCCGAACCTGCTCCTTTTCTGCAAAGAGATCAGAATCCTTATTGTTCTTTGGCTTCACTCCATTTTCATCTTGTTTGACAAAAGCCCTTCCAACTGGCTTTACTCGAGGAGGGAAAAGGCATCCAAATTGAGGAAGGAAGCATCTGAAACTTTAAGATTTTTACGAAAATGGCGTAACAAACATCTATCAAGGTGAAAGAGAGATTAAATTTTCCCCAAAACAGACAGAAAGAGGTGATGCTTTGAGAAAGAAAATGAAAACCTAATCAGATTTTTTAAGGATTGAGGGTGTTTAGGTCATTTTAGGTGAAAAAAGTGGGGTTAAAATGGGCAAATCAAGGGAAGAAAGAAATTAGGATTTAAAATTATTTTTGACCAACCTATTGATATGAGACATGTGGCAAAGGAGGTGCTAAGTGTATGCAAGGGCATGGAAGAAGTGCAACAAGCGTGTGTTAAGAGGGTGTTAGTGTCTTTTGTAGAGCAAAGGTAGTGTTCACGTCTCGCATGGCATGGACGGGGGTTGAGAGAAGAGTGGGTTGGTGGATTGGGCCTAGATTTTAGGTCAAAATTTGAGGGATATTAAAATGGAAAATTTCAGAAATAGTAACTCTGTAGCCTTAATTATAACTTTTATAGCAATAGTTTCATAATTACGAAAAAATAGCAAATTATATTTGTATTTAAGTAAAATATTGCTATATAAATACATATACAAATATATATGTATTACTCATAAATACATATGTACAACTGAAAAATACATATTCTTCTATTACTATGAAATGGGTAAAATATTGCTACTTTTGCTATAAGTTGTAATTTTGAAAAAGTGTTGCTATTTATTGTAATTATAGTCTTAAGGATACTAGTTTCTGTAATTGTTTCATATTAAAATAGGCTGATTTGAAAATGTCTTCTTTCATATACTTTGGGCTGCTAAATTAATACAAATGACACTTTCGATAAAACATATCAAAATATTCGAATAAATAAGAAATCAAGTACTTAAACAAAGTTGTATGTAAATGTCGGAATTGAACAATATTATTTATAAAGTATAAAATCAAAAAAATATTTTATACAATTAAATAAAAATAAATATAATCCCTTTTGCGCAAAGTTCATCGGGAATGCGACGATAATTTAAAATATGATAAAAATAGCAATAAATAATGATGATGATAATAATATTAATATTAACAATAATAAAATAATAATAATAATAATAAGTAACAACAACAACAACAACAATAATAATAATATATCGTCGATGATTCTTAAATTTAGGAATACAAATGGTAGCAGGAGTTGCTTAAACTCCTAATTATAGGAATAACATACATGCATGTTTTTTAAAATTATCAAAATTATTTAGAAGAGCAAAGAGATGACTTGAAAGAAGACGAGACAAAATTGGGTGTCAACAGTATTCATACCTCATGCTAATAAATGATTTCATGCCCTTTCACGTACTGTACGTAGAACTTGCATTTTTATCTGAACAACGTTCTTGACGGTGTAATATAGCTGAAGCTCCAAAGCAGCCCCTGGCAGGAGAGGACCTACGTGCTAGGATAGGGTACACGTGCACCCGGTAAGTTCGAAAAAAGTTGTGCAATACGTATATGTATATACCTTAAGAAACTGATATGTAAATTATCTGCACCCTAAAGAACACAATAACACTTAGGGCGTAAGAAACTGATATATAAATTATCTGCACCCTAAAGAACACAATAACACTTTGGGCGCATTGGTTCACAGTGTTGTTTCCCACAGATGTGACCCGGGATCAAATCCTAGGGTTGAGTTTTCTTTTTCTATTTTTTGTGTTATTAATTTTTAACAACAAAATTAGCAGTGAGGAATCGAACCTGCGACCTCTTTGCTTATATAATCCACCCTTAACCACTGAACTACTGCACACATCTATGTATAAAGAGTTGAGGTTTCTATATTGCCCTAATACCCATATTTAACTTATATATTTATATTTTTGTCATTGTTTAAGCCTTTATTAGTCAGTCAATCAGACATGACATTATCCCTCGATCGCCATTGAAAAATTCTCGAGCGCTTATGTTATGATAAAGGTGCACCCGTACTCTTCAAATCCTGAATTCGCCTCTGCCCCCTGGTTGTCAATTATATCATTAGTATCACATTCGACCAAAACCTGTGGCCATCATTATTATATGTAGTGTCAAAAACGTCAATTTAATTTTAGTTCTACTGACACTGCAAATGCATTGATGTTTGAAAGAAGAGAGAACTGAATTTTAATAAAGATTGATTTTTTATTGATAGGAAACATAAAGCATTGATTCTCTCCCAATTGGTTGGACACTTAGTGCGATGATTTACTTCACAAAGCACATTAACATATGCAAGAATAAGTTTATAGGTGAATGAAGATGAAGGAAAAGTAAAGATTTTTATCTTAGCTCAAAGAAAATAAAGAGGGAAAAAATAGAACTAAATTATTCTCTTTCATCGTTTTAAGCTTTCTGCCAGTACCTCTCTGATCAGGGACGTATATGGAGTTTGAAGTGTATTTTCGCAGATCAATATCATACTGTACACTGCAAAAAGAATGGGAGGTACAAAGAAGGAAAAAGTGTCCAAAACTTCAAATTTAAATTTTACTTTTATTGACACTGCTGTTTCATTTCAATAAAAACCATTAAGGTGATCAAATATTTACTCGAGTAGTAACATTTTAAAAAACTATCAGGGTTATCAAGACAACTATCATTTATGTTTGACAGAAGAAAAAATTCATTTTTATTGAATATCAGCATGGGATATGTAATTTATTGATAGGGAGCATGAAGCTAACTTGCAAGCTCGAGGGGAGAAGTTAATATTACTAAAGAACACTAACCACAAAACACACAATTTTTACAGGAGCATTCGTGCTAGGGTCAATAAACTTATAAAATTTTAAATTTTAGAGATGAATCATATCTGTAAATTAAAAAATAATTTCTGAGATCAATTTTTGACTATACAGTATTATCATCCGTGAGTTCTATACCTCGAAATGAAACACTTGTATCAACTTTAAAGGCAAGTAAGTATTCTATTTAATTTTGTACTAATATAAAATGTAGCTTCATATATTGGATATATGTCAATTTTAGGCAAAAAGAAAATTATAGAACAAATTGATCGATAAAGAAAATGAAAATTTCATAAATTTAGAATGACAAATCATATTTAACAAAAAGTTTAAATGAGAGGAAAGGACCTTTTTGTCTATCTTCACCTTTCAAGCTCTCATTTTCTAGAAGCTTTGTTTTCTATTGTCCTCCTAATTCAGTAGCACCTACATTCACATTCATCCTGGAAGAAGTACAAAGAGCATATTAATATTAATTTTAGAGCTAAAGCACTTGCAGAGAATTAAAGTTACTATTCTCAAAAGAAAGAACTTGCATAACATCAAAATAAGTATTTCCTCTATTTCTTTTTATTTGCTCCATGCATTTTTCGTTAGTCAATTTGACTAAATTTCAAAGCTAGATTAAATTAGATTAATTTAATTTTTAAAATTAAAATTTAGATACTTAAAAATTGTGAAAAGTACATAATCAAACTCCATTATGAACTTAAATAGTCGAAATTGAGAGGAGTGGAAAAAATAGAAATTTAAGAGTTACAAATTAGAAGATGTAGATACATCTGTTTCACTTGAGAGAAAATTTAATAGATAGACCCTCATATATGTATTGTTTTGTACCTTAAACTTGATCAATAATGATTTTTGTTTGCCCTATTGATTTGTATTGCATTTTGATTATAGACACGTATTGTAGTTCAACAAAAACTTTTCACTTACTCTTCTTTGGGTTGCCACCTATTTCTTTTTTGAGACATGATTATGCACTAATTAGTTACTCTCTCTGTTTCAAATTTGTTGATCCTTTTTGACTTGACACTCTCTTAGAAAAAATATTTATTAGGAGTTTATTTCACCAAATTGGTCTTATTAATTATGCTTTAAAAATATAAATTTCAATAAATATACTTTATTTAGTCATTTAATTTTTAGGATAGTATTAGAAGAACGTAACAAAATACTCTTGATTTCATTAAAAAGAACAATTAAATTGAAACAAATACTTTTAGAAAGAGGATCAACTAAAACGAAACGGGAGTAATAATAAAGACAAAATTAATCAAAGATGTCACACCCCTTTTTTTCGCTCGAGAGCCAAGTCGAAGGGTTTTTCCAATTAAAGTGACGATATTGAATAGGGATTAAATTATTTACAGAGTCGCCACTTGGAATTGAGTTTTGGTGTTCCAAGTCACCCTTTTTTTTTGAATCCCTAATCAAAAGGAAATGACTCTTATTTGATCTGCGAAAATAGAAAATGGGTAAGGAATTCTGTTGATAGAGGGGAAAGTGTGAGGCACCCCTCGAATCCCGTGGTTCTAGCACGGTCGATTTTATTGACTTATCTTAACTTAAACTATTCTGATAAATTATGTTTGAAAGCCTAAGTTCGCTCATTTTTATTTATATGAAAAACTTGTCTATTATTTCATATTGCATAAATCAGTGAAAGTTAATTTTAGAAAAAATATTTTTTTTAAGGTACATTTTTGCATCCTTGAATTTTAAAATATCTCGAAAAGATGCATACGCCGCATTCTTAACCGAGGTAAAAATTTTAAACATGTCTAAATTTATTTAGCCGTAAAGACGTTGCTTTGTTGCTTATAAACTTGAAAACAATTTTATCTATTCGAAAAACCATTTAAATTTAATAATGAACTTAAGTGATAGTCCTTTAAAATACTAGATTAATTGAATAAATATTTATTAAAGTTTATTAATAACAAATAAATAAACATAAAAATTAGCCACAAATTAATTATTTTGTCTAAATTAAAGTCAATCCAAAGCATTATGTGGCCACTCAGACACAAAAAACCAGTAAATTTATTCAACTCCAAATACTCTAAATTAGGATGATAGAATAAGGTTTTTTTTTTTATCACATTCTCATTCAACACCAAATATTTAAATCAATAGAGCTTTCTTTTCCACTTTATTTCCGGCATGGGTGTGCGTGTATATCAGTGGAAATTCGTCGGAGAGGGATCGTCTGAACGGGAAGGGGTTGACGGCGAGTAGATCCGGTTATTTCGGATGGCAAGACAGCGGTGGATCTGGTCGACGTTATCACCGCCATCGTTGGTCGGATGATGGTGGCTTGGTCGTGGCTCGATCGAAAAGCCGACGGAAGAATCTGATGCGGAGATCCGGTCAGATCTCGGGTCGGGGAATGATGACGGTGAACGGCGAGCTAGTCTGATGACCGACGCGTTGCAGCGGAGATCTGGCCAATTCTCGGCCGACGAACTACGTGAAGACCGGCGACGGGCTGACTGTCGTCGTTGAGTAGAGAGAGAGGAGGAAAGGCGGCGATGGACTGATGGTAATTGGTCGGAGATGGTGGCGGGTATTGTTGGGTTGGTCATCGGCGGTAACTTGGGTTGTTTGGGTAGTCGCCGACGGCGGTTCAGTTCGCCGGTGGGTGGTGTCTAGAGAGAGAGAGAGTCTTGAGAGAGAGTGAGCCAAAATGCTAATGCCTTTTTTTTCTGTTCACTGTTCATATACTGTTTTACACCAATTTTTTTTCTTATTATTTTCTTCACTCTGATTTTTTCCTCTCCATTCCTGTGTATACTGTTGCTTACTATGAATATGTATTCAGTGATATACAGATATAGGACTTTTACATAAATATTCATCAAAACGTAGATCTATAACACATAGTAATGAAAGTACATAATTAATCAATCATATATTGGTAAATAACGCAATGAAATTACTTAAGCATTTTTTATTTCATGTTTTCACAGTGACATCTATAAAATGCATAATACATGATTAAATAAAAACCTGTTGATAATTAAATAGCAGTTCGAACGTTGTAACGAAAACTCCTGAAGGCAATTCAACTTCAACTTTCTTTTTTTCTCTCTTTTTCTGATTTTTCTTTGTGAAATTTTTTTGATTTTTTCTGATTTTTTTTTTGTGTGTTTTCTAATACTGTATGATCTGGTTTCCTCTGTAGGAAAAAAAAATAGTACGTAGTCTGGGTGGAAAAGTCCTTAAATAATGGGACTTTTGGGAGGAAAATAAAAAAGGGGGGAACAGTTACTTAGGATTAGGATCAGATAAAATAAATTCAAATTTCAAATTATATTTATTTATTATATATTTTTTAATAGAAAATAATAGAAGTAATAAAGATTATAATAATAAATAAACAAAAGTAAATAAATAAAAAGAATTAAATAATAATAATTAATTAATTTTATATTTATAAAAATATAATAATAATTTATAAATAGACAAAAACAAATATAATAAAACAATATTAAAACTATTAATTTATTTATTAAAATTTATAAAAGAAAACATATATATATATTTAATTTTATATTATTTAAAATTAAAATAAAAATAGAAATAAAAATCAAAATAATATATGATTAAATATAAATATAAATATAATATCGATAAACAAGTTAAAATTTTGGGAGGATCAAAAATCACGTGTCTACATTTTTATCCCTCTTTGTGTGAAATCTCGAAGAGTTTTCATACAAAGAAGTAGACAAGATATGATTTTTGACCCTCCAATTATTTGAAAGGTAAAAAATAAAAATAAAAAGAAAAAAGAAAAATATGACCGAGTCCTGTTTTTGGATATCCTACCTATCCCGGATTATAAGAGAATTAGGTCATGAGTAGTTCAAAAGGTAATTTGGTGAGAGAAAGTTAAAGTTGAGTGAGATTCCGTCGAGTTTCCGGTTGACGACTTCTGCTTTTACATTCAACTGACATATTCTTCAGGCAGGCTCCTGAACTTTCTTTTTCTTCACCCTATTCTTCAGGCGGGCTCCTGGACTTACAATTCTATACCCCGTTCTTCAGGCGGACTCCTGGATTTATAATTTCTTCACCCAGCTCTTCAGGCGGGCTCCTGAACTTTCTTTTTCTTCACCCTGTTCTTCAGGCGGGCTCCTGGACTTACAATTCTTCAACCTGTTCTTCAGGTGGGCTCTTGGATTTTCTTTTTCTTCACCCTGTTTTTCAGGCGGGCTCCTGGATTTGCAATTTCTGCACCCTGTTCTTCAGGCGGGCTCTTGGACTTTTTTTTTTCTTCACCTTATTCTTCAGGCGGGCTCCTGGATTTGCAATTTCTGCACCCTGTTCTTCAGGCGGGCTCCTGGACTTCTTTTTTCTTCACCCTATTCTTCAGGCGAGCTCCTGGACTTCTTTTTTCTTCACCTTATTCTTCAGGCGGGCTCCTGGATTTGCAATTTTTGCACCCTGTTCTTCAGGCGGGCTCCAGAACTTTTTTTTTCTTCACCCTATTCTTCAGGCGGGCTCCTGGACTTCTTTTTTCTTCACCCTATTCTTCAGGCGGGCGCCTGGACTTCTTTTTTCTTCACCCTATTCTTCAGGCGGGCTCCTGGACTTCTTTTTTCTTGACCCTATTCTTCAGGCGGGCTCCTGGATTTGCAATTTCTGCACCCTGTTCTTCAGGCGGGCTCCTGGACTCAAAGCAAATAGTGAAACAGAAAAATAATATCCCATTCTTCAAGAGGGTCCTGTATATAAAATAAATTTCCATTCTTTAGGAGGGTCCTGAGCATAAAAATAAATTCTCATTCTTCAGGAGGATCCTGTCCCATTCTTCAAGAAGGTCCTGAGCATAAAACAGATTCCCATTATTCAGGAGGGTCCTGTCCCATTCTTCAGGAGGGTCCTGATCACAAAATAAATTTCCATTCTTCAGGAGGGTCCTATCACATTCTTCAGGAGAGTTCTGAGCACAAAATAAATTCCCATTCTTCAGGAGGGTCCTGGGCATAAAATAAATTTCCATTCTTCAGGAGGGTCCTGTCCCATTCTTCAGGAGGGTCCTGTGCATAAAATAAATTTCATACAACACACAAAAAAAATTTCCCCAGTTTGTACTAAAAAAAATTTATGTGTTACTAAATCTTAATATATCTCGCAAAGAATAAAGTTTATCATGACCGAGATCCAGTATCAGATGTTGTAATCATGCTTCTTGCATTGAATGAAGTGTGAAATTGCATCCTTTATCTAAAAACATTATTTCATCTCTATTCCAAAAAAAGAAAATTTGTGAGTTTTAAAACATGTGGTGGTTAGTTTGTGGCATTTGGCTTTTGAAGTGGCCGCTCTCGCACTTGCCATGCTCAACTCTTTTCCAATCCATGATAATCTTCTTTGAATTGTCATATTTCTAATTCAGAATTCTGACTACTGAGATCCTAAACTCAAATCATATTTCTGTTATATGGTGCCTCTGAGTTTAGCTTCCAATACATCCCTTAGATTTTCACGAGTTTAAAATTGTCAAATCACAATCATCTTGAGTACCTTACTATTACTTTGAAATGTTGTCTCTGTACATCAACTCTTTGTCTTGCTTTGTACCCTTAAAGGAGTTGGTAGCGAGTTTGGAGTCTTTTCTGACTCGACCTGATGTGAATTTGACTCAAAAGATAACAAAAATTTTTGTTTGATGACAAAGACACAAAAATCAAAAATAAAATATAAAACAAAATAAAAAGACAATAGATATTTCTTTTTCAAAACAAAGAGAAAACTTATCTGAATATGGAAATTGATTCTGGTGATTATGACATGCATTTTGAATAAAACAACCAGATCTACCCACACCAATCATTACAAATTTTGTCCATATATTGAGCTTGAAATTAAGCCAATCTTGAATTTGTTCCTTCTTGATAACAACCTTTCTTAAGCTAATGGTACCTCAATGGGTTTTTACCAACAAGCCTATCTCCTTTTCATTTTCGTCTCAGCTCACAGTCGTCTTATGATGCCCGAAAGGGTTTTCACCAATAAGACTCTCTCATTTTCATTTTTTCATCACTTTTTTTTTGAATAAACACCCAAAATATGAAATATCATGTACTCATAATATGTTTAGCCTTGACATTCTCAAAGATTAATCCGAAGGTCTTTCTTTGGTTGTAACTTGGCTTTCAGATAGGGTTAGAAAGAAAGGTAGGCATGAGGCTCAAAAAATTTATATAACATTGGATGAAACATACAACTTTTGAAATCGATTCTTTTAAGAAAATGAATTTTTGCCCCAGTTTCATTTCATTCTGGGTAATTTGATTTTTCTTCTGGTTAGACCGAACCCCAGAGTAGGGTTGCCTACGTATCTTGTCATAGCAAGAATCAGGTCAAACGTAGTTCATGAAACATCATTCTTTTTTTTTTGAATTTTTGATTGATTTTTTTTAATTTGATTCCAAAAGAGGGGTTCGAAGAAAAATAAAAGCTCAAAGGGATAAGCAAAGGTTTATATATTATTTAGATAGTAGAACAAAATGCCTTCATCATTTGAATCTTTAAAAATATAAGTACAAAACATACATAACATAATTGTACATGAATATCATACATAATATCTTTTAACTGCATCAGCATTGACCGACATTCCTTTCATTTTTCCTTCAACATCAGTCAGATATAACGCGCCATTAGGTAACACTTTCCTTACCATGAATGGCTTATGCCAATTAGGAGAAAATTTGCCTTTGGCTTCAATCTGATGGGGAAGGATGCATCTTAGTACTAACTGACCAACTTCAAAATGTCTGTGACATACCTTTTTATTATATGCTCGTGCCATTCTCTTCTGATATAGTTGTCCATGACATACTGACGCCAATTTTTTTTCATCAATCAAGCTTAATTGCTCCAAATGAGTCTTGACCTATTGGTCTTCATCAATTTCAGCTTCCATAACTATTCGAAGAGATGGAATCTCAATCTCTGCAGGTATAACTGCTTCAGTTCCATACACTAACAAGTAAGGAGTTGCACCAATTGAAGTTCGAACTGTAGTACGATAACCCAACAAAGCGAAAGGTAACTTTTCATGCCATTGTCGGGAACCCTGCACCATCTTACGGAGTATTTTCTTTAAGTTTTTGTTGGCAGCTTCTACAGCTCTATTCGCCTTTGGACAATAAGGAGTTGAATTCCGATGCATAATCTTAAATTGCTGGCACACTTCTTGCATCAGATGGCTATTGAGATTCGTAGTATTATCCGTGACAATTATCTTTGGAATGCCGAAATGACAAATGATGTTGGAGTGAATAAAATCAACCATAACTTTCTTGGTCACTGACTTGAAAGTCGCTTCTTCTACCCATTTCGTGAAATAATCAATGGCTACCAAGATGAACCTATGTCCATTCGAGGCCTTTGGTTCAATTGGTCCAATTACGACAATTCTCCAAGCCATAAAAGGCCATGGAGCAGTCATTGTATGCAACTCAGATGGAGGGGAATGTATCAAGTCTCCATGTACCTGGCATTCATGACATTTACGAACGGAATTGATGAAATCTCGCTCCATGGTGAGACAATAATAACCTGCTCGAAGTATTTTCTTTGCCAAAACATACCCACTCATGTGTGGTCCACAAATCCCAAAATGTACTTCAGTCATGATTTTTGACGCTTCTTTAGCATCTACATACCTCAGAAGTCCCAAATCAGGAGTCCTCTTATACAAGATTCCTCCACTTAAGAAAAATCCACTAAACAAACGTCGAATGGTTCTCTTTTGATTACCATCAGCATGTACAGGATACTTCCCAGTATGAATATATTCTTTGATATCATAGAACCAAGGCTCCCCATCAAATTCTTCTTCAATCACATTACAATATGCATGTTGATCATGAATCTGTATATGCAAAGGGTCAATATAAGTTTTATCGGGATGTTGAAGCATCGAAGATAGGTCGCCAAAGCATCAACAATCTCATTATGAGCTCTGGGAATGTGTTTGAACTTTACTAATATAAATCGTTGACAAAGATCTTGCAAACAACTCCTTAGATTTGGTGGACTAATAAATCTGAATCTCCTAATACCAACAATTCTTAGACCCCCATGTCAATGGCTAATCTCAATCCTAGAATGCAAGCTTCGTATTCTGCCATATTATTGGTACAGTAGAATCGAGGTTGGGCTGTTATGGGATAATATTGTCCTGATTCAGAAATAAGAACCGCTCCTATCCCCACTCCTTTTATATTAGCAGCTCCATCAAAGAACAACTTCCAGCCTGAATGGCAATCTTCTGAAACAAACTCATCAACATACAATACCTCTTTATCTGGAAAATAAGTCTTCAATGGCTCATACTCCTCATCAATAGGATTTTCAACCAAATGATCCGCCAAGGCTTGAGCTTTCATTGCAGTTCGTGTCACATAAACAATATCAAACTCTGTAAGCAACATCTGTCATTTCGTGAGTCTGCCTGTGGGCATAGGCTTCTGAAAAATATACTTTAAAGGATCCATACAAGAGATAAGGTAAGTAGTATAAGATGATAAGTAATGTTTCAGCTTTTGGGCTACCCAAGTTAAGGCGCAGCACGTTTTTTTAAGAAGAGTGTACTTAGCCTCATAAGTGGTAAAATTTTTGCTGAGGTAGTAGATGGCTTGTTATTTTCTTCCTATGACATCATGTTAACCCAATACACATCCAAAATAATTATCTAAAACAGACATATACAATATCAAGGGTCGGACTGACTCTGGAGGAACCAAAATAGGCGGATTCGACAAGTGTCTCTTAATTCTGTCAAATGCCTCTTGACATTCTTCAGTCCATTCAACTTTAACATTCTTATTCAACAACTTGAATATTGGCTCGCAAGTTGTCGTAAGTTGAGCAATGAATCTACTGATATAATTCAACCGTCTAAGTAAACTCATCACCTCCGTTTTATTTTTTGGTGGAGGTAATTCTTGGATAGCTTTTATTTTTGAAGGATCTAACTCAATACCACGTCGACTGACTATAAAACCCAAAAGTTTTTCTGACGGAACTCCAAATACATATTTTGCTGGATTAAGTTTGAGATCATACTTCTGAAGCTTTTCAAAGAATTTTCTCAAATCTTTGATATGATCAGATTACTCTCTCGACTTAATGATCACGTCATCCACATAAACTTTAATTTCTTTTTGCATCATGTCATGAAACATTGTGGTCATTGCCCTCATGTAAGTTGCCCCAACATTCTTTAATCCAAAAGGCATAACTCTATAACAATATGTTCCCCATGGAGTAATAAATGATGTCTTTTCTGCATCTTCTGAATCCATAATGATCTGGTGATACCCCGCATAACAATCCACAAAAGAAGCAAGATCATGTTTGGCACAATTGTCCAACAAAATATGAATATTGGGAAGTGGAAAATTATCTTTCGGACTTGCTTTATTTAAATCGCGATAATCAACACACATCCGAACTTTGTCGTCCTTCTTTGGAATAGGGATAATATTTGCCAACCAAATAGGATACTGGGCCACTCGAATGACTTTAGCCTCAAGTTGCTTTATGATTTCCTCTTTAATTCTTACACTCATGTCAGTTTTAAGTTTTCTTAACTTTTGCTTGACAGGAGGAAAAGCATGATCAATTGGC
This sequence comes from Capsicum baccatum var. pendulum, assembly GCA_030864225.1. Lineage (NCBI taxonomy): Eukaryota > Viridiplantae > Streptophyta > Magnoliopsida > Solanales > Solanaceae > Capsicum > Capsicum baccatum. Next base: position 87,935,133 of record CM061560.1, on the reverse strand, counting down.
AACTTGTGAACTACCAAATTAGTGCTTAAACCGGGCATATCATCATAAGACCACGCAAAGATGTCTTTATACTCATGCAAAGCTTCAATTATAGCTTTATTTTGTTGTGGTTGAACATGTACACTTATCTTAGTCTCCCTAATATTTTCAAGATCTCCTAAATTGATCGCCTCAGTTTCTTCCAAATTGGGGTTTGTCTTATTCTCAAAATATTTGAAGTCTTTGCTTATATCCTCAAATGTTTCCTCTTCATCGTATTCAACCTCCTTATTCATTATTTCAAAATTAGATTGGTTTTTTAACTCTGGTGAACAATTCTTCATGCATGTCATATCATTAGAATCGACATAGAAAGAACTGTATGATAGAAAATAAATAAATAAAAATCAGACTTAAAATAAAATAAAGGGAAACTGTGCTTTATTAGAAACATAGATAGAAAGAGTTTTAACCTAACATACCAGATTTAAAGTTCTGAATTATAATCCTAGAATGATTTAAATTACAGGAGTAAAAACAAACTACTAAGACTGTAAGAAAACAAACAAACTACCAAGACTCTTTTATAATAGGTAGAGGAGTGGCCTCCCAATTGTTAAGCTGGACATCAGGGCCGACAAACTGCACATCTGTACTACTGGTACCTTCCCCAATTTCAACCATATCAGCTTCAATGAACATATTCTGAAAAAGGTCAATCAACTCTGTATCATCATCATTCATTGATTTTGCAACAGGTAACTTGGAGGATCCAACAACATTGAATTTGATGAAAGACTCATAAAGTGGTGGTATAGGCTTAGCAAGTGACCACGACTCTTTCTTACACTTTTTAGCCTTCTTTATATCTTCAGCAGTAGGCTCGTATCCCAGACCAAAAGTACCAAAGTTCTCATAGAGGTTTACTGGATGAACTATGCCTTGCAACCTTTTCCTGGTTCGAAGCCATGCTTCAACATTTCATTCACTACCATAACAGATGCAGAGGACAATTGTGGTCTTTCGATGAGATTCCCCTCGAGGATATACTCAACATCCACTACCTCAGAAGCTTGATAAATTAACACATTGGCAGTATCTGCTTCGATAGAAGAAATAGAGTAGTCTTTATACATTGATAAGTCTCCTTCACCATGAACCACTATCTCTTGCCTGTCACATTCGAATTTGACCATTTGATGCAACGTTGATGCGACTGCTTTAGCCCTATGAATCCATGGTCTTCCCAATAACATATTATATGAAGCATCAATGTTCAGTACTTGAAAATCCATAGCAAAATCCACAGGCCCAATTGTCAATATGAGTTCTATTTCACCAATCACATCAGTTTTTGATCCGTCAAAACCTTTGACACACACATTGTTAGGTCGGATTCTTTCCACATTAACATTCAACTTTTGTAAAGTTGACATTGGACAAATGTTAGCGCCTGATCCTCCATCAATTAATACTCGAGTAATGATGGAATGTTTGCATTTCACAGAAATGTACAAACCTTTATTATGCTCCGTACCTTCTATAGGCAATTCATCGTCTAAAAAAGTAATTTTATTTGCTTCAACGATCCTTCCAACAACTTTTTCCAGGTGATTTACTCTAATCTCACTAGGAACACATGCTTCATTAAGAATCTTCATTACAACCTTGCGGTGTTCCTCTGAATGTATCAATAAAGATAACAAAGAAATCTGTGTTGGTGTCTTCTTCAACTGTTCTATAACAGAATATTCTGGCAATTTCATTTTCTTTAAGAATTCTTTAGCTTTTTCATCAGTGACAGGCTTCTTGACTATCATTCGTTCTTCACCACCTTGTTTATTCTTTCTTAACTCTATTGGAGCATAACATCTTCCAGATCGAGTTAATCCCCCTACTTCATCTACATCTTCAGTCACTTCTTTCCCCTTGTACATCACCACAACACGATCATAATTCCAAGGGACTACCTTGGTATCAACCATGGCAGCTGTGACACTGGTTTAATAACAATAGGAGTTATAGGAGCTCCTTTTATGATTAAAAGAGGCTTATTAGATCTTCCAGGAATAATGAGTTTCGGCTTTATTTAACTTGACCCAATATTTTCTGAAATCTCTTTCCCCATCACCAAGGGATCATTCGATGATTCGGGTTTTGCTATCACCACCTCCGTTTCTGCAGGCTTTTCTTTCGTTAAATCTACAGCATTTGCTGATTTTTTCGAATCAGTTTTAATTTTAATGATCGACTTAAAGGGAATCGTAGTATCTTCACCACTGAGTATCACATCGAGCATGTTTGTTTCATTATGATCTGAAAGCGTATTTTGATTGATATTTGGAGTGCCTAGACTTTCTACTATAATCTGTTGGGTATTAATCAAATCTTGAATGGCTCTTTTCAAATACCAACATTTCTGTGTCGTGCCCTAGGGCATCAGAACAGTATTCATATCTTCTAGAATAGTCCAAATTCTTCGAAGAAGGATTCGGGATCCTTCTCTCAATCGGGTTTAGAACATTCATTTTCCTCAGTCTATGAAATAAACTGGTGTAAGATATTCCAATAGGAGTGAAATTATCTTTTACCATGTTATCCCTTTTAAATTCTGCTCTAGGCCGAAAATTAGACCTCGGAGGGCCTCTTTGAACTTGCGGGGCTATTGGATGATTTTGGATTGCTGGTGTACTCCACTGCGGGTAAGAAGGACCTCAAGCATATGGTTGTGTATTGTAAATAGGATATTGGGGAGATGGAACAAAATATAATGGATTATGCGCGTATGGTTGACGCTCACCTCTCCAATTTTGTCGTGGACCTGCCATGACAGTTACTACATCCTCTTTTTTTTTCTTTCCCCCAAAACTTCCTGTACCACTTTGAATTGCCTGTGTTGTTGCTTTCAAAGCGGCCTGGCTGATGATCTTTCCTGATTTGATTCTGTTTTTTACCATCTCTCCAACTTTGATAACTTCTGCAAATGTGCTTCCGATAGTAGAGAGCAAATGATGGAAATAATCAGGTTCTTGTGCTTGCAGAAAAATATCAATCATTTAGATTCTTTTATCGATGGTCTAACTCTTGAAGCCTGCTCTCTCCATCTGATGGCATATTCTCGAAAACTTTCAGTCATCTTTTTTCTCATGTTGGCAAGTGTAGTGCAATCTGGCACAATCTCAATGTTATACTGAAATTGTTGAATGAAATCTTGAGCCATGTCGTCCCACATGTGACAACGGGAAATGTCTTGGTCAATGAACCATTCAGAAGCTATCCCTGTAAGGCTTTCTCCAAAGTACTCCATCAATAATTCTTATTTTCCTCCTGCTCCCCTTAATTGATTGCAAAACTTTTTCAAATGAGCTACAGGATCGCCTTGTCCTTCATATATGTCAAATTTTGGCATTTTGAACCCTATCGGCAAATGGACATCAGGAAACATACATAAATCCTTGTATGAAACACTTTTTGGTCCACCTACTCCTTGCATATTTCTCATACTTTGTTCTAGGCTTCTAACTTTTCTAGCCATCTCCTCCTGTTCCTCATTCTTAGCAATTTTCTCAATCACGATAGGAGTATCGCGTTGATGAACATGATAATGTGGATTTTGTGATTTGAAAGTCATTTTAGGAGGATATAACATATCATGATTTAGTTTTCCCATATTCTTTGGTATTGTTGGTTGAATACCCGCAGTAGCTGGCACTACAGAAGTAAAAAATGGGTTATTTGCGACAGATGGATTTGGTGGGTGCTCGGTAGAAGTACCAGCAACTCCAAATATATTAGCAAATTGGCCAAATCCTAGTGGGTAAAATGGATCACTAGTTTAAACTGGATCAGAATTTGGATCATTTGAAGTTGAAAGTCCAGGGATTGAAGAAGGCGAGGCTTGTCCATTCAACCAAGCTCGGTACATCTCCGCCATCTGTTGTTTTAATGATTTTATTTCTTTCATTGATGTTACTTTCTGCGAAATCAACTGATTCAGCTCTTCTTCACTATCAGACCCTATATCTTCTCTGTAGGTCATTCTTCTTTTACCCTTGTATCTGGTGTTATACGGATATGATGCCAGTTTAAACCACAAACCAACCACCAATTATTTTATCTTTCTGTTACCAAGTAGCAAACGGGTAAGTGTTATATATTTAACACATTATAATGCCACGTTATATGTCATGTTTCTATATGCATTTCCCAACCTATCATGGAAGCTTTGTGTTTTATCCCGGCTTTTCTAGGCATATTTTCAAAAGTTATGATTGAACCCTTTGAAGGGTTGCCTACGTATCATGTCAGGACATGAATCAGATCTTACGTAGTTCGGGAGGAATTTAACAAAATTGTTTTGTCTCTTTTTTTTTATTATTATTATTGAAGAAAATAAATAAAGTAAGTGAAGTAAAACATATGTAATATATATAGAAATAAACAGTCAACTTCATTACATTCTATAATATAAATACGATAAAATAACTGACCCAACTCCTAAAATAAAACCTAGTAACTGACATCTGAAAACTAAAAGACATAATATCTAAACAAGAAATTTTTAAAACTGAAAATGAAAAACTATGACAAAGAAAACAATGATCTATTCAAGGAGATTTCGATTTAATATGTCCTCCCAAACTCAAATATATGTCCTCCAATGAAATAGTGAGTCGCTGTGCGAAAGCTGGTACTTATGCCAAAAAGTCCTCACAATCCAACTGCTGATAATCTAAACCCATTCTGGCAGTATCCTGCACTACACGGTGGATCTTCCCTCGAAGAGAACTGAAAGCCTGATCCCATTCCTGGGCCTGTCGATCTCGGAAATCAACCATCTCTCTTGCACGTTGTTCACGAGCAGAAACAACCTCCAACTGTTCTCGCAATATTCCTCTTTCACGAATCCACTAAGATCTCTCTCGATCAAATTCTTCTTGCATATTCTTTTCAACTTCTTGAAGTTGTTGTCGGCGAGATGCGGTAAGTTCTGCAACGTGTGACCCCCTAGTAGTAGCAAACTTGATTTGTCCCCGAAGTGCAACCTCAATAGCTGCTGACTTAGCTTTCACTTCAGAAAATTCCCTTTGTTGTTCGTCTATTTTTGCCCTGGCATGCTCTAATTCTTCTCTCAAAACTTGGTTGGCTTCATGATGTTCTCGCATGGCTCTTTCAATTCCTATCCTGATTGTAGCTTCCTGATCTATAGGTCCCTTAACCGATCTTTCTGGTCTGACTGGAGAACTCGACTGTTCTTCAAACCATTCCCGGTAATCTGGGTGCACTTCTCCTTTCTCACGCTCTATGACCATTGTTTCAATCCCCATAATACGGAAACCCTCCCAAATCTGCTGGGCCAAATCTTCTAGAAGTGAAATCTCTGGTCTGACCTCAAATACGAACTCAGTCATGTTTTCCGTTATGGGAATTATTTGACGCCTGCCTAGCTGACGTAGAACTCTCAATGGAACATACGGTTGAACACCTCTAATACCCATTAATAACAAGAACGGACGAATGACAGAACTATATATACTTGCCTCCAAGGGAACCAATAGAGATTCCAAGTGATTTTATCTGTTGTCAAAGAACGAAAAAGTTTAACCCAATCTCCAATTTCTTTTGAACATTTATATTTCTCCATCCTTTCTTCGTAATCGTTGATGCGATTAAATCGCTCGGGATCGAATCTTGTCAATGTAGGACGTTGATAAAGATGCTCCATAATCCACATCTGTAACAAGATATTACATCCCTCGAAAAAACTTTTTCCTTTCTGACAAACAGTTAGAGCTCGGTAAATATCAGCTAGGATCATTGGTATCATATTGTAATCTTTCTTAATCAGTATCTGTACCACTCCCACTAAACGAATATTAATTTTTTCTTCTCTTCTTGGGAAGACCATAGTGCCTAAAAAGGCTACCATGAATGCAAATCGTCTGTGAATTTTCCAAGTTTCAAAACTTCCCTTATTACAAAGTTCTTTACCGTACTTTTGAAACCCTTCTTGCTTTCCATATTTGTCATACAAAAACTGCAAGGAAACCCAACCTTTTTTCATTGATTCTTCTTTTGTGTTCCTTATGTTCATGAGCTTGCAAAATCTGTTTATCGAAATAAGTCTTGGGGCTATAAGTTTCTTCCGATGCATATCACCATATCCAACATAGCCTACTATCTCTTCTAAAGTAGGTGTCAACTCAAAATCTTAAAAGCGGAATACATTATTCTTCGGGTCCCAGAAATTCAGTAATGCAACAATCACTTCCCTATCAGGGTTGATTCTCATGATACTCGTCAAAAAACTCAAATACTTATGTATTTCGCCATAATCGAATGTATCCATTTCATTCCACCATAACCAAAGTTGCATAGGGGTACAATCCACATCCTGAAGCGGTACATTTCCATCTCTCTTTCTCTTTGGACGCTTTCCATGAACAGGGGGGACATTTTATACCTATTGAAAGGGACATAAGATTAATAAATATTTAGACTTAGACAAAACTTAATTTATTAATTTTGAAAAGAATTTATAACTTAACTTGTAAAACCTAGTGCGAACATTATTTAAACTTAGTTGCAAAGAACAATTTTATCAAAAATCAAAGCGAGAGAAACAAGATTGATAATATTTTTTATTTAAATTGACTCTATCAAAAACTTTGCTATAATAGACTTCTAGACAATTCTATCTATATGTTTGAAGACAATATTCCCTAAATGCAAAAATAAAATAAAAGGACTCAAAAACAAAGAAAAATAGAATGACCGTTTTATGTATGAAGTTGTATAAAATTTTCAGTCTCACGACTCTAAAGGTTCAGGACTTGTTAAAATTGATATATATATATATATATTTTGTAAAAACTTAGCCTCATGATCCCTAAAGATTCCGGGCTGTTGAAATATATTTTTATTTTATTATTATTATTATTATTATTATTATTATTTTATTTTATTTTATTTTTAATCTTAGCCTTATGATCCCTAAAGATTCAGGACTGTTAAAATATATATATATAAAAAATGAATTTGAAAATTAGAAAAATAATTATGAAAATAATCATATTTTCAAAATATTTTCCAATTTTTTTTTAAAAGATAAGGTCGTATCCTGGGAAGGACTTCCTACGTATCTCACAAAGATGTGAGAATCAGACCCTCGTAGTTCATAAAAACCATAAAACAATGTTACTAAAATTTTCTCTTTTAAAAAAAATAAAATTTTTCTTTCAAAAATAATTCACCAAATGTGACGGTAATTTAATCTCTTGTATTTTAATGTTTCCTAAAAGCCGGTCAACACACAAATAGCCTTCCAAACAAATATCAAAGAGCACGTAGGATGCACATGTTGGTCTTTATTAAGTAGGTCACCCGTCCTAGACAGACCCGACCCTTGTACCGAGTCCCGCTAAGTCAAATGCATATGATGCAAATAAAGCAGTACCTAATAGGGATAATCAGATTCTGAGTTTTCAGTTCTTTTAAGTTAAAACCTAATAGGGATAAGTGTCTAGACTGGCTTACTCGAGCGGACACTCGAGCCGGGGAGGGACAACTTGGTCGGTAGCAGGGCAACACCGCCTTCGTTGTCGATCCGAACCCCGCCTAACATGTGTGACTATATCCTTCACCAGGTGCCTTGACACTCTGGTTATCTCAAAAAGAAGGTGAGATGCATATGCTGCATTCCCTCTATCCTATTTCAGAGACTCAGAGGGGGTACGCGAGAGAAGACAATATATAATACAGTTCAATCAATAGTAAAGCGGTAAATAAGAGACAAGTAGCACATAAGACCAATAAACACAATATCAACAATAATTAAAGCAAGTATACGTTAATATAAAAAGCTCGAATTCTTATTATTGTTCCCCAGCAGAGTCGCCAGAGATGTCACACCCCTTTTTTTCGCTCGAGAGCCAAGTCGAAGGGTTTTTCCAATTAAAGTGACGATATTGAATAGGGATTAAATTATTTACAGAGTCGCCACTTAGAATTGAGTTTTGGTGTTCCAAGTCACCCTTTTTTTTTTTTGAATCCCTAATCAAAAGGAAATGACTCTTATTTGATCTGCGAAAACAGAAAATGGGTAAGGAATTCTGTTGATCGAGGGGAAGGTGTGAGGCACCCCTCGAATCCCGTGGTTCTAGCACGGTCGCTTTTATTGACTTATCTTAACTTAAACTATTCTGATAAATTATGTTTGAAAGCCTAAGTTCGCTCATTTTTATTTATATGAAAAACTTGTCTATTATTTCATATTGCATAAATCAGTGAAAGTTAATTTTAGAAAAAATATTTTTGCTAAGGTACATTTTTGCATCCTTGAATTTTAAAATATCTCGAAAAGATGCGTACGCCGCATTCTTAATCAAGGTAAAAATTTTAAACATGTCTAAATTTATTTAGTCGTAAAGACGTTGCTTTGTCGCTTATAAACTTGAAAACAATTTTCTCTATTCGAAAAACCATTTAAATTTAATAATGAACTTAAGTGATAGTCCTTTAAAATAATAGATTAATTGAATAAATATTTGTTAAAGTTTATTAATAACAAATAAATAAACATAAAAATTAGCCATAAATTAATTATTTTGTCTAAATTAAAGTCAATCCAAAGCACTTTGCGGCCACTCAGACACAAAAAACCAGTAAATTTATTCAACTCCAAATACTCTAAATTAGGATGATAGAATAAGTTTTTTTTTTTTATCACATTCTCATTCAACACCAAATATTTAAATCAATAGAGCTTTCTTTTCCACTTTATTTCCGGCATGGGTGTGCGTGTATATCAGTGGAAATTCGTCGGAGAGGGATCGTCTGAACGGGAAGGGGTTGACGGCGAATAGATCCGGTTATTTCGGACGGCAAGACAGCGGCGGATCTGGTCGACGTTATCACCGCCGTCGTTGGTCGGACGATGGCGGCTTGGTCGTGGCTCGATCGAAAAGCCGATGGAAGAATCTGATACGGAGATCCGGTCAGATCTCGGGTCGGCGAATGATGACGGTGAATGGCGAGCTAGTCTGATGTCCGACGCGTTGCGGCGGAGATCTGGCCGATTCTCGGCCGACGAACGGCGTGAAGACCGGCGACGGGCTGACTGCCGTCGTTGAGCAGAGAGAGAGGAGGAAAGGCGGCGACGGGCTGATGGTGATTGGTCGTCGGTGGTAGCTTGGGTCGTTTGGGTAGTCGCCGACGGTGGTTCAGTTCGCCGGTGGGTGGTGTCTAGAGAGAGAGTCTTGAGAGAGAGTGAGCCAAAATGCTGATGCCTTTTTCTTCTGTTCACTGTTCATATACTGTTTTACACCATTTTTTTTCTTATTATTTTCTTCATTCTGATTTTTTCCTCTCCATTCCTGTGTATATTATTGCTTACTGTGAATATGTATTCAGTGATATACAGATATAGGACTTTTACATAAATATTCATCAAAACGTAGATCTATAACACATAGTAATGAAAGTACATAATTAATCAATCATATATTGGTAAATAACACAATGAAATTACTTAAGCATTTTTTATTTCTTGTTTTCACAGTGACATCTATAAAATGCATAATACATGATTAAATAAAAACCTGTTGATAATTAAATAGCAGTTCGAACGTTGTAACGGAAACTCCTGAAGGCAATTCAACTTCAACTTTCTTCTTTTCTCTCTTTTTCTGATTTTTCTTTGTGAAATTTTTTGATTTTTTCTGATTTTTTTTTTGTGTGTTTTCTGATACTGTCTGATCTGGTTTTCTCTGTAGGAAAAAAAAAATAGTACGTAGTCTGGATGACTTTTGGGGGGAAAATAAAAAAGGGGAACAGTTACTTAGGATTAGGATCAGATAAAATAAATTCAAATTTCAAATTATATTTATTTATTATATATTTTTAATAGAAAATAATAGAAGTAATAAAGATTATAATAATAAATAAATAAAAGTAAATAAATAAAAAGAATTAAATAATAATAATTAATTAATTTTATATTTAAAAAAATATAATACTAATTTATAAATAGACAAAAACAAATATAATAAAACAATATTAAAACTATTAATTTATTTATTAAAATTTATAAAAGAAAACATACATATATTTAATTTTATATTATTTAAAATTAAAATAAAAATAAAAATAAAAATCAAAATAATATATGATTAAATATAAATATAAATATAAATATAATATCGATAAACAAGTTAAAATTTAGGGAAGATTAAAAATCACGTGTCTACAAAAGAGACATAATGCATGTGCAAATCAGTAAAATTAGTAACATATACTTGAAATTCAAGCAAGAAATTAGTAACAAAAATAAAATACAACTGATTGTGGGTACCAATTATAATCAAGCAAGATAAAACAAAATCAGCCTACTCTCACCAAAAATAGCCCAGGTGCAATCCACGAGTGTTGATCAATTTGGAAAAAACAACATGCAACGATTGTTTGCATAGACGATTAGTAACACATATAGAAGATGTAGGTGAAAGCCGAAAGGAGATCCAACAGTGAAAGATTAAGCAACAAAAGAGAAGAATAAAAATTTTCAACCTGCAGCAATAGTTTGCCCAAATAGTTGTCTTCTGGTAATGAAATTAGCAGGGTAAAAAATGAAAAATGTGCAGAAGAAAGAGATTTGAGGCCTGAGATAGTCTTCCAGAGAAACAGATTGCATCTAATGGTAGAATAGGCATTACAGGTGGTTTGCTAAAGCTAATTGCAGGATACACTTGTCTTCACAATTGTATTGAAAACAATAATTTTTTCAACTTCCAAAATACCCCTATTTGTACTGTCATTTGGGCACAAAGTACTTCTACACGTGTCTTCACAATTGTATTGGAAACAATAATATTTTCAATTTCCAAAATACCCCTATTTGTACAGACTTTTTGGCATAAAGTACTTCTACCTATTCCAGTATTCGTCCCTCCTTTGCTCACTTATATAATAGACTAGTGTGTCCGTGTCCATTCTACACATGGATGAAGATATATTTACAGGTAAAACAGTTATATTTCATAATATGTGGTTCACCAACTTGCAGATATATTTAACAAGAACGAAAAAGAGTGTAATATAAATAGTGAGAAAATAGTATAGTATAAATTATATTGAAGATATATTATAAATATTGAAAGAGAGAATATGAAAGCAATGTGTTCACAATATTTTATTTTGTTTTCATTGGAGTGATGGCTCCATTTTTTATTTCATCTTGAGCATATTTTGGTGTTCACTTTGTTGTTTGGCTTGTTCAACAGAAGAATTAGAATCTTTTTTTTTGCTTTTTGTTTCCTTCTTTGATATGAAATGTGGATGATGCAGGAAGAGAGGGCGAGATGTTTCCTTTTTCAGATTGATAAAAATGTGTCTCACCATGTCAGTGTAGTTATTCTCTCTCTGCTTCTTCACCTCCATAATAACCATGGTACTTCTCATATTTAAAGAATTCAACAAAAAATTTAAATCAACAAATACATTACAAAATCCATAAGGTTAACAATCATACAAGAGAAAGGGAGATGAAAAAAAAAGAGTTAACCACGGCTAATAAATTATTTGGAAGCAAATATTTGGTGTCCTTTTCTGATTTTAAGACACTAACAGAGGGTTCATACATTCATGTAGGACAACAGTATGTCATTTATTTGACTCCATAGTAGATTAAATAATTCACACTTGTTAAAGAAACTCTTTTTAAGAGATCCACTATGTTGATTAGCATTTAGTGTTAATCAACAGTAAAGAGTCCAATTTAGTGTTAATCAACAGTAAAGAGTCCTTTTGTGAGTTATGTAAGCTTTAGTTATTCATATGTATTCATGTATTGATTATTTCATTTCTATTAGATCAAACATAATCCACGTTAACTATTTACAAACTCTGTCCATGATCTATTGATTAACTATGAGAACGGAATGTTCATTCTTCTGAAATTCTTTCAAAAACATAAACTAATGTTACGTCTAGCTAACCTTCTTCTACCCTTCATTTACTATTAAATCCATAATTTTTTTTCAACAAAGATGCAGACACGTTCAATCACCAAAAGTAAGTATCTATAGGAAAAAATAAAATTAATTAGCAGATTCCTAGATGTTGACATGATTAAAGAGTTTACCCAAAAAGAAAAAAAAATACATGATTGAAGAGTGCCAAATTTAATCATACATGGTGCCGTGGTTGTGCATTTTTCAAAAGTATATAGCATATCAAATTGTATGCTTTTTCCTTTATTAGTGATTTGAATGACATCCAGTGGCTTTTTCATTAATCTAATTTCATTTCGATTCCCTATGGTTTCATTATTATGTCTCCCATTTACAATGGTATTAATTTACTTAAAGCCTCAGAAAACACTTTTTTTCCTCATACGTATACTTTTAGCAAGTCACAAAGTACTGCAATATACCATGTCAGAATTTGAGCATGATAAAAGTATTACCATCTTTAATATGTTGGTTAAAATTAAGAATAAGTACTTAACATGAAAAAAATATATAAGTTGATGTAGCTAATACTCGAATTCGGATCGCACATTCACACTTACAAGAATAGATATGATTTCTTCAATTGTTCGTCGAGAGAAACAACGATTAATAATATTCATCCTACATGCATACAATGACGCAGAAAGTAAAACTGGTTCACCATTGAGAATACATCATTGAGAAAGAAGCCATGAAAATCCAAAGATTATAAATTTGTTTTAATAAGAATATTTTCCCTAAAGACAATGGAATAAGCTTTTGATGGCGATATAAAATAGAGGAGCAATCGTCTTACAATGACAGGAAGAAAATAACATGAGAGCAATGTACTTAAATATCTCATGGCACAGAGATTGTATGCCTCAAAGCTCCGATGTTCACCAAGTAAATATAATAAGAATAATTAGGCAGTCCATATAATTGCATCAGAAATTCAGAATACAAAACATAAATTCAATCTCAAATTAGTGTTCTAGCTATCATTATCATGAACAAGCAACACATTCACACTTGCTTTTCAAGTTTCACGGTGATTCAATGTCATTAGGTACCTTTGCTTTTTCTTTTAATAGCAAACATATGGTATTTAGGCAAACCAGAAACCAAAGCATCATCAAACTAACTTAATGTAGATTATATTACAAAGTTGCATGTCACATTTTGAAACTTTGTAAGTGAACCTAGTTTTTACGAATTTGAAGATAGTTGAATATCACATTTTGTGAATCAATTATTTAATATGAATGTTCTAGCACTACTAGCCCCCTCCATTAAAACCTGTCACCCGAATGCAAACTACTCAAAATGACCCTAAGCTTATAAATAGAATTTCGCATGTGAACAATTACAAAATTTGCAGTAGAGATGTTACAGGCTACAGGAACAAAAAATTAAAAGGGTCAAATACCTCACTTTCGTCTTCAATGGGTCAACTCTTTTATGCCAATGTACTATCATAAATGGCTCAATCATGCCATCCGTTAATAGTTGAGGCTATTTATGTCCTCTATGTGACCACTAAACAGATGTGTACATTCATGTCACTCTCCATTAACGTCTCTTTTAGCGGGTTTTTAAAAATTAAAAATTTCATGTGTCATTCATTTAACGGGATCATATCATCTAATCTGTTCCACTTTAGTTTATTTCAAACCTAATAAAATTTGACCCGTGCTAATATTATAACTTTGACTTACTACTATATATAAGTGATGGTTAGAGTGAGCAGTTTCTTGGTGCAAATTTCTTCAACCATCAATATTAACATGGCCAGCTGAATCTGAGTACCCAAGAGTATATCTTGTATCATCTTGCAGTTATTTCTTATAACAGTTAACTTTATATTATTGTTCCTATGAAGTGATTCTTTAAATTAAACTATTCTATTACCAAATTCATGGAAATATATTTAAGGACAGCTTTCTAAATGATGTCTGAAAGTTGAAGTTTTATATTGATCAGATTTAGCACTATGTGTTTCATATCACAACTTTTGATCATAAATCACCTACTTTACCTCCTAGACAGAGGCAGATAGAGCCCCCTTTAGAGACATTCAATCTTGACCTATTAGACGAAATTCCTCTCAAAGAGAATGAATTATTATAAGGGAACCATACCTGATAGTTGATTGCTTTTTTCTGACGATCCTAAGGCAACAATGCTCGTTGGGGATACTTCTCTTTCAGATACTTCCCAAGAAATCTTCTCATCACCAACAACATAGTAATGATAAAATTTACACACTCAAATGGCAGAGCACAAAAAAAATCATACTATTATGATAGCAAAAGAGTCGGTAATTACTGCATCTCCATCAACCGCCGCGGGTACGTCTGCAAGGGGATTCAGCTTCAAGTATTCTATTCCACACATTATAAAGGCCAAAAATAAGAACCAAATTTCAAAAAAATTCTACAATAATTTGTCTAACACCCCCAAACCTAATTTCTCATCTTTGATCCTAATTGATTACAATCAGCTACTCCATGTAACAGTCTAACTAACAAGAACTGAAACATTTTCTGTTGAAAAACAAGTTTCTTAAAAATGAGAAAAATGAATAACAAGCTCCACAAGTGTCATTCCATATTTGTTGTCCCCTTCCCACCATCCAACCCCATCCTCACACAGGCACACACTCCCCCAAAAATTATTTGCTTAGAGCATATACAAACATAGTTGATATGATATTTTCTACTTTGCATTATCTAACACGAGAAAATACAGAATAAAAAATACTTATTTTTCAAGAAAATACTTTCCATCATACCAAACACATCCCAAGTATAATTTTCTTGTAACTTGCTGCAATAAAAAAATTTTAACTGTTCAAAAACTTAAACACGAAAGGAAAAGGGGAGAAACAAACCAGGATCGCTTTGTTCTCCTTTAAGCAAGTCAACAACTTTATACTCATATTCCAATCCTAACGACGACAAACAGAAAAAAGGGTTAATTTCTTTTTTTCTCTGAACGAGAAAGCAATAGTAAAATTTTTAAAAGATAATAAACCTTTCAAATTGAGTGCTATTCGGATACGAAATGCATATGAACTTCTCCAATACGAATAGAGCTTCAACTTCTTTGACTCTTCTCCACTTCCTTCCTGACAATTTATTTATAAAAAGGAAGTGATTAAATCAAAAATTAACACTAAAAACAATTGTTACCTTTAGAAAACCAAATAGCACTAAAAACCCAATCAATTGTTTGTTGCAAACATAATTAGTGTAGTGTACTCACCATAATCAAATTGTTGGGAGCAAGTAGAGAATACTAAACAATATACTAAGTACCAAACTGCTTAAGTGGTAAGCAGTAGTAAGTAGCAAAATTGAAATCGGCATCAACGCCGGCTCTTTGAATGCATTGTACTGTCCTTATAACATTTGTAAATGTGGCACCTTCTTCTAACAATTCTAGCTGTTAGAAGAAGGATTTTTCAAGTGTGATTTCTATCGATTAGTATCATAGAACAACAATAATTACAGAGGTTTAACCTTAATTTAAGTTATCAAAAACAAAGCTAATTACAAATCATAATATAAAAAGATCAAAATTTTAATTAGTTAGTATCGCAGAACAACACTAAGAAGAGATCCACAGGATAATTGAATTAGTTAGTATTATAACACTATTAACTATAGATCTAGAGAAAATAGATTAAAACTTGAATTAATTAATTTGTATAATAGAGCAGTAATAATAATAGATTTGAAATAAAAGGATTAAAACTTGAAATAATTAGCATCATGTATCATATATAAAACAAACATCAAATGAAAACTTGCTCCACCATCAAAGATGTACTTACCAAAAATAAATCATGATGGACTAATGAAAATTGAGATCAAGAACATGATATGAATCCAAAAAAAGCTTGTGTTTTGGTGTGAAGGTGAAAACTTGCTCGAAAACTTGCTCCACCATCAAAGATACACTTATAAAAAAAAAATCATGATGGACTAATGAAAATTGAGATTAAGAACATGATATGAATTCCAAAAAAGCTTGTGTTTTGGTATGCAGGTGCGTAAGGAATACAGTAAAAAAAAGAAAAAACAGAAAAAATGGACATGAAAGAAGCTTTTGGAAAAGTTAAATAGTAGAGGCAAAAGACACGTGGATGTGTGATTGATTGGAGGTTTTAGTTATAAAAATATCCTTAGTGTTGGTATTACTGACAAAAATATCCTCAAGTAAGACAAAATAGTAGTAACCAACTCTTCATTTGTATATAAGAGTAATAAATTGATGAAAATTGAAAGCATTTTTGACCTTTTTACACTTTTGGCAGTTGATTTAAGATCAAGAGAGTTTGTTATCCCTTTCAAAATGTGAAAGGGATATTATTTCTCAAACTCAAAAGGTTAATTGGGTTAAATGAAATTTACTCTAAATGTTAATACGTTAATGCAATATCAATAAGATATATTGTACTTTCTCCATTTCTAAATAAACTTTGTTTTTGGCTTGGGTATAATTTTTTAATAAACTAATCACTCTGAGAAAGTTAAAAGGTAATTTTATCAATTTATCTTTAATTAAATTTTATTCCTTTTCAAGTTGGTATTGATTAATAAATTTAAAGTCAAAGACATATTAGAAAAATTATGATCAAACTATTTTTAGAGGCTTAAACACAATTATTTAAAAATAAAATCACGACAAAAAAAAAACACTAATAAAAGAATTATAACATAGAAAAGGTAATCTTTAGATCCACCGAAGGACGTATACCAACTTTTTTTCATTAATTATCGGAAGCATTTATTTTTCATTTAAAAATGTTGTTGCAAGCACTCATCAAGGCAAATGAGGGACCAAAGGATGGACAAGTAAGAATTATCTTATGAGCCATATCACAAAAAAATAAAATAATAAAGTCGTAGCTAGGCGGCAACAATCTATTTATTGCAACTGTAAACTCCTTGCATTCTAGTAGTAGCAAATAGGACCCCATCACATTAATTTCCCTCACTTCCCACCTATCCGTTTGACATAAAAGCTTTGCCATAATGTCCATTATCTATCTCCATAAACTTCAATACATATATTGCACAGAGTTGCAAACATGTTATAGGTGCACTTTTGGGAAGTTCATAAACTGAAGATCAGAAGGGTCATCATTTCATGACAAATCAATCTTGTCATATTATTATATAGTTTAAAGGGTATTTTTTTTTTTTTTTTTGGTGAATTTTTTGGAGATGGATCGTGGAATGGAGATAGAAGTGACAAGTGGTAGTGATATTGAGAAAGGGGTAATGCATGGACAAGGAGTTGCATATTTGGTATGGGAAGATCTAACAGTAATGTTACCAAATTTTGGGCATGGACCAACTAAGAAGTTGCTACATGGACTAAGTGGTTATGCTGAACCTGGTCGAATTATGGCTATTATGGGTCCTTCTGGTTCTGGCAAATCTACTCTTCTTGATACTCTAGCAGGTCTTTCTCCACTCCCACTTCTTTAGAAGGTGTAATGATGTTATCTAGATTTTAGATCAATTTGTGTGCACCTCTGCTATTTTATTGGTAATCTATTACATCTCGTGTCATAGATAGATTCTAAATTTAAATTTTATAGGCACAATACATAAACAGACACTTTAACTTGACGTTAAATTATATCTATGACCTCCAATTTTGGGTGTGCACAATTAAGCAATTAAACTTGTATAAAGTTGAACAAGTAGACATATACATCCTACGTGGCATAATACACCTAGGATGTCATGTAGGACAAGAATTGGTCACGTAGGATGCCACATAGGACATATGTGTCTACTTGTTAAACTTTATACAAGTTTAAGGACCTACTTGTACACACCCAAAGTTGGAGGTCATAGATGTAATTTGAGATAAGGTCATGTTTAATTTATATATTATGCCAATTTTATAGGTATAATATAAGTTTATATGTGTTGTATGTCATGGGTGTTGGGTCAGATGAATCCAGTATTGGTTTTCAGTGTTAGGCAAAATGAAGAAACAAATTGTCTGTTTCCATTTTCACCTAATTTGTCCCCTTTAGACACATCCTTATGTCACACTTCTTGGAATATGTTTCTTTTTTCCGTTTCTGCAATATTTTGCTACTCTATTTTCTATTTTCTTGCACTTTTGTCTGTCCATATTTTGATCAAGAATGTCGTTGTTTGGGTTGTTTTTCTTTTTTGTTTTTTGAGGGGTGGGGTGGGGTGACGTAAATTCTACATTCTAGTTGAAGAATAAAATCCAATGCTCCCATTAGTTTTTGAGCATTTCTACTGTTAACAGTTTTTATTTTCTTCTTTTATGAAAGGATCCCTCCTCCCCGATGTTAACAAAACGTAAATAGTTCATGTACACACCTCCAGAACAAAATGTTCTTTTTTTATGCAAATCCACCAGGAAAGGTACATAGCACTACTTTTTTTATATGTAATAAAATAAAATTGAAACTCAAAAAGAAATTTCAAGAAAGAAAGATTATGTCTTAACTTATTAATTCAGAATAAAATGTAGAAGTTGTTTTTCATCACAAAAATTAGAGAAAGCAGGGTAGATATAACCCTATGTACTATTGGGTTATTATGCCAGACAGATATCTTTATGTAAATAATGTACGTAATTAATTAAATGTCGACAATGGTAGTTGGATAGAGGGACCGTTCATTAAGCCTTTTGATCTCTAGCCACATATAGATCTTACTATGGGTTGAAAAGGACTTTTTTGGTTTATAGTACTAATTAATAATGAGTGACTTTTATTTATCTCCATGGTTTTCGATCTATACAGGCACATTTGTTTGTTTTTTTCTCCCATTATTTGGAAAATAAGATTAGCGGCTACCGGTATCCTCACATTTAATGAATTTTAGTCACGTTATAGAAAGGGAAAAAAAGTTATAATATATAAACATGTTATTTGACTTAACCTCAACAAATATCTATGCACTCCAATTTTGGTGTGCACAAGTAAATATTTAAATTTGTATAAAATTGAATAAGTGGATACACGCGTTCTATATGACGTCTCACACGAATCATCACGTGGGGCATGTGTATCTACTTATTCAACTTTCTACAAATTTAGTGTCTACTTATGCAAACTCAAAGTTGAACACATAGATGTTACTCCTTCATTCCTTTTTATTTGTTTTATTTGGGTTTGACAAACTCTTTAATAAATTCCTTATTTCTATAAAATTAATGGAAAAGGCTCAAAAATATTCCTGTACTATCTAAAATAGCTCAAAAATGCCCCTCGTCAGATTTTTGGCTCAAAAATATCCCTTCGTTAAATGTTTGGCTCAAAAATATCCCTCCCTCTAACGAAATGTGGAAAAGGATAAAAAATACCCCCGAACTATCTGAAATGGGTCAAAAATACCCCTCTGTTAAATATTTGGCTCAAAAATACCCCTCCCCTTAACGAAATTAAATTATTTCGATTGAATTAAACCCTAAATTTAACTTTTTAACCCTAATAATTTAATTTTTTACATAAAAGTATTTTTTTAATTTTAAAAATAAGATAATAAAAAAAAGTATTTGAATTATAATATAAATTGGTTGAATTTGATTTGAAAAATAAACATACATTTATTCTAAAAAGGTATTTCCACTTTACATCTTTTTAATCTTTAAAGAAATTAACGAAATATAAATTAGCGAAATTAATGAAATATAAATTTTCACTTAAAGAAATTAATGAAATAAAATTTAAAAGATGAACTTTATATAAATTAACGAAATAACCAAAATAATTTAATTTCGTTAAATACCCCTCTGTTAAATATTTGGCTCAAAGATACCCCTCCCCTTAATGAAATTAAATTATTTCGATTGAATTAAACCCTAACTTTAACTTTTTAATCCTAATACTTTAAGTTTTTTACATAAAAGTATTTTTTAAATTTTAAAATAAGATATTGAAAAAGAGTATTTGAATTATAATATAAATTGGTTGAATTTGATTTGGAAAATAAACATACATTTATTCTAAAAAGGTATTTTCACTTTACATCTTTTTAATCTTTAAAGAAATTAATGAAATTAACAAAATATAAATTTTCACTTAAATAAATTACCTAAATATAAATTAATGATAAACTTTATATAAATTAACGAAATAATCAAAATAATTTAATTTTGTTAAATATCCCTCTGTTAAATATTTGGCTCAAAAATACCCCTTCCCTTAACGAAATTAAATTATTTCGATTAAATTAAACCCTAACTTTAACTCTTTAACCTTAATACTTTAATTTTTTTTACATAAAAGTATTTTTTTAATTTTAAAAATAAGATAATGAAAAAAAGTATTTGAATTATAATATAAATTGGTTGAATTTGATTTCGAAAATAAACATAAATTTATTCTAAAAAAAGTATTTTCACTTTACATCTTTTTAATCTTTAAAGAAATTAATGAAATTAATGAAATATAAATTTTCACTTAATGAAATTAACGAAATATAAATTAAATGATGAACTTTATATAAATCAACGAAATAATTTAATTTAGTTAAGGGAGGGGTATTTTTGAGCCAAATATTTAATAGAGGGGTATTTTTGACCCATTTAAGATAGTTCAGGGGTATTTTTGATCTTTTTCCAAATTTCGTTAGAGGGAGGAGTATTTTTGAGCCAAATATTTAATTGAGGCGTATTTTTGAGCAAAAAATCTAATGAAGGGCATTTTTGAGCTATTTCGGATAGTTCAGGGGTATTTTTGAGGCTTTTTCATAAAATTAAATATAATTTTATCATTATACCCCTATTAATTTTACACCTTTTTTGCAAATTAATAATCGTTGGTTTTAATAGAGATGAGTTAGAAAAGAACGCAGACAGATTTTTTTTAAAACTTGTATTTTTTATTAATCATCAACTCCTCCTTAATAGTGCTATTACAACTAAAAATAGATTAAACTTGCCATAAAAAAAAACCTATTTGCTATCATAAATAATAACTAATCAGCCTCCTACAACAAATACGAATCCCAATTTAACCAAGAGTTGTATGAAAAAAATCAAAAAATAAAGAAAAAATTATCCGAATTAGCCACTATTGAGCTTTTATCACCACTTAAAGCCTAATTTTTAATTAATTACAATTTATAGACCTCTTGCCTGTTAATTATTCCTAATTACAATTCATAACTTTTCTCATGTATTTTCACTCTTTTTCTATTTTCTATTGTTCTATCCTTTTTTTTTTTTCCTTTTTCAATTTTTTTTTCCTTTTTTTGTTGCTTTCTCTTTTTTTCTTTTCACTTTTTTCTTTTTCTTTTTATTTTTATTCATTTTTTTCTTTTTCTTTTTTTCCTTCTCATTTTTCTCCTTTTTTATTTCTTCTTCTTTTTTGTATTTTTTCTCCTTCATTTTTTTCTCCTTTTTTTTTCTTTTAAATTTCTCTCCTTCTTTTTATTTGTGTGAACTAACAAACACAAATACAAGTGTGGACTATAAAATATAAATACAAATGCGAACTATAACATACAAATACAAGTGTGAACTATAAAATATAAAATCAAATGCGAACTATAACATATAAATACAAGTGTGAACTATAAAATACAAATACAAATGCGAACTATAACATATAAATACAAGTGTGAACTATTATTTATATTTTTTAATTATTGAAAAGGAACGATTGATTTTCTTTCTACGAATACTTATTTATATTTATTGATACTAGTTGTATTTATTTATACAAATAACTATAACTCAAATTTTTATACAAATACAATATATTTTATTTGTATTTTGTAAAATCATTTGTTTCATTTGTTTGTCATTGTATTTGTATCAAGTGATATTTGTTTTTTAACAAATATGAATCATAATTTTGATATACAAATACAAAATGGTACATTTGTATCAAATGATACATTACATATTTATATATTTTAGAATAACAAAAATACAATTAATGAACTTACTTGTTTGTATACAAATACAAATGATAAATTGTACTTAGTCACGACTAAATACAATAT
This sequence comes from Capsicum baccatum var. pendulum, assembly GCA_030864225.1. Lineage (NCBI taxonomy): Eukaryota > Viridiplantae > Streptophyta > Magnoliopsida > Solanales > Solanaceae > Capsicum > Capsicum baccatum. Next base: position 87,913,148 of record CM061560.1, on the reverse strand, counting down.
GTAATCAACTTACAAATACAACATAACTTTTTAAAAATAAAAAGGTAATGAAGAAAATAGAATACAAATACCAGTATAATCCAAATATAATCTAAATATACAAACACAATAAAACCATAATATAAATATAATCCAATATAATATGCAATCAATTATAAAATACAAATACAAAATAGTTCTTTAAAATAAAAATGTGAATTATATAAAATATAAATGATGGCGTAAACTAAGAAATACAAATACAAGTGTGAACTATTAAATACAAATACAAATGTGAACTATAAAATATAAATACAAGTGCGAACTTTAAAATACAAATACAAGTTGTATCAATAAATATAAAAATATAAATGGCGGTGTGACTACAAATACGATAAATAATTGTGGTATTTACGTTATCATTCATGACTTGTGCTCGATTAGTCATATTTTTCGAAAATATAAAAAATATAAAATAGAACAAAAAAAATAATAAAGAAAATAAGTACAAAAAAAAAAAATCAAAGAAGAAAAGAAAAGAAGAAAGATAAATAGAAGTTAGAGATTAAAGAGAGAAAAAATAAAAAAATAAAAAAAATGAAACGAAAAAAATAAAAGTAGGAAAAAATAGAAAAAAGAAGAAGAAAAATCGGAAAAAAACACGAAAAATAAAAAAATATAAAAAAAGATAATGATAGTGTTAGCCAAGAAAATATTCAGTCCAACGAGATAAGCGTGATTGAGAATTTTTTTTTTAAAATATTGAATTCCATTTTTTGCTCAACTAAAGAGAGACTGATTCATATTTTATATGAATACATACTATCTGTAAAATCGAATATAGCGGACATAAATCGAATATAGCGGCTATAAATTATAATTATGTAAAATGTGGCTATGGAAGGTGGATTTTATAGCAAAATGCTGTTATTTTTGAAAGATCCCTAAAAATAAATTGTGTGCATTATTCCTCAAAACAACTTTTAACACTCCTCGCTTTAGGAACTGCAAATTTTTTATCTTTTGTCTTGGAATCTCCACACTTGATAACCGAAAGTGACCTTGCGAATAAATTTGCAGATTCATCTTTTGACTTGTAGTGAACTAAATCCACTTCTCGTCTTAAATGCAACCCTTGACTATTAAATTCTTTTGGCATGTCTTCCTGCTTTGTTTGCATCTTGAATTTGAATTTGCCCGTTTTAGTTTTCTGAAACATAGATAACTTCTCCATTGCTTCAATTCCTTTAGGAACATTGAAATCTCCTTTACACCTAAGAGGTTCAAATATTACTTGTGCTTTTTCAATTAGAGGATCATCTTCTAATTTTTTCAGCCTATGATCTTTTTTATATTCTACAGAAACATCTTTCATTAGATCAAGTGAGAAATTTCTACCTCTCATCTTAATGTTTAAAATTACTTTTCCAGCACCATCATTGATTAAGCAATGTTTATCCTCAAATAATACTTTGTATCCTTTTTATACCAACTAATAAATACTCAACAAGTTTTGATCAATATCAGGTACATAAAGAACATCTGAAATTGCTTTATTACCTAAACTTGTTTTGATGACGATAGTTCCTTTTCCTTCAACAAGAATCTGGTTACCATTTTCGATCCTAACTTGGAATATTTCAGTAAGCTTTAATTCTTTAAACAAACTCTTATTATAAGTTATGTGGTTGGTGCAACCGCTATCAATCAACCAAAAATTTGTTGAAACCTTATTTGAGATACATGTTGCAACAAAAAGATGGTCTTTTTCTCCTTCTTCTTTATTGACCATACGTTCATCTGCTTCATGGTTCTCAAATTTGCTTTTGTAAATAACTGTTTCATGGACAAGTTGATTGCACTTGTTGCACTTTACGTTTGGCATTTTCCAACATCTGTATGCTGGATGATCCATTTTTCCACAGTGCTCACAATGTGAGTATTTTTTTTTTTTTTATATATTTTTACCCCTTCTTTGAGTTTTGTGGTTGGCTATTAAGGCTCCTTCAACCATATCATCCTGCCTCATAAGTTTTCTTTGTTTCAATGCCTGAAAAAAATTTAACAACTCTGCCAAGATAATTTTGGACAAATCTTATGTATTTTTCAAGGTAGTTATACGTGTTTCATATCTTTCGAACACTGTAACAAGAATATTTTCAACAATTCTTGAATCTTTAAATTCAGTGCCTAGTAATCTTACCTTTTTAACAATGCCAAGTAATGTGTCTGAGTATTCTTTGACTGTCTCGGAGTCTTTCATTCTCTGCAACTCGAACTCTCTTATTAAATTCAGTGCTTGCATTCCTCGAATTCTTTCATCTCCAGCATATTCTTTCTTCAGATAATTCCAAATTTTTTTTGGTGATTGGAGGGACACAATTCTTGTAAAAATAGTTGTTGAAACAGAAGCAAACAAAGTTGCCTTGGCCTTGGACTTTGTGATTTTCTTTTCCTTCTGACTCTTGATTTGGGCTATAGTGAAATTATTTGGCAGCGAATTAATTTCATAATCCTCTTCCACAGCTTTCGATAGATTAATAGCCTCCAAGTAAGTTTTTATTCTCACAAACCATAATTGATAATCTTCATCATAAAAAACGGATGAAGACATTCTTGAAAAACTATTTTTAAAATTCATCTCTCCACTCATAGGTCCCTTAAGAAAAATAGCTCTAGATATCAATTGTTGGTTTTAATAGAGATGAGTTAGAGAAAAACACAGAGAGTTTTTTGTTTTTGTAAAGATGTATATTTTATTGATACTAAAAATAGATTAAACTTATTGTAAAAGAAAATCTATTTGCTACCAAAAATAATACTCCCTTCGTTTTAAAAAGAATGACCTACTTTTCTTTTTAGTCCGTTTAAAAAAGAATGATCTTTTTTGGCAATACTTTAATTTCAACTTTCTATATGGCATGTTTAGGACCACAAGATTAAAAGACATTTTGGTACATTTGACACAACTTTAATTTAAGGCCACAAGATTCAAAATTCTTCTTTATTTTTTTAATATTTTGTGTCTAGTCAAAGTAGATCATTTTTTTTAAACGGAGTAAGTAACTACTCTGCATACTACAACAAATAAGAATCTCAATTTGACTAGGAGTAGTATGAAAAAGAAAAAACAATAGAAAATCAAAAAAAAATTGGGTGCATTATTCTTTAAAATAACTTTTAACTAATGATTACATTTATTGAAAAATGACATAATAGGAAGAATTTGTTCAAATTATTGCTGAAAGATTAAAGAAGTAAATATTTAAGATAATAAGCAAATAAAAAAAAATGGAGGAAGTAACTTAGAGCAAGTTAAACTGCGAAAAAAAGGCAGAACACCGAAAGACCCTATATTTGACTTGATGATCCAACGACGAATATGAATTATCTATTAGTGGAAATAATTCATAAAATTATCTAGTGAATAATTCATTAATGCTTATGGAATGAAAGCTAAAGTGGGTCCGAATTTGCTCAGAGGCGCGCCAGGATTGAACTCATTCGACTTACGGAAGTGATCTGTTTTAATGCATATACAAGGTCTGAGCAAATGAACTCGCAGCTAATTAAATGAGTAAAATTATGATCATCTTTGGTGAAATCCTAGAAAACATTAGTAGTGAGTTGTGAATTTAGATCAAGTCAGGTGGTCATGTGCTGGATAAATTTGTTATCAGAATTGAATCTTTGATATAAGCACCAACTCAGCTCAAATAATTACTGAATTTGTTCGTCAAAGCTATAAAAGAGCCGAAAAATGGATGATCAAATTCACCTAATTGTGATTATTACATCCGCTCAAATTCAGTGGCGAAACCAGAAATTTTATTAAAGGTGTTCAAATTTTAATATAAACATATGAAGAGAACTTTTTTCTCTATATTTTATTTTCCAAGTACATTATATAATTTTTGGACGTAGGGTGTCCAACTGACCACCCTTCACTGCACGTGGATATGTCATTGTGCACAATTTGCTAAATCATGCTTGGTTTTGGACTGCAGGTAGGCTGTCAACAAATGTGGTAATGACTGGAAATATCCTTCTCAATGGGAAGAAGAGGAGGTTGGATTATGGCGTTGTTGTAAGCTATTCTCGTTGAGCCCTTTGTTCCATACCACATGTTTGCCCAAAAAAAAAAAAAAAAAACTTCTTTTCAGAACTAAATTTTGTCATTGGAAACGTTTTGTTGATAACTGATTTTAATGTGATAAACTAAAGAACGTTTCCATCATCTGAGTGAAGATAGCGGGTAGCCTAAATATTTGAAAGCAGAGGTGATTCTTCTTTATCTTTTGATGAACTGCCTAAACTTTACAGGCTTATGTTACTCAAGAGGATACATTGTTGGGAACTCTAACACCAAGAGAAACAATAACTTATTCAGCTCATCTTCGACTTCCAACTAGCATGACGAAAGAAGAGGTAAATGATATTGTGGAGGGGACAATAATGGAAATGGGGCTAGGGGATTGTGCTGATCGGCTGGTAGGAAATTGGCAACTAAGAGGAATAAGTGGTGGGGAGAAAAAGAGACTGAGCATTGCACTTGAAATCCTTGTACGACCTCGTATACTTTTTCTTGATGAACCTACCACTGGTCTTGACAGTGCCTCTGCATTCTTTGTTGTTCAAGCTCTTAAGAATATTTCCCGTGATGGAAGAACGGTCATCTCGTCCATTCATCAGCCTAGCAGTGAAGTTTTCGCCTTGTTTGATGACCTCTTTTTGTTGTCTGGTGGAGAGACTGTATATTTTGGAGAAGCAAAATTGGCAGTACAGGTATGGCGTGTAATAAAATTTGTATGACATCAAGAAGGAACTAAATGATATAATTTCAACCTGCAGTGGAATTTTTATTGGTATTTTATCTTAATGAAGACAAACACATTTGCAACATTTCTTACCAAGTCTTTTGGCATTGGATGCTAGAAAACTTGTTATTCTCTTTGTTAGAATTGTTCTTTCTGATGAGATTGAATTTAACCTATACATAATATGATATTTCAGTTCTTTGCTGAATCGGGATTTCCATGTCCAAGTAGGAGAAATCCGTCCGACCATTTCCTACGTTGTGTTAACTCAGACTTTGATGTCGTCACAGCCACACTGAAAGGCTCACAAAGACTCCGGGTATGACTTCTGTAGAAACATAATATAATGAAGTAATAAAAAGCGTGATAGAATGAGAAAGTTGGGGACTAAAGCTACTTTAATACAACTTTTGCCAGTATAGTTTTGCTCTTTCTTCTATCTTTGGTGCCAACTAATTTGTAATTTATACTAAGCAGTCATTTATCTTTCACGGATGAGGAGGGACACGGATGCTCCAGTAGGAAGGTGTGAGAGGCTGGCTATAAATCGTTTTAGGCGGGGTAGAGGTAGGTCTAAGAAGTATTGGAGGTAGGTGATTAGACATGACATGGAGCAATTACAGCTTAAGAAGGACATGACCCTTGATAGGAAGGTGTGGAGGACATGGATTGGGATAGAGGGTTAGTGGGCAGGAGTACGTCTATGGTGTATTGGTGATATCTATGTTTTTCGAATAGATATTTTTTAGTATTACCTTGTGTGTCTTGTTTTTGTTATTATCCTTTACTATCTGTTATTATAGTATTACCTTGTGGTTGCATGCTTTTATGTGTTTTATTTGTTATATTGTTATCTGTCCTGAACCGGTGGTCTATCGAAAACAGCCTCTCCACTTCACCTGAGGTAGTGGGATGGACTGCGTACACTTTACCCTTCCTAGTCCCCACTTGATGGGAATATATTGGGTATGTTGTTGTTGTAGTCATTTATCTTTCATGTTTTGGATCATAGGTTGTGTATACATTTCTCAAAACCTTATACTCAAGCGAGACAACATTTGTTTTTGCTTTTTTTAATGCAGGAAACACATAAAAGTGACTATTTAATGAACATGGCAACAGCAGAGATAAAAGAAATGCTTGCCAGCAAATATAAGCACTCAGCATACGCAACAGCAGCCAGGTCACGGATGCGAGAACTCTTGGCCACTGTTAGTTCCTTGTCCCACTCTTCATATGTGAATTTTTTCGCCCTTAGCTTCAATGGTTTTTACTCCTCCGAGATAACTGAAATTTAGGCTACACAACCTGCAACGTGAAAATGAGTGCTGTATTTTGATTCGCTTGTCTAAAAAAGCGCATAGCCATTTTATTATTGACAGGCAATGATAGCTAATTGAATGCTGTTCTCTAGGCTGCCTCCAGCAAGTGTGTATAGTTTGAGACTCTAGGATGCATATTTTGTCATTTCAACAGCATTTACATACTTTTAGACTATGGTCATTCTGTTAATGATGATAAACATGAATTGGAGGAGCTCCTGAAGTAGTTTGCAGATGCAAAAATAGGTAAAGCAGTAGGATGCAAATAGTCATGCAAACATGCTGAAAAGTTGTGTTAGACGTGTCTGATAAGTGGTCTTTGTGTGCAAAACTACTGAAATCTAAGCTGCTCAACTTGCAAGGTGATATTGGGTGTTTCATACAGATTTACCCTTTGCCTATAAATAAGCAAAGCAGCTCTGATTGTTGACATGCTGCAATATCTAATAGAAAAATGTGACAGGCAAGCTTCCATCAAGTATAGTTTCAATTTTTTCTAAGTTTGTATCGTCTAAACTATGTGCATTTGTGAAATGTTGACAAATATCAAAGAGAAGAGTTTCTACAAGTACAGATTCTTTTGGCTTATATTATTAGTAGGTTCATGCACTAATTATTCTATCTAAAGGCTCTGTAATGCATCCTTTGTTTGCAGCAAGGAGTTGAGATTGAAATAGTAAAAGGAAGTCAAGCTGGTTGGGGAAAGCAACTCTGGACATTGACGCGGAGATCATTTGTGAACATGTCAAGAGACAAGGGTTATTATTGGTCCCGCATAGTGATTTATATCATTGTAGCTTTTGCCGTTGGTACCCTCTTCTATGATGTTGGCACCAGTTACACAGCAATCTTGGCCCGGGGAGCTTGTGGTGGATTTGTCACGGGCTACATGACTTTCATGTCCATTGGAGGCTTTCCATCTTTCATTGAAGAAATGAAGGTAAACATCCATTTGTTACTTCTTAAATACTTAACACATACTAGAATACTCCTAATGGAAGGACAGTCAAAAATTGCTTATCTGACTCCCAATTATAAGACAGGACAGCTATTTTTGAGTTTTGCATTGCGAGTTTTGGAACATTCCAGGACTGATTCTGAATCTCATTTTACAGGTTTTTACCAAAGAAAGGCTCAACGGGCACTATGGTGTTGGAGCTTTTGTACTAGCGAACTTCCTCTCATCATTTCCATTTTTAGTTGCAGTTTCACTCATCACCGGGACCATCACCTATTACATGGTGTTTCGGGCTAGATTCTTCCGCTATGTGTTTTTCTGCCTAAATCTATTTGGTTGTATCGCTGTTGTTGAGAGCTGCATGATGATTGTAGCTTCACTTGTTCCAAACTTCTTAATGGGAATCATAACAGGAGCTGGTGTGCTTGTAAGTCACTACTTCTTAACACACTTCTCATCTTATCTTATTTTATCTACTATACTTGCCAAGTAATTAGATTCACTCGTCGCGTTGCTTCATACAGGGAATCATGATGATGACTGCTGGATTTTTCCGTTTGCTGCCAGATCTTCCCAAGCCAATTTGGCGCTATCCAATTTCGTTTATTGGTTACGGGGCATGGGGTTTACAGGTAACAATGGAAGAGAATGTGATCTATTGCAACTTGATCAATTATATCAATAACATCTATCACATAAGTAACCTATGGACAAAATGGAGAGTAAAAACAGATTCGCTGTGTATTAAGATAGTTTTGATGAGATCATTATAAATGACATGTTGATACTATTGCAGGGATCATATAAGAATGACATGATTGGACTTGTATTTGATCCGCTAATTCCAGGTGGAGAGAAATTAAAAGGGGAAGATGTCATCACGAATATGTTCAAATTGTCATTGGATCATTCCAAGTGGTGGGATTTACTTGCATTATACTCCCTCATCGTGATGTACAGGCTTCTATTCTTTACCATTCTCAAGCTAAAAGAGCGAGTTACACCATTTTTCCGATCAATGTATGCCAAGAGAACTATGCATCAACTCAAAAGGCGTCCGTCATTCAAGAGGAAACCATCTTTATCCTATTCAAAAAGGCAACATACTCTCAGGTCATTGTCTTCTCAAGAGGGTCTTAGTTCTCCAATCCCATAGAACTATAAAATCAAAGATGCCGTCATCTGATTACTGTTAATAATATCTCATAAGTTCATAAAATTAAACTTAATTGTCTTTGAGGTTAATTTCATTTGTCGTACCATGACAATAAATTTGCTTCCATTAAAGAGAGACAAATTTCTGTATCATCATCAGATATATAAATACAAGAGAAGTGTCACTTCTTTTGCTGTTTACCTAATTGAAAGTACTATTTGCCCAACTAGCCATGTTGCTTGGACTCTTCAAATATGTCCATTGGTGCATGTCTAGATACTCCAATAATAGTGCATTTTGGGGAATCTGACATGGGTGGTCCTGCAACAAATTTGGAGAGTCCGAGAGACATAGCTAACTAGCATGTTTTGTGTTGATGAGTGGATTCTATTCAATGCAACTTCGATATACATGTAGAACTGTCTTGTTATGACTAGAGATGTTCAGTCATTGCCTAAAGCAGAAAGCTGGTCTCCATTCATCACTGCGTCTTCAATAGACACCAAACCAATTTCATGATATTTTAGATACGTTGTTGCTTTTCTAACCTTTTGCTGTCCTGCTTTAGCTTATGGTATTGGAAAATGGGACTATATTTTTGGAAAAATTTGTGCATGTAAATGTGTCTTCAATCTTCTGAAATTATGTTTAAGTAAATCTAATTTTTGGTACCACTAATTAGATTCACAGATTTATCTTTGTTGGTTGTGGAATACAATGCACAATAGCCAACATTTGCAGCACATAATATTACTATGCCTTCTATGTTGATACTACCAAGGTGTGGTAGGATGGTTGAATTTCTTCCGTTTCCGTGCTTAACAAATGACTCAGGTTCAAGCACTATGAATGTATAACTTTCGCATCTTAACTAGGCTAAACAACATGGGAGTTTCTTATCTATAATCAGATTCATATAAAGAAAAGTATGTGTGTGTTAGAAAAAGCATTAAAATACTCCTAAACTTGTTCGCTCAATTTACTTTAACCCTTTAACTAAACTTCCATTTATTTACCTCGATAATTTTAAAGTGAATTGAAATGCACCTTTCGCACTACATCCCACATCGTGTGTTGACACTCACTAACTAGGCCCGTTAATGAGTTCCTTTGACGTATTAAATATTTTTTAAATACAAAAATTATTTTAAAAAATATATAATGGTCTGAAGCATTTTAACTCGCACCCAACCCCAATTAATTCCTAAAGAACCTTAATTTTTTCCTCTCCTTCTTCAATCTATCCAAAATCTGCTCAAACTATGAAACAAATGCAAAAATCGAGATCGTTTTTTCTTTCATTTCTTAATGGCTCAAATTTTAGCACGAAACATAAAGTTGAATCCATCTCATTCATCTCCCTCCACTACTATTTGTCCGAAAAAGGCATAATTTATCTCCTTCGTCTCATTTTTCTTCTACTACTTTTAATGTTTCTTTTCAAATGAAGACGAAGAACATGAAAACAAGAACACCATAAAGAGTAAGATGATCAAATGGGGTTGCTTTTTTCGAATCAACGATTCAATTATTTTAAGAAAAATTAAAGATTTTAGACCCACCAACAAAAAAATTAAGATTTTTCGAACCCAACAATAAAATTTTAAGATTTTTTTGACCCAACAATAAAAAATATTAAGATTTACTGACCCAACAAACAAAAATTTAAAGATTTTTCAGAACCAAAAACAAAAAATCTTTCTTTTCTTCAATTACTGATTGAATTTTCTAGGAAAATTTTAAAATTTTACGGACCCAAGAACAATAATTTGTTCCTTTCTGAGAGGCTGATTGGATTGAAGATTTGATTTAATTATTCTTTTGGAGATGATGGAGCTAAACATTGAAAATAGAGAGAGTGATTGTTTATGCATGCATTTGTGGTATAAGTGAAGTGAGAAATGAGGTTTAATTTAGGAATTGGGGTATTTGTTATGTGTGGGTCGGATAATGAATCGGATTTTGTTGATTCAATATATAAAATATATAAAATAATTTAATATGTGATGTGGACGAATAAAAAATGCTAGTATTAGCAACAGTCAAGTTTGATCTGAGATGAGTTGTGAAGGGTGTATATTAATTTACTTTAAAGTTGTTAATGTGGATAGATAAATAAAAATTTAGTTAAAGGATTAAAGTAAATTGAGGGGACAAGTTTAGGAATGTTTTGATGTTTTTTTGTCAATGTTTAATAATATAGTCTTATTTAGTTATGGGGTAATTTTTCCAATAAAAAAATCTACCCTAATAATGGGACCTCCACTATTAGCAATTAGACTCATATTCTAAAAGGATTTACGAGAAGTATATTTTGTTTTGATTCTTTGATATTTCTTTGACTCTTTCTTGTTTTGCATATATTTTTGTCACGATTTAAATTCATCATGAGTGGTACTCACACTAGCCCTCGGCTGGGAGAACCAACTACTCCAAGTATTAACCCACACTAAAAAATAAGCAATTAGTCAATTCTATTATTCCCAAAAATCATATCCAATATTGAAATAAAACATAAAAACAATAAAATGTGGAAACATTGTACTTATAAAAATTCTCTAGGACCTGAATGTCATTTGTACAAAAGCCCTAATATAGAATGTCAAAAAGAAAATGCAACTCCAAAATAAATAAATTTGCATAAGTCAAGAACAAGGGACTTGAACATCAGCAGAAGAATCCACAGTAGCCCGAAAGATACAACTCACCCTTGAATTCGAATCAACCGTTGAAATCAAAATTGAGGTCTCGCAGTAGCCGCTGGATGTTCTACACTCAACAAAAGTAAGAGAAAGTGTAGCATCATCTCATAAGAAAATAACAGTGTACTGATAGGGTCATTTGGCCAACCCTGGATGAGATATATTAACACGTACCAATAATTGAATAAAACAAGTCAACCATGAACCCTATCATGCAACTATCTTTCAAGTTCATCATAGTTAATCTTTTTAACTAGTGTCACATGAAGTTTAGTTAAAAGAGTCAATAAGGATAACTAATCAAGTCAACCAGAACCAATAATTAAGACTCCAACTCAACAATCATGGCACAATTATCATGTCAACCAATTACAAATCACACAAGTAATAGACACCATAGATCCATGTCACAACTTGCAAACAACCCAGACCACCCAAGGAACCAATGAAAACAAGAAACACATAATCTTTGGTGTTGCGTCCTAGCGCACAACAAATGTACATGGTCACCCAAGTAGTAAAGTGACTCTTATGAGATGAAATCAATCCCTCAGGGACTTGATGAATAGAAAATTATTCAATTCTAAAGTTACTAATAAGATTAAATAAGTGTACTTTGTAACCAATTACGAGTTTGAGTTTGACAATATAACTAAGTAACACAAGATAAAAATAGTATGAAATTTGAATTGTAAACAATATATGGAGAGTTTTAGGGTTGAGGCATTTACTTCACATTATATGACTAACTATGGTTTCTAGCTAGTGTTTGTGTTTATCGTGATTGTTGATTTACAAGGTTGATATTATAACTTGGAAATAGTCCTCCTCTAAGTCATCTACCCAAATTAACCTCACCACTACTGTAACGCCCCGAACTTGGTGCCCGAAATACTACACGATGCTCATGATCCCGAAAGACCACAAGCTAACCCATGACTGATATCTGTACCTATACACTACATAATATAGCATGATAATGCGGAAACATGCACTGAAAGGCCATAAGGTTCGATACTGAACTAAATATGAATAATAAAAAATCGAAATGGGGTAATAGAATACCCAAAATAAAATTGAAAATACTAAAAACTGTAACATACTAATCAACATCTAGTCTGAAAGCCTCTAATGTCTGAATAATCTGAATAAGAAGTTGATGGGACATGTCCCCAACTAACTCCAACTAATAAGATAATCAATAAGATAGTAAAGAAATAATCATGCCCTCGAAGGATGAGAACTCACTTTGAACTCTGATCGCAGAAACTAGAATCTACTGTTGATCTGGAACTCGTGTCTCTGAACCTATGGTGTAATATAAAAAGAAAGCACCATAGTGAAAATGCGTCAGTACAATAGAATGCACTGAGTATACATGTGAGGTAGGCTATATGGAAGGGTTCACATGTATGATTATCTCTAACTGACTGTCTAACATGAACGTGAAAATGCATGCATAAATACGTAATTATAACTGGCAACGTGATAACATGATTACTGAGTCTGAATACTGATAACCTGACATATTAATAACTGATATGGCCGATAACATGAGTGACTATATTTGACAGTCCTGAATCTGATGGAACTATCTGAGTTTTGAACTGTATCTGAGTTGACTGTATCTAGCAGTCCTGAATTTTGAAGAACTATCTGAGTTCTATTACTGAGACTGATTGACTGTATCTGACAGTCCTGATTCTATAACATGAAACTATGGAAAGTAGATATCTAACCGACATGCCCTTGATACGCCATTATGGCTGAGTTGGGGTCCAATCTGTAATCCTAATTAAAAGGGTGTCAATACCATGCCACTGGTAAGGACAAGCTGTGGATGACCCTCATTTGATAGTGTCCTCTGTATGAGAATGGTGGGTCCCTTATCTGACAGTGCTTATCCACCTTATCAACCCTCATCGACTGTGTTGATGTCTCAACCTATGCTGGCTATATAGTTCTGAAATGCAAGGATGACTGCTAAGGATCACACGCTTATCTGATAGTGTGTGTTCCTATCCTTGGGTTCACTCGATGCTAATTTCTACTTTCATCTGAATGGACACTAAACATGATTTATTAAACTGAACATCAGCTGAATCACTAAATCCTGTTGACTGACGAAATACTACTGATATCTGACAATTGATTGAGTTCATGAGATTATGGAGATTTTTCTGAGTCATAAGACTGTCTGAAGTCTAAGGATTCATAGCTTGACTGAGAGTATCGTGAAAACATGACATGGCTCTAGGCATACAACTAATGTTTTGGGTACAAGTACCCTCAGGACTCGATAGAAGGAAACGGACAAAGCATGACTTGCTTGAATACATAATAATCATTATAATATATTTACTGAAGCATTTCATCAAACATGTGATACGCATAAGCTTGTACATACATGGAGATTTTATGATATCATGCTAATTAGACATTTTTCCTTCATCTAGGCATTTAATCGAACACATGGTAGGCTTAGAATGTGTAAACAACATCATACAACAATTAACTATCATGATTCAATTCTAATTTAATCATTTAGGGGTTTAGTCATAGGATTTTATGAATCATTCAGGGGTTTAGCACTCATTCATAGAATAAATTCAATTACTTATTATCAACATGAACAAGAGCAGCCAAATCATGAAATTCATAAGAAAATCCATAACTTGAATTTAGAAAAGGGATTCTTAGGCTTCATGGATGAAAGGAGTCCATGAATGAACACTATACATACCTAGGTTAAGGTTCTTGATGGTCTTGAACTTGAAGAATTGGAAAATCCCTTAGTTCTTGAAGAAGATTGGAATTTATTCTTGGAAATTAAGGTTAGAAAGAAACCCTAATATTTGATGTGAAATTATAATGAGAATATGATTTCTGAACGGATTTAACTAGGTATATAAACGGGTGGAAAAATATCAAAAATCCCCTTTAAAATGACTTGAAAATTCACTGAACGGAACCTGCGATGGCTCATGCGATGGTCCGTTGCTGGGTCGACGGTCCATCGATGGGTCGACAGCCCATCGCTGGGTCGACGGTCTGTTGTTTTGACCATCGTAGGTAGACCGGAAGGTTGACTCATTGCCTTGGCTGCAATGGTCTAATCGACGGTCCATCGCTAGATCGACGGTCCGTCAACCTGGTCGTCGCAGCTGGTCGATTCTGGCAGCTCTGAGTAAAACGTCCATAACTTCTTCCCCTGATACCAGATTTTGATGAAATTGGTATCGATGGAAATCTTATTCAATTTCTCACGTGATGGAAAGTAAAAATCATAAAAATACCACGTGAAAAAATGGTTTCATATTTCAAAGCAAGTTTTGACATCCTTGAGATGATTTTAAGCTAAGAAAAAGGTACGGGTATTATAATATCTCCCCTTTGAGAACATTTGTCCTCGAATGAGAATAACTAAGAGGGAAAATACTAGACTGAACATGAATAATTAGAACATGATCTCATGATAGACCTGACTGACAGGATGAATATAACATACTGAACATGCATATTTGATGCATGTATAACTGATTCATGAATGCATAACTGAGTGTTCTGAAGAACTAAGTTTCTCATAATGAGAATGCATGTTTGATGCATAAATACATGACTAAACTGATACATGAGTGCATGACTAGATATGCAATGGTACTTGATACAAAGTTTATGATGGGAACATGAACATAAGACTGAATACCAAGTTCGTGACGAACACAGAACATGAAACTAAGTAAGCTTAAGGAGAAATGTTACCTTGATCTTGGTCTGAGTTGGCGGAGAAGAGGTGAGGATACTTGGTGCACATGTCTACTTCTGCTTCCTAAGTAGCTCCCTCGACGAACTAATTTCGCCAAAGAACCTTAACTAGAGGGACCTCTTTGTTCCTCAATCTACGAGTCTGATAGTCTAAGATTTTGACTGGAATCTCTTTAAAAGAGAGGCTGTTCTGAACATCAATGCTCTGAATAGGGACTACTACTAACGGGTCACCTATACACTTCTTGAGCAAAGAAACATGGAAGACTGGATGAACTGAGGATAGATCTGAAGGCAATTCGAGCTCATAAGCTACCTTGCCGAAATGACTGAGAACCTTGAAGGGACCAACATATCGGGGACTGAGCTTTCCCTTCTTGCCGAACCTCTTCACTCCCTTCATGGGAGAGATATTTAGATAAACTAGATCACCAATATCGAACTCGAGATCCTTTCTACAAATATCTACATAAAAATTCTGTCGGCTCTAAGCAGTCCGGAGTCTTTCTCTGATCAACTAGACTTTCTCTATGGCGTCGAATACTAAGTCAGGAATTCCTGGAAGATCTTCAGGAAAGACATCTGAATATTTGTTTACGATTGGATTTGATTCAAGACTGGGAGTTTCAAAACTGGAATCCTTAACATAGACAAGATGATAGACACTTCCCTTAGATATCCATTTCCTTGCCCGAAGGTGGAAACAAACTGTCCTTTGAAAGCTGAAGTACTACCCTTCCACTCTAGGACGATTTCATTTGGAAACTGAAATTGGACTATTCTATTTCTATAGTCGACTGTGGCATAACAGGAATGAAGCCAATCCATGTTAAGAATAACATTAAAATCAGTTATCTTTAATTCGACTAAGTCTGCTGAAGTGACTTTCTGAAATATCATAACTAGGCAGTTCCTATATACCCGCCAAGCTATGATGGTTTTACCCACTGGGGTAGAGACTGAAAAGGACTTTGCTAGAATTTTGGGACTGATTCCTATATCAACTGCTATATAAGGAGTAACAAAAGACAAGGAGGCTCCTGGATCTAGCAAAGCGTAAACATACACATAAAAGATCTGTAACGTACTGGTAAGTACATCAGGAGAATCTTTTTGATCTTGTCGAGTCTGAAGAGCATGAAAACGATTTGGGCATTGCCCACTAGTAGCACTGGTGGTGGCACCCTGCTGATTCAGGCGATCGGACTGTGCTGAAGAGTGGAGATGACTATAATAACCTGACTGAGGGTAGTCTCTGACTCTGTGGCCTAGCTTGACACAACCAAAACAGACATTGCTACTAGATCTGCAAGAACCCTTATGATTTCTACCAAACGTTTGACAAAGGGGATTAGTTCGGGCATTGCTAACACTGCCCTGAGACCTAGAGCCTGGCGCTCTCTCTTTGTTACCCCCCCTAAACTTAGGAACTGGAGCACTGGCTAAAGAAGGATCTGGAACTGATAACTTAGGGTTAAACTGAGAACGATTATCTCTCTCTGACTTAGGCTGGCTAAAATTGAAGCTATATTTCCTAGCTTTTTTATTCTATTTTTCCCTCTGCTTAATCTTCTGCTCCTCTATCTGCTAAGCATGGGTCATATGCCTGGCTAAATTCATGTCACTATTCAACATGGTGGATCTGCACTCGTTTACCACGCTATCATTTACCCCTAAAGCGAACTTACTCATCCTTGCCCTACTGTCTACAACCACATGAGGGGCATATCTGGCTAATTGACTAAACTTAAGATAATACTCTTTCACGGTCATACTTCCCTGCCTGAGGTTGATGAATTCTAGCACCTTAGCCTTTCCAATCTCTTGGGGAAAGAATCTGTCTAAGAATGCAGTAACAAACTCCTCCCACTCTATAGGAGCTGCATTATCTGACCTCTCTGACTTTCACTGTTTGAACTAAGTATGAGCCACATCCTGTAACTGATATGCAGCTAGCTCAGTACTCTCAACAGTAGTCACCCCATAATGTCTGTCACCTTCTGAACTTGATCAATAAATTCCTGAGGGTCTTCATCTACTTTAGACCCGAGAAAGGTTAGAGGATTCATTCGGGTGAAGTCCCGAATTCTAGCTGTATCTGAGTTGGCCACTGGATTGGCTAAAATAACTGTCGGCCATTCATTCTGAGTGGAGACTGATTGAGCAAGAGTGGTGAATACAACCCTGAACTCTAAATGAGAAACATGATCACCCAAAGGTTCTTTGGGCTGAGGGGCTAACTAACTTCATTTTCTTCTTTTAGGAGGTATCTTCTGTAGAAAAAAAGGAAGAAATGAATTAGACTGAGAGATTGACTTGAGATTATGCTCACTGGCATGTCATGAATACTGAAAAAAGGAAAACTATTCTTAAAACATCATATAGCCTCTTGCACATAAATGTGGCGCGTAATACACCCATGTACAAGAGTCTACTAGATACAACTTTCAGACTTCCTAGGACTCAATTGAACCTGGCTATGATACCAAGTTTGTAGTACCCCAAACCTGGTGCTCGAAATGCTACACGGTGCTCATGACCCCGGAGGACCACAAGCTAATCCATGACTGATACTGTACCTGTACACTGCATAATATGACGTGATAATGTGGAAACATGCACTGAAAGGCCATAAGGTTCAATACTGAACTAAATCTGAATAATAAAACATCGGAGTAGGGTAATAGAATACCTAAAACAAAACTAAAAATACTGAAAACTGAAACATGATAGTCTGCATCTAGTTTGAAAGCCTCTAATGTCTAAATAGTCTAAATAAGGAGTTGATGGGACATGTCCCTAACTAACTCCAACTAATAAGCTAATTAATGAGATAGTAAAGAAATAATCATGCCCTCAAAGGATGAGGACTCACTCCGGACTCTGACTGCTAAAACTGGAATCTACTGCTGATCTAGAACTTATATGTCTGAACCTATAGTATAACATAAAAATAAAGCACCATAGCGCAAATGCATTAGTACAATGGAATGTACTGAGTATACATGTGAGGTAGGCTATATGCAAGGGTTCACATGCATGATTAATGCTAACTGACTGTCTAACATAAACGTTAGAATGCATGCAAAATATGTAACTGTAACTAACAACGTGATAACATAATTAATGGGTTTGAATACTGATAACCTGACTTTTTAATAACTGATATGACTGATAACATGAGTGACTGTATCTGATAGTCCTGAATCTGATGGAACTATCTGAGTTTCAAACTATATCTAAGTTGACTGTATCTGGCAGTCCTAAATTATAAAGAACTATATGAGTTCTATTACTGAGACAGATTGAATGTATCTGACTATTCTAGTTCTGTAACATGAAACTGTGGGAAGTAGTTATCTAACTGACATGCCCTTGATACGCCATTATGGCTGAGTTAGGGTCTAATCTGTAACCCTAATTGGAAGGGTGTCAATACCCCACCATTGGTAAGGACAAGCTGTGGGTGACCCTCATCTTATAGTGTCCCCTGTACGAAAACAGTGAGGCCCTTATCTGTTAGTACTTATCCACCTCATCAACCCTCATTGACAGTGTTGATGTCTCAACCTATGCTGGCTACATAGTTTTGGAACGCAAGGATGACTGCTAAGGATCACACCCTCATCTGATAGTATGTGTACCCTTCCTTAGGTTTACTTGGTAATAATTTTTACTCCTATATGAATGGAAACTGAACATGATTTACTGAACTGAACATGAGCTGAATCACTAAATTCCATTGACTGACGGAATACTACTGATATCTAACAACTGGCTGAGTTCATGAGATCATGGAGATTTTCCTGAGTCATAAGACTGTCTGAAGTCTAAGGATTCATAGCTTGACTGAGAGTATTGTGAAAACATGACATGGATCTAGGCACACAACTAATGTTTTGGGTACAAGTACCCCCAGGACTCGATAGAAGGAAACAGACAAAGCATAACTTGCTTGAATATATAATAATCATCATAATACATTTTCTGAAGCATTTCATCAAACATGTGATAGGCATAAGTTTGTACATATATGGGGATTTCGTGATATCATGCTAATTAGACACTTTTCCTTCATCTAGGCATTTAATCAAATACATGGTAGGCTTAGAATGTGTAAACAACATTATACAACAATTAACTGTCATGATTCAATTCTAATTTAATCATTCGGGGGTTTAGTTATAGGATTTCATGAATCTATACCTATACAAATCAACCCATATGGAATTTAGCACTCATTCATGGAATACAATTCAATTACTCATTATCAACATGAACAAGATTAGCCAAATCATGAAATTCATAAGAAAATCCATAACTTGAATTTAGAAAAGGGATTCTTGGACTTCATGGACGAAAGGAGTCCATGAATGAACACTATGCATACCTAGGTTAAGGTTATTGATGTTCTTGAACTTAAAGAATTGGAAAATTCCTTAGTTCTTAAAGAATATTGGATTTTGTTCTTGGAGATTAAGGTTAGAGATAAACCCTAATATTTGTTGTGAAATTATAATGAGAATGTGATTTCTGGCCGGATTTAACTAGGTATATAAACGGGTGGCAAAAGACCAAAAAGCTCCTTTAAAATAACTTGAAAATTCATTGAACAGAACCTGTGATGGCTCGTGCGATGGTCCATCACTGGGTCGATAGCCCATCGCTGGGTCGATGGTCCATTGTTTCGACCGTCGTAGGTGGACCAGAATAGGGTCTCGCTGCCTAGGTAGTGACAACTCATGCGATGGTCCATCGCTGGGTCGATGGTCCATCATTGCAACCATTATAGGTGGACTAGAAGGTTGACCCACTGCCTTGGCTGCGACGGTCCGTTACTAGATTGACGGTTCATCAACCTGACCGTCGCACCTGGGCGATTCTGACAGCTCTGAGTAAGACATCCATAACTTCTTCTCCCGATACCGGATTTTGATAAAATTGGTATTGATGGAAATCTTATTTAATTTATCACATTATGGAAAGTGATAATCATAAAAATACCACATGAAAAAATGGTTTTGTATTTCAAAGAAAGTTCTGACATCCTTGAGATAATTTCAAGCTAAGAGAAAGGCATGAGTATTACAACTATATCATTGAGTAGGTATGTGAGTCTTTTATTTGGGTGCATTAAGATATCATCCCATTTTATTAACCAAGTAGGGAGTTTAGGTATATCTCTATCCTAACCGTAAACTATCCTTTAATAATTAATTTCTAATAATTAAAGGCATGATCCACACTCCTTACATTCATCATTCCATCCCTCCACTCCTATGACCAATTTTATTAGAGACTTAGATTTATCCTAAAGTTCATGATGGTTTGATATAGTAAAATAACATAACGATTTAGAATAGTTAAATAAGAATGTAAGAACAATCGCATGACTTGATAAACATATGAACCAACAATCAAATCATAATTACACACTAATGTTTGTATCCTCAAACCTAGAATGAGGGTTCTTATACAGTCATAGTATTACCAAGTATCACTATAGATGAGTTCATAAATTAAAAATACAAGTAAATAAAGTTAAAGAACTATGAACCCTAGTTCGAGCCCCTTGATGTCTTGTTTCCTCTCCAATTCGTGCATTGCGCCAAAGATGGAATGAAATTATGACTATGTTCTCATTTTATAGTGTTTTAATTCGTCCATGGATATCCCAGCACAAAATATATATGCATTGACAATATTGACCCTCACTTAAAAGGCTTAAAAATCATTTTTGGACGCCCGAGAGTTCCCTCGCGCTTATGGCCTAAGGCCAGCCTTTGGATGTGCAAAGCCCACACAAAGAGTGGTTAAGGTAGTGAATAGTCTCCTTAATGGGTGTGGTGCATACCTCATAGCTATACTTTGGGTGTGCGGGCGCAAGGCACTCCCACAAAGGAGAGGATTCACTTCCGGTTGGGTCCTATCTAGGCGTACATTTGCTCCTTGCTTCCCCACTTCTTAGGAATTGTTTGTAGGATTAAATTTGCTTAAAAACACCTTAAATGCTATCCTAAAACATAATATAACAAGAATTAGTTCATACAACATGATAGAGTTCATCAAAGTAGACTAGAACCAAGCATAGCTCAAGCTAGTACAACTAGTTTTCTTGTCTAAACTCTATTTGATCTTTTTGTCTCTTGACCTGCTTCAAATGTAACTTAAACACTCTAAAAATATAAATTAACAAATAAATACACAATTACACCTTTAATACCTCATTAATTTCATTAATTAGTCCTCAAAACTAAGCTAAACGCGCATAGGTAATGACATTTAGGAGTATAAATATGCCTAAGATCATCACCCCACAATTAAAGCCTTGTTATTCCTTGAACAAATCATTTACATCAAGCATCATAAACTAAGACTCCAAATTCACTACTACAACTAAAACACTTAATCTAAAACTATGATGACTACATGAATAGCAAGTTCCAATCAGGCATGTCATGTTACAATTGAAAACTCATGAATACTACTTCAAAACATTCTAACCTCAAGAATTGACTTTATCAAGTTGGCAAACTCATGCATAGTACTCATTAAAGAGATTATATAAATCATCTAACCATCATCAAACATGTGCCTCACCACAAGAGAGTCACCCATATTCACTTTTATTTATATATATTTATATATATATTTATATATATATATATATATATATATATATGTAATTCATCACAAGAATGTGTATAAGAATCAGATTTCACTCACTCTCACCAGGAACTTGTCACATAAGATGAACCATAAGCTTTACCTTAATATAGTACTCTACTAATATCCAAATATTAAGGCTCAAGATCAAGTAGTTCTTTAATGGTTGTAATGTAGGCTAAGGGATGGTTAGGAACTATTCTGGTCAGTAGTAGTGACTATCTTCCCTAATCTCTTTTATACTTCACAAATTATATTAGACTCCGCTCTAACCAACCAATTTTTCACCACTCTTATCTTCCTACCTATGTTTTGTTTTGCCCCACATCCTTAAGCATGTTCACACATCTTAAGTAGAGAGTATTTTCTTTCAACACATGATTCACTTTGATTATTTTTTCTTTGCATTACATTTCTCCCAACTACAATAGATGAACTTCTTAACACACCAATAGCTATTTTATTGGGGTTTCACTTTCAGTTTTTTCTTCTTCAATTCTACACTCCTTAAAATCTCAATCTTTCAAGTAAAGCATTTAGGAGTTTTAGATTAAACTATGGTCAACTGAAAGAAAGGGAATAAGATACAAATGAGAGTACCAAAGAATAGATAAAGGTTCAATGGGGCTAACTAAGATCATACAGAAATAATAGCTAAAGAGGGTATAAAACATGGCTATCAAAGAATTGCCTACATCTTCTCTTAAACCCAATATTTTTTATTTTGCTTTGGATATACACCAGGAAAGTTCTAGACGTCAATATGCAACATGGAATACAACAAAATACCTCACTCACACATGGCACATGCTCAAATCAAATAAGATCTCTATATACTCTTAACCAATTAATAGCAACAATTCAAAATTAAGCCAACACGCATAAGAGTCATCTAAATGAGACTAGGTGTCTCAAAACAGTCATTCAACTCACTACACATGTTTTCACATTTGAAACCAACTTGCATCATGTGATCATACATATCTCTTAGCAAGAATATATTATTTATTCCTAATAACAAAAATTTTAAATCTCCTAAAAATAAAAAAAGAATACGGGGTTTAAAGGGCACCCCTTGGGAAAAGAATCAAAAATAAAAACCAAAGGGTGGGTGAAGTGTGCTTCTACTAGATAGAACATCACAAAAACTAAAAAGAAACAAAGCTTAAAAAATTTGTAATTTTGTAAATTAGTCAAAAACTAGCAAATAAATAAAAATAAAAATCCTATAACAGCACTACACCCTAAACAATTGGAAGATTTCCCACCTCACACTTAAAATCATACTTCGTTCCTAAAGTATAAATTATAAATAAGGATAAAACTACCCCCCAGAGGCCTCTAAGCCTAGCTAGTAGCATCCTAATTATCAAGGAGTCCAAGATGACCCTACATTAAGTTTTTGCCATTCTCCTGAGCTAAGATCTCTGGTGAACAGACCTTTCTTCAACCCGTTGACACCAAACAAAAACAAAACTAGTGGTAATATTAAGGAAAAACTAGAAAATAAGATACCTACCTTAACTTGGGTTGCCTCCCAAGCAGCGCCTGATTTACTATTATGGTACGACTCACATTATAACTCTCAATCGTAGTCTCTTATCCTTTTATTCCTTCTCAGATACCATCTTCTATCCTTTTCTGACCTTTTGAGTGCTTATTATCATGGTCTAAATCTTTTTCTACACTTTTCTTTTCGGGCTCCTCTTTTAGTTTCTCAACTTCAAGCTTAATTTTTAATTTAGACAACTCCATGAGACAGTCTAAAGAGGCTAATAGATGCTTGCACTCCTCCACCCTACACTTATCTTTTTTATTAACTGTGATCATACACAAATCTTTGTAGTGTGAGGGTTTATTGAGTGCTTTGTACACTCTGAAGACCACCTTTAATTATTCAATCTTATTTTGAGAGTGCCCATACTCACATATATTAGTGCTCTTCTGGTTTCCGTGAATGGACATCCTAGTATGATTGGTACCCTATCATCTCTATCATAATCAAGAATAATAAATTCAATAGGAATATTGAACTTACCAAACTTAATGAGCATATTTTCTATGATTTCTTTGGGAACCATTTTTGTTATGTCCGCCATTTGGAGCACCATTAAACATGGTCTCAATGTTTCCAATCAAAAGGTATTATCATCGAAAAGGGAATCAAATTTATTCTCTCCTTAAATTACTCAAATCATGAACCACATCACTTTCACTAATTTGTATGGGAAGGGTAAAACTTTCAGGGTCCTTGAGCTTCTTGTGCACCTTGCTCATAACCACTAAACCGCACTCCTTAGTAAGTGCTACCATATCAATGTCATCCAGATTTATCTTATTGGTCACCAAATCCTTCAAGTATTTAGCATATTTAGTCATTTCCTATAAAATATCAAACAAGCAAAGGTTAATATGAAGTTCTCTGAATGTGTCAAAGAACTTGTTAAAGCATGTATCCTCTTTAGCCTTTTTAAGCCTCTGAGGGAACAGTGGTGGTAGTATCTTTAGTGTAAGCTCAGCTGCCTTTGCTTTTGAGTACTCAAACTTTTGGTGGTAGTATCATTAGTTAAATAAAGTGACCATAAAAAATAAGTATCCTCTTCCTAGGATCGATGATTTGTTTGATCAACTTCAGGTTGCGAAGTGTTTCTCTAAGATTGATCTTAGATCGGATTATCATCAGCATAAGATTAGGGATGCGGATAACCCTAAGACCGCCTTTAGAACCCAGTATGTTTACTGAGTCTCTTATCATATCTTTTGCATTGACCAATGCCCCGAAGTTATTCATGGACTTGATGAATAGGGTATTCCATCCATTCTTGGATATGTCTATCATTGTCTTCATTGATGATATCTTAGTGTATTCTAAGAGTGAGGCAGATCATGTAGATCACCTCTGTGCCATGTTGGAAACTTTAAAAGATCATCATTTTAATGCCAAGTTATCCAAGTGTGAGTTTTGGTTGAAAGACTTAGCTTTTCTAGGTCATGTTATCTCTAGTGAAGGGATCATGGTAGATCCCCAAAAAGTTGGGTGGTTAAAAAGTGGCCTAGACCTATGACTCCATTCAATATTCAGAGCTTCTTGTGGCTAGCCAATTGCCATTGAAGATTTGTGTAGAGTTTCTCTACTATAGTTCCCTCATTTACCAAATTGACCCAAAAGAAGGTCAAGTTCTTGTGGTCCGATGCATGTGAGGGTAGTTTTGAGAAATTAAAAAATAACTTGACTTCAGCTCCAGTTTTAACATTGCCCGAGGGTAGTGATGGTTTTGTGGTTTATTGCGATGATTTTTTTATTGGTCTTGGTTGTGTGTTGATGAAACATGGTAGGGTGGTGGCCTATGCTTCTAAGCAATTGAAATTTCATAAGAAGAACTACCCTACTCATGACCTAGAGTTGTTAGCCGTGGTTTTTGCATTAAAAATTTGGCGGCATTTTCTATATGGGGTTCTTGTTGAAATCTTTTTCGATCATAAGATCCTCCAATATGTGTTTACCCAAAATGAGTTTAATCTCTGGAAAAGAAGGTAGCTCAAGTTGTTGAAATACTATGATATGAGTCTTTATTATTATCCCGATAAGGCAAACGTGGTTGCCGATGCTCTTAGTAGATTATCCATTGGGAGTTCGGCCCATGTAGATGAGGATAAGTGAGAATTGGTGAAATATATTCATTGTTAAGCTAATATTGGAGTTTGACTTACGGAGTCCAAGGATGGTTGTGTATTTATGCTTTTGTATCTCAGTCGTCTCTTGTTGTTGGGATAAAGAAAAAGCAAGCATTGAACCCCAACTTGATGAAGATCAAGAGTAATGTCGGTTAACAAAAGGTTGCAGACTTTGTGATTGGTGGTAATGGTATCTTGAGATACCAAAGTAGGCTATGTGTTCCCGACGTTGATGGATTGAGGGAAAGGGTCATGGCCAATGCTCATGGACCCCGTTATGCCATTCATCTCAGTTTCACCAAGATGTATCATGATATTAGAGAGTTTTATTGGTGGGGTAATATGTGGCCAAGTGTATACTGTGTCAACAAGTCAAAGTTGAGTACATGAGGCCCAGAGGCTTGTATCGAGATATCCCATTGCCCAAACGAAAGTAGGAGAAAATTAATATGGATTTCATTACCGATCTTCCTAGATCCCAAAATCAATGTGATTCTATTTGGGTCATTGTTGATAGAATGACCAAGTCCGCTCACTTTTTGCCTATAAGGACTAATTTCTTGGCGGAAGATTATGCTAAGTTGTATCTTGCAGAGATCATAAAGTTGCACGGTTCTCCGATCTCTATCATTTTGGATCTTGGTCCTCCATTTTCATCCCACTTTTAGAAGTTGTTCTGAAAGGGTTTGGGTACTAGAGTGTGCCTTAGTACTGCGTTCCACCTGCAAATGGATGGACAAGCAAAAAGGACCATCCAAACATTAGAGAATATATTGCGGGCTTATGGGATTGATTACGGTGGTAGTTGGTATGACCACTTACCTTTGATTGAGCTTGCCTATAATAATAGTTACCACTCTAGTATTAGCATGACGCCTTTGAGACATTATATGGTAGGAGATATTAATCTCTTATTGGGTAGTATGAGGTTGGTGAGGGTAAGTTGCTTGGCCCCGACCTAGTTCACCAAGCCGTAAAGAAGGTGAAGGCGATTCATGATAGGTTGAAAATTGCTCAAAGTCACCAAAAATCTTATGTGAATATGAGGCGTAGGGACTTAGAGTTTAGTGTTGGCGATTGGGTATTCATAAAAGTGTCTCCCTAGAATGGAGTGATATGATTTGGTAAAAAAAGGAAGCTTAGTCTCCGATATGCTAGTCTCTACTTGATTGTGAAGAGGGTGGACAATGTTGCCTATGAGTTGGAGATGCCTTCTAGTATGAACTCCATTCACCCAATTTTCCATGTCTCTATGTTGCAAAAATGTTTGGGTGATCCTTCATTGGTCATTCCTTTGAGGGATGTTGATATTTAAAACTCCTTGTCCAATGAGGAGATCCCGATGAGGACTTGGATCAGCAAGTTTGCCGGTTGCAAATGAAAGAGGTGGCTTTGATGAAGGTTCTATAGAGGAACCAAAAGTTTGAGGAAGCCACTTGGGATGCAGAAGAGTACATGAAGTCCAGGTATCCCCATTTGTTTCCTATTCCAAAAACTTGGGATGGAGGTATGTGTTGATCTCCTTGCTTTGATTTATGTTTTTGATAGACAATGGGTTAAAGTCCACAATATGTTGAGTGATTTGTGTTTGGTTAGACCATGAGTTCAAGTCCCTAATGCTTTGAAATTATGTGTGTCTTATTGTGATCGGTTTAAGTCCCTAGCATCTTGAGTTGATTCATGCCCTTTGTAGATGATGGTTTCGAGTCCCTAACCCTTGAATTGATTAAGTATACTTGATAAGTTGATGGGTTGAAGTCCCTAAGTTGTGAAATGAGTAAGTTTTGATAAGCAAGGGTTTAGTTCCCTAAGCTTTGAAATGAAAAAGTGTATTGATAAATAATGGGTTTGAGTCCCAAAGACGATGACGTGAATGATTGATAGATAATGAGTATGATGTGTGTTATATCCTTGTTGTGTGCATGAACTAACTTTTTTAAAGTAGATTTTGATATATGATAATGTGTTGGCTTGTGTTTATTACTTTCCTTACCCCTCATTCAAGGACGAATGATCTAAGTGGGGGAGAATTGAAACACCTAGACTTAGAACCATTGGAAAACTTCATCTTTTGGTATCACTAGGGTAGGTACAACTAGGGGCTTGAGTCATACCCCTGGGATATGAGTCATATCTTTTTTCTCCTCCCCCCTCATATCCTAAGTAATATAGTGAGGGTCACTCACTATCCTAGGTATGAGTTACCCTCCCCTCAATCATACCTAAGGGTATGAGTCGTACCTAGGTGAGTCGTATGGGGTGAGGTCTTAGCTTGGAGTGACTGTTTTGAGTATGGTTGTTGTGTACGAGCTAGAGGTGCGTCTTACCCTTTGGATACGAATCAAAGGTGCATGGTCTTACCCTTAATAGTGTGTGTGACCTAGGAGAAGCCTAAGGTATGAGTCAGGGTACCACTCATATCCTAGGGTACGACTACTTAGATGAGTCGTATGGTGAGTCATACCCCTGGACGGGGTCAATTTTCATCTTTTAACTAAGGGCCTTGTAGTTATTCCCATGTCTAAAACTCTAAGCCCTCTCAGTATATAATTTTTGTAGACTCCTAAACATCAATTTTGATGGATCAAACACCCTAAACACTCTCTCAAACTAATCTTTAAAGAATTGGAGGCTAGGGTTTCAAGAGTGGTCTTCAAGGGGCAAAGGGGAGTCAATATTCTTGGTGATTCATCTTGTTTAAGGCATGTACCTTTTCCTCTTGAAAAATAACTTTAAACCCATGTATTTCATACTTGGTTTAGTAAGTGTACATGGTGGTTTTAAAATCAAATGAAAAGGGTTTTGTTGCTTAATGATGAATAGTTATAATTCTTGCTTAGAATTTTGTTTTAACATGTTATTAATGATGACTTGTACATGTGAATGCTTGTTGTATATGGTTTAGCATGTGGTTCATGAGTAAACCTAATATTGATGTTTCCACCATAAAAATAGCCTTGTTGAAGGTATACACATAAGGTGTTTGTGTAAATGTCTAAGTGAGATGTCTAGTAATAAGATGATGATACTTTGAACTAGGGCAATGGCCCAATATGTATGAATGCTTGATAATTCATACCGTGAGGATAAAATAAGCCACGTATTGCGTAATTTATGACCTTGATAGTTTAATGAATAAGAAGGGGGTTAAAGTCACTAATATGAAAATGAACTTGAATTGTGTGTTGGACTAAATTGTGGTATAGAATTGCTAATGAAGGGTGAATGGCTTGTAAGGGTCTTGAGGACCATAGTTTGAATTGTATGATGAGTTGAATTTAGTCATTGACCTATAGAAATGGTTGAGTAATGGAGGCTCCAATGAAGACCATATGGTCAAGTATGGTGTTGAATTGGCTAAATAAGTTAAAGTCCTAATACGTAGAATTGAATAAATATGGATGCATGGACAACGGGTTAGAGTCCTAATGTCGACTAATGAGAGTCGTGATGGATTGTGGTTAAAGTCCCTTGCATAATGAGATATCATGAGGTTAAATTGCCTCACCAAATGAATTAACTTGGGGTTAGGGTCCCCTATCTAATATGACATGAGGTTAGAGTCCCTTGCCTAATGTGTGAGCATGTGGTTAGAGTCCATTGCTTGATTGAATGTGTGTGAGTGGTTAGAGTCCCTCACTTAAATGGGTGTGTATGTGTTTAGAATCCCTTACTTGATGATATATGAGTATGGTTAAAATCCTATACCTAATAAGAAATGCAAAAATCTATGAGTATGGACGTTTGGAGTTCTCCATTGCTTGCATGATGAATGAGTGCTTCCTAAGTGTTGATAAGACCTGTCCCCTTAGCTAGCATGTGATATGTCTATATGTATGGATAAGGTTATGAATATGATTAAATATAATATATATTGACTTGTTGTTGAATAATGATGCTATTTTATCCTTATCCTTGAGTTACATGCTAGCGTTCCAACCGCTAACCGTCTCCAGACGCTATGTCCCCACGTGACATAGGGGTCAAAGTATCATCTCCTCTTCCTGCATAGTGATTAGGTGATCGAAGCAGTTCGTGCATTGACTACGAAGTGGTGAGCTTCCTTATTTTGTAAGACATTCATTCTTGGTCCCCTATATTTATACTTAGTCTCATTTTAACTTGGTCTAGATATTGTTGGGGGCTTGTCCCGACATATACATTCCTAAACTTTGGTTGTATAGAGATGTGGATGACTGTGGACTTGGGTACATTGGTTAGTTGATAAATCGAATGAAGTGCTAAGACATGTTTAAGTTATGACTTGTAATATGTTTTACGCTATCTTATTATCTGGTCGGGATACACCTGACCCATGTGATTGATGTGATGATTGTGATGGGTTATCAGATGACCTCCGATTCATGTGGGCCTGAGGTGCCCATACGACATGGCCCGATTTCGGAATGTATCACTTTTATACAAAATTAGATATATCATTGAAGCTCTTTCCTGTAGAAGTCATGTGAACAAAAAAAACCTAAAGATCGGTGTCCAAACTTTTAACATATAACTGAATCCTCTCCTCTTCAGTGCCCAACATTGGGGAAGCATAGCAAGACAAAGCATGGAACTTAGCCCCATAAATCACAATTGACATACTCCGATTCAAGGGCAAGAACTCATTACTCGTGTGGTCACAAAGAGGACGAGACACATACTTCTCCAACAATAAGGCATGAAATTAAGCCCAAGCCAATGGAGGCAAAAATGATGACCAACAATATACATAGGCCCTCCACCACTGATTGGCATTCCCTTCTAGTTGGAAAGTCATAAACTCAACACCATGCTATTGCACAATCCCCAACTTGTGAAGTCTCTCATAGAAATTAGTGATAAACTCATTCAATCCTCAGTATTAATACCTTGATATAAAAAAGGCTTCATTTTCAGAAACTTAGTCAACAACTCATGCTCGTTTTCAGTCATAACTGGGCTTAACACATGATGGTGATATGCTTTAGTACCCAAAGCCTCTTACATTTTGGGATCAAATGTAGCAGTGGAATGAGAACCTGAAACCTAAAAGTTTAGCATAATTGGGGTTGCTCCACCACCAACCAACCCACTAAGAAAAGCCAAACCTATTGAATAACCTAACCCGACATTGAAGGTAGACCTGTACCTCCGACTGGTGTTGCCGTTGTTGACATTCAATTTTGGCTCTCCATATTTTAAATAAATTTTAAGATTTTATTATATGAATATAAATATTTTTTATATAGAAAAAATAATTTTTAAAAAATAATTTGATAGTTTTTGCCAATACATTTGACAAAATATATCATTACTGTTACTTTTAAAAATTTGGAATATTTAAAATATATCAAATGTTTATCTCATGTTTTGTATGACTAATAAATATTCTTATGGATAAACCAATTTTTGATTAACCATAGTTTTCATTTTTAAATATCTTTTATAATTGTCCAAATTTCGAGCTCAATTAATTAAAAAATTATTAAATCATCTTATTTTAATTATGTCAAATTTTACAAATAAGCTTAATTTTGTAAAGTAATTATTTTCAAATTGATTACTAATGGATATTTTGTATAGGAATTAGCTATTATTAAAATTTTGAATTTTGAGCAATAATATTAGGCAATCCCAGTCCTCAAAACTAGCAAATTCATGTGAGCCACGTAGACATCACATGGATTGTGATTTCTTATATTTAATCTTTGCCTTCCAATTTGATCTAATGGTTATGAATTAATCAACCCTTTTCTTCTCTCTCTCTCTCTCATATATATATGTGTGTGTGTGTGTATATATATATATATGTATGTATGTATATATATATATAGGTAGGTATGTATATGTACATGTTTATGTAACAATTGTAACTCCCAAAATTCTCTTTACTCTCACCAAAATATGTACTTTCCCTTTCCCCACCAAAATATTCATCGACGTTTCCCTTTCTCTATTTGCCCAAAATAAACCCTAGCTCTTCCCCTTCTCTTGTTCTTCTCTCATCTCCACCTCCAAATCCGGAAACAACAATGTCACAAAGTCATTCCACCCACGTCACCTCTGTCACAGAACTATTGATGCAAAAAAGATTCTTTCTTTTTGCTTTCCTACTTTAATTCTCACCACAAATTCAAACTCCAACCGCTCAAAGGTCGCTCCTAATGTCTGAAAAGGTTATTTCATTTCCTATTTTTTTGGATTTCACCCTAATTTTCATGGGTTCTTCCCTTTGTCCTATTTCATGTTCGAATTTCAAATCTAAATTCTTCAATTTTTTGTATTATAAATAACCGCTAAAAATACTTATTCAGGACAAGTTCACACCATACACAATATCAGTTCCTCTTCACCACACTACTACTTTTCCCATTGTATATGAGTTCTATCAAAGTTGGGTACAAGGAGATAGTTTATGGCCAAAAATTTGGTGTCGGAGCCTCATTTTGCCACCCAACATAAGGTTAAATTCTATGTCATGACCCAAAAACTAAGGTCATGATAGCGCTTATCGCGGTTAACCCTTAATATGTATGCCAATCACACAAACTGATATGTATAAG
The DNA here is from genome assembly GCA_030864225.1 of Capsicum baccatum var. pendulum. Lineage (NCBI taxonomy): Eukaryota > Viridiplantae > Streptophyta > Magnoliopsida > Solanales > Solanaceae > Capsicum > Capsicum baccatum. The sequence continues at coordinate 87,881,566 of CM061560.1, read as the reverse complement.
AAAATAATAACATAATATCTCAAGGAGGGACTGCTAGAGTCTAGTCGGACCATAGATGTACAATAATAGCAAAAGTTTGATTAACAATGATATCATAAACCATCCAAAAATCTGATGTCACAATGTAAGAACAATCTAAATACAACACACAGTCTAAAATAGAATTGAAAATCCAAATGACATAAATTGGATAGAAGGAGATCTAAGGTCGACTCTTAAGGCGTAGAGAGGCCAATACCTTGAAGTGTAAAAGATAAGTGCAGGGTCTCAGCAAGAGCACGGTGCAATCATACCTAAATCTGCATCGAAATGGCACAGTAGGGTTTAGTATGGTATACCTGCACTTAGTAGGTATCATAGGCTGACTACATATATACGTATGTCACGACCCGATTTAGGAATCATGATGGGACCCACTTTATCCCGATAATGGGTAAGTCAAACCATAATTCAAAGCTAAATACAATGGTTTAACTTGGTGGAAATGCCCAAAAGAGCAAAAAAATAATAATTGCAACTTATGAATAAGTAAGGCAATAGAAATAGATAAAAGATAGCCAACAATACAGGTAAAATTCCCACGACCTGGTAGAGCCAGTACAAGAGCTATTACAAATACAACACAAGTTCTAAAATAGTCAATACAATTTGTCTTGAAGAAAAATGCTAGACATAAATAAGATAGAATAAAATGAGAAACTCCAACTCTAGAACTCACCCTATCTCCAGAATCCAACATAGCATGATCGATGAATCAACGACGGTAACTAGTTCTCAGATCTACACCAAAAAGTACAAAAGTGTAGTATGAGTACCAAAACCACAGGTACTCATTAGGCATCATCAGCCAACTGAGTTAAATCATGACAAAAATACGATAAAATGCAAGATAATATAACTAAGTCAAGGTAGAGGAAAACCTGAATTAACTCCAACATCGCTTTACATGAATAAGTAAATAACTGGAATAATAACATAACATAAAGAATCCAACACGTGCGATTATAACTACAAATTCCCCCCCCCCCCCATAAGCCAATAAGTGCAAAAAAGTAAATAACCCAATGCTAGCCCCCATAAGCCTGGAGAGTACAATCAAGAAAGGCATAATCCAAACCACATTTATCAACTCTCATGTTACAATTAAAATCCAACCATTTCATGTCACCCTATACCATTTGCCACCTTCAAACTTGAACTGATAACCATATTATCAACAACATACTCCAATAACACATTCTGAACTAGGATTTTATATATATATATATATATATATATATATATATATATATATATAATGACCACTTTACATGAACAAGTAAGTAACCAGAATAATAACATAACACAAAGAATCAAACACGTGCGATTATAACTACAAATTTTCCTCCCATAAGCCAATAAGTTTAGAAAAGTGAATAACCCAACGCTAGCCCCATTAAACCTGGAGAGTACAATCAAGAAAGGCATAAGCCGAACCAGCGTCATTTATCAACTCTCATGTTACAATTAAAATCCAACCATTTCGTATCACACTATACCATTTTTCGCCTTCAAACTTGAACCGGTAACCATATTATCAACAATATACCCCAATAACACATTCCAAACTGGGGATTTTTTTTATATATATATAATGTATATCCAAACTAGAACTAGTAAATATAATCAATAGATGAACTCGAATTAATAAATATAGCATCAATATCATAATCATCCTCCAGACTCTAACTGGGCATATATAATCAATATCATAATCATTAAGCATCATCTCTCAAAATCAACCCATCACTACCATCAAGTGCTAAATATTCTCAAGATTAGCTTAGTAAGCATTTTCTAAGTACATAATGAGCGTATAAATGGATACAAGGATTAATACGAATCTTGGCCTAAGGTGGATCGAAAGCCCACTTCTAGATTCCCGAAGTACAATTTTAAGGAAAATTCTACCCCGTACTAGGATAAGATATCTAAATCCACTTTTAGATGTTAACTAAGTCACAATTCAACCCTATGATAGAAATGTTACCTAGAGCATGAGCAACTAAGTCATTTATGCCTAAATTTTGGTTTTCAGATCGCCTAACGGTCCAACTATCCCAAGTATTTCCAATCACATTAACAATACCTAAAATCCATCCCAAATCTGACATGATAAACATACTATGAACTAGCTCAATCTATAATGAGGGTGAAGCCTAGCCTACCTAGACATCGAAGAAAGCTTTAAGAAACCACTAAATCACCGACTTTTCTTTCTAAGAATCTCCCACAAGGTTCCACGCTATCAAAATCATGATTTAATCATCTGAAGCAATCCCAACATTTTCTTATGCTCAAGGAGTAATTACACTCAAAATGGATGAAATTTGAACTATATTGATGGTAAAATGAAGTCACTAAGTTTTAGGGATTTTAAACAAGAAAAGGGGAAATCAACCACGAGCATGAAGAAACCTTACCACAAATTCGAAGGAAAACATGTAATAACTATTATCCAAGCTCCCCAAATCACCCACAAGCTGTAATCCTAAGCTTTCTCAATATAGGGTTTAACTCTCTCTAGAATTGATAAAGAAATAGGAAAATCAGGCAAAAAATGGAGTGTTTATACCTTTCCTAAGTGCTTGAGAGTTGCTATCGCGACCCGACCCTCATGATCGCGGCATCTGGTGGCTGCCTGGTGAGTCACTGTTGTGACACATTGAATCGCGATTGATGTACTTACTTGGTGGCTACCAGACAACGAATTTGACCCATGGCCCGCGACTACGGGAGCAGCAAAATAGTTGAGACTTAGAATTTTCCAATTGTTCGCCAACCCCTCGGGATTCATACAAAATCTTATATATGTAAACGAACTAAGCTACCTTATCAAATTTATCATTCCAGACTCAATGGAGCAATCAAAATTTCCATCCGAGGTCATTTCGACTAAAAATGGGTTACATACCCAACTTTTATATTCTTAACCTTTTGACCAATAGGTCAAAATGAGCTTGAGTGACTCGTGACCCAAACCAAGAGCCCACCTAGCCTAAAATCAATGTTTTGGAGCTGTTAGTACTGTCAGAATTGGCATACAAGGTCTTTTTACTAAAGTTTTCACCCAGTGGCCATTTGGAACCAACAAAGACTTCAAAACAGGGAATTGACTCTAAAAGCCAAACAAACTGTCTAGTGACCGAACTGTTATTCCCAGCAAGACATAAATGACTTGGGGTAGCTATAGTAAAGCTTTAACGACAAAAATAATCAGTAATACAGAAAATGACCTGAAGGGTCATTACAACATACTTTGAGAAAGTCATCTATAATTAGAAAATGTCCCAAACAGTAGCTAACATCATCTCTGCTAATAGTTCTAAATATAGAACATAAGTAAGAAAATAGGTACGTAGAAGGAACAAAAATAGATATGCATTGAATAAAGCACAAAAGTACAACACTGAAGATGCATAGTTTATAAAATGTAGTGATGATGATATGACTGTGTTTATCGCATAACATCCGTATACACGAACATCGGCTCTTTTAGTTAGCATGGGGGGTTCGCAACCCTTATACTATATCAATACTCAATCCTAATCTCAATATCTATATCTCTTCTCCAACTCATGGGCTGCAGCAAAGGGTTTAATAAAGGATGTTTCATTTCTATCAAAAATATGTGTTTCCACAATGGTACCAATATCTTATGAATATATATATGATATGAGGATGTAATGCTCATAACCAAATCAATATCAAGATCTCAAAACCCATTCAATAAATGTACACGTGATCTTAGAATCTACTTAATATATCGACCAACCATGATTGCATATAAGCAATGTACCATTAGAGTGAAAAAATCAAGTAAGATATCAATAGTATCACATTAAACCCAACTTAGGTATTTCTATCATGAGAAAGCAGCCAAATGCATACACAAGGCTAATAATATTAGTTAAGGCCTCCACACCGGCCACACACAGTAAATATCATCACAAATCACCACCAACAACAATATAAGCCCCCACATGGGTACACAATAGTTATAATTTTATTTCCATGATTAATACCCATACTCGTAGCATGCATTTATATAGATACTAACTACCCAGCCTAGTCTGACGAAAGTTAAACCATAAAATACCTCGCAATGACAAAATCTAAGCCTGAAGCCCTTCAATGCGAAGCTTTCCCATCTCAAACAAGTCTTAGAATTAAATAACACATACAAATATAGAATCGCGTTAAAAGAAATCCAATAATACCCATATTGTCCACTTTCAAGTCAGGGTCAAAATGGACCCCCTAAATGGGTTTTAGAAACAAAAGGGTAAAACCAAAATTTTTATTTAGAAAGACATTACCTATGATTAAAGAAAGCTACAAGAGAAAACCTAAATGAAAATGAGGCTTAAATCAAAGAAATTCCTATTTAGGCCTTTCGAGAAAATATTCCCAAATTCTAATTTTAAGATCATAGTTTAATGAGTTTTAAACAACAATAATCAAAGTAAAATAATTGAATTAATGATTTAGAGCTTACCCAAGCTCAAAAATGGCAGAAATCATACAAAAACCTCTCAACCCAAAGCTCAAAGTGTTAAAATTAAAAGGAAAATCAAGAAAAGAAATTTTTATACTTGTCTAGCTATGACCTCCAAAGAGGTCATCGCTTAAGCGCAGATTGACTGTTATAGCGGTCTAGTCCATATGTGAGAGGCCACTAAAGTGACCCCTTACCGCTTAAGCGTTCTAAGGTCCTCTTTAGTAGTACTTTCCATGACTGGCATGATCTATTAAAGTGGTTCCCTGCTCGATAAAGTAGCTACCGCTTTAGTGGTCCTTCGGCCGCTAAAGCGGTTGTACCAGATATTAGTTGGATCAACAACTTCTCTAAGTTGCAAAGTTTTTGATCAATTCGTTAGGATTCATTTGGAATCTCATAAAGGAAAATAAAATTTGCTACTAGTTTAAATTTAATGTTTCAAACACAATGGCGACATCAGGTAACAAAAAGAGGTTGTTTTCACAAAACTGACCTCCAAAATCTACACTCTCAAATTTTTAAACCAAGGATCAAAATGAGATCCTAAAGCCATAAAATTGATCTAACTTTGCTATCAACCCAAAATTGATGTTTCAAAATCTTCTAGTGCGGTCCGTTTTGCTATCCAATACACAGAACAAAAAATGTTGACCAAAGTCAACTATAAGCCCTTTTTAACCTCTAAACACCACAAACTCCCATAAATCATTTTGGGTCACATCAAGAATCATGCCAACCATTCCTGCACCTCATAAACAACACATAACAACCACGAGAGAAGGTAAAATAATCAAAACACATATAAGGGAAAAATTCATAGAATTAAGTCCTTATAATATCCACCATTAAGAATCTTATTTGTCCTCAAACTAAAGGCAAGGGAAATACCTAAATTGGCATGAAGTTAGGGATAATTACAACACATGTCGAACTCAACCTCCCAAGCAGCCTTATCTACAGAACAGTGTCTCCATTGTACTTTAACCACTGAATATCTTTAGAATGCAATCGCCTGACATCCCAGGCTAAAATGGAGACTAGCTCTTTAGCAAAGGACAACCTGTCATCTAACTACTATGTGTCCCAATGAATGACACGAGACTCATTTGAAATATAATGACACAACATACGTACTTGAAAACCTGGATGAATAGTCGAAATATCTAAGGTAATGCTAACTTATAAGCTATATCCACAAAAGTTTGAAGAATCTCAAATGGTCCAATATACCTGGGGATAAGCTTTCCCGTATTTCCAAAACTCATCACGCAATTCATGGATGAAACACGAAGGATTACCCATACTAAATCTCAAGGCATGAAGTCTACGATCCATATAGCACTTTTGCCTACTCTGAGCCACTTAGAATCTATCCTACTTGACCCAAACTCTATCCAAAGACTCATAAACCAAGTCCGCACCTCGAGGTCTAATCTTAAAAACCTCAAACCAACCTACTAGTGAGCAATAATACCTATGATATGGAGCCTTGAAAGGTGCTATATCAATACAAAAATGCTAGATATTACTATACACAAACACTACCAAGGCTAAATGCTGCACCCACTGACCTCTAAAGTCCATAACACAAGGATAGAGCATATTCTCCAAAATATGAATATCTCACTTTGATGATCATGGATCTGAGGGTGAAAAGTTATTCTAAGATCAACTAATGCATCAAACTCCACCTAAAAGGTCTTCCAGAAGTTAGATGTTAAAATTGAACCTCTATTTGACATAATATACACAACTACACCATAGAGATAAACTATCTCACGAACATAGATATGGGCTAACCTTTCAACACGAAAGAAAACCTAAATAGGGATGAAATAAGAAGATTTGGTCAATTGATCCATGATGACCCAAACATTGTCAGAATCATAAGAAATATGAGGCAACCTAGTTACTTAGTCCATAGTGATCCATTCCCACTTCCACTCAAGAATGGGTAACCTTTGAAGCAAACCACCAACCCTCAAATGTTCGGCCTTCACCTGCTGACAACATAGGCAATGAGCTACAAAATCTGCTACATCCTTCCTCATACTACCCTATCAGTAGTATTATTAAAAATAATGATACATCTTAGTTGCTCCCAAATGAATGGAAAACCTAGAACTTTGGGCCTTCTTTAAGATCCACCTCACCCAGTCACCCACCCTCGGCACATAAACTTGGCCTTCGATCCTCAAAACACCATCAGAGTCAAGTGCGGCTTCATTAGCCTCACCACTAAACACCTTATCCCAAATCACTCTTAACCAATATCATCAAATGATGAGCCTGAATTTTCTTCATTAAGGAAGATCTAGCCTCCATAAATGCCAAAATATACCTAGGTGTTAAAATATCAAACCTAACCCTCTATTTATCTAAGGAGTGAACCTCTAAGGACAAAGGCCTCTTTTGAGTCAACAGATACGCCAAGCTAACCATACTAGTCAACTTTTTGCTCAAGCCTTTCCCGGATAATAGAGAACTGTAAGGCTATAATACTTAAGAAACTCAAGCCAATAATGCTGCCTTATATTAAGATCTCATTGGGTGAAGAAATACTGGAGGCTACGATGATCCGAGAAGATCTCACATCTGACTCCATACAAATAGTCTCTACAACTTTAAGGTAAATACAACCGCACACAACTCCAAATCATGGGTAAGGAAATACTTCTCTTGAGGTTTCAACTGGAGAGAAGCACACACAATTACCTTACCCTCCTACATCAAAATGATACCTAATCCAACACCCGAAGCAACATAAAAGATGGTAAAGCCCACACCCTCCTTGGTTAAAGTCAAGATAGGAGTTTATGTCAATAAATCCTTGAGCTTTTGAAAGCATGACTCATAATTATTGGACCACTAAAAAGAAATCTTTTTCTGAGTCAACTTGGTCAATGAAGCTGCAATAGATGAAAGTCCCTTAATAAAGAATCGATAATAGTCTGCTAAACCAATAACACTCCAAATCTTGGTAGGAGAAGTAGTCCTATCCCAATCATGAACCATCGTATTTTTGGCCAAATTAACCATATACCATCCTTGGTCACTTCATGACCCAAGAAAAAGATGGACTCCAACCAAAACTCGCACTTGGAGAACTTAGCATACAACTTCTCTTCTCTCAACCTCTAAAGTACAATCTGCAAATGCTCTTCATGGTCAGCCTCAATCTTGGTGAAAACCAAGATATTATCTATAAATACCATGACAAAAGAGTTAAGATACAATTGAAATACCTAAATCATCAACTCCATGAACACGACTGGCACACTGGTCAATTCAAAAGATATGGCCAAAAAATCATAGTGATTGTACCGAGTCTGAAAGGGAGACTTTCAAATATCCAAAGCTCTAATCCTTAACTAGTGATACCTGGCCCTCAAATAAATCTTCAAAAACATCAAACCGCCTTGAATTTGATTGAACACATCATCAATATAAGGACGAGGATACATTTTCTTAATCGTCAACCTGATCAAATATCGATAATTAATACAAATGCACAAAAAACAATCCTTTTTCTAAATAAATAAGATAGAGTGCACCCCAAGGTGATACACTAGGTCAAATAAATCCCCTATCTAATAATTACTGCAACTGATCCTTCAACTCCTTTAACGCCATTGAGCCATCCTATAAGGAGGAATAAAAATTGCCTGTCACCTGGCTTAATATCAATAACAAATTCAATATCTTAATCCGAATGCATACCAGATAAATGAATAGGAAATACATTTATGAACTCACGAACAATACAAACAGACTCTAAAAAAGGCGGTGAAGCAACACTAGTATCATAAATATAGGATAAATAAGACAAACATCCTCTCTCTACTAAGCGACGAGCCCAAAGAAAGGATATAACTCTCTTGGAACCCAAATAAAACACACACTTTCAATCTATCCTAGGCATACCTAGAGAAGTTAAGGTCACCATCTTAACATAGCATTCTAGAAAAGGATGATAGAAAGCTAACCAATATATATCCAAGATGATATCAAAATCTACTATATCTAGGACAATCAGATCTACATAGGTCTCACGGTCTTCAAAGGTCACAACATAAGATTGGTGCACCTGATCTACCACTACAGAGTCTCTTATATAGGTAGATTCATGAATAGGCATGGAAAGAGGCTCACTAATAGAATCAAAACTCAAAGAAAAATATGCAGACACATAGTAAAAAGTCAACCTTGAATCAAAATACATAGATGAAGATCTTAAAAAAGGGATAACCCTTGTGATAAAAGCATTGGAAGCCTCTACCTCAAGTATGGAAGGTATAACATAGCACTATCCACATCCATTACAAGATTGAGTAGCCTTGCGACTATCACCACAGGCACTACTACCCGACCTTCCACATCTTTAGTAGAACTTCTACAACCCTGAGGGCCACCTCTCACTATTAATAGAGGAGTAGGCCTAAGAACACAATAGGGCAATCTTTGGCCATATGGACAAACTCATTACAGACATAGTAATTTTTATGGCCTGACTCACTCTGAGATGCAATAGTTGAGCTAGAACGACTACCTTAGACGATGATCGACTACTCTAAGTCACTAAACTAGAAGACCTACTACATGAAACTTACAAGGATGCCAACATTAGTCTACCATGGTACCCATGGGAACCTCTAAAACCTTTGCCTTGAGGGAAGTGAACATTGAACTTTACTTGGTGGCTCTATTTCTTAGCGTATCTTTGAGAAGATCGAAGAATAGCCTTATCATCTTTTCAAGATCCACCACACTCTAAAATAATACCTCTAACACCACCATCTGGGCAGTATCCAACTGAAACACAATATCCAACCTCTTTACAAACTTTTAAATCTTTTAAGACTCGGTGGTAATATTGGCAATAGAATATTTAGACAAGGTATGGAAATATGCCTCATACTCGACAACACTCATGAATGCCAACTCTAAGTGATCAAACTCATCTCTCATATGATCCCTCAAATTGTATGGCATAAACTTGTCCAATACGGCCTAAGAAAATTGATCCCAAATAATTCTAGAAAACTAAAAGGTCTGCAAATAACAAGTGACCTCCACCTATCTCTGGCTACATCTCTCAACTAGTAGGTAGTGTAAGCACTCTACACGAATAGAGCGATCCAAGGTTATATACTTCTCCTGGCAATTAATCAAGAACTCATAGGCATTCTCTCCCATAGCACCAATAAGCTTGGTTGGCCCCAAGCGAGTAAATCTTTCAAATATCTTCTAGTCCTTAGAAGGCATAATTGGACCCAAAACAACAAGAGAAATAATAAATCTAGCAGGATATAATCCTACCTAAGAGGTCAACAAAGATAAAAGTTGAACCCCTGGACTCGAAATACCATATATGAATACTAGCATAAAAGAAGGAACAACACTCAAAACCTGAAGAATACCATAAGCAGATATAGACACCAATGAAGGAACACCACTTAAAATTAAAGAAATACCATAATCTGTATCTGGCATAGATGGAGGTACAATACTCAAAGCTGGGAGAATACCAGGTACACTCAAAGAAACACCCTTCGAACGAGTCAACAAACAAATAAATAAAACCTCTATGATTAAGGTAGTAATACTTTATGGAACCTAAGTAGGTCCCATATCTCTAGCATGCTCACCCTTAGGCTCTAGGGAGATCCCCCTAGTACTACCTATTGAAGGGGCATATCCTTATCCATATCCTCTACCTCAAACCCATCCATGACCCATGACTCATATCTAGGTGAGTCTCTCTCCTCGCATGCTAGCTCAGCATCCTTAGCCTCACAGGATCTATTCCACACAATCAGTGTAGAAAAGACTAGAACTCAATTTAGAATATAGGGTATGGAAAATCCAAATGATAAGGAACAAAATAAGAAGGTTTCCTAAATATATCTTATAGCCTCTAAAAGATAAACGTCTATATATCAATCTATGAGACTCTACCAGACACCATGTTCTTACACTTGTCAAACTAATAAAGCTGGCTCTAATATCAATTTGTTATGAAACAAAAACTAAGGTCATGATGGAACTTATCATGGCTAAACCTTGACAAGTAAGCCAACTGCTCAAACTGATATGTAATAAGGAAACAATAACACAATATCCCAAGTCAAAACTTCTAGAGTAAAGTCGGACCATATATGTACAACAATAGCGGAAGTCTAAACAGTAAATACACTATAAACCATCCCAAAACCTAATGTCACAGTATAAGAATAATCTGAATAAAACTCACAATCTGAAAATACAACTTAAAATCCCAAAAACTAAAAGTCTATCTTTGAATAGAAAATAAGACATAAATTGGATAGAAGGAGGTCTAAGATTGACTCTGAAGGAATAAAGTGGCCAATACCTCAAAGTGTCAAAGACACCACACGATCTAAGCTGTCATACGGTTCACTCATAACTAGATCTACACCAAAAGGACACAGTAGGGATGAGTTTGGTCACTTGTACTCAGTAGGTATCATAAGATAAATAGAAAATATATGAGCATGTCACCTACAATCAAAAAATGTCCCACATGGAAGTTCACATCATCTCCACTAATAATTTTAAATATAACACATAAGTAAGAAAATAGGTACATAAAAGAAACATAATAGATATGCATCGAGTCAAGCGGAAAAGTACAATACTAAATATGCATAAAGTATGAAATACAATGATGATGATAAATAAGACGTGATGTACTGAGGTTATCGCATAACCTCCATGTATACCTACCGAGCAGTAGTGCTTCTAAGTAGGATCCATTGGGGGTTCATAACCCATATATGATCTCAATACCTAATCCAAATCTAAATATTTATATCTCCTCTCCGACTCGTGGTCTATGATAGAGGGTTTAGTAAAAGATGTTTCATATTTATCAAAAATTAGTGTTTCCACAATGGTACCAATATCTCATGAATGTATTTATGATATGAGGATGTAATTTTCATAACTAAAAAAGTATGAAGATCTCAAAATCCATTTAATAAATCTAAACGTGAGCACAAAATTCACTTAATATATCAACTAACCATGATTACTGTAATACCCCATACTTTTTCCTAGCTAATTTCATCTTAAGAATGTCTAGTATTAGCTTCTAAATTGAATGATTATTATTCTATGTAGAATTTTCAAGATTTTCTCTTTTTGTAATGTGGTAAATTCAATAAGCTTTCCATTGATATAAGATTCACCCAAATTCGATAACCTGGTCAGAAGTTACAACTATTTCAAGTTCTCATCGTAAAACAACGCCATATTGGTCAGTGGCGTGCCGCGCCACAAGCTAAAATGGCAATTGTCCTTTTCTAGTGTCTCAACATGATTTTATCCGTGTTGCGCCAAAGTTGCAGGTTGAAAAAGAAGGGGCAACACGATGGCTCCGTGTTGCGGCATCCCTTAGTTTCCCAATATTCAAATTCCAGTGACACTGCGCGATAGCGCCGCGTCGCGGCAAGGGTCAAATTCAAATTTTTTTTACTGAAATTACAAGACGCGTCCAAGTTAAAATGGTCAATTTCTCACCCCTATTTAAGCCCTTTAACACGTGATTCAACCACTTTTCACCTAAAATACACTCTCTTCTCTCAAAAACCTCTCAAGAACAACCTAGGGCTTTTCATAGAAGAATCAGAATCAAGAATTTCCTTCGTCAATCTTTACAAAATCTCAAATCAAGGTATGAATGGTGTTCATTCATGGACTCCTTTCGTCCATGATCCTAAGAATCCCTTTTCTAAATTCAAGTTTATGGATTTTCTTATGAATTTCATGATTGGGCTACTCTTGTTCATATAGATAATGAGAAATTAAATTCTACTCCATGTTTATGCAAACCTATGACTAAACCCTTGAATGATGAAATTAGAATTGACCCATGATGTTTAATTATTGTACAATGATTTTTACATGTACCATGCCTACAATATGTTTGATTAAATTCCTAGATGAAGGAAATGTTCTTAACTAGCATGATACCATGAAATCCCCATGTATGTACAAGTTTATGCCTATCATACATTTGATGAAATGCTTCGATAAATATGGTATGAACTATGGTGTTATTTATATGTTCAGGTAAGTTATGCTTGGTCAGTTTTCTTCCATTGAGTCTTGAGGGTACTTATACCCGAAACATTAGCTGTGTGCCTAGAGCCATGTTATATTTTCATGATACTCTCAGTCAAGCCATGAATCCTTAGACTTTAGACAGTTTTATGACTCAGCAAATCTTTGTGATCTCATGAACTTAGTAAGTTATCAGATATCATTAGTATTCCTCCAGTCAATAGAATTCAGTAACTAAGCCCATGTTCAGTTCAGTAAATCATGTTTAGTGTCTATTTAAATGGGAGTAAAAATTAGCACTGAGTGAACCCAAGGATAGGGACACACACTATCAGATAAGGGTGTGATCCTTAGAAGTCATCCTTGCATTCTAGAACTATGTAGCCAGCATAGGTTGAGATATCAACACTATCTGATGAGGGTTGATGAGGGGGATAAGCATTGTCAGATAAGAGCCCCACTGTTCTCGTATAAGGGACACTATCAGATGAGGGTCACCTACATCTTGTCCTTACCACTGGCGCGGTCTTGACACCCTTCTAATTGGGGTTATAGATTGGACCCCAACTCAGCCACAATGGCATATTAGGGGCATGATGGTTGGATAACTTCTTCCAACAGTTTCATGTTACAGAATCAGGACTGTCAGATATAGTTAATCAGTCTCAATAATAGAACTTAGATAGTTCTTTAAATTTTAGGACTGTCAGATACAGTCAACTAGATATAGTACGAAACTCAGATAGTTCCATCAGATTCAGGACTATTAGATACAGTCACTCATGTTATCAGTTATACTCAGATTCAGTAACCATGTTATCACAGTATTAGTGTCAGTTGTTATGTCTCATGCATGTATTTTCACGCTCATGATAGTTAGTCAGTTATTATTATTGTTCATGTATATGAACCCCATGCATTCAGCCTACCTCACATGCATACCAATATATTCAAAGTACTGATGCATTTGCGCTATAGTGTCTTATACCATATGTTCAGAGACACGAGCTCTAGAGTAACAATAGATTCAAGATATCCACAGACAGAGTTATAAGTGAATCCTCATATTTCAAGGACATGATTATATCCCTATTATCTCATTTATAAGTTTATTAGTTGGAGTTAGTTGGGGACATGTCCCATCAACTACTTACTCAGACAGTTCAGTCAGTTAGAGGCTTTCTAGACTATCATGTTTCAGACTTTAGTATGTTCAGTTTTGTTTTGGGAATTCTATTACCCCACATAGATGTTATATTATTCAGATCATGTTCAGTATTGAACCTTATGGCCTTTCAGTGCGTGTTTCTACATTATTATGTCATATTATGCAGTGTATAGGTACAAATATCAGTCATGGGTTAGCTTGTGGTCCTTTGAGGTCATGAGCACCGTGTAGCATTCTGAGCACTAAGCTCAAGGCATTACAAACTTTGTATCAGATCCTAAGGTTCAGTTGAATCCTAGGAAGTCTAAAAGCTGCATCTAGTAGAGTCTTGTACATGGATGTGTTGCGCACTAAACTTATGTACAGGAGGCTAAAAGATATTTAGAAACAGTTTCCCCTCTTCAGTATTCATGTCGTGCTAGTGAGAATAATCTCAAGTTAATCTCTTAGTCTAATCTATTTCTCCTTTTCTTCTACAGAACATACCTCTTAAAAGACGAAACGAAAATCAGTCAGCCCCTTAGCCCAAAGATCCTTTGGGAGATCATGTTTCTCATGCAGAGTTTAGGACCACATTCACTACTCTTGATTAGTCAGTTGCCGCTCAAAATGAGCGGCCAACAGTCATTTCGTCCAACCCAATGGCCAATTCTGCCGCAACCAGGATTCGGAACTTGTCCCGAATAAATTATCTGTCCTTCCTCATGTCTAAGGTAGATGAGGACCCTCAGAAATTCATTGATCAGGTTCAAAAGATGATAGACATCATAGGAGTCACTACTATTGTGAGTGTTGATCTAGCTGTATATCAGTTGTAGGATGTGGATCATACTTGGTTCAAACAATAGAAGTCAGAGAGGTCAGATGATACAAGTCCTATAGAGTGGGAGGAGTTTGTCACTACATTCTTAGATAGATTCTTTCCCCAAGATCTTAGAGCGGCTAAGGTTATAGAATTCATCAACCTCAGGCAGGGAAATATAATGGTGAAAGAGTATTATCTTAAGTTTACTTAATTAGCCAGATATGCCCCTCATGTGGTTACAGACAGCAGAGCCATGATGAGTAAGTTTGCTTCAGGGGTAAATGATAGCATGGTAAATGAGTGTAGATCTGCCATGCTAAACAGTGATATAAATTTAGCCAAGATTATGAATCATTCTCAGCAGATAGAAGAGCAGAAGATTAAGTAGAGAGAGAAGCAGAATAAGAGAGTGAAGACAGGTAGTTTCAACTTCGCTCAACCTAAATCAGAAGGAGGAAACTGTTCCCAGTTTTTTTCTAAATCATTAATTCTAGCTCCTTCTTTAGCCAGTGCTCTAGTTACTAAGTTCAGAGAGAGTAACAGAGATAGAACGCCATGCTCTAGGTCTCAGGGCTGTGTTAGCAATTCTCGAACTAATCCCCTTTGTTAGACTTGTGGTAAGAACCACAAGGGTGCTTACAGAGCTGGTAGTGATATCTGTGTTGGTTGTGAAAAGCCAGGCCACAGAGTCATAGACTTCCCTCAGTCAGGTTATCAGATTTATCTCCACTCCTCAGCTTAGTCTGGTCGCCCGAATTAGCAGGGTGCCACCACTAGTGCTACCAGTGGGCAACACCCAAATCGTTTCTATGCTCTTCATTTTTGACAGGATCAAGAAGATTCTCCTGATGTAGTTACTAGTACATTACAGATCTTTCATGTGCATGTTTACACTTTTCTAGATCCAGGAGCTTCTTTGTCTTTTGTTACTCCCTATATAGTAGGCGATTTTGAAATTAGTCTTAAAATCCTAGTAGAGCCCTTTTCAGTCTCTACCCTAGTGGGTAAAACCATCATAGCCCGGTGGGTATACAAGAACTGCCCGGTTATGATATTTTAGAAAGTCACTTCAGTAGACTTAGTCAAATTAGAGATGACTGATTTTGATGTCATTCTTGGCATGGATTGGATTTATTCTTGCTATGCCACAGTCGACTGCAGAAATAGAATAGTCCATTTTCAGTTTTCGAATGAACCCATCCTTGAGTGGAAGGTTAGTACTTCAACATTCAGAGGTCAGCTTATTTTCTACCTTCGAGCCTGAAAAATGATATCTAAAGGATATGTCTATCATCTTGTTCGACTTATGAACACTAGTTCCAAAACTCCCAGCCTTGAATCAGTTCTATTTGTAGGTTAATATTTAGATGTCTTTTTCGAAGATCTTCCAAGAATTTCTCCCAAAAGGAAAATAGACTTCGGCATTGATCTTCTTCTAGATACTCAGCCTATATCTATTCCGCCATACAGAATGGAACCAGTAGAACTCAGAGAACTGAAAGAACAATTGAAGGATCTCTTAGATAAGGGATTCATCAGGGCCAAAATTTCTTCGTAGGGCGCTCCAGTATTATTCGTGCGCAAGAAAGATAGTTCTCTTAGGATGTGTCTAGACTACCGTAAACTCAATAAGGTCACGGTCAAGAACAAGTATCCTCTTCCTAGAATTGATGAGTTGTTTGATAAACTTTAGGGGGTCAGTTATTTCTCTAAGATAGACCTCAGATTTGGCTATCATCAGCTCAGAGTTACAGAATGTGACATTCCCAAAACAACTTTTCGTACTCGATATGGTCATTTCTAATTCTTAGTTATGTCCTTTGGTCTTGCCAATACCCCAATAACTTTTATGGACTTGATGAACCATGTGTTCAGGTAGTACTTGGACATGTTCATCATAGTCTTCATAGATGATATTCTGGTCTATTCCCAGAGTGAGCGTGATTATGCAGACCATCTCAAAATAGTACTTCAGACTCTCAGAGATCATTATCTATTCACCAAATTCAATAAGTGCGAATTTTGGATAAGGTTAGTAGCATTCCTTGGTCATATCATTTCCAGAGATGGCATTAGAGTTGATCCTCAAAAGACCAAAGCAGTAAGAAATAGGCCCAGACCGGTCTCTCCATTAGATATCAGGAGTTTCTTAGGTTTGGCTGGCTATTACCGATGGTTTATTAAGGGATTTTCTTCTATTACATCCCCTATGTCTAGATTAACTCAGAAGAAAGTCAAGTTTCAGTGGTCAGATCCTTGCGAGAAGAGTTTTCAGGAGTTGAAGACTCGACTCACCTCAACTCCAGTATTAGCTCTTTTAGATGGTCCAGATGGTTTTGTAGTATATTGTGATGCATCTAGAGTAGGTTTGGGTTTGTCCTCATGCAGAATGGTAAGGTCATAGCCTATGCCTCTATAAAGCTTAAGCCCCATGAGTGAAATTATCCTACTCAGGATTTTGAGTTAGCAGTCGTAGTCTTTGCCTTGAAAATTTGGAGGCATTATCTATACGGTGTTCATGTAGATGTGTTCACTGATCATAAAAGTCTTCAGTATGTCTTTTCTCAGAAGATCTCAATCTTCATCAGAGAAGGTGGTTTGAGCTCTTGAAAGATTATGAAATAAATATCCTTTATCATTCGAGCAAGGCCAATGTAGTGGTCGATGCTCTCAGTAGACTATCCATGGGTAGTGTTTCTCATGTTGAGGACAATAAGAAGAAGTTAGCTCAGGTTCATCAGCTTTCCATACTAGGCGTTTGCTTAGTTAATACAGAAGAGGGTGATATATGGGTTCAGAGTAGCTCAGAATCATCTCTAGTTTCTAAGGTGAAAGAAAAAAAATATAGAGATCCCAGCCTTGTCAAGTTGAAAGAGTCAGTCCAGGATCAGAAAGTAGAGGTTTTCTCCAAAGGGGGAGATGGTGTCCTTCGTTGTCAGGGTCATCTCTGTGTTCCAGGTGTAGATGACTGAAGGCAGCAAATTCTTGTAGAAGTGCATGGTGCACACTACTCTATTCATCCAGGATCCACAAAAATGTATCATAACTTACGAAAAATCTATTGGTGGAGTGTGATGAAGAGAGACGTTGCAAAGTTTGTGGCTAAGTGCTCTACATGTTAGCAGGTTAAGATAGAGCATCCAAAGCCTAGTGGGTCCATGCAGGAGTTCAGTATTCCTACTTGGAAGTAGGAAGTTGTGAACATGGACTTCATGATGGGTTTGCCTCAAACTCGTCATCAACATGATTCAGTCTGGGTCATTGTAGACAGAATAACCAAATTAGCTTATTTTCTTCCAGTTCATACCTCTTATTCAATCGAGGATTATGCCAAACTCTACATTAAGGAGTTGGTTAGATTGCACGGTGTTCCGTTGTCCATTATCTCAGACAGAGATACCCAATTCACCTCTTATTCCTAGAAATTATTCCAAAAGGGTCTTGGTACCCATGTTTATCTTAGTAACACCTTTCATCCTCAGATAGATGGTCAAGAAGAAAGGACCATTCAGACGTTAGAATATATGCTAAGGGTGTGTGCAATCAATTTCAAGGGAAGTTGGGATGACCACTTTTCTTTGATTAAGTTTACATACAACAACAACTACCATTCCAATATTCAGATGGCTCTATTCTAAGCTCTCTATTATAGGAGATGTATATCTCCAATTGGTTGGTTCAAAGTTAGTGAGGCCTCAGTCATAGGTCCTGACTTGGTATTGGACACCTTAGAAAAAGTCCAGTTGATTAGAGAAAGACTCCGGGCTTCTCAGAGCCGACAGAAGTCTTATGCAGATGTTGATAGAAAATATCTTGAGTTTGAGATTGGTGATAATGTCTATCTAAATATCTCTCCCATGAAGGGAGTGAAGAGATTCGGCAAGAAGGGAAAGCTCAGTCCCCGATATATTAGTCCCTTCAAGATTCTCAGTCGCTTTGGAAAGGTAGCCTGTGAGCTTGAATTGACTTCAGATCTAGCCTCAGTTCATCCAGTCTTTCATGTCTCTTTTCTTAAGAAGTGCATAGGTGACCCATCAGTTTTAGTCTCTATTTAGAGCATTGCTATTCAAAACACTCTCTCTTATGAAGAGATTGCAGTCAAAATCTTAAACTATCAGACTCGTAGATTGAGGAACAAAGAAGTCCCTCTAGTTACGATTCTTTGGTGAAATCAGTCCATCGAGGGAGCCACTTGGGAAGAAGAGGTAGAAATGCATACCAAGTATCCTCACCTCTTTTCCGCCAACTCAGATCAAGCTCAAGGTATTAGTTCTCTTTAAGCTTACTCAGTTTCATGTTCAGTGTTCATCACAAACTTGGTTTGCAATTTTATGCTCATGTTCACATTATAAACTTGGTATCAAGTGTCATTGCATATTCAGTCATGCACTCACGTGTCAGTTCAGTTATGTAATTATGCATTAGACATGCATTCTCATTGTGAGAAATTTAGTTCTTCAGAACACTCAGTCATGTATTCATGAATCATTTACACATGCATCAGATATGGATGTTTAGTATTATATGTTCAGCTTGTCAGTTCTGTCAGACATGAGATCATGTTCAAGTTATTTATGTTCAGTATGTACATCAGTTGTCTTTCCTCCTCTCTCAGTCAGTCTCATTTGAGGACGAATATTCTCAAGCACAAAAGTACAATACTAAATATGCATAAAGTATGAAATACAATGATAATGATAAATATAACGTGATGTACTAAGGTTATTGCATAACCTCCATATATACCTACCGAGCATTAGTGCTTCTAAGTAGGATCCATTGGGGGTTCGTAACCCATATATGATCTCAATACCCACCCAATCCATTAACCCTTTTAACCCTGAACGCATCTTGTAATTTTAGTAAAAATTTCCCAAATTGGACCCATGGCGCGATGTGGCACTATCCAGTGGCATAGTATTGACACCGTTCCAATTAGGGTTATAGATTGGACCCCAACTCAGCCATAATGGCATATCAGTGGCATGTCGGTTAGATAAATACTTCCCATAATTTTATGTTACAGAATCAGTACTATTAGATACAGTCAATCAATCTCAGTAATAGAACTTAGATAGTTCTTTAGAATTTAAGACTGTAAGATACAGTCAACTCAGATACAGTATGGAACTCCGATAGTCCCATCATATTCAGGATTGTAAGATACAGTCACTCATGTTATCAGTTATACTTAGATTCAGTAACCATGTTATCACAGTATTAGTGTCAGTTGTTATGTCTCATGCATGTATTTTCACGCTCATGATAGTTAGTCAGTTATTATTATTGTTCATGCATATGAACCCCATGCATTCAGCCTACCTCACATGCATACTGATGATAGGTGAATTTACACGCCTATATCAATATATTTTGCCAATATTTTAGCCTAGTTTAGAGAACAAATTATATATTTCCTGCACTTTTAGTCCTTTTTCCTGTAAGTGAGCTAACGAACATGATTAGCAAAGTTTCAGGTATAAATGATGCAGAATTCAGCATTTTATGGCTAACTTGACGCCAAAGAAAGCTTCACGAAGGAAGGAAAGGGAGTTTGGACGCCTAAAGGACCAAAAGTGATGCATGGGAAATCTGTCCTTGGCTAAAACAACATTTCTGAAGACTTTGGGGACTTGCAATAACTTATTTGGATTAGGATAATAATACATTAACCTAGTACAATTGGGTTAAGTATTTCATTAGTTTATTTGGATTTGGATAATGTTACATTAACCTAGTACAATTGGGTTAAGTATTTCATTAGCTTAGTAGGATTTGGTTAAGTATTTCATTAGCTTAGTAGGATTAGGATATGGGTATTATAAATACCTTATCATGCTAGAGATTTTTATTCATTCCTCCCTTAGTGGAGAGATACAATCCTCCCTTAGTGGTGAGATACATTGTACTTCTCAATTACAACTCTTCTCATCTTCCCATTAATTCTATTTTTCTTCTTCTATTCATCTATTCAATTCTTAATTTCCGCAACAAGAGAAACGTTACTTTGCTAAGGAATTCACGCCTCATGCCTACTACTTGTGCTACACGAAAATCATCAATCTTGTGGTATATTAACAACAATGTCAATCGTGATTTCCTTCGCACTCATGGGTAACTAAAACTTCTCTGTTGGGGTTATGGAAGCCGTATGAGATACTATCTATTGTTGTGAGTTTATGAGTTCGTGACACGTATGCTGCTTATATCATTATTCTCTTCATCTTAATGCAAATTCTTGTGGCTGCAGACGCATAGAATAACGCCAGTATATAACATTTAACTTGTTCGAAAGAAAGGTTATCTGTCTGGAAAAGAGATAATGTCAAGGTAGTAGGACACCCTTTCCTATTAAAAAGCTAGTGACATAACTGGACTAACCTCTTGGAGAATTCGTACCGTTAGACACTCTTTAAGCTCGAAAGAGTTAAAGTGAAATAATCCTCGAATAGGTCGAAAGACGCCTGGATTTACCATCGAATACAATTCTCCATAAGCACATGCATGTCACAATTCTACACACTCATAGCCAATAGAGACGTATAACTCAGAAGGTGGACATAACCCCAACGCCTCAATTCTCATTGTTTACAACTTACGTAACATTCTTCCTCTTTTTACTTTGCTATTTTCAGGTTTTACTTTATTGTTTTGGTTACACATTACAATCCCCCCTTCTTACGAGACTTGCACTAAAAGTCTAGTAATCGTTGCCTACTTGTTGACCAAGCTATTCTCTGTGGGATCGATACCCAACCCAGGTTGGGTTCTATATTTGCTAACGACCGCTTTACACTCCTACGAGAGCTGTAGATTGAGCGTTATCACATACCAATACATTCAAAGTATTGACGCATTTGCGCTGTGGTGTCTTATACCATATGTTCAGAGACACGAGCTCTAGATCAACCGTAGATTCCAGATATCTGCAGACAGAGTTAGAAGTGAGTCCTCATCTTTCGAGGACATAATTATTTCCCTATTATCTTATTTATCAGTTTATTAGTTGGAGTTAGTTGGGGATATGTTCTATCAACCCCTTACTCAGACAGTTCAGTCAGTTAGAGGCTTTCTAGACTATCATGTTTCAGAATTCAGTATGTTCAGTTTTGTTTTGGGAATTTTATTACCCCACATAGATGTTATATCATTCAAATTATGTTCAGTAGTGAACCTTATGGCCTTTCAGTGCATATTTTTGCATTATTATGTCATATTATGCAGTGTACAGGTACAAATGTCAGTCATGAGTTAGCTTGTGGTCCTTTGAGGTCATGAGCATCGTGTAGCATTCTGAGCACCAGGCTCGGGGCGTTACAATTACTTATAAGCAATGTACCATTAGAGTGAAAAGTTCAACTAAGACATCAATAATATCACCTTAGCCCAACTTAGGTATTTCTATAATGAGAAAGCAGTCAAATGCATACACAAGGCCAATAATATCAAATAATTCCCCCACATGGACCACACACAATAAGTATCATCTCAAATAACCAACAACAATAATATAAACCCCCATAAGGGCAAATAATAGCTATAATATTATTTCCATGATTAATACTGATACCTATAGCATGCTTTCATATAGATATTAACTACCCAATCTGAAGAAAGTTAATTCATAAACTACCTCGTGATGACAAAATCCAAGCCTAAGCCCTTCAACTCAAAGCTTTCCCCTCTCGAACAGTCTCAAAATCAACTAAACTATACAAATATAAAATCTTGTGTTAAAAGAAAGCCAATGATACCCATATTATCGACTTACAAGTCAGAGACAAAACAGACCCTTGAAACGGGTTTTCAAAAATAAATGATAAAACCAAAATTTTTATTTATAAAGACCTTACCAACTATTAAAGATAGTCATAGGAGAAAGCCCAAGTTAAAACAATTTAAAAATAATGTTTAAATCAAAGAAATCCCCTTTTAGGCTTTTCAGACCAAAATTCCAAAGTTTCAATTTTGAAATCATAATTTAATGAGTTTTAAATGACAATAATCAATGTAAAATAATTGAATTAGTGATTTAGGGTGTGTTTGGTATGATAGAAAATGTTTTCTGAAAAATGTTTTCCTCTTTTTCCTTGTTTTGTTGTAGTAAAATATTGGAAAACTATTTTTCAAAAGAACTCATTTCCCTCTATTTGAGGGAAAATGACTTCCCTCATGGTCCAAAGGAAGTCATTTTCCAAAAAATGACAAATGTGACTTCTGCCCCCACCCCCACCCCTTATCTCCACCCCAATAATACTCATATTCACATTGCTAAAAAAATTCACATTACTCAGAAATATTTTTTATAGTGCTTTGCTTCAATTTTTTATTTTTGAAATAAAAAATAGGGAAAAGGGGAATTTTCTCCTTTTTCAATGTTCATTGAATGTACTGTTATTTCCATATGCATAGAGGAAGACTTACCTATGTTACTTGTGCTAATTGCATATTCCATTTTATCATCGATGTAGCTTGTTTAACAAGGTTGAATAAGCTTATCGTTCCGTAGTATTTCTATTAATTGTAGTATCTTGAGATTGTGCTGACAAAATGTTGAAAAGTGTCTCTTATATTTGCTAATTAGTAGTTACTTAAATTTTAGTGACTTGTAATATTTTAGTATTCAATATTGATATTATTTGCTATGCTTAAATTAGTTCTTACAATTTTTTGAGTTGCTAGAGGCAGTGATATACTAGTTAACAGTTAGTAGTATTTTTAAAAAAATATTTTTTCACTCACCAACTAAACACTAGAAAATATTTTTCTGAAAAATATTTTCTACTCATCAACGAAACGCCATAAAATATTTTTCAAAAAATATTTTTCACTCACCAACCAAACATGAGAAAATAAGTAGAAAACCAACTTATTTTCAGGAAAAACTTTTTTCAGGAAAACATTTTCCATGGAAAATATTTTCCATCATACCAAACACACAATTAGAGTTTTCCCAAGCTCCAGAATAGAAGAAATCATCCAAAACCCTCTCAACCTCAAGCTTAAAGTATAAAAAATGAATGAAAATTTAAGAAAACGATGTTTATACTTGTACAGCTATGACCGGTAAAGCGATCATCGCTTAAGATTGGGTTGATTGCTTTAGCAGTCTAGCCCATACGTGAGAGGCCTCTAAAGCGTTCCCGTATCGCTAAAGCGGCGACTGCTAAAGCTGTCAAAAGTCTGCTTTAACGATAGTTTGGCAAGGTCCACTGAAGTGGTGCCCAGGCTGCTAAAGTGGCTACCACTTTAGCGGTCCTTTGGCCACTAAAGTCTTACAAAATATCCACTGGATCAGCAACTTCGCTAAGTTTCAATGTTGCAGATCAATCCTTTGGTATTCATTTGAAACTCTATGAAGGCAAACAAAATACACTAATAGATTAAATTTAATGTTACTAACACAATGGCAACATCAGATTTTTAAAAAAGGGTAGTTTTTACAAAATTGACCCTTGAAACCCAAACTCTCAATTTTTTGAACCAAGGGTAAAAATGAGATCCAAAAGCCATAAGATCAAACAACTCATGCTACTAACTCAAAATTAATATTTTGAATCTGCTGGGATAGTCCGTTTTGACATTTGACACACAAAATAATAAATATTGACCAAAGTCAACTATGAGACTTTTATAACATCTAATAATTAAAACCTCGCACAAATCAGTTCAGATCACGTCAGAAATATGCCAACCATTCCCACACCTCAGAAATAATACATAGCAACTACAAGGAGGGTTAAAATGGCCAAAACACATAACAAGAAAAAATTCACAAAATCAGGTC
Source organism: Capsicum baccatum var. pendulum (assembly GCA_030864225.1). Lineage (NCBI taxonomy): Eukaryota > Viridiplantae > Streptophyta > Magnoliopsida > Solanales > Solanaceae > Capsicum > Capsicum baccatum. Next base: position 87,857,181 of record CM061560.1, on the reverse strand, counting down.
CTTAAAATCTATGTCGTCTAATTACATTATTTCATTTTTAAAATTCATTGGCCATTTGAATTTGTTTATTGATTTGGGTATGAGTTTGTAATGGAAACAATTGATGGAAGTTGTTCACATAAGACATTTGAGAAATATTTTAGTTTGTGATTTATCTTTGATAAAACTTATAAAGTTTGAATTTTCAAATGAAATTGGATGTGTGGATTTGCTACCCGCGAATCTAAACTATAAAATAACGTAGTTCTTGGGTTTCTATATATATATATATATATATATACAATAGTAGGTTCGTAAAGTATTTATGACTTGTGATTTAGATTTGAATAAGTTCTATGAGGTTTATTGTTTAATCAAGTGTGGTTTGGCAAGACTAGCTTTCCTTGTGTTTTGATGTTGTACAGGTTTTTAAACAATTTCAGTATGAGTCAGTTAGCTTATGAAGAAGTGTAATTTAGTTTGAAGAGAATCTATGGTTGTCTCCTCTTTTATAAAAACAATCAGATGCATTCCTTAACTGCTTTAAGGGAGATGTTTGTTTGTCTGCAAAATTTAAATAATGATCCACTATCCTCTTTGTCTATTGCATTTTCAATTTATATCTTGAATTGATTCTGAATTTGTGGGAGCTGTTGATTAATAATGTAGAACTCACCTCATTTTTTCTCTGTTTCAACATGGTTTTATAAATATGTGCACTATAATGACCCTAGAGGCCATTTTATTGAATTTTGTGTGTTTTCAGCATTTTGAGCCTTTCCATAGTGTCCATAAGTCATTTCTGAGTTGCCGAAAATGTATGATTGATTATTACATAGTTCATTTGGGTTTTAGGCTCATTTTCCTATTTTGAAGCTTTCACAATTAAGAAATTGATCTCGGATTAAAACTATTAGTAAACAACCTCCAATAAGAATTCCAACGGAACCATCAACTATAGAATATTGATTGTAGGCTAGGAGGGCCCTTGGTCCAGGTCCCAAGGCTTTCAATCTCATTTTGGGCAATTGGGTGGAAATTGGTTAAATTAGAACTATAGATGTGGGACCCATATTTGATCAAAATGATCTCGGATGGAAATTTTGATGGTTTCTTGAGTCCATAACATCAAAGTTGGCATAATAGAATAGTCCAATTGCATGCATGGGGTTTCAAATGCATTCTAAGGGTACGTTGGATAGATTGGAACTTTAAGATTTTTAGCTATTTTGTTGGTGCATAAATTGCTCATCGTTATCGTGATACCTTGATCATTGATAATGATGAACTAAATCTGATTCCATCATCGCTATCAAGGTCATATATAGTGATGAACTAATTTTGATTTCCTTCATCGCTATCGCGACACCTTGGTCGCTGATTACGGTGAACATAATCAAAGTCCTTCATTGCTGTTAAGGTCGCTGATAGTGATTGACAATTCTAATTTTCTTCATTGCTATCGCAACACCTTAGTCATTGATATCGATGAACAAATTTCACCTAGACGGCATATAAGTGCCATTTTGGTTCAAAACTTTATTTTCACCATTTTGGGGGCTAAGAAGCTCAATTTTTTGATGATTCTCGATATTTTTTTCTCATATAATTATTGTCTATGTGATTATACCTTTATATTGCTCATTTTCCAAGAATGACCATTTTATTTTTCATGCTTTTCACTAAAATTGTGATTCAAAATAATTTTTACGCCATTGTTGGAGCTTGGATCCTAGTAAATCATGGAAAATCTTCAATTAAGGCTAAGGTAAAGTCAACACCTCTTGATAATTTTTCATCGTTTCCCCCCATCGAATTCCACTCTTTTTCTTGTAAATTTCTAGAAATTAGATTTTTAATTTTCTTAACTTCATTGGCAGATTTGGGCCTTGATTCGAGCTCCATTTGTGCTCAAATTTTGAGCATGCATTCCTTGTCCTTCGAGGGACCCCATGATGGATTCAATTTTGGAATTTGATTAATGGTCCCCATGAACCCATTTGTTACTTGAATTTTGGCCCAGAGTGTTATATAACAATATGGGTATGATTTTACTATTATTAACGTATATATTATGATTATGATAGTGCGATATTATTTTGGGATTATAGTGTGAAGATGAGCTATTCGTGGATGATTCAAGAATGCAATTCAGCATCGAGGTAGGCTTTGGCCTACTTTTCTCTATGAGATGGTACTATGTATAGATTACATGCTAGGTGGGGATTATAGGTTGGGATTATGATTGGTATATCATGACTTAATCTACTTAGGGAATTTGATATAGAATTGTGACCCGAACTTTGCCATAGGATATTAGTTATGGCTATAGAACCGTATTATCTTTAATTATAAGCATGTTAACCATAGATTGAGGTTAAGGATCCTTTAGTACAAGACCTATCATTGACTTAGTGATTTGGATAGTAATTTCCCAATTATGGTACTATTAATATGTTAATTATGTATTATTAGGCCTGAGGTCCTAGTTACATGTCACGACCCAAAACCAAGGGCTATGATGGCACTTGTCGCGACAAGCCCTGATAAGTAAGCCTATCACCTAAACTAAAATAAAATGAGAAAACATAACCCAAGACTCCTACAACGGAGTTGAACCATACATATCCAATAAATTACAGGAAATACATAACCAAAGATACCATGAAATACCCCAAAATTTGGTATCACAGTGTAAGAACTACTAAATTATCATGACCCTAACTAGGTCCTGGCCATGACGGGTATCTCATGTCCACCATGGACCAGACACCACCCCCTTAACCTAACCTCAATAACACAATAATGATAATAATAATAATAATAATAATAATTATAATAATAACAATAATAATAATAATAATAATAATAATAACAACAACAACAACAATGCAAAAGCAAATGAAACAATAATGAAAAGCTGAATAAATAACTCAACAAAACTAAGAGTGCAAAAAAATAACCAACCCACATTTGTCCACGAAAGCCCCTAAACTAGAATAATATCTAAGTCAGGAAATGCCCTTGACTATGACCAAAAGAATCCAAAATTACTTAGTCACTAAGGAAAGAAAAATGAAATGATAAGGCCTTTCGAAGGATGGAAGCTCACCACTTCACAACAACTCAACGACCGTGCTAATCCACCTAACGCTGCATAAGAGCAACAAAAATGTCTTTGGACTCTACATCATAAAATAATATAGCATCCTAGGATGGCCAGTGGGATAAACACTGGCATGTAACTCAGGGAAAGTGATAAAATAATGGCATGTCTAAAAATTAGTCAAAACCACATGCATACATTCATATAAACATATACATAAAACGTTGAGATAGTGTATGCTTCATGAACATGAGTGTTTAAAATGATTAACCTGGACTATGTAGTTTAATCCATCTTAAGGCACCCATGGGCCATATGGGTTCAACTCTCCCTGCTGAAAGAGCCATAGTGCGTGTTAGTCGTACGAACTGAGGAAAATTCGAGGAAAAACTAAAGCCATGGGAACTAGCCTTCCCAAATATATATATATATATATATATATATATTTATATATATCGAGCGTGTTCCAAACACAGGATCATATAGACCCCCAACACCAGCAAACATGGTTTTCAGTGTTCGTCCCCCGGGACTCACACCTTCATGGTGAGCTACAAACCCTCTTTTAAGACCAAATTAAAATAATTTGCACATAATTCCAACCATTAAATAGGAAATCATTCATTAAGGCATTTACCACTTGGTATCGTCATACCAATATGCTAGCAAGCTAAATTAATTATGCCAAACTAAATCCGCATAACCAAATTGGACACCCATGCTCCATTTAAATCCAAAACCAAGGCCACAAGGGCCATTCAAATCCATATTCATGTCCATTCATCCTTTAATATAATGCAATGGATTCAAAATGAGTTAAACCATGCAATTATCCATATTTAAGACCAATATTATAAAGTGGGTAGAGGTTAATACCAATTCAAAGCCAAAATTCATTTAAATTGGGAAACCCATGTCCCTCATTCCATTCATTTAAATAATTCACCAATTTAGTCCCAGAAACAATAATTTAAATCATGAATAATCAATTTAAATTATGAGACAAGTGATTCAATTAGTAACAAACAAAATCCCCCAACCCACTTTCAAAATCCATAATTAAATCACATGAAAATCCATTCAATTTATGACACAAAGTAAAATTAATGTTTAAGAAAGAGAAATATGCCTGAAACACACAAGAATTTGAAATCAGTTTAAAGTTTGGAGCTCGAATGATGAATGCACAATGAAACCCTTAATCTTTCTTGGTTGGAGAATAAAAGATGAATAAAGTATTGATCTTTGAAAATTGAAGGAAACAGTCCTTTTTATGTTTATAAGTCGTGGAATAGGTGAAAAGACCAAAACTCCTCCCCTCTAAGTGATAAAAAACCTGCATAAAATTTACACCTTGGTGTGGCAAGACCTTATCGCGAAGTTTAACCTCCGTGCCACGCTGATATCACATAGGTTAACCTCCATGACACGATGATATCGTAGAGGCACACTACCTCAGAGTTCTAAAATAGCACTGAATCCTTTCCAAATTTTTTCCAAATTACCCTTTTAACATCCCTAAAATAGATCAAGTCAAAAATAGATATTACGAATACGGAAGGGTCAAAAATAAAATAATTAAAATTTTAAGGGTTTACATTACACCCCCCCCCCCAGGGTTATTCATTCCCAAATGATGAGTTAGGACACTTTCAGCATGAGAATAGCAAGAATATACCAGAATCAATTAACAAACTCAAAAAGTGACAAGAGCAAAATTAAACTCATACCTTAAACATTTTCATCCAACCCGGGGAACAAAAATGGGTATTTGGCCTTCATGTTTTCCTCAGCTTTTCATGCATCCTCTTCTACTTTTTGGTTTTTCCAAAAAACCTTCACTGAATTTATGTCCTTGGTCCTCAAGCTACAAACTTGCCTATCTAATATTTTAGCCGGAACTTTCTCATAGGACAAGGAATTTGTAACACAAACATCCTTAACAAGCACCAAGGGTGGATCTAGGGGCTCGGGAACCCAGTAACTTTTATGCAAATCTAGTATTTATATAGAGAAATTTAGAAAATATATAAGAGTTATAAGTTGGGAACCCATAAACAAAGTGTATGGTTGGTCTAGTGGAGTAGAGGGACTAGTAAAGGTTTTATTAACCTCATGGTTATGGGTTCAAATCCCCTTAGTTATTATTTTATTTTTATCTAACATAGGGAACCCAAAAACTTTAAATCCTAGATCCACCTTTGATAGGCACTAGCAAACAAGAATCACCCACATAATTATTAGGCATGGACACATGAAACATGGGATGAATAGAACTCAAACTCGTAGGCAAATCAAACTCATAAGCAACATTCCTATGTCTCCTCAAAATCAGATATGGTTCAACATAATGAGGATTGAGCTTCCCCTTTTTTCCAAACCTCATGACTCCCTTCATAGGAGATATCTTCCAGAACACCTAATTACTCACTTCAAACACACTCTCTCTCTCTTTGCCTTACATCCATAGAAGACTTTTGGTGACTTTAGTGGTGACGTCAAAGATATACCTCCTCTCAGAAGATGATATAGTCGCTGCCAAATATAGTAACCCAATAAAAGTTGGGTTTAAATCCCAAGGGAATATGTGGATTCACAACTCTCAGTTGTTGAAATCAATGGGCTAAATTGGAAAATTAAATGGGGAGATTTGAGTATCAATGTCGAACTAGTAGCAAATATTAACTTCAGTTGTAATCAGTCGTAAGTGAACACTAGGATTGTGTTCCCCCTGGATTCTCAACTTTGTAGGCTTATCATTCTCTGTTGAACAAACCCGATACCTTGCATGTAGAATCGATAAGTTATGTACCTTCTATAGTCTTTTGGACTAGCAAAAGGCTTTCACCCAGTCTTAAGATGTCGCCTTAATAATCCTTATCTTGAACCCAGTTAACTATTACCTTTTGAGTCTCTAGTTATTAGATGAAATCTAACCATCTTACTAAGATAAAACCTAGAAGCATGGATCAACAGTTAAACTTCAAATTACTATTGTCTTTATTTTTTTCTAGTCATTACTCATCTTTTGGAGTGTGTAGCAATAATCTAGGCAATATCTTAATGTGTGCACCAGTTAAGAAAACTATTATATTGAAGATAAATTAATACATGCACAGGTATCGATTTAGAAAATCAATAGGACTTCCCCTACTTTGTCAATCCGCCAGGGTTTGCACAACCCTAGCTATGGGTTTTTATACACTCATGCTTGTGAAGTAGTCAACAACATTCATGATTGAAAGAATAGAAGAAATCACAATAATAAGAAGTAGAAAACCCGCAACCGTAACTAAATTAATCAACTGAAGTTAAATACAAGAGAATCCTAAGATCAAAATCTAATCTTGGAATCAAAATATGTTTATGAGTCTCAAAAGTGTTTAACTTCTACTACAAAATACATAAAAGGTATTTATAGTACATGAGGAAACCCTAAAATCAAAGCTCGAATTAAATAGGAGAAAAATGGTCGGTGGCCACTTATGGTCCCTACTTGCGCCCTTTCCTTGGGTGCACGTAGTACTTGCAGCCAGCAAAGAGGGTGCAAGTGGTGACCGCAAGTGTTAGACAAAAATTTCATGCAAGTTAGCTCTTGGGATTTTGGACTTATGGCACTTGCTTTGCCCACATGCGGTCCACATGTACTACTTGCGGTCCACATGTTGACTTAGCAAGTGTCGGGAGTCATCTTTTCAGCTCTTCTTTAATTCCAAACATGCTTTGATCACAAACAAGATGAAAAGTGTCCCAAACATCCATAATTGCTCTAATAAGTAGTCAAAAACACCTTCTTTTTTTAATTCTTTTCACAATCTTAGCATCCAAAAGATGATTTTTTCCAAAACATACCCAAAACTCATCATATATAACAAAAAAATCTCAAAAACCTTCATATTTTCATAGTTTTAAGCGTCAAAAGTGCTATATTTATATATCACATCAACAGTCTCAACTTAAAATGTTTGGGTGCCCTCGGGAAACAAAACACAACAAAATAAAAACTACACTAAACAAGGAGAGTCTAAGTTATTCAAGGCAGTCCGTCAACACTGTAAACTCAAAACATAACACCCCCTCTAATCTTACTTTTCAAAATCAATTATGTATGAACATGAAGCACAACAATGTGATACAATGGGATCAAGGTATAGCATTACATCAGTAACAAACAACCACGCATATGTATAAGTTACACTACTCGAAATAAGTAAATATCTAGCAATATGACTCGTGTGCCCTCACAACAAAGAAGTCCCAACTTACTTAAATGAAATAATGCATTTTAATGTAGGGACAGTCAAGAAACACTCACAGTCAGAAAAGTAGTTCCAATCAATGTGCATCAAGTACTTTAGGCTTGCCCTTATTTTCTTTCACTAAATTTTCAGACAGTCAAATTAGGATCACTATAGGACTTTTCTCGGATTGTAATGTAGGCTTAAAGGGCTGGTATGGTATGTAAGGATATATCAAGTGACTAAGCTTCCTTGGAATTAAACTAACCTTGGGGTATCACTTAGTAGCCAATTTTTTTTTTATTACACTGTTATTTCTCCCTTTTTATTCTTTATTGCACATTCAGGTTGAGTGTGGCCTTTTATTCCTTTTTTTTTCACTTTTTTACAATTTTTTTCTTTTCTTTCTTTTTTTTTTTCTTTCTTTTTCTTTTGTTTTTCTACCACACCCAGCCCTACTAACTTTTTCTCTTATTTTACACTTTTACCTACCCACTTTACACTATGCACCCCTTTGCTAGTCACCCTCAACTTAGGCATTTTACCTGAGTTGAGGTGCACAATGTCCAAGAAGGATCAAGGCCAAAATAGGTTCATTGTAATAAGAATGGGAAGGTGAATAGGTGAAACTAGAAAAATAGGCTCTAAGACTCAAAATAGGGATCAAGGGATATAATTCACACATGGAAGGTCATTTAGGCTAAAAGCAGTCTAAACTAAAAAACAACCTATGATCCTTTCCTAACTGACTATCCTAAAACCTAAGCAAGACTAACCAGGCAAGTTGTGGATTCAACACATAAAGGGAACTAAGTAGCATCTCACACACACATGGCACAAGATCAATATTACCAAATACTACCTATTCAGTTCATGCAATTGTTATCATGTGATTATCATATCCCTAATCCTAATGCCATAAAAAGATCCACAATGTTCACACATATATACATTCACACAGTTCTACAACACACTTTTTTAGGGGGTCTCATTTTTCTCAAAAATTAGTGATAAACGTGACTACTGCCTTACTTACTAAAAATCTCCAAATTACACAAAAATACATCATAATATAAAACAAAACACAATACGATACAAATTATCCTAGACATGTTAGTTCTACAGTCATAGCGCGACCGACAAAAAAAGAAGAACGACAACAAAAACCCACGTCCCACCCCAATCAAAAATTGTGCATTGTCCTAAATGCACAATAATAATACAAAATAAAGGAAAGTGAGAACATACTTATGACACACTAGGTGCCCGGGTCATGAGCATGCCCAGATGGGGGAAGATCAGCTGACAGAGGTGGTGGTAGTGGCGGTACACTACTAGATGATCCACCCACTACTAGATCTATATGTATCTACCTATCAATGACTACAGTATCCATCAAATCATGCCTGGCCCTTTTAACGGCCTGGTCATATGGCATATCAGGATCCTACAAGTCTCCAATGTGACATCTCTTGGCCCAAACTGCTGGGATCTCCTCATTATCCTCCAGAAGAAATCAAACTATCTCAATACACACGGAGGTAATATCTGGACCACTCTGGGTATAACTGAGGGAGTGGCTACTACACAGCTCTATGTGAGAGAGCTTACCTCTGCTTAGAATATATCAAAATCCTCCCTCATCTAGGCTAGATCCGGTGCATTTATCTATGTGAATCGGGTTGTAACCTGTCTCTCAAACTCATCAGACATATCTGGAAGTCAGCATGTAGCTCAGATAATGTGGCTCTCTGTACGACCTCCCATCTAGCCTCTGTTTTCTTGAATTTGGTTTGAACCCCTAATGTCTTCTGTTTTTAGAGGGTAGTCATCTCAATCTCAACAAACCTCAACCGAGCATCAATGGTCCTCTAAATGTCCAAATGACTCTTAGGTCAAAGTCAGGGTCGATGAAGAAGTAGATGGTGTCCCCTCACCCTGTGTACTTCAATCACGAACAAGTTGGAAAGTGTCCTAAACATCCATAATTGCTGCAATAAGTAGCCAAAAACACCTTTTCTTTTTTTTTTCATGAACTTAGCATAAAAAATATGATTTCCTACAAAACATACCCAAAATGCATCATATCTAACAAAACAACCTTAGAGACTTGCATATTTTCATAGTTTTAAGCATCGAAAGTGTTATATTTTTATAGCACATCATTTGGGTAGTCTTAAGTCTTTCTCTAATCATTTTCACCTGTTTCATGGCTTAGTAAACCAAGTCAGGACCAAACAACCTAGTTTAAACAACCTCAAACCATACAATAGGAGACTTACACCTCCTACCATAAAGAGACTCAAAATGAGCTCTCTGCATATTCGAATGATAACTATTGTTGTACGCAAACTCAATAAGAGGAAAATGGTCAACCCAACTACCTTTAAATTCAACCACACAGGCCCTTAGCATATCTTCTAGAGTCTAAATAGTATGCTCCACTTGCCCATCCATTTGAGGATGGAAAGTGGTGCTAAGGTTCACCTGAGTACCCAAACCTTTCTAAAATAAACTCCAAAAGTGCGAAGAAAACTGCGTACCTCAGTCTGAAATGATAGACACTACTAACGCACCATGAAACTTCATAATCCTCCGAATAAACATCTTGGCATAATCCTCTTCTAAGTAGTTAGTCCTCACAGGCAAGAACTGAGCGGACTTAGTCTTCCTATCCGCGATGACCAAATCAAATCATACTGACCGTAAAACCGCGAAAGACCCATAATGAAATAATATTGATCATCTCCCACTTCCACATAGGTAAATCTATCTCTTGAGACATGCCACCGGGCCTCAAGTGCTCAACCTTAACTTGCTAAAAACCATACACTTAGACACAAAATTTGATATACCCCTCTTCATATTATTCCACCAATAGATCTCTTTCAAATCATGGTACATCTTAGTAAAACCCAGATGAACTGTATATCAAGACTCATGAGACTTAGTCAAGATCTTTTCCCACAACCTATCAACATAAGGAACACACAACCTACCTTGGTACCTTAAAATACCATCTCCCCAAATCTCAGAAACTATAACCTTTTGCTAACCCACATCATCCTTAATTTGCATAAGTATGGGATCCAAAACCTGTTTCTCTTTTACCTCAGCACCAAAAGATGATTTTTCCACTTCTTGAATAATAAATCCCTCATCCTCAAAGTCTAAAATATCAATACCAGGGTTAGCCAACCTGTAAATATCCTTCACTAATCCTCTTTTGTCCTTATCAACATAGGATAAGGTTCCCATAGACAACCTACTAAGAGCATCAGTAATAGCATTAGCTTTACTTAGATGGTAGTGAAGGCTCATATCATAATTTTTACACAACTCAAGCCACTGCCTCTGCCTGAGATTCAACACCTTCTGAGTGAACACATACTGCAAACTCTTATGATCTGAATAGATATACATATGCACCCTATAAACATAATGGCGCCAAATTTTCAAAGCAAAAACCATAGCTGCCAACTCCAAGTCGTGAGTTGGATAATTCCTCCCATGAACCTTAAGATTTCTAGAATCATAGGCCACAACCTTTTCATGCTGCATCAAAACACAACCCATCCCCATATGGGACGCATTATAAAAAATAACAAAACTATTTATACCCTCGGGAAGGGTCAAAACTAGCGTAGAAGTCAACCTATCCTTCAAATTCTCAAACCATCACAAGTATTAGACCCTAATAACTTCATATTTTTCAACGTCACCCTCATCAACAGAGCAGCAGTAGATGAGAAACTCTCTATAAACCTCCTGTAATATAAAGCTAAGCCTAAGAAGCTCCTAATAGCGGTTAGAGTTATGGGTCAAGGCCATTTCTTAACTGATTCAACTTCTATGTATCCATCTTGATCCTCTCACTAGAAATAACATAACCAAGAAAAGTCACATCATTCAACAAAAATTCACACTTAGAAAATTTTACATACAATTTTTGGTTCGTGAGGGTCTGTAATACAATCCAGAGGTGATTGTAATGATCCTCCTCACTCTTAGAATCTACCAAGATGTAATCAATGAAAACTATCACAAACAAATCTAAAAACTTCTTGAAAACCCAATTCATAATATCCATGAATGCAGTCGGAGCATTAGTCAACCCAAATGATATAACTAAAAAATCATACTAACTATACCGGGTTTGAATGACAGTCTTAGGAATGTAAACCACCCTAATTTTAAAATGATGATAGACTAAGGGTGTGTTTGGTATGAAGGAAAATATTTTTCATGGAAAATGTTTTCTTGGAAAACAAGTAGATTTCTTACTTGTTTTCCTGTGTTTGGTTGGTGGATGGAAAATATTTTTTGGAAAATAGTTTGTAATGTTTGGTTGGTGAATGAAATTTTTTTTTCAAAAAATACATTTTAATCTTTAGCTAAAGCGTAAAAATACATTTTAGAAAAATATTTTTGATCTCAAAAAATAATTTTTGGGGTGTGTTCGATATGAAGGAGGAGAAATATTTTCTAAAAAAATAAGTTGTTTCTTACTTATATTTAGGGGTGCATTCGATTTGTTTGGTTTGATTGTTGAATATCGGTACAGTTTTTTGGTTTTCAGATTGACGAAAATGACAATCATAACCAAACCAAAATTATTTCGGTTTGGTTCGATTTTTACAAATTCGGTTCGGTTATTTCATTTTTTTATTTTGATTTTGAAGATTAAATTAGTGAGCATTTAAAATTGGTGATTTTTCTAGAAAAATAATCTTTTTTTAAACCCATTTTCATTCTTAAATATAATTAATTCAACATGAATGAAATAACCATAAATATCGACTTCGATGAGTCATCATCATTGGCATAACAACAATGGCTGGATGTGATAGCGACTGTCGACGACAGTGATGGGGTTGTCAAAATAGGTAGTAAGGGTGGATAAGAAAATAATTGTAATTTTTTAAAAAATAATTTTTTTATAGGGGTAGGGGGTGGGGAGAGGTTGGGGGCTAGTACGGGGTGGGGGGTAGGGGTAGGGGTACGGGTAGGGGTAGGGGAGTATGAGTCGGGTAAAAAAATTAAAATATGTTTTTTGAATGTGGGTAGTAGGGGTGGGGGTCGGGGTAGGGGAGTGAGGGTGGGGCAAGAAAAAAATTGAATTTTTTTTAAAAAAAAATAAAAAATTTAAATTTTTTAAAGGGGGGGGGAGGAGGTTGGTAGAGGAGGTAAGAAAAATATTTGATTTTAAAAAAAAAAATTATTTTTTTTGTTTTTGGAAAAGGGAAGGTAGTAGGGTTTTGGGTAGGGGTGAGGTAAAAAAAATTAAAATATATTTTTTAACAGGGGTGGTAGGGGTTGGGGTGGGGGTGGGGTGGGGGTGAGGTGGGAGATTGAGGGTCGGAGTAGGGATGAGTGATTTTGAGAATTGTATGAATATTTCAATTTAGGAGTGAGGTTGAAAGAGAGTTTTGAAAAATATTTTCCTTACTTTTTGAAGAGAAGTCATTTTCCTTAGTTTTAAGGGAAATAAGTTGATTTGGAAAATATTTTTTAAAACCTGTAAGCCAACCAAACAGGAGAAAATTGGAAAACATTTTCCAGAAAATGTTTTCCTTCATACCAAACACACCCTAAATGAAGATCAATATTAGAAAAGCATCTAGCATCCTGAAGCTGATAAAAAAGGTCATCAATCCTAGCAAGAGGGTACTTATTCTGCACTGTCACCTTATTCAGTTAACGATAGTCTATACAAATCTAAAGAGACCCATCCTTGTTTCGCATAAAAATCATAGGAGAACCCCACGGAGAAACACTAGGACGAATGAACCCTTTGTCAAGAAGATATTTTAACTGCTCTTCTAGCTCCTTTAATTCAGTCGGAGTCATTCTATAAGGAGAAATGGAGATAAGACGAATACCCGATATAAAATCAATACCAAAATTAATTTCTCTATCGGTAGAAATTCTAGGAAGATCATCAGGGGACACTTTCAAAAATTCCTTAACCATAGGGACAAAATGCTAGGAGGGACTCTCACAAGTAGAATCCGTAACCCAAACTAGATGATACAAAAATCCTTTTGAAATTTATTTTTAATCTCTTACATAGGAAATAAACCTCCCCTTAGGTACTAAGGAACTCCCCACCCATTCTAATACCGGCTCATTAGGAAAGTGAAAACTAACCTTTTGGGTCCTATTATCCATAGAAGTATAGCACGAATGAAGAAAATCCAACCCCAAGATAACTTTAAAATCCACTATATCTAGCTCTATTAAATCCTCCAATGTCTCCCTATGAAAGATGGACACGACACAACCCCTATAGATTTTTTTAGCAACTATAGAATCATCCATTGGAGTACAAAAAGAAAAGGCTCGAAAATACTTTTAGGATCAATACCAAAATACATAATCATATAAGGGGTCACATAAGAAAAGGTAGAACCCAGATCAAACAAACAATAAACATCACGGGAAAAATATTGTAACATACCAGTAATAACATAAGGAGATACCTCATATTCTTGGCAAGTAGCAAGTTCATATAGATGATTTCATCCAGTGCTGGTAGCAGAAGTAGTGCCCTTTCATGTAGGAGCTAAATATGTAGCGGCTGGAACTTTATTACACTTAGTGTCAACCCTGGCTAAAGTACAATCTTGATGTATGTGACCAAGCTAACCACAATTATAACACTGATTCCTCCCCCCCTCTCAATAACTACAATGAAGATGTCCATTAAAAGAAAAAAAAGGGTAAGGTGGGGATGACTGAGCTCCACTAACCCAAGATTAGGCACCCTATGCCTTAAGACCACTACTAGCCTGAGGACGATGATCGCTCGAAGGCTTAGGATAAGGATCACTAGTAGACGAATACGATCTGTACCAATTATTATTCTTGGTTCACTGTCAACCACCACTATTATGTTGACCCCTACACTGCTCTGAATACCTAAATTTCTTATACTATATCTCTCCAATCTTTGCCTATTTCTTATTTTTATTCTCAACCTGCTGTATATAAACCATAAGTTTAGAGATATCCAAGGCTACCAAGGCCATGTAAATCCATATATATTTATCTTTTAATGCAATGTAATGGGTTCAAAACAGGTTAAACCATGCAATTATCCATATTTAAATCCAAGATTAAAAAGTGGGTTGAGGTTAATGCTAATTCCAAATCAAAATTCATCCAATTTGGGGAAACCCATGTCCCCCATTCCATTCAGTCAAACAATGCATCAATTCAGTCCCAAAAACATCAATTTAAAGCATGAATAATCAATTTAAAAAACAGAACAAGTAATTCTGTTAGTAACAACTAAAATCCCTTAACCCAATTTCAACCCATAGCTAAATCACATGAAAATCCATTAAATTTATGCCACAATCTAAAATTAAAGTTTAGGGAAGAAAAACATGATTGATACCCACTAGAATTTGAAATAAATTTGAAGTTTTGAGCTCAGATGATGAATGCACAATGAACCCCTTAATCTTTCTTGGTTGGAAGTTAGAGATGAAAAAGTAGAGTTTGATCTTTGAAAACTGAAAAAAAAGGGTAACTCTTATGTTTATAAGTCGTGGAATGGGTGAAAAGACTAGAAGATGCTCACCCCTAAGTGAAAAAAATAAAACTAGATAAAATTTGCACCTTGGCGTCGCACAGCCTTATCACGGTGGTTAACTCTGTTCCTTGCCGATATCGCAGAGGTTATCCTTCTTGACACGGTGATATTACAAAGGTACATTTCCTCAGAGGTCCAAAATAGCCTCGAACCCTTTCTGAAAAATCTGAAACACTCCCAAATTACCCTTTTAACATCCCTAAATATTATTCCAGTCAAATCAATATTAAGAACATAGGAGGGTCAAAAATAAAATGATCAAAATTTTAAGGGTCTTACATAAATACATCTCAAATGTGAAAATATGCAATGATAGTCTAAAAGAATTCTAATCTATCTTGAATTATAGAAAATGACATGAAATACATAAGAAGAGGTAGTAGATCAACTCTAGAAGTATAGATTAACCGTTGCCTCGAATATACTCCAAATACTATCTGAATCAACTACCTTGTGGCACACTCGTACCTAGATCTGCATCGAAAATGCATGGTCGGGGTGAGTCCAGTACACTTGTACTCAGTAGGTATCATAGGCCGGCTGACAAAAGTAGAAAATAAAGCATATAAAAATCAATCAAAAAATATCCCCAATGGTATCCCATACCATCTTAACTAATAGTTCTATAATATAAACTATACCGCACATAATTTTTAGGGATAAGAAAAATATACACGTATACCAATTACAAGTATGAGAAAGAAGTATAAATAGAAAAATATCAAATCAAGGATGATAATACAATACAAAATAAGGATAATGTATGAAATGCAATAAAGATGATAATGATGAAGTGATGTGATGCACGAGGTTTTGACACAACCTCTGTATACATATACCAAGTTGTGCTCCCAAGGTAGGACCCATAGGAGGTTCGTCAACCATATACAATCCAATATCCAATACCAATACCTATAAATCCTCTCTGGTACATACATTGTTAGAGGTTTTTTAAAGATGTCACATTTTCAGTCAGAAAAAATAGTATTTCCAGTATTTTCATAGTGGTACCAATATTTCATGAATATATATGATATGAAGATGTAATGCTCACAACCAACCAGAATGAGAATTTGCAAAATCCAACCAATATACCAATACATGTAAGTCATAATTCACTCAATATTCTAACCACCCATGATCAAATATAATTCATATGTCAATAGAGCAAAATACACAACAATATGCCATTGATACCACATAAATTTTAATGTAGGCTTTTTCAGCAGAAAAGACACAATCAAATATACTTACACAAGGCCAACAACATCATATAAAACTCCGCATGATCACACATAGCAACTAATGTCTCAAAACCACCAAATAGTAATAACATAGGCCTCCACATGGGCACAACACAATAATAAATTCATTTTCATAATTAGTTTCCACACCTTTTACATGATTTTATACAAATTAACTACCCAACCCATTCTGAAAAAAGTTAAGCCATAACCTACCTCAAATATTGAAAACTAGTCCAGAAAGCCTTCAACACAGAGCTTCTTCTCACAAACGAACCAAAAATTCAATAAAACATGCAAATAAGGAATCTACGAATTAAAGGAAGTCACCTATACCCATATTGCCCATTTTTTGATCGGGTTCAAAATGACTCCCCAAATCATGTTTTAAAAAAATGGTAAAACCAGAATTTTAGTCCAAAAATGTATTACCCGTGATTAAAGGAACCTATAAAAGGAAACCCAAATGAAAATGAGTTGAAATTGGGTTTTACATAAAAGAATCACTAATTTAGGCATTCTGAATCAAAATTTCCTAATTTTACTTTTTGATTCAGATTTTAACAAAATTTAAATAATAAGAATTGAAGAAAAATAATTGAAATAGGGATTCGGAGCTTACCCAAACTTTAAAATGGAAGAAATCACCCAAAAACTCAAAACTCTAAGAACTAAATCTCAAATATAGTAAAAAAATGTGAAAAAGAGGGATTTATATCGCCCAGGTATCGCTTAATCGATCACCAGGTCACTTAAGTAGATGTTGCTTAAGTGTCCAGGTGTCGCTTATGATAACCACCTTATCACATAAGCAACCTGTCTATCACTTAAGCGATAGTCACCTACGCGATGGGGAGTCACGTAAGTGATACCCTAGATAATTCCAGGTCTCTTAAGTGACTAAAATATCATGTAAGAGGGTACACCATCTGGAGACTTGGAAGCAGACCCCTCAGGATTCATCTAGAATCCCGAGAATGTAAACGAACTATGCTACTAGATTAAATTTGGCGTTCCAAACTCAATGGAGATATCAAATTTTCAAACAATATTATTTTTACAATGTTTACCCCTAAAACCGAATATCACAACATTCTAAACTGAGGGTAAAAATGAGATAATCGTGAAACCACACCAACTATGTTACAAACCTAAAATCAATGTTTTGGATCTTCTGGTGCATACTATTTTCCATTTGATACATAAATTAATAAATATTGACCAAAGTCTATTAATAAGCCTTTTTAACCACCAAAACTATAAACAGGTACAAATCACAATAATTTGGAATTGTGCCAATCATCTCCACACCCCAAAAAACCATAAAGAAACCATAGAGAGTAGTAAAATGATCAAATCACACTAAAATAAATAATTAGAAAAAAATTATCAAAAAGTAGGTCAATACATTGCGATATCAGTTGGACGTTGGGTAAGTATTCTATCCTTAAAAGGATGTGATTCTAGTTTAGAGATGCTTTGGTGTTTATGATTATATTATTTGGATACTGGTTATGATATGCATATTTTTAGATGCATTATCCTCACTTAGTGGTATAATTCCAACCAAATCTCTGATTTTACTATTATTTTCTAAAAATAAATTTATACCTACTTTTGACTTTAAAATGGATTCTTTTACAGCCAAAATCATACCACCTTATTTAATGAAATATGAGTTTTTGAAATTAATTATTACATTGGAAAATAGACTGAGTTTGATTTTGGTCCATTATTAATCCTCACTTTTTCCACTACTATTTACTTTGATCAATGGATAATTCCACTTAATCTATGCTACTGTGTCGATTTAGTTTCGAACTTGATCTCGAGTAATAGATTTAAATATTTAAACTCTTTTAGTCTCAGTCCGAGTCCAAGTACTTATGATATATTTATAACTCTCCAGTATTAGATGGAGTTATTGGTTATGATGATTAGTGGAAGTTTTGGCTCGGGACCAAGCAGTGTATATGCATATTCTAAGTCCTCTATGAACCCTATTCGTTTGAAAGCCACAATGTTGGAGAAGGATGATCGTCGTAGGGCATGCCTTTATGAGCTAATGAGCTAGAGGACATGTATACACATGGTACATTATGGCACTCGAATTTGGATATGGCATTTTTTATTTATATTACAATCATTCATTCATTTCCATTGCCTATCAATAGTATAATTGTTTAGTGCTTATTTCTATTAGACTTAAGGGGGTTTGTATAGGTATAAGTTATGGCTACTGTTTGTTGAGTGCTTGCTAGCACCTTTTGAGCTTATGAGGACCTGGTTAGGTTATTGTTAATCTGACTAGTCGATTACTTTATTGTTGGTTATTTTGGTTAGTTCATGGTGGGATAGTTTGGACAAGTAACCAAGATTGTCGGTATGTTTTTGATTTTCTTATTTATCATAGTAAGATATGTTATTATAGATTATCTCATGTTTAGTCATCCTTTGATTAAAGACCCCGATTATGCTAGTGTTATTATTTCTACATGGCTAGGGTTCGTCAAGATGTTAGGATGGCTCCCTCGAGTTATTATCTTAAGTTTAATCTTATATATATATATATATATATATCGTTTTAGCGTATACCTCTTTTGTCTTGTCTATTCATATTGTATATCTATCCTTTGGCCTTGTACTACTACTATATATTATTTTTTCACTCTTCATTGACATATTGGCTAGTGATATATAGTATTGTAGTTTAGTTCCTGAATGCTATTAGAATAGGATAATTTATACTTATTCTTCCTTTAGCATTATTATGTTTAGTTTCTTGGATAGTTTTTGGTAGTTACATTTCTTCTTTATACGTTAATTATGTTGTCATTATCATTTGAGCTCAATCGGTCGATGCCTACTGAGTACCATGATTTTAGTACTTAAATTACACTTCTTCAGCCTGTAGATCATAGTATGAGTTCTCGCCGTGGATATGTGTATCATACAGAGCAGCAATAAATTGGAGATTTGAGGTGAGCTCCTGATTTGGAGTATTCCTACTCTCCCTTATATTGATTAGACTTGTCTATTTTATATTTAGAGATGGTCTTTACATGTATATTTACTCTGTAATTTATTTTGTACTCCTATTATATTAGAAAATCTTGTACTAAATTCACCAGGCCTTGAGGTTGTATTCTATCTTAGTCTCTTTACTCGATTCTTTCGTTGTTTTATTCAATTCTCTTGATAGTCCATTAGTAGCTATTCCATAGTATGGGTTGTCTTATGTATTAGTGGGTTATAGTAGGTGTCATCATGACCTGAGAAATGGGGTCATGACAAATAAATATCAGAGCCTAGGTTTACAAACTTATTGGTACAATAGCTAAGTCTCTAGTATAGTCCTAAAAATTGGTACAGAGACATCTGAGTCCTATCTTCAAGAAGTCATAGGGCATTCTTAGGAAATTCTATTCTTGACTCCTTGTTATGTGACTGTAATTTTATAAATCTCTAGTACTTCCATTGACTCCATTTTTCTTAAATGAACGGCACAAGGTTATTGATAGATGTGGACGGGACTTCAGTATGTAGTACCAATGTTTTAGCCCAATATCAGGCTAGAGAGTTAGAGATTAATATTGGGGATCTTTAGCAGCTGCCAAAGGATTGGGAGCCATCCCAGCATTGATAGAGTTTGAGACCACCTCAATTTTTTAGGATACGCTGTTAGGGATTTCGAGTATATTAGTGGATACCTTAGAACTAGAGATGATATTTGGTCTAGTGGTTCTCAGGATAAAGTTGGGCTGGTTGGTGTTCAGTAGGGCTGTTTATTGGTTTTAGTATAAGAGATTGGGTTTATTGAGTGGTCCAAACATACGCTATACTATATCTTTTAGAGCATAAGATGGTATGTAGATTTATCAGAGGGTTAGCTCTATCGTGCTACTTAGCATCAGATCATTGGGTAGCAGCTAGTTCTTTTTTTAATCAGGTTGTTGATTATGCAAGGACCATAGAGAGAGCATGTATTGAGATATATAGAGGTGGAAGTACGAGGCCATGTCATCTATTTAATGTTATTGGTATTCTATCTGGAGTAGGGATCCTTCAACCATGGATCAACAGCCTATCAGTTCCATACTGGTAGAATCTCAAGCTATAAGTGGATCTCAAATTAGTTATGGTGGTCATAGTAGGTAGATTTATCTACAAATATTATGGAGTATTTGGTATATATTTAGGCCATGACGCCTATTTTAGGTCAGCAGGTACAATGCATCAGAGAGTTTAAGAGGCATGTTTTGACTATAAAGAGGTTGGTCATTGGTCTGGGGAGTGCCTAAAATATGATTAAGTTGTTTAAATAGGGTCAACATATGTTCCTTATTAGCATAAAGCTCCTAAGATATGTTATTAATGTGGAAAGGATGATCATTTAAGTAAAGTATGTCTCGAGTGTTAGATGGTCAGCCAGTTGGGGTCAGATCATGTTTCTCACATGGTTGGGGCTTTAAGGGTTTGTTATAACTGCAGAGACCTCGATCATTGATCTAGATTATGTCCCAAATAAGGTATTATTAGTTAGTCGGTATAGACATTACAGTGTCACAAGGTTGTGGCACATTTGATTAGAGGCAGTACATTTAGTGCCTCTGTTGGGAATTCAGACTCTCAGTCAGGGTTTGGACATGCTCAGATTTGTAATTCTTTGGTCACGTCATATAAGATCTAGTAAGCCTTTGATGATTTTATTTTTGACCTTCTCGTGCGCGTAATGTCAATTTTTGACTTGGATTGCCTTTAGGAATGTTAAAAGGGTGTTTGGGGAAAGTTTTGGATTTTTCAAAAGGGATTCAGAGTCATTCTGGGACCCTAAGGTAGTGAGGGTCTGTGAAAAGTCCGTGTCACATAGGTTAACCTCCACGATATCAGCATGGCACGGAAGATAACCTCCACGATAATAGTGTTCCATGCCAATATTTTAATTTTATCCAATTTTTTTCACTTGGGGTGAGGGGATTTTGGTATTTTTACCCCCTATATGAACTTTAAACATAAAATAAGACTATTTTATTCGATTTTCAAAGATCAAAATCATTTATTGTCTCTTAAAACTCAAAACCTAAGAACAATCAAGGGTTTCATAGTACATTCATCATCCAAGCTCCAAACATCAAATTGACTTCAATTTCTTATGTGTTTTAGGCATGTTTCTCTTTCCTAAACTTTAATTTACATTGTGTCATTAATTGAATAGATTTTTATGTGATTTAATTTGTGGATTTTGGAAATAGGTTGGGGGGTTTGGTTGTTACTGGTTGAATTA
Source organism: Capsicum baccatum var. pendulum (assembly GCA_030864225.1). Lineage (NCBI taxonomy): Eukaryota > Viridiplantae > Streptophyta > Magnoliopsida > Solanales > Solanaceae > Capsicum > Capsicum baccatum. The sequence goes on along the minus strand of CM061560.1, from coordinate 87,835,730 downwards.
CTTGTCATATGTTTTAAATTTATTATTCAATCTTTAAATATATTTTGTTGGGGATGATTGATTAATTGTTTAAATGATTGGAATGGGGACATGGGTTTCCCCAAATTGGATGAACTTTGACCTAGAATTGGCATTAAACTCAACCCATTTTATAATCTTATTTTGAATATGGATAAATTATATGGTTTAACTTGCTTTTGAACTCAATGCATTGTACAAATAGATATAAAAATGTATTTGGATGGCCTTGATGGCCATGGTTTGGATTTACATGGAACTTGGGAGTCAATTTGGATATGTGGATTGGTTTGGCATGTTTAATTTAGCGTACAAGAATATTGCTATGATAATACCCAGTGGTAAATGCCTTACTGAATGACTCCTGGGTTAATGGTTGGAATTATGTAAAAGTTGATTTTTATTTGGGCTTGAAGACGGTTGTGTAGCTCAGTGTGAAGGTCTAAGTCTCGTGAGATGAATAGTGAAAACCACATTTGTAGGTCTTGGAGATCTATATGAACGTGTGCTTGATACACATGTGATATACATATTTGGGATGGCTATTTCCCATGGTGTTTTTATTTTTCCCTCATATTTTCCTTGATTCATGAGGTTAACACGCACTGGGACCTTTTAGTAGGAGGAGCTGAACCTACATATCTAAAGGATTCCATTAGGACGGATCAAGCTGCACAGTCCAGGTTAATGATTTTAAAATCTCATGTTCATGACCTTTTACCTAATCCCGACATCCTATATATGTATATATAAATGTGTGCATGCGGTTTTGATTAATTTTTAGACATTGCATTATGTTATCACTTTTCCTGAGTTACATGCCAGTGTTTATCCCACTGACCGTCCAAGGACACTACATTGTTTCTTTATATAGGGTTCGAATATGTTTATATTGCTCCTATGCAGCGTTAGGTGGTTGAGTACGTCTGTTGAGTTGTTATGAAGTGGAGAGCCTCTATCCTTCAAAAGGCCTTATCATTTTATTATTCTTTCCCTATCGATTCAGTACTTTTGGATTATAGTTGGGGGCATGTCCCAACTTAGATGTTATTCAAGTTTAAAGAATTTCATGGATATATGTGGGTTGGTTATTGATTGACTCTTAGATTTTATTTGAGTTATCTATGTTTTCTTTCATTACTATCTTAATTGGCTTTCACTTTATCTATCTTATTATTATTATGCTTTTGAGGTTAGGCTAAAGGGGTGGTCTCTAGTCCATGGTGGGCTTGAAATACCTGTCAAGGCCATGCCCTAGTTTGAGTCGTGACAAGATTGGTATCATAGAAAAGTTTAGGGTCATTGAGTGTCCACAAAGTCATGTCGAGTAGAGTCCTTTTATTAGTATATAGCGTGCCAAACTTATAAGGAAGAGGCAATAAGGCATTTATGAATGTTTCCTTTTCTTGTATTTTATTTTTGGGCTATCGAATCTAGTGTTATGAAACTTCTCTAACTCCTGGCTTTCTCACATTTCAAATCATACCTCTCTGAGTATCTGACGTTTGTAGAAACTCTACTGAAACTCTATTCCATATGAGGAGAATATGGATGGGACTTGCCCTATTTATGGAGTGCAGACTTGGTCTGGGGCCCCTGCTTTTGATTGTGTTGCTCCATATAGAGTTCCATCAGTCCCTACTAGTTCTTCTCGGGCTTCCCATGCTGGTGACCTTTATGCTCAGTCCCTTAGAGAGATATCTCTAATGCAGAGTTCTCTCAGTCTATTCATATTCTTACTTAGTTGGTGGCATTGTAGACTCATTATTCTGACTGTGTTAGTTTTGTTGCTTATTTATCTGAGGCCACTCGGGTTGGCCAGTTCATAAGGTTGAATCCTCCAACCTTTACAGGCTCTAAGGATGAGGAAGATCTACAAGAGTTTATTAATGAGATGGAGAAGATCTTTTGGTGATGCATTCTACTGATGTAAAGTGTGTGGAGTTTGTTGTTTATCTATTAAAATATGTAACCTATTAGTGGTGAGAGGAGTGGGAAACTATGAGGAGTGATGATGCTGAGTAGTCTATGCAGGATGAGTTTTCGGGTGCCTTTCTTGATCACTTCTTTCCTTATGAGTTAAGAAAAGCTAAGGCTGAGGAGTTTGTGAATCTGAAGCAAGGTAAGATGAGTGTGAAAGAATATGCACTAAAATTTCAGCAGTTCTCATTATTCTCCAAAGTTAGTATCCAATATGAGATCCAAGATGAGAAAGTTTAGTTCTAGGTTATCCCGTGACTTGTTATTAGAGAGAAAAGCTATAATGTTGAACAATAATATGGACATCTCCAGACTTATGGTTTATATGAAGCAGGTAGAGAATGAAAGAAAAAGACAGACAGAGATAGGTGAGAGGTAGTATAAAAAGTTTATATATTCAAAGTAGGGTGGGGGTCATCAGAATAGTGAGAGAGATGGTTAGAAATGGACCAAGAAGAAGAACTTGGGAAATATTTATTCGTCTTCTAGTGTTCCTTTCCTAAGACTTTGGGCAATCGTTGTTCTCAATCTAGAAGTGGTCCTAAGACTCAGGGTGCCTAGTCTTCAATCAGTGGAGCTCAGTCAGCCCCACCTTATCCTTCTTGCCATTTTAGTGGGCAGCTTCATCGTGGATATTGTGAGGAAGGGAGAAATTAGTGTTATAATTATGGTCAACTTTGTCATATTGAAATACCCCAGGTGTTGATTTATGAGGAATTTCTAAAATTTTATCCTCACTGTCCTAACTATGACTTACTTTATGAGTCATAGGGAGTCTTGACGAGTCATTGGACCCAAATCGTAGCTTGACTAGTATGTATGGCTAAGTCTTCTTCTCTAAGTACGAGTAGCTCACTACGAGTCATGAGGACTCATTATGGGTCATTGTGTGCAAATCATAAGATGTCCAGTGTATACCCAAATGGTTTTTGTGTTTACTGTGACTGGACACTACGAGTCGTAGGGTCCGATTACAAGCCATGGCATACGAGTCGTAAGGTCAAAAATGTGTGTGCTTGGTGACACTGTCTTGACAACTACTTATGGAGATGAGTCATAATGAGTTGTGATAAGTCGTTATGAGACCCGTAACTACTGATGATTTATTTCCCAGCTTTTATATGGGGGAATTTTAGACATTTACCTCTTATCCCAATAATAACCCACGACCTATAAACATACTTCGGGTCCTATTTTTAACGATAACACACTTTAAACATTCTTTCTTCTTTCTCAAGTCTCTTAAGTATCCATACTTAGGGTTTCTAAGAAGTAGGTCAAGGAGAGCTTTAAAGGTTGAATTCTCTCCTTAATTGTGGGTATTTCATGCATGTTTCTCTTTCCTCAATTGTTGTTTTGTTAAAATAATATGTTTTAAAGTATTAATCATATAGTTTTTATGCTGGATTTTGAACATGGGTTTAGGGTTATGAATGATTATTAATTATGTGACGTTCCATATTTGTATATGAATTGGTTATGTTTAAATGGTGGTTTGATACTAATTTGATACATGGGTATGGTGAGTAAACTAGGGGATTGTGAATTCCCCAAATTTTGTGAATATTGATAGTTGAGTTGGTAATGACCTCAACCCCATATTATGAAATTGGTTTTGAATACAAAAAGTATGCACATTGAACTACTATTGAATTATTGCATAATGTGAAAAGTCAATGAAGTATAATGATTTTGAATTGAACCTTATAGGGTTGTGTAAATCCCCAAGCCAATGTATAATTAAACCAAGAGAGTTATGAATTCCCCAAGTAATGATAGTTGGTTTGGCATATTGATGTTACCTTGCAAGTGTAGTTGGTATGACGATACCAAAGGTGTATTCCTGAATGTGTATTATGTTTCAATGAATGGGAATGTGTGATAAATGATTTACTTGGGCTTTAATGAGGGTTATGTAGTTGATTCGTGAAAGTGGAGGTCCCCATGGACCAATACTGGAAACCGTGGTTGCTGATGCAGAGGTCTAAATGACCGGGTGGTTTGAGTCCCCCTAAATATTATTGTATAATTTGAAGGTTTGATATAAGACCCCAAAAAATCCTAAGATCAACTCAGTCATTTAAGCTTGCTAAGGGTCCCTGACTTAGAAAATACTAGCTAAGTATTTAAACTTAGTATTATTTTGGCCTTCGTAAGTTGGAAACTCTATTTCACGACTATTATGACCATAAAGTATCAATCTTTAGATTGATTCATGATCAGGAATGTCAGTAGATGTTTTTGGACGAGTTTGAAAGTTTTTGGACCTCATTTGGACCACATTTGGGAATCCAAAATAGTGTATCGCCGCGATCTTGGCACGACGCATCGGCCATCTCATCGATCTATATTTTTCCTTGGCTTCTAGTGGCAATTTCTAGTGAACCAATGTGAACTCAACGCGGCACATTAGCTATTGTGTTGATGCAAATGATGCGGCGCATCATCATACGCGTCAATCGTTCAATTTTCAGTCATTAAAAGCAGCGTCCTTGGGGGGTATTTGAGTTTTATCCCCACCCCTATTCAGCCCTAAAACATGAGATTGAGCCTTTATTGAGAAAAATATACTTACTTTCTCTCAAATTTCTCAAGAACAAGAACCCTAGGTGATTTAATTTCAAGGCCAAGGCTCAAGATTTCCACCATTGTTCTTCAAGAATTTAGAAACCAAGGTATTTCAAATGTTCATCCAAGGGTTCCCTTCACACTTGGAGTTTAAGAACCCCCTTTTAACTACAAGTTTATAAGTTTGATAAAGTTCATGGTTGAATGTGAATGTGTTGATGATTACCATGTTAATAGGGTTTCTAGTTCATAATTTACTACAAGATCCATGTAGAATTGATTGATATGTGTGCATTATCATGCGAACCCATGTTGAAACCCTTGAAGTTGCAAATGTGGAATTGAGCTATGATGTGTACATGTTGTTTTAGTGTCATGTGCATAGATTATGTCTTTCAAGTGGTTGATGAATTGTTCATGAGAATTAAATAATGAAATTATATCATGTTAGCATGTATTCAAGTTCATGTCATACAAGTGTTTTTATAGAATGTCCCTAGGAATGAATGATGATCAAGTAGTTATTTATCATGTTTCAAGATTGTGCCATGTCGTATAATTTATGCTATCGAGTCCTAGGGGTATTCAATACCCGGCAATTTAGTTGTTTACCTAGAGCCATGGTCAGTCATAGGATAGTATCAGTCATGTCACAATCAGTAGAATTCAGTCAGATAAAAGAATTCAGTAGTATTTCATCAGTCCACGGAACCCAGTGAACTCAGTTCAGTTCAGTTATACAGTACGATCAGGAATAGTTCAGTCCATCCTAGAATAGTCTAGAATCCAGTCCAATGTATATTCAGTTGGGAGTAGGATTCAGCATTGAGTGAACCCATGGATGAGGACTCACCTACCAGTAGAGGTGTGATCCTTAGAAGCTATCCTTGTGTTCCAGAACTATGTAGCTAGTGTAGGTTGAGACATCAACCTGCCAGTTGAGGGTTGATGAGGTAATCTACCTGCCAGTTGAGGGTACCACCATTCTCGTTCAGAGCACCTGCCAGATGAGGATGACTAAGATTGTCTTTACCCGTAGCATGGTATTAACACCCTTCTATCTTAGGTTATAAGTTGGAACCCAATCAGTTCAGAGAGGGGCATGTCGATTAGATAATTACTTCCCACAGTCTTAGTTTCAGTTCCAGTATCAGTATAGAACTCAGTTTAGTTCTTCAGAAAATCAAAACTGTCAGATACAGTCACTCAACTCAAAACGGAACTAAGTATAGTTCCACATAAATAAGATTATCAAATACAGTCACTTAGCTATCAGTAATTTAGTATCAGTAGGCTCAGATATCAGTTAATCAGTATTCAAATTCAGTAATCTAGTGTTATAACGAACTCAATTACAATTTACATATTCACGTATGTACTCTCATTCAGTTATACTCACTTCATTCAGTCAGTATTGTTCATGCATATAACCCATGCATTTCAGCCTACCTCACTTTGCATATCGGTACATTCAAAGTACTGACGCATACCTTTCTTTTGTACTATGATGTTTTATATCATAGGTTTTGGTGAGCAGGTTCCCGATCATACTTAGTAGTTTAGATATCCAGCTGACATAGTTAGTGGTGAGTCCTTAGTTCGAGGACATGATAATTATTTCAGTAGTTTAGCTTATTTTAGTATTTTGGAGTTAGTTAGGGACTTGTCCCATCAACTCCATATCTCAGATAGTTTAAAGGCTTTTTCAGACTAGAGTATTTTTCAAACAGATGTTTCAGTTTTGGTATTGTTATATCGTATTCATTTTTATTACAGTATTGAACATTATGGCATATTTTTTTGCCTAATTTCAGCACATTTGCAGTATTACTATTCAGTTATTGCAGCAGGTACCAGTCATGGGTTAGCTTGTGGTCTTTAAGGATTATGAGCATCGTGTAGCATTCGGGGAATAGACTCGGGGTGTTATAAACTTGGTATCAGAGCCTAGGATTCAAAAGAGTCCTAGGAAGTATGAAAGCCGCACCTAGTAGAATCTTATGCATAGGTATGTAGCGGGCCACTCTTATGGACAGGAGGCTGCGAGGTGTTTTTGGAAAAGTTTCCCTTCTTTCAGTATTCATGTCGTGCGAGTGGGCATGAGCTCGAATTAAACTCCTTTTCTAATCCAAATTTCTCTTTTTTTTATAGAATATACCTCTGAAGAGGACTAAGGGAAGAAGAATGGGAGACCAGCCAGAACCCCAGCCCGTCCAGCCAGATCCTCTAGATGAACATGTCTGCCACGCTGAATTCAGAGAAGCTTTCACCACCCTAGCTCATTCTATGGCAACCCAGAATGAACGCCCAGCTTTTGTTCTGACCAACCCAGTGGCCAATATTGCTGCTTCCAGGTTTTAGGATTTTAACCGAATGAACCCTCCATATTTTACTGGGTCTAAGTCAGATGAGGATCCTCAGGAGTTTCTTGATCAGGTGCAAAAAGTTACAGATATTATGGGAGTGACTGATATTGAGAGCGCTGAGTTGGCTGCATATTAGTTGCAGGATGTGGCCCACTCATGGTTCAAACAGTGAAAAGCACAAAGGGCCACAAATGCAGGGCCCATAGAATGGGAAGAGTTTGCCACTATTTTTTTGGATAGGTTCTTCCCATTGTAGTTGAGGGAAGCAAAGGTTTTGAAGTTTATAAACCTAAAGCAGGGAAACATGATAGTGAAAGAGTATTCTCTTAAGTTTACTTAGATAACCAGGTACACTCCTCATGTGGTAGCAGATAGCATATCTAAGATGAGTAAGTATGTGTCTGGCGTGTCTAATAGTGTGGTCAAGAAGTGTAGGACCATAATGTTGATTAAGGAGATGGACATATCCAAACTCATGGTCCATGCTCAGCAGATAGAGGAGGCTAAGAATAGGTAGAAGGAAAAGAAGAACGAGAGAGCGAGAACAGGTAGTTTCAACTTTGCTCAACTTAAGTTAGAGGGTAGGAATCATTCTCAGTTTTACCCAAAATCCTCAGTTCCAGCTCTATCCTCAGCCAATGCTCCTGTGCCAAAATTTAGAGATGACAATAGAGATAGGGCACCAGGCCCTAAACCCCAGAGTAGTATCAGTAGCGCCCGAACCAATCCCCTTTGTAAAAAATATAGTAAAAATCACCAGAATATCTATAGAGCGGGCAGCGATGTGTGTTACGAGTGTGGAAATCCAAGCACAGAGTCAAAGATTATCCCCAGTTAGGTTCTCAAGGTTAGTATAATTTTCCCCTAGCTCAGTTCGGTCACCAGAATCAGAAGGGTATCGCTTCCAGTGCCGCTAGTGGGCAGCGCCCACATAAACTCTAAGCTCTTTAGTCCTGACAGTATCAGAAAAGTTCTCTTGATGTGGTCACTGGTATGTTACAATTTTTACATTTACATGTTTATGCTTTTGCTAGATTCAGGAGCTTCGTTGTCCTTTGTTACTCCATATATAGCCGTTGATTTTAGAGTCAGGCCTAAAATCCTAGCAGAGCCTTTCTTACTCTCTACCGTAGTAGGTAAATCTATCATAGACTGGTGGGTATACAGGAACTGTCCGATTATGATATCTCAAAAAGTCACTTTAGCATACTTAGTCAAAGTAGAGATGCCTGCTTTTGATGTCATTATCGGCATGGATTAGCTTTATTCCCCTATGCCTCAGTCGATTGCAGAAATAGAATTGTCAAGTTTCACTTTTTGAATGAACCCGTCCTAGAATAGAGTGGTAGTACTTCAACACTTAGGGGTCAATTTGTTTCTTAACTTCAGGAGAGAAAAATGATATCTAAGGGATGTGTCTACAATCTCGTTCGAGTCCAGGAATCTAATTCAGAAACCCCTACTCTTGAATCAGTGTCAGTAGAATGTGAATTCCCAAATGTGTTTCTCGAAGATCTTAACGAAGTTTCTCCTGAAAGGGAAATCAATTTTGAAATAGACCTTCTTCCAGATACTCAGCCCATATCTATTCCACCATATAGAATGAGTCTAGAAAAACTTAGAGAATCAAAGGAATAGTTAAAATATCTCCTAGATAAGGGATTTATCAGACCCAATATGTCCCCATGGGGCACACCAATTTTATTTATGCATAAGAAAAATGGTTCTCTCAGAATGTGTATTGACTACCATCAGCTAAATAAAATCACGGTCAAGAACAAGTATCCCCTTCCCAGAATCGATGACTTTTTTGACCAACTTAAGGATGCCAGTTACTTCTCCAAGATATACCTCTCATCAGCTCAGATTCAGAGAATATGACATCTCGAAGACATCTTTCAGAACTCGGTATGGTTACTTCAAATTGTATGGTTACTTCAAATTCTTAGTCATGTCCTTTGGTCTTACTGATAGGCGAATTTACACGCCTGTATCAATATATTTTGCCCATATTTGTGCCACGTTTTGAGAACAAATTATACATTTTATGCACTTTTAGTCCTTTTTCCTGTAAGTGAGCTAAAGAACATGATTAGCAAAGTTTCAGGCATAAATGATGCAGAATTCAGCATTTTGTGGATAACTTGACGCCAAAGAAAGCTCACGAAGGAAGGAAAGGGAGCTTGGACACCTAAAGGACCAAAAGTGATGCATGGAAAATCTGTCCCGGGCTAAAACAGAATTTCTGAAGACTTTGGGGACTAGTAGTAACTTATTAGGATTAGGATAATGATACATTAACCTAGTACAATTGGGTTAAGTATTTCATTAGCTTATTAGGATTAGGATAATGATACATTAACCTAGTACAATTGGGTTAAGTATTTCATTAGCTTAGTAGGATTTGGTTAAGTATTTCATTAGCTTAGTAGGAATAGGATATGGGTATTATAAATACCCTATCATGCTAAAGATTTTTATTCATTCCTCCCTTAGTGGAGAGATACATTCTACCTTACAATTCATTCCTCCCTTAGTGGAGAGATTCATTCACTTACTATTCCAACAATTCTAATTCTTCCATTAATTCTATTTTTATTCTTCTTCTATTCTTCTATTAAATTCCACAACAAAAGAGACGTTACTTTGTAAAGGACTTCACGCTATCCTCACCCTTACACCTAACGTGCAAATCTTTATTGGGGTACAATGATCATGTTTATTGTGACTTCCTTCGCACTCATAGGTAACTAAACCTCTTTGTTGGGGTTATGGAATCCGAATGAGATACTATCTATTGCTGTGAGTTTGTGAGTTCGTGACACGTATGCTGCTTTTATCATTATTCTCTTCATCTTAATACAAATTCTTGTGGCTGCAGACGCATAGAATAACGCCAGTATAACATTTAACTTGTTCAAAAGAAAGGTTATCTGTCTGGAAAAGAGATAATGTCAAGGTAGTAGGGTCCCATCTCCTATTGAAAAGTTAGTGCCGTAACTGGATTAACCTCTTGGAGAATTCATACCGTTAGACACGCTTTAAACTCGAAAGAGTTAAAGTGAAATAATCCTCGAATAGGTCGAAAGACGCCTGGATTTACCATCGAATACAATTCTCTATAAGCACATACATGTCTGAATTCAACACACTCATAGCCAGTAGAGACGTATAACTCAGAAGGTGGACATAACCCCAACTCCTCAATTCTCATTGATTCATAACCTACGAAATATTCTTTCTTTTTACTTTGCTATTTTCAGTTTTCCTTTAATAATTTGGTTACACATTGCAATCCCCCCTCATTACGAGACTTGCACTAAAAGTCTAGTACCCGTTGCTTACTTGTTGGCCAAGCTATTCCCTGTGGGATCGACACCCAACCCAGGTTGGGTTCTATATTTGCTAACGACCGCTTTACACTCCTACGAGAGCTGTAGATTGAGCGTTATCAAAAATTGGCGCCGTTGCCGGGGAATACAAGTGTCAATTAAGTTTGTGATAGTTACTAGACCCTTTGGTCAAAGATTCTCATACTTTTACTTTTAGTCTTTGTTTTTGTTTTATTCAGGTTTGTTCAGTGCACCAATGGATGCACAACATGAAATTGAAAGGATGGCTACTCAAGTGCATCAATAGAATATTGATAATCCAGGTTGGGCAACAAATCCTGATGATGAGGACCTGGGCGATGAGGAGCTACTAAACCCACGGCATACTACTGAGATGGCGGCACCCATGCAGAGAAGTGATCGTCAAGCTAGGTTTAGGCCTGAACGCCGAGCTATGCAAATACCGTTCGATGATGATGATGACGATCTGGACGAAGCTGGTGCCACAGGAGCCATTATTCTTCCACCATTAGCGCCCGGAGCCAAGTTCAACATCACTAGCACCATGATTCAGCTTTTGCAACTCAAGGGATTATTTGGTGGACTAGCAGGCGATGATCCGAATATGCATCTGATCAACTTTATTTCTACATGCAAGTCATTCGACAATCCTGGCATTGGACAGAATGCAATTCAACTGCGCTTATTTCCATTGTCTCTGTCTGGGGAGGCAACTCTATGGTTGAATGGGCTGACTCCTGATTCTATTACTAATTGGAGGCAATTGAAAGACGCTTTCCTAGAAAGATTCTTTCCGCCATCCAAAAGAGCACAGTTGAGAGATGAGATCACAAATTTTTGGCAGCTTCCAACTGAAGCCCTCCACGAAACATGGAAAAGGTTCAAGACGAAGCTTATGCGGTGCCCAAATCACCATATGACCAATGTCCACTTGATGGAGATATTATACAGATCTTTGAATTCGGTGACTAAGCCACTAGTAGATAATGCAGCAGGTGGATCATTTATGGACCTCACCTTTGTGCAGGCAAGCAATATGCTAGATCGGATGACGAAGCAAAGTAGAGCTTGGCATACCAGAGATTCTGAGGTAGCAAGCCCTACTATATCTATTGGCATGACTGTTGAACAAAGGAGAAGAGAAGAAGAACGTGCTCAAGACATGGCGCACATGAAAACACAAATGGATCTTCTTACAAAGCATTTATTATCAGGGAAGACCGAAAAAGTGAAAGCTATTGCTTCAAAAGGAAGAAACGAATCTGATTCAGAAGAAGAAGCCAACTACTTGAATAATCAAGGGGGTTTTCGAGGCAATGCCCAAGGAAACCAAGGTCGGAACTATTATAATGAACCTGGATACAAGGACCGCGATCAAGGTAGTTGGAAGAATAATTCAGACAGGAGTGGTTTGTATATTCCTCCTAGAAATCATGAGGCTGAGGCGTCTGATTCCGAAAAGATGTCTATGGAAGATATGATGGCCAAGCTGCTGAAAGGAGTGGAGGCAACCAATATGGGCGTAACTGAGGTGAAGAACGATTTGTCTTCAATGAATCAGTTGGTTGACTCACATTCCATTGCAATAAGACAACTAGAGCAGCAATTGAGTCAACTTTCAGCAACAATTAATCAAAGAAAAGCCGGCACACTACCCAGCGACACTGTGCCAAATCCAAGGAACGAAGGATCATGCATCGCTATCACTACCCAAAGTGGTAAGGTGATGGAAACTTCAGCAAAAGTCAAGCAAGTGGTTGACGAAGTAGTGGACATTGATGATAAGGCGACAGAAGAAACATCCGCAGAAAAAGGCCACAACGGCCATGACGTCGACACCAACAGATTGCAACCTGAAAAAGATGAAAAACGGAAGCAAGAGGAGAAGAAATCCATGGAGAGAACAATTCCATACCCACCACCACCTTTTCCTCAAAGATTGAAGAAGGTGGCGGATGACACGAAGTTCAGCAAATTCATGACTATGTTGAAACAGCTGACCACTAATGTTTTATTGGTGGAGGCACTTGAACAAATGCATGGGTATGCAAAATTTATGAAGGATCTTTTGACAAAGAAGCGGGCAGCAAGTTATGAGTTGAAAGATGATGTTCATCACTGCAGCGCAATTGCTACAAGATCGCTAGTTCAGAAAAAGGCCGACCCCGGTGCTTTCACTATTCCTTGCACTGTTGGATCTATGAATTTTGCCAAGGCATTGTGCGATCTGGGTGCTAGCATCAATTTGATGCCACTATCCATCTACAGGAAGTTGGGGTTAGGCGATCCGACACCAACCAATATGAGGCTCGTGATGGCTGATAGGTCGGTAAAACGACCTGTAGGTATCTTGAATGATGTGTTGGTGAAGGTTTCTTCATTCATATTTCTTGCAGACTTCATTATTCTAGATTGCGAGGTGGATTCTGAAGTTCCCATAATCTTGGGACGTCCTTTCCTTGCAACTGGAAGTGTGCTTATTGACATGAGGGATAATGAGCTTTTGTTTCGGTTGAATGACGAAGTGGTCCGCTTTGATATATGCAAAGCAATGAAGCAACCCAGCGATATGGATGTGTTCTCCGTAGCTTATGAGGATAAGAAAGCATTATCCGTAAAGAAACATCTTACTGTTGAGCCATTGGCTGCTGCACTGGTGAATGTTGAGCATGAGGATGATGAAGATTATGAAGAACTTATGGGTGCTCTAACAGGAATAAGGTCCTATTCTCATACTCCTAAACAGTTGGACCTTGATCTTACAAATCAACCTTCACAAACAGCGAAGACTTCCATTGTAGAGCCACCAATGCTAGAATCGAAAGAGCTCCCCAATTATCAAAGGTATACGTTCTTGGGATATGGAAATACACTTCTGGAGAGTGTTGCGGATTATTTAAGTGAACAGCATGTAAAGGCTCTCATCTCTGCTCTGATGAGGTACAAAAGAGCTATGGGTAGAAAGATTGATGATATAATTGATATCTCTCCTGAGGTATGTATGCACAAGAGTCATATCGAAGAAGATTGCATGCCTACAAGTAAGTATCAGCGTCGTCTGAATCCATTCAGAAAACGATGCCCCATCTATCTCGATGAAGTCTAAGTAATCGAGATAGCTATGTCGTGCCGCGACAATAAATCAAGCGCTTGGTGGGAGGCAACCCATCGTTTTTCAATGTTTTTAATTGTTTTTGTTTTCTTAGGATTTTGTCGAGCCACGACCAAAACTAAGGCGCTTGGTGGGAGGCAGCCCATCGTACTAATCATTTTCATTAGTTTTGAGCAAATGTAGGTGCAAGAGGTATTCAACGAGGAGATTGGTTTCAAACGACGATTTGGATGTATTGTATGGTAAAGGTGGTAAGTTAGGAATAGTGATGCATAAGGCTATGGATTGAGCGTTGCTCATGCCAAAATAGGCATCGAGGAAGGCTAGGCCTAGGTAAAACTAGGCCACGAACAATGCAAAACCTATCCTATAGCCCAAGGTCTCGGAATCTAGTGTGCTATACACTATGCGCCGCCCATTCTTAAGTGTGCAATACACTATGCGCCGCCTATGCTATAGCATTAGGTCTCAGTATCTCAAATGCTATACACTATGCGGCGCATATGTCCCTAAATGCCATGACCTATGCGTCGCATATGTCCCTAAATGCCATACACTATGCGCCGCATATACCATGCTTATGCAAAGCACTATGCGCCGCATATGGACCCTTTTTGTCTCTAAAACCGTTTTTAAATGGGTCAAAACCCGACCCGAGCTTGTTCTATAAATAGGAGACTTAGTCTTGAAACACAAACACATTGAAAACCTAACTTAGGCGACGCACATAGCCTCCAAATCTTCTCAAAACTTTTCCTTTTGCTCTATTTCTTCACAAGAACATCTCCAAAGGCTTTAATCACGTAAGTACTCTTTTAATCTTCATCTATTTCTTGCAAGTACTACGTTTCTATGTCTATCATGAATTGCTACATCTTGAAGAATATTGGTGATGTTAAAGTGTTTGAATTGTTGATGCAAAACCATGTGAGTGAACATGTACGTTAGGATAATCTTAATTTGTTTCCGACTTGAATTTGGTTTTAACTGCATTGTCATGCTCTTTGCGGAATTGCTATGGTGATGAACATTGCATAGTCTTGTCACTTGTATACCTACATTTTAGGCTATCCCGTTCATCGGGATACGACTTATAGTTGCCTACAGACATAGGAGGTTGAGATTATTCATAGAAACTATACCATGATGTAATCCCTATGTAATAGTCTTGTTATACCTAACATGAAAGTATTTCAAAGGTTCCAAGAAGTGATACAACTCTGATTTTCTTGTCGGAATTTAGCCCCTAAAATGTATGTCGATGAAGTCTAAGTAATCGACCACTTTCACTTCACTAGTTTGTGCCAACAACCTAAGTGTGGGGTGGTACCTCTACTGCTTGTTTATAGATTGTATCCATTGAGATGATGCTAACATGACTCTATTGAGATCTCAGGTACAATGGCACCAAAAGACAAGGCAAAGATAAGGCTACCACTTCACAAAAAGGCAAGAAAAGAGGCGAAAAAAGAGCAAGGAGAACCCTCCTCGATGCAAACACCTCGACTCACTCTTGGAATTAAGTGGGATACTTATGAGGAACTTCTAAGGATGACGACTCTGATGATGATTCTGATGCAAGGGGTATGACCCCAGACATAGAGAATGAGTCCGACTAACCAGGTTCTTCTTATTTATTTTCCACTGAGGACAGTGTGTCCCGTCTAAGTGTGGGGTGATGGTATTTGCATGCTATACTTCTCTATCCGCATTTGCATTTATTCATGTTTGTTTGCTTAGTTTTCTCATTTTGTTTTTTTTAGTAGTAAATTTTTTTTTTTTAACGTAGCTTCGCATGAAATTATTCTAATAGGCAGCATGAGATTATAACAAGAGCATGTGCTACAATTATGACTATTGAGACATTTTAGGCTCTAGTTGTGACTCATTATGTGATATTGTGTGGTTCAATTCCTTCACCTGCTGGGTCAAGAGTCTATATTACTTCCAATAAAGTCGACCATGTGCCTTGTGTGTGTGAGATTAATAGTATATTCTATGTTTGTAGCTGATGCTAGAACTTGCCTGGTATGTATGCAAAACGAAAATAAGGAGTGTAAGTTTAGGAGATGATTTAGGCATTTCTTTGGCAACCTATACATGTTTACCTTTGTTTTACCTACCCATGGACATCATCCTAGTTAAACCCTTTTGAGCCTTTAGCCTATTTTCTTTGACGAACCTCATATGTAAGCCTAATCCATTTTTTCAAGACCGTAATTTGATCCAAAATCCTAAGTGCTTTAAAGTGCAAAAGTCATGTGACGAAATAAGAGGAAATTGGGTGAGTATGATGCTCTAAATTGTAGTGATGCTTGAATGTGTTATGAAAAAGAAAGTGCTATCATTAGAGGTATGTTATGAAAAGAAAAAGGAAAAAGAAAGCTGAAAAGTGAGTTATGCTTAAAATTGAAAAACAAAAGAGGAGAACAAGGGTGGTAGAATAAAAGAAAGAAGAAAGGTTGAAAGAAAAAAATGTCAATGATACAATGTGATGTATTAAAGTGCTTAGGAACTTAGTCACTATTTCTGGCCAAAATAGTCCTACCCGTCCCTTAGCCTACATTACAACCATCAAAAGACCTATTTGATCCTAATCTTAGCATTCTGACATTTAGTGGAGTATTACACTAAGGGCAAGTCTATGGTCATCAGTTGCTGCATACGAATTCTTTGTGAGAGCGAGAGCAAGGATATTTTGATACCCATGTTTGAAAAATATGCTATACTTGTGAGTGACTATGGGTAATATATTGTGAGACACACATGGTTGATGAGTTTTGGATAGTTGTACATGATTCTTTGTGCCTTAACTTTTGAATATGAGTTGACCACCATCATGAGTCTATGCTAGAGGTTAAATGGTTTCTACTAATGATCGGAAAACTACTCTTTGTTGATAATTGTTGTGCTTGTCTTGACGAATGTTTTGTGTTGTTGCTGTGAAACCCTAAGTTGATGTTTAGAGGGACATGATATTTTATTCGAGGACGAACAAAGCTTCAAGTGTGGGGTGTTGATGATAGGCGAATTTACATGCCTGTATCAATATATTTTGCCCATATTTGTGCCACGTTTTGAGAACAAATTATAAATTTCATGCACTTTTAGTCCTTTTTCCTGTAAGTGAGCTAAAGAACATGATTAGCAAAGTTTCAGGCATAAATGATACAGAATTCAGCATTTTGTGGATAACTTGACGCCAAAGAAAGCTCATGAAGGAAGGAAAGGGAGCTTGGACACCTAAAGGACCAAAAGTGATGCATGGAAAATCTGTCCCGGGCTAAAACAGCATTTCTGAAGACTTTGGGGACTAGTAGTAACTTATTAGGATTAGGATAATGATACATTAACCTAGTACAATTGGGTTAAGTATTTCATTAGCTTATTAGGATTAGGATAATGATACATTAACCTAGTACAATTGGGTTAAGTATTTCATTAGCTTAGTAGGATTTGGTTAAGTATTTCATTAGCTTAGTAGGAATAGGATATGGGTATTATAAATACCCTATCATGCTAGAGATTTTTATTCATTCCTCCCTTAGTGGAGAGATACATTCTACCTTACAATTCATTCCTACCTTAGTGGAGAGATTCATTCACTTACTATTCCAACAATTCTAATTCTTCCATTAATTCTATTTTTATTCTTCTTCTATTCTTCTATTAAATTCCACAACAAGAGAGAAGTTACTTTGTAAAGGACTTCACGCCATCCTCACCCTTACACCTAACGTGCAAATCTTTATTGGGGTACAATGATCATGTTTATTGTGACTTCCTTCGCACTCATGGGTAACTAAACCTCTCTGTTGGGGTTATGGAAGCCGAATGAGATACTATCTATTGCTGTGAGTTTGTGAGTTCGTGACACGTATGCTGCTTATATCATTATTCTCTTCATCTTAATACAAATTCTTGTGGCTGCAGACGCATAGAATAACGCCAGTATAACATTTAACTTGTTCAAAAGAAAGGTTATCTGTCTAGAAAAGAGATAATGTCAAGGTAGTAGGGTCCCATCCCCTATTAAAAAGTTAGTGTCGTAACTGGATTAACCTCTTGGAGAATTCGTACCGTTAGACACGCTTTAAGCTCGAAAGAGTTAAAGTGAAATAATCCTCGAATAGGTTGAAATACACCTGGATTTACCATCGAATACAATTCTCTATAAGCACATGGATGTCTGAATTCAACACACTCATAGCCAATAGACACGTATAACTCAGAAGGTGGACATAACCCCAACTCCTCAATTCTCATTGATTCACAACCTACGAAATATTCTTTCTTTTTACTTTGCTATTTTCAGTTTTGCTTTAATAATTTGGTTACACATTGCAATCCCACCTCATTACGAGACTTGCACTAAAAGTCTAGTAACCGTTGCTTACTTGTTGGCCAAGCTATTCCCTGTGGGATCGACACCCAACCCAGGTTGGGTTCTATATTTGCTAACGACCGCTTTACACTCCTACGAGAGTTGTAGATTGAGTGTTATCACTTACCAATACCCCTGCAGCCTTCATGGACTTGATGAACCGTGTGTTCAAGTAGTACTTGGACATATTCATTATAGTCTTCATAGATGACATTCTTGTCTACTCCTGCAATGAGCATGATCATGCAGACCATCTCAGAATAGTATTGCAGACTCTTAGAAACCATAAACTATTCACCAAATTTAGCAACTGCAAATTTTGGCTAAGGTCAGTAGCCTTCCTTGGCCATATCATTTTCGGTGATGGCATTAGAGTTGATCCTAAAAGACCGAAGCAATGAGAAACTTTCCTAGACCCATCTCTCTATCAGATATCAGGAGTTTCTTAGGATTAGTTGGCTATTACCGATGGTTTATTGAGGGATTTTTATCTATTGCAACCCCTATGTCTAGATTGACTCAAAAGAAACTTAAATTCCAATGTTCAGATTCTTGTAAAAAAAGTCTTTAGGAGTTGAAGACTCGACTCACTACAGCTCAAGTTTTGACCCTACCAGATGGTTCAAATAGGTTTATGGTATATTGTGATGCCTCTAGAGTCAGTTTGGGGTGTGTTTTGATGCAGAGAGGTAAGGTCATATCCTATACCTCTAGACAGCTTAAGCCCCATGAAAAGAACTATCCTACTCATGATCTTGAGTTAGCAGCAGTAGTATTTTCCTTAAAAATTTGGAGGCACTATTTGTATGGTGTGCACATTGATGTGTCCACAGAACATAAGATCCTGCAGTATGTGTTCTCTCAGAAATACCTAAACCTCCATCAGAGAAGGTGGTTGGAGTTATTAAAAGACTATGACATGAGTATCCTGTATCATTTGGGTAAACCCAATGTCTATGGGTAGTGTTGATCATGTGAAGGATGGTAAGAAGAAGTTAGCTCAATAAGTTCATCAGCTTGCCCGACTAGGTGTTCGCTTAGTTAATTCATCAAAAGGTGATTTATGGGTGAAGAGTAATTCAGAATTATCCCTAGTTTCTGAGGTGAAGGAAAAACAGGATAGGGATCCCAGTCTAGCTAAGTTAAAGGAATCAGTTAGAGATCAAAAGGTAGAGGTTTTCTCCCAAGGAAGAGATGGTGTGTTGCGTTGCTAGGGTCGTCTATGTGTGCCAGGTGTAGATGACTTGAGGCAGCAAATTCTTGCTGAGGCACATGGTGCGTGCTACTCTATTCATCCAAAGGCCACTAAGATGTACTATGATTTATTGGAGATCTATTTTTGGTGTGGGATGAAGATAGATATTACAAAGTTTGTGGCTAAGTGCTCAACATATCAGTAGGTTAAGATTGAGTATTAGAAGCCTAGTAGGTCCATGCAGGAGTTCAGTATTCCCACTTGGAAGTGGGAAAAAGTGAACATAGACTTTGAGACAGGTTTGCCTCGTACTCATACCAGTATGATTCAGTTTGGGTCATTGTAGAAAGGATGACCAAATTAGCTCATTTCCTACCAGTCCATACCTCTTATCCAGCTAAGGATTATGCCAAATACTATATTAGGGAGTTGGTCAGATTGCACGGTGTTCCATTATCCATTATCTTAGATAGAGGTACCCAGTTTACCTCTTATTTCTGGAAGGCATTCCAAAAGGGTCTTGGTACCCAAGTTTACCTCAGTACAGCCTTTCATCCTCATACAGATGGTCAAGATGAAATGGCCATTCATACTTTAGAAAATAGGCTGCGAGCATGTGCGATAGACATTAAAGGTAGTTGGGATGACCACTTGACTTTGATTGAATTTGCATATAACAACAACTATCATTCCAGCATTCAGATGGCTCCATTTGAGGTGCTTTATGAAAGAAGGTGTAGGTCTTCCATTGATTGGTTTGAAGTGGGTGAGGCAGCAGTAGTAGGGCCTGACTTGGTATTTGATACCTTAGAGAAAGTTTAGTTGATTAGGGAAAGGCTTAAGATAGCTTAGAGCCGATAGAAATCATACACATATGTACGTAGAAAGGATCTTGAGTTCAAGATTAGTGATTTGGTGTATTTAAAAATTTCTCCTATGAAAGGAGTGAAGAGGTTTGGCAAAAAGGGGAAACTCAGTCCCTGATGTATCGATCTTACAGAATCCTCAACTATTTCAAAAAGGTAGCTTATGAGCTTGAGTTACCTTTAGACTTAGCTTCAGTACATCTATTGTTCTAAGTCTCCTTAATTAAGAAATGCATAGGTGACCCAGCAGTCGTAGTCCCAATAGAGGGCATAGATATTCAGAACAGCCTCTCTTATGAAGAGATTCCAGTCGAAATCCTTGATTATCAAATTCGCAGACTGAGGAACAAAGAAGTCTCTCTAGTCAAAGTACTTTGGTGGAATGCGTCCGTTGAGGGAGTTACTTGGGAAGCAGAAGCAGACATGCGGACCAAGTATCCTCACTTTTTGTCTACAAAATCAGACTCAGCCCAAGGTAACAGATTTCCTTTGAATTTACTCAGTCTCATGTTAAGATATATCTACCAACTTGGTATCAATTAACATTGCATACTCAGCCATGCATTCACGAATCAGTTCAGTCATGTACTCATGTATCAGAAATGCATATCCAGTATATAAGCTCAGCTTATCAATTATCTCAGTCATGTATTCATGAATCATATTCAGCTATGTACTCATGTATTAGATATGCATGTCCAGTGTGTAAATCTAGTATATCAGTATTCTCAGTTTAATCAGTCTCATTCGAAGAGGAATGTTCCCAAGGAGGAGATATTGTAAGACCCAGAAAAATCCTACGCTTAAGTCTTTTAAGATTGCTAAGGGGTCCCAAACTTGGAAAATTCTAGCTAAGTATTCAGACTTAGTATTATTTTGGCCTTCATAATTTGGAAACTACATTTCACGACCATTATGACCTTAAAGTATCGATATTTAGATTGATTAATGATCAGTAATGTCAGTAGGTGTTCCCAGATAAGTTTCAAATTTCTTGGACCTCATTTGAACCATGTTTGGGAATCCAAAATAGTGTATCAACACTATCTCAAAATGGCGCATTGGCCATCGCATCAATTAATATTTTTCCTTGGCTCCCAAAGGCAATTTCTAGTGAATCGATGTGGACTTGACGCGGCGCATTTACTATCATATCAATGTCAATGATGCATCACATCATCCTACGCGTCAACAGTTCGGTTTTTAGTCATTAAAAGATGCATCCTTGGGGGGTATTTGGGTCTTTTCCCCACCCCTACTCAGACCTAAAACACGAGATTCATCCTTCATTGAGAAAAATATACTTACTTTCTCTTAAATTGCTCAACAGAAAGAATCCTAGGTGATTTAATTTCAAGGCCGAGACTCAAGATTTCTACCATTGTTCTTCAGGAATTTAGCAGCCAAGATATGTCAAGTGTTCATCCAAGGACTCCCTTTCATCTTTGAATTTCAAGAACCCCCTTTTAACTACAAGTTTATGAGTTTGATGAAGTTCATGGTTGAATTTAAATGCGTTCATGATTACCATGTTAATGGGGTTTCTAGTTCATGATTTATTACAAGATCCATATGGAATTGATTGATATGTGTGCATTATCATGTGAAACTATGTTGAAACCCTTGAAGTTGTAAATATGGAATTGAACTATGATGTGTACATGTTGTTTTAGTGTCATGTGCATAGATTATGTCCTTCAAGTGTTTGATGAATTGTTCACGAGAATTAAATAATGAAATTATATCGTGTTAGAATGTATTCAAGTTTATGTCATACAAGTTCTTTGGTAGAATGTCCCTATGAATGAATGATGATCAAGTAGTTATTTTTCATATTTCAAGATTATGCTATGTCGTATAATTTATGCTATCGAGTTTTGGGGGTATTCAATACTCGAAAATTTAGCTGTTTACCTAGAGCCATGGTCAGTCATAGGATAGTATCAGTCATGTCATGATCGGTAGAATTCAGTTAGTTAACAAAATTTAGTAGTATTCCGCCAGTCCACGAAACCCAGTGAACTTAATTCAGTTCAGTTATATAGTACGATCAAGAATAGTTTAGTCTATCCTAGAACAGTCTAGAATCCAGTCCAATGTCTATTCAGTTGGGAGTAGGATTCAGCACCGAGTGAACCCACGGAAGGGGACTCACCTACAAGTAGAGGTGTGATCTTTAGAAGTTGTCCTTATGTTCCAGAACTATGTAGCTAATGTAGGTTGAGACATCAACCTGCCAGTTGAGGATTGATGAGGTAATCTTCCTGCCAGTTGAAGGTACCACCATCCTCGTTCAGAGCATCTGCTAGATGAGGGTGACTCAACTTGTCTTTACCCGTGGCACGGTACTGACACCTTTCCAGCCAGGGTTACAGGTTAGACCTCAATCAAATTAGAGAGGGGCATGTCGGTTAGATGATTGCTTTCCACAATCTCAGTATAGAACTTAGTTTAGTTCTATAGAAAATTGGGACTATCAGATACTATCACTCAGTTCAGAATAGAACTCCGTATAGTTCCACAAAATCAAGACTATCAAATACAGTAACTCAGATATCAGTAATTCAGCATCAGTAGGCTCAAATATCAGTTAATCAGTATTCTAATTTAGTAATCTAGTGTTTGCACGATCTCAATTACAATTTACATATTCATGCATATACTCTCATTTAGTTATACTCACGTCATTCAGTCAGTATTGTTCATGCATACAAACCCATGCATTTCAGCCTACCTCACTTTACATACTGGTACATTTAAAGTATTGACACATACTTTTTTTTTGCGCTATGATATTTTATATCATAGGTTCAGATGCGCAGGCTCTCAATCATACTTAGCAATTCAGATATCCAGCTGACAGAGTTAGTGGTGAGTCATTTTAGTTTGAGGACATGATGATTATTTCTGTAGTTTGGAGTTAGTTGGGGACTTGTCCCATCAATCCATTTCTCAGATAGTTTAGAGGCATTTTTAGACAAGAGTATTTTTTAGATAGATATTTTAGTTTTGGTATTGTTATACAATATTCAGTTTTATTATAGTATTGAACCTTATGACATGTTTTTTCGCCTAATTTCTGCATATTTGTAGTATTACTATTTAGTTATTGTAGCAGATACTAGTTATTGGTTAGCTTGTGATACTTCAAGATTATGAGCATCGTGTAGCATCCGGGGTACAGACTCGGGGTGTTACATTAGAGTCCCCTACATTATACATATAATTGGTTGTTTAATTCACCTTGATATGTCAAAAGGTTTGAGTCCCCCATGGTGCATATGTACACCCTCTGGTTCATACGACTACACGCGCACTGCAGCCCTTCCATTTTAGAGAGAGTTGGGCCCATTTAGCACGTGGGTGCCTTCTTATTTTATGACGGTTAAGCTACATAATCCAAGCTAAAGTTTTAAAGTGCATGCTAATTCTTGTTCTCTATCCTGACATATTATTTATATATGTATTATGATATGGTTCATATGGTATTTGAAATGGTTAGACATGACATTATTTTGTCCCCTATCCCTAAGGTTTATGCCAGTTCACCCCACTAACCATCTCCGTATCTTGTATCCTTATGAGATGCAGGCACCAGAGATACTTTTACTTTTCTTGCACAGAATTAGGTAGATTAGATCGGTTTGTTGATTCGTTGTGGTGAAATGGTGAGCTTCCATTCTCTAAAATACTTATATATTTCATCAGTTCCTTTAATAGACTAGTATTGAGAGTTACTTTATTATTAACATTGTCATTGTCATTATCAGGGTCGGGGTCATGTCCCGATACTTAATTGATTTCAGTTTTGTTTAGAAGGCTTTATGGATTACTGTGGACTTGGGAGATGTTGGTTGGTTGTTTTGTTCGGCTATTGGTTATAGACATGTCTTAAATTCTCTGACCTTATCCTATGTTATCTTATTATATGTTCAAAATTCATCTGATATTAGGGGTACTGTGTTTGTTTGGTTAGGTGCATGGGGGCGGTGTCCGGTCCTCATTGTACTTGAGATACCTATCACGGTCAGGACCTGGTTCGAGTCGTGACACACATGTAGTGAGATTGTCATTCAGCCAAGGTTTCCACTAGAGCTAATAAAGTTTTGGTTACCACATATTCAGCTCCTGCACCAAAGGGTGCTACTTCTGATATCAGCACTGACAAGAATTGCCTCTATGCACTTGTTACTCGTTAGAAATCTAAGGCATCCCCAGATGTTATTACTAGTATGTTGTAATTCTTATCCTGTGATGTTTATTATTTCCTTGATCTGGGTTCGTACCTTTCTTATATTACCCTTTATATGGCTGTGCATTTTGGTTTGGATCCTAAAAGTATTTTGTACCCCTTTTCTGTGTCTACTATGGTGGGTGACTCTATAATTGCTAAAAAAATCTACAGGGGTCGTGTGGCGTCTATCTTTCCTAGAAAGACATTGGTGGATTTGATAGAGTTAGATATGGTGGATTTTAATGATATCTTGGGGATGGATTGGCTTCAATCATGCTATGCTACTTTGGATTGTAGGACCCAAAAGGTTAGTTTTCACTTTCCTAATGAGCTAGTATTAGAATGAGAGGTAAGTTCCTTAGTGCCCAAAGAAAGGTTTATTTCCTACTATAAAGCTTAGAAATTGATTTCAAAAGGGTATCTTTATCACCTAGTTCAGGTTAAGGATTCCGACTCTGAAAGTCCTTCTTTGCAATCTGTCCTTGTGGTTAATGAATTTCCTAAAGTGTTTACCAATGATCTTCATAGAATTTCTCCTAATAGGGAAATTGATTTTGGGATTGAATTTTTTCTGGATACTTGTCCTATTTTCATTCCTCCTTATAGGATGGCTCCGACTGAATTAATGGTACAAAAGAAGCAATTAAAAGATCTTCTTAATAATGATTTCATTGGTCTTAGTTTTAATATGTGGGTGCTCCTATTCTTTTTGTGCAAAAAAAAGGATGGGTCTATTCGAATTTGTATAGAATATCATCATCTAAATAAGGTGACAGTGAAGAATAAATATCCTATTCCTAGGATTGATGATATTTTTGACTAGCTTCAGGGTGCTAGATGTTTCTCTAGGATTGATCTTCATTTGGGCTATCATCAGTTGAAAATTAGGGAGGTTGATATTTCCAAGACAACTTTTCAAACCTGATATGGTCACTGTGAGCTTTTGGTTATGTCATTTAGGTTGACTAATGCTCTGACTACGTTCATGGATCTAATAAATTAGGTTTTCAAGAAGTTTCTGGATTTGTTTGTTATAGTCTACATTGATGACATCTTGGTGTATTCTAAGAGTGAGGAGTATCATGTCAATCACCTCCGAATTATGTTGCAAACCCGTAAGTACCAGAAGTTATATGCTAATTTTTCCAAGTATGAGTTTTGGCTGATATTGTGACTTTTCTATGGCATGTTGTTTATAGTGAGAGGATCAAGGTGGATCCACAAAAGGTTGAGGTAGTTAAAAAATAGCCTAGACCCATGACTTCTATCGATATTAGGAGCTTCTTGGGCTTAGATGGGTGTTATAGGAGGATTCTAGAGAGTTTCTCTTCTATTGTTGCTCCGCTAACAAGATTGACTCAAAATAAGGTAAAGTTCTTGTGGTCCGATGATTGTGAGGGTAGTTATGAGAAGTTGAAGGATAGGTGGACTTCTGTGCTATTTTTTATTGTGCCTGAGGGTACAGATGTCTTTGTTACATTTTGTGATGCATCGCGTGTGGGATTGGGTTGTGTTTTGATGCATCATGGTAAGGTTATGGCCTATGCTTCTAGACAACTTAAGGTACTTGAAATGAATTATCCGACTCATGATTTAGAATTCACGATTGTGGTTTTTTCTTTGAATATTTGGTGACATTATTTGTATGAGCTGCATGTAGATATCTATTTGGATCATAAGAGCCTGTAGTTTATGATTACTCAGAAGGATTTGAATCTCAGGAAGAGGTAGTGTCTCAAATTTCTTAAGGATTACGATATGAGTCTTCACTACCATCCAGTTAAAGCTAATGTCGTTGCTGATACTCTTAACAGGTTGTCTATGGAGAGCTTATCCCATTTTAATGAAGAGAAAATAAGATTAGTAAAGGATATTCACAGGTTAACTAACTTAGGAGTTCATCTTTTAGACTCTAAGGATGGGGAAGTCATTGTTCTAGAAGTGGTGCAATCGTCTCTTAGAGTGGATGTGAAGGAGAAATGGGCATTAGATCCCATACTTATATGGATTAAGGATGATGTAGGTTAGCAAAACATTATGGCTTTTGAGATTTGGGGAGATGGCATCTTGAAAAATCAAGGTAGGTTGTGTATTCCTGATGTTGATGGGTTGTGAGAAAGGATTTTGATTGAAGCTCATGAGTTTATATATACAGTTCATCCAAGTTTGACTAAGACATACCATGACTTGAAGGAAATCTATTGGTGGCACAACACGAATAGGGATGTGGTAAATTTTATTGCAAAGCGTATAGTCTGTTAGCAAGTTAAGGTAGAACACTTGAGGCATGGTGGCATATCTTAAGAGATAGAGTTGCCTAAGTAAAAGTAGGAGATAATTAATATGGATTTTATTATGGGTCTTTCGCAGTCTAGCAATCAGTATGATTCAATTTGGGTCATTATGGATAGGATGACTAAATCTGCTCTATTCTTGCTTGTGAGGACTAACTACTTAGGAGAGGACTATGCTAAGTTATTCATTTAGAAGATTGTGAAGTTGCATGGTGCGCCAATATGCATCATTTTAGATTGAGGTACGCAGTTTTATTCTTACTTTTGGCATTTGTTTCAGAAAAGTTAGGGTACATAGGTAAACCTTAGCACCGCTTTCCATTCTCAAACGGATGGGCAAGATTCGGTGAAGGTTCTTTTGGAGAAACCAAAAGGTAGAAGAGGCTACATGAGAAGCTGAGGAAGATATAAAGGCCAAATACCTATTCTTATTTCCTGGGTTAGATGAAAGTGCTTAAGGTATGAATTTTATTTCCTTTTGTCACTTTTTGAATCTGTCATTTGATTATGACGTATTCTTACTATTCTCATGATAAAAGTGTTCTAACTCACCATTTAGGGATGAATTATTCTAAGAAGGATAATGAGAGACCCCGTAAAACTTCAATGATTTTATTTTTGACCTTTTCATATGCGTAATGTTAATTTTTGACTTTGATTATGTTTAGGGATTTTAAAAGGATGTTTTGGGAAAGTTTTAGATTTTTCAGAAGGGGTTCAGGGTTATTTTGGGACACTGAGGCAGTGAGGGTCCACTATAAGGTCGTGTCACGGACGTTAACCTCCGCGATATTGATGTGGCATGGAGGATAACCTTTGTGATAATAGTCTGCCATGTCAGTGTTTTAATTTCATTCAATTTTATTTTTCACTTAGGGTGAGGGACTTTTGGTCTTTTTACCCCTTGTATGACCTTCAAATATAAAATAAGACTCTTTTCTTCAATTTTCAAAGAACAAAATCATCTATTCTCTCTTAAAACTCAAAACCTAAGATCATTCAAGGGTTTTACAGTGTATTCATCATCCAAACTCCAAACATCAAATTGACTTCAATTTCTTGTGTGTTTCAAGCATATTTCTCTTCCCTAAACTTAAATTTTACATTGTGGCATTATGTGATTTAAATTGTGGATTTTGGATTTGGATTAAGGGGTTTTGGTTGTTACTAGTTGAATTACTTGTCCCGTGTTTTGTATTGATTATTCATGCTTTAAATTGATGTTGTTGGGACTGAATTAATGCATTGTTTAAATGATTGGAATAGGGGACATGGGTTTCCCTAAATTGGATGAATTTTTACTTGAAATTGGCATTAACCTCAACCCACTTTATGATCTTGTTTTGAATATGGACAAATTGTATGGTTTAACTTGCTTTTGAACTCAATGCATTACATTAATAGACAAATGGATTTGGATGGCCTTGGTGGCAATGGTTTGAATTTAAATAGAACTTGGGAGTCAATATGGTTATTTGGATCAGTTTGACATATTTAATTTGGCTTGCAAGCATATTGGTATGACGATACCGAGTGGTAAATGCCTTAATGAATAAATCCTACGTTAGGAGTTAGAATTATGTGCAAAGTGATTTTAATTTGGGTGTAAAGGGAGTTGTGTAGCTCACCATGAAGGTGTAAGTCCCGAGGGGTGAACACTAGAAACCACATTTTCTGGTGTTAGGAGTCTATATGACCGTGTGCTTGATACACACTTGATATATACATATTTGTGACGCCTATTGCCCATGTTGTCTTTAGTTTTCCCTTAGATTTTTCTCAGTTCGTGCGACTAACACGCACTGAGGCCCTTTTAGTAGGAACCCATGTAGCCCATGGGTGCCTTTAGAACAGATCGAGCTACACAGTTCAGGTTAATAATTTTAAAATCTCATGTTCATGACCCTTCACTCTATCTCGACATCTTATATATGTATATATAAATATATGTATGCGATTCTGACTCATTTTTGGACATGGCATTATGTTATCACTTTTCCTGAGTTACATACCCGTGCTTATCCCACTGACTATCCTCGGACTCTAAATCATTTCATGATGTAGGGTCAGAAGACTTTTCTGTTGCTCTGGTGCAACGTTAGGTGGTTGAGCACGTCTGTTGAGTTACTGGGAAGTGGTGAGCCTCCATCCTTCTGAAGGCCTTATCATTTCATTATTCTTTTCATATCGACTCAGTACTTTTGGATTCTTTTTGGTCATAGTCGAGGATATGTCATGACTTAGATTTTATTCTGGTTTGGAGGCTTTCATAGATAGATGTGTTTTGGATATTGATTTATTCTTAGATTTCATTTGAGTTATCTAATTTGTCTTTCATTACTATCTTAATTGGCTTTCTTTTTATCTTTATTATTATTATTATTGTGCTCTTAAGGTGAGGCTAAGGGGGTGGCCTCTGATCCATGGTGGGCTTGAGATACCCGTCACATCCAGGCCCTAGTTTAGGTCGTGATACACCATGACTATGACTTTGGACTCTATTTATATGGGTGTAATTTGACTTATGGTCTTTTTTCTTCTATTTGATTAAGTTGGGGCTTTTATACCCAATGGTGATTTCATACCTTGATGTTACTATGTTTATTATTGTAGCCTCTGTGTAGATTTTTATGCTTATGTGGCTACCCTCTTACATAATTTCCTTTGGTATTAGATTGATTAGATTTGTATTGTGATTTCTTTGGGGTGTAGCATTTATGTTAAAGTCCCTTTTCTTTGAAATATTAGTCTTGTTATGGTTATAGAGTGGTAATGGTTGTTGTTTTTATTTTTACACCACCTTGCCTCTATAATGTTGTTATTATGGTCATAGTTTGGACATTGATTTATTCTTACTTAATAGACGGATATACTAGCGTCATCTAGTTAGAATCCCCTCCATTGTGATTCTTATTCAGTGGCTTAGACGGTTATCTTGATTGGTTGGTTTTCTCTCTTATAGTAAGGTGAGGCTGGTTGTTTTCCTTTTCTATTAGCAATGTTAGATCAGTTATTGAGAGGGAGTGAAAGTAGGTTGGCCTCCTATGATTTTTTTGTGGTTCTAGAGTTGGCAATTCAATTCTATTGTTCGTTTCTAATATTGAAATTCTAAGGCTTGCTTTACTAATTTGTTGGGTTTGTATCCTGGTGAAAGTCTAATATAAGTAATAGTATTAAGTTGGGTACTCCGTTATTATGATGATATGGTCCATGATTTATTTGAGCTAAGTTTGGTGAAAATGGCCAAATTTAGAAAAAATTCACTTTGGCAGTTGTTTGGCCTAATATGACTTCATGGAGTACTTCTTCTTGGTGATATATGCCTATGGGTATTCGCTGTTGTGGATTGGGTATTAGATTAACCAAATTTAGGCTACTGACCCCTGGTTGGGATGGTTTGTGGGTTTCAAACAACTATAGTGGATGAACCTAATAAGATAGCAATTACAACCCAAGAAGTAATAAGTACTTGGCCATGTACTTGGAAACCCCCTATTTGCCAATAGAAATGTTGGCCTACTTCCACACCAGATATACCGTATAACCCCTTTAGAGTATTAATAGAACATGATAGAACATTCATATTGCCTTGCCCTCTGAAAAAATTAAACTTTAAACAAAAATTTTTAATTCAACCATCTCTTTGTCTACTTGAATCGGATATTTGTAATACCAAATAAGATTTATAATATTGTGATTCTCTGAGTTGCTTAAGTTTTGGCCATCACTAGTACGATTTGCAGCCTTGGTGATTTCTTGCTATGTCTTAATGCATTATGCCCTTCAACACATGTGAATTTGACTACTTGTATCTTTAGTCGATTGTTTTCCATAGTTTTGATTGTGTTTTTCATCTATATATCAGTTTCAACCATTGCAAGCATCATTATGGAGATGTTTGATTTTTTATAGTGAGATTAAGTTGAGTATTTGATATATTTGAAGACTTGTGGGGTTCAGTTTTAAGATTTTGACTCTCTTGAATGGGGTTTCTAAGTTATGATAGCTTTTGGAATATGGATATTACTTGTCAACAAGATCGGTTTGGATAGTTGAGATCGAGAAGTTCAGCTTTGGCATAAAAACTAAGGCTATGGATTGTGTAACTTGATTACATCCCTATTTCTAGATGTATTTCAGTTAGGACTTCGTCTATAGGTTAACTAATCCTACTCATTACTTACTGGTATTTCAGTTAGGACTTCGTCTATAGGCTAACTAATCCTACTCATTACTTACTAGTTTGGTTATCTTTAATTCAGACGGGTTATGCTTGATAAATTCTTGAGGGATAGTCCATTAGCACACAGTATTGGTTTCTACTAGTCTTGACCTTGATTCTCAATTTGCATCAAAATTTTAGATTGTCTGCTTAGCAGAATAAGTGTGCTTGAGTTGGAATTAACATGGTTTTATCCATAATTGATGGAACATTCTAGAGAAGATCATTCAGTCTCAAGACTTTGTGTTTTAGACTCCTGACAATCAATTTTGAGGGTAATCACAACCAGTTGTAGCTTTGGAAAGAGATCGCAATCTTTGATCATCCCTATTTGTGTATCCGAGTAGCACCTTATGGGCTTATTTTTATGATTGGCATTATGGATTTCAGTAAATCTTGGTCTTTCGAGGTTAATGTTATATGATTTTGCAGTCAGGACTCAAATGACATTATGTGCATATAAGAGTAGATAGCAGGTTTGGAAAGGTAAAAGAAGGTTAGACAGGGAAATTAGAGTTGGTTGCATAATTCATGCCTTGAGTTTTCTTTAGCTTGGTTGAGTTTTTGCTTGGTTGTGCTTGTACTGGTATGTTATCAGCGTATTATGGTTTTGTGTTTGCGTACATTAGTCATTCTCGATTCAATTGGAGGCCAGTTGGTTGTTGAGGTTAAGTTTGAAGCTATTTGAGAAGTGAAGTAAGAAAGTTGGTGAAAAAGGGATACCTTTGGTGAAATCCCTTGAAAGTGTTGTTTTGCCTTAGAGGTTATCTGGGGAGTCTTTTTTGAAGCACGTGAGTCCAGTAGCTCATCCTTTTGAGCTTTCGGGCTCTTCTATCCATTGACTTTCATGAACGAAAGTAATTTTAGTAGTGGATATTGTAATGACCCTTCAGGTTATTTTTCTAATTTCTATGCATTTCTAGCATTTTGAGCCTTTCCATAAAATCTACATGTCATTTATGACTTGTCAAACCTGTCAGTTTGATTATCGGACAGTTTATTTTAATTTTAGACTCATTTTCCTATTTTGGAGCTTTTGTTGTTAAGAAATTGATCTCGGATAAAAACTCTGAGTAAAAGGCCTTGGATAAGAATTCCAACAAGGGAAAATTTCAAAAATAGCAACTATAAAGCCTTAATTGTAACTTTTATAGCAACAGTTTCATAATTACGAAAAATAGCAAATTGTATTTTGTATTTAAGTAAACTGTTGCTATATAAATACATATACAACAAGATTTACTGCCCTTGTTTTACTCAAATTAGTTGAGTTAAATAAGGAATAATTATCCCATCTAATTAAATTCTCATAAATTATTCTTATTTAAATTAGTATATTCTTTTCCAAATCAAACTCAAATATGAAAATTATTATTTCCATGATCTTCAAAATTTCAAAATATTATTCTCTTATATCTCTAATTATTTTTTCTTATTATTTTTTTCTTTTTCTTTTTTATCCTTTTTTATTTTAATTTCTTTTTCCTTTTTATCTTTTTCTTTCCACTTTATTTTCTCTCTTCTACTTCTCTTTTTTTTTCTTTTTCATTTTTTTATTTAATTTTTTCTTTTTTCGTTTTCTTCTTTTTCTTTTCTAATATTTCATTTTCTTCTTCTTCTTTTTTTTATTTTTTTTTTCTTTTTTTATACTTATATTTCTAGTTTCTATTTCTCTTTCTTCTTTTTTTTTCTTTTTCACTTCTTTTTTTTTTTGAATTTTTATTTTTTGCTTTTATTTTTTTCTATTTTTTTTACTCTTCTATCTCTATCTTTTATTTTTAAAAGATAAATATACAAAATAAATAGACATACAAATCTGCATATGTATTTACAGTAAAAAACATACATATATATTTGCATATGTATTTGTAGAAATACATATCTGACTCACATGTATATATAAGCATATAAGATACCAAATCTCTACAACAAAACTGACAATTTATACATATGCATATAGGTAATGAAAAAATACATTATACATATCTTAAACAGTAAAAGAAAATAAATAAGTACATATGTTACCCTCTAAAATAACATAGTATGTACAGTTCAAAGACAATTTCAACACTGTATAAAATATATATAGCTCTGCATATGTATTTACAGAATACATACCTGATCATATGTATATTCTTATTTTATATGAGTCACCTTTGTATTTCGCAAATACATATGAAGATATATAGTATAGCTATGTTTGTTACTGTTTAATATGAATATGATATGTATTTCTTAAATACATATGTATGTTTTGTACTGTAAATACATATCCAGATCTGTATGTCAATGTATTTTATATATTTTTTGAATATGTGTATGTGATATACATATTTGTCATTTCAAAATAAAAGTTAGAGATAAAAGAGTAAAGAAAAAAGAAAAAAAGAAAAAAAACTAAAAAAAGAGCAGTGAAAAAGAAAAAGAAGAAGAAAGAGAAATATAAGTGTAAATAAAATAAAATAAAAAGAAACAAAATAAAATAGAAAAAAGAAGAAGAAAACGAAAATAGAAAAAGAAAAAAAAGATATGAGAAAGGGAAAAAAATGAAAAAGAAAAAAAAAGAGAAAATAAAGTGGAAAGTAAAAAAATGAAAAAGAAAAAGAAATTAAAATAAAAAAATAAAATGATAAAAAATAAATGAAAAAAAGGGATAATACCCACAAAAATACTTTAACTTTGACCAGATTTTCAATTGAGCATACTGAACTTTGTGGGGATCCTATTACCCCCTAGACTTTTTTTTTCGTATTTTAATGGCATATACCTTCTTACTTGGACACATATAAATATGAGGTTGGCGCGTGTATTGCACGCGCCAATACATGTGTAAAAATGAGATTGGTGGGTGTATTACACCGCTATCCATCGAAACTGGGTATAGAGTTTCAGGGGGGAATTAAATCCCCTTTAAAAAGTCTAGGGGGTAATAGGACTCCCGCAAAGTTCAGTATGCTCAACTGAAAATTCGGCCAAAGTTCAGGTATTTTTTTAAGTATTATACCAAAAAATAAACTAACAAGAGAAAGAAAGTAGAGATATAAGAGAGCGAAATACAACAATAATTTTTTATTTTGAAATCTTGAAGATCATAAAAAAAAAAAAAGAATGAAAAAGAAAAATAAAGAGAAATAGAAGAGAGAAAATAAAGTGAAAATAAAAAAATAAAAATAAAATAAAATAAAAAAATAAGATAAAAAAAAAAGGGTAAAAGATATGGCTATATTTGGGGGAGGTGAAATAGTGGAGTGAAAGAGGAAAATGTAAAGTAGTGAGAGTAAATCATGCACTTGCCTAGTTAATGAGTAAAATAATATTATACTTGCTATAAACTTTAATTTTACAAAAGTGTTGCTATTTATTGTAATTATAGTCTTAAGTATGCTACTTTCGATAATTTTTCCTTCCAACAACACCATTAGCTCCAAAATGTTAATATTAGCCTTGGGGACCCTTGGTCTGGACTCCGAGGCTTTTGGACTCATTTTAGGCTATTGGGTGAAAATTGGTTAAAACACAACTAAAGGTGAGGGATCCACATTTCTTCAAAATGACCTTGGATGGAAATTTTGATTGTTCCGTTGAGTTTGGAATATCAAATTTGGTACAATCATATAGTTCCATTTGCATACGTAGGGTTTCGAATGCATTCTGAGAGTACATTAGAGAGTTTGAAACTTTGAGATTTTCAACTATTTTGTTGGTGCAAAAATGGCTCATCTCTATCGAGACACCTTTGTTGTTGATAGCGATGAAAAGGAATTGATTTCTTCATCACTATCAAGGTTGCTAATAACTATGAACAAATTTTGATTTTCTTCATCGCTATCGCAATACCTTAGTCGCTAATAGCGATGAACATTTGGGTCCTTCATCGCTATCAAGGTCGTTGATAGCAATGGACATTCTGATTTTCTTCATCGCTATCGCAATACCTTAGTCGCTAATAGCGATGAACATTTGGGTCCTTCATCGCTATCAAGGTCGTTGATAGCAATGGACATTCTGATTTCCTTCATCGTTGTTGTGACGCCTTTGTCACTAATAACGATGAACAAATTTTCACCTGGACAACATATAAGTTCGATTTACGTTCAAAACCTTATTTTCACTATTCTTGGAGCTAGGAAGCTCTATTTTTGACAATTCTCAATGTGTTTTTCTCGTATAATCATTGTTTGTGTGATTATACCTTCATATTGCTCATTTTCCAAGAATTACCATTTCAATTTTCATGATTTCTTACTAATATTATGACTCAAAATCACGTTGTCTCCATTATTGGAGCTTGGAGCATGAAAAATTATGGGAAACCATCCATTGAGGCTAAGATAAGCTAATTCAACACTCTTGATCATTTTTCATTATTTTCTCCAGTTAAATTTTGCTCTCTTTCTTATAAATTTATAGAAATTAGATTTTTAAATTTCTTAACATTGTCGGTTGATTTGAGCCTCGATTCGAGCTCTATTTTTGCTTAAATTTTGAGCATGCATTCCTTGTCCTTTGAGGAACCTCGTGACAAATTTAATTTTAGATTTGCACTAGCAGACCCTGTGGGCCCATTTTTTACTCGAATTTCAGCCTAGAGTATTATATAGAACTATGGATATAATTTTATTCCTATTAACGTGTAGATTATAATTCTAATAATATGACATTATTATGGAATCATGGTGCAAATACAAGTAATTCACAGATGATTTAAGATTGCAGTTCAGCATCGAGGTAGGTTTCGGTCTACTTTCTCTATGAGGTGGTGTTATGAATAGATTGCATTCTAGGTAGAGATTATAGGTTGGGATTATAACTAGTATATCATGACTTAACCCATTTAGGGAATTTGGTATAGAAATGTGACCTGAACCTTAGCATAGGATATCCATTATGGCCAAAGAACCTTATGATGTTTGATTTTAAGCATGTAATTATAGATTGAGGTTAAGGATCCTTTACTACAAGGCCTATCATTGACTTAGTGATTAGGATAATAGTTTTTCAGATTATGGTGCTATTATTATGTTAATTACGTATTATTGGTCTTGAGACGTATGATTGGTCTTGAGGTCATTGTTACGACACCAGATGACTCCAAGTGATTATTCTATCCTTAAAAGGACATGATTCTAGTTTATAGATGTTTAGGCACTTATGGTAGTATTGTATAGATACTGGTGATGGCATGCATACTTCAGGCGCATTTATACTCCCTTAGTGGTACGATTCTAATCAAATTTTTAATCTTATTATTATATTCTATAAAGGAATTTATTCCCACCTTTCACTTTAAAAAATGATTTTTTTACAATGAAATTCATACCACCTTGTTTAATGAATCGTGAGATCTTGAAACGGAATATGATACTTTGAAAATTAGACCAAGGTTGATTCTGGCCCATTATTAATCCACTTTTTTTACAACTACTATTTACTTTGATTGACGAATAATTCAACCCTTTCTATGTTACTATGTTAATTTAGTCTCACACTTGATCTCGGATAATGGATTTACATATTTACGCTCTTTTAGTCTCGATTCAAGTCTGAGCACTTATTATATATTTATATCTTTTTAGTAGTGGATTGAGTAGATCGCTTATAATGATTATTTAAATTCTTGATTTAGGATCAGGTAGTGTATACGAATATCTTGAGTCTCCTATGAGCCCATTTTTCTGTGATCCACAGTGTCAGAGAAGAAGATCGTCGTAGGTTCTGCCTTTACGAGCTACTGAGCTAGAGGAAGTGTATACACTTGATACATTATGTCACTCAAATTTAGATATGGAATTATTGATTTATGTTGAATTCATTCACATACGTGCATCTCCTATCACTAGTATAATTGTTTGGTACTTATGTTTATTATTTGTTGAGTGCTTGCTTTCACCTTCTGGACTTATGGACAGTTAGGTTACTGTTTGTCCAAACTAGCCAGTTACTATATTGTTGGTTATTATGGTTAGTTCGTGGCAGAATGATTATGGACTAATACCCAAAATGTCAGTACATTTTTTATTCCTTTTCTTTCACATAGTAAGATATGTTATTGTTAGATTATCTCATGTTTAGTCATCCTTCGATTAGAGACCCTATTTATGTTAGTATTAGCTTTCCTACGTAGATTCAGTTCCTTGAGATGTTAGGTTGGCTCCCTTGGGCTATTATCTTAAGTGTAGTCCTATATATGTATATGTATGCATTTTTTTGTTTGTGTGTATCTATATGGGGTATTACCATATATCCTTCTCTTTTCTTGTCTATACATGTTGTATATGTATTCTTTGACCATGTACTACTACTATATATATTTTTTCACTCTTCATTTGTGTGTTGGCTAGTGATATATGATATTGTACTTTAGTTTCTAAATATTATTAGAATAGGATAATTTAGCCTTATTTTTCCATTAGCATTATTATGTTTAGTCACTTGGATAGTTGTTTGTAGTTAAATTTCTGCTTTACATTTTATTTATGCTTGTATTATATTTGGAGCTCAGTCAGTCGATGCCTATTGAGTACCGTGTGTTTGGTACTCATAATCTACTTCTACAGCCTGCAGATCATAGTATGAGTTCTCGTGGTTGACGTGTGCATCGTCCAGAGCAGATACGGATCGAAGATTTGGGTGAGCGCCTGAAGTACAGAGTATTCTTGCTCTCCCTCATATTGATTAGACTTATCTCATTTTATATTTTGGTGATGATTTTTACATGTATATTTTCTCTGTATTTCATTTTGTACTTTTGTTCAATTAGAAGCCCATGTATTGCCTTCACCAGGTCTTGGGATTGTATTCTATATTAGTCTCTTTATTTCATTATTTTCTGTTGTTTCTTTCAATTCACTTGATATTCCGTTACTAGTTGTTCTGAATTATAGGATGGCTTACCTACTGATGGGTTATAATAGGTGTCATCATGACCTATGAAATTGGATTGTGGCATGTATCTTGGTCATTTACCCCGTTTAGGTATTAGTTCTCCGCTATTAAGATTCAAGAACGAACATTATTTGATATGTGTTCGTTTGCACCTAAAAAAATAATTAGTTCACCTCACATACTCGCATCAATAAGTGCTAATGTGGAGGTTAGATATCATCTTGTGGAGTAGAAAATAACCCTACCTTGCTTTAGGCCCTAAATACTTTTTGAGAAGAATTTTGTCTTGGATCATGAGTTTCTCTTTTTCTTACTCATTAAATGAGTAGCTCGATACCTATTTTCCTTGTTTTGATTCTCTTTAAAATAATATGTGTTCATGAAGAATTAAAACAATATAAATGTGTCAGGTGCTCTCTTGGCTCCAGATCGTGAAGAAAAATTGATAATATTTTGGTAACCGACTAATCGAAATATTTTAAAGAAGTCATCATTTGTTTAGATGTATGAACTCATGCATTCGCCTTAATTAATATTGCACTAATCAGTTTAAGAATATTGAGTTTGAAAATGTATGTCAAGGGTAGATAGTATTCAGATTCTCTTGTTATGAATTTGTCCTCGTTTGCTTCTTGTACCCCCGAACAATAAATTATAGGATCACATATATAAACGATTTAATAAAGCGAGATGTTTCAAAAATAGTAACAGTTGGCACAAAATTCACATTCCATAGTCACACTTTACAATATTATCATTTATAGCCGATGTATTCGATTTACATCCGCTATATTCTCTTTTACTTAATAGTATATTCATATAAAACATAAATACATTAATCACATTTTATATTTTATATTTTTTTTATTTTCAAAAAATATAACTACATCAAATGCAAGCCATGGATGATAACTAAAACATCATAACCACGCATTGTACTTGTATTTACCATCACTTTTTTTATTTTATTCTTTTCTCTTTTTTGATTTTTGTTCTTTTTCGATTCTTTCTTTCATTTATTTTAAATTTTTTCGCGTTTATTCCCTTTTTCTTCTTTTCTTTTATATTTTTGTTTTTTCTTTTTTTGTTTCTTTTTTTCTATCTCTATCTTTTATTTTTCTTTATTTTTTATTCTTTTTTTATTTTTTATTTTCTTTTTTGTACCTTTTTTTCTTTTTTTTTCTGTCTTATATTATTTGTATTTTAAAAAAATATGTCTACTCCAGTACAAGTCACGAATAATTAAAAAATACCACAAATGCTTATCGTATTTGTATTCACATCATCATTTATATTTTTGTATTCGTTGAATATTTTGTTATATTCAATTTATATTTTATACAATTTACACTTGTATTTTAAAGAATTATTTTGTACTTGCATTTTATAATTGATTGGACCTTGTATATTTTGTTATTTTATTTTATTGATATTTGTATATTATTTCTATCTATGCACTTGTATTTTTAAAGAATTATTTTATATTTATATTTGTAAGTTGACCGCATATTATATTTTTACTTGTAATTTTTTTTTTTTATTTGTTTGTAGTTGACAAGATCATTTGTATTTTTCAACAATTGTAAAAGAATTTTTATTTTTCTTTCTACGAATACTTGTATTTATAAAATGATAAATTATAGAAATACAAATGTTACATTTGCATAAAATGATACATGTTTATAAAACATGAACCATACGCATACAAAATGATACTTGCTTATATACAAATACAAATGTTAAATTTGAAATACAAATACTAACGGCACATTTCAATTGAATGACACATTGCATATTTATCTATTTAAGACCCAAATACATACTATTAATCCATATACTTTTTGTATGCAAATACAAATGATAAATTGTATATTTTCATGGTTAAACTATTCAACTATAAATAGTAAATTTATTTAAAATATATAGTATGATACAAATAAATATAAAATATAAAAAATATATATAAAATACAACAACAACAACAACAACAAAATGAGAGAAAAATAAAAAAATAAAAAAAAAGAGAAAAAAAATAAAAAAAAACGGAAAAGAAAAAGGTGAAAAAAAGAAAAAAGAAAGAGAAAACAAGAAAAAAGAAAAAAATTAAAACGGAAAAAAAAAGAGTAATAGAAAATAGAGAAGGAGAGAAAATAAATGAGAGAGATTATGAATTGTAATTAGGGATAATTAATAGGCAAGAGGGGTTATGGATTGTAACTAATTGAAACTTAGGCTAAATAAGATAATTAGGAGCTTAAATTTGCTAAGTCATGTAGTTATTCCTTAATCAAGTGGTAAATTTTCCAGATTTGTTTAAATTCTCCGCGCCTTGATTAAACCATATCATTTTGCCACTATAAGATCAATAATAGTGGCTAAAGAGACTTATGCCGGCTTAGTTAATCATATGTTGTCTTAGCTATAAGTTTAGGAAGTCTGGATTAAGAAGTTCGTTCTGTTTAGCTATATGCGACTTGGTTAAATAAGCATCCTTTACTTCAACCTAATACTTAGTAAAGCTTATATTTTTTGAAGCAAATATCATTATATTTTGACATAGATTGTTTCATATCCAAAGAGTTAGGTTTCTTTATTTTCAATTTAATTTAGTTGCCCAACAATAGATTTGTTGCATTGCACCCTTACAAGTGATTTATGAAAAGTTCATTAGTGAACAAGATTTCAACAAGAGGACACTTCGGTGGTAATTTATTAAATCCAAGTTTGAATTTATTTATTTTTCTTTCTTGTGTTGTGTGAAGTCATCACTAGAAGTTTCGTTATGGAATTACTTTTGCTACTCATCTAATTCAAGATCTAGCATCTAATCCTTAATTTTTGTTTCATTTTTTATGTGGAACGGGAGAGTTGGAGTCACTCAACGAAACTCATTTTTGCCCAAAATATTGGGTCCACATCCATTAAGATCGTAAAGCCTCAGAGTTTTGTATTAGGAGCTCAACTTTTAGGAGTCTAGTATTTCTTAATCTTTCCTCTACTTGTTCATATTATGTTGTCTTTTCCGAATCTTAAAATGGTTACCAACTCCTCTTCCTTTTATTGAAAATGGTTAAGGTAGATTATTTATTGTGGCCTTGATATTTGTTGATTTCCTTAAGGTAAGCTAACATTCTCACATCTTAGCAAATAAACCTATAGTTAAAATAATTTGGAGGAGCAAATTCTTTTAAAATGAAAAAGGGAACTCCAAAAATAGATTTAAATAATGAACAAGATCAAGGTCAAATACTTGTTTAAGATATACACTAGTAGAGCATTGTCCGTGTCAGCATGACCCAACATTAAGATATTTTGACTATATACGATAAGTTAATTGATATAAATTCAAATTATAAATTATAAAACATGAATACACAAAACATATTAACTACTTGATAGTATTTTTCAA
The DNA here is from genome assembly GCA_030864225.1 of Capsicum baccatum var. pendulum. Taxonomy (NCBI): domain Eukaryota; kingdom Viridiplantae; phylum Streptophyta; class Magnoliopsida; order Solanales; family Solanaceae; genus Capsicum; species Capsicum baccatum. The sequence continues at coordinate 87,794,844 of CM061560.1, read as the reverse complement.
TAAGCCAAATTATCTCACAAGATAATTATGTATAACTTACTCATGTATAACAAAATTTGATGCATTTTGAAGTTTAGATCTTTAATTATATGACTGGGATTTGCTACATTAAGTATAAAGTATGAGATTAAAATTGATACATAAGACTTGACACCTATTGTAAAAAATAAAAAATAATTATTAAAAGAGATAAAGGGTTATCTAGTCATTGTGTATTACATCACATGTGATGGGTGGAAATTAATAATTCAAAATTATATTGTATTCCACTACTAAGCCGACATAAATATCCTTTACTTTCATTTCTACTTCTCTTTTATTTGTCAACTTGTTCTTTTAAGTTAAATTAAATTAATATTTTAAATTAAATTTTAAGCGTTTCAAAAATTATATAGAAAAGAAAACTATAAGTTACGGTCTGCCATATTAATTTAAGTTATTTGACTTTGAGAACACGATAAAACATACTTTTGTAGATGTTTTATGTATTTTCAAATAATACACGTTACTTTTCTTGTCCAAACTTTATGGTATTGATATTTAATTATATTTTTAAAATAATTTAAGTTTTTAATTATTGTGTTTTATAATACTTTTCTTCTATTCTAATTTGAGTAACCAATATAATTTGAGAGTCAACCAAATATTTTATATCTTTCAAATTTTTTAAGTTGTTAATTATTGTGATTTATAATATTTTTTTTTTTACGTTTTTTTAAATATATAACAAATTAAATTATTTTTAGATATTTTAAGTTGTTAACTATTATAATTTATAATACATTTTATGTAATTTTTGAATAATATATGTTACTTTTCTTGAACAGAGTTTTGTGTCATCGATAGTCAATTATATTCTTTAAATATTTTAAATTTTTAATTATTGTGATTTATAAAAAATTTTAATTTTAATTTAAGTGGCACAATGTTTAAAGGACAATAATAATTAATTGGGGATGATATAGTAAAATCACGATTGCAGCGAAACATAAATGTCTTAAATGACTTACAACAACTAATTAGAAGTGACATAGCAAAATTATTATAAAAATACTTGTGAAAAAAGTTAAGTGGATCTCACATAAGACGTCAAGTTAATTTAAAACATCAAGAGTTAGTCTATCATTTTTATATCTATTTTAACTTTTTTATTAAATATTATTAAATTTTTAATACTAAAATGACTTATAATAATTAATTAGAGATGATATTTAGTAAAACTATGGTTGAAGCAGCTGAAGCAGACATGTCATAAATGTCTATTTTATTTTTTAATGAAATATTATTAATTTTTTAATATAAAAGACTTATAATAATTAATTAGGGGTGCTATAGAAAAATAACGATTGAAGTAGCTGAAACAATATGTCATAAATATTTATTTTACCTTTTTTAATTAAATATTATTAATTTTTTTAATACATGAATAGTTGGTAATAATTGATTAGGGATGATATAGTAAAATCACTGATTGGATATTATAACTAATTAGTGGTGCTATGATAAAAAATCCAGTTGAAGCAGCTGAAGCAGACATGTCATACATATTTATTTTATTTTTTAATTAAATATTATTTAATTTTCTTAATACATAAACGACTTGTAATAATTAATTAGGAATGATATAGTAAAATCACAGATTGGATATTATTAATTTTTTAATACATAAATGACATATAATAATTAATTAGGAGTGATATAATAGAATCACAGTTGAAGCAACTGTTAAATAGATATATCATGGATGTTTATTTTATTTTTCTAATTAAATATTATTAATTTTTTAATATATAAATAAGTTACAATAATTAATTAGGAATGATATAGTAAAATCACGAAACAAGCAAGTTGCTGAAGTTGAAACCACGCCGACACTGGTTCTTCTCTAGTATAGATATATATAAAGTAGATTTTCCCTCACGGACTCCATGTTAGGGATTTTTCCCTGATTTTTTTATCAAAATTGAGTTTTAATTTTCTATTGAAGGAAAATAAAAGTAGTACCATAATTATTATTTTTTTCTTAAAGGAAAATATAGAACTTTTTCATATTTGACAACCTCTTTCTTGAAGGAAAGGTTTTGAACATCTATAAATAGAAGACCCCCTTCTCATACCTTAACACAATAGTATCCACAATGTAGTGTTCAAAGAGTCTTGTTTAGGGAGAGATTTCTGCCAATAGGTTTTATGATTTCAATATTAGTTTTTCATATGTAGGTTGTTTGACTGAATCATATTAATAATATTTATTTTTAGTATATTATTATTTGCCATCTGAATTATCACCGTCCTGATTTGCAAACTTTAAGCTTCTGCATGACGCCCTCTAATTTTGAACCCAACACTCCAACCTTGCTTCGATATTTGTTGATTTCCTTAAGGTAAGCTAACATTCTTACATCATAGCAAATAAACGTATAGTTAAAACAATTCAGAGGAACAATTTTTTTTCGAAAAAAAAAAAAAAGAAACTCCAAAAATAGGTTTAAATAATGGACTAGGTCAAGGTCAAATGCTTGTTTTCAAAATTTAAAAAAAAAAAAAAAAGGAGTAGATTTTTCTTCACAAACTCCAACCCCTGCGTTTAACTTTTCTTTATAAAAAAATAAATAATTAACAGATTAATTAATATGATTAAATAATGGACCGAATTGCGAAATTTTCAATCCGGATTTCTTAAAAGGGAATTTACTCACTGAGATCTAATCCTCTCCTTCAAAATCAGAAATAGTCCAAATATTTTATTATCTCCTAACATTTATTCTGAGTTTTCAGTTTTTTTTTTTTTTAAAGGGGTTCAAAATACAAGGTCTATATATGTTCTTACCCTACCGTATATAAAGTATATTTTATCACTAGTATTATTACTAATTCATACGTTATTTTAATTTAATAATACTGTTTTTTATATATATGTGTGTGCGCGCACATATACACATATTTATATTTACTAGATTAGTGTACGTGCATTGCACGTGTGTTTCACGTTAAGCCTCCGATCAATATAAAATATATAAAATAATAAATGATTGAAAAATAACAACTGACTTTAAGTAAAATATAATTTTTTTCTTAAAAGAATAGCACAAAATGAGTACATGGGTTACCTTGAATACTAGTAATCGTATTTGATGAATTCTATGTTTATTGGCGCTTCCCTCTCTTTAATCATGTTGTCACTATGCATGGGGACGAGCACCTATAGTTGCTACGTTCTTGTTCAGCAAATAAGACCAAATTAAAGAGAAACGTGAGAAATTATCTGTAAGACCCCGCAAAGTCCTAGTCATTTCATTCCTTTATAGCATGCCAAAAGAAGTCCCACACTTAGAAAATTTCAGTCAAGTGTTGACACTTAGTCTCATTTTTGGCATCAATATTTCAATGGCATCATTTACGATCATTTAGGCCTTAAATTGTCGATTTTAAAATTGATTCATGATCAGGGATGTCAATAGGTCATCTTAGGTGAGTTTTGGAATTTTCGGACATCATTTGAGTCGTGTTTGGAAGACCAAAACATCAAGCCAATGGGATCTCGACGCATCGCATTGGCTATCGCGTCAACAACATCGACGCAGCGCGTCGCTGGACATATTTTGCTCATTAAATTTCAACTTTTCAAGGGCAATTAGGTCTTTTTTTCCTCACCCAATTCAGCCAAAACACGAAATTAAGCTTCCAAAAGGGCAAAATATATTTATTATTCATAAAATCCTCTCAAGAAATAAACCCTAGTTCATCAAGGTCAAGACCAATTTCCAAGAAATCCTCAACAATCTTCACGAATTCCGTCACTCAGATATGTTTGGTGTTCATCCTTGGATTTCCTTCCACACTTAGAGTTCAAGAACCCTTTTAAATCTACAAGTTTTCAAATTCATGATCTACATGTACAGATTGATTTGTATTCATGTTTGTGCTGTTGTATGGGTTTCATTTCAAGATTTAATTATATGTTTCATGAACATAAGATAGCATGTATGTTGATTGATGTAATTCCCATGTCAAAACCCTTAAAATTGTAAGTTTAAGTTGTAGTCATGATGCTTATGTGTTGTTCATTATCATATGCATTAATTATGCTCCCCAAGTGTTTGATAGAATGTCCATATGAATTAAATAGTGTAATCATGACATATTAGCATGTGTTCTCATTCATGTACAAATTCATGACCTCCAAGTGTTTGACGAAATATCTCAGTGAATGAATTGTGAACAATTGACTAATGCTATGTTTTCAAGATTTCTAGATTTCTATGTTTTAGTACCGATGCTATTGAGTCCTTGGGATATTTATTACCCGAAATCTAGTTGTTTACTAAGTTGCAGTAGTTATAGAATAGTCCCAGTAAAGGATAAGAACAGTAGTACTCGATCAGTTAACAGAACTCAGTCTAGTTCAGTCAGTCAATACGATCAGTGTCTGTTCAGTCAAGCCTAGTACAGTCTAGTAATCAGTTCAGTGTCGATTCAGTTGAGAGTAAGATTCAGCACCGAGCGAACCCAAGGATGGGGGCATTCGTGCCAGCAGTTGGTTTAACCCTTAGTAAAAGTCCCTACATTACAGAACTACATAGCCAGCATATGGTAAGTCGTCCTCCTACCAGACTAGGGTTGACGTAATCATATATATATATATTTCATGAGTCTTCCTACCAGATTAGGATTGACACAACCTTGTTAGTATCCCGTGGCAAGGTGCTAACACCCTTCCAACTGGGGTCACAGGTTGGACCCCAAATCAATCTATATCAAGGTATGTCAATTAGATGAACACTCCTACAGTTATAGTTTCAGTCTCAGTACTCAGTAAAGAACTCAGTCACTTCTACAGAACCATGGCAAACTGTTATCAGTTACTCAACCATCAGAATTCAACACTTAGTTTCAGTATAATCTCAGATACACAATGTATATCTCTATGTGCAGTATAACATGTTCAGTAGTTATAGTTTTGTATGTACTCTCATCCAGTTACTTCATGATGTTCATTTAGTCAGTTATCAGCTCATGCATATAAACCCATATTTATCAGCCTTACCTCACTTAGCATACCAGTACATTTCACATACTGAACGCATATTTTTTTTGCGCTATGATGTCTCATATCATAGGTTCGGACGCGCCGGTTCCTGACCATACTTAGCAGCTCAGGCTATCAACAACAGTTATAGTGGTGAATCCTCATATTTCAAGGATGGAGTTATTTATTTTAGTATTTCAGTAGTTCAGTAGTTAATTCAGTCGGAGTTAGTTTGAGGTTTGTCCCATCAACTCCATATTCAGACAGTTAGAGGTTTTCAGACTAGCATAGCTAGTTATTCAGTTTTCAAATGTTATTATCAGTTATACTCAGTATTATTTCAGTATTTTGAGAACTTTATGGAATTTTCAGATTTCTTCCGCATATATATTTCAGTATTATATTTAGTGCTCACAACAGGTACCAGACATGGGTTAGCTTGTGGTCCTTCAGCGTCGTAAGCACCGTGTGACTCCAGGGTACAGTCTCAAGGTGTTACAAACTTGATATCAGAGCCTAAGGTTTTAAGAAGTCCTAGGGTGTTTGAAAGTCGCGTCAAGTAGAGTCTTGTGCATGGGTGTGTAGCGTGCCACACTTATGGACAAGAGTCTATGAAGCATTTTAGGAAAAAGTTCCCTTCTTTTAATGTTCATGTCGTGTGAGTGAGAATGAGCTCAAGTTAAACTCTCTGTCTAATCCAACTTTTTCTTTCATTTATAGAACATGTCTCCCAAAAAGACCAACGGAAGAAGAACTGGGAACCAGCCAGCACCTCCTTCCGTTCAAGAAGATCCCCTGAATGAGCATGTTTCTCATGCAGAATTCAGAGCAGCTTTCACCACTCTAGCTCATTCTGTAGCAGCCCAAAATGAATGTCCAGCTGCTGTTCAGGCTAACCCAGTGGCCAATACTGCTCCAGCTAGAAGTTGGGACTTCACTTAAATGAACTCTCCTTTATTTTCAGGGGTCTAAGTCTGAAGAGTACCCATAAGAATTCCTTGACATGGTGCAAAAGGTAACAGATATTTGGGGGTAACTGCTAGTAAGAGTACTGAGTTAGCTGCCTACTGGTTGTAGGATGTATCTTACATATAGTTTAAGTAGTGGAAGGTAGATAGGGGTGCAGATATAGGGCTTATAGAATGGGAGGAGATTGCTACTGCCTTATTAGATAGGTTCTTTCCATTAGAGTTAAGGGAGGCTAAGGTTTTAGAGTTTATTAATCTGAAGCAGGGCAACATGAGTGTGAAGGAGTATTCCCTCAAGTTTACTCAGTTGGCTAGGTATGCTACTCATGAGGTAGCTGATAGCAGGTCTAAGATGAGGAAGTTTGTGTTTGGTGTGTTTGATAGTGTGGTCAAGGATGTAGGACCGCAATGCTGATTAAGGAGATAAACTTGGCTAGGTTAATGGTCCATGCAGATTGCGGAATAAAAGACTAAGAAGAAATAGAGGGAGAAAAAGTGTGCTAGAACATGTAGCTTCAACTTCACTCAGCCTAAGTCAGAGGGTGGTAATCGTCAGTTTCGCCTAAAATCTTTAGTCCAATTTTTATCCTCAGCTAGTGCTCCAGTGCCTAAATTCAGAAATGGTAATAAGGATAGGGCGCCAGGCTTTAAATCTCAGGGTAGTGTTAGCAGTGCTCGAACAAATCCTCTCTGCCAAAAATATGGCAGAAATTATCAGGGTGTCTGTAGGGATGGCAGCAATGTATGTTTCTGGTATAGTAAGCCAGGTCATAGAATCAGAGAGTGTCCTCAGGTGGGTTCACAAAGTCAACATAATCATCCCCCAGTTCATTCTGGTCACCTGTCTCAGCAGGGTGTCGCTTTCAGTGCCACCAGTGGGCAACGTCCAAATAGGCACTATGCACTCCAGTCCCGACAGGATCAGGAAATTTCTCCTGATGTGGTCACTGGTACGTTACAAGTTTACCATTTACATGTTTATGCTTTGTTAGATCTAGGAGCTTCTCTATCTTTTGTAACTCCTTATATAGCTGTCAACTTTGGAGTTAGTCCCAAAATCCTAACACAACCTTTCTCAGTCTCTACCCCAGTGGGTAAGTCTATTATAGCCCAGTAGGTATACAGGAACTATCTGATTATGGTGTCTCAGAAAGTTACTTCAGCAGACTTAGTAGAGTTAAAGATGACGAATTTTGATGTCATTCTCGACATGGATTATCTCCATTCATGCTATGCGTCAGTTGATTGTAGAAACAGAGTTGTCTATTTTTAGTTCCTGAATAAACCTGTCCTAGAATGGAGGGGTAGTACCACAACGCTTAAGGGTCAACTTATTTCATACCTTAGAGTGAGAAAAATGATATCTAATGGGTGTGTCTACTATTTGGTGTGAGTCAAAAACACTAGCTCCGAGACTCCTAATCTTAAGTCAGTTCCAGTCGTAAGTGAATTTCCAGATGTGTTTCCCGAAGATCTCCTCAGAGTTTCTCCCAAAAGGAAAATTGACTTCGGAATAGATCTTCTTCCTGATACTCAGCCCATCTCTATTCTGCCATACAAAATGGCTCCATCTGAACTTAAAGAACTGAAAGAATAGTTAAAAGACCTCTTAGAAAAATGGTTCATCATGCCAAGCATCTCCCCTTGGGGTGCACTAGTTCTATTCATGTGAAAAAAGACGATTCTCTTAGAATGTGTATAGACTACAGTTAGTTGAACAAAATCACAGTCAAGAATAAGTACCCACTTCCTAGAATCGATGACTTGTTTGACCAACTTTAGGGTGCCAGTTACTTTTCTAAGATAGACCTCAAACCCGGCTATCATCAACTCAGAGTCAAAGAATGTGACATCTCAAAAACAGCTTTCAGAACCCGGTATGGTCACTTCGACTTTCTAGTCATGTCATTTGGTCCTACCAATGCCCCAACAACTTTCATGGATTTGATAAACTGCGTGTTCAAGCTGTACTTGGGCATGTTCTTTATAGTCTTTATCGATGACATTCTTGTCTACTGCCGCAGTGAAAATGACCATGCAGATAATCTCAGAATAGTAGTGTAGACTCTCAGAGCCCATCAGTTGTTCATCAAATTCAGTAAATAAAAATTTTGGCTAAGTTTAGTAGCTTTACTTTGTCATATTATTTCCGGTAATGGCATTAGAATTTATCCTCAAAAGACCGAAGCAGTGAAAAACTGGCCCAGACCCATCTCTCCATTAGATATTCAAAGTTTCTTGGGTTTGGCTAACTATTACCGATGATTTATTGAAGGATTTTCATTTATACATCCCCCATATCCAGATTGACTCAGAAGAAAGTTAGATTTCAGTGATTAGATTCTTGTGAGAAGAGTTTTTAGGAGTTAAATACTTGATTCACTACAACCCCAGTTTTGACTTTACCCAACTATTAGATTGATTTGTTATCTATTGTGATGCTTTCATAGTTGGGTTGGATGTGTTTTGATACAGAGGGGTAAGGTGGTGGCCTATGCCTCTAGATAACTTAAGCCCCATGAAAAGAATTATCCCACCTATGATCTTGAAGTAGCAGCTGTTGTCTTTGCCTTACAGATTTGGAGGCACTATTTGTATGGGCTGCATGTTGATGTATTCACAGACCAATAAAGCCTGCAGTAAGTATTTTCTCAGAAAGACCTGAACTTGTGTCTGAGAAGGTGGTTAGAGTTGTTAAAGGATTATGACATGAGTGTTATGTATCATCCGGTCAAGGTCAATGTTGTTGTAGATGCCCTCAGTAGGTTGTCCATGGGTAGTGTTGCTCATGTTGAGGATGGTAAGAAAAGTTAGTTCAGGAAGTTCACCAGCTTGCAAGACTAGGTATCCGTTTGGCTAATTCGACTGAGGGTAATGCATGGGTGCAGAATAGTTTAAAGTTATATTTAGTTTCTAAGGTGAAAGAAAAGTAGGACAGGGATCCCAATTTAGTTAAGCTGAAAGAATCAATCAGAGATCAGAAAGTAGAGTTTTTTTACCAAGAGGGAGATGGTATGTTATGCTGCTAGGGCCGACTTTGTGTCCAGGTGTATATAGCTTAAGGTAGAAAATTCTTGCAGAAGTGCATGGTGCGCGTTACTTCATTCATCCAGCGGCCACTAAGATGTACCGCAATTTGTGAGAAATCTATTGGTGGAGTGGGATAAAGAGGGATATTGCAGAGTTTGTATCTAAGTGCTCAACGCGTCAGCAAGTTAAGATTGAACATCAGAAGCCTAGTGGGCCTATGAAGGAGTTTAGTATTCCCACTTGGAAGTAGGAGAAAGTGAACATGGATTTCGTGATAGGTTTGCCTTGTACTCGTCGACAACATGATTCAATTTGGGTCATTATGGATAGGATGACCAAATAAGCCCATTTTTTGCCAGTTTATACTTCTTATTTAGCCGAGGACTGCCATTCTCTATATCAGATATTTGGTTAGGCTACACAGTGTTCCATTGTCCATCATTTTAGATAGAGGAACGTAATTCACCTCTCACTTTTGGAAAGCCTTCCAAAAAGGTCTTGATACCCAAGTCCACCTCAGTACAGCCTTTCACCCTTAGACATATGGTCAAGCAGAAAAGACCATTCAGATTTTAGAAGATATAGTGAGAGTGTGTGTCGTTGACTTTAAAGAAAGTTGGGATAACCACTTACCTTTGATTAAGTTCGCGTATAATAATAGCTATCATTCCAGTATTCATATGGCTTCATTTGAGGCTCTTTATGGGAGAAGATAAAGATCTCCCATTGGTTGGTTTGAGGTAGGTGAGGCCACGATAGTGGGGCCTAACTTGGTGTTTGATGCCATAGAGAAAGTACAGTTGATTAGGAAGAGGCTTAACACAGCCCAGAGCCGACAGAAATCTTATGTAGATGTGAGAAGGAAAGATCTTGAATTTGAGATTGGTGATTATGTGTATTTGAAACTCTCTCCCATGAAGGGGGTGAAGAGGTTTGGCAAGAAAGGGAAATTTAGCCCCCGATATGTTGGTCCTTATAGGATTCTGAGTCATTTTGGTAAGGTAGATTATGAGCTTGAGTTATCTGTAGACTTAGCATCGGTGCACCCAGTGTTTCACGTCTCCTTGCTAAAGAAGCACATTGGTGACCCAGCAATTGTAGTCCCTATAGAGATTATAGATGTTCAGAATAGTCTTTCTTATGAGGAGGTCCCAGTTGAAATCCTTGATCATCAGATTCGTAGACTAAGGAACAAAGAAGTTCCTTTGGTCAAAGTTCTTTGGCGGAATCAGTCTGCTAAAGGAGCTACTTAGGAAGCATAAGCATACATGGGAACAAAATATCCTCACCAATTCTCCGCAAACTTAGACCCATCCAAAGGTAACAGCCTTCTGTACATTTACTATATTCCATGCTCAGTTACAGCTGTATAAGATTCTCATATCATTCATGCATTCACGAAACAGTTCAGTCATGTGTCATGTCTCCATAATTCAGTCATGCTTCAGTTATGCATGTCAGTGTAAGTGCAGTTCCTCTCAGTTTAGTCAGTCTCATTCGAGGACGAATGTTCCCAAGGGGAAGATATTATAAGACCCCACAAAGTCCTAGCCATTTCAGTCCTTTATAGCGTGTCAAAAGAGGTCCCAGACTTAGAAAATTTCAGCTAAGTGTTAACACTTAGTCTCATTTTTGTCCTCGTTATTTCAATGGCATCATTTATGATCTTTCTTGCCTTAGATTGTAGATTTTAAAATTGATTCATGATCAGGGATGTCAATAGGTCATCTTGGGTGAGTTTTGGAATTTTTGGACATCGTTTGAGTCATGTTTGGATTACCAAAACAGCAAGCCAACACGATCTCAACGTATTGCATTGGCTATCGCATTGAAAGCATCGATGCGGTGCATCGGCCATCGTGTCAACACCATCGATGCGGCGCATTGCCTTCCGCATCTCTAGGCACATTTTACTCATTAAATTTTGACTTTCAAAGGGAAATTAGGTCCTTTTCTCCTCACCCAATTCAGCCAAAACACGAAATTAAGATTCCAAAAGGACAAAATACATTCATTATTCACAAAATCCTCTCAATAAATAAACCATAGTTCATTAAGATCAAGTTCCAATAAATCTCCAACAATCTTCCCGAATTCCGTCACTCAGGTATATTAGGTATTAAGAACAATTGACTAATGCCATGTTTTCAAGATTTGTTATGTTTTAGTATTGATGTTATCAAGTCCTGGGGGTATTTATTACTCAAAATCTAGCTGTTTACTGAGTTACAGTAGTTATAGAATAGTCTCAGTAAAAGGATAAGAACAGTAGTATTTGGTCAATTAACATAACTCAGTCCAGTTCAGTTAGTCAACACGATCAGTGTCTATTTAGTCAAGCCTAGTACAGTCTAGTAATCAGTTCAGTGTCGATTCAGTTGAGAGTAGGATTCAGCACCGAGTGAACCCAGGGATGGGGGCATTCCTGTCAGCAGAGAGTTTGACCCTTAGTAGCAGTCTTTGCATTACAAAACTATATAGCCAGTATACGGTAAGTCGTCCTTCTTCCAGACTAGGGTTGACATAATTATATATATATTTCATGAGTCTTCCTACCAGATTAGGGTTGACACAACCTTGTTAGTATCTCGTGGCAAGGTGCTAACACCCTTCCAACTGGGGTCACATGTTGAACCCCAAATCAGTCTATATCGAGGTATGTTTATTAGATGAACACTCCCACAGTTACAGTTTCAGTCTCAGTACTCAATAAAGAACTCAGTCAGTTCTGCAGAACCATGGCTAACAGTTATCAATTACTCAGCCATCAAAATTCAGAACTCAGGTTCAATATAATCTCAGATACATGATGTATATCTATATACACAGTATAACATGTTAAGTATGTTCAGTAGTTATAGTTTTGCATGTACTCTCATCCAGTTACTTCATGATGTTCATTCAGTCAGTTATCAGCTCATGCATATGAACCCATGTTTATCAGTCTTACCTCACTTAGCATACCAGTACATTTCATGCACTGATCGCTTATTTTCTTTTGTGCTATGATATCTCATATCATAGGTTCGGACGCTCAGGTTCCTGACCGCACTAGCAGCTCAGACTATCAGCAGTAATTATAGTGATGAATCCTCATATTTCGAGGGTAGAGTTATTTATTTTAGTATTTCAGCAGTTCAGTAGTTATTTCAGTCGGAGTTAGTTGGGAGTTTGTTCCATCAACTCCACATTCCGACAGTTAGAGGTTTTCAGACTAGCATAGTCAGTTATTCAGTTTTCAAATGTTATTATCAATTATATTTGGTATTATTTCAGTATTCTGAGAACCTCATGGCATTTTCAGATTTCTTACACATATATATTTTAGTATTATATTTTGTGCTCATAGCAGGTACCAGTTATAGGTTATCTTGTGGTCTTTCGGGGTCGTAAGCATCATGTGACGCCCAGGGTGCAGTCTTGGGGCGTTACATTATCAAAATCATAATTCATTGTTAATGTTGATTATGTATAATTCATATATAAACTTTAAAATTATTAACTAAAAGAAATAAAAAAAAAAGTAGAATAATAATAATTATTATTATTTTAAGAAGATGACTTAAATCAAAATAAAATAAAAACGTAGAAGAAAACCTACCATAGCGTATATGAAGAAATAATTTAACCTTTTTGCTAATTTAGTTTCTCCTTTAACTTGGTTATAAGCTTTTATAATTTTGAAAAGGTTCATTCACATAAGCTAGAACATATATACAATCGTAGACCCCAAAAAAGGTTAGCAAGCTATTCTTAACTAAAAGATATATCAATATTAAATTGGGAAAGAGAAAATCTATAAATATTTTCCTTTTTTTCTATTCTCATAGATTTTGAGACTCCTTTTTAACATATACAAAAAGAAAAAATCCTATAAATATTTTTCATTTTTTCCGTTTCCATAGATTTTGAGACTCCTTTTTTACATATACAAGGAGAAAAAAAACTTACCAACATTAATTATTTATATATTTATTAACTAATAATTGAAGAAAAAAGGTGAAAAGATAATTTTATCTATTACAGAATGTTTTAGTGAAGGGCAAAAAATTCGATTCACTTTTCTAAGGGCCTTCACGCTTTTAGTATATTATAGATTTTACAACGAATAAATTCTCACCTACTTTAAAGTATACTTTCTTTTAATTTATAATGACTTTATTTATAAAATCATAAAACTTTATACTTTATAGGCTTAAGTCATTGACAGCCACTTAAAGTTGTCCCAAAAATTCACTTGGACCCCCAACTAAGGCTTGTACCTATTAGGCGCCTCAACTGCTTAAAATTGATACCTATTAGGCACAAAATATTGATTAGGCAAGGAAAATGAAATACACTTTCCTTAGGCGCGTTTTTGAATATAAATTGATATTTTGCTTTTATTTTTATTAAAAAAATTACACTTTAATTATTTTCTTAATCTAATTATTAATAAATACTAATAAGTTTTTAATTTTAAAAAAAAAAAAACGACCCCCCTCCCAAAACCCGTCGTCTTCACACACACACAACGCCCCCCCCCCCCCCCCAACCCGTCGTATTCATCTTCTCTAACTAGGCTTTAGTAGAGGTATCAACTGCTTCCTTGTTTACTCCAAAATGTTTATCAACATCAAGGGATGCCTAGTATTATGAATGAAATGAACAATGAATAGTGAAAATAGCATCTTCTTTGCATGGATACACCGGTATCAGTCAAAGAACAATAATTATATTCTTGAACTACATATCAAAGAACAAAAGTTTATACTCAAATCTAGAAATTCTCTATTTTTCTGCATTCCATCATTTAAAGAAAAACACACTTAGAGAAAATAGATTTTTAATCCTAGATCAGATACTTTCGGCGAATCTGAAAAATCTCAATTAATTCAATGCCATTTGATGTAACTTTTCATTCTTTAAAAAATAAAAATTACTCATCACATAAATTTTTACACAATAAAACGGCTATTAAAAATTTAAAAAAGTGAGAAAAATAGTGTGGCAATGGTGATTTTAGAGAAATGGGGAAGAAGGTGATGTAGTGGGGTTTTCTCTTTTGGGGTGAGGGGGTGGGGTGGGGTGGGGGCATTTGGGGGTATTTATTTATCTAAAAAATTGTTTTTAACTCATAATTATTTTTGAAAAATTCGTTTGTCACGTATTTTTTTTATTGGTCATTTTTGCCACAATAGGTGAATGTGTTACACACACTCTATATTTTTTGCTGATTGTCCAAAAAAGGCTTAGATGGATCAAATTTCGGATGGGTTAGAGGCCTGATAGGTACAGGCCTTAGTTGGGGGTTCAAGTGAAATTTTGGAATAACTTTAAGTGGTTGTCGATGACTGAAGCCTACTTTCTAATACATGTAAAAATACCACTCTTTCTTTCTTATACTTTTGACATACATACATATATACATACATTCAAATAGGCTCTGACGGGTGCTTAATAATTTTCCCTTGAGTAACTTGACACAAGCCGAACCCAGGCTTGGCTGTGTCAAGTATCTCAAGTCTATCCAAGACCGGAGATCACTCCCAATGTCCAAACCATCACCCATCTTACACCCCGTGTCGGATGAATTCTGAACATATAACAAGATAAGGAAATATCAATTTAAAAATATTATAATAAGACAATAACCAAAGCCAACTGTTTACAACCAAGCATCCAACCAATACCAATATCAATGTCAATGCCAACAACGATACCGACACCACTCATATCCAAAGTAATCTGACAAAGCCTCTAATCAAAACTAAAGAACATCCAGTCGGAACATGCCCCTAACCATAGCTTAAACCAAGACCAAAGGAATAGTAAAGACACTAAAAAATCCACAGCATGAAATGTGATCTTCTGAAATATAGAAGCTCACCACTTCAGTCTGAACCAAAAGCAGTCCCAGAATCTCCTAGTCATTGTACAGAAGGAGTGGAAGTATGGTCGGTTTCTGCATCGCATGGGGATACAGTGTCCGATAACGGTTAGTGAGGTGAACGCTAGCATGTATATGAGGGCTTGAAAACCTCTTGATAACCCTAAGTGTCCTTGACCTTGAGGATTTTGAGATTTTATTTGATGTATTTATGAGGGCTAAGGATAACCTAAAGAGGTTATAAGACGTGGGTTTCAAGTTGGGAAAAAGAAAAAATGTCCAGAATGCCCTTAACTTAAAAGCTGAAAAAATATCTCCGTTGACTATGAGTCATCCATTGACTCATAACCACTCTTTACGACTCATCACCATGAGTCGTAATCAGGACAGTATTACTAAGCCCACAAACTGTCATCCTTATGACTCAACAAACCAACCCGTAATAAGACTCTACGCCTCGTAAGGACTAGTCGTAGTCAAGACAGAACTCAAATGAGTTAAACATTACACTTCCTACAATTTCATCCCACGACTCGTAAGATATCCCCATGGAACTTAGTGAGCCACTCACACTCAGAGTAGAATCATTCCATAAACTTACATGATTTGGTTACGACCCCACCTAACGAATCATCATGAGCCCTTATAACTCGTTCCCTCAAGTCGTACCCAGGATAAAAACTCAACACCACACATCGATCACACTACGACTAGGGTCATCTGACCTATAAAAACACCACATGACTCATGGGGTAAAGTTGTAACCAAGACAGTAAGCTCAAAGATTAAGGAATTTTCAAGGGCCAAAATCCGGGGTGTTGCATAACTAAAACCCTTGCCCAAAATCTCATTTTTGAATGGACCAAAATAGAGTTTTACATTACAAAAATGATTTTTTTTATTTTTTCTAAAATTTAGGTGACGAATATAGCGATTTTTCAAAATCAGAGAGTTTTTCCATTTTATGTTGTATACTATTTTGGTTGGTTTGAAATAGGGTGCAACAGCCACCTCCTGCCCCAAACAATCCTCATCCACGAACTTAACCTCCTCAAAATAATGTTGGGAGGGTGGAGGTGATACTTGTCATGATCTAACTTTTCAGGCCATAGTGGCATCTACTTGACACGACCCGACCCAAGGACTTGTCATAATGGGCATCCCAAGTTCAACCAGGACTGGAGACCACCCCATTACCCAACCCAACCTCCAACCGCCTGCCTTGAGTTGGCTGAATTTTGAACATATAATAAGATAGTGTAACATGTCAGATTACAAACTCTAGGATAAGTTTATCATCGAGACCGTCCTAACCGAGTCCAACCGTCCGAACTCGTCCGATAACCAAAACCAACCAAACCATAACCACACGAGTTCTATGATAATTATATTTAATCCCAAAATAAAAGAGGATGGAACAACCAACAATCCTGTTAACCAGTGTCAGCCCTAATACCAATACCAATACCAATACCAATACAAAGGCAAACACTCGTACCGATCCCACCAATACCAAACCATAGTGGTTCTACAAAAGCCTCTAACCAAAAGAATACAAAAATTTGGTTGGGACATGCCCCCAACCATAGAAAAAACCAATATCCATAAATAATCCAAAGTATGAAATAACATCCATGAAATAGAGCCTACCAGAAAAATAGAAGCTCATCACCTCAATCCAAAGCTGACCCCCGAATATTTAAATGCTAAGCAAGAGGAGCAGAACGGTCGGTTACATCATGTAGGGATGCAGCAGCCCGAAGATGGGTTAGCGGGTGAACGCAAGCATGAACTCAAGATATGGACAAAATAATGTTATTTAATAAAACCAAGTAAGACTATCCATATGCATACAACCCATACATACATACATATATACATATATATATATATAACCATGTCGGGAAAGCGAATTGGGTTTAGCATGCATTTAAACTTTAATCTGGGTATGTGAAGCTTAACCATCCTAAAACCACCCATAGGCTATATGGATCCAGTGTAATCCCCTGAACGGGCCCCGATGCCTGTAGCCGCATGAATTAGAGATACCATAAGATTCGGGGATTCCCATGTACCCTTCACTCTCCCTGATACATATGTCTAGTGTACCTAAAGGATTCTCGTGTACCTCATAAGTAACATATAAGGTCGCCATGACCTACACCTCATGTCGGCAAACATGAGTTTCCGTTGTTCGTCCATTGGACTCCCACCTCCACGGTTAGATTTCATATCTCTCCATTATTGCCCAATTAAAACCATTTTCAAACCAAACCATTATTCCATTATTATTAACCAAGGGTATTAGTAGTGGTATCTTTACACCAACTATAACTTGCAAGTATTGTCCTTAGCTAAACCTTTTAGTGGTCAAGGGATTCCCATGTACCCATAGACCCTGTTATCCAATTAACTTGGGGGATTCCCATATACCCCACAAGTATCATTACCATATTAACCTGGGGGATTCCCTTGTACCCCACAAGTATGTTTATTAAGCCAAATCATTTGACAACTATTTAAACCATTCATATCATTTAGGTTTCCATTACCAAGTTTAAACCATGCATAAATTCCATTGAAAACCCAATATTATGTTGAAAATATTGTTATAGGCATTTTAACAAACACATTAGGGGCATAGTATTTCCAAAACCAAAGCCGATTACCAAACAACCATTCCCATGCGACCAATTATCCAAAACCACCATTAATGCATATAAAAGCATAATTAAAATATGGAGAAACCATAACCCAACATTTATAGCAAAAAAACCCTAATCATATTTGAAAACCCAAAATCGTACAACATTCAAATCATGAAAACATTGTATAAAATCCATGTCTTTAGTTGCAACTAACAATGAGGGAAAAGAACACGCCTTAAACCAAGATGATGATGGAGAGAAATCACCAAGACAAGCCCCAATTTACTCCTTAAGATAAAACCCTAGCTTCCTTTGCCTAAGATCTCTAGAGAGGATTTAAGAGTATTTTTTAAGTGTTTAAGAATAAAATAGTAGGGAAAATAACCTCTCAAGTACAATATTGGTCATGGGACCTTATTAGGATAACTGGGGAAATGTCCAGATTTCCCTCACTTAAACTGCACTTAATTCCCGTACCCATCCTATACGAGTGGTACCCACCTCTCGTACCCTAGGATTTCCCCCTTGGACCTAATACTGTCAAAGGTATGACACACCCAAATCCAAGTTGTATCCAAGTGTACGACTAGTACCCATAAACTGTAGCCCTGGTAGGATAGAATTTCAGAAGGTTTGAACACTATCCCCCTCATGGTGAGCCACTCGTACTGAGATCCAATATAAGTTACCAAGTTCAAGCTTAAGTGAAGTAACCAAATAACTCGTATCCACTAATACGACTCGTAGCACCCAAGTCGTACCCATTCCAGTAACTAAATCCATCCCACCAACCAACACTAGTCAGCATACGACTGGATCATACCACCCGCACCCAAGTGTACGACTCATTCCCTAAATCGTATATTTCCCATAAACCATAAATAAAGGAAATTTTCTAAGGTCCAGAAACCAGGGTGTTTCAGTCTTCTCCACTAGGAACATTCATCCCTAAATGACAGATAGGGTAGGGGTAACCACACGTATGAGTCATTGAATTATCAATTATATTCCAAATATATAACAAAGTTTGAAAACAAAGATGCAAATATATTAATACTTTCTTTAACAAACTAAGAAAATAAAGATGTGTCGAAGAACACAGACCTTCCGCAAGAATCCTAGGAACAGAAAACAGATGCAGATACTTAGACTTCATGTCCTCCTCTACTTCCCATATAGCTTCTTCCATCATATGGTTCCACCATAGAACCTTAATAGAAGCCAGATCCTTGGTCTACGACCGAGGAACCTACCTATCCAATATCTCAACCGAAACCTCTTCATAAGACAGAGAGTCTGAAATACCCAACCCCTCTAAAGAAATAATCGAAGAAGGATCACTAATGCACTTCCTTAACATGGAAACATAAAATACCGGATGAACAGAGCTCAAACTAGAAAAAAATCCAATTCATAAGCCACATTACCAACCCTTCACAGAACCACATAAGGACTAATATATCGAGGACTGAGCTTCCCTTTTTTACTAAATCGCATTACTTCAAAGGAGATACCTTTAAGAACACCCTATCCCCAACCTTAAACTCCAAGTCTCTATGCCTTACATCCACATAGGACTTTTGGCGGCTTTGGGCAGCCTTAAGCCTATCTCGAATCACCTTTACATTTTCCATTGTCTGATAGACCAAATTCAAACCGAACATATCCATCTCTCCAAGCTCGAACCAACTAAGAGGAGATCTACACCATCTACCATACAATGCCTCAAAAGGGGCGGGCCATACCAATACTAGAATGATAGTTATTCTTGTAAGCAAACTCTACCAAAGGTATGTACTCAACCCAACTGCCACCATATATATCACACATGCCCTAAGCATATCCTCCAATGTATGAATAGTCATTTCTGCTTGCCCATCTGTCTAAGGATGAAAAACAGTATTCAGATTCAGCTTAATACCCAATCCCTTCTGAAAAGACCGCTAGAAATAAGATAAAAACTATATAGTAATGATCAGTGATAATTGAAACATGCACCCCATGCAGCTTCACAATATCATTAGATACAACCGCGCATAATCCTCCACCGAAAAGGTAGTCCTCATCGGTAAGAACTGAGCAGACTTTGTCACAGTATCCACGATGATCCAAACAGAATCAAATTGGTTCCAAGACCAAGGAAAACCGATAACGAGATTCATATTGATTACCTCTCATTTTAAATTAGGCAAATCAATTTCTTGATACAACCTACCAGGTTTCATATGCTCAACTTTAACTCGTTGACTCACCATACATTTGGCCACAAAATTAGCAATAACTTTTTTCATTCCATTCCACCATACATCTCCTTGAGATCATCATACATATTCATTGAACCGGGATGTACAAAGTAGTGCGATTCGTGTTCCTTAGCCAAGATCCTTTGCCATAAATTGTCGATATCAGGAATGCACAACCTCCCTTAGTATCATAAAGTACCGTTACTATAGATCTCGAACACCATTACTTTTTGCATACCCAATTTGCTCTTAATTTTCATCAAGATAGGATCTAGCACTTGTTTCTCCTTAATCTCAGCACCAAAAGACTACCGAACCATTTCTTGTACTATTATACCACCATCCTCGGAGTCCAAGAGATAAACTCCAAGATTAGCCAAACGGTGAATATGTTTCACCAATTCCCACTTTACTTTCTCTACATAAGGCAAACTCCCCATGGACAACCTACTAAGAGCATCAACAATCACATTAGCTTTACCTGGGTGATAGTGAAGATTCAAATCATAGTCCTTGAGAAGCTCCAACTATCTCCGCTGCTTGAGATTTAGCTCCATCTGAGTGAACACATACCGTAGACTCTTATGATTAGAAAATATGTCTATGTGTACTCCATATAAATAATACCACCATGAAATCAAAGAAAATACCACCGCCAACAGCTCCAAATCTTGGGTTAGATAATTACTCTCATGTACCTTCCATTGCTTAGAAGCATAGGCATTCACCTTTCCATGTTGTATCAAGACCCAACCAAGTCCCACCCTAGATGCATCACAATAAACCACAAACCCCTCACTGCCCTCAGACAATGTCAAAATCGAAGTTGAAGTTAGCTTATCTTTCAACTTCTCAAAACTCCCCTCATAAGCATCCGACCAAGAAAACTTCACCTTTTTCTTAGTCAACTTAGTCAAAGTAGAAACTATCGTCGAAAAGCTTTCCATAAACCTCCAATAATACCCAGCCAAACCAAGAAATTCTGAATGTCGATTGGAGTCGTAGGTCTACTCCACCTTTTAACCATTGCAACCTTTTGAGGGTCCACCATTATCCATTTACTAGAAATAATATGACCAAGAAAATTCATAACATTCAACCAAAACTTACATTTAAAGAACCCGCATACAACGGTTGTTTCTTCAAGGTCTACAATACCACACGGAGGTGATTAGGATGATCCACCTCACTCTTGGAATAAACCAGAATGTCATCAATAAATACAGTGACAAAGAAATCCAAGAACTGCCTGAAAACCTTGTTCATCAAGTCCATAAATATCGTTGGATCATTAGTCAAACCAAATGACATGACCAAGAATTTAAAGTGCCCATACCGAGTACGAAAAGTCGTCTTAGGGATATCCTCATCCTTAATCTTAAGCTGATGATACCCAGATCGACGATCTATCTTAGAGAAAAACTTGACACCTTGCAACTGATCAAATAAGTCATCTATCCTTGGGAGAGGATGTCTGTTCTTGACTGTCATCGTATTTAACTAGTGATAATCAATGCACATCCAAAGGGAACAATCTTTCTTATGCACGAACAACACCGGTGCACCCCACGAGGATACACTAGGACGAATAAACCCCTTATCCAAAAGATCTTTAAGTTACTCCTTGAGTTCTCTCAACTCAGCCAAAGCCATTTTATAAGGAGAAATTGATTTTGGAAAAGTGTCCGAAACCAAATCAATACCAAACTCTATTTCCTTATCTGGAGAAACACCCGGAAGATTATCCGAAACGACCTCCGCAAACCCATTTACCATTGAAACTAAATATCGAGAAGGACCTTCCGAGTTAGAATCATTAACCCAGACCAAGTGATAAAGACAACCTTTAGAGATTAACCTCCAAGCTCTAAGATAATAAAGAAACCTCCCCTAGGAGCTAGGGAACCACCATGCACTCTATAATCGATTCATCAAAAACCTAAAGACAACCTTATGGGTTCGATAATCCAAGGATGCGTGACAAGGGTGTAACCAATCCATCCCTCGAATAATATCAAAATCCACCATATCCAATTCAATCAAATCTACCAAGATCTGTTTGCTACCAATAGATACCACACACCCCCTATAGACCCTTTCAGCAATAACTGAGCTACTTACCGGGGTATAAATAGAAAAAAGATCCGAAACAACCTCAGGATCAAAACCAATACACACAGCCATAAATAGGGTCACATAAGAAAAGGGGACACTGGATCAAGAAGACAATACACATCACGAGAAAAGAGTTGTAACTTACCAGTAACGACATCAGGTGATGTCTCAGATTTTTGTTGAGATGCAAGAACATACAACCTATTTTGGCCTATTCCAGTACCAAAAGTAGGAGCAGACACCGAAGCCGTACCATTAGATACAGGAGCAAAAGATGAAGTAATCAGAGCTTTGACCGCTCTTGATGCACCCTTTCGACTGGACAATTTCTGAGCATATGGCCTGGCTGGCCACATTTAAAACACTTGTCCTTGCCTTCATCATAATATCCCCAATGAAGAAGACCACAGAACTGATAAGAAAGGCATGAATAAGCCCACTGACCCCCATTCATCTGAGATTGGGAACCCTGTGCCCGATAATTATCACCATCTTGTGGACGCCTGTCACCCGACTACCTCAGGTAAGGAGCACTAGCAGTAGAGAAGGAACCCAAACTCCCCCATTTTTTCTTTCGCCATTTACCTCCATCCTGAATGCCCTACTGCTGATCACCACTCTGCTAAGAAAACCTACTCCTCTTACCCATCCTTTCCCCAAACTCCACATATTTCATCTTTTCTTTCTCTACCTATTACATATGGACAACCAAACTCAAAATGTCCATATCCTGAATCAGTAAAGTAGTCTTGCTTATAAGGACCAGATCCTGAGATAGCCCAGAAGTGAACTTTCTCATTCTCACCCTCACATCAGCCACCAAATTAGGAGCATACCTTGACAGCTGATGAACCTTCAAGGCATATTCCTTGACAGACATTTCACCTTGCTTGAGATTTACAAACTCCTCCTTCTTTGCTTCCCTCAGCTCTTGAGGAAAGAAAGAATTAATAAAAGTATTAGAAAAAACATCCCATAAGGACAACTCTCCCATATCACCTCTATCCCTATCCCACTCTTTGTACCATTTGTACGCAGTATCCTTGAGTTAATAAGCTATAAAATTTACACCTTCCACATTCGTGGCCTGCATCACTCTGAATATCTTCTCTATTTTTTCCAAGAAAGCCTGAGGATCCTTCTCCACCTTCACATAAGTAAAAGTAGGAGGATTAAGCTTTATAAACTGTTCAAACCCTTGTGGCCTGAGCAGACAAACCACCAGATGTATCTCGCTCAACCTGAGAAGCAACCAACTGAGCAATAACATAGACAGATTGGCGAAATTCTACATTAGTCACCTCACCCTGAGAAGGACTAGTAGTAATCAGGAGAACTCCAGAATAATCAGGGACGTGACCTTGAGAATGAGTGTGAACTTGACGTATAGGAGGTACCCCATCAATATCATTCCCAGATGGGACAGAAGCATTTTTTTGTGTTACAGATTATCGAGGCATGATCTAAAAAGTGAACAACCAAGGATTAGAGAATAATTCGAGGACTCAGACTCCAAGCTTGAAATAGAATATCAAGAAACTGAAATATTCCTAAATGTCGTGTAGCCTCTCTCTTATGAGTGTAGTACGCTACACACCCCTAAAAGAGACTCCATCAAACAAGGCTTTGTGGACTCCCAATTGACCATGAACCTCAAGCTATGATACCAACTTTACCCGACCCTACCCAGGGCTTTGTCGTAATGGGCATCCTAAGTTCGACCGGGATCGGAGATCACCCTCGTTACCCATCCCAATCTCCAACAGCCTATCCTGAGTTGGCTGAATTTTGAACAAATAACAAGATAGCATTATATTTTAGATTACAAACTCTGGGATAGGTCTATCACCGAGATCGACCCAACTGAGTCAAACCATCCAAACCTGTTCAATAACCAAAACCAACCAAACCATAACCACACGAGTTCCATGATAATTATATGTAATCTAAAAATAAAAGAGGATGGAACAACCAACAATCCCGCCAACCGGTGTCAACCCAAACACCAGTACTAATACAAAGGTAAACACCCACACCAATTTTGCCAATACCAACCCATAGTGGTTCCACAAAAGCCTCTAACCAAAAGAATACAAAAATCCAGTTGGGACATGCCCCCAACCATAGCCAAAATAAATATCCATACATAATCCAAAGTATGAAATAACATCCATGAAATGGAGCCTTCAGGAGAAAACCCAATATTATGGTGAAAACATTGTTATAGGAATTTTATCAAACACATTAGGGATATAGTATTTCCAAAACCAAAGCCAATTACCAAAAAACCATTCCCATGCAACCAATAATCCAAAACCTTCATTAATGCATATAAAAGCATAATTAAAATATGGGGAAACCATAACCAAGCATTTATAGACAAAACCTCTAAATCATATTTAAAAAAAAAAACAAAATCATACAACATTCAAATCTTAAAAATATTGTATAAAATCCATGTCTTTAGTTGGAACTAATAATGAGGGAAGAGAAGATGCCTTAAACCAAGATGATAATGGAGAGAAATCACTAAGACAAGCCCTAATTTAGTCCTTAAGATAAAACCCTGGCTTTCTTTGCCCAAGAACTCTAGAGAGGATTTAAGAGTATTTTCTAAGTGTTTAAGAATAGAATAGTTGGGAAAATAACCTCCCAAGTACAATATAGGTCGTGGGACCTTATTAGGATAAGTAGGGACATGTCCAAATTATCCTTACTTAAACTGCACTTAATTTCCGTCATAGGGTACAACTGATCCTTATGAGTCATACCCATCCTGTACGAGTGGTACCCACCTTTCATACCCTAGGCTTTCCCCTTGGACCCAACACTGTCCAAGGTAAGACACACCCAAACCCAAGTCGTATCCAAGTGTACGACTAGTACCCATAAACCGTACCCCTGGCAGAATAGAATCTTAGGAGGCTTGAACATGTCACCCTGTATGAGTCTTGGGTATGACTTGTACCCTAGCTTACGGCTCATGGTGAGCCATTTGTACTCAGATCCAACCTAAGTTACCAAGTTCAAGGTTAAGTAAAGTAACCAAACAACTCGTATCCACCGATACGACTTGTGCAATCCAGGTTATACCCATTCCAGTAACTAAATCTATCCCACCAACCAACACTGGTCAGTATACGACTGGATCATACCACCCATACCCAAGTGTACGACTTGTTCCCTAAGTCGTATCTTGCCCAGAAACATAAAATCAAGGAAATTTTCTAAGGTCCAGAAACCAAGGTGTTTCACTACTATAACCCACCAGTAGGTAAGCCAACCCATAGTCTAGAAATGCTAGTAACAGAATAACAAGAGAAGAAAAAAATGCAAAATAAATATAATATAAGATTAATATATTTATAACGGTGCTCTTGATGACCGTGTGCATATGTCGCACTTTATATATTGGGGATGTACTAGTCATCCCTGGTCATGCAGCTACATGCACTGGGGCCCTTTCAGTAGGGGGAGATAAACCTATACAGCTCGTGAGTGATTTAGGACAACAAAGCTAAATAACCCAGGTAAAGGTTTTGATGGCATGCTAAACTCGATCCTCGTTCCCAATATAGTTATATATATGTATGTATATATATATATGTATAGTTGTGTACATATGAATGGTTTTACTTGGTTTTATAAATGGCATTATTTTTCCCAAGACCTAGTGGAATCAGTACATGAGCTTCTAATGTAATAAGAATACAAAATAAAGTACTAAATGAATATACAGGTATAACCCATCTTTGCATAAACATAGAGATCAGTCTAATCAATATGAGGGAGATTATTAATACTCTTAATACTAGGAGATAACCCTAAATCTCCAATCCATAGCTTCTCCACATGATACATATAACAATGGAGAGAAATCTTTCTATCATCTACAGGCTGCAGAAGTGTAGTATGAGTACCGACACGTGGTACTCAGTAGGCAACTGCCAACTGAGCTTCAAAGATAATGCAAATATAAATAACATACAAGTAGGAATGTAAACTACACCCCAATGTACAGTAAACTAACATAATAAAACTAGGAAGGCAATAATAATGAAGTATCCTATTCTAGCCATACTCAGGAACCTAAGCACTATACCATATATCACTGACGAATATACAAATAAAGAGTAGAAGAAGGATATATAGTAGTATACAAGTTCAAGAGGTACATATACAATGCAAAGAACAAGGGAAGAGAAGAATATGTGGTAATATCATATTTAGATATATGTATATACGTATAGGTATACAAGATTTACCCAAAGGGGTACAACCTAAGGTAGTCAATTTAGCATCTCAAGGCATCCTAATCTTAGTAGGAACTAGTACCAACATACTCAGGTTCCTTAATTCAAACTTTTAAACATGAGATATGTCCATAATAAAATAGCCGTAAGAGAAAAAATTCAGAATCATACCTCAAATCTTAGTACTAGTCCAATAATTAACTTACCACGAACTAACCATATAACAACAATCCAATAATTAAATAGCTCAGACAAATAATACCTCAATAAAGCCCCATAACTCTGAAAGCTCAATTAGCACATAACACACAATAAGTATCACTCATAATCCATACCGGTACAAACCCCCATAAGGCTGATAGATATAGGAAACAAAATACATACTAGTGATAGAAAATGAGCATGAAAGAATGAATGCAAAGTAAATTCATAATACTATAACCAATTTAAGAGACACAAAACCAGTGTATATACCTTCTCCATCTCAATGGCTCATAGAGGTTGGACCTATGACGAACTCTCTTCTTCAACATGACTCACAGATGAATATGCCCCTAGGGGTTTAAGGAGTACCCGTATACACTGACCTGGTCTAAGTTTAGCATTTTCAATCATCATCAGCAGCAATTTACTCCATCTAATACCAGAGATATGTGTATATAATAAATGGACGGACTTGAATCGTGGATAAAAAAGTATAAAAAGTTGGAATCTCTCTCGACCAAAGTAAATAACAATAGTAAAACTGTGGATCGAAATCTATCTCGGTCAAATCTCTAAAATATCATTTATAGTCTCAAATCTCATAAAGCATCTATTAAGGTAGTACAATTCCCATTACGAAAGATTCTATTTTAAAAGTGAAAACTGAAAATAAATCTCATTTTAGGAAAATAGTAATAGAACCATATTTTTAATTAAAATTGTAGCATTAAGTGTGTATAAATGTACCGAATCGATGCATGACATTGCCAATATCCAAACAAATGATTATAAGCATCTAAATGTCTATAGACTATACCTACATCCTTTACAAGGACAAATCACTCACCCTGAGTCCAACTAATATCATCATCGCGACCTTGGGCCTAATAAAATATATACATCATAACCGCAACTCGTAATCTGGGAAAATATGCTAATCCACCAAGTGAAGTAGTAAACCTTATATTAAAGGCATTCGTAGTCTTAACTATGTCTAACATGCTAGTAACCTGGGGTAATAGGATCCTATAAGCACAACATATTTTTCATCTTAAGGGTCGGTTTATCTTTCTATTCCTTGAACACAAAATTTAGACTAAGTTGTGGTAATCTACCCAGATATCTTAACATCCCTATATAACATACAACATATATAATACATTATCTTGTGAAGAAGAGAAGACAGAAGTCTACCTCGATGCCAAACCGCAAGTTCTCGAATCTCCCACAAATCGTTCATCTTTGATCCCTGGTCGTGAAATACTGTCATACTATAAAAATAGCAATCTACACGTCATAAATAGTAAAACAAGACTTATATTGATATATAATAGGTTGAATTGTCATTAGCTAGCCCACAAACAAAATTCAAAATGGAATTTGTCACGAGGTCCCTCGAAGGATAAGGAATGTATGCTCAAAAGTTGAGTACAAATGGTGCAAGATTCAGAGCCCAAATTAGCCCATAAAGTTTAGGGATTTTAATGCCTAATTTCTAAGAATTACCTATGAAGTAGGATAAAAATTGACCAGATTAATAAAAAATGACCATGGAGTGTTTGGCTAGCTTACCTTAGCTTCAAGGGATGATTCCCCAATTTTGCCTCTTCTTAAGCCCTCAAAATAGTGTGAAAATGGTTAAAGAAATGGTGGAGAATTGGGGGAAGAAAGGAGATTTAAAATCCCTAAGGTGCCGCTAAAGCAGTTACCCAACCGCTAAAGAGGCTTCTCGACCACTAAAGCGTTCTGGCACGACAAGTGTGGGTACCACTAAAGCAATCACCATGGTGCTAAAATGGTGCTTGCTTTAGCGGCCTTTGATTGTTAAAGCTGACCCCAGCCTAACGGCCAAGCCGCTTAAGCGGCTTATAGAAGCTAAAACGTATGCCTCTAAAGAGGCTCCATGAGATCTAAAATGTTCATATCAAGTATCAAATACCAAATTTTGTTAAGTCCAAAAATAGACTTCGATCGGGTGCTTGAAGTTCATGTTGAACCCCGTGCCGTAAATAAACTATGATACCATACCAAATTCAATGTTCTGGATTCAATAGAACCATCAAAACTTTCATCTGAGATTATTTTGACTAAATGTGGAGACCACACCTATAGTTTTATTTTTAAAATAATCCACCAAATAGTCCAAAATAAATTTGGAAGCCTCGGGAGCTGAATTAAGGGTCCCCTTAGCCTAAAATCAATATTTCAGAGTTGATGATGCTATCAGAATTCTCATCTGAGGTCATCTACTATGAGTTTTGATCCGAAAGCAATTCCTTAACATCAAAAGCTCCAAAGTAATGGATGATCCTAAAACCCAAATGAACTGTCCGATAGCTAAATCGACAGTTCCAACAAGTCATAAATGACCTGTAGCCATTTGAGAAGGCTTAAAATGCCAAAATGCATGTAAATTGAGGAAATAACCTAGAGTAACAAAGGTTTTTTTATCACTATTTTTGCAAATAATAAAGCAAATATTTTCAAATATCTTTAGATAGGCTTTGAGAGGTCATTATATACCTTCTTTGAGTAACTAAAACCCTTGCTCAAAATCTCATTTTTGAATGAACCAAAATAGAGTTTTACATTACAAAAATGATTTGCCCAATTTTTCCTAAAAGTTAGGCGGTGACTCTAAATAATTTTTCAAAACCAGAGAGGTTTTGCCATTTAATGTTGTACAGGCGCCTCGTTCCGCTAACCATCTTTATCCACAGAGTCAACTTCCTCAAAATGATTATTGGGTGAGGGTGGTGATACTGACCTCTAATGGGCCAAGTTAGCTACTTCCTGAGCTCCACCCCTGGTAGACATTGCTCTTTCTCTTCCCCCTTCCTCTACCTTTACCTCATCTTATCCCCGTATATCTGAGTCTGTAGTTGGAGTTGCTGCTCTTACTCAATTCAATCTAGAGTTTACTGTCTACAAATAAAAAAATAAAGAAAGTTCGATACCAATTGGATTGTCAGATATCAATTGGAATCAAGTTATAGCACGAGAGGGGAAAACCCCAGAAGCATTAATGAAGACTTGAGAAAAATAAAGGAACTATCCAATTAATAGTTTCTAAAGAAATTCAAGAGCTAACATCAACAAAAATAGAAATATGGAACATCGTACAAAATAAAACACAATTCTTAGGACCCAAAAGTCGATGTACCAAAACTACTATGAATTATCAATAAGGGGATGTAACCCCGAATTATGAAAATATTCGTAAGTCGAAACAAAGGTCTCTAATATTAAGAAGGATCTATAGTAGCTCAAAATATGTTGCTCATACTTGAATTTAGATCCCAATGCTAGAATCACAAGTGATGTATTGCAGGAACCACTAAAACATATGTTGCACTTAACAAAAGTAAGAGCAGGTGTAGTATCAGTACATAAGAAAATAATGGTATACTGATAGAGTCATTTGGCCAACTCAAGATGAGAAATATGAATACTTAACCATAAAATGGTACAACAAGTTAATACATGTGCACCCTAACTACTCCTTAGTACAACAAGTAATATTTTGAGCAGTTTAGAATCAAAAACAACAAGTAAAAGATGGGTACAATATGCCAGTCAAGTCAAGTAAGGTCAGGTCAGGTTAAGTCAAGTAAAGGCAAGACAAGTACCACAATAATATATATATATATATACACACACACACACACACTCATGAAAGGGTATGATAACTACCCTATAGTTATGACCTACGGAGGATAAGTTCCATCCATGTACTAAATCTCCGACACAAGTGTCTGTCAATCTTTGTCCACTAATATCCCATGAAAATGTCCAAATACTGGAATAATCCATAATCAATAATAGAATATAAGAAAATCACATAACACAAGGATAACAACCAACACTTGTAATATTTACAAGCTTTATATATAATTTAAAATGTGATCATGCCTAATAACAAGAATCAACAAGCAATACCAAGAGATTATTAATATCAACATATAACACAAATTGAATTAAACTATGTAACCATCACCTACCTCAATCAAAGCTTTCATAACTCAACTAAATATGAGTCTTGCCTTTACATGTAATTTTTTCTTGTTGTGGGTATAGAAATACATACAAAATACATAATCAATGCAGTGACATACCATGATAGAATTATAACTCAATCTCAACCCTTAAGTCCATGTTCATGATCATTCCCTCCCCATTTTAGGGCTTTTCTACCTTAATGCACCCAAAACTACCAATTTCATGGATCATTTAGTGAATTAACAACATGCAAGAGTAATGTTATAGTTGATAACTAAACCCCAATGATTTTATACCTAAATTACTCTCTTTCACCATAACACCAACTGAAACAAGCCCTTATACTTTTCCAAATATGTAAACTAGTAATTCTAGGGCTAGATTATTAATTTACTAGTTAATAGAGACAGAATTCTCACATTAACGAAGAAAAAAGATGGAAAACCAAGTATTTGTTTTTTCAAATTTCCACCGTTGAAGTCCTAAAATGTGTTTTAGAAGAATAAATTATTTTTGGTATTTTTCTAAATAAAACAATAATTTATGTGGCTATAGCGACACATATCGTTATTACAGCCTTTGACTGGTCACTATAGCAGAAATTATTCTACTTTTGGCATGCCTCTATATTGACACGCATACTGCTATAGAGACATGGTCATTACAAAATATTTGAATTTTTTCAAAAATTCTCTTTTTTACAACACATCTTAAATCGAAGACATCATGAACAATACCCTTTTATGCTAAGATCAATTCTAAAAGCTCTACTTATTCAAATTCAATTTCATAAATTCTTATGGGTTCCTTATTGTCTTAGCTAACTCGCTCAAATTATACCTTACTCAGATTTTGTCCAAAACTATCCTATCTTGAAAATTATATCTTCAAATCCAGGGATAAACTTAACCTAAATCTTTAAATAAGGAACTCACTCATAACGATTAAAGGGTCGTCACATATAGAATCTCAAAGAAAATCACAGATATCTCTATATAGTTATGCAAGACTCTACTAGATCAATTTTAGTACAACGAGATCAACAAACCTAAGCGTCATGACCCGACTATACCCTAGTCGTAACACGGTACTTAGAGTCACATGTGACCCCAAGCTAATCCATTTCCCGCAATGACACTAAGAATACTATATAAAATTAAATAAAACTGTGCGAAAGCTAAAGTCTGAATGATATTAATAATCAAAACCAAGTGTCATCATTTAAAACAAACAAAAATCAGTCAACATAACATAAAGTTGAACATCTACTATCTTGTCTAAAAGCCTCTACTAAGACTATATGTTGGGACAAGACCCCAACTAACTCTAACTACCTAAAGACGACAAAGGGCATAAATGAAAAATACTAATCACTAGTTCTCAAATGATGAGGACTCACCAAAGTATTGCTGATGATGTAGTAGTAGATCGTACTATACGTGACCCAAAGGCAAAATGTTAGACTATATTATAAGATAAAATAGCGCAAAGAAAAGTATGCGGTTAGTATGTTGAATGTACTGAATATGTAAGATATGCACCACACTATATATGTTGAACATGGGAAAATAAACTGAACATGGAGTAAGGAAAGTAAACGACCAAATAAAATAAACATGTAACATAATAATTAAAAAATAATGTATAAATTTAATACAAGGATATTCTGAAGGCCTAAAGGGATATACCAACTGACGTGTTAATGATGGAATATTTAAATCAAAAGTAATACTAGGTATACGAATACTTACTGATCCAATGGATAATTATAGATACTGAGTGCGTGAATATTTTGATACAACTGAATACCGTGAACTAGATTGAGCTGAGGACCATGATAAAACCAAACTCTAAGATAGTAGGAAATACTCTTAAACATATAAATATGTGAGTTAAACATGGAGTTTGATGTATAATCTCCATCGAAAAGGGCTTAATATACCTTGTCAGTATATAAAGAATAAGTTGCTCTGATGTGGTATAAATAATCCTGCGATGGCATATAGTTCTGTAACTTAGAGACTGCTATTATATGAGTTAAATCTCCTGACTATGATATATATATATATAGGGGACATGAGATAACTAAAGTAAATGCATAAAGAAACATACGAGGACTGAGATTTGGAAGAAATCTACAAGGTTGAACTTGAACCTTGAATCATAACTCATAAAACTACTAGTAACCTAAAAGGATGATTTTATCTGAAAATGCTGTTTGGAATATACTTTATCTAAAAAACACTTTGCAGGCTAGTAACATTGAAAGTATGAATAAATTGTGACAGAGAACAGACCCTTTATCTGAAAGTATTCTAAAATATGTAAACCTGAAGGAACAAAAGTTTAATTAACAATGCATGGGATCCTAGATCATTGAGTGTTCATAACTTGCCATCTCTTAAAAATGCAACTACTAATGATAGATTCTATGATATGAATGAAATACGAAATTACATAATACAATCCCAAAAATCATGAAAATATCATTATACTTAGGTTTCATGGACATGATACTCTCAATGTACCAAATTTTATGGAGAAACATGTATTTGTAGTTTACTAGTTATAGGGAACTGAGGTACAAGAAGAATCATGTCTATAATGAAAATCCTAATTTCAAGATCATGAATTTAATGAGGAATCGAATGTATTTTGGAACTCAATGGGTGAAAGGATACCCACTAATGAAATATCACATACCTAAGAGTAAAAACCTTGATGAAATTTATGGATTTAGAGCTTGAAGATGATGAACCCTAGTTTTTGCTTTGGAGGAGAGAAAATTACTTGTTCGCTCAATATTTTGCTCAGTGTCGCTTGATATTTGTTAATTAGGAATTAGGATAATTAAGGATTAACAACCAACCTTGAAGTATTCAAAATAATGTATTTTAGTATATTCAATAATGGGAAAAGACAGGAAAGCCCCTTATAAAATGTAAC
This sequence comes from Capsicum baccatum var. pendulum, assembly GCA_030864225.1. Lineage (NCBI taxonomy): Eukaryota > Viridiplantae > Streptophyta > Magnoliopsida > Solanales > Solanaceae > Capsicum > Capsicum baccatum. The sequence goes on along the minus strand of CM061560.1, from coordinate 87,761,540 downwards.
TGAAAATCTGTAGAATTGTGATATATGGACTATCCTTCGGTCATGGGGTTTACCTATAATTGTGAGTGGTGCTCGTGGTTGGGTGAATGATTTGAGTCTCTATGGAATTCATCATATGAGCCTTGGTACTACACATAGGACCCACCCACTATCATACCTTGATTCGTAGGTTGGTAGTCCAAGTCGGATGAAATTTAGGAGCCAAGATTGTGCCTAAGATCAGGTTTTGGGGGTTGTTTCATATAGAAGAGACCATTGTATGATCGTAATTCTAACCACGATCGTGACTTTATTCCTAGATTCTCACTGTTAGACAGTGCAACACTAAAATGGTCATAATTATTAGCTCTAGAGTCATATTAAGGTAAAACTAGATACGCTGGAAAGAATACTCAAATACCTTTCATTTGTTGGGTCTTGAGCTTAAAAATACTTCAAAATTTAGGTGCTATGCTTATTTGAAGTTGACTATGATAAAATTCTTCACAAGAAATCAATCGGTAAAGAATGTTTCTGCTTGCCTATGAGCTAGGAGTTACTTGTAGCCTAAATACATATCTAATTCACTTTACTTACCATCAAAATATGAAGTTTGGTTCTAAAAGTACTTGAAGCATAGTTCTAATCTTATCTCGAATATTTGGGGTGTTACACTAGGCTTTGATACCAACTTTGTCATAAGTCAAACTCATCATGAATGACATCTACACTAACCCTCCGGTGGAATAAATAACTATCCCAAGCATTAACCCACACTTAGTAAAATAAGTAACTAGTCAATTCTATTAATCCCAAAAATCATGTCCTATGTTGAAATTCAACATAAGTACAATAGAATACGGAAATATTATACTTATAAAACTCCCTAGGACCCGAAAGTTATTTGTACCAAAACTCTAATAAAGAATGACAAAAAGAAGATGCAACCACAAAAATATAGTAATGTGTGTAAGTCCAGAACAAATGACTTGAACATCAATAAAAGAATTCATGGTATTCCGAAAGATGCAGCTCACCCTTGAATTTGAATCAGTTGTTGGAATCATAACTGAGGTCTCACAGTAGCCGTTAAAAGCTGCTTTGCACCCAAAAAAAGTAAGAGCAAGTGTAGTATCAGCACATAAAAAATAACAGTGTACTGATAAGGTCATTTGATCAACTCAAGATCAGATATGTGCACACGTAACTATAACTGAGTGAGTCCTATCATGCAACTATCTAAGGTCATAATAGTGAGCCTTTTAAACTAGCGTCACATGAAGTTTAGTCAAAAAAGTCAATAAGGATGACCAGTCACGTCAATTAGGACCAAATTTAAGACTCCAAGTCAACAATCATGGTACAACTATCATGTAACCAATTATAAATCATACAAGTAATAGACAACATAAAGTTATGTCACAACTAGAAAGCAAATCGGACCACTTAGGGAACCACTAAAAACAAGAAACACATAATTCTTAGCACACTAAGAAACCTTCACACTCACCTATACCTTGTACACACATGCTAAGATTCTTATATGCATGCTCACTAACCATGGCCTACAGGGAAAAAGTCTTTGTCCATGTACCAAAATTCAGACATCAAGTATCTGTCAATCTTATATCAACCAATCTAGTGAAGATGTTCAAAAATCGATACATCCCACAATAATAATCAATAGAAAGTCACAAAAATCATGAAAATAATAATAACATTCAATATTTGTAACAATCACAAGTTTTATATATAATTCATTGACTATGATTACACTTAAATGTCAACACCCTTATTAACTATGTTTCATTCCTTAACATTCATTGAACAAGAAATACTGAGGAACAACTAATATGCATACATAACACAAATTGAATTAAACAACATTAGCCATCACTTATCTTAATCCAAGCTTGCACCACTCACTAAGCCTAAGTCTTTTCTTTCCATGCAATTTTTGCTTGATTTCGATCTAGAAACATGAATACAATATATAATTAACTCAATGGTCGACAATATTCAGGATTAAAATTCAATCTCAACCCCTAAGTCCAAGATCATGATCATCCCACCAATTCTAGGAGTTTTCTACCATCAGTTCACCTATAAACTATTAATTTTATTGCTACTTTGATAAAATTAATGACATGCAAGAGTAATTTAACGATTATCAACTAAAACCCTAAGATTTTACACCTATTTCACCCTCTTAAATCAGAAAATCAACTATGACAAACTTAAAACCCTCCACAAAGTACGTAAACTAGTAATTCTAAGGCTAATTAACCAAAGTACTAGTTAAAGAGAATAATTTACTTACCTTAGTGATGAAAAAAGATGCAAGCTGGTTGAAATTGTCCTAAATTGCCTTTTCTCTTTCCCAAAATGTGTTTTTGAAATAGTGAGATGATTTTGAAAAATTTCTTCTAAAACAGTGATTTACCTCGCTATAGCACCATACGTCGCTATAACAACATTGATTAGGTTTGACTATCGCCATAGGGTAATTTATTCTACTTTTGAGTACGTCGATATAGCAATATCAATAAGGTAGAAAGTTGAAAGTACTTTCATATTTTTCTTTTTTCACAACACTCCCTTAAACCATGACATTCTTATTTAACCCCTTTGTGTTGGAATCGATACCAAGAGTTCTACTTGCCTGAATTTAATTCTGAAAATCCTACGGGTTTCTTATTGCCTTAGCTAAAATAAAATCTATCTAAATGCAATCACCTAATCTCAATTCATTTTCAGATTTTCCTGGACTGCACCTCGATTAGATTTTATCCGAGCCTAGTCTAGTCTAAAATTTGTAACTCTAAATTGAGAATTAACTTAATCCAGAATTTTATATGAGAGACTTAACCGTAACGATGAAGAAGGTTGTCACAAGTTTATTGGATTTTTGATGTACCTTTTGGCTCTTGTGAAGCTTTTTGCTCAGATTACTTTCATTTTTGGTGGTCAATAATTTTTTATTCTTAAATATGTGGTCTTTAATTCTGATCTTTGCTCATTTAATGTAAACTTTTGGGTCAAAATACATGTTGATGACCTAACTATGCTAGACGTAAAGTTAGAGAACTTTTGACTTATACAACATAAATTATGTAATATCTTATTAGCTCAACATAAGTTTTCAGATATTTTTCCATATTCGGCATAAGTTGTGTAGTAGCTAATTTGTTCAGCATAAATTATGTGGGAACTAAGCTAGCATAACTTGTCGTTTCAATTTAACTAGTCGTTTCTAAATTGAACTTATGCCTCTATTGGAATAAGTTATGTAGGAATTAAGCAACATAACTTGTTAAGTCCTATAACACGTAACTGTATTGTATCATGATATGAAATATATACTTATCTCAAGCGATAACTTTTTATTTTTCGATGCCAAAGATATTTTTAAGTATTATTTTGTAATTTAAAATGCTAAAGGAAAGAAAATTAAAGACCATCAATTCGAAGGACAAAAATTAATTTTTAAAGATCATACCAAAATAGGACGATTGTATGATTGACCCCAACTTGATAGAATAGATTTCGTGCAAGAACCCTATGCCTTTTACTCATAAAAGTTTCATGGGATACTAAAATGGCCACCTCATTTAATTAATATCTTTTGTATTTTTTCACATGAATACCCAGGATTACATAACTTCCAGACAAAAGTGCATACTTAGTTAATATCTTATGTATTTTTTTTACATGAACACCCAGTATTACGTAACTTTCAGACAAAAGTGCATCTTTTTTGCTTCCTTTTTTTTGTACGTTCAAGCGTACATGTCCAGAAATTTATTCACTTTTTAACATGTATTTCAGGCATATGTGACTGACCACAGACTTACATGAAAACAATTAAAGAATGCTAATGAGTTTGTTAGATTTGTTGTTATTTTGACAAATTGATAATTAAAGTTTTTTATTTATAATACATGAAACTTATTATTTGAAATAGATTTGGATGATGAAATTTGAAAACTAAAATCATTATTTTGTTTGCAAAATTTTCAGACACACACACCTGTAACTTTAGACAAATTTTCATGCGTCTCATTCATGTATACCTGATCATAACACAAATAAAAAAATTAAAAAGGTGGTAAATTAGTTTTTTAGATTTGTTGTTATTTGAGAAATTGATTATCGAAGTTCATTTAAGATATATGAAATTTATGTTATAAATTTGAGCTTATTTTGGAGTAGACTTGGGCATTGAAATTTTTAAAAATAAAATTATGATTTTATTGGCAAAATGTTTCAGATTCACATACTCAAAATTTTAGCCAATTTTAACATGTGTTTTAGTCATGTATGACTAACACTCAAGACATTTATGAAAAAAATAAAATGATGCTAAATGGGTTTGTTACATTTTTTTCTGAATAAATAGATGGTTGAAGTGCGTTTTTATGATATATTAATCTTATATTTTAAATTTAAGCTTCTTTGAAGTCGATTTGAAAGTTGAATTGTTGAAATTCGAAAAAAAAAAATTGACAAAACAAAATCAGACATACATGCTTGAGATTTAAGAAAATTTTTACATGCACTTCATACACATACTTTTAACTTTAGTCAAGTATGCCTGAATTAATCCCAAATCATGAAACTTGTTTTAAAAAAATCATACAGCAAGCATTAGCTAAAAGGGAAAGGACACTCTGTGGCCTCTTCGGAAACTAGTTCCACCAAAAATAACTATTTCAAAGTAATTTCACTAAATGGTCAGTCAGCCTTTTTATTTTCATGGATTAGCCATTTTCAATTTTGGGTCATTTCGGCCCATTTCGTTTTAAAAGATTATTCAATTTTTGTGGCTACATTTTTAGAGCTAAAACAATCTATTTTTCTAAATAATTAAATAAAATTATATAACAATTATATAATTATTGTATAAAATATGTATGTATATAAAATATATGTATAGAACAACAAATATGGTATAGAGACTGTATCAATACATATAGGAATTGTATCAATATTATATAAGAATTGTATCAATATGATATCGGGGTTATATAAATATGGTATAAAAACTATATAGGCATAGATTTTTCTGGATAAACTATATGAATGTGCTGTGAGGAATGTATCATTATGATATATGAATTGTCTAAGCATATGGCTTTTTTTGGTATAAACTGCATCAATGTGGTAAACAGACTGTATAGAATGTGTATAGAAATTATATAGTTGTTGTATAAAATACATATCTTAATAATAATTTTTATATCATTGTTATATAAAATATGCATATTTTAGAATGTGCATAGAAACTATATCATTGTTGTATAAAAATATTTTTATCACTATTGTTTTATTGTATTACATATATATAGATATATATTGTATTGTATCAATATAATTCAATTAAAAGAATAGATTAGTTTTAAAAATAAAAAAGTTATTCTATAAAGATTGTATAGAAAAAGTGTTAAAAAGTAGTGTAAAAGAATAAAAAATGAACAGTGATTTTTTAGTTTTAAGTAGTGGCAATAAAAAAAAAAAAAAAAAAAAAAAAAAAAAAGACAAAAGAAGCAAACGAAAAGCCAAAAAAGAAAAAAAAAAGCAGCGAAAATCATCACAAAAGGCTCTCAAAAAGGCTAAAAAATGTTGGGAATTGTTTTCACGGAGTGGCTATTTATGTCCTCTTTTCTTAGCCAAAAGACGACTTCAAAATGGGTATTTGTGCACTTCAGTCCAATTACTCAATTCTAGACATGGCAAAAGTTTACCAAATTATCCTTTATAAAAAAAATGTGTCAATATCTTTTTTTTAATTAAGTAGGACCAATAAGGGTAAAAGGGTAATTGTGTCTTTAAAAAGTTGTCAAATAAAGAAAGACGATACTTATTTTAGGATGAATTAAAAAAAAATGATGACACATAATTTGAGATGGAGGGAATAATAATTTTATGTGGCTAATCATAATTTTCATTGATGCATACTTAGTTGTATAGTAAATATACGAAAGGGTAAAAATTATACCCTTAAAGTATGCGGAATTGACAGCATTTCCCCTCTATTAATAGTTTGGTCCAACCATATTCGTATCATTACTTAATTGTGCAAAATGCGTTCTTATTTTACACAACTTAACAGAAGACTGGTAAGAGCAGATTTAGACCTATACACGTACATAAGGACACATTTGGTCCAATTTTATTTCTAAGTGCAACTATGTAATAAATTTTGTCAAGTTGCATTTATGACGCAAGTTGGGGTCACATGTGAATTTTTTACCAATTTAAGGCATCACATGGGCACATCATGAGCCATTTTTATGTAACAGACATTATTTTCACCTCAAACTATACGAGAAAAGTTGAAGTCACGTCTAAACTATACTAGTAATTTATTGTACACCCAAATTATAAAAAAGTGATATTATTACCTCCCCGCGACACCCATGCCTAATTTTAATGAGTGGAGTGTACTCCACCCACCCTGTGATGATGACACGTGTTAATTTAATTTTTTTATTTAATTAATAAATAGCCCTTGTGATTAAAAATAAATAATCAAGAAAATTCATTAATTCAACAACTCCTCCTTCACTTGTTCTCTGCTTCACTTTTCCTTCAAATAACCAAGCAAATTCAACAAGAAAATTTCGATGGAAGAAAATATTCAACAATTCACCATTAAAAATATAAAATTATTGAATTGTTCACTTATTCTCTACTCCACTTTCCCTTCAAATCTACTTTCTTTTTCGCTTTCTTCTCTTCATCAACAACTCCTCCTTTTACTCACTTAATCAAACAATGCAAATCTTGTATCAACGCCAAACTCGTTGTTACTGGGGCCTTTTCACCTTCAACAGACCCGAAATGCAAGCGTTTGGATGATGCTAATAAGATTTTTGAGTTAATGGGGGGTGAAAGATGTGATTTCTTGAAACGCGTGGGTAACTGGGTATTCTCAAATTGGACGATTTGATGAATTGAAAGTCACATCATAGATTGGAGATGAAAGATGTGGTATTCTCATAAATTTATGGTGTAAACAATCACACCATAGATTTCTTGAAAGACTTTGGGCTTTGGGTATTCTCAGATTCGTCAATTAATGGAGGATTTGACTAATTGAATGTTGTAACATGGAGTGCTATGATTTCGGGGTATTCACAAGGGGATTAACAATTGTAATTTCGATGGTAATTTTATTGACGATTTAAAGCTATGATTTAATTACACATATTGTGATTTTGATGACAATTTTAGTAGTGGATATTGAATTTTACGGTGGTTGTTTGTGATTTTTGTTATATTAATGGTTGTATTGTGATTCTGATAATGAAATTTGAATTTTTAAAATTATTGTGGTGAAAATTTAAGTTTGATGATGATAGTGTCATTGGTGGCGTTTAAATGGTGATTTAATGATGGTGTTTTAATGATGATTTTGTTGGAGAAGAAGCAATTGAAGAAGGCGGGACCCACATATTAAAATAATAAATAAATAAATTAATTTCATTAATATTTTTTCAATTGTAAGAAAAAAAAATTATTAACATTTTTTCAATTGCAAAAATAATTAATCTAATTGTATATATTAAGAAGAATATTAGGAGTACTTAACGATATAAGGACAAATAAAATAGTGACACGTGTATGAAAGCTGTCATTTTAAGATTTTTTTTCTTCTCTCAGACACCTTAGGAAGGTGAATATACCTTCTTTGCCACATCACCTTCTAAGGTGAAAATAATATCATTTTTTTATAGTTTAGGTGCGTAATAGGTCACTAGTATAGTTTAGGTGTATAGTTTGAGGTGGAAACGATGTCTTTTCCCTTTTCTAAAATTTAAACTAGGCTTTCTACATAAAGGCACAATGATACAATTTCATAAAATAAGAAAAAATCATTACAATGCAGTTTGAAACATATTGGGATTTATATAAATGTAGTTTCAGTTAAACTTTGATTAGTTGGCCGACATAATTTTATTTATTTATTAAACACCAATTCAAATTAAATTTCATTAAAGTTAAATTTGAAATCAAGTGTTGCAACACCTTGCACATGACGAATTTGGTTGATTCCCTTGGTAAAAGCTTTTTATTGTGGTGCACTTAAGCTTCTAGGGTTGAATCCCCTGGTAAAAGCTTATGTCGCCCACTCATTCAGGATTGGACACCGCAACATCCTCTCCTTTTGAATAACAAATTCGTGGAGAAATTCGATGTTTGCTAGAGCAATTTTAAAGATGCCAGTTTTCCTCACGTGCACCTTTTTAGCTCTGACGTGTGTTTACACAAAGGAATATACAAGATGTTCAATAGTTTTCATGAAATGTGTTATAAATTAAATGAGAAAGCCCAACTCAAAAGACTAGTCTAATAGATGGGAGAACTTATTTGACTTATAATCCTCTTAGCATTTCTCTATTTTTTCAATGTGGGACAACTGGTTCATAACAAAATGTTTAGGTATTAAAGTATACCACATCATGGCACTTTATATTGGGCTTTTCTGAATTCTTTTAATAGAATAGATTCGATTTCTTATGGTTCCATATCACTTTCATTTATCGCATGTGTATAGCTTATCGCATGTTCTTGAGGGTTAATTGTTCCTTCATATTTAGAGATGTTGGGAATTTTAAATAGTTTGAAAGTCAATCTTAGCTCGCACTTAGAGAGAGAATGGTAGTTGTATATATCTCCACGAGTCTATGCCTTTTAAGATTGATGGATCCCCTAGAACTTGATCTATACAGTCAGATTTTTTTCTCATCTTGGCCTATCCAAACAGTTAGCGCCATTAAGTACTTTATGATTTCGCATGATTCCCCATTACTGGGAGCTATAGTATTGTTTTTTCCATGATCCCTGACCCTGTTATAATTAGGCGACCCTCATGTGGCATCTTTGGGCCATAGAGACCTTATCTTGCAAATTAGGATTGTTTTTCGGTAAGATTCCAATATGACATGAATTTTACAAAATTAATCTCAAGACTCTGACTTTGTTGTCATCGTTGTTTTCTTCATCATATTGGGTTCGGCCTTTGTGAGAATCTTTCTCTTTGTTTTCCACAAGGATTGGATCAACCTCGTCATTCGCAGGGTTGTCCACGACAAGGTTTCCATTGACATTGATTTGATTTTCGTTTCCAACCATTGAGTCAGTGGATTGTTTCAAAAAAATAGAATTTATTAGTAAGATTCTAGAGAGACCAAACCAATATCACAATTACCCTTAGCTAACGATGGGCGCCAAACTATTTATCTCTCAAAAGGTACAATTGAGTTTTATGTGAGGTTTAAAGGATAAGAGGATCAGATTAGTTAGATATAGAAAAATAATTAGAGTGAATAATGTTAAAGTAAGAATAGAAAAGTAATTGAAAAGAAGAAACTGATGTATCAAAAGTTGGCCTGAACCTAAAGACTGTTATGAATCAATTGTCCCACATTGGAAAAATAAAGAAATGTTAAGGGGATTATAAGCCAAATGTGTTCTCCCACCTATTAGACTATTCTTTTGGGTTGGGCTCTCCCGTTTGGTTTATAATATTAGTGCCCTCATTGAGAGTCTCACGTGTTGGCCCGTGACTTGAGGTGGTGACCTGCGTGCTAGGAGTGGTGGCCTGGACCTAAGAGAGATGCCAGCCGTGACCAACGAGGATCGATCCACGTGCGGGGAGCAGCGCGTTAGGACGTGACTCGTAGTGGTGACCTGTGTGCCAGTAGTGGTGGCCTGGACCCAAGAGGGGTGCCAGCCGTGACCAACGAGGATCGATCCATGCGTGGAGCCACGACTCGAAGTGGTGGCCTGTGCGCCAGGAGTGGTAGCCTGGACCAAAGAGGGGTGTCAGTCGTGATCAACTGGGCTCGGCCGTGACCAACGAGGTCGTTGGTTCTCAAGCGGAGGCGATTGTTATGAACCAATTGTCCCAATTGTCCCACATTGGAAAAATAAAGAAATGCTAAGGGGATTATAATTCAAATGGGTTCTCCCACCTATTAGACTAGTCTTTTGGGGTTGGGCTCTCCCTTTTGGTTTATAACAAAGACTCGTATGATCACGTTGTGATCAACAAAGACTAATTTAGCTAGAGCGTTGTGTGCAACGAAATTTTATTGAATTAAAATTTCTACGAAATTCAGATTATATTAAATTTAAAATATATTAGTCCCAAATAAGTATTGCGGACTAATATAATTGAATTAATTATTAAATCCAAACATGTGTGGATTTCATTGAAGTCCAATTTTTATTGGGTTAGCCCATTGATTTGGGCTACAAATGATGAGCCCACTCTACTAAGCCCAAGATATTATCATATTCTAGACGTCGAAATGAGTGTCGTATGTCAAATAATATGGCATGTCAATGACACGATCCGAACCAGGGCCTTATCATAATGGGCAATCTCAAGTCCAACCAGGACCGGGAACCACCCCCATTACTGAACCCAACCACCAAACGTATACCTTGAGTCTGCTGAATTCTGAACATATAACAAGATAACGTATTTAATCATGCAATGACTTTGGGATAAGTCAACATACGAGACCAACCCAACCAAGTCCAACCACCTAATATCCAACCAATGTCCAAACCAAAACCAAAGCATAATAATCCAACGTATGTATATATATATGATATAAACAATCTATATACCCAAGTCCACAGGTGTCTATACAAAGTCTCTAAACAAGCCCAAAGATTACCTAGTCGAGACATGCCCCCGACAAAGTCATAAACCGAGTCTATAAATGACAAAAATACAAAAAGTAATCCATGACATGAAATTGATTCCTTCCGAACTATAAAAGCTCGTCACTTTAATCCAACAGCTGATCCTGAAGTCCGATAGCTAAGAAGGAGGAGTGGAATGGCCGGTTCCTGCATCGCGTGGGGATACAGCCTCCTAAAGACGGGTTAGTGGATGGACGCTATCATGTACTCAGGATAGGGATAAAATAATGTCAACCAGTGAAAACCCAAGTAAAATCAACCATATGCATACAAAGCATACGTCCACATACACACACACATATATATAACCATGCCAGGAAAGAGAACCGGGTTTAGCATGCCATTTAAAACCTTTACCTGAGCTGTGTAGCTTTGTCGTCCTAAGCCACCCATAGGCTATATGGGTTTAGCTCCCCCTGCTAAAAGGTCCCAAGTATGTGAAGCCGCACGACCATGGAATAAAACCTGGAATGACTAGTATATCCCTCAAAATATAAAGTGTGACATCATGCACACGGTCACTAGGACGAAACCTCACATCGGCGAATATGAGAATCCAGCTTTGATCCCCCCGAAACCTCCACCTTCCACGGCTTTGCCACACACACCCCTTCTTTAAGCCCAATTAAAACCAATTTCCAACCAAAACATTATTCCATTATTGTTAACCAAGTCTATTAGTAGTGGTATCGTCATAGCAACTATAACTTGCAAGTATTGTCTTTAGCCAATGCATAGGAGATTTTCATGTACCCCACCTGATTTCCAGTTAAACCAGAACCATGGATACCAAGGCCTTTCCAATCCATTCAAAACCATTTAAACCATTCAGATCATTAGTATTCCATTCCCAAGTTTAAACCATGCATAAGTTCCATTGAAAAATCAATATTATGGTGAAAATATTATTATAGGCATCTAATCAAACACTTTGGGGGCATAGTATTTCCATAACCAAAGTCCATTACCAAAGAACCATTCCTATGTAACCAATTATCAAAATCCACTATTAATGCATATAAAAGCATAATTAAAAATATAGGAAACCATAACCAAGCATTTATAACAAAAAATCCCAAATCATATTTGAAAACCCAAAATCATACAATATTCAAATCATGAAAACATTGGATAAAACCATGCCTTTAGTTAGAACTAACAATAAGGGAAGAGAACATGCCTTATACATGAAGATTCACGGAAGAAATCTTGACCATGAGCCCTTTGAAGATCACATGAAGAAACCCTAGCCTCCGATCATCAAGAGTGAGTTTGAGAGAGCATTTGAAGTGTTTTAATCCTTTAACAAGTGATATGGAAGGCCACCAAGGGTTATATAACATGAGGACATAAGGGTTTTGAAGTAAGAAATGTCCGGACTATCCTTGACGTAAAATTAAAAGAAGCCGCGATATAGGGTACGACTCACCCATGCCATCCGTACCCTAGGGTATGAGTGATACCCGAACTCGTACCCAAGACCTTTCCAAGACCCTACACACTGGTTCTTATACAACTCACCAACCTAACACGTACCTTAGGGTATGAGTGATGCACCAAACCATACCCATTTATAGTATCTTGGACAGTTTTACAAGGCCAAGCATTCAAGCACCATACGACTTAGCCTTATACCCCTCATAACTTTTTATACAACTCGTACCTCGATGAGTCGTATCTTGGCCAGAACTCCAACCAAATATACTTCCTAGTGTACGAGTGAACCCTAAAGACAATCTCTAACTCGTATCCAAGGGTACGAGTGGTACCGTTAAGCCGTACCAAGTCCATAAGTCCAAAACCAAGGAAATTTTGCAAGGGTCCAAGTCCTAGGGTATTTCAGTCTCCCCGACTAGGATCATTCGTCCTCGAATGATGGGTAAGGGCAAGGGACAAGCACGAGATAACACATTAACACACATCAAACTTTTCTCACATCGAGATAAGGACAAGAACATAAATCAAGATAAAAAGATCATCATATATCCCAAGCACGATTTACACCCCAACATCATCATTTCGACCTCCAACTAAGCTAGAAAACAAAGATGCAAGAGAAACCATTCCTCATATTTAACCAAGTTAGAAACTAAGATGTGATAAAAAATAGATACCCTACGCACGAGTTTCAAAAATAAAGAACCAACGCAGATACTTGGACTCTATGTCCTCCTCCACATCCCAAATAGCTTTCTCGGACTTTTAGGTTCACCATGGAACCTTTATCGAAGCCACACCTTTCGTTTGGAACAAACAAACTTACCAATTCAAGGATCCTCATCGAGACCCCCTTAAAGAACAAGGAATTCGTGATACCAATACCACCCAAATGAACTAACCAACCAAGGATCATACATACCTACCTCCACACAACACATAGAATACCAAATGAATGGACTCGTGCTAAAGAGTAAGTCCAATTCGATCTAGAATTTACCAAGACACATCACTATGAGAACTTGAGTCTAACTATACACCACTTTCATGTTCAAGCCTATCCAAAGCTGAAAGGATTTAACTTTGGCCACCCGACCCTACTCCTTACATCTATCTCGAAACACTACGTCACCTCCATCACTATTATATTATGGAACCCATGAGTAAAGGACATGGAAAAACCATATCCAACCATTATAACCAAAAACCCCAACCTATGATTGAACACCAAAAACCATGCAACTACTAAGCTGTGTTAAAACCATGTCTTATAATATCTCTCAAGTACCCAACACAACTATTGGTTTACTACCAATCACAACATTCAAGCCTACCGCTTATATGCCCGCGGTATGATTAATCTTTCCAATGATATAGCACTATTTAATATTTCACAAAGGCTTCCACCACCCATTTCTTTCCTAACTATTTCTTATGACAAGAACCTTACCTCACTTTTCAAAACCTCAACTCTGGTAGTCACCCTAGACTATCCCCCACATAGGGACTTCTATAGTCCCTATTTCACAATATCACCATGCTCCCCAATGCCACTACTATCCTAAGACAAGGAAAATTATTTAAGAAACAAAATTACAAGAATTGTCCATGCCACCCAAGGTAAGACAAAGACCCTCGAAACAAGACACAACACCATCGGTACGAAGTACTTCATAGTCACCACCTAAACCATAAATAAAAAAACATCCCGACCAAACCAGATCATAAAAAGAGACCTTAGGCTGGACATCGAAAGAAACACAACCACACATACCATGAGAAATGCAATATAAAGTTAACACTCATATTTAGGGAACAAGGAGAATGCAAAATGAGAACCTTAGACATCTGTGCTATAAGAATACGTACAATACTAGTAGAGTACCAAGATAGAAGAAAATCACTAGAACATGCAACCCGACCTTCCCTTGAAATCAACTACTAAAAGAGAATTCTAAATTAACCACCAACCTTCATCCCATTTCACCTGCAAGAACAATACTCTTCTCTAATAGGTGTACCGAAGACGTACACCAGGGAGTTTGGTTCTCCTATACCAAAAACCTTATTCATCCTAATGCTACCTAAAGCCCAAAAAAGACATGCAAAAACCCATGAGACCAAACTCCAAGGTTTCCAATTAAACCAAAACCATTCAAAATCAAAACATGGCAACCAAGGCCTTTTCAAAATCATTTGAACCAGCCAAAACCAATTCATATTCCTTTAATCATTTATGCAATGAAAAGATTTAAGAATAGCCAAACCATATGACAAAATTATATTCAATGGCAATTTCACAAATAGTTTGAGGTCATATAATTTTCAAGACCAAAACCAAGTAATTCGAGAATTCATAGTACCCGAAAATCCATTTAACATTCCCATGCATCCCACAATGTTCATAAACGTAAATAAGCGTGAATAATGCATCATAATCCATGGAAAATCAATTAAATGAGTAATCATGTCAAAACCCTTAATTATGCCAAAACACAAATTTAAAATCATGAATTTAATAATCAATTTCATGCCAATAATAAAGTACAAGTATAGGGACAAAGACACGTGCAAATTCCATGATCTGTCTCATCTAATGACTTAACCCTCCAATCCATCTGTTAATCCAGAACATTCGTTCTACAAGTCACAACTTTACCACTATTGTATTCCTCAAATCATCAACTTCATCCAACCTGCCAATTTAACCCTACAACTCCCGTACTGCTATACCTGAGCTAATATGCTTCATTTACCAAGATCAAGCATCTAGGTTCAAGCCTAGGATCTACCAACCACCATTCAATACTATGAAAATACCCCATATACAATGGAATATACATATAAGGTCCACCCCATAAGGAGAACACTCCCAATTCCTTAGTCACCCACTGACAACCTATCCATTCCTAGGGAAAACCCTTCCCCTTATGTATGTAAGAGCGAAAATACTCCATAGAGGAATATTAAGACTGATAAAAACTTCATCTAAGAGACCCCTGAATTTCCGCTTAAGATCCTTTAACTCTACCAAAACTATTCTATAAAGAAGGAATAGAAATTTGGACAAATATCCTAAATAAGACCAACCCCAAACTAACCTCCCCATTAGAAAAACAATATGAGGGTCGTATGAAAGGACCCCAAGAAATTCATTCACCACCAAAACCGAATGCAAAGAATAACGTTCTGAGGTAGAATCTTTAACCCAAACCAAATAATAAAGATGTCCCTTTTGAAACCAACCTTCGTGTTCTAAGATATGATATAATTTATAACTTAATAGCTAGGGAATGAAACTATCCTCTTACCCAATAATAGACTCACCATAGAGCCTAAATATAATCTTTTTATGAATCCAACATCCCATTGACAAATAGCATAAATGCAACCAATCTATTTCCAAATGATTTCGAAATCCACCACATCCGAGTCAAACAATTTCACCAAGATCCCTTTATCACAAGAAGATACCACACACCCCTTATAGACTCTTTTAGCAATTGCAGAGTCACCTACTAGGGTAGAAAAAGAAGATGAAAAGAGTCTGAAGTAACCTTGAGATCAAAATATACAACCACAAATAAGGTCATAAAAATGGGAACCCCAAACTAATTAAACCATACCACCACAAAGAAAGGAGTTTTCAACATACCAAAGTCAGTATCAAAAGATGCCCCAAACTCTCGAGAAATAGTAAGAACATTGAGACGATTCCGACCAGTGTCAAAACCAAAAGTAGCACCCCGCTATGCAAGAACTAGAGAAGTAGCAATCGATATCCTATTTGTCTAAGCGGCAATACTTATGGGACACTCCCGTTGTATATGACCCACTTTACCACAACTAAAATAATAGTTTCTTTTTTTCTCGCAACAACCATCATGCGACCAACCATAAATTCTGTAATGAGGATAGGATAATGCGAATTAGGCCCTAGTGGCCCGATACTGGGCACCTTATGCCCTAGAAAGACATAGCAATTTGAAAACACCTACCTCCAAATGAATCAGGTGTAACGTCCTAAATCTGGTATCCGAAATGCTACACGATACTTATGACCCCAAAGGACCACAAGCTAATCCATGATTGATATATGTACCTAAACACTGCATAATATACAGTATAAATATGGAAATAAAGGCTGTAATGCCATAAGGTTAAAAACTGATAAAATAATCTCTGAATAATACGGTATCACAAAATCTAAAATAAACTGTCTGAACATGATAGTCTGAAAAGCCTCTAACTGACTGAAATGTCTGAATAAGGAGTTGATGGGATATGTCCCCAACTAACTACAACTACTGAAATAAATTAATTAATGAGATAATAAAGTAATGGTCATGTCCTCAAAGGAAGAGGACTCACTGCTAACTCTGACTGGTGAGATTGGAATACTACTGATACTCTGGAGCTCGTACTTCTGAACCTATGGCATAAAACACCATAGCGACAATGCGTCAGTACATTTGAACGTACTGGTATGCATGTGAGGTAGGCTGAATGCAAAAGGCTTCATATGCATGAACTACACTAACAGACTGTATAACATGAACATGAGAATACATGCATGACTACATAATAACTATAACTGAGTTTGTGATAACATGATTACTGAGTCTGAGAACTGATAACATGATATACTGATATTTGTAAAACTAAAATAACTGATACTGAGCGACTGTATCTGACAGCCTAGGTTCTGATAGAACTAGCTGAGTTCCGTACTATTCTGATTTAACTTTATCTGACAGTCCTGAATCCTGTAGAACTATCTGAGTTCTATTACTAAGATTGAATGATTGTATCTGACAGTCCTGATTCTTTACAAAAATTGTGGGAAGTAGCCATCTAATCGACATACCCCAAATAATGCATTATAGCTAAGTTGGAGTCCAATATATAACCTCAATTGGAAGGGTGTCAATACCGCGCCACTGGTAAGGACAAGCTATGAGTGACCCTCATCTAACAGGTACTCTCTTGAGAACAGCGGGACCCTCATCTAACAGGTTAAGCCACCTTATCTACCCTAATCTAGCAAGTTTAATGTCTCAACCTATGCTGGCTACGTAGTTCTGGAATGCAAAGATTGCTTTTAAGAATCACACCCTCTACCTGCAGGTGAGTTCCCATCCTTGGGCTTACTCGGTGTTGAATCCTACTCTCATTTGAATAGACATTGAACTGAATATACTGGACTGAACTGGACTGAGTTCACTGAGTTCTGTTGATTGACGGAATAATACTGAGATTACTAAATTTCTGAGATTTCTGAGATTACTGAGTTTACTGAGTTTTTAGATTTCTGAGATTACTGAGTTTTCTGAGTTTTCCTGAGTCACATAACTAACTGAATTTCTATGAACATGGCTCGACTGAGAGTATCTTGAAAACTAACACTGGCTCTAGGCACACAGCTAATTGTCGGGTACAAGTACCCCCAGGACTCGATAACATGAAACTGACAAAGCATGACTTTTTTGAATACATGACCAACATCACAATCCATAATACAATAAGTTGGAGATTTTATGAAGTAGAAGTTCTAAAGCACCACAAGGGTTACACATATATCCATAATTCACTGACTAAGACATTTCATCAAACATTTGACATGCATAAACTTTTACATAATTGGGGATTTCATATTATCATACTAGTATGGCACTTTTCCTTCACATAGGCATTTAATCAAACACATGGGGAGCATGCTTTGGTTATAAAATCATCAACATATCTAATAATCATGATACAACAATCAACGTATAAATTTAAGAGGGTTGTATCATGATTATTATGCAAATCTTCATATACTAGGGTCAATCATTGGAATATGTAATTAAAAACATGAATCAAAACCCCACAACATCAAGAACATGAATTTCAATTCAATTTAAATCATAAACATTCATAAGTACACAAATCTTGGATTTTGAAAAAAGATGCTTGAGCTTCATGGGTCAAAGGGACCCATGAATCAACATATGACATACTGGGGTTGTGAGTTTCTTGAAGTTCTTGGACTTAAAGAACTTGGAATCTCTTAGTTTCTTTAAGAAGGATTTGGATCTTGTTCTTGAGGATTATCTTTGAGAGAAAACCCTAATTTGATGTTGTAGATTAATAATGACTTATGAGCCTTGGTCTGATATAGTTAGGGGTTAAAACGGGTGGAAAAGACCCAAAAACCCTTTTAAAAATGACTTTAAAATAACTGAATGATCTATGCGACGGTGGGTGCGATGGTCCATCGCTGGGTCGACTGTCCGTCGGTCCTGACCGTCACACCTGGGCAGAATAGGGGTTCACTGCCTCTGCTGCAACAGCTTAGGCGACGGACCATCGCTAGCGCTTGAGCCATCATCCTTTGGCAGAAGATGGTCTCACTGTCTCCGCTGCGTGTCTTGGGCAATGGTCCTTCAGCTCTCAGAGTCGCACCTGGGCAGTTTTGACTGCTTTCTGTAAAACGGCCATAACTTTCTACCCTGATACTATATTTGGACGAAATTGGTATCGTTGGAAAGCTAATTTAATTTTTCATATGACCAAAAGTGAAAATCTTAAAAATTCCACATATATAAAAGTAGATTAATCTTTCAAAGTATTTTTCTAACATAATTGAGACAATTTCAAGCTAGGTAGAAGTATGGGGTATTACATCAGGGTAGGGAACACAAGATATAAAATAGGAGTTAGTGCTCACCCAACTCTTCTTTTTGGACTATTTACCATTATGCCATTGGCCTTACTATTGGAACAGGAAACTGAGAGACCCTTACCTTTCCTATTTACTAACCTTACCTTATTCCTCCTCATACCAATAGGACTAGACTAACATAACAAAGCTGTCACTATATGGGCAAATAGATTAATAGATTGTCAAACCTTAGCATTGGTAACCTCTCCTAGAGGTAACTAAGATGAGTACCACCTTTCGAGATAGGGTCAGTGGAGACCGGTAAGAATCCACAGGGAAAACTAGAAGTTGCGACCCTTGGCCGAGTCTATGCCTCATGAGTTGGACTAGATCCATTCATGTTATCCTCGAGTGGGATAAGTGAGTTTCCATGAACTTTAGATCATTGAGAAGATATGATTCAAAGAGTGAACCAAGGAAGATTCAGAGAGAAGTTCAAGATCTTAGACTCAATAGCCTGAAAGTAGAACAACTAAGAAAGTGAAACATTCCTAGATGCTTTGTAGCCTCCTGATTATAAGTGTGGTGCACGACAAACCCATAAGCAAGTCTCTACTCAACACAGATTTGTGGATACCCAATGACACTGAAACTTAAAGCTTTAATACCACATTAACATGATCTAAACCAAGGCTTTATCATAAAGGGCAATCCCAAGTCTAACCAGGATCGAGAACCACCCCCGTTACCTAACCTAACCACCAAACGTATACCTTGATTCAACTGAATTATAAACAGATAACAAAATAGCGTATTTAACCATGTGGTGACTTTGGAATAAGTCTATATACGAGACTAACCCAACCAAGTCCAACCACCTAATATCCAACCAATAGCCAAACCAAAACCATTAAACAAAAACAAAAGTATAATAATCCAATGTATATATATATATGACACAAACAATCCATACCATACCAAATTCTACAGTTGTCCATACAAAGCCACTAAACCAAATCAAAGAGAACTTAGTCGGTACATGCCCCCAAAATAGCCATAAACTGAGTCTATAAAAGACAAAAATACATAAAATAATCTATGATATAAAATAGATGCCTTCCAAACTATGAAAGATCACCACCTTAATCCAACAACTGATCTTAAAGTCTGATAGCTAAGCAGGAGAAGTAGAATAACTGGTTCCTATCATGTGGGGATATATCCGGACAAAGTTGGGTTAGCAGGTGAATGTTACCATGAACTCAGGATAAGGATAAAATAATGCCAACCAGTGAAAAGCCAAGTAAAACCAAAAATATGCATATAAATCATACATATATATATAACCATGCCAGGAAAGGGAACCGGGTTTAGCATGATATTTAAAACATTTACTTAGGTAGTGTAGCTCTATCATCCTAAACCACCCACGGGCTATAGGGGCTCAGATCCCCCTGTTGAAAGGGCCCAGTGCATGAAAATACACAATCAAGGAAGAAAACTTGGGATGATTAATACATCTCCAAAAATATAAAGTGTGACATCATGCACATGGTCACTAGGACCAAACCTAACATCAACAAAAATGAGTTTCCAATTTTGATCCCCCCAGGACCTCCACCTTCCATGACTTTGCTACATACCCCTCTCATTTAAGCCTAATTAAAACCATTTTCCAACCAAAACATTATTTCATTATTGTTAACCAAGGCTATTAGTAGTGTCATCATCATAGCAACTTTAACTTGCAAGTATTGTCCTTAGCCAATCCGTAGGGGATTTATATATACCCCACATAATTTCTAATTAAACCAAAACCATGGCCACCAAGGCCTTTCCAATCTATTCAAAACCATTTAAATCATTTATATCATTAGGGTTCCATTACCAATTTTAAACCATGCATAAGTTCCATTGAAAAACCAAAATTATGGTGAAAACATTGTTATAGGCATTTTATCAAACACTTTGGGGGCATAGTATTTTCAGAACCAAAGTCCATTACCAAAGAACCATTCAAATACAACCAATTATCCAAAACAACCATTAATGCATATAAAAGCATAATTAAAAACATGGAAAAACCATGACCAAGCATTTATAACCAAAATCCCTAAATCATATTTGAAAACCCAAAATTATACAATATTCAAATCATGAAAACATTGTATAAAACTAAGCCTTTAGTTGGAACTAACAATGAGGGAAGTGAACATGTCTTATACATAAAGATTCACAGAAAAAATCTTGACCAATGAGCCCTTTAAAGAACACATGAAGAAACCCTAGCCTCTAATCTTTAAGAATGAGTTTGAGAGAGTATTTGAAGTATTTTAATCCTTTAACAAGTGTTATGGAAGGCCACCAAGGTTATATAATATGAGGACATAGGGTTTTTGAAGTAGGAAATGTCTGGACTACCCTTGACTTAAAATTAAAATAAGCCACGATGTAGGGTATGACTCACCCATGCCATCCGTACCCTAGGGTATGAGTGTTACTCCAACTCGTACCCAAGACATTGCCAATACCCTAGACACCATTTCCTATATGACTCACCAACCTAACTCGTACCTTAGGGTACAAGTGATACACCAAACTATACCCACCTATCGTATCTTGGACAGTTTTACTAGGCCAATCATTCAAGCACCATATGACTTAGACTTACACCCCTCGTATCTTTCTATATGACTCGTACCTTGATGAGTCATATGTTGGACAGAACTTAAACTAAACATATAACCTCGTGTACGAGTGAACCCTCAAGACAACCCCTAACTCACATCTAAGGGTACGAGTGGTAAACTTAAGTCGTACCAAGTCCATAAGTCCAAAACCAAGGAAATTTTGATAGGGTCCAAGTCATCGAATATTTCAGTCGAGTAAAGAAAAGGAGCCAATAGGATCATGCCACATTTCAAAATGATTCAGCAAGCCTAGTGAAATCAAAATCCCATGAAAAGAGTTATGTCACTTGAATTTTATTGGTCAAAGGACGTCCATATCCAACATAAATCTTCCATTATCACAACTATAAATAGGATCTAATAATTCAAAAAAATAAGAACTCTAACAAGAAATAAGAGAGAAACACACCAAATTTCTCTACAAAGCCCAAGCATTCAAATTCAGTTTATTAAGATCAACATCAAGACTGCAAGATTTAAATACAAGCCCAAAAGACCTTGAATTCAAGCACAAGTCAAGATCAAATCCATCAAATCAAAAAATCAAGTTCAAATTCAAGATCAAGCTCGAAGCCCTTGAATTTATATTTGAAAAGGTGAATCAAACGATTCATACAGATAGTAATACTCACATATAGAAATCAATAAAATGATTGTTGCAATATTTTTTTATCCCGATTATTTACTTTTTTAATCTCAAATTTTATTATCCAACAAATTGTGGCACTCCTTTGGGACAATCTCAACCACTCATCTCAACTTTTCCAACTTTAAAGATTAATAACACTGAAATGACTTCCAAAAAGGCTAACTCTCAATCAACCGTCTCCAAGGTTACCAATTTCAAATTCTCTGCTGAAGTAGAGAGAATTCTTTAAGTAACTTTTGGAAGCTTTGGAGCTATCACAAGGAGAAAGACCAACAAGCTAGGGCAACAAACACATCAAGTGTCATTCATATAAGCTCCAATTCATAGATCTTTAACCCCAAAAGGAGCGATATCCCTTGCAACTTCTTCTGAAAGAGAAAGCAATGTGGTAGAGTCACTTAACAAGACTCTAGCTCTACTTGAGCACTCTAGTTCTAAATACTTTAGCAAAAAGAACGATGATCGTTCAACCAACTCATCATCTCCACTTATACCACATAAGCTGAGCACTTCAAAAATCAACTTATGTGACAATTTGTGTTGTTCTCCAACATTTTCTATAATTATGCAAGACATGGTAACTGACGCTTCATCTGTAGATAAGCAGCTTACAAACCTGGCAAAAGCAATTGAAGGTCTCACTAAGTATGGGCAAAATCAAGACGCTTGAATTAGAAAGTTGGCAAATAAGATGGATGGATTAATAGATAAAGAGTCTAGCCATGCACCTAGGAAAACTACAGAAGGTTAAGAGATAGAACATCCTAGAAAACAAATGCCATCTGCTAAGGAGGTACAGGTTTCTTATGAGGGAATGATCTCGATTGATCATTTGAAATAGTTCATTAAAGGGACCCTCAAACATAAGTATGATGTTGTCACTAAGTTTTAGTTGACATACGTCAAGACCTACACTACAAGAACCAATAGCCTCAAATTGCCTACAGGCTACCAAATCCTCAAATTTCAATAATTTGAGGGAAAAGAAAATCCAAAACAATATGTTGCACATTATAATCATGGAACTTATGGGGATTATCTTGTCAAACAGTTTGTTCATTCCCTAAAGGAAACGTCTTCGATTGGTATATAGGTCTTGAGCCTAACTCCATTGATCATTGTGAGTAATTATAGTATGAGTTTCTAAATCATTGTTATAGCATAAGGCATATAGTGAGCATGATAGAGCTCATGAATACTCAACAAATAAAGGATGATCCAGTTATTGACTTCATTAATCGATGGAGAAATGCGAGTCTAAATTACAAAAATAGGCTTAGTGAAAACTCTGTAATAGAGATGTGCATCTAAGGTATGCACTGGGAGATTCTCTATTGATGAGTTGGATTCACGTGCTTACAACATGGAGTTGAGCATGTCTTCTGTTGGAAAGGGTATAGCACCTATCCATGACTCTCTAAGGGGAAAAGATAAGTAGGAACCCAGAAGATGGGGAAAGTTTGTCCCCAAAAATGACAACAAAAAATCCATGAATGTCGACGTGTCTCCTGTGAAGGTTACCATAAAGGTGAGCGAGAAACAAATCGTGAAGACAACTTCTCGAGCACGTCTAAACAAGAAGTTAACTTTAAAAGAGATGCAAGAAAAGGAATAACCTTTCATTTATTCTGATGTTGCTGAGATTTTCAATAAACTTCTTAAGCATTAGCTCATTAAAATTCTAGAGATGAAGTAGCTCGATAAAGCTGGAAGGACTAATGACCCAAATTACTGAAAGTATAATAGGCTTATGAGTCACTATTTGGAAAAGTGTTTTGTCTTCAAGGACAAAGTCATGCAACTAGTAAATGAGAAGAATATTTTCTTCGATGATGAGAAGGACAGTTTTCATCAAATATCTATCACTTTTGGTTCACTCAATCTAGTGTAAATATGCTTCAAAGAGCATAAAGAGAAACTATTAGAGCATGGAAAGTCTTCAGTTGATGAAGGTGATAATTAAAGGCTGGACTTTGGTGCCCAAACGTAGATGCAAAAATGTGAGTCTACAAAAAGAGTCATCCAATCAACCAACTAAAAGAAGAAAGGTAAAAAACTAAAAAAACAAAGGCTGGTTGAGCATTAGAAGAAGACGAAGGTAATTGAGCTTCATCACCAAAAACCATGAAAGCTAGTGACTTCGAAAGAATTATTACCAAGTTGGTTCCATGCAAAGACTACTCAAGTCAACCTTGAGATATCTTGTTTTAATACTACTAAAGAAGGGGTAAGACTTAAAATCTACCCATAGAAGTTCCTTTATCTTCTGAAAAGCTTGCTAAAACTCTTGGCCAAGAGGCACAGGTATGTGATACAAAAATCATATTTAAAAATAATGATATTTTGCTTGTTGAAACCCTACATAACTATTCTTTGTACGTGGTGGGTCCAGTTCTTGGAAAGAACAAAAATAGAATCTTGATAGATGAGGGGTCTGGAGTTAGCATCCTGCTGATTTGCACAATAAAGAAAGTTGACATCACTACTGACAAACTTGTCGAAAGTCATTTGATGATCTAGGGCTTCAACCAAAAGGGTCAGAGGGCCATGGGATCTATCAGTTGGGGATTCATAAGGACAATTTTCTATCAAATGTGTTAATACATTTGATTGATGCCAAAACATCATATAATATATTTCTTGGTAGGCCTTGGGTACACAAGAACAAAATTATCTCATCCTTTTACTATTAATACTTGAAGTATCTCGAAGGCGAAGTGGAAATAAATATAGTAGTCGATGATAAGCTATTCACAGAAGCTGAATCACACTTTGCCGATGCAAAATTCTTTTTGAAGAATTATGTCGTGAATAAGAAAAGGGTAGATTATGTCACCAATACCAAGTGTGATGATCTTGCAAGTAAAAAGGTCATAGTAACTGTTGAAAAAGTCGTCACTAAGAAGCCTCTCTTCACTTCGAATAAAGAAAGAATCTCATTCATGAAAAAAAAAAAGACAACTCTTGTTCTCCACTATGTACCAAAGGTAAAGAAACAGAAAGATCACTCTTCTGATGCCCAAGATACATAAAGGGGCTAACTCTACCTATCAGGCGCATTGATGAAATAAATTAATTCTCAAGGCTACTTGGAAAGTATGTCGCTCAAAATCTTCTACAAGATGTGACACTCTCTGTGAAGCATACAAAAAAGGGCTTCGATCCAAATATATACAAACTATTTGCGTAGACTGGATATAATCTTAATGATCCATCAAGGTTAGGCAAACTTCCATCTGAAGGTACACGTGAAGACCTTAGGTACACGTAGCCACCTCCAATTTATATCTCCATAAGAAGGGTGGTTAGTAACTACATCACTATATAAGAGGAGTCTACTTCATCTAACAACAGGCCTTCTGTCTTTGATTGATTGGGAGAACTAACTACAAGAATTTCTATTTTTGAGAGGTTGGGTCCACTAAATACAAATAAAAGCAGCAAGTATCGAAGAAGTTATCTAAACACATCAATATTCGGAGAAGTTGTCTAAAAACAACAACATACTTTTTACCTAAGATCAAGAAAGATTTCAAAGTTTGATTTCTTCTAGAATGAAGCAACATACAGACTTGCTAGTTCCATGCACGGCATGTTAAAAGTAAAGGAGCATACTATAGTTTATACCAAAAAGCGTGAGAAAGATGAATAAAGTATTAGCTCATCATATAATGTTACGACCCAGAATAAGAATGATGTCTCATCTCAAATAAAGGTTGATGCAAAGATAGAATATACTTTCTGGTGTTAACAGATATCCATCAACAAAGATGATTCTTAAGAAGAGAAAGATGTTGGAGAGGCTCTGTTGCAACTTTAAAAAGAGTGAAGGCTATAATAGATCCCTTGAAGGAAGTTAATCTTGAAACCTATGAAGACCCAAGACCAACTTACCTGAGTGTGTTTCTAGAAATGGAGAAGTAAAATTCTTATATGGACATACTCAAAGAACATATGGATGTCTTCACTTGGAGTTATAAGGAAATGCCTAGCTTAGATCTAAAAGTAGCAATCTATCAGTTAGTGGTACAAAATGGGGCTCATCATATTAATCAAGCCCAAAGGCGCTTTAGGCAAGAGTTTGTTCCATTGATTGAAAATAAAGTTAACAAACTCATTGAATTTGGCTTTATTCATGAAGTCAAATACCCCACGTGTATTTTAAATATTATTCTAGTATGAAAGAAGAATGGACAAATTTGAGTTTATGTCCACTTTTGGAATCTCAACAATGCCTGACCTAAGGATGATTTTCCAATCCCCATACCAGAGTTGATAATTTATGTCACTACTGGTTATGAGGCAATGTCCTTCATGGATGATTCATCCGACTACAACCAAATCTGCATGGCACCAAAGAATAAAGAGCTAACTGCATTTCCTATGCCCAAAGGTATTTATTGCTACAAGGTGATGCCTTTTGATTTGAAGAACACCGATGCCACTTATCAAAGCGTTATGTAAAATATCTCTGACGGCCTACTATATAAAAATATTAAATGCTATATGCATGACCTAGTGGTGAAGTCAAGAAAGACAGATGACCATTTAAAAGACCTAAAAATGGTATTCGAGTTGCTTCAAAGATATCAACTTAGGATGAACCATTAAAATGTGCCTTCAGAGTCACTTCTAGAAAGTTTCTTTATTTTATTGTACGACACCAAGGAATCAAAATTTATTAGACTAAGGTCAATGCAATTTTGAAAATGCCCGTGCCTCGAAACATTCATGAGTTAATAAGCCTTCAAGGAAGGCTAGCATATTTAAGGAGGTTTACCTCAAACCTAGATGAAAAATGTCAATTATTTAGCCATCTCATGAAGAAGGATGCTCTTTTCGAATAGGACCAAACTTGTAGTATGGTCTTTGAAAGTATCAAATCATACTTGATGAAACCTCTAATCCTTGTGGTGACTATACCTAGAAAACCATTAATACTCTATATCGCGGTACAAGAAAGGTCAGTTGGAGAACTATTGGCATAAGAAATAGTGAAGGCAAGGAAAACTCTCTTTATTAACTGAGCAAAATAATGACACTAAATGAGTTGAATTATTCTCCAATTAAAAATTTATATTTGGTGTTAGCCTTCTCAATCCAAAAGATGAAGCACTACTTTCAAGATTATGTTGTTCGTCTTATGTCTAGGGAAAATCCCATCAAGTTTGTAATGTCAAAACTAGTCCTTACGGACTGACATGCAAGATGGTACCTTCAATTCCAATAGTTTGAGATCGTATATATTCCCCAAAAGGTTGTAAAAGAACAAGTGTTGCCAAACTTCTTGGCAGATCACCCGATACCTAATGATTGGTAATAACCAATAAACTTTCTGATAAATATGCATTGGTTATTGAATCTAGATCCCCGTGGAAAATGTAATTAATGGTTTCGCACATTGAGATGATGCTGGTGCTGGCGTAGTGTTTGTCACTCTACAAGGGCAGTTTATCCCATACTCGTTTACCTTGAAAAATCATTGCTCCAATAATGTTGTTGAATATCAACCGCTAATACTCAGACTTGAGATGGTTGTCGACATGAAGCAACTGCAATTACAAGTTTTTGGTGACTCTCAATTGGTGGTCAAGCAGCTATTGGGAAGCTATAAAGTCAGAAAGCCCGAGTTACACCCATATCATGATTATGCTCAAAGGTTAATGAGATGCCTTGGAGAAGTGACCCTCCAACACATGCCAAGAAAAGAAAATAAGCAAGTTGATGCCTTAGCTACTTTAACCTCAACCCTAACTCTTCAAAATAAGATGCAAGTTACTATCCATCAAGAATGGGTAGTACCGCCATCAAATAAGGATGAAGATGTATAAAATTAGGTTAAGCACCTCGTTGTCATGTCTGAAGCTGTAAAGTAAGATTGGTGACAACCTGTCATTGACTACTTATGTTATGGGATACTTCCAGAGAATCCAAGGAGAAGGACTGATATCCATCATCGTGCACCTCACTTTCTTTACTACAAAGTCACATTCTATAGAAGATCAATTGAAGGAGTACTCTTACGGTGTTTGGGAGAGAAAAAAACAATTCAAGCTTTATAAGAAGCACACTCAGGAGTTTGTGGATCTCATTAGTCTGAACTGAAGCTCCATTTTCACATTAAAAGGATAGGATATTATTGGCCAATGATGGTAAAAGATTGCTTGGAATATGCTAGAAGGTGCAAAGCTTTCCAACTCCATGCAAATTTCATACAACCTCCTAAAGTATTACATCCAACTATATCATTATGGTCATTTAACTCTTAGGGATTGGATGTTGTTGGACCACCATTGACATCTTCTGTAGACACTTGTACATCTTGGCCGCGATGAATTACTTCTCAAAATGGGCTAAAGCTATTGCTCTAAAGGAAGTAAAGAAATAAAATATTGCAAACTTCATTTGAGTAAATATCATCTACCACTTCGGAATCCCTCAATATATAATAACCGATAATGAAAAGCCATTTGACAACAAGTTGATAAATAAGATATGTGATATCTTTGGTTTCAAGTAGCACAAGTCGTCTCTATACCATGTTGCCGCCAATGATCTAGCTGAAGCATTTAATAAGACTTTATGCAATCTGTTGAAGAAATTTATCTCCAAGTCCAAACGAGACTGGCATGAATAAATTGAATAATATTTGTGGGCATATAGAGCAACTTACCACACACCAACACAAGCAACCCCATATTCACTTGCTTTTGGAGTTGAAGCAGTCATGCACTTGAGCGTCAAATACCTTCTTTGAGACTAGTTATTCAAGAAGGGTCACCGATGAAGAAAATACTAAGTTGTGTCTTGTGGTGTTAGAAGTTTCTTGATGAGAAGAGACAATAGGCTCAACAAAATCTTGAATGATACCAGGCTCGTTTGTCTCATTCTTTTAATAAAAGAGTTCTCTTGAGGTGCTTCCAAATTAGAGATCAAGTTCTTGCAGTAAGAAGACCCTTTATCACTTCTCATAAGTCTGGGGGCAAATTTACCCTAAATTGGGATGGATCATATGTCATACAAGAAGTATATTCAAATAGTGCTCAAGATTGTCGATGCAGATGGCGTGAAAATTGGTCTTATCAATGTCAAGTTCTTGAAGAAGTACCATCCTTGAAGAAAGATGACACTCCTTAAGGAAAGAGTATAAATTGCATGTTCACTCCTGGCCCGCAAGAGTATAAACTGTGTACGACTAAAAAAAATAAATTCCTAGGCTAAAAACATCGAAAGAGGCGGCCTGGACAAAAGTTAGGACTAAAAAAACACTCACCCAGAACTACGTTGTGACTTGATCCTCTTCATTCAGGTACGTAGGCACTTGGAATTTCACTCTGAGTTTAGTTGTACGAGTGTTAAAAAATTATGTTTCTGCAGGAACCGCCATATGAATGCCAAGTATGAAAATATTCTAATTAAACTTTGGACTTACTCCGAATATTTGTGTCTCAATGGGGCAACCCATTAAAAAGAAAATGAGTTCCTTCAATGGTATTTGGAATGGTAAAATTCTCCAAGCCTACAAATAAGGGTAAAAATCTACCAAGCATGTAGTTTTAAGAAAATCAAGTCTACAAGTTGAAGTTTCCAAATTCACCAAATTTGAAAGTTGAGCATCCCAAATTGCTAAATTTGCAAGTAGAAGTGACAACATCTCCAAGTCTTCAAATTGAGGCCTCCTAAATTTTCATGCATTAAGGTGGACAATATTTTTTCCTTTGCACCTTAAGCTATCCTCGTACGGGTTTATCCTTAAAAGAATCTCAAAATTTTTATGCCTTAAGGTGGACAAAATTTGTCCCTTTGCACCATAAGTTGGCCTCTCATAAGTTTATCCTTAAAATGATCTCAAAATTTTCATGTCTTAAGGTGGACAAATTTTGTCCCTTTGCACCTTAAGTTGGTGTCTCACGGGTTTAATCTTAAAAGGATCTCAAAATTTTCATGCCTTAAGGTGGATAGAATTTGTCTCTTTACATCTTAAGTTGGCCTCTCATGGTTTTATCCTTAAAAGGATCTTAATATTTCCATGCCTTAAGATGGACAAAATTTGTTCCTTTGCACCATAAGTTGGCTGTCATGGGTTTATCCTTAAAAGGATCTAAAAATTTTCATGCCTTAAGGTGGACAAAATTTGTCCCTTTTTACCTTAATCTAGCCCCTCGCAGGTTTATCCTTAAAAGGATAACAAAATTTTCATGCCTTAAGGTGGACAAAACTAGTCCATTTTCACCTTAAGTTGGCCACTCATGGGTTTATCCTTAAAAGGATCTCAAAATTTTCATCCCTTAAGGTGGAAAAAATTTATCCCTTTGCACCTTAAGCTAGCCTCTCACGAGTTTATCCTTCAAAGGATCTCAAAATTTTCATGCCTTAAGGTGGTCAAGATTTGTCTCCTTGCACCTTAAGCTGACATTTGAACGGATTTATTATGTATAGCCACCATCTTGAAGCAAAATTGGTCAGGTCTTAAAGCGAAGGAGGTGAAGTTAAACTCTCGCACCTTAAGTCGATTGTTGCATAGCCAGCATCTTGAAGCAAAATTGGTTAGGATTTAAGGTAACGGAGGTGAATTTAAATTCTCGCACCCTAAGGTAATTATTGCATAGCCACTATCTTGAAGCAAAATTGGTCGGGTCCTAAAGTGATGAAGGTGAAGTTAAACTCTTGCACCTTAAGCCGTTTGTTGTATAGCCACCATTTTGAAGCAAAATTGGTCGGGTCTTAAGGTATCAAAGATGAAGTTAAACTCTCGCACCCTAAGCCGATTGTTGCATAGCCACCATCTTGAAGCAAAATTGTTTAGGTCTTAAGATAACGGAGGCGAAGTTAAACTGACAGAAGTGAAGTTAAACTCTCACACCCTAAGAATATTGTTGCATAGCCACCATCTTTAAGAAAAACTGGTCAGGTCTTAAGGTGACAGAGACGAATTTAAACTCTCGCACCCTAAGCCGATTATTGCATAGCTACCATCTTAAAGAAAAATTGGTCAGGTCTTAAGGTGGCGGAGGCAAAGTTAAACTCTCGCACATTAAGCTGATGGTTTCACTTTGTTATCTACTTTGATTCTACAAAAAAAAAAAAAGACAACACAAAGAAAACACAAGTAGGAGAGAGACTGGTACCTGGCAGGATGTTTCAAACTTGAAAGTCATGAATCACCAACTTGGATTGAGACAAAATATTATGATGAGAATGGAACCCTCAAAATAGATTTACAACAATCAAAATACCCTTTGACGGTGAAATTTCAACATCAAGATATAAATTATTTGGTGAGGCAACGCAAATCTGAAATTCTCCGCCCGACAGAATTCAAAATCAACTTAAAAAAATTATCTAGAACAATTTAGAATATTATAAATTCCAAATCTTGGATATGTATATATGCATATTTCTGGCATCTATAAAATCAAGCAAATCATGATTTCGATACTCTCAACTGAGATATAAATTTTCTAGTGTCACCATGCAAATCTGAAACTGCTGGTGTATCAAAATCCACTATTGATTTTAGGATAATACTTGAAAATATCTAGAAGATGTTAAATTATGAATTTTGGATATGTTATAGATATTTGTATCTAGTTTTTCAAGAATCAAGCAGCTTATGTTCGTTCTTCTTACTTTAAGATATAAAAGTTTTGGCAAAGAAGCGCTTATTTAAAGTTTTCAGCATGATAAAATTTAGGGGTAAATTAAAAAATCTATCAAGAATTATATTAAAGGATATTAAATTTAAATTTTGTATACGTTATAGATCTCAAATTCTAGTTTTTGAAATATTAAATAGTTCATAATTTTGATATTTCTACAATGAGATATGAATTTTTTACCACTAACATGTTGGGCTGGAAAAAGGTGACAAAAAATAAAAGAAAAGTGGAATGAAAAGAAATTACCTCAACATTATTGATGTCTTGGAAACCCCAAAATTGATATTAAAAAAATGGGGATCCTACATCCTTTTATAGAGTTGTAGAGTGGTTGTTTCCTTCTCCAATATAAATTCAAATTGAAAGAGTTTTCATCTCCAATATAAATTTAAATTAAAGCTTGTTTCCTTCTTCAATATGAATTCAAATTGTAGGTTGTTTCCTTCTCCAATATAAATTAAACTTGGAGGTTGTTTCCTTCATCAATATAAATTCAAATTGAAGGTTGTTTTCTTCTCCAATATAAATTCAAATTGGAAGAGTTTCCATCTCCAATATAAATTTAAATTGAAGGTTGTATTCTTCTTCAATATAAACACAAATTAAGATTATTTTCATCTCCAATACAAATTTAAATTGGAAGAATTTTATTCCTCATTAAGTAAGGTAGTGAAAAATTTTCAAAATTTATTTGGAATTGGACAAAGTCAAAATTTTCTAGAAGTGAAAATCATTAAGAAATTCATTATTGGAGTTGAATATCATGTCTCACCAATGGGTCTTACGTGTAGAAATTCATGAAATGAATCGGGACTAAAAAAAGAGAACTTTTAAGAGGCAATATTAATATGCAAATTACATGGTTCAGCCTTAAATTTTCTCAACTAATGAAATGGGGGTGTTCATATGCATGAAAATCTTTGAAGCACGAAGGAAGCATGTTTAAATAATCATACTTCAAGTCTAGTCTCTACAGTATACACTCGACCAATCTTGAAGTAGGTGCATTTTGTGAGCAACGAAGTTTTATTAAATTAAAATTCGTACAAAATTTAAATTATATTAAATTCAAAATATATTAGTCCTAAATAAGTATTATTCATTAATGTAATTAAATTAATTATTTAAGTTCAAACATGTGTGAATTTAATTAAAGTCTAATTTTCATTGGGCTAACCCATTGATTTGGGCTACAAATGATAAACCTACTTTTTTAAGCCTATGATATTATCATATTCTAGAGGCCCAAATGAGCATCATATGTCAAATGGTTCGGCATGTCAAGTCTAGTGAAGGAACCAATAGGACTATGTCACATGTCAAAATGATGCAACAGGCCTAGTAAAATCAAAAGCCCAGAAATGTGTCATGTCACTTGAATCTGATTGTTCAAAAGAAGTCTATATTCATCATAACTCTTTATTTTTCACAACTATAAATAGGGATCTTATAACTCAGAAAAGGAAGAAGAACTCTAACAAGAAGTAAGAGAGAGCTCGTGGATCAAATACACCAGATTATTCTACAAAGCTCAAGCATTCAAATTCAGTTCATCAAGATTCAATATCAAGACCATAAGATTCAAGAACAAGCTCAAAAGCCATCGAATTCATGCACAAGTCAGGATCAAATCCATCAAATCATATTTAAATTCAAGATCAAACTTGAAGTCCTTGAATTTATATCTGAATAGGCGAATTAGAGAATTTATAAAGATTGTAACACTCACGTATTGAAATTAATAAAACGATTATTGGAATATTTTTCTTGTCCCAATTATTTACTATTTTATTTCAAATTTTATTGTCCAACAAGTTTGATATATAGTTGTAAAGAGAGTCTCTTTATATGAGATAATATTCAGTGCTTTACAAGGTGATCCCATGATTTATATAGGTGTGGATCTTATTGCGAATTAATTCCTCAATAATACATGATAAATGACTAACTAAATAATGTCATTAATAACAATGAGATAACTCCTGACCTCAGTCATGCATCAGTTTCATAACGGCTAACAACGAGCTAGTGAGGGTTCGCTGACCTTCCCTCTGAGTGTACTGCTCGTCCAGACCAATATATTTGCTCGATGTATACTATATAACTAGTAAATATGTTCGCACTTCGTGCAGTTATTAGATAATCAAATTGATGAATTCATTATTTTTAAATATTTGAATACAAAATATTTAAATATTATAATTAAGAAAAATGGATCATTGAATTTATGATATAAAAATATCCTAAATCAGTACAAATTTTTAAAATATATTTCTTCCAAAAAGAAAGGCAATATTACATAGAAAAGAATAATAAGAAAATAAAAGTTGATAATTAAACACAATAATAATAGTATTAATAATAAAATGTACAATATACGTCTATCTAGAATGAATCAAAAATTTAAAAAGCTATAAGAATGTTAGAGAACCAAAATATCATTGAGAGAAACTTAATTTCATATACATTTTTCATTCAATCAAAAAATTAACTACGACTTACACCTTTATATCTAAATTGAA
The DNA here is from genome assembly GCA_030864225.1 of Capsicum baccatum var. pendulum. Taxonomy (NCBI): domain Eukaryota; kingdom Viridiplantae; phylum Streptophyta; class Magnoliopsida; order Solanales; family Solanaceae; genus Capsicum; species Capsicum baccatum. The sequence continues at coordinate 87,727,239 of CM061560.1, read as the reverse complement.
ATTGTAATAAAAGGTAATGAGCGTTGTAATAATTAGCACACCTCCTAATGACTTGTAGAATTACTTGCGAAGCAATTTTGATGATATCTTCAAAAATAAACTAACTCAAATTCATTAAATTCATATTCCGATCAACCTGCAAAAAATAATACACGTAACATTAAAACTATTAAAAAATATAAATCAATAAAAAAATACTAAAAAATAACACTCTAAGCATGTTAATATTTCAATTTTTATTAATTCACTTAAGAAAAACTTCAAACAAAAACCGAAAGCATCATTTATCTAAAATCAAGAGTAAGAATGATAAAAATAAAGAGCGGGCTAAGATAGTTAACATTTGAAAGAAAACGAAAAAAATAGAAGAAAAGATTTGAGAAATTCTAGAGTTCAGTATTTGTATTAACCAACTCTATATTGCCTCTGTTCATATCATTTATTATAAATCTTTATTGCTTTCATGAAGTTTTTATTCCATAGGTAGCTTTTCTCGTGAAATGACTCTTCATAATTTAATTTTAATTACAAAAATTACTTACTGTCTATCCCTGATTTTTCATTTTAGATATTTCTAATTAAAAGAATGATCGAGAGAATAACAAAAAAAGAAAAAAAGATACAATATATTAATAAAATAAAACGCAAAGTTGAATATTCATAAGAAAAAGAACAATTATGACCCTTTAGTAAAAAGAGGTGTCACTTCATTTCTCTAATGCCTTAACTTTATATTATATGTATATTGATAGGATAATGAAAACATAACACACAAATGGACTAAAAGAAAAACAAATGAGTTCAAAAGATTAAATACGAAAAAAATAAATATAATGTGGTTGTCCTAGCTTGATATGCTTTAATGCATCATGCACCTTTTAAATTTGAAGTTTGAACTAATAATTAGCTCCTACCTTGATAGTCAATTGAATTAGATTCTCATAAAACATAATTACATGTTGAATAGAAATTGAATACTTCCAACACATACACTACAAACACAGAACAATCAAATTAATTAGATTGCAAAAATCATTTCTCAAACACTATTGCAAATCATATGTATATATTCAAATTAATAAATCAATACTCATAAATCTGATATGCTCCTTCAAGTTTTAAATTACAGTTATAACTTACAATCCCAAGAAAGTAATATCAAAATACATACAAGTCAATAAAACTCTATCAAATAAAATGAAAAGAATTAGTGATTCTTATGAAAATTATTTCAAATTTCATGTCATATCTTCTCAATTAACTTCCATTATATATGTTGTCATATTCTAAACTTCTTTTAAAATTAAATTATGTTGATAATCTATTCAAATGAGGGAGAAATATAGTACAACATATAAAGTTATAAACATGCTACCGAAATTCACTTAGCTCCATCCAACAAATTCAAAGTAGGTGAAAATTTTCAAGTACTTGAAACACAACATCAGTAAAATTACATTCTTTTTGGATAAAGGGAATTAAGTAGTGATCATTAAACATCAAATTAGTATTTCTTTTTTTAAAAAAATCTCACCGTAAATCATTAGGTTAGGATGAAATTTCGATAGAAGTGCCAGTAAGATACCAAAGAATTCACATAAACCACTCTCGCTACATGTGTGACGCACAAAAGAAGTGTAAAAGAGAAAAAATAGAAGACATGCTTATAGTAGTAACATGAAAACATGGTATGCTATAGTATAAATTGAATGCCATAATAAGAATCTCAAGTGTTCATATACTAATTTTGACGAAATGGAAAAATATAGGCTATAAAATATATCATGAAATATTTGTGAAGCCTTTCAAACAAACAAATAAATTATATTTTCAGTGGAAGTTTACCTTGTTGTAGCAGTAAGATGGCCATGACCACCCTTGAATGAAATGAAAACTCATTATATTTTAGAATTTGATGTTGTTTCGGGTACACAAAATTTATATGTTAGTTCACTAAACTTCAACACAAGTTTAAGACATTTCACGAACACTTATAAAGTTTTCCAACACCTTCAACAAAAGATTAAAAATGACCTATCAAAGTGTTATTTTATTAAGAAAAAAAATAAAACAGAATAAGCCAAGTTCTTCAAATTCACAAAGTGTCCATAAGGAAATAATTCCCCTCAAGTACCCGAGGTTGCGGAATTTTTCTCCCGGAATAAAATGGCTTCACAACTAGAAAGTAATGGTACCTCAAATATTCTGTTTTTCTTCAAACTCACTCGATGGGAGATGATCACACGAATATTTTAGAAGCAAAGAAATATTTTTTCAAGTGAAGAAAAATTCATACTAAACCTATGGAAAAATACAGGTTTATATAGCCATGAAGTGCCCCTTCGAAAAGGAAGTAATGGTTAATTCAGAAAGGTGTATCTTTTGGAACAGTCATGTCTGTCCATTTAAATCATTCCGTTATTTTTTGAATATGCACAACCATTTGAACAATCATCCCTTCTCCCAAAATAGTGTGAGCAATTTTCTGCATCAAGAAGCATGCACACGTTAATGGAGAGAAAGTTATCTAACGGTATTATGTTTCCGTCTTATGTGATGAGATTTACCATTGTACATCATGCTCTTTGCCCTACCTATTTCCACTTGACTATCACATTGTATACATACTGGTGCCAATGGTTTAAGCCAATAAGAAATATCTTTCGAGAAATTCTGGAGCCATTCTGCTTCTTCACTGGCTTTATCTAATGCGACAAATTCTGATTCCATTATAGAGAAAGCAGTACATATCTGTTTGGATAATTTTTAATAGACCGATCCTCTACTGATAGTAAGTACATATCCACTTGTGGATTTTACTTCATTCGATCTAGTGATCCAATTTGCATCCCAATATCCTTCAAGTACCGCAGGATATTTGTTATAATGCAAAGCATAGTCTTGAGTGTATTTAAGGTACCCCAAAACTCTTTTCATTGCCATCCAATGAGTTTTATTGGTATTACTCGTGTACCGACTCAACTTACTAATAGCACATGTTATGTCTGATCGTGTATAATTTATTATATACATTAAATGTCCCAACACTCTTGCGTACTCCAACTGTGAGTCACTTTTACCTTCATTCTTTTGAAGTACAAAGATCACATCCAATGGATTCTTGGCAATACCACATTCCACATACTTGAATTTATCAAGTACCTTTTCGATGTAATGAGACTGTGACAATGCCAACCCTTGTGAAATTTTATAGATTTTTATTCCTAGCATCACATCCGCAACTCCAAGGTCTTTCATATCAAACTTGCTCTCAAGCATTCGCTTCATAGCACTTATGTCAGAAATGTCTCTACTAATGATCAACAAATCATCCACATACAAACAAACAATGACCTTGTAATTTGGAGTGTTGTAAACACATTTATCACATTCATTTAGCTTAAACCCATTTGCCAACATGGTTTGGTCAAACTTCGCATGCCACTGTTTAGGTTCTTGTTTTAGTCCATAAAGTGACTTAACAAGTTCACACACCTACTTTTCTTTACCTGAAACCATAAAACTCTTAGGTTGTTCCATATAAATTTCTTCCTCTAATTCTCCATTTAGAAATGGTGTTTTCATATCTGTTTGATGGATTTCAAGATCATATACCGCCGCCAAGGCAAGTAACATCCGAATTGATGTTATCCTTATTACAGGCGAGTATGTATCAATGTAATAAAGGCCTTCCTTTTGTCTAAAGCCTTTTACTAGTTTTGCCTTGTATTTGTCAATAGTACCATCCACTTTTATTTTTATTTTGAAGATCTATTTAGAACCTAAAGGTTTATTTCCTGGAGGAAGATCAACCAACTTTAATGTATGGTTTCTTAAGATTGAATCAATCTCACTATTGACTGCCTCTTTCCAAAAGGATTAGTCTGAAGACGACATCGCTTCTTTAAATATTTTAGGCTCATTTTCTAAGAGAAATATTATAGAATCTCATCCAAACAAAGTTTGATAATTCTCAACTTACACATAAATTTAAGTGCAAGGCGGTCGTCGTCAATATATTTATTCAACTTTAGAGTCGGGATCGAATTCACGAGGAATAATGTGAGTGGCAATCAAGTTACGTCAAACTAACAGATACAAGTTAAATCCAAATCAATGTTACAAGAAGGTAAAAATGAGGGAGATATGTATCTACATTAATGTTTCTTTTGGGTTTTTCTAGTATAAATTTGGGGCTACAAATAATTAAATTTTTAACAGGTATGCACGGATCTTGGCATTATGCATTACTAAGGGAGTGATATGTGGGTGTTAGCAATCCACATCCATTTAGTAAGTTAAATAGGGATAAGTTTGGTCATAGATTTTGATACTAGTCTTTTAACAAAACAACAAACTTTCACCCATTGATTCTTTTGAATACCTAATAGGCGTGTTCAACAATTGGTAACCACAAACTTAATCTAGGCATCCCTATTTCTAGGATGATACCCATGGTATAGTTAACCTCATATTCACTCTTATGTCTAAGATAGTAAAAATCTAGCAAACTACACACATAATTGTCTATAGTGTGTAGACACTTCCCTCCACATCCCTCTTTCAAGGATGATATGGATTCTGAACTTCATCCAAAACCCTTCTTTCGAGATTACTTTGGGTTTTCTAGAGCATGGAGCTTTCACACATTATACCCATGTGGGTATTTGGGGCTTTCACCCATTAAACCCCAATGAGATTAGCATAACAAATATAAAATCCATAAACATGAACTACTAAATAGAAGCTAATCAATAACAACTCACATACACTTTAACCTCTATTCACATATAATCCCAAGAGGGATATCTAGCTACACATAAGATAAATAAGAATAGATATACCCATAATCTCCATTGAAGTGATTTATTAAAGCTTAAGTAAATGTTACTTCAAACATAGCACTCCCATAAATCAACAATGAAAGTGAGCTAATCTTCTACTTAGAAAGTCTCCAATGTATTCTTTACCCAAAAATTATACAATGTTTTCTTCTCCAAAAATGGAGGTTATGAGTTCTAGAGCTAAACCTAAAAATGAGAAAGATGGAATATTATACAATATACTAGGGTTTGAGTATTTTTTTCAGAATTGAGATCAGCCACATGTATTTCCAGTTTTACTGTAGTACCCCGCAATTTTCCTAGCTTAAATTTGTCCCTAGAATGTTAAGGGATAGCTTCCCAAAACAAATACTATTTATTTCATGTGGAATTCCTCAGATTTAGACTTCCCATTGAGTAGGAAATTGAATTAGCTTTTCAACGATATAGGATTCGCATAAATCCGATAACTGGGTAAGACGTTATGGCTATTTTAAGTCCAAGTCGTAAAACACCGCTATTTCGGACAATAGCGCGCCGCGTAGCAGGTTTAAATGATGATTGTTAATTTCCAGTGGCCCTCCACAATATTGGCACATAGCGGAGAGAGACAAATTTCCAATTGTCCCATTCCAGTGGCCCTCCGCGATAATGGTGCATCACGGAGAAGGTCAATTTCCTATTTGTCAATTTCCAGAGGTCCAGCGTGATAATGGCACATCGCGCCATGTGCCAAATGGAATTCCAAAGGGGCACCGTGATGTCTTTGCATCACGAAATCTGCCCGTTTTCCATTCGTCGATTTTCAGTAGGCCACCGCAATAGTGGTGCGTTGTGGTGGCCACCCAGATCGAGAAAATGTACGTTTTCCAGTTTTGTATAAAAGTTTTAAGAGGGTATTTTGGTTAATTTCCAGGGCCCCAATCCATCCAAAATACCTCATTAATCATATATTAAAGCATTTTATCCTTATTTCATCACTTTTCTCTAAAACGCAAACCCTAGTTCATCAAACTTCCTCCCAAAGAAATCCAAAATTTCTCCATTAATCCTCCAAGACAATTCAAGATTTAGAATTCCCAATTCAAGAACTTTAAGAATTCATCTTCAAAACATCAATAAAGATCCAAGATGGGTTTGAACAAGGATATTTTTTTCATCCTTGTACCCAAAAATTTATTTTAATTACAATTTTTCTACAACTTATATGATTTTTCATGAAATTCAATTTAGGGTTTATACCCATTATTATTATTTGCAAGATTATGAGATTTCCCATGATTTAGAAGTTGAATTACATGATTAAGTCTAAGGGGTTGGATTTCCTTTCAACGGACTTATATGGATGCTTAACATACTTTGATTCCACACACGTTTGACATTTTGATTTATTGCACTCCAAGTTTGGTAAAACTTCTAAGTTAATCAGTTTTCGTAATGTTTTGTAATTGACATATCCTAATCGTTTATTCCATAAACCATTAAACTCAAGCAAGTAAGAAGAAATAGAACTTTTATTGATTTCAACATTCATTACATTCATTTTGAATAGGCCCTAAGTGAGGTAGCCTTTTCCTATGTACATTTCTCCTTTACTAAGTACAATTTTTCCAGAAACAAACACACATTTGAATCTATTTTTATCAACAAGTGATACAGAAATCAAGTTCTTCTATAACTCTGGTACATACAGGACATTGTTCAAAGGCAACACTTTGCCTGATGTCATTTTTAGGCAGATCTTTCCTGTTTCTTCAACTTTTGCAGTTGTGAAGCTTTCCATATAGATCTTATCTTAGCCTTGAGTCAAAGCAAATATAGAAAACAACTCCTTATTTCCACAAATGTGGCGGGTGGCACTGGAATCCATCCACCATTCTCAACAATTTACCATCAAGTTACATTCAGATAACATAGCACACAGATCGTTTATTTCTTTCTTGGATTCAACCATATTTGCTTGGTTCATCTTTTTGCCTTACTTTGGAGCACGACAATATGTTGACTTGTGGCCAATCTTACCACAATTAAAGCATTTTCCCTTTAATATCTTATTAGATTGATTGCTTTCTTGTCCATCTTTATTTTGCTTTTTTGAGTTGTTGTGGTTGTCTTCAACAGTGTTTGCTTCACTCATTGTAGAATTTTCTTTCGACCTTCTTTCTTCGGCTTTGTTGTCTTCTTCAATGTAAAGTCTCACTATGAGATCTTCGACTGTCATCTCCTTTTGTTTATGTTTCAAGTAGTTCCTGAAGTCCTTCCACATAGGTGGCAATTTCTTTATTATTGTCGCGACTTAAAATGCCTCGTTCACAACCAAACCTACAATAAAGCTTATGTGAACAATAAGAACATTTTTAACATGTTTAACTAAGGTATTTACCAGACTCATACCTTCTGCAGGGAGATCGTGGATAATAACTTGTAGTTCCTGAACTTCAGATACAACGGCTTGTTGTCAATCATTTTATACTCAAGGAATGTTGCAATAAAGAACTTTTTGGTTCCAGCATCCTCGGTCTTGTATTTTCTTTCTAGCGCACCCCATAACTCTTTTGACGTCTTCATTCCATTATACACATTGTATAGGTCATCTTAGAGTTCACTTAGAATGTAATTCCTGCATAGGAAATCAGAATATTTCCACGCCTCCATAACGACTAATCGGTCTTATCTGAAGTTTCCTCAGGAAACTCTGGAGCTTCTTCAGATGTAAATCTTTAAAGACATAAGGTTGTAAGGTAGAAAAACATCTTCTGTTGCCACCTTTTAAAATCAACACCCATGAATTTTTTGGGTTTCTTCGCTGGTGCCATTGCCTTCGGAGCATTCGTACAACTCATTGTGGCAACATTAGTTGATGCCACACTCGTGTCAGCGTTATTCACATAACTGTCAATAGTCATTTTTTTATCACACAAAGACAGTCTATTTTTGTATATCGAAATACTACTTATAAAGTTGTAGCAACTTTAAACACCCCTTGTTTCTAGTTCAACGTTGAAGTTTTTTTTTACTTCCAATCATTAATCGAATGACCTTTAACTTGTGATAAAGATTTTATTTCTTCAAATCACTTGTTAAGTTCAAACAGATTAGAAAACTTAAAGCTTTAATCTCCAGAAATCAAATAATATAGATTATGAAAATTATTTCCTTAAGATTGTTGTTTCGGGTACATAAAATCTGTATGTAAGTTCACTAAACTTCAACACAAGTTCAAGACTTTTCAAGAACACTTATGAAGTTTTTCAACACCTTCAACACATGATCAAAAATGACCTATCAAAGAAGTGTGTTATTTAATTAAGAAAAAAGATGAAACAGAATAAGCCAAGTCCTTCGAATTTACGATGTATCCTTAAGGAAAGAATTCTCCTCGAGTACCTGAGGTTGCCGAATTTTCCTCCCAGGATAAAATGGCTTCACAACCAGAAAGTAGTGGTACCTCAAACGTTCTGGTTTTCTTCGAACTCACTCGATGGGAGATGATCACATGGAGTATTTTAGAAGAAAAAAAATATTTTTTCAAGAGCAGAAAAAACCTATGCAAAAATACAGGTTTATATAGCCATGAAGTGCCCCTTCAGAAAGGAGGCAATGGTTCATTCGAAAAGGTGTATCCTTGGAATAGTCATATCTGTCCATTCAAATCATTGTGTCTTTTTTTGAATAGTCACAACCATATGAACAGTCATCTCTTTTTCCAAAATAGTGTGTCATTCCTCAAAGAGTTGTATCACTTCAAAGCAAATTTTTGCATGCAGAAGCATGCACGCATTAATGGAGAGGAAAAATGGTTGCATTTTTTTCTTTTGATTTTTGGACTATAATTTGAAAAATCCAAAGCCAAAGCTGAAGCTGAAGCCGAGCCGAGCGACGACGACGACGGCACGAGGTATCTCTTAGTTCTTGCCTCACTATCCATGTATAGTTTGTGTTTCTTAATAAGAACACATGAAAGTTCCTTTCTCCCACCAATGTGTGAGAATTAGTAGACTTTCCTTATTGTGAGTACACTTTTTATTTAGGTGTGTTTTCACTTTTCCTTCACTACTTTCTTCCATTTTTCATTCACACTTTTAACTTGAAGCCAACATAGCTGAAGCCGAGCCGAGCGACGACGACGGCGTGAGGCACCTCTTGGTTCTTGCCTCACTATCTATGTGGGGTTTGTGTTTTTTAATAAGAACACATGAAATTTCCTTTCTCCCACCAATGTGGGAGAATTAGTAGACTTTTCTTATTATGAGTACACTTTTAGTTTAGGTGTGTTTTCACATTCCCTCCATTACTTTCCTCTATTTTTTATTCACACTTTTAACTTGAACCCAACATTTGAATTAGAGAATCTAGTGAATGATAAAATTTATAGGGGTTCTTTTATCCTCCATTGAAATGGATATGAAAACTAAAGTTGTTTCATGGCAAAATAGCTCTATGGACCCTTGTACTATGTCCGATTTGTAAAGTGGATACTTCTACTTATCCCTTTGTCATCTGAACCCCTCAACTCAATAAAACTCAACATTTTAACACTTTTTCGGTGAGTGTAACACACTCGCCTTCACGTCAGCTACCACGTCATTTTTAACTATTGTATTAAATTCCACATCAGTTTCCACGCCATCTCCACATCAAATCAGTGACATTTCATAATATCTTTTCATTAATTAATTTTAAAATTATTAATTAATAGTAAATAAAAAATAAAATTAAAGATTAAAAAATTATTTTTAAAATAAAATTCATGTCCATTTTATAAAATTATAAAATTTATTAATTTTTATTTTTAAAAATAATTTTAAATTAAAAATACTGAAAAAAGTTTACAATATTAAAAAATTATTATTTTTTAATTTATTATTTTTAATAAATTGATAAAATTGATTATAAATTTTTTAATATAAAAAAAAAAAATTTCATCACCACCAACCTAAGCAGCAGCTTGTAAGCATGGGGTTTTCCGACGACATCGGCGATGTCGTGATAACCACCACGCAACACCTCCACTCATTTCCTTGTCTAAACCCTTTCTTCTTCTTTTCTCCCAAAACCTTCACAAAAAATTTTCGTCACCCTTTCCCCATACTTCCAAAACCCCATTTCTATACTCTTAACCAAAGATGAGTAGTTGTCTCAATAACTACTATCCCAATTTCAAGATTGCTTGCACATTTGTATGAACCTATGCCAATGGATATCTAACAATGCCAATGGATATGTAACAATCTTGTTCTTTTCATTTTGGGGCATTTGATGTTTGTTTAAAATTCATATCAGAAGCTCTTATTGTATTTGGATTATTGTGTGTCTATTGGTTAAAGATTTAAAGTGTGTGGGATGTGGAAAATGTAGATAGAAGATGGTGGTGAAAGAGGAACGATGGGTGGTTGTCGGTGGCTGTGGAGGTATAGTGTTGACCATAGATGGGGGACGGCACTACTGGGGGCTCTAATGATGGCCATGGCAGCCTTGGGGGTTGCAGGGGTGGGTGAGTGAGGGTGGGGTGGCTGCTTCTGGTGAGAAACGCGGGGTGGAACGGGGGGTAGGGTTAGTGGTGATGCTGCTGGGCGGCTCTAATGGCCCTGGCAGCCTTGGGGGTTGCAGAGGTTTGGGGTGGGGGTGGGGGGGTTTAAAAAAATTCTTTAATTATTTAATATAAAATTGACCAAAAAATACCCTCACTTGCACTCCAGACGCGTGCCTACAAACATTTTGTCCTACTCAATCATTTTTGTGCAGGGTTTAAAATATTGAGTTTTATTGAGTTGGGGGGTGCAGATGACAAATGTATAAGTAGGAGTATCAATCAGACTAAGTACAAGGGTCCACCGAGCTATTTTGCCTTGTTTTATTCCATTATATTAATGTGTAATATGAAATGGTTAGTTGAAAAGTTGGCAAATTCATAATTGTACGTTATTAGATTAGAAGTAATAAGTTACTATTTCTTAAATATTCTTAACCTATTTCTTAAATATGAGAAGTAATAATGGCTACTCATTTTTGGCGATTGAATTAGCTTCTGAATTGTATAAAAAAAAATTAAAAAAAGAAGAAAAAAATGAAAATGGTCTCTAAGATATATCACATAAGATATAAGAGTATGTAAGAAGATTATGTAAGAGTATCTATTGATTGGAGTCCAAAATGTCTTGTGCCTTTCGGACTATCTCCAATGAGTTGGCATATAATCTGTCACTGGATAGTGGATACTCTCCCGCTGTAAGCTGAGTCGTGTTCGCTTCTTTTCGCGTGTCCTTATCTAATTTATCCACGTATCTAGGCTATTTTTATCGTATACACACATGGTCAAACTGCTTAGAAGATCATTTCCAATTTCATTGATTTATGTCACTTATGTTTTTAATATTTTTTTAATAATAAAAATATTCTTTAAAAAGCAACAAATGCAAGTAATCATTCCATAGTGCATTGTGACCCTTTATCCTTACTAGTAAATCTTATTTTACACTACCTTACTAGTAAATCTTATTTTACTCCATTAGTGGAGTTCATTATTACACTACCTTACTAGTAAATCTTATTTTACTCCATTAGTGGAGTTCATCAATAATGTTGCATTTTCAGTTTAATTTCGTCCAATAATATCACAATGTTCTTATTTATCAACTTCTAGTGACCTTTTTCTATTGCATCAGATGATTTTTAGAAAATATCGAAAATGAACTAAATTGTACTGATACACTAGAGAAATTGAGATGATTAAGTGAGTTTCTAAAAAATTTAAGTTCTCTTTCTCTTATTATATAAGAGAGAGTTGAGCTGAAGGCTGCTCTCCGTCTACATGTTTGTTTCACCTATTTGCTTCGTAATTTTACTATATTACACCTAATTAATTATTATGAGTTATTTATATATTAAAAAATAATAATATTTAATAAAAAAGTTTAATAAACATGTATGGCATGTCTTCTTCAGCTCCTTCAATCATAATTTTATTAAATATCATCCTAATTAATTATTATAAATCATCTAAATATATCTATATATATATATATAACAAAAAAAGGTAAAATAGATATAAAATGATAAACTAACTTTTGATGCTTTAAATTAACTTCACGTCTTTTATAAGGCCTACTTAAAAAAAAATCGCAGGTATTTTTTATAGTAATTTTGCAATATAACTTTCAATTACTTGTTGTGAGTCATTTAAGATATGTTTGTTTCGCTGCTTCAATCATGATTTTTATCACCTCTAATTAATTATTATGGTCTAAGCATTATGCCAATTAAATTAAAATAAAAAAATTATAAATCACAATAACTAAAAACATAGATTATTTAAAAAATGCAATTGACTATCAATACCATAAACTTTTGGATAAAGAGAGTGTAATATCCCATACTTCCACCTAACTTAAATTCATCCCAAAAATGTCAAAGATTTGTTTTAAAGATAAATTCACTTTTATACATGTGATATTTTCAAGATTTTCACTCTTTGTCATGTGGAAAATTCAATAAGCTTTCCATCGATATAAGGGTCGCCTAAATTCAATAACCGGGTAAGAAGTTATAACTATTTCAAGTTTTAGTCGTAAAACATGTCATCTCAGTCAGTGGCACGTCGCGCCATAAGCCAAAATGACATTCGTCAATTTCCAATAAGACTCCACGATTTTACCGCGTTGCGGAGGGCTCCCAAATCCCAATTGTCAAATTTTAGTGAAGCTCTGCGATGTCCCCGCGTCGCGCCGTCGTCCAATTTCTCAGTTTGTCAAATTTCAGTGACACGGCGTGATAGTGCCGCGTCGCGCCAGGGGTGCAGGTCGGAAAATTTTCACAAAAATCAAAAGACGCATCCAGGGTTAAATGGGTCTTTTTCCATGATTTTAGTTCATTCTTAAACATGAAATTTAACCCTACATGACCTAAGGATATCATTATTCACTATATTTTTCTCAAATTGAGTTGCTCTTTCTCAAGCCAAGAAACCCTAACTCTCAAATTCAAGGGCCAAATCACAAGAACTCTCCATCAATCCTTCTAAATTCATTAACTCAGGTATGCATAGTGTTCATTCATGGATTCTTTTTGTCCATGAGCCCAAGAATCAAGTTTTAAATCATGTATTATGAATATTATGTTGTGGGTTGATTATATTTATGTGATTGTTGTTGTATGGTTCCCAAGTTGGAATCTCAATGTGTTTTTATGGAATTATGTTAGTATATGAGTTTAAATCCATGAATTGAGTGGTTTATGAGGTGTTAATTGATGATTATATCTATTCCCTAAGTGGTGCATGTAAGGTGTTTGATAAAATGCCTAGAAGGCTTGAAATCATGTAATATAGTTCAATTGTGACTTAAGTGATGGGTTCATGGTTTACCCTTATGTGCAAATTATTCCTATTCTATTGATGTGAAGTGTAGATGTTTGTTGAAATGCTCATGATTCTAGAATATGAAAGTATGACATTGATTATATGCATTCCTTCTATGTACAAGATTATGATAACCATGTACTTCATGAAATCCCCAACTTATTGTATTATGAATTGTTGATATTGGTCATGTGTTCAAGAAGTGTCAAGTCTTGTCAGTTTCATGCTATTGAGTCCTGGGGGTACTTGTACCCAACAATTTAGCTATATGCCTAGAGCCAGTGTCAGTTTTCATGATACTCTCAGTCAAGTCATGATCAATAGAATTCAGTCAGTCACAGGACTCAAGAAAACTCAGTAATCTCAGTACTCTTGGACAGTTATCAGATCTTAGTAGCATTCCGTCAGTCCACGAAAATTCAGTTAACTCAGTCCAGTCAGTTCAGTTAATCATGTTCAGTGTCTACTCAGATGGGAGTAGAAATTAGCACCAAGCGAACCCAAGGATGGGAACCCACCTATTATATGAGGGTGTGATTCTTAGAAGCGAATCCTTGCGTTCCAGAACTATGTAGCCAGCGTAGGTTGAGACATCATAGACTGTTATATAAGGGTAGATGAGGTGGCTTAACCTGTTATATGGAGGTTCCCACCATTCTCACTAGAGTTACCTGTTATATGAGGGTTACTCACAAATTGTTCTTACCAGTGACGCGATATTGACACCCTTTCAATTGGGGTTACATATTGGACCTCAACTCAGTTATATGCGTTATTTAGGGTATGTCGGTTAGATGACTACTTCCCACAGTTTCAGTTACAGAATCAGGACTATCAGATACAGTCATTCAGTCTCAGTAATAGAACTCAGATAATTCTACAGAATTCAGGACTGTCAGATACAGTCAACTCAGAACAGTACAGAACTCAGTTGTTTCATCAGAACCTTAACTATCAGATACAGTCGCTCAGTATCAGTTATTTCAGTTACACAGTTATTAGTACTCAGAGCTAGTAATATGTTATCACGAACTCAGTTACATTTATTATGTATTCATGCATGTATTCTCACGTTCATGTTATCCAGTCAGTTAGTATAGTTCATGCATGTGAACCCTTTTGCATTCAGCATTCCTCACATGCATACCAGTACATTCAAGCGTACTGACGCATTTGCGTTATGGTGTTTTATACCATAGGTTCATACAGTTAGAGTCAGTAGTGAGTCCTCATCCTTCGAGGACACGATTATTACTTTATTTCTCCATTACTTAGTTTATTTCAGTAGTTGGAGTTAGTTGGAGACATGTACCATCAACTCCTTATTCAGACAGTTAGAGGTTATTCAGACTATCATGATTAGGCAGTTATTTAAGTTGTTTTGGGTATTGCATACCCTACTCAGATGTTTATCAGTTTTGAACCTTATGGCATGTTTCAACCTACTATTTTTGCATTTATACAGTATATTATACAGTGTTCAGGTACATATATCAATATGGATTAGCTTGTGGTTCTTTGGGGTCATGAGCACCATGTAGCGTTCCGGATACCAGATTCGGGGCGTTACAAAGAGTAACATATATTATTTGAAAATTACATAAAAAATATAATAAATTACAATAATTAACAACTTAAAGTATTTAAAAAAAATTAATCTGTTACATATTTAAAAAAAACATAAGAAATATTATAAGTCACAATAATTAACAACTTAAAAAATTTAAAAGATATAATATATTTGATTGACTCTCAAAATTATATCAATGCCACTCAAATTGGAACAGAAGAAAAGTATTATAAATCACAATAATTAAAACCTTAAATTATTTAAAAATATAATTGAATATCCATACCAAAAAAGTTTAAACAGGGAGAGTAACATATATTATTTGAAAATTATATAAAAATGTTATAAATTACAATAGTTAACAACTTAAAATATTTAAAAACATATTAAAGTTATGATTGATTATCTAAATTCTATTTGTGTCGTATAAATTGAGACAAAAAATAACATATAGTGAGCCTGTGTTATCTGAAAACAGTAATATAGGCCCATTGAATTTTAATTTTCTCACTCTTTATTAATTTAGACATTTGTAGAGTTTAATTTTGATCATGAATTACATTCTTGAAACAAAATTATATATTTGAATAATAAATCATAATAATTTATAATTTAAAACATTTTAAGAATATATACAAAAATTATTTTAAAAAATAAATATATTTAAATTTAAAATGCAAAAAATATTATATTAATTGATATAATTATTATTATAATATTAATATTAATTTAAAATAAATATTGAGCCCTTACTTTGAACGAGCTTCTTCTCACTAATTTTATTATACATAGTAGTTATTCAAAAATTGGTATGATATAACTTTTTGGATAACAAGTCCAACCGAATCGTTGAAGACCCTTTTTGGGATACTTCTCATACATACATACAAAAAATATATTGTTATTTTTCAGGTAAAATTCATAGGCAGCCCCCTTAAGTACGCACCATTTTTTACTTAGGAACCTCAAGTGGATATTATTTCATTTTGACACCTCAAGTAGGTATAAAGTGTGCCACTTTGGCACCTTTTGCTGATCAGCGAATTTATATTGTGTGTGTATTACACGCGCCTGATGATGTGGAAAGTGACAAATAATATGCCGACACGTGTCATTTTTTTTAAAAATAATTTTTAAATCATTAATTAATTTTTTTTTTTTAAAAAAAAATCAATAATCACCCCTTTCCCCAATAATTAATTTTAAATAAAAAATACTCAAATAATTTATAAATAATTAATTTAAATAAAAAGTACCCTCTCCCCCTAACCTAACCACCCCACCAACCTTCTTCTTCAAACACCCCACCCACCACCCCTACCCCTACCCCACGCACCCCATCAGTCCACTCACCCACCCCCACCCCACCAATCCATCCATCCCACCGCCCCTTCCACCCCACCCACCCATCCATCCACCCGCCACCCCACCCACCCCACCAATTAATTTTTAATTTTTTTAATTGATTTTAATTTTTTTCCACGGATTTAGCTTTAGTTTTTAATTTCTTTCATCAATTTTGCTTCGATTTTCAATTTTCCTTCACTGATTTTTCTTGGTTTTTATACTTCGATTTTAATTTTTTTTATTGATTTTGTTTGAATTCAATTTTTCTTCACTAATTTAGCTTTATTTCTTAAGCATTCTTATTTCTTATAATTAAGCATTCTTATTTCTTGATTTAATCATTCTTGTTTTTTGATTTCTTCTTTCATAAAAGAAGATTCTTGATTTGACCATTTTAGCATAAGGATGTGTTAAGGAAAAAAATGGTGGTAAGTTAATGGATTGAAGAAAGAAGAATAAGAAGAAGAAGAATAAAAGAGAAGAAAAATAAAAATAAATGCCACTGAAAAATTATGAAAATGTCACCCAAATGCGCCTTTAATGCGTGTGTCACACGCACCTTGCCAACTCAGCAAAAAGTGTCAAAGTGGCACACTTGAAAGCCACTTGAGGTGCCAAAATGGAACAATGTCTACTTGAGGTGCCTAAGTGAAAGATGGTGCGTACTTGAGGGACCTGCGTATGTATTCTGCCTATTTTTTAATTCTTTTGCCCAATCAAACATTGTTGTATTAAATTAGCACATGGACCCTGTTGTATATATTTGTCTCAGATTAAGACTGGTACTCGTATACTTTTAGCTATAGGTACGGACTAAAATGGACTGAGCTAACAAATTGACAGGTTATTAATTATTTTTGCAAAATCTTACATAGTTTTAATTATTTTATTTATTTTTATAATTTTTTTTATTACGACTACATATAACATATCAAATCTATAATGTATAATCTATATCTATAATATATTAAAAGTGTGAAAACTCTTAGAAAAGTGATTTAAACTTTTTGCCCTTCATTAAAAGTTTTCACAATTGATAAAATGGTCATTTTACTAGTTTTATAGAATTATTATTTAATTATATTTATTATATTCTAAATAAGGCGTCCCAAAATATATGGTAAGTTTTAAAAATTAAAGAGTATTAAAATATATGACACAACATCATATATGGTAAACACAATATATGGTATGAATTATTAAAAAATTATTAAATACTAAAATATATGGAAAAAAGGGACGAAAATCTTAAAAGGGTGCACGTTTTTTAAGATCAAATTACACCTTAATAACTAAGTAGATTGTTCCTTTTTCCCATGTAATTATCCTTTAATTTTTGGGTAAATATTTTTTAATAATTAATAATATTATTAACTTCTTAAGATTTGATTATTTATTCTAGGTAAGAAATCATAATATTTAATACTTCTAAACCAATTAGAATTTTACCTTATATAAAAAAGAAATTGTACAATTCTATTTAAGCAATATTTTGAATTAAAATTTACAAGAAACTTATTGTATTTCATTTTTTTCTCTTATTTTGATTTTGATTTCAATTGTCTTATTGCATTTATATTTATAATCTTTTGTTCTTGTATGCAACATAGTCAAATTAATTTTAATGTGGGAGTTAAATTTCTTTTCTTTTAACTTTTACTTGAATTGATTTTTTTCTATTTGAGTTATTAGTATGAATAAGTTGTTTTTTCTTTGTAAAATTATTACCTTGTTTAATTAATATATGAATAAATCTATATAAGTCATTATTAATTAATTCTTTGATATTTTTGTACAGGAGAAGAAGGATTCATGAGGAGCATGCTATTGAGACTTCTTCGATTTGACTTAAAGAATTTCAATTCCAACAGGAACATATTAAAAATATAATATATGTATATGAAAGAAAGATATGCTATCACGGACATGCGAAAGCTAGCTAATAAGATGCAGTTTTGAATACCTGAAGAAAGGTCCTAGGTCAAGCTAGAAGTGTCAAGTGACGTGTATTAGTTGGTCAGAACCTTGCTACCTAAATAACAAAGAAATTCAGAGAGAAGAGTTATGAAATTTATAGTGGTGTCACCTCAGTCCTCAGGCTTGACTTCGGATTTGATCTTCCTCCTTTACAAGTACACTATCCTTTTTTTAATTACTTATTGGTGTTTTATTTCTGTCGCGCAACTATTATACTTGAGATTCTATGAGGTATTGCATGTGGAGTTAGAAAGTTGAGTTGCTATGTTTCAGGTTATATTTTTAGGCAATTTGTGCATCTGTTTTATGAACTATTCAAACTTATAAGTTGTTCTTCTGCCTCTCTCTTCTTTTTTACTTATCAATTTAGAATTTTTTGAAAGTCAACGCTTTCTAGCTAAATTATTGAGAAAATGATGGCTTTAGATTGGAGTAGTAACTATTAAATCATTATTGTTGTAATTTTTTATATGTATTTATGTTTTTTGGTGATTTTGTTTATCACAAGTATAAAAGTGCATTAACAATTATTTTCTAAAAGAGTTTGCAAGGACATAGAAAGGAATTTAAGCTTTTTAAGAGATATTTGGCCATGAAAAATATTTACTTTTTTTGGAGTTGAATTTCAAAATAAAATTTTAGAATGTTGATGTTTTTAGCAACTAATAAATATGATAGGGATCCATGTCAGATCTCATTACCAAGAAAGGAAAAATCTGATTTGATTGATTGATCAAATTAATTATTGGTGGACTAACTAAGTTGATTATTGAGTCACACAAACAAGACTTGATTTAGCATTGTCGCAAATCAACTTTCTTCGTCATTGGAAATTTCACTATTATTGTTCCATTTTCTATCGTAGTTTTCTATTCATTTCTTTTATCTTATTTATTTGCGCTAATTAAAAACTCTTTACGTTTATCTGTTTATCTCTATAATAGTCTAAATGTGCAAAGGTAAATTAATAATTTCGAAGTTCAAGATGTGAAACATTTCAGCCATAAATCTATTCATGGTAAAATTTTTATGTAAAATTTAATGAAAAGAACAAGTGGACCAAAAACTCAATGCCTAAAAAGAATCTTTTTATGCATAGAGAAATCTTTGAATAAAATTATAATATCTTAACTAAAATTTTAAATATAATTATAACTAAACTAGCTAATAGTCCATTAAAAAATATCAAACTAAAGTTAACCAATATTAATTAAACACTCAGAAGGGTAGAAGGAATATTTTGAATATAATTATAGCTATTATTTTGAATATTTTGAAGGGGAGCCTTGGAGTAACTGGTAAAGTTGCTGCCATGTGACCAGGAGGTCACAGGGTCAAGCCTTGAAAACAGCCTCTGGCAGAAATGCAAGGTAAGGCTACGTACGATACACCCTTGTGGTGGCGCTCTTCCCCGGACACCGCGCATAGCGGTAGCTTTAGTGCACCGGGCTGCCTTTTTATTTTTAAAAAAATTATAGCTATCATGAGCCGATATTTAAAAAAATAAAATAAAACAAATTAAATAATTTTTATTATATTTAAGAATAGTCATTTGATTATTTTTCTAATAGTTATACACAACTATTTTAAAAAATATTTAGCACTTAAATTTTTTAATAATTTTTTGTTTATAATTCCTCCACATCCTAATTAACTACAAAAATCAAATATCAATTTTGTTAGGAATATTAAATTTCAATAACTTTCAGTTTACACTAGGAAAGTTTCAACTGATTGGATTGTCCTTTTAGGTTCGTATGACGTTTTATTTTTTTTTTACTAAAATTTTATCTTATTAATATGTATAATTATATGCAAAAATACAACTTTCTTTCAAAATATTAACACAATGACATTCACATTTTTTTTGTAACATTTAACTTAGTAACTTAAGACCGGTGAATAAAGCATTAACTATAGAAAATCGATGGAAGAAAAAAAAATAAAGAGTCAAAACACTAAGTTTTTGTAGATACAAAATTTTAAAGTTATATGTTCTATTGATTTTCTTACCATTTAAAAATAGAAAGAGATAGAAAGAATTATGATTGACAAAAGTAAAACATCAATATCTTTATTTAAAACTTTGAAAGTTTAGAAATATTTATTTATTTTTATATTTTTTATACATGCAATTTTCTTTTTTAGCATTGAATACACATGCAACGCACATATACTAAACTAGTCTATATCTATATCTATCTATAATCTATATCTATAATATATTAAAAGTGTGAAGGCTCTTTGAAAAGTGATTTGAACTTTTTACCCTTCATTAAAAGACTTTATTTTAGACAAAATTATCTTTTTTCCCCTTTTCCTACAATTTAATTTCTCAAAATAAATATATTATTTTTTTTCAAATTTATTTCCTGCTATAAATATATTAAATTTTAGACAAAATCGCCTTTTTTTTTTCCTACAATTTAATTTCTCAAAATAAATATATTAATTTTTTTTTCAAATTTGTGTCCCACAATAAATATATTAAATTTTTACCAATCTTCTATAATCTATATCTATAATAATATATTAAAAATGTGAAGACTCTTAGAAAAGTGATTTGAATATTTTACCCTTCATTAAATTTTTTACAATAGCTAAAATCGTCTTTTGTTTTTTTAAAATCATTATATTATTATATTTATAATATTAATTAGAATCCTAAAATATATTGAAAAAAATTAATATAGGAAGAACTCTAATTAATATTTTCACCGTTTCCTTATTTTTTGGTCAAAACTATCGTTTCATTTTTGCCAAAATTCTTTACCTATTTTTAGCAAAATTTAGTGAAATCCTAATGTAATTCCCTACAAATATAATGTATACCTTTTTTCTGAAAATCAAATATATGAAAATTAAGAGAGAATTAATTAATGTTTAAGTGTCAAATTTAAAAAGGACTCCTTAAATAGGAGAATTGCCAAAGAGCAAATACTGTCATAGTTAATGATTTCATACGTGTGCTTGAATAATTAGAAAACATATTTTTTGGTAAAATTTTGAACACTTTTAGTTACTTTTAGGTTTAGGATCTCTTTATATTAAAAAAAATTTGAAATTAATGTAACTCTTTATTTTATATAGGTAAGAAGTATAATATTTTACACTTCTAAATCTATTAAGATTTTATTTTATATATACATAACAAAAAATTACTTTAATAGAAGCATACGTCCTTCTTCAACTTTTTCGGCCAATAACTATTTTTTGATGATTGAATGAATTTTAATTCAAATGTATACATTTATTTTGTGTTTTACTTGTGTAATAGTGTATCATGTTTATTGATTGTATATATTTATGTTTATTCATTATGTTTGATGATCAATTGTACCATAAAATTGTACTTTTTTTTTTTTTTGAATTTTATGTTTTTTCTTTTCTCGGCCTTTTTTGGCGATGAATGACTTACAATCTGATGTTTGCTCTTTTACTAGAATTTTTTATTTTGACAATCTTCGTGTCATGAACGAGAAAAGGATAAATCCACAACAAAAATGCATGAGTGCAAGGTTCCAACGTCCAAGCATGGTGCTAGAGTCAACCTCAGATCATGAATCTATAACGTCAAAAACAGTTAGAGAATGATAAGTTTAGCATTATTCAATGTATAATAATATAAAGAAGCAATTATTGAAGATGTAGCAACTAGATAATGAACCAAAGTTGCCCTTAGTTAATTTTTATAGCTAATTTTTTTTGGGGGGGTGGGAGTAGGGGTGGATCCTTTCTAAGAAAATAATGAAAAACCTATATAAAGCAAAATATTGATTTTGGGTGTCACAATAGTTCTTGTATTGATATGTCTCCAAATTCATTGTATTGATATGTCTCCAAATTCAGATAAGGGCTCTACACCTGTCAATTAAACTCTAAATTTAATTATACTCCTTAATGTGTAACACATTATTAATTGGAATATACTTTTTTTTTTTTCTTATTTTGATTTTAATTCAAGTTATCTTTTTTGCATTCATCTACATCATTTTTTTTAACCTTTCATCAAGTTTATTATATATCAAAGATTTCTTGCTTATTCTTCTGAAGTTCAAGAGATTTAACTTACGTGCACACGGGTGATTTCGAGGAGCTCATCATTGGCATACTTAAATGTCTTTGAATTAAAGCCGAAAAAATCAAGATAAGGACTTGGAATTTAAATTATTAAATTATTATGAAATCAAAAGCTATACGTACGAGGCACGTGCGATTAATCTAGTAAAATAAAATGTCTTTCTGAAAATATTTTCATAAGATTTCTTATGAATCAATTTAGACTAAATATTAATTTAAATATTGATGGACTGCATGGTCGAACTAATAAATAAGGGAGTAAACAATGAATTCAAACTTGGATGGACTGAATGAGTTATAATTTGATGGACTAATTTTGCCACCTGTATGTTAGGCCAAGATAGCTTTTAGTTCTTTCATCAACTTTATCCTCTTCTATATATACACGGAGAGTCAACAAGTTCCGGCCATTAATTTCCATCTTTGCTTCTATTACTCAAAAGACTAATGAAGGACTTCATTGAAGAGTGAACCATTATCACTCTTTAGGCCTCCAATATAATTGATTTGAAGCAGTAAAAGCTACTTGACGGAAAGGAAAGCAGTGAAACCATTATCGATAACTCGAATGCTGAAACATCCTTCCATCCCTCACTGAATCTGATCTACCTGCTCGAAAACCTACCTCTATATGGAGATAGAGGCAGCATCTACTGATCTTGAAAAGGGTGTGGCATTAGGAACAGAGGGTGCAGCATTATGTGGAATACAGAATAGCGCATCATATTTGACTTGGGAAGATGTAACAGTTATGTTACCAAAATTTGGAGAAGGACCAACAAAAAGATTACTCAATGGACTAAGTGGTTATGCTGAACCTGGTCGAATTATGGCTATTATAGGTCCTTCCGGTTCTGGCAAATCCACTCTTCTTGATACTCTGGCAGGTCTCTCTATCTCTCTGCATTTCATATTTGTTTAGAATAGAATGAGGAGCAAATGAGAGGAATATTGGTAGTGCATTTCTATTTTGCTCAAATTCTTAAAAATGTAGTGTTGGATGTTTCAAAAATAATGCATTAACGTGACAATTGGAGAGACGAGTAACACATGACATTTTAATGTCTCTTTTTTATTTTTGTCCCCAGCCAAACATTGCTAAAATTGCCAATTTAGAGTCGATAGGTCAATTATACTTCCTCCAAAGTAGAAAGAGTTCTACATATCGTTCGATTTTATTAACAGTTTATAATTTGAAGCCGATCGAAGCTACCTCTTTCCAGTTTGTTTTTTTAAAAAGGTAGTTTTTGTTGTAGAAAATCAATATTGCAATCCTTCTTCAGACATAGCATATGGATGGATACTTATCCATAAGGCATAAATCATAATGCATAAATGTCTCATTTAACTTTAACCATTTATATACTTCAATTTTGAGTATGCATAAATAGTCACTTAAACTATCATAAGGTTGAATCAGTTGATCCACATGTTCACATGACAAATTATGGGAGATGAACGTGTTCTACATGTTAAATCGCTTGAGATTTGTCATGCACATACGATGTGAGTAGCTTATTCAACTTTTAATTTTATGACAGTTTAAGTGCACAAGCAAAGTTGGATAACATAAATGCGAGCAAAAATCAATTTAAAAGGCATGTTTTTATATTATGCCTATCCATCATATGTGAAAGTATGGGCATATTTTCAAAATCATATACATTGTCGACAACATTTCATTGTCATTTAATTTGCTGCTATATCTTTTTTTTATACATTACTCTACATCCATAACAGAGGGGCAGGTGGGATATATATTATTGGAGGATAATTGATAGTGTAAAAAAATTATACTATGTTTAATCAGATATGGCATGTTATTAGTTTAATTTCCAGATTATATATAGCTTGTGGATTACAAGGAGTGGTATGTCTTTATTAATTGGTCAGTTTAATTAATCTGGCAGTGTAATAAATTGTACTCCCTTGCCTCAGTTATGTGTCCCGATTAGTTTTTTAAAATAAAAAAATTATATGAATTTGATCAATATTTTAAAATAAAATATTTATTTTATCATATTGATATGAAAAAAATATAATTTATAGTGTATATATATATATATATATATATATATGACTTGATCTACTCTAATTTAGTTCTAAATATTATTCCTTCTAGTTCATATTAAGTAAATTTTTTAAATATTCTAGGACATAATTTAAATAATTCTTTCTAATATTACCTCTTTGATTATTCTCAAACTACTCTTAAAAATAGAGATCATAGTCATGAATATTACTTTGTAAGTAGTGTAATTTAGAGAAAATTTCATTTATGTTCATTTAGCTTTGTGTCAATTACATAAAAGTTACTTTTTATTTTATTTTATTTCGATCATCACAAAAATCATTTTACGCGAATTTTATAATAATTTCACTTGAAAAATAATATGAGAGCCTTAACTAATGCATTTGCTTAATTAAATAATTTTCTTTTTCGTACGAAGAATGTGCATTAAAAAAAGAGCGTTCATTACAAAGCAACATGCCTAGTCAGTCACGAAAACAAAAGAAGCTGGAGTATATATCCAACCCATATTACATGCAAGATCGAACCCAATATTGAATAAATACACCAGACCCACTCATTAGCTTGAAATATTATGATTATAGGGTGTTCACATTTTGGATAAAAATTGATCTAAATTAAAAAATTGAACCAAATCAATTTTTTATTTGATTTGGTTTGATTTTACATTTCAATATTTGTTTGGTTTGGTTTTGTTTTAAAAAAAGAAGAAATAACTGATTTGAACCGAGAATTATATATATATATAATATTTTGTGAATGATTTTAAATAACTTATTTATATTTTCATCAAAATTTATTTATTATTTAAATATCATGCATTAAATGTACACATGTTACTATTTTATATGGTTATTTCAAGATTTATTTTTCTTTCTAAATGCATTGCTGGTCCTTTTTTTCCTTTTAATGAATGGTCCCTTGTATTTTCATGAATGATTAATGACTGAACAACCAAAGCAAATCGAACACAAACTGATAAATATATATTATATTTGATTCTGTTTTAATAATTTAAATATCGATTATATTGCTTTTGATTTTGTCTAATTAATGACCCAAATCGACAGTGAATACTCCGAGTTATGAAATGTTCTTTTTTGTTCCAGTTACTCTTGTTATCTTATTCTATTTTTCTCTTATTTATTTTTTTTATAGATTTTAGTTTCATAAGAATATCAACCAAAAATTTTAATGGAAACAATCTCCACTAGCTGGCCTAATCTATTAAGAAAAGAGTATGGGTATTCTCCCATTATATAATCCATTGAAAAAATTGGGTTGACAACATATCAAATGGGTCAAGATATGAATAATATATTACATTTTCTTAAATCAAAATCAAAGAACTAATTAAGGCTGTCACATCGCTTTTCGGTGGGATTAATAAAAAATTCGATCAAAGTGACTTTTGTGATAATCGAAATAAAATATAATGACTTTTGTGTAATAAAAGAAAGAAAATGATTTTTGTGTAACGAACACAAAACTAAGTAATCATGAATGAAATTCTTATTATAATTTATCACCTAGATAATGTAAATTGTAAACTAGTAGCAGTTCAGAACCCCATTAAAAGGAAAAGCAAAATTAAAAAAAAGTCTTAATAAATTGAACTTTAGATAATACTGGACGATGAAAAAGTTTCAAAAATCCAGTTAATATGAATTAGGAGGAGTAATTAATTAAACTAACTCTATGCATGATAGGGAAAAGGAAATGTGGCAATTATTTTGCAACAGAAAGTGTAATGTCAATACACATTCTTTATAGTAACAATTGTTGCAAGAATAATGTCAATACATATTCTTTGTAGTAACAATAGCAAGAACAGAAGATGGCATGGGGGCCTCCTATCAACGTTGGAAATTAATGAATCAGCAAAACAGTTGTATACAATATGTCATTTATTCTGTTCATTGTGTACACTTGGAAATTTTAAAAGGGGAAACTCAAAAGTGACTCTTCAAGATGGTGCATTTATGTGTGTTGTACTGGTGAGTTTTATTGTTTGCTCTGACTAGTTGTATGTTATTTGGCTGGAGGTAGATAGAAAGTTATAAATAAGGCGTGGTTGCAGTTGCGTCACCTAATTAATAGTAGTTCTAGATCGCAAACTATCATCTAGCTATAGACCATCCTATGCGTATTTATACCCCACTAGGTGATAGTATAAGGAGTAGTAAATTAGTATACTACGTACCCCCATTTTCCTAGACTGCCTACGACTATGATACATAGAGTAATAAGTCGCACAATTTTTAAAATTTTAGTGTACATATATTCCTTCGTTTCAATTTATGAAATGTTCTTACTTGTTTATTCAATCTAAAAATAACATTTTTTAATATTTAGTAATAATTTAACTTTAAGTTTTTATTTTATACTAAATGATGTAGTTTTATCCTTAATAATATAATTTATAGTCACACAATTTTTTATGATATATTTAAGATCACTATTAGTTTGTCAAAAGCAAAAATTTCACAATTAGCTTGTATTTTTGCGTATACCTTCCAAAAATGCTACCACAATGATATTGAATTTGATTCTCAAAAAAAAAAAAATATATACTCCCTTTTTTTTAAAAAAAGACCTATTTTAATTTGACACGAAGTTTAAAAAAATAAAGAAATTTTTGAATCTTGTGCTCTTAAATTAAAGTTGTGTCAAAAGTATCAAAATATCCTTTAATATTGTGGTCTTAGACATGCCACGTTAAAAATTAGAATTAAAGTATTGCTAAAATGAAAGGGTCATTCTTTTTTAAATAGAGGAAGTATAATTTTTAAAGAACCTGACATACATTCAGTAATGGTTCAGAGAATCCGAGTAACGTAGCAAGATGACAACACTGAAAATAAAATATGAAACTGCATCAGGATAAGAGTGCAATGCCAAGAAAGAGCTACTAGAGGAATTAGAGACCTCTCGTCGCCCCTTATTTGACACCTAATATAACTTCGATGTAATTTAGTGATCAATAAAAATATTAAGATGGGTTAATCAATAATTATCTGTCCTGTAATACTGAATTCATTTATTGAATATAATTAAAATTGAGAAATATCTTTATTGATGAGCAGTTCGTTTCACTTAACAGGCAGACTCTCAGCAAATCTTGTCATGACTGGAAATATTCTTCTAAATGGGAAGAAGAGAAGGCTTGACTATGGTTTTGGTGTAAGTGCTATATATCCAAATTAACTTCATATTGTCAACATTTTTTCCTTGATCCTTAACCATCATGATAGTTAGGAACTACTCTCTCCGTTTCAACTAGTCCTAATTTTTAGAAATAGATGTCTCAAATTACTTGTCATTTTAGAAGCTTAAGATAACATTAATTTTTTTTATATTTAATCCTTGGTAGTAATTATTTTTTAAGACTACAAACACCTCGAGATGACACATAAATTAAGTAAATTAGCAACGAAGAGAGATCATATCTTAAGACATAAAGAAAGGTAAAATAGTAAAAAAAAACCCTCATAATTAATGTTTTTCTAAAAAAGATGTGTAAAAGAGAAATATGACAAATTATATGAAACGAGGGGAGTGATTACATTATTAATGTATTATAACTTACAAGTTTTAATCCATATATATTTATTTATCTATATTATATGCATATTTATATTTATATTCTTTTTTTTTTGGTTTCCCCATGTCCGGTACCCGTATTGAAGCCCGACTAATTCGGATTCGCGTCAGATAGGGCCCCATTCGGGGGGAGTACTGCTCCCTACAAAAGATTTTTTCATATCCTAGGCTCGAACCCGAATGTATATTTATATTCAACATACTGACTATTAATTATTAAAGCCGTCTAAAAAGGTAATTATCCCTTTATATTTTAGGTAATGCAATAGTGTACACATTTTATATGGAAAAAATCTCTCCACCCGACAAAGGTAGGGTTAAGATTTGGATAGACTCCGTTATCTTTATACCTCACTTATGAGACTGTACTGGATATGTTATGTTGGTGTTGTTATGCATATAGAAGTTGAACTGAACTAATATGTGTTTGTGATTTCATGTTACTTGGGATAACCTGCAGGCTTATGTGACACAAGAAGATGTACTAATGGGAACTCTAACAGTGAGAGAAACCATCCAATACTCAGCTCAATTGAGGCTCCCAAGCAACATGACTAGACAAGAAGTAAAGGAAATTGTAGACAATGTTATATCAGAGATGGGATTGGAGGATTGTGCAGAAACTTTAATTGGGAATTGGCATTTGAGAGGAATAAGTGGTGGTGAAAAAAAGAGATTAAGCATTGCACTTGAAATAATCACACAACCACAACTCTTGTTTCTTGATGAACCTACAAGTGGACTTGATAGTGCTTCTGCATATTTTGTTGTTCAAGTACTTAAGAATATTGCATGTGGTGGTGGTGGAAGTGGAAGGACTATAATATGCTCAATTCATCAGCCAAGTAGTGAAGTTTTTGCTCTGTTTGATGACCTTTTGTTGCTATCTTCTGGTGAAACTATTTATTTCGGAGAAGCTAAACTGGCAGTTGAGGTAAGATAAAGCTACTTGATACTATTGTTATGATCTTCAAAATGGATTTAGGGGGTGTTTGATTGAGCTAATACAAGTTGGTCGAGCTAATAAACAAGTTGGTCAAATTGGCTTCTATGCACTTTAACTTATCTGTGTGTTTGGAAAATATCTAACGTGCTTATAGTCAAGTGTTTGTAAGTCAAAAAGTAATCAAAAGTCATAAATTGATTGTTCTCAACGTATCTTTCTAGATTATAATTTTCTTTTTTGGTTTGATCAAGTTTTTTTTTTCTAGTTTATCCTTCATATTTTTTTTATTCTCAAAATACCCTTCCACAAATAAAATCTTGAACTTCCTCTTCACAGCATATCCACCATTCATCCGTACCCTTCCACAAATAAAATCTTGAACTTCCTCTTCACACCAGATCCATCATTCATCCTTTCCTTTACAAAAAGACTTTTAAATTCATATTTTTTTGATAGAAATTTTATTGGTATTCTAGTCAATTTAACAAACGAATAATTTATAAGCATTTTTAAACCAAATATGTTAACTTCTTATTTTCAGTTTTAATATTTTTATTCAAATGTGTAATTTCTTATTTATAAAATAAATTTCAATAGTTGAAAATATTTTTTACAATCAGCGAACTCAACGGATTCTTAAATTATGCTCACCAACAATAAAAAAATTGTGTTTACATTATTACTAGACTTTAACCTACTGATTATATTGCTGTAAGTTCTATTTTTTTTTTTTATATTTTGAATTTTCTTGTGATTCAAAAAAGTAAATGAGTGAGCACCATGGTAGTATACCAAATCAAATACTAGGATAAAACTCTATATATAGCTAGGTCAAAGTTATGCTTTAATTTGTTTGATGGTCTGTTTGCAGTTTTTTGGTGATTCAGGATTTGCATGTCCAACTAGAAGAAATCCAGCGGACCATTTTCTTCGATGCATTAATTCAGACTTTGATGATGTTACTGCCACTTTAATAGGGTCCCACAGAATAAATGTACGTATGGTATAACCGTATAAGTTGTTGATGCATTATTTACATGTGGTTAGATAATAATTGAACAGCTTTTTATGGAATAATTCCAAAAAATTAATAGAAGGTTAAGCTTAGTTTAACCCCCCCAAAAAAGCTTAAGGTTAATTTACATTTCAATTACTTCCTAATTGTCCAATTTTGACTTGCCATGGGGATTAAAAAATAAAAAATAGTTTTGAATCTTGTAAACTAATTATATGTAGAATCTATCAAAATATTCTTTAATTTCGTGGTCTTAAAAATATCAAGTGGAAAGTTGAAATGAAAAAGTTATCGCAAAAGAAAAGTAAACTTTTTTTTTTAAACAGACTAAAAGAAAAAATAAGACAAATAAATTGAAACAAAGGGAGTGATTCTTTTAATTTCGTATATCAGAATTACTTTCTGCATGATTTTAAGTCTTTTTTAAAAGAAGATGTGATATAGGTTAAAAACGACAATTTGAAATATGTTACTATTTCTCATCTGTAATGCAGGAAACCAAAGAGTCCTCAGGATCACTTGTTTATTTACCAACAGCAGAGTGTAGAGTAAGGCTTATTCAAAATTACAAATATTCAAAACATAAATTGAGGACAACGGCTAGAATTCGTGATCTCGCAAATAGTGTAAGTTTTCACAATCTTTTTTTTTTTCTTTTATATACTCTTCATTTTAATTTAGGTGATATCTTTTGTATTCGAGATTCAAATAAGTTTTTTTTTGGTAATAACTTTTTCATGTCTTTTAAATATTTTGAAGTGTCAATTATTTTGACTTATACTATTTTTTACGTAATTTCCAAACATATAAAATTCATTTCAAAAAACTTAAAAATACCGTTCCAATTCACCATCAAAATAAAAAAGTTTGACTCTTGAAATTCGAATTATATTCAAATTATTCAAATAGATTAGGATAAAGAAATTAATATATTAGTGTTAAAAAAATTTTGAACCAAAAGAAAGGAGCATAACTCTGATCCACTCTAGATCATACCTATAATTTGATCAATATTTAAATAGCCTCTCAATTATCATCCTAGTTTTTCTCTTCTTTTTTCTCTGCAAAGAAATTAATCTATAATTTGGGGCAGGATGGACATGTGAATAGTTGGAGGAGATAATATTAACTAGTGATTTTTCTTTCAGAGAGATATTGTATTTAAAGAAAGTGGAGGGAGCCAAGCAAGATGGTTAAAGCAACTATGTACATTGATAAAGAGATCATTGAAGAACATGAATAGAGATTTTGGGTATTATTGGTTGAGGATTATAGTGTATATTATACTATCAATTTGTGTTGGTACTGTTTTCTATGATGTTGGAACTGGACATAATGCTGTAATTGCAAGGGGGGCTTGTGCTGGATTCATTTCTGGCTTCATGACTTTCATGTCCATTGGAGGCTTTCCATCTTTCATCGAAGAAATGAAGGTAAATCATCTCTTTATCCTTTTGGCAAACTGAATTTATTTCTAACTAAATATATGAGAAGTAATTTATTATATTCTTTTCTTCAACTCCACCCTTACAATTCTAATTAGTGGAGAAATTAATACATTGTAGGAACAGATAAATGATAGTTTAGACATATACTCTGATGATGGAAGTTATTGAACGTCTTTCGTAAGGGGTGTACAGAAAGACATAATAATATGAATTAAATGAAGGGAGTAATTAGAACATTAAGTAGCTCGAAAGTGGTCTCGTTATATTTGCTTTGTGTCGTACTTAGCACAATCGTTTATATGTAGATTTAACGATTAAAACATTAAAATTCCAAGGGAGCATTTTCTTTCGAAAAAACAATATAATGTAGATTAAACCAGCTAGTTAGATAAGTTCAATTCATAATTCTTCCAATTCAATCAATAATTTCAGATGAATGTAGAATTATGGCTTTAGCCCTAAGATGAGTTCATATGGAGTATTATGATCAGTGAGGATCTAAGTATGCCGCCCGAACTTGTTTGGATGTTAGGCATAATTATTGTATAATTAGTAGTCCTATTTTTTTAAAAAATAATAATTAATTCCTACATATTACACCGCTAAGAGGTAAGGATTAGAGACAGAGATATTTTGTAGCTAAATAACATTATATTATCCGTCACTATTAGCGATGGATTATCAAAAAAATCATGTTAACTACAAGCAATTCATGGGACGGATTAGCGACTTAGTTTATAGCTAATTTGAGTTTGTTTGTTTGTTTTGTAATTGTTGGGTTTAATTGGTGTGAATGGAAAATGGAGGGATACAATCTTTGACACAATCTTTGAGCAAAAGACATATTGTTTTGAAAAAGGTGTGACTGTTCAGATAGTTGTGTCTGTTTAGAAAAAGACACAATGTTTCGAATGAACAGACATGACTCTTACAAAGAATACACCTTTTAAGTGAACCATTGCCACCTTTCAGAAGAGACATCTGATGTCTATATAAACCTGCTTTCATCCACAGGTTTAGAAATGAATGAATTTTTTTTTTGAAATAAAAAACTCTTCTTGTCTTCAAAACATTCTTTGTGATCAATCAAATCGTTGAGTGAGTTCAACGAATCCAATTATTTGAGGTACCACTATAGTTAGATTGAAAGTCCATTTATCCTAGGAGGAAGATTCCAAAACCTCGGGTACAGTGAGGGAAATTATTCCTTAAGGACACTCCGTGAAGTCGGGGGACTTGGCTTTATATTTCTATTTCATCTTAATTTCTGAAAAAATAAAACACACTTCTTAGAAAGATCACTTTGATCTTGTGTTGAGGGTGTTTTTGTACTTCATAGTGTTCTTGTTTTAAACTTGAACTAGTGTTGAAGTTGTTGTGCCTAAATATAGATTCTTGTACCCGAAAATACCATAAAATAACAATCTTAAGGATTAATCTTACTGTTTAAGAATTTGTATTGTTTGTTTCTGGAGATTAAAGCTTTTAGCTTTCTACTCTGTTTGAACTTAACTAGTGATTTGAAGAAATAAAATCTTCATCACAAGTTAAAGATCATTCGGTTGACGATTGAAAGTCATAAAACTTCATCGTTAAACTAGAAACAAGAAGAAGAGTTTAAAGTTGTTTAACTTTATTAGTAGTATTTCGAAAAATACTAAATTTACTATTTTGTGGTGACAGGAAGAATGACAAATGATAGTCAAATGCATGATGCAACGACTATGGCGACAATTACCATTGCCATGATAAGTCGAGCAAATGCTCCACAACCTATGGCACCTGCTGAGAAGCTCGAAAAGTTTGTGGGCATGGACTTCAAGAGATGACAGCAAAAGATGTTCTTTTACCTCACCACTCTATGTCTTCAAAGATTCACTAGTGAGGATGCTCCTGAGGTGGCCAAGGGAACCTCGGACAAAGAGCGTTTCATGATAGTAGAGGCTTGAAAACACTCATATTATCTCTTGAGTGGTTTCCAAGATGACCTCTATAATGTTTACAGTGGAACTAAGACATCAAAGGAATTGTGGGGGGCACTTGAACGAAAATAGAAGACAAAGGATGCGGAAATTAAGAAATTCTTCGTTGCAAGGTTCCTGGACTTTAAAATTATAGATAGCAAGTCAATTATCTCTCAAGTGCAGGAATTACAAGTAATCATCCATGATCTCCTAGCGGAAGATATATCTTTGAAAAATATCTTTGTTGAACAAATTGAAAATGTTCTTAGTACTCACATAAACTGTTTTGTAGGTTTGATTGTGAATGACGCATTTCAAGTAGCAACGATAATTGCGAAGCTACCACCTATGTGGAAAGACTTCAAAAACTACTTGAAGCACAAACGCAAGGAGATGACTGTCGAAGATCTTATTGTCCGACTACGTATTAAAGAGGATAATAAGGCTGCTGAGACAAGGTCGAAAGGGAATTCTACAATTAATGGAGCACATATTATAGAAGATGACCAAAATAATTCTAAGAAAAGGAAGAAAGTTGAACATAGAAGCAATCAACCCAAGAAGAAATTCAAGGAAAAGTGCTTCAACTATGGCAAGATTGGCCACGAGCCCACAGATTGTCGTGTCCCTAAGAAAGACAAGAAAAAAGACCAAGTAAATATCATTGAGTCCAACAAAGAATATGATGATCTGTGTGCTATGCTTTCAAAATGCAACTTGGTGGGGAATCCTTGCGAATAGTGGATGGATTCTAGTGTCACCCATCATGTTTGTGCCAACAAAGAGTTGTTTTCAACGTTCGCTCCAGCTCAAGTAGAAGAAATGATCTACATGGCTAACTCCGCTACTGTAAAAGTAGAAGGAACTAAAAAGGTGTGCTTGAAGATGACTTCCGGTAAAGTGTTGACACTTAGCAATGTCTTGTATGTTCCGGAGTTAAGGAAGAACTTGATTTTTGTTTCACTTCTAGACAAGAACGGATTCAAATGTGTTTTTGTTTCCAGAAAAATTGTACTTAGTAAAGGAGAAGTGTATATAGGAAAAGACTACCTCACTGATGGCCTATTCAAAATAAATGTAATGAATGTTGAAATCATTAAAAGTTCAATTTCTTCTTACTTGCTTGAGTCTTATGATTTGTGGCATGAACGTTTAGGCCATGTTAATTACAAAACATTACGAACACTGATTAACTTAGATGTTTTTCCAAACTGTGAGTGCAATAAATCAAAGTGTCAGACGTGTGTGGAATCAAAGTATGCAAAACATCCTTATAAGTCTGTTGAAAGGAATTCCAATCCCTTAGACTTAATACACATTGGCATTTGTGATATGAAGTCAACACCATCACGTGGTGGGAAAAAGTATTTCATAACTTTTATTGACGATTGCACTAGATATTGTTATGTCTACTTGCTAAATATTAAGGATGAAGCAATAGATGCATTTAGGCAATACAAAACTGAAGTTGAAAATCACTTAGAGAAAAAAAATAAAAATGATAAGAAGTGATAGGGGCGGAGAATATGAATCTCACTTTGCCGAAATATTTGTAAAGAATGAAATTGTTCATCAAACTACGGCCCCGTATTCACCTTAATCTAATGGAAATGCGGAAAGGAAAAACTAAACTTTGAAGGAAATGATAAATGTCTTACTTATAAGTTCAGGTTTATCGCAAAACTTATGGGGGGGAGGCTATCCTTACAGCCAGTCGTATACTCAATAGAGTTTCCCATAGTAAGACACAATCAATTTCTTATGAAAAATGAAAAGGAGAGAAACCCGACTTGAAATATTTCAAAGTGTAGGGGTATCTAGCAAAGGTTCAAGTTCCTATGCCTAAAAGGATAAAGATAGGACCTAAGACGGTGGACTGTGTATTCATAGGATATGCCAAAAGTAGTAAAGCATGTCAGTTTTTAGTTCATAAATCCAAACATCCGGATATTAATGAAAATACGGTAATTGAATCAGATAATGTTGAATTCTTTGAAAGTATTTATCTGTATAAAACTAGATATGAACAGTCTAGTAGGGGGTCTAAACGACCTTGAGATGAACCAAGTGATAATGTACATAATGAATAAAATCTAAGATGTAGTACACGTCAAAGAACGTCAACTTCGTTTGGTTTGAATTTTGTAACATTTCTCTTAGAAATGAGCCTCAAACATTTAAAGAAGCGATGTCGTCATCAGACTCATCCTTTTGGAAAAAGGCAGTCAATAGTGTGATTGATTCAATCTTAAGCAACCATACATGAGAATTGATTGATCTTCCTCTAGAAAATAAATCTTTAGGTTCTAAATAGATTTTCAAAAGGAAAATGAAAGCAGATGGTACTATTGATAAATACAAGGCAAGACTTGTAGTAAAAGGCTTCAAACAAAAAGAAGGTCTTGATTATTTTGATACATACTCGTCGGTAACAAGGATAACGTCGATTCAAATGTTAATTGCCTTGGCGGCGGTATATGGTCTTGAAATCCATCAAATGGATGTGAAAAACTTATTCCTAAATGGAGAATTAGAGGAAGAAATTTACATGGAACAGCCTGAGGGTTTTGTGGTTCCTGGAAAAAAAAATAAGGTGTGTAAACTTGTTAAGTCACTTTATGGACTAAACAAGCACCTAAGCAATGACATGCAAAGTTTGACCAAACCATGTTGGCAAACAGATTCAAGATAAATAAATGTGATAAATGTATTTATATTAAAGACACTCCAAATCACCAAGTCATTGTGTGTTTATATGTGGATGATATGTTGATCATCAGTAGAGATATTTCAGACATAAATGCAATAAAATGAATGCTCGAGAGAAATTTTGATATGAAAGACCTTAGAGTTACGGATGTGATCTTAGAAATAAGAATCCATAGAACTCCACAAGGATTGGCATTGTCACAGTCTCATTATATCGAAAATGTACTTGACAAATTCAAGTATATGGAATTCGGTATTGCCAAGACTCCACTGGATGTAAGCTTTGCACTTTGAAAGAATGAAGGTGAAAGTGACTCACAATTGGAGTACGCAAGAGTATTGGGATATTTAATGTATATAATAAACTGTACACGACCAGGCGTAGTATGCGTTATAAGTAAATTAAGTCTGTACACGAGTAATCCCAACAAAACTCATTAGATGGCAATGAAAAGAGTTTTGGGGTATCTTAAATACACTCAAGACTATGCCTTGAATTATAATAAATATCCCGTGGTACTCAAAGGATATAGTAATTCAAGTTGGATCACCGGATCGAATGAAGTAAAATTCATAAGTGGATATGTATTTACTATCGATGGAGGAGCGGTCTTTTGGAAATCATCCAAATAGACTTGTATTTCTCGCTCTACAATCGAATCTGAATTTATCGCATTGGATAAAGCCAGTGAAGAAGCAGAATAGCTTCGAAATTTCTTGAAAGATATTCCTTATTGTCCCAAACCAGTGGCACCAGTATGTATACATTGTGGTAGCCAAGCGACAATAGGTAGGGTAGGGAGCATGATGTACAACGGTAAATCTTGTCATATAATATGGAGACATAATACCTTTAGGAAACTTCTTTCTAGTTGAATTATCACTGTTGACTATATAAAGTCAAAGGATAATGTGTCGGATCCACTTATAAAAGGCTTATCTAAAGAAGGAGTGGAAAGGACATCCAAGGGAATGGATTTAAGGCCTAGGACAAGTCAGCATGACGTTAACTCTACCTAGTAGACTGGAGATCTCAAGAGCTAGGTTCAAGGAGATCAAACAAAGTTGTGCCTGACAGGTTCAACATTGTCAATATACCCCAACCCATTCTCACAATGTAGATAATGTTTCATAAATAAGGATAAGATTTAAGGTGAAAAGTCTTTTAATGATTATCTAAATTTGGCAGATTTGATCAAATAGTTTAATATATAGGATTGAACGTTTAGAAATTACCTTTGTGAGGGCGAAGTGGAAGCCGTTTCAAGGAGAATGTTAGTAAAGGTCTATTCTCTAAGCTCTCATGAAACCGGGACATGTTTATGGCTAAAAAGAATAAAATCGTGAGAACTATAAATGGTAAAAGACTGGTTGTGTGACATATGTTGTCTAGGTGTACATTAAAGCTCGGCGGTTCAAAGATATCAAATCTACCGATTGACTGAGTGCATCCGATGCATGTTCACTACAGAAAGTTCAAAGGGAAACCCACTTATCCAGATGCAATCAGTCTTTGCTTGATGATCACATACTTGTCGGTAAGTTTTACAAAGAATAGTCATCCCTCATTCATGTGGGGGATTGTTGAGTTTAATTGGCGTGAATAGAAAATGAAGGGATACAACCTCTAAGCAAAAGACATATTATTTTGAAAAAGGTGTAACTGTTCAAATAGTTGTGTCTGTTCAGAAAAAGACACAATATTTTGAATGAACAGACATGACTCTTCCAAAGGATACACCTTTTAAGTGAACCATTGCTACCTTTCAGAAGAGGCATCTGATGGCTATATAAACTTGCTTCCATCCACAGGTTTAGAAATGAATGAAAAATTTTCTAAAATAAAAAACTCCTCTTGTCTTCAAAACATTCTTTGTGATCAATCAAATCATTGCGTGAGTTCGAAAAATCCAATTATTTGAGGTACCACTATAGTTTGATTGAAAGCCATTTTATCCTAGGAGGAAGATTCCAAAACCTCGGGTACAGTAAGGGGAATTATTCCTTAAGGACACTCTGTGAAGTCGGGGGACTTGGCTTTATATTTTTGTTTCATATTAATTTCTGGAAAAATAAAACACACTTCTTAGAAAGATCACTTTGATCTTGTGTTGAGGGTGTTTTTATTCTTTATAGTATTCTTGTTTTAATCTTGAACTAGTGTGAAGTTGTTGTGCCTAAATATAGATTCGTGTACCCAAAAATACCATAAAATAACAGTAACGATAGTAAAAATGTTAGTTGGACTATATATTAAAACTGAGATTGAAAGAAGATTTAATTATTTGCAGATATTTGATAAAGAAAGGAAGAGTGGACACTATGGTGTTGGTGTGTTCATTCTTTCAAATTTCATTTCATCATTCCCATTCCTAGTTGTTATGTCTTTGAGCTCAGTAGCCATTACATACAACCTGGTGAAGTTCCATCCTGGCTTCTTCCATTTTATGTATGCCGCAATTATTCTCTGGAGCTCCATTGCTGTTGTTGAAAGTTGCATGATGCTTGTGGCTTCCTTTGTTCCCAATTTCACTATGGGTCTTATTGTTGGTGCTGGACTTCTTGTGAGTATAAACTATCCTTTTATTTTACTTGATAAGTAATGAATGAATCCTTTGTTCCAATCCTTACTTGATACTCATGTGTGCTGCAGTGGAGTCAGGAATTTTACTAATTAGGATGTTCACAATAAAAAAAAACTACACAAAAAATAAGAAAAGTCAACATAGAGCATAAGGTGGATTTTCCACTTCATGTTGATGTGTGTATACCAGGGGTCGAGCTACATAGTTTGAAGGGCGTATAATTGAATTAATTCCCTTCATAGGGTATAAACAATACTCCATCTGTCCTAATTTATCTTACCCTCTTTTTTACTAGTCAGGCCAAAAAAAATGACAATTTTAATATTAATAATAATTTAACTTTAAAATTTATGTTTAAACCATAAGATAATTTATAGTTATAATAATTTGCGTATGCAGGGAATTATGATGGCCTCAGCTGGTTTTTTCAGGCTAATGCCTGATCTTCCAAAGGTCTTTTGGAGATACCCTATTTCATATGTTAATTACATGGCATGGGGCTTACAGGTAAAATTTCAATGTCCAATAGTTATACAATAACTTCTTAATACTATATAATCAGTTGGTTATCCAATATATTGTTGATCTGGGTACACAATCTATATGTTTTCAATACAAATTTCAACCTAAGTTCAAGAACTAGTTTTCAAGAACAACAATGAAGTTCAACACCTTTAAACAAATAATGAAATGAACTATCAAATGAAGTATGTTTATTAACTTTTAAAGAAATAAAGATGAAGCAGAATTTAGAACCAAGTTCATCGACTTCACGGTGTGTCCTTAAGAAATTTATTCCCTTTAAGTACCCGAGGTTATGAAATCTTTCCTCCTAGGATAAAATGGTTCACTATCTGAAAGTAGTGGTACCTCAAACTTTCAGAATCTTTGAACTCACTCAACGGTTGATGATTACAATAGAGTTTTTAAGAAGAAGAAAATGTTTTTCAACTTTTAAAATCGTACCATTACATAAGGAAAAGCTCATATATTTATAGCCATTAAGTGTCCCTTCGAAAAGGAAGTAATGGATCATGGAAGAGATAACTTTTTCTGAAACGTCAGCTACCTGTGGCCGGTCCGCGTTGGTCATGCACTGGACCTGCGACCGCAGGTTGCATTTGACCATTTTCAGTGGCTTCTGCGTTGGACCTGCGCTAGGCAAAGCCAGCCTGCGCCTGACCTACGAACGTTGGTTGTCTCTTTTTCAGAAATAGTGTGTCTCTTTCGTGAAGGGTCGCGTCCCTTCGAGGTGTGTTGCATATGCGTTTGCATGGAATCCGAAA
This sequence comes from Capsicum baccatum var. pendulum, assembly GCA_030864225.1. Classification (NCBI taxonomy): domain Eukaryota; kingdom Viridiplantae; phylum Streptophyta; class Magnoliopsida; order Solanales; family Solanaceae; genus Capsicum; species Capsicum baccatum. Next base: position 87,687,498 of record CM061560.1, on the reverse strand, counting down.
TGCGTCTGCACATGGAGAAAAATAATTTCATTGGATTTTTGAAATTTCACTTGTTTTCCAAATTTTAAATAAATTTTGTCCAAAAAATTAACCTATCGATCCAAAGTCGAAGCCGAGCCAAGCCAGCGATGACAATAGAGCGAGGCATCTTTTGTTGTTGCCTTACCATCCACTAGGAGGAGTGTGTCTTATTATAAACACAAGGAAACTTCTTTCTCCCACCAATGTGGGAGAACTTAGCTTTCCTTAAGTGACATTTTCACTTTTTCTCTAAATAGTTGTTCCCTTCATTTTGCATTCACACATTCTATTTGAACCCAACGATCCCCCATATGAATGGGAAATGACTATTTTATCAAAATATTTACGGACAAGTATGTGATCAACAAGCAAATACTGATTACATCTGGATAGGTGTTTTTTTTTTTAACTTTTCATAGTGACCATGCATCGGATGCACTCGGTCAATCGGTAGATTTGATATCTTTAAATTGTCGAACTTTAATGTATACCTAGATAACATATGTCACACAACCAACCTTTTATCGTTTATGGTTCTCACGGTTTTATTCATTTCAGCCATCAACATGTTCTGGTTTCATGAGAGCGTAGAGAATAGACATTTACTAACATTCTCCTCGAAGTGGCTTCCACTTCACCCTCACATAGGTGATTTCAAAACGTTCAATCTTATAGATTAAACTATTTGATTAAATTTGTCAAATTTAGATAATCATTAAAAAGTTTCACGCCATAAGCCTTATCCTTGTTTCCTAAACATTATCTACATCATGAGAATGAGTTGAGTATATTGACAATGTTGAACCGTCAGTCATAATTTTATTTGATTTCTTTGAACCTAGCTCTTGAAATCTCCAGTCTGCTAGGTAGAGTTACCGCTATGCTGACTTGTCCATAAACCCATTTCCTCTGATATTCTCTCAACTTCTTCTCTAGATAGGTCTTTTGTAAGTGGATCTTACATATTATCCATTGACTTCACATAGTCAATAGTGATAATTTAACTAGAGAGCAGTTTTCTAACGTTATTATGTCTACTTCTTATATGACGAGATTTACCATTATACATCATGTTCCCTGCCCTACCTATTGTCGCTTGGCTATCACAATGTATACATACTGATGCCAATAGTTTGGGCCAATAAGGAATATCTATCAAGAATTTTTGAAGTCATTCAACTTCTTCACCGACTTTATCTAATACGATAAATTTAGATTCCATTGAAGAGGCAATACACATCTGTTTGGATGATTTCATAGGGACTGCTCCTCCATCTAAAGTAAATACATATCCACTTGTAGATTTTACTTTATTTGATCCGGTGATCCAATTTGCATCACTATACCCTTCAATGACCGTTGAATATTTATTATAATGCAAAGCATAGATATTTAAGATACCTCAAAACTCTTTTCATTTTCATCCAATGAGTTTTATCGAGATTACTCGTGTACCAATTCAATTTACTATTACCACATGCTATGTCTGGCCGTGTACAATTCATGTTATACATTAAACATCCCAACACTCTTGTGTAGTCCAACTGTGAGTGACTTTCACCTCCATTCTTTTGAAGTGCAAAGCTCACGTCTAATGGATACCAAAATTCAAATACTTGAATTTGTCAAGTACCTTTTTGATGTAATGAGACTGTGACAACGCCAACTCCTGTGGAGTTTTATGAATTCTTATTCCTAAGATCATATCCGCAACTCCGACGTCTTTCATATCAAACTTGCTCTCAATTATGCATTTTGTAGCATTTATGTCAGAAATGTCTCTACTGATGGTCAACATTGCCATCCACATAAAACAAACAATGACCTTGTGATTTAGAGTGTCTTTAATGTAAACACATTTATCACATTCGTATATATTAAACCCATTTGCCAATATGGTTTGGTCAAACTTTGCATGCCACTGTTTGGGTGCTTGTTTTAGTCCATGAAATGACTTAACAAGTTTGCACACCTTCTTTTCTTTACTAGGAACCACAAAACCCTCAGATTGTTCTGTGTAAATTTCTTTCTCCAATTCTTCATTTAGGAATGTTGTTTTCATATTCATTTGATGGATTTCAAGACCATATACTGTAGCTAAGACAACTAACATCTGAATTAACATTATTCACGTTACAGGTGAGTATGTATCAAAATAATCAAGGTCTTCTTTCTGTTTGAAACTTTTTACTACAAGTCATGCCTTGTATTTGTCAATATTACCATCCGCTTTTATTTTTCTTTTGAAGATCCATTTAGAACCTAAAGGATTATTTTCTGGAGAAAGATCAACCAATTCCTAAGTATGGTTGCTCAAGATTGAATCAATATCACTATTGACTGCCTCTTTCCAAAAGGATGAGTCTGAAGACGACATCGCTTCTTTAAATGTTTGAGACTCATTTTCTAAGAAAAATGTTACAAAATTTGATCCAAAGGAAGTTGACGTTCTTTGACGTGTACTATGCCTTGGATTCTCATCATTATGTACATTCTCGCTTGGTTCATCTCAAGGTTGTTTAGACCTTCCACTAGACATTCATGTCTAGTTTTATACAAATAAATGTGTTCAAAGAACTCAACATTATCTGATTCAATTATCGTATTTCATTGATATTTGAATGTTTGGGTTTATGAACCAAAAATCGACATACTTTATTGCTTTTAACATATTCAATCAACACGCAGTCTACAGTTTTAGGTCCTACCTTCACCCTTTTAGGCATAGGAACTTAAACTTTCACTAGACATCCCCACACTTTAAAATATTTCAAGTTGGGTTTTCTTTATTTTCATTTTTTATATGAAATTGATAGTGTCTTACTATGGGGTACTCTATTGAGTATTCGGTTAGCTGTAAGAATAGCCTCCCCCCACAAGTTTTATGGTAAATCTGAACTCATAAGTAAGTCATTTATTATTTTCTTTAAGGTTCGGTTCTTCCTTTCCGCAATTCCATTAGATTGAGGTGAATATGGTAACGCCCAAACTACAGCTCTCGTAAGAGTGTAAGCGGTCGATGTCAAATATAGAACCCAACTGGGTTGGGTGTCGTATCCCACAGGGAATACTCGGTCACTAAGTATGCAACTATTAGTAGACTGTTGGTCGAAAATTCTATGGAAGGGGGGATTTAAATTGTGGCGTGAATTACTGTAAACAAAGTAACAAATGAAATGATTTGTGTAATAGGATTTAATAACAGAGAAAAATAAGTTAGGGTTATGTCCACCTTATGAAGTCTACGTATCTATTAACTATGAGTTATGCGGAATTCAGACATGCATGCATTTATAGAGATTCGTATTCTAATGGTAAATCCTAGTGTCTCTCGACCATCAAGAATTATTTCACTTTAACTCTCTCGAGCTTAAAGTGTAACTAACGGTACAAACTCTCTAAGAGGTTAATCCAGTTACGGCACTAACGTGTAAACAGGGGTTGGTAGCCCTCTTTCCTTATCACACTCTCTTTTCCAGACATGTAACTTTTCTCTCGAACAAGTTAATGCTATACTGGCGTATTCTATATGTTTGCAACCACAAGAATTTAATTAAGATGAAGAGAGTAATGATATAAGTAGCATACGTATTAAGAATTCACACACTCATAGTAATAAATAGTATATCACAAGGCTTCCATAACCCTAACAGAGGAGTTTAGCTACTCATGATTACAACAGAAATCACAATAGACATCATCATCGTACCAAAGCTCGAATAATCTCACGATGGGGATGAGAATGGCGTTAAAGAGATATCGACGTTTTAGCCCTTGACCAATTTTCTCAAGAGTAGCGTGTTTTCCTGTTGTACTTACAGAATCTGTAAACTGAATAATACTAAAGTGTCTAAAGAGAAGTAAAATCCAAAGTATGATAATGCTTGCTGAAAAATTCAGCAAATAGGGTTTTTATAATATCCTTGTCATATTCCTACTAGGTTACTGCTGCACCCTTAAGTATGTAAAAATACTGTATTTGCCCTGGACAGATTCTCCATGCATCATATTTAGTCCCCAAGCTTCCAAAAGTTGCCTTCCATCTTATGCGAAGTTTCCCTTTGCTACCGAAAGGTCCAACAAACTGCTGAAATCTTCGTCATTAGTACCTAAAAACATGCTAATCACATTGGTTAGCTCACTTACAGGAAAATGGACTAAAAGTGCAGGATTTGTATATTTTATCCTCAAAACTTAGCCTAAAATATGGGCAAATTATGGTGTTTAGGCGTGTAAATACGCCCAACATTAACACCCCACACTTAAAGCTTTGTTCGTCCTTGAACAAAATATCATGTCCATGCAAACATATAACTAGAATATCACAGCAGCCACACAAAATATTCATCAAGACAGGCACGGGAATCATTAACAAAGAGTAGGTTCCTTGATTGCTACTAGAAACAATTTAACCTCCAATATAGACTCGTGATGATGGTCAATTCGTATTCAAAAATTAAGGAACAAAGAATCATACAAGACTACCCAAAACTCATCAACCATGTGTGTCTCACGTAAGATATCTCCCATAATCACTAACAAGTATTGCATTTTTCAAAACATGGGTACAAGATTCTCCTTGCTCTCACTCTCACAAAGAATTCATATGTTACAACTGATGACCATAGGCTTGCCCTTAGTGTAATGCTCTACTAATATCAGAATGCTAAGCTTAGGATCAAATAGGTCTTTTACAGGTTGTAATGTAGGCTAAGGGACGGGTAGGACTATTTTGGCCAAAAATAGTGACTATGTTCCCTAAGCGCTTTAATCCACTACATTGTGTCATTAACGCTCTCTTTTAAACAATCCTGCTACCTTTCTTTCATGTAACACCCCTTTTCACCTTATTTTGTTATTTAAACATAAACCCAATTATCTTTTTAGTTTTCTATTTCTTTTTTTTTTCATATCAAACATCTCTATGATAGCCATTCTTATTCACAATAATTTCAAGTACCAATACATTCTAAGACATCACTCTCACCCAATTTCCTCTTATTTTGTCACATGACTTTACAATTTAAAGCGCTTAGGAATTTGGATCAAATTATGGTCTTGAAAAAAAAATGGATTAGGCTTACATAAAAGGCTGTCAAAGAAAATAGCTAAAGGCTCAAAGGGGGTTAACTAGGATAATGTACATAGGTAGGTCAAAAGAAGGTAAACAATTACAGGCTGCCAAAGAAATGCCTAAATCATCTCCTAAACTTGCACTCTTTATTTCGCTTTACACACACACCAGGCAAGTTCTAGCATCAGCCATAACACAGAATATACTATTATCTCTCACACACAAGGCACATGGTCAACTTTATTGGGAGCAGTATGGACCCTTGACCCAACAAATGAAGGAATTAAACCACACACTTATCACATAGTGAGTCACCCTTAGAGCCTAAATGTCTCAATAGTAATGATTTTAGCACAAACTCTTGTCATAATACCATTCTGCCTATCAGAACAATTTCATGCACTTCATGCAAAATCTAAATTTTTTTTTGAAAATTTAACTACTAATCTACTAACTACTACAAAATCAAACAAACAAACAAACATAAATAAATATAGGCAAAGAAGTACAGAATACAAATACCAGCACCCCACACTTAGACGGGACACACTGCCCTCAGTGGAAAATAAATAAGGAAAACCTGGATCAATCGGACTCCTCCTCTATGTCTGGGGTCATAACCCCTGCATCGGAGTCGTCGACATCAGAATTTTCCTCCACATCTGAGTCTAGCATTCGACGATCATCGTCGGTTGGCACGTCATCGTCAAAAGGTTCCTCAAAATCTACACCTACTCCACACATTGCCCTCGCATGCTCATTCATTAGGTATTCATAATCCAATTGCTGGAGCTCTGCAGCAGTTGGAACACGACCCCCGCTCATCATGGTAAACCTCATCATACCATATAAATGGCGAAAGAAGCTTTCGTCGCGAGCATTTCTTTCTGCAGTGGTCAGGTTGACGCCATGCATTGATTCAGCATCTTTAACCTTTGTTAGATCAACCTTCTTTGGGTTGTGTGGAAGCTTATGATCTGCCGGTTCCTCTTCGATGTCCTCCTTCCTTAATAGCGCAGTCAACAGATTGCCAAAGCTGAAGTGGGACCTCTTGTGCATACTAGCCTTACACATTGAAGATCGAATAATTGCCCCAATGTTGATGGGGATGTTCGTCGTCAATGCGTACACCAAGCACACTCTATCACGTGTGATCTTTGTGTACTGCGTCCCTGGAATCAGACAAGATTTGACTATCCGCAACCATATCCGTGCTTCTCTGTTCAAGGAAGCATACGGGAAGGTATTGTGCCGACCGGTGTCCTTGTGTCGACTCCAACGTGCCATTGATCTTGTTCCACATAGTGTGTGTCTGATTGCCCTGTACGGAGGTCTTTGTTGAAGTTCTTTGAGTGGTGATGGATCAACAGATGGAAGACCCAGAAAAGTGTTGAAAAACTCCGCATTTAGTTGCAAGACATGGCCCCTAATCTTTACCTCACTTCCGGTAGTCTTTGGGGACCAATTTGCATAGAATTCTCGCATTAGATCAAGATTGCATTCTCCCATATCCCAGAAAATGAAATCAAGATATAACGCCATTATTTTGGCCAAAATGCGAGGTTCTTTCTTCGCTAGGCTTTCATTTTGTATCAGCTCCACATAAACATACTTTTTCACTTTGTTGTTCCTGTACCACTCCTTTCGTTCCTCCTCTAGGACCCATTTTATTCCAAATATGCGGCGAGGTATTTGCAGCGAGGAGGATTCAGCTTGCTCTTTTCTTCCCCTTTTCTGACCCTTCTGTGAGGTGGATGCTTTTTCTTTTCCTGGTCGACTTTTTGGTGCCATTGTACCTGAGATTAAAATAAAATCATGTTAGCTTATCTCAGAGGATTTGATTGATACACAACAATAGTGGCACCACCCCACACTTAATTTGTTGGTACAAACTAATTAAGTGAACGATATCGATTACTCAGACTTCATCAACATACGTATAGGTGATATGTTCAACAATACGTTTTAGCACATTCATACTTTCATGTTGTCTTTAACTATCCTTTTCAATTCTATTTCGTGTAATCTTGACTATGCTTTCATGTTTGGCTTAATGCATCTTTTGAACAAAACTACTACATGGATATCGTATCAAGTTATTGGCATCACAACATCTCATGTTTGTAGTCAACCATGATTTTCATCTCGATGAACAATGCATTCAAACATTCAAGCTTTCGAGTTATAAGGTTATGCAAGTAACTTGACCATGTCGATTCCACAAAAGTATGACAGTGTATCAAAATCAAATACGAGTTGAAAACAAGTCAAGAACACCCACACGTATTCTTTCACTCAACTAGATGTAGCAAAACAAACCAACCATAATCAAATCACCAACATCACTTTAAGATCTCAAATACCATTATAAGCGTAGCATCATAACACTTACGAAATATAAAAGAAGAACTTACTTGGTGATGTTCTTGGAAGATGATCTTGTAAGGGTGAATGAGCAAAAAGAATTTTTTTGAAAGATTTGGAGAGTAAAGGCGGCGCCTAGGTCTAGCAAACAATGTGATTTTGTCTTAAGGTTGGAGTTTTATTTATAGGACAAGGCATGGGTCAGGTTTGACCCATTTAAAATTGGTTTAGGAGACCAAAAAGTGAGCATAGGCGGCGCCTTTTGCAAAGCCTAGTTGGACATAGGCGGCGCCTATGCTATGGCATTATTGGGCATAGGCGGCGCCTATGCTATGGAATTCTAGATTCAGAGACAAAAGGCTTTGGCTTAGGCGGCGCCTATGCTATGACACTGTAGATTCAGAGAGCTTAGGCCATAGCGTAGGCCTTGCCTTGTTCATTGCCTAGATTTACATAGGCCTTGCCTTGTTCATTGCCTAGATTTGCATAGGCAATGCCTAACCCATAGCCTTTGCTTCTTCATTCCTAACTTACCACCTTCAACATGAATCACTTCCAAATCAAAATTTAAGACCAATCTCCTCCTTTATACATCTTGCACCTACACTTACTCACAAACAACAAAAACGATTAGACCGATGGGTTGCCTCCCATCGAGCGCCTTAGTTTTGGTCGTGGCTCGACTACAAAAACAAACTCCTAGTAAAACAAAACAAGTAAAGACGATGGGTTGCCTCCCATCTAGCGCTTGATTTATTGTCGCAGCATGACATAGTTACCTCGATTACTTAGACTTCATCGAGATAGATGGTGGCCATGCATTTGATCGAGTCAAGAGGACCGATATATGGCTTCACTCGTTGGCCATTAACCTTAAAGATACCACCATTATTGTCTTCTACCTCTACTACTCCAGACGGGTAGACTTGACTAATTTTGAACGGGCCAGACCATCTAGACTTCAACTTACCTGGAAATAGCTTCAGTCTGGAGTTGAAAAGAAGTACCATATCACCCTTTTGAAAGTTTCGTTGGATAATCCGCTAATCATGATACTTTTTCATCCATTCCTTGTAGAGGTCTGATCTTTCATACGCATGAAGACGGAATTCATCCATCTCATTCAGCTGCTCCAATCTCCGATTAATAGCATCATCCCAATTCACATTAAGCCGCTTCAGCGCCCATAATGCTTTATGTTCGAGCTCAATGGGCAAGTGACAAGCCTTCCCATAAACTAGTTGGTACGGGAACATGCCAATTGGCGTTTTGAATGCAGTCCTATAAGCCCATAAGGCATCGTCCAGCTTCCGAGACCAATCTTTCCTATTAGCTTTTACAGTCTTAGCAAGGATCAGCTTGATCTCTCGATTAGAAACCTCTACCTGTCCACTAGTTTGTGGGTGATAAGGTGTGGCTACCTTATGTTGCTTGACCCCATATTTCACCAACATGGATCTGAACAGCTTGTTGCAAAAGTGTGATCCTCCATCGCTTATGATGGTACGTGGTACCCCAAAACGAGAGAAGATATTTCTCTTCAAGAATGCTACAACACGCTTTCCTTTATTATCAGCCAACGCTACAGCTTCGACCCATTTGGATACATAATCCACAACAACTAGGATATATTTTATCCCAAACGAACTCACAAATGGGCCCATGAAATCAATACCCCATACATCAAATAGCTTTACTTCAAGAATTTTAGACATGGGCATCTCATGGTGCTTCGAAATTGCGCCTTGCCTCTGACATTGATTACATCTTCTCAAAAAATCATATGCATCCTTAAATAATGAAGGCCAATAATAACCGCTTTGCAATACCTTCCTGGCTGTCCGATCACCTGCATGGTGACCCCCAACTTGGGAAGCATGACTTGCTTCCAATGTGCTAGGAACTTCCACATGTGATATACATCGCCTAATAACACCATCCGCACATCGTCGAAACAGATATGGTTCATCCCAGAAGTAGTGTTTCACATCATGCATGAACTTCCTCTTTTGATGAAAAGATAGATTTGCAGGCATCACATTACTTACCACATAGTTCGCAAAGTCTGCGTACTATGGTAACTCTTCCATCATCGCGGCTAGGATCTCTTCGTCGGGGAATGCATCATTGATCTCAAGATCAGGCTGCACTATGTGCTCATTCTCAAGTCTAGATAGATGATCCGCTACTTGGTTTTCACAACCTTTTCTATCTTTTACTTCGAAATCAAATTCTTGCAGCAATAACACCCATCGAATTAGCCTTGGCTTAGCATCCTTCTTTGCCATTAAATATCTCAGAGCTGCATGATCAGTATGAACCACCACTTTGGTTCCCAACAATTAAGCACGGAACTTTTCAAACGCATAAACAACTGCTAAAAGCTCTTGTTCCGTGATAGTATAGTTCTTCTGGGCTCTGTTCAAGGCCTTGCTTGCATAGTAGATTGGATGAAATAACTTTTCTCTTCTCTGACCAAGTACAGCACCCAAAGCTACCCCACTTGCATCACAGATAACTTCAAACGGTAGAGACCAATCAGGCGATACAATGATAGGAGCTTCAACTAGCTTCCCTTTGAGGCATTCAAATACCATCATGAACTCTTCATCAAAATTGAAATTTGCATCCTTCTCCAAAAGTTTGCATAGCGGACTAGCAATTTTGGAGAAATCTTTTATAAACCTTTGATAAAAACCTGCATGACCGAGAAAACTACGAACTCCTTTACAGAAATTGGAGGTGGTAGTTTCTCGATAACTTCAATTTTAGCTCGATTAACCTCAATTCCTTTTTCGAAGATTTTGTGCCCAAGAACAATACCTTCCTTAACCATAAAGTGGCACTTCTCCCAGTTGAGTACCAAGTTGAATTCAACACATCTCTGCAATACCATACTTAGATTCGTCAGACATGCTTCAAATGACTCACATATAACTGAAAAATCGTCCATGAACACCTCCAAGGTGTCTTCAACCATATCAGAAAAAATGGACATTATACAACGCTGAAAAGTGGCAAGTGCGTTACACAGCCCAAATGGCATACGTTTGAAGGCAAACGTACCATATGGGCATGTAAATGTTGTCTTCTCTTGATATTCAGGAGCAATACAAATCTGATTATAGCCGGAATAACCATCTAAGAAACAAAACCATCCTTTCCCTACCAATCAATCAAGCATTTGGTACATGAATGACATTGGGAAGTGATCTTTAAGTGTCCACAAATTCAGCATCCGGTAGTCCATGCATACTCTCCACCCTGTGACAGGTCTGAGTGGAATTAGCTCATTTTTTTCGTTCATGACTACCGTCATGCCCCTTTTCTTGGGCACACACTGTACCGGACTCACTCATTTACTGTCGGAGATTGGATACACTACCCCTGTATCTAACCATTTAATAATTTCTTTCTTCACCACCTCTTGCATAGGTGGATTCAAACGTCTTTGATGCTCAATGATGGGTATGCAATTTCCTTCGAGCTGAATTTTGTGCATGCATATCCTAGGCGGGATACCAATAATATCAGCGATAGTCCAACCAATGGCTCTCTTGTATCTCTTCAGAACAGAGATGAGAGCTGCAACTTGCTGTTCACCCAAATCTGCAGCAATAATAACCGGAAGTGTGTTTCCACTTCCCAAGAAAGCATACTTTAGATGACTGGGCAGCTCCTTCAATTCTAACCTTGGTGGGTCTTCAATGGATGGTTTAGCTGGTGGTGTAGGTCGATTTTTGAGATCAAGGTCCAGCTTTTTGGGAGCATGAGAATACGACCCAATTCCTGTGAGAGCACAAATGGTTTCTTCATAATCTTCGTCATCCTTACCCTGAATATTCATTAGCACGACCGTTAATGGATCATCGATAAGCTGCTTCTCTTCAGATAATTCTTTCTCATCATCATAATAAACATCAGCTACAGAGAACACATTCATATCTTTGGGCTGCTTCATTGATTTGCATACATCAAAACGGACCACTTCGTCATTCATCCGGAATAAAAGCTCATTAGCTCTCAAATCAATAAGCACACTTCCTGTTGCAAGGAAAGAACGCCCCAAGATTATGGGAACTTTAGAGTCCACCTCGCAATCCAAAATGACAAAGTCTGCAGGAAAAATGAAGGAAAAAACCTTCACCAATACATCATATAAGATACCAACAGGTCGTTTTACCGACCTATCTGCCATCACGAGACGCATATTGGTTGGTGTAAGATCACCCAACCCCAACTTTCTGTAAATGGATAGTGGCATCAAATTGATGCTAGCTGCCAAATCGCACAATGCTTTAGCAAAATTCATAGATCCAACCATGCAAGGAATAGTGAAAGCACCAGGATCTGCCTTCTTCTGTACTAAAGATCTTGTAGCGATTGCACTGCAATGATGAACATTGTCTACCAACTCATAACTTGCTGCTCGCTTCTTTGTCAAAAGGTCCTTCATCATTAATAGTCAGCTGCTTCAACATAGTCATAAACTTATTGAACCTGGTATCATCAGCTTTCTTCTTCAATCTCTGCGGAAAAGGTGGTGGTGGAAGGGGAATAGTTTTATCCACCACTTCCTTTTCATCTTGCTTCCGATTGTCGATCTTTTCAGACTGTAGACGTTTAAGGGTGACGTCATGGACACAATCTTCAGCTTCTTCGGCCTCTTCTGGTTCTTCATTGACAACATTATTTGCTATATTATCAACCACCTGCTTGCCTTTGGATGGATTTTCCAACACCTTACCACTCCTGGTAGTAATAGCCATACATGATCCATCGTTTCTTGGATTTTGCACAGTGTCGTAGGGTGCCAGCTTTTCTTTGATTAAATACCGCTAAAAGTTGACTCAATTGTTGTTCCAGCTGTTTTATTGAAGTGGAATGTGAGTCAACCAACTGATTTATTGATGAAAAATCATTCTTCACCTCGTTCACTCCTGTATTAGTCGCCTCTACTCCTTTCAACAGCTTAGCCATCATATCTTCCATTGACATCTAACCCGTACCAGATATAGTGGTGTAACGACTCCCAAGAGAAACATACAAACCACTCCTGTCAGTCTTATTCTTCCAACTACCTTGATCACGGTCCTTGTTTCCAGATTTATCATAATAGTTCCGACCTTGGTTTTCTTGGGCATTGCTTCAAAAACCCCCCTGATTATTCAAGTAGTTCGCTTTTTCTTCAGAATCAGATTCATCTCTTCCTTTTGAGCAACCGCTTTGACTTTTTCGGTCTTCCCTGATAATAAATGCTTGGTAAGAAGATCCATCTGAGTTTTCATGTGCGCCATATCTTGATCACGTTCCTCCTCTCTTCGTCTTTGTTCTGCAGTCATGCCAATAGATATAGTAGAGCTTGCTACCTCAGAATCCCTGGTATGCCAAGCTCTACTTTGCTTTGTCATACGGTCTAGCATATCACTTTCCTGAACAAAAGTAAGGTCCATGAATGACCCTCCTGCAGCATTATCAACCACTGGCTTAGTCACCGAATTCAAAGACCTGTATAATATCTCCATCAAGTGGACATTGGTCATATGATGATTTGGACACCTCATAAGCTTCTTCTTGAACCTCTCCCATGTTTCATGGAGAGCTTCAGTTGGTAGCTGACTAAAATTGCTGATTTCATCCCTCAACTGTGCTCTTTTGGATGGCGGAAAGAATTTTTCTAGGAAAGCATCTTTCAATTGCCTCCAATTAGTAATAGAATCGGGAGTCAGCCCATTCAACCACAGGGTTGCCTCCCCAGATAGAGACAATGGAAATAATCGTAGCCGAATTGCATTCTGTCCAACGCCTAGATTGTCGAATGACTTGCATGTAGGGATAAAATTTATCAGATGCATATTCGGATCGTCTCCTGCAAGTTCACCAAATAATCCCTTGAGATGCAATAGTTGAATCATGGTGCTAGTGATGTTGAACTTGGCTCCCGGTGCCAAGGGTGGAGGAATAATAGCCCCTGTGGCACCAGCCCCATCCAAATCGTCATCATCATTATCAAAAGGAAACTGCACAGCTCGGCGTTCAGGCCTCAATCTAGCTTGACGATCTCTTCTGTTTGCAGGTGTCGCCACCTCATCAGCATGCCTTGGATTCAACAACTCATCATCACCCAGGTCCGCATCATCGGGATTTGTTGCTCACCCTGGGTTATCAATATTCTGCTGATGCACTTGAGTAGCCGCCAATGCAGCTAATCTAGCCTGCTCCTGTTGAGCAGCCCTTCTTTCAATGTCACGTTGTGCCTCCATTCTGCCAATAAGTTGAGGTTCGGGATTTATAGGTAATAGTGGTTGGCCAGAACTTTGAGTATTTGGCATGCACTGAACAGAACCTGAATAAAACAAAAACAACAACTAAAAGTAAAATACAAGAATCTTTGACCAAAGGGTCTATTAACTATCACAAACTCAGTTGACAACCGTATTCCCCGGCAACGGCGCCAAAATTTGGTAACGCCCAAACTACAGCTCTCGTAAGAGTGTAAGCGGTCGATGTCAAATATAGAACCCAACTGGGTTGGGTGTCGAATCCCACAGGGAATACTCGGTCACTAAGTATGCAACTATTAGTAGACTGTTGGTTGAAAATTCTATGGAAGGGGGGATTTAAATTGTGGCGTGAATTACTGTAAACAAAGTAACGAATGAAACGATTTGTGTAATAGGATTTAATAACAATAAGTTAGGGTTATGTCCACCTTATGAAGTCTACGTATCTATTAACTATGAGTTATGCGGAATTCAGACATGCATGCACTTATAGAGATTCGTATTCTAATGGTAAATCCTAGTGTCTCTCGACCATCCAGAATTATTTCACTTTAACTCTCTCGAGCTTAAAGTGTAACTAACGGTACAAACTCTCCAAGAGGTTAATCCAGTTACGGCACTAACGTGTAAACAGGGGTTGGTAGCCCTATTTCCTTGTCACACTCTCTTTTCCAGACATGTAACTTTTCTCTCGAACAAGTTAATGCTATACTGGCGTATTCTATATGTTTGCAACCACAAGAATTTAATTAAGATGAAGAGAGTAATGATATAAGTAGCATACGTATCAAGAATTCACACACTCATAGTAATAAATAGTATATCACAAGGCTTGCATAACCCTAACAGAGGAGTTTAGCTACTCATGATTACAACGAAAATCACAATAGACATCATCATCGTACCAAAGCTCGAATAATCTCACGATGGGGATGAGAATGGCGTTAAAGAGATATCGACGTTTTAGCCCTTGACCGATTTTCTCAAGAGTAGCGTGTTTCCCTGTTGTACTTACAGAATCTGTAAACTGAATAATACTAAAGTGTCTAAAGAGAAGTAAAATCCAAAGTATGATAATGCTTGCTGAAAAATTCAGCAAATAGGGTTTTTATAATATCCTTGTCATATTCCTACTAGGTTACTGCTGCACCCTTAAGTATGTAAAAATACTGTATTTGCCCTGGACAGATTCTCCATGCATCATATTTAGTCCTCAAGCTTCCAAAAGCTGCCTTCCATCTTATGCGAAGTTTTCCTTTGCTACCGAAAGGTCCAACAAACTGCTGAAATCTTCGTCATTAGTACCTAAAAACATGCTAATCACGTTGGTTAGCTCACTTACAGGAAAATGGACTAAAAGTGCAGGATTTATATATTTTATCCTCAAAACTTAGCCTAAAATATGGGCAAATTATGGTGTTTAGGCGTGTAAATACGCCCAACATCAGAATACGGAGCAGTAGTTTGATGGATGATTCCATTTTCTACACATATTTCTGCAAAATGAGATCATATTCTGCACCCCTATCACTTCTTATTATTTTAATCTTTTTCTCTAACTGATTTTCAACTTCTATTTTATATTTGCCTAAATGCATCTATTGTTTCATCCTTAATATTTAGCTAACAGATATAACAATACCTAGTGCAATTGTCAATAAGAGTTATAAAATACTTTTTTCCATCGTGAGATGGTGTTGACTTCATATCACAAATATTTGGGTGGATTAAGTCTAAGATATTGGAATTTCTTTCAACGGATTTATACAGATGCTTAACATACTTTGATTCCACACAAGTTTGACATTTTGATTTATTACACTCAAAGTTTGGCAAAACTTCTAAGCTAATAAGTTTTTGCAAAGTTTTATAATTGACATGTCCTAATAGTTCATGCCACAAATCATTGGACTCAAGCAAGTAAGAAGAAATAGAATTTTTATTGATTTCAACGGTCATTACATTCATCGGTCATTACATTCATCTTAAACAAGCCCTCGGTGAGGTAGTCTTTTCCTACATACACTTTTCATTTGCTAATTACAACTTTTTCTAAAATAAATATATATTTAAATCCATATTTGATCAGAAATGATATGGAAAGCAAGCTCTTTCTCAATTTCAGTACATAAAGGACGTTGTTGAGAGTCAACACTTTGCCTGACGTCATTTTCAAGCAGATTTTTACTGCCCCTTCAACCTTTGTTATTGCGGATCTTGCCATATAGATGTTTTCCTCATCTTGAGCCGAAGTGTATAAAGTAAATAACTCTTTGTTGGCACAAACATGGCTGGTGGCACCAGAATCTATCCATCAATCTCTAGGATTTCCCACCAAGTTATATTCTGAAAGCATGACACATAGATCATCCATTTTATTTTTGGATTCAGACTTACTTGCTTGATCCTTCTTCATGCCTTTCTTTGAAGCACGACAATCTACTAACTTGTGGCCAGCCTTTCCACGATAAAAGCACTTCCCCTTGCATTTCTTCTTTGGCGGATTGCTTTGTTGTCCAACTTTCTTTCGTTTCTTTGAGTTGTTAGGGTCGTCCTCTACAGCGTTGGCTCCACTGATTGCATAGTTTCCCATCGACCTCTTTTTGGCAGCTTTGTTGTCTTCTTCAATGCACAACTTCACAATGAGGTCTTCGACTGACATATCCTTTCTTTTGTGTTTCAAGTAATTTTTGAAGTCCTTTTACAAAGGTGGCAACTTCTCTATTATGGATGCAACTTGAAAGGCCCCATTCATAATCAAACCTATATCAAAGGTCATGTGATTATTAAGAACACACTTAACATGTCCAAATAAGGTATTTACTATATTCATACCTTCAGCAAGAAGATCGTGGATGATTACTTATAATTCCTGTACTTGAGATACGACAGTCTTACTGTCAACTATCTTATAGTCAAGGAACCTTGCAACAAAGAACTTCTTAGTTCCTGCATCCTCAGTTATGTACTTTCATTCCAGCACATTCCACGACTCTTTTGAAATCTCCATTCCACTGTACACATTGTATAAATCGTCTTAGAGGCCACTTAGGATATAATTCTTGCATAAGAAATCCGAATATTTTCATGCTTCTATTACAACGAACCGCTCCTTATCCGATGTATCTTCGGACAATTCTGAAGCATCTTCAGATATGAACTTTTGAAGACATAAAATTTTCAAATAGAAAAACGTTTTCTTCTGCCAACATTTAAAATCTACATTAGAAAATTTTTTGGATTTCTCCGCAGGTGTTATTGCGGGCTTAACACTTGTACGGCTTGTTACATTTGTTGTTGCTACACTTGTCACACCATCAGCTGCATGACCATCAGTAGTTATTTTTTCTGTCACAAAAAAAAATCAACTTAGTATATCAGAATACTAATTATAAAGTTGTAACAACTTTAAACACCACTTGTTTAATAATGAAATGAACTATCAAATGAAGTATGCTTATCAACTTTTAAAGAAATATAGCTGAAGCAAAATTTAGAACTAAGTCCACCGACTTCACGGTGTGTCCTTACGAAATTTATTTTCCTCAAGTACCCGAGGTTATGGAATCTTTCCTCCCAGGATAAAATGGTTCACTATCCGAAAGTAGCGGTACCTCAAACTTTCAGAATCTTCGAACTCACTCAACGGTTGATGATCACAATAGAGTTTTTGAGAAGAAGAATATTTTTCAGCTCTTAAAATCATACCTTTATCTGAGGAAAAGTTCATATATTTATAGTCATTAAGTGTCCCTTCGAACAGAAAGCAATGATTCATGGAAAGAGACTTTTCTAAAATGTCAGCTACCTGTGGCCGGTCCTCATTGGTCATGCACTGGACCTGCGACTGCAGGTCGCATTTGGCCACTTTCAGTGGCTTCTGCGTTGGACCTATGCCAGGCAAAGCCAGCCCGCGCCAGGTCTGCACCTAACTTGCATATGCAAGTCGTCCTTTTTCAATGGACCTGCAAAAATATTTCCATTGGATTTTTGGATTAAAATTTCACTTGTTTTCTAAGTTTCCAATAAATTTTGTTCAAAAAATCAACCTCTCAATCATTTGACAAATTCGAAGTTGTCGAGCGAGCAACGACGACGACGGCACGAGTCATCTTTTATTCTTGCCTCACTATCCACTTGGAGGAGTGTGCCTTATTATAAACACAAGGAGATTAAACTTCTTTCTCCCACCAATGTGGGAGAACTTAGCTTTCCTTAAGTGACATTTTCACTTTCCCTCCAAATAGTTGTTTGCTCCATTTTCCATTCACACATTCCATTTGAACCCAATATATATATAATCAGAGGCGAAGCTAGAAGCCTATCATGAATTTAGCCAAATTCAATAATTATTTCGCAACTAATTTATTTGTGTTAAAAGAATTCATTAAAAATATACACGCTAATTTATTTGTGTTAAAAGAATTCATTAAAATTATAGACGTTAAACCTAGAACCTAATTATTAGTAATTGAAGTCGTCATACTAAAATAAAGCTCATTAAGTTGAAATTCTATTGACGTTGCCTCCGTGTATAATATTATCTCCTCCAAGAAAAAACTAGCTTCGGAAAGCTCTGAAAGATATAAATTTATGAGAGAATATCACCGGGTTTTGATAAAATGTGCAGTCATCTATTCAATTTTTATTAAAAATGAGTCCTAAAATCTAAGATAGTACGTTTATTCATTTTATAAAGAGATATGATGAGTTCATGTTGTAGTATAAGAACTATCAATTGTTGACTCTACTGAACGAAACAGAACGGGTAAAGTGATATCACCAGTTTGGCCATGAGACTTTTTTCACTTTTTCGAAAAAAAAAATCACTTTATATCAAATACAACTCGAAATTGATGTTAAGCCATGAATATTTCAAATACAACTTGGAGCTGTATCTGAAAAAGTGAAAAATAAAAAAAAATTGTTTTCACTTTTGTACCGCTTCCTTCTCTCACAAAAATTTAAAAACAACTCCAAATATATTCATGGACAAACACAATACCAACTTTAACTTTCAATTCCAACTTCAAAAATTTTAATTTTGACTGCCCAATGCCCAGTTATAATGTGTAAAACTTCATTGTAAAACATCATTGAATACACAGTAAAAGTAGTTCTTTTTCATTTTATGCGCTTCGATATAATTAACAGAAGTAAGCATATTGTCGAGTAAATGTGGCATTTTGCAACAGGTAATCTCCTCTAGTATTCTAAATTGGTAACATAGAAGCAGTGAATATTATAAAGAGTAAAACATCTAGTACCCTAAACTAACTATGATTGAATTTGCCACGACATACTCCAACTTTACGGGGGTTCTATTACCTCCTGAACTAACTTTTAGCGTATTTTTGTTAATTTTTTTAGCTGATGTGACTCTTTTTTAATTGATGTGGTACCTTTGACGTGAACCTCATTTTTATGTAATAAAAGTGTCACGTCAGCACAAAGGGTGATAAAAATACACTAAAATGGACTTCAGGGGTAATAGGACCCCTATAAAGTTGGAGTGTGTCGTAACAACTTTGGTCATAATTTTATCTCAATTATAAATGACATGCTATGGCTAGTTAAAATACACTGACTGCACGAAAATCTTTGACTGTAAACGTACTAAGGTACATTTTAGTAAGAAGTGAATGTTAGAAATTCTTACCTTTTCTCTATCTATTTCCTTAAACAATTTGACTCTCTATATTTGCGAAATGGCAGGGTGCATACAAGAATGATTTAATAGGACTAGAGTTTGACCCTGTAATGCCAGATGATCAAATGAAGAAGATGAAGGGTGAAGTACTTATCAGCTCAGTACTTGGATTTTCAGTTAAACACTCCAAATGGTGGGATTTGGGTGTTGTAATAGTTATTCTCATATCATACAGGTTGGCTTTCTACATAATTCTCAAGCTAAAGGAAAGAGCTTTACCAGTTTTGTACACATTATATACACAAACAACTCTCCAACATCTTAGTAAAAGACCTTCATTTAGAAAAACACCACCTTATCCATCAAAAAGACACCATCATATCCACTCATTGTCTTCTCAAGAAGGCCTTAATTCCCCACTCCATTGAGAACTTCATTAGGGTTATTCGAAAGTATTGGCTGTCCGAAGTGTAAGGGAAAACCTCGAATTTGGATATCCCTATGCCACAGGGTCGTTTATTAAGATGTATTAGAAAAAACAATACATGTATTAAGTTTGGTATTATTTAATTCTTTATTTGGTAGAATTTTAAGTTTTATATATCTATATCTATAATATATTGAAAGTGTGAAGACCGAAAAGTGATTTTAACTTTTTGCCCTTCATTAAAGACTCATCTTTAGACAAAACTGTCTTTTCACTATATTTTTTAATTTATTTTTATTATATTAACTAAACTTCCTAAAATATATGGACTCTTAAAATATATGGTAGGAGAATTATTAATATTTTTATTTTTCTATTAGACTTCCTGAGAAATATATGAGACTCCTAATTAAAATAAATGATAAAAGTGTAAAGAATTAAAAGTTTCGGCAGAAAGAACATCAACGGCCAAGGTAAAGGGTATTTCTTCTTTCATAAACCATCACCGTACATATTTCCTTTATAAATCACATTAATGTTTTAAATTCAATATTATAAGGAATAGTTTGGAAGAGATGCCGTAAAACATAAACGAAATAGTAAGATAGAAGATTCGTCCCTTAAAAGACAAGTAATGTTGAAGGTAAACATTAGAACAAAGATCGTCAGGCAACATTGCGTTCATTTAAGGTGCGTAGTAGAAACAAGATTTTAGGTTTCATAAACGCAGGTTTGAATGGCTAAAATTGCCTTTTCACTAATTTTCTTTAATTATTATATTATATTTATTAAAATAAAGAAGTCATAAAGTATATGGTAACAAAAAAAAATATATAGTACAATAAATGGAAAAATTTTAAAGTACATGTAATATTTTTGGTAAACAAATCCCGATAGGAATTTTAAAATTAACATAGGAATCCTAATATTGTGTAGTAACTATTTTTATTTAGGACACTCTCTATTTATATATATATATATATATATATACGGATAGAAAAATATTAGCATCCTCAAAAATCATTGATGAGGTCAGCTTCTTAATTTATTTTTCTCGCACTTTTCTTTTTTCCTGAAAACAAGATTTGTTCGTATATGTTGAGTTTACATTGATGATGGTTTAATTTTTTGAATCTGTTGTAAACTGTTAAAAATCAACATATGATTGGATTTATTTAATGTATTATGTTATTCATAGTGATTACGCAGGAATTTTATTTCCCTTGACGGTTGTCACTTATATTTAAAGTAAGTATTCTCCATAAAAATTCGATGTATTAGTGTATTAACTATGCTATTCATCTTGATTTATTGATGTATTATATTAATCATCGTGATTATGTAGGAACTATATAAAAAAAAAAAAAAAATTGCATGATTTTTTTCATTATTTTTTGTGTCTTATTTAATTTATGTGATAATGTTTTCAAATTATTTATAAATTTTAATAGTGCATCTACACGTCTATAAAAAATTTTATCAATAGGTGAAAAGAGTAATAGAAATCTCCCTAAAATCATGTTTCACAAACTTTTCTTTGGAGATTATGTTAATGTGATTAATGATGTGGTTATTTTCTTAAGTTTTTATAGATTAGATAATATTGACCCATATACAAACAACGTCCTTTGTTTTGGTATATCAGTGATTTGTTGTCTTTTTGGTGTAGGAGGTGATATTATTGAAGAAAAATTTGGATGAATTAGATATTTTTTTGGCAAAGGTGTGTACCTATATTTCCTTTTCTATTGTACTTCTATACTCTACCTTTTCTAGATCTCACTTAGTGGGAAAACGTTGAATTAGATAGGCTGCTATTGTTGTCGTTGTAGTAATTGAAACTATTGTTCAACAAATCTTTAGCTAGGTCCATGACGTATTTTTTTCAATATGTATAAACATTTAAAAAGATCAAATTATTTTTGATTTATCAATTCTTCTTTTGTCTATTTTAAAATTTCTATAAAAGGAGTTATTTTCAAATTCTTCTTCCATCGACTTTGTGTAGTTTTGAACTGACAAATAAATATTCGGTCGGGCTTCATGAAACCTTTTTTTAAGAAACCTTTTTGTCAAGGTTACATTTATTCATATTATTCTAATATCTCTATTATCGTTTCGTTTTATTGTAGTTAATTTCTGTCATGTTACTATCCGCTATTTTTAATTATCATGTCTTTATCGTTGTAATATAATAAGTGTCCCACGCATATGAAAGTCTTGGTTATTTTTTGTTGTTTTTTTAGTTTTTTTATTTCATGTTGTGGATTTAAAGAAGACAATAGTAATTCTTACGCCAACACAAGTTGCTTATCTTCAATATAATGTAGCCTAGATTGTCTCCTTTGCATAGAAAACTTTGCTTGATCTCAAGCACTTTGCTTGTACTTAATAGTATGAGGTACACACATAACATTTGTTCTTTTATAAATAATTATTATAGTTGACACATCATATATGTGCAAATTACGTACATAAAAAAGAAAGACAAGTCTAGAAGGAAAATAGACAAACTACGACATCATTGTGGCTTATTGTATTTGGTTTCAACAATTGAACCGACAAACTTCAATAAGCAATACTATACTATGCATGCACAAGAAGTCATTCTTAATAATTGAGAAAGATTCTTGAAAGATGATGACCTATGAAACAAACAGATTTCACTATTATTTATTACAATTACAATTAATTTTCCTTGTGTTATGGATATGATGATTATTACTCTCATTCATGTGTTCCTACTACTTTATTTTTCTTTGTCATTAAAGTAAGTAGAGACAATATATGAAAAGATTGTGTACGTGAAGGTTTCCCTATAAGTATATGAAAAAGGTTGTATGCCTGAAGTAAACCTAAAACAAATGAAAAGAGTCCTAAAACATATTGAAACTTTTGGATTGTGTACATAACAACACAACCTTAAATAAAGCTTTTCTTCTTTGAAAAAATAGCAATAATAATTTGAGAAGAAACATAATATTGATTTCAAGAATGCTACAAGTTACTTTTCTTTATTTGAATTTAAATAAAATTCTACTTAGGTTTAAAGAAATCACATCTATACAAGGATTTAAATATTGAACTTGGTCAACCTCATTAGACTTATGTACATATTGACAATTAGAAGATATATATATACTTCATGGCAGCTTCCGTAAAATTTCTAAAAGCAAATCATACTTTTTACAAAATTTATATTTTTATATATAATTTTATTTATTAACACGAAACACGGAGCATTAATATATTATTGAGTATATCAATTTATTTAAAATAACCATTAAGATATATTTAGGTGAAATTGGTCTCCATACAATAATTTTTGCAATTTTTTAGATTCTCCATAATTTGATCATCATGACAAAATCAAACAAATGATTCATGTGTATTCATTTAATATTAAAAAAAAAACTCAAAATCAAATATAATAGAAAGCATAATAGATTTTATCCACAAAAAAAAAAGGAAAGCATTATAGAAGATTTATTATTTATTTAATCATACATTTTATAATATTTTAATTTAATTTAATATAAAGGTAAAATGTTAATTTAATTTTTTACTGTGTTGTTTCTCACTTTTAGAATAAATATATAATTCCCTGAAATGCGCATTGCACGTTTTCAAAATGCTTCATATAAAATTTATATTGTAAATGATAAATTTTAGATGATATATATATATTATTGGGCTTTCTATGTGCTATAAAATAAAAATCAATCAAAACATACAAAATAAAAAGTAACAATGCTTTGTTTGAGGCTAGATAATTTTGCAAATATGATGCTACTTTAGTGAAATTTATAGTACTTTAATTTATAATCTCTATTCCTAATCTTTAATCTCTAATCTCTAATATATTAAAAGTATGAAGACATTTAGAAAAGTGAATCAAATTTTATTCCTTTCATTAAAAGATCTAATTTTAGATAAAATCGTCTTTTCACATTTTTCTTCAATTATTATATATTTAATATTAACTCTTAAAATATATGGGATCACGACTTTAAAATATATGGTAGGATTTTTCTTATATTAAGAGTTCTAAAATATATGATAGAAGGTAACATGTTGAAAGTGCCGACCTTCTAAAGAAGGTTCCTTGGGGGGGGGGGGGGGAGTAGGGGAGGGGTATGGGATGTTTGGTGTATCAATTGGCCAGAGCAATCTTGCTATCAAGATAGCAAAGAAATTCAAGGAGAAGAGCAGCTATGAAAGCTGTAGTGGCGGCATCACGCTTGACTTCAGATTTGGCCATCCTCCTATGCAATTATATTATTTTTTATTTTTATTTATTACTTAAGAGATGCGTGAGAATAAGTAGAAAAATAATTTTCAAAAATTGAAAGTATCTAATAGGAATACTTTAGGTAATTCTTTTCATAGCATATTATTTTTACCTTATAATAATAAAAATATTAATTTGTTGTCTTCTGACACTTTCTAACGACATAATGTTATCTTGGAAAGTTATTTAAGTTTCTTTCTTTTTTGTTCTATAGTCTTTGTAGTTTTTCTTAATTTAGTTTAAAGTTGTTTTTAATGCTTTTATATGAATTTGTAGGAATATATAAATTTTCATTTAAGTGTTTTTTGTATTTAATAAAATCATCAATTTATTTATTAATCAAAACATACTTTTATAATATCGAAGTAATTTTATAAAATTAAACTCATTGAAGTAAGGTACACGCGCAATATATATATCCAATTTTATCTATACTACTAAAAGTGTGGAGGACCTTAGAAGTATTGTTTGAATTTTTTGCCCTTCATTAAAAGTCTCTGTTTTAGACAAATCGTCTTTTTACTATTTTTCATATTTAAGAAGTGAAAATTAATTAAATATTTATAATAAAACATTTCCTTATTAGAAGTCATCACTATTCATGACAACCAATACTTTTTTTATTAGTTTAAATTAATTAAATATTCATAGTAATTCTTTTTTTTATTAGAAGTAATCATTATTCATGAGAACTAATAATTTTTTCGTTAGTTTATAAATTCTAAATCAACTAAATTTGATCTTAAGGAGATTTTAAAAATTTAGACATAAATATAAAAACGTTCGAATAAAAAAATTTAAGAAATATCAAAATTTGAAAAGTTTTGAAGTACGTAAAAAATATGTAATTAACCAAAAGTTACACGTGTGAAACACGTGCGGTTAGACTAGTAACTAATACATGTATTAGATATATGAAAACTTACACAAACAATCAAATTTAAGGACCATTATTTCAAAAAATCTCATATCTTTGAAAATATTTCATAATATACCATTTTTTTGATATTTACCCTTAATACATATTAACTCTCTCCCAAAACCACACAACAATCACTATTGGTGAAAGTTAATATGTATTAAGATATCTCTCTATTTCATTTAAAAAAAATTTTACTCCAAAATAATCGGTAACTTCTCTTCAATTTTGAGTTTCGATCACATATCTTCATCCTCCATCTACTGCAAACGTCATTCAAGTTAATTTGGTGAAAAAAAGTTTCTCATTTTTGTAAGTCAGGCCAGATTAATGAGGCTAAAAAAGATACTCCATCTTGTTATTGGTGTCAAATTAGCAAAAATAGCAATTTTGTTTAAAGCCCACTTGTTTATGTACCGAAATCAAAATATGCCATGAAACTAAAAAAAGGTATCAAAATATGTCATGTATTTAAAATGTTACTATAATATACTTAACTCTCTTTTTAAGAGAGCTATATGTATTATTTTTAACAAAAATTGTCAAATGGAGTTAAATTTTTTAAAAAGTACATAACTTACTAAAAACGAGAGGTATACAATTTTTTCTATATAACTCACTTTTAAGTGAGTTATATAATAAAAGTTACATAACTCACTTAAAAAGAAAGTTATGCATTTTTTTCTACATAACTCACTTTTTAAGTGAGTTATATAATAAAAGCTACACAACTCACTTTTTTCTATATAAATATAATAAAAATTATATAACTCACTTTATAAAACTTACATATTATGTGAACAATCAATTCATCTTTTTAAGTTTTTATGTTTTAGAAGGCCAACTAATACGAAATGGAGAGAGTAAAACTCACTGATTATGTGAGTTATTCAAATATAAAATAAGTAAAAAAAAATGAATTATTCATTGAATAGAACTTTTAAGATATGTGTGATAAGTGCATAACTTTATTAGTGATATGAAATATGAATATAATGCTAAAAATATATGAGTTATGCAAAAAATTGACATGTTCATCAAAAATATTTGTCAGTCATAAAAAGTACCATTAGAAAAAGTGTAAAATCACAAAAAAAAAAAGCTATCCTTCTTATTTCTATAAAACTCACATTATATATATATATATATATATATATATATATATATATATATATATATATATAACTCACATTTATCATATAAAACTCCCTAATTATATGAGTTATATAGAAATAAAATGCATAACTCACTATTTAGGTGAGTTATCCATTATATGAATATAACTCTACAAATTTATGAGTTATGTGTAAATAACTATTTAAGTGAGTTATGGAATGAATAAAAAATGAAGAGTCTTGAATGTAACATGTTTAAATAAGAGAAATCTGAATGCCGTTGGAAAAATATATTTACGCATAACTCATAAATTTTTAGAGTTCTATTCATATAAAGGATAACTCACTTAAATAGTGAGTTATGCATTTTATTTCTACATAACTCATATAATTAGTGAATTTTATATGATAAATGTGAGTATATATATATATATATATATATATATATATATATAAATATATATCATATTATATATATATATATATATATATAATATGTGAGTTTTATACAAATAAGAAGGATAACTTATTTTTTTGTGAATTTTACACTTTTTCTAATGGTAGTTTTTATGACTGACAAACGTTTTTGATGAACAT
The DNA here is from genome assembly GCA_030864225.1 of Capsicum baccatum var. pendulum. Classification (NCBI taxonomy): domain Eukaryota; kingdom Viridiplantae; phylum Streptophyta; class Magnoliopsida; order Solanales; family Solanaceae; genus Capsicum; species Capsicum baccatum. The sequence goes on along the minus strand of CM061560.1, from coordinate 87,660,756 downwards.
GTCAATTTTTTGCATAACTCATATATTTTTAGCACCATATTCATATTTCATATCAGTGATAAAGTTATGCACTTATCACACATATGTTAAAAGGTATATTCAATGAATAACTCATTTTTTTACTTATTTTATATTTGAATAACTCACATAATTAGTGAATTTTATTCTCTCCGTTTATTATTAGCTGATCTTCCTTCTAAAAACATAAAACTTTAAAAAGATGAATTGATTGTTCACACAATATGTAAGTTTTATAAAGTGATTTATATAATTTTAACTATATTTATGTAGAAAAAAAGTGAGTTATGTAGAAAAAGATGTATAACTCTTTTTTTAAGTGAGCTGTGTACTTTTTTAGAAATTTAACTTTGTTTGACAACTTCCGTTAAAAATAATACATATAACTCTCGTAAAAAGAGAATTAACCATATTATGGTAACATTTTAAATACATGACATATTTTGATATTTCTTTAGTTTCATGGCATATTTTGATTCCGAACTCTACTTATCTTTTGCGAGCTCTTTCTTATGAAAGTTGATGGCTTTGGGGCCAATTAAAGCAAAGCTTCATGAAAATGTGCAGTGTGTCCACTTCTAGTTGTTGCATAATGTATTTCGATTGGGAGCACTGTTAGGCGATACCAAAGCAAATGCATTTCAATTTTTTTTTTTATGATTTAAATTTGTTTGAATATACGTATAATTAAAAGTTCAATTTTTTCTAGCAAAACAGGTGCTTGAATTATATGTCTCAACTAATATGAATCATTACACATTCTTAAGCCACAATTTCATATTATTCGTATTAAAAACTCTATGAATCTATAAACACATTCTTAATAATAAATGTAACAAACAAATATGTCTAAAACAATGATTCATATAGAAAAAAATTATTTTTTCGACATATGTATCATTAAAATATTAGTTTTTTGTGATTCAAATTTGTATTAATATATGCATCATTAAAAGTTTAATTTTTTTTCGATAAGGTAGGTGCTTGAATGATATGTATCAAACAATGTGAATAATTACACATCCTTAAGCGACAATGTCATAACTATAAACACATAACTATTATTTGTATTAAAAACTCTGTGAATCTATAAACACATCATTAATTATAAATGTATCAAACAAATATGTCTGAAATAATGATTCATATAGAAAAAAATGAATCACAATAATATATCAAAAAAATTACAAAGATACAAATGTGTCACAACAATGTTTAATGTATCAAATAAACATATCAAAAAAATTAATAAAGAGGTAGATTTTGAGTTCAATTTTGTCCAATTTATCAAAAAAGCTTCACACTCATATTATTCAATTGTTATTGAATTTTCTTGAATAATGTACTTTGAATGAATATTTTTCAGTGATTCTCAATCTTAAGTTGAACATATATTGCAGTCATTAAATCTTTATAAAAACTTTTTGTGAATCACAATTTTGTCAACTTTATACAAGTCGTATCTGTTCTCAGAAACTCAAACAACCGAATGTCGTAACAACACAGAGATAATCTATACTGATCATATTTTTCAGATTTGATGATGAAGAAAAAAAACGGGATGAAAAAATTGTGTAAAAATTATAGTTATGAATTGACATAAGATTTGAAGGATGAATATTTTAATTTTTTATTTTTATTTACGTTTTTTGTGCTTTTAAAATAATTAAAACGTGATCTACTCTTCAATTTAAGGAGATTTTTTTAGTTCCTTATTTAGCATTGCAATATATTCTGGTAAAGGCCACGATGGCATGCAGTGCTTAAATGATAAAATAAATACATTGCGATATTTGCGAGGCATGCAGTGCCTAAATGATAAAATAAATGCATTGCGATATGTGCATGTGGTGCTTAAATGATAAATGCATTGCGATATGTGCAGACAAATGCAAAGATGACATGCAATGCTTAAATGATAAAATGAGTAAATACTTTGCAATGCATGTAAGTAAATACAAGAATAAAATGCAGTGCTTAAATGACAAATAATTGCATTGTGGTATGCTGCCAACAAAGACAAAGATGACATGCAGTGCTTCAATGATGAAATAAATGCATTGTGATATTTGTGAGGCGTGCAGTGCCTAAATGATAAAATAAATGCATTCTGATATGTGAATGCAGTGCTTAAATGCATAGGAATATGCGCCGATAAAGACAAAGATGGCATGCGATGCTTAAATGATAAAATAAATGCATTGTGATGCGTGTAGATAAAGGCAAAGAGAACATGCGATGCTTAAATACATTGTGATGCGTGCAGATAAAGATAAAGATAGCATGCGCTGCTTAAATGATAAAATAAATAAATGCATTGCGATGCGTGCAAGTAAAAGTAAGAGTAAAAGTGCTTAAATAACAAATAAATGCATTGCGATATGTTGCCAGTAAAGACAAAAATGACATCCAGTGCTTAAATGATTAGATAAATGCATTACGATATTTGTGAAGTATGTAGTGCTTAAATGAAAAATGCATTGAGATATGTGCGTGCAGTGCTTAAATGATAAAATAAATGCACTTCAATATTTGTGAGGAAGTAGTGCCTAAATGATAAAATAAATGCATTACGTTATGTACGTGCAGTGCTTAAATGCATAGTAATATGCGCCGATAAAGGCAAGAATGACATGTGATGTTGAAATGATAAAATAAATGCATTGCGATAAGCGCAGACAAGAATGACCTACGATGCATAAATGATAAAATAAATGCATTGCAATATTTGTGAGGCATGTAGTGCTTAAATAACAAAATGCATTGCGATATGAGCCAATAACGACAAAGATGGCATGCAGTGCTTAAATAATAAAATAAATGTGTTGTGATATATGCGTGCAGTGATTAAACAAGAAAATGAATGCATTGCAATATGTGCCAGCAAAGGCAAAGATGACATGCATTGTGATATGTGCGTGCAGTGCTTAAACAAGAAAATGAATGCATTGCGATATGCGTCAGCAAAACCAGAGATGACATGCAGTGGTTAAATGATGAAATAAATACATTGCAATATTTATGAGGAATGCAGTGCTTAAATAATAAAATATATTGCGATATGAGCCAGTAAAGGCAAAGATGACATGCAGTGCTTATAATAAAATAAATGCATTGCGATGTGCAAGTAAAAATAAAGATAGTGTGCAGTGCTTAAAGGATAACATAAATGCATTGCGATGTATTCAAATAAAGACATAGATAATATGCAGTGCTTAAAATGATGAAATAAATGCATTGCGATACGTGCAAGTAAAGGCAAAGATAGACTATAGTGCTTAAACTATAAAATAGATCGATTGCAGTGCATGCAAGTAAAGGAAAAGATAAACATGTGATGCTTAAACGATAAAATAAATGCATTGCTATGAGTGAAAGTAAAGGCAAAACTAGCATGTAGTGTAAAAGAAATAAATACAATGCAATGTATGCAAGTAAATACAACCAAACATAAGTATTTAACTAAAGAAAAACATGCATAGCTGTCTTCTGGAGGGCAAACCAGCCTAATTTGTCCTATTTTAGGGTGGACAGACCCATGTGAAATGAATATTTAGCAAAGAATTATTTGGGAATGAAAGTATTCATATATTTCCGATGCTGCTTTCAAAATTGCCCCAGTATCGAGCTGTGCGATGCAAGATTGTGTACTTGCTGGACAGAAAGAATGATTGTAGGATTGCGATGACCAAACTCCGCATAGAGCTTCCTACATATCTCGAATGATTGTAGGATTACGATAACCAAACTTCGCATAGAGCTTCCTACATATGTCGAGTGTTATAAGAATCAAGTCAATGTAGTCTGAAATAAAAAAAATAAAGTACATTTTGAGGCGACTCTCAAAATTTTCCCTAGTGTATGATTTATGCTGGCATTGTTTTTTTTTTTTTTAAAATCTTATTATTAAATAAAAAGTGCATGACGTCTCTCGATTGTGTACGAAGACTGAGGCCTTCAACTAGTGAGGTGATAGAAATCTAATAGCCTCCTTGACTAACAAGCCTATTGAAATGTAAAAGACTCTAGATTGGCAGAAAAAATGTAATAGCCTCTCGGTTGGCAAGAATATAAAAAATGTAAAGAATACTCAAAAATGGGTGCTTGATTGAAAAATAAAATGCTGATATTTGAAGGTATGTGCTTGAGATAAAAAATCAAATGCCCTCACTGGAAAATTGGGCGTCTTGAATGAAAAGTAAAAAATGCATATATGTAAAAGCGAACACCTTGAACGAAAGGTAAAACAAATGCCCATATATGAAAGTGGGAGTCTTGAATTTTTTTTTTTTTTTGCAATTCCTTTAAAAAATGCTGAAAGATGAAGAAGTCACACTCGTATCTTGACTTCAGTTGGTACCAATAATTAGTAGTGCGCATAAGAATTCCCCCATCTCCTTCTCCAGTTAATCGAGATCGACTTCAGGGTAACTCCTATAGTTTCAAGTGGTACCTTAGACACACCTAAGTATCGACAAGATTTTTTGTCTTGCTTCCTATAAATATTTTGAGCTATGCTTATCCTCATGCTTTAAGTGCCCTCTTAAAAAAAAGAGACTTATTTAGCACATAATTGAGTAAAAGAATATCTCATTTCTCAAATATTTAAGTAATTTTCTTTTGAATTTTGAGACATATCAAGAAATACACTCACACTCAGAAAAAAATTCAATGCATGCAATTGCGACACCATAGGCTTGACCTACATGTAAGTATCCACTAATGTGAGAATACTTGAAATAGAATCTCATAGGACTTACTATCAACTTGTAATATAGGTTTAGGGATAGGTAGGATAATATTTAGGATAAAAGTGACTAATTTCTCAATGAGCGTTGCACGGTATTTGTGCTTTCAACATATGTTGTGCTTTGACGCGTGATCTTCTTTGTTGTGCTTTGTTGTCCCCTTGCTTTGTATTTGCTTCGACTTTTTGAATCTTATATTGGAGCCTGTCATACCCCTATTTTTTACCACATCCGACCCCGCTAGGGAGTTGGTTTTAGAGAAAATGGGTTTTTCCATTTAAAGTAACGTTTTGAGTAGGAATTATTTTATTTACAAAGTCGTCACTTGGAATTGATTTTGGGTGTTCCAAGTCACCTTATTGAACCCCTATTCAAAAGGAAATGACTCTTTACTTTTGGTCTGCGAACTAGAAATCTAGATAAGGAATTCTGTTGACGGAGGAAAAGGTGTTAGGCACCCCTCGAGTCCCGTGGTTCTAGCACGGTCGCTTTAATGACTTACGTCTGACTTAAATTAATCTTTTAGATATATAAAACATTTGTTAGCCTAAAAGTTACTTACATCCTGCTTTTAATTTATTTAAATTATTTAATTATATTAATCTGTGGCTTATCGGTAGCAATACTTTCTGATCATGCCACGAGTTTTGATGTAATTCTCGCGTCTTTGAGACTTTTATGAATCATCCCATTTTTTCCAAATCTAGATAAGCACCTAATAGGCAGAACCTACCCAACCTAGTTCTAACGACTTCAAATGGTATGTTGATTTTTATTCTAATGAATAGTCGGTAGCAGGGCTTTCCAACTTCATCGTTAATTTCACTTACATATTAAATTTTGAACATTCATTCTTCTATACTTTTCAGATTTGAACTTAAAACTTAGAGAAACTCTATCATTTGATATCTAAACCCAAAGTTTATTTTTCTTATTTATTTTCTTTTAAACGAAAAGAATTAATCTTACATTTGGCTCTAAATTAGACTAAATTTACCAATATGTATAAGTGAAAAAAAATTAATGCCATTTTACTGTCAACTACAATGTCGATCATAAAAAAAAAAAAAAAAATAGCCAAAAGCCCCTCCAAGCTTTACTCCAAATCTCAACTACACACCTATACTTTGCAGGGGTCCTATGACCCTCCTAAATATTTTTAAAGTGAAATATTTACACCCCTAAAGGCTTATGTGGCAAAGAGAGTGTATGTCACTCTCTTTGAGAGAGTGAGTAATCCGAAAATATTACAAAAGGTATTTTTTACATTTCATTTTAATATAAAAATACATATATATATATATATATATATATATATAATTTTTATTTTATTTTATTTTCTTTCTTATCACCATCCTCAAAATACTCTCTCTCATAAAAAGCTTCAAAAACTCTTCAATGACTATCATGACCAATCTCTTTATCTTCCTCATTTCTATTTATGTCGGAATCTAAATCAAATTTTCAATACTTCTATCAATTTCATCTTCTCACCATTAATTTCTCAAATTACCATTTTTGTCACTACCAATTTCATTTTTGTTTCAAAATTTAAAATGAAAATCAACATTCAACACAACAATTAATACTTGCAACAATTATTATCAAAAGAAATAAAACAAAAGATGATATGACGACCGTCGAGCTCATCGACGATCGGAAGATCTCAGTCAATTTTTCGACGAGTTCACAAGTGAATTCCGGTTGGTTTATTTTCAGAAAAAAGAAATGAAGAAAGGATATTCATTCGCTGAAACCAACAATAAAACCAACCACTTTTTCCATTAAAAAAATTGGTTGGAGCAGTTCACCAAAAATGATTGGAGCACTTCACAAAAATGGTGTTTGTGTGTTTTCAACCGGCGAGTTCACCAACGAATTTGATGTTTGTGTGTATTTCTTAATTTTTAAGGTGGGGAGGTTGGAGCATACAAGAAAACCAATACTTTTTACACTTTTTTGTTTCATTTTTTTCTTGAAGATGTTAGCTTTTTTCTTTCTTTTTTTGTACAATTCATTGGGATTTTTTTTTTTGTCGGAAAACTGAAAGCAACGACAAGAATTACGGAGGAGGGAAAAAGAAAGAGAATATATATATATACGGAGGAGGGAAATGGAAAAAGATAATATATATATATATATATATATATATATATATATATATATTGAAGAATAAAGAGAAGAGTAAAATATATAAAGTAAGATAATTAATTTTTTAGAGTAAAAAAAAATGATGTGGCAATGACGTGGCAGCGAGTACAGCTCACTGCCTGAAACAATGTCTGGGCATGACCTTTTAGGGATGTAAATATTCCACTTTGAAAATGTTCAGGTAGGTCATAGAACTCCCGCAAAGTACAAGTGTGTAATTGAGATTTGAGGTAAAGGTTGGGGGCTTTTGGCCATTTTCTCAAAAAATAATAACTTCTTCCTCGTGCAACAACAAAAAATATGATACACATTATTATATAAATTTTACAAAATTACATAAAAGCCAAACTAACATAAGCACCTAACATAACAAAATAGATTTAACAAAATTATCATAACAAAGTCAACAAAATATTTAACAGAAGTATTTTCGTTAAGAGAATCCAAGACAATTGCCACATACATTTTGATGAAACTCTATAAATAATTTAATTAAATATGAGGAAAAAAGATTCACAAACATACTGTTGTGGTCATCAAATATATCTTAAATAAAAATTTACTGTCTCATAGATGAAAATCTTCATATGCCATCATAATTTACTGAATTAATTTTTTTAAATATTTAAGTTATCATTGAATGACCACGTAACCCTAAGTCATGTGACCTGGCTAGGCCTCGTTCCACGACAAAGATACCAATATTTTATTTTTAACAAATGATAATTTAATTTGTTACTACTAACTAGTGTAGTATATTTTTTTGTACCCAAAAAAAAAAGGTGATTATGAAGTACTTCACCATATGAAATTAATTAGTTTGAATATTTTTCTGGAGAAGGCAGATAATATATGAAAATACAAATACTTTCTTCTAAGTTAGCGGATCCCCAAAAGTAATAATAAAGCATGCATAAAATACATAATATTTTCATATAATTCATACACCCATGTTCGTTTGATTACTATACCAATACCATTACGTAAGTCATTTTTCAGGTCCTAGTATCTTTGAAAAAATAATCATAACAGGAATAATTAACCAAGCAAATAAAAAGTTTGATCATAAAAAAGATAGAGTGGATTATACTGGACTCATAATAACTTATGAACAAGAAATTTTTGAGAATATTTGAACCTTTGATCACTCGAATTCATCGTTCTTCTTCTCAAAATGCCTACTCGACCTTAGTTTCATCTGATCGGTAGTGAATTCATGTTTTTGTGTCCTTTTTTTTTTTCCAAACTCCAATTTTCTTTTCTCTAATCTTTTATTATCTTTCTTTAAGTGTTGTCTTAATTTTCTACTATACATGTTACATATATCATTCAGATCGATAAGAACTTAAGCAAATTATACATAATAAAGATCACGTTGAGTACATGCTAATAACTAATTATATCATTCATGATAACGAACTCACATAACATCAATTTTTGCAAACTAAATAGTGCATGAAGCCATCGAACTAACTTTATTTATGTCTCAATTCACAAAGAAGCTAATAAAAAGTAAATAGAAGAGTATTGAATGAGAACCTGAGCGACAAACTAAATTAAATACGAAGACGAAGATGCCGTCACCGAAAACTCGAATGAAACTCCGAACTCTAAACTGGCCACTTCCTTTCCGTTCTTTTCTAATGGTTTTCCTCTTTTGTTTCTAAGTTTTTTTTTTAACTTTGGTTCGTATTGGTTTCTCTCTTCCTTTCGTTTTCAGAGTTTTCTTTTTTTTTTTCATTTTTCTTTTCATAACTTCCCTTTTTTTTCTATCTGATTCCCCTATGTTGTGTTGTGTGTGCTAATATATAATGGTGTGTGCATGTGTGTTGTGTGCTAAACGTGAGGGAGTTGGATTTGGGAGAGGTTGAGAGACGTGTGTGTATGGAGAGAGTGGAAGAGGTTGAGTGAAAGTGGGGTGTTGGGTAGTTTTTGGTCTCTCTCACTTTTTTTTAGTTTTTATTTTATATATTTATATATATATACATATATATATATATATATTTTAAAACAAATTTTATAAAAATAAGATAAAAATAAAAATAGCTAATTATTCAAACCTAAAAATAAAATATATATATTAAACACTAAAAATGACGTCAAGTATTCGATTTGGTAAAAAATTAGGTGTTTACAAAATGCCCCTCTTTGCTTGGAAAAATGGACAGTTTTCAAGCAAAGAAGTAAACATGACTAATTTTTTGCCCAAAAATTTATTCAAAAGTAATACGTAAATAAATAGGAAGAAGTGTGACTGAGCCCTGGCTTTGAGCATCTTACATATCTCGGGTTATAAGAGAATCAGGTCGCGTGTAGTTCAAGTGGGTGTAGAAATGAAAGAAATGAGTTAGAGAATCGAGTTGACGTCCCGTCGAGTTTTCGGTCTGTGGCTCCTTTTATTACAAAAGAAAAGGAAACTAGAAATAAAAGTACAAAATCCTATCTATTTTATTTATCTTGATTCTCTTGCTTCAGATCTTCCTCTTGGATCTTCAGTTATTACCTCACTTTTTTATGGTGGGTTTTTGAGACTTGAACTTGAAACTTGGATTGAGTCATTGAAACTCTACCAAAGAATAATTTATAGAATACTTGTGGATGCTTGTTCTCCTGATCAGAAGCTAAAAAGATGTCTCTTGAGATGTTGGACCACTACGGATGCAGAGCTGACTCTAACTAACTTCAACCTGATCATTCTTCTATATTCTGACCGGAGATGAAATTTCATTCTCGGCATCAAACGTGTGCTTTGCAGAAAAACCTGCAAGCTATCAAAGAAAACAAAACACAACGAACAAAATTTTCTGCCCCAGTTTGCACTAGGAAAATTTTGTAAGTTATTAGAAAAATATAAAATAGTTTAAAAATAAATAAATAAAAATGATAGAAATCTAGGCTAGGTACGCAATAAAATAAGATCCCTATTCTCAATAATGCAACCAAAGGAAGTTATGCCTTATGAATGCATGAAAAAGAGTTAGGATATTTGCTTCTTAAAATGCAACTAGGGATTGTCATACCCTATGAAAACATAAAAAAGAAAAATAGGAAGGTTTATTTCCTAAAATGTCAACTAGGGGATGGTGCCCTATAAAGACGAAATAAAATGTCAACTAGGGGATGGCGCCCCATGAAGACGAATAAGAAAAATTAGGAAATAGTGTTTCCTAAGATGTCAACTAGGGGATGGCGCCCTATGAAGATGAGATAAGATGTCAACTAGGGGATGGCGCCCTATGAAGACGCGATAATATGTCAACTTGGGGATGCCGCCCTATAAAGACGAATAAGATGTCAACTAGGGGATGGTGCCCTATGAAGACGAGATAAGATGTCAACTAGAGGATAACGCCTTATGAAAACGAGATAAGATGTCAACTATGGGATGGCGCCCTATGAAGACGAACAAGATGTCAACTAGGGGATGGCACCCTATGAAGACGAATAAGATATCAACTAGGGGATGACGTCCTATGAAGACGAGATAAGATGTCAACTAGGGAATGACACCCTATGAAGACGAATAAGATACCAACTAGGGGATGACGCCTTATAAAGACAAATAAGATGTCAACTAAGGGATGATGCCCTATGAAGACGAGATAAGATGTCAACTAGGGGATGACACCCTATGAAGACGAAAGGAATTGTCAACTAGGGGATTTTTTTTCTTTTCATTATTATTATTTTATTTATTTATTATTATTTTTTTCTGTATATATATATATATATATAATGCCCTAGTTTTGAATGTGAAGGGTTTTATTAGTATTATATAATATTGATGCAACCTTGGAATTATAAGAGTATAACGATAGGAGAAAATTTAAAGAAACTTTCACTTTGACTGTACTCATTTTTCCCAATGAACTTCACAAGACTGCTTTGCCCCTGTTCAAACAAAGAAAATTTTGTGAGTTTTTAAAAAAAAAAAAAAAATTGGTGGTTGGTTTGTGGCCTTGAATCCTTTGGAGTTTGCCTTATCTCCACCTAAACTTGATACGGTTGATTCAACTAATTGGTCGGCGAGCTTGAACCTTCTCCTTTCAACTTCGTTGCATCTTTGTTTATTTTGGCACGATTCTGTTCTTCATTTTCAACATTATACTTGTAAACTTATCTCAATCGGTTCCCTGTCCTTGTCAAGGCGGTGTACGCCCAACAATCTCGGCTCAATTTCCCTGGGAACCATAGTCAATTTCGTGTGTCTTTATTTATAATGCATTTGATGTAAAACTTACACATAAAAGACCCAAAATGTATACAACGAAACAAGGAAAACACAATGAGAAAAAAAGAGAGAAAAAAAAAGAGAATTATGTTTCAATAGAAGTTATTTCTAACAGAAAAGAAAGGAAGTTTAATTGGAGGTGTATATTAACTTCAGTGAAGCATGACACACAATTTGGAGTAGACATTTGACCCTTCAAAACTGTCTAATCTCGAATTCGGCTGCACCTTTCAATCAAATCAAATCATCCTTCTTGATCTTTGTCCTGTCATGATAAACTTTGTTTGACTAAAGTTATCCTTTTAGGATTTTCACAATTGACCTCTCTAATTTCGTTTGCCTCATTCATCATTGTCTTATGGCGCCCATGAGGGTTTTCGTTTATAAGTCTCTTTTTTTGATATCTTGTGGTGCCTCCATGGGTTTTCACATATAAGACTTTTTTTTTACAGCACACAAGGCTTGACATTCTCAAAAATTGATCGGAAGATCTTTAATGGACAAAGGGACAGGAATTTTTAGAATAAATTACAACTTAGGAGCCATATAAAAGTGATAGTAAGATATATGTCTCGGTTTTTTTGAATACCAAGATTTTGAAATTTAAATTTTTTTGATCGGACCGAACCCCAAAATAGGACTGCCTACATATCCATTTAGGAATCAGGTCAAACGTAGTTCAATAAACACACATTATCTTTTTTTTTCTTTTTTTGAATCATCTTATGGTGCCTCTATGGGTTTTCACCTACAAGAAGTTTGTTTGTTATTTTGGCTCCAAAGAAGGAAAGAAAGAAAAGGTAAATAAAGCTCAAAGGGCTGACAAAGGATTAACAATATTTAGTTAAGTAGAATGATGACCTTTTGTCATCCCAACTTGAGAATGTTAAGAACAAATGTGTCAAATATAATATATTTTGACTGAATCGATATTGATAGGTTTTTTTGCCATTTTTTCGTCCATATCCGCAAGTTGCAAAGCTCCATTTGATAATACTTTTTTAACCATGTATGAACCTTGCTAGTTTGGAACAAACTTTCCTGTAGCCTCTTTTTGATGTGGAAGGATGCTTTTTACAACAAGTTGGCCGACCTCAAATTTTATAGGACGTACCTTCTTATTGTAAGCTCGTGCCATCCTATGTTGGTATAATTGGCCAAAGCAAACTGCCGTCAACCTTTTTTTTTATCTATTAATGATAATTGTTCTAGTCTAGAATTGACCCATTCAGTATCGTCAATCTCGGCTTCAACAATGATTCGAAGCGAGGGAATTTCAACTTCTGCGGGTATCACAGCTTCAGTCCCATAGACTAGTAAATAAGGAGTATGCCAGTCGATGTACGGATAGTTGTACGATATCCTAGAAGAGAGAATGGTAATTGTTAATTCCACTATCGAGATCCTTGGACCATTTTCCTAAGAATCTTTTTAATATTCTTGTTCACTGCTTCAACGACTCCATTTGCTTTGGGACGGTAAGGGGTAGAATGATGATGCACAATCTTGAATTGCTCGTAAACCTTCTTTATTAGATGAAAATTGAGATTGGTTGTATTTTCTGTGATAATGGACTTTGGTATACCAAAATGACATATGATGTTGGACTGAACAAAATCCACTACTGCTTTCTTCATGACTGATTTAAAAGTAGCAACTTCTACCTATTTGGTGTAATAGTCAATAGCGACCAGTATGAATTGATGCCCATTAAAATCTTTTGGTTCTACTGGACCGATTACGTCCATGCCCCAAGCAACGAATGGCCAAGGAGCGGACATGGGATGTAACTCTGAAGGTGGTGAATGAATCAAATTGCCGTGAATTTGGCTCTGATGACACTTGTGAACAAAATGAAAGTAGTCTCGCTCCATAGTCAACCAATAGTATCCTGCCCGCATAATCTTCTTCGCTAAAACATAGCCATTCATATGTGAACCACATACTCTCGAATGTACCTCATTCATGATTCTTTCATCTTCCTGAATATTAACACATCTCAATAACTTCAAATCTAGAGTTTGTTTGTATAGAATCTACCCACTTAAGAAGAAACCATTAGCAAGTCGCCTAATAGTCCTTTTTTGATCGGCATTGGCGTGTATTGGATACTCTTTTGACTTTAAGAAATGCTTGATATCATAGTACCAGGGCTCATTATCTGGATCTACATCAATTATGTTGCAGTAACTATGTTCATCTTTTATCTGTATCTCCAATGGGTCAATATACGTATTTTCTGGGTGTGGGAGCATGAAAGCTAAGGTAGCCAGAGTATCCGCCAACTTATTATGGAATCTGGGAATATATCTAAACTCGATAGACTTGAACCTTTTGCTGAGGTCCTCTAAACGCTGTTTGTATGGAATGAGCTTGATATCTGTAGTTTCCCATTCACCTTGAATTTGTTGAACGAGAAAATCGAAATCTCCTAACACCACTAGCTCACGTACATCCAGATTTATTGCCATATTTAAACCCATAATACAAGCTTTATATTCTACTGTGTTATTAGTATAAAGAAAACGAAGTCATGCTGTAGCGGGATAATGATGCATGGTTGGTGAGACATAACTGCCCAAATCCCTATTCCTTTGACATTGACCGCTCCACCAAAATATAATTTCCAGGCATAAACATCCTCTTGAACATCATCCTCAATTGAATTAATCTCATCATCAGGAAAGTAGGTTCATAAAGGCTCATAATCATTGTCAACTGGGTTCTTGCCAAATGATCGGCCAATGCTTGTGCTTTCATAGCGGTACGAGTGACATACACAATGTCGAACTCTGTAAGTAAGATCTGCCACTTTGCCAATCTGCCAGTGGGCATAGGTTTTTGAAAAATATACTTTAAAGGATCCATTCGAGATATGAGGTAGGTTGTTTAGGACGACAGATAATGCTTCAATTTTTGAGCATTCCAAGTTAGGGCGCAACATGTCTTTTCTAAAAGAGTATATTTTACCTCATAACTTATGAACTTCTTGCTCAAATAATAGATTGCCTATTTCTTTTTGCCTGTGATATCATGTTGTCCTAAAACACAACCAAAAGAGTTGTCCATCACTGACAAATATAGAAATAAAGGCCTACCAGGTTTCAGTGGGACCAATACTGGAGGATTCGCCAAATATTCTTTAATCTTGTCAAATGATTCTTGACATTCGTCTGTCCATTTGATAGCAACATCTTTTTCAGCAACTTGAATATTGGTTCACATATAGTGCTGAACGGAGCGATGAACCTGATTATATAATTCAACCTCCCTAGAAAACTCATCGCATCTATTTTATTCTTCAGAGGTGGAAATTCTCAAATGGCTTTTACCTTGGAGGGGTCTAATTCAATGCCTCTGCGACTGACTATGAAACCCAAGATTTTCCCAGATAGAACTCCAAATGCACACTTGGCTGTATTGAGCTTAAGATTATTCATTTGCAACCTTTCAAAGAATTTCTTCAAGTCATGTACATGATCAACTCGCATTTTGGACATAATAATGATATCATCAACGTATATTTCTACTTCTTTATGCATCATGTTATGAAAAATAATAGTCATAGCTCTCATGTACGTAGCTCCCACATTCTTTAAACCAAATGGCATGACCCTGTAGCAATAAGTACCCCACGGGGTGGTAAAAATGGTCTTTTCTACACCTGTTTCATCCATCAAGATCTGGTGATACCCGGTATAACAATCCATGAAAGATTGAATCTCTTGTTTAGCACAGTTATCAACAAGGATATGAATATTGGGTAATAGAAAGTTATCTTTAGGTCTTGCTTTGTTCAAATCCCTATAATCAACACAAACTCTAATTTTACCATCTTTCTTTGGTACGGGCACCACATTAGCCAACCATGTGGTGTACTGAACGACCCTGATCACGTATGCATTCAATTGCTTCATGATTTTCTCTTTGATTTTATCGCTCACGTCAATTTTAAACTTTCTTTGCTTTTGCTAGACCAGCAAAATATCAGGGTATATAGGGAGCTTGTGGACTACCAATCAGTGCTTAGACCCGGCATATCGTAATAAGACCAGGCAAAAATATCTTTATACTCAAACAAAATCTGAATAATAGTGTTCCTGATATTTTGATCCACATACATACTTATATTTATTTCGCTAACTTTCTTACCAATTCTCAAATTTATTATCTCAGTATCTTCTAAATTGGGTTTGGGCTTATCCTCGAATTGATCCAATCCTTTTTTGACTTCCTTATCAGCTTCATCTTTATCGTATTCATCTACTGTTTGATTTGTTGATTCGAGATTAGACAAATTTTTAGGATCTAGGTAAAAACTCCACGTGCATGCCATGTTATTAAAGCCAACATAACTGAAATAAGATAAAAATGAAAATTAAAAAAGGAAGGAAAGGTAAATTTTACTAAGAAATCTGAATTTCATTTCATTGAATTGAAAAGGATAGAAGGGTTATCATCAAAGTGAAGCAACTAAGCTAAGTGGATTACAACCCTAAGAATAATCCAAAATGCAAAACAAATAAAATCCAAATAATAAATAAACTACCAAGACTCCTTCCTTGTGGGGAGAGGAGTGACTTTCCAGTTAGTGAGCTTGGCATTTGGTCCGATGAACTACACCTCTGTATGTCTAGGGCCTTCACCCATCTGAACCATATTTACTTCATAGAATATTTCCTCGACACCTTGACATATTTCATCCATATCCTTATTAGTAGATGAGTCTTGATTCTCTCCCTTTTGAGATTTCATGAAAGATTGGCTGATGTGTGGAACCAAATTTGTCAATTTCCAAGCCTTCTTCTTCTGCTCTTTCTCCCATTTTCTATCTGTTGTGGTAGGATTAAAGCCTAAGCCAAAGGTGTTCTGTCTACCACATGGATCTACAGGGCTTATAATTCCTTGCAACGAAACCCCTAATCCTTTCCCCGGTTCATAACCATTTTGTAATATTTGGCTAGCCACTATGATTAAAGTTGAAGAGAGATGAGGCACCGGGATTGGCGTACCTTCCATAATTTGATCATCTGCGATAATGTCAAAAGCCTGATAAATATAAGATTCATAACCCCCTTTTGCTTCAATACAAGGTACAAAAGGATCTCGATATATGAAAAGGTTATTATCTTTGTGAACAATAATTTTCTGATTGTCGTGTTCAAACTTAACCACTTGGTGCAAAGTAGAAGGTATGACTCTGGCCGTACGGATCCATGGCCTTCCTAAAAGTAGGTTGTAGGAAGTATCCATGTCTATTACTTAAAAGGTGATCACAAATTTGACCGGTCCAATAATCAGAGCAAGATCAATCTCACCAAGTGTGTCTCATTTTGCACCATCAAAATCCCAAACACATACATTATTGGATCGGATCCTATCTGTGCCGATTTTTAATTTTTCCAAAGTAGAGAGGGGATAGATATCCATTCCTGAACCTCCATCGATCATTACCCTTTTTATGTAATGCCCTTCATATTTGATTGTTAGATGTAAAGCCTTGTTATGACCATACCCTTCTGTAGGTAACTCATCATCAGTGAAAGTGATTCTATTTACTTCAAATATTCTGTGAACCATCCTTTCCATTTGACAGACCATAGTTTCCTTCGGGACGTATGCTTCATTCAAAATCCTAATCAATGTTTAATAATGTTCTTTAGAATGTAGCGGCAGGGACAACAATGATATTTGAGCTGGGGTTTTCCTCAATTGATCAACAATGGAATAGTATTGAAGTTTCATTTTCTTAAGGAATTCCTCAGCTTCTTCATCTGTGACAGTTTTTTTCACTAGCCCTTGACTATCTTTATACTATTTTGGTCTCCTTAATTCTTCTGGAGCATAATATCTTCTTGATCGAGTGAAGCCTCCTATTTCGTTTGTATCTTCCAGGATTTCTTTTCCTTTGTAAGTCACAGTGGTTTTATTGTAGTTCCATGGGATGGTTTTCAAACTTGTTATTGGGAGTTGTGCTGCATGTCTTATGATAACTGGCTCTATTATGTTTCTCATGTTGTTGCACTGTGGGTCGAACCATACGGGACCACTCGAAACATATAGTTTTGGCCCATCTTGTGCTATTTTCTTTGTCTTCGTAGGAACATACAATACCATCTTTTTTGAATCTCAGGGTCTTATAATGGAACTCGCTCCTTTCATGATCAGTGGTTCTCTTTGCATAGACTTTACTGCTTTACCCAGGTTTTCCGTTGGGGTGCCTATTTCCATCATTGCTTGGCTTGTTGGCCTGTAGTCTTTATCTTAAAAAATCATCCCCAAGATTTGTGTGTTACTGTGATTGGTAAGTGGATTGTCGGTGACATTCGACACTTCCTCTTTTTATATTATGATTGCCTTGCTTTCAATTAACTTTTCAATGGCTCTCTTTAGATTCCAACAATTTTTGGTACTGTGACCTTAGACGTTTGAATGGTACTCACACCTTACATTAGGATTGAACCAACTTGCATTCGGATCCACTTTGAAGGGCAAAACAGGTTCAATCCATCCTAATTTTATCAATCTCTGCAATAGGCTCATATATGATTCTCCAATGTGAAGTTTTCCCTTGGCCTCTGTTCTATTGTATAATCTACCTGAACATACAGATTACGAGGGGCTTGAAAATTTGGCAGCCGTGGATAAAAACCTTGTGGTGCAGGTGTCCGCCATTATGGACGCTGAAAAGGTCGGGCATACGCTTGAGCAATAACAACAGTAGGTTGAGGTGTATAATAATGTTGAGGAGGGTTGGGTTTCCCCTGTTGGACCTGAACGTAAGGGTAGATCCGTCCTCTTTGGGCATTTCCCGGTCCTGATGCCATCATGAATCCTTCCTCCTTTTTTTTACGATTTCTGAAACTACCTGATCTACTCTGAATGGCTTGTGTAGTGGCCTGAGGGTGGTTTGGCTCACAATTTTTCCAGATTTAATTCCATTCTCCACCATTTCCCCAATTCTTATTGCTTCGGCGAAAGGCTTACCAACAACGGCTAGTAAATGATGAAAGTAATCAGACTCTTGAGTTTAGAGGAAGATGTCAATCAATTCCTGGTCCTTCATTGGCGGTTTGACTCTAGATGCCTATTCTCTCCATTTTATGGCTTATTATCGGAAACTTTCAGATGGTTTTCTCTTCATATTAGCGAGAGAAGTATGGCCAGGGACAGTGTCGAGATTATATTGAAATTGTTGTACCAAATCTTGAGCGATATCGTCCCAAACGTGCCAATGGGAGATGTCTTATTGACAAACCATTCGGAGGCTATTCCTATCAGACTTTTTCTAAAATAGGCCATAAGCGGCTTTTTTTCCCTCCTGCTCCTATGAGTTAATTGCAATACTTTTTTAAGTGGGACACCGGGTCACCATGACCACTATATTTGTCAAATTTTGGGGTCTTGAAACCTATTGGCAAATGAACATTGGGGAACATACACAGGTCCTTAAAAGAGACACTTTTGTGTCCTCCCAATCCTTGTATGTTTCTCATACTCTGCTTCAGACTCCTCACTTTTCTGGATATCTCTTCTTGTTCTTCATTCATAATAGCTTTCTCAATCACGATATGAGACTCAGACTGATGAGTGGGATGATATGAATTTACAGGTTTGATCACCAATTTAGGAGGATGGACTTGATCATGATTCAGCTCGTCAGTAGGCTTCTGTATCATTAATGGAGGATTCATATTAGTTGGCACGGTCGGAATAAAAAGCGGGTTGTTTGTGAATGATGGATTTGGAGGATGTATGGTGGATGTGCCAGCAGCGCTAGACACATTAGCGTATGGACCAAATCCAGGTGGATAAAGTGGATCGTCGGCTTAGGTTTGAGCAGAAATGGGATGATTTTTATCCGAAAAACCATGAATAGAGGAAGACGAGACTTGTTCGTTCGCCCAGTCCTGATATATTTCCATAATTTGTTGCTTCAATAACCTATTCTCCTCCAAAGATACGAACTCGTGGAATTAACTGATCTCGACCTTCTTCGTTATCAGATTCCGTATCATCTTTTTGAGTCATCTTCCATTTTTCCTTTATACTTTGTGTTGTACGGGTGAGATGCCAGCTTAACCACAACCAACCACCTTACTAACATGTGTATGAAACAGAAACAAACATGTTAGGATTTAGAGCTTTAAAAATATTGATATATTTATAACAGCTCACATGCCATGCACCTAAGTAATTTTCATTCCTGAAATGGAATTAGGAAAGCCTTCTTGTTTCATCCCAGATTTTTGATGAATTAATTTTTACACTCATTATTTGACGCCAACATTTTAAAATTATTACTCGAAAGTTGGGAAAATATTTGATCGAACTCATCGAGGGTTGCCTACGTATCATGTTTGACATGAATCAGATCATCACGTAGTTCATAGATATATTAAATATATATATATATATATATATATATATATATATATAGTTTGAGAAATAAAAAGAATAAAAACTTGAAAAAGATACAAACATTTTCCATACATTTCCAAATGTTCTAGAATTATCTAAAACTAGAACAGACTTGAAATACTGGCGAAATACTAAAAAAAACAAATACTTATAGAGAAACTAACTTTTAGAAAAAACAAACCTAACAGACTTAATAAACTAAACCTAAAGGAATGAATGAAGTATCATCAGATGCCTCCCAAAGATGTCTCAATCTTCCTTCAAACTTGAGTAGATTCTGGACAATGCTTTTGGCAGATGTGGAGCGAGAGCACGTGCCTGACGACCCAAATTTTCATCATTTCGGTGAAGATATTTAGCATAAACATTAATCAAGGTTTCACTGAGCTGAAGTACCTCTCCCCTAGATTCAGTCATACTCTCATGGCAATTTTGCACCCAATAATGCGTATTGCGGACGGTATTGTTTAGGTCTCCTTCTTGTTCATGAAAGTCATCGATCTGATAGTGAAGCGCCTGTCGTTTGGTCATCCATTGGTTTCTCTCAAATTCAACTTCCTTCTGAAAAGTCATGAATTGCCTCGCTATTTCTCTTTCCCGTTCCATGGAAGCTTTTAGCTGAGCTCGAAGCTTCGACTGTGTGCTTGTCAGCAAGGCCTTCTCTTTCTTAAAATCACTCGATTGCTGTTCTATAGCACCAGTGGCAATGTCCAGGTCTTCTTGTAGGGTTTGTATGGTAACACGGTGCTCTTTCTCAACCTCCTTACGAACCAACCTAATTCTGGCCTCAAATCCTGCCTCATGACGAACTAATTCCTCTCTAGCCCTTTCCAGATCTGTATTTAAGTTGTGCAAAGTATATCGGTAGTTCTCTTCTACCTCTCATCTAGCCTGCTTAATTCTGACTTCAATCTCTGCTTTTTGATCTATTGGCTCTCTGGCTGACCTTTCTGGTATAACTTTAGGAGGGGGCTGATCATGAAACCATAGTAGATACCAACAGTCTATCTCGCCTTTGTCACGATTTTCCACCATGTGCTCAAAACCTGAAAGTACACATCCTTCCCAAATCTTAAGTATCTCAGACTTCCTTAGAGGGATGTCAGGGAGGAATTCGTACATGAACTCTTTCATATCCTCGACTGGCGGTAGGTGTTGTCGTTGGCCGAACTGCCGCATGACTCTGAGTGGCACGTAGGGCTGAACACCTCGAAGACCCATTAAGACTATGAAAGGATGGAAATTAGACATATATATCACCTCTTTAGAAGAGAACCAATGATAATTCCACATAATCTAGTCAATAGTTAACCCCTCCAAGTATTCTTTCCAAGCTCCGATTCCTTTGGGAAAGTTTTGGTCCTCCATCCTCTTCTTATGACCTTTGATATAATCATTCCACTCAACTCAAAAATCTACAATAAATGGATGATAACAAATATGCTCGAGCATCCATAACTGCAACAGAATGTTACACCCTTTAAAATAACCTGCCCCATTTTTACACATCGTTAGGGCCCGATAAATATCCGCCAGGATCATGGGCACGAGGGTGACCTTAGGATTCTTCTCAAAGGCGGTAATGAATGCAGCCAGATTTGTGTTGATTTTCCCCCCTCTCTTTGGAAATACCATGATTCCCAAAAAGCCACTATGAATATGTCGTAACTGTGCTTTCCCAGGTCTGGCGGCACCCGCCGTTGTTAAGTTTCAACCCAAACAACTCAAATCCATTTTTCTAACCGTATCTTTCGTACAAGAACTCTAAACGAACCCATCCATTGTCTAAGAAGCCCCCTATGTTATCCTCTTTTACGTGTAACAACACAAAATACCTTTCTCCAGTGACATGTTTCGGTATCATAGGTTCTCCTCGGTAAAGATTCTTTTCGTTTCCCATAAATGCTCCTATTTCTTATAGTGTGGGAGTGAGCTCAAAGTTGGAGAACTGGAATACATTGTTCGACGGATCCCAAAACTGTACCAAAGCTTCTATTACATCTCTTCGTGGTTCAACTTTCAAAAGGCTCCTTAAAAATCCCAAGTGTTTATACACTACTCCCTGTCCATAGTCAGTCATATTGTTATACCATGCCCGCAACAGATCCGGAGCTTTATCTAACACCATGAAACGGGGTACTTCATCATCCCTCGACCTCTTGTCACTCCTTCCGAATGATTTCATATTGCCCTATAGGATAATGATGGCAAATAAGAATTCTATTTTAAATATCCTAAAACAAGACAAAAATAATTTTTGAAAGAAGTTGACGGAATGACACAGAATAATATTTCAAAATGAGCATGAGGAAATAGGAACCGACAAAACATGAAGTATCCAAGTCTCCTAAAACATCCTAGAGTGGAACAATATTTTGATGACGTCGGACCAGACATATTAGAAATAATTAAATTCTTGAAACAAAATGGTGGACTGAATTGTTTGACAAAATTTTAACTGTGTTTAATAAAAATGGGTTCTATGGTATTGTTAAGAGAGATTTTAAAATCAAAGAAAATGAACATAACGAGACCACGACGTTAAAACGACTTAATCTTGATGGAAAATTGTTAGGTAAAAATATTATATATTATCTAAAATAAGCCCTTAAAAGTTTTTATTTAACCCTTTTTTTTCAGATCAATTAATTCACTTAAAAGCCGATCAACATTCGATATGGAATTTCCTATAATGCAACAAGTAGCACATAAAATGTACATGATGGTCTTGAAAGGTGGCACCTATCCTAGACGGACCCGACCCCCATGTCGAGCCCCACCAAGTAAAAAATGCACGTGATGCAAATAAAGTGCAACCTATTAGGGATAGCCATGTCTAAATTCCAGTTATGCTAGGTTCAACTTGGTGGAGTTAGGTATCTAGACTGGCTGTAAAACGAGTGGAGAACTCGAGTCGGCAAGGGACAAATTTACCGGTAGAAGGGCTTTTCGGCCTTACTGTTGGTCCCTTCCTATCCTAAATCATGGGTGACTACAGAATCCTTCCCAGGAGCGTTGTCGCATCTGTGGTATCTAAAGCTTAGGAGCGTATACCGCATCTACGAATATAAAGCATCTTAGAAGACTCAGATGGGTACGCGAGAGAAGATAATTTCTATTGTAGGTCAAATAAATTAAAGAAGTTAAACATGTAGTCAAATAACATATTTAGGCCAACAATACACAATATCAAAATTAAATAAAGCCAAACAAGTCAATATAAAGGCTCGAATTCTGGTTACATCCCCAGAAGAGTCGCCATCTGTCACACCCCTATTTTTTACCGCATTCGACCCCGCTAGGGAGTTGGTTTTAGAGAATGGGTTTTTCCAATTAAAATAACGTTTTGAGTGGGATTATTTTATTTACAGAGTCGCCACTTGGAATTGAGTTTGGGTGTTCCAAGTCAACTTATTAAATCTCTATTTAAAAGAAAATGATTCTTTATTTTGGGTCTGCGAAATAGAAATCCAGATAAGGAATTCTGGTGACCGAGGGAAAGGTATTAGGCACCCCTCGAGTCCTGTGGTTCTAGCACGGTTGCTTTAATGACTTACGTCTGGCTTAAATTAATCTTTTAGATATATAAAATATTTGTTAGCCTAAAAGTTACTTACATCCTGCTTTTAATTTATTTAAAATTATTTAATTATATTAATCTGTGGCTTATCGGTAGCAGTACTTTCCGATCATGCCATGAGTTTTGATGTATTTCTCGCGCCTTTGAGGCTTTTATGAATCGTCCCATTTTTTCCAAATCTAGATAAGCACCTAATAGATAGAACCTACCCAACCTAGTTCTAACGGCTTCAAATGGTATGTTGATTTTTATTCTAACGAATAGTCGGTAGCAAGGCTTTCCAACTTCATTGTTAATTTCACTTACATATTAAATTTTGAACATTCATTCTTCTATACTTTTCAGATTTGAACTTAAAACTTAGAGAAACTCTATCGTTTGCTATCTAAACCCAAAGTTTATTTTTCTTATTTATTTTCTTTTAAACGAAAAGAATTAATATTACATTTGGCTCTAAAGTAGACTAAATTTACCAATATGTATCAGTAAGAAAAATTAATGCCATTTTACTGTCAACTACAATGTCGATCATAAAAAAAATAATAAATTCTTCCTCGTGCAACAACAATAAAATATGAAACACATTATTATATAAATTTTACAAAATCACATAAAAGCCAAACTAACATACGCACCTAACATAATAAAATAGATTTAACAAAATTATCATAACAAAATCAACAAAATATTTAAAAGAGTATCTTCGTTAAGAGAATCTAAGACAATTGCCACATACGTTTTGATGAAACTCTATAAATAATTTAATTAAATATGAGGAAATAAGAGTCACAAACATACTATTGTGGTCATCAAATATATCTTAAATAAAAATTCACTTTCTCATAGATGAAAATCTTCATATGCCATCATAATTTACTGAATTAATTTTTTAAATATTTAAATTATCATTGAACGACTACGTAACCCTAAGTCATGTGACCTGGGTAGGCCTCGTTCCACGACAAAGATATCAATTTTTTATTTTTAACAAATGATAATTTAATTTGTTACTACTAACTAGTAGAGTATATTTTTTGTACCCAAAAAGAAAAGGTGATTATGAAGTACTTCGCCATATGAAATAGTTTAAATATTTTTCTGGAGAAGGCAGATAATAAATGAAAATACAAATACTTTCTTCTAAGTTAGTGGATCCCCAAAAGTAATAATAAAGCATGCATTAAAATACATAATATTTTCATATAATTCATACACCCATGTTCGTTTTATTACTATACCAATACCATTACTTAAGTCATTTTTCATGTCCTAGTATCTTTGGAACAATAATCATAACAGAAATAATTAACCAAGCAAAGAAAAAGTTTGATCATAAAAAGATAGAGTGGATTATGTTGAACTCATAATAACTTATGAACAAGCAATTTTCGAGAATATTTGAACCTTCGATCGCTCGAATTCATCGTTCGCCTTCTCAAAAAGCCTACTCGACCTTAGCTTCATCTGATCGGTAGTGAATTCATGTTTTTGTGTCCGTTCTTTTTTTCCAAACTCCAATTTTCTTTTCTCTAATCTTTTATTATCTTTCTTTAAGTGTTGTCTTTATTTTCTACTATACATGTTACATATATCATTCAAATTGATAAGAACTTAAGCAAATTATGCATAATAAAGATCATGTTGAGTACATGCGAATAACTAAATATATTATTCATGATAACGAACTCATATAACATCACTTTTTGCAAACTAAATAGTGCATGAAGCCATCAAACTAACTTTATTTATGTCAATTCACAAAGAAGCTAATAAAAAGTAAATAGAAGAGTATTGAATGAGAACCTGAGGGACAAACTAAATTAAATACGAAGACGAAGATGTCGTCACCGGAAACTCGAATGAAACTCCGAACTCTAAACTGGCCACTTCCTTTCCGTGCTTTTCTAATGGTTTTCCTCTTTTGTTTCTAAGTTTTTTTTAACTTTGGTTCCTATGGGTTTCTCTCTTCCTTTCGTTTTCAGAGTTTTTTTTTTTTCATTATTCTTTTCATAACTTCCCTTTTTTTTCTATCTGATTCCCCTATGTTGTGTTGTGTGTGCTAATATAATGGTGTGTGCATGTGTGTTGTGTGCTGAACGTGAGGGAGTTGGATTTGGGATAGGTTGAGAGACGTGTGTGTGTGGACAGAGTGGGAGAGGTTGAGTGAAAGTGGGGTGTTGGGTAGTTTTTTGGTCTCTCTCACTTTTTTCAGTTTTATTTTATATATATATATATATATATATATATATATATATAAACAAATTTTATAAAAATAAGATAAAAATTAAAATAGCTAATTATTCAAACCTAAAAATAATATATATATATATATATACTAAACACTAAAAATGGCGTCAAGTATTCGGTTTGGTAAAAATTAGGTGTTTACAGAGCCTTTTCCCTTTTTTTTACAAGAAACTATATATTTTTTGTTCTTCTTTTTTTTTTCTCATTTTTTGTGGGGTTTCTGCTCCTTTGAAATTGTTTTTTAATTTTGTTAATCTAGGACAATATATTTTTTATATTTTGCGTCTTTGATCTTGAATCTTTGTCCGTAAATTACACATATTTAGTGCGCTCAAGGAGGTAGGTTAGGGGTATGCATCGGTTGGTTCGGTTTGATTTTATCTGTTATTGGTTCGATTTATCAATTTTTGATTTTTAAATATGCAAAGCCAATAATCAACCAATAAGATATTTTTTATCGATTTTTGGTTTATCGATTTTTGGTGCTTAGCGGTTCAGTTTTCGGTTTAACTAATAAAAAAATGCTCACAAAATAAAAATAGTAACAACTAACATAAAAAATAAAATCTTAGTTGCTGCTAAATCAGACGCAATGCATTTTAATTTACAAGAATATTCAAACTTGAACTGAATGTTACTTCCAAATAAAACTGAATCCTAATTGTTGGAAGCTACTAAATGCTTCAAGCTTTCCAATACGACAATACCCGAGCTTTGTATTGTGCCTTTATTGCCCTAAATAGGTTAATACTTTATGAATCTCTGAATTGTGAATAAGGAGTGTGTGTGTGTATGTTGATAACGCTCAAACTACACTTCTCTTATAAGAGAGTAAGCGGTCGTTGTCAAATATATAATCCAACTAGGTTAGGGTCGAATCCCATAGGGAATATGGTGTTAATTTGAGTTGTCTGTGAGTCAATCAACTGATAGTTAGCAGTTTCCTGTAAATTGGATTTTTTGAAGATTAACAAGTAGTTATTTCTGACTTCAGTTTCATTGTTTGTAATCAAGATCATATGAAGAACCAGAGTTGTGTTCACTATGAGTGTTGGTATTTGACAGGCACTAGTAACGGTTCAACACTCTTGTGGTAGTTAGGAACAACAGATTATCCTTGTCGAAGTAATGTCTAAATGTTTCTCAACATATTTAGACATTTAATTACCTAATTCTTTCGAACTTAGGAAATTTATATTTCATAACAGGATGTTGTCTCAAGTTAATTAACCTTGTTACTACGTTAATTGTTAAATGAAAGTTTGATGCTTCCAAGTCCCTGTTGATAATTCACTTCCTACTATGATTGATTTCTTATTTCAAGTAAATAACTAGTAGGCTTGACCTATCATTTGCAGCCAATAGACAATATGGAAAACAAAGGAATTACCAAGGAGTTACTACTACCTTTAGAATCTTGAACACCTAGTTACTTTACAAAACCAAACCCATAGATCCCACAACTCGGATTAAAGGAATTAGCTACTCATAATGTAAAAAGCAACAAGACAATTTGTATTCATATTTTCATAAATGATAACTTACAGAATAATGAATATCAACAAGTGTTTCTCAGATTAGATCGTAGTAGAAATCCCAAGAAAATTATGATAACAATCTCTCAAAATTTAATTGTGAAGTTACAGAGAAAACAAGAGAGAAAATAGTGTAAGTCATAAAACCTAAGAACTTTTCCTTAAATACCAAGAGCTAAATTAGGAATCAAATCATAGAATACAACTTTTTCTTGCACAGCTGATGACGAAGTGTGACGCTTTATCAGGAGTCTGACGACTTATCAGACATTGTCGTCAGCTTCTCTCTAAGTTTGATGATTTCTTCCTTAGGCTAACGGAAACTCCTAACGGCTTATCAGGACTTTTACATTATATCAGACAATGTCGTCACTTCTTCACTTTTAATCTCATGTACTGCCTTAGGCTGACGGCATTCTCAATAGCTTATTAGAATTGTGACGACTTATCAGAGATGTCGTCACGCTTCTGCTCCAAATTTCTCACACTGTCTACAGCTGACGATGACTCTAATAACTTATCACAAATTTGATGACTTATCAGACAAGTCGTCAACTACACTTTCATGGCCGTTTGTTCCAAATTCACCTCTTTTGCTCTTATTGTCTTTGGTTTTCTTGCATCATGACTTTCCTGCATTATCAAAAAGAAAGCAATCAAAAACGACAAAAGTTGCTTAAGACTTTACAATTATTTTAAGTTAAAAGCCTCAAATGTGTTAGCATTAGCTCACACATCAACACCCTCAACTTAAAACAATTGCTCATCCTCAAGCAACTTAAACATAAATAAGAGGATACAAAGCACATTCAATAGTCAATCATCCATTTTAGCTCAAAGCATATTTACCATCTCCAAGGTCAATCATCTCAAACTCAACTTTGTATATTACTGAAAAGCAACACTGCAACACAAAGGAATTAACAACAATCATGCATGTACCAATATTACACTACCCAAATAACTTAGCAGCTAGGAACATAACCAGTGTGCCCTTACAACAAAGAAGTCCCTCCTTACTCATATAAGAAATAACATATGTAATTGTAGGTACAATCAATAGACACTCACTCTCAAAAAGAAGTTCCAGTCAATGTATGCCAAATACCATAAGCTTGCCCTTATTTTCATTACCAAGGTTTTCAGACAGGTAAGCTAGGATCACTATAGGTCTTTTTCTCCGGCTTGTAACATAGGCTATGGGCTGGCATGATGCTCGGTGATATTTAAGGTGACTAAGCCTCTTAGCACTGCACTAACTTTTGGGGTCTCACTTATTCACCTTTACCTAATTCTCTCCTTTCTTGATCACACATACTACGGATGGGTGCAGTTTTTTTGACAATCATTTCTTTTTTTCACAACTTTTCTTTTCTAATTCTTTTTCCACCGCACCCAGCTTTTTATTCTACCTTTCTTCATACTCATTTTACATCACGCACCCCTATGGCAGCCACCCTTAACTTAGGCTATTTACCTAAGTCAAAGTGCACAATGTCCAAGGAGGACCATGGCCAAAACAGGTTTATTATGATACAAATGCTAAGGTGATAGGTATCATAAAACAATAGGCATTCAGGCTCAAAAACGGGATCAAGGGATATCATTCATACAGGCAAGGTAATTTAGGCTAGAAGCAGACTAATTTCAAAACGGCTATGATCCTTTCCTAACCCTTATCCTACAACCAAGGCAAGACTAACCGGGCAAGTTCTGAATTTAACATACAAAGGGAACTAAGTAATATCTTACACGCACATGGCACATAGGTACATTACAAACTACTACCCATCTGGTTCAGCAATTGCTTAGCAATGGTTATTATTTCACTAGTACTAATGCCATAACAAGATGCACAGTGGTCACACATAAATACATATCACACAATTATAAAATAGACCATTCGAGACATGTTAATAAATCAACAAAAACATGTTAACTGCCTAAGGTACTTGAATTTTTTCTAGTCAACTACTACATTTTACAACAAATCACCCTACACCCTCAACTTAAAATCAAGCGTTGTCCTTAATGGACATGCAAAGAGAAACTGAACCAAGGGTTAGGGTATACCTGGAGTAGCTCAAGGCAGAGTGTTTCCTTATTTTAGCATATCTAACGATCAAGCTTGACGGCTTATTCGAGTTGTGATAGCCCGTCACATTTTGTCGGCATCTCTATCCAGAACATATCTCAAAATTTGCTCAGTTGACGACCTCGTGTGACAGCTTATCACAAGTACGATAGCCCATCAAGTGTTGCCGTCAGCCCTAAACAGAACATGCCTCAAGCTTGGCTTCTCTGACGACCTGGTGTGATGGCTTATCACAAGTGTGATAACTTATCAGACTTGGTCATCAAGAAACCTTGATTAAACATAAAAACTTTGGGTTGCCTCCTAATAACACTTGATTTAGTGTCGCGGCATGACTCAGTTTTCTCGATTACTCAGACTTCATCAAGATATAAGGTAGCTATACACTTTATCGAGTCCATTGGACCGATGTATAGCTTCACTCACTGCTCATTTACCTTAAAGATGCTCCCATCCTTATTCTCGAGTTCAACTACTCCAGATGAGTAGACTTGACACACTTTGAATGGGCCGGACCACTTTATTTCAACTTGCCTGGGAACAACTTCAGTTTGGAGTTGAAGAGGAGTACCAAATCACCTTTTTGAAAGTTTCATTTTTCAAACCTTCGATCATGATACTTCTTCATCTTCTCCTTGTATAAGTCTGCTCTTTCATAAGCCCCGAGATGGAATTCATCCATCTCATTCAATTTCCCTAGTCTTAGCTCCGATGCCTCCTTCAAATTTAGATTTAACCTTTTTAGTACCCATAAAGCCTTGTGCTCCAACTCAATCGGTAAATGACATGCTTTCCCATAGACTAGCTGATACGGTGACATGCCAATTGCTGTCTTAAAAGCAGTTCGATACGCCCACAAAGCATCATCTAGATTTTGAGACCAATCTTGCCTACTAGCGTTCACTATTTTAGCTAAGATGGCCTTAATCTCCCAATTTGAGATCTCTACTTACCCACTAGTTTATGGGTGATATGGGTTCGCTACTCTATGCTGTTTCACCTCGTATTTTGCCAAAGCCCCTCAAAAAACTTTGTTGCAAAAATGAGATCCTCCATCGCTTATAATAGTACGTAGTACTCCAAAGCGAGAGAAGATGTTCTTTTTTAGAAACATAACAACTCTCTTTCCTTCATTATTCGACAAGGCGACGACTTCGACCCATTTTGATATATAATCAATAGCAACTAGAATGCACTTCATCCCGTACGAGCTTACAAAAGGGCCCATGAAGTCGATGCCCCAAATGTCAAATAATTCTACTTCAAGCATCTTCATCAAAGACATCTCATGCCTCTTGGAGATTGACCCTTGTCTATGGCATTGGTCACACTTTAGTACAAACTCATGAGCATCCTTGAATAACGTTGGCCAATAGTAGCCACTCTGCAATACCTTTCTAGATGTTCAATCACCTGTATGGTGACCTCCAACTGGTGAAGCATGACATACTTCCAATATACATAATATATCTACTTCTGGCACATATCTCCTTATAATATTATCAGCACAACGTCGAAAAAGATACGGCTCATCTCAGAAGTAGCGTATCATATCATGGAGGAATTTCTTTCTTTGATGGAAAGGAAGATTTTCTGGAATGACTTCACTCACAACATAGTTTGCAAAATCAACGTACCATGGCATTTTATCCATAGCAGTAGACAAGATCTCTTCATCAGGAAATGCATAATCTATCTCTATTTTATCACTAACTGTTTGCTCACCTTTCACCCTAGACAGATGATCTGTAACTTGGTTCTCGCAACCTTTCCTATTTTTAACTTCAAAGTCAAATTCTTGGAGCAGCAAAACCCACATAATCAGTTGGTATTTTGCATCATTCTTATCCATCAAATATCTCAAGGTTGCATGGTCAGTGTGGACCACCACCTTGGTCCCTAGCAGGTAAGCCCTGAATTTCTCAAAAGCATAAACTACAGGAAGGAGTTCCTGTTCAGTGACGGTGCAATTCTTTTGAGCTCCATTCAGTGCTTTGCTGGCATAGTAAATAGGATGAAATAATTTGCCCTTCTTTTGTCCTAACACAGCTCCAAGGGCAACACTACTTGCATCACACATGATCTCGAACGTTTTTTACCAGTCCATTGCAATAATGATAGGGGCCTCTACCAGCTTCTTCTTAAGGCACTCAAATTCCTTCAAGCAATCATCATCAAAGAAGAACTTTACTTCTTTCTCCAAAAGTTTGCAAAGTGGATTTGCAACCTTCGAGAAATCCTTTATAAACCTCCTGTAAAAGCCAACATATCTAAGAAAACTACGCACTCCCTTTACAGAAATGGGAGGTGGTAGATTCTCAATAACCTCTACCTTGGCTCGATCTACCTCTATCCCTTTTGCTAAAATTTTGTGCCCAAGAACAATGTCCTCCTTCACTATAAAGTGATATTTTTCCCAATTAAGCACCAAATTGAATTCCACACATCATTGCAAGGCCATACTCAGGTTTGCCAAACACAACTCAAATGAATCGCCTACCACCGAAAAATTATCCGTAAATACTTGCAAGGTGTCTTCAACCATATCTGAGAAAATAGATATCAAACACCGTTGAAAGGTGGCAGGTGCATTACATAACCTAAACGGTATCCACTTGAATGTGAAAGTGCCATACGGGCATGTAAATAATGTCTTCTCCTGATCTTCAGGAGCAATACAGGTCTGATTATACTCAGAATAACAATCCAATAAGCAATACCACTTCTTCCTGCCAATCGATCAAGTATTTGATCCATAAAGGGCATCGATAAGTGGTCTTTCAAAGTCCATGAGTTTAGTTTGTGGTAGTCCATGCACACTATCCACCCGATCATATGCCTGAGTGGAATCAACCCATTCTTTTTATTTGCAACAACAGTCATGCCCTCTTTCTTGGGCACACATTGAACTGGGCTCACCCATTTACTGTCAGAAATAGGATAAACTACTCCTGCATCTAGCCATTTAATAATTTCCTTCTTAACCACCTCTTGCATCAGTGGGTTAAAATGATGTTGGTGTTCGATGGTTGGAGTGTAGTCCACCTCAAGCTGTATCTTATGGTGCAAATGCCAGAGGGAATGCCAATAATATCTGCAATAGTCTAGCCTATTACCCTTTTGTACCTTTGAAGTATTGAAATAAGTGGTTCCACCTGTTGCTTGCCCAAATCAGCTGCAATAATAAAGGATAACGTGTTTTCTCTAACCATAAACGTGTACCTTAAATGCCTTGGAAATTCTTTTAATTCTAACATCGGTGGCTCTTCAATGGATGGCTTAGCCGGTGGTGTTGGTCGATTAGCAAGATAAAGATCTATCTTCTTAGGAGCATAAGAGTATGAACCCATTCCTGACAATGCACAAACAGTCTCATCGTACTCCTCAATACCTCATGATCAAATCTCATCAGTACTGCAGCTAAAGGTTCGACAACAAGTTTCTCCTCTATTGAAAACTCCTGCTCATCCTTATAATATATGTCAATAATTGAGAACACACTTATTTCTTTATGCTGCTTCATTGATTTGCAGACATCAAATCACACCACTTCATCATTCAACCTGAATAAGAGCTCATTAGCTCACAAATCAATCAACATACTTTCGGTTGCGAGGAAAGGTTGACCCAAGATTATGTGCATCTCAAAGTCAATCTCACAATCCAGAATGATGAAATCTGCAAGAAATATGAAGCTCGACACTTTCACCATCACATCATAATACTAATAAGTCATTTTACCAACTTGTCTGCCATCACAAGTCACA
Source organism: Capsicum baccatum var. pendulum (assembly GCA_030864225.1). Classification (NCBI taxonomy): domain Eukaryota; kingdom Viridiplantae; phylum Streptophyta; class Magnoliopsida; order Solanales; family Solanaceae; genus Capsicum; species Capsicum baccatum. Next base: position 87,627,963 of record CM061560.1, on the reverse strand, counting down.
TATTAGTGGGTGTGGGATCGCCCAAACCTAGCTTTTTATAGACAGCTAGCGGCATCAGATTGATACTTGCTCCCAGATCACATAAGGACTTAGCGAATTCCAGAGACCCAATAGTATAAGGAATAGTGATTGCTCCTGGGTCTACTTTCTTTTGCACCAAGGGCCTTGTAGAAATAGCACTATAACGATGGATGTTATCCTCCAGTTTGTAGCTTACCTCTTTTTTCTTTGTCATAAGATCATTCATAAATTTAGCATATCCTGGTATTTGTTCAAGTGCCTCGACCAAAGGTACATTCACTGTTAGCTGCTTCAACATTTCCATGAATTTACTAAACTTTGTATCATCAGCCTTCTTTTTCAATCTCTGAGAAAAGGGAGGTGGTGGTTTTGGGAGAGTCTTCACTATTACTTTCTTTTTCTTCTCTTTCCCTTGTTCCACCTCATCAACCTGTTGATGATTGGAAGGGATATCTATGCCATCCAGATTCTAAGACTCTACTGGATTACCTTCTTCAAGCTCAACATCTTCTTTGATCACTTCATCATTAATAGCTTTTCGCAAAGAAGGGCCTGAGAAAACCTTACCACTCTATGTGGTAATAGCCATGCACGAACCATTATTCTAAGGATTCTGAATTGTATCATTTGGCATCATTCCACTTTTCCTATGATTCAATGCTGCAGAAAGTTGGCTCATTTGTTAATCTAACTGTTTGATCGAAGTGGAGTGCGAGTTTACCAACTGACTCATAGAAGACAAATCGGTCTTTATGGTAGTCACCCCATAGTTGGTAGCCTCAAATCCCTTTAACAATTTTTTCATTATGTCCTCCATGGACATCTTACCAAAGCTAGTTTCCACATTATCTCTGCTTCCGGGAGGTACATACAACCACCTTTAATCATTCTTGCTCTTCCAGTTTCCTTGATACCGATCCTTATATCCAGCCTTGTCATAATAAGTCTGACCTTGATTTCCTTGGCTATTGCCTCAAAAAACCCCTGGTTATTCAAATAGTTGGATTCTTTTTTTGAATCAAAATTATCTTTACCTTGTGATGTAACAACTTTCACTTTTTCAGTATTTACAGATAATAAATGCTTGGTCAATAAATCTATCTGCGTCTTCAAATGTGCTATGTCTTGATCGCATTCGTCCTCTTTCTTCTGTTGTTCCATAGTCATACCAACAAATATAGTAGGTCTTGCTACCACAGAATCCCTGGTATGCCAAGCTCTACTTTGTTTGGTTATCTGATCAAGCATCTCTGAGGCCTCTTAAAGAGTAAGATCCACAAATGACCCCCCTGCAGCATTATCAATAACTGGCTTCATAATAGAGTTCAAAGCCCCATAAAGAGTCTCCATCAGGTGAATATCTATCATGTTATGGTTCGAGTACTGCATCAACTTCTTTTTAAAGCTCTCTCATGTCTCATGGAGAGCTTCGGTTGGGAGCTGTCTAAAGTTACTGATCTCATCCCACAATTGTACCCTTTTGGAAGGTGGAAAGAACCTTTCTATGAAATCCTATTTCAATTGCCTCCAGCTACTTATAGAAACGAGCGTCATCTTATTAAGCCACAATATTGCCTTCCCAGATAGAGACAACAGAAATAAATGCATGCGGATGGAATTTTGTTCCACTCCCGAGTTATCAAAAGAATTGCAAATAGTGAAAAATTCACTAAATGCATATTGGGATCATCTCCCAGGAGTCCACCGAACAACCCCTTCAGGTGAAGGAGTTGAATCATTGTACAAGTAATGTTGAACTTCGCTCCTAGTGCTAGAGGTGGGGGAATAATAGCTCCAGTAACACCAGCTCCATCCATTCCATCATCATCCTCATTAGGATCAAATTACACGTCTTGGTGATCAGGTCTCTCCCTGAAAGGACGGTTTCTATTTACATTTCTATTCACTGGTGCAGCTACCTCCTCTACACGCCTTCGATTAATAGGATTCAGCAATTCCTCATCTCCCAAGTCATCATCATCCAAATTTATATAACAGGCTTATTGACCATCATTCTGTAGATTAACCTGAGCTCTAGTTAAGGCGGCTAGCCTATCAGCTTCCTGTGGGTTTGCCATTCTGCCAATCAGTTGGGGTTCTGGATTGAACGATAATAACATTTCTCTGGAACTTTTATATTTTTGGCATACACCAGTGTGTTCCCGCAACAAATAAAAACAACAAATAAACGTAAAATTAGGAAACTTGACTAACATTCAATTAGTGCACACAAACTTAAATTTACAAACGTATTCCCCGACAACGCCATTTTTTATAACGCTCAAACTACACCTCTCTTACGAGAGAGTAAGCGGTATTTGTTAAATATATAAACCAACTATGTTGGGGTCAAATCTCACTGGGAATATGGTGTTAATTTGAGTTTTCTGTGAGTCAATCAACTAATAGTTAGCAGTTTCCTGTAAATGGGGGGTTTTTGAAGATTAACAAGTAATTATTTTTGACTTCAGTTTCAGTGTTTGTAATCAAGATTATATGGAGAACCAGAGTTGTGTCCACTATGACTGTTGGTATTTGACAGACACTAGTAACAGTTCAAGATTTTTGTGGTAGGTAGGAACTATAGATTATCCTTGTCGAAGTAATGTCTAAATATTTCTCAACCTAGTTAGACATTTAATTACCTAATTCTTTCGAACTTAGGGAATTTATATTTCATAACAGGATGTTGTCTCAAGTTAATTAACCTTGTTACAGCGTTAATTATTAAAACAAAGTTTGATGTTTCCAAGTCCTTGTTGATAATTCACTTTCTACTAGGGTTGATTTCTTATTTCAAGCAAATCACTAGTAGGCATGACCTATCGTTTGCAGGCAATAAACAATATCTAAAACAGAGAAATTACCAAGGAGTTCCTACTACCTTTAGAATCCTAAACACCTAGTTACTTCATAGAACTAAACCCATAGATCCCACAACTCGGGTTAAAGGAATTAGCTACTCATAATGTAAAAAGCAACAAGACAATTTGTATTCATAATTTGATAAATGATAACTTACTGAATAATAAATATCAACAAGTGTTTCTCAGATTAGATCACAGTAGAAATCGCAAGAAAATTATAATAACAATCTCTCAAAAGTTAATTGTAAAGTTACACAGAAAACTAGAGAGAAAATAGTGTAAGTCCGTGAAGTTCAAGATGAATGTCCCCCCCTCCCAATAAAAACTAAGAACTTTCCCTTAAATACCGAGATCAAAATTAGGAATCAAATCACAGAATACAACTTTTTCTCGCACAGTTGACGACGAAGTGTGACGCCTTATCAGGAGTCTGACGACTTATCAAACATTATTGGCATCTCCTCTCCAAGTTTAATGATTTCTACCTTAGGCTGACGGCAACCCCTGACGGCTTATCAAGACTTTGACGACATATCAGACAATGTCATCACTTCTTCATTTCAAATCTCATGTACTGCCTTAGGCTGACGACATTCTCGATGGCGTATCAGAATTGTGATGACTTATCAGAGATGTCATCACACTTCTGATCCAACTTCCTCACACTGTCTACAGCTGACTATGACTCTGATAACTTATCACAAATTTGATGACTTATCAGACAAGTCGTCAACTACACTTTCATGGCCACTTGTTACAAATTCACCTCTTTTGCTCTTATTGTCTTTGATTTTCTTGTATCTTGACTTTCCTGCATTATCAAAGAGAAAGCAATAAAAAATGACAAAAGTTGCTTAAGACTTTACAATTATTTCTTGTTAAAAGCCTCAAATGTGTTAGCATTATCTCACACATCATGTGTGTATATATATATATTAGTAATATAAATATTTAAATATATAACACAAATAGGAGTAAAATAATAAATTATTGTATCCTTATTGGGTTATCAGTTTAACCAATAACCTAATAAACTAAAACCGAAACCAAACTGTTTACCCAAATTTTTTTTTATAAAATTGATAAAAAATTGTTAATCCAATAACCCAATAGCATTTTTATCGGTTTGGTTTATCAGTCGATTCAGTTTTCGCACACCCCAAGGTAGGGCTAAGAGAGAGATAGTGCACGTAAGCACTTAAAAAGGTATAGGCTTAGATGTGGTTGTCCAAAGAAAATATTTTAGGCTCAAAAAAGGGAATGCTAGGGATTAATGTCATTTGGTGGGCTATGAAAGGCTCAATCGGGTCAAAGAAGGCCTACGTTCCTTTCCCAAACCAAGTATAACTCAGAATTTCACCTCAACAAACATTAAGGCTAAGTTCTAGATCAACAATGCAATGGAATGAATTAAACTAAAGCCCACCACACATTGCACATGAAACGATGAGGTTGACTTCGTTCTTGTTTTGGATATATGCAAGAGAATTTTCAAGCGTTACTCAAGTGTGATAAAAGGTACCAAAAAAAACTATGATTTACCATAAAGTCAGTTCTTTCATCACACTAATTTGTTCTTTCTCATGCACACTCCTAATTGTATTGGTATCAACCAAGTCAAAATTATGTTATTTTTATTTTTAAAAAATGGGATCGAATAAAAAATAAGGGTTGCCTACGTATCTTGTGAAAACAAGAATCAGGTCTGCATAGTTCAGGTAAATTTGTGAATTTATATGCAATGTATGATTGTAAAAAAAAATGATGGTCATCCTTAAAAACAATAGGAAAGACAATCGGGAAAGAACTGTTTTTATCATTAAGATTGTACTGATCAAATGATTGAAAGAATAAATGTCAAGCATGGGGAGAGCTTTGACACAACTTCAGTATACTGACAGGATTGAAAAAGCTAGACATTGAAGAAATTAGGACATTATTTTGCCGCAATTTGCAGAATTATTATAACTAAAAAAATATTAAACCCTTGCTTTTGAAAGTGAGAATCGATATATCACAAAATTTAATGATTTACGACGTTCAAAATAAGAAACTAGGTATTCTCAAACCAAAATCGAGAGAGAATCTGCAGGTAGGCCGGCTAGGCACTAATGGTCAGTGAGATTTGGATTTTGAGGAGCTATTGATTTGCGCTCTTGAAGGCCATTAGAGAACGTCTATGAATTGTTTCAGAAAATTTGCCCCAATTTTAAATACCGAAGAATTTATTCTAAAACAGTGAAGAGACTGTACCCTAATGCAGGGTTGCCTACGTATTTTGTCAGGACAAGAATCAGGTCAAAACGTAGTTCAAACCTATACGTAGCTAGTGGCGATGTTGCTAAGGTGCATCTTTTAACTGATTCGCTATGCAAAACAAAGGTTATATCACTAAAATATAATCAATTTAGAGCAAATAAATATGTACAGACACAATAATCCTTCAAACATGTACAAAGACTATAATAATCTATTACTCGGGACGTGAACCCTTTGGACATTTGGACAAAAATTGACTTATATGTATGTAACTAAAATGCGTTATTTTAGCTCTATATTATGCTAACTAAGAGTGGGTAGACACGAACCGGGATTTCCTATATGAGAAGACACGTGGTCCCACGGCAGTAAAACTCCCGTTCACTCCACGCATGCGCCAACTCTCTAAAGTAAGGTAATTTGAAAGAATTTTGGGAAAGTACAATGTACAATCCGCGTGTACAATATGTGTGAGTGTCAACTTTTCAAAATGAAGGAAATATGAACGAAATGCCAATTTATCTAAAGCGATAAACAAATAAACAATTTATATAAAATAATAACAAATAAATAATTTATGCCACATAAACAAGATAAATCAAGACAATTAGTATGAAACAAATAACAACGTATAAAAACGTAAATATTTACCTAAATCTATAATGGTTAGAACCTACCTATCCCCAGCAGAGTCGCCAAATTGTCATACCCGACTTTTACCTAAGGTCAAAACGAGCACGACATTATGGACTCAAAAAAAATTGATTTTATACAGAGTCGCCACCTAATTTTTTAGGAAAAATAGAAAACCTATTTATTTATTAACAAGTACGACTTTATTTAATCAACGAACCAAATTAGATCCTAGGTAAGGGTTCAAATTATTTCGAAAGGAAGGTATTAGGCACCCTTCAGAATCCACAAATGTGGTTCCCGACCAGACTTAGGTTTATTAAAAGAAAAAGGAAAAATTAATGTTTGTAAGTACAAATACAAAAATGCGTATTAAAATAATATACACAATTTATATGTAAAGAATGTGTAAATTGTATATGTTATCGTAAAAATATGTGTATAAAAATAAATAAAAATACATGAGAATATGTATGAAAAATGAAAAGATTAAATAAAGAAAAATTTGTTCAAAGGAAAAGATTACGTAATGTTTTTAGTGTAAAAATATGAATTATTCTATTAAATATCTAAATCAATTTAATTCTTTTACATAAATAGTAACGGCCTAAATTTGCCTAACGCGTGATGAAAATTGCGTAAATAAACAATATCCCTTCCAACACCCCAAAAATAAAGATTTCGCTATAATTTAATATTCGTACAAGTGTAAAAGTATAAAAATTCAAATATAAAAATTAAAGTCTTCTTTGAATGCTATTTTTGGTGAAAATTTCCAATAACCTGTATAAACACTTGTAAATAAAATGTTAGTAACAAATAAATAATTATCAAAATAAATTAAAAAGATATATATGCATATATGTATAAAAAATATAATTTTTCGTTAAAAGAGGGCTCGGATTAGATTTTAAATATGTCATGGCTATGAAGTTATTGCTCAATTTATTGGCCATCCTAAATCGTCTTGCCAAGATACTAATCGTAAAACCTCTTGCATTGTTATAAAAATTTTGTCATCGCCCAAAATATTTATTTTATTACATATTTATATACGTAATATCCGTCTTTTATTTGTGCAGGCCTCGAAAATCGATGAAAATTTTTTTCATTGACCAAGTGTCGACCCTTAATATAAAATAATAACTTTGATAAAATAAAGTCCGTCTTTTATGACGAGGTGGCCTCAAATATCCAGACGGAGAGATAATTTCATTGGTCATGTTTAGTGTAGAATCATGTTTCAATTAAATATAAAGGACAAAGTTGTCCTAAACAGTCCCGCAAAATAGTAGCAGCTCACCCAAGAAAAATCATAAGATTGTGCTAAGTCACTTCACAAGTAAAGTAATAACAAAAGAAATGCAACATGAATATAGTAGCTAGTATCAAAGAACAATAATAAAATAGAAAAGTAAAAGGCATAAAAAATTAGCATCTAAATAGAGCAAATTGTCTAGCAACAATGAAGTTTGTGGGTTTTAGAGAGAGAGAAAAAATGGAAGAAAATATGTGGGAGTAAAAATTTATGTTTTTGTATGTGTATTGTGAATGTGTGTCAGAGTATTTAAAAGGAAAAAGTAATTCATCAAATCTACATTTTTCAAGCATATCCCTTAGATTAAGAAAAGTAGATGTGGAAAAGTAAAAAAAGTGGAGGAAATAGGAAAAGAAAATTAAATTAATATTATTTGTGTTAATGTGACAAGACACTGAATTATTATTGTACTGTGTATTAAAATAACCGATTCGATTCAGCTTTTGCAGGTCGTATTAAATAACATATAAAATAATGAATGCCGATATATAAATACAAAAAGAAAAAATATATAATTATCTTGAAAAAATATATTATGCTATAAATAATTAAAATTGTGTGGTAAAAAATTGCAGTGCTATGTTGTGTACGTATGTAAATGACTGTGCAAAAATATTAAATTAATAATAAACTGATAAAAATTTTAAAATTTATGAAATTAAGGATGTGAATGAAGTGGCGGAGCCAGATATTTTATGAAGGATGTGCAAAATTTTAAAAAACAGCTAACAAAAAATTTTAATGAACGAATTCACATCCAACTTGCTCAACCTGACGACTTTATCATAAATAATGTCAATAATTTATTTTGCACCAAAATACAAACTGTCTAAATTTTTCTTCAGTTTGGATTGCTTTTTAGTAATAAAAAATACACGGTACATTGTATAAACTATCATCATAGTTCTATGATAGATGGATCGAGATTTTTACTGAACGCATATAACACATTCAAGCAAAAAAAAAACACTAACTTGTTGATTTTTACTTAAATTTAGAGTAATTTTTTATCTTTGATTTTGCTACTTCTTAATTATAATGGATTTTAAATTTATTGTGTTTTGATGGAGAATAAGCGAAAAAAATGAAAAAAAAAAATCAATTCATGGTTAGTTTTCCAATTGAACTATAAAACTATGAAAAAAAAATTAAATATTCATTAATTTTTTTTTTTTGTTTCAAACCTCCTAATAATCTATTAGGAGAAATGGAAAATATTATGTGTAATTGGACATAGTATTTTTTTAAAAAATTTATTGGGTAGAAACTTGTTTGAAATGTCATTTTATATTTAATACAAATAAATATTCAAATTAAAATTTCAAATAAATTTAATAATTATTAATAATTTTTTATTCTACCTTGATATATGTGACACATTTTTTCTTTTAACATGTCTTAAGAAAATGTTATCCAAAATTGAAACTCATTTAACTTTAGGATTATTCTTTTAATCTAAATAAAATAATCTATAAATATATAAATAATTAAATAGTACCCTATAAACTGTTAAGGAGAAATTAATTTATACACTTTGATTTTGATTGAGGGCCTCGTGTGGGTTAGGAGGCGGGGGGATGGGTAAAATGAAAGAGTTTGAAGAATGAAGAATTAATAGTAATAAAAAGGAGAGAAATGGAAAATATTATGTGTAATTGGACATAGTATTTTTTAAAAAAAATTATTGGGTAGAAACTTGTTTGAAATGTCATTTTATATTTAATACAAATAAATATTCAAATTAAAATTTCAAATAAATTTAATAATTATTAATAATTTTTTATTCTACCTTGATATATGTGACACATTTTTTCTTTTAACATGTCTTAAGAAAATGTTATCCAAAATTGAAACTCATTTAATTTTAGGATTATTCTTTTAATCTAAATAAAATAATCTATAAATATATAAATAATTAAATAGTACCCTATAAACTGTTAAGGAGAAATTAATTTATACACTTTGATTTTAATTGAGGGCCTCGTGTGGGTTAGGAGGCGGGGGGATGGGTAAAATGAAAGAGTTTGAAGAATGAAGAATTAATAGTAATAAAAAGGAGAGAAATGGAAAATATTATGTGTAATTGGACATAGTATTTTTTAAAAAAAATTTATTGGGTAGAAACTTGTTTGAAATGTCATTTTATATTTAATACAAATAAATATTCAAATTAAAATTTCAAATAAATTTAATAATTATTAATAATTTTTTATTCTACCTTGATATATGTGACACATTTTTTCTTTTAACATGTCTTAAGAAAATGTTATCCAAAATTGAAACTCATTTAACTTTAGAATTATTCTTTTAATGTAAATAAAATAATCTATAAATATATAAATAATTAAATAGTACCCTATAAACTGTTAAGGAGAAATTAATTTATACACTTTGATTTTGATTGAGGGCCTCGTGTGGGTGCGGGGAGGAGGCGGGGGGGATGGCTAAATTGAAAGAGTTTGAAGAATGAAGAATTAATAGTAATAAAAAAGAGAGATAATGGCTTCACTTGGGAATTGATCCTGTGATCATGCAGCGCTTTTAGACAGCCTTAACCACTGAGCCAAAGGCTCTAACAATGATAAGACTATACAACCGCAGCTATATGTCCGCATTTTATAAATTTTAATCTACATATGCTATAATTTTTTAACGAATGGTGTTCACTTGCACACCCTTGAATAGATGTAGCTCCACCCCTGTGTGAATGTTTGTGGTGTGTGCTCTGTGTGTTTATTATGTGTGTGGAGTATTTAAAAAAGAAAAAATAATAAAAAATAATATTCATATTTATTTTTTTCCAACAAGTCCCTTAAATTAGGAATACTGGGTGAAATAAAGTCAGAAAATTAAAAAAGCGATAAGACTTCGACTTGACTAATTTATTATTTTGTGTATTAAAATAATTAAATCGACTCAAATTTGTAAGTCGTATTATACAAAAAATATGAATGCCGATGTATAATTATAGAAAAATATAAACAACAAATAAAAAATATAATTGTCTTGAAAAAATATATTATGTTATAAATGATTAAAATTATACTATGCTATAAAGAATTGCAGTGCTATGTTGTATACGTATGCAGAGGACTATGCAAAAATATTAAAATAATAATAAACTGATAAAAATCCTAAAATTTATGAAATTAAAGGTAATTATCAATAAATCATGTAAAATTAAAATATGACAATAAATGAGTAAAAATTCTAAAATAATGATGACTATCAACAATTTATTAACAATTGCAAAGAATATGTGAAAAATTGCATATTGTGCCATTTAACGATTAGTGGGCCTAAATACGTTAATTTTAAGTTTGGAAAGCCAAAATTGGATGTCAGCATCAAGAAAAATAAATTATTTCTTATTTTCTTGTGTTCATTACGTAAATAGAAAAATATTTTCTAAAATTATTTTTATATATTTAGCACAAAACAATGAAAATGAATAGAATAAGAGGGGTGGGATAAGAAAAAAATTATGAATTTTTTGTTAAAAAACATTTGAGAGTGGGGTAGTAGAGTGGGGAACAAGGGTAGAGATAGGTGCGGGGTAAGAAAAAAGTTTGAACTTCTTTAAAAATAAATTAAAAGATATTTTTTTTGTGGGTGGGTGCAGGGGAAAGCTGGTAGGAGGCGGTGGTGGGATAAGAATTTTTTTAAAAAAATAAAAAAATTGGTTCTGCAGAGGGCCTGGTAAGTGGTGGGAGAGGGGTAGGGGTGGTGAGGGTGGGATAAGAAAAAGTTTTGTTTTTTAAAATATTGAAGTGGGGGTTTGATAAGGGATGGAGTCGGGATTGGGGAAGGGGGTCGAATAAGAAAAAAAAATATTTTAAAAAAAAGAAATTTAAAAAATAATTTTTGTTTTGGGGGTGGGGTGGGGGGGAGGGGGGGTTTCATGGGTGGGATTGAGGCAGGAGGTGGAGTTAAATAATATACGATTAAGTATAAAATAAGATTACATAATAATAAATAAAAGGATAATTGAAAAATAAATAAGTAAAACATGGAATACCGCCAAATCAATGGTTACATAAAGTGAGAATTTTCTTGATTACAAAATCATAAAATCAAACAATATGTTAATATTTCTATTAGTTATCATACCACACCATACCACGAAAAACCACAATTCAAACAGTGTATTAGTGTTTCTAGAAAACAAATGGGAGACTTGATCCATAGAAAACGGTCAGTGTAAAACAACATTTTAGTTTTCGGGTGATTCATCTATGGACTAAGGTCATGGATGAAAAAGGTTAGATATTTTTCCTTTGTTTCGGTCGTAGGATGAACTTGGCATGTATTTTTTTTCCGGAACCCAGTTTGACCATGAAAATCATAATTTTTTGGAGATAAAGTTTTGTGTTTGGCCATAAATATAAATGAGGTTTTGTTTGAAATTTTGTGAGAAAAAAAATAGGAGTGAAAAAAGTAAAAACAAGTTTTACTTATTTTCACTTTTCCAAATACAATTCCAAATTGTATTTAGAATACTCATGGCCAAACACCTATTGTTTTCACCTTTTTCACTAAAGTGAAATGATTTTTCGAAAAAAAGTAAAAAATTCTCATGGCTTAAACGGTTACTTAAGTATTTGGCCCCATTTTCATACTAAAAATTGGCTACTCCTCTACGCTAGATCTTGTATTCAACTTTTAGGATGCTACAAGTTTTATGTGCTGACGATGTAAACAAATATTACAAAATAATCAGCTAGACAACTTGAGTAATACACACTGTTTCGTTAAGTCTGCAAATATCACCGCTAACTTTTAATCTCGAGTTTTCACTTGCCTATTGGAACTTGTGGTATTGTGATTTGATATTATATACTTTCAGTATTTGATAATTAAAATACAAAATATATACATATTGGAACTACTTCTCTGAAAGAGCCTTTATATGCCGTTGTGAAGTAGTAAAACCAATATATCCCGTTCTTCCCAACCTAGACAACCATCTAAACAAACACCATCAATTAGGATACAACTTAAATTCGAATAGAATCCTCCTGTTACACTAGCGAGCGAATCCAATTGAGAGTCTGGGAATTCTGTTTTTTGTATATGTTCCAACTTTTCCGAGCTAGAAACAGCGCATCAAAACTCAGAGATTACGAACGAGCACACCATCATCCTAGATCAAATCCAAGTAGGAGATTTAGTAATGTTTATACTAAGACAATAGATAGATACGGATGTACTAAGTTAAACTGGCAACAATGAAGGACGTAGTGGATGGAAACAAGTTAGCATCAGAAATAGCATGCTTAAGAGAGTATGAGTTGCCCATTATCAAACATAATATTAACAAGTGCATAACAGAAGACAGCCTTGAATTGCATACATTTCTGCCTCCTGTACAAGTGACAATTTGTAAAGCGCAAGATCAAAGGGAACATCCGCCTGCAAGAGCTCAAACTGGACATCTCTAACATCACACCTAGAGTGTCTTGTTGCACTCTTCGTCTTAGAGAAAGCCTGAGAGGAAAGGGGGTGGGGGGAGGGAGGACTCATCACTCATGGACCTCATGACACCACCGAAGCGACTTGGCACCAATAGCCACCTTATTTTGGAACTCAAAAGACTACGTAACGCAGATAAATCTTTGATATATCTAATATGAATGCGAAATGAGGTCATAAAAAAAAATGCAATAAGAATTGACGATCAATTATAATTTAAATGTAAAATTATCATTTTCACCGTAGATCAACAATAAACAATTAAATCATTGGATTCAAGGATGGATGTAGATCCATCGGGCAGGGATAATCATTCCACTTTTAATAGAAGTGCCCTCCATTCTCAAGAACGAAAAAGACTGAGATGTACCCTGTTGATGAAAGTTTGCTCGTTCGCCTACTAAAGTGGCACTTCGGATACAACTTTAAACACTTGTCAAAGCAGACGGGTGAAATCAAAATAATTCAAATATGAAGAATGATTTAACTAGTTGATTAATATCATAAAAAGTCGCGTCTTATTACATGCAAAACTTACTATGAAAAGATCTAACTATCTAAGAGAGAAAGAGAATGCTGGGAAATTGTTATAATTGCTTAATGGGACTGCACTGGAATTTAGCTTTCCGTTTAATATTTGAATTTTAGATAAACAATATTTCCTATTCATTAGGAGTTTCTTTCCGCTGGTTTTATAATTGGCCAAACTCATCGGTGGCCCCTAAACTTGACACGATCTTTCACTTAGACACCTCAAGTGGACGTTGTTCACTTTTGACACCTCAAGTAACATACACGGATGTTATTTTGACACTTTTTGCTGAATCAGCAATATTATACCGGGTGCGTGTATTACATGCGCAGATAACATGTAAAGTGACCAATAATATCATGACATTTGTTATTTTTCTCCAAATTAAATGTTAAATATCTATTTTTAATTAAAAAAAAAAAAAACAATCAAATATTGCTACTTGACAATTTTTAACTTAAAAAATTATAAAAAAATTATAAAATTTAATTTACCCCACCCCACCAATCCTCATCATCTTCTTCAGCCCCCCCCCCCAATCCCCTCACCACCTGCCCGCTCCCTCCCCCCTCGCCCCCCATTCGTCTTCTCCAACCCACCCACACCCTTCACCACCTGCCCGCTCTCTCATCCCTCAATTTCATGCTTTCTATCACCAATAAACTTTCATAATCAGCTAATGTTTAAAAGTTGCCCTTTTGTTCTCCTCCTTCTCCTCCATTTTTTTTTTTAAGTCTCCTTCATATTTTTTCTATCATATATCTGAAATTCAGAAAGCTATTAACTGAACATTGGCCTCCTCGATCATCAAATAACTGGAATTCGCGAAGCTTTTAATGTGGATTTACTTTTCTGAAAAATTCAACCTCCATTAATGGAGGTTAAGCTTAAAAAGCCAAGGTAAAGTATGAAAAAAAAGTAATCTTCCGGTGATTTTATAAAGAAGAAGTTACTAGTGGTAGTTTTGGTGGTTTTATTGAAGAGAGAATTCATTAATATCAAAAATTGAAATTAATGGTGAAGAAAATGAATTCTTCAACGATGAAAGTTTGTGAAGGAAAAAAATGGTGGAAAAGGGAGAAAGAATGAGAAAATATTTGTTGTGTTTGACCTGTTCTGTTTTTAATTAATTGTTGACATTTTTTTTTGGGTGTTAATGATGTCATTGATTAATGGAAGGAGTATTATTTGGTGTTTATGATGTGTAGTGTTGTTATAGATATGTTCATGGAGTGAGTATTTTGTTAATGGAGTAAAATTTTGTTATCATTCTTAAAAAGTTCAACCTCCATTAATCTCCATTAATGGAAGCTAAAGAAAGTTGTGTGGAGAAGACAACTCCAAAATTACGAAAATATCCTTAAAAAATTACGAAAATACCCTTCAAAAATTATGAAAATGCCCCTGAAACGCGCCCAAAAGCGAGTGTAATACACTCTCTTTGCTGAATCAGCAAAAGGTGTCAAAATGACACAGTTTATAGCTAATTGAGGTGTTAAAAGTGAACAACGTCCACTTGAGATGCCTAAGTGAAAGATCGTGCCAAGTTTAGAGAGCCGCCGATGGGTTTGCCCTTTATAATTTGGTAATTTAAAAGGATAGTGCTCCCTACGACGCAAATTAAGCATATTCGAAAGTCACCAGAATTGAGTGTAATTGGGTGTCATGATATTTGTTTTGACACTTACTCCCTCCCTCCTAAATTTTCTAATTTGATTTCTCATTTTACTTATTTTTTTTCATTAAACAATTTTTTTTTCATGTTTTATCCTTTGCATTAATTATTTTTTCTTCAAATTAAATTATACATCATTTAATAGGGGTACAATAATAAACTAGACATGTTATTAATTATTTTTCTAATCAATGTGTTATCTCAATTTAAGATGAGTAGTTTAAGACGAAGAAAGTAATAACTTGATTAGAAGAAAATTGAGTGCAATTGGTAGGGAGTAATTACGCTCTTCAATTCTCAGAAAGGGGAGAATTGATGGTAATTACAACATTACTTTTACTTTTAGTTTCTTTCTATTGACTTTTTTTTTTTTTTTTTTACTTGTAATTGATCTTATTCTTTATTTTTGTCTATTTATTTGTTTTCTTCACCAAGCATAATTGTGTTATTATCTTGATTCTTGCATTAAGGTAGAATTTCATTATTGAATAAGACTATAGACTAGTATTTTTCTTTTCTTTTGAATTATAGTAACTTAAGTTATATAGAAACTTATTTTATGTTACTAGTTTAATCGTACGTGTCTCGCACGTGTAACTTTTGATTATTTAAAATCAAATGATTTTGTCGATTGCAAAGATTTTTAATGAAGGGTAAAAAATTTAAATCACTTTTCAAAAATCTTTCACACTTTAATATAATAATTGAAATATAAACATATATTTTAGTATAAGCACATGTATATTTTACCATTGATGAGGATGTATATGATGTTAGAATTAATAGAAGCATAATCAAAGTTATGTCGTATATTAGTAAAATCTTGCAAATATAATCATCCATTACACTAATAAATTGTGCATTACACAAATCAATTACATATGCTACATTAAATAACACCATATTACAGCCTAGAGTGTAAAATTTGCTGTAATTTTTATTTCTGAATAAATTAAATTTTATTGTCACACCAAATATTTTGAAGTAACAATATCTAATATTGCGCTCCAACACACAGTTTTATAACAAAAAAGAAAATACTCAAATGCCTAAAACTCTAACAACTACAAATAAAATAATCTTTCCTAAACAAAATTCTTTAATGATTAAATTGTGAACCTCTTTTCATTATTTATGGGAAGAAATAGTTACATGTTTATTGCTTTGATTGCTCTATTATGTTTGTAACTTTGTAAATTGATATCCTTTTTACAAATACAATAAATATGAAATTATCAATGTGAAAAAGTTGTTGTTAATACAAGGAATATACCCTTTTGATATCGGATTATCTTAAGTCAATTTTTTGCGTGGTGCATAAAATTTATAGTAAAAGTTCACTAAAGATGTAATAGATAGATGAGACTAACATTTTTAATACTTTATTTTATTTTTCACGATAGTAAAATTTATCATTAAATGTGCTAAGATTTTAGTATTTTGTAGAGCAAAGAACTTATTTTATGAAAGAAAATTTTATAATCAATTAGAATAAAATTATATTGGATAGTGTACTGACATTAGGTATGCCTTCTTATATTACTTGTTTAAGAAGGAAAGTTCTGCTAAATGTAGTAATTTTTTCTAAATATGTCAAAATAACAATTAGTTCATGAAGAAAATAATGATAAAGTGTAACTTTAATAATATTTTCTATAGTAAATTAAATAACATTATAAGTACATTGTTTAGTCTTTTTGTAACATGAATATCAACATAATATTATATCAATTTTATAAAAATATACGCATAAACTATCTAGTAACGGAGCTCATATTCAAAAGTTTTTTCTTTTAGTTAAAGTTATATATAACGTGGATACATTATTTCTGACTGGGAGAAAATAGAATTCTAACCTTCTTAGCATTAAAGATATTGCACAACGTTGCGCCAATCAGATAATACCAATACCAATGAGGCTCGAACAATAATATAAGTCCACTATGATTTTAGATATTGTCCATCAAAATATTTAGTGAGTGACATTTACTGATTCCACCCAGCTAGCGATAGCTAGACTCTCCAAATTAAACAGACTCAAAACACTTAGAAGAGCACGTCCAAGCCAGACCAACTTTGAGGGAGGAAGTCTTAAAATTCTTTTTCAGATTTTGATTGTTCTATGAAAGAACAGATCTCCAAAATTAAAACTTTTCTGAACAAACGTCATATAGCTACTTGCCCAGAAACTGAGCTCATAAACTATAATTAAACAATATGATAGTCAAGTTATCAACCTTCATATAAAAAATTTCTCAAAGTCGATCAACATTCATCTATCACTTATAACTTATAACAAAATAGTACGATAATAGAGATATCAAAACAATGCAATTAAACCTAATCTTTACAAATAATTTTTCTCAAAATCCAACCAAACATTCATCTACGTTCTATATTAAGTTTTTTTTTAAAAAAACATTAGTAACATAAAATAATAAATAATGCCATTATTATGCATTGCTGCGAATATTTATGTTGTTCATAACAAACTAACCTGCGAATATTTATGTTCTTCATAACAAACTAACCAAAAAAAAAAGAAAAAGTATTTGTGGAATCCTATTTTACAAAGCATAAACAATAAGCCTTGTAGAAATTGGATAATAACAAAAACTTCTCAAGAATATTGTCAGTTATACTTATTCTCAAATTCTCTATTAATTAGTAATAACAGTAATAACAAATTTAATAAGATTCATAAGTGGATTTTGAGGATATAGTATGATATACGCAGATCTTACGCCTATTTTTATTATATAGAAAAATTATTTTAAGATCTTTGACCCAACAAAGTGTAATTACAATAGGGTATATGGTAATCAACTATTGTTGCTTTCTTCACCTGTAAATGAATGTGACAGTCAACTATGATCGTTTTCTCCACAAAATATTACTGCAATCGTATAAAACAAAGAGCACAAGAGCTCTGGATTGAAGCCGCGGGGTAAATGTGCCTAAAACCTTATTAATTTTTCTTTTCGTATATTTTAGGAGTCCTTTTCATATATTTTTAGGACTCTATATTTAGTGTCCTAATAATTCTTACCATAACAAAAATATTCTTGTCATGTATATTTAGGACTCTAAAATTTTTTTCTTCACATAAATTTTAGTACTCAATTATAGAAAATAATACAATAATTGAAGAAAAAAAGAAAAAAGATAATTTTGTCGGTTATAGAGCCTTTTAATAAAGGGCGAAAAGTTCAAATCATTTTGCTGAAGGTCTTCACGCTTTTAATATATTATAGATTATAGATATAGATTACAGATTATAGATTATCGATATAAATGTAGATAGGAGTGTACAAAAATCGAACCGATCGATAAACCGAATCAATAAAAATGTTATTGGGTTATTGGTATTGGGTTAACAATTTTTTATTGATTTTATAAAAAAAAAATATTGGATAAACAGTTCGATTTCAGTTTAGTTTATTGGGTTATCGGTTAAGGATATACTAAATTACTGTTTTATCCCAATTTATATTTTATATATATATATATATATTATACACTACTTATTCACAATTCAGTGATTCAAGTATTAACCTATTCAGGGCAACAAAGGCACAATACAAAGCACGGGTGTCACACCCCTTTTTTTTCGCTCGAGAGCTCGAGTCGAAGGGTTTTCCGATTAAAGTGACGATATTGAATAGGGATTAAATTATTTACATAGTCGCCACTTGGAATTGAGTTTTGGTGTTCCAAGTCACCCTTTTTTTTATCCCTAATCAAAAGGAAATGACTCTTATTTGGTCTGCAAAAACAAAAAATGGGTAAGGAATTCTGTTGATCGAGGGGAAGGTGTGAGGCACCCCTCGAATCCCGTGGTTCTAGCACGGTCGCTTTTATTGACTTATCTTGACTTAAATTATTTTAATAAATTGTGTTAAGGCCTAAATTTGCTCATTTTTATTATACCAAAACTATTTAAAATTCTTGTATTAAATAAATTAATGAAAATTAATTTTAGAAAGAAAAAAAAAATATTTGTCGAGGTGCATTATTGCATCTTTGAATTTTTAAACGTCTCAGAAAGATGCGTACGCCGCATTCTTAATTGAGATTAATATTTTGAATGTGCCTAAAATTTATCTAGGATTAAAATGCATTTGTTTCGTCTCTTGTAAACTCGAGACAATTTATCTTATTCAATTTTATTTTTTTTTCCTTATTTTGCAACGACTTTTAGATTATTCCACAACTCGCCTCGCTCCCTCACAAATGAGTTTTTCCTCTCTTTTCTTTTATCAATAGCAATGAATCTTGAATAAATTCGCGATTCGTCTCACTCTTTCTCACATTAATAAATCGATTAGGAGTTAAGCACATCGAAATTCATAAGTTATTATTTATTTCTTTTAGAACGAAATGATTATTGCAACAACAACTTTAAAGTATGTACTAGCTTTACAAGTAATTTTAAATAGCATGTAAAATTTATCAAATATAACATATAGGAAGAATTATTTACACTAGTACATTCTTTATTATTAAAACAAAGTCATGCATCTAATAAATTAATAAAAAAAAATGAAATACATTCCTTTAATCCCACCAAAGTTAACCCACCAGCTAACAAATTTTACATTAACAATAACTAAATTCCCACTACAATTCCTTTGCTTGTTTTAACACAACATATAATAAATAGTAGCACTTCTATTCCACGATAGGTAAATAAAATTTAGTCCATAGAGGTGAAAGTATTGTTAAAGTAGCCACATAATGCATGGGCAAGAGAAATTAAACATCAACCAATTTTCAAAAGAATGAATAATTCTCAATTAGAAAAAGAAAAATCACTAGAAAGTGAATTAAGACTAGTCAAACTTTTCCAAAATCAACCCTAGTCATAATTTATTTATTACCTCCCATTATTTTTTTTTTATACTCCAATCATTGGTTAAACTTAGCCACCAACTACACCCTATGTGCAAAATGAGCAAGTTGCAGTACATGACTAGTTTGCAATTCACCCAAACAACATGTGTAATTGTTGCCTCACTTCTACATCAATTTTTCATGTACGTAATCCATTATTTGAGCCTTAATCCATTGTTTTGTCATTAAGCAATTAAGATGCTAGGGATTATTTTAAACCTATATTTTTAAAAAAAAAAATCTGCATAACTAAATCCATTCTAACCTATGAACAACTCAATTATTTAATATGCTAATTCCAAGTAACGTTATAACACACATAAAATAGGACACATAACAAAATAAATAAACTATTAAATCATAATATAAAACTTCCTTTACATATACTGATTGACAATTCGAAGTAACATAATCACATAAACTACTTTATTCATATGCTTTGGATCCACAGCAATACTTACAAAAGTAAATAGAAAGGAACTGAATAAGAACAAACCAAGAGTAAAAGCAAGAATGTCGTCACCGGTAACTCGAATGAAACTTGAAATGAATCCTCTATAACTTTTCTTCCTTCTTTTCGTTTGATTCTATCCTTGGGTGTGCTCTTTGGTTCTTGTTTTTGTTTTCTTTTCTTTCTGTGCCTGCTTTTCTTTTTTTTTAGTTGTTGTTTTCTTTTCCGTCTGTTTGTGTTGTGTTGTGTTGATATAGGAGTTTTTTTTGTACGTGTGCATGTGTAGTTTTTTTTTTGGGTGTGGTGGAAATGTGGGGAGGGAAATAAGGGAAATGGAGAATGTGGGGGGGGGGGGGGGTTAGGGTAGGTTTTAAGATTTCCTTTTTTTTTTTTTTAATTTTTGTATTATATATATATATTTTTATTTTTAAAAAAAGGAATAAAATAAAAAAAATATTCTAAAATTAACTTCATTTAATTATTTTAAACATAAAGTAATAGTCAAAATAATATATGATTAAATATAAATATAAATATTTAATATCGATAAACAAGTTAAAATTTAGGGAGGATCAAAAATCACGTGTCTACATTTTTACCCCTCTTTGTGTGAAATCTCGAAGAGTTTTCATACAAAGAAGTAGACAAGATATGATTTTTGACCCTCCAATTATTTGAAAAGTAAAAAAAAAAATAAAAAAATAAAAATAAAAAGATAAATATGACCGAGTCCTGTTTTTGGACATCCTACCTATCTCGGGTTATAAGGGCATCAGGTCATGAGTAGTTCAAAAGGTAATTTGGTGAAAGAGAAAGCTAAAGTCGAGTGAGATTCCGTCGAGTTTCCGGTTGACGACTTCTGCTTTTACATTCAACTGACTAATAAAAATCAAAAATGAAAAAATACAAGTAAAAATTGCAATCTCTTGATTCAAATCTTCATGACTTGAACTTGAAAATTTACCCCATTCTTCAGGCGGGCTCCTGAACTTTCTTTTCTTCACCCTATTCTTCAGGCGGGCTCCTGGACTTTCTTTTTCTTCACCCTGTTCTTCAGGCGGGCTCCTGAACTTTCCTTTTCTTCACCCTGTTCTTCAGGCGGGCTCCTGAACTTTCTTTTTCTTCACCCTGTTCTTCAGGCGGGCTCCTGGACTTTCTTTTTCTTCACCCTGTTCTTCAGGCGGGCTCCTGACTTACAAATTCTTCACCCTGATCTTCAGGCGGGCTCCTGAACTTTCTTTTCTTCACCCTGTTCTTCAGGCGGGCTCCTGACTTACAACTTCTTCACCCTGTTCTTCAGGCGGGCTCCTGAACTTGCAACTTATTGACCCTGTTCTTCAAGCAGGTTCCTGACTTACAATTTTTCACCCTGTTCTTCAGGCGAGCTCCTGGACTCAAAGCAAATAGTGAAACAGAAAAATAACATCCTATTCTTCAAGCGGGTCCTGTATATAAAATAAATTCCCATTCTTCAGGAGGGTTCTGAGCATAAAATAAATTCCCATTCTTCAGGAGGGTCCTGAGCATAAAAATAAATTCCCATTCTTCAGGAGGGTCCTGAGCATAAAATAAATTCCCATTCTTCAGGAGGGTCCTGAGCATAAAATAAATTCCCATTCTTTAGGAGGGTCCTGAGCATAAAAATAAATTCCCATTCTTCAGGAGGGTCCTGAGCATAAAATAAATTCATACAACACACATAAAATTTTGCCCTAGTTTGTACTGAAAAAATTTATATGTTACTGGATCTTGATATATCTCTCAAAGAGTAAATTTTATCATAACCGAGATCCAGTATCGGATGTTGTAATCATGCTTCTTGCATTGAATGAAGTGTGAAATTGCATCCTTTATCTGAAAATAATCATTTCATCTCTGTTCCAAACAAAGAAAAATTGTGAGTTTTAAAACATGTGGTGGTTAGTTTGTGGCATTTGGCTTTTGAAGTGGCCGCTCTCTCACTTGCCATGCTCAACTCTTTTCCAATCCATGATAATCTTCTTTGATTTGTCATATTTCTGACTCAGAATTCTGACTATTGATATCCTAAATTCAAATCATATTTCTGTTATATGGTGTTTCTGAGTTTAGCTTCCAATACATCCCTTAGATTTCCTCAAGTTTTAAAATGGTCAAATCACAATCATCTTGAGTACTTTACTTTTACTTTGAAATGTTGTCTCTGTACATCGACCCTTTGTCTTGCTTTGTACCCTTGAAGGAGTTGGTAGAGAGTTTGAAGTCTTTTCTCAGTTGACCTGATGTGAATTTGACTCAAAAGATAACAACAACAACAAAAAAAAAAATTGTTTGATAACAAAGACATAAAAATCAAAAATAAAAATGAAACAAAATAAAAAGACAATAGATATTTTTTTTTTCAAAACAAGGAGAAAACTTATCTGAATGTGGAAGTCGATTCTGGTGATTATGACATGCATTTTGAATAAAACAACCAGATCTACCCATACCAATCATTACAACTTTTGTCCACATATTGAGCTTGAAATTAAGCCAATCTTGAATTTGTTCCTTCTTGATAACAACCTTTCTTAAGCTAGTGGCACCTCAATGGGTTTTTGCCAACGAGCCTATCTCCTTTTCATTTTCGTCTCAGCTCACAGTCGTCTTATGATGCCCGAAAGGGTTTTCACCAATAAGACTCTCTCATTTTTTCATTTTTTTTTTCACTTTTTTTTTTTTAATAAACATCCAAAATATGAAATATCATGCACTCATAATATGTTTAGCCTTGACATTCTCAAAGATTAATCCGAAGGTCTTTCTTTGGTTGTAACTTGGCTTTTGGATAGGGTTAGAAAGAAAGGTAGGCATGAGTCTCAAAAAATTTAAAACATTGGGTGAAACATACAACTTTTAGAATCAATTCTTTTAAGAAAATTTTTTTTTTTTTGCCCCAGTTTCATTTCATTCTGGGTAATTTAAATTTTTCTTCTAGTTAGACCGAACCGCGGAGTAGGGCTGCCTACGTATCTTGTCATAGCAAGAATCAGGTCAAACGTAGTTCATGAAACATCATTCTTTTTTTTTTTTGATTTTGAATTTTTGACTGATTTTATTTTTATTTTTTTTTTAATTTGATTCCAAAGGAGGGGTTCGAAGAAAAAATAAAAGCTCAAAGGGGTAAGCAAAGGTTTATATATTATCCAGATAGTAGAACAAAATGCCTTCATCATTTCAATCTTTAAAAATATAAGTACAAAACATACATAACATAATTGTACATGGATATCATACATAATATCTTTTAACTGCATCAGCATTGACCGGCATTCCTTCCATTTTTCCTTCTACATCAGTCAGATATAATGCGCCATTAGGTAACACTTTCTTTACCATGAATGGCCCATGCCAATTAGGAGAAAATTTGCCTTTGGCTTTAATCTGATGAGGAAGGATGCGTCTTAGTACTAACTGACCAACTTCAAAATGTCTGTGACGCACCTTTTTATTATATGCTCGTGCCATTCTCTTCTGATATAGTTGTCCATGACATACTGACGTCAATCTTTTTTCATCAATCAAGCTTAATTGCTCCAAACGAGTCTTGACCCATTAGTCTTCATCAATTTCAGCTTCCACAACTACTCGAAGAGATGGAATCTCAATCTCTGCAGGTATAACTGCTTCAGTTCCATACACTAACAAATAAGGAGTTGCACCAATTGAAGTTCGAACTGTTGTACGATAACCCAACAAAGCAAAAGGTAACTTTTCATGCCATTGTCGGGAACCTTGCACCATCTTACGGAGTATTTTCTTTAAGTTCTTGTTGGCAGCTTCTACAGGTCCATTCGCCTTTGGACGATAAGGAGTTGAATTTCGATGCATAATCTTAAATTGCTGGCACACTTCTTGCATCAGATGGCTATTGAGATTCGCGGCATTATCCGTGACAATTATCTTTGAAATGCCGAAACGACAAATGATGTTGGAGTGAATAAAATCAACCACAACTTTCTTAGTCACTGACTTGAAAGTCACTGCTTCTACCCATTTCGTGAAATAATCAATGGCTACCAAGATGAACCTATGTCCATTCGAGGCCTTTGGTTCAATTGGTCCAATTACGTCCATTCCCCAAGCCATAAAAGGCCATGGAGCAGTCATTGTATGCAACTCGGATGGAGGGGAATGTATCAAGTCTCCATGTACCTGGCATTCATGACATTTACGAACGAAATTGATGGAATCTCGCTCCATGGTAAGCCAATAGTAACCTGCTCGGAGTATTTTCTTTGCCAAAACATACCCACTCATGTGTGGTCCACAAATCCCAGAATGCACTTCAGTCATGATTTTTGAAGCTTCTTTAGCATTTACACACCTCAAAAGTCCCAAATCAGGAGTCCTCTTATACAAGATTCCTCCACTTAAGAAAAATCCACTAGACAAACGTCGAATGGTTCTCTTTTGATTACCATCAGCATGTACAGGATACTTCCCAGTCTGAATATATTCTTTGTTATCATAGAACCAAGACTCCCCATCAAATTCTTCTTCAACCACATTACAATATGTATGTTGAACATGAATCTGTATATGCAAAGGGTCAATATAAGTTTTATCGGGATGTTGAAGCATCGAAGATAAGGTCGCCAAAGCATCAGCAATCTCATTATGAGCTCTGGGAATGTGTTTGAACTTTACTAATACAAATCGTTGACAAAGATCTTGAAAACAACTTCTATATGGTAGGAGTTTCAAATCACGAGTCTCCCAATCTCCTTGGATTTGGTGGACTAATAAATCTAAATCTCCTAATACCAACAATTCTTGGACCCCCATGTCAATGGCTAATCTCAATCCTAGAATGCAAGCTTCGTATTCTGCCATATTATTGGTACAGTAGAATCGAAGTTGGTCTGTTATGGGATAATATTGACTTGATTCAGAAATAAGAACCGCTCCTATCCCCACTCCTTTTATATTAGCAGCTCCATCAAAGAACAACTTCCAACCTGAATGGCAATCTTCTGAAACAAATTCATCAACATACAATACCTCTTCATCTGGAAAATACGTCTTTAATGGCTCATACTCTTCATCAATAGGATTTTCAGCCAAATGATCCGCCAAGGCTTGAGCTTTCATTGCAGTTCGTGTCACATAAATAATATCAAACTCTGTGAGCAACATCTGCCATTTCGCGAGTCTGCCTGTGGGCATTGGTTTCTGAAAAATGTACTTTAAAGGATCCATACGAGAGATGAGGTAAGTAGTATAAGATGACGAGTAATGTTTCAGCTTTTGAGCTACCCAAGTTAAGGCGCAGCATGTTTTCTCAAGAAAGTGTACTTAGCCTCATAAGTGGTAAACTTTTTGCTGAGGTAGTAGATGGCTTGTTCTTTTCTTCCTGTTACATTATGTTGACCCAATACACAGCCAAAAGAATGATCTAAAACGGACATGTACAATATCAAGGGTCGGCCTGGCTCTGGAGGAACCAAAATAGGCGGATTCGACAAGTGTCTCTTAATTCTGTCAAACGCCTCTTGACATTCTTCAGTCCATTCAACTTTAACATTCTTCTTCAACAACTTTAATATTGGCTCGCAAGTTGTCGTAAGCTGAGCAATGAATCTACTGATAAAATTCAACCTTCCAAGTAAACTCATCACTTCTATTTTATTTTTTGGTGGAGGTAAATCTTGGATAGCTTTTATTTTTGAAGGATCTAACTCAATACCACGTCGACTGACTATAAAACCCAAAAGTTTTCCTGACGGAACTCCAAATACACATTTTGTTGGATTCAGTTTGAGATCATACCTCCGAAGCCTTGATATGATCAGATTGCTCTCTCGACTTAATGATCACGTCATCCACATAAACTTTAATTTCTTTATGCATCATGTCATGAAACATTGTGGTCATTGCCCTCATGTAAGTTGCCCCAGCATTCTTTAATCCAAAAGGCATAACTCTATAACAATATGTTCCCCATGGAGTAATAAATGATGTCTTTTCCGCATCTTCTGGATTCATAATGATCTGGTGATACCCCGCATAACAATCCACAAACGAAGCAAGAAGATGTTTGGCACAATTGTCCAACAAAATATGAATATTGGGAAGTGGAAAATTATCTTTCGGACTTGCTTTATTTAAATCGCGATAATCAACACACATCCGAACTTTGCCGTCTTTCTTTGGAACAGGGACAATATTGGTCAACCAAGTAGGATACTGGGCCACCCGAATGACTTTAGCTTCAAGTTGCTTCGTGATTTCCTTTTTAATTTTTACACTCATGTCAGTTTTGAATTTTCTTAACTTTTGCTTGACAGGAGGAAAAGCAGGATCAATTGGCAACTTGTGAACTACCAAATCAGTACTTAAACCGGGCATATCATCATAAGACCACGCAAAGATGTCCTTATACTCATGTAAAGCTTCAATTATAGCTTTCTTTTGTTGTGGTTGAACATGTACACTTATCTTAGTCTCCCTAATATTTTCAAGATCTCCTAAATTGATCGCCTCAGTTTTTTCCAAATTGGGATTTGTCTTATTCTCAAACTGTTTGAAATCTTTGCTTATATCCTCAAATGTTTCTCCTTCATCGTATTCAACCTCCTTATTCATTATTTCAAAATTAGATTGGGTTTTTAAATCTGGTTGCCAATTCGTCATGCATGTCATATCATTAGAATCGTCATAGAAAGAACTGTATGATAGAAAATAAATAAATAAACATCAGACCCCAAAATAAAACAAAAGGAGACTATACTTTATTAAACGCAAAGCTAGAAAGAGTTTTAACCTAAAATACCAAAGTAAAGGTATGAATTACGATCCTAAAATTATTCAGAAAGAAAAACAAGCTACTAAGATTGTAAGAAAAAAACAAACAAACTACCAAGACTCCTTCATAATAGGGAGAGGAGTGGCCTCTCAATTGTTGAGCTGGACATCAGGGCCGATAAACTGCACATCTACATTGTTGGTACCCTCCCCAATTTCAACCATATCAGCTTCAATGAACATATTCTGAAAAAGATCAATCAACTCTGTATCATCATCATTTATTGATTCTGCAGCAGGTAACTTGGAGGATCCAACAACACTGAATTTGATGAAAGACTCATAAAGTGGCGGTATAGGCTTGGCAAGTGACCACGACTCTTTCTTACGCTTTTTAGCCTTCTTTATATCTTCAGCAGTAGGCTTATATCCCAGACCAAAAGTACCAAAGTTCTCATAGAGGTTTACGGGATGAACTATGCCTTGCAAAAACATCCCTAGACCTTTTCTTGGTTCGAAGCCATGCTTCAACATTTCATTCACTACCATAACAGATGCAGAGGACAATTGTGGTCTTGCGATGAGATTTCCCTCGAGGATATACTCAACAGCCACTACCTTATAAGCTTGATGAATTAACACATTGGCAGCATCTGCTTCGATGGAAGAAACAGAGTAGTCTTTATACATTGATAAGTCTCCTTCACCATGAACCACTATCTCTTGCCTGTCACATTCGAATTTGACCATTTGATGCAACGTTGATGCGACTGCTTTAGCCCTATGAATCCATGGCCTTCCCAATAACATATTATATGAAGCATCAATGTTCAATACTTGAAAATCCATAGCAAAATCCACAGGCCCAATTGTCAATATGAGTTTTATTTCACCAACGACATCAGTTTTTGATCCGTCAAAACCTTTGACGCACACATTGTTAGGTCGGATTCTTTCCACATTAACATTCAACTTTTGTAAATTTGACATTGGACAAATGTTAGCGCCTGATCCTCCATCAATTAACACTCGAGTGATGATGGAATGTTCGCATTTCACTGAAATATACAGACCTTTATTATGCTCCGTACCTTCTATAGGCAATTCATCGTCTGAAAAAGTAATTTTATTTACTTCAACGATCCTTCCAACAACTTTTTCCAGCTGATTTACTCTAATCTCACTAGGAACACATGCTTCATTAAGAATCTTCATTACAGCCTTGCGGTGTTCCTCTGAATGTATCAATAAAGACAACAAAGAAATCTGTGCTGGTGTCTTCTTCAACTGTTCTATAACAGAATATTCTGGTAATTTCATTTTCTTTAAGAATTCTTCAGCTTCTTCATCAGTGACAGGCTTCTTGACTGTCATTCGTTCTTCACCACCTTGTTTATTCTTTCTTAACTCTACTGGAGCATAACATCTTCCAGATCAAGTTAATCCCCCTACTTCATCTACATCTTCAGTCACTTCTTTCCCTTTGTGCATCACCACAACGCGATCATAATTCCAAGGTACTGCCTTGGTATTGACCATAGGCAGCTGTGACACTGGTTTAATAACAATAGGAGCTACAGGAGCTCCTTTTATGATTAAAAGAGGCTTATTGGATCTTCCAGGAATAATGAGTTTCGGCTTTATTTGACTTGACCCAATATTTTCTGAAATCTCTTTCCCCATCACCAAGGGATCATTCGATGATTCGGGTTTTGCTATCACCACCTCAGCTTCTGCAGGTTTTTCTTTCGTTAAATCTACAACATTTGCTGATTTTTCCGAATCAGTTTTAATTTTAATGATCGGCTTAAAGGGAATTGTAACATCTTCACCACTGAGTATCACATCGAGCATGTTTGTTTCATTATGATCTGGCAGCGGATTTTGATTGACATTTGGAGTGCCTGGACTTTCTACCATAATCTGTTGGGTATCAATCAACTCTTGAATGGCTCTTTTCAGATGCCAACATTTCTCTGTGTCGTGCCCTGGGGCATCAGAACAGTATTCACATCTTCTAGAATAGTCCAAATTCTTCGGAGGAGGATTCGGGATCCTTCTCTCAATTGGGTTTAGAATATTCATTTTTCTCAGCCTATGAAATAAATTGGTGTAAGATATTCCAATAGGAGTGAAATTATCTTTTACCATGTTATCCCTTTTGAATTCTGCTCTAGGCCGAAAATTAGACCTCGGAGGGCCTCTTTGAACTTGCGGGGCCATTGGACGATTTTGGATTGCTGGTGCACGCCACTGCGGGTAAGAAGGACCTCAAGCATATGGTTGTGTATTGTAAATAGGATATTGGGGAGATGGAACAAAATATAATGGATTCTGTGCATATGGTTGACGCGCACCTCTCCAATTTTGTCGTGGACCTGTCATGACCGTTGCTACATCCTCTTTTCTTTTCTTTCCCCCAAAACTTCCTGTACCACTTTGAATTGCCTATGTTGTTGCTTTCAAAGCGGCCTGGCTGATGATCTTTCCTGGTTTGATTCCGTTTTCTACCATCTCTCCAACTTTGATAACTTCTGCAAATGTGCTTCCGATAGTAGAAAGCAAATGATGGAAATAATCAGGTTCTTGTGCTTGCAGAAAAATATCAATCATTTCGGATTCTTTTACCGATGGTCTAACTCTTGAAGCCTGCTCTCTCCATCTGACGGCATATTCTCGAAAACTTTCAGTCATCTTTTTTCTCATGTTGGCAAGCGTAGTGCGATCTGGCACTATCTCAATGTTATACTGAAATTGTTGAACGAAATCTCGAGCCATGTCGTCCCACACGTGCCAACGGGAAATGTCTTGGTCAATGAACCATTCAGAAGCTATCCCTGTAAGGCTTTCTCCAAAGTACGCCATCAATAATAATTCTTTTCCTTCTGCTCCCCTTAATTGATTGCAAAACTTTTTCAAATGAGCTACAGGATCGCCGTGTCCTTCATATTTGTCAAATTTTGGCATTTTGAACCCTATCGGTAAATGGACATCAGGAAACATACATAAATCCTTGTACGAAACACTTTTGGGTCCACCTACTCCTTGCATATTTCTCATACTTTGTTCCAGGCTTCTAACTTTTCTAGCCATCTCCTCCTGTTCCTCATTCTTAGCAATCTTCTCAATCACGATAGGAGTATCACGTTGATGAACATGATAATGTGGATTTTGTGACTTGAAAGTCATTTCAGGAGGATATAACATATCATGATTTGGTTTTCCCATATTCTTTGGTATTGTCGGTGGAATACCCGCAGTAGCTGGCGCTATAGAAGCAAAAAGTGGGTTATTTGCGACAGATGGATTTGGTGGGCGCACAGTAGAAGTACCAGCAACTCCAGGCATATTAGCAAATGGGCCAAATCTTGGTGGGTAAAATGGATCACTAGTTTGAGCTGGGTCAGAATTTGGATCATTTGAAGTTGAAAGTCCAGGGATTGAAGAAGGAGGAGCTTGTCCATTCAACCAAGCTTTGTACATCTCCGCCATCTGTTGTTTTAATGACTTTATTTCTTCCATTGATGTTAATTCCTACGAAATCAACTAATTCTGCTCTTCTTCACTATCAGACCCAATATCTTCTCTGCGAGTCATTCTTCTTTTACCCTTGTATCTGGTGTTATACGGATGCGATGCTAGTTTAAACCACAAATCAACCACCAACTATTTTATCTTTTCTGTGATCAAGTAGCAAACGGGTGAGTGTTATATATTTAACACATTATAATGCCACGTTATATGTCATGTTTCTATATGCATTTCCCAACCTATCATGGAAGCTTTGTGTTTCATCCCGGCTTTTCTAGGCATATTTTCAAAAATTATGATCGAACCCTTTGGAGGGTTGCCTACGTATCATGTCAGGACATGAATCAGATCTTGCGTAGTTCGGGTAGAATTTAACAAAATTATTTTGTCTTTCCCTTTTTTTTTATTATTATTATTATTGAAGAAAATAAATAAAGTAAGTGAAGTAAAACATATGTAATATATATAGAAATAAACAGTTAACTTCATTACATTCTACGATAAAATAACTGACTCAACTCCTAAAATAAAACCTATTAACTGACATTTGAAAACTAAAAGACATAATGTCTAAACAAAAAAAAAATAATTTAAAACTGAAAATGAAAAACTATGACAAAGAAAACAACGATCCTTTCAAGGAGATTTCGATTTAATATGTCCTCCCAAACTCAAATATATGTCCTCCAATGAAGTAGTGAGTCGCTGTGCGAAAGCGGGTACTTGTGCCAAAAAGTCCTCACAATCCAACTGCTGATAATCTAAACCTATTCTGGCAGTATCCTGTGCTACACGGTGGACCTTCCCTCGAAGAGAACTGAAAGCCTGATCCCATTCCTGGGCCTGTCGATCTCGGAAATCAACCATCTCTCTTGCACGTTGTTCACGAGCAGAAACAACCTCCAACTGTTCTCGCAATATTCTTTTTTCACGAATCCATTGAGATCTCTCTCGATCAAATTCTTCTTGCATATTCTTTTCAACTTCTTGAAGTTGTTATCGGCGAGATGCGGCAAGTTCTGCAACGTGTGACCCTCTAGTGGTAGCAAACTTGATTTGTCCCCAAAGTGCAACCTCAATAGCTGCTGATTTAGCTTTCTCTTCAGAGAATTCGCTTTGTTGTTCGTCTATTTTTGCCCTGACACGCTCTAATTCTTCT
This sequence comes from Capsicum baccatum var. pendulum, assembly GCA_030864225.1. Classification (NCBI taxonomy): domain Eukaryota; kingdom Viridiplantae; phylum Streptophyta; class Magnoliopsida; order Solanales; family Solanaceae; genus Capsicum; species Capsicum baccatum. The sequence goes on along the minus strand of CM061560.1, from coordinate 87,596,384 downwards.
CTCAAAACTTGGTTGGCTTCATGATGTTCTTGCATGGCCTTTTCAATTCCTATCCTGATTGCAACTTCCTGATCTATAGGTCCCTTAACCGATTTTTCTGGTCTGACTGGAGGACTCGATTGTTCGTCAAACCATTCCTGGTAATCTGGGTGCACTTCTCCTTTCTCACGCTCTATGACCATCGTTTCAATTCCCATAATACGGCGACCCTCCCAAATCTGCTGGGCCAAATCTTCTGGAAGTGAAATCTCTGGTCTGACCTCAAGTACGAAATCAGCCATGTCTTCCGTTATAGGAATTATTTGACGCCTGCCTAGCTGACGTAGAACTCTCAATGGAACATACGGTTGAACACCTCTAATACCCATTAATAACAAGAACGGACGAATGACAGAACTATATATGACTTGTCTCCAAGGGAACCAATGGAGATTCCAAGTGATTTTATCTGTTGTCAAAGAACGAAAAAGTTTAACCCAATCTCCGATTTCTTTTGGACATTTATATTTCTCCATCCTTTCCTCGTAATCGTTGATTCGATTAAATCGCTCGGGATTGAACCTTGTCAATGTAGGACGTTGATAAAGATGCTCCACAATCCACATCTGTAACAAGATATTACATCCCTCAAAAAAAACTTTTCCCTTTTTGACAAACAGTCAGAGCACGGTAAATATCAGCTAGGATCATTGGTATCATGGTGTAATCTTTCTTAATCAGTATCTGTACCACTCCCGCTAAACGAATATTAATTTTTTCTTCTTTTCTTGGGAAGACCATAGTGCCCAAAAAGGCTACCATGAATGCAAATCGTCTGTGAACTTTCCAAGTCTCAAAACTTCCCTTATTACAAAGTTCTTTACCGTACTTCTGAAACCCCTCTTGCTTTCCATATCTGTCATATAAAAACTGCAAGGAAACCCAATTCATTTACTCTTCTTTTGTGTTTCTTATGTTCATGAGCTTGCAAAATTTGTTTATCGAAATCGGTCTTGGGGCTATAAGTTTCTTCCGATGCATATCACCATATCCAACATAGCCTGCTATCTCTTCTAAAGTAGGTGTCAACTCAAAATCTGAAAAGCGGAATACATTATTCTTTGGGTCCCAGAAATTCAGTAATGCATCAATCACCTCCCTATTAGGGTTGATCATCATGATACTGGTTAAGAAAGCCAAATACTTATGTATTTCGACATAATCAAACGTATCCATTGCATTCCACCATAACCAAAGTTGCAGAGGGGTACAATCCACAACCTGAAGCGGTATATTCCCATCTCTCTTTCTCTTTGGACGCTCTCCACGAACAGGGGGGGACATTTTATACCTATTGAAAGGGACATAAAATTAATAAATATCTAGACTTAGATAAAACTTAATTTATTAATTTTGAAAAGAATTTATAACTTAACTTGTAAAACTTAGTGCGACCATTATTTAAACTTAGTTACAAAGAACAATTTTATCAAAAATCGAAGCGAGAGAAACAAGATTGATAATTTTTTTTTTTAATTGACTCTATCAAAAACTTTACTATAATAGACTTCTAGACAATTTTATCTATATGTTTGAAGATAATATTCCCTAAGTATAAAAAAATAAAATAAAAGGACTCAGAAATAAAGAAAAACAGAACGCCCGTTTTATGTATGAAGTTGTATAAAATTTTCAGTCTCACGACCCTAAAGGTTCAGGACTTGTTAAAATTGATATATATATATTTTTTGTAAAAACTTAGCCTCATGATCCCTAAAGATTTCGGGTTGTCGAAATATATTTTTATTTTATTGTTATTATTATTATTATTATTATTTTTTCTTTTTTTTTTCTTTTAAATCTTAGCCTCATGATCCCTAAAGATTCAGGGCTATTAAAATATCTATAAAAATTGGACTTGAAAATTAGAAAATAATTATAAAAAATAATCGTATTTTCAAAATATTTTTCAATAAATCTATGAACAACAATTTTTTTTTTTAAAAGATAAGGTCGTATCCTGGGAAGGACTTCCTACGTATCTCACTAAGATGTGAGAATCAGACCCTCGTAGTTCATAAAGATTGTAAAAATGGTGTTGCTGTATATCTAAAAAAAAAATCTTTTATTTAAATAAATTTTTCTTTCAAAAATGATCAACTAAATTTGAGAACAAAGTAATCTCTCGTATTTTAAAATTGCCTAAAGTCGGTCAACAAATAAATAGTCTTCCAAGCAAATGTCAAAGAGCACGTAGGATGCACATGTTGGTCTTTATTAAGTAGGTCACCTGTCTTAGACAGACCCGACCCCTGTGCCGAGTCCCGCTAAGTCAAATGCATATGATGCAAATAAAGCGGTACCTAATAGGGATAACCAGATTCTGAGTTTTCAGTTCTTCTAAGTTTATGCCTAATAGGGATAGGTGTCTAGACTGGCTTACCCAAGCGGACACTCGAGCTGGGGAGGGACAACTTGGTCGGTAGCAGGGCAACACCGCCTTCGTTGTCGATCCGAACCTCGCCTAACATGTGTGACTATATCCTTCACCAGGTGCCTTGACACTCCGGTTATCTCAAAAAGAAGGTGGGATGCATATGCTGCATTCCCTCTATCCTATTTCAGAGACTCAGAGGGGGTACGCGAGAGAAGACAATATATAATACATTTCAAATAATATCAAAGCAGTAAATGAGCAACAAGTAGCACATAAGGCCAACAAACAAACACAATATTAAAATAATTAAAGTAAGTAAAAGTCAATATCTAAAGCTTGAATTCTAGTTATCCCCAGCAGAGTCGCCAGAGATGTCACACCCCTTTTTTTTCTCTCGAGAGCTCGAGTCGAAGGGTTTTTCCAATTAAAGTGACGATATTGAATAGGGATTAAATTATTTACAGAGTCGCCACTTGGAATTGAGTTTTGGTGTTCCAAGTCACCCTTTTTTTTATCCCTAATCAAAAGAAAATGACTCTTATTTGGTCTGCGAAAACATAAAATGGGTAAGGAATTCTGTTGATCGAGGGGAAGGTGTGAGGCACCCCTCGAATCCCGTGGTTCTAGCACGGTCGCTTTTATTGACTTATCTTGACTTAAATTATTTTAATAAATTGTGTTAAGGCCTAAATTTGCTCATTTTTATTATACCAAAACTATTTAAAATTCTTGTATTAAATAAATTAATGAAAATTAATTTTAGAAAGAAAAAAAAAACATTTTTCGAGGTGCATTATTGCATCTTTGAATTTTTAAACGTCTCAGAAAGATGCGTACGCCGCATTCTTAATTGAGATTAATATTTTGAATGTGCCTAAAATTTATCTAGGATTAAAATGCATTTGTTTCGTCTCTTGTAAACTCGAGACAATTTATCTTATTCAATTTTATTTTTTTTTCTTTATTTTGCAACGACTTTTAGATTATTCCACAACTCGCCTCGCTCCCTCACAAATGAGTTTTTCCTCTCTTTTCTTTTATCAATAGCAATGAATCTTGAATAAATTCGCGATTCGTCTCACTCTTTCTCACATTAATAAATCGATTAGGAGTTAAGCACATCGAAATTCATAAGTTATTATTTATTTCTTTTAGAACGAAATGATTATTGCAACAACAACTTTAAAGTATGTACTAGCTTTACAAGTATTTTTAAATAGCATGTAAAATTTATCAAATATAACATATAGGAAGAATTATTTACACTAGTACATTCTTTATTATTAAAACAAAGCCATGCATCTAATAAATTAATAAAAAAAAATGAAATACATTCCTTTAATCCCACCAAAGTTAACCCACCAGCTAACAAATCTTACATTAACAATAACTAAATTCCCACTACAATTCCTTTGCTTGTTTTAACACAACATGTAATAAATAGTAGCACTTCTATTCCACGATAGGTAAATAAAATTTAGTCCATAGAGGTGAAAGTATTGTTAAAGTAGCCACATAATGCATGGGCAAGAGAAATTAAACATCAACCAATTTTCAAAAGAATGAATAATTCTCAATTAGAAAAATAAAAATCACTAGAAAGTGAATTAAGACTAATCAAACTTTTCCAAAATCAACCCTAGTTATAATTTATTTATTACCTCCCATTATTTTTTTTTTATACTCCAATCATTGGTTAAACTTAGCCACCAACTACACCCTATGTGCAAAACGAGCAAGTTGCAGTACATGACTAGTTTGCAATTTTAATTGCAATTCACCCAAACAACATGTGTAATTGTTGCCTCACTTCTACATCAATTTTTCATGTACGTAATCCATTATTTGAGCCTTAATCCATTGTTTTGTCATTAAGCAATTAAGATGCTAGGGATTATTTTAAACCTATATTTTTTTTAAAAAAAATCTGCATAACTAAATCCATGCTAACCTATGAACAACTCAATTATTTAATATGCTAATTCCAAGTAACGTTATAACACACATAAAATAGGACACATAACAAAATAAATAAACTATTAAATCATAATATAAAACTTCCTTTACATATACTGATTGACAATTCGAAGTAACATAATCACATAAACTACTTTATTCATATGCTTTGGATCCACAGCAATACTTACAAAAGTAAATAGAAAGGAACTGAATAAGAACAAACCAAGAGTAAAAGCAAGAATGCCGTCACCGGTAACTCGAATGAAACTTGAAATGAATCCTCTATAACTTTTCTTCCTTCTTTTCGTTTGATTCTATCCTTGGGTGTGCTCTTTGGTTCTTGTTTTTGTTTTCTTTTCTTTCTGTGCCTGTTTTTCTTTTTTTTTTAGTTGTTGTTTTCTTTTCCGTCTGTTTGTGTTGTGTTGTGTTGTGTTGATATAGGAGTTTTTTTGTACGTGTGCATGTGTAGTTTTTTTTTTTGGGTGTGGTGGAAACGTGGGGAGGGAAATAAGGGAAATGGAGAATGTAGGGGGGGGGGGTTAGGGTAGGTTTTAAGATTTCCTTTTTTATTTTTATTTTTTTTTATTTTTGTATTATATATATATATTTTTATTTTTAAAAAAAAGGAATAAAATAAAAAAATATTCTAAAATTAACTTCATTTAATTATTTTAAACATAAAGTAATAGTCAAAATAATATATGATTAAATATAAATATAAATATTTAATATCGATAAACAAGTTAAAATTTAGGGAGGATCAAAAATCACGTGTCTACAACGGGTATTGCCGTATTGGAAAGTTTGAAGCGTCCAGTAGCTTACAATAACTAGGATTTAGTTTTTTTAGGAACTAACATTCAGTTCAAGTTTGAAAATTCTTGTTAATGAAAACGCATTGTGTAGGAGTTTGAGGGCAATTAAGATTCTATTTTTTTTATGTTAGTTGTTACTATTTCTATTTTATGAGTGTTTTCTTATTGATTAAATCGAAAATCGAACCGTTACGAATCAAAAACCGATAAAATATCTTATTGATTGGTTATTGATTTTACATATTTAAAAATCAAAAATCAATAAATCAAACCAATAACGCATAAAATTGAACTGAATCGATTGATCCACAGCCCAAGATATAGATATATGTTGATATTTGTTAGCTTTTTTAAAAAAAAAAAAAATTGAATTTATGTCATAGTTTGGTTTCCAATATATTGCTCTAGTAGTTTTGAGTTGTTAGCATGTTATCCATTTTTAGTTAGAATTGATGGATTATTATTTATTTATTTTTGCACATATTTGAATAATTTTATGAAATTGTATTTATAATATTTATTTTTTTGTCAAACACACAGTCTGTGATTTTCTTGCAAAATGTGTATTTTTAAATTTTCATGATTAAATAAATTAAAATATAGGTTCAAAACAATATTAATTACCTAATTAAATATCATTTATAAAGGCACATCTTTTGTCAAATATGAAATTTTAATTTTTGATGATTAGCTTTTATTTAATTCAATCCAATTATGTAATTTCACTTAGACAACCATACAATACACTTATAATTACATTATAATTAAATCATAACAATCAGACAACTCATTGTAATTACAAGACTATATATTTAGGGGTCGTTTGGTGTGATATACTAAAGCATATAATTTCGAAATAAAATAAGAGTCTCGAAATAAGTTTTTCGATGCATCGTTTAGTCGTCAATATTCGGGATAACTTATCTCGGGACTAATAAATAGTACCAGGATAAGTTATCCCACACATGTGGTGGTATAACAATCCCAACACAATTTATCCTTGGGATAAACTATAAAATGACAAAATTACTCCTAAATTCTTTGATTATCACTTTATATACATACATACATACATACATACATATATATATATATACATACATATATATATATATATATATATATATATATATATATATATATATATATATATATTTGTATAACGAGATAAGATTTTAATGCGAATGAATATGAAACTTATCATATAAAGTTCAAAATTTTAGATGAGATGAAAAAATAAATTACAATTTTTTGTGTATAATATTTTGTTGTTTCTACACAAGTTTTTCATTAATTTTGTTTTACTTTTCTACCAATTTACTCAAATATTTTTATCTAAACCCCCACCACAACCACCACCACCTAAAAAAAAAAAACTAACTATTACATAATTCATCGTTATATATGTTTTGGAGAAAGTCAAAAATAAGTAAAAAATTCAAACTTACAAATAAAGAGAACAATCATATGAATCAAATAAATAATTTTTTATGTTGAGTAATGGAGAATTTAGCTAGCTATTATTTTAAAATCATTTTTCAAAACTATGACTAATAACATTTTTTCAGATGATTATATATATATATATATATATATATATATATATACTTTACTACTATATATAAGAGAGTATGTGAGATTTTAGTAATCCTCGCATCAATTTTTTTTTAATCATTTTATCCTTAATTTAAATTTTAATTACTCTACAAATTTTCATTCATTTTGATAAATTTGAACAATTATATAAACTTATTAAAATCTACAAAAGTGAATGAGTCATGAAAAAATGATAGTGACACCATAAAAACTATTTATACAATCAAATTCAAAATTGATGCAAGGATTTATTGTCTTTCTATTTTGTAGAAATGTTTATTAATCTTACTTTAGATTTTCATTTTCCCTAACAATTTTATCATGTACAAGTTGTTAAAGTATGTTTACATTTCCTTTCTAACTTAATACATGCTTAATTATATGAAAAAATATTTTTATATTTAGCTAAAAATATTTGAAAATTTAATTTTTAAAAAATACAATTTGACTCTCCAAATATTAATGATACTAAATAATGAAAAATGAGAGTAATTCTTTTTCACATTTTTTGATGATGAATTATTTTGAAAAAAAATGAGATTATCAATATTTTATGAAATTTAGAACAAAATAAGTAATTTAACATGAAGTATTAGAGCTTCATACACATTTAAGAAATATCAACATAAATTTCTTAACATATATTTTTAGGAAAAAGAAACTAATAAAATTAAAAAAAAAAATTAGGAACTTTTTATTTTCTTTTGCATGATTTAATATGAAGGAAAATAATTAAGCTAAATATTGTGAAGAGTATTTTTGTAAATAAACTATCTATTCTTAAAAAGAATGCAATGCATATTATTTTTAGTACCACAAACCAAACAACCACTAAAAAGTAAAATCAGGATAACTAATTTCAATATAACTAATTCCAACATAACTAATCTCAGCATAACTTGTTTCCCAACCAAACAACCCCTTACTACTTTGGTAATCACATCAATTCCAACCAGGTGGATTTTCAAATAGACCAATGAACTTTTGGAGTGTGGCACATCCCTTAATAAAGTTCGTCCATAACATTAATTAAAAAATAATTTATCAATATTATTCTAAAGGATAATTTTTTTAAAGAATTAATTAGTATATCTTTAGATTTTGAAAACATAACTCATTTAGAATATCCATTCATTTATTTTGTGGACCTAAAGAAGTAGCAAATTTTTCTCACTTTAGTTAGTATTTTCTCCGTTCGTTGTTCGTTTTATCTGTCATTAATTTTTTAATTAAATTTTTACTTTTACATGTCACTTTTGACACATCAAGAAAAAATAACTATTTTTTTTCCTATTTTATCCTTAACATAAATTATTTTTTCTATAAATTAATTTCAAAACACAATATAAATAACATTTAATAAGGGTAATATAATAAAATAATCATGTTATTAATTGTTTTTTCTTAATGAATGTGTTAAGTCAAAATGTGACAAGTAAAAGCAAATAGAAGAAGTGATTTAAAGCTAAAAATCTAAGCTTCAAGTCATTAATAACATAATTTTCTTCTTTGCTACTCCCTCCGTTCCTAAATATGTGATGTTTTAATCTTTTTTTTTTTTTGGTTCCTATATAAGTGAAGTTTTAAATAATCACAAAGATATTTAATGGTTTTTTTTTCAATTTCGCCCTTCTTTACATAAAGAAAGTTTTACATAGCCAATAAACTACAAAGAGTTGCATGTTTTAAAAGATATTTATAAAGATACTATTATAAATGTATTTACATTATAGTGAATGTTTATCAAGATTTATCAAAATCTACTTTGATATCTATTAGGATTTGAAGCATCTGTTTATTACTCAGACTAGGAGTAAATTTCCCCTATAAATAGAGGAGTTTTGTTCATTGTATTCACAATCTGATGATCTCTCATCCCTTAAGAATCACTCTCTCTATTCTCTCTACTCCTCTTCTTTATTCTTTCTTGTTTTATAACACGTTATCAGCACGAGACTGCCAAATAAGGTGAGATTATATATCTAAAGGTCAAGGTTAGTAATTCCTTATATTATTTGTATTTTTCTATTAATGATATAATTATTGTTGGATTTGAGGAAACATAATTGGTTTGGAACCATTTATATTTTAAATTTATTCCTCAAGAACAATATTATCAAAAAGGATGATAATATGTTGGGTTCAAGTCCCATCGATTCATGCCTAAGACGCCTTTATATGGATCAAATATTGAGTTTGAATCTCAATACACCATATTGATGATATTGTGATGGCTAAGGCAAAATAATAGGTGTTTGATGAAAAGTTTGAAATTCGATCCATTGAATATGCTCCATTCCATGAAGTGAATGTGGTAGTAATATATGATAAGTCTGAAATATGATATATTGCAATAGCATATGTATGCATTAAACCAATAAATTATGATTATTTCTTCCTCCTCAATTGGTTCAAGGTCGAAAAGCAATTATTCCATTTAAAATTTTAATGTGCGGTATACAATTAATGAATATACCATAATGCACAACGATGGATTTCTTAAAGAAGTAGAGGATGTATGTTAGTTTTCCTAACATAAGAGGGAGATTATAAGCGCTATGAAATATGTTAGGAATTATCATTATATCCTCATCCAAAAGATAATTCAAGTCAAATGCTGAAAGCATCTCATATTAAGCGCAAGTGCTCTTATTTTGTGTTCCTAAAAGACAAAGTCTATGCATGCGTGAAGCATGGTAGACTAATCGGTTCCAAATGAAATAGTCTTTGAAAAATAAGGAGCAAATAATCATAATAAGAAGGCAATGAGCTCTTGAAGAGCCTACGCCATTCCACTTCATGAAACCTTATGAGAGGTTCATGTACCTGAAAATAATGAAGTGATGAGATCTCAAAATGTTATCTCGCATTGTGAACCGATACAAAATGATACATCATCAATATCTTTGACACAATATTGGCGCAATATTGTGAAAGATTACGAAGATTTGAATTCTACGTTTATTTAAGCATGCTGACGTAGAAACATTTATCAAGTGACATGAAAGGATACATCTTGGTAAGTATTAAACTTATTTGATTTGCAGTTTAGATATTTAAAGATGTACTAATGAAATGTTGAATATTGTCACTTGACAAAACTTATGTGAAAAACTTTTAAGGATTCAAAATGCTTGAAGCATATAAAAGTTTCTGGGAAACTTATTTATAATCCTTATATTGTGTAAGCTTATTGCTTAAACATCATTGAAACTCTTGGAGAGTTTTCAAAGCAATAGATTATTTGCTGAAATTCGAAATATATCGAATTGGATTGGTTATGAAGTACCAATGCTTAGTGTAATTGATGCACTCATGTACCTTGCAAATACTACAAGGCCTATAGCCTTTTCAGTCAATTTGTTAGCAAGGTATATTTCTGCTCTTACTATGAGATATCAAAATGAGATAAAACACATGAGTTTGTTTTACTCTAAATATTGCAGTCCTGATCTTATTGGTCATGCTGATGTTGGGTACTTATCTGATCCGCATAAAGCTCGATCTCAAATAAGTTATGTGTTCATATGTGGTGGTACTGCCATATCTTGGAGATATACAAAGCAGTCTATCGTAGCCACTTCATTGAATCATGCCGAGATAATAGTTATTCATGAAGCAAGTCGAGAATGTGTATGATTGAGGTCCATGATACATCTCATTCGAGAAAAATGTGGTGTGAAATATGACAATCTACCTACAATTTTATACAGAGATAATTCAGCATACATAGTACATCTTAAGGGAGGATTCATAAATGGAGATAGAACGAAACACATTTTGCCAAAGCTTTTCTACATACATGAGCTACAAAAGAATGATGATATTAACGTGCAACAGATTCGTTCAACTGATAATGTGACTGATTTATTCACCAAATCTTCTCCAATTGCAACTTTCAAGAAGATGCTGCACAAGATCGGGATGCAAAAGTTCAAGCATGTTCTCATTAGGGGGAGTTAATACGCGTTGTACTCTTTTTTCTCTTACAAGGTTTTGTCCCACTGGGTTTTCCTTGTAAGGTTTTAAATGAGGCAGCCAAAATGTGTATTATTAGAGATGCGTACTCTTTTTCCTTCACTAGATTTTTTTTCCTACTGGGTTTTTTCTGGTAAGGTTTTAACGAGACATATTATCTACCAATTAGACATTCAAAGGGGAGTGTTATAAATGTATTTACATTATAGTGAATATCTATCAAGATCTATTAAGATCTCCTTTGATATCTATTAGGATTTGAAGCATCTCTCTTTTACTCAGACTAGGAGTAAATTTTTCCTATAAATAGAGGGGTTTTGTTCATTGTATTCACAATTTGATGATCTCTCATCCTCAAGAATCACTCTCTCTATTCTCTCTACTCTCCTGCTTTATAATAGCTACATTAATAAAACACTCTATTTTCTACGAATGAATAGGTTTTTAATAATGTGCTCAAGTTAAAAATATCACTTATTTAGAAACGAAGAAAATATTTCTAATATGTTACATTTCTTCCTGCTATATTTCCCCTTCCAATCATTTTCTTTATACTTCCAATAAGTTATTCTCTTTTTTATCTTTGACAAAATTTGTTTATTCGCCTTTAAAAGTCAACAATTGGTATCAAAATTATTTTCTTGAGGGACCTGTAAGAAACATGATGAATTTAGAAAATAGTTTTTCACGAATGTCTTTTATTTTCAATAGTAAAACTTACCAACTACGTGCTTTGAGAATGGAAGCTTAATTGGAGACTCTCAATCTTTGAGAAGCCATGGAAGAGTATTATGAAGCTACTCTGCTGCCAAACAATATCACCATGATGCAAATTAAAAAAGTGCAAGGCAAAAGCAACTCTATTTATTATTGTCTCAATAATTATTTTCACGAGAATGATATCTCTCGTATCAGCAAAAAAGATCGGGGATTATTTGAAGAAAGAATATGTTGGAGATGAGAAATGCAGGTAAAGAATTTAACAACAAAATTCAAATTGCAGAAATGAAGTTTGAGACAATCAAGAATACTCAGACAAATCACTTTGACATAGTTAACAAGGTAAGATTGCTAGATATTGAATTTAAAGATCCAAAAATTGTTGAATTTTTTTTTTTGGTAACACTATCCAAAAGATATGAGGCATATATAAGTATTTCAAAACACACACAACATATGTCCTTGACAAAGTTGTTAAATGCCGAAAAGAGTTTTAGTCACCGCAACAAAACTCAAAGCAAGGGTAAAATTTTGAAAAATTATGCACCTTTATCAGCATTGTAACAGAATGGGTCATCCATCATTTGGATATTGGAAAAAGCCAGATGCAAAGTGCAGCAAATGCAATTAACTAGATCATGAAGTAGTGATTTGTAAAAACAAATCTCATAACCATGAAGCAAATGCATGTGTTTCCGATGATGAAGAGAAGAAGATCATCTTTTTGTTGTCATATGTATATCAAATACAATTTCAACAAGTTCTTGATTGATTTGCAATGGCAGCAATAACCGCATGACTTGTGATAAGAATTTGTTCAGAGCTAAAGCTAACTAAAAATATCTAAAGTTAAGATCGAAAATGGTGACCAAATTCTTGTTGAAGGAAAAGAAATTGTGGTCATCAAAACAATTCAGGTAATAAGACAACTTCAGATGGCATTTATACACCAAATGTTGATCAAAACTCGTTGAGTATCTGCTAGTTGGTAGGAAAAGGATTCAATATATCCTCTGAGGATAAACATTGCTTCATGAGTGATAAGGCCGAAAAAGTTTTAAAAATTAAGATAAGAGGTACAAAAAATTATCACTTGATCGAATGGAGATCATCAGATGAAAAAATTGGAAGGTGGCTCTCCAATTAAAAAAACAGAAGCAAAATGTGAATCGGCTAGACTTGGGGTGTGCTTGGCATGAAGGAAAATGTTTTCAATGGAAAATGTTTTTCTAGAAAATGTTTTCTTGGAAAACAAGTTGATTTCATACTTGTTTTTCTATGTTTGATTGGTGAATGAAAAATATTTTCTGTAAAATATTTTATAGTATTTGGTTAGTGAAAAAATATTTTTCAAAAAATATATTTTAGTATTTAGCTAAAGCATAAAAATACATTTTAAAAAAAATAATTTTTGATCTCAAAAAAATATTTTTTTAGGGTGTGTTCGACATGGAGGAAAAATATTTTCTAGAAAAATAAGTTGTTTCTTACTTATATTCGTGTGTTCGTTATGCAAATTGAATAAGTATAAGTTTTCTAAAACTATTTGTATATATTTAACAAAAATAATGAGAACGAATATGATCAAAAGGGTTGGATAAGAAAAAAAATTTCATTTTTTAAAAAACAAATTAAAAGTATTAATTTTTTTTGAAGAGGGGGTTGATAGGTGGGGGGTGGGGTTGTTAAAAATATGTTGTAAGGGCGATTAAGAAAATAATTTTGATTTTTTAAAAACCAATTTTTTTAAGGTGGGGGGCGGGGGGAATGGGGGTAGGGGTAGGGGAGTAAGAGTGGGGTAAGAAAAAAATTTAAAATTTTTTTTCTGAATGAGGGTGGTAGGGGGTAGGGATCGGGGTACGGAAGTGAGGGTGGGGTAAGGAAAAAATTAAAATTTTTTAAAAAATAAATTTAAAAAAATTAATTCTTTTTTTTTTTTTAGGGAGGGGGAGGAGGAAGTTGGTAGGGTGGTCAGGTAGGGGAAACAAGAAAAAGATTTGTAGGGGTGAAGTAAGAAAAAAATTTAAAATATTTTTTTAATAGGGGTGGTAGGGGGTAGGGGCTGAGGCAGGGGTGGGGTATTGAGGATTGAAGTAGGATGGGTGATTTTGAGAGTTGTGTAAATATTTCAATTTAAGAGTAAAATTGAAAGAAAGTTTTGAAAAATGTTTTCCTTATTTTTTTAAGAGAAGTCATTTTCCTTAGATTTGAGGAAAAAAAATTGATTTGAAAAATATTTTTCAAAATCATTAAGCCAACCAAACATGAGACATGAGAAAATTGAAAAACATATGTTTTCCTTCATACCAAACACACCCTAAGAAGCCTTCAACTTTTCTTTTCAGTTTAGCTCAAAAAGTACTCTCTCCGTCCCAAATTATCTGTTTCAAATTGAGATGACACATTAATTAAGAAAAATAATTAATAACATGACTAGTTTACCATAATGCTCTTATTAAATGATGTTTACATTTTAATTTGAAGAAAAAATAATTAATGCAAAGAGTAAAACTGATTAATGAAAAAAGACAAATAAAATGAAAAATCAAATTAGAAAATTTGAAACGGATAATTTAAAACGGAGGAAGTAATATAAAAATATTGTAGCGTTAACTTCATGTTTTTTTAGTTTACTGAGATGATTGAATATCAATGGCTCATTTTGGACCACAAGTTCTAAAAGTCTTTTTTCTTCTTAAATTGTGTAATTAGATATTACCATATAAAGTCGAGACAAAAGGAGAATCAATTGTTAGCACCCTTTTAGTCTACCAACAATTTACGCATGAAAGTTTTCAGCAGCTATTAATTGTCTTATCCTATTTCTATGTAGCAGTTATTACCAGTAAGGAGATTATTCTTCTACTTTCTCATTTCAGTAATAGTAGAAAGTTATTTCCTTGTTAGATAGGTGGTTAATTTACCAATGTTGTATTTGAAGTTATTTGAATTCAATTGAAAGAAAAGCAAAAAATTGTTTAAGTCAAACTAGCACCATAGGTCGTAAGAAGAAAACATCTGAATTCATATTGCAGCATCCCATACCTAGATCCATATCAAGAGACCATAACAACTTGATATCAGAGACTAGGAGTGTTCATGGGTCGATTTGGATCGGTTAGTGGTTAAAACCATAACCAAAACCAATTTAGTCGATTTTTGAATTTCTAAAACCAAACCAAACCACAAAGAAAATAACCGTCGGTTTGGTTCGATTTTTTTATTTTTTCGGTTATTGACTAGCCTACTCCAACCATCTCTAGAATAAATTCCTTTTTAAACCCATAGAAAAGAGTATCACATTGAACAATTTCTCATAAAATATTTGTACAGTGATGGACAAATGACACTATAAACTCTTAAAAATCAGAACCAACACATTAAACAAAACCAACATTGAGATGAAAAGCACTAGTTTTGTATTGTAGGCACTAAGATTATCCAACAACATACAAACACATACATGTATATTGCAAAACAGAGCTTTGTATTCTGTTGCAGCGTACTGCAAGAAGACACAGAGTTGGGCAAACTTGAGTTATCTGTTTACTTTATAAACTAGCTAGGTGAACTAATCATATAGGGAAACGATTGAATAAATAAGGAGACATAAGACTATCATTTGAACCAGGGATCATGGTAACTCGTATTGCGAAAGCTAAAGTAGAAAAAGTGAAGTAGGGACCGTAGGATTAACTTACTAGTAATAGTAGGTAGAGTTGGGCTTGGGTTTGGGGCTTTGGGCAATTGGGCTAAAGTATTGGTTGGGCTAGACATATATATATAATTTATCGGTTCAGTTTGATTATTTTCACGATTTTTTTTTAAGTAAAATCATAACCAAACCAAATAGCATCGGTTTTTAAAAATTTAAAACCAAACCTAACTAAACCAAACCAAACGTCGGTTGTTTTAATCGATTTGGTTCAGTTTACGGTTCGATTTGATTTTTAACCAAACCCATGAACACCCCTATCAGAGACCAAAATTATGGGATATCTAATCGAGCAACAGTTGGCACAACTGTGGACTCTGTTCCAAGAAGAACATGCAACCAATTTAGTAAGGCAGGAAGTCATAAATGCTCGCTTGGATGCACCCAAGAAGTATTTAGCGAATTCAAAGGCGGATGTTGAAACAACTGAAATGACAGTCATACTAAAGGTTGGAAAGGTAAAGCAGTGACTACACGTTTAGAGTCAGAAACTGGTGGGAATTCCCTGATTCTATATACAAAGTCAGATTTTCCACGATTTTATAGCCACGAAGACCTCTTGAAATGGTTGAACAGGAGTGAACATTTCTTTCGACACCAACAAACACCAGAATTAGAAAAAAATGGACTTCCTTCTTCTCATTTGGAAGGAATTGCACAACTCTAATTTCCTCAACTAGAGAAAGATATGCCTCAATGCACTTGGGATGAGTTCAATCGTCGATGCTTAGAAGTCAAAAGTTGGGAGAATTGGCTAAGTTAAGCCAAATTGGATCTATGGCAGATTGGTGGATTATCGAGAAAAGTTTGAGCAATTGATTTCAGGTGCTAGTTCTCTTACACGAGCAAAAAATTAAACTTCACATTAGTTGTCTTGCTGATTATATATAGCAATTGAGAGTATTTTCTGATTTTATGAATGCAAGGAACTACCCCCTTGTTCGCAATAGATCAAAAACAATGTATTTCTCAAGTTAACAACTAGCTAGATTTGTGAAGAAATTGATCAGATCTGAGATAGATGAAGGATAGCTTAAGGAACCTTGTTTCAATTGTGACAAAATATTTATACTCGGGACCATCAGTACAAGAAATTATTCCAGATTGATTTTTATTGACAATGAAGAAGAATTTGCTGAAAAAGAGGAGAATAGTACTACTTCCACACTTAGCGCTTGAGGACAAGCGAGACATGGAGGAGGGGGATAATGTTAGCACCCCTATAGTCTACCTACAGTTTACGCAAAAGTCAATAAAGTAGATTATTTCAGCTACTATTAATTATTTTTCCTATTTCTTGATAGCGATATTAGCAGTAAGGAAGTTATCCCTCCACTTTCTCATTTCAGTAGTAGTAGGAAGAGTTATTAAATGAATGATTAATCCACCAACGTTGTATTTGAAGATATTTGAATTCTCACTCGAAAGTGAAGTACAAAATTGTTCGTTTTTGAGTCTTCAACTCAAGAGATTGCAAGTTCTCTTAACAAACCAGCACCATAGGTCATAGGAAGAATAAATCAGAATGCATATTGCAACATCTCGTAACTTGATCCATAACAGGGGACCATAACATAAATATTGGAACAAAATAAACCTATATCGCACCACGGAACTGCATGGATATGGCAGCTGCTCCTTAAGCTTACCAAAAAGATTTTCAGTTTGACATCTAAACTAAAGGATCTATTGAACACTTGAAGAGAAGACAAATTGTGTCAATTAGACACACAATGCTAACATGGCACAACGTGTGTAATACACCAATTTCTGACAAGAAAGATTATTTTATTTTTCAATCTGTAATCTCCTTCCTCTACCCCCCTCAAAGATAAGAGGGTTAGGTCTGTGTATATCCTACCCCTCCCCAAAGCCCACTTGTGGATTACATGTGGTATGTTGCTGGTGATCTCCTTCCTCTCTTTGTTGCAACTATCTACACCACCAAAGTCGTCGTTTCATCACTTCTACTGGCACCATGCTTCTCCTTCACCGTGCAAACTACCCCAAAAGGCTTTTGGAGATGAACCAAAAGTTGAGCTATCCAAGTATCAAAGCACCGATCGAGTCAGAGAACCGCAACTCCAACTATAACATACTACTCACCTCTGCAACATTTCAAGATAACAAAACATTTTCTACTCTTCTCAAACTATGCATTTCCAAAGATAAACAATAGCAAAATTTCTTGACTAAAATGGTATCAAGATGTGTTCATTTCCAACAAGAACTTGTCCTCGTGCTCTAAATGGCCCATGTATAGAAAATCCAACCACCTTTACTTCTCCCTCCTCTTAGATCCAATCGAAAAGCGTGCAATTTTTTTTGGCGCAACTATATGGATCACACAACCTCTATTACTTTTTATGAAACCTTGACATTATCTAGATAACCTTTTACTATGATGTTGGTACTCCATTGTCACAGATCCAGTCGCCACCATAACAAAATTTATCCACCTCCCCTCCCTTCTTTTCCTTTATATTCAACAACTTGCTACCTCCATACCCACCTCTCTTCCTTCCAACCATCTCTTTTTACTTTCTTTTGTATTTTCGGGCAAAACTTGTCTTTATTTTAACACCATTTTAGCTTAATGTATTTTTCTCATTGGTATTATTTAGAAGACACCATCACGGTTTCTCTCCCAAGCTCCTTGTCTAGCAGCCAAGACAGAGAGCTACAACATTCAAGTTGTTGACTGATTTGAATGAGAAAACCATAGTACAGAGGACCAATAAGATAAGTTACGGTCTGTAGCTATAGGAATCACTCATGGGTCTTCAGCTCAGGTGCTTTCTTCAATGAGTCCAAGTTTGCCTTCGTGGATGGAAGTTGAGAGGCTTGAGATTAAAGTACAGATACGAAGTAAAGGTTCAAAACATTACTTGGATGGGAAATCTATAGATCATAATAGTTCATCAACCACTCTAATTAACATCTGATACAATTTCACTTCAACGTACGACCAAAAAGGGGGGAAAACAAAGAAGAAAGAAAGAGCTCCACTCGATTAGCCTTCCTACACGAACAAAAATTTCTCTTCTCTGAAGTCCATAACATCCTTCGTGCATGCACCTCTGTCTTTCTATTGGGTACGCTCCAATGGAAGTGCTATGCCACACCCTTGGCTGCTTGCCTTCATGATCGTTTTTATATTCACTCCCCGCCACTTTGCTGCACTACCTCATATTTCCACCAAAAGGTAGCATCTCTCCCATCCTTGTTCTCTTGTACTATAAGAATGTGTCACTAGCCCAAGTTGCGCCTTTGCTACAACTTGTCGTTCCCAACAGCTCCCTCCTCCCTCCTCCCTAACCTCTCCCTGTCTAAACGTCAGCCATTCCAAACCTTGCTTTATTTTCTCACCAAGCCATTCATCACAAAAGCAAACACCCATCTTTTATGGGGTCTTCACTTATGTTTACAAATTTACAATATCAAAGCACCCAAAGACCCCTACATCTAATCACATCAGAGTTTGTATTAGATAAAGGGACAAATGTACTACTTTTAATAAAATAAAGGACAACAAATATACTGCAAGAATTATGAGACAATACTGCAAGAAGCATCCATAAATCACAAACAAGAAAATGCAAAAGCACACTCTACTTCAATTACGAACTAACTACAAACAATGAACAATACCAAATTCAATGTAGCATCTAAATTTGAACGTGAACTACATCCCATTATCACATAATGGCGATAATGGCATATTCAGAGTTCATCACCATTATATTCTAAAGAACGCCCCCTGGATCTTTAATGATTTCTAACTTCTTTTCATTACAAGTAACTATAAAGTATACCATACCTTTACTTGCAATTGTTTTTTTAACTTCTTTATGTAGCCTCAAAAGTATCCATGTTGTGCCCCTTAAATATCACAACTATCAAAATTGTGGCAACCATGCGTTTGTGCGTCAACAACCTAACAATTACAAATATATCCACATGAACCATGTCCAACTATGTATGTGCTTCCTACCTCAACACAAAAGGAGCATGATTAATATAAACGGATGCGAGGGTCAAGCAACAGATCACAACACCAGCCACTAAATTCATCAACCGAAACTTGCCATCAGAAAGCACATGCACATTTCTCTAGCAGAAACAGATAATAAAGACTAGAATCATGGCCACGGCCAACTACATGAAGCCAACAGCACCACTTACAAAAGTTGGAACAACTAGGATATCACACCAAGTAGCACTCTACATTCTATATACAAAAGCTGAAACATAACCTACCTGAGTGCATTGCTCAAGCTTAGCTGACCATTTCAGCAGCTTCTCCAATTTTATTTACGTGCTCTTTTACCACTTTGAGCATGGGGCACATCCTAGTTGAATGCCATAAATTACCTGTAATCAGAAAGTTCAAATCATGTTCAATCTGCCAAGATAGCTTGCATCATATTCAATCTACCGACATAGAACCATCCATCTCATATCAGAACCAGTCGTTAGACAAGATGGATTTAGGCAGATGCAACTGCTACTTATGTTAGTTTTTTTCCTCTTCCTAAACCACCTTTGATATAGAATAGTATAAAAGAGCAAAACTTACAAGCAAAACAACATCAAAAGAAAAACTATCAACTATTTTCTCTCTGGAAAAACAGTATCTTGTTTTAGGCTAAAAGAGATAGATACAGCTGCAATGAATATTAACTGAAGTTGATACATTGAATAAACTGAAGTTGATAGCTGTGAAATTAATCATGGCATGTCAAAATTAAAATAATAAATAAATTCAATGTTTCCAATTTTTAGGAAGAATCTTTTACAAGGTTTGACTGTCACGTAGCAGCTAAATCAGTTAATCAGCAACATTACAGTGAAAATCAGAGTCAAACCACCAGTATTCTGCGTATTGGCCAACATGGTAAAAGACAAATAGCTAAATCGTTTGCTCATTGGACACACCATTCTCAACTCTTCCATCAAATCCATGATAAGGAACTTCAACTATCGGTCTTGGAACAGAGCGCCCAGCAAATTCTTCAGGAAAGCATTCAAAGTCCGGGCCGAAATTGAACTTCACAGTGCAATTAGGTTGGTCAGGAAGTGTATACATTGAAGCAGCAGGATAGTAACGACCACCATAAAGATCCTTGAAAGCAACACCTTGACAAACTCCATTTTTGAAGAAAGATATCTCACTCCCTGCTCGAACAAAATACAAGATTTTGCACACCACTTAATGAACATTTCAATTTGAGAACACAAGAAAAAGAATATGCCATACACAAGGAAACAGGGTTACTGAATTTCTCAAAAATGATTTCCCCAGAGAGATTCCAGATTCATTCACAGACAACTTTTGGAAAGTCAATCGTGTTTGTCAGCATTTTGGTATCGAGAATATGTAGTTAAATAGAGTTTGAATATTGCACTAAAGGAGATCCTACTCATTGAGATGGTCAGCACAAGCATATATAGAAAGGAGCATACAGCACAGTAATACAATACAAGTAATATAAACTTGTTACATCAAATCCAGCATAAGGACTAGAACTTCACTTTTTTGGTTGACAAGTGAAAGAAGAAAACATAATCCTCGCTCATAATTGTTCACTAATGAAGCAAGTAAGCAACCCATACTATCGAAGAATTAAAGTAGAACATCCGCACATGTTCTTTTTTATTGGTAAATTTCAAAAATGTTATTGAGATGTTGCTGCCATACCACCACTATCAAAAACAACAACTGAATGCTCTTTGATGTTGACACAAAGGAGATGAGTAGGGGTGGACATTCGGTTTGTTCGGTTTGATTGTTGAATATTGGTTCAATTTTTCAATTTTCGGATTGACGAAAAAGATAATCATAATGAAACCAAAATTATTTCGATTCGGTTCGGTTATTTCGAGTTTTTATTTCGGTTTGAAAATTAAAGTAGTGAGCATTTAAAATTGGTAATTTTTTGAGAAAAATAATATTTTTTTCAAACCTATTTTTCATTCCAAAAAATAATTAATTCAACGCGCATGAAATAACCATAAATATCGACCTCGTTGAGTCATCGCCGTTGGCATGATGACAATGGCCGCACTCGGCAGCGACTGTCGACGATAGTGACAAACTGAGCAAACGACTGTCAACTGCTTTTGGCGATGTTGAAATTTCAAACGAACTGACAAACTGAGGATGACTGAGCGCCACTGCCTTCACGTTAATGTTAGGGTCTAAAGCAAAGCAGTATATTAGGATTTATGGTTACTAAATGATTATAATTTATATATATATATATATATATGTTATATCAGATTATATTATATTTTTAGTATATTTACATATATAATATATAAATTATAATATATTGTTTATATAATTTCGTTTTTTCGATTCATCCGAATTTTTTTTTTGAAATTCATAACCAAACTGTTTAACCAAATTCCTAAAATTTGAAACCGAAACCAATCCGAAAATCCAAAAAAACAAACCAAAATTAAATTTCAATTTGGTTTTTTGGTTTTTTCGGTTTAAACCAAAATATGCCCAGTCCTAGAGATGAGTGTCATGAGATACTAGTGTGGTTCTTAATTCGAAGTTTATAAGTTTATTAGAGTCTCTGCAAAATTCTATTAACCTTTAACATTAGCAAATTTGGACCAAGAACATGGTGATTCATCTTCACACTCAACAAGTTAATCCTTTGATCAGACTCCTCTAGAAACCCATTATTAACTAGTAGATACATGAAGAAGATAACCAATTAAAAGACGATCTGACAGTCACAAGGTAATAAGACTTCTATACAAATCTTATCAGAAAAAAGGAAAATCTTGTCTTTCACCATTACAAAGACAAAGTTCATATCAAACATGTAATTTGCTTTTTCGTAGTTTTTCCATCTGATATCAAAATGCAACACATAAAAGGTAAGCAGAGTGTCGGGAAGGGAATAATTACAATGTTATGTGAAGCTGATTGCTTCTGAAAATCTCAGCAAGAATCTTTTTACTCAAGAGGCATACAAAAGAAGAAAACTAGAAAAGGTAAATGAGAGCTCTTTATCTTTGAAATCGCATTATACACACCATCAAAAGCCTGCCTGGTTCTCTCATTCCGTAGTGACCCCACCAAACAAAAAGCAATATTAGTTACCGATCTTTAATCTATATTATACTAGTTGGCTACGCCATGCTACGCCCGGGCCCAATGTTGATACTTGGCAATTCTAAGATATGCATAATTCTATCATTTAATTAAAACCTTCAACTGTTTAGTTGATAAATTCTTAGATATGCATATATTATTATATTTAGATTAATGAAATTTATACAAGAGTATTTTAAGTTGTTAATATGACACCCATATAATTTCAAGAGTCAATAAATTTTTTTCTATGTTTTTTTAAAAATATTTGAAGTTGTCAACTATTGTGATTTATATTACTTTTCACATAGTAATTATCAAATGTATAGTAAATAATTTTAAGTTAATTATTTTCATTTATAACATTTTTAATATTATTTAATGTTGTTCTACAGAATACAGAGAGATCCTTCAAGAAATTGGCTCTTGATACCAATTGTTGTTCTACAGAATACAGAGAAGAAAACAATAGTTTGAAATATTCTGCTTGTTTATTCATCCAAATCTGAGAATATAAATAAACAAAAATACTCCTATTCTATTTCAAACTAGGAAACTAATAAAATCTTATTCTAACTTCAACTAGGATACTAATAAATCCTATTCTATATCAACTTAAATAACTGAATTTCAGAAATAAAATTACTAAACTAAAAAAGAAAAATAACAGCAAATAACTCAATACTTCAACACTCCTCCTTGAGATGTTTGCTGGTAACTCCAAGTTGTTCACGAAGAGTTTCTTTGGGAAGAGTTTTGGTAAATACATCAGCGAGCTTCAATCCCTCCTTGGTCTGACATCTCAATACATTTCTTCACAAGGTTCTTCCTAATCACCTTGAGAGTGTTGTTCTTCTTTTTTCGAGCTTCAGATGCTGACATAGCATCTTGCTTCAAGAAAACTGCAAGCTCCTCATCTTCAGAAGCCTTGGCAAAAGTCGTAACAAAATTATTTGTACTGTGGAGGTATTCAACCCTTGAATATTTAGTCCAGAATTCTTTTCCTGACATCTTTCCAGGAACAAAATTTAAATATGCTTGGCGTCCATTGTAGCGCAGCAATTTTCATTTTTTCCTGAATAAAAAATAACATCGTCATCGTTGTGCTTGGTGGTCACAATAACCTACTCACATTGACTACTTCGACAAACTTGCTCAGAATTTGAGTTCCAATTTAAAGGAAAACTTTTGTTTATCATTTCAACTGTAATCACTTCTTGGCCGCTAGAATCAGAAACAACACATTTTTTGTCTTTGAACAGTAACATATAATCTTTTTCTAGCATTTGACCAACACTCACAAGATTTTGGTCAAGATCAGGTACCAACAAAACATCTTGAATAAATTTAGTACCTTTGGGAGCTTTAATTGCCACAATTCCTTTACCAACAATCTTCAACGTGGTTTTATCGGCCAACTTGATACTACCTTTGGCAGATTCCAACTTCGTAAAATATTCTTGTTTACTGGTCATCTGTTGAGTGCAACCACTATCCAGAAACCATGTGTTTTTATCATTCAATCTTGTTGTTGCCATCGCCGTAAACACAAACTACTCCTGTTCTTCAACTTCCGAAACGTTGGCTTTTTGAGTTTGTTGGTTGTTCTCCTTCTTCACTCTGCAAAACCTTTCAATATGTCCAAGCTTATTGCAATATCTACACTGGAGAGGTGGTTTCTTTCCCTTAAACCAACAATCATCCTCTTTATGATTGTTTTTTTTTTGCAATACTTGCATGGAGGAAAGTTTTCTCTATTCTTGACTCCATTGCGAGAATCGCCTTGATTATTTCTACTAAAATTAGTAGAAGTTTCTGGGATTTTACCTTCCTCTAGCATCTGTATCTTCCCTTTGAACTTGGCTTGAAGAGCAGTTGCAGTAGCTTCTTCTAACCTCAAGGATTTTCTTTGCCCTTGAGCTTGAAGAGCATGTACAAGTTCTGAAGGTGACAGTTTTGTGAAATCCTTTGAATCTTCGAGTGAGGAGATCTTTGCTTCGAATCTTTCCGGCAAATTCACAAGAACCTTTTCCACGATTCTTGAATCTGTAAGCTCTTCTCCCATAAGTCTGATTTGGTCTTCATCAACTTGTTGGAGAATTCTTCAATAGTTTCTAAATCATTCATTCTGAGAATTTCAAACTCTCTTCTCAGATTTATCACTTTTATTTGCCTAATTTTGTCACTTCTGTGAAATGCTTCTTTCAACTTGTTCCAAGCCTCATTTGCAGTCTCACTCGCCATAACTCTAGCGAAAATTACTTTCGAAAGTGTTGATTATATGCAAGAGAGAGTTTTAAAGTTTTTTGCAACCTTTCTCTGTGATTCTTAATTTGCGCCATTGTTGGATTATCTGGCAAAGGATTTACCTCTCCTCCAACCTCTGCCACTTGCCACAAATCATATGCTCGCAAGTATGTTCTCATCTTGATAGCCCAAATTGGATAATTCTCACCAGAAAAAATTGGGGGTGAAGGAATTGAAAAATTGTTGGAAGCCATAACAATATTGACTTTTACGCAAGGTTATTTTTTGGGATCTTCTCTCTCACAGATCCCTCAAGAAATTGGCTCTTAATACCAATTGTTGTTCTATAGAATACAGAGAGATCCCTCAAGAAAGTGGCTCTTGATACCAATTGTTCTATAGAATACAGAGAAGAAAACAGTAGTTTGAAATATTCTGCTTGTTTATTCATCCAAATATAAGAATATAAATAGACAAAAATACTCTTATTCTATTTCTAACTAGGAAACTAATAAAATCCTATTCTAACTTCAACTAGGATACTAATAAATCCTATTCTATATCAACTTAAATAACTGAATTTCAGAAATAAAATTACTAAACTAAAAAAGAAAAATAACAGAAAAATAACTCAATACTTCAACATTTAATAAGATCAATAAATTAAAACGGCGAAAATATAGAATTTCTGGAAGTGGACCCCGGCTAAGAAGGCATGTCGACGGGGTGGAGTCCGCTTGAGAAGCTCCACTCCCACCTCCTCTATAGGATTATTAAAAGCATGAAATGCCCTTATAAATATTGATTGAACTTTTTTGCCTTTAAGACAAAATTGTTGTCTACTAATTTCCTCAAATAATTGTCATTTAATTATTCTCCTAATATTTAGGACTTTAAAATCAACTAAATTTTGGTTATTAAATCCTAAATAATAGGCCATCTAATATTTACTATTTTAATCGAGCTATTGAGTATTAATCTTTAGTTTTGGCTGTAGATTTTTATATAAACCAAAATTTATATGAATGTATTGAAAAATTGATTTTCCCTCTATATTATTTAATGCTACTACTATTTGAACCCCGATATTGTGCTAATCATATTATTGGAGCGTTAGACTTTAAGTGTTTGATAAAGATATCACTTCCGTTTCATTTTAATTGTCGTTTTAGCTCAAGAAAGTTATCCCAAAATAATTGTCACTTTAAGAATTCAAGACCAAAGTTGATAATTGTTTTCAACTATGCCCTTTAAATTAAATAAGTAAACACAATATTTAAGAGAAAAAATTAGTCTACCTTTATTAAAGGGGGAAAGCTTAGTAAACTATACCTTATATTTATTGTCTTTCTTAACAAGCGTGAAAAAAAATCAACAGCAACAATTAAAATGGGACAGAGGGAGTAACCACCAAAAAAAATATATACAATTTTAATATTAGATTTAAAACCGTTAGTATTGACTTTGCCCAGTCTACATGTATATCCAATTAAATTTCTGCTATATAAATTTTTAAAATATAATAGAACTGTAATATTTTCAAGTTACTTTTATATCTTTTAAAAATGAATTAACATACGATCATGTATGCAAAATTATACTTTGTGGTGAACATTTTTGTCACCACTTATCAATTATTTCTAGGAGTAGATCCTCAAAAGTCACGATAACTCATCTAAAATACGAAATTCTTATTCAAGATATTGATTGGGTTTTCACTACGGATGAGTGTTAGGTTAGTTCGGCTCGATTTTTCAATTCTCAGTTTGGTGAGAATGAAAATAAAAACGAACTGAAATAAATCTGGTTCAGTTTATTTCGGTTTGAAGCCCCACCACCACTTACCCTACTTTCGATTTCTACCATCTGCAAAAAGTGAAACAAACACATACAAGATGACGAGTCAAATCTTTGAATTCCATATGACATATCTATGTAATCTCAATTCTTAAAAGTCAAACCCTTTCATTTAAAAAATCCATATGAAATTAATGGTGGTGAGGTTCCGTCCGCGACAGCACTAACCTGCTATGGTGGTGAGGTGGACAGCGGTCTTGTGGGTTGTGTGCCTATGTTGCCAGTCGTCGGCAATGGTGGTGGGTGTAATCGGCAATTCGATTTGTGAGAGAGGGTTGTAGATGTGGCGATTTTGTTTTTGTGAGTGTATGGAGTGGAGCTTGAGCGTACTAGGGATTTGGATAATTGGGTTGGGCCTGGTGATGGTGGGCTGAGTTTGAGCATATATAATGTATACACTATACCGAAATTATTTTTTAAAAAAACGAAAAAGTTCACCAAAATTTTGAAAATTTAAAACCGATAATTTGTGTATAAATTTCTCTAATCATTTGGTGCATAGCTAAAAATCAATGAGATCTCATCTTTGGATAATTTCTCGTGCATTTTCTTTTAATTGAAACCTTTCTGATCGAAGAAATAGATGTTACACACACGTTCGATGCAATAAACTAGTCTCTCCTAATGTATTGAATGTTCTAATTACAAATGAGGGTTTTGACACCAAAGGCTACTCCACCAAACACTCAAGGCATGGTTAGAAAGTTTGGCTTGTGCAGTGTTAGTACAAGCAATTAAGTGATGAAGTAATGCAAAGCAAGGGGTGATCACTTCATGCATAAAGTCAAATCTTTAGAGAAGTACGTGCTTCAAATAGTGATGTGCAAAGTGCTCCCAATAAGAACTCGTTTCTTTTATAATTGTGGTGTCCAAGCCAATTTGCACACAACTCGGCTAATTCCAGGGTAACTACTACCTCCCACCTGCACAGGTAATCCGTCAAGACTTGCATAGATTGGAAGATATCACACCTA
Organism: Capsicum baccatum var. pendulum; assembly: GCA_030864225.1. Lineage (NCBI taxonomy): Eukaryota > Viridiplantae > Streptophyta > Magnoliopsida > Solanales > Solanaceae > Capsicum > Capsicum baccatum. The sequence continues at coordinate 87,568,993 of CM061560.1, read as the reverse complement.
GTGTTTTCCTTCTGCTAAGGTTTAAACCCGACTCATCATGGTTCTTAACCCATTTCATTGACCACCAGGTCACATCCTCGGGTGCATAAGCGCTCGATTCTTCAAAACTCTACCTTTGGGAGTTGGATTAACATCGACATTATTGCATATTGGGTGTTGAAATTAGTTAATTTTTAAATGCAATTTGATTATTATAGTACCAATATGTAAGTGTTGGTAGTTTCTAATGAATTTTGCGCTTTACTTAAGAAGTAGGCACTTCATTTCACGCTTTAAGACTTGTGGAGCTTGTTGTTTTTGCATTTCACTCTCAAAGATGCTGAGCTTATGGCAGCAAAGAGAAACCATCAAAAGTCCATCAAGTAATCACAATCGCTTGATTTCAAACACTAGAACTCTTAGCTTATGCCCCCCGAGGCAAACTTACCAAGCAACTTCCTTGTACAGTTGTGTTATAAATCCTCAAGATATAGCACAACTTTAAGCTGAAGATTGATCATGTTCACGATGTAAATATTATAGCACTTCCTATTATCCTCCTTCTGCTTATACTTCTTCCTTTTATTCTCCATTAATCTGTCACTTACAACTATTATTCTCTTATTTAAACCGATCTAAACTTGACACACACTAAAACTAAGGTCTTAAGTAAATGTTTAGACAATATATATCTGGTCATTATAAGAGAAAATGTTTAGACATCCCTAAACAGCTTATCAACAAATCAAGCCAGATCAAACAATAAAGAAAAGAAATTCGAACTCTTATACAGAGATTTGCTCTCATTCAAGTTGGTCACACTATTTTTCCTCTAACATTACATATGTTAGCCTAATCCAATTCCTAATTAGATGTCTTTCAAGTTTAAAGAATCAGTTTTAGCAGCAGACAGCAATTTATAGTACCAAAGCATCAGATCCTCGTGTATACCAAAGTTATCCAAACTAACTCATATTTAAACCATTTTCAAGTTTAAAGATCATTTCAACTAGCATTCAGCATAAAAAATGAATCTTTATAAAAACAACAGCAAGAAAATTTGAACAAAATGGAGAATTTAAGCAAGTTGACAGTGACATACCAGGAATTACTTTAGGAGGATCTTCTTTAGGATCAGATGCACACATATATCTCTGTCCCTTATACCAAACAAGCCGAGGCGGTTTCGGAGCATATTGACTACCTTCAGGTAAATTAATATAAAAGCCAATAACATCGCCTTCCCCGTAACCTTCTTCCCCGTAATTCTCTCTTAAAGCTTTATGAATCTTGCTACCATCAATATCTCTATAGCCAAAACTATTCCCATCATATCCAACAGGTGCCTGTAAATCCCCTTTATCTGTTGACCACCCGAGTCGTGTATGCCCCGTTTCACCTAACTTCATTACCTTAATTTCGAAATACCACGCTCCTTCTAATACCCCTCTTGTTGCTCTCACCATTCTATAACCTTTTGTACTTCCTGCAGTTAATCTATCTTCACTTACATCAACTTTTTCTGCCTTGTAAACTTTCGAAAGACAGATTTTTGTATCTGGGCTATCATCATTTTTGTCGGGGAATCTTGGAATTGGTGTTATGTAAACTTTGTCTTCTGCTTCCTGTACTGGAACGGCGCTGTTTTTCTTGCCGTTGGATTTTTGATTGCTGTTGTTGTTGTTGTTCTTGCTCTTCTTCTTGCCTTTTCGAGAACTCGATTTCCCCCAAAGGTGGTTGTTGTTGTTTTTCTTCTTGTATTTGGATTTCGCCTTCTTTCTGCTTGACGTCGTCGTCGTTCCTGTTCCCTTCGTTGCTGTTGTAGGTGTTGACAGGGGTAATTCAGTCATTTCACCTTCTTCTTCTTCTACTTTTGGTGATGATAGGGTTAAACTGGATAGCTGCTTCTGCTTCTTCGATGGTGGCTCTTCTACTTCGGCTTCGGTTTCTGGCTTTTCTTCTTCCTCCTCTTCATCGTCATTTTCTTCGTCGTCGTCGTCGTCCTCCTCTTCTTCCATTTTGGTGGAATTCAGGGGACTTTTCGGTAAATCGGACTCGGCGTCTGGAGTATCAACACTTCCATTTTCTGCGATTAACAGAAGAGCTTCATCCGACGTTGGCGGAGCCTCTGCGGTGTAAGACGGAGTTTCGGTGGCTGAAGGCGGAGCCTCGGCGGTAGAAGGCGGAGTTTCGGAGATAGAAGTCGGATCTTCGGTGGTGGAAGGCTGAACCTCAGCGGCGGAGGGCGGAGCTTTGTCGGCAGTAATTTCGTCTTCTTCTTCGTCTTGGTAAGTGGCCATGAGATTCTCCATTGTTAGGATTTGTGAAAGGAAGGAGCGAGGCAGAATGTGGGATGGGCTTTAAATATATATAGAGGAAAATTTGGCCCATAATGAACACTTCCTTATGGATCTTATTATAAGCCCAAAACACACAAACAGGCATGTGAAAGAAGAATACAAGATTCATTTGTTTTCAGCCATATATTAACCTTAGATAAATTTTGTTATGAGTTTGCAACAAATAATCTATTATATATATAGTGTCATAATATATTTACATTATATTGAATGTCTATCAAGATCTAGTTGATATCTATCAGGATTTGAAATATATGTTTTTTAGTGAGAAACTAAAAATAAATTTTTCCTATAAATATCCTTCATTATAAATCACTCCTCAAGCATCCGATCCCTCAAGAGAAATAACTACTCTTCTCTCTCTATTCTTGTTATTCTTATTTTATATTTCATAATACGTTATTAGCACGAGACTCTACTAACTTGAGTTTATTTTTGTATTTCATATGAGATCGGTAAAGTTGCACGAGGCTCCATGATTTTGGATAAGTACTTGAAAAAATTGAAGGTAATTTTTTTTCACATCCATGTTAATAGTGGTGCCAGATTTATCTCTCTATTCGGTAAGATATATAGTTTCTTTTTTTGGGGGAAGGGGGGGGGGGGAGGGGTAAACAAGGTGAATACCATTGAACCACCAAGAAAGATTCATAATTACAAACTAAGAGCACCTGTTCTTCTACCATATGTGGCAAGTATCAGGCCTCATAAACTAGAAAACACTATACACATAATCTTTGATGAAAACTTCTACTCCGAATAGCTTTTTGAGCTAGTTTGAAGATGTCTATTCTCGCCACCACTTCAGCTTTAATCCTTGCAACAACATTGCTGGGACTAATATTGATTTTTTTTAACAATCTCCAACTCCTGGCACGCCAAGCATAATACACCATTCCACTAATTACAGCAACAACAATTTCCTTCTCAAACTTTCTCCAATGCCTTTTCTTCACAACTTCTAACACTTGTTTGATCCCTACAGTAGGTAACTTAATATCTGCCCATTGCATCAATTCATTTCTGACTTCACAGAACCAACTACATGTGACAAATAGATGATGGCTGGTTTCAAGATCTTGTTTATCACACAAACAACACACAACATCATCAACGGGGATATTCATGTGAATCAATCTTTCCTTTGTTAGTAACCTATTATGCACAGCTAACCAAAGGATGAATCTCTGCTTAGGGGGGTGATATTGCATTCCAAATAAGATCAGTTATGCCCACATTAACTTGATTTTCTAACATGGTTTGATAGATTTCTTTAATAGAATATTGCCCTCTTGCAGTGAGTATATATCTATCTTCCACATACCAGTTTCTCATACCTTCCTTTAGAGACATCAATTTCCTCCAATACCAGCTACTATCCTGTGGAGCTTTATGTGCCCATACATTGAGATCATCCTTTATGTATATACCATGCACCTATTGCACCCATAAGTTGTCTTCCTTTTACATTATTTGCCATAGTAACTTACCAACAGAAGCCACATTCCACTTACCACACTCCTTGATATTTAAATCTCCATATTTCTTAGGAACACAGACTTTGCTCCAAGCAATTAAAGGTACTTTCCTCTTTGCTTCAGTATTTCCCCACAAGAACTCTCTATATTTGCTATCTACCTCTTTTACCATACTTTGAGGCAAGATAAAAATTGAGCCCTAAAAGCTGTGTACTAAAAATAATACTGCAAGGACTACTTGCAATGTTCCTGCATATGACAGTCTTCTTACATAAGTAGTTCTTATCTTCTACATTATTTTTTCAATCAACAGGTGGTAATCTAGCTTGGACCACTTCTTAGAGGAAAGAGGTAATCCGAGATATCTTACAGGAAGAGTACCCTGTGAGAAACCAATCAAAGACATTAGTTGAGTTTTAATATTCTCCCCCGTGCCAGCCAAAAAGATATTAGACTTTTCCATATTTGCAACTAACCCTGTAACTGTACTAAAATGAGCTAAAGCTTTTTTGATTTTAATGACTGATCTTTTTTCTTCTTTGTAGAACACCATCAGATTATCTGCAAAGATGAGATATGTGTGCTACAAGGTTTTGCGCATAGTATAAAACCTGAATGTTGGCAGCAAACTCATATATTTTAAAGTTCTGGAAAGATACTCTATAACTAAGACAAATAGTAGGGGTGAGACAGGATCACCCTATTTAATCCCTCTGTTGCCTTCAAAGTAACTATGTCTTTCACCATTTACCTTCACACTAAACTTTGTTGTAGTAACACATACCATAATCCAGTGTACAAACTTCTCTAGAAATCCATACCCCTTTAGTGCTTTCTCTAGGACTCCCCAATCAACCATATCATAAGCCCTCCTAAGATCTATCTTTATTAAATATCTAGGAGAGGTTTTCCCGCTATAGTGTTTAAGTAGATCATGACAAATCAACACATTATGCAATATTGATCTGTCGCAAACAAAAGTTGCCTGGTTGTTTGCCACTAAATATTCTACAGCACTTTTTAGCCTACTGCAGATGAGCTTGGATATATATTTATAAATCACATTACAACAAGAGATAGGTCTATATTGACTTTCTAACTCAGGGTCGACAAATTTAGGAATCAGTGGAATATTAGTGGAATATAATTGTTTTAATAGTTTACCTATCTGGAAAAGCTCTAGGACAACCTCAATTATATCTTTTCCAACTACATTTTATGCAGCTTTGAAGAATCCAGCTCCATATCCATCTGGTCCTGGGCTTTTAGTATTTGCTTTTGAGAATAAAGCATTCTTCACCTCTTTTGTTATAAAAGGAAAGGTCAATTTCATTTGTTGGTCCACTGTTAGTACTTCTCTATTACCAAGAATATATAAGCTTACGTTAAATCTTTCAGGTTCTTTACTACTAAGTAAATCCTTATAGTACTTCACAAATATGTTAGCAATTTTCTCTGAATTATGCTGCTAGCTTCCTTGTTCATCCTTTAACTGTGTTATACCTTGCTTCAATTTTTTATGCTTTATAATGGAGTAAAAGTATCTAGTATTATCATCACCTAATTTCAACCTTGTAGCTTTGCTGAGCTGCTGTAAATACACCTTGGCTAAGTAGGAGGACTTCCTGAACTTCATATATAACTCTTTCTCAGCCTGTTGATCCCTTACACATGCAGGATTTACCTGCCACTATAACTGAGCTTGCTTGAGAGCTAATCTATATTGTTCTGCTTCATCAACAATGTTCTATAAGATTTGTTCAGCATCTTCAATTTTGCCTTCAACTATTTTAGTTTTTGTACCACTTGAAATATTTTGCATCCTTGTATGGATACTTCCCAACTATATCTCACTATGCTCAAAAAAAGAGGGTTTTCACCCCATATATTGCAATACTAGAATGCCTTGTTTCTTCTTAATATTTCATCTGTAAGCTTCACCTTAATAGGGCAGTGATCACTAATGCCTTTGTGTAACACCCCGTATTAAAGTACATGTATTGGCGTATTCAAGTACGTGTATCAGTCTTATTTACATGGAATTAATTTTTTGTTTTATTTATACCGGAATTTGCCCGTCGATGGCTCCATACGAAGGTTATTGAATAAGCTTTCCAATGATATAAAGATTTCCAAAAATGGATAAGTTTCGGATATAATCGAGCATGTTCGAAACTATAAAACGGTGGCCGGGATATGGTGAATAGTAAATGTGCAGGAAAATTTCCTGCACACAAACTACTGAGGCCTGCCAGTTTTTTAGGTCAACTTTGAACGATCATAACTCCCTTAATATAATGAACTGGGAGAGCTACGACCTATCAAAAGAAATATCTTTGAGTCTTCTTTCCAATGCGATTGGTTTCATCCAAATCCAATATCTAAGTAAGGAGTTATACTCGTTTTACTTCAGCCTCTCAAAACAGATTTTTAGGGTCAACTTCAAACGATCATAACTCCTTGTACAGGACGAACTGGGTGGCCTACTTTATATGAAATGAAAGCCCTTTGAATTATCTTTCCAACTATACCAATTTCAACTAAATCCAATATCGGAGAAAAGAGTTATGGACAATTTACTTTAGCCTATCAAAACAGTCCACCATGGACAGATTCGGATTTACTTAAAATTTTAAGGGCAATATGGTCATTTTTCATCACCTCATGGACGAAAATTGGTCATTATATACATATACTTAGCCTCATATCCATCATTTTTATCCAAATTATTAAAGAATAAGGAAACCCTAGCCTAAGTTCAACTCCAATTATCTTGTGATTCAACCGTAGAAAATCCAAATTGATTCCGTAGTTGTGTTCACCGTCTCGAGGGCTTCGAGAAGCACCCCTTATTTGTGCCAACAGGACTTCGAAATCAAAAGGGCCATTTTATGGTAAGGATGTAAATTATGTTGGTGTTATTTATATGGATATGTATATATATGCATGTGAGCATAAGAAGTATGTTATTTGATTGTTGTTGAAAGATGATTGGAAATGATGTTGGATTATTCTTGTGCATGGTTGGATTTTGTTGAATTGTGAAAGGATTTGGTGTGATGATGTGGTATTGAAATGATTATATATATATATATAGACACACATAAACCTATTGTTCAAGTTGGTTTTTGGAATGCTTTGCAAATATTGGTTGTATGGAATTATGGAAGAGAATTGTGGTGTTGGGTTGCTAATACTAGATGCCAAACATTTCATTGTAGATAAGTGATTTGTAAAGGTGGGAAGTTGTGTTGAATTGGTATCCGAATCTACAACGAGGTATGTAAAGCATACTCTAACAATGTTCTTTGGCATGAAAACACCAATGTTCCATCAAGTAAGATTCCGAGGTTGTCCAAAAATATATATTGTTCTACATTACCAACGAAGTTGTTTCCATTCTATAAAGTGTCAAAATGTTTTGTTGATATACCAAAAGACTCTTATTTCATTATTGTGATATTGATGATTCTGAAACACATTGTTGATGTACCAATGAGTCTTTATTACATCGTTATTGTATAGAAGGTCTATTACTTGGTTCCTATTGATGTATCATTGTTTCAAAGTATCGAAAATGTGGTGGCGACCGAAATAACAATCTCAAAAATTAATTAAACTAAGTGATGGAAGTTCTCTCTTATCGGGTGGTATCCCAGGGGCATAAGCCTAGCATGAGTTGATCCCTATTTATGTGTTTATAGGTGGTATCCCAGGGGCATAAGCCTAGCATGGGTCGATCCCAGTTGATATGTACTGGAGGCAGCCTAATGGTCACAGTACAGTACAATAATAATTACAAAAATAATAAGAACGAAGGTAAAGTGATTGAATAAATGCAATGTACAGGTTGTCACAAGTTTTAGTAAGTGTGATCCACTCCTATTACGCGTTATTCACTTGTTTCTGATTTCTATTGAGCTCCTATATCATATGTGATTATCTACAGCTTTACATACTCAGTACATATTTCGTACTGACGTCCCCCATGGGGACCTGCATTTCATGCTGCAAGCACAGGTACCTCAGCTCATACACCGCACAAGTAGGAGCCAGGTCATACAACTATTGTTGGTGAGCTCCAATTTGCTTCGGAGCTTTCCGAGTCGGTTTCTTATGTTTTGTTATTGTACAGGAGTCATGTATGGGCAGGGGTTTGTCCCGACCCTAGTTATGTCATGTATATCCTAGAGGCTTTGTAGACATAAGAAAGGGTAAAGTCATGGAAGTTAATATAGTGATGTTATATTTGTATATGTGGTGGCCCCGACAGCCAAGTATTATATATATATAAATATTTGTGCGTGTTGTGCTGATACAAGTAATTAGACCCTTCTATATGCAACAAAGTGTTGTCCAAATTTTTGGTGACATGTAAGTGAAAGTACAGGTATTTGAACGGGTTCTCCCGGGCCTTCTCGGCTTCGGGTGCCAGTCCGGCCCGATGGGATTTTGGGTCGTGACAAAAGTGGTATCAGAGCGGTTCGTCCTAGTGAGTCTACAAAGCCATGTCTACGTAGAGTCTTGTTTATCGGTGTGTTGTGCACCACATCTATAAACAGGAGGCTATGGACATTTAGGAAATTATTTCTTTTCTTCAGATCATAGATCGTGCCATAGAGTTTATATAACAAATGAAGTCATAGTTGACCACTAAATCTATTTGTTTCTCTTATTACAGTAAGAATGCCGGATACCGGAAGTAAAAATACCGGCGAGCGGGTAGATGTGGCTGTCGGAGAAGGGACTAGTAAGTCACCACCTGCACAAGTTAATCAGAGTGAAGCTTAAGCTGAGCGGGTATCTGAAATGTCTTCCACTCCAAATGAAATAAGGGGGAGGCGAACCACATTCACAGAACCACTTGTTAATGCTGCTGATCAGGATATAAGGGATGCAGTACAACTGTTGACTCGGATTGTTGCCGGTCAAGTCCAACGGCAAGCTACTCCTGCCGCGGGTTCTAGCGATACTGATAGGGCAGCTAGTCTTCGAACGCAAGATTTTCTTAAGATGGATCCGCCTAGTTTTACCGGATCCGATCTTAATGAAGATCCGCAGGACTTTATTGATCAGATCCAAAGAGCCCTAGAGGTGATGCATGTATCGGGCAGAGAGATAGTGGAGTTAGCCACGTATAGATTCAAAGGCGAGGCTATATATTGGTATGAAGACTGGAAACGGTCAAGGGGCATTGATGCACCCCCATCTACTTGGAAAGAGTTCAAAGAGGCATTTATTGATCATTATCTTCCAATGCATAGATTTTATATTTGTATAATTTAGTTGATTTTGAGTCCGTTCATGAGGAGTAAGACTTCAGATTGATTTTCGGCATTTGAGGTAGGTTATGGCTTAACATTCTTCAAACTAGTTTGGGTAGTTAATGTTGATATAAAAGCATATTAAGGGTGTGAGAAATAATCATGAAAATAGCTATAATTCTAGTGTCATGCTCGTGTGGGCCTATAAACTGATATATTTGGTGTTTTTTGGAACATGATTTGTTATGTACGACTGTGTGGGGTTTTATATAATATTGTTGACCTCGTATATGTGAAAGTAATTATATCATGTTAATGAAAAAGTTAATGTGGTGTCAATAGTGTAATTTAATTGTATTCTACTTTCTTGGCATATGGTTTATGTTGAAATTCATGAATGGTTAGAAATATTGAGTGGTTATTGACTCACTTGGTTGGTATATATGTTGGATATGAAAATTCTCATTCTGGTTGGTTATGAGCATTACTTCCTCATATCATATACATTCATGAAACATTAGTGCTAATCTGGAAATACTGGAAACACGGAGTTTTTTGACAGAAATTGTGACATCTTGAAAACCCTCTATCAATGAATATGTCGGAGATGGGATATGGATATTGGTATTAAATATTAGTTGTATATGGGTTGATGAACCCGTTGGTGAATACAGAGGTTGTGCGACAACCTCGGGCCTCTTCATCATCATTAGTATTATCATCATCATTTCCATTGCATTTGTGTTTACTTTGTACATTTTTGTGATGTATTATTTTTCTTGACGTGATACCTGCGTATGTGTATTTCTTTCTTTATATTCATATGTATGATACATGTATACTTGTAATTCTATTGTTATGGTGTATGTGAATATCATAAAACTGTTAGTGAAGATGGTGTGGGCTACCATTTGAGAAATTTTTTGGTTGCAGATGACGTGCCCTTATTGTGTATTTTGTATGCTTTATTTTCTACTTTACACAGTCAGCCTAAGATACGTACTGAGTATAAGTGGACCATACTCACCCCTACTATGCTCTTTCGGTGCAGATCTTAGTTCGAGTGCGCCTCATGGCAGTTGACTTCAGGCAATATTTTGGAGCTATTAGAGGTAGCAGTTGGATTTATTATCCTAAGTCGACTACTACCTTTCTTTATTTAGAATATGTCATTATTTTGCATTTAGGGACAGAGTGTTTCCTGTTTGGATATCTTATGTATTTTAATCTTGAGTTGTACTAGTAATGTTCTTACACTGTGAGACTAGGTTTTGGGATTATGGTATGATATCTTTGGATATGTTCTTCCTCTTTCATTATACTGTGTTGTTTAGCTTTATTTTAGAAACTTTACTCTGGGTTACTGGAATTATTTTCTTTTTTTTTGTATCAATTTGTGTCATAGGCTTATTTGTCAAGTCTTGTCGCTTCAATTACCATCATGACCCTTATTTTTGAGTTGTGAAAAATTAGTGTTAGAGCAAGCAGGTTTATTTGGTCTCAATAGTGTATGCACAGGATATCTAATAGAGTCTCGCAGATCAGTACGTAGATGTCCGTATCTATCCTTGAGAGGTTATAGGATACCTTTAGGAAATTTCTCTTATTTTGTTCCTTATCATGCAAATTTCCTTCATACCTTGTATTTTAAGTCATATTTCACTCTTTTTTGCACAGATGGTGATGACGAGGTCTCATGAGGTTAGAGATGTAGAGCTTTTATTTGAGAAGAGAGCCTAGTCTAGACAGCGAGTTTCGAGTCATGGACAGGCACGTGGATCTGCCCTATCAAGAAGTAGTGCTAAGGACTCTCCCCTGAGCCTTGAGTTGAGCACGTTGGCGGTGTGGGTCCTACTTTGCTTCGATCAAGTTCTTCTACCCCCGTCTTGGTGGGGTTATTGGCTCACTTATTGAACCATTTGGAGGGTGCTCATTTGACTATGCCGGATGTTCACCCAACTTCGAGTATTGTACCTCCATCTATGACAGGGTCTTCTTATAGTGTTCCTCCAGCCCCATGTATGGATTTCTCCAACAGTACCTACTTCTGCTTTTGGTACTTTATAGACTTTGAGTGTTATTACTCCTTCAGCAGCTCCATCAAAGTATGGTATTTTGAGGTTGGGAGTTCAGCCTTCGTCTATGTTGGATCCTCATGAGGGATCTTATCCTGCTAGATTCACTATGCCTTCTCTCATTTAGAGTGTAGTTATATCTTTTGAGGATCAGAAGAGCTTTAAAAGGTTCACTTGTTTGGGACCTCCTAAGTTCAGTGGTGCTGTGGGTAAGGATGCCTATGAGTTCATGATTAATTGTCATGAGAATTTGGATAGCCTAGGTTTATTTGAATTGCACGGTGTTGCATCTTTCATGTATTAGTTGAGTGATGCTTCTAGAGATTGGTGGAGGTCACTTGTTGGTTGCAGGCCTCTCGATTCTTTTGAGAAGACTTGGGATCAATTTCCTAAGGCCTTTTTGGAGAGGTTCATGCCTTATAGATTGAGGGATCGTATGAGAGATGATTTTGATAGTCTAGAGCAGGGCTCCATGTCTGTTGCAGTGTATGAGACATACTTTATGCCTTGTTAAGATATTTTTATACAAGCATTGCCACCAAATTTGAGAAGATTTAGAAGTTCGTGAAGGGGTTGGATATTTTTCTTCAGATAGTTATATCTCTGTTGGTATAGTGTGGAGCTTCATTTTAAAGTATTATGGATTATGCTAAGATAACTGAGGGTATTCTTCGAGCATCTCAGGAAGGCGCCAAGAAAGTGCTCCATTTGTGTGAGTTTAGAGATAACACTTCTCTAGGTAGTAATTCTAAAGGTTTTTTTTAGTTATTATGGTAGACTCATGTAGGCAACCTCGTAGAGTTCAGGTAGTGGGTCTTTTGATTTGGCAGTTTTGAGTGGCCACTTTGGTCTAATTGTACCTCCTCTTACTAAGTTAGGATATAGATATTGCTATGTGTGTTATGAGACTGGCCATTTGGCCAAGGCCTATCCTCACCGTATGTTTAGAGCTACTCATATTTTAGTTATGAGAGGTAGAGATTCTATTAGAGGTAGGCGAGGTAGAGGTAGTAAAGCCTGTGGTGGTGGTCGCAAGGCTATTCTGCCTGTTAGTGGTCATGGACAGTGCTATGCTAGACCCACTTGACTAGAGGTAGAGGCCTCCGATGTTGTCATCACAGGTATCATTACCATTTTTTTTGGACCTGGATTTATATTATTTGATATGGGATCAACTTTCTCCTATATGTTTGCATATTTTGCTTCAGGTTTTGATTCAGTTTGTGAGCCCCTTAATGTGCCTACTCGTGTATCTTTTCCTGTAGGAGACTCTTTAGTAGTTGATTGGGTATATCGATCTTGCATTATGACTTTTGTTGGGTGTGAGACCTGAGTATATTTGATTGTATTGGATATGATAGATTTTGATGTCTTCTTGGGTGTGGACTGTTGGCTCCTTACCATGCAGTCCTAGATTGTTATACTAAAACCATGACTTTAGCTTCATCGGGTGTGCCAAAGATAGCTTGGAAGGGTGTGCATTATTTGGGTCCCAAGAGAGTTATACCTTTCTCTCAGGCTTTGTTTGGTTAAGAGGGGATGTTTGTCCTATTTGGCTAATATTCATGATATTAGTGTTGCTTCACCTCCTTCTTTGGATTTTGTTCATGTGGTTCACAAGTTTATGGATGTCTTCTCTACAAATTTTCCTGGTATGTCTTCAGATCGTGATGTTGACTTTGCCATTGATATTGACCCAGGCACCAAGCCCATTTCTATTCTTCTCTATAGGATGGCCCCAACCGACATGAAGGTATTGAAGGATTAGTTACAAGAGTTATTGGATAAGGGATTTATCCAACCTAGTGTATCACTTTGGGGGTGCACCCACCTTATTTATGAAAAAAGGATGGGTCTATGCGTATGTGTATTGATTATCGATAATTGAACTAGGTAATGACCAAGAATAAGTATTCTCTTCCTCGTATTAATGAATTATTCGACTAGCTTCAGTGTTTTTGAAGACTGATTTGGGATCTGGGTATCACAAGTTGAGGATTAGAGCTTCAGATATTGAAGACAACTTTTTGGATTATGATTTGGGATCCAGGTATCACTAGTCGAGGATTAGAACTTCAGATATTGAAGATAACTTTTTGGATTTAGTACGGTCATTATGAGTTTTTGGTCATATCCTTTGGGTTGACCAATGCCCCAGCCACGTTCATGGAGTTGATGAATTAGGTATTTTGACTGTATCTCGACTCTTTTGTTATTTTATTTATAGATGATATCTTGGTTTATTCCAAGAGTGAGGCCGATCATGGGAAGCATTTGTGGATTGTGCTTCAGAGATTGAGGGATGATAAGTTGTATGCTAAATTCTCTAAGTGTGAGTTTTGGTTGGACTCTCTCTTTCTTGGGTCATGTGGTAACTAAGAAAGGTATTATGGTTGATCCAGCCAAGATTGCAATGGTTCGTGATTAGGCTAGGCCTGCTTCTCCCATTAAGATTTGGAGTTTTATTGGCTTGGTAGGTTACTACCAATATTTTGTTGAGGGTTTCTCATCTATTGTAGCTCCATTGACTCAGTTGACTCAGAAGAAAGTTTCTTTTCAGTGTCCCGATGCTTGTAAGGCGAGCTTTCAAAAGCTTAAGGATTTGTTGACATTAGCTCATATCTTGACCTTGCCCAAGAAGGGCGTGGGTTTTAACATCTTTTATGATGCTTCAAGTGTTGGGTTAGGTGTTGTGTTGATGCAAGAGGGTAAGGTGATTGCATATGCTTCTCGTTAGTTTAAGCCCTATGAGTAGAATTACCCTACCCATGATTTGGAGTCGTGTGCGGTTGTTCTTGCTTTGAGGTTATGGAGGCACTACTTGTATGCAGTCTGTTGTGAGATTTTCTCAGATTATCGTAGCCTTCAGTATTTCTTCACCCAGCTAGCTCTTAATATGAGGTAGCGCTATTGGCTTGAGTTTCTTATGGATTATGACTTGACTATTCTGTATCATTCGGGTGAGGCTAATGTAGTTGCAGATGCCTTAAGCTGGAAGTCGACTAGCATGAGTAGCTTGATGCATCTTTTGACCCAGGAGAGGCCTTTGGCCTCAGAGGTTCAGTATTTGGCTAAACAGATGGTTAGGTTTGATATTTTAATACTTGGTTGTGTTTTGGCATTCGTGGAGGCTAGATCTTCTTTGATGGAGCAGATTCGAGATCATCAGTTTGATGATATTGGATTGAGATTGATTCGGGATAAGGTGTTTAAGTGGTGAGGCTAAGGAAGCCTCACTCAATTCAAATTGTGTTTTAAGGATTAGAGGCCAGTTTTATGCGTTGAGAGTGGGTGATTGGATTCAATTAATTTTGGAGGAGACTCATTGTTCTAGGTATTCCATCCATCCAGGAGTGACTAAGATGTATCATGATTTGAGGCAGCATTCTTGCTGGGGTGATATGAGGAGAGATATAGAGGATTTTTTAGCTCGTTGCCTATGTTGCCAGCAAGTAAAGGTCGAGCATTTGAGGCCGGGTGGATTGCTTCAGAGGTTGTCCATCCTTGAGTGGAAGTGGGAGCAGATTACTATAGACTTCGTGACTGGGTTGCCTCATACTTTATATAGTTCTTATAGTGTTTGGGTCATTGTGCATTGATTGACTAAATCTGCCTATTTAATTTCGATTCAGGTCTTTTTCAGTGCTAAGAGGTTGGCCCATATATATATATTTGTGAAAATATGTGTCTTCGTAGTGTGCTAGTGTCTATCACCTTAGATCGAGGTTTAGTGTTCACATCTCACTTCTGGAAAACCTTTTAGGATGAGTTGGGTACTCGGGTTGATCTAAACACAACATTATACCCCCAGACTGATGGTCAGTTAGAGCAGACTATTTAGGTATTAGAGGATATGCTCTGTGCTTATGTGATGGACTTTGGTGGCCAATGGGAGCAACAGCTAACTTTGGTAGAGTTTCCGTATAATTATACCTACCATTCCTGTATTGATATTGCTCCTTTTGAGGCATTGTATGATAGACGTTGTCGCTCTCCAGTTGGTTAGTTTGAGGTTTCAAAGGTTAGACCTCGAGGTACGAACTTATTTTGTGAGTCTTTGGATGGAGTTCAAACCATCCGAGATAGACTTCGAGTTGCTCAGAGTAGGTAGAAGTGCTATGCAGATCATAGATTTCGTGGCTTGAGTTTTGGTGTAGGTAATCATGTTTTCCTTTGAGTTTCTCCATAAAGGGTGTGATGAGGTTTAGGAAAAGGGGCAAGCTTAGCCCCAGCCATATTAGGCCATTTGAGATTCTTCGGACTATTGGTGATGTGGCTTATGAGTTGGCTTTGCCCCCAAATTTATGAACTGTTCATTTAGTTTTTCAAGTTTCCATGCTTCACTGTTACATTCGGGATGAGTCTCATGTCATTCATTGGGATTCAGTTCAGTAAGATGAGAGGTTGTGTTTTGTTGAGGATCTTGTCTTTATCTTGGATAGGGATGTTAGACGGGTGCGTTCTAGAGATATTCCAGTCGTTAAGGTCCACTGGAGACATCGACCTATAGATGAGGCTACTTGGGAGGTCAAGTCTGATATGCGTAGTTCTTATCCCAAGTTTTTTGTTGACTCAGGTATTTTTTTTTCCTTGTCTTTAGTTTGAGGATGAACTAGATTTTTAGTAGTGGATGATGTAACGACCTGATTTTTGATGATTTATGTGAAATATTTATTTTTGTGTGATTGACCATTTTACCCCTCTCCATGTTTGCATTGTGGTATTTCTAGAGTGTGGGAATGCTTGGCACGATTCCCAATGCATTTCGGTGTGATTTATGTGAAATTATGATTTTTGTGGCTTAAAAAGCCTTATAGTTCACTTCAATAAACATTCATTAATATATGCATCGGATGGCAAAACGGACTGCTCCAGGAGATCTGAAACATCAATTTTAGGATGGTATCATAGTTGGTGTGGTTTTATGGATTTTATATCTTATATCGACCCTCTATTTGGAAAGTTGAGAAATTGGGTTTGGGGAGTCAAGTTTGTGAAAATGTTGTTTTTTTTTCAAAAATCTGATATCAACATTAAGTCTGGAGCATCAAATTCGATAGAGTAGCATAGTTCGTTTACCTTCACGGGTTTCTGGATGAATTCTGAAGGGTCTATGAAGTCTCCAGATGGTGTTGTTTCCCCCGCAAAAATGATGGGTCAGTCGCTTACGTGACTCAACTGACCAGATGCAAGTGCTGCATACGCGATATCTTGGTCGCGATCGCGGGACTCGCGTATGCGACGATAGGTTCGCATATACGATACCTGCCCTCAGGCTACGTACTGCGTACGCGACTCAATAATCGCGTATGCGATGTATGGGTCCTTTATATACCCGTATTTCACCATTTTTCACTATTTTTGAGATTTAGAGATTTATGTTTTGTGATTTTGAGCAATTCCTTTTACTTTTAAGCTTGGGTAAGTTCCATAACACCTATTTCAACTATTTTCTCCAAATTTCATCTTGTAATTCTTGTTTAAACGCGAATAGAAAGGTAAAAATTGGGGATTTTGGCCCATAAGGTCTAAAAATTGTAATTCGCTGATTTAAACCCTGATTTCAACCCGTTTTCACTTGGATGAGTTTCTAATCTAATGATATCACTCTTATTTCGATTTCATCTTCAAAATAACTTCAATTCTTGATTTTAAAATAAATTACGAGGAGTTTTGCCGGTAAAGCTTAAGCAGGATTTTTCTTCAACTTGGACTTCATTTTTTACTCATTTTTGCTTGAATTTTCAGTTGTAGACTCCTATAAATATGAGGAACATGTTTCAAGAATAAAATTATAATTTTACCCTTCTTTTTTGAAAACCCATTTTGGGGGTTCGTTTTGATCCCAACACAGAAATAGACAATATGAGTATCGTTGACTTTCTTTTGACACATATATTCTATATTTGTATAATTTTATTGACTCCGAGTCTATTTGTGAGGGGTAAGGCTTTGGATTGAAGGATTTCAGATTGGTTTTCTCATTACAGGTAGGTTATGGCTTTACTTTCTTTAGATTCGGCTGGGTAGTGTTGAAATGTGGATGGTTGCACCACACTACGAGGGACTAGGTCCTTTAAAGTTAGTAACAGACAATCAAACAGTAAAGCAACAAGTAAACAACACTTTGTAGGAAATATAAAGAACACAATAATTTAATGTGGAAACCTCCTTTCTCAAGGGAGGAAAAACTACGACTTGCCCTCACAAACACTCAAGAATCCACTATAATCAACCTCTTGAATACAGACTTGATTTGAACCTAACTGTAGGCTCCACCATCTTGTAATAACTCTACTACAAGCACACCTTGACAACTCTACCAAGACTCACCTCAATATTGATTAACTCTAACCAATATTGAACTCAGGTAATTCTACCTAAGCACTCTCAAGAAACAAGAAAAATGCATTACTCTTATAACATGAGTAATTCAATTACAGACTCAAACATGACTCAAGAACACTTAATATTTCAGCACACACATAAATTATGAACTTGAACAATGTTGCAAACTTGAATTTTCACCAATTTTCCACTTGAATAATCAGATTGCAAAAACTACTCAATTGAGAAGCATTCTTTTCCTTTTATAGTGGAGTAATGTTAGGGTAGAAATCTGATTGGGCCAGGTGTCCTGACTGGTACACATCTCACCTGTGCAGTTTGTTACACTAGTCGACAAAACTGTGTAGGCCTTGTGATAGCTATATATTTCCATAAAGACCCAGGGACCTGGTCCCTTGTTGTCAACTGGTCATCATCAAAACAAAATATAACAATTTCCCCCCCATTTTGATGATGACAAATCACAGAACTTTGGAGTATTAAATTCTCAAATTCATTAACCTTATTCAGTTATAGTGATTGCTACTAATGTCAGTGAATGTTCCCCCTATCATTATGTTCCATGCTTCCCCCTATCAATATGTCATCATGCTTAAGCAAGGTTCTTCCCCTATCACTATGCCATGCCATCATGCTTCACCAACATTCAACACATATGACCCTGGTACCTGGTCCATTACACATCATGCAACACACACACACAGAGCTAGTCCCTACTAAATAAATTCAGTATTCCCTCTTTTGGCATCATTAAAAAGTGATAACAGTAAACCAAGATCAAAATAAGCACAAGTTAGTTAACTAATGGCCACTGGGGCAACACTAATATGAAAAATAACTTCAAAATTAAGAAAGAGACAGATAAAACACACAAACTGAGATTCATTCAGATACATAAGGTAAGTATCATTGTAGTGCATAATTGAAATATCCCAGAGAAAAATCAACAGAAATAAAGAATAACAGGTGAAGGACTTGGGAAGAGAGTTTGGAAAAGTAAAGCCATGTTATTGTTATCTGTAGTATGACAGTGTAACAATTCCTTGGTTAAGTGTCTTATCTCTGACTTCAAGCTAAGAACTTCATCAGTTAAAGTTGAAACTCTCTTCTTTAGTTCAACATTCTTAGTTCTAAGCTCTTCAAAGACACTTGGATCCTCATTGGAAAGATATTGAATTGTCACTTGTAATTTGCTAATCTTTTCATCCTTAAAAGCTGAGTTGAGCTTCAATTCTTCTATTTCTTTGCTAAATTCCTCTTGAAAAATGTTTTCTAATTACTTTCCCACACACTCAATTTTGATCAGAGTCTTCATACCAAATAATTGTATCATAGTTCCAGGAGTTCCATTTTTCATAGGTAATACCAAAATAATCAAACACTTTGTTCAATCGATATCCATAGGGCACGCCATGTTTTCCATTTTTCTCATGAATAACTTTATGCATATGCTCTATCATTAAGACAGGTAAGCAAATGAACTCAAAACCGCTAAGAACTCCATCACATGCAAATCAGCATCTGAAGCAATGTTCCTCTTTTGTGATCTATGTAGAATCACTTTATTAACAAAATCAAAGACTAATTGAACTTCAGTTTTGAGTGATTTCCTATTCACTGCAACCATAGATTTTCCTTTAACCTTTAATACATTTGCCATGACTCTATTGATGGCTATTTCTTTGAGACAGTTCTCACACCACTAATAAAAACCTATAGAATTCTCCCAAGTGATACAATATCAAGATTAGTCTTCTTCCCTTGAACTACAACAGTCATCTTCAATCTGTCTTCAGAAAAATCCAGTATGGAATAGAATTCCTTTACTACCTCATAAAAAACCATGGGAATGAGTCCTTTCATAAGATGGAGCCATCCTTGAAACTTAAGAAGCTCAACTAATTTTATCATACCTGGTTCTGTTAACATACTTGAGTCAAAGATTCTCCCAGTTAGTACCTTTTCATTTTTAAATAACCCATTCCTCACTTTCGTGGACACAACCTTTCTTTATTTTTCTAGTTTTCCCTTTTTAAAAATACTAATAGGTTCTTCTTCAGTCATTTTTCTCTTTTTAAAACCAGGTCCTTCAGAAGTTTGCTACTTCTCAGCAAAACTTCTAGACTTTTCTTCAGGATTTCTTGTTATCTTACTGACATTTTGTTCCTTAGGACCAAATACACTTTTTCTTAGGCTATTAGATAGCAAGATGAGATTTTCAGCAGCCTAGACATCATCCATCAATATACTACCAGAAACATTATAAGGTTTCAAGGATGATTCTTCACCAACGAGTTGAGTGAAGAAGGAGTTTGGCTTTTGAAAAGTACTAGAAGATAGCTGTTTTTCAAGAGGATTTGAGAGAAAATTTTTATCTATGCTAAGCTTAGAGTCCCTTGAAAGACATGAGAATGGGGAATTTATAGCCA
The DNA here is from genome assembly GCA_030864225.1 of Capsicum baccatum var. pendulum. NCBI lineage: Eukaryota > Viridiplantae > Streptophyta > Magnoliopsida > Solanales > Solanaceae > Capsicum > Capsicum baccatum. Next base: position 87,549,060 of record CM061560.1, on the reverse strand, counting down.
TTTGGAAGTCCTTTTCATAGGAGGGCTGTTTTAGACTAGATTTTTCCTTTTAACAAGAGAAAGAGTGGGTACAACTTGATTTTAAAGGAACAAATAGGCACACAAAAGGTTTTTTTTTGTGAGAATGAGATACGATCAATTTCAATTTTTGGGTGACTCATTCTTCTTTTTAGTTATAAGTTTCTAGTTATGTCATTTGAGCTAACAAATGCACCCACAACTTTTATGGATTTGATGAATAGGGTGTTTAAGCCATTCCTGGATGTATTTGTGATAGTTTTTATAGATTATATTCTAGTTTATTCTAGATCAGAAGAGGACCATGCCAATCACTTACGACAGGCAGTGCAGACTCTTCGTGATTGTAAGTTGTATGTAAAGTTCTCTAAATATGAGTTTTGGTTAAAGTCGGTGGCATTTTTGGGTCATATTGTATCTAGTGAAGGGATAAATGTTGATGCTCAAAAGATAGAAGCTGTGAAGAACTGGCCAAGGCCCATAACACCTACGGAGATTCGTAGTTTTCTCGGCTTGGCCGGTTATTATAGAAGTTTTGTTAAAGGCTTTTCTTCCATTTCAGGACCCTTAACCAAGCTAACCTATAAAACATCCAAATTCCAATGGAATGATGCCTGTGAGAAGAGTTTTCAAGATTTAAAGAACAAGCTGATTTCTACATCCGTGTTAGTACTTCCAGAAGGCACCGAAGGGTATACAGTGTATTGTGATGCTTCCAGAATTGGTTTAGGATGTGTATTGATCCAGCATGGTAAGTTAATAGCATATGCTTCTAGACAATTGTGCCACATGAGAAAAATTATCCTACACACGATCTTGAGCTGGCAGCAGTTATTTTTGCTTTAAAGATATGGCGCCACTACTTATATGGGGTTCATTTTGATATATATACAGACCATAAGAGCTTGCAATATATTTTTAATCAGAAGGATCTAAATTTAAGATAGCGGAGATGGCTTGAACTATTAAAGGACTACAATGTTGATATCTTATACCATCCAGGGAAAACAAATATGGTAGCTGATACGTTAAGTCGTAAGGCTATGATAGCGTCTATAGAAAGGCAAGGGATGATTAAAGATCTTCACCAGTTAGCTAGTTTGGGAGTTCGCCTTCTTGAAACTCCGCATAAAGAGCTTATCGTACATAATGCTGCGGAATCTTCATTAGTAGCTGAAGTGAAAGAGAAGCAATATGCAGATCCTATTTTATTACAGCTTAAGGAGAATGTTCAGAGTGGTGCGACCAAGGCATTTGAGCTTAAGCAAGAATGAGTACTTCAGTTCCATAATCGATTGTGTGTGCTGGATGTAGACGGGCTAAGAAAGAAGATTATGATAGAGGCACATTGCTCAAGGTATTCCATTCATCCAGGATTAACCAAAATGTATCAAGATTTGAAAGATATGTATTGGTGGAATGACATGAAGAAGAGCATTGCAGAATTTGTAGCTGAATGTCCAAATTGTCAAAGAGTTAAAGTTGAGCACCAAAAACCCAGAGGTTATATGCAATGCATTGATCTTCCAAGCTAGAAGTGGGACATGATTAACATGGATTTCATTATTAGTTTTCCTCGTACATCCTGGAAGTTTGATTCTATATGGGTAATTGTTGATAGGCTTACCAAATCCGTACATTTCCTCCCAGTTAGGACCACTTACACAGTTGAAGAGTATGCAAAGCTGTACATTAAAGAGATAGTCTGATTACATGGAGCGCTAATTTCTATTATATCAGATCGGGAAACCCAATTTACCGCAAACTTTTGGAAGTATTTTCAGAGGTGTTTGGGAACACAAGTGAAGTTGAGTACAACATTTCACCCTCAAACAGATGGACAAGCAGAACGTACCATCCAAACACTTGAAGATATGCTACGAGCTTGTGTAATAGATTTTAAGGGCAATTGGGATGATCATTTACCTCTTATTGAGTTTGCCTACAATAATAGCTATCATTCAAGTATCAAAATGGCACAATATGAAGCTTTATATGGAAGGAAGTGTAGATCACCAATAGGATGGTTCGAAGTGGGTGAAACTCTTTTGTTCAGACTGGATCTTGTTTATCAAGCCATAGAGAAGGTTAAAGTAATTCAGCAACGACTAAAAACAGCCCAAATTCGACACAAGTCATATGCGGATAATAGAAGGAGAGGGCTAAAGTTTTCTATAGGTGATTGGGTGTTTTTGAAGGTATCACCAATGAAAGGGGTAATGAGATTTGGCAAGAAAGGGAAGTTGAGTCCACGTTATATAGGCCCGTATAAGATCACTTGAAGGTTTGGACAAGTTGCATATGAATTTGAGCTACCCCAAAATCTCTCATCAGTACATCCGGTATTTCATGTGTTAATGCTTTGAAAGTGCATCAGAGATCCATCACATATTACTTCTACTGAGGATGTGCAAGTTGCGGAAGATCTTACCTATGAGGAAGTGCCTATTGCGATTCTAGATCGCCAAGTTAAGAAGATGAGAAATAAAGAGATAGCATCTGTGAAAGTACGTTGGATAAATCGTCAAAGAAAAGAGATTACATGGGAAGCTGAGGAAGCAATGAAATCTAAGTACCCTCATTTGTTCAAAGATGAAGAGGAAGTTCAAGAAATGGAGTTAGAATATTAACACGTAAGTTTTTTTTTATATATGCAAAGTATTTATGTGATGATGTGAATATTAATGATGGACTTGAACTTGTCTCGGTTGAATAACTATGCTAACATTCGAGGACGAATGTTCTAAAGGGGGAAGGATGTAACACCCCATATTCAAGTACGTGTATTGGCGTATTCAAGTACGTGTATTGGTCTTATTTATATGGAATTAATTTTTTTATTTTATTTCTACTAAAATTTTCCCATCGATGGTTCCATGCAAAGGTTATTGATTAAGCTTTCCAACAATATAAAGATTTCCAAAAACAGATAGGTTTCGAATATAATTGAGCACGTTCGAAACTATAAAATGGTGGCCGGGATATTTGGGAATAGTAAATGTGCAGGAAAATTTCCTACACACAAACTACTGAGGCCAGCTGAATTTTTGGGTCAACTTCGAACGATCATAACACCCTTAATATAATAAACAGGGAGAGCTGTAACCTATTAAAAGAAATATCTGTGAGTCTTCTTTCCAATGCAATTGGTTTCATCCAAATCTAACGTCTGAGTAAGGAGTTATACTCGTTTTACTTCATCCTATCAAAACAGATTTTTAGGGTCAAATTCAAACGAACATAACTCCTTGTACAGGACGAACTAGGTTGCCTAATTTTTATGAAATGAAATCCCTTTGAATTATCCTTCCAACGGTACCAATTTCACCTAAATCCAATATCAGAGCAAAGAGTTATGGTCGGTCTACTTTAGCTTATCAAAACAGTCCACCAAAGGTTAGATTTGACCTTATTTAATTTTTAAAGGCATTTTGGTCATTTCCTATTATATTATGGACGGGAATATGTGTATATATACATGTATATGAGTTCAAAAACTTATTTTCATCATCAATCATTGAGAAAAAATAAACCCTAGCCAAATTTGACCTTTAAATTACTTTTGATTCAACCATAGAAATTCCAAAGTAATCCAATAACCGTGTTTGTCATCTCGAGAGCTTCGAACGGCACCTATTATTTGTGCAAACAGGATTTCATAATCAAGAGGTGAATTCTAAGGTATGAATATTGTTTTCCTTTGTTCTTTTCCATATGTATATGTGTGATAGAGGATTATATGTATTGGTTGTTATTGAAAGGTGATGGAAATAGGGTGATGGACTATTTTGCATGGTTTGGTTGTATTGAATTGTGGAAGGTGGATATGGTAATTGAGTTATGGAAGGTGGATATGGTGATATACTATTGAATTGATGATTATTTATGTCTATGGCTCAATTTGGTTTAATGGATTGGTTGGAAGGATAAATGAATCCAAACTTGATATTGGAGGATGTTGTATGAATATGCATGGCATATGAATGTAATTGGAGTATAAGAGGGTTAAAGTGACACCTTTTATGGTGTAATTAAGGCTTACTACTTAACCACTAGTTTGGTGAATTCAAATAATTGAATGGTGACGTTTGGTTTCTAATACTAGATTGCTATATATGTTCATTGTAGATAAGTAATCCGAAAAGATGGGAAGTCCATTTGGGACTAGTATTGAAGGTTGACAGTCGGGTATGTAAAGCATACTCTATACCATATCTTTGGCATGAAAGTGAACAATTGTTCTATTAAGAAGGTTTCCAAAGTTATTCAATAACATGTGATCCATAATGGTTTTGTATGATGTCCTACGTTACCAATGAACTTGTTTCCACCCTACAAGATGTCAAGACATTCCAATACTTACTTGTCTTCCAAATCTTACATGTTTATTGCACTAATGAATGTCAGAAGGTATTCGGTTATTCAAACAAGATCCATGTGCTATTAATGACTCCAAAACGTTTCATTGATATACCAATAAGTTCTTACTTCATTGTTATGGCATTGATGACTCCAAAATACTTCATTGATGTGCCAATGAGTTCTTACTTCATTGTTATTGCATTGATGGTCTATTTATATGTCTCTTATTGATGTATCATTGTTTCAAATTATCAAAAATACAGTGGCAACCGAAATAACAATCTCAAAGATTAATTGAACTAAGTGATGGAAGTTTTCTCTTATCGGGTTGTATCCTAGGGGCATAAGCCTATCATGGGTCGATCCCTATTTATGTGTTTATGGGTGGTATCCCAGGGGCATAAGTCCATCATAGGTCGATACCAGTTGATATGTACTGGAGGCAGCCTAATGGTCACAGTACAGTACAGTAATGATTACAAAGATGATAAGAACGAAGGTAAAGTGATTGATTAAATACAATGTACAGGTTGTCACAAGTTCTAGTAAGTGTGATCCCTTCCTATTACGATTTATTCACTTATATTTTATTTCTATTGAGCTCCTATATCATATGCGATTATCTACAACTTTACATACTCAGTACATATTTCATATTGACGTCCCCCACGGGGGACCTGCATTTTATGCTGCAGGCACAGGTACCTGTAACACCCCGATTTGCTGAACCAGAATGCTACACGGTGCTTATGACCCCGAGGGACCACAAGCTAACTCATGACAGATATCTATACCTGTATACTGCAAATCATGATATAAAAATGCGAAATACATGGAACTATAAGTCCATAAGGTTCAACTGAATACAATCATGTGGGTGAAAATACCCAAAACAACTAAATCTGGACGTAAATCTGAAAGCCTCTAAACTATCTGAATAAGGAGTTGAAGGAACATGTCTCCAAATAACTCCGTAAAACTGAACTGAAGAATAAATAAATTAATTAAATCATATTATCCTCAAATCAATGAGGACTCACTATGTCTCTGCGACTAGAATGCTACCTCTACTGTTGGGCTAAAGCTCGTGTCTCGGAATCTATGGTGTAACATGAAAAGAAAGCACCATAGCGCAAATGCGTCAGTACAACTAGAGTACTGAGTATACGAGGAAGGTAGGCTGAACGTAAAGGCTTTCATGTATGAACAACACTGACTGACTAATATGAACGTGGGAGTGCAAACACACATATATAGAAAATGGGACTGTGAATACGTGATAACATAACCTGTAAGCTAATATACGGTTTACTGATAACTATCATGACTGATACTGAAACTGATAATATGGATGACTGTATCTGACAGTCCTGTATATACTGAAATCTGAAGAATTCCCTGAGTGTTTTCAGTGAGACTGATAGTGAAACTAATTACATGGATGACTGTATCTGACAGTCCTGTATATACTGAAATCTGAAGAACGCCCAGAGTTCTTTTACTGAGACTGAGACTGAGACTGAAACTGATAACATAGATGACTATATCTGACAGTCTTGTATATACTGAAATCTGAAGAATGCCCTAAGTTCTTTTACTGAGACTGATACTGAAACTGTGGGAAGTAGTGTCTAACCGATATGCCCCATGTGTACCGTTATGGCTAAGCTGGGGTCCAATCTCTGCCCCGACTGGAGGGGTGTCAATACCGTGCCACGGGTAAGGACATTCTGTGAGTGGCCCTTAACTGGCGGGTACTCAATGAGAATGGTGGGAACCCTAAACTGATTGGTTAAGCCACCTTATCAACCCTAATCTGACGTGTTAAGATGTCTCAACCTACGCTGGCTACGTAGTTCTGTATCACAAGGATTGCTACTAAGAATCACTCCCTAAACTGGTGGGTGAGTTCCCATCCTTGGGTTCACTCGGTGCTAACATCTACTCCCATCTGGAGGGACTGGACATGAATAACTGACTGTGCATGACTTAATCTTACTGAATTCTATTGATTGGTGGAATATTACTGATATCTGACAACTAACTAAGATCATGAGGTTTTCCTGAATCACATGACTGACTGAAGTCTATGGAATCATAGCTTGAGTTCAGATATCGTGAAACATGACATGGATCTAGGCACGCAGCTATAGTTTTTGGGTACAAGTACCCCCAGGACTCGATGGAAGGAAACTGACACACATGACTGACTTGATTATAAGATTAGAGTCCATAATTTATAGTATCATAAGTAGGGATCTCAAACTAAGGATGGTTATCAACAATGTATTGCATGGAAAGGATTTCATATCACATGGAAGTACTTGCACAATCTTAATATAATGTTCATTTCATAATCATATTGGAAGCACATACCAATAGCATGGAAGTTCATGTGGATTGCATGGTTATCATACATCTTGTTCATAAGTAGGATTTGCAAGTAAACGTAGCATAATCTCATAAGAATAGTTCATGAGTATTCCAACAACATTTACAAGGCACATTATCCACATAGAAGTCATTGGAACGTAAGGGCATATCATGAATCCTTCACTTAGTCACAATTTAGCTATATTGCATGCTTTCTAGTTCTTTAGGCATTTTATCAAACACCTTACATGCATATCTTAAGCATAGGTGAATTCATCAAATTATACATCATGAACAATCAAATTTACATGTTTCTAACTCATATGATATCATGAATTCAGAAAAACATATAAAGATTCCATCTTGGGAATCACCCAATATCAACAACATAATCATCAACACCCAACAATATAGAAATCATACTTTATAATGAAAAAGAGGAAAACAATCAAGCATCAACATGGGTATGATCATATCACCACAATCAACCAAGCTTTTATAGTTTAAAGATTGATTCTTGAACTCTATGAATGAATTGAATCCATAGATGAACACTATGCATACCTTAGAAGGAAGATTATTGATGATTTTCGGAGGAATTTCCTTGAAATCGGATCTTCAAGCTTAATTATGCAACCCTAGTTGTTTTTCGCCTTTAGTGCTCTTGGATGATGAGCTTTGAGATGAAAATAGGGTTACAGTATGTTTACAAGCTATATATTTTGTAGGGTTAAGTTTAGGGACGTGTAGGGAGTATTTGAAGACTTAATTACCTTTAAAATAACTCAAGACGAAGTGTTTTTCACACCTGAAATTGACTTAGGCGACGCCCAATTGATCGCCTATGCTTGGGTTGGGCGGCGCCTAACCAATCGCTTATGCTTACTGTCTCTCACAAAAATGGGCATAACTTTTCGCTCGGGTATTAGATTAAGGCAAAATTGGTATCGTTGGAAAGCTAATTCAATTTTCTACAATTTGGTGGGTCTAAATCAGACAAAATACCACATTAACATCTATTTATACTCATTGAAAGATGACCCTTGCAAAATCGAACACTAAAACTTGATGGATTCAAAAACTCTTAGCTTGTATTACCTTGAGTGGCTCATATGAACATGCTTAATGCATCATAATCTATCCTATCACTAAGACATTCATTGTAAGTCATGTACTCAAGTATGAATCACAGGATAGGATATTTCACACGTAGAAATACTTATTCACTTCCTAGCTTAGAAACATGCGGGGTATTACAATATCTTCCCCTTGGGAACATTCGTCCTCGAATGAAAATTTACTGAGAAGGGATACAAGACAATAGAACCTGAACTGAACATGAAGAACTGAAACTTGATCTCATGACTGATATACTAAACATACTGAACTGGTGCATATATGATGCACGGACAACTGACACATGAATGCATAACTGAGTATGACACGGTTAATAGGTACCAAGTTTACACTGGAAACTTGAACGTGAAACTTAATAAACTTAAAGAGAACTATTACCTTGAGTTTGATCTGAATTGGCGAAAAAGAGGTGAGGATACTTGGTACGCATATCTGCTTATGCTTCCTAAGTAGCTCCCTCATGAGACTGATTTTGCCAAAGAACCTTGACTAGATGGACTTTTTTGTTCCTCAATCTACAAGTCTGATAATCTAAGATTTTGACTGAAATCTCTTCATAAGAGAGGCCGTTCTGAATGTCGATGCTCTGAATAGGGACAGCAACTGCTGGGTCACCTATGCACTTCTTTAGCAAAGAGACATGGAAGACTGGATGGACTGAGGCTAGATCTGAAGGCAACTCAAGCTCATAAGTTACCTTGCTGAAGCGACAAAGAATTCTGAAGGGACCGACATACCGGGGACTGAGCTTCCCTTTCTTGCCAAACCTCTTCACTCCATTCATAGGAGAGATCTTACGATAGACATAGTCATTGACCTCGAACTCGAGATCCTTTCTACAAAAATCTGCATAGGAATTTTGTCGGCTCTGAGCAGCCCGGAGTTTCTCTCTGATCAACTAAACTTTCTCTAATGCGTCGAATGCTAAGTCAGGACCTATGAATGAGACCTGACTAACTTCAAACCAACCAATCAGAGATCTACATCTCCTACCATAGAGAGCTTTGAATGGAGCCATCTGAATACTAGAATGATAGCTATTGTTGTATGCAAACTCAATCAAAGGCAAGTGGTCGTCCTAACATCCCTTGAAGTCAATTGCACACGCCCTTAGCATATCTTCAAGAGTCTGAATGGTCCTCTCTGCTTGACCATCTGTCTGAGGATGAAATGTTGTGCTGAGATGGACTTGAGTACCGAGACCCTTTTGGAATGCTTTCCAAAAGTGAGAAGTGAACTTGGTACCTCTCTCTGAGATGATAGATAGTGAAACATTGTGTAATATGACTAACTCCCTAATGTAGAGTTTGGCATAATCCTCGGCGGAATAAGAAGTACGAACAGGAAGGAAATAAGCTGACTTGGTCATTTTATCTATAATGACCCAGGCTGAATCATGCTGATGATGAGTTTTAGACAAACCCGTCATGAAGTCTATGCTAAATTATTCCCACTTTCAAGTAGGAATGGTGAAATCTTGCATGGAACCACTAGGTTTTTGATGATCTATCTTAACCTGCTGACATGTAGAGCACTTAGCCACAAACTCCGCAATATCTCTCTTCATCCCACTCCACCAATAGATCTCCCGCATGTCGCGGTACATCTTAGTGGCCCCTGGATGAATAGAGTATCGCACACCATGTGCTTCTGCAAGTATTCGCTGCCTCAATTCATCTACACCTGGAACACATAGACGACCCTGACAACGAAGAACACCATCTCATCCTTGGGAGAAAACCTCGAATTTCTGATTCTGAACTGACTCTTTGAGCTTGACAAGACTAGGATCCCTGTCTTGTTTCTCTTTTACCTCAGAAACTAGAGATGACTCTGAACTACTATGAACACATACACCACCCTCTGAAGAATCGACTAAGCAAACACCTAGTCTGGCAAGCTGATGGATCTCCTGAGCCATCTTTTTCTTACTATCCTCAACGTGAGAAATACTACCCATGGAGAGTCGACTGAGAGTGTCGTCCACAATATTGGCCTTTCCCGGATGATAAAGAGCACTCATGTCGTAATCTTTCAAGAGCTCTAACCACCTTCTCTGGCGAAGATTGAGATCTTTCTGAGAAAAGACATACTGGAGGCTTTTATGGTCTGTGAAGACATCTACATTAACTCCATAGAGATAATGTTTCCAAATCTTCAAGGAAAAAACTATCGCTGCTAACCCAAGATCATGAGTAGGATAATTCTTCTCATGTGGCTTTAACTGTCTGGAGGCGTAGGCTCTGACCTTACCATGTTGCTTGAGGACACAACCTAAACCCACTCTGGATGCATCACAATAGACTACAAAACTGTTTGAACCATCTGAAATAGCTAGAACTGGAGCTGAGGTGAGTCGAGTCTTCAACTTTTGAAAGCTCTTCTCGCATGAATCTGACCACTGAAACTTAATCTTCTTCTGAGTCAATCTGGACATGGGAGATGCAATAGAAGAAAATCCCTCGACAAACCATCTGTAATAGCCAGTCAAACCCAAGAAACTCCTAATATCTGATGGAGATATGGGTCTGGGCTAGTTTTTTACTGCCTCAGTTTTTTGAGGATCTACTCTAATGCCATCACCGGAAACAATGTGGCCAAGGAATGCTACTGATCTTATCCAAAATTCATACTTGCTAAACTTAGCGAATAATTGGTGATCCTTGAGAGTCTGAAGAACAATCTTGAGATGGTCTGCATGGTCACGCTCTGTGCGAGATTAGACCAAAATATCATCTATAAAGACTATGACAAACATGTCCAAGTACTGCTTGAACACATGGTTCATCAAATCCATAAAAGTTGTAGGGGCATTGGTAAGACCAAATGACATGACTAAAAATTTAAAGTGACCATATCGAGTATGGAAAGCTGTCTTCGGAATGTCACATTCTCTAACTCTGAGCTGATGATAGCCTAACCTGAGGTCTATCTTGGAGAAGTAACTGGCACCCTGAAGTTGGTCGAATAGATCATTAATCCTGGGAAGAGAATAACTATTCTTGATCGTGACCTTGTTCAGTTGACAATAATAAATACACATCCTGAGAGAACCATCTTTCTTGCGCACGAATAATACTGGCGCACCCCATGGGGAAATACTGGGTCTGATGATCTTTCAGTTCCTTGAGTTCTACTGGTGCCATTCTGTATGGCAAAATAGAAATAGGTTGAGTATCAGGAAAAAGGTATTTCCCTTTCGGGATGAATGCCTGAAAGATCTTCGGGAAAGACATCTAAGTATTAATTAACAACAGAGACTATTTTGAGGCTGGGATATTCAGAACTGAAATCTTTAACATGCACGAGATGATACACACACCCCTTAGAAATCACTTTCCTTGCCCGAAGGTAGGAAATAAGTTGACCCCTGAACACTGAAATGCTACCCTTCCACTCTAGGATAGGCTCATTCGGGAACTGAAACTGAACTATCCTGTTTCTGTAGATGACTGTGGCATAGTAGGAATGAAGCTAATACATGCCGAGAATGACGTCAAAATTAGTCATCTCTAAATTCACTAAATTTGCTGACGTGGATTTCTAAGATATCATAACCGGGCAGTTCTTATATACCTGCCGGGCTATGATAGTTTTACACACTGGGGTAGAGACTGAGAAGGGTTGTACAAGGACTTCAGGACTGATTTCAAAATCACCTACTATGCATGGAGTAACAAAATACAAAGATGTACCTGGGTCTAGCAAAGCATAAACATGAATATGGAAAATATATAACATACCAGTAACGACATCAGAAGAATTTTCCTGATCCTACCAGGGCTGAAGAGCATAGAGTCTGTTTGGGTGTTGCCCACTGGTAGTACTGGAAATGGCACCCTACTGGTTCAGGCGACTGGACTGAGGTATAGAATAATTTTGCTGACCCTGAAGACTTGAATGCAGACACTCTCTAATCCTGTGGCCTGGATTGCCACAACCAAAATACACATCACTATCGGCTCTGCAAATGCCCTTTTGGTTCTTACCACAAGTCTGACAAAGGGGATTTGTTCGGGCACTGCTAACACTGCCCTGAGATTTAGAGCCTGGCACTTTGTTTCTATTGCCATCTCTGAACTTCAGCACTGGAATGCTGGCGGAGGAAGGAGCTGGAACGGCTGACTTGGAGAAAAACTGTGAACGGTTTTCTCCATCTGACTTGGGGTGAGCAAAGTTGAAATTACCTGACCTTGCTCTCTTGTTCTGCCTCTCCCTAGTCTTAAACTTCTGCTCTTCTACTTGCTGGGCATGGGTCATGAGTCTTGATAAGGTCATATCACCGATCATCATCGCAGACCTACACTCATTTACCACGCTATCGTTGACCCTTGACACGAACTTGCTCATCTTAGCTCTATTGTCTGCAACCACATGAGGAGCATACCTGGATAGCTGAGTAAATCTGAGAGAATACTCCCTAACCATCATATTCCCCAGCCTGAGGTTGTTGAACTTAAGAACTTTGGCTTCTCTCAGCGCTTGGGGAAAGAATGTATCTAAGAAGGCTGTGACAATTTCCTCCCACTCGATAGGGCCTGTATCATCTAACCTCTCAGACTTCCACTATTTGTACCAATCATGAGCAACATCCTCTAACCGGTAGGCGGCTAACTCAGCACTCTCAATAGAAGTAGCACCCATGATGTCAATGACCTTATGGAATTGGTCAATGAACTCCTGAGGGTCCTCATCAGACTTAGACCCATGGAAAGATGGAGGGTTCATTCGGGTGAAGTCCCAAACCCTAGCTGTTTTAGGAGTGGCAACTAGATTGGCTGGAATAACTGGTGGTCGTTCATTCTGTGTAGCCATGGACTGAACAAGTGTGGTAAATGCTGCTCTAAACTCCTCATGGGAAACATGTTCGCCCAAAGGATCTTCGGGCTGAGGAGCTGGCTGGTTTCTTCTCTTTGGGGCCATGGTCTGGAATAAGAGAAGAATGGATTAGACTGAGAGTTTAACTTGTGATTATGCTCACTAGCATGACATGAATAATGAAAAAAGGGGACTGTTCCTAAAACATCTTATAGCTTCCCGCAAATAAATGCGGCGCGCAACATACCCATGTACAAGACTCTACTAGATGTGGCTTTCAAACTCCCTAGGACTCTATTGAACCTTAGGCTCTAATACCAAGTTTGTAACACCCCAATTTGCTAAACCGGAATGCTACATGGTGCTCATAACCCTGAGGGACCACAGGCTAACCCATGACTGATATTTGTACCTATATACTACAAATCATAATATAATAATGCAGAATACATGGAACTGTAAGGCCATAAGGTTCAACTAAATACAATCATGTGGGCAAAAATACCCAAAACAACTAAATCTGGACGTAAATCTGAAAGTAAATCTAAAAGCCTCTAAACTATCTGAATAAAGAGTTGAAGGAACATGTCTCCAACTAACTCCGTAAAACTAAACTAAAAATAAATAAATAAATCAAATCATATTGTCATCAAATCAATGAGGACTCACTGTGTCTCTGCGACTGGAATGCTACCGCTACTGCTGGGCTGGAGCTCGTGTCTCAGAATCAATGGTGTAACATGAAAAGAAAGCACCATAGCGCAAATGTATCAGTACAACTGGAGTACTGAGTATACGAGGAATATAGGTTAAACGTAAAGGGTTTCATGCATGAACAACACTGACTGACTAATATAAATGTGGGAGTGCAAATACACATATATAAAAACTGGGACCGTGAATACGTGATAACATGACCTGTAAGCTAATACATGGTTTACTGATAACTGTCATGATTGATATTGAAACTGATAATGTGGATGACTGTATCTGACAATCCTATATATACTGAAATATGAAGAACGCCCTGAGTGCTTTCACTGAGACTGATACTGAAACTGATAATATGGATGACTTTATCTAACAGTCCTGTATATACTGAAATCTGAAGAATGCCCTGAGTTCTTTTAGTGAGACTGATACTGAAACTGATAACATATACGACTGTATCTGACAGTCCTGTATATACTGAAAGTTGAAGAACGCCCTAAGTTCTTTTACTGAGACTGATACTGAAACTGTGGGAAGTAGTGTCTAACCGATATGCCCCATGTATACCATTATGGATAAGCTGGGGTCCAATCTCTGCCCCGACTAGAGGGGTGTCAATACCATGCCACGGGTAAGGACAATCTATGAGTGACCCTTATCTGGCGGGTACTCAATTAGAACGGTGGAAACCCTAAACTGACGGTTCAAGCCACCTCATCAACCCTAATCTGATGGGTTAAGATGTCTCAACCTACGCTAGCTACGTAGTTCTGGAATACAAGGATCGCTACTAAGAATCACACCCTGAACTGGCGGGTGAGTTCCCATCCTTGGGTTCACTCGGTGCTAACATCTACTCTCATCTGTAGGGACTGGACATGAATAACTGACTGTGCATGACTTAATCTTACTGAATTCTATTGATTGGTGGAATATTACTGATATCTGACAACTAACTAAGATCATGAGGTTTTCCTGAGTCACATGACTAACTGAAGTCTATGGAATCATAGCTTGAGTTCAGATATCGTGAAACATGACATGGATCTAGGCACACAGCTATATTTTTCAGGTACAAGTACCCCAAGGACTCAATGGAAGGAAACTAACACACATGACTGACTTGATCATAAGAGTAGAGTCCATAATTTATAGTATCATAAGTAGGGATCTCAAACTAAGCATGGTTATCAACAATTTATTGCATGGAAAGGATTTTATATCACATGGAAGTACTTGCACAATCTTAATATCATGTTCATTTCATAATCATATTGGAAGCACATACCAATAGCATGGAAGTTTATGTGGATTGCATGGTTATCATACATCTTGTTCATAAGTAGGATTTGCAAGTAAACATAGCATAATCTCATAAGAATAGTTCATGAGTATTCCAACAACATTTACCAGGCACATTATCCACATAGAAGTCATTGGAACGTAAGGGCATATCATGAATCCTTCACTTAGTCACAATTTAGCTATATTGCATGCTTTCTAGTTCTTTAGGCATTTTATCAAACACCTTACATGCACATCTTAAGTATAGGTGAATTCATCAAATTATACATCATGAACAACCAAATTTACATGTTTCCAACTCATATGATATCATGAATTCAGAAAAACATATAAAGATTCCATCTTAGGAATCACCCAATATCAACAACATGATCATCAACACCCAACAATATAGAAATCATACTTTATAATGAAAAAGAGGAAAACAATCAAGCATCAACATGGGTATGATCATATCACCAAAATCAACCAAGCTTTTATATTTTAAAGATTGATTCTTAAACTCTAGGAACGAATTGAATCCATAGATGAACATTACGCATTTAGAAGGAAGATTCTTGATGATTGACGGAGGAATTTCCTTGAAATCAGATCTGCAAGCTTAATTATGTAACCCTAGTTGTTTTTATCCTTTAGTTCTCTTGGATGATGAGCTTTGAGATGAAAATAGGGTTGCAGTATGTCTAGAAGCTATATATTTTGTAGGGTTAAGTTTAGGGACGTATAAATAGTATTTAAAGACTTAATTACCTTTAAAATAACTCAAGACGGAGTGTTTTTGACACCTGGAATTGACTTAGACGGCACCCAAGTGATCGCCTATGCTTGGGTTGGGCGGATCCTAACCAATTGCCTATGCTTGGGTTGGGCGGCGCCTAACCAATCGCCTATGCTTACTGTCTCTCACAAAAATGGGCATAACTTTTCGCTCGGGTATTAGATTAAGGCAAAATTGGTATCATTGGAAAGCTAATTCGATTTTCTACAATTTGGTGGGTCTAAATCAGCCAAAATACCACATTAAAATCGTGTTATACTTGTTCAAATATGACCCTTGCAAAATCAAACACTAAAACTTGATGGATTCGAAAACTCTTAGCTTGTATTACCTTGAGTGACTCATATGAACATGCTTAATGCATCATAAGCTATCCTATCACTAGGATATTCATTGTAAGTCATGTACTCAAGTATGAATCATAGGATAGGAGATTTCACACGTAGGAATATTTATTCACTTCCTATCTTAGAAACATGCGGGGTATTATAGTACCTTAGCTCATACACCGCACAAGTAGAAGCCAGGATATCCAGCTGCTTTTGGTGAGGTCCAGTTTGCTTCAGGGCTTTTCGTGTCATATCCAGTCACTTTTGGTATTGTATAGAAGTTAGTTATATGGCGAGGTGTGTCCTGACCTTAGTTAAACTCTGTGTATTGTCTAGAGGCTTTGTAGACCTAATGTACAGTCAAGGTGGTGTTTTGTTAATAGACGTGATGGCTCTAACGACCAAGTATTATATATACATATATATGTGTGCTCGAGCCTATACAGGTGATTATTTCCTTTTACATGCGACATGATGCTATCCAAATTTTGGGTTGTCATAGAGGAATGCATGGGAAGTATAAGGTTATGAGCTGGTTCTCCCGAGCCTCCTCAATTACGGGTGCCAGTCCGCCCCAATAAGATTTGAGTTGTGATAGTTGGCTACGTAGTTCTATAACTCATGGATTGCTACTAAGGATCAAACCCTAAACTAGCAGGAATACCTACATCCCTGGTTTTGGTCGATGCTAAATCCTACTCCCAACTGAATGACACTAGAATACTAATTGGTGCATGCACTGATAACTAATAACCAATAAGCTCAGGTCATGGTATCTAAAAATTACAATGCATATGGATTCTGAGGTTATTATTAATGTATAAATTAATACTATAACTAAAACTAGCAGAGTTAATCTTAATTGGAATCACAACTAACCATATTACTGACTGGATGATATTGATCATGGTATAGCTAAAATCATCTGCAGATACTGAAAAATAGGTAAATAACTAAATTTTGGGTATTCATAACCCCTAGGACTCGATAACATCAAAAGTAAAAGCAAAACAAAGTTTCAAAAGCATAATAAATAGTCATCGCTCAAAATTCATCTCTTAGGCATTTCATCAAATACATGGGGACCATAAACTTGTGCATGGGAATGAGCAAGCATGCGAAAATATCATGGTTACACAAATTAATTCACAACTTAGGGATTCGATATGAAGATCATAATATTCAAAATATGTATTGTATCATTCCACTTGAAAACACATACTTTTAACTTGAAATCAAACTTAGGAAGATCATGAACTTGAACATGGGAATATCTTAAACATGGGAAAACAAAACATGGCTAGTTTCATAACGTGGAGTTCATCCTAAAATTAATTGAACATGATATGGGAATTTCATCAAACATGTGGGAAGAAATAATTTAAAACATAAGAATCTTGCTAAAAATCATGAATTTAGGGTCTATCATGGAATTCACTTAAATGGAGCATGGGAAAGTCAAATTCATGGCATGGGGAATTCAACATCTTGCATGAAATTACACATGGACTGAATATAATTAAAAACACTATGAAATCATGAAACTAAATATTTCTTGAACATACAAAACTCCATAATAAGAATAAAATTTCATTCTTTAATTGAAAAGAGGGTTTTTGGGCTCCATGGGTGAAAGGGTACCCATGGATGAACTACCACATACCTTATTTGATTAATTAGATGTAAAAGCTTGAACTTTGAATCTCTAATAGTGTTCTTGAAGTTATTTAATTAGGAAGATTGGGCTCTTTCTTTTCTTGAATAAAAATTTATGAAGTTCTTGGTGTTCTTGAGGGGGGTAGGGTTTTCTTGGAGAGAAAAAGATGAATAATAATGTATTTAATGCTTTTGGGGCTAAAATTATGTGTTATTGATGGTTTTGGGTGAGAGGAATTGACCAAATTAACCCTAGACCCTTTAGGAATTGAAGTAACGTATGAAATAGCTCTGTATCGCATCAACCATTATGTTGGATACAGCAACGCATCGCGTTGACTTACTGCCTCACATGAAAAATGCCATAATGTTTCACTCGGGTATCGAATTATGGCAAAATTGGTATTGTTGGAAAGCTAATTCAATTATCTACAATTTGATTGGCCTTGAGCTGCAAAATTCTATGTATATAAAAATTTATACATGTTCAAACTATACCCTTATAGAATTAAATACCAAACTTTGGACGAATTGAAGGCTCTAAGCTCAACTTTGTTCTAAGTGTTTCTTATGAACATTTTTCACCTCAAAAGCACATAAAATATAAGGATAATGATCATAAAACTTATATTCACATGGAAATCATTTGGATTATAACTTATACACGTAGGAATAATGGTTCAAAGACTAACTCAAAAATACAGGGTGTTACATTATCTCTCCCTTGAGAATATTCGTCCTTGAATGAGACTAGTTAGATTAAGAGTACTGTACGAAGGTAATTGAGATCATATTCTGAACATGCATGACTTGAAACATGATTGCATAACTGATTTTAAAATATGATACATAAACTGAACATCATTAACTAAACTGATTTCTTAAATACATGCAATGACATGAGAATGATTATAAGGCTGAGATAGAAATGGGAGACTCAACTGATGAGTAACCATTACTTCAAGTTGGATCCTATTTCATGAAAAAAATGAAAGGTTTAGGACATGAATACTCAGGGTATTACAATACATATCCCCTTAGGATACTTCATCCCCCAAATGATATTGACTTAGCTAAAATACTTAGGAAAGACTGAGATAATGTATGGGACACGTATGAACTGAATCATGACTAAATATCTAGAATCTGAGACTAATGCATGATGCATGAACTAAGCTGAATTCAAAAATTACATAGATGCGAACAAACTACCTATTAGAATAGCCATATTCATGAGATTACAGATAGTATGACTAGATGAAAAGATGGAAAATCCATAGGAACTTGCCTGTCTGACTGCTAGACTGGATTATTGGCTATATACACTAAATTATACTGAAAGCTTATACTCAACTATACATTCTAAATCAAAACTGCACTGCACTTGAGGCTAGTTAAAATATTCACATGGGCACTAATAACTCTACCTACTGAAGTCTGAGCTGAAATGAATTCTCTCACTATGTTTGAGCCTACTTGAACCTACAAAGTGCACACATAACATTGTAATACTAGTATGAACCATGAAACCAAGGAACATTTACTCTTTCCCATCTAAATAATTATTCATTATCATTATCTTAATATTAAATATAGGTCCTGAAAGGTTAGAACATAAGGACCTGTAGCATGAAAGAACACTATACATAACTTAACACTTTATTGAGACCTAAGGAATAGATTAATAACATCGTGGATTTATCAAAGAAATCAAATCTGAGGATATACATGACATAAACTGAATTTCGTTGATCATTAAGAGTGTAGCATGGGTATCTGGAACTGAACATTTTGTAGAGCATGAGTACATAAGTCATGAGCTGCATGACCTGAGTTTTGGAGTTCATGATTTCATGGAACATGATTCATACTATTGAGTGAACTAGAACTCCTCATAATAAGAACTGGAAGTGTACATGATTTTTGTTATGGCAAAGGTATGAATATGAGCTATGATCCTGGAGCTGACATGTAAGGCATAAGTAGTTTTCATGTAGACTGAAAAGCTTTGCATTGAGTTAAGAATAGGTTGGGAATCAACCTTCCTTACTATTTTTCTATACATACTGGTATCACTACTAGGATCTGAGAGTCTGACTTGGTTACTTATTCTATCATCTTCCCCTTATCTTTAAGCCATTATTATAAATTTGTGGAGCCTTTTACTAACTCTAAACTGAACTACAACCACTTTACTCTAGAGCTCGAGATATATCAATAAACTTAAGTTCTTTCATACACTATTTTAAGCCTACTGATTCATCTTCCACACAACTAGCCCTCTGAATACAGAATCTACTCAATCCAGATAACACTATCCAAACTTAACTACTGCTAAACTTCTGGATTCATAATTCTAACTCTGGATCATGTGCTATCATAGAATTTTGAGAAGGGATCTAAAAGCATATCTAATTTTAGCTCAATACAGGATTTTCATGAATAAGATTAAATATTTTCAAAGTTTAGAGCATAAGGTAACTAACGGGATATTTTGAGCCAGCGTGCAATCCCATAACTGCTTGTAAGAACTGCCTGAGAAAACTCTATCTGTAGGAATTTGAGCTTGACCAATTTTGTTACCTCAAAAATAAGGTAGAGATGGCATGAAGAGAGCAAAATAAGAATCTATGTAAGTTTCTTAAAGAACCTTTCTATAGCATGATCTGAGACATGAAAGAAGGGAAATATTTCCTAAATGCCCTGTAGCCTCTCAAAGAAAATTACAAACGTCTCCGTACCATTTTATAAGACTCTACTAGACATGACTTCATAGACACCCTAGGATATTTAAACTCTGCACTCTGATACCAAGTTTGTAATGCCTTGGGAGTACACCCAAGATGCCACATGGTGTTTGGAACCACAAATGATCACAAGCTAACCCATAAACTGGCATACTGTTAAGCAACTGGATTATAATAATTAAATAACAAGTTCTGTTGTGCAAAAACATAATCATACTAAAAATCTAAAATAGATACAATATTGATAAAGCTTAAAATCTGATAAAATTGAGGAAAGGACTCAAATTACATGACTTACTTTGACTAACATCTATGAAGCCTCTACTATACTGACTATAGATAGCTGGGATATTCCTCCAACTACCACTAAAGAATTGCGGATGTATTAGAGGTGGATCAATTCATAGCTCTATCAGCACAGGATTCTGCCCTACAAAATTTCATGAACACATCATTCAGCAGCATAAAGTTTAGAGTAGTACAACCTACAGCCACAGTCAATGTTGTACAACAAGCTACAGGTTGGTGTGAGATATACAGAAATAGTGGTCATGAAATGGTCATGTGTACTTCAAATCTAGAATTTATGATGTATATAGGTAATGCTCAAAAGCTAAATTATGGTAATTCCTATAATATAAAGTGGTAAAATCAGCCACCAAATCAGTCATGGAACTCCCCACAGCCACAGGCCTAATCAAATCAGTCAACTAGCAATATGGAAGAGATGATGAAGAAAATCTTAGCTAATCAGGCACAGTTTGTTGCAGACTTAAAAATTTTGCTAGCGGCCATAAGAAGTTTAGAGTTGCACGTGGGCAAAAACTAGCAAGCATTAAATACTAAACCACAAGGTGGGTTACTAGCAGATATAGAAAATCCAAAGCAGGTTATGACAACCACTTGAAGGAGTGGAACAAAGCTACAAGGAGAACCTCCAAAGGCAACAAAGGAGGTAGATACTGATATGGTGACACAACAGATTCCTAAAGACGTTGCTGAAAATTCAAGGAAGTCTAATTACTTGAAAATGAAAGTTGTTGAACCAAAAGTAAAGAAGACACTGCCACTACCCTTCCCTCAAAGGCAAATAAAAGCGAAGGAGGATGCTATGTTCAAAAAGTTCATTGACACATTCAGAGAGCTTCATATTAATTTACCTCTTTTAGATATTTTGCAGAGTATGCCTAAGTATGCAAAGTACCTGAGGGATATGATAGCAAAGAAGGTAAATTGTAGGATGTAGGAGTAATAACACTCACTGAAGAATGTAGTACGGTAATGATATAGAAAATCCCTAAGAAATTAAAAGACCAGGGAAAGTTTGTTATCCCTATTCAAATTGGGAGTAAAGCGGTCCATGCACTGAGTAACTTAGGGGCAAGCATAAATTTGATGCCCCTATCGTTGTTTAAAACATTAGGCTTAAGAGAACCAAGACCAACCACCGTCGTGTTGTAGTTGGCAGATGGGACATTTATACATCCAAATAGAATAATTGAGGATGTCCTGATTAAGGTTGGTAAATTCATTATACCTACTGACTTTGTTGTTCTTGATTTTGAAGCATGTGAACAGGTACCAATCATCTTGGGGCATCCATTCTTAGCCACTGGTGGGGTCTTGATTGATGTTAGAGAAGGCATTCTCAAAATAAAGGTAGATGATGAAGAGGTGGTATTTGATATTTATAAAACACCCATAGTAAAATCCCAAATTAAAGATTTATATATTATCAATGTGATTGAAAGGGATGAGTGTGGGGTGGTTAATCCGCCAAAGACCTCTCCAGCTTACCTGATTGAGCGGCCTAATTTGAAATTATTGTCTCCCAACATGATGAAAGTTGAAGTAAATAAAGATGTTGACCTTAAGAGTGCAAACTCAAGAGGTCATAAACGAAGAGAAAATGGCTCCCAAAAGAGAGTAAAAGGGTGAAGGAATATGATTGAGTTGAGTTGGGTCGTGCCATGACACTAAATCAGTCACTGCTTTGGAGGCAACCTAAGTTAATTAGGTATGTTTTCTTTTCAATTTTTTTTATTTTGCGTAGTTTTTTTTTTAGTTGAGTCACAGGTTAATGGGAAGTCTGAGTACCATAAACCTGAGCTTGGAGCATGGCAAAGAATGAGTGTGGGGTTCCCATGGATCTTCTTTATATGTAAAGATGCTACTAGCTAAGCCTAGAGGTCTCAGGGAGTATTTCTATCTCTTAGCTTTAAAATTCACTTTGGGGACAAAATAGATTTTTAATTATGGGGTGGTGATATTTCCAAATTTTGGCTTAATTTAAAAAAAATTAGGTTAGGAATAAGTGTGATATTTTTGTTGGTGTTGTTTTTTATTACATGATGCAAGTGGGTTTGTTTGTAAAAGCATTTTGATTGATGTGAATTGCAACTTTTGAAACTCCTAGACTCATTTTGTGACTCTTGTACTTGTTGGCTTAAATTTGAATTCATGCTATTGTTTGGTTGGGAGTCTATAATGATCCTATTGAGTTGAACATGTACCATGTTAGTGTGAGAATTTTGTATATTTCTTATTGCATGTGATATTTAGAACTTTCCTGCTGTGTGTGTGAAGCAAAATAAAGAATGTGGATTTAGGAAATGATATAGGCATTTCTTTGATAGCCTTGCTTTATACCTTTTATGTGTCCTACCCTTGTGCATTATTCTAGTTAAACCCCATTGAGCCTTTAGATTTTTCTTTGGCAACCTCATAAGTAGCCTAATCCCTTCTTTGATAGACCATAATTTGATCCAAAAAGCTCCAAAGTGCTTTAATGAAAAAATTAAATTAGTAAGGAGAGTGAGAAATTAAAGAAGAAAAAAGGTGAAATTGATGCCCCAAGGTAATAGTTATTGGTGTTTATAATTTATATGTGGTAGATGGATGTGATATAATTAATGTTAGAAATAATGTCATGATTGTGATAAAAGAGAAAAATTGATTCATGTGGTAGTAAACTAGACGTCCACCAAGTATTTGTGAAAATGTTTAAAAGAGACAGGGCAAAAACAAAAGATATGGGTAGACCAAAATGGTGTAATTTGGTTGTTAGGGATTGATTTATGCATAATGTAGTGTATTAAAGCGCTTAGAGAGGTTAGTCACAATTACCAAATAGTTCCTACCTGTCCCTAAGCCTACATTACAACCTGGAAAAGTCCTAATGGATCCTAAGTTCATCATTCCGATATTAGTGGAGCATTACACTAAGGGCAAGCTTATGGTTCATTGTGTGTGACTTGTGAATTCCTTGTGAGAGTGAGCGTAATTTGATTCTTTTACCCATTACGTTATAAATTGCATTATTGTGAGTAATTATAGGTATCTCTCTTGTTGTGAGGGGCACATGTTTGATGAATGTGGGTGAATTGTATGATGTCCTTGATTGAGAAATATGCATGAGTTTTCCACTTAAGTGAGTCAATTCTTGAGGCTAGGATGTTTTGGAGTAGAATTCTTGAACTTTCAATGGTGTTAATAACATGCTTTGGGTAAAAGCTTGCGTTCCGTGTAGTCATTGTAGTACTAGCTTAAGTTTCTTCCATTTAGTAGAAGTGCAGCGTCACCTCAACTTTTGATTCTTAGAATAAAGAGTTGTTCAAGGGCGAACAAGAGTTTAAGTGTGGGGTGATGATCTGAGGAGGTTTTATACACTTTTGTATCATTATTCTAGCTTATTTTGCCTTATTTTGAGAGTAATTCATGTGCTTTATGTGTTCATATTGATATAAATAAGCATTCAAGTGTCCAAGTGTGTGATTACAATGTTCCAAAAAAATTTCAAACAAGTTTGTGTTTAATTGAGTCATTTAGAGTTCAATCCGAAAAACTAGTTTTACTAGCTTGAGCTAGGTGTGTGTCTAGTTGGTCTCGGTGGATTCTAATGTGTTTAATTTATTCCAAATGATTTAAATGTGTAATTATATGTGTAATAAATTATTTGTAATGGACAAAGTTCAATTTAATTAAGTCAAGAGTCAAAATAATAAGTGACAAATCATGGCGAATTAGCCTTATCTTAGATTTTGTTTTGATCTGTCGTTGAGAATATTTTGTTGTTTTGATCTTCAATTTACGGTGTGTGATATTGTAGGAGGCTTTGGGAGGTGAATACAGTGGTATATTGTTGATAAAAAGGCCAAAAATTCATTGAAAATACACAATAAAAGGCATGGGAAAAAGGAGGGACGTTCAACACTTAACCAGATCTTGGATGCAAATTTCAGTGAGTCGATACAATTTCATCGTGTCGCGTCGACTGCCAACGCATTGAACGTCGCGTCGCAATGGCCAAATACAATTTCTGCCGACATGCTAGTGGCTTGTACAGTTATTATTCTCATTGCATAGCACAAAAATAAATGCGGCTAGTGGGCATATCTTGGACCTGGTGTCCATTTACTAATCCAACAATGATTAGGAATTTTATATATATATATATATATATATATATATATATATATATATATAACATTATTAATACTTGGACATTTACCTACGCGAACAATTTTTTGGATAGTTTGGACGAAATTGAAGCGGTGGCTGCTACTACAATTTTTTGTACGTTATATTAATTCTTTATTTAACTTTTAATTTTTCATATCATGTATTTAATTATTTAGATCGTGATTATGAATATTATCGGCTAAAAATTTTTTTTTCGGGGTTAAAGCCAAGAACATAATTACTATTATTTTGGATTAATTTTGCTTATAATATTTGGTTTTTTATTTATTCTTTTTTTAATTATTTTAAGGATTCGCGACTCTTAGAATACATATATTGTTGACCTTTTGATCTCGACAGAGTGAATAGGGAGATAGAACATGGGAATAAACAAAGTTTGGGTTTTCATTCTTTTATAAAATAAAGAATTAAACTTAGCGTCTAGGACAAGAATGTACTTAGATGTCTTACTTGATTCAAACGTAGGATGATAGCTTTAATTCACTTAATAGGATTATTACATCCCCGCTCAACGATGTAGTTGTAATGTCCATAATAGCTAAAAGATTAGAGGTTGGGAAACCATGATCATGCAATTAACCCTACGAATCAACAACCAAGATAAGCAAGTTAACGAATGAAATTCACTAATATAGTATGATTGTTCGAAGTGCTTTAACCCTGGGTTTTACTCCATTGATTTTTCCAAGTATTTTTCATTTACGCATTGTTACTTTAATTTTAATTTCAAACACTTTTTTTGGCTACTCTTGCACCAAATTAATCTAAACTGTGAACTAGAATTAAAACATTGTTAAATCAAGTCTCTATGGGATCGATGTTCGGCTTTCTTGAAGGCCACAATATTAATTGATAAGACCATGTACACTTGCGTGTGCGCTTGGGTGCTATCAATACGTAATCTTAAAATATGCAAAACTAGGTGTAAGTAGACTCACCAAGAGACTGAAATAAATTGAAAGCTAAAATATCTTAAAACATGAGTAACAAACATAATCTGATAAGCTGGTGAATCACTACACTTAGTTTCTTAAAATTTTTCTTTTATAATATAAGTAGAACTGAAATTGGGATATGGTAAAACATGTATATGTGAATGTTCAAAAACAAATTTATATGTACTGAACTGATCTGATTAACTGAATAACTGATGCCTGGGTAACAAAATGAGTGAGATCTAAGAAAAAGGGATACTAGCGTATACGTACTGAGTAACTAATAGATGAACACGGACTACTGAATAACACGAGATAGCTGAGCACAAATGCATGAAATAGTAAAATCTGAGAATGCAAGACCAAGCATATAATATGATTCTGAAATAGTCTATAAACTTTAATACTAAAATATGATATTTGAATGACTGATAACCGTATGCTATGGTCAAGCAGAACTAAACTGAGTTCTGAACTGAATACTGAAACTAAAACTGTGGGAGATATCATCTAACTGACATGCCCCAATCTGAGCTAATCGGGGTCCAACATGTAACCCCAGTTGGAAGGGTGTTAGTACTGTGCCATGGGTACTAACAATGATTGTGTCAACCCTAATCTGGCAGAAAGACTCATGGGATATATGTATATGTCAACCCTAATCTGGCAGGAAGACGTCTCAACCTATGCTGGCTACGTAGTTCTGTAACTCATGGATTACTACTAAGGATCAAACCCTAAACTGGCAGGAATGCCTGCATCCCTGGGTTCGCTCGGTGCTAAATCC
The DNA here is from genome assembly GCA_030864225.1 of Capsicum baccatum var. pendulum. Lineage (NCBI taxonomy): Eukaryota > Viridiplantae > Streptophyta > Magnoliopsida > Solanales > Solanaceae > Capsicum > Capsicum baccatum. The sequence goes on along the minus strand of CM061560.1, from coordinate 87,522,622 downwards.
TACTCCCAAATAAATGACACTGGAATACTAATTGGTGCATGTACTGATAACTAATAATCGATAATTAGTTATAGATTATTTCAGTATCATGTTATATGCTTGGTCATGCATCCTCAGATTTTACAACTTTCAGATATACTATTGTATCAATCATCTCATGCTATTTATTTAGTCATGTATTATTCATGTTCATGAACCCATGCATGTCAGCCTAACCTCATTTAGCATAGTAGTACATTCAAAGCACTAACCGCATACTCGTTTCTTGTGCTATGATATCTCATATCATAGGTTCGGACACTCAGGTTCCCGACTGTACTTAGACATTTTAGTGCATCAACAATAATAGCAGTGGTGAGTCCTCATACTCTGAGGATTAATGGCATTTATGTCAAGTATTTCTTTCCAGTTCAGTAGTCAGCCGGTGTTAGTTGGGGACTTGTCCCATCAACTCCACAGTCAGTCTATTTAGAGGCTTTCAGACTAGTACAGACAGACAGTCAGTTTTCAGTAGTATTATCAGTTGTTTTATCAGCATTGACAGTATATTTCAAATATTTTAAATTATGATTTAGTATTGAATTTTAGTTTTTAAAAACCTTATGGCATTTCTATTAAAGCTTCACACATGTCTTTATTAATTTATTCAGTGCTCGTAGTAGGTACTAGCTCATGAGTTAGCTTGTGGTCCTTCGGGGTTGTAAGCACCGTGTGGCATCCAGAGTGTACTCTCGGGGCGTTACAATCTCCTAAGAAAGCTTTACATGATATACTCACACATAATATGGGTATAATAGGATGGATAATAGGCAGTGATGAAGAGAAAAATAAGACTGACTTTAGGAAAGAAGATCAGATACATACGAATACAAATATTTCCCCAAGATCTATCAAAGAGATTAAATCTGCCAAGAAAGGGAAAAAGAAGGTGATGTTGAGGCCTTTCAATTAATTAGGGTGCAGACATAGAGGAATATAGTCTCCAATTATGCTAATAAGATATGAAATCACTTATTTAGAACATAAGGTCGGTTGAATCACAAAAGACATTCCAAAGAATGCAAATGGTGCACAAATTTCATAAGTTTACATTTGTAACTTGAGTCTTTTCAGCATTTAAAAAACATAAATATATACATAAATAGGCTACAAATGAAACATCCTTCTACAATAGAAATAGTCATATTAGTGTGTTTACAAACTATGGGTATGATGTTGCCCTAGTCAATGATATTGATCAACAAATTACTTTACAATTATTGAAACTATCCACACATTCAGTTTATTACATCTCCATAGTGTATGCTAAACGTGACAGGATTTCATATTGGAATTGTCGAATATTCGTACAATATAGCTTAGGGATTGACTCATCCATGATTTATAGATGGTGATTTTAAGGTGGTGCTAAATAGGGAATAGAAAATCGGTGTCCTGCCTTTAATAGATGATGATTTTAGATCATTTATTGAATGTTGTGATTTGGATTAATTGTCCTACAAAAGGAGTCTATTTACTTGGTAGCATGGCAGAGCTGGTGATGTGGTTGGATAGAGTATTAAGGAATGATGAGTTTTAGGGTATTTTTGCTCAACTAGAGGTGGAACATCTTCCTAGAAATAATTCAGATCGTGCACCTCTTCTACTAACTTGTTAGACTGAGGCCTATACTATTAGTAGATTTTTAAAATTTCTTAATTTCTGGACTTCTCATGAGTCATTTAAAGAACTGGTTCAATTGAATTGGGCTGTTGATTTTTCTCCCAACCCTTTCTTGGATGTTAAGAAAAAGACTAAAAAAGCTTTCACTTTATGAAGCAGAGCAACTTATAGGGATTGTTTTAGTAGTTAATAATTAGAGAATACGGTGGTGATGCAGAAGGCAAAGGCTGAATATAACAAATACCTTGCATTGGAGAAATTTTATTGGCAACAAAAGGCAGGATACAGATTGTTTGAAAATGGGGACAAAAATACAAGGTTCTTCTATAGTGTGGTGTAGGGAAGAAGACACGAATTGCAGGTGAACAAAATTCAACATAATAATGGTGACTAGCAAAAGTGTTAAAAGAAGATTGCTAATGCTTCTATTACCTTCTATCAAAAATAGTTTACCGAAGAAAAGGAAATTTTCCTCTTCTATCATATATATCATAATTGGTCAGTTCAAAAGATATGTAGAGTTGGGAATCATTCCAGATCAGGAAGAGGTGAAAAGAGCCATTTTCAACCTCAATGGAGATAGGGCTTCTGGCTCGAATGGTTTGTTAGGTAGATTTTTTCAAAAATGCTCGAAAATTGTTAGGAATGATATTGTGAGGATGGTACCTGATTTTTTCATAAGACATTCCCTTTCCAAGTCAATTACTTAACCTAATCTAGTCCTCCTACCTAAGAAAGTTATTGTTAATAATTTTTCTGACTTGAGGCCTATTAGTCTGAGAAATTTTGTTAATAAAATTCTATTAAGATTTATTCATGATAGGTTAGAGAAGTTACTGCTTGAAATTATTTCCTCTAATCAATTAGGATTTGTAAAGGGGGAGAGTATTATAGAGAATATTCTATTTACTCAAGAGTTAGTAACTGATATAGGCAAAAAGGGAAAGTCTGCTAATGTGGTTATCAACTTGACATAACTAACGCATATGATAGGGCTTCATGGTTCTTCTTAATGAAAGTTCAGAGGAAGATGAGGTTTTTAACTATGGGTGTTGACATGATCTGAAGGTTAACTTTCAATAATTATTACTCAATCCTGATAAATGGAATATTTCATGATTTATTCCACTCTTTTAAGGGAGTAAAATAAGGAGATCCACTAGTCTGAGCCTTGTTTATAATTATCATTAGAAGTCCTTACTAGGGCCTTGAATTCACTGCTCATAGATGATTTATTCGTTGAATATGAGATGTCTAAATAAAGTCCTAATTTAAATCATCTTGCTTATGTTGATAATGCAATATTTTTCTCCTCTGTAAATGAAGTATCTTTAAAAAATATTATAGAAATCTTAAAAGACTATGAGAGTCAATCAGGGAAGAAGGTGAACATGGAGAAGAGCCTCTTTTACATGCATAAAATGCAGCAACGAACACTTTAGATATGGTTGAACAATGTTTGGATATGAACATGGGTTCTTTCCATATGAAATACTTGAGATGTCCTATTACACATACAAGGAAGAGAAAAGAGCATTATCTTGAATTGATTGACAAGTTGAAAGGTAAATGATAGTCCTGGAAAGGTAAGGTACTCTCATATGGTGATAAGGAGGTGTTAATTACAAGTGTTTTACAAAGTACTCTTATTTATCGACTTTTAACTATTACCCTTCTTATTTGTGTCCTCAAAGATCTTCATAAATTTTTTGCTAAATTTTTCTGAAGTAAAATAAATTGGGAAGGAGCAAGCATTGGTTAGCATGAAGTAAAATCTACCTTTTCAAGCAAGAAGAAGGTCTTGGTTTCAGACCTATATTTAAAGTCTCTCAGACATAATATGTTAAACTTTAAAGTCTCTCGGACATTATATGTTAAACTTTAAAGTCTCTCGGACATTATATGCAAAACTTTAATGGAAATTTATATACAAAAATAATATGTAGTCCAATTACTTTTGGAACAAATATAGTAAGAAGCAAATACAAGCACTTGTGGAATGAAAAGAAGGATCTCAAGTTTAAAAGCACATGCTGGAAAGTAGGGATAGGATTGAGCAAGCTATATAGCAGAAATTAAAAGAAGGCACTTCTAGTATATGGTTTGAAAATTGGAAAAATTTACATCATCTTTACAAACATTAATTAGAAATACATGTTTGTCATGCAATGGGGAATGTTGAAGAGTTTTTTAATGGGGATAGGTAAAACCTTACAAAATGGAGAATCATGTCCCTGATTATATGTTGAACAATATGAGTCAAAGTAAAATTGTTTATCAAGGAGGTAAGACTTGGTGTACTAATACTAGTACTGAATTATTCAGCCTGAAGAGTACCTATGAATTACTAAGAAATAAAAAGATATCTGTGAGGACTTGAAAAATATACGGTGTAAAGATTTGCCTTTCAAATTCTCATTCTTGGCTTGGAGATTCTGGAGAGGTAGAGTATCAGTGGCACAATAAATGCATACATAGAATTCTAACGTTTCACAATTTTGCAGTTGTTATGAAAATGAAGAAATTGAAACCATTGAACACTTTTTTTAAGGGAAAAATTGCTCAAGTTATTTGGAAATACTTATCTACAACAACAGGTTTTGATCCTCAATTGAATTTCAAGTAGAATGTAAGAAAATGGTGGAGCTTTATGAGAACATTAAAATTAAAGTGGTGTATCAGGTGATGCTCATCTTAATAGTTTGGTTCCTATGGAAGAGAAGGAACACAGTAATGCATGGGGGGAACTATTCAGTTGCAAAAATTATTTAGTAGGTTACATAAACTTTGAGGAATTTCCTAAATTGCAGGTTCAAGATGCATTGGGAAGGCAAAAATTGGCCTAAAATAGTGAAGGTTTTGGAGAGATTTAGGCTAGTTTTTAGATTTAAGATTGTAAGGCGGCTACCCCCACCGATGTACTGGCTCAAATAAAACACAGATGGATCCTCTAGGGGCAATACTGGCCCTAGCTCCGCTGGTTTTTTCATTAGAAACTCTAAAAGAGGGTTTGAGGTTGCTAAAGTCATGATGATAAGAATACTACTAATTTAGTTAGGCTAGAGCTATCAGAGAAAGATTGACTTACTGCATAGATAACAACATTGGTAATGTTATTGCTAAATCAGATTCTTTGACATTGGTTCAGATTATTCAAAGTGTATGAAAAGTCTCATGGTGCATCACAACAAAAGTGGAGTGTATTGACACTATAATGATTTCTATGCCAGTAAGAGTACAACACTCTCTTAGGAGAAAAATACTCTTGCCAACTTTTTTGCTAACTTAGTTTTCTTTTTTGCAGGTAATTATCAATTCAATCACATTCAAGAGGTTCCAAGCACTTGGAGAAAAAAAATTAGTTTTAAATAAACAAGGTACCCCAAACATACAAAGAAGCACCACCAACATCTTGTGAGCAATCCACAATACAGATATCATCTTTAAGAAGGTTTTGTTTTATGTTAATGCTAAAGAGTTAAAAATGAGTTAAAAAAGATGCAAGTTAATTAGAGAACTACTAATTTGAAGTAATTTCATGAGATTTCACTATCCGTACTTGTGAGAATTTTTGGGTGTCATCCGATAGAAAACCAAGATTAGTATGCTTCTATACCCTCTTCATTTTCTTTTAACCATACCAGCACACACACTACAGCAATCTACAAAGGGAAAATTAATTCACGACTCTCTAATTATTTAATTTTTTCTTTTAAATTCAGATCAGATGGTGGTATTAACTTCATATGAGGTTCAACCCATTGATTTAGAAGCCTAATAAATAGCGATTAGAACAAGAAGTGAGTCATAAGAGCTATCACTTATTTGGAAAAGGAAATAGGCATAAGATCTTGAATATGAATTGGATTTGCATCTCAGATACATATTGAAAGAAGAAGATGACAACTTCAAATAAAAAGGAAGAGCAGAAACAATGGAGGAGAAAACCTAATTCAGAGATCGAATCCATCACTACTCGAGCTCAAATGACACAAATCAATAAATTGAAGAAGAGAGTTTGATGAAAGATAAAAACAAGAGGCTTCGAGAAGGTGAGATATTTTCAAATTAATCTTTTTGAGCGACCATTTGACTTTTCTTTGTCTTTTTGTTTATTTGTTTTTGTTGTCTTTCTTTCCTCTCGGGCCAAGTTACTTTTGGACCTGGCTCATGTTTGTACATATAGACTATTTTGCATTTTCTTATGGGTTTGACCTGCCTTTGATTAATAAAAAGGAAAAATTTCATAAGTAGCGTACTTATGTTCATAATTAAGATTTTCATAGCAATTGTTTTATAATTACATGGAATAGCAAGTTTTATTTTATATTTTAGGAAAAATTTGTTATATAAATATATATTCAAATAAAATTTCATCTTCTTTTTTTAACTCAAATTAGTCGAGTTAAATAAGAAATAATCAGGCCATTAATTTATGTTATGTATTTAATTCTAAGGACTTCTTTTTCATAAATGACTCTTTTTAACATGAGTTGTTATTTTTCAACTACTGAAACCAAAAATTCAAGTATGATTTTACTGTTAGCAACTCAAATCAATCTCAAAATTAGGTTGAAGATCCTTTAATTGGCGAGCTTCTAAATTTAAAAAAAAATAGTATTATTACAGGTAATGAATTTAATTTGGTATATGAATTTTAACAAATTGAGTATAGTCGATCATTTTGTGTGAAATAGTTTTTTGCAACGTAAAAGTTTTCCTTCTCGGTGTCTATTGTAAAAAATTGATCGAAAAATCTATTATTCGTTCAATTTGAACGTTATTCGAGCTTATTTATATTTGATCAGAAATCATTTTTTATAGATAGATATTTTGCAGTTTCGATCTTTTTTCTGGAATGTATATATATATTCAACATTGTGTAATGTGGTTTCATAAATATATTGATAATTTATGAGTTTATATGAACCAGTCAATTTTCTTTGTATATTTTGATCGAATTAGTATATTTTATTGGAAAAAGTCATCAAAATCACCCTTAACTATACTCTAAAAGTCACTTACACACCTAAACTAATATGCCAGCCTATTACACACCTATTTTTATTAAAAGTGAATTTAATAACCCCTCAAATGCTCAAACCCAGTTGCATATTCTGATGTAATTTACACACGTCGGTCTATATTAAATTCAAGTCACACGTGTAAATTTTGTATTTTTTTCATTTTTCTTTTCAACTATTTTTGCCTTTATCTTCTTTCCCCCTTTTTTTTCACCGGACAAAACTTTCATAGTTTTTTTCAAGAAGAACGATCAAATGTCATCTTTTTCTTTCATTATTTATATAAAATCAATACAACCAAGTAATAACTTCATTCAATTCAATATTCTTTGCAATACAATATCAAAATTTATAAAAATTACAACACCATCACCATCTAATTGCGCTATCCATCATCAAATAATACACACCATTATGTCACCAAAAATCAATATACCTCACTACTAATTTCATCATCCGACACTAAAACAGATTTGGAGCAAATTCAATATATTATTATTGATTTTGAGCAAAATTAAGAGAGGATATATTAAAAAGAATGAATTTTGAAAAAAATTCATATACTTTTACAGAGAAAGAACAGAAATACAAAAATAAATTGAAAAACTAATTCTCAACTTGATGAGTTTAATGATGGGAGCAATAAGATTTTATCAGTTTCAAACGTCTTATCGAAATTTTTTTTGATTGACGACAATTTCACTCCTCAATCTTTTCTACTTTTCTCTTTGAAAACTATGATAAAAAATTATTCTCATCCACCATAACAAGGGAGGAGTGATTGTGATTAAAAAAATAAAAGAAGAAAGGAAGATAGAGAGAAACTGGATAAAGATTAAAAATGGAGTGAAAGAGAGAGAGTTGTGCGCGGGAGTGGGGAGTTTTAAAGAATACTATTACCTTTTTATTTGTTAGACGCACTTTTTTTTAATTGATTTAATATCATTTTCACGTCAGATTTAGGGTGGAGTTAAATTCACTTTTAACAAAAATAGGTGTATAATAGCTCGGCACATTAATTTAAGTGTGTAAGTGACTTTTCGAGTATAGTTTAAGATAATTTTGATGATTTTTTTCTATTTATTTGTGTTTGTATATTTATAGTGTCATTCGTATGTGTAGTGAGTCTAGTTATATATTTTTATTGAATCTGTGATATTGATAATGTAATTGTTTATGATAATATGTGTAAGTTGTGAGTTTAATTGTATTTTGTAGTTTCATTTGAATATTTAAAAATATAATTATATATTATGTTGGCATTTGTATATTATGACTGATTTTACATATTTGATAGAATGAATGTTGAGTATTTGTTAATTTTTTTTTTGTTAATATTTTTTATGTTCTGGAGATTGGGAATAAGAAGCATACTTGTTCTTGTTAAGCACTACGGTTGATGGATATATGAATAAAATTATGAAAAATACATCACTAATGCTATATTGTTGAGAACAAATGTCTCATATAATCAGCTATACTCACTACCGACATATCATATTAATGTATATTTGACCTGCAAATGTATCCAAATAGAATATCAATTATTAGATAGTGCAGGTCAAATATGTATACATAATGACATGGGTCTGAAGGTGTATATTCGACAAAAAAAAAGATAAAGGATATGAGTAGTTTGCCTTTGTATGTAAGTGTTTCGGATAAGAACACTTTCAGCACATTTGCAATTTCAGCATTATGTAATGTTGAAAGTAGAAATCTCTGTTATACTTTGCGTAAAGGGGTAAATAATCTATTGATAGTGCATTAATCGTTCCTAGTAATAAGAGAAGTTTAGATGTATTTGAGATGAATACGACTAATGTGATTATCTCAGACCCACATCATAAGCATATTGAGATGGATCAGATTTATAGCTCGAAATATATTTTAAAGTTGGTCATGAAGAATTATACAATTAGGGAGAAGTTTTAATCACAATCTGAAAGATCAGGTAAGACCTGGTAGGTACATCATGCATTGATTTTTTGTTGTTCAATTTGGTTAATTGTATTTGATCATAACTAATTTTTTGAATGCTGTTATATCCTATTGTGTAAATATCGTAATTGTGATTTTTTATTTTGCGTCTCTGTTATCATCAAAATTGAAATATTCAGAGTTAGGGAATTTGATCCAAAACATAAATGTCCAGTCAAAAATAAGGTTTATCCCAAGTTGTATACTATAAGTACATTGATCGATTGTATGATCAAACAAAGCTTAAAAATCAAAAACGAAAATATAGTGCAATTGAAATCAAAAGTGACATGAAGGAAGACTTGGTTATAAATTTGACATACATTTTGTAATGGTACGTAAACAATAAAGCACTAGAAAAATTGAGAGGGAAACCATCAACGGCAAACTACCTGCATACTTATATGTTTTGATCACTAGTTATCCTGGTTAACATATAAGAATGAAAAAGAATGATAATAACGAATTCTTATGTATATTTATATCTCTCCATGCATTCATTAAAGAATTCAAGTATTGTAGATCTGTCATAGTTATTGATGCTAGTCATCTGAAGGGAATGTACACTGATACATTTGTAGCTGCCTGTACCATGGATGGAGCCGATAAGTTATACAAAAATATATTTTTTTGTTATTTATTTTCATACATAACTGAAAAACATATTGTATATGAAAAAATACATATACAGTACGATATGTGTTGAACTACCATGTCCTTCAATACATATACAGTATGTGTATGTATTGAACTACCATACATAAAAAATACATAAATAGTATAATATGTATTTGCAATTATGTTTTACACTATAAGTATGTATAATCAACTTGTTAACTAGACTTGTATTTGTAAATTATATTTGATTATTGTAGTGTGTCATATACATCTTGTTTGTATATTATATAAGAGTGTTTATCTATCATAAAAATTATTTATGTATCTGTATATGTGCAAAATTACCTTTAATATGAGGACATATATTTTCTTTGACATATGATTTGCTTGATTCAGAATATGATGGATCTTGAACTTAATTTTTTGAGAAACTGAAAGAAGCATACGGTGAAAGAAAACACATATGTGTTGTTTTTTATCGGAATGAAAGCATCATAAAGATTGTTTGTAATGTGTACAAAGATGTACCTCATTATACATGCATATGACACTTATAGAGAAATATGAAAAAATATAGAAAATCACATAATGCGTTATTCGAGATCCTTTATACAATGATAAATCATATTCAAAACCTGAATTTCACAAGCTAATGAAAAAAATAGAGGCAGTTGATATTAGAGTGAAGACTTACTTGAAATTAACAGATTACTAAAAGTGTGCTAGGGCCTATGAACCAGTTCATGGGGGGGCTTTGACGTCAAACATTGCTGAGTCAATAAATATTGCACTTATATCGACTAGAGAACTACCCACGTATGATTTTCTAGAGGAAGTTAGATTGTTGCTTGGTAGATGAAACTGTGAAAATAGAAAGGAGGCTTCATATACATTTACAGAACTTATTGAAAATTTTTATGAAATACTTCAAGAGAACGAATCAGAATGTACATGTATGACGATATGATTAAATACATTTAATTATCTTATATTCATTTATATTTACTGTATATGTTTTCTTATATGTATATATCTATTTGATTGCTGTAAAAAATGTATTTTCGTCTGTGTTTTGAAAATTATATATATAGTTGTCTTGAAAAATGTGTAACTATTGTTAATGCTTTAAAGATATATTATAGTTCTGTACAAGATTTATTTGTTGCAATGTATGAAAAATACATATATAAGCTATAAATATATTTTCAACTGTCAATGAAAATACATCATAATTGACATAAAATAATACTAATGTCCAACTAAATTTGACTTTTTTAATTAATTTCTTACAAATATTTCAAGTTGTACAATCCACAAAGTATGTCTACATAGTACATGACAAAGAAAAATATTTTATTATTTACCTCAAGAAAAAAAAATTGTGTCATGCATTTCATTTGATCGAGATACCATGTGTACATGCTTTGAAGTCTTGAATAGCAAGAATGTTGAAAAATGATCATATTGCTCTGATTTATACAAGCCAAAAATAGTATTGACAATATATGATGTTTTAATTTATTCTTTGCCACACAAAGATGACTGAATAATTCCACATAGCATAATGAATGAGGTAGTACTGCCACTAAAATACAAGCGGCCCCCTGGCAGACCTCCAAAGAAAGATCATGAAAAATCATAAAGGGATATATTTGAAAAGAAAAAACATCAATTCTTGCAGTGCATGTGGGTGTAAGGGTTACAATAGGCATTCATGTAGAAAATATCGTAAACGATATGTTTCATGTACTGAAATTTGTTAAATCATGAAGTTTTTGCAATTATGTTTTTGTCCTTTCAACTTCTTTCATTTCATTATGAATAAATTAATGTGATTGATTTTATATGAATTTGATGAATGTGAAAAAATACTGAAAAATAAGATCATTTTTGAAGTATTGTATGTAAATAACAAGACATATCTGGGTACATATACAATCACAAAAAGATATAATTACATTACAGTTAACCAATACATGTGCAGTTACATATATATATATATTTGCTATTGATTCTTTAAATACATATATATATATATATATATATATATATATATGTGTGTGTGTGTGTGTGTGTGTGTGTGTGTGTTGTATGAAGTAATATATATGTAAGATCTAAACTTTAAATTGTGTAATCATCTATTAATACACATGTAATTACAATTTCAACTATTATAAATGGGATATGAAACATAAAATCAAAATTGAAACCTTCAATTCAATTTAATTCAACATCAATAGTCAAAAAATAACTAACAAGTTCTAAATAACTTTCGACATGCAATCTGAAAGTAATATATGAAACTTAAGAACCATTCAACTACGTCTCTGTCAACCTATAGTTAACTATTGTTAAATACAAAATACAAAAAAAATATCAAACTTCAAGGACTTTGGTGTCTTCTGTTATCCTAATTTTCCTAACAGACCTCATTGGGGCTTCGTCATTACTTTGTACCTTACCTTCTTGTTTTCTCAAACTATAATCCCACATAATTGAAACATATCTTGTGCGAAGCAAGTCAGATTTGAAGTCAACATAAGGAACACCTTCACCATAAGTAAGACACTCAGCATATGTCACCATATACAATCTACAATTCCTGTAAATATATTACGTAATAAATTAATATGCATTCTAAAATAGACTTACAAATATATACATATGTATATCATAGTACTTACAAGCTGCCACTTGATTATTAAGGCAAATTCTCCGCATAACACACATCAAAAAGCTTCAACTTATTTTTATCTTTGTAGTTTGAATGCTTGTCAAGACTAATACCCTTCTTTTCATAGAAATTATCAATCATGAGACATATAGATATAATCTTGACTAACTTATCAATTTCAACAAGCACATCGACATCATGACCAACAGATGACAATGAACCATATATTTATATGCACCTTTATGTGAAGGATAAAACAACAAGAACCCAATGATATCTCTCCTTTACGTTGATAGGAACGAAAATACTATCAACTATATGCCATGGCACTATAGCATGCTTGCAAAATTTATTTATGTACTCATTTAGATGGTATTCCTATCAACTCGCATTAAAGATTGAATTATCCAACACATAAACAGCTAACACGGTGTTAACTATGTTCATGAAGTTACAATCTATTATGTTGTACTTGTATGTGCTATGAGGATCGTACTCAGACTTCTTTCGCAAATAGTAAAAGCAAACATCAATTTGATGCATTATAAAAATACACGTGTAAACTTTTTATGTATGTAATCATATATAAAATACATATCATACTTTTTTCATATGTATTAATTCATATAGAAGATACATATGGAACATTGCATATGTATATAATCATATACAAATTACTACATATGTATATATGCATATAAAAAATATAGACTGCATATGTATTTTTAAACTAAATAAAAAATTCATAAAAATATTATAAGATAAGGAACAAAATAGAATCGTAAGACACTTACAGAATCTGTCTATGACTGACCAGCACAATCCATGATGCTTGATTGATCGAACTTCAAAATACATAATTGATATGGTCGATTTGTTCCTCCTGTAATGTTCCTCTTTGTTGTTTCTGTATATTATTTCATTACATTGATTTATTATGAACATAAAAAATAGAGGAACAATACAATTCAGATGAACCTATATACCTATTTGCATGATATTTAAGAAGGTCCTCTGAAAGCCACTTAAAGAACTTATTGATGACATTAGTGTTTCTTATACCATGAATTGAATGAGATTCAAAAGAATGCTTCTAAGTGAATATTTTTCATGGTGTTGATGAGCTACCTTTATAATTACAACATACAAAAATACAAAAAAAAAAATTAAAGAAATATAAAGAAATAATAGATTGTATAAAATACAAATACAGTAAACTTTTAGAATCATAAATACAAATACAGTGGGCATGTGCTAGTATACACAAACAGATATTTCACTGAAAAAATATATTTTAAATACATAAATGACACTGATTCACATATAAAAATAAAAGTTAGAGTACTTACCTACTGCTGAATCAAATTTCATTGTGTATGGTGACTCATTGAATCTAGAAGATTGTCTAATCCTTGTAATAGAAATAGGAGTTTGTTCTTTGACATTTGCTGAAAGATGTACAATGGTGCTTCTTTCAGGATTCAGGTAAGCATTGAGACTAGGTAGAAACTCATCGGAAATTGTGAACTGTGAATCTGATAAATCTAGTTCACCTTTTTTATCACTGATTGTTCCATGACTGTGAACTGGTGTTTTAATGTGCTCATCTGAATATATTTTCTCCACACCATGTCCTGGTGTGTTTGCACTCACATATGTAGCCTCTTTTGTGGTCTATAAAAATATTAAAACAACTTATAATGTTGCAATATTTGTAAATGTCATTAAGTACAACATACATATAATCTGCATATTGGAGACTTATCTTGAACTCTCAGATTAGGGTGTGTGTAATCTAGATTAATGCTTCTAAGTAGATCATCAGGTAAAAGAAAAAATTGTGAATTCGATAAATCTTTTGATTCATCAACATCGATATAGATATTGTCCTTTCAAACACATAAACAAATAAATGAATAAAATAATATTTAAATCTATTTATACACATTACAAATATATAAAAATAAAAAATTATCAAAACACCATCAATCTTCTTATTAGAAACATCCACCACATTGGGGTTGTAATTGCCTTTTAAGTATTCACGAATCTGTTTTCAAAGATAAAATATTAGCAATTGGCAAAAAATATGCACATGTATAATTCTTAACAGAGTAAGAAAAATTGAAAATGTATATACAAAGTAAACTACATATGTATGTACTCAAATATTTATCGATGTGTCACCAATATTCTTATCAGAATCATGCACCACATTAGGAGTGGATTGTTGGGGTAGGGTCTTTACACCATCATCAGTCATATGTGGCTTGTCAGATTCTTTCTCTTGAGCTTGTTGCTTCGCATACAAAATTCAAATTCAAATCACATTTGTATATACATATATATATATGCCTATATACATATTGTCATGTGAAATATATATTGATACTGCATATGAATATACTCATGCATGTATTATGTATAAGCTACATATGTATTTGTTCATATACATAAATACATAAGAACACTACCGATGTATTTGTTAAGTATTTTTTTAATAAGAAATATTATATCTTATTTTCTTTGATTGCATTCATAATCAGATAAAACTTTGTTGATCCTAGACTATGAAATGTCTTTCAATTTTTGACGAACCTGTTTCCAAACAAATAAAATTTGAAAGGAAAAAGGAATATACACATGTATTTATCAAAATTTACTTCATCACAAAATAACTTAAAGACTTTCTTGAAAACAACAACATTTTCATCTTTGAGACTGCTTAAAGATGGAATATCTTATTATATAGAAATAAAAAAATTTCCTATTGTCTGCTTGATGTCATTCCTATTTGAATCTAAGGAAGCTTGAGTTTGAACCTATTTAAAAGTTGATGCCTCCATAGTAGGCAACTTTGTAGCGCGAGGTGGAGGTGTTCTTTTAGTGTATGCTTATCTACAATATTAAATTATTGTTGCTTTAATTTTTTTCTTCGCTGGCGAAGTTAATAAATCAACCTTTTGTTTTTGTTGGTGCTTGAATAAATTTGTCGTGGGAGTTCCTGAAAATCATCATCCGAATTCAACTAAAGGTTCTTAATGAGGTCCAACTGCGGCTGCAATATTTTTGGGTATTTTGAAGGTTGAAAGGGTCTTTCGTACTGACTCAATATTTTTTAAAATAACCTACAATACATAAAATGTATATTTAAAAAATAAAAAAATTATTTAGAGGTTAAAATAGAATGATAGTATGAATATATGCAAATGACTTTATGAATAGGTTTATTAAAACAAATACATATGAAGTGATGATATTTATTTTGTATATGAACATATACAAAATGTATATACTTTTGCATATATAGCAATTTTCAACAGTCAACATAGAATTTATTTATTTTTTTAAAAAGACTAATCTTGTCATTTTCCTCACTAAGCATAGTTTTTATGAGAAATTCAAAGCGTGAATGAAGTGTATTTGTCTTTCAATTTAACAATCGAGAAATTGATTGTCCACCTTGAAAGCGACATTTCGAGAAACATTAGAACAACACTCATACAATCACATTTGAATGGCAAGTAATATTCCATGGAACAAATAAATTTTGTCTTTTCCTTTTAACTTTTTGTTTAAACTTTTAGCTAAATCTTCAAAAGAAACAGTTCTTCAAGGATAATCTTTCTAGCAATCATTCTCAATCAAATCGAAATAGAGGCATGGAATAACTATAGTATCAACACTCGATAACAAAAATGCTTGTATAAAATACAGATAGAAAATTTCAACGCATCTTCATCATTGTTCTTCCCCCATATTTGCCTGATAAAGCCTCAAACAAGTCTCATTTCTGTATAGAACTGTCACCATTAAAATATTGCTCAAGTATTCTGTTTGGTACCTCTTCATCAAAAACAAATTCATTCTTGTCGGCAACACAATTCAAATCAGTAATAATGGTAAACTCTCTCCGAGTGAAATGTAGAATTGTGTCATTTACCCGAATGACTATTGTATTTGTAGAACTTTTCTTAGTCTCAAGTGACATAATTCATCTTCCTAATTGCGCTTGAACTATACAGTTCTTCTTCTTCATGTAGACATCAAAAATATTCTTATAACAAAAGATCTTGTACTACTCCTTTGATAACATTGTCTTAATACATTATTCAATATCGTTGATTATGTGATATTCTATATGTGGTGCAAACTTTGAAAATACTCTTGCATGAATATATGATTACACGACACCTATAGAACAAAAAAATGTCATAGATCTATATTACATGTACTTTTCACAAAAAAAAGAACACAAAATACATAGTATGCATATGTTTTCTACTACATCATACATATTACTAGGGGTGTTCATGGGTTGGTTTGGATCGGTTAGTGGTTAAACCATAACCATAACCAAAATCAATTTAGTCGATTTTTGAATTTCTAAAATCAAAACAAACCACAAAAAGAAAATAACCGTCGGTTTAGTTCTTGTCGGTTTGGTTCAATTTTTTGATTTTTTCGGTTCTTGACTAGCCTACTCCAGCCATCTCTAAAATAAACTCCTCTTTTTAACCCATAGAAAAGAGTATCACATTGAACAATTACTCATGCAATATTTGTATAGTGATGGACAAATGATACTATAAACTCTTGAAAATTAAAACAAACACATTAATTAAACAAAACCAACATTGAGATGAAAAGCACCAGCTTTGTATTGTAGGCACTAAGATTATCCAACAACATACAAACACATACATGTACAATGTAAAACAGAGTTTTGTATTCTACTGCAGTGTACTGCAAGAAAAGACAGAGTTAGGCAAATTTGAGTTATTTGTTTACTTTAAAGACTAGTTAGGTGAGCTAATCATATAGGGAAACGATTGAATAAACAAGGAGGCAAAAACTACCATTTGAACCAGGGACCATGGTAACTAGTATTGTGAAAGCTGAAGTAGAAAAAGTGAGGTAGGGCCGTAGGGTTAACTTATTAGTAATAGTAGGTAGAGTTGGACTTGTGTTTGGGGCTTTGGGCAATTGGGCTAAAGTATTGGTTAGGTTAGACATAGATTAAAATTTAGTTTTAGATTAAATTTAATAAAATATTTATATTTTATTTATAAATTATATATAAATAATTATAATATATATATATATATAATTTATTGGTTCGGTTTGATTATTTTCACGATTTTTTTTAAGTAAAATCATAACCAAACCAAATAACATCGGTTTTTTAAAATTTAAAATCAAACCTAACTAAACAAAGCCAAACGTCGATTTTTTTAATCAGTTTGGTTCGATTTACGGTTCGATTTAGTTTTTAACCAAACCCATGAACACCCCTACATATTACATTATAGAAAATATATATATATCTGCATATGTATTTACAAAATACATGTCTAATTCAAAATATATATTATCATACAAAAAATACATATATAATATCATATGTATTTACAAAATACATAATAGTCATATTAAACAAAAAAAAAAAATACAAATGCATATTTTAAACATTAAGAAAACAAGTATACTATATATCTTGATAGGTATTTGCGAAATACAAAAGTGACTCATATAACACAATAAAATATAAATTCATATCTTAAACAATAACAAATACTACAAAAATATACATATAATAGGTCAAAAATACATAATACATACTTAAAATATTAAAAAAAAATACTAAAAATACATATGTTACCCTCTAAAAAAATATATAAACATAATCATATGTATATAAAAAAATACATATGATTATGAGTTTCGATCTCATTTCTTGTATTCTCACCTCTTTCTTCGACTGAATAGGCGTAGAAATCAATTTAAGATCTTCATCTTGTGTTAATTCAAGACTAAATGATAGTGGATTATTAGAAACTAACATAACATTTGGTATAACTCTATTTGAACTTCTACAATGTGTGCTCTGTCATTATAGCAGACCTCCACAATTTTACGACAAAAAATACACAACCCAAAAAACGCAAGAACAAGATTGAACAAAATAAAAATACAAAATTTATAAAATATATGAAATAGATAACATGTAATTTGATAGTTACTTTATTTGATGGAGCACAATATTTATCTATAATGTAAGAAAAATAGGCAGAATTTGAAAAGAGAAAAATATGAAAGATTAGAGATAGACTGAATAATGAAGTGAAAATAGGAAAGTGGCAAAATAATGGAGTGAAACACGCGTGCGGAGTTAGTGGACAAAAACATGCTGTGAAAGTATTGCTAGTTATTGTAATTATAATCTTAAATTTATCTGTAAATTTTTTTTTTTAAAAGCTTCAACTTCTGACCCAAAAAACAGATATTTTTTAAATAGACCCCCTCCTGGAATAAGCCCAGGATCACCCCAGCTGCTGAGGAATAGACAAGATAGTGTTCATGGTGTGTACACTCCTTGTGGAGCAATCGAATATGACAATGCTAAACTTACAAACGCTATCAACATATTTAAGAATAGCTACAACTTCAATCAACAGCTACAGTACAAGAATCACCAATTTTGATATCCAGCCACCATCCCTTGTGCATTATCAAGGCTTCTGGCTCAAGAAATGCCATTCGAAGCTATAGGAGATGCACCAATATAATCTTATCACTGGATTCTGGTTTCAACTATATATTGAGAAGCCACATTCACCTGAACGGACTTGTAATTCTAAGCTCCTGTTTTGCTGCCAAGATGCACGATGAATTTCTGCTCCTATCAGCCCTGGAATAATCCATCTGTTGTAGGAGGGATCTAAATCCTTTTCAAGATATTGCTGCTAAGGCCTTGAGAGATAGCATCTAGTGGTCCTCCTCGGTTATCCCAGGGCAGTTAGACAGCAGTGCCTTGGTTGACTCATACTGCAAAGAGAAAAAGTAATTAGCAATAAGATGCAGATACAGATTGACGAGAGCCTTTCTCTTCAAGGAAACATGTTTGTTGTTCCCTATTTCCTGTCCATTCCCCCGTACTGATGCCTCGAACTAGAAACTGGAAATCTGAAAGTCTACCATGTACTCTCTCCAATCTCTAACAGATAGACAAACATTTATCCATGAGATGGAGGACTAGTAATTAATTAATTATCATAGCCAAAAAATGAATTTTGAATTTAGCTGATTAGACCCTTTTTCTTCAAGGAAAAATGGGGGACGATTGCCTGTCACTTTCCACTCCCCTTACTTTATACCTAAGTAGAAACTGGAAATCCTAGTGTCTCCAACAACACTCTAACAGAGAGACAAAGATTTATGCGTTAAGACAGAGAATTGGTGATTGTAGTTAGCTTAGCATTTCTTCTTTACCTCTCCTTGGGTTTACACTGCTAAACTCATAATTTTCACCACCTGATGTTCTCAACAGCTCCCAAACCCCTCCCCCAAGTCCATGGAAACTTTGGACTGCATTATCTTGCATATCTGAAGACAAGACAATTTATGGTTGGAGACATAAAGGGCTAAATTGTTGGTAACAACAGAAATCATATCTTTGATATCAATCTCACCACACCAGTTCAAGACTAAATTCGGGTTTTCGACCATAATTAGATACAGGAAAACAACATGCTACTCCTTTCGTTTCAATATGTGTCTGTCTTTCCTTTAGTATGTTTTCATTCCAACATTCTCATATTACCCTTGATCACATTCCCTTATAGGACCAAAATGACATGTTTAAGATGAAAAAATCTAAAGGTATTTTTGATATCTTATACACACCTTTAATTTAAGACACAAGATTCAAATGCCTTCTTTACTGTCTTAAAATTCGTGCCAAGTCAAACTAAACACGTAAAATGAAACAAAGAGTATAATTTGTCTGATATCCCATGCTTACCTGACATCCACAGAAAAGACAGTAATGATACCCATCTCTCAGCTTTATCAATGTATTAATCAAATCCTGCATAGAAAGTAGTGGAGTACCCGAAATCAGTAGCAGGTTCAACAAGAGAGGACAAGCATTTCAATCAGCAAGCTAAATAAAAAGGTAGCCATCATCAACAATAGCATTGCAAACAAGCTCCAAGTTGAGGAACACAACAATTTATAGATGGCCGAGAGTGATAAATAGGGAAAGTAGGGCCAATGTTTAGGGAGAATGAATCTGGTTCTTTTAAATCTCACTCTTTTTAATAAACAAAGAGTAGGGAGAACCTTGTAATTTGCAAAAACTCAAATTCAAAGAACTTCACAATTTGTATATACTCAAATGATCAAAATGGTCTGGACACTAGAAATGTCGGAAGAATGTTTTTTTTTCTAGTTATTTCTTCAATATATGTGATCCTTTCATCCCTCAAGTTCTAATATTTTGAAAATCTCATAATGTTCAGAAATCTTCCTGAGGTGAAAAGTGTGCATGAGGTCCTTGGAGTACGAACTGCCAGCGCTTGGTAGCTATGTTGCTCGGACTCTTCAATAATATCACGGGTGCGTGTCGGATTCGCCAAAACTAGTGTATTTTTGGAGAATCCGACACGGGTGCGGCATCGAAAGTGAAGAGTCCGCGCAGCTTAGCTTGGTAGTGCTTGGTTTGGAACAGACCTGGAACTGGGGAATAACTGCTATAAGAAATACACTTCCTCAAGTTGGTCTCTCAACTTGATACTTCGGTATCTCCTTTTTGGATGCTTAAATCCCATATGACGTGGAATCCTCTAAGTATATTTTAAAATATAAAAATAAAACTCCACTTATGTGACTTCAACAAACTATAGCTGGTCCTAAATCTGAATGAAGACAGTCTACTAATGGATGGAATAAAAGTCTCAACATGATAAGTCCTCTTGATACTGGATTTGTAAGAGCATATGGGACTTGTAAGAGCAGAATGGATACAAAGGATTTATATAGCTCTTAGTGGATTTTTTTTGTGTGTGTGTGCGCGCGCAGATATTGTGAGGGAGAGAGAGAATAAAATAGGCTTGGAAAATTCTGATTTCCTTGTAGATAATATAATCATTTTCATTTTGCACTTTGATCTTGATGTGTCAATAATCATCTATAGTTTGTAGAAGTCATGGGGATCCCACAAGTAAACTTTCAAAAGAATACGACACACACTCAATAGACATCATAATCGTGTTCTACAAATTCTGCAGGACATTCTGAGGGATAGAAAGTCCCTCAGAAAAGAATACAAAAGAATACGACACACACTCCAATGACTGCTTCGTCGCTCCCTGCTTCAGGACCAAATAAAGAGTGGTTAAGATTCCAACAGGTATTTGATTGCCAGACTTTGCACAACCGGATCTGATTCCAGCGAAGCTCCGGCGACAATATTACGCCGACCAATTTCTACATCAATTTGCCGGAATCCAACATACCACGCAAGAGAAGAGGACTTGGTCTACAAGCGTAACCCGGTGACTTCTAACTTTTGATATTTACTTTTTCTTTTCTTTTTCTTATTGTTTCGTGTCTCTTGACTTGTTTTTAATTTGTGGGATTGATTGTTTTCTTGTATTGGTGACTTGTATTGCTTTCTTATTATCTGTTTTGTTGTTCTTGGTGTTAGGGCCGAATAGTGAGCTTTGTGTGTGCCTTCTATTTCCTACTGTTGTTTTTGTTTCTATCTTTGTTTGTATTTTTTGAGTAGTGGCTTTGGGCGTTGATGGTAGGATAGGGTCATGTCCGAGGGGGTTGGGGTTGGGGCTGGGGGCTGTTCTTGGGGTGGGGGAAGAGGGGAGGGCTGGTTTGGGGTGGGGGAAGGGGGGAGGGATAGGTTGGGAGTGGGGGCAAGGTCCGGTGTCCGGTGTGGGGTATGGAGTAAGGGGCGGTAGAGGTAGACGGTGGGGTGGCTTGACGCCAGTGATTCACGGGAGATAGAGGAAAAGATGGCGGGAATAGAGGGTGTGGGAGTGTAGGGGGGATGTGGATGGTATGTGGGATAGGGCTGCTAGGTGCATCAAGGAGACTGCTAGAGAGGTGTTGGGTGTCTCGAGGGGCCGGGCTGGACAGCATCAGGGGGACTGGTGGTGGATTGAAGAAGTTAAGAAGAAAGTGGAGACTAATAAGGGGGTGTATGCTAAGTTGGTTGAGAGTAAGGATGAAGAGGAGAAGCGGGTAAATAGGGAGGAGTACAAGTTAGCCAGGAAAGAGGCTAAGACGGCAGTGTTTGAGAGCTTGTATGCGGGGTTAGAGGAGAGATGCGGGGAAAAGATGTTGTAAGGCTTGCTAAGGCTAGGGAGAGGAAGGGGACTTTAATCAAGTGAACGTTACGAGAAGATGGCAATCATATTTTCTTAGTCTCTTGAATGATGAGGGGGGCAGAGACATTATGTTAGTGGAACTGGAGCACCCAGAGATGTGTCGTGATTTCAGTTATTGTAGACGTGTTAAGGTGGAGGAGGTTAGAGAGGCTATTCGCAGGATGCGAAGAGGTAAGGCGACGGGACCTGATGCAGTGTTTTGGACGGCGAAAGGCGATAAGAGGTGACAAGGCCCCGAGGCGAGCAGCGAGGTGATAGCCTTTTGAATGTACGGCGACAATTAATATACAAAATTAAAATAATATATAAATGATCAAAATTTCAATAACACTAAAATATTAGGAAATATTTCAAGTTAAGAATTAAAAATAGATAGTAGATAGATACTAAAAGTCTAGGAACTTAAATGACTCAACAATTCAATTAGTATATTACTATAATACTATGTTAATTTTATATAAGTTATTAAAAAAATTACATAATAAGGCTACAACTTACTGGTTACTGTTACGGTAATAGTGTAAGGTTGTAACACTGTTACAGAATACAGTATTACAGTGGAAGCCGGAAGGAAAATAGAAGAAAAAAGAAAAAGAGGAAGAACAAAAAACACAACCAAAATACAAGTATTGGACGCTGGATTAAGAAGAAGAAGAAAGAAGAAAAAAAATAGAAACCGGTAGTTCACTGCTTAGCAGAGTAGCGGGAGTCGCCGGAATCGAAATTGTGAGATAAATGGTGGCAGTCGCAGTCACCAATTAGTAAGTTGGTAGAGCCAAAATGGGTAAATAAGTCCTAAAATTAGCTTATATACCTAAACCCTAATTTAAAAAAAAATAATTTAAAAGGTGACGCCTTTGTCGCCTCGCCTCGCCTCGCCATGTCGTCTTTCTCGCAAAGGCGACCCTTTTGAATGTCACAGCGCCACGCAGCGAAGAGGCGACAAGGCCTCGCCTCGCCTCGCCATTGGCGACAAGGCGCTCGCCTTTTACAACACTGACCTGATGAGATTCCAGTGGATTTTTGGAAATTTACTGACGGGGTTGGGTTAAGGTGGTTGACTGAATTGTTTTAACGATATTTTCAAGACTGCGAAAATGTCCAAGGCTTGGAGATGGAGTACTACAACAACAACAACAACAAACCCAGTGTATTCCCACATAGTGGGGTCTGGGGAAGGTAACATGTACGCAGTCCATACCACTACCTCCAGAGAAGTAGAAAGGTGGTTTCTGATAGACCCCCAGCTCAAGACAAGGAATAATAAACAAATCCGTAATAAAGCATGGAACAAGATGACATAACATAACTACGACACCCACCAGGAATAGTAAACAAATTCGTAATAAAGCATGAAACAAGATGGCATAACAAAAATAATACACCCACCAAGTAATACCCTACACTAACGACCCAAACTGGCACTAGCCTTCTATCCTAATTCGCGTCCTCCAGACCTTCCTATCAAGGGTCATGTCTTCAGTAAGCTGTCGCCTAATCACCTCTCTCCAGTATTTCTTCGGCCTACCCCTACCCCGCCTGAAACCATCCAAAGCTAGTCTCTCTCACCTACGAACAGGGGCATCCGTGCCCCTCTTCGTCACGTGTCCGAACCATCTAAAACGGACTTCCAGCATCTTGTCCTCCACCAAAGCCACTTCAACCTTCTCCCGGATAGTCTCATTCCGAACTCTATCACCCCTAGTAAGCCCACACATCCAACGCAACATCCGCATTTCCGCCACCTTCAATTTTTGAATGTGGGAGTTCTTGACTGGCCAACACTCCGCTTCATACAACATGGCCGGACACAATGCCACCCTGTAAAATTTGCCTTTTAGCTTGAACGACACCTTCTTATCACACAACACTCCCCGAGACGAGCTTCCACTTCATCCATCCCGCCCCAATACGGTGGGAGACATCCTCGTCAATCTCACTATTTCCCCAAATCATGGACCCGAGATACTTGAAACTATCCCTCTTATACACAACCTGGGAATCCAACCTTACTCCACCTCGTTCTCCTTCCTCAAGTCATTAAACTTCCATTCCAAATATTCTGTCTTGCTCCTACTCTTAGCCCGTTTTTGTTTGCTTTGGTAATGGATGTGTTGATGCGGCGTAGTCAAGGAGAGATGCCTTGGTGTATGCTTTTTGCAGATGATGTAGTTTTGATTGATGAGACGCGGGGGTGTGACATCCAGAGTTGCAACAACTATAGGGGTATTAAGTTATCACGCTATGAAGATCTGGGAGAGAGTGGTCGAGCGGAGGTTGAGGATGATAGTATCTATTTCGGAGAATCAGTTTGGATTTATGCCCGATTGCTCGACGACGGAGGAATTCACCTGATGCGGAGCCAATGATGCTTGGAGGTGAGTGGGGCCCCGGTGGCATACATCAGGTCGATTAAGGACATGTATGATGGAGCAAAGACTCACGCGAGGATGGCGGGAGGAGATTCAAAGCATTTCCCTGTCTTGATAGGGTTGCATCAAGGATCGACTCTTAGCCCGTTTTGCGTTGGTGATGGATATGTTGACACGGCGTATTCAAGGAGAGGTACCTTGGTGTATGCTTTTTGCAGATGATGTAGTTTTGATCGATGAGACGCGTGGGGGTGTGAATGATAAATTAGAGGTTTGGAGACAAACCCTTGACTCTAAAGGGTTCAGGTTGAGTAGGAGCAAGACAGAGTATATGGAATGCAAGTTTAATGACTTGACGTAGGAGAATGAGGGGTAGTAAGGTTGGATTCCCAGGTTGTTTGTAAGATAGATAGTTTTAAGTATCTCGGGTCCATGATTCAGGGGAATGAAGAGATTGATGAGGATGTCTCCCACCGTATTGGGACAGGATGGATAAAATGGACGCTCGCCCGGCAGTATTGTATGATAGGAAGGTGCCGCCCAAGTTTAAAGGCAAATTCTACAAAGTGGCAGTCTGTCCGTCCATGCTGTATAGAGCGAAGTGTTGGCCAGTCAAGAACTCCCATATTAAAAATTGAAGGTAGCGAAAATGCGGATGTTGCATTGGATGTGTGGGCTTATTAGGGGTGATAGGGTTAAGAATGAGACATTCAGGAGAAAATGGGAGTGGCTTCAGTGGATGACAAGATGCAAGAAGTTCGGTTGAGATGGTTCGGACATGTGATGAGAAGGAGCACAGATGCCCCAGTTCGTAGGTGTGAGAGGCTAGCTTTGGATGGTTTCAGGCGGGGCAGGGGTAGGCCGAAGAAATATCGAAAAAAGGTGATTAGACGTGACATGAGCAGTTACAGCTTACTGAGGATATGGCTATAAACAGGAAGGTATGGAGGACGCGAATTAGGTTAGAAGGTTAGTGCTTGTGGGTGGGTCGTAGTCTGAATTTGGGAAAGCTTGGGGGTAGCCGGGCCGGTAGTTTTAGGGCTAGGTCTGTAGGTTAAAGCTACTAGTAAAAAGGTATAGGGGTGGGGGGTGCCTTTGGTTCGTTAGTGTAGGGGTATTACTTTGTGGGTGTCTTATTTATGTTATTCCATCTTGTTTCATGCTTTATTATGAATTTGTTTACTATTCTTTGTCTTGAGTCTGGGGTCTATCGGAAACAGCCTTTCTACTTCTTAGGAGGTAGTGGTATGGACTGCTTACATTTTACCCTCCCCAGACCCCACTATGTGCGAATACCCTGTTTTGTTGTTGTTGTTTGTTTCTGAGGGATAGAAGCAAAGAGCAACAGCTAGTTCAACTATTCAATCCAGTTGTTGGAGTCGTTGATGGAACAGCCGGAAAGGCTCTCAATGCGAGTGAGACAACTGATAATTATATCAAATTTATTTAGTTTTATTTGTTGAATTGTGCGAATACCTCATGTAAAAGCTTAAGTTGTAAGAGACTGTATACATTTATTTATTTAACTATATCTTCGCTACACTTCAACAGTATTTCCACTGAGAAAGGCTAAATACGAGCTAAATTCTGGAACCCTACTTGCAGACAGTAAGCTCACGAGGTTGTTTTGATCTTTTGTGAAATAGGTAGATTTGGAATGCCCAGATAGACACAACAGAATTGGTGTATTTAGTCATAAAAGACTTGCTAGGTAAGTCGGTTAGCTCTTTCTACACCGGTCAATGTAAAACCTCTTAATTTTTTTTACCATTTGTTGATTCTATATTTTTGCTCAAGTTACAGGTTAATGTAATGTTAGTTCCCTCATGACTTTCTTGAGAAAATCTAAGCAAATATGTAACGGAAGTGTCTTCACATAAGGCCGTAAGCTGTTTGTTTCTTTTTTAGAGTGAGAATTTAAACAGCTGCATTTGTCCTTGCTATTCTTAAGGGAAACACAAAACCTGGGTCAGGTTTCCTTACGTGGTATGTATTCACAAACTAACTTCCAACATAACTGTGAATTATTATTTCTGTCAACCTCAACAACAACAACAAGGACAAACCCAGTGAATTCCCACCAAGTGGGGTCTGGGGAGGGTAAAATGTACGTAGTCCATACCGCTATTTTTGTCAACGTCAAAATTAAGGAAAATGGCGTTCGGCCAAACTCAACCTCAAAAGCTAGACCATATAAGAAGAAAATAATGTGTACCTTCAAACAATGACACTTAAAGTATCCGCAGATCCAGGAACGATCATCCGATGTATGGACAACATAACATGGGGACAAAACATTAGTTAAACCACGAAGGGGATGGATCAGTCTTTAATACCACATTAAGAAAAATGGACTTGGGCCTAACTTAATCTCAAAAGTTGTTCAAGAGATGAGGATTACTCGAGATCATGCGGATCCACAACATAAGTTATGAGTTCGGCCGAATACAGTAGCTTTGGCCTATGCCTCATTTGTATTTATAAAATCACTAATATGTACATAAGTACAAATCTAAGATCTTCGAGTTATTAGAGCTTAAGGTCAATGTCCTAGCAAGAAACTACACATTTGGTACTGTTAATTACAATACAATGTCCTAGCAAGAAACTACACATCTGGTACTGTTAATTACAATACAAACCTAAGCCAACTCAGTTTTTGCACGAAATGGGTTAAAAGGGAAAGTGTAGTAAACGTTAGTTTCCAATATAGCATTTAGCTTATTCAAAAAAATCATATAAAAATGATAAAGTACCTCTTCGGTGATTGGTTCTTCTTCTTCCTCATCCTTCTCTACATCCTCTTCTTCCTTTTTCTCCGTTACAACCTCCCTATTCTCTAACTGAGTCAGTACTGCCTCAGCCTTGTGAAAATTGCTGACAATCCTCTTCTCCTTCCATCGCTCCTTTAGGTGAGATCCAAAAGTTTCCATTAGCTCTTCTTCTCTCTTTCTATCCCTGTTAGCCTTCTCCATTTCCCTCCTCATCTTCTCTACATTATCATCTTCTTTCCCAATCCCAGCACGGCCCCTTCGAATTTCCAGTCCCACAGGTTCAGACCTACCAGAGCCTTCCTTGCCTAATGCTGATCCCGGCGTATAACCCATTTGTTTCAACATTTTGAATCCAATATTGCTCTCAGGGATTGCTGACTCTAAATTGACCAGAGTTTTTTGGTCCTCTTCAATTTGCTTCTGCTCTCTCTTGAGTTTTTTCCTTTCTTGCCAGTTTAACACCTTACGTTTCTTGTTCGGAACTACAGGCTTATTTGATGCCTGGAAACGCAAGACAAACAGATCAGGGCTGGAAGCAACTCATACCATATAATCTATTTTGACATCATTGTCTTATTTTTATAATTTAACCACTGAATTTAGGCTCGATTTTCAATGAAATCAAAATACAGAACACAGTCGGTCCAAGATTTTTATAACGAGTAACTCGAGCCACTGGAAACCTATGGAAACAAATTTTCTGCTTCTTAATATTGTATGGTGACTAATTTTCATCATAGCAGCACTTGAAGAAAATCTGCAAGTAAACATTTTTTAAACAAATAAAAAACAAGAAGTGATAAATGATAATAATATAGTGATTCCAATCATAGAAAGTGTTGATTAGGGCGTGAATGTTGAAAATGCATGTCTACATGACACTATACAGAGGAAATTAAAAAAAAAAAGAAAAAAAAAAAAAAAGGTAGCTAAGGTTTTATTGCAAATCAGAAATTGCGTGTTTGGCCATGAAAATGTTTTACTTTTTTGGGAGTTGTACTCTGGAAAATATGTTTGCCCATAAAATTCTAAAAAAAATCCAAAATTCAACTCAAATTCCGGAAAAACCGGTAAATCTATTTTCACTCGAAATTACTCACAAAAATTCAAAAACAACTCCAATTTGTATTCATTGCCAAACACAACTTTAATTTCAAATATCATTTTTTTCACTTTGAAACCAAAAACTACTTTTGTCAAGTACTCACAATTTTCATGGTCAAACGAGCCCCTACTAGTGCATGTTCTCCCAATCCATTTTCATTTGTCATTGACAACCTAGAGCTTAGATTTTTGAATAGTAAAAGACATCAAAAAACAGCAAAAAGTTTTGATGTATTCAACAACAACATACAGAGTGAAACCCCTCAAGGAGGGTCTAGGGAGGGTAAAGTGTATGCAGACCATATCCCACCTCAGAGGTAGAAAGTCTTATTTCCGATAGACCCTCCGCTTAAGTAAAAGCAGCCCGTCCAAAGAATCGATAGTAAACAGACCAAAACTACAACAAAACATTAACAATAAACGACAGATAATAAAAGAAATCGAGACAATAAACTACGAGAGCAATATTACGACAACTAATATGAACGGAAAACAAGACAACAAAACTGCATATAATAAATGAAATAAATAAATAAATAAAATCTAGGGTTTGTGTTGCAACTGACCGTTTTAGAGGAGGGTTTGGGGGGAAGAAAAGAAGAAGAAGGAGCGGGTTGTGGAGGAAGAAAGTGAGAAAGGTCTCCCATATAATCATCCTCTTCTTTTTCCGCCATTGTTACTACCTACCTATACCAAAGCTAGGGAACAAGCGCACATGATATCAAGCGTTACGTTTTGATTAGATCATACTTCACGATTAATATAAGGTTTTATACCATCTTTAAGAAATTACTACTATCAGATAATAGTGTAGTTTAATTAAGGTAAAATTACATAAACTAATATATTTAAAATTATAATTATAATAAATAGTAATATAATATTTTTTTAAAATTATAATTTATATCGAGTAATATTATTTTATTTATTAATTAGGCAAGTACATATTTTATTCTCACTACTTTATATTTTTTTATTTTCATTTTAGTATTTCACCTACCCCAAATATAACAATATCTTTTATCTCTTGTTTTTTCATCTTATTTTTTTATTATTTAAATTATTTTTTTATTTTCACTTTATTTCTCTCTTCTATTTTTCCTTTTTTTCTTTTTCATATTTAAAAGTAATTATCTTCATGATTTTCAAAATTTCAAAATAAAATATCATTACTATCTTTCACTCTTTTATGTTTCTATCTTTTTTCTCTTGTTAGTTTTTTTAATATTATATTTTATCATTTTATTTTTTTATTTTAATTTATTTTTTATTTTTTTTCTTTCCACTTTATTTTTCCTCTTCTATTTCTCTTTTTTTTTCCTTTCTCATATCTTCTTTTTCGTTTTCTTCTTCTTTTTTTATTTTATTTTATTTCTTTTTTTCGTTTATTTTTACACTTTTATTTCTCTTTCTTCCTTTTTTATTCTTTTTCACTTCTCTTTTTTTCATTTTTTTCTTTTTATATTTTTATTTTATTTTTTATTTTTTACTCTTCTTTCTCTAACTTTTATTTTTAAAAGACAAATATGTATATCACATACACATATTCAAAAAACATACAAAATACATAACCATACAAATCTGGATATGTATTTACAGTACAACATACATATATATTTATGAAATACATATCATATTCATATTAAACAGTAACAAACATAACTATACCATAAATATTCATATGTATTTGCAAAATACAAAGGTGACTCAAATAAAATAAGAATATATATATATGGATCAGGTATGTATTCTGTAAATACATATGCAGAGCTATATGTAATTTATACGATGTTGAATTTGTCTTTGAACTGTACATAGTATGTCATTTTAGAGGGTAACATATGTACTTATTTGTTTTCTTTTACTGTTTAAGATATGTATCATGTATTTTTTATGGGGATCTTTCAAAAATAACTACATTTTACTGGAAAACTCACCTTTCATAGCCATATTTTACATAATTACCATTTATAGTCGTTGTATTCAATTTACGCCCGCTGTATTTGATTTTATCAATAGTCTGTATTCATATAAAATATAAATACAGTACCATTTAGCTGCTGTATTCGATTCACAGCCGTTGTATTCACTTTTATTTAGTAGTCTGTATTCATAAAAATATAAATACACTACATATTTAGTCTTGCCAAAAACACTACCATTTTTTTCTTTTTATTTTTTTTATATTTCCTCGTTTTTTCTTCTTCTTTTTTCTAATTTTTATTTTTATTTTTCCCTCTTTTATCTCTTTTTTTTTGTACTTATTTTCTTTATTATTTTTTTGTTCTATTTTATATTTTTTGTATTCTTAAAAAATATAACTACTCGAGCACAAGTCATTGATGATAACGTAAATACTATAATTATTTATCTATTTGTAGTCACACCGTCATTTATATTTTTGTATTCATTGATACAACTATATTTATATTTGTATTTTAAAGTTCGCGCTTGTATTTGTATTTTGTAGTTCGCGTTTATATTTGTATTTTATAGTTCACACTTGTATTTGTATTTGTTAGTTCGCACCATCATTTATATTTTATATAATTCGCACTTATATTTTAAAGAACTGTTTTGTATTTGTATTTTATAATTGACTGTATATTATATTGGATTATATTTGTATTATGATTTTATTGTGTTTGTATATTTAGATTATATTTGTATTTGTATTCTATTTTTGTCGATGTCTTTTTATTTTTAAAGAATAATTTTGTATTTGTAAGTTGAATGCATATTGTATTTAGCCGTAATTATGTACAATTTATCATTTGTATTTGTATACAAATAAATAAATGCATTAATTATATTTTCTTAATTCTAAAATATATAAATATGCAATGTATCATTTGATACAAATGTACCATTTTGTATTTGTATGTCAAAATTGTTATTCGTATTTGTAAATAAATAAATATCACCTGATACAAATACAATTACAAACAAATGAAACCAATGATTTTAAAAATACAAATACATATTGTGTTTTTATAAAAATTTGAATTGTATTTATTTGTATCGATAAATACAACTCGTATAAATAAATACAAATAAATATTCGTAAAAAGAAAATCAATCGTTCCTTGTCAATAATTAAAAAATACAAATGATAGTTCACACGTGTATCTATATGTTATAATTCACATTTATATTTGTATTTTATAGTTCCCACTTATATTTGTATGTTATAATTCACCTTTGTATTTATATTTTATAATTCGCACTTATATTTATGTTTGCTAGTTCGCACAAATAAAAATAAAGAAAAAAAAAGAGAAAAAATACAAAAAAAAAGTAATAGAAAATAGAGAAAAAACAAAAGACAAAAAAAAGAAGGAAAAAAATAAAAAGAAAAAGAGGAAAAAGGAAAAAAAAAGACAACAAAAAAAGAAAAAATTGAAAAAAGAAAGAAGAAAGAGATAATAAAAAGGAAAAGAAAAAATGAAGAAAAAAATGAAAAAGGAAAAAAAAAGAGTAATAGAAAATAGATAAAAAAATAAAAAGAAGGATAAAAAAAAGAAAAAAAAAAAATACAAAAGAAAACGAAAAAATTGAAAAAAGAAAAGAAAGAGAAAACGAAAACAAAAGGAAAAAAAAAAGAAGAAAAAAACTAAAAAAGGAAAGACAAAATGAAAAAAAAAAGACATCGAAAAAAAATTGAAAAAAGAAAGAAGAAAGAGAAACAAAAAAAGGAAAAGAAAAAATGAAGAAAAAAACTGGAAAAAAAAAAGAGTAATAGAAAATAGAGAAAAAAAATAAAAAAAGGAGAAAAAATAAAAAGAAAAAATAGAAAAAGAAAAAAATACAAAAGAAAAAAAGAAAACAAAAAAATTGAAAAAACAAAAGAAAGAGCAAACGAAAAAAAGGAAAAGAAAAAACAAGGAAAAAAACTGAAAAAGGAAAAAAAAGAAAGTAATAGAAAATAGAAAAAATGAAAAATACATGAGAGGGACAATGAATTGTAATTATGAAAAATTAATAGGCAAAAGGAGGTTATGAATTGTAATTAATTGAAACTAGGTTAAACAAGGTAATTAGGAGTCAATATTAGCTAAGTTATGTAATTATTCCTTTTTTTATTACCTATATGTATATGTATAAATTGACATTTTTGTTACAGAGATTTTGTGTCCTATATATTTATATATACATGTGAGTCAGATATGTATTTTTTGTAAATACATATGCAGATATATATATATGTTTTTTACCATAAATATATATGCAGATCTGTATGACTATTTATTTTGTATATTTTTTGAATATGTATAAATGATATAGATATTTGTCTTTTAAAAATAAAAGATAGAGATAGAAGAGTAAAAAAAAAAATTCAAAAAAAGAAGAACTGAAAAAGGAAAAAAAAGTAAGAGAAATAGAAACTAGAAATAGAAGTGTAAAAACAAAAGCGAAAAAAAAGAAGAAGAAGAAAACGAAAAAAATATGAGAAAAGGAAAAAAAAAAGAAAAAAAAAATAAAAAAGGAAAAAAGGAAAAAAAAAAGAGAAGTAGAAAAGAGAAAATAAAGTGAAAATAAAAAAATGAAAAAATAAAAAAAAACATTAAAAAAATGAAAAAACTAACAAGAAAAAATAGTTAGAGATATAAGAGAATGATATTTTGAAATTTTGAAGATCATGGAAATAATAGTCTTCATATTTAAGTTTGATATGGAAAAGTAATCTACTAATTTAAGTAAGAGTAATTTGTGGGAATTTAATTAGATGAAATAATTATTCCTAATTTAACTCAATTAATTTGAGTAAAACAAGGACAGTAAATCTTGTTTTATATGTATTTGTATAGCAATAGTTTACTTAAATACAAAATACAATTTGTTATTTTTCATAATTATGAAACCGTTGCTTAAAAGTTACAATTAAGGCTCTATGATTGCTATTTCTGAATTTTATTCTTTAATTAATATATTTTATATTCGTATTTTTAACTGTTATTTATTAATATGTCTCTTAATTACGGCTATTCAAAATTAAATTATTATCAATAATTCAATCATAAAATTAGCTTATTGATATTGGATTATCAAATTAAAGATTGATAAATTCATTAAAATTATATAATTAATAATTATTGGTGTAAAGTCGAATTATTTAATTTTCTTATTGAATAAACTGTTAATTCGTTAAGAATTATCATATTTATATTTTTACTTTAAGTATATAAAATATGTATTGTAAACGTAGTAGCGTGCATAAAAATATTCTACTTCAACATTCAATTATTCATTGCTAGGGTCGTTTAGTAGCGTGTATAAAAATAATATAAAATATAATATATTTAATGTTTGCATTAGTGATATAACTATTAGGAGAAAAAAATGATTTAGTCTCTATTTGAGTCTCATTATGATTTTAATCTGTGTAATATTTGATCATTCATATTTAACCTTTAATTAGTTAAAGTGGTTGATTTTTATTCTCTTACTTAAGGTGGTTACTAATTTAACAAACCAGTCACTCCTGTTACACTTTGTTTGAATGGTGGTTTATCATGGTTTTATAATGTGCGGTACTATATGGTATGATAAAGTACAGTACAGTATAGTACAATACAATATTTGGATAGACTGTATTGTTTACTTTTGTTTAATGACAGTTTTATTGTTTGGTTTGATAGTATGGCACTGTATTGTAACTGGTAAGTTTACTAAAATGCCTTTAATTATTATAAATGTCAAATTTATCAATAATTGTTAATAAAATAATTTTCTTCCTACTAATTTATCATAATTATGCCATGTAGATATATTAAGTTGTTAAATTCATGTAAATTCTAACAAAGTCAATAAAATAGTAGATCAAATAAATATAATCAGATTTAGTCTTTATAGTAACAAATTTTATTTTTTTTGGATATTTTGAGACGTGACACCGATGATAAGTACAAAGTTTAAATGCATTTTTTGTATATGCTACGGGTGTGTTTGGTATGGGATCCCCCAAAAAATATTTTTCAAGAAAATAAATTATTTTTTACTTATTTTCTTGTGTTCGTAACACAAATAGAAAAAAAAAATTCTAAAAGCATTTGTATATATTTAACACAAAATAATGAAAACGTATATGATAAATGGTGGTGCAATTTAAATTTATTTTTTTAAAAAGGTATTTGGGGGTGAGGGTAGTGGAGTAAGGGTAGGGGTGGGGTGGGGGTAAGAAAAAAGTTATAATTTTTTTTTAAAAAAATTATATCTATTTTTTTTAGTGGGGGGGGGGGGGGGAGGGGGCGCAGTGATAAGAAAATAAACTATTAAACACAAAATTACTCCTAAGGGACCAAAAATCAGCAACTAGAAGAAGAGTAGATGAAGAAGAGAACACACGGATTCAACAAGAAACAAAATAAAAGTGCATAAATGTAAAGGATAGTTAGTGAGACATACTCCAACACTAATGAATAGCACCAAGGTGTGTATCAAACACCAAGACACACAACACCAATGGAGGATAACACCACACTTTTAGGTAGACACAAATTGATCAACTCCTCAAGCACCCAACCTTTCTTGCCAAAATGTCAACAAGAGTGATTCCACACTCAAAGATGACCCTAGTTTCAATATCTTTTCCAAGACCTACACTAAGATGGTTTTTTCAATCCTTACACTAAGGAAAGAAAATACAATTTTAGTTTCACTCAATCAATTCATCAAAAACTAATGAAAATGGAAGCTAAAAGGTCTATTTATACTATTACATAACAATGACTAAAATGTCCTTAATGAAGGGTGCTCCTTTGGAGTGTAAAAGGGAGGTCTTAAAAGACCACAATGCCCTTAGTTGAGGTGCCTATGTGATGTAGAAATCCCTTCTTCTCTCTTCAATTTGGACAAAGCTTTGTAATGGTTCCAAAAGGTCTTCAAGCACTTGCAAATTCGAGACTTGATCCTTTGACAATCCGAAGCTTGAACCTTCTAAAAGACCTTACAAACTTTGTGTACTTTATGCTTGTATCATCCTCTCCATCTTGAAAGAAATTTGACCTCAAATTCACAATTTGAAAAACCAAAGAGAGGGACAACAAGTACACAATCCTCATGATAGGAGGGTTAGGATTAGTGCCACAATTATACAAACACACAAAAGGGGGTACACTCTTGGAATATAGCCAACAATCCGTTGTTATAATCATGAAACACTTACTACAAGCATTACAAAGGACATGACTAAGATTGAAATCAAAGAAGGAAGAGTGCAACTCAAGACCATCACATATATCAACAAGCCAAGATTATTCACATTTGAAATACATCCATGGGTCCTTTGTATGTGACATGAAAATCTTAGTATGAAGTGCACAAAGGAGGTGGTTTTGGCAAATAGAAAGAGATAAGGAAACTACAATGGTCTTAATGGCTTTACTATACCCAAAAGGTAATACTAACTTTGGCTTAGGAACCATAAGATACATTTTTTCATTACCTCTACAAAGGACCTCATCAAATATGGTGCAACTATTGATCCTAAGGTCCACCTCACCTACATATCATCATCATTCAAACAAAAAAACCAGCCACCAAACTTACTACCTCTACATAACACCAATTTAAAATTAACAAGGTTATCATCATAGGTAAAGAGGTATCATAGGAAGGAATCAAGTGTGAAGACATCACCCAAGGTGCTTTCATTTACAAAAAGGGTCACTTGGTCCAAAAGATATGGCACATAAGACACACAAGGATGGAATTAAATCAATTAAGCATATATGACTTCTTCCCCTCAAGTGAAACATCAACTTGGCATCCACAAGTTGTGATTCATATAACTTAAGCACAAGTGTATCAAATAAGGATGCACGTATAAAAACAATACCCCAAAGAGGCAATGACACATTTGCCCTAGGGTCCACAAATATGAAACTATCTTTGAGAAAGGGGTTCCAAATCAAAATCAAGTCACTAAGAAGGGCACCGGGATCAAATAAAAGAAGTAGCCAAGGATCTAGGACGAGGCTATCTCACTTTCCCCTAAAGTATCATCCCCAAAATTAGGCATACCCTATTTATCACCATTAGAAATATCATTAGCAAAAAGTAGGTAGAGAAATGTGTCCCGCAAGTCAACTTCAACTATAGTGTTCTCGTACATGCACTCACTACTAATCTGAAAATCCTTACTATAAGTATGCTTAACATAAGAAATATATAGAGAAGAAGATGGAATTTCCACACATACACTACCTTTTTTCTTTTAAGGGAGTAATCCTTATATAGAAACAAACCACCATGAACATCAAATGAATCACAATCAAGGCCATTTTCACAAGAACAATCATTAATTAGGTTTTCTAAATATTCAAGCATATCAAGGTCTTTATCACCCAATTGACCATTCTTTTCCAAAAGTGGGAGATCACCATCAAGAATTGGATGGTTAACATAATCTTCACTCAACCCTATATTTTTTATGGATCTCAAGAAATAGGACAACAAGTGAATCTTAAGCATACCACCTTTCCTATTAAACACATCACATTGCATATCACTCGGGGACATGCAAGGAGTAATCTCACCAACTTTACACAAGACATCTTTTTTTGAGAGAGAATTAGTATTCAAAGGTAAGAAGTTGAAGCCTACAAGTTCACTCTCAAAAAGATACATGTCATTCCTCATATTATTTTCATTTTCATGATTTCTATGACCAAAACTAACAATAAGACTTTCATCACACAATATTCTCAAAGAATCATCTCTACTCTCATGATCAACTCTATTAACATCATCACTAACTTAAGACTCATCAAGCACATCATACTCAAGTAGTGGACTACATTCGTGAGTAAATTGATCATCATTCAAATCCTTACTAGTTGTAGGAAACTCACATACCAACGTAGACTCACCTCGGTTTTCACAAGGGTCAACTAGTGTGTGAATACTTTTGTCACTTGGTAATAGAACCTTATTCAAGTCATAAGTGCTAGCACTAGATGGACACAAATCATTCTTATAAAAAACATTGATTTTGTCATCTAAAGGATCAACTAGTGCTTGTATACTCACAACAAGAGTTTGGTCCTTAGGAAACCTAACAACACCAAGAGTATCACAAAAGGAAGATTCATACACTTCTTCACTAAGAAGATCTGAAACTACACCACTTTGGCTACTACTAGCCACATCACAACAATTTAAGCTTCTACGGGTGTAGAAGATAGCTTTATTACCTTGTAGATCATGGGAAGTGTGTTCTTCACTTGGTTTTTCATTAGGAAAGAATTCATGCTCCACATTACAAGGGAATATGTCAAGGTTTTCCTTTGGACTTACTTTTTCATCACTTATCCCAAAATTGGGACTTTCGGCCGAGGGCTTGAAGGGAACTTCTTTGGGCTTCTCCTTGGGACTTCTTTGGTCTTGAACCTTCACATGAGAAGAGAAAATACTAGGCAAAATGCTATTATTTGAGTTAGTGAGTAATAAGGATTCTTTGTGGACAAGATCCACAATCAAACATTTCTTTCTCCTTCCAACTTCACTACTTATGGTTTTTCTTTCTTTTCCCCTCCTTTCTTCACATCTTTCTTGTACCCCACCATTCATTTTCTCTCTATCTTGAGGCTTAGCCTCTTTCTCCTTAGGTTCTAACTCTCCTACTTCTCCTACTTGGATGGATTGAGTTCGATTTAGGAAAGTTTGGAGAGGGGGAACTGGATTTGGTTGGGGAAGGACTTGATACCATTTAAAGTCTCGGCTTAGTACATCCATCTTAGCCAATAATACTCCCAAATCATCATTTACCAAAGGTTGGGATATGGTACCTTCGTTTTCCATCACAATTGTACCTAATAAGAAGCAAAAAACAGCAAAGAGAAAACTATAAAACGAACAAACAAGTTAGTTTAAAAAGAGCCTCACCCCTCTCACACACGGTTCTTACCTCATATTTGGTTTCACAAGTGTTGAAACTTTGGCATGTACTTGGCAAGTGAGTGAGGGATGATTCTACTTTGGATCGAAATGGATTTTCATTTGATATGACTCAAAGAAAATTGCGTACAAACTTGAACCAACAAGTTACAATGAATTACAAATAATGAAAGCATAAAAGAAACGTACACACGAAAACAAAGAACTCTAGACTAATTATCAACCTAGTAGGTAATTACTAGTTTGATAATTAGTGGTAGAATCAATACAAAAGCAAGTAGAAACAACAAATAGAAACTTAGAAATCTAATTTAGAACTCAATTTGGTTGTTCATAAAAGTGATGACGTGGCAGCTTGTGATTGGAGGTCACTTTTCAAAAATTTCAAATCCCAAATCTCTTGTTTCAGCCTAACACTCCTTTAGGGAAGAAAAATTTCTTTTTTAGTAGGAAAAAATGAAGGTTTTGAAGCCTTTTTGGAGTTTCAAATAAATTCAAAATGGATTAGTCCCCTCAAGTGTACTTTCAATTATACTTACTTGTCCCCTTATCCCCTCTTCCTTTTTGGAAGACTTAGAATATGGTAGGGAATATTCTTGTAAAAATACTTAGTCCACTCTCTTTCTTCTCCCTTTTTGGATCAAACAAGCTACTTGAATATTCTTCTTCAACAAGATTTGAAGATGGTGGATGAACAAGATGAATATTTAAGAGTTGACCACGATTTGACCACTAGGCAAATGAATCCCAAATTCAAATTTTCTTTTAGATCTAGGTTCCTTTTGCCAAGACAAGCATAACCAACATAAAATAAGCCAAAAAATGCCACAAACAATGTATCCACCATGAGATCTCACCTCAAAAAGCTTAAAACACACCTCAACAACGGTGGATCTAGCTCAAAAACAACCAAATTTTGTTCTAAATTTAGATCTAGACTCCTTAGGTGCTAGGAAACAAGAATCTAGCACTAGAAACCAACAAAACAACATAAAAACATGTATATCTAATATTTAAAATGCTGTCCAAGTACAAAAACGTGAAACATTTATATATTTTTTTTTTATTTTCTTGACTCTAGACTCTTTTTTTATGAGATTGTCTTAGATCCAAGGCTTAGAGTTGTGGGAACAACTCTAATACATGGCTCTTGATACCAAATGATAAGAAAATAAACTACTAAACACGAAATTACTCCTAAGGGACCAAAAATCAACAACTAGAAGAAGAGTAGATGAAATAGAGAGCACATGGATTCAACAAGAAACAAAAGAAAAGTGCATAAATGTAAAGGATAGTTAGTGAGACACACTCCAAAACTAATGAATAGCACTAAGGTGTGTATCAAACACCACGAAACACAACACTAATAGAGGATAACACCACACTTTTAGGTGGACACAAAGGGATCAACTCCTCAAGCACCCAACCTTTCTTGCAAAAATGTCAATGATCTGTGAGCAGATGCTAACACATTTGAGGCTTTTAACTGAGAATAATTGCAAAGCCTTAAGCAACTTTTATCATTTTTGATTGTTTTCTCTTTGATTTTGTAGGAAAGTCAAGATGCAGGGAAATTATGAAAGCTATATCAAGAAGGATGATTTTTTGGTGAAAATAATAACATTTTGAAGATATCACCTGGAGACATATCTGACGACATGTCTGATAAGTTATCAAATTTCTGATAAGTTATCACACAGGTCGTCACACTGAGGTAGAACACAAGAAATTAGAAACAAGGTGTGACGATAAGTCATCAGACTTGTGATAAGTCGTCACACAGGTTGTCAGACATATAAAGAAGACCTGACGACATTCTATGATAACTTATCAGATTTGTGATAAGTTATCAGACATGTCGTCACCTAAAAGAAAAATTTTGAATTTTAAATTTTGATTTTTTCTTAAGTTACGGATATAAATAGCAGCTTTTAGGGTTTCATTGAGAGGGTAGAACATCTTGAACTTATTCCAAAGACTACTTTACTTCTCTTTGGTCTCTAAACTTGGATTTCAATTTTCAATTCTTTGATTCAGTTGTGGGATAGTCTTCTTGAATTTGAATTATGAATTCAGTTATTGTTATCGCTTTCTCTTTCGTGTGGAACTAAAACCCACAACTAGGATTTTAGGATCTATGATTACTCCTATATTATCTTAATAGTTGGTTAGGATTCGAATGATTGTGGGAACATCTTGATAATTTTTTTGTATTAATTATTTTCTGTAGGTTGCAAACAATAGATCTCACCTTATGTTGATTTGCTCGAACTAAGAAATAAACTAAAGGTAGCAAATTATCAATGAGGATTTGGGAAGGTTAAGTTCTCATCTAATGATTAATGTTGTAACAAGATTGATCAACTTAAGATAAAATCAGTATGAATAGAATGCTTTCCTAAGTTCGAGAGAATTAGGGAGTTCAACATCTAGGTAGGTTGAGAAACACTTAGATGCACTGTCAAAACTGATAATTTGGTGTTTCCCATAAGTCAAGAGAATCCAATACTACAACTATTATTCAATGAAGGGTTACTAATCATAGTGATTACAACCCTAGTTTCTCTATATCATTTATTTGAAGTATTGTTGTTTAAGATTTGAGTTCTAAGGCGAATTGAAGTGTTAATAACTTTTGTTCAATCATTAAAAATCCCCACTTTGTCTTTTCGTGCCAGTTGTTTGAATTTAACTTGTACCTTTAATTTCAAACTAGTTTAATCGCCACTCACATTGTTCCCTGTGGATTCGACCCTGACTCCAAAGTTGGGTAAATATATTGACAACGACTGCCTTACACTAAATTGACGTGTAAGTTGAGCGTTATAAAAAATAGCGTCGTTGCAAACTTCCAGACAGGTCAACGATGCCATTTTTGATAATGCTCAAACTACACCTCTCTTACAAGAATGTAAAATATCATTGTCAATATATAACCCAACTAGGTTGGGGTCGAATCCTATAGGGAATAGAGTGTGAATTTGAGTTATCTGCGGGTTAATCAACTGATAGTTACTAGTTTTCTATGAATGGGGTTTTTTGGAAGTGTAACAAATAATTACTTCTCAGTTCAGTATTTGAAATCAATATGGTAAGGAAAACCCCAGTTATGTTCACTATAGGTATTGGGTTTTGACAGACGCTAGTAACAGTTCAAGATTCTTGTGGTAGGTAGGAACAACAGACTATCCTTGTCGAAGTTATGTCTAAATGTTTCTTAACCTATTTAGACACTTAATCACCTAATTCTCTTGAACTTAGGGAATTTATATTTCATAACAGGATTTTATCCCAAGTTAATTAATCTTGTTACAACATTAATTATTAAATGGAAGTTTAATGCTTCCAAGTCCCAATTGATAATTCACTTCTTACTAGAGTTGATTTCTTATCTCAAGCAAATCACCTGTAAGCAAAGTCTATTATTTGCAACCAATAGTCAGCATATAAAATAATGGAATTAACCAGACGTTCCTACCACAGTTAGAATCTTGAACACTTAGTTACGTTACAAACCCAAACCCATAGATCCCACAACTCGGGTTAAGGAAATTTAGCTACTCATAATAAAATAAGCAAGACAACAAGTTGAATTCATACTTAGATGATCTTACAGCAAGATGAATAGCAACAAGTGTTTCTTAGATTTGATCTAGTAGAAAAACCCAAAATAATTGTAATAATCTCTCTACAGAATTAAAGTCAGAAGATAGAGAGAAAATGCTCAAAACGTGAGTTCCAGATGTCCAAGATCATGAATGAAAACCCTAACATATGTTTTAAATACTTCAGTCTAGTTATGGAAACAAAATCATAGATCACAGTATTTTCTCGGACAGGTGACGACGTGTGTGACAGCTATCAGGAGTCTGATGGCTTATCAGGAATGTCGTCAGCTCCTCTTCACTTTGATAATCTCTACCTTGGGCTGACGATGAGGCTTGAAGGCTTATCAGACATGTGATGACTTATTAGAGATGTCATCACTTCTCCACTTTAAAATCCATTCCCTGCCTAAGACTGACGACGAGCCTAACGGCTTATCACACTTCTGACGGCCTATCACAGATGTCGTCACACATTCCAGCTGAAGGCCATTCTCTGTCTAAGCCTGATGGCAACTTTGATAGCTTATCACAAGGCTGACGACTTATCAGACAAGTCGTCAACTATTCTTCTTTCTTTACTTGCTCAGAAATCAACTCTTTTACTTCCATAATTACTGATTCTCTTGTATCTCGACTTTTACTACAATATCAAAGAGAAAACAATCAAAAACTACAAAAGTTGCTTAATACTTTGCAATTATTCTTAGTTAAAAGCCTCAAATGTGTTAGGATCTGCTCACTTATCAACACCCTCAACTTAAAACAATTGCTTGTCCTCAAGCAACTAAAACACAACCAAGAGGATACAAAGTGCATTCGACAGTCAACCATCCATATTATCTCAAAACATCTTCACCATCTCCAAGGTCAATCAATTTAAAAACAACTGTGTATATTATTGAAGAACAACAATGCGACACACAAGAATCAAGATATGGCATCAACTCACCAACAACAACCATGCATGTACCAAGACTGCACTATCCAAAAAAGTTAGCAACCAGCAATGTAACCAGTGTGCCCTCACTATAAAGAAGTCCTACTTCACTTATATCAAACATCACCTATGTAACTATGGGGACAATCAAAAGACACTCACTCTCAAAATGAGGTTCCAATTAGTATATGCTGAATACCATAGGTTTACCCTTATTTTCATTACCAAGATTTCCAGAGAGGTCAGCTAGGAACGATGCTATTTTTTATAACTCTCAACTTACACATCAATTTAGTACAAGGCGGTCGTCGTCAATATATTTACCCAACTTTGGAGTCGGGGTCGAATCCATAGGGAACAATATGAGTGGCGATTAAACTAGTTTGAAACTAAAGCTACAAGTTAAATTCAAACAACTGGCACGAAAAGACAAAGTGGGGATTTTTAATGATTGAGCAAAATTTATTAACACTTCAATTCGCCTTAGAACTCAAATCTTAAATAGAAATATTTCAAATCAATGATATAGAGAAACTAGGGTTGTAATCACTGTGATTAGTAATCCTCCATTGAATAATAGTTGTAGTATTGGATTCTCGTGACTTATGGAAAACACCAAATTATCAGTTTCGACAGTCCATCTAAGTGTTTCTCAACCTACCTAGAAGTTGAACTCCCTAATTCTCTCAAACTTAGGAAAGCATCTATTCATACTGATTTTTATCTCAAGTTGATCAATCTCGTTACAACATTAATCATTAGATGAGAACTTTACTTTCCCAAATCCTCGTTGATAATTCGCTACCTTTAGTTTATTTCTCAGTTCGAGCAAATCAACATAAGGCAAGATCTATTATTTGCAACCAACAAAAAATAAATAATACAAAAGAATTATCAAGATGTTCCCACAATCACTCGAACTCTAACCAACAATTAAGATAATACAAGAGTAATCATAGATCCCACAACCCTAGTTGTGGATTTTAGTTCCACACGAAAGAGAACGTGATAATAATAACTGAATTCCTAATTCAAAGTGATTAAACTTACAAAAAATATAGTCAGAAATTGGTTCTCTTCCCAAATTCAAGAAGAATATCCCACAACTGAATCAAAGAATTGAAAATTGAAATCCAAGTTTAGAGACCAAAGATAAGTAAAGTAGTCTTTGGAATAAGTTCAAGATGTTCCGCCCTCTCAATGAAACCCTAAAAGCTGCTATTTATATCTGTAACTTGAGAAAAATTCAAAATTAAAAATTTAGAATTTTTCTTTTAGGTGACGACATGTCTGATAACTTATCACAAATCTGATAAGTTACCAGAGAATGTCGTTAGGTCCTCTTCATATGCCTGACGACCTGTGTGATGACTTATCACAAGTCTGATAACTTATCAAACTTGTTGTCAGACCTTGCTTCCAATTTCTTGTGTTCTGCCTCAGTGTGATGACCTATGTGATAGCTTATCAGAAATCTAATAACTTATCAGACATGTCGTCAGACATGTCTCCAGGTGATATCTTCAAAACACTATTGTTTTCATAAAAAAAATTATCCTTCTTGATATAGCTTTCATATATTTCCCTGCATCTTGACTTTCTTACAAAATCAAAGAGAAAACAATCAAAAACGACAAAAAATTCTGAAGACTTTGCAATTATTCTCTATTAAAAGCCTCAAATGTGTTAGCATCTGCACACACATTAGTCAACAAGAGTGATTCCACACTCAAAGATGACCCTAGTTTCAATGTCTTTTCCAAGACCTACACTAAGATGGATTTTCCAAGCCCTACACTAAGGAAAGAAAATACAATTTGAGTTTCACTCAATTAATTCATCCAAAACTAATGAAAATGAAAGCTAAAAGGTCTATTTATACTATTGTATAACAATAACTAAAATGACCTTAATGAAGGGTGCTCCTTTGGAGTCTAAAAAAAAGGTCTTAAAAGACCACAATGCCCTTAGTTGAGGTGCCTATGTGATGTAAAAATCCCTCCTTCTCTCTTCAATTTGGATAAGGCTTTGTAATGGTTCCAAAA
Source organism: Capsicum baccatum var. pendulum (assembly GCA_030864225.1). Classification (NCBI taxonomy): domain Eukaryota; kingdom Viridiplantae; phylum Streptophyta; class Magnoliopsida; order Solanales; family Solanaceae; genus Capsicum; species Capsicum baccatum. Next base: position 87,477,740 of record CM061560.1, on the reverse strand, counting down.
GGTCTTCAAGCACTTGCAAATTCAAGACTTGATCCTTTGACAATCCGAAGCTTGAACCTTCTAAAAGACCTTGCAAACCTTGTACTCTTTATTTTTGTATCACACAGGAAGGGGAGAGAGCTGGTAGGGGGTGGTGTAATAAATTTTTCTTAAAAATTTTTAAAAATAAAATTTTAAAGTAAAAAAGAAATTGGTGGGGTAAGAGGGGCTAGTAGGTGGTGGTGAGTGGTTTAGAGTTGAGGGTTGGGTACGGATAAATTTTTGAAATAAAAAAAATAAATTAGGTGGAGGGTTTAGTGGGTGGGTGGGTAGGGGGAGTAGGGTCGAGAGGGGAAAGGTTGGTGGGGTTGGGGGTCGGAGTAGGAGATGGAGTTAAATAATATAAGGTGAAAGATAAAATAAGAGTATATAATATTAAGTAAGAGTATAATTGAAAAAAAATAAGCAGACCATGGGATACCACCAAATCGGTGCTTACATAAAATTGGGGTTTTGATGGTTATTGAACCATGAAATTAAACCATACCATACATTTTAAGAAACAATCAAAACAAATATGATTCCCTTAAAAACTATATCATACCAGACTATGAGAAACCACCATCCAAATAGAGGGTTGGACAACATATAAGATCGACTTCAAAAAACCATCTAGAACAATCCAAAAAGTGTTAAAATCCAAATTTTGGATATATCATATATGCGTATTTCTGACATCTACAGAATCAAGAGGATCATGACTTCGATACTCCCACACTGAGATATAATTTTTTTGGTAATGCCGCATAAATCTGAAATTATTGATGCATCAAAATACAATGCTGATTTCGGGATAATACCTAAAATAATCTCAAAGGTATTAAATTATGATTCTGGATATACATTAGATCATTGTGTCTAGTTTCACAAGAATCAAGCGACTTACAATTTTGTCATTCCTGCTTAAAGATATGATAGTTTTAGTAAAGACGCGCAGATCTGAAATTTTCAGCATGATAAAATTCAGGGCTAAATTCAAAAAATTATTGAGAATTATATTGAAGGAATTTAAAGTTGAATTTTGAATATGTTATAGATCTCAAATTATAGTTTCTAGAATATCAAACGGTTTATGATTTCGATATTCTTACAATAAGATATGAATTTTCTACCACTAAGATGCTGTGCTGAAAAAAAGTGGCGAAAATAAAAGAAAAAGTAGGAGGGAAAGAAATTACCTCAATATTATTCATGGCTTGATAACCCCAAAGTTGATATTGAAAAAATGGAGAACCGACATCCTTTTATAGAGTTGTAGGATGGATGTTTCCTTCTCCAATACAAATTCAAATTGGAGGTTGTTTTTTTCTCACATACAAATTCAAATTAGAGGTTATTTCCTTCTCCCATACAAATGTAAATTGGAGGTTGTTTCCTTCACCAATACAAATTGGAAGAGTTTCCATCTTCAATATAAATTCAAATTGGAGGTTATTTTCTTATTCCATATAAATTCAATGAGGGTTGTTTCTTTCTCCAATATAAATTTAAATTGGAAGAGTTTTATTCATGGTTAAGTAAGGTGGTAAAAAGTTTAATTTAAATTGGAAGAGTTTTATTCAATGTTAAGTAAGGTGGTAAAAAGTTTTCCAAAATCTATTTGGAGTGAGATATCATGCCTCACCAATAGGTCTTACGTGTAGAGATCCATGAAAAAATAAGAGATTTTTTTAGAGGAAATATCAATATGTAATTTGCATAGGTTCAGCTTTATAAAAAATTTTGAACCACGAAGAGAACATGTTTAAATAATCATACTTCAAGGTCAGTCTTGAAAATATTAAATATCTCGATAAGTCTTGAAGTAGGAGGCATTTGTGGGCATTGAAATTTTATTAAATTTAAATCTGTATGAAATTTGGATTATATTAAACTCAAAATATATTAGTCCCAAACAAATATTGCGGATTAATATAATTGAATTAATTATTTATGTCCAAACATGTATGGATTTAAATAAAGTCCAATCTTTATTTGGCCAGTCTATTAATTTAGGCTACAAATGATGAACCCACTTTACTAAACCCAAGATATTGTCGTATTCTAGAGGTCCAAAAGAGCGCCACATGTTGAATGATGTGGCATGCCAAGTCAAGTGAATGAGTCAATAGGACCATGCCACAATTAAAATGATGCAGCAGGCCTAGTAAAATCAAAAGCCCATAAAAAGTCCCAAGTCACTTGAATTTGATTGGTCAAAGGAAGTCCATCTTCATCATGAGTCTTCCCTTTCCACAACTATAAATAAGAGTCTCATAATTTAGAAAAAAGGACCCCCAGAATTCTAACAAGCAGCAAGACAAAACTCGTGGATCAAACGCCACAATTTCTCTACAATGCTCAAGAATTCAAATAAAGTTCATCAAGATTCAAGATCAAGAATGCCAGATTCAAGAACAAGCCCAAAACCCTTTGAATTCAAGCACAACTATAAACTGCAAGTTAAATTTCTCCTGAATACACGATCTTAAACTACATGTCACGAAGATCTATAAATTTGAGCCAAATATCCAAGTTCTAAAGCTCTTTAAAATCTGAGCTAAAACTTCAAATCACTATTCAAATTCAAGTCAAATCTTGAAATCACAAAGCTATTCGAATTTGAGTTAAGTCTTTATGTCACAAAGCTCACGAAATTGCGAGCTAAAATTTTAAATCACAAAGTTCTTTAAATTTAAGCTAAATCTTCAAGTTGAAATGCTCCTTGAAATACAAGCCTAAACTGTATATCACCAAATTCTTCAAATGTGAGCTAAATGTTACAAAGCTCATCAAATCGCGAGCTAAACTTTCAAATCACAAAATTCTTCAAATTTGAAAAAAATCTCTAAGTTGAAATGCTCCATGAAACATGATCCTAAAATGTATATCACCAAGCTCATCAAATTTAAGCTAAGTATTCAAGTCAAAATGCTCCTCGAAACATGAGCCTAAACTGTATGTCACTAAGCTCTTTAAATTCGAGCTAACTCTTCAAGTCTAAACACTCCTTAAGGAACGAGTATAAACTGCATGTTCACTCCTGGCCCACAAGAGTAAAAACTGTGTACGACTCAAGAAAAATGTCCGCTAGGTTGAAAAGATCGAAAGAGGCGGCCTAGGCAAAAGTTAGGATGCAAAAAAAAAACACTCACCAAGAACTATGTTGTGACTTGATCCTATTCCCTGAGGTACGTACGTGCTTGGAATCTCATTCTGAGTTCAGTTGCATGAGTGCCAAAAAAATATATTCCTACAGTATCCGCCATATGAATATCGAGTATGAAAATATTCTAATTAAATTTTGGACTTACTCTAAGTATTGATGGATCAATGGGGGAAAACTCCAATGAATTATGGGCTTCGTTCACATAAGATGAGGTCTCCAAAATCCCCAAATGTTGAAGTTGAACTGCTCAAAATGCCAAATTTGGGAGTGAAAGTTGACAAAATCTTCAAGTCTTCAAATCAAGGCCTCCAAAATTTCCATGTCTTAAGGTGGGAAAGATTTTCCCTTTGCACCTTAAGCCGCTCTCTTTATGGATTTATATTTAAGAAGATATAAAAAAGTTTTCATGCCTTAAGGCGGACAAGATTTGTTCCTTTGCACTTTAAGCTGGTCTTTTTACGAATTTATCTTTAAGAAGATATAAAAAAATTTGCATGCCTTAAGGTGGATAAGATTTGTCCCTTTGCACCTTAAGCTGGCCTCTCAAGAGTTTATCCTTAAAAGGATCTTAAAATTTTTATGCCCTAAGGCAGACAAAATTTGCCACTTTACACCTTAAGCTGGCATTTGAACGGATTTGTTATGGGACTATATTTGAAGCCTAACTTGTTAGGTCTCTAGGTGACAGAGGCGAAGTTAAACTCTCGCACCTTAAGCTGATCAGTGAAAGAACTCATACTTAAAGAAGACCAATGCATAAGTGCATCAATGAAAGGACCCATACTTAAAGATACCATTGCATAAGTGCATCAATGAAAAGGTCCATACTTATAGAATACCATAGCATAACTGTATCGGTGAAAGGGCCCATACTTAAAGAAAACCATTACATAAGTGCATCAATGAAAAAGTCTATACATAAGTAATACCATTGCATAAGTTTATAGGTGAAAGGGCCCATACTTAAAGAAGACCATTGCATAGGTGTATCGGTAAAAGATCCCATACTTAAAGAAGACCATTGCATAAGTGCATCAATGAAAGAGACCATACTTAAAAAATATCACCGCATAGGCCCATACTTAGAGCAGACCATCGCATAAATGTATCGGTGAAAGGGGACATACTTAAAGAAGACTATTGCATCTTCAGGTAAAATTATTCTATCTTAAGGTGACGAAGGTGAAGTTAAACTTTTGCACCTTAAGGCAGTGTCCACCATCTTCAAGAAAAATATTTTTGTCTTAAGGTGACGGAGGTGAAGTTAAACTCTCGCACCTCAATCCGGTGTCCACCGTCTTTAAATAAAATCTTTGGGTCTTAAGGTGATGGAGGCGAAGTTAAAATCTTGCACCTTAAGTCGATGTCCACCATCTTTAAGCAAAATCTTTCAGTCTTCAGATGATGGTGGTGAAGTTAAACTCTCGCACCTTAAGCCGATGTCCACCGTATTCAAGCCAAATCTTCCAGTCCTAAGGTGACAGAGACGAAGTTAAACTCTCGCACCTTAAGACGATGTCCACTGTCTTTAAGCAAAATTGTTTGGTCTTAAGATGAGGGAGACGAAGTTGAACTCTCGCACCTTAAGACGATTGTTGCATTTATGTTTCAACCCTACAAAAAAATATAGGGGAAACAAGAAAGAAAGTAAAAACATATATAGAAGGGATGTTACCTGTCAGAGCGCTACAACCTTGAAAATTATATATCACCAACTTGGATTGAGACAAGATGTTTTAATAAGAATAAGTCCCTTAGAATCTAGTTTTCATCAATCAAAATGGTCTTTGGTGATGATGGTCCCACATAAAGATATAAATTATTTGGTGAGGCAACGCAAATCTGGAATCCTCTATCGGACAACATATAAGATCGACTTCAAAAAATCATCTAGAACAATCCAAGAAGTGTTAAAATTCAAATTTTGGATATGTTATATATGCATGTTTCCGGCATTTATAGAATTAAGAGGATTATGATTTCAATACTCCCAAATTGAGATATAAGTTTATTGGTGACATCGCATAAATCTAAAATTTTTGATGCATCAAAACTCAATGCTGAGTTCGGGATAGTACCTAAAATAATTTTGAAGGCATTAAATTATGAATTCTAGATATGCTGTAGATCTTTGTATCTAGTTTCACAAGAATCAAGCGATTTGCAATTTCGTCATTCCTGCTTACAGATATGAAATTTTAGTAAAGACGCACAGATCTGAAATTTTCAGCATGATAAAATTTAGGGCTAACTTCAAAAAATTATCAAGAATTATATTGAAGGAATTTAAAACTAAATTTTGGATATGTTATAGATCTTGAAGTCTAGTTGCTAGAATATCAAACAGTTTATGATTTCAATATTCCTACAATAAGATATAAATTTTCTACTACTAAGATGTTGTGCTAAGAAAAAGAGGCGAAAATAAAAGAAAAGTAGGAGGGAAAGAAATTACCTCAATATTATTCATGACTTGAAAACCCCAAAATTGATATTGAAAAAGTGGGTAACCTACATCCTTTTATAGATTTGTAGGATGGATGTTTCCTTCTCCAATTGGAAGAGCTTCCATCTCCAATACAAATTCAAATTGGAAGTTGTTTTTTTCTCCCATACAAATTCAAATTGGAGGTTGTTTTCTTCCCCAATAAAAATTGAAAGAACTTCCATATCCAATACGAATTCAATTGGAGGTTATTTTTTTCTTCCATATAAATCAAATTGAGGATTCTTTCCTTCTCCATTATAAATTCAAATTGGAAGAGTTTTATCCCTGATTAAGTAAGGTGGTAAAAAGTTTTCCAAAATCTATTTAGAATGGGATATTATGCCTTACCAACGGGTCTTACGTGTAGAGATTCATGAAAAAATAAAATATTTTTTGAGAGACAATATCATTATATAAATTGCATAGGTTTAGCTTTATGATAATCCTTGAAGCACGAAGGAAACATGTTTAAATAATCATACTTCAAGGCCAGTCTCCAAAATATTAAATGTATCGACAAGTCTTGAAGTAAGGGGCATTTGTGGGCGCTGAAATTTTATTAAATTTAAATTCGTACGAAATTTACATTATATTAAATTCAAAATGTATTAGTCCCAAATAAATATTATGAATTAATATAATTGGATTAATTATTTAAGTCCAAACATGTATGGATTTAAATAAAGTCCAATCTTTATTGGGCTAGTCCATTAATTTAGGCTACAAATGATGAGCCCACTTTACTAAGCCCAATATATTGTCATATTCTAGAGGCCAAAAGAGCACCACATGTCAAATGACGTGGCATGCCAAGTCAAGTGAATGAGCCAATAAGACCATCCACATATTAAAATGATGCAGCAGGCCTAGTAAAATCAAAAGCCCATATAAAGTGCCACGTCACTTGAATTTGATTGGTCAAAGGAAATCTATCTTCATCATGACTCTTTACTTTCTACAACTATAAATAGGGGTCTCATAATTCTAAAAAAAGGACCCCCAGAACTCTAACAAGAAGCAAGAAAAAACTCGTGGATCAGACGCCGCAATTTCTCTACAAAGCTTAAGTATGCAAATCAGGTTCATCAAGATTCAAGATCAAGACCGCATTATTCAAGAACAAGCTTAAATGCCCTTGAATTCAAGCACAAGTCAAGATCAAGTCCCTCAAATCAACAAATCAAGTTCAAATTCAAGATCAAGCTTTAAGCCCTTGAATTTATATTTGAAAAGGCGAATCAGAGGATTTATAGAGATTATAACACTTACATTGAAATCAATAAATTAATTGTTGTAATATTTTCTTGTCTCGAATTGTTTATTTTTTGGTCTCAAAATTTTATTGTCCAACAAATTCTGGCAAGCCTAGTGGGACAATCTCTACCTCCCATCTCAACTTTTCATACTTCTAAGTTTAAGAACAATGAAATGACTTCCAATAAGGTCAACTCTTAATCAACTACTTTCAAGGCTGCTGATTCAAAGTTCTCTGCTGAAGTAGAAAACATCCTTGGTGCAACTTTTAGAAGCTTGGGAGCTGTCACAAGGAGCAAGGCTGGCTTGCTAGGACAACAAACACATCAAGTGTCATCTGTGCCAACTCCTATTTTTTTATCTTCAATCCCAAAATGAATGAAGTCCAATGCAAGTGCTTCAGAAGGAGGAAGCAGTGTGGTGAAATTGCTTAAAAAGACTTTAGCTCTACTTGAGCATTCTGGTTCCAAATACTCTTGCGTAAAGAGCCACAGACGTTCAACAAATGCGTCATCTCCACTTACACTGCATAAGATGAGTACTTGAAAGACCAGCTTATGTGAAAATCCATGTTACTCTCCAATATCTCGAGTGATTATAAAAGTATTGCGAATTTGACAAAGGAAATTGAGGGCCTGACCAAATATGTTCAGAATCAAGATGCTCAGATTAAGAAAATAGTAGATAGGATGGAGGGATTGATAGATGGAGAGTCTATCGATGAACCTATAAAAGCTCCAGAGGATCACGAGATAGAACATCCTGTGAAACAAACACCACCGACTAAAGAGGTACGAGTTTTTTCTGAGGGGATGATCCCGATTGAGCAATTGAAGGAATTCATTGAAGGGACCCTCAAATACAAGTATGATGTTTTCACCAAGTCTTTCCTTGCGTACGCCAAACCCTACACTGTGATAATAGATTGCCTCAAAATGCCTGCCGACTATCAACCCCCTAAATTTTAATAATTTAAGGGCAAAGGGAACCCAAAACAGCATGTTGCACATTTTGTTGAGACATGTAATAATACTGGAACTTACGGTGACTATCTTGTCAAATATTTTGTTCATTCCCTAAAGGGAAACACCTTTGATTGATATATGTACTTTGAGCCTAACTCCATCGATAGTTGGGAGCAATTGTAGCATGAGTTCCTGAATTGCTTTTACAGCATAAGGCGTATAGTGAGTATGGTAGAGATCATAAATACTCGACAAAAAAAGGACGAATCAGTCATCAACTTTATTAATAGATGGGGATATGCGAGCCTAAATTGCAAATGTAGTCTCAGTGAAAACTCTGCATTAGAGATGTGCATCCAAGGAATGCACTTGGAACTTCTCTACATCTTGTAAGGAATTAAGCCAAAATCCTTTGAAGATTTAGCTGCTTGTGCTCATGACATGGAGTTAAGAATAGATTTTGCTGGAAAGGGAGTAGCGCTTATCTATGAACCTCGAAGGGGAAAGGATAAGAAGAAACCCAAAAGATGGGGCAAGTTTGTTCTTAAAAATGACAAAGAATCCATGAATGTCTACGTGTCTCCTGTGAAGGTCACCACGAAGGTGATAAAGAAGCAAAGCGTGAAGACGACTTCTCGAGCACGTCCAAATCAGAAGCTAATTTTAAAGGAAATGCAAGAAAAAGAATACCCCTTTCTTGATTCTGATGTTGCTAAGATTTTCATTGAACTCCTTCAGCATAAGCTCATTGAACTCCCAAAGATAAAGCAACCCGATGAAACTGGAAGGGTCAATGACCCAAATTATTGCAAGTACCATAGGCTTGTGAGTCACCCTCTCAAAAAGTGCTTCATTTTTAAAGACAAAGTCATGCAATTGACAAATGAGAAAAAGATTTTCTTAGATGATGAGATGGATAGTTCTCAACAAATCTTTATCACTTTTAGCTCACTCGATCCAATTCAAATATGTGTTGACGAGTATAATGAGAAACTATTAGAGCATGACTGTTCTTCAGTTAATGAAAGCAATGATAAAGGTTGGACTCTGGTAACTAGGTAAAGATTTGGTCCTACTGGGCGTGCCAGTTGTCTGTAGCAATGTAAAGTTACTTCAACATGCGGATAGGCAGGATGTTGACTCCGGATCCCTCATCAATTAAGATTCTATTTATCTTCTTTCCTAAAACTTGACCTACCATATATAAGGGACGATTATGTAGGGTTCCTCCAAGCATAAGATCGTTATTTGTAAATGTGATTTTTTTATCACATACATGTGCCTCCTGGCCAAGAGAGTAAACAAGTTTTTCAGAAGACGAAAGAACTTCCATTGGTAGATTTTCACCCTTTTCCCCTTCTTTGGCACTATTAAAACAAGATGCCTCAAGGTTGACATGAGTAGTTTTTGTAAGAAACCAACTTGGTAAGAGTTTTTCCAACGTTACTAGACACCATGACTTTTGGTGGTGAAGCTCTATTACCCTCGTCTTCTTTAGAAGTTCAACCAACTTTTATTTTCTTGGTTTCTTCACCATTCTCTTTCTAGTTGGCTGCTCGAATGACTTCTTTCATAGACTCATCTTCCTACATCTACGGCTGGTCACCAGAGTTCAACCTTTATCATCGCCTCCATCAACTGAAGACCTGTTAGGATCCAATAGTTTCTCTTTATGTTCTTCAACACATATTTAGACTGGATTGAGCAAGAAAAAAGTGATAAAGATTTGATGAGAACTGGCTGTCTCATCATCGAAGAAAATCTTCTTTGCATTTGCCAATTACATGACTTTGTACTTAAAGACAAAGCATTTTTCTAGGGGGTGACTCACAAGCCTATGATACTTGCAATAGTTCGGGTCATTGGTCCTTTCAACTTTGTCGGGATGCTTCATCTTTGGGAGTTCAGAGAGCTTATACTCAAGGAGTTCATCAAAAATTTTGGCAATATCAGAATAAAAAAAGGGTATTTCTTTTCTTGTATATCCTTTAAAGTTAACTTCTGATTTGGACATGCTAGAGAAGTAGTCTTCAGGCTTTTATTCTTGCTCACCTTCGTGGTGACCTTCACAGGAGACACGTCAATATTCATAGATTTCTTGTTGTCATTTTTAGGGATAAACTCTCCCCATTTTTTAGGTTCCTGCTTATCTTTCCCCTTCGAGGGTCATGGATAGGCGCTACTCCCTTTAAAAAAAAAACATGCTCAACTCCATATCATAAGCATGAGTAGCTATCTCTTCAAAGGATTTCGGCTTAGTTCCTTGCAAGATATAGAGAAGCTCTCAGTGTATTTCGTGGATGCACATCTCTATTACAGAGTTTTCACTGAGCCAATCTTTGCAATTTAGGCTCGCATATCTCTATCTATTGATGAAGTTGATGACTGGTTCATCCTTTCTTTGATGAGTATTTGTGAGCTCTACCATGCTCACTGTACGCCTTGTGCTATAAAAGTGATGCAAGAACTTATGCTCCAATTGCTCCCAACTATCAATAGAGTTAGGCTCAAGGCCAATATACCAATCAAAGGCATTTTCCTTTAGGTAACCAAAAAATTGTTTAACAAGATAGTCACCATAAGTTCTAGCATTATTATGTGTCTCAACAAAGTGTGCAATATGCTGTTTTGGGTTCCCCTTGCTCTTAAATTATTAAAATTTAGGAGTTTGATAGCCGACAAACATTTTGAGGCTATCTATTCTCGCTGTGTAGGGCTTGGCATATGCAAGGTAAGACTTGGTGAGAACATCATACTTGTCTTTGAGGGTCCCTTCAATGAATTCCTTCAATTGCTCAATTCGGATCATTCCCTCAGAAGAAACTTGTAGCTCTTTAGTTGGTGGTGTTTGTTTCATAGGATGTTCTATCTCGTGAGCCTCTAGAGATTTTTCAGGTGCATGGCTAAACTCTCTAACTTTCAGGACTTCCATTCTATATACTATTTTATTAATTCAAGCATCTTGATTCTGAACATATTTGGTCAGGCCCTAATTGCCTTTGTCAGATTCGTAAGTTGCTCCTCCATAGATGAGGCATCAGTCACTATTTCTTATATGATCATTGGAGACACTCGAGAGTAACACGAATTATTGCATAAGTTGCTTTTTGAAGTGCTCAGTTTATGCGATGTAGGTGGAGAAAACGCGTTCGTTGAACTACCATCGCTCTTTGCACCAGAGTATTTGGAACCTGAATGCTCAAGTAGATCTAGAGTCTTCTTAAGTGATTCTGCCACACTACTTCCTCTTTTTGAATCGCTTACATTGGACGTCGTTTCTTTTGGGGTTGAAGATCCAAAAATTGTAGTTGGCGCGGACGACACTGGATGTGTTTGTTGTCCTAGCAAACTTGCCTTGCTCCTTGTGACAGCTCCTAAGGTTCTGAAAGTAATACCAAGGATGCTTTTTACTTCAACAGAGAACTTTGAATTAATAACCTTAGAAGCAGTTGATTGAGAGTTGACCTTCTTAGAAGTTATTTCAGTGTTGTTGAACTTTGAAGTTGGAAAAGTTGAGATGAGAGGTAGAGATTATCCTACTGGTGTGCTAGTTTATTTCCAACAAATTTTTACAGCGACACAAATAAATTGCAATCATAAATAAAAATATGAAGAAACATGATTTTTTTTAATAAATGATGTGGGTACAAATCTGTTCCTTCCTTGATTCTTCTCTCTTGATTTTCACCATAATTCTAGGGTAGTAGTAGCGTATTTCTTGAATGTAGGCATATTTGGATTTGAAATAAATTTCTCCGTAATTTGAGGACCGTTAGTGTTGCATTTCTCGAACGTAGGCATATTTGGATTTGATATGAATTTCTCCGTAACTCGAGGACCGTTAGTGACGTATTTCTCAAATGTAGAAAGATATGGATTTGATCTTCATGAACAGAGGATTTGTGGATCTTCTTGATGTATTTGATTATGAAGAAGAGAGGGTTTTAATCCTTTGTGATATTCCATGAATTTATGGAATTATGTTGAGATATTCGAGATTTATGAATATCTCATGAATTTGTGGGATATCGGGATCTTGATCTCTTTATGAATATCTCATGAATTTATTGAGACATTGGAGATTTATAAATATCCCATCAATTTATTCGCACTTTGAAGATTTATGAATATCTCCCATCAATTTATTGGGACTTTCAAGATGCCTCTTTAAAGGGATATTTGCCCCTTTATATAGGCATAATTGAAGATTTAGGTAGAGTAGCCACCTAACTAGATTTAGGGTAAAGTATCCTCAAGTACTCTAACAAAAACTGAACACTATTTGTAGAGTCCACAAAATTTCAATGTCTACAAATTGAATGATTTACTCTTAAAACTTATATTACCTTTTTGTGAAATGAGTCAGAGTTTTAATTGTTAATTTATTAAATATTGAAAATGAAATTTTTTTTGCCCAATGAAATAAAAAGTCTCTGGCTTGATGTTGATGCTCTATGAACTATTCATTTGCATTTTTAATTTTTTTGTTCGTGAATGTATTAGTGTTTGACCAGTATCTTAACTATTTATTACCCCCTATTTCAAATTAGTTGACCGTTGTTCATTTGACACTCTTCTTAAAAAAAATTTATTAGGAATTTATTTTATCAAATTAACCTTATTAATTATGTTTTGAAAATGTAAATTTGATTATATACACCTTTTCTAGTTATTTAATGATAAGGACAGTATTGAAAGAGCATAATAAAATCTTCTTGATTTCATCAAAGAGACAACTAAATTAAAATAAATATTTTTAAAAAGAAGGTCAACTAAAACAAAACGAAGGGAGTACATTGTTTATCTAAATAGTTGGACTTAATATCATTAACCCTTTACTTATTCGATTAATCATGGAGAAAAAATGGCAACTTAAACAATCAGGCACTTTGGTGAAACCATTGCCCTCACTTTTGTGAATCTATACTATCTTGTTTTACAAAATTTTACTAACTAGATCTATAAATCTAATCTAACTTTAAACATATATGCTACTTCCGTATTATAAATCCAAATATATACTACTTCCATAACTTTAAACAACATAGGCTCTGATACCAATTGTAGGGGGTTGCGGATTAGGCGCGGTAACTTTACTAGGTAATAAATAGTTATTGGGTTATAAGTATTTATTTTTATACAATGTATTTTGTGAATATTATCGGTTGAAATATTTTTCATTTTTATCTTCTTGACTTAAGATGTTTTATTAATTCATATTCTAAATTAGATATTATTGTAATTAAATTATCTACTGTTCTAGGATCTTCTTTAGTACTATGTAATCTTTTGTATTCTTGGTATAAACTATATAGTTGGGTTTCGATTTCTTTTAATGATTTATTCTTTTCGTAAGATGTATCCATTAATTTGTGTAATTGTTAAATGCTTTGTAGTAATATTCATTAACTGTTTTTCTTCGTTCTTGTATTTTTTATTTTCATATATTTTATTAATATATTCAATTTTGCTGATATTCATAGTTTGAGGGGTGATTAAATGGTAGTTGATTAAATACTTTGCTATAATATTCTTTAGATTTTTCTCTTAGTTTTTGTAAGTCTTCTATATTATTTTTAAGATATTCTAAATATTCTATATCTTTTGTTTTAAAATATTCAATTAAATTCGTTTTTATAAGGTTTTGTTAATCTTATTTCTTTCATTTCTTGTTCCCAGTATTTTAGATATTCGTAGTTTATCATTTTATTTTTCTAAAGTAAATGTATAATAATCTTTTCTACTTGTACTATATTTAATATCTTGTTTGAGGTTATTAATACTACTAACTATTTTTTCTTGTTCTCTTCTTAATGAATTTTTTAAACTATCTAAACTTTTATCTTTGCTTTTTTCTAATTTTTTTAAGGTTTCGTCTATCCATTTTAATTTTTCTATTAGATTTTCCATTATTTCTCTAATTTGTTTTCTATAATCAATTTCTTTATGTAGGTCTTCTTGGTTTTCTCTAATTTTCTTAATATATTCTGACATTTTTAGTCTGTATAATATCCATCTGAATCTAAATAGTATTGGTGTTTATAATATATGAGTAAGTTTTCTATATTGTTTAATAATTCTTCCTCTTCATAATCTTGTAATTTTTCCCATATTATTTTCTTTATGTCTATAATTTCTATATCTCTAAGTATATATAAAACAAGTATTTTAATATCATCTGTCATTTAAGCTTGATTAAATGTTTTTTCATAATATTTTTCAGTTGTTTGTTTTAGTCTAAGTAGTTCTTGCATATTTTCATTAAGAAATTCTATATATTTTATATCTTTAGTTTCCATGTATTTGTCTAAATTTACTTTCATCTGTTTTTCTATTAACTGTATGTTTGTCATATCTTTTTCCAAAAATTCTAGATATATGTAATTTATCATAGTAAGTATTTGTAAGAGTAGTTAGGTAGGCATGGTATGTAATTTATTCTAGTCATATAATATTTACCAAATGCTTTTTCTAATATGACTTTTCTTATATCTACTACTTTTATATCCTTAAGTGCATACAAAATAAGTATTTTAAATTTATCTACCATTTTGTCAGATAAATAATTATTCATTTTCATAAAATTGCTATTTTCAAAATATTCCCTTCAATCATATATATAACAAAATATGATCATATTAGATTACTACATACTAGATCATTCTTAAATAATATGTTTGTCGGTCACTATTAGCATGGTGATCCAGATACTTTTCCCTTAAATAGTGCCTCAACTCTGGCTACTCCCCACCATGGCTTCTTGCCTCATTGATTTCACCTTTAGGATTGCATAGTTCTTAGGAATTTTTCTCCTTTTCCACTTTGCTAATAAACTTCTTAACATATTATTATTCAAATAATTCTACTATAAAGTAACTAACATGAATTTATTTTATCATACCATGATTGTTGGGAATTATGAATTTAACTATTCAAAATCATAAATAAATATACCTGTTCGGATAGGTTTGATATTTCTAAGCTTTATTCCTCCATATCTTTTTCCATTGAAATATACCTGTTTTTTTAATAACTAAGCAAAATATTTGTTGTGGACAAGAGAGAGTATTTGTGTTTCAACTCATGAAGGTTTACCTTGCAATGCCTTCGGTTCATCTTATTTATAGACTGAAACTTTACAAGAGTATTCCTATTTTTACATGTTTCTAAAAAGTCTTTTAAAAAATTATCTACCTAATCTACTTTACTTTACAAAAGTCTTCTAATAAGACAAAAGTTATTAATTCCTAGACTAATAATAGTCAAAAACCTATACAAAAGATTCCAATAATTTACGTAAAGCAAATTGTGAAAGTTTACATGTCGCTTTCACAATTTAATAGCTTGTCTTCTATTATTACTCCGTTGATATCTTCTCTTTGTTGTATCTGCTGCTTTTTCATATCTCTATTATTGCTTCTTATCTTGTATCTTCCAGCTGGCGTTCTTATCTTCTTGGTTGATTTTTCTTCTATTCTAGCTGAACTTCTGGGATATCATTATCTCCTCCATTACATTTTGAACATTTATGATCTGGATATTTATGTCGAATTGTCTTAAAATATCTGGTTAATAATTCTTCTGAAATAAATATTTCTCTGATAGCTCTGGCGATAGGTTCCGCTCTGGTTTGAGCAACGCCAGAATCCATTGCCTAATAGTTTCCATATCTGTTTCTCGTAATTCCTTTGAATTTGAATATATTAGTACATGATTTCTTGAATAATAACTCCATATGAGATTTTGGTTGCGGTATGTGTTTGATAGCTCTTGTAAAATTATAGATGGTCCGATAATCCTCTTATTCACATAAAATTTTGTATCTCAATTCTAGGTATTTCTGGTTGTGGTATAATCATATCACATGTCATTCCTATCTTTACAACTTGTATGGGTTTTTTAACTTCATTATATAATATCTCTGTTGGTGTCTTGTAAATTTTTATAAAAAATAGGGTACTTTTGGTTATTCTTTTAAAAATGCTAAATGCTTCATATATTTCCGGTATAGTGGATATCTCATTTCCGTCAGAGGTATATACAGTATTGAGTAGTCCATGTTCATAACAAGTTTTAACTAGACTTGGTTTGGTTTTAGGTAAAACAATTAGCTTATTGTATCCGGTCAATCTTTGGGTTATATAGTTTGTATCTGGTTCTTGGATGTTTATAGCTCTGGGGTTAGTATTTAAAAAGGTTTGTACATTGTAGATATTTTCTATATGTTCGGGCTGTGTAGTTGTAGGTCTTTTTGTCTTGGTTTAAACTATCTCGATATGTGGTAATTTGTGGGGGTATAAACATGGGATCTTTTGATGTATTTGGAATATATGGTTTATCAAATAGCTTGTTTAGGTTCATATTTGTGTTTTTCCTAACTCCTTTGCTTGTACCTGCAAAAGTAGATTGGTCAACATTATGGGTTTTAAGGAGTTCCCCAATAACTCCTTCTAGCTCTGGAATTTTAATGTCTTCCAATTGACATAGCTCTACGCACTGCTGAGTTATCTGATTTGTAGCTATAGACTTCAGTTTATCTTCATTAGTCTTTAGCTTTTCTATTTCATTACCCATACTATCCACTTTCATTGAAAGCGTAGTTAGTGTTTTGAATATCTTTTCTAAAGCATCATATTCTATTATATCAGTCTGTATTTCTTTGTCTTGATATGTAGTCTGCAATAACATTTTTGTTAGTACTAATTACTTCAATTGTAAATGTAAAATTTAATATATTCAAGACTAGTCTCCGAATCTCTTTTGTTGTAACTGAATTTTGTATTTTCTTTGTTAACCACCAACGTATCTGTGTATTATCTGTTCGTACAATAAACTTGTTATATACAATATATGTCTCAAATGCTAATAAACATTTATATAATGAGCATAATTCTTTTCTATTTATTTCCCATTTTATTTCTGTTTCATTAAACGTACTTGAGTAGTATCTACAATGGTGTTCTAATTTTTCTCCTTCATATCTATATTTAAGTACTCCTCCATAACTACATTCACTAGCATCTGCTTCTACTATATATATAAATTTTCTATTTTCATCTGGAAATTATAATTTTGGTAATTCTTTACATAGTATTTTTATTTTCTGAACTTGTTTTTTATCTTCTTCGTTATAGTTATATTCTACATCCTTTTTTAATTTTTTCTGTAATGGTTTTAAGTTTTCTGCTAATTTTGGAATATATTCTCTTACTTGGTTCACTAATCCTAAAAATGATTGTAATTTCTTTTTTGTATCTAATTCTTCTTCTGAATTTATTATTTTTTGTACTATATGTTGTTGCATTTTGACTCCACTTTTATCTATTTGTATTCCCAAAAATTCTATCTGATTTTACATAATTTCTGCTTTTTTCTCACTTAAATTTATTCCTGATTTTTCTATTATATCTGTAGATTGTTCTAATAAATTTAATTGTTCTTCTTTAGTTTTTGTATATAATAGTATATCATCTATGTATACTATACAATTAGGTAGTTGTTTAAAATAACTATCCATAAAATGTTGATATCTACCTGGTGCATTTTCCTATCCAAATGGTAGTACATTCCATTCATAAAATTCTTGTGGTACCGTACATGCGGTTAATTCTTTAGATTCTTCTTCTAAATTTAAATGGTAAAATCTTGATTTACAATCAAATTTACTAAAATAATTATATCCTTGTATTTGTCTTATTTTTAATATCTTATTTGGTATTGGGTAATTATAAGTCATTGTTTTTGCATTTAAATTTCTATAGTCAATAACCATCCTACTTTTTCCTCTTTTTTGTTCACTATGTTTAGTTACCATAAATGCTGGACTATTATGTTTACTATTACTTTTTTGTATATATTGTTTTTCTAATAATTCTTCTATATGCATTTTAAATTCTTTTAAATCATCAAAATTATATGTTAATGGTTTCTGGGTTATTATGCTATTTTTATCTATTAATTCAATTTTTATAGTGGTTTTATGTTTTTTCCATCCTTTTAATGGATCTTCACTATATAATTGTTCTAATTTTTTCTTAATTATTTCTATCTTATTTATTGAAAATATAGTTATTTCCTTTTTATTTATTGAAAATACGACTAGTTCTATTGTATCTTTAGCATTTTTATATTTTTTAATTTTTGTGTAATTTTTTCACTTCCTTCTATCCAATCAGTTTTCTTTCTTATTTTATTAGTAACTCTTTTTGCTCTTACTTTCTGTTTATATGGTGTTGTAAACCACCAGTCCGTTCTAGTTATTATATATGGGTATAATTTATTTAAAAATGGTATTTCTAAAAGTATATCTTTTGATGTTAGCTCATAATTATAGATTTCTTCTATTGTTAATATTTTATCCCATACTTGTGTTTTTACATTCTTAGCTTTATAAGTAATTAAGCTTCCTTCGTTATTCAATCCTTTAACTATTATTGGTGTTTTTAATTTATCCCACTTACTTTCTGGTAAACAATTATATCTACATAAATTAGCTTCTGCTCCTGTATCTATCATAGGCGTATAATATCTATTATAATATCCTTCTACTACTATCTTCATTAATACATATATTTTCATATCATGTTAGAGCTCTTCTTAGGAATAATCTTTCCCTATTATATGTTATAGATAATTGTGTATGTTCTATATTGTATGGTTTTACTTGTTCTAGCCATTTAATTCCTAATATTATGTCTGCTTTTTGTATTTCTTCCTTTATTTCAAATTCTATTTTCATTTTTCTAACTCCTATTATTATTTTTTTCTGCTATATTTTTAGTGTTTATTAAGCTTCTGGGTAGATCTGGGCATATATTATTGTCAGATTTTATTTTCTCATTTTTTATTAGATATCTTACTATATAATTTTCTTCTTGTCCTGTATTTAAGAGTATTAAATATTCTTTTGCATTTATTGTTCCTGTTATGTAATATTGGTTTAAATTAGTTGTTGAACTTGTTGCATAACTTGTTCTTTTTTATGAACTTGATGATTCTGGTTTTTTCATAAGCTATTCTTTTTGTTGTGCTTATTCTATCATTTATTATTTCTAAATTTTCTTCTATATCTATATTTCTATAACTATAATCATTATTATCAATTGTTTTTACAAATTTTTCAAAAGGACTTTCTATTTGTATTTTGTTAATTTTATTTTTTCCCGTTATTTTATGATTTGTTGTTAATACATATAGATTTTTACATCTTGCTGTAAATATTTTACTTCCTGGGGTTAGTTCTATTCCTGATATTTTCCAATATAATATTAATGATTTATCTATATTTTTATCTGTTATTGCTACTGAATAATTTGCACTTATTATAAATTAAAATTTTTGGTATATTAAATTTCCTTTTATGGTAGTTATTATACTTTTTTCTATGAGTTTTATAATTCTATCATCTGCTAGGTATAATTCTATTGGTGTATCTATTCCTTCTCTGAAACATGCTTTTATTAATATCTCTGTACCTCCTAGGTGTACGTATTTTATTGGGTCTCTAATTTTTATATCGTTTATTTCTTTATTAATTAACCTTTTTGTTACTAGTGGTGTACTAGCTTTACCTTTTGCACATCTACAGTCTATTACATGTTCTTTTTGGCTTACTACGTAGTATTCTTCTTTTCTTTTACTAAATATGTTTTTTATTGTTGGTATTTTAAATATTTTTTCTACACTTAAATCTAATTCTTTTTCTTTTATTTCATCAAATACATTGTTATCAAATATTATTTTTTGATCTGTTCCTTCGTCATTTAAATATTCTTCTTTTGTTATTATTTTTATATCTTCTTCAGTCATTTGGTTTATTTGTATATCTTCTTCAGTCATTTAATTCGTCTAATTCACTATCTATTTCATTATCTTCTATTTCATTATCTGTTTCATTCTCTGAAATTTCATATATACTGTCTTCACTTTCTAATTCCTAATCTATATAATCTATCTGCATATATTTTGTATTTTCTATTTTCATTTCTGATATTTGTTTAGTTTTTGGGTTTTTAGATAATTTACAATCTCTATCTAAATGTACTAATTTTCCGCAATTATAACAAATACATTCTTTTATAGATTTCTTTTTCATATATGGTTTTTTATGTTTATAATTTTTTACATAATATCTTTTTCTTGGTTTCTTATATTTATATTTTGATTTTTTGTATTTCTTATATTTCTTATGTCTTTTTCTTTTCTTATAATATCTTTTTTCGCATCCAAATTGAGGTGCTATTTTATCTTTGCAACATGCTAAATTTCTTATTAATGTTTTTTCCATTTTTATTTCTTCTCTATATTTTTCACATAGGTTTCTATACCATCGTTGTAAAAATTTTATTCTTGCTTCGAAAGTATCTACTATTTTTGCTTCATCCCAATTTTTTATTATTTTTGAACTAAATGGTTCAGATAATTTATTAAAATATAATTTTCTTATTTCTTTAGTTTCTTTTGTATTATATGCTCCTTTATAATAATATTCTTTAAATGCTCAAGTATATTCATCTATGTAGCACATGTTACATATTGCTAATTTTAACATTAAATTCCTATTTGTATCTTTCTCTTCATGTTCTTCTTCTTCTGTTGTTGTCATGCTACTAAATTCGTCATATTTGTTTAATAATTCTATAGGTGTTAGTTTTGTTGTGGTTGTTGATGATGTTCCTTCTGTGGGTTTGTCAGTTCTTAATGCTCTTTTACTATTTTCAGTTAAATTTAAAAACCACAATTTCACTGTTCCTATTAGTGTTCTTTCTATATATTCTGGTGCATTTATTACATTTATATTATTATCTAATAATTGTTTTGTCATATATCCTATTCATAATTGTATTGTTTTTTCTGTATCTATTACACAATCTAAGTCTAAAAAATTATAATTTTTATTAATTATTTGTTTTGGTGTCCATTTGTCATATTCATTCTTTAGATTATAACTTTTAAACTTATTCTTATATTATGTAGGTTTTCTTATTTCTGATGTTCTAGGTATTATATTTTCATCTTCTTTTTTATCAAGAGTGTTTATTTTCGTGTTTATATTTTCTAAGTTTTCTTCATTAATTACTTCTTGTTTTCCACTGATTCCTAATTTTTTTGTATTTGTTAAGATTTCTGTATATGTTTTACTATCTTTCGAATCATAATTATCTGTTTCTTCAACATCTATTGTATTAATTTCTAATTCCTTGGTTTCTATTTCTTTATTGTCTATTTCTAATTTTTCTTTAAATTGATTTATCTCATTTAATAAGTTTTGTTCTTTATCTTTTTCTTTTTTTTCTTTCTGTCTTTTTTCATACAGATCTTTTAGCATTTGTAGTTCTTTTTCTAATTCAGTAATCCTACTATTTTTAGTTTCTTCTATTTTTTGTATTTCTTCTGTAGTTTGTTGTTTTATTTTTTCTATTTCCTTTTTTCTATCTATTTCTTCGTTTTCTTTTTCTATTCTCACCATAGATGTCAATTTATCTTCTAATTTTAATTCTTTTTTTTTCTAGCATTAAATATAAATGTTCACCTATTTTCTTATATCTTCTTCCTAGATTAGAAAATACTATTTTTATTTTTAATTCCTTTGTGATTTTCATATATTTTTCATCTATTATAAATTCTTCTTTGTTCATTTTATTGTAAATAGTTCATGTTGATATATATATATATATATATTCTAAACTATCTATTTGTGATTCTAAATTTGATATTTCATCTTTTTGTGCATTTATTGAGTTTTTACTAACTTCGGCAAATATATTATAATGTAGTCTTTCTATTCTTATTTTTAATACTTTACGTTTTTAGAAATAATTTATTTTAATTCTTTGTATTTTTTTACTTTATTCATTTAAACCATATTTATAATATTTTGGTGGGTATCTAAATCTGATTTTATCATAATTAGGTGGTATGTGTCTCATTCTTCTAGATTTTAAATGAATTATTAATTTTTCTTCAATACTAGATATTAAGGTAATTAGGTAGGCTAATCTTTGTGGGTTTTCTTTTGTTTTATTTAGACTATATATTCTGAATAATTACTGATTAAAGATTCTTTAATTTTTCTAAAAGCTTCTCTGTTTTTAAATGGTCTTCTCATAATTAATCAATATAAATTAATCTCAAGTAAATCTAATCTAACTTTAAACATATATGCTACTTCCGTATTATAAATCCAAATATATACTACTTCCGTAACTTTAAACAGCACAGGCTCTGATACTAATTGTAGGGGGTTGCGGATTAGGCGCGGTAACTTTACTAGAAAAATAAATAGTTATTGAGTTTCTCATAATTTACTTGTACTTTCTACATATTTTACATTTAATTGTTTATGATTTGTATATGATGAACACTATGTTAGCCCTTCAGATAGTGTTTTACATACTGCACATGCTTCTAACAAATTGGTAATAAAAAAAATCAATATATAAATACTTGATTAATCTTTATTATGTTAATTGTTATTTGTTTCTTAAACCAATGTGAGTGTTAATGAAGCAAAGTATGCTTTAGAGAAGTGTATGCTTAAAACAATGACAAGTAAAGTGATCTTGGATAACTATCCTTTCTTTGAATCTCAACTTTGAGGCATTCCTTTAAGATTGAAATTAATTATTTTACTTGTATTTGATTGTTATAGTACTAGATTCGTTTGTGAGTATCATTAGTTTCCATTACACTGTGAACTTCACTTCAAAGAAGTGTGCGTGTTGAATAGTAGGAGTCCACCACGGTCAAGGGATCAGGTCCCTAGGAGATAATATATGATAGTAAAACAAAAACACAAAGACAATACTAAAAGTAAATGGATACAACAATTTTTACGTGGAAACCTCCTTACTTAAGGGAAGAAAACCACGACCTATCCTTACAGGATTTCTTAAATCCACTATAATAAAAAAAACACTTGATTACAAACTCAAATTAGACTTAAATCTAAGTCCCTACTGATTTCATTAACTATATCATAATCCTTCACTAGACAACTCTATCAAAGCTTGCTCCAAGTCGACTAACTCTAGCCAACACAACTTAGGAAACTCTACTTAAGAAAACTCAAAACAAAGAAAAAACTTACACACAACACCGAAGTAAATCAATTTTAGGACATGACTCAAGAACAATAAAATTAAGAGCAATATAAATTTCAGATCTTGAGCTTTAAGAGTTTTTGCTGCCACACTCGAAATATCAATTTTACAAAAACTATAAAACAATGTTTCTTCCTTTTTATTTATAGGAGTGTAGAAATCTTGTTCGAAATTTGATTGGACCAGGTGTCTAATTTGGTACATTGTGCACTTGATAATATTTGTGCTACAGGACAAAACCGTGTAGAGTGCGACAACTACCCTTCAACAACCTATGTAGCAGACTTGGTCCTTTAAGTAGTATGTAGTCATCATCAAAACATGAAACAACAATTTTCTCCTTTTTAATGATGATAAACCATATTCAAGGAGCACTCATATTTTTTTCACATTTAGTACAAGCATTTACCTTATCAACAACATCACCTAATAATAATCAGTATTCCCCTTATCATCGACACCACTCAATAGCATTCAGTATTTTCTCTATTAATAACACTCCTGAATTTCTCCTATCAATGATCCTCCATTGTACCTGCCTTTGAAAGTGAATCATTTCCCCCCTTTTGGCATCACAAAAAGTGAAGACAGTAAATCAGGATAAATAATTTAGAACAATCAAGTTAACTCATGGTCACTGGGGCAACGCTAACATGAATGAATAATTTTTTTTTTAAAAGAGAGACATATAATACACAAAAATTAAAGTTCCATTCATAGATTAACCAGGACATGGTATCATACAGTGCATCCAAAAAATCATAAAATTTTAAACTAAAAAGCCACTGGGACAGTTAAATAAAACTGACACTAGGGATAAACTACCAAACTAGGGGGAGTTCTTAAGAAGATGGAGGTTTGGGAGTGAGGGATTTGAGGAGCATATTCATTTTAGCACTTTCAGCAGCATGGGAACTCAGAAGTTGCTTGGTTAGGTCTTTCACTTCAAAATTTAACACTTTGACCTCTACGAATAGTGTTGTGACTTGTGCCTACAATTCTGTATTTTTAATTTTCAGTGCTTGTGTAGCGCTAGGTCCCTCTGAAGATAACTGCTGATTCCCCACTTTGAGATGTGTAATTTCAGCTTCCCTTGCAATCAATGCTATTCTTAATTCATCTACCTCCAAACGCAATTTCTCTTGGGCAGCTATCAACTCAAACACTTGGGATATGGTCCCCAGTTTGCCCTCAACACACTTAATTTTAACTAAAGTATTAAAAGTGAACATCTATTTAGTAGTCCAGGTGTTTCCTTCTCACCAATAACTCTAAAATGGTTGAATACTTTGTTCATAAAATACCTACAGGGAATTTCATATTTTCCCTCTTTAATATTTACAACTTTGTACATGTGTTCTATTATCAAGGACGGCAGACTAATGAGTTCAAACTTACTCAAGTACTCTATTACAAAGAGATCAACTACTGAAGCCACTATTCTTTTTTATACCCTAGCCTGAACTACCTTATTCGTAAACTCATATACCAACCGAAACTCTTCTTTCAAAAACTTCTTTCTCACCCCTGCAATAAAAGTTTTACCCACTTTAGAACTATCCTTTACGAACTCTACTGAGGGTTGTTTCTTCTCTACAGACCTCATTCCAATCACAAAAACATCCAAAATCTTTCCTAGAGTTTCTTTATCTAACTTCACCTTTTTACGCTGAACTAAGGCAGACAAGCTCAGACTATCTTCAACAAATTTTATGGTGTAATAAACTTCCCTGACTTTGTTTTCAAACACAGAGGGTACTGGTTCCTCAAAGAGATGTAACCACTCCTGGTGTCTGACATATTCTACTAGTTCTACCATTCCAAGTTGTTTAAGTATCTTGGAATCAAACATCCTTCCAGACAAGACATTTTAAGTCTCCAATCTCTCATTTCTTTCTTCCCTTGGCAAAGTCTTTCCTTCTTATTACACTTTCCTTCTTTTGGAGTCACTTCCAGATTCTTCTTCTGCAACATTCTTTTTCATGGGACCAGGTCCGTTAGACACTTTTCTTTTTACAGCAATATGACTTTTTGGAGTAACACTCTTTGGTTAAGTTTGAGGGGACCTGGTCCTCATTTGTTTTTGAACCTCCTTTATTTTCTTCTCTGTTACCACAACAATATCAACATCAACTTTTTCATCTCCTTCTCCTACATCAACTACTTCCATATTTTGTTCATCAATCACAGTCCTTTTTCTTAGTCTTCTTCTTTTAGTTGTGGCTGACTTGCTTGCTTTCATAGCATCACTCATCAATTTCTTTTCTACACTTCTAGTGGTGTAAGTAATACTCACTTTTCCATATCCATCATCAGCTTTTTTTTATCTTTGCTTTCTCTTTGGTTTTTTATTGTCCATATCAAGGGCATATCATTATCATCAACCTCCCCATCCTTCATAGAAGGTTGCACAAAAGTATCAGGATGCTTAGTAGACTCAAGGGTTGTGTCAAGTAATTGAAGTAAAGTATCACCAACTATATTATCTTCCATTCCAACTGAACTATCCCTTATATCACTAACCAATAGTCTCAAGCACCCAAAAACCTAATCTACTCTAGCTAATATACTACTAGAGGGAGTTTGACCTTTTTACTAGGAGGTATTCTCAAATAGTTGAGCAAAAATTAGGTTGGCTTTTGATAGAGTGGAAGATGGTGTATCTACTTCTAGGGTTGCTAAGAGACTATAAATTATAGAAAATTCAATTTCTATCAGTGAACCAAAAGCCTCACTAGTGTCAAACACCATGACTTTTTTTATGTCTGGTTCCATGATATGAGAGATTGCTTCTATGGTGGATTCTACCATAGGCACAAATAATGAAGAGGGGGCAAGGAGAGAGTTTACAATGGATGGTGAGGGAGATTGAAGGGTTTTTGACATTTTTATGGGCTTGAATGAGAAGTTTTGTCAGCCATTTGAGGATTATGAGAAAAAGGAGATATTTTTGGGTAAGGGTTTTAGAGTTAATTTAGGATGAAATAAGAAAAGTGAGGGATTTAATTTCGATTTTTAAGGAGGTAAAAAGGTGAAACTTTTAGAATTAAAGGACATGGGACATGTTTGGTCCTAATTTGTGTACCTCTTTACCTTTTTGGCGATTTGACAACTTTCAGACAGGTAAAAAAGGACATGGCTTTTCTGACAGTGTTTTTATGCAATTTTTAAGAAAAGACATGCATGATACTAACTTGTGGGATGGGACTAGGTCCCTCCCTTGCTTGAAGGAATTTTTATTTGATGTCTATCTCATCTTCTCTCCCTCAAGGATTTCTCACCATGCGTGTTTACCTGCAAAAGGTATGATACTGAGTTAGACTAAATTACACTCATTAAAACAAAGATAAATGCCTCCTTATATAGCAAAAAATTGAGAAATTTGATCCAGTCATTTATGTTAATTCATCTTAATCAAACCCAACCTTATCCTATTTTTCATAAATTTCTCCTTATAAAGAGCCTTTATGAAGATGTCATCCACTTGGTCCTCTGTCTTATAAAACTTCATACAAATAGCTCTTTTTTTAATATTACCTCTCAACAAATGATATCTCACATCAATTTGCTTTGTCCTCTTATGTTGTACAAGGTTCTTTGGCATATTTAGAACATTTTATTATCACATATTAGTGAAATAATGCCAGTGATAATTCCAAAATCCTTCAGCTATTGTCTTATTCCTAGAAATTGAGCATAATATTTAGCAGTAGATAAGGCAACTGAATTTAGCTATTTAGAACCCCAAGAAATTAGAGATGAACTAAGGAAATGATCCATTCAGAGGTACTATTTCTATCCAACAAGTACTCACCATAATCAGTATCAGCATATCTAATTAAATCAAAACTGTCTCCATATATATAGAATAGGACCAGGTTCCTTATCCCTTTCAAATATCAAAGAATTCTCTTAGTAGCTTTCAAATATGACTTCTTTGGACAAGCTTGAAATCTGGCACGCATACTTACACTAAACACAATATTAGGCCTACTAGGAGTAAGGTATAGCAAAGATCCAATAATTTCTCTCTCATTAACTGATGAAATAGGTCCATCAGTGTCCAACTTAGAGCTAGTTACAATAGAAATATTTATAGGTTTGGCATCCCCCATATTGAATTTCTTCTACAACTCCTCAATGTAAATCTTGGCCCCTGAGATGTTTGCTTAATCTGCAGCCCTAAATAAATCTCAACTCCTCCATCATGCCCATCACAAATTCACTTGCAATCAATTTGGAAAATTATTCACATAAGGACTTAAAAGTTGCTCCAACAATAATGTCAACAACATAAATCTGCACAATTAACAAGCTATTTCCTCTGGACTTAAGAAATAGGGTGTTGTCAATGTTTCCACTTTTAAAACTATTTTGCAGGAGAAATTTTAGAAGTCTTTCATACCAAGCTCTAGAAGCTTTATTTAACCCATATAATGTTTTATCCAACTTTACCACATGATGTGGATGGTTAATATCTTCCAAACCTGGAGGTTTCTTGACATAGACTTCTTTCTTCAAATTTTAATTTAGAAAAATACTCTTCACATCCATCTAAAAGAACTTGAAACCCATATAAGCTGCAAAAGCAATAAGGATCTTGATTACTTCAATCCTTGCAACAAGAGCAAAGGTCTCATCAAAGTCAATTCTATCTTCATAATTATATCCTTGTAAAACAAACCTTGCTTTATTTCTAGTGATAATTCCATGTTCATCTTGCTTGTTTTTGTACACCTATTTTGTGCCAATGATAGTTCTGTCAGTAAATGTGTGGACCACTGTAACACCCCATACTTAATTATGTGCATTAGCCATGGTTATATGTGTCGGAGTATATGTATTGATCCTAAGTTAGGTATATATGAGTTTGAGTATGAGTATTGATTATTTTGAGATGGTTTCAAGTGTATAGTTTGATTATATGTGTATGGGAATCGACTTTATTTATACCAAAATTTTCCCGTCGATGGTTCCATACAAATTTTATTGAATAAGCTTTCCAACGATATAAAGATTTTCAAAAACGGATAAGTTTCGAATATAATCGAGCACGTTCGAAACTATAAAACGGCGGCCGGGATAATTGTGAACAGTAAATGTGCAGGAAATTCAAACTACTGAGGCCTGCCAGTTTTTGGGTCGACTTTGAACGATCATAACTCCCTCAATATAATGAACTGGGAGAGCTACCACCTATCAAAAGAAAGATCTTTGAGTCTTATTTCCAATTCAATTGGTTTCAGCCAAATCCAACATCTGAGTAAGGAGTTATACTCGTTTTACTTCAGCCTCTCAAAATAGTTTTTTAGGGTCAATTTTAAATGATCATAACTCCTTGTACAGGACGAAATGGGTGGCCTACTTTATATGAAATGACAGACCTTTGAATTATATTTCCAACAATACTAATTTCACCCAAATTCGATATTGGAGCAAAGAGTTATGGCCGATTTACTTTTGCCTGTCAAAACATCCACCATGGACAGATTCGGACTTACTTAAAATTTTAAGGGCAATATGGTCATTTTGCATCACCTCATGGACGAAAATTGGTCTTTATATACATACACTTAGCCTCATATCCATCAGTTTTATCCAAATTATTGAAGAATAAGGAAACCCTAGCCTAAGTTCAACTCCAATTATCTTGTGATTCAACCGTAGAAAATCCAAATTGATTCCGTAGTTGCGTTCACCGTCTCAAGGGCTTCGAGAAGCACCCCTTATTTGTGCCAACAGGACTTCGAAATCAAAAGGGCCATTTTATGGTAAGGATGTAAATTATGTTGGTGTTATTTATATGTATATGTATATATATATATATGCATGTGAGCATAAGAAGTATGTTATTTGATTGTTGTTGAAAGATGATTGGAAATGATGTTTGATTATTCTTGTGCATGGTTGGATTATGTTGAATTGTGAAGGGATTTGGTGTGATGATGTGGTATTGAAATGATGATTATATATATATATACACATAAACCTATTGATCAAGTTGTTTTTTGGAATGTTTTACAAATATTGGTTGTATGGAATTATGGAAGAGAATTGTGGTGTTGGGTTGCTAATACTAGATGCCAAATATTTCATTGAAGATAAGTGATTTGTAAGGGCGGGAAGTTGTGTCGAATTGGTGTCTGAATCTACAACGAGGTATGTAAAGCATACTCTAACGATGTTCTTTGGCATGAAAACACCAATGTTCCATCAAGTAAGATTCCAAGGTTGTCCAAATACATGTATTGTTCTACATTACCAACGAAGTTGTTTCCATTCTATAAAGTGTCAAAATATTTCATTGATATACCAAAAGGCTCCTATTTCATTATTGTGATATTGATGATTCTGAAACACATTGTTGATGTACTAATGAGTCTTTATTACATCGTTATTGTATAGAAGGTCTATTACTTGATTCCTATTGATGTATCATTGTTCCAAAGGTACTATATTGGCATGAACACTAATGTAATAATCTCAAAAGATTTTGAACTAAGTTATTGGAAAGATTTCTTATGTGTGTTACTTGATATACGTGTGGGTGGTATCCCAGGGGCATAAGCCTAGCATGGGTCGATCCCTATTTATGTGTTTATGGATGGTATCCCAGGGGCATAAGCCTAGCATGGGTCGATCCCAATTGATATGTACTGGAGGCAGCCTAATGGTCACAGTACGGTATAGTATTGATTATTGTTAGGTGGTTGGAGGTTCGGGAGGAGGAGGTAATGGCGAATGATAATTGTAAAGAATGAAATGAACGAATATATACCGTTCCACAAATGTGTTTGAATCCAAGAACCCAGTTCAGATTAATGATAATGTACATGATCCTAAAAGTGTTTATGAAGTGTGGTTCACTTCTATTATGATTTATTCACATGTGTATAATTTTCTTGATCCCCCATATCACATATGATTATCTATAGCTTTACATACTCAGTACATATTTCGTACTGACGTCCCTCACGGGGGACCTGTATTTCATGCTGCAGGCAGAGGTACTTCAGCTCATTCACAGCATATATAGGAGCCGGGTCGTACAACTATTGTTGGTGAGCTCCAGTTTGCTTCGGAGCTTTCCGAGTCGGTTCCTTATGTTTTGTTATTGTACAGGAGTCATGTGTGGGCGGGGGTTTGTCCCGACCCTAGTTATGTCATGTATATATGTCCTAGAGGCTTTATAGACATAAGGATGGGTCAAGTCATGGGAGTTTATATAGTGATGTTATATTTGTATATGTGGTGGCCTCGACGGCCAAGTATTATATATATATATATTTGTGCGTGTTGTGCTGATACAGGGAATTAGACCCTTCTATATGTAATGAAGTGCTGCCCAAATTTTTGGTGAATGTAAGTGAAGGTACAGGTATTTGAACGGGTTCTCCCGGGCCTTCTCGACTTCGGGTGCCAGTCTGGCCCGATGGGATTTTGGGGTGTGACAAACACTTGAAAATATGCTACGAGCATGTGTTATGGATTTTAAAGGCAGCTGGGATGATCATTTACCTCTTATTGAGTTTGCCTACAATAATAGCTATCATTCAAGTATCAAAATGACACCATATGAAGCTTTATATGGGAGGAAGTGTAGATCACCAATAGGATGGTTCGAAGCGGGTGAAACTCTTATGTTTTGACCGGATCTTGTGTATCTAGCCATAGAAAAAGTCAAGGTGATTCAGCAACGGTTGAAAACAGCTCAGAGTCGACACAATTCATATGCAGATAGTAGAAGAAGAGAGCTAGAGTTTTCGTTAGGTGATTGGGTATTTTTGAAGGTATCGCCAATGAAAGGGGTGATGAGATTTGGCAAGAAAGGAAAGTTGAGTCCACGATATATAGGCCCATATAAGATTATTCGAAGATATGGGCAAGTTGCTTATGAATTAGAGCTACCCCAGGAACTCTTATCAGTGCATCCAGTATTTCATGTATCGATGCTTCGAAAGTGCATCGGAGATCCGTCCCTTATTACTTCTACTGAAGATGTGCAAGTAACAGAAGATCTTACCTATGAGGAGATGCCTATTGCTTTATTAGATCGTCAAGTTAAGAAGATGAGAAATAAAGAAGTAGCATCGGTGAAAGTACTTTGGAGAAATCAACAAAGGGAAGAGATTACATGGGAAGCGGAGGAAGCAATGAAATCGAAATACCCTTATTTGTTCAAAGGTGAAAAAGAAGTGCAAGGAGTGTAACTGGGACACTAACAAGTGAGTTTTTACATATGCATAATATCTATATGATGACGTGAATATCAATTATGAATTCGAACTTGTTTCGGCTAAATAACTACATTTACATTTGAGGACGAATGTCCTTAAGGGGGAAAGGATGTAACACCCCATACTTAATTATGTGCATTAGCCATGGTTATATGTGTCGGAGTATATGTATTGATCCTAAGTTAGGTATATATGAGTTTGAGTATGAGTATTGATTATTTTGAGATGGTTTCAAGTGTATAGTTTGATTATATGTTTATGGGAATCAACTTTATTTATACCGAAATTTTCCCGTCGATGGTTCCATACGAAGTTTATTGAATAATCTTTCCAACGATATAAATATTTTCAAAAACGGATAAATTTTGGATATAATCGACCACGTTCGAAACTATAAAATGGCGGCCGGGATAATTGTGAACAGTAAATGTGCAGGAAATTCAAACTACTGAGGCCTGCCAGTTTTTTGGGTCAACTTTGAACGATCATAACTCCCTCAATATAATGAACTGGGAGAGCTACCACCTATAAAAAGAAATATATTTGAGTCTTCTTTCCAATGCAATTGGTTTCAGCCAAATCCAACATCTGAGTAAGGAGTTATACTCGTTTTACTTCAGCCTCTCAAAATAGTTTTTTAGGGTCAACTTCAAACGATCATAACTCCTTGTACAGGACGAAATGGGTGGCCTACTTTATATGAAATGAAAGACCTTTGAATTATATCTCCAACAATACCAATTTCACCCAAATCCGATATCGGAGCAAAGAGTTATGGCCGATTTACTTTTGCCTGTCAAAACAGTCCACCATGGACAGATTCGGACTTACTTAAAATTTTAAGGGCAATATGGTCATTTTGCATCACCTCATGGACGAAAATTGGTCTTTATATACATACACTTAGCCTCATATCCATCAGTTTTATCCAAATTATTGAAGAATAAGGAAACCCTAGCCTAAGTTCAACTCCAATTATCTTGTGATTCAACCGTAGAAAATCCAAATTGATTCCGTAGTTGTGTTCACCATCTCAAGGGCTTCGAGAAGCACCCCTTATTTGTGCCAACAGGACTTCGAAATCAAAAGGGCCATTTTATGGTAAGGATGTAAATTATGTTGGTGTTATTTATATGGATATGTATATATATATATATGCATGTGAGCATAAGAAGTATGTTATTTGATTGTTGTTGAAAGATGATTGGAAATGATGTTGGATTATTCTTGTGCATGGTTGGATTATGTTGAATTGTGAAGGAATTTGGTGTGATGATATGGTATTGAAATGATGATTATATATATATACACATAAACCTATTGATCAAGTTGGTTTTTGGAATGTTTTACAAATATTGGTTGTATGAAATTATGGAAGAGAATTGTGATGTTGGGTTGCTAATACTAGATGCCAAATTTTTCATTGTAGATAAGTGATTTGTAAAGGCGGGAAGTTGTATCGAATTGGTGTCCGAATCTACAACGAGGTATGTAAAGCATACTCTAACGATGTTCTTTGGCATGAAAACACCAATGTTCTATCAAGTAAGATTCCAAGGTTGTCCAAACACATGTATTGTTCTACATTACCAACGAAGTTGTTTCCATTCTATAAAGTGTCAAAATGTTTCATTGATATACCAAAAGGCTCCTATTTCATTGTTGTGATATTGATGATTCTGAAACACATTGTTGATGTACTAATGAGTCTTTATTACATCGTTATTGTATAGAAGGTCTATTACTTGATTCCTATTGATGTATCATTGTTCCAAAGGTACTATATTGGCATGAACACTAATGTAATAATCTCAAAAGATTTTGAACTAAGTTATTGGAAAGATTTCTTATGTGTGTTACTTGATATACGTGTGGGTGGTATCCCAGGGGCATAAGCGTAGCATGGGTCGATCCCTATTTATGTGTTTATGGATGGTATCCCAGGGGCATAAGCCTAGCATGGGTCGATCCCAATTGATATGTACTGGAGGCAGCCTAATGGTCACAGTACGGTATAGTATTGATTATTGTTAGGTGGTTGGAGGTTCGGGAGGAGGAGGTAATGGCGAATGATAATTGTAAAGAATGAAATGAACGAATATATACCGTTCCACAAATGTTTTTGAATCCAAGAACCCAGTTCAGATTAATGATAATGTACATGATCCTAAAAGTGTTTATGAAGTGAGGTTCACTTCTATTATGATTTATTCACATGTGTATGATTTTCTTGATCCCCCATATCACATATGATTATCTATAGCTTTACATACTCAGTACATATTTCGTACTGACGTCCCTCACGGGGGACCTGTATTTCATGCTGCAGGCAGAGGTACTTCAGCTCATTCACAAGATAAATAGGAGCCGGGTCGTACAGCTATTGTTGGTGAGCTCCAGTTTGCTTCAGAACTTTCCGAGTCGGTTCCTTATGTTTTGTTATTGTACAGGAGTCATGTGTGGGCGGGGGTTTGTCCCGACCCTAGTTATGTCATGTATATATGTCCTAGAGGCTTTGTAGACATAAGGAAGGGTCAAGTCCTGGGAGTTTATATAGTGATGTTATATTTGTATATGTGGTGGCCCCGACGGCCAAGTATTATATATATATATATTTGTGCGTGTTGTGCTGATACAGGGAACTAGACCCTTCTATATGTAACGAAGTGCTGCCCAAATTTTTGGTGAATGTAAGTGAAGGTACAGGTATTTGAACGGGTTCTCCCGGGCCTTCTCGGCTTCGGGTGCCAGTCCGGCCCGATGGGATTTTGGGGCGTGACAACCACGTGCCAAACTTTGTTCTTTTCAAATTGTTGAAGTTCTCCTGCATAGCATTTATCTAGTCAACATCTTTAGGGGATTTCTTCATATTTTTAGGATTAATTTGGGATATGAAAGAAAAGAATGCCAAAAAGTTCCTTGCTTCTACCCTTATTTATATCCTAGATTCTAATGGAGAGGTCAAATTCAAGGGGGTGAGATGACTTATGATTTTAATTTGATCTTCTTGATTGAGTTCTGTTGGGATTGGGTCCTTGAGTGTTTTGATCAGGTTCTCCTTCATGTCCCTCATCTATGTTAGGATTAAATAATTGAGGATCTATTTCTTCATATACTTCCTTATCAACTGTATCAATTTGATTATTTTGTTCTTAAACCTTATCATCAGCTGAACCATCCCTTTTAATAGGAATACATTCCTCCATAGTTGAATCTCTACTTCCACTAGGATTCTCTAAATTTTCAGATTCAAATATCATGCACACTTTCTTCCATAAACAGGGTCCTTTTGTTAAATACTCTATAACCTTTACTAGTTGAGGAGTAGCCTACAAAAATAGCTTTGTCACTCTTGGAATCAAACTTACCCAGCTCATTCTTTCTATTATTTAGAACAAAGCACTTATAGCTAAAAAGTCTGAAGTAATCAAGTTTTGCCTTTTGTTAAAAAGAAGTTCATATAAAAAATTGTTGAGCATGGATCTGATTAGACATCTATTGGTAACGTAACAACAATGTTGATAGCTTCTTCCCAAAAACTCTTTAGAAGATTGTACCGATCAACATAGTTATGGCAATATCAATCAGTGTCATATTCTTCCTTTCAACCACTCCATTTTGCTGTGGATTTCTTAGAGCAGAAAAGTTTTGACTAATGCCATTTCCAGCATAAAATTCTTCAACTTTGGAATTCTCAAACTTAGTTCCATGATTAAATTCGAAACCTACTATTTTGATATTCAGTTTTACCTGAATTTGCTTGGCAAAGATCACCAGTACTTCATAAGTTTCATCCTTGATTCTCAGAAACATGGTCCAAGTAAATCTGGAGTATTCATCCATAATAACAAAAATATCGCTCTTCTCTCTTCTACTTTGGACTTTGACAGGTCCATATAGGTCCATGTGTAACAATTCAAGGGGTCTTATGGTACTTACCTATTTTTTCTACTTAAAAGATGATCTGGTTTGTTTTCCTTTGATACAAGCATCACAAAACCTAGTATTTGAGAACTATAGCTTTGGAACACCACAAACTTGGTCCTTCGAGACTAGTTTGTTAAGTAGAGAGGAGCTTACCTGTCCCAATCTTTTGTGCCACAGATCAACATTGTCACTTTAAGCACTTAAGCAGGTCAATTAATAGCCAACAACTGAGTCTAAATCAGCCACATACATGTTATTGCATCTTTTATCTTTGAGAATAACATTTCTAGTCTTCAAGTTGGTTACAGTGCACCCATTAGATAAGAACTTTACTTTATTTCCTTTATAACATATTTAGGACACACTTAGTAGGCTGTACTTCAACCCATTCACATAGTAAACATCCTCATCCTCAATATCATGATTTAAGGACTTCTCTATCATCCCAACACCATAAATGTAACCTTTCTTACCATTTCCAAAAGAGGCACCTCGACCTTGAAGTGCCTTGAGTGAGATAAAATAGACAGTTCTTCCACTCATATGCTTAGAGATTCCACTATCCATGAACCATCTTTGACTGCTTTGCCTTACTCCCACGTACATACAAAGATCATTTGTTAGATTTGGGGACCCACTTGAGTTTGAGTTTCCAAAAGGGACATATATGATTGATCATAACTTTCTTAGTCCACTAGGCAGTTTAGTTTTCGTGAATTTTGTCAATTGACTAGGTCCCTTGGAAAAAGGCTGTATCTGCTGAACATGCTTAACTTAATTTATTTTAGCTCTAAGCTATGCTTGACAATCCTTATTTTTATGACCATTCCTTCTACAGTGGGTTCATAAAGAGTTGTTAACTACCAAGACATTCTTTCCATAAGGCTTAAAAGAAGGAATGTTATATTGACATCCAAGACCTCTATTATTATACATACCCTACTTTCCTATATTTATAAGAATATGTGAGGAGGTGGTCCATTTCAAGGATTTTTTAAGACCTTCTCTTAGACTGGGTCTTGTTTTAACTCATTATTATTTTTAAGAGTAGTCATAAGAAGCCTTTGAGAATTCTTCAACTTCTCCTCAAGTTCAATTTGTAATTTGGTGCCTTTCTTTTCCTTTTACAATTAGATTCATCTATATTCCTCAATTTTTCTAATATTTCCTTGTTTTAGATTTTAATTTTAGGGAATGTTCTCCTATCTCAGACAGTTGAATAGTTAGAGCTAGTTTTTCATGTTCTAGAATTGCTACCTTGTCTTCAAGTAAATCTTCTCAGCAGTAAACTCACATATAGAGTCAATCAAGACATTTGAAAGTTTCTTTAACTTCTTAGGAGTGTAATCATTTAAGTTCTACTTAATGTTAAAAGGATTTACCTCATCCTTCTCTTTACTATTTGACCTAAACATAAGAGCAATGAGAGTAATAAGAAGTTTCACTATCTTCCACACCTAGCATATATGCATCTTTAGGCTATTCTAATTCATCAAACTCACTTGAGGAGTCTCCCCAAATAGCTCGAGCTGGATTTACCATATTATCAGCTGAAACTTTCCTTGTTGGCTTGTCAGGGACTTGGTCCTTTGTGTTTGCTTTGTCTTTCCCTGACGTCAAATACTTTGGATGATATATTTGTGCAAGGGACAATCCTTTGTGAAATGTCCCAATTTCCCACATTTGTGAAGAACCTCTACTGCACTTGCTTGCTTGCTACTGCTCCCTTTCTTTTAAAACTTACCACTTCTTTTCATGGCGCTGACAATATTTTTAGCTAACTAGAAAACATCTGCATCCTCCTTACTGGACTTAAATTTTGAGGTTTTTAAGGCCAGTGGCTTTTCCCTTGTTTTTTTTCTCTTGGTCTTACTATTTTTTTAGTTCATGAGTTTTCAGGTTCCCAATTAATTTATCCATGGTGAGAGTTTTCAAATCTTTATCCTGAGTAATTGCATCAATCTTAATCTTCCATGATTTAGGGAGAATTCTCAAAATATTTCTCACTTGTTTATAAAGTGTAATCACCTCACCAAGGTAGTGTAATTCAATGGTGACTGAGGTGAATTTGGTGCACATATCTTGGATGGGTTCACTCGCCTTCATAGAGAAGGCTACCTATTGAGTGGTTAACATGTCTACCTTCGATTCATTTACTTGACTCGTTCCCTCATAAGTAGTCCTCAGGCAGCCCCAGATCTCTTTATCACTTTCAAAAGCATAGATACAGTTGTATTCATCTGGTCCTATCCCACAAACTAGTAACTTCTTAGCATAAAAATTCATTTCAATCTTCTTACGATCTTCTTCATTATACTTCCACCGAGTTTTAGCCACTAGCCTAGTTATATTTCTTTCCTTATAGTACTTCATTGGAATGTGAGGTCCATCAAGAATCACATCCAAAAGCTCACTATAATTAGCCATGATACAGTCATGCATTTTTCTTTTCCACCAACCATAGTATTGATCATTGAATCAAGGTGGTCTGGTGGTTGATTTCCCCTCATACATATTTGCTGGTACAGCTAAGATCAAGAATCCACTCTAGATGTTAACTTTTTAGAGTGAACCTCGCATTGATACCAATTGTTGAATTGCAAGAGTCCACCACTGCTAATGGACTAGGTCCCTAGGAGGAAATATATGATAGTAAAATAGAAACACAAAGATAATACTAAAAGTAAATGGACACAATGATTTTTATGTGAAAATCTTCTTGCTCAAGGGAGGAAAACCATGACCTATTCTCACAGGTTTTCTCAACTCCACTATAATTAAAATAACACTTGATTATAGATTCAAATTGGACTTAAATCTAAGTCCCTACTGATTACAATAACTCTATCACAACCCTTCACTAGACAACTCTGTCAAAGCTCTCTCCAAGTCGACTAATTATAGCAAACACAACTTAGGAAACTCTACCTAAGAAAACTCAAAATAAAGAGAAAACTTTACTCACAATATTAGATTAAATAAGTTTTAGGATATGACTCAAGAACGACAAAACTAAGAGCAATATAAATTTCAAATCTTGAGCTTTAAGGGTTTTTCCTGCCACACTCAAAATATCAAATTTTCAAAAACTACAGAACAATGTTGCTTCCTTTTGTATTTATAGGAGTGTAGAGATCTTTTTTGAAATTTGATTGGACCTGGTGTCCAATTTGGTACACTGTGCACCTGCATAGTATTTGTGCTATATGGAAAAACTATGTAGAGTGCGATAACTATGCCCCAACAACCTATGTAGCAGAACTGGTCCTTTAAGTAGCATTTAGTCATTATCAAAACATGAAAGAACAACACATTTCTCTTCTAGCATTTCACATTTTGAAACATTAGTAATGGTTTTGATTTTTATTAAGAATTTTATAGCCTTTTTGTTTTTGTTTTTCATTTTATCATAGTCATTAATGTTTGAGTTCCTGCTGAATAGTTTTTGGCTTAACATTATCTTATTTTTTACAAATGAATATTAGTAGGCTTATGATATCTATATTATTTTAGTTCATAAATGATTTTATCATTTCATTTCACTTCAAGGATAAAAAGGTGGAAATCACAACTATTAACTCTCAATCATCTGATACAAGAGATGTTCTTGTTTTGCTTACCACATGTTTAATTGGACAAGATAACTCGAGAAAAAAATTCTCCCAATCTTTTTCATATCCCACAGGATAGAGGATACTATGTGTTGAATGATATTTTATGATTTATTGGTTAGAAAGAATCTTCAACAGTTGTTGAAGAGAAGGATGATGAAAATTCTTCCACTGCTCCTTTGGGTATGTCCTTTTACTTTTGACTCCATCTCTATTGGTTACTTTATTGCTTTGATGCTACATTAAATTTGCTTTTTTTGGTTGTTTATTGAAGTTTAGCTTGTTATGACTATGTTAATGCTTATCATAGGGATGCATTAATTATAATCACCTTTTAGATGACTTGATTGTGTAAATACTTAAACATGTCATGTGTATAACTTAAACACTATTGTTAACTATATTAAATTGTTCTACATTTTGAATTACTATTGCATTTATAACAAGCTAATGAGAGAAAATATGAAGATACCGTCAAGTAAGTTTCTGATAAATCAGAGACTAAGGTGATAACTAACGATCAAGTTGGACAGAAGCCTTCACCTACTTCAAGCAAAAAAGAAAAGACTGTTGTTTAGACGACTCCAATCATTCATGCCTCCTAAAGTTTGATACGCTTCAACGGTTAGTCATACTTGTTAGGGGTCGTTTGGTTCACATGATAGTTATGAAGAGATCATAATTTTTTTCTGAAATTCTCTTACGTGAGCTTTGCTTGACTCAAAATATTTCCTACAGATGAAGTAGGGTAGGTCCTCGACACCAATGAATGCCCCATACAAAATCGTACGGGTTGTAGTAGATGCTGGTCTCCCATCAACACCAAAAAAACCTCAAGCCAGTTTATTAGTTTAGAATGTAACATCTAGATCAAGTGGTGTGTCGAAAGCTGCAGCTCCTTCGACCAATGTTGAAAAATACAATTTTATTCAAAGTAAATTTGTATTGCGTTAGTCAAATAATTGATGAATTTTTTAACATGTTAATCCAATTTTTTAATTATCCATTTGAACGTTACTAAAAAATCAATATATATTGTAGTATTTCTAACCAACACATCAAGAAGTGACCTCTAAGCGATTACCAAAGAGATTGGATCGGTTGATCACTCTGACAACATTCTTCTTAAAACTTATGAGGTATATTTGTTTAACATTTTGTTGGTTGTTGTTATCTTATAATTTGCTTAAACCTTATCTCTTGTTTATTGATTAAGCATTTAAACTAAAAAATTTGTTAATGTAGGATGGAGATTGTTGTGGATTTGTGCATGTCCAAGATGAAGTTTCTGCTCAAAAAGCTATCCAAGTAATGGATTCTATAAATTCTCTTCTTCAACATATTTATGGATTTTGAGTTATTTGATCATTCGTTAATGATTGTATTTTTTAGTCAATGTTCAATTCTAGACTCATTACATTATAGTGAAGGAGAGAGAAGTTTAAATAACATATATGAAACTTGGAAAAGGAATTTATTTATGTTTATGCTTGTCATTTTATTCTCCCATAATAAAAGGACAGTCTGGTGCATAAAACTTCTAACATTCACGTAGGGGCCAAGGAAGGGCCACATTAATGCGTACCCTGACACAAGCCTTGGTGGTTGATTCTTTACCATTGTTATGAGGATCTCTTTCTTTATTCCATCATAATATAAAACTGATTCTTATAACTTAATTTAAAGGTCGATTATGTCATAATGATATTATTGTATTTAATTATAAGACCCCATAAAGTCCTAGATCATTTTATCCCCATATAGCATGCCAGAGCTCCCAGACTTAAAAAATTTCAGCCAAGTGTTGACACTTAGTCTTATTTTTGGCATCGATATTTTGATGGTTTTATTTTCGATCTTTCCAGCCTTAGATTGCCAATTTTTAAATTGATTCATAATCAAGGTTATCTATAGGTCATCTTGGGTGAGTTTTGAAATTTTTGAACATCGTTTGAGGCACGTTTGGATAACCAAAATAGCAAGTCAACGTGATCAGGACATGTCGTATTGGCTATCGTGTCGTCACCATCAATGCGGCGCGTCGGTAATCGCATCGATACCATCGATGTGGTGCGTCACCTGTCGCGTCATTGGGCACTTTTTGATTACTAAATTACGGGTTTGTGGGGGCAAATGAGTTATTTTCCACCCATATTAACCTACCATAACATAAAATTAAGCCTTTCAAAGGGAAAAATTCACTCATTATCTAACAAATTCTCTCAATAGCAAAGCCCTAGTTCATCAAGTCAAGACCAACCCCTAAGAATTCACCAATAATTCTCACGAATTCAACAATCAAGATATGTTTAGGTGTTCATCCTTGGGTTCCTTCCACCGTTGGAGTTCAAAAATCTTTCTTTAAAACTTAGATTATGATTTACATTCTTAAATGGAATTGTGTTCCTTTATGTGTTATTGTGTGAGATTTCATGTCAAGAATATTTTGAGTTTCATGTGAATTAACTAGAATGTATGTCGATTTATGTAACCCTCATGTTAAATCCTTGAATTGTCGTGTTAAATGTGGTAGTTATTATAATCATATATTGCTTATTCTCAGGTACAAGAATTATGTATCCTAAGTGTTTGACAAAATGTTTATGTGAAGGAATAGTGCATGATAACTTATGTGTGATGCTTTTAAGGTTGAGATATGGTTCCATTATATATACAATCGAGTCCTAGGGGTATTGGATACTCAAAATTAAGCTGTTGTCTAGTTTTCCAGAGTCTACAGAATGAATTTAGTTATACCATGAGCGAGATCACTCAACCAGTTAATGTAATCAAGTGTCAGTTCAGTCAAGCCTAGTATAGTGTAGTGATCAGTTCAATGTTGATTCAGTTGGGAGTATGATTCAACACTGAGCGAACCCAGGGATGGGGGCATTTCTACCAAAAGAGGGCTTGACCCTTAGTAGCAGTCCCTGTGTTACAGAACTACATAGCCAGCGTAGGGTAAATCGTCTTAGTACTAGACTAGGGTTGACGTAATTATTTATATCTCATGAGTCTTGTTTCCATATTAGGGTTGACTTTGCTCATGTTAGTAACCCGTGGCATGGTGCTAACACCCTTCCAACTAGGGTTACAGGTTGGACCACAAATCAGTCCATAATTGGGGTATGTCGGTTAGATGATAACTCCTACAGTTACAATTTCAGTATTCAGTATTTATTAATCAGTATTC
Source organism: Capsicum baccatum var. pendulum (assembly GCA_030864225.1). Classification (NCBI taxonomy): domain Eukaryota; kingdom Viridiplantae; phylum Streptophyta; class Magnoliopsida; order Solanales; family Solanaceae; genus Capsicum; species Capsicum baccatum. The sequence goes on along the minus strand of CM061560.1, from coordinate 87,435,777 downwards.
AGTTTTTAGCTATGGAGTTTTGTTAAGGTCCACTATCATTGTGGTCTTATATTGTTGTAGCCCATGGTTAAACTAGTTGCGGGTAGATTCTCATTTGCTCTCATTTTGCTCGAGTGCTAAAATGATTAATCTATAAAAAAAGCTTTGCCAAGAAAATTTTCTCATGATATGTAGGCACATGGTTTGGGGTCATCTTATTTTAGGAAAAATGTACTCCTACTAGTTATCCTTTTTTAGTCGTACAATATCGAGATTTATTGATCCCACTAATGTAGATTCAAGCTGTAAGATTCATTTAAGGAGGTATTTCTTATCATGATTTCTTCATTACAAAGGCTTGAGTCACAAATCTATGGCTAAAGATGAATAATTCTCATCCATCACGTAACATTCTTGTGTAAGTAGGTTTTTCTTCTACTTGAACAGATTGACAACCCTTTAAATTTATCAGCAAAATTTCATTTACGCACTCAAATTGGGTCATGTTCTTATTGGACCTATTAATATATTGTAAATTGTTCCTATCATACACTTTCCACTAAAACATTTTAAATGTCGTGCCTATTTTCGATTGCTCTAGATATGTTAATCACCTAAAAGATGCTACCTCCTTTTATATATACGCCCGCAATTGAAGCAGGTTTAAAGCTGTATGGTTAATTGAGACTAATACATAAAATTTAAGGGATATTTTTAAGATATTGTCGATGTATTTTGCTTTCTTTCTCCTTATTGTCATGCTAAAGTAAGTAACTTCTTATGGGCCAAATATATATGGGACACATGTAGATTTGATTGAGCCTAAAATAATGATTAGAGATTAAGGGAAATTGAGAAGGAAAAGTTGTAGTGGTGGTCAGCACAAGGTATATTTTTCATTAAAAAGGTTTTGTTACAACTTTTTAGCCAATCTAATTGAAACATATTTAGCTAAAGATTTTAATAGTAATAATTTTCTAGATGTTTCATAACCTTCAGTGGATGTGGAGAGATGGATGAAATTTTTTCACCCTTAATCAAAGATTCCCTTTTTGAATCTTGAAAATAGATAAATTACTATTAGATCCAATCGTATTCCACATGTATTGAGCAACATCTCTCTCCATGAAAACATGATGTATGGATTCATTAGTAGGCCTTGTGCAACAAGAATATCGAAGAATAACCTGATTCCCAAACCTATTGACAATATCATCAAAAGGTAGCTTTCCTTAAATAAGTCTCCAAGCAATAAACAAAAATCTAGAAGGAACATATATGTGCCATATTTTAGAAAGTAGAGGTTCTTTTGTCCTTTCTTTCTTTCCAAATGCAATGTAGAATGATTAGAGTACTTCCTGTTAGGAGAGATACTCCAAACAATGAAATCTGGCTGCAATCTGGGACCAATGTTGATATTCATGATTTGATGGATCATGTGAAGGAAAGACGACTTCCAATTTATTGACATTCCACTGGTGATCATCAATGAAATCGCTGACCAAAGTTTTGGTAGGGGTACTAACATTAGGACAAAGGTTAGCCAAAGCACCCTTTCCCGTCTAGTTATCCCACTCAAAACTACAGTTAGCAGTACTATTCCATATCATATTAGGTTTTGTGATGTTCTTAACATTCATTAGATTTTTCCATTCATTAGAAGTGTTACCACAACATTTCCTAGCAACTGGATCTTTCTCGGAATAATATTTGGCTTTAAGAAAGGAGGACCTTAAGGAGTGGTGAGTTTTGAATCTCCACCACCTTTTCATAATGAGAGTATCACTTATCTCTTCCATACTCTTAATACGAATGCCTCTCTCATCTTCGGGAAAACTACATAACTATATAACTGGCACAATCCACAAATCAAGGGTCATGATGACACTTGTCGCGGCAAGCCTTGACAAGTAAGCCTATAATCCAAATTGATATGAAATGATAAATCAACGCCAAAACCCAAGGCAAGACTCCTAAAATAGAGTCGAACCTCACATATATAGTAAAAGAGAAAATACATAGACAAGATACCATATCATATCCCAGAACCTGGTGTCACAGTGTAAGAACTAACTAATACAATTCAAATGTCAAAATACACAGGATATTAAAAAAGGAGTAACTTAGTCTCTGAATACAAATAAAGACATAGTCTAAATAAGAAAGGTAGAAGTCAACCCCGGATGCATAGATCAACTGCTACCTCGAATGGGCTCCAAGTATCGCCTGAATCAATTGTCGTGAGACGCACTCGTACATGGATTTGCACCAAAAAGGAACAGTAAGGATGGGTATAATCCACTTGTACTCAGTAGGTATCATAGACCGACTGAGTAAAGTAGAAAATAAAGCATATAAACACGAACAACGGGCACGTCACCTACAATTAAAAAATATCCCAAATGATAGCCCACATCGTCTCCATTAATAGTTCTAATATACACACATATAACACTTATAGGTAGAGAAAAGGAGAGTAAATATACAAGTACATCAAATACAAGTATGGGAAGATCGAACACATGACCATATATCAAGTCAAAAAGACAAATACAATCACTGCATAAGCACAATATATAAAGTACGATGAAGATGATGCAATGGACGAGGTCATTGCACAACCTCCTTATACACCTACTGAACTGCAATCCCAAGGTAGGACCGATGGGGGGTTTGTAAATCCATATACAACTAATATCCATATCTTCTCTCCAGCACATACATTAGTAGGGGTTTTTAAAGATGTCATATTTTCTGTAAAAAAAAGCCAGTATTTCTAGTATTTCCATAGTGATACAATGTTTCATGAATGAATATGATATGAGGATGTAATGTTCACAACCAACCAAAATGATAATATCTAATATCCAACCAAGTAAGCCAAAAATCCACTCAAATCAACCAACCATCCATGATCCGATATAATTCAGAAACCATCAAATGAAATATGCAAGATAATGTCATAGATACCACATAAATCCCAAAATTAGGATTTTCCCACCAAAAAGAGTAAAACAAAATATACATATATCAATACCACGATACAACATCATATAAGACCCCACACAGTCACATATAGAAAAAATGTCTCAAGATCACCAAATATTATCCACATAGGCCCACACGGACATATAAATTACCTAACACATTTTCATGATACAATCCATACCCATAGTATGCTTTTACATTTTTATTAACCACCCAACCAAGTCTGAAGAAAGTTAAGCCATACCTCGAATGCCGAAATAAGTCTCAAATGTCTTTATTCTGGAGCTTTCCCCTCATGAACTGACTCAAAATAAACTAAAACATACAAATATAGAATCTACGCAAACCAAAATTTTTGTCCAAAAACATATTTTTCAATATTAAAGTAACTCATGAGAGAAAACACAAGTGAAAATGGGTTGGAATTTGGGGTTTAAATTGAATAAATATTATTTTTAGGCCTTTAGACCGAAATCCCCAAATTTCACCTTTGCATCCAAGTTTTTAATGAAGTTTAAATGATCAAAATCGAAGAAAAGAAATTAAAATAGGGATTTGGAGCTTACCAAGCTTAGAAATGAAAGAAAATGCTCAAAAAATCAAACCTCAAGCTCTAAGTCTCAAAAATATTAAAGAATAGCGAAAAAGAAGTATTCAAATATACCAAGTGCCTCTTAAGCGAACCATGGGCCGCTTTAGTGATCAGCGCTAAAGCACCCAGGTGCTGCTAAAGCGGTACCCATGAGAGGGTGACAGTCTGCTTTAGCGATAGGCCCTAAGGCTCCAAGGTTATTTCTTTAGCGATACCTGCTAGGCGCCAAGGACTGCTTTAGCGCCCAAGGGCCGCTAAAGCACCCTCCGCTTAAGCACCCATAAGGCCGCTTTAGCGGTTTCTCCAGTAGTTGTGTACCAACTGTTGAGTTGAAGAATTTTAAGTCTCTGTGGACCCCTCGGGATTCATCCGAAATCCTAAGAATGCAAACTAACTATGCTACCCTATCAAAATTCGATGCTCCAATGCAATGGCGATATCAAATTTTAGGGAAAAAATGTGATTTTCACAGAGTTGACCCCCAAACCCAAATTTCATAACTTTCCAAACCGAGGGTCGAAATGAGATATAAAAGTCGTGAAACCACACCAATCATTCTACTAACCTAAAATTGATGTTCCAGATCTGCCGAAGTAGTCTGCGTTGCCATCGGATGCACAAAACAATAAATGTTGACCAAAGTTAACTATAAGGTTTTTCAAGCCACCAAAAAATACAAACTTGCACAAATCACATCAAAATGCATTGGAAATTGTGCCAATTATCTTCACACCACAAAAATACCATAATACATCTACGAGGAGGGGTAAAATGGTTAAATCACACAAAAATAAATATTTCACAAAAATCACCAAAAGTCAGGTCGTTACATCATCCACCACTAAGAATCTAGTTCGTCCTAAAACTAGGGGCAATGGAATTACCTCAATCCATAAAAAAGCTGGGGATAGCTACTAGACATCTCAGACTCGACCTTCCAAGTAGACTCATCTACTGGTCGTTGCCTCCACTGGACCTTAACCATAAGATTAACTCTAGAACACAACTATCTAACATCTCTGGCTAGAATGGAGACTGACTCCTCAATAAAAGACAACTGCTAATCTAACTGGACCAAATCCTAATGAATGACATGAGACTCATCTAGAATGTAACGCCAAAGTAAGGAGACATAAAAGACTGGATGAACAACTTATAAATTGTGAGGAAAAGCTATCTTATAGGCTACATCCCCAATAGTCTGAAGGATCTCAAAAGGTCTGATATACCTAGAGCTGAGATTGACCCTCTTCCCAAACCTCATCACACCCTTTATGGACGACACACTAGGAAGACATGATCACCAATACTGAACCTCAAGGCATGAAGCTTGCAATCCGCATAACACTTCTACCTACTCTAAGCCGCTCGAAGTCTATCCTAAATAACCCAAACTCTATTTAAAGACTCATGATGTAGGTCCGTACCTCGAGGTTTAATCTCAGAAACATCAAACCAATCAATTGCAGAGCGACAACTCCTGCCACACAAAGCCTCGAAAGGTGCCATCTCAATACTAAAATGGTAGCTATTATTATACATAAACTTCACCAAGGACAAGTAGTGCTCCCATTAGCCACCAAAGTCTATCACACAAGTGTGGAGAATATCCTTCAAAACCTGAATAGTCTGCTCTGACTGACCGTCAGTCTGGGGTGAAATGTTGTACTAAGATTAATACGAGTAACCAACTCCTCCTATAAAGTCTTCCAAAAGTGATATATGAACACTGAACCTCGATCCGAGATGATAGACACTGGAACACCATAAAGACGGACAATCTCATAAATATGGAAATGAGCCAACCTCTTAGCATTGAAGGACACCTGAATCAGAATAAAATGGGCAGATTTGGTTAATCAATCTACAATGACCCAAACACTTTTAGAACCACAAAAAGTATGAGGCAACCCAGTCTCAAAGTCCATAGTGATCCGTTTCCATTCCTATCTGAGAATGGGTAACCTTTAACGCAAACCACCAGGCCTCAAATGCTCGGCCTTCACCTATTTGCAACATAGGCAACGAGCTACAAAATCCGCTACATCCTTTCTTATACCATCCCACCAGTAATGCTGTATCAAATCACAATACATCTTAGTCACTCCCGAATGGATGAAATATCTGGAATAATGAGCCTCCTCCAAAATCATCCTAATCTAATCACCCACTCTCGGTACACAAAATCGACCACCAATTCTCAAAACACCATATAAATCAAGTGAGGCCTCCTTAGCCTCACCATTAAACACCTTATATTGAATCACTCTCAACCTAATATCATTAAACTGATGAGTAAGAATCTGCTCCATCAAGGAGGACCTAGCCCCTACAAATGTCAAAATACACCCAGGTGTCAAAAAATTAACCCTAGCTATTTACTTAGCCAAAGACTGAACCTCTAAGGCCAAAGGCCTCTCCTGAGTCAAAGAATGTACCAAGCTACCCATACTAGTCGACTTTCGACTCAAGGCATATACAACCACATTAGCCTTGACGGGATGATAGATAATGGTCAAGTCATAATCCTTAAAAATCTCAAGTCAATGGAGCTCCCTCATATTAAGATCTCATTGTGTGAAAAAGTACTAAAGGCTATAATGATTCACGAAAATCTCACAATGAACTCCATACAAGTTGTTTTTCCATAACTTTAAATAAAAAACAACCGCACACAACTTTAAATCGGGTAGGGTAATTCCTCTCATGAGGCTTGAACAGACAAGAAGCCTACGCAATCACCTTACCCTCCTAATCAACACAACACCTAAACTAACACCTGAAGCATCACAAAAGATGATAAAACCCATGTCCTTGTTAGGCAAAGTCAAGATAGGAGCAGAAGTCAACAAATTCTTGAGCTTTTAAAAGAATTCCTCACAAGCATCAAACCACTGAATAAAAGTCTTTTTCTGAGTCAACTTGGTCAACAAATGCTGATAGTAACCTACTAAACCAATAAAATTCTAAATCTCAATAGGAGAAGTAGGTCTATCCCAATCACGAGGTGCATCAATCTTGACCGGATCGACCATAATACCATCTTTGGTCACCACATGATCCAAGAAAGAGACAAACTCTAACCATAACTGATGCTTGGAGGACTTAGCATACAACTTATCATCCCTCAATCTCTTAAGTACAATCTATAAATATTCCTCATAATTAGCCTCACTCTTGGAATAGACCAAGATGCAATGATAAATACAGTAACAAAAGAGTCCAGCTATGGTCAAGGTACCCAATTCATCATCACCATGAATGCGGCTAAGGTATTGTTAATCTAAAGGACATGACCAAAAACTCATAATGACCACGCCGAGTCAAAAAAGCTATCTTTGGAATATCCAAGCCTCTAATCCTCAATTGGTGACACCCGAACCTCAAATCAAACTTTAAAAACACCAAAGCACCCTGAAGTTGGTCAAAAAAATCATCAATACGAGGAAAATGATACTTATTCTTAATCATCACCTTGTTTAACTATCCACAATCAATACACATAGACCCATCATTTTTCTTCACAAATAAGACAGATGCACCCTATGGTGATACACTAGGTCAGATAAATCCTTTATCGAACAACTTCTATAACTGATCCTTTAATTCCTTCAACTTGGTTTGGGCCATCCTATAAAAAGGAAAGAAATAGCTTGGTGCTCGGATCAACATCAATAGCAAAGTCAATATCACAATCCAGCAGAATACCTGACATATCTATTGGTAAATAACCATAAACTTGCAAACTACTTAAACAAAATCCAAAGTAGGAGGAAAGCAACACTAGTATTAAGAATATGAGCCAACTAAGACAAACATACCCTCTCGACCAAATAACAATCATAAAGGAAAGATTTAACGCTCTTTAGACCTGAATAAATCATACTCTTCCAAGTTATCCTTGGCACACCTGATGAAGCTAAAGTCGTAGTCTTAGCACAATAATTTAGAACAACATAGTAAGTAGCCAACCAATCTATACTCAAGATGACGTCAAAATCAACCATATTTAAGACAAACATATTTACCCAAGTCTCACACCCAACAAAAGTCACAACACAACATTGACACACCTAATCCACCATTAAAGAGTCTTTTATGTGGGTAGATACATGAATAAGCACATCAAGAGGATCATAAGCAGAATTAAAACCCAAAGCAAAATATACAGACACATAGGAAAAAGTTAATATCAGATCAAATAACACAGATATAGACACGTAAAAAATAGGGGTGATACTTGGGATGATAGTATTAAAGGCCTCTACCTTAGGCCTAGCAGGTATAGCATAGAGCTGACCACGTCCACCACCTGACTAGGTAGTCCTTCGACTACCATCACAAGCACCACCACATCTACCTCTCGCAGCCTTAGTAAAACCTATACCTCTCACAATTGATGTAAGAGTAGCTCTAACAACACAATCGGGTTAATCCCTAAAAAAATAGCCAATCTCATTACACATATAGGAAACCCAACAACCTGGCTCAATGGAAAGAGGTACGACTGAACTAGGACAACCACTTAAATCTGCCAAACCATAAGACCAACTACCTAAACTTTAAAGGACTACCTGAACTAGTCTACCATGACACTCAGAGAAATTTCTAGAAACTTTACCTCGAGAGACGCAACCTCTGAACTCACCCTGATAATGCATCTTCTTAGCGCCTCTCTGATATGCTCGAAGAATAGACTCAATCATCTTAGCATGATCACAATACTATAAAATGATGTTCCATATAACACCATTTGAGTCATAGCAAGTTGAAGAAAACATCCAACCTCTTTATGAACTTCCAAATCTTCTCTAATTTAGTGGCAATACTGGCGTAAAAATATTTAGACAAGGTAGGGAATCATGCCTCATACTCTACCATAGTCATGCATCCCTGCTCTAAGCAATCAAACTTATCTCTTATCTGATCCCTCAAATTGAAGGGCATAAATCTATCGAAAAAGGCCTTAGTAAACTGATCCCAAGTTATCTCCGATGAACTAAGAGGTCGACAACTAATAAGTGACCTCCACCAATATCTAGCTACATCTCGCAAGTGGTAAGTAGTATAAACAACCCTATACAGCTCGAGCAAAACAAGGTTATGTAACTTCTTATGATATTTTATCAAGAACGTGTAGGCAGTCTCTCCTACAACACCTCTGAATCTAGGAGGACCCAAATGAGTGAATCTCTTAAACCACTTTTGATCCTTAGAAGAAATAGCTACACTTACAATAATATGAGGCATAGTAAATCTGGCTAGCTGAGAACCCATCTGAGGAGGCATAATAGAAGAAGGCGGAACTCCAGATCTCAGAATACCATACTTAGATACAAGCACTAAAGGAGGAACCACACTCAAAGTTTGTGGAGTATCATAAACAGATGTTGGTACAACAGGAGGACCATACTCAAAACTGGAGGAACACCATAAGAAAACACTAGCACAGATGGGGGTACAATACCCGAAGCTAGAGGGATACTAGGTGTACCCTCCAACCGAGTCAACAAGAGAATCAATAATCTCTCTAAGAATGGGATAAAGGAACTCTATGGGACCAGATTAGGACCAATAACTCTATTATGCTCTTCTCAAGGCTCAGATGAGTATCCTATAGTACAATATCTAGATGGGGTAGATCTTTGTGCCCATCCTCCGCATCGAGCCCAACCATAACTCATAGTTCTACCCCTAGATTAGGCTTTTTCCTCAAATAAAGGATCCAAATCTCTAGCCTTACTAGATCTAGTCCATACCATCTACGCAGAAAAAAGTGAAATATGACTTAGAACATAAGATATAAAAGACCCACATGATATAGAATAAAATGAGAGAAGTTTCCTAAAGACATTTTATATCCTATCAAATATAGATACGAACGTCTATGTACCGCTCCGTGAGACTCTATTAGACACCCCATTCTTACACTATGGAGACTAATGAAACCTGGATGCTCTGATACCAATTTGTCACGACCCAAAAACTATGGGTCATGATGGTACTTGTCGCGATAAGCCTTGACAAGTAATCCTATCATCCAAAATAATATGGTATGAGAAAGCAACACCAAAGCCCAAGGTAAGACTCCTAAAATAGAGTCAAACCACACATATATAGTAAAAATGGAAATATATAGATACCATACAATATCCCAAAACCTGGTTTCATAATGTAAGAACTAACTAATACAACTCTAATGTCAAAATACATAGAATATTCGAAAAGGAGTAACTCCATATCTGAATACAAATAAAGGTATAGTCTAGATAAGTAAAGATAAAAGTCAACTCTGGATACATAGATCAACTGCTATCGTAAATAGGCTCTATGTATCGCATGAACTATCATAAGGCAAACTCGTACCTAGATATACACCGAAAGGGCATTGTAGGGATATTTATGATCCACTTATACTCAATAGATATTATAGGCCAACTAAGTAATTAGAAAATAAAGCATATAAATACAAACTATAGGCACGTCACCTGCAATTAGAAAATATCATAAATGGTAGCCCACACTGTCTTCTTTAATATTTCTAATATACACATATATAACACATAAAGGTAGTGAAAATAATAAAAAATATGCACGTACAACAAACACAAGTATGGAAGATAGAACACATGGACAAATATCAAGTCAAAGATAAAAATACAATCATAGTATAAATACAATAGATGAAGTGCGATGAATATGATGATGATGATACGATGCATTAGGTCATCGCACAACCTCTGTATACACCTACCGAGATGCGCTCCTGAGGTAGAACCGATGCGTGGTTTATCAACCCATATATAATTAATATACAATCCCAAAATCCATATCTCCTCTCCGACACATACATTGGTAGAAGGTTTTAAAGATGTCATATTTCTAATTAGAAAAACCCAGTATTTCTAGCATTTCCACTATGGTACCAATATTTCATGAATGAATATGATATCAGGATGTAATAATCACAACCAATCAAAATAATAATATCCAATATGCAACCAATATACCAACTAAATGAGCCAAAAATCCACTCAAATCAACCAACCATCCATGATCTAATATAATCAAGAACTCTTTAAGTTAAAATACAAGATAATGTCATAGATACCATATAAATCCCAAAATCTAGAATTTTTCCACCAAAAAGAGTAAAACCAAATATACATATATCAATACCAGGTTACAATAGCATATAAAACCCCACACGATCACATATAACAAATAATAGCTCAAGATCACCAAATATTATCCACATGGGCACATAAATCACCTAATATAGTTTTTATGATACAACCCATACCCATAGTATGCTTTTACATTATTATTAACTATCTAACCCAGTCCAAAGAAAGTTAAGCCGTAACCTACTTTGAATGTCAAAAACTAATCCCAAAAGTCTTCAACTTAGAGAATTCACCTCACGAACGGATCATAAAATAACTAAAACATATAAATATAGAGTCTACACATCAAAAGAAAGCCATCGACACCTGTATTGCCCACTTTTGAATTGACATCAAAACGGACACCTGAAATGGGATTTTAAAAAAGAAGGGTAAAACATGAATTTTTGTCCAAAAACATATTTTCTAGGATTAAAGAAACTCATAGAAGAAATACCAGGTAAAAATGGGTTAGAATTTGGGGTTTAAGTTGAAGAATTATTATCTTTAGGATCTTGGCCAAAATCCTTAAATTTCACCTTTAAATCCAAGTTTTTAACAAAGTTTAAATGATTAAAATTTAACAAAAGAAATTAACATACCGATTTGGAGGTTACCCAAGCTTAAAAATGGAAGAAAATACTCAAAAACTCAAACCCCAAGCTCCAAGTCTCAAAAATGGTGAAGAATTACAAAAATAATGAGTATTTAAATATACCAAGTGCCACTTAAGTGGACCATATGCCAATTTAGAAGTCAATACTAAAGCTCCTAGGTGTCACTAAAGTGGTACTCACTTGATGGTGAAAGGGCACTAAAGTGGACCTCAAACTGCTTTAGCGGTAGGCGCTAAGGCTCCCAAGTTACCTCTTTAGCGGTACCTGCTAGCACCCAAAGCTACTTTAGTTAAAAAGGAACGCTAAAGAGCCCTTTGCTAAAGTTCCCAAAGGGCTGCTTTAGTGGTCACACCAGCTGCTGTGCAACAGTTGAAGACTTGTAGAATTTCAAGTCTCCGCGAGCCCCTTGGGATTCATCCAAAATCCCAAAATACATAAACAAACTATGATAGTCAATCAAATTCAATGCTCTAGACTCAATGGCGATATTAGATTTTCAAAAACCATTATTTCATACAGTTGACCCCCAAAACCCAATTCCACAACTTTTTAAAATGAGGACCAAAATGAGATATAAATGTCGTGAAACCACACCAACGATGCTACTAACCTAAAATTGATGTTTTGAATATGCTAATGTAGTCCATTTTTCCATCTGACATACATATCAATAAATATCGACCAAAGTCACCTATAATGCTTTTTAAGCCATAAAAACCACTAACTTGTACAAATCACATCAAAATCCATTCAAAATTATGTCAATTATCGCCACAATCCAAAAAACTATAATGTAACCATAGAGAGGGGTAGAATGGTTAAATCACATAGAAATAAATATTTCACACAAATCTCTAAAAGTCAGGTTGTTATAATAGCTATATATACATAAATTCTTCCAAGAGCTCCAATGATATTTAGTATTGTCCCAATTAGAACCCCAAATAAACCAAGAAAACTTTTTTCCATGAGATTTACAATGCTTTTAGGCATTTTCATAGCTATCAGGGTGTAGATAAAAGGAGATTGAAGTATGTGTTTGATTAGAATCAACCTACCACCACTGGATAACATATTGCCTTTCTAATCATTAAGTCTTTTCCCAATCGTGGATAGCATATTATTGTCCGATAGGAAAGATGATTAGTATTGGGTCCCTTGGCACTTATAGATAAAGGGATGAAGTTGTCATTATGATAAGGGCTATTTAACATTCTTCTCAATACTTCATCACCCAAGATAAATAAAGATGGTGATAGTAGATCACCTTGTTTAAGCCCTTGACTTAAAGTGAAAAACTCTGTTGTCGAACCATTAATAATCATAAAGTACCAAACATCTGAGACAAGTTTCCAAACGAGATTAATCAAATCTTCTGAAAGTCACATCTCCTTAGAACAATAATCACAAGAACCAATCCATTTTATCATAGGCCGTATAAATTTCAAGCTTGATCACTGTATTTCATCTAGTGTTACACTTAGAAATTCCTTGCTAAATTTCTTGAGAAAGTAAAACCTTTTTAGTGATGAGTCTTTCTTTCATAAATCTACTTTGATTCTATGATATTAGTTTAGGAAGCATAGGGTGTAGTCTTCTTTCTATGATCTTAGAGATGAACTTACTCAAACTAATAGGTCTCAAATTAGAGAAACTAGAATGTGAATCATTTTTTTGAATGAGCACAAGACAAGTGTGAGAGAATAACTTGGTTAAGCTATTTACATTGAATAAGTCTATAATATCCTCTTTTAAAATATTCCAATAATATCCACTTTTATAATATTACACAACTCTGATAAAAAGTACCATTATACCCATTATGACCTGCACTACTATGAGCACGCACACTGAATACAATGTCTTTAATCTCTTATTCATTAGGAATAACAACTAAAAAACTCTTATCTTCATTGTTGATGACATTAGGAATGTAATCTAGAATTTTATTGTCAATGGTAGCCTGTTTCTAGTTAAAAAGCTTCCTGGAATGCCTAGTTGCAGCTCTTCTAATCTTTCCATCCCCTGAAACCATCGTTCTCTATGATCTTTAATTCTGTGTAGATAAAGATTTGTCTTTCTATCCTTGATAGTATTGTGAAAGTATCTAATATTGAGGCCACCTTTCTTAAACTAATTTATTTTAGACTTTTGCTTAGTAAGGATTCTTGCATAGCTAGCCACTTCACATATTCATCTTGAGACTTATTGAGTTTCTTCCTAGATTGACCATTGTTTTCTATTTAAATCTAGTTCTTCCAGTATTTTAACTTTGATGTCCTAGTTTTTCACTTGTTCATACATATTACCAATAGCTTGACTATGGCTAGTGTTTTGAAAATAAGGAAGAAGTTGATAATTAGAGGGATTGAGATAGTAGAGGGGATATTGATAGTATGTGGATATGTCTTATAGTATCATTAGGGAGACCGCTAGAGAGGTCTTGGGTGGCTTAAGAGGCTGATCTACCAAACACTAGAGGGATTGGTGGTGGAAAAAGAAGTTAAGAAGAATGTATAGACTAAGAAGGTGGCCTATTCTAAGTTGATTGAGACCAAGGATGATGAGGAGAGGAAGATGAATATGAAGGAGTATAATTTAGCTAGAAGAGAGGCTAAGTAAGAAGTTGCAACAACTAAGTCATCAGTTTTTGAGAGTTTGTGTGTGGCTTTAGAGGAGAAAATAGGGACAAAATTTGTGTAGGATTTCTTAGGCTAGGGAGTGGAGGTATCGTGACCTTGACCAAGTGAAATGTATCAAGGGAGAGGATGGTACAGTGTTAGTTGAGGATGCCCTCATTAAGAAGAGATTGTAGTCCTATTTATATACTTTTGAAGGATGAGGGAGATAAAAGTTTTGTGCTGGAGAACGTGGAAAATTCAAAGAGGTATCACAATTATGGTTATTGTAGATGTATCAAAGGTTGAGGATGTCAAAGGGGCTATTCATAGGATGCATTGGGGTAGGGCGACTGGGGAAAATAAGATTTTGGTCAATTTATGGAAGAGCACTAGCAGGGTAGATTTTGAGTGGCTGATAAGGCTGTTTAACATCACTTTTAGGGCCGTAAAGATGCCTAAAGCTTGGATATAGAGTATGATAATTTCATTATATTAAAACAAGGGTGACATTCTAAGTTGCAACAACTATAGAGGTATCAAGTTATTGAGTCATACTATAAAGGTTTGGGAAAGGGTGGTAGAGTTGAGACTAAAGAGGGTCATCACTATTTCTGAGAATCAATTTAGTTTTATGCCAAGTCACTCGACTATTAAGGCCAGTCAAATCATGAGTAGATTAGTGTAGCATTCTTTGGAAAAGTAGAAGGACTTGCACATGGTGTTTATTGATCTTGAGAAGACGTATGACAAAGTCCCTAGGAATATTTGGTGGAGGTGCTTAGAGTCTAGAGGGGTGCCCATGGTATACAGTAGGTCGATTCAGGACATGTATGATGTCATAAATATTTTTCTAAGGATGATAAGATGAGATTTAAAGAACTTTCCTATTTTGATTGGGTTACACTTGGGATCGACTCTTAGCCCATTTTTATTTGCCATAGTGATGGATGTTTTGATTTGACATATTTGAGGAGAGGTGCCTTGGTGTACGTTATTTACTTATGATGCTGTATTGATTGACGAGACCTATGGAGGAGTTAATGATAAGTTGGATATTTGAAGATAGGCCCTTGAGTCTAAAGATCTCCAAATGTAAGTTTAGTGATTTGTCTCATGAGAATGATGTGGTAGTAAAGCTAGATTCTTAGGCTATTTAGAAGAAAGAGAGTTTCACGTATATTGAATATATAATTCAGGGGAATAGTGAGATTAACAAGGGTGTCACACACTATATTAGCGTAGGGTGGTTGAAATAGAGGCTCGCTTCGAGAGTCTTGTATGATAAGAAGGTGACTCTAAAGCTTAAAGGTAAGTTAAAAGGAGTAGTATTCCGAGTGGCTATATATATTGAATGGAATGTTGGCCAGTAAAGAACTTCCACATCAAAAACTTAAAGGTGGTAGAGATAAGGCTGTTGTCATGGATATGTAAACTTACCAAAAGAGATAGGGTTAAAGATGAGATTATTTGAGAGAAGATGGGAGTGGCTTTGATGGAGGACAAAATATAGGAAGTGAGGATACATTAGTTTAGGCATGGGATAAGAAGGTTCTTAGATGCTCCAATATGAAGGTGTGAGAGGCTGGCTATGGATAGTTCTAAGCAGGCTAGAGGTAGGCTGAAAAAATATTAGAGTGAGGTGAATAGGCATGATATAGAGTAGTTATAGCTTATGGATGACATGACCCTTGATAGAAAGGTGTGTAGGATGCAGATTAGGGTAGAGATTTAGTGGGTAAGAGTTTGTCTGTAACAGTAGGAAAGAGTTCTTTATCTGCGTCTCAAGTTTCTTGTTCGTGGTGTTTAGGTGATGTCTATGATTTTGAATATATAATTTGCAGTATTAGATTATGGTTGTCTTATTTTTTGTATTAGCTAGCAGTGTGTTATCCCATTTTGCTGTGTGCATTTATGTTTTTTTATTTGTTATACTGTTATTTTTTCTGAGCTAAGGGTCTATCAAAAACAACCTCTCTACTTCATCTGAGGTAGTGGTATGGAATGCGTACACATTACCCTTCTCAGACCCCACTATGTAGGAATACGTTGAGTATGTTGT
Source organism: Capsicum baccatum var. pendulum (assembly GCA_030864225.1). Lineage (NCBI taxonomy): Eukaryota > Viridiplantae > Streptophyta > Magnoliopsida > Solanales > Solanaceae > Capsicum > Capsicum baccatum. Next base: position 87,419,755 of record CM061560.1, on the reverse strand, counting down.
TGTTGTTGTATACATATCACCAATAGAATTCGTGGACCACTGACTCCATCTTGTCTTAAGTTTTTTCACTTTATGTTGTAAGATCCACAAGGCATTATCTTGAATCTGTCAACTCCATACTCCCTTCACTACATCATAAAACTCTGACTGATTGGTCCAAAATTTAAGAAACTTGGAATATTTGATGTAATTTTGCTGGTCATCATGGCATTTCATAAGAAGTGGTTTGTGGTCGGATCCTGTTCTTATAAGATGCTTAACATAACTGTGCAAGAATTTTGCGACTATTCTTTATTAATGAAAACTCTATTTATTCTCTTCCAAATTCATTTTCTTAGACATATATTGTTGCACTAAGTGTACTTGGAACTAATGTAACCAATTTAAGTAGCTACACATGTATTCATACAACTAGCGAAATCAAAACTGTTGAGGATCATATATGGTTTACCGCCTAACCTTTTTTCAGAATCTAGGATCACATAGAAGTCCCCTCAAATGCTCCAAGGGTCATCGATGTAGGTGTTGAGATTTTCCACACTCTGCCACAGATCTTTTCTCTCAGGAGAGGGACACTTAACATATATAGACATAACAAAAAAAACCTGGTGTCTTCTGCACTATTTTTCAAATTTATACTAAGTTGTTGACTATCATTATCAATAACAATGCATTGGTAATTCTCCCTCCAGAGGCACCATATTTTGCTACAAATATTGGTTGGATAATTTTGAAATCCCAAAACTTTCTTGTTGCCATTTATTTTGTCCATGCTGACAAATGGTTCCAAAACAACCACATATCATTAAAAATAAATAATATATTAGTTTTGTTTTCTCTCTTTAAAAGGAGGCATAGATCTGTTCATGTTCCTTTTGATTTCTTTCCAACATTTAGTTCTTCATCTTTTAACAAGAGAAATATCATATTTGTTGGTGAATTTTTCCAATTGATTAATGGCTTGATCATCAAGTGATATATTATGTTCAATAGTTGGAGATGTGACCTCAGTGTATTGATCTTCCTATTCATAGTTTCCCTTCTAATGATCTTGTCAGTAGTTTTATTCAATGTATGATTTTTATTCAAATAAACTACCAAGTTTCTAGCTTTTTCTAAATCAGTCTCCATAACCACATGAATATTTCTTTCTGATCTAAGGGGATATATGCACCTAAGTGTCATAATCTATACTTGTTTTGGCCTTGTTTTGAGGATTTCCTGTCTGATTAATGAGATGATGTTCATATAATTGAGCATATATGCATTAAAATAATTTATTACAATGTTTAAGGTGTGTTTCAAACAAGTTTAGAATCGATTTGGTCACTTAGAGTTTAGACAAGAAAATTAGTGTTACTAGCTTGAGCTATGTGTTATTCTAGTTTATCTCGATGGATTATAGTGTGAGTAATGAGTTATTAAGGGTATAATTGGGTAAAAATATGTGTAATAGCATTTTTATAGTGTTTAATGTTCTATTGAAACTATATAAGAGTCAAAAATATCAAATAGAGTTTAGATGGCGAATCTAGTTGCGCTAGCTTGAGCTATGCTTGGTTCTAGTCTACTTGTTTGAACTCTATGGTATTTTATGAACTAATGCTTATTTTTTGATGTTATATAATACCATATATAATGTTAATATAATTGTTGGGAAGATAAAAAATCTGAAAATAAAGTGTAAAGATAGCAAAGAAGTGAGGAATGCAAAGGCAAAATGAAGGAGCAATCGATGACAAAATCAGACGTTTATGAGCACATGGGCGTGTCAAGGACTTGGACCTCTGAGTTAAGGGCGTGAAATTCCCTTAGACACAAAATAAATGTGTCAAAAATAGTTTTAATCTGATATAATTGTGTTCCACTCCCTAAACGCAGAGCAATACCAGTGTGGCATGCCCAAGGCACCAAAACAAATAACTTTTGTCATATTATATATAAGACATTTGAGACATTTTGTAAGCACCTTCGAAGACTGTTGGGGATTAAAATAAAATTGATGAAACTTTAATTAGGTTTATTAATCCTTACTTTAGTTTAATTTTAGTTTTTATACATGAATTTCTTAGTTATGATTCGTTGTAAGACCATGAGCAGTTAAACACCCCCATCTAGGGTTGAGGCTAAAAACATGATTACTTGTGCTTATATTTCAGTTGGTTTATGTTATTATCACTATTGGATATTCATATATCCTAGTATTTACTGTTATACGGATTCAAAACCCTTATAATAAACATATATTTCTATTTTGAGCTCAGAAGGAGGAACGATAGATTAGAATATGGAATGTATGTAGTAGGATCTTAATCATTCAAGAGATTGAAGTTTAGATTTGCGTTTAGGATATGAATTTACCTAATTCACCCTATTTGGTTCATATATGGGATGAATATAAATGCTTTTAACTTAGTACTCATATCCCGACTCAACGATGTAGTTGTGGGACTAAGTTAGATAGACGATTAGAGGATCAAAAAACCATAGTCATGTTATCTACCTCGTGAACCAACAATCAAGATAATTAACTATACCAATGATATTGTATTGCTATGTAGGATTGTTTGTAGTGCCTTAACCCTAGGTTTCTCACTATTATTGTCTAACACCTCATATTATCAAAATATTTACGGTCACTTTTAGTTTTTAATTCTCAAATATTTTTGGTTAATTTTGCACTTGTTTAATCTTTATAGTAAGTCTACAATTTGATCGTTGTTGAGCACAAGTACATGTGGAATCGATACTTGGCTTTCATAAGCCACTTTACTACTTGGGTGATCATGTACACTTGCATGTGTGCTTGGGCGCAACAAGTTTTTTGTGCTGTTGTCGGGGATTTGAATATTAGAAACTATCTTACTTTTAGTTTTGCCGTTTGGTTTCTTAAGTGCTAACAAAATGACCTCAACTTCTGAATTTGTAGGTACAGATCTGAAATGTAAGTAAGCTGGCATTGAAAAGGGATTTGGTTGACCCATATCCTAGTGACGCTTACATCAGTTGGCTAGAGAAGAAATACTTCTCTATAGGATACCTCAAGTTCAGCAAAAAGAAGTTATTCTTTCATCAACGGCCGAAGATTCACCAGCCCATAGGACAATTAGTGAAGTGGCAATCTCTCTTGCAACTAATGTTTCCTCTTCCATTCGCAGACCGAAACTTGGAGTTAGGTTCAAGCTTAAACACAGCATGATGCAACTATTGCATAGTAGTGGACAATTCATAGGCCTGTCACACGAGGATCCACATGTGAATTTACATAATATTTTGGAGATCAGTGACACCTTCATCCCCACTAGAGTCTCCATAAACTATGTGTCTTATTCTCTCCCCCTTTCATTTTTGGGGGAAGCAAGGAGATAGCTGAATGCAAAACCTGCAAGCTCTATCACAACATAGGATGGTCTAGCAAAGAAGTTACTTATCCAATTCTTCCCATCTGGCAAGACTACAAGGTTACATAGTGAGATTTTGAGCTTTAAGCAAAAGCCGAATGAGAAATTGTATCATACTTAGGAGAGGTTCAAATCTCTTCTTCAGGACTGCCCATATCACTAATAGACCAACGAGGTATTAGTTCATACTTTTGTTGAAGCTCTTGACCATAACACATAGATTTTGCTAGATTCAGCTCTAGGTGGTCAAGTGTTGGAGAAAACTTAAGATGATATATATAGCTTGATAAACCAAATTGCACAAGGTAATCCTAATTAGCATAGTGATATTTCTAGAAGTGTAGTGAAAAAGCCTGCGAGTATGATTGAAGTTGATATTGTCATAACATTAGCTGCTCAATTTTCAACTCTTCAGAATCAGATGATGACATAGTTTAGCAAATTGGGTGTGAACCAATCTCAAGCTCAGGTGAATGCAATACAATAGGCTCCGTCTTGGTGTGAAATTTATGGCATAAGTGGTAACTCTACAAACTTGTGTGGAGCAAGTCTAGAGTTAGCAAATTTTGTAGGCAATGCACAAAAGTCAAATTTTGGGAATGCCTACAACCACAAAGTGCTAGGTAGCCTAACTATTCATGGGGAAATAATCAGACTCAGCAATTTCAGCAGCAGTAGAACCTGCAGGCCAATAATATTGAGGAGACATTGTAGAAGATACTGACCAACCAAGAACAAAGGCTATTGAGATAAAAAATCAACAACTTGCTCAAATAAATTTGGAGACATGGTTGGAGCAGATAGCTCAGGCACAGAGTACCAGTCCGCAAGGTTGATTGCCAAGTGACACAGAGAGCCCAAAACAAGTTATGGCAATCACCTTAAGGAGTGGTAGAGATCTCATTGACAGGCCTCCCTAGAAAAATAAGGAGGTTTTGGCAGTGTTGGTCCCATAATAGGTTAAGGAGAAGCAAATTGCAAGTAACGAGGCTAAAAAAAGTCAAGGAAGAAATATAATCACGTCACAAGCATAATAAAGTAAATACAATGAAAGTAATGAGAATGATGATGATGATGTAATGCATGAGGTTATTGCACTGCCTCCGAGACTGTCGTACAACCTTCGTATACACCTCCGGAGCTAAAGCTTCCTAATACAGTACCCATTGGGGGTTCGTCAACCCATATATAATCTATATCCATAGCTCCTCCTTGGTGCATCCGTCGGGAAGGATTTTATAAGATGTCATATTTTCTGTCAGAAAAAGCCAGTGTTTCTTAGTGTTTCCAGTATTTCTACGATGGTATCGATGTTACATCAATGTACATGATATGGGGATGTAATGCTCACAACCAACCACAATGAGTATTTCTGTATCCAACCAACACACCAACCAAGTAACCAAAATATCCATTAAATAATTCAAACCATCCATGAAAACCAACACAATTCATATGCCAATAGAGTATGAGCACATCACAATATACAATTGATACCACAATAGGCTTTTCATCAAACAAGATACAATTATTTTCATGTATATAGGCTATCAACTTTACATAGGACTCCACACGGTCACATATGACATGTAATACCCCCAAACTACCAAATATATTACATATAGGCCCTCATATAGGCACAACACAACAAGATAGCCATTTTTTATGATTAGTTCCCATACCCTTAACATGTTTTTGTATCAAAATTAACTACTCAACCCAGTCTGAAAGAAGTTAAGCCATAACCTACCTCGAATGCCGAAAATAAAAATAAAAGCTTTCTATCCTACTCCTCATGAATGGACCCAGAATCAACTACGATATGGAAATATAGAATCTATGCGTCAATTGAAAGCCAACGATACTCATATTGCCTAGATTAAAGTTGGGGTCAAAAATGGACCCTCGAAATGGTTTTTTCAGAAAAGAAGGGCAAAATCGTAGCCTTATTTCAAAAATATGTACCCCATACTTTTTAGAGTCTACAGTTTAAAACCCAAGAGAAAACAAGTTATAAACAAAGTTCAAATCGAAGAAAAACCATTTTCAAGCTTTACCAGGTAAAAATCCCCAAAATATATGTAAAATTAGAGAATTAAAGTTGTTTCAAGTATGAAATTGAGGAAAACTGATAATTATATGATTAAAAACTCACCCAAGTGAAAATGGTTTGAAATCGAGGCTTTAATTGGAGAAATATAATTTTTAGGCCTTACGGGCCAAAATCCCCAAATTCCATACTTTAATCCAAGTTTAAAATAAGAAATAAATGATAAAGATTCTTGAAAATAAACGAAATAGGTGTTATGGAGCTTACCCAAACTTAGAAGTGGAGAAAGTTTCTCAAAATCACGAAACCTTAAGCTCCAAGTCTCAAAAATGGTGAAAAATGGCAAAACATGGGTTTTATATACCTAGGCATCGCGATCGCGGACCAAGTGTCATGATCGCGGTACCTAGATAAAATGGCTATTGCAATCGCAGACAAGGTTTTGCAATTATAGCACTTGGCCTGCACACTCAGTTGTGATCGCGATAGGAGTTTTGCGATCGTGGGTGCACTAATTGGTGACTTGGTGAAATTTCAAGTCTTTGTGGGCCCCTCGAGATTCACCCGAAACCCTGTAAACGCAAATGAACTATGTTACCTTAACAAATTTGATGCTTTAGACTTAATGGCGATATTAGATTTTTAAGAAAACATTGTTTTCACAAAGTAGACCAACGAAATCCAAAATCATAACTTTTCTAACTGAGGGTCGAAATGAGATTTAAAAGCCATAAAATCTCACCAGGCATGTTACCACCCTAGAATCGACATTCTGGATCTGCTGGCATAGTCCGTTCTGTCATCCAATGCCCAACTCAAAAGATTTTAACTGAATTCAACACACCCTAGAAACACCACAACACAACCATAGAGAGAGGTAAAATGGTCAAATCATACAGAATCACACATTTCACATAATTCATCAAAATTTGAGTCGTTACATCATCCACCACTAAAATTCTAGTTTGTTCTTAAACTAAAGAGAAGAGAAACACTCGAATAAACAAAAAACAAGGGATAAGAACTATACATATCATACTCGACCTCCTAAATAGCCTTATATACAAGTCGATTTCTACACTGGACCTTAACTATAGGAATAACTATAGAGTGCAACTGCCTAACATCCCTAGCAATATGGAGACCAACTCCTAGATAAAAGAAAACCTCTCATATAACTGAACCAACTCCCAATGAATGACATGAGACTCATCCAAAATGTAAAGGCAAAGCATGAAAACATGAAAAACTGGATGAACAACTGATAAGTCTTAGGGAAAAGCTAACTCATAAGCCACATCACCAATAGTCTGAAGAATCTGAAATAGGCCAATATACTCAGGGCTAAGTTTTCCCTTCTTCCCAAACCTCATCACACCCTTCATGGGTAAAACTCAAAGGAAAATACGATCACCAACACTAAATTGCAAGGAACGAAATCTACGATATGCATAACACTTTTGCCTACTCTAAGCTATTCAAAGTCTATCCCAAATAATTCCAACTCTATTCAAAGACTCATGAAGCAAGTTCATACCTTGAGGTCTAACCTCAAAAACATTAAACCAATCTAGTAGATAGCGATAATGCTTACAATACAAAGCCTCAAAAGGAGCATATCGATATTGAAATATTAGCTATTATTATATGAATCTTTGCCAAGGCTAAATGCTGCTCCCAATGACTACCAAAATCCATCACACAAGCGTGGAGCATACCCTCTAAAACCTGGATAGTCCATTTTAACTGACCGTTAGTCTGGGGGTGAAATGTGATGCTACGATCAACCCAAGTACCTAAATCATCCTAAAAAGTCTTCCAAAAGTAAGATATAAACACTGAACCTCAATCTAAAATGACGCACACTGTCACACCATAAAGATGCACAATCTCACAAATGTAGATACAGGCCAGCCTCTCAGAACTGAAAGAATATGGACAAGAATAAAATAAGAAAACTTGGTCAATTGATCCACAATGACCTAAACACTATCAAAACCAAGCAAAGTACGAGGTAAGTCGGTCAAAAAGTCCATAGTGATCCATTTCCACTTCCACTCAAGAATGGGTAACCACTGAAGTAATCACCTGGTCTTAAATACTCAGCCTTCACCTGCTGGAAACATAGGCAATAAGCTACAAAGTTGGCTACATCCTTACTAATACCACCTCACTAGTTATGCTATTTCAAGTCATCATACATCTTAGTCATTCCCGGAAGGATGAAATACCTAGAATAATGGGCCTCCTCTAAAATCAATCTAATCCAGTCAACTACTGTCGGCATACAAACTCTACCTCTAATCCTTAAAAATCTATTTGAATCAAGTGAGGCTTCCTTAGACTCACTACTTAACACGTTATCCTAAATCAACCTCAATCTAATATCATCAAACTGATGAACTCAAATTTTCTCCATCAAAGAAAACCTAGCCTCTATAAATGCCAAAACATTCCCAGGTGTCAAAATATCAAGCCTAACCATCTGGTTAGCTAAAGATTGAACCTCTATGGCCAAAGGCCTCTCCTGTGTCAAAAGATATGCCAAACTACCTATGCTAGTTGACTTTTAGCTCAACATCTCTGCAACCATATTAGCCTTACCTGGATAAAGAGAGTAGTCAAGACTTAATCCTTAAGTAACTCAAGCCAACGGCGCTGCCTCATATTAAGATCTCACTGGTTGAAGAAGTATTAAAGGCTATGATGATCTAATAAAATATCACAACAGAGTCCATACAAATAGTGCTTCCACAACTTCAAAGAAAAAATAACCACTCATAACTCCAAAACATGGGTGGGGTAATTCTTCTCATAGGGATTTAACTGACGAGAAACATACGTAATCACATTACTCTCCTACATCAACACAACACCTTATCCAACACCTGAAGCTTCAGATAAGATAGTTAAACCTATGCCCTTCTTGGGTAAAGTCAAGATAGGAGTTGAAGTAAAAAAATCCTTGAGCTTTTGGAGGCTGCCTCACAAGTATCTGACCATTGAAAGGAAATCTTATTTTGAGTCAACTGGGTTAATAGAGCTGCAATAAATAAAATAGCCTCAACAAAACACAAATATTAATCTTCCAAACCAATAAAACTTTGAATCTCGGTAGGAAAAGTAGGCCTAGCCCAATCACTAACCACTGCAATCTTGGATGGATCAACCATAATACCCTCCTTAGTCAGCACATGACCCAAGAAAGAAATAGACTCCGACCAAAACTCACACTTGAAGAACTTGGCATAAAACTTTTCATCACTCAATCTCTGAAGCACAATCCGCAAATGCCCCTCATGATTATCCTCACTCTTAAAATAAATATAGATTTATATAAATAAATGAATAAATAGGTTGAGATACAATTGAGATACGTTCATTAACTCAATGAATGTGGTTAGGGCATTGTTCAACTCAAAGGACATGATCAAGAACTCATAACGACCATATCGAGTCTATAAAACTGTCTTTAGAATATCTGAAGCTCTAATCCTAAACTGGTGATACCCAAATCTCAAATCAATTATTGAAAACACCATAGCACCCTGAAGTTGGTCAAATAGATCATCAATACAAGAATGAGGATACTTGTTCTTAACTATCACCTTATTCAGCTATTAATAATCAATATAGATCCGCATAGCTTTACCCTTCTTCTTTATAACAAGATAGGCACACCCCAAGGCTACATACTAGGTTGGATAAATCCCTTATCTAACAACTCCTGCAACTGATTCTTCAATACCCTTAACTTTGCTAAAGCCATCGTATAAGGAAGAATGGAAATGGTTTGGTGCCTGACTCAACTTTAATAGCAAAATTAATATCACGATTTGGAGGCATACCAAGAAAATTCAAGGGGAACATATTTATAAATTGCGGACAATATGAATAGAATCAAAAGAAGGAGGTGAAACTACACTAGTATCATAAATACAAACCAAGTTAGACAAATATCCCCCCTCCACCAATCGACGAGCCTGAACATAAGATATAACCCTCTTAGGACCTGAATGAAGCACACCCTTCAAAGCTATCTTTGACATACCCAACGAAGCTAGAGTCACAATCTTAGCATAACAATCTAGGATAGCATGGTACAGAGCCAACCAATCCAGACCCAAGATAACATCAAAATAAACCATATCTAATACAAACAAATCTACCTAAGTCTCATGCCTAGAAAATGTCACAATATAGGATTGGTACACCCAATCCACCACTGTAGAATCTTCTGTTGGGGTAGATATATGAATAGGCATAACAAACGGCTCACTAACAGAATCAAAGACCAAAGCAAAATATGCAAAAACATAGGAGAAAGTTGATCCCAGATCAAATAACACAGATGCAGAACTAAAAAAAATAAGGATAATACTTGTGATCACAACATCAGAAGCCTCCGCCTCTAGTTTGGCAGATATAGTATAGCACTGTCCATGATCAAAAACTGGCTAATTCACCTTATGACCATCTCCATGAGCTTTATTAGCTCTATCTCTCACATCTCTTGTAGAAACCCTACCTCTCACAATTGAAATACGAGTAGCTATGATCACCCAGCGGGAATAGTCTTTGGCCAAATAGCCAATCTCATCACACAAAAAACAACCTCTATGGCCTGACTCAATAGGAAAAGGTATTATTGGCCCAGGTGATTGCCCTAAACTGCTGAACCTGAGGATCCTCTACCTAAAACTTGCAAGGAAGCCTGGACTGGCCTCCCATGATACCTATGAGAACCTCTAAAATCTTTGCCTCGAGAAGTGTGACCTTTGAACTCATAAAAAAGTGCACCATTTTGATGCTTCACTAAAATGCTCGAAGAATACCCCTAGTCATGTTAGCATGATCCACTATACTATAAAAATATGCTTCAAATACAACCATCTGAGATGTGGCTAACTAAAGAGAAACATACAACCCATTCACGAACTTCTGAATCTTCTCAGACTTGGTGGCTATGCTGGCATAAGAATATTTAGATAAGGCATGGAAATATGTCTCATACTCTGTAACCGTTATGGAGCCTTACTCAAGGTGATCAAACTTATCTCTCATCGGATCCCTTAAACTGTAAGGCACAAATCTCTCTAAAAAGGCCTTGGTAAACTGATCCCATGTTATCTCAGGAGAATCAAGAGGTTTGTAGCTAATTAGTGATCTCCACCAATCTATAGCAACATCTCTCAACTGATAACAAGTATAGGAAAACCCATATGACTCAAGCAAATCCAAATTATGTAGATTTTCTCAACAATCAATCAAGACCTCATAGACATCTTCGCCCACAACACCTTTAAATCTAGGAGGACCTAAATAATTAAATCTCTCAAACCTCTTCCAATCCTCAAAAGACATCACTGTACTTGCAATAAGAGGAGGCATGGTGAATTTGGAAGGATGAGAACCCACCTGAGGAGGTAATATAGATGAAGGTTGAACTCTTGACCTCAAAATACCATACTTAGATATCAGCACTGAAGGAGGAGTAACACTCGATGTTTGAGGATTACCAAGGGTAGAAGTAGGTACAACTAGAGGATCCACACTCGAGACTGGAGGAACACCAAGAACACCTAAAGGAGTACCCTCCAAACAGGTCAACAAGAAAATCAACAACCCCTTTAAAACTAGGGTAGAAGAACTTGGTGAAACTGAAGTAGTACCCACATCTCCAATATGCTCAACATGAGTCTTAGGGGAAAGTCCTCTAGAACTACTCTTAAATAGGGCAGATCCACGTGGCCATCTACTACCTTGAGTCCACCCATGACTCGTAACTCACCCTCTAGACTAGGCTCTCTCCCCAAATAAAGGCTCCATATATCTAACCTCATGAGATCTAGTCATCACTATCTACACAAAAAAGAGAAAAATGTTACTTAGAACATAAGGTATGAAAGAAATCCGCATGTTAATGAACAAAATAAGGGAAATTCCTACAGACATCCTATAGCCTCTTGAAGATAAATATGAAAGTCTACTTACCAATCCATGAGACTCTACTAGACATCCCGTTCATACATCATTGAGACTAATAAAACTGGCTGCTTTGATACCAATTTGTCATGACCTAAAAATCCAAGGTTCATGATGACACTTTTCACAATGAATCTTGATAAGTAATCCTATTACACAAACTGATACAAAAGAGAAATTAATATTTAAAACCCCAAGCAAGGCTCCTAGAGTGAAGATGGACCATAATTAGTATAATAAAGAAGAAAGAAGCATAAGCAATGATGTCATATCTCCCAAAACCTGGTGTCACAATATAAAAACTACTAGTACAACTCTAGAAAACATAAAACATAGAAATAATCCTATCTTTAAATAGTAATAAAGACATAGTCTAATAAGAAGAGGCAGTAGTAGACTCCAAATGTGTGGAATCCACAGCTACCTCAAAAATCTCAAAATATTGCCCAAATCAACCAATGTGGGGTATACCTAAACTAGGATCTACACCAAAAGGGCACAATAGGAGTGAGTACAGTTCAATTGTACTTAGTAGGTATCATAGGCCGACTAAGAAAAGTTGATAATAAAGCATACAAAATACACACTAAGGTCACGTCACCTATAATCTAAAAATGTCCCATAAAGGTAGTCCACTTCTTGCAATAACAGTTCAATAATACTCACATATATTACAACAAACACTAGAAAGGACCACAAGTATACATTATACCATATACTAGTAAAGCACAAAAGACCAACACATATAACAACATTAATTACAAGTAAAAGAAGATATAACAAATAGATAGGTAATAAGTCAAGAAAGAAATACAATCATATCACAAGCATAATAAAGTAAATGCTATGAAAATGATAAGAATGATGATGATGATGACGATGATGATGATGATGTTATGCACGAGGTCGTCACACAACCTCTGAGACTATTGTACAACCTCCATATACACCTACGGAGCTAAATCTTCCCCATGTAGGACCCATGGGAGATTCGTCAACCCGTATACAATTCATATCTATATCTCCTTCCCAACACATCACTCAAAAAGGGTTTTATATGATATCACATTTTCTATCAGAAAAACCCAGTGTTTTTAGTATTTCCATGGTTGTACCAATTCATGAATGTACATGATTAAGGATTAATTCTTACAACCTACCACAATGAGTATTTCCATATCCAACCATTATACCAACCAAGTGAGCCAAATATCCATTCAATATTACTAACCATCTATGAAAACCAACATGATTCACATGCCAATAGAGTATGAACACATCACAATATACAATTGATACCATAATAGGCTTTTCACCAAACAAGATATAATTATTTTCATATATATTGTCTATCAACATCACATAGGACCTCACATGGTCACACATAACACGTAATATCCCAAAACTACCAAATACATCACATATAGGCTTCCACGCGGGCACAAAACAATTAGACAACTATTTTTTATGATTAGTTTCCACACCCTTAACATGCTTTTGTACCAAAATTAACTACCCAATAAAGTCTAAAAAAGGTTAAGCTATAACCTACTTTGAATACCGAAAACCAAAATAAAAGCCTTCAATCCATAATACAACTCCTCACTAATGGACCAAGAATCAACTAAAACATGGAAATATAGAATCTATGCATCAAAATAAAGGCAACGATACCCATATTGTCTAGTTTCAAGTCAGGGTCAAAATGTACACCAAAAAATGGGTTTCAGAAAATAAAGACAAAATCATAACTTTATTTTTAAAATGTGTTCTCCATATTTTTAGGAGTCTACAATTTAAAATCCAAGCGAAAATGAGGTCCAAATTGAAGAAAAATTATTTTCAAGCTGTGTCGGATAAAAGACCCCAAAATCCATTTAAAAATTGAGAACTAAAGTTGTTTCAAAGATGAAATCGAGGGAAAATTGATAATTATAGAATTAGAAACTCATGCAAATGAAAAAGGTTTGAAATCAATGCTTAAATTGGAGAAATATAATTTTTAGGCCTTATGGGTCAAAATTCCCAAGTTTAAAATAAGAAATAGACGATAAAGATTAGAGAAAATAATTGAAATATGTTTTATGGAGCTTACCCAAGCTTAGAAGTGGAGAAAGTTGCTCAAAATCACAAAACTCTATGTTCCAAGTCTAAAAAATAATGAAAAATAGCAAAACATGAGTATTTATATACCACGCATCGCGATCAAGGACTAGGTATCGCGTTCATGATACCTGACTGAAGAATCTATTGTAATCACAAAATAGGTATCATGATCGCAAAACTTAGCCTGTATACTTAGTCACAATCGTGATAGGTTCTTTGTATATCGCAGGTGCGCCAGCTGACTGGTGCACTAGCTGGGGACTTGGTGAAATTCTATGTCTCTGCAGGCCCCTCGAGATTTATCTAAATTCCTGTGAACACAAATAAACAATGCTATCTTATTGAATTCGACGCTCCGAAATCAATGGCGATATCAATTTTTTTTAAAAATGTCATTTTCACAAAGTTGACCCCCCAAAACCAAAATCATAACTTGTTGAACCAAGGGTCGAAATGAGATTTAAAAGCCATAAATTTGCACCAACATATTATAACTCTAGAATCAACATTTTGGATTTACTTGTGCAGTCCATTTTTTCAACCAACACATGGGCTAAAAGATGTTGGCTGAAGTCAACTATAAAGCTTTCAAAGCCACCAAAAAACATAATATCATATAAAATACACCTATATGCATTGAGAATTATGCCAATCATCCCCACACCCCAGAAATACCTCAACACAACCACAAGGAGGGGTAAAATAGTCAAATCACAAAAAAACACATATTTCACATAATTCATCAAAATTCAAGCCATTAAAAGTTCAGTGGTGATGAGGAAAATGCCAAAGAAGTTGAAGGACCCAGGGAGTTTCACCCTCCCCATACAAATTTTTAATAATAATGTGGTTCATGCCTTAAGTGATATAGGGGAAAGCATAACCTGATTCCCCTATCAATGTTCAACACTCTGGGTTTAGGAAGGTCGAGGCCATATTTGTAGTGCTACAAATAACGGATAGAACTAGAGTTTATCCTGGAGAAATCATTGAGGATGTTCTATTAAGATTGGTAAGTTCATTATTCCTACGGATTTTACTATTCTTGATTATGATGTAGATGATAGGGTAACAATCATATTGGGACGTCTATTCTTGGCGAAGAAAGAAACACTAACTGATGTGAAAGAGGAGACTCTTAAAATGAGAATAGACAATGAAAACGTGGTCTTCAATGTATACAAACCACTAAATACACCTCACACTATAAGGTTTGTACATGATTACAACTATGGAAGTGGATGAGTGTGGGTGGTGGAGTCCAAACCACTAATGACCTTTTTGGACTCTCTCATCGAGTTGCCCAAGCCACCACTTAAGCCCATAGTTGACAAACTTGAGAAGGATCCTAAAAAGGATTTTGTATAAAAATAAGTAGACCTTGAGAGTACATACTCAAGAGGTCAGAAAAGAGAGAAAATAGCCTTTGAGTAGGAGAAGGAAGATAAAGGAATACAATTAATATAGTGATATGGGTCGTTCTGCGATACTAAATCAGGTGCTTCTTTAGAGGCAATCCAAGTAAAGGTATGTATTTTATTTTTGTATGTTAGCTTTATTTCACGTATTTATTATTTTTTGTTGAGCCACAAGTTGAAAGAAAGTCTGAGTACTAGAAATCTGAGATAAGGAGCATGGCAAAGAATGGGTGTAGGGTCCACTAACCTCAATGATGATTAAGTTTCTGTTAGAAAAGGCCTAGAGGCCTTAGGGAGTATTTCTATCCTTTCTCTTGAATTATACTTTGGGGACAAAGAGTGTTTTTAAGTGTGGGGTGGGGAATCTTCCCAAGGTTTAGCGTGAAGTTTTACTATAGGGTTTGTTTTATTTGTTTTGTTAGTTTTTTTAATCAATTTGAAAATTTTTCATTTGTTTTTTTTAGTTTTTTTTGACTCAATTTGAAAAAAACTACAAAAAGATTCTCTTTTTGGTTGTTTTTAGTTTTAATGGTCGGTGTCATCCCAGTAAGTGCACACTTCATCCACCCTTTATTTTTTATTTTTTGTTTTTTTCTGAGGGGGTGCCCTTTGAACCCAGTATCCCCTTTTTCATTTTTAGGAGTAAATTTTAAAATTTTTATATTAGAAATAAGTGTGATGTTCTTGCTAGTTACTATAGGTGATTACATGATGCAAGTAGGATTGAATGTAAGAAGCATGTTGATTGTGTTGAAAGACTACTTTTGAGACTTCTAGGCTCATTTATATGACTCTTGTGCAATGTTGGCTTGATGTTGAATTCATGCTATTAACTAATTTAGAGTCGATAATGATCCTACTTGATTTGAGCATAGGCAATATGTGATGTCATCTTTCTTTTATATTCCTTATTGCATATGGATGTCTAGCAATTGCCCAATGTGTGTGCAAATTAAAATAATGAGTGTTGGTTTTAGAAGATAATATAGACATTTCTTTGGTATCTAAGTTTCATACAGTTTTCTATTCCCTTATTGTATAGTTGATGATAGGCAAATTTACACGCCTATAATCCTATATTTCACCCATATTTTAGCTAAGTTTTGAGGACAAAATATATAATTCATGCACTTTTAGTCCTTTTTCCTGTAAGTGAGCTAACAAACGTGATTAGCAAGTTTTCAGGTATAAATGATGTAGAATTCAGCATTTTATGGATAACTTGACGCCAAAGAAAGCTTCACGAAGGAAGGAAGAGCAAATCTCGGACGCTAAGGACCAAAAGTGGTGCATGGAAAATCTATCCCGAGCAAAAACAGCAATTCTGAAGACTTTGGGGACTAGCAGTAACTTATTAGGATTAGGATAATAATGCAGTAATTTATTAGGATTAGGATAATGATGCAGTAACCCAGTAGGAATGGGTTAAGTAATTCATTAGCTTAGTAGGAATAGGATATGGGTGTTATAAATACCCTATTTTGCTAGAGATTTTGATTCATTCCGCCATTCCTCACATTCCACACAATTCACCCATTCCCCCAATCCATCAATTCCCATCCATCAACCATCCATCCATCCATCAAAACAATTTTCTTTATTAATTCATTGTTGACATTATTTTTCATCTATTCAATTCTTAATTTCCACATTAAGAGAAACGTTACTTGCAAGGGAAGTTCACGCCTAACGCCTACCACACTATTACTACACGAAATCTTTATTGTGGTATAATAACAATGTCTATTGTGGTTTCCTTCGCACTCATGGGTAACTAAACTTCTCTGTTGGGGTTATGGAAGCCTTATGAGATACTATCTAAGGCTATGAGTTTGTGAATTCGTGACACGTGTGTTGCTTATATCACTATTCTCTTCATCTTAATGCAAATTCTTGTGGCTGCAGACGCATAGAATAATGCCAGTAATAGCATTAACTTGTTTGAAAGAAAAGTTATATGTCTGGAAAAGAGATAATGTCAAGGTAATAGGGTCCCATCCCCTATTAAAAAGTTAGTGTCGTAACTGGATTAACCTCTTGGAGAATTTGTACCGTTAGATATGCTTTAAGCTCGAAAGAGTTAAAGTGAAATAGTCCTTGTTGAGGTCGAAAGACGCTTGGATTTACCATCGAATACAATTCTCTATAAGCACATGCATGTCTGAATTCCGCATAACTCATAGCCAATAGAGACGTACAACTCATAAGGTGGACATAACCCCAACTTCGCAATTCTCATTGTTTAACAACCTATCAAGCAAACCGTTTTTACTCTTCTATTTTCTGCTTTTACTTTATTCTTTTGGTTACATTACTTGTATGACAAAACTCCCCCCTTTTTACGAGACTTGCACTAAAAGTCTAGTAACCTTTGCTTACTTGTTGACCAAGCTATTCCCTGTGGGATCGATACCCAACCCAGTTGGGTTATATATTTGACAACGACCACTTTACACTCCTACGAGAGCTGTAGATTGAGCGTTATCAAAAATTGGCGCCGTTGCCGGGGAAGTATGGAAGACATGATGGCTAAACTATTGAAAGGAGTGGAAGCAACCAGCGCAGGAGTAACGGAGGTCATAAATGATTTGTCCTCAATGAAGCAATTGGTTGACTCATATTCCACTTCAATCAAGCAAATAGAGCAGCAATTGAGCCAACTTTCAGCAGCACTCAATCAAAGAAAGGCTGGCACCTTACCTAGCAACACTGTGCAAAATCCAAGGAATGAAGGATCATGTATGTCTATTACTACCAGGAGTGGTAAGGTGCTGGAAAATTCATCCCAAAGCAAGCAAGTGGCCGAACATAAAGAAGATGAGGACGCCATAGAGAATGACCAAGACGTCCATGACGTCACCCCTAGTGGTTTGCAGCCTGAAAATACCAAAATTCGGAAGCAAGAGGAGAAGAAAGCCGTGGAGAAAACAATTCCTTATCCATCACCACCTTTTCCTCAAAGATTGAAGAAGCAGGCGGATGATACAAGGTTCAGCAAATTCATGACGATGTTAAAACAGCTGACTATTAATGTTCCGTTGGTGGAGGCACTAGAACAAATGCCTGGGTATGCAAAATTTATGAAGGATCTTTTGACAAAGAAGCGGGCAGTAAGCTATGAGCCAGCAGATAATGTTCACCATTTCAGTTCAATCGCTACCCGATCACTAGTTCAGAAAAAGGCAGACCCTGGTGCTTTCACTATTCCGTGCACGGTTGGATCTATGAATTTTGCTAAGGCATTGTGCGATCTGGGTGCTAGCATCAATTTGATGCCACTATCCATCTACAAGAAGTTGGGGTTAGGCGATCTGACACCAACCAATATGAGGCTCGTGATGGCTGATAGGTCGGTAAAACGACCTGTGGGTATCTTGAATGATGTGTTGGTGAAGGTTTCTTCATTCATCTTTCCTTCAGACTTCGTTATTCTAGATTGTGAGGTGGATTCTGAAGTTCCCATAATCTTGGGACGTCCTTTCCTTGCAATAGGAAGTGTGCTTATTGACATGAGAGCTAATGAGCTATTATTTTGGTTGAATGACGAAGTGGTCCGCTTTGATATATGCAAAGCAATGAAGCAGCCTAGCGATATGGATGTGTTCTCCGTAGCTTATGAGGATAAGAAAGCATTATCTATAGCGAAACAGCTTACTATTGAGCCATTGTCTGCTGCGCTGCTGAATGTTGAGCATGAGGACGATGGAGATTATAAAGAAACTATGTGTGCTCTAAAAGAAATAGGGTCATATTCTCATGCTCCTAAGAAGTTGGACCTTGATCTTACAAATCAACCTTCACAAACAGCAAAGACTTCCATTGTAGAGCCACCAATGCTAGAATCGAAAGAGCTCCCCGATTATCTAAGGTATGTGTTCTTGGAAAGTGGAAATATACTTCCGGTAATTATGGAGGATGATTTAAGTGAACAGCACGTAGAGGCTCTTATCTCTGCTCTAAAGAGATACAAGAGAGCCATGGGTTGGACTATTGATGATATAATTGGTATCCCTCCCGGGATAGGCATGCACAAGGGTCATCTCGAAGAAGATTGCATGCCTACAAGTAAGCCTCATTGTCGTCTGAATCCATTCAGAAAATGATCCACCATCTATCTCGATGAAGTCTAAGTAATCGAGATAGTTATGTCGTGCCGCGACAATAAGTCAAGCACTTGGTGGGAGGCAACCCATCATTTTTAAATGTTCTTGTTGTTTTTGTTTTCTTAGGATTTTGTCGAGCCACGACCAAAACTAAGGCGCTTGATGGGAGGCAACCCATCGTTCTAATCGTTTTTGTTGTTTTTGAGTGAATGTAGGTACAAGAGATGTAAAACGAGGAGGTCGGTTTCAAATTTTGATTTGGACGTTGCATGTTAAAGGTGGTAAGTTAGGAATGAAGAAGAAAAAGGCTATGGATTGAGCATTGCTCATGAAAATATAGGCATCGAACAAGGCTAGGCCTAGGTAAAACTAGGCCACGAACAAGGCATGGCCCATACTATGGCCTAAGGTCTCGGAATCTGGTGTGCCATAGCATAGGCGCCGCCCATGCTCAAGTATGCCATAGCATAGGCGCCGCCTATGCTAAAGCCTTTTGTCTCTGAATCGCATATGCCATGCTAAAGGCGCCGCCTATGGTCACTAAAGGCTTTGCAATAGGCACCGCCTATGCTCACCAAAGGCTTTACAAAAGGCGCCGCCTATGCGAAGCATAGGCAAAGCTAAAGGCGCCGCCTATGGTCACTTTTTGTCTCCAAATCCGATTTTAAATGGGTCAAAATCCGACCCAATCTTTTTCTATAAATAGGAGACTTAGTCTTGAAACACAAACACATTGAAAACCTAACTTAGGCGCCGCACATAGTCTCCAAATCTTCTCAAAACTTTTCTTTTTGCTCTCCCACTTCACAAGAACATCTCCAAAGGCTTCAATCACGAAAGTACTCTTTTGTTCTTCATTTATTTTTCGTAAGTACTACGTTAATATATCTATTATGAATTGCTAAATCTTGAAGAAATATTGGTGATGTTAATGTGTTTGAATTGTTGATACACAACCAAGTGAGTGAACATATACGTTAGGATGATCTTAACTTGTTTCCAACTTGAATTTGATTTTGACATATTGTCATACTCTTGAAGAATTGCTATAGTCATTAACATTGCATAATCTTGTCACTTGAATACTTACATGTTGGAATGACTTGTTCATCGGAATAAGACTTATAGTTGCCGACCAACATAGGAGGTTGTGATTATTGATAGATACTATACCTTGATTCAATCCCTATGTATTAGTCTTGATATATCCAACATGAACGTATTGCCAAGATTACAAGAAGTGTGACTGCTCTGATTTTATTGTTGGAACATATCACCTAAATGTATGTCGCTGAAGTCTGAGTAATCGATATCATTCACTTAATTAGTTTGTGTCAATAAATTAAGTGTGGGGTGGTGCCACTATTGTCTGTTTGTTGATTGAATCTTCCGAGATGAAGCTAACATGACTCTATTGAGATCTTAGGTACAATGGCACCAAAAGACAAAAAAAGCAACCACTCCACAAAAAGGCCAGAAAAGGGGAAGAAAAGAGCAAGGTGAATCCTCCGTGCTGCAAATACCTCGACGCACTCTTGGAATCAAGTGGGATACTTATGAGGAACTTCTAAGGATGACGACTCTGATGATGATTTCGACGAAGGGGGTATGACCCCCGACATAGAGGAGGAGTCCGACTGACCAGATTCTTCGTATTTATTTTCCACTGAGGGCAGTGTGTCCCGTCTAAGTGTGGGGTGGTGGTATTTGCATGCTATACTCCTTTATCCGCATTTGCATTTATTTATGTTTGTTTGTTTTACATTTATTTATGTTTGTTTGTTTTAGTTTTTTTTCATTTTTTGTTTTAGTTTTTTTTTTTCGTTTTTTGTTTTTAAATTTTTTAGCTTCGCATGAAATTATTCTAATAGGCAGCATGAGATTATAACAAGAGTTTGTGCTAAAATCATGACTATTGAGACGTTTAGGCTCTAATTGTGACTCACTATGTGATACTGTGTGGTTCAATTCCTTCATCTGTTGGGGCAAGAGTCTATACTACTCCCAATAAAGTCGACCATGTGCCTTGTGTGAGTGAGATAATAGTATATTCTATGTTTGTGGCTGATGCTAGAACTTGCCTGGTATGTATGTAAAGCGAAAATAAAGAGTGTAAGTCTAGGAGATGATTTAGGCATTTCTTTGGCAACCTATACTTGTTTACCTTCTTTTTACCTACCCATGGACATTATCCTAGTTAACCCCTTTTGAGCCTTTAGCCTATTTTCTTTGACAACCTCATATGTAAGCCTAATCCATTTTTTCAAGACCATAATTTGATCCAAATTCCTAAGTGCTTTAAATTGAAAGAGTCATGTGACAAATAAGAGGAAATTGGATGAGTATGAGGCCTTAGAATGTATTGGTGCTTGAATTTGTTATGAAAAAGAATTGCTATCATAAGAAGTGTGTTATGAAAAGAAAAAGGAAAGGAAAACTAAAAAGTTAGTTATGTTTAAAATTGAAAAACAAAAGAGGAGAAAAAGGGTGGTAGAATAAAAGAAAGAAGAAAGGTTGTTTGAAAAGAAAGTATTAATGGCATAATGTGATGTATTAAAGCGCTTAGGAACATAGTCACTATTTCTGGCCAAAATAGTCCTACCCGTCCCTTAGCCTACATTACAACCTGTAAAAGACCTATTTGATCCTAAGCTTAGCATTCTGACATTTAGTGGAGCATTACACTAAGGGCAAGCCTATGGTCATCAGTTGCAACATATGAATTCTTCGTGAGAGTGAGAGCAAGGATAATCTTATGCCTATGTTTGAAATATATACAATACTTGTGAGTGATTATGGGTGATATATGGTGAGACACACATGGTTGATGAGTCTTGGGTAGTTGTGTATGATTCTTTGTACCTCAACTTGTGGACACGAATTAATCATCATCACGAGTCTATGTTGGAGGTTGAATTATTTCTACTAATGATTGGAAAACTACTCTTTGTTGATAATTTTTGTGCTTGTCTTGATGAATATTTTGTGTTGTTGCTGTGAAACCCTAAGTAAATGTCTAGATGGACATGATAGTTTGTTCGAGGACGAACAAAGCTTTAAGTGTGGGGTGTTGATGATAGGCGAATTTACACGCCTATAGTGCTATATTTCACCCATATTTTAGCTAAGTTTTGAGGACAAAATATATAATTCATGCACTTTTAGTCCTTTTTCCTGTAAGTGAGCTAACAAACGTGATTAGCAAGTTTTCAGGTATAAATGATTAAGAAGTCAGCATTTTATGGATAACTTGACGCCAAAGAAAGCTTCACGAAGGAAGGAAGAGCAAATCTCGGACGCTAAGGACCAAAAGTGGCGCATGGAAAATCTGTCCCGGGCAAAAACAACAATTCTGAAGACTTTGGGAACTAGCAGTAACTTATTAGGATTAGGATAATAATGCAGTAATTTATTAGGATTAGGATAATGGTGCAGTAACCCAGTAGGAATGGGTTAAGTAATTCATTAGCTTAGTAGGAATAGGATATGGGTGTTATAAATACCCTATTTTGCTAGAGATTTTGATTCATTCCGCCATTCCTCACATTCCACACAATTCACCCATTCCCCCAATCCATCAATTCCCATCCATCCACCATCCATCCATCCATCAAAACAATTTTCTTTATTAATTCATTGTTGATATTATTTTTCATCTATTCAATTCTTAATTTCCGCAACAAGAGAAACGTTACTTGCAAGGGAAGTTCACGCCTAACGCCTACCACACTATTACTACACGAAATCTTTATTGTGGTATAATAACAATGTCTATTGTGGTTTCCTTCGCACTCATGGGTAACTAAACTTCTCTGTTGGGGTTATGGAAGCCTTATGAGATACTATCTAAGGCTATGAGTATGTGAATTCGTGACAAGTGTGTTGCTTATATCATTATTCTCTTCATCTTAATGCAAATTCTTGTGGCTGCAGACGCATAGAATAACGCCAGTATAGCATTAACTTGTTTGAAAGAAAAGTTATATGTCTGGAAAAGAGATAATGTCAAGGTAATAGGGTCCCATCCCCTATTAAAAAGTTAGTGCCGTAACTGGATTAACCTCTTGGAGAATTTGTACCGTTAGATACGCTTTAAGCTCGAAAGAGTTAAACTTAAATAGTCCTTGTTGAGGTCGAAAGACGCTTGGATTTACCATCGAATACAATTCTCTACAAGCACATGCATGTCTGAATTCCGCACAACTCATAGCCAATAGAGATGTACAACTCATAAGGTGGACATAACCCCAACTTTGCAATTCTCATTGTTCAACAACCTATCAAGCAAACCATTTTTATTTTTCTATTTTCTGCTTTTACTTTATTATTTTGGTTACATTACTTGCACGACAAAACTCCTCCCTTTTTACGAGACTTGCACTAAAAGTCTAGTAACCTTTGCTTACTTGTTGATCAAGCTATTCCCTGTGGGATAGATACCCAACCCAGTTGGGTTATATATTTGACAACGACCGCTTTACACTCCTACGAGAGCTGTAGATTGAGCGTTATCAATAGTCTTAGTTAGCCCCATTGAGCATTTAGCCTATTCGTTGTTAGCCTCATTTGTAGCCTACTACAATTTGTTCCAAAGCTCCTAAGAACTTTAGTTGAAAAAATTAATAAGGTTAAGGAGTGTAAAATTTAATAAGGAAAGAGATGAAAGTGAAGCCCTAAAAGAGTAGATAGTAATGTAAAAAGTTGATGTGCTATTATTGGGAGTAATGTAATGAAAAGAGAAAAGTTGATCAAAAATTAAATCATGGGTCTTAAAGAGATGTGGCAAAGAAAAGAGTTGTGTGAAGGTAGAAGTGGTGAAAGTTTGGTTGAATAGAGAGGAGTTGAAGATATAATGTCATGTATTAAAGCGCTTAGGAAGTATAGTCACTATTACTGTCCAAAATAGTTTCTATCCATTCCTTAGTCTACATTACAAACCTTAAAGTAATATTTGATCTTGAGCCTTAAAATTCAGATATTAGTGGAGTACTACACTAAGGAAAAGCCTATGGTTCATCTTATGTAACTTGTGAAATCTTTGGGAGAGTGAGCCAAATTTGATTCTTATGCCCATTCTTATAATATATTACATCATTGTGAGTGACTATGGGTAACTCACTTGTGGTGAGGGAGCATATTTGAGGATAGTTAGCTGACTTGTATGATCTCTTTAAGTGAGTAATATGCATGATTTTCCCAACTTGTTTAATTCAAATATTTAGGTTAGGGTGTTTCAAAGTGGTATTCATGAGTTCATTTGTAATAAGGCATGCTTAGTGGAGAACTTGCTATCTGTGTAGTTATTGTAGTACTAGCTTGAGTGTCTTACTTGATTAAGTAGTTTTCGAGTCTTCCTTATTGTATTCTTAATGTAAAGAGTTGTTCAATGACGAACAAGACGTTAAGTGTGGGGTGATGATCTTAGATGAATTTATGCACCTAAGTGTCATAATCTATGCTTGTATAGCCTTGTTTTGAGGACTTTTTGTATAATTGATGAGTTTATATTCATATATTGATAATATATGTTTTAAAAATACTTGATTAGAATGTTTAAGGTGTGTTTTTAAAAAGTTTAGAATCAATTTGGTAACTTAAAGTTTATACGATAAAACTAGTGTTACTAGCTCGAGCTAAGCTATGTGTTGTTCTAGTTTTTCTATGTGGATTATAGTGTGAGTAATAAGTTATTAAGGGAATAATTAGGTAAATATGAGTTTAATAACATGTTTATAGTGTTTAAGGTTCGACCAAAACAGGATAAGAGTCAAAAATATCAAATAGAGTTTAGATGACGAAACTAGTTGTGCTAGCTAGAGCTATGTTTGGTTCTTGTCTACTTGTTTGAACTCTATGGTGTTGTATGAACTAATGATTGTTGTTTGATGTTATAGGATACCATGTATTATGGTAATATAATTGTTGGGAATATAAAAAATCTTAAAGTGAAATGGAAATACAATCAAGAAGTAAGGAATGCAAAGGCAAAAGGAAGGAGCAACCGATGACGAAATCGGCATTTCTGAGCACATGGGAGTGTCACGCACTGGGAACTACAAGATAAGGGAGTGAAACTCCATTATAAATAAAATAAATGTGTCCAAAACAGTTATAATCCATGATAAGTACGTTCCACTCCCTAAATACAGAGCAACAGTGTGGCACACCCAAGGCACCAAAACGAACAACTTTTGTCATATTATAAATAGGACACTTGGGACTTGTTGTAAACACCTTGGAAAAATTTTGGGGATTTAAATACACTTGATGAGGATTTAATTAGGGTTATTAATATTTTCTTTAGTTTACCTTTTGTTTTTTACATGAATTTCTTAATTGTTATTCATTGTAAGACCATGAGCGGCTAAACACCCTTATCTAGGGTTGAGGCCGAGAACATGATTAATCCTTCTTATAATTAGAGTTGATTTATGTTATTTATCATTATTTATTGTTATTATATACTTGTATTTACTATTCTACAGATTTGTGATCCTTAGAATAAATATATATTTCTATTATGAGCCCGAAAGGAGGAATAATAGATTAGAATGTGGGATGTATGGAGTAGGATCTTAATAATTCAAGGAATTGAAGTTAAGATTTGCATTTAGGAAAAGAATATAAATAATCTTCCCTATTTGGTACATATATGGGATGAAATATAAATGCTTTCCACTTAGTACTTGCATCCCCACTCAATGATGTAGTTGTGGGGCTAAGTTAGATAGACGATTAGAGGACCGGAAGACCATATTCATATTAATAACTTCATAAACCAACAAACAAGATAATTAACTAAACCAATGAGTTTGTATAGCTATGTAGGATTTTTTTTAGTGCCTTAACCCTGGGTTTCTCCCTATTATTGTCCAGCACATTATATTATTGAATGGCTTACAGTTACTTTTAGTTTTCAAATCTCAAACATTTTTGGTTACTTTCGCACTTGTTTAATCTTCATAGAAAGATGAGAATTAGATCTTTGTTGAGCATAATTCCCTGTTGGATCGACACTTGGCTTTCATAAGCCACTTTACTACTTGGGTGACCACATATACTTACGTGTAGACTTGGGTACAACTCTTTCCTTTGCCTTAAGGTCAATATTATTGTCACTACTAACCTATAAATTGTCACAAATTTCATTAGGGAGGACTTGTTTGTCACAACATTCATTGGGAAGGACTTGTTTGTCGCAGCGTTCATTATTCTTATTCTCATTAGTCCCCTCTTTATTTTGCATTCCTTTCTTTGCATATGAACTTTATTTGAATCTTGTTCAATGCTATAAGCCATATTGAACTATTTTTCTCCATGAACAGACTGGTTATTATTCTAAGATGCCTTCTTGGACAAAGATCTTTTCTTTGAGATATTGTAACGCCCTGAATCTGATACCCAGAATGCTACACGGTGCTCATGAACTCAAAGGACCACAAGCTAACCCATGACTGATATTTGTACCTGTATATTTCATAATATACTGTATAATGCAAAAACATGAACTAAAAGGCCATAAGGTTCAAAACTGTAACATAATTGATAAAAATATAATATCTGGATGGGGTATGAAATACCCAAAACAACTGAAATAACTGTCTGAACATGATAGTCTGAAAAGCCTCTAACTGACTAAATTTTTTGAATAAGGCGTTGATAGGACATGTCCCCAACTAACTCCAACTAATAAATTAATTAATGAGATAATAAAGTAATGGTCATGTCCTCGAAAGATGAGGACTCACTTCTAGCTCTGACTGCTAAGACTGGAATCTACTGATGCTCTGGAGCTTGTGTCTCTGAACCTATGGTATAAGACTCCATAGCGCAAATGCATCAGTACTTTGAATATACTAGTATGCATATGAGGTAGGCTGAATGCATGGGGTTCATATGCATGAAAAATACTGACTAACTGATTAATATGAACTTGAGAATACATGCATGCATATATAGTAACTATATCTGAAATCGTGATAACATGAGTTTACTAATAACTAACATGACTAATCTTTGATTTCTGATAACTAATAACATGAGTGACTGTATTTGATAATCCTGAATCTGATGGAACTAGCTGAGTCCTATACTGTATCTGAGTTGACTGTATTTGATAGTCCTAAATATGATGGAACTAGCTGAGTTCTATACTGTATCTGAGTTGACTGTATCTGATAGTCCTGAATTCTATAACATGAAACTGTGGGAAGTAGTCATCTAACCGACATTCCCCAAATGATGCATTATAGCTAAATTGAGCTACAATCTGTTCCTAGATAGGAAGGGTGTCAGTATCATGCCACTGGTAAGGACAAGCTGTGGGTGACCCTCATCTGATAGTGTCCCCAAAAGAGAATGGTGGGGCCCTTATCTGATAGTGCTTATCCACCTCATCAACCCTCATTCTACTTTGTTGATGTCTTAACCTATGCTGGCTATATAGTTCTGGAATGCAAGGATGATTTCTAAGAATCACACCCTCATCTGACAGTGTGTGTTCCCATCCTTGGGTTCACTTTATTCTAATTTTTTCTCCCATCTGAATAGACACTAAACATGATTAACTAATCTGAATATGGACTGAGTTTAATGAATTTTGTTAACTGACGAAATACTACTGATATCTGAAACTGACTGAAATCACTGAGACTACTAAATTACTGAGCTTTCCTGAGTCACATGACTGACTGAGTTGTATAGATCATGGCTTGACTGAGGATATCGTGAAAACATGACACTGACTTTAGGCATACAACTAAATTGTTGGGTATAAGTACCCCCAGGACTCGATGGAAAGAAACTGACAAAGAATGACTTCTTGAATACATGACCAACATCACAATCCATAATTTATTTATTAAGGCAATTCATCAAACATGTGATATGCATAAGCTTGTACATAAATGGGGATTTCATAATATCATACTAGTTGGGCGTTTTTCCTTCATCTAGGCATTTAATCAAACACATGGTAGGCATAGTATGTGTAGACAACATTATACAACAATTAAACAACATGATTCAATTCTAATTTCATCATTTAAGGGTTTAACAATAGGTTTACATGAATCTACATCTATACTAATCAAATCCACATAAAATTTATCCCCCAACATAGAATAGAATTCAATTACTCATTATCAACATGAACAAGAGCAACCCAATCATGAAATTCATAAAGGAAATCCATAAACTTAAACTTTGAAAAGAGATTCTTGGTCTTTATGGACGAAAGGAGTCCATGAATGAACACTATGCATACCTGGGTTGAGTTTCTTAAAATTCTTGAACTTGAAGAATTTAAATCTATTAGTTCTTGAAGAAGATTTGGATTTTGTTCTTGGGGATTAATCTTAGAGAGAAAACCCTAAATTTGTTGTTTTAGATGGATAATGAATTTCTGAGCTTTGGTCGGATATAACAAGGTATATAAACGAGTGGTAAAAGACCAAAAATTCCCTTTAAAAACGACTTTAAAATTACTGAATGTAATAAGCGACGGTGGGTGTGACGGTCCATCACTGGGTTGATGGTCCATCGGACTGACCGTCGCATTGGGATCAGAACTGGAACTTACTGCCTTGGTATAATGGTGGGGTTCGATGGTTCGTCGCTGGGTCGATGGTCCGTCGATCCTGACCGTCGCTTCTAGGCAGAATAGGGCCTTACTATTTCCCTTACGACGGCCTGAGCGACGGTCCATCGCTAGTCCGACAGTCCGTCATTCTGGGCCATCGATACAGGGTAGAAGGTAGTCATACTATCTCTCTATGAAGGTCATGGGCGATGGGCCATTGCTAGTCTGACGGTCCGTCGGCCTCACTGTCGTACCTGGGCGGTTTTACTGCCTTCTATATTTCGGCCATAACCTTTTCTTCCGATGTCGGATTTTGATGAAATTGGTATTGATGGAAAGATTATTCATTTTCCCACTTGAAGAAAGTGAACATATTAACAATACCACGTGTACAAAAGTGGATTCATCTTTCAAAGAAAGCTTCCAACATTCTTGGGATAATTTCAAGCTAGGAAAAAGTACGGGGTATTACAGATATCATAAAACATCATCAGTTTGAACATCACCTTATTCTTCTTATTGGAAACTTTCTTATTTTTTTATTTCTTTCTTTTTTGGTCTAGCTGCCATGTTCAAATGGTCTTCATTGGTACCTGCTCCAACACATCAGTTTTAGATTGCCAGACCTAGCTTTGTTGTTGGATTTCTTGGGTTCACTAGCTTTGGCATCATTGCTCGAATTAACCTCCTGGTTTTCAATTATTTCCAGATTGGTGATCATTGGTATCTTCGGTAGTCTTTTTGTTTGCCTTTTTTTTATTTAGCTTCTTTATCCTCTAAGATTTTCTTCTTTTCTAATATTCTGCAATATATCATGAGATGTACCAATTTTCGGCAATGTTTTCAATATTTGGAACTCCTTCATATTCCAATTTCTGTGTAAATCCCTTTAATGGAGAATTTCCCTCTTCTTGGACAAACCATATATATTTTGGAGGAGCTTTAAGAAGTTCTATTTTAACTCACTTTGGCCATGCTAGGCCTGGTTTTGTTTCTAATAGCAATATCCAACTCTAACAGTGTACCAACTGAGCTAAGAATCTTCTTGACATAGGACCAATTGTTCATGTGAAAAGGAAATTTAGGAAGTAGTACCCATACCAGAGCGGTAGGTAGATCCTCCTCGAGTTTGAAGTTGGGACTCTATTTTTGCAGCCACATTTTCATTCCCTATATCTATATAACTCTTTTGTACCAAACCAAATTAAAGTCATCATGGTTTGTGATATCAATAGACATATGATTATCAAATGCTCTAATTTTCACACTTCCCTTCACAAGAATTTTCTCCTTGAAACTTGACCTAATTCAATCAATTTGTGGTCTCAACTTTAAAAATAGACAATCAATGGTCCTTCTACATTCATCTGCCACTAAACCATGATAATCATTAGCCTTGAAAATTACTACTGACATCCTGTTGTGTGATGTTTGTCGATATTTAATAGCTTCTTTCCCTTGTCAATAATTTCCCATAGATAAAAAAAGGTTCTAGTAACAAAGTTAGCATAAGTTGGGTTTACTAGGAATTTCTTCCTTGGGAATATTTTCTTCAATTGGGAAAGTATTTTGATCTGTTGGACATGCCTGATTGATATCGTTCGGCGGCACTCATCGACAGCTCCATTGGTAGAGTGTGGAGCTTACATGCATTTGGGTATGTTTTTTTCTATTAGAAAGGAGAGAGATAAAAAATATAGTGACTATTACAAGTTAGCCTAAGTACTTTTAAGGAAGAAAAACCTACACATAACTGGAATATAGTGGATATCATGAAAATAAGTTAACAAGAATGAATTAAATGGGTTAAGGATGTTAGCAGATTATCAATACATACCATACTATATGTAGTTCCGGGTTTAGGATGGCTGAAGTTGGTATAAATTCTTACACAGACGGACTTCAGCTTCCGTTTGAATATTTTGTCCTATACCGACCATATCCAACACATTGTTCATATCTACTTGAACCAACTAGCAAAATTTGATCCAAATCTTTGTACTTGACTTCCGTGTCTCAAGCCATGGCTGTTGGGATTATGGAGATTGAGGCAGTGGGTGACGATCCTCAAAGCTTACCCAAATATCTTCTTATTTATCTTATACTTTATCCGTACATTAGATTATTGATTATATTCAGCATTAGAGGCTTGTACTAGTGACAACAAGACCTAGGATGTATCTTTGAGATTATATTTCATTTTTGTATCATTTGATGTTATTTCTACTCATAATCTACTGTAATTTTTCTTTGATTATTGAATTTGGATTGGGATAGGATTATATGTACCGGAGGGTATGACAAGTGTCATCACGAGCACTAATTTGGGCAGTGATAAATAATGGCGGAGAGTTAATAGTCTCTCGAAGGATATCATGGTACTTAGTTTATCTATGTACTCCATGGCTGACTACCTTAAGAAAAAACTCAATTCTTACTTTATCCTCCTCTAATTGTATTAGTTCACCATTCAAAAGCTTATTTTCATCAAGGAATTTACTCTCTTAGTTTCTGAAATCTTTTTCCTTCTTTGGCTAAGTCTACCATAAGTCTCCTCCAGATGAATGAACAATTCTTTCCTCTATTTTAGTTGATCTATGATCATCCTATTTTCTTCCTCCATATCCAGTAGCATATCATTGTTTCTCAGCTCTTTAGTTGCTTTGGCTCTTCTTTCAGCAACTTCTAAGGACCATTTCAATCTGAAGCTAAAGAAACTTCCCTTAGCCCCTCAATTTCTTGTTCGATAGAATGAATATATTGTTCTTGATCCATATTAGTTGAATTAGCACCATCTAAATCCAATGCCAACCCTCTATTCTCTTCTTTAAACTTTTAGGGCAACTCAGTAGTGTCAGCATAAACCTTATCATTTGTATAAGAGTGAAGGGTAAAAACACACCTTTTTTTGAGTTTCATACCTAAACTATTATTGGGTGATAGTTCAGGTAAGAAACTCATACTCTCCACAATTCATGTTTGAAACTAAAAAAATGAGGTATTTTTGACCCTTTACTCTTTGTAGAACTCAAATGCTTCACAATAGTCTCCATTTCTTTATGTTTTGATTTCATTGCTTCATGCAACTATATACTGACAACAAGCTCATCCTCTTTTGCAGAAAATCATGAGCGATCTTTTCTACTTTTGAATTAGCTTCTTGGTTCTTGGTTAGTAGCTCAATATTGGTTCTTTTCCACTTCTTAGACAACTCAACTTTACTTTAGTAGTTTGCCTTGAGCATTTCAATTTCAAGTTTGGCATTATTTGGTTCATCATTTAATGCATCCATTTTCTCACTCCAACTGTGATCAACTTAAACATGTGTACTTATAAAAGACAAAATTTCAGCATCAGAACATGATCTACTATTGTAAGTTAAATAATTCGTAAACAGACATGCTATAAGATCAATCACCTAAAAGATAAAAATTGAAACAATAGTATCTCTCTGTCAACTTCATATTGTAGTTTATGCTAATCTAGATTCTCTAGAAGTGAAATCTATAGAGATAGTTGACAGAGGGAGTAGGCATTAAGTGTCGATAGCAATTAGTGTTATATAACAAATTTATTGTACGAATAGATAATACACAGGTACGTTGGTGGTTAACAAAGAAAATACAAAATTCATTACAACAAAAGAGATTCGGAGACTAGTCTTGAATATATTAAATTTCACATTTATAATTGAAGTGATTAGTACTAACAAAAAGCTAAAGACTAATGAAAAAATACTCAACACCCTAACTACGCTTTCAATGAAAGTGGACAGTATGGGTAACGAGATAGAAAAGCTAAAGACTAATGAAGATAAACTGAAGTCTATAGCTACGAATCAGCTAACTCAGCAGTGTGCAGAGCTATGTCGATCGGAAGACATTAAAGTTCCAAAGCTAGAAGGAGACGATGGGACACTCTATAAAACCCATAACGTTTATCAATCTACTTCTGCAGGTACAAGCAGAGGAGTTAGTAGACAAAGATACCAGAACATGAATATGAATAAGATATTTGAGAAACCATTTATACCAAAAAAACAAAAAAAAACCTTGTTCATACCCCCACAAATTACCACATACCGAGATAGTCTGAACCAAGATAAAAAAGTTTACAACTATACAACCCAAAAATACATAGAAAGTATCTATAGAGTACAAACTTTCCTAAACCTTAACCCTAGAGCTACAAATATCAAAGAACCAAACACAAATTATATAACCCAAAAATTACAAGGTTACAACAAGCTAATTGCACTACCCAAAACCAACCCAAGCCTAGTGAAAACTTATTTTGACTATGGATTATTAAACACCATATACACCTAAGACGGAGAAGAACTAAAAGCTATGGAAGAATTACATAAAATATTCACCACCTATAAAAGGATAACAAAAGGAAATCTATTTTATATAAAGTGTTATACTGCACCAGCAGAGATATTATACGACGAAATAAAACCAGTTATACAAGTTGTAAAAATAGGACTAACCAGAGATATGATTATACCGGAAGATATTACGCAGCAGCCAGAGATACCCAGAATTGAGATACCTGATTTCTACGCAAATAAACGACTCATTGGACTAGCTACAATTATTCAATAATTAGCAAATAATTATACCAATGGAAACCCAATATGGAGCTATTATTAAAGAGACCATTAGATGATTTATTCAAATTCAAAAGAACTACGACAAGCAGATATGGAAGATGTTAGGCAATGGATAATGACATTACTTAACCCAGAAAAACAATCTACTGCAAGAGCAATTAAGAAAGGATTTATTTCAAACGGATTATTGACAAGATATTATAAGATAATTGGACACAAATACCCAGACCATCACTGTTCAAGATGTAACGGAGAAGATAATATTATCCCAGAAGTCCACTTAGAATAAAAGAATCAAGAAAATAAGCATGCCAACTGGAAGATAAGATAAGAAGCAATAATGGAGATATGGAAAAGCAGCAGATACGACAACGAGAAGATATCAACGGAGTAATAATAGAAGACAAGATATTAAATTTTACGTAAAATTGTTGTATAGAATTGTTGTATAGATTTTAGTCTTTTTTTAGCCTTTTTGACTTTTTTAAGGCTATAGCACTAATTCTTGTAGCCTTTTTAGCCTTTTAGCCTTTTAGGCTATGATACTAATTCTTGTCTCATAAGGAGACTTTTTAGGATTTTTAGAAAACGTGTAAGTAATGTAAAGATTTTTGTAAAGATTTCATTCTATAAATGAGAGGAACCGAAGGCATTGCAAGGCAAGTCTTCATGTGTTGAAGCACAAATACTCTCTCCTGTCCACAACAAATATTTTGCTTAGTTAATTAAAAAACAGATATATTTCAATGAAAAAAGCTATGGAGGAACAAACCTCAGAAATATCAAACCTACCCGAACAAGTATATTTATTTATGATTATGAATAGCTAAATTCATAATTCTCAACAATCATGGTATGATAAAATAAATTCATATTAGTTACTCTATAGTAGAATTATTCAAAGAATAATATGTTAATAAGTTTATTAGCAAAATGAAAACGGAGAAAAATCCCTAAGAACTATGTCATCCTAAAGGTGAAACCAATAAGGCAAGAAGCCGTGGTGGGGAGTAACTAGAGTAAAGGCGCTGTTTAAGGGAAAAGTATCCAAATTACCATGCTAATAGTGACCGAAGAACATGTTATTTAAGAATAATCTAGTATATAGTAATCTAAGATGACCATATTTTGTTATTTACATGATTGAAGGAAATATTTTGAAAATAACAATTTTATGAAAATGAATAATTATTTATCTGATGTGATGGTAGATAAATTTAATATACTTATTTTGTATGCACTTAAGGATATAAAAGTAGTAGATATAAGAAAAATCATATTAGAAAAAACATTTGGTAAATATTATATGACTAGAGTAAATTACATACCATACCTACCTAACTACTCTTATAAATACTTACCATGATAAATTACATAGAATTTTTGGAAAAAGATATGTGAAACATACAGTTAATAGAAAAACAAATGAAACTAAATTTAGACAAATACATGGAAACTAAAGATATAAAATATATAGAATTTCTTAATAAAAATATGCAAGAACTACTAAGGCTAAAACAAACAACTACAAAATATTATAATAAAATATTTAGTCAATTTTAAATGATAGATAATCTTAAAGTCTTAATCTTATATATACTTAGAGATATAGAAATTATAGATATTAAGAAAATAATATTAGAAAAAGTATTAGACTATGAAATTGAAACCATAAATTGGATAGCACAGTCATACCTAGATAATTACCCAGAAGGATATTATTCAGATTAAGAGATGTTAGAATATATTAGAAAAACTAGAGAAAATCAAGATAATCTAGATAAAGAAATTAATTACAGAAACCGAATTAGAAAAATAATGGAGAATGTAAAAGAAAAATTAATATGGATAGAAGAAACATTAAAAAATTTAGAAAAAAGTACATGTGATAGTTTATATAATTTAAAAAACTCACTACGACACAAGATAATAAATAACATTGAAGATCTATAATTAGATATACATTACAGTACAATTAGGATAAATTATTATACAGAAATCTGTAACTCTACAATTAGTACAGGATAAAATAATAAACCATACAAATTAATGAATACATCTTAGGAAAAGAATAAATCATTAAAAGATATTGAAACAAAATTTAAGAAATATCCACGCACAAAGAAAAATAGATTCATTATACATATAATAGATCTATTACATAAGTTAGTTATCTGCATAGATCCGCACCCCCCTACAAATGGTATCAGAGCCCAATTATTTAAAAAATACAGCAGTAGTATATATGTTTGAATTTATGTTTAAATATAGATTGGATTAAATTAATTATGAGAAGACCATTTAATAACAGAGAAGCTTTTAGAAAAATCAAAGTATCATTAATTAGTAATTATTCAAAATATATAAGTCTAAATAAAATAAAAGAAAACCCACAAAGATTAGTCTACCTAATCACCTTAATATCTAGTATTGGAGCAAAATTAATAATCCATTTAAAATCTAGAAGAATGAGACACATACCACCTAATTATGATAAAATTAGATTTAAATATCCACCAAGATATAATAAATATGGTTTGAATGAATAAAGTACAAAAATACAAAGAATTAAAACAAATTATTTCTGAAAAACGTAAAGAATTAAAAATAAGAATAGAAAGACTACATTATAATATATTTGCCGGAGTTAGTGAAAACTCAATAAATACACAAAAAGATGAAATATCAAAATTAGAATCACAAATAGATAGTTTAGAATATATATATCAACATGAACTATTCACAATAAAATGAACAAAGAAGAATTTATAATAGATGAAAAAATATATGAAAATCATGAAGGATTAAAAATAAAAATAGTATTTTCTAATCTAGGAAGAAGGTATAAAAATAGGTGAACATTTATATCTAATGTTAGAAAAAGAAAAATTAAAATTAGAAGATAAATTGACAGCTATGGTAAGAATAGAAAGAGAAAATGAAGAAATAGATAGGAAAAAGGAAATAGAAAAAATAAAACAATAAACTACAGAAGAAATACAAAAAATAGAAGAAACTAAAAATAGTAGGATTGCTGAATTAGAAAAAGAACTACAAATGTTAAAAGATTTGTATGAACAAAGACAAAAGGAAGAGGAAGAAAAAGATAAAGAACAAAAATTACTAAATGAGATAAATCAATTTAAGGAAAAATTAGAAATAAAAAACAAGGAATTAGAAATAAATAATATAGATGTTGAAGAGACAGATAATTATGATTCAGAAGATAGTGAAACATATACAGAAATATTAACAAATACAAAAAATTTAGAAATCAATGGAAAACAAGAAGTAATTAATGAAGAAAACTTAGAAAATATCAACACAGAAATAAATACTCTTGATAAAAAAGAAGATAAAAATATAATACCTAGAACATCAGAAATAAGAAAACCTACATATTATAATAATAAGTTTAAGAAATATAATCTAAAGAATGAATATGACAAGTGGAAACCAAAACAAATAGTTAATAAAAATTATAACTTTTTAGACCTAAACTGTGTAATAGATACAGAAAAACAATACAATTATGGATAGGATATATGACAAAACAATATTAGATAATAATATAAACATAACAGATGCACCAGAATATATAGAAAGAACACTAATAGGAACAGTGAAATTATGGTTTTCAAATTTAACTGAAAATAGCAAGAAGATATTAAGAACTAATAAACCTATAGAAGGAACATCATCAACAACAACTAAACTAACACCTATAGAATTATTAAAAAAATATGAAACAGCTATAAAAGATGAATTTGGTAGTATGACAACAATAGAAGAAGAACAAGATGAAGAAAAAGATACAAATAGGAATTTAATGTTAAAATTAGCAATATGTAATATGTGAATATACTTGCACATTTAAAGAATATTATTACAAAAGAAGCATATAATATAGAAGAAAGTAAAGAAATAAGAAAATTATATTTTAATAAATTACCCGAACCATTTAGTTCAAAGAATAAAATTTTTACAACAATGGTATAGAAACTTATGTGAAAAATATAGAGAAGAATTAAAAATGGAAAAAACATTGATAAGAAATTTAGCATGTTGCAAAAATAAAATAACACCCCAATTTGGATGTTAAGAAAGATATTATAAGAAAAGAAAAAGACATAAGAAATATAAGAAATATAAAAAATCAAAATATAAATACAAGAAACCAAGAAAAATATATTATGTAAAAAATTATAAATACAAAAGACCATATAGAAAAAAGAAATCTATAAAAGAATGTACTTGTTATAATTGTAGAAAATTAGGACATTTAGCTAGAGATTGTAAATTACCTAAAAATCCAAAAAATAAACAAATATCAGAAATAAAAATAGATCATACAGAATATATGCAGAAAGACTATATAGATTATGAATTAGAAAGTGAGGATAGTATATATGAAATTTTAGAAAACGAAACAGATAATGAAATAGATAGTGAAATAGATGAATCAAATGACTGAAGAAGATATAAAAATAATAACAAAGGAAGAATATTTAAATGATGAAGGAACAGAACAAAAAATAATATTTGACAGTAACATATTTGATGAAATAAAAGGAAAAGAATTAGATTTAAGTGTAGAAAAAATATTTAAAATACCAACAAAAAAAATATTTTTACTAGAAAAAAGGACGAATATTATGTAGTATGCCAAAAGGAACATGTAATAGACTATAGATATGCAAAAGGCAAAGCTAGTATACCACTAGTAATAAAAAGAATAATTAATAAAGAGATAAATGATATAAAAAGTAAAGCAGACCCAATAAAATATGTACACCTTGGAGGTACAGAGATATTAATAAAAGCATGTTTTAGAGAAGGAATAGATACACCAATAGAATTATATTTAGCAGATGATAGAATTATAAAACCTATAGAAAAAAGCATAATAACAGCCGTAAAAGGAAATCTAATATACCAAAAATTCAAATTTATAATAAGTGCAAATTATTCAGTAGCGGTAACAGATAAAAATATAGATAAATCACTAGTATTATATTGGAAAATATCAGGAATAGAATTAACCCCAGGAAGTAAAATATTTATAGCAAGATGCAAAAATTTATATGTATTAACAACAAAACATAAAATAACAGGAAAAAATAAGATTCACAAAATACAAATAGAAAGTCCATTCGAACAAATTGTAAAAACAATAGATTATAATGATTATAGCTATATAGACATAGATATAGAAGAAAATTTAGAAATAGTAAATGATAGAATAAGTACAACGAAAAGAATAGCTGATGAAAAACTAGAATCATCAAGCTCATAAAAAAGAACAAGTTATGAAATAAATTCAACTAGTAATTTAAACCAATATTATATAACAGAAAAATAAATGAAAAAGAATATTTAATACTCTTGAATACAGGACTAGAAGAAAATTATATAGCAAAATATCTAGTAAAAAATGAAGAAATAAAAACTGATAATGATATGTGCCCAGATCTACCAAGAAGTTTAATAAATAGTAAAAATATAACAGAAAAAGAAATAATAATTGGAATTAGAAAAATAAAAATAGAATTTGAAGTAAAGGAAGAAATGCAAAAAGCAGATACAATATTAGGAATAAAATGGCTAGAACAAGTAAAACCATATAATATAGAACATACACGATTAACCTTAACATATAACAAAGAGAAATTATTCTTAAGAAGAGACTTATTAAATACCATTTACACCCAAGACGGAGAAGAACTAACAGCTATGAAAGAATTACATAAAATATTCACCACCTATAAAAGGATAACAAAAGGAAATCTATTTTATATAAAGTGTTATACTGCACCAGCAGAGATATTATACAACGAAATAAAACCAGTTATACAAGTTGTAAAAATAGGACTAACCAGAGATATGATTATACCGGAAGATATTACGCAGCAGCCAGAGATACCCAGAATTGAGATACCTGATTTCTACGCAAATAAATGACTCATTGGACTAGCTACAATTATTCAAGAATTAGCAAATAATTATACCAATGGAAACCTAATATAGAGCTATTATTCAAGAGACCATCAGATGATTTATTCAAATTCAAAAGAACTACGACAAGCAGATATGAAAGATGTTAGGCAATGGATAATGACATTACTTAACCCAGAAAAACAATCTACTGCAAGAGCAATTAAGAAAGGATTTATTTCAGACGGATTATTGACAAGATATTGTAAGATAATTGGACACAAATACCCAGACCATCAATGTTCAAGATGTAACGGAGAAGATAATATTATCCCAGAAGTTCACCTAGAATAAAAGAATCAAGAAAATAAGTATGCCAACTGGAAGATAAGATAAGAAGCAATAAGAGAGATATGGAAAAGCAGCCGATACGACAACGAGAAGATATCAACGGAGTAATAATAGAAGACAAGATATTAAATTTTACGTAAAATTGTTGTATAGAATTGTTGTATAGATTTTAGTCTTTTTTTAGCCTTTCTGACTTTTTTAAGGCTATAGCACTAATTCTTGTAGCCTTTTTAGCCTTTTAGCCTTTTAGCCTATGATACTAATTCTTGTCTCATAAGGAGACTTTTTAGGATTTTTAGAAAACGTGTAAGTAATGTAAAGATTTTTGTAAAGATTTCATTCTATAAATGAGAGGAACCGAAGGCATTGCAAGGCAAGCCTTCATGTGTTGAAGCACAAATACTCTCTCCTGTCCACAACAAATATTTTGCTTAGTTAATTAAAAAACAGATATATTTCAATGAAAAAAGCTATGGAGGAACAAACCTCAGA
Source organism: Capsicum baccatum var. pendulum (assembly GCA_030864225.1). Lineage (NCBI taxonomy): Eukaryota > Viridiplantae > Streptophyta > Magnoliopsida > Solanales > Solanaceae > Capsicum > Capsicum baccatum. Next base: position 87,379,720 of record CM061560.1, on the reverse strand, counting down.
AATATCAAACCTACCCGAACAGGTATATTTATTTATGATTATGAATGGCTAAATTCATAATTCCCAACAATCATGGTATGATAAAATAAATTCATATTAGTTACTTTTTAGTAGAATTATTCAAAGAATAATATGTTAAGAAGTTTATTAGCAAAATGGAAACGGAGAAAAATCCCTAAGAACTATGCCATCCTAAAGGTGAAACCAATAAGGCAAGAAGCCGTGGTGGGGAGTAACCAGAGTAAAGGCGCTGTTTAAGGGAAAAGTATCCAAATTACCATGTTAATAGTGACCGAAGAACATGTTATTTAAGAATAATCTAGTATATAGTAATCTAAGATGACCATATTTTGTTATTTACATGATTGAAGGGAATATTTTGAAAATAGCAATTTTATGAAAATGAATAATTATTTATCTGATGTGATGGTAGATAAATTTAAAATACTTAATTTGTATGCACTTAAGGATATAAAAGTAGTAGATATAAGAAAAATCATATTAGAAAAAACATTTGGTAAATATTATATGACTAGAGTAAATTACATACCATACCTACCTAACTACTCTTATAAATACTTACCATGATAAATTACATAGAATTTTTGGAAAAAGATATGAGAAACATACAGTTAATAGAAAAACAAATGAAACTAAATTTAGACAAATACATGGAAACTAAAGATATAAAATATATAGAATTTCTTAATAAAAATATGCAAGAACTACTAAGGCTAAAACAAACAACTACAAAATATTATAATAAAATATTTAGTCAATTTTAAATGATAGATAATCTTAAAGTCTTAATCTTATATATACTTAGAGATATAGAAATTATAGATATTAAGAAAATAATATTAGAAAAAGTATTAGACTATGAAATTGAAACCATAAATTGGATAGCACAGTCATACCTACATAATTACCCAGAAGGATATTATTCAGATTAAGAGATGTTAGAATATATTAGAAAAACTAGAGAAAATCAAGATAATCTAGATAAGGAAATTAATTACAGAAACCGAATTAGAAAAATAATGGAGAATGTAAAAGAAAAATTAATATGGATAGAAGAAACATTAAAAAATTTAGAAAAAAGTAAATGTGATAGTTTATATAATTTAAAAAACTCACTACGACACAAGATAATAAATAACATTGAAAATCTAGAATTAGATATACATTACAGTACAATTAGGATAAATTATTATACAGAAATCTGTAACTCTACAATTACTACAGGATAAAATAATAAACCATACAAATTAATGAATATATCTTACGAAAAGAATAAATCATTAAAAGATATTGAAACAAAATTTAAGAAATATCCACGCACAAAGAAAAATAGATTCATTATACATATAATAGATCTATTACATAAGTTAGTTATCCGCAACCTTATTTTCACTTTTACTTTTTTTCACTTTTTAATTTATTTTTTCCAAAAAAATGCTAAAACTTTTTATTTTCATAAAATAACCCCAGTTAAATGATATTCATGTTCAAATCATATTATATATTTTTTAATGAATACATTTAAATTCTAAAGATGAACAACAAAAACTATGGGCAAAAACAACTCCAACTTCAACTTCAACTCTAATTTTTAAAAATTCAAAATAAAGTGATTTTTCTAAAAGGAAAAATTGCATGCCCAAACACCTACTTAATAAATTGCATTATCATTTTCAAATTTCTCCTATGCAATGACAGCAAATCATTGTTTACTTTAAAAGAAATTATATATGTCCTACCGTTATGAAACCATTCAATTTAGTGGATATTTCATTCAGTGAATTCTTACATATATGTGCCTTATTAATTCTGTCATTAAATACTTCTATCTAACGGAAGACTTGTATATCCTATAAAAGTGTACTTTATCTTTGATGAAAGATACACTACAACAAGAAAGAAAGAAATAAAAATGACATTCTCTCCCATATCTTTGGTCTCTATTTTTCTTTATATTATTTTATATATTGCTTATATTTTACTACATGTTATCAGCATGAAGCTCTAATCGACTGAAAAAGTTTGGTATGATTTTAATTTTGTTTTATGAAAAGCAAGTGGGGAACACTTTGTAAATAATTTACTTTAATTTGGACAGAAATATATTTACGGTCAGATTCTCAAATATCAAAGAACTGTTCAATCAAGAGAATGATGGTTTTGAATTTCACTTACAATTTGCGAAATTTGATATAGCTCAACCGCATTTAGCGTTATGCTTAAAATCATGTTTTCCACTAATAATCTTACTTCAATTCACTACTGTATATTTGAATAAATATGGTACAGTTTCTTTTTTAAATCTATCGCTCATACTTGGTATTGTTTGATTATCCATGAAATGCCACTTTGTGGAAATATACTATGTTATTGTTGGATATCAACATTAAATACATCTTCATTAAATATAACAATAATAATATGAAACACATATCTGTTTCATTAGCAATATTACTTACAAAATTGTAAGAATTATATGACCATTAGATTGACAATAAGTATTTTCATAAAGACTTGTTATAAAATAACATTTACTTTGATAACTGACTAATTAAGTGATATACATTTAAGATATTAGTAATTATGGTTGGCTATATGATCACTAAAGATAAATACTTTTCAAATGCTTGACATGTTTATTATTGATAAACGCTCTATTGCTCGTGGAAAATTATTATTCGTAAGTTTTTTAACAATGTAATTATTTTATGTCTAATCCTGGCTACTCAAAATTAAGCTCAACTTTTTGGACTGAATGAGATAACTTGTGATAAATATTATACGAGGGTAATATGGTGAGTTCATGTCCCAACACACCACAAAGAAAGATATCGGGTTCAAATTCTGATGCACCTCGATGATAAGGTTTTGAGTTCAGGTCTCAATATATTATAATCTAACACAACTTTATGGGAATAAGACATCGGATTAAAGTCTTGTTGCACCATGATGATAAGAGATTGGGTTCTAATTCCATCATGTTATGGCCTAACACACTTTTACATGGTTAAGACATTATATTTATCCCATCATGTTATAGCCTAACACACTTTTACAAGGGTGAGAAATTGAATTTAAGTGTTAACACAAATGGTAATGGTATAATGATGACTAAGGCAACGAATGTACTTTCAATTATAAGTCGTGAAATCCACCCTGTTGATTTGCTTTATTTTCTTATGTGAATGTGGTAGTAACACAAAATAAAATATGTCTGAAAGAAAGCAAGTGATCAAATGTATCAAAATGGGCATGAACAAAAATAATAGTTATGTGATAGTTGGGCCCAATCCTATGAAATATGGACAAACATATGGAAAAGACATTAGATTCAAATTTCAAGACAATATGTTGATAATATAATAATGACTAAGCAAATTGATATGCTCTTAACAAAAATTATGAAGCCCATCCCAGTAAATATTTTCCATTTTATTAACTAAATATGGTAGAAATACGTAATAAGTCTGAAAGATGTCTAAATTACTATTATAATTATACAAATGAACATGTACATAGTAAATAGCAAAGCATTGATCACTATGGTAATAATATAAAGAAAGAGCATTATGGGTTCTTCAAAAGATGAAGGTAATAATTATCGTACATTTAGTATAAAAGGTTTTGGCCACATGATAAGTTTTATAAATCCTCCATCAAAATAAAGAAATATAAAGTGATGGTTCACTTAACATTTCAAAGTGATGTTGAGGTGGATCATGTAAATATGATAAATTTCAAGGAATGAGCTTCTAATGAATATGTTTGAAGCATGTACAATGATTATAATCCATTTCTTGAATAGAATGAGGCTTGTGATAGGTATCAAAGTTGCTCAATCATTCTTGAATGTGAATGAGTCAAGATGTGATAATGTTTATGAATAAGGATATGCTCATTTATGGTTGGAGAAATACCACATCTCACCTGTATAGAAGGTTTGAAAGATAAGAAAAAAATATTTTGACTCAAAGATCATTGATCACGTACTTTTAGTAGATTACAAAATTTTGTAGCATGTCTTATCATGGAATACCAAAGGATAAAAGCAAGAAACAAGTCTTGCCTGTAATATTTTAGTGACCATGATCGTAATTATACAATTTTCTCCTTGAAGGAGGTGTTCACCACATGAATGATGTGTAAATATGTGGTGGTACATGAATTCACTTGAGAGATACAGAAGAGATAAAGTGTTACTTACTATAGGAATGAAACTAATATTGGAGTTATAGTAAGTCTCAAAAGAAACTTTTTTAAGTTTTATGGGCATTGATAAAAAAAAATTATATTGAGATTGTAAAGATTTTAAATCTTCATATTACTACAACAGAAATGGGCTATAAATATTTATGTAAAAGTCTATCTATTTTCCTCCTATTTATTGATAAAAATATGGGCATGATGATGAAATCACATGCAGTAGTAAATTAAAAATTTACAGAAAATATATAAGTTGGCATGACTAGTTGACCATCCCGGTTCAAATGTGATGCAAATATAATTGAGTATTTATGTAATTAAGAATTTTCTTATGCTGTTTGTTCTCATTATGAATTTATCATTGTACCAACTAAGATTACGATTGTATCCCCTAAATTTTTAAAACATATATAGTAAGGTGAATCTGGGCTTGTTCAGCTACCATGTGGACTGTTTGCAATTATATGAGTTAATAGATGCATTTATGATAGGTAACATGTGCTTTTCTATCAACTTTCTATTTGATTTTTATAAGGATATTTTCTCAAATTTGTTAAATTAAGAGCATAATTTTCAAATATAAAATTATGTTGATGATGCTGATTGGTTTAACAAAAATTGTACGCCTCCAATTATTACTAAACGTTGGTTATGAGAATAAATATACCATATGAAATTTGGTATAAGATGTCTTATTTTAATACAACAGTGCTTGTATGCATCACGCCAATAAAGTTCACCAACATTATTGGTTCAGGATCAGAAATAAAATAATTTCATCTAAAATTTAAATGTATGGTATTTTATTTAATTGTTCCACCACACACAAACATGATTTTCTAAATAAGTTAGGGGAGAATGTTAGATTTTTCCATATACAGTTAAAATAAATGGACCGAATTATCTATATCCTCATAAAAATGAACTTAAAGTATGAGAGATAATTCAATTGAAAAATATTGTAAATTAATTGCCAGATATATTTATTGATCCTATGCTGAAATTCAGCTATACATGCTCCAATGAGAATTCCTTGAAGGACAGGGTCTTTGACATGCTTGAAGCGTGATAGACTAATCGACTCCAAAGGTAAAACTCCTTGAAGAAAGAGAGGTGCAAATGATAAAAGTAATCTTAGTAATGAGACAAGTTCTTTAAAAGAGCATCATGACATAACTTTTAAAAAAATCTTGAAAAATGTTCATGTACCTAAAAAGTGATGAATATGAAGATATCTTGATATCTTATTCCATATGAAACTGGTATCAAATAATCAGTAATGTTATTTTTTGTATAATGTAGTACTCATCATTATAAGTGGTAACGAGGTTCTTGAATTTAAACCTGTCAAATAGAGTAAACAGATAAATGACTGGTTAGATAAATATGCTATTCAAGTATATTTTATTTCTATTGAAAAGTGATCGTATAGACTTAGTTTATAGACTAAAATATAATGTCAGTGGGGTATAATGAGTTGTTGTGCAAAAGTAAAACAAAAAGTAAGACGGTAAGCTATAAAGTGTGGCTAGTGCTTAGGACTTTAATGTTTTTTGCCAGATTTATGGCATTATGGTTTGGAAATGTGTACTTCAATGGTAGATGGATGCAATGAGGTTTCTTTCAGTCTAGAAATACTTAAAATCTTGAATACATATAATGAATGGTTATCATTTCTAGCTAGATGACAAAGGTTATATGAAAATTCTTGAATGATTTAAAAAGTTTCAAAGCAATTTCATTGAATTCCTCAGTGGTTATAAGATCGTTTAACATACAAAACGATCAATATCGAGCACATGAAATTGTTAAAATTATCTTGTTTAGAGCAATTGGTACACTTATATATTAGGGATCATCATTTATAAGAATAAAGTGACTTTTAATCTGTTCGAGGATAATATGCGCTGCACTTTTTTTTATCTTAGTTAAGGTTTTATCCCATAGGAATTTTCTGGCACGATTTAAATGACGCAACTAGAAATGCATGTTATATAATATGTACTCAAAGAATTTTACAAATGAAATATTTGACCGTGAATCAACATACACTGATTTAAGATAATTTTATATGGATAACTCACATCTATTGTGTACCTCGATGATTGTGAGTTTATTGGAAATCAATAAAGATTCCTTATAGCCTTAGGGAAACAATAAAGAGATTCTTATAAATGCATTGATCAACATCACCTTCTCCCCTAATGAGATGACACTAAAATTGTATTAATCTAACATTCAGATATCTTCGATGAATCATTGACACGAAATTATTTTATTCTAGTGAATCCAAGTTAGAAATAACATATATATTTATTATGATACTGGCACGACCCGAATCAGGGCCTAGTTGTGTCAGGCATCTTAAGTCCGACCGAGACCGGAGACAGCCCCCAATCCCAATCATAATCGTCCTGTACCCTATGTCGGATGAAATTCAAACATATAACAAGATAAAATAATAATAATTCAAAGGCATTAATTAAAGTCTATAACCATAATCCAACAACCTCAATCAAATATTAAACCAGTACCAATCCTAATGCCAATACTAATACCAAGGCGGACACCAATACCGATACCGCCCTTGCCTATAGTAGTCCCATAAAGCCTCTAACCAAAAATAAAGAACATCCGGTCGGGACATGCCCCCGACCATATACAAAACTAATGTCTAAGAAACAAAAATAATGTAAAAAAATCTATAGCATGAAATGGAGTCTTTCAGATTATGGAAGTTCACCACTTAAGTCTAACACAAAAATGTCCTTGAATATAAGTCACTAAGAAAGAGGAGTAATATGGCCTATTCCTGCGTCGCATGGGGATACAACGTCCGAAGGCGGTTAGTTGAGTGAATGCTAGCATTTAATCAAGAATATGGATAAAATAATATCATTATTCAAAATCAAAGTAAATAGCCATATGCAATCACATACATATAAATATATATGCCATGCCGGGAAAGGGAACCTAGTTTAGCATGCATTTAATACCTTAGCCTGGGTTGTGTAGATCTGCCGTTCTAAATCTACCCACGAGCTATATCGATTCAGCTCCACCTGCTGAAAGGGCCCCAATGCGTGTTAGCTGCACGAACTGGAGAAAAAATTAAGATGACTAGTACATCTTCAAATATATAAGTGTGACATCATGCACATGGTCACCAAGACTAAACCTCACATCGGCAAACATGAGTTTCCAGTTTTGGTCCCCCCGGGACCTCCACCTTCCACGACTTTACTAACATGACTCTCTTTAATCCCATATTAAAATTGTTCAAAAATAACCAACCATTTACCAAGGAGGCTTTTAAATTAGGCATTAATAATTGGTATTGTCATACCATAATTAGAGCTTGCAAGTCTTTCCATTTATGTCATACCAAAGCCATTAAATCAATTTGGCTCCAAAGTTTCCAATTGAACCAATACCATGGCCACCAATGCCTTTCTAATACATTTAAAACTAAATAAACTAATTTAAGTTCCGTTATCATATTATGCAATAAAAAGGTTTCAAGAATAGTCAAACTATGCGATAAGATTATTCTCATAGGCATTTTAACAAACATGTTGAGGGCATATAGTTTCCAAAACCAAAACCAAGTATCAATTGATTATTCCCATGCAACCACATGTTCAAACCATAATTATAACATTAAAAACCATAAGTAAAACATGGAAAAACATTATCCAACCATAAATAACTAAAACCCCCAACATCTATTTCAAAACCAAAATTATACCACAATAATACCATGAAAATCATACATCAAAATATGCTTTTAGTTGAACTAACAATGAGGGAGGAGTAACATGGCTTAGACAATAGGGAAGATAGATAGATTCACCCTTGAAAGCCTCTAACTGATTGCCTCATAGAAATCTTAGCCTTTTCTTGAACTAAGATCTTGAGAGAGATTTTAAAAGATTTTTAATAGTGTTTGATATAGAATAATACGTTAATGAAGTTCCAAAAGGTGTTTTATGTTATGGGGTCAAAAGGAGTTAAGAGGAAAAATGTCCAGAATACCCCTAACATAAAACTGTAAAATCACTACAGGTGGGTATGAGTTGACCCCGTAACTCGTTACCACACTATAAGACAAGTACCATCTAGTCGTATTTAGAATAGAAGGCTGGACAGCCACATACTGTCCACCATACGACTTTATTTCCCCAACTCATCACCAGACTACATGACTCGTATGGTCCAGTTGTACCCAAGACAGAATACAAAAGGTTTAACACTGAACAACATACGATTAGACTATACCACTCGCACTATATCCTTATGGATCTTAGTGAGCCACTTGTAATCAAAGCCAAGTAAAGTTACTACGTTTCAGATTGAGTAAAGGATCAACCAAATGACCCGTAACCAAACCATACAACCCATACCACCAAACCATACCCACCATATAAACTGAACCACCAATCATTGGACACCTCACAAGGCGGGTCACCTGACCCTTACCTATACCATATGGCTTATATGATGAGTCGTTACAAAACTAGTGAGCTCAAAGCTTAGGAAATTTCTAAGGGCCAAATTCTATGGTGTTTTAATTCTCCTCCACTTGGATCATTCATCCTCGAATGATGAAACAAGGTAGTACAAGAACTCTTTGAGCTCCACTCTCCTCTATTCTTACCTTTAACTAAGCTAGAAAACAAAGATGCAAGGAAATTAATATTTCCTTTAACTAAGTTAGAAACAAAGATGTTAAGAAGAACACATATCTTTCACATGAATTTCTGAAGAAGAAAACAGGAATTGATACTTGGACTTCATGTCCTCTTCATCTTCCCATGTAGCCACTTACATCTTGTGGTTCTTCCATAGAACCTTTACTGAAGCTACCTCCTTGGTACGCAATTGATGAACCTGCTGATCGAAGATCTCTAGCGGGATCTCCTCATAAGATAGAGAATCTAAAATACCAATATCCCTAATAGGCATAATTTATGATGGATCACCCATACACTTCCTCAATATAGAAACATGGAATATCGGGTGAATGAAGCTCAAACTAGAAGACAACTCCAACTTATAGGCAATATTGCAAACCCTTCTCAAAACTAAGTACGAACTAATATACTAGGGACTAAGCTTTCCCTTCTTCCCAAAATGCGTCACTCCTTTCTTGGGAGACACTTTTAAGAACACCCTATCCCCAACGTCAAACTCAAACTTCCTATAACTCATATCTGCATAGGATATTTGACAACTTTGGGAAGCCTTAAGTCTATCCTGAATCACCTTAACCTTCTCCATGTCTTGGTGAACCAAATTCGGGCTAAACATATCCACCTCCCCAACCTCGAACCACCTAATTGGAGGCCTACACCTCCTACCATACAAGAATTCAAATGGAGCCATCCCAATCCTATAGTGGTAGCTATTATTATAAACAAACTCTATATGAGGTAAATAATCAACACAAATACTACTATAGTTAATCACGCAAGACCAAAACATATCCTTCAATGTCTGAATAGTCCTTTCTACTTGCCCATCCAACTAGGGGGGAAAGCAGTACTCAGACTCACCTTTGTCCCCAACCCTTTCTAAAATAACCACTAAATGTGAGATAAAAATTGGGTACCACGATTTGAGATGATAGAAACAGGAACCCTATGCTACTTTACAATTTTATGGAGATACAACCTTGTATAGTCTTCAACCGAGAAGTTAGTCCTTACTAACAAAAAGTGAGCAGACATTGTCATCCTATCCACGATGAACCAAATTGAATCAAATTGATTCTGAGACCGAAGAAGACTGGTAACAAAATCCATATTGATCACTTTCCACTTTCACATAGGAAACTCAATTTTTGGATATAATTCTTTAAGCCTCATATGGTCAACTTTCACTTATTGACATACTATGCATTTAGCCACAAAACTAGCCATATCCCATTTTATATTATTCCACTAATATATCTCCTTAAGGTCATGATATATTTTTGTCAAGCCAATATGCATTACATAGCGCAATTCATACGCCTCAACAAGATCCTCTTTTGCAATCCATCTCCATCATGAATACATAATTTTCCTTGGCACCGTAAAGTACCATCACCACTAATCTTAAAGATAATCACCTTCTATCCGAATACATCACTATTTATCCTCATTAATATAGGATCGAACATCTGCTTCTCCTTGATTTCAGCATCAAGAGATGACCGCGCCACCTCTTATACAAATATACCACTATCCTCGGAGTCCAAGAGGCAAACTCCAAGGTTAGCTAAATGGTGAATATCCTTCATCAACTCTCACTTATCCTTATACATATAAGCTAGAATCCCTATGGATAACCTTCTAAGAGCAACAACAACCATGTTAGCTTTACCTGGGTGTTAGTGAAGACTCATGTCATAATCCTTAAGAAGCTCAAGCCATCTCCTTTTCCTGAGGTTAATAAAAGACCTTGGCTTTGGACCCTTAGAAAATTACTTAAGTTAGAGTTTGCGGACAACATATGAGTAGGATTTAATATTCGTATGATAGGGTACAAGTCAGTTGACCCAATTGTATGTTGTCCAGTGTTGGGTGGTTGAGTTTTTGGAATAGGTACGACTAGTTGAGTACGAGTCGTATGGTTGGTGACAGGTCGTTGGGTTGGGTTTTCCTTTACTTAATATGAAACTTAGCAAATTAACTTTGATTTGAATATGAGTGGCTCACCATGAGTCATGAGGATAGGGTACGAGTCGTATAGTCCAACTCATATGTTGGACAATATTTAACCCCTCATAAATCTGTTATGGGTACGGGTTAAGGGTACTAGTCATATGATTGGGTATGAGTTTTCCTTGGAGGTCGTATTTTGGACAGTGTTAGGGGTCTAAGAGATATCTAGGGTACAGGTTGTGGGTACCGTTCATATCGTAGGGTACGATTGAAAGGGGTTGGTCGTACCTTCCTATGGGAAATTTTTACAGTTTAAGTTGGGGGTATTCTAGATATTTTCCCTTATAACTCCTTAGGACCCCATGACTTAAAACACTTTTTAGGGCTTCATTAACCTATTTGGAATCAGTCAAACACTTTAAACTCTCTCCAATCTCTCTCAGCGCTTTTGGGTCAAGGAAGGCTAGGGTTTCTTCAATACAATCAATTTAGGGCTTAAGAGGGTAGTTTCTTTTCATCTTATTCACTATCTAAGGTATGCTACTCCTCCCTCATTGTTAGTTCTAATTAAAGTTGATGATAGGCGAAATTACGCGCCTATATCAATATATTTTGCCCATATTTTAGCCTAGTTTTGAGAACAAATTATATATTTCATGCACTTTTAGTCCTTTTTCCTATAAATGAGCTAACAAACATGATTAGTAAAGTTTCAGGTATAAATGATGCAAAATTCAGCATTTTATGGCTTACTTGACGCAAAAGAAAGCTCACGAAGGAAGGAAAGGGAGTTTACACGCCTAAGGACCAAAACTGTTGCATGGAAACTCTGTCCCGGGCTAAAACAGCATTTCTGAAGACTCTGGGGACCTGGACCAAAACTGCTGGATGGAAAATCTGTCCCGGGCTAAAACAGCATTTCTGAAGACTTTGGGGACTTACAGACACAAAGCTGGATTTTGACAATGATACATTAACCTAGTACAATTGGGTTATGTATTTCATTAGTTTATTTGGATTAGGAGAATGTTACATTAACCTAGTACAAATGGGTTAAGTATTTCCTTAGTTTAGTAGGATTTGGTTATTTATTTCATTAGCATAGTAGGAGTAGGATAGGAGTATTATAAATACCCTATCATGCTAGAGATTTTAATCAAGTCCTCCCTTAGTGGAGGCAACTCCTCCCTTAATTCAAGAAATTCATTCTTAAACTATTAATTTTCTTCCATCCCTCTCATCTTCCACCACAAACATTCAACTCTTAAATTCCACAACAAGAGAATCGTTACTTGCTACGGAATCACCAAAACCACACGCCAAACACCTACTATTCACGCCATTCACCATGCAAAACGTGATATCCTTCGCATTCATGGGTAACTAAACCTCTTAGTTGGGGTTATGGAAGCCGAATGAGTTACTATCTATTGCTATGAGCTTGTGAGTTCAAGACAAGTATATTGCTTATATCATTATTCTCTTCATCTTAAATCTACATCCTTTGCGGTTCAAACACAAGAACACGCCATTCTAACATCTAACCTGTTCGAGAGAAAGGTTACTTGTCTAGAAAAGAAGACGCATAGACTAACGCCAGTCTAACATTTAACTTGTTCGAGAGAAAGGTTATTTGTCTGGAAAAGAGATAATGTCAAGGTAGTAGGACACCCTTTCCTATTAAAAAGCTAGTGCCGTAACTGGACTAACCTCTTGGAGAATTCGTACCGCTAGACACACTTTAAGCTCGAGAGAGTTAAAGTGAAATAGTCCTTGTTTAGGTTGAGAGACGCTTGGATTTACCATCGACTACAATTCTCTATAAGCAATTGCATGTCAAGACTCTACACACTCATAGCCAATAGAGACGTATACCTCAGAAGGTGGACATACCCCAACGCCTCAATTCTCATTGTCTCACAACCTACGAAATACTCTCTTTTTACTTTATTATTTTCAGCTTTTATTTCATTACTTTGGTTACTTATTACAATCCCCCCTTCTTATGAGACTTGCACCAAAAGTCTATTAATTTTGCTTACTTGTTGACCAAGCTATTCCCTGTGGGATCGACACCCAACCCAGGTTGGGTTCTATATTTGCTAACGACCGCTTTACACTCCTACGAGAGCTGTAGATTGAGCGTTATCAAAAGGCAGGTTTTATGAATTGTTCTCATGACATAAATTGTGCTAATGTTTGAGTTTTGAATTATACTTTGGGGGTTTTGGTTATAAAGGTTGGTTATGGTTTTTCCATGTCTTTTACTTGTGATTTTTATAACATAAGGGTGGTTTGAACTTGTGGTTACATGAGAATGGTTAATTTATACTTGGTTCTGTCTTTGGAAATTGTACTCCCCAATGTGTTTGGTAAAATGCCTATGAGAACGCTTTTGCTACGTAGTTAAACTTTTAATGAAACTATTGCATAGTATAACTTGGTAATGGAACTTAACTTGGTTTGGATGGTTTTAAATGATTAAATGGTAAGGGATTAGTGGTCTTGGTTTGGTTTAATTGAAAGCCTTGTGGGGTACAAAGGAATCCCCCAAGCAAACATGATGATGAACTACTTTTGGGGTACATGGGAATCCCCCGAGTAAACTTAATAATAATGTAATCTATGGGTACTTGGGAATACCTTTGCTTCTTTAAAAGGTTGGATAAGGACATTGTTTTCAAGCTATAATCGGTATGATGATACAACTACTTATAGCCTTGGTTAATAATAAATGAAATGGTGGTTTGGGTGTGTGATAATGGCTTTAATTAGGAAATAATAGCAAGGTGTGATAGCTAACCATGAAGGTGTGAGTCCAATGGACGGACACTGAAAATTTATGTTTGCCGACATGAGGATTGGTTATGGCGACCATTTATGATACTTATGGGGTACATGGGAATCCTCTAAGTTACACATGTATATATGTATCATGGAGAGCGAAGGATACATGGGAATCCCCTACTCCTGTGGTATCTCTAGTTCGTGCAGCTTCATGCATCGGGGCTCGTTCAAGGGGTAACATTGGACCTATATAGCCGGTGGATGGTTCTAGGATTGTTAATCTACACATACCCAGGTTAATAATTTTAAAGGCATGCTAAATCGGGTTCCTTTTCTCGGTATGGATATATATATACACATACACACATATATATACATATATATGTATATATATGTGTGTATGTATGTATGTATGTGTATATATATATATTTATATATATATGTATGTATGTCTGGTTGTGAATGAATATAGTTGTTTACTTGATTTTAAAGGTTGGAATTATTTTATACTTATCTTGAGTGCATGCTAGTGTTCACCCATTAACCCATCTTTGGGTGCTATATTCCCACGTAATGTAGGCGCCAACCATTCTATTCCTCCTGCTCAGTTATCAAATTTGGGATCAGCTGTTGGATTGAAGTGATGAGCTTCCATATCTCACTAGGATCCATTTCATGTCATGGATATCTTTACATACTTTGGTCATTTTATAGGCTATGATTTTGGCTATGGTCGGGGGCATGTTCCGATCAGATATTATTTTAATTTCGGTTAGAGGCTTTGTGAAACTACTATGGGTTGGTATGGGCGGTGTCGGCAGTGATGTCAGCCTTAGTATTGGCATTATTATTGGGGCTTGTTTTGCCCCTTTTCGATTTGAATGATTTGGAAAATATTACTTTTGACTTTTTAAGCTATTTCAAAACTTTAGAGAAAATTTTGAAATAATTTAAGAAATTACATAGTCGCCACTTGATTTTTGAGAAAATATCAAAGAAAAACTAAAAATATTACTTAAAAGATTCAAAACAAAAAAAAATCTTTTAAATTTTGAAATTTCGAGTAAGTGGTTTCCGTTAATACTCTTGGAAGGTTTTTAAGACACCAAGAGTATCTGCTAACTTTCGGTTATCTGGACTTTTTGAAAATAACTTTTTGACTAACTTTAAAAAGAAAACATGATTTTTGAAAGGAAATCGATTAAGGAAAAATTTTGTTTTCAAGATTTATGTAAAACAAATTTTGATGACTTAGTAAATTTTTTTAACTAAGTCTGAAAAACTAAAAAAAAATTAGCATATAAAGAGGAATGAGGGAGACTAAACGACTTAGGGATCATTTGGTGTGAGGTATAAAGGATAAGTAGTTATGAGATAAAATAAAGGATTATTTTATCCCATGTTTGGTTGGAGGTATTAGTTAATACCAGGATAACTTATCCCACCATTTACACCATAGTGATGTGATAAGTTATCCCATATGCATGGTGGGATAAGTTATCCCGCGTAATTTCAAGACAACTAATCGCAAAATTAATTATCCCGGGATAACTCTTTTCCAACCAAACGACCCCTTAGGCCATTAGGCCCAATTCATAAGACTTGTCCTAAGATAATATGGATTTTTGGCTCATCTTCACCTGTCCTAATCTAAATACTTGAGCTTTTAGCCCATAACCTCTCCTAAGCGAGTTTTCGAATCTTTGAGGTCCAAAATCTGCTTCACTTATATTAAATTATAACATTGGCTTCGAGGCCCAAATAAATGAAAAAATAGATAAATAAATAAATAAAAAATAGGACAATAAAAAAATCAAGACTTTTCATGTCTCTTAGCGACCTCCTCAATGGATTTTTACCTATTTTTCTTCTTCTTCTTCTTCTTCTTCTTCTTCTATCTTCTTGCACCCGCAGGCCATATAATCGACTTTCAATTTAAAATTTGGACTTGACTCGGAGAGGTGTACCTCATTGGCCCATTACGAAGTGCATGAGGAAAGGAATCCATTTGGAATCTAAAATAGATTTATGCAAAGAAAAGAATAAAAGAAAAAGAATTAATATGTGTTCGAAAATCCTATACGTAATAGATAAGTGATGAGATGAAAAGGATAACATTCTCAAGCATAAAGAAATAGTAAACTATGACATCAAGCAAACCAATTTTTCCAATGAAGAAACAACTAAACCATCTTTTAAACAATCTTACAAAAAATTGAATCTAACACAATATAATTGACTAGCCTTTGAAAAGAAAGATATGGATCCACAATCATAGTTGCTTACAATCTAGACAAATATTTCCTATAGATTAACACATGTTTGCATCAAATACTATGATATGATATAATCTAAGACATGTTTTAATTACAGAAAGAAAAGGGAAATGAGCATAAGATGAGGAAATCTTTTTTTGACATCTCAAATATGAAATACTAGACATACTAATGTAACAATATTTTTTCAATACCGAATGGAGTCAATCAACAGATTTGAAGAAAAATTCATGGTAGTATGTGAATAATAATGGGACGTATAAATGCACAAAAATACTTCAAGAAATAAATCAGTAATCAAGGTGAAACAAATAGCATATATTAAACATGTTTGAGAAATGATATTCAAAGACAAGATTGGAAACATAGTAAAAGATTAATTCTAACAAAAAGTGTATATTTATGCCAACTCTTATTTTTAGTTCTATACCATTTCAACAAAATCTATAACCCTAACAACTTTTTAATTTAAACAAGAGAAAATCAAAGACAGTTTTGACTATTAAAATGAGTAAATCATGATTGCAAACATATATCAAAAGAACTTAGCATTTCATCATGGCATATAATTATGTAGAAAAATAAATCTTTAATCAAAATAATCAAGGATCGATGAAGGTGTGAGATCTTAAAAATAGCACTTGAAGTACAATTTCTACATGTGATTGAGCCAACTATCATGTGTATGACAAAGCGGTCAACTTCAACCTTAAGCAGTAATTTTGCAAATCGCTAGGCCACTAACATAACACACTATGATATGCCTCTCAAAAATAACACCAAATTTCTAGATATGGGTAACTCACTACTTCAAATTGAGAAATAGTTTCACAGACCCTTAACAATAGTAACTATTTCTTTTTGACATAAAGTAAATAACTTAACATACTAAAAGCAAACATATCGTCCAATAACAAATTTTAACGAGGCATGATGTAATACCCCAAAGTTTTTTAATTAATTTTGTCTCAAGAATATCAAGTATTAGCTTTTAAATTGAATGATGTTTATTCCATGGGGAATTTTCAAGATTTTCACTTTTGGTCATGTGAAAAATTCAATAATATTTCCATCGATATAAAATTCGCCTAAATCCAATAACAAAGTAAGAAGTTATGATTATTTCAAGTCCCCATCGTAAAATAACTCCATATTGGTTAGTGGCATGCCACGCCACAAGATAAAATAACAATTGTTATTTTTTCAGTATCCCAGCGCAATTTCTCCATGTTGCGCCAAACTTCCAGGTCGCAAATGAGGTGGCAACGCAATGGCTCCGCGTCGCGCCATCCCCCAATTTCCCAGTTATCAAATTCCAGTGACACGGCGCGGTAGCTCCGCGTCGCGCCAGGGTTCCAGGTCGAAAAATTTTCACCAATTTAAAAGATGCATCCAGGGTTAAAAGGATAAATTTTCCACTTCTATTTAAGCCCTTTAACACTAGATTCATCTATTTGGAACCCAAAATATACTAGTTTATCTCAATTTTCTCTCAAGAACAAGCTAGGTTTTCAATTGGGGATTCAATTTTCAAGAAAGTCTCTCCGTCAATCTTCATTAAATCAAGAACTAAGGTATGTCATGTGTTGATTCATGGGTCTCTTTCACCCATGAATCTCAAGAATCTCTCTTCAAAATCAAAGATTTGTATATTTTTGAATGTTCATGATTTGATTGAATTAAAAAGTGATGTTCATGTTGTTGTTTGGTTTCATTTCATGTTATAGAGTATTAATTACAAGAATTGACTTAGTGTGTGAGAAATTACGCAGTATTCATGACAAACCCTTCAATTCATAAGTTGATTGATGTATCCTTAATTATTAGACGTGTTGATGATTGTATAACTATAGCATGCTCCCCTCATGTTTGATTAAATGCCTATGTGAAGAAAAAGTGCCATACTAGTATAATGAAATATCCATTCATGTACAAGTTATGTATGTCAAGTGTTTGATGAAATGTCTTAGCTAATGGATTATGTATTGTTGATGTTGGTCCTGTACTCAAGAAAATCATGCTTTGTCAATTTCCTTCTATCGAGTCCTGGGGTACTTGTACCTAAAAAATATAGCTGTGTGCCTAGAGTCCGTGTCATGTTTTCACGATATCCTCATTCAAGCCATGTTCCATAGAACTCAGTCAGTCATGTGACTCAGGAAAGCTTAGTAATACAGTAATCGCAGTACTATTCCATCAGTCAATGAAACTCAGTTAATTTAGTCCAGTTCAATTCAATAATCCATGAGTAGTGTCTATTCAGATAGGAGTAGGAATTAGCACCGAGTGAACCCAAGGATGGGAACACACTGTCAGATGAGGGTGTGATTCTTAAAAGTCATCCTTGATTTCTAGAACTATGTAGCCAGCATAGGTTAAGACATCAACACTGTCAGATGAGGGTTGATGAGGTGGATAAGCACCGTCAGATGAAGGCCCCACCGATCTCTTTTAAGGATACTGTCAGATGAGGGTCACTCACAGCTTGTCCTTACTAGTGGCGCGGTATTGACACCCTTCCAATTAGGGTTACAGATTGGACCCCAACTCATCCATAATGGAATATTAGGGGCATGTCTATTAGATAACTACTTCCCATAGTTTCAGTTACAGAATCAGGACAGCCAAATACAATTATTCAGTCTCAGTAATAAAACTCAGATAGATCTACAAATTTTAGGATTGTCAAATACAGTCAACTCAGAACAGTACGAAACTCAGTTAGTTCCATCAGATTCAGGACTGTCTGATACAGTCACTCATGTCATCAGTTATATCAGTCATCAAAATTCAATTATCAGTCATGTTAGTTATCAGTAAATTTATGTTATCATGATCTTAAATATAGTTATGATGTATTCATGCATGTATTCTCACATTCATATTAGTCAGTTAGCCAGTATTGTTCATGCATATAAACCCCATGTATTCCAGCCTACCTTCCATGCATACCAGTACATTCAAAGTACTGATGCATTTGCACTATGGTGTTTTGTACCATAGGTTTAGAAGCACGAGCACCAGAGCATCAGTAGTACTCCAGTCTCAGCAGTCAGAGTTAGCAGTGAGTCCTCATCCTTCGAGGACATGATCATTTGTTTATTATCTCATTAATTAGTTTATTAGTTGGAGTTAGTTGGAGACATGTCCCATTATCTCCTTATTCAAACAGTTATGTTTTATAGGCTTTTTAGACTACAGTATGTTTAGACAGTTTAGTTTTGGGCATTTATACCCCATTCTAGATGTTATATTTTATCGGATATTATGTTACAGTTTGAACCTTATGGCCTTTCAGTTCATGTTTCTGCATTATACAATATATCATGCAGTATACATGTATAGATATCAGTCATAGGTTAGCTTGTGGTTTCTCAGGGTCATGAGAACCATGTAGCATTTTGGGTACCAGATTCGGGGCATTACACATGAGTACATATTTAATCAACCAAAGGTCAAAACTTTATTCGTATAATAATAATCAAAGAAGAAAGTCAAAGAAACACATTTAACTATTGTTAGCGCTTGATTTAACATCACGGTCTTGGTTACTCAGACTTCACCAAGGTCCATTTCAAGAACCACTTTAACTTCTTCAGTGTTACCCATGTAGTGCTTTACCCTTTGCCCATTTACTTTGAACAGGGCTTTACCATCATGCTTCAATTCTAAAGCATCGTATGAAAACACTCTCACCATAGTAAATGGACCATAGCACCTTATGTTTCACTCCGTACTTCTTAAGAAGACTCAATAACAGACAATTACAGAAATGTGACCCACCATCACTAATAATTGCACGTAGTGTTCCAAATCGAGAAAAGATATACTTTTTCAAAAAGGTAGTGATAACGCTCAAACTACAGCTCTCGTAAGAGTGTAAACGGACGCTGTCAAATATAGAACCCAACTGGGTTGGGTGTCGAATTCCACAGGGAATACTTGGTCACTAAGTAAGCAACGATTATTAGACTTTTGATGAAAGTTCTGCGAATAAAGGGGGGGGGATTTTGTGTGTGCAAATAACGTGAACAAAATAGTAGAGTAAAAACGAAAAATAGAAGAGTAAAATGGAGTACTTGGTAGGTTTTAATCAATGAGAATTGAGAGTTAGGGTTATGTCCACCTTATGAGTTGTACGTATCTATTGACTATGAGTTATGCGAAATTCAGACATGCATGCGCTTATAGAGAATCGTATTCTATGGTAAATCCAGGCGTCTTTCGACCATCAAGGACTATTTCACTTTAACTCTTTGGAGCTTAAAGCGTATCTAATGGTACAAATTCTCCAAGAGGTTAATCCAGTATGGCACTAACTTTTTAACAGGGGTTGGTGCCCTATTACCTTGACATTATCTCTTTTCCAGACATGTAACCTTTCTTTCGAACAAGTTAATGCTATACTGGCGTATTCTATATGTTTGCAACCACAAGAATTTAAATTAAGATGAAGAGAGTAATGATATAAGCAGCATACGTGTCAAGAATTCACAAACTCATAGCAATAGATAGTATCTCATAAGGCTTCCATAACCCTAACAGAGAAGTTTAGCTATTCATGATTGCAACGGAGATCACAATACACATCATCATGATCTCACGTTGGTCACAAGGTCCGTGCTTTCTCTGTCAGAAAGTGTAACGTGAACTAGGATCAAACGTTGAATGAAAAAGACTTGAATTAATTAATGAGTGAATAAGAATTTATTAGAATGGGAAGGAATAGAAGGGGGAATAAGAAGAGAATGCTGAAAAGTTTCAGCAAAATAGGGTTTATATAACATCCATATCCTAGTCCTATTGAAATAGGGGTTTTATCCTTGTCCTAGTCCTACTGGGTTACTGCATACTTGTCCTAATCCTACTAAGTTACTGCTGATCCCCAAGTCTTTGTAAATGCTGATTTTTCCCGGGACAAGTTATCCATGCATCACTTTCAGTCCATAGGTGTCCAAACGCTGCTTTCCTTCTTTCGTGAAGCTTCCTTTGGCATCAAGTTATCCATAAAATGCTGAAATATTCATCATTTATACCTGAAAACTTGCTAATCATGTTTGTTAGATCACTTACAGGAAAAAGGACTAAAAATGCAGGAATTATATATTTTGTCCTTAAAACTTAGCCTAAAATATGGGTAAATTATGGTGTTTAGGCGTGTAAATACACCTATCATCAACACCCCACACTTAAAGCTTTGTTAGTCCTCGAACAAAATATCATGTCCATATAAACATCTACTTAGGATTTCCACAGTAACAGCACAAAATATTCATCAAGACAGGCACAACAATTATTAACAAAGAGTAGTATTCTGATCACTACTAGAAACAATTCAACCTCTAACATAGACTCGTGATGATGGTGAATTCTTATCCATAAGTTAATGTACAAAGAATCATACACAACTACCCAAAACTCATCAACCATGTGTGTCGCACAATATATCACCCATAATCACTCACAGGTATTGTATATATTTCGAACATGGGTATAAAATTATCCTTGCTCCCTCTCTCACAAAGAATTCATATGTTGCAACTGATGACCATAGGCTTGCCCTTAGTGTAATGATCCACTAAATATCAGAATGCTAAGCTTAGGATCAAATAGGTCTTTTACAGGTTGTAATGTTGGCTAAGGGACGGGTAGGACTATTTTGGCCAGAAATAGTGACTATGTTCCTAAGCGCTTTAATACATCACATTATGCCATTAACACTTTCTTTCAAACAACCTTTCTACTTTATTTTAATATACCACCCCTTCTCACCTCTTTTGTTATTCAATTTTGAACAGAATTAACTTTTTATTTTTCTTTTCATTTTTCTATTTTTTTTTATAACACGCCTCTATGATAACCATTCTTTTTCTTAACGAATTCAAGTACCAATTCACTTTAAGGCACTACTCTCACCCAATTTTCTCTTATTTTGTCACATGACTTTACAATTTAAAGCACTTAGGAATTTGGAACAAATTATGGTCTTGAAAAAAATGGATTAGGCTTACATATGAGGCTGTCAAAGAAAATAGGCTAAAGGCTCAAAGGGGGTTATCTAGGATGATGTCCATGGGTAGGTAAAACGAAGGTAAACAATCACAGGTTGCCAAAGAAATGCCTAAATCATCTCCTAAACTTACACTCTTTATTTCGCTTTACATACACACTAGGCAAGTTCTAGCATCAGCCACAAACACAGAATATACTATCACCTCACACACACAAGGCACATTGTCAACTTTATTGGGAGTAGTATAGACTCTTGACCCAACAGATGAAGGAATTGAACCACATAATGAGTCACATTTAGAGCCTAAACGTCTCAATAGTAATGATTTTATCACAGACTCTTGTCACAATACCATGCTGCCTATCAGAACAATTTTATGCAAAGTTTTTAACAAAAAAAAATTTTTGACTACTAAAAAAAGATAAAACAAATAAACAAATAAACATAAATAAGCAAAACACACATAAATAATCAAATGCAGATAAGGAAGTATAGCATACAAATACCAGCACCCCACACTTAGACGGGACACACTGCCCTCAGTGGAAAATAAATAAGAAGAACCTAATTAGTCGGACTCCTCCTCTATGTCTGGGGTCATACCCCCTGCGTCGGAATCATCATCAGAGTCGTTATCCTCAGAAGTTCCTCATAAGTACCCCACTTGATTCCAAGAGTGCGTCGAGGTATTTGCTGCACGGAGGATTCAGCTTGCTCTTTTCTTCCTCTTTTCTTACCTTTCTGTGTGGTGGGCGCTTTTTCTTTTCCTTGTCGTCCTTTTTGTGCCATTCTTCCTGAGATCTCAATAAAGTCATGTTAGCTTCATCTCGGAAGATTCAATCGACAAACAGACAATAGTGGCACCACCCCACACTTAATTTGTTGACACAAACTAATTAAGTGAATGATGTCGATTACTCAGACTTCATCGACATACATTTAGGTGATATGTTCCAACAATATGTTCAGCACAATCATACTTTCATGTCCTCTTAACGTTATGCAATCTTGAAAATGCTTTCGTGTTTGGACTAATGCATCTTTTGAACAAAACTACTACATAGATATCGTATCAATTTATGGCATAGAAATAATCACAACATCGCATGTTTGTAGTCACCCATGATTTTCATCTCAATGAACAAGTCATTTCAACATGTAAGCTTTCAAGTTACAAGATTATGCAATTAGCTTGACCATGTCTATTTCTCAAAAGTATGACAGTGTATCAAAATCAAATACAAGTTGGAAACAAGTCAAGAGCATCCATACATATTCTTTCACTCACTTAGTTGTATCAACCACATTCAAATCACCAACACTACTTCACGGTTTAACAACTTATTATAGGCGTAGTATTGTAATACTTATGTAATATAAAAGAAGATCAAAGAAGTACTTACTTGGTTGATGGCCTCGGAAGATGTTCTTGCAAAGTTAAAAGAGCAAAAATAAAAGTTTTGAGAGTTTTGGGAGGCAAAGGCGACGCCTATGCTATGGCATTGTAGATTCAGAGAGCAAAGACAATGGCATAGGCGGCGCCTTTAGCTTTACCTAGTTGAGCAGAAGGCCATAGCATATGCCATGCCTAATGCTTTGCCTAGTTGAGCAGAAGGCTTTTGCATAGGCGGCGCCTATGCTATGGAACTCCAGAATCTGAGAGCTTATGCCATAGCATAGGCCTTGCCTTATTCGTGGCCTAGATTTACATACGCCTTGCCTTATTCTTTGCCTATATTTTCATAGGAAATGCCTAACCCATAGCCTTTTGCTTCTTCATTCCTAACTTACCACCTTCGACATGCAATACTTTCAAATCAAAATTTGAAACCAATCTCCTCCTTTACACCTCTTGCACCTATATTTACTCAAAAACAACAAAAACGATTAGAACGATGGGTTGCCTCCCATCAAGCGCCTTAGTTTTGGTCGTGGCTCGATAAAATCCTAAGAAAACAAAAACAACAAAAACAATTAAAAACGATGGGTTGCCTCCCATCAAGCGCTTGATTTATTATCGCGGCATGACATAGCTATCTCGATTACTTAGACTTCATCGAGATAGATGTTGCATCATTTTCTGAATGGATTCAGACGACTCTGATGCTTACTTGTAGGCATGAAATCATCGTTGATATGAATCTTGTGCATACATATCCTAGGAGGGATACCAATTATATTATCAATAGTCTAACCCATAGCTCTCTTGTATCTCTTTAGAGCAGAGATGAGAGCCTCTACGTGCTGTTCACTTAAATCATCCGCCACACTCACAGGAAGTGTATTTCCACTTCCCAAGAATGCATACCTTAGATAATTGGGGAGCTCTTTCAATTCTAGCACTGGTGGCTCTTCAATGGAAGTCTTCGCTGTTGGTGACGGTTGATTCTTAAGATCAAGGTTCGGCTGTTTAAGAGTATGAGAATAGGACCCTATTTCTGTTAGAGCACACATAGTTTTTTTATAATCTTTATCGTCCTCATGCTCAACATTCAGCAGCGCAGCAGACAATGGCTCGTCAATAGGCTGCTTCTTTACAAATAAGTTTTTATCATCCTCATAACAAGCATCATCTACAGAGAACACATTCATATCGCTGGGCTGCTTCATTGCTTTGCATACATCAAAATGGACCACTTCGTCATTCAACCAAAATAATAGCTCATTAGCTCTCATGTCAATAAGCACACTTCCTGTTGTAAGGAAAGGACGTCCCAAGATTATGGGAACTTCAGAATCCACCTCGCAATCTAAAATCACAAAGTCTGCAGGAAAAATAAAGGTAGACACCTTCACCAACACATCATTCAAGATACCCACAGGTCATTTTACCGACCTATCTGCCATCACAAGCCGCATATTGGTTGGTGTAGGGTCACCCAACCCCAACTTTCTGTAGACGGATAGTGGCATCAAATTGATGCTAGCTCCCAAATCGCACAATGCCTTAGCAAAATTCATAGATCCAACAGTGCAAGGAATAGTGAAAGCACCAGGGTCTGCCTTCTTCTGTACTAAGGACCTTGTGGCAATTGCACTGCAATGATGACTATCATCTGCCAGCTTATAGCTTGCTGCCCGCTTCTTTGTCAGAAGATCCTTCATAAATTTTGCGTAGCCAGACATCTGTTCTAGCGCCTCTACCAATGGAACATTAATGGTCAGCTGTTTTAACATTGACATGAATTTATTAAACTTGGTATCATCAGCTCTCTTCTTTAGTCTTTGAGGAAAAGGTGGTGGTGGAAGGGGAATAGTTTTCTCCACAACTTTCTTTTCCTCTTGCTTTGGATTGGCGATCTTTTTGGGCTGTGGACGTGGCGGGGTGACGTC
Organism: Capsicum baccatum var. pendulum; assembly: GCA_030864225.1. Lineage (NCBI taxonomy): Eukaryota > Viridiplantae > Streptophyta > Magnoliopsida > Solanales > Solanaceae > Capsicum > Capsicum baccatum. The sequence goes on along the minus strand of CM061560.1, from coordinate 87,354,440 downwards.
ACTAACATCCTCTGTAGCTTTATCGACGCCTTCAGGTTCTGCATTGATCAGTTGCGTGCCTTTGGATGAAGTTTCCAGCACCTTACCACTCCTGGTAGTAATGGCCATGCATGTTCCATCGTTCCTTGGGTTTTGCACTGTGTTTTTAGGTAGCGTTCCAGCCTTTCTTTGGTTAAATGCCACAGATAATTGACTCAATTATTGCTCTAGCTATTTTTTTGAAGTGGAATGCGAGTCAACTAATTGCTTCATTGAGGACAAATCATTGATTACCTCTGTTACTCCCGTGCTGGTTGCCTCTACTCCTTTCAACAGCTTAGCCATCATATCTTTCATGGACATATTTTTGGAACCAGATGCAGTGGCGTCACGTCTTCCAGGAGGAATATACACGCCCCTCCTATCAGTCTTGTTCTTTCAACTACCTTGATCACGGTCCTTGTTTCCAGAATTATCATAATAGTTCCGACCTTGGTTTCCTTGGGCATTGCCTCGGAAACCCCCTGATTGTTTAAGTAGTTGGCTTCTTCCTCAGAATCGGATTTGTCTCTTCCTTTTGACGCAACCGTTTTGACTTTTTCGGTCTTTCCTGATGATAGATGCTTTGTAAGAAGATCCATCTGTGTTTTTATGTGAGCCATATCCTGGTGACGCTCCTCTTCTCTTCGCCTCTGTTCTGTGGTCATGGCAATAGATATAGTAGAGCTTGATACCTCCGAATCCCTGGTATGCCAAGCTCTACTCTGCTTTGTCATACGATCTAGCATACCACTTGCTTCATTAAAAGTAAGGTCCATGAATGACCCACCTACAGCATTATCAACCACTGGCTTAGTTACTGAATTCGAAGCTCTGTATAATATCTCCATCAAGTGGACATTGGTCATATGATGATTTGGGCACCTCATAAGCTTCTTCTTGAACCTCTCTCATGTTTCGTGGAGAGCTTCAGTTGGAAGCTATCTAAAATTGCTGATTTTATCTCTCAACTGTGCTCTCTTGGATGGCGGAAAGAATCTTTCTAGGAAAGCGTCTTTTAATTGCCTCCAATTAGTAATAGAATCAGGAGTCAACCCATTCAACCATAGAGTTGCCTCTCCAGATAGAGACAATGGAAATAAGTGCAGCCAAATTGCATTCTGTCCAACGCCTGGATTGTCGAATGACTTGCATGTAGAGATAAAGTTGATCAGATGCATATTCGGATCATCACCTGTAAGTCCACCAAATAATCCCTTGAGCTGCAATAATTAAATCATGGTGCTAGTGATGTTGAACTTGGCTCCGGGTGCCAATGGCGGAGGAATAATAGCTCCTGTGGCACCAGCTCCATCCAGATCGTCATCATCATCATCGAAAGTAATCTGCACAGCTCAACGTTCAGGCCAAAATCTTGCTTGGCGATCTCTTCTGTTTGCTGGTGTCGCCACCTCAGCATCACGCCTAGGGTTTAGTAGCTCGTCATCACCTAGGTCCTCATCTTCAGGATTTGTTGCCCGCCCAGGGTTATCAATATTCTGTTGATGTACTTGGGCAGCGGCCAACGCAGCTAGTCTAGCCTGCTTCTATTGAGCAGCCCTTCTCTCAATGTCACGTTGTGCATCCATCCTTCCAATAAGTTGCGGTTCAGGGTTTAAGTATAATAATGGTTGTCCCAAACTTTGAGTATCTGGCATGCACTGAACAAAAACCTACAGAAAACAAAAACAACAACTAAAAGTAAAGTACGAGAATCTTTGACCAAAGGGTCTAGTAATTATCAGAAACTTAGTTGACAACCGTATTCCCCGGCAACGGCACCAATTTTTGATAACGCTCAAACTAAAACTCTCGTAAGAGTGTAAGCGGACCCTGTCAAATATAGAACCCAACTGGGTTGGGTGTCGAATCCCACAGGGAATACTCGATCACTAAGTAAGCAACAATTATTAGACTTTTGATGAAAGTTCTGCGAATAAAGGGGGGGATTTTGTGTGTGCAAATAACATGAACAGAATAGTAGAGTAAAAACGGAAAATAGAAGAGTAAAATGGAGTACTTGGTAGGTTTTAATCAATGAGAATCGAGAGTTAGGGTTATGTCCACCTTATGAGTTGTACGTATCTATTGACTATGAGTTATGCAGAATTCAGACATGCATGCGCTTATAGAGAATCGTATTCTATGGTAAATTCAGGCGTCTTTCGACCATCAAGGACTATTTCACTTTAAATCTTTCGAGCTTAAAGCGTATCTAATGGTACAAATTCTCCAAGAGGTTAATCCAGTTACGACACTAACTTTTTAACAGGGGTTGGTGCCCTATTACCTTGACATTATCTCTTTTGCAGACATGTAACCTTTCTTTCGAACAAGTTAATGCTATACTGGTGTATTTTATATGTTTGCAACCACAAGAATTTAAATTAAGATGAAGAGAGTAATGATATAAGCAGCATACGTGTCAAGAATTCACAAACTCATAGCAATAGATAGTATCTCATAAGGCTTCCATAACCCTAACAGAGAAGTTTAGCTATTCATGATTGCAACGGAGATCACAATACACATTATCATGATCTCACGTTGGTCACAAGGGCCGTGCTTTCTCTGTCAGAAAGTGTAACATGAATTAGGATCAAACGTTGAATGAAAAAGACTTGAATTAATTAATGAGTGAATAAGAATTTATTAGAATGGGAAGGAATAGAAGGGGGAATAAGAAGAGAATGCTGAAAATTTTCAGCAAAATAGGGTTTATATAACATCCATATCCTAGTCCTATTGAAATAGGGTTTTTATCCTTGTCCTAGTCCTACTGGGTTACTGCATATTTGTCCTAATCCTACTAAGTTACTGCTGATCCCCAAGTCTTTGTAAATGCTGATTTTGCCCGGGACAAGTTATCCATGCATCACTTTCAGTCCATAGGTGTCCAAACGCTGCTTTCCTTCTTTCGTGAAGCTTCCTTTGGCGTCAAGTTATCCATAAAATGCTGAAATCTTCATCATTTATATCTGAAAACTTGCTAATCATGTTTGTTAGCTCACTTATAGGAAAAAGGACTAAAAGTGCAGGAATTATATATTTTTTCCTTAAAACTTAGCCTAAAATATGGGTAAATTATGGTGTTTAGGCGTGTAAATACGCCTATCATCAGGTAGCAACACTTCTTCCTTCATTATTGGAGAGCACAACTTCTTCCACCCATTTTGACACATAATCCACCACCATAAGAATGTGCTTCATAACAAAAGAGCTCATAAAGGGTCCTATGAAGTCCACACCCGATACATCAAATAACTCCAAATCTAAAATAGGGGTCATAGGAAGTTCATGGTGCCTTGAGATATTGCCTTGAAGCTAGTATTGGTCATAGGCTAAAGCAAATTCATGAGCATCCCTGTATATTGTAGGCCCTCAGTACCCACATTGTAAGATCTTATGGGCTTTCCGAGTTCCTCCATGGTGACTCCCAACTGGTGAAGAATGACAAGCCTCAAGAATGCTCATCATCTCCACTTCAGGGATGCATGTACGAATAACCACATTCACAAAGATTCAGAATAAGTAAGGTTCATCCCAAAAAAACTTCCTTACCTATTGCATAAATCTCTTTCTCTATTGGAAGGAGAGATCTTCTGGGACTAGATTATTTGCTAGATAATTTGCCTAGTCATCAAACCATGGAATTAGATCTTGAGAAACAGCCAACACTTGCTCGTTTGGAAAAATTTCATCAATTTCAAGCCCATCTTCAACTCTCTACATTGATTTCTCCTCAAGTCTAGACAAGTGATCTATAATTTGATTCTCAGTGCCTTTTTTATCGTTGACCTTGAAATCAAACTCTAGCAGCAAAAGAACCCACCTAATAAATCTAGGCTTTGCATCCTTTTTTGAAATCAAGTACCTCAATTGTACTTAATCAATGTGCACTATTACCTTTGTACCAATCAGATAAGACCAAAATTTCTTAAATACAAAAACCACTACTGACAATTCCCATTTCATGACTGTGTAGTTCTTTTGAGCAGGGTTTAACACCTTGCTAACATAATAGATAGTATGAAGGATAATTTACCTTTCTTTGGCCTAAGATAACACCTAAGGAAACTCTTCTTGCATCACACATGATCTCAAATGGCAAGGACCAGTTAGGGGACACGATGATAGGAGCCATCATCAACTTTAATCTTAGAAATTCAAAAGCCTTCAAGCATGGTTCATCAAAATCAAATGTCATCTTTTTATCAAGAAGCTTATAAAGAGGGTTGACAATCTTCGAGAAATCCTTGATGAATCTCCTGTAAAAACTTGCATGTCTTAAAAGACTCCGAATACCCTTCACAAAAATTGATAGAGGTAATTTCTCAATCACTTTAATTTTAGATCTATCTACCTCTATACCATTTTTTGAAATCTTATGCCCAAGAACAATATCTTCTTTAATCATGAAATGGCACTTTTCCCAATTAAGTACCAAGTTGCATTCCACATACCTACGAAGAGCATTTGCCAAGTGAACCAAGCAGTCATTAAAGAATCACTAACTACCAAAAAATCATCCATAAATACTTCGATGGTGTCTTCTACCGTAATAAAGAAGATTGACATCATATATTTTTGAAATGTGGATGGAGCGTTACATAACCCAAATGGCATATGCCTAAATGCAAAGGTCCTATAAGGACAAATGTAGGTTGTTTTCTATTGGTCTTCGGGTACAATAGTGATTTGGTTATAACCTGAATAACCATCCAAAAAACAATACCACCCTTTGCCCGCAAGCCTATCAAGCATCTGGTCCATAAATGACATTAGGAAATGGTCCTTCTGAGTGCATGTATTCAATTTCTGGTAATCCATGCACTCTCTGAATCCTATGATTGCTCTCATTAGCACTAGATCATTCTTTTCATTAGGCAAAACTGTAATACCGCCTTTCTTCGGTACACATTGTACCAGAATGACCACTTGCTATCAGGAATGGGGTAAACTACACCAGCATATAACCATTTGATTATTTCTTTATTCAATACCTCTTACATTTGGAGGATTAAGTAGACGCTGATGTTCTATACTTGGAACATAATCTGGTTCAAGTTGGATATTGTAAATACAAAGACTAGGAGAAATACAATAGTATATGCAATGGACCAACCAAAGGCCCTCTTAAATTTCTATAGCACTGATAATAAAGCTTCTACTTTTGTCTGCATCAAGTCAGATACAACGACTACCAACAAACTATTATCGGTCCCCAAAAATACATATCGCAAATGATAAGGAAGATCTTTTAACTGAAAGACTTGTGGCTCCTCAATAGATGGATGAAAAAGTGGAGAGGTTTTATTTTTTTGATCCAAATCAAGCTTCTTTGGTGCAAAACTATACGAACCATCCCATAAAGTGCACATACCATCTTATCATAGTCATCAATACCATCACTGTCAAAGTTCATAATCACTGCTTCTAAGACTTCAACACCCAACCTTTTTTCAATAGGAACAATTATTGTACCCACTTCTGCATCATCAATGGTTTCTAACATAGATAGAACTCTTATATCATCTGATTGTGGCATTAACTGGCATACATTAAAGATTACCTATTCATCATTGAGTATGAACCTTATCTGTCCTAATTCCATTTCAACCAACTCCCTACCCATATCTAGGAAGGGTCTATAAAAATTATACGGACTTGGAAGTCCACCTCATAATCAAGTATTACAAATCGGCTGGGAAAATTAAAGATGCCACCTTTACCAACACATCATATTAATACCAACTAATTTTTTCATCACATGGTCAGCCATCAATAATATCATTGCTGTTGGTTTGGGTGCTCCTAACCCCAACTACTTAAACACAACTAGTGGCATGAGATTAATGCTTTTTCTCAGATCATATAAATCCCAAGCAAAGTTTAAAGACCCAATAGTGCATGGAATGGTGAAGGTTCTGGGTATTCTTCTTTATCTACTAACAATCTAGAGGAAATTACATTACAATAATTAGCATTGTTCACTTACTCATAGCTCACAGTCCACTTTCTAGTGACCAGATCCTTCATGAATATTGCATAGCCTGACATTTTCTCTAATGCCTCAACTAATGTAATGTTTACAGAAAACTCCTTTAACATATATGTAATCTTCTGATATTTTCTCTCGTCCTACTTCTTTTTTAATTGCTCAGGATAAGGTGGTCGAGGTCTTGGAATGGTTTTAAGAATGGGTTCCTCAACTTTACCCTAACCTTGGTCATCCATACTATTATCCTCAACATCGAGTGACTTCTCTTCTTCTATATCAGGTGCTCCCTCAGTAACAATAGGATCAATATCATTCTTTGTCTTATTCAAAGTAGACACAGGCAGTCCATGGTGGTTTTGACACTCTGAGTAGTAGTGGAATAGAAATGACTATTATTCTTCGAGTTTTGTACTGTATTACTAGGAAAAGTGCTAGACTGGCTTTAATTCAATGTGGCCAATATTTGGCTGAACTGCTGATCTATCTATTTGATCACAGTAGTATGGGACTCAACCTTCTGATTCAGCCCTGATAGATCTACCTTAAGCTTCTTAAGACAACTCTCTTGAGTTTTTTGGCCTTTTACTATTTTTGACAACATTGCTTCCATTCAAGACTCGATATATCAGCTACCTAGTGGGACATATCTATCATACTTATGTTTTTAGTCATCCTTATGTCTCTAATAACCACCTCATTCTCTACTCCTATCTCGATACATATCACCATAATAGTTTCAACCTTGATTTCTATTCCCTTTGTCTCAGAAACACACTATTTCATGATCTAAATACATTACTTCCTTATCTGTATAAAACTCAGACATTCTAAAAGTAGGTCCATGTGCCCCACTGTGTTTACCTTTTAGTTGTCATTATTGCAAATTATTTTTAAAGTAGCCCAATATCAGTTCTGAGTTGCACAACTTCTTATGCTACTATTTCATCATTATCTCTGTACTCACATATAGCCCTAATAGTATATGTACTAAATCCACTTTCAGCCTCTCGAGTATTCCATCCTCTATTAGTGATAGAAATCTCATCTAACATCTCTTGGGCCATTTCCCAATGTCGACGCATAAGTGCACCTCCATATATTATGTCTGCCATTGCCCTGGAGCTAACATTCAAGGATCTATAAAATATCTCCAACAAATTTAATCTTGGAGTTCTATGTTGAGGTACCATTCTCAACTTCTTTTTGAATCAAAACCACTCTTTATACATAGACTCTACAGGTAACTGGTTGAAATTATAGATCTTATCTTTCAACTGTAGCATCTTGCCAGGAGGGAAAAATTGATTTAAAAGCTATCTGTGTATCTTATGCCAAGTTGTAATTGAGCCTCTAGGAAGTTCTCCCCAACCATAATGATGCTTCACCAGTTAGTGAAAAATGGAATAATCATAATCTCAATGCTTCCTGATACACCCCTTTAATGGTATATGATGTATATATCCTAGTAAAATTGGCTAAGTGTATGTTGCATCATCTGTTGCTACCCCTGAGAAGACACTCTTAAGATGTAGCAACTGAGTCATTGCATTAGTAATATCTAACTTCATATTCGAGGGTAATACAAATGGAACAATGGCTCCAGTCTCAGCAGACTCTACATACCCCATGTCTTCATCCTTATCATATGATAGCAGAAACTGATATGCTGGTATAACTCCAGCTCTGCCAGCCTTATCTCTTTTATGACCATCATCGAAGGCTGCACATGGATCAACTATTGGTCTTGGCCTGACTAGTTGTGTTTGCTGATTGTAACACCCCAAATTTTGAACCCCAGACGCTACACAGTACTTATGACCCTGAAGGACCACAAGCCAACCCATGATTGATATCTTTAACTGAGCACTGAATAATATATTGTAAAATTATGGAAAACTGGAAGAAACTTGCCATAAGGTTCAATACTTAAATAAATCTGAATAAAGTATAATAATACCAAAACTAAAACAATTGTTTGAAAATACTCTAGTATGAAAAAGCCTCTAAACTATCTAAATAAGGAGTTGATGGGACAATCCCCCAACTAACTCCATCTACTGAAATGCTAAATCTAATGCAATAATAAATAAGGAACATCCTTAAATGATGAGGACTCACTGCTAAGTCTACTGCTTCTGGCTGAATCTGAACTGCTAAGGGTGTTTTAGATCCCGTGCTTCTGAACCTATGGTATAAAACACCATAGCACAAAAGAAAAATATGTGTCAGTACGTGGGAATGTACTGGTATCTAGATGAGGTAAGGCTGAATGCAAGGGTTCATATGCATGAACAATACTGACTGAATAACATGAGACTACTGAATAAGGATACATATATGAGTGCATAAATCATAACTGAAATCGTAGTGACACTGAATACTGAGTTTCGAATGTTGCTTTACTGACATCTGAGTTTACTAATACTGGGATACTGAATAACTGAATCTACTGATGTTGATAACTGAGTACTGAGGTTAAGATCAGTCCTATCTAGTGGGTGATCTCCGGATCTAATGATAATAAAAGTGATTAACTGAGTCTGTACCATACCACGGGTAAAGACAACTTTTGTGGAGTCATTCCTATCTAACAGCTGACCCCTGAGATCAGTCCTATCTAATGGGTGATCCCTGAGTATGCTAGTCTTGTCTAACGGGTGACATCTCATACCTACGCTGGCTACATAGTTCTAGAACTTAGGGATTGCTTCTAGGGATCTTAGTTCTATCTAACGGGTGAGCCCCCATCCTTAGGTTCTCTCGGTGCTAAATCCTACTCCTAACTGAAAGACACTAAACTAATTTTTGTTATTAAACTGTACTAGACTGAGCTGAATCTATTAATGATCATGTTACTTGTCTGATCTAGCTGAGTTCACTTAGTTCTGAAGACAGATGGAATACTTCTAGATTTTATTATCTGACTGAATACTACTAAGTTCTAAATTGAATACTTGAATGCTACTGGGGTCTGAACTGAATACTAAAATGAAGCTGGAATGCTAATGAGATTATTGAGTCTTTCAAAGTTCTATAACTGACTGAGTTCTAAGGATCGTGGCTTGAATGAGATTATCATGAAAATGACACAGGCTCTAGACAAACAACTAATTTTTCGGGTATAAATACCCCAGGGCTCGTTAACATAAATAATACAAGACCTGACCACTCTTGAACATCATAACAATGGACTATCATTCACCATACACTCAATAAAGCATCTCTTCCAGCACTTGGAAATATTAACATATGATTGCATAGGGAATGCATACCAATATTTCATAACTCATCCCACAAGATTTTACATTAAACACATAACATGCATTCAAGTGTACATAATTGGGGATTTCATGCTAACATGTCACAATTCATTCGCTAAGGCTTTTCAACAAACACTTGGTATGCATGAACTTCTACATAATTGGGAATTTCTTGTCAACATGCTATAATGACTCTAATTCCTTCACATAAGCATTTTATCAAACATATAAGGAGCATGCTTTGGTTATTCAACAATTTCTACACCTAATTATCATGGAAAATCAATCAACATGCAACTTGAAAAGTGTTTATCATGAACATCACACAATTCATCACATACTAGAATCAATTCTTAAAACTTGTATTCTAAATCATGAATTAAATCTCAACAATACATAATCATGAACTTCAATTCACATAAATCATGAAAACTCATAAATAACAATCTTTATAATTTAAAAAGGGATTCTTGAACTTCTTGGGTGGAAGGAACCCAAGAATCAACATCTAACATACCTGGAAATCTAGATTCTTGAAGTTCTTGAAGACTCTTGGAGGGATTGTTGAGATTGCTTTTGAAACTTGGGGGCTAGGGTTTTCTATTTTTGAGAGAGAATGGTATTGTTCTTGAGGAATAGTGAAAATAAATGACCAATTTTTGCTATTAAGGGTTTAAATTCCATATATAGGCTTATTAGGGGCTTTAGGAAATTACCAGTTGGTCCTTGGAATTAAATAACGGATATCTGAAAATCCTAATTTTTCATGCTGGCGTGACCCAGTGAAATTGCACCAGCTCACTGGAAACTGGATGACTGGGAAACTGGTTGGCATCGCGATGTGGTGGAAATCACGTTTCCACCTTGGTTACGAACTGTAAAGGCACCGCGATGCGCTAAAGTACCAGATGGTAGACTGTCTTACTAAAATGGCTCTAACTCTTCGCCCAACTGTCGGATTTGGGCGAATTTGGTATCGATGGAAAATTTATTCAATTTTCGATATGATAAAAATTCAAAATCTTAAAAATACGATAAGGAATAAAAATGTATTCATCTATGAAACAAGATCTTAGATATTCTAGAGACGAATCAAAGCAAGATAGAAATATGGGGTATTACACTGAGACCTGTCTTCCTCATCCACTTTTCTCTCTTCAGCTGCCTCTACTAAAAATTTCTCTATCTATCTAGATGTAATATTTTGTTGATCAAAAGGTAGGGGAGGAGGTGCAATCTGAGGGTCTCGAACCCTAGCCGGAACATAATCACGAACTTGCTCTGATATCCTTCATGGTATTTGTTGAATTCTTTCGGGCTCTAGATCTAATGGGAGTAAGGGATTGGATCTACTCCTAGTATTTAGAATACACCATCATATGCCAAATCAAGAACAAAAAAAACCCGTAAACTTCACTAACCTCAATCAATAATTCACACCATCTTCCCTGGCAATGGCACCAAAATTTGAGGTCGGCCAAAAATAACCTCCAAAGAAGTATGCAGTGGTCGATGTCAAATATAGTAACCCAAACCAAGTTGGGGTCGAAACCACAAGGAAAACATTGAATAATATCTCAAACTTGACAAAATTCAAGAGCAATATGGAAAAGTAAAAGGGTGAATTTGAAGGCAAAAGTAACAAGTAACATAATTTGAATGCTTGAGTGTGTAAACAATAGAAGATGAACACTAAGACTGTGTTCCCCTAGCCACTCAACTACTTAAGATTCTCGTACTCAATCTGCCTACCCTCCTGCTCTTCATGCAAAGTTGACAAGCTATGTACTATCAATCGTCTTGTGAATGTATTGATAGATTTCACCCTTTACCTTTTGAGTCTTAAGGTGGTTCTTTGATGTCCCTTATCTTTAACCTTAGTACAAATCTCACCTTTTGAGTCTTGAGTTGATTAGACGAGGGTTTGTAGCCTTGAATCACTGTTGTAATCTCCTTTTCCTGATCTTGAACTCTCTTGTGAGGACATTCTTTAATACAGGCAGTCCCCAATCCTCTGCAGCAGCTTGGGTTCAATAAATATGAAGAATAGTGCAATACATGCAACGATATTCTAATAAATGAATCTTTTATTTCCTTTACATAGCTAATTCTTCAGGGTTCCCACAACCCTATTCAAGGAAATTAGCCGCTCATATTCATGAAACAATCTATGATAATCAATAAAGAACATATGTAATTAATTTCATAATAATGCCAGAGAGAAAATCCAAAGTCTCCAATTAAACAAAACTCTAAAAATTGAAGAACAAAACCTCAATAATCAAAGTATGCTAAAAGTATCAAAAGTAATGTAAAAGTGTGCAACCTAATAAAGGAATATCCCTAAGGAACATATAGTATCTCAAAACAATAAAAAAATCCTAATAAAAATAGAATAGGAAAAGTAAGTCGGCACTCATTACGACTTGTGTGGTCTACTCATAAGTTCTCCTTATGAGTCATATGATGCTAATCGGAGGTATTCTAGTGACTGATCTTTAGGGATTCAATCTTCTATTGTGCTTATGATTCATCACCAAAAGTCAAAGTCAGTCCTTACGATTCGTGGTCTTCTCTCGTCATCACTTGAGCCGTAGACTTTCAGGGCTTTGAACACTGGTCTCTTTATGACTTCTCATTACGAGTCATAATTAGATTTTATGACTCGTGGTCTTTTCTAACTTCACCTCTGAATGTTAACTTTGGCTTCTGTTCTCTTTACAACTTCTCCTCATGACTCGTAGTCACTTCTTACGATTTGTGGTCATTTTTTACTTCACTTCTTTAGCTTGAGTTTTGCTACTATCTTGGTTACGAGTAAGGATACATGTTGTATAATGAATTGATGACCTTTAGTCAAACTCGTAAACTAATCAGACTTCAACATATTAACAGCTTTTTCAACCATTTTGCATTCCAAGACACTTTTTTCCTAAATTCCCTGCACTCAAGCAACAAACACATTATATCCCTCAGAATAGCCTAAGCCTAAGCATAAATTCTTTATTTTAAGCAATGAATTTTCCATGTTTCCAAGGCACATCAACTAGAACCAGAAGATCTAGCTGACCCAGAATAACTACCATGACTCAAATAGCCAAAAGATAAATCCCTTAATGAATGACCGCTACCCTGACCAGGGTGATCACTAACATAAGACTAAATTCTATCAGTAATCTGAAGCGCTCCCTGAATGGATATACTAGGCTGACTCTGAGGCTAATATTATGGCTGTTGAAGGTATCTACTCTGATAACTGCTACTTTGGATCAGGAGATAATGCGGCTCCTAATGAAACTACACTAATACCGAGGTCTTGTATCACTTCTAACTTAGTCCATATAATGCATGTCCACCATCACCTAAGAATAGTTTGATACCTTAGGAAAAGATCTATCTCCAGCAACTAAACTATGAGTGGATATGTGAAGAGGAAGTCTTAATCCTTGAGCAAAACAATGAACTCTCTCATACTCAGTAGATAGAATAGAAGTATCATGCCTACCCAACTCGTGAAAATGAGCCTCATAATCCACAATCATTATGGATCCCTACTCCAACCTCGAGAACTGATCCTTCAAACAATCCATAAAACTGCGGGGTATGTACTTCTCGAATAAAATCTTAGAGAATTGAGTCCATGACAAATGAGGAGATCCAACTAACCTATAATCAAGAAGACCTATCAAACAATGTCAAGATGCCAAATATAACTAAAAAGTAGTGTAATCCACACCATAAGTCTCAACTAGTCCCAAATTTCAAATCCTATCCTCACAAGTAATGAGAAACTCATATGCATCATCGCTCAGTGTACCAAAAAACCTAGATAGAGACAATCTCAAGAATCTATCTAACATCATATTCTCTTCAACAAACATAGCCGGCTGAGCAATTATTGGATGAGTAACTATTAGCTGAGCGACTACCGGCGCAGGAGGGACCTCAACTCTAGGATCCACAGTTATAGGCTATGCCCCGCCTCAATACCACTTTGATCTATTGATTATGAACCATTAAATGGTGCACCACCAACCCATCCTATAGTTGAACCCAAGCATCCATAAGCACTGAAGAAAAAAAAAACCCAATGGAGCTTGGGCCGGACCTTGGCCCACCGCTGGCTGGGGCAGAAAAATCTCTAACTCAGGAGTAGAAATATGGTCTGGTGCAGGCCCACTATCCCAGATCCAAGATGGGGACATATCTCAAGGCTATCCATAACCTCTGTGTCATCCACGAACAACGACAGACTTACTAGGCTTAATCTCTGGATATTTGTCTCGTATAGCGGTAGCACATGTCCTAGCCATCTGCAAAAGAGTGAAACCAAAGGAATGCATTAGAAATCAACTCGAACACTTAGAATGAATTGAGTGAAAGAAGTAAAAAATCTCGTAAGAACGCCCTGTAACCCCCCAAAGATAAGAAACGGGCGTCATCGTTTTGATATGCGGACTCTACTAGACACCTGGTCTTGTACCAATAATACCGATAAAACCTAGGCTCTAATACCAATTTTTCATGACTTAATTTGTGAGCCATGATGGCACCTACTATTTCTCACTAGTAGGTAAGTCGAATTATATCCTAGAGCTAATTGCAATGGGCTAACTTGGTGAAAATTTAATGTTCTGACCTTTGACAAAACATTTTACATCTTTTATAAAGAATAATTGTGTGTGTTTTAAGCAACTATTGAGGTATTTGATGTTGGGTTTTACGTGTTTTCAGGTAAATGACTGAGAAGAAGAAATAACTGGGAAAATTAGTAACTAAAGGCTATTAATGGTCTAACTGACAGGCCGTCAACCTTGTGACGGATCATCATGGAGCCCGTCAGTGCTAAAAGGAAATAAAGGCTTGGAGGACTTAAGTGACGATCCAAAAGTTATACCATCAGGCCTATGGGCTATCACCTTGGCCGTCAAACCCAAACAGAATGCAGTCCATCAAGTATGGAAACAATGATCTAGCCGACGGGCCGTCAGACCCTTTATGAGCTATCAACTTGGCTGTTGGAGCTTAAATAGTATGCTAAAATCTGAGAGTCCAAGTGATAGCCCAAACGATGGACCGTCAGGCCAGCGACGGACCATCACCTTGACCATTAATACAATTCAAATTTTAAATCCCATGTACTAGAAATCTATAAATACCCAGTTTAGGGTTAGATTGAGTATCTTTTGACTACTGAGTACTTTTGTAACCTTAATTTCTCTGAGAAACAAACTTTTTACTAGGGTCTTATCATTTTACTCATTATTCATTCAAGTTCAAGAACAACTTTTTGGATCTTTATAAGTGATTTTCTAAAATTATTTATGATAAATACCATGGAATCTTCTTATTTTATGATGTGTGGATAAAGCTCCCATAACTTGGGTTATCGGAGTCTTGGTGTGAATTGTTGCTTGGGGTTTTGAAATACCTAAATTCTGTAGCTAATTAAAATTGTGTAATCTTCTCTTCATAATAATTATCTTTCTTGGTTGAAAACTTGAAGGGCGTTTCTATGAACACCACTTGTTTGAGTAGAAAAGTGTGTGTTAGCAAAAAAAAGATTTACATGGAATTCAAGGTCTTTAACCTTTTGGTTGTCAGTTGATGCCTTAACAGGATCAACCCACTTGAGGAGTCAATTGAGCATTACATAACATTCTTTAAGTTCAAAAGATTTAAAGGGCAACTATCTATTAAGGTTGAGAAACAAATAGATAGAATTTAAGAGCTGAATTAGCCTTGCAATTGAGATTGTTATTTGGGAATTTGAAATAGCTCACAACCCTGACTGCATGAACACCTGGTGAACATAATCCTAGTTTACTTATTCTCATTAAATTAACTCTGTAAAAATACTTACTAGTTGGAATACAACTTGATTTTATTATCAAACTCTGTTAACAAACAGAACCCCCTTACTTTCAAAAATCTTCGATCAATAGTCCATTAATAGTCATACACTTAGCTAATGCCTTATTTTCTGTGGGATTTGACCCTAACTTTGTTGGGTTCTATAGTTGACAACGACTGCTTACACTTTCTAAAGAAAGTTATAATTTGGTCATATCAAATTATGGTGCCGTTGTCGAGGAGTATGGTTGTCAATTATATTTATGCACATTAATTGACCTTTGGTCAAGTTTTCTAATTTTACTTTTATTTGTTGTTTTTGTTCATTATAGGATTTTTTCTTTGTTTGCCATAAATGAGGAGGTTAGGAGAACCACTGTTACCTCTCCTCCCAAAACCCCAATTAATCGAAAGAATAGATGCTCAACAAGAATCTAAAAGACTAGCCAATTTGGCTAATGCACACAACTCAATCAACAAAATACAGATAACCCAGGTCAAGTAGCTAATGTAGATGATAAGGACCTAGGGGACGATGACTTGATTCATCCAACAAACAGGAGACGAGCAGAGGATGAGGCTGTACCAGTAAATCAAAATCAGCCACTTAGAGAGAGACCAAACTACCAAGCTGTATAGTTTGATCTTGATGATGATGACGAGGCTAATCTAGATGAAGCTGTCACTATCAGAGAAATCATTCCACCACTATTAGCACCAGGATAAAAGTTCAATATTATTAGTATTGTGATTCAGTTGCTTCATCTGAAGGGGCTGTTTGGTGGACTTCCTGGGATGATCCCAATATGTATCTAGTCAACTTCATCACTATCTGCAAGTCTTTTAATAATCCAGGAGTATGGCAGAATGTAATCCATCTGTGGCTATTCCTATTATTTCTGTCTGGGGAGGAAATATTGTGGCTGAATGAGTTGAGTCCTGATTCTATAACAAACTAGAGAAAATTGAAATGAGCTTTCCTAGAAAGGTTCTTTCCACCATCTAATATGTTACAGTTGAGGGAAAAAATAGTAATTTTAGATAGCTTTCGAATGAAGCTCTTCATGAAACTTGGATGAGATTCAAGAAGAAGTTGACGCAATGCCCAAATCATAAGATGACTGATGAGCATTTGATAGAGACATTTTATAGGGCTTTGAATTCTATTAGAAAACTGACTATAAATAATGCTGCAAGAGGAGCGTTTATGGATCTTACATTCCCAGAAGCTGCGAAAATGCTTGAAAGAATGACTACATAGAGTAAGCTTAGCATATCAGGGATTCTAAGGTAGCAAGCACTACTATGTCTAGTGGAATATCTGTGAAGCAACGCAGGAAAAAAAAGAAGCGAGACTGGGACATGGCTTATATGAAGACCAAGATGGATTTTCTTACTAAGTATTTGCTATTTGGGAAGACAGAAAAGGTGAAAGCTATAGGGTCACAGAGTAGGGGAGCCAAATCAGACTCTGAGAAGTAGGCAAACTATTTTAATAGCTAGTGGGTTTTTGAGGCAATAGCCAAAGAAACCAAGGTTGAAACTACTATGATAGCTAGTTATAGAGAATGTGACCAAGGTGGATTGATAAACAAGAATGACAGGAGTGGATTGTATGTACCTCCTAGAAACCGTGATATTGTTGCTACTAGTTCTGGTAAGATATCTATGGAGGACATGATGGTTAAGTTGCTGAAAGGAGTAGAGTCGATTGATGCTGGAGTGAGAGAGATGAAGACTGATCTTTCATCTATGAGTCAACTAGTTGACGCATATTCGACTTCTATCAAATAACTAGAGCAACAGATGAATCAACTTTTGACTGCATTAAATCAGTGAAAGAGTGGAACATTGCCTAGTGATACTGTGCAGAATTTGAGAAATGAAAACTCATGCATGACTATTACCACCAAAAGTGGTAAAGTGTTACCTGATCCTTGTGTATGTAAATCTGTTATAAATGATGTGGTGGAGTTAGATATGGAATTAGAAGAAGAATATACTGTAGAGACTGGGAAGCTGGAGAATAATGAGGTTCCATCTAATTAGAAATAGGTTGATGAGTTAGAGAAATGCAAGGGGAAGGAAGGAGAGACAGTAGTTACCAGAATGCAAAAAATACCTCCTTCATTCCAGCATAGATTGTAGAAGATGGCAGATGACACAATATTTAGCAAGTTCATGGCCATGCTGAAGAAGATAGCAGTAAATGTGTCTTTGGTTGAGGTGCTAGAACAAATGCTAGGATATGCTAAATTCCTGAAGGATTTTATGACTAAGAAGCGAACTGTGAGATACGACCCAGTAGACAATCTTCACCATTGTATTGCTATTTCTACAAGATTGTTAGTGAAAATAAAATTCGATCCAGGACTATGTACTGTCCCATGTACTATCAGATCATTTGATTTTTCAAAGGCCCTTTATGATCTCGGAGCTCATATTAATCTAATGCCATTGGCGGTTTTCAAAAAGCAGGGGTTGGGGGATCCTGCACCCACCAACGTGTGGCTTTTAATAGCGAATAGATCAGTGAAGATACCGGTTGGAATACTTTATGATGTTCTTGTGAAAGTGTCCATCTTTATCTTCCTGGCGGACTTTGTAATCCTAGATTGGAAGGTGGACTTCGAAGTACCCATAATCTTGGGTAGACCTTTCTTAGCAACTGGGAGTGTGTTGATTGACTTTTATACCAACAAATTATAATTTAGGCTCAATGATGAAGTAGTGAGCTTTGTTGTTTACCAATTGATAAAGCAAAAAAAAAAAGAGATGAGCGTCTTCTCAATCATTGATGTATATTATGAAGATGAGCAAGTGATACCGGTTGAGGAGAGATTTGGTATGGAAACATTGGCTACAATATTGATGAACTTTGATAGTGACAGGATTGAAGAATATGATGAGACTCTGTGTGCACTGACAGGAATGGGGTCGTATTCTTACACACCCAAGAAGCTAGACTTGGACCTTACAAAATCTTCCAACACCACCGACCAAACCTTCTATTGAGAAGCCACCAGTGTTGGAACTAAAGAAACTACTGGGCCATTTTTTGTATATGTTTTCGGGCAGTGGAAACGCTTTACCAATCATTATTGCAGCAGATTTAGTAGAGCAACAATTTGAGGCCCTTATTTCTATGCTTAGGAGGTACAAGAGAGCTATCGGATGGATGATTGTGGATATTATTAGTATTCCACCGGGCAACTTCACACACAAAATCCATCTAGAGGAAGAATGCATACCGATTATTAAGCATCAGCGCAGACTAAACCCACCTATGCAAGAAGTGGTGAAAAAGGAGATTATAAAGTGGCTCGACATAGGGGTAGTGTACCCAATCTCCGATAGCAAATGTGTGAGTCCAGTACAGTGAGTGCCTAAGAATGAATGAATGACTATGGTTGCTAATAAAAGGAACGAGTTGATTCCTCTTAGGCCATTGACTAGGTGGTGAGTTTGCATAGACTACCGAAAGTTGAACTTGTGGACCTTAAATGATCACTTTCTAATGCCTTTCATGGATTAAATGCTTGATTACTTGGTAGGAAGGAGTTGATATTATGTTTTGGATGGGTATCCGAGATACAATCAAATCTCGATTGCCCCAGAAGATCAAGAGAAAACAATATTTACATGCCCGTATTAAACGTTTGCATTCAAGAGAATGCCGTTGGGATTGTGCAAGGCACCAACCACATTTCCAAGGTGCATGATGTTGATTTTCTCCGACATAGTAGAGGACACTTTAGAAGTGTTAATGGATGATTTCTCTGTAGTGGGTGATTTCTTTGAGTTATGCTTGGTAGAAGAGCACTATAGAGATGTGAAGAATTCAATCTCGTGCTGAACTGGGAGAAATGCCACTTCATGGTAAAGGAAGGCATAGTGCTTGGATATTGGATTTCAACAAAGGGGATTGAGGTTGACTGGGCTAAGGTGGAAGATATAGAGACACTACCCCACCATCTTAGTGAAGTATAAGACTTTGCAAAATCCTAAACTTAATTCAGTCCATTTATGCTTGTTAGGGGGTGTCCCATACTTAGAAAGTTCTAACTAAGTTCCCAGACTTAGCCTATTATTGGCATTTGAAAGTTGGGAATCTCATTTTTCCACCTTAACATCCTTTAATGGTCCGTATTTTTGTTAATTCATGATCAAAGAGGTCCATAGATGTTACCGAACAAGTGTTGGATTTTTCAAATCACATTTAGACCATGTTTGGAAGCCCAAAATAGTGGACCAATGTGATCTTAGCGCACCACATCGCCAATCGCGTTGGTTGATAATTGTTGCAGGTAGCTAGGGTCAAAGTAATGAGACTCGATGCGATGATGGAATGATGCATCAACTATCGCATCAATTCCATCGATTCATTGCGTCGATAATAGCATCATTTCCTTTCAGTCATTAAATGTCCACATTTTTAATGGAAAAAGGGTTAATTTCCGGCCCCTATATAAGTCTAAAACATGGGATTTAACCCCAATTCAACTAAAATATAGTATTTCTCTCAAGTTTCTCTCAAGAACAAGTTAGGGTTTTTAATTAATAATTCAAATTCAATTATAAAATTCAAAAATCTCTCCTTAATCTTCGTATAATCAAGAACTAAGGTATGTGTAGTATTCATTCATGGATTCCTTTCGTCCATGAAGCCCAAGAATACAGTTTTAAACTATAAATTCTGATATTCATGTTATGGGTTGATTATGTTCAGGTGGTTGTTGTTGTACTATTTCCCAAGTTAGAATCTTTATTTGTTTTATGAAACTATATTAGCATGCAAGTTGATAACTATGAACTTAGTTGGTTATGGTGTGTTAATTTGATGATTTTGACTATGCCCTAAGTGGTGCATGTAAGGTGTTTGATAAAATGCTTAAGATATTAGAAATTATGCATTATATCTTAATTGTGACCCAAACGATAAATACATGTTTTACCGTTATGTTCAAATGACTCCCATGCTATTGATATACATTGTAGATGGTTGTTGGAATGCTTATGATGTTAGAGTATGAAATTATGACATTGAGTATATGCAATACTACCACGTAGAAGATTATGATAGCCATGTGCTTCATGAAATCCCTAATTTGCTGTATAATGAATTGTTGATATTGGTCATGTGTTAAAGAAGTGTCAAGTCTTGTCAGTTTCATGCTATCGAGTCCTAGGGGTACTTGTACTCGACAATTTACCTGTGTGCCTATAGCCAGTGTTAGTTTCCCATGATACTCACAGTCAAGCTATGATCAGTAGAACTCAGCCAATCATGTGACTTAGGAAAATCCAGTAAATTCAGTATTATTCCAGTAATCTCAGTACTCCCAGTCAGTCATCAGATCTTAGTAGTATTCCGTATGTTAACTGAACTCAATAAACTCAATCTAGTTCAATTCAGTTACTCATGTTCAGTTTTTATTCAGGTGGGATTAGGATTCAACACCGAGTGAGCCCAAGGATGGGGAACACACACTGCCAGATGAGGGTATGATTCTTAAAATCAATCCTTGCATTCTAAAACTATGTAGCCAGTATAGGTTGAGACATCAACACTGTCAGTTGAGGGTTGATAAGGTGGATTACCACTATCAGATAAGGGTCCCACTGTTATTTTTTAGGGACCCTGCCAGATGAGGTCCCTCACAGATTGTCCTTAGCAGTGGTGCGATATTGGCACCCATCCAATTGGGGTTATAGATTGGATCCCAACCTAGCTATAATATCTTATTAGGGGAATGTTGGTTAAATGACTACTTCCCACAGTCTTAATTTTGGATCAAGTTTCAGTAAAAGAACTCAGTTTAGTTCTACAGTTTTAAGAATATCAGATACAGTCACTCAACTCAATTTGAAACTCAGCTAGTTCTATCAGAACCAGGACTGTCAGATATAGTCACCCAGTAATAGTATATTAATTATGCAAAAATTGTGTTACCAGTATTCAGATTTGAAGACTATCAGATATAGTCAATCAAACTAGTTTTTCATAATCAGAAATGTCAGAAATATTTAGTCCTTTATCTGTAATATACATCAGTCCCTTTGTATTCAGTAGACTCAGTTAGCTGTACTAGTAAACTCAGCTGTTAGCAGCTCAGTACTTAGAACTTAGTACCTAGTGATAGTATGATCTCAGTTACAGTTTACGTATTCTTGCATATATTCTCACGTTGATGTTATTCGGTCAGTTAGTATTGTTCATGCATATGAACCCCATGCATTCAGCCTACCTCACTTGCATACTAGTATATTCAGTCATACTGACGCATTTGTACTATAGTGTTTTATACCATAGGTTTAGAAGCACGAGCTCCCGAGCATCCTTAGTAGATCAGATGTTCAGCAGCCGGACAAACAGTGAGTCCTCATCATTCGAGGACAGCATAATTATTTAATTACTTTATTATTTCAATAGTTTGGAGTTATTTGGGGACTTATCCCATCAACTTCATAGTTTTCAGACAGTTTAGAGGCTTTCAGACTATAGCATATTTCAGATAATTTATTTTAGTTTTGGGTTTTGTTATACCCACTACAGACATTGTTTTAGTTCAGTTTTGAACCTTATGGCCTTACAGCTTATATTCCACATATTTACAGTATATTATTAAGTTCTCTATTACAGATATCAGTCATGGATTAGCTTGTGGTCCTTTTGGGTCATGAGCACCGTGTAGAATTTTGGGTGTCATATTCGGGGCATTTCAAACTTGGTATTTGAGCCTAAGGTTTAATAGTATCCTAGCAAATCTGTAAAGTTACATCTAGTAGTGTATTGTGCATAGGTGTATTGTACACTACATTTATGGATATGAGGCTATGAAATGCTTTAGGAATAGTTTCCCCTTTTTCAGTATTCATATTGTGCCAGTGAGCACGAGCTCAAATTTAAATCCCAGTCTAATTCGCTCTCCCTTTCATTACAGAACATGCTCCCAAAAGGACTAAGGAAAGAAAAACCAAGAATCAGTCGGCACCTCCGCCTATTCAGGCAGATTCTCTGGGCGAGCATATCTTTCATGGAAAATTCAAAATCGACTCTCTTACTTTATCTTATTCAGTATTAGCTTAGAGCAATCAGCAGGATTTTGTCCCACCCAGGCATATATTTCATGCCCAGTAGATTTAGTTGGGAAAGTGTAGAAAGAAAAAAAGAAAGATAGAAAATAAGAGAGTGAGAATAGGTAATCTTAATTTTTCTCATCCTAAGTCAGAAGGTGGTAACTATCATTAGTTCTTCCCAAAGTCTTTGATTCTAGTTCCTCCCTCAGCCAATGCTTCAGTCCCTAAATTTAGAGAAAGGGCACCAGGTCCTAAACCTCAGGGCGGTGTTAGCAGTACCCGAACCCATCACCTTTGTAAGTCTTGTGGAAAATATCATAAGGGTATATGTAGAACCAACAGTAATGTGTATTACAGGTGTGGTGAGTCAGGTCATAAAGTTTGATACTGTCCTAAGACTAGTTCGCAAAGACAGCATAATCGTTCCTCAGCTCAGTCCGATCGCTCGAATCAGTAGGCTGCCACCTCCAGTTTCACTAGTGGGAAATGCCCAAATAGACTATATTCTTTTCAGTCCCAACTAGATTAGGAAAATTCTCCTGATGTGGTCACTGGTACGTTATTGATCTTTCACTTGTATGTTTACGCTTTGCTAGATCCAGGAGTATCTTTGCCTTTTGTTACTCTTTATATAGAAGTTGATTTCAGATACAGTCCCAAAATTCTAGTAGAAACCTTCGTAGTCTCTACGCCAGTGGGTAAAACTATCATAGCCCGATGGGTATATAGGAACTCTCCGATTATGGTATCTCAGAAAGTCACTTTAACAGACTTAGTCAAATTAGAGATGACTGATTTTGATGCCATTTTTGGCATAGATTAGCTTTATTCCTACTATGGCACAGTCGACTATAGAAATAGAATTGTCCAGTTTTAGTTTTCAAATGAACCTTTCCTAGAGTGGAAAGGTAGTACTTCACTTTTCAAAGGTCAACTTATTTCTTACCTTCAGGCATGAAAAATGATATCTAAGGGATGTGTCTATAATCTTGTTCGAGTTAAGGACTCTAGTTTTGAAACTCAGAGTATTGAATCAATCCCAGTAGTGAATAAATATTCAGATGTTTTCTTTTCCAAAGATCTTCCAGGAATTCCTCCCGAAAGAAAAATAGACTTTGGCATAGAACTTCTTCCAAATATTAAACCTATATTTATTCCGCCATACAAAATGACACCAGTAGTAATTAGAATTGAATGAACAGTTGAAGGATCTCCTAGTTAAGGTATTCATCAGATCCAGTGTGTCCCTATGGGGTGCACCAGTCTTATTCATGCACAAGAAAGATGGTCCTCTCAAAATGTGTATAGACTACCGTCAGCTCAACAAGGTCACAGTCAATAACAAGTATCCACTTACCAAAGTAGATTAATTGTTCGATTAACTTCAGGATGCTAGCTATTTCTCTAAGATAGACCTCAGATCAGGCTATCAGCAGCTCAGACTCAAGAGAATATGACATTTTGAAGATGGCTGTCAGAACTCAGTCTGAGCACTTCAAATTCTTAGTCATGTCATTTGGTCTTACCCACTCACTCGCAGCCTTTATGGACTTAATGAACCAAGTGTTCAACCAGTATTTGGACACGTTCGTCATAGTATTCATAGATGACATTCTTGTCTATTCTCGCAGTGAGTGTGATCCTGTAGGTTATCTCAGAATATCAAAGCCCATCAGTTATCATGATATCTATTTATGTCCTACATGTCAGCTCTATGACCATCGCTCATATTTATTCACGTTAGTGAAAACTCATGTACGCTCCCTATTCCTAGGATAAGGAGTTCCAGTTCACTCAGTGTTATGAATTACGTCCCATGAATACAAAAACTTTAGACTCAGGTCATGAGCTTATGACTCATAAACTTATGTCATGCTTTACAGTATGCCTAGCTCACATGACTCATGCTCCACTCTTTGTGATTAGTCGAACTCAAATTTATGTCATGAAGACCCTTAATTAAGATTCCTCAGTGAATCTGTGGTGTTGATGTTCTATCTCTAAGCCTTAGTTACCGCGTTAGTTCAGTAATCTATATTTAGTAAAGGACTTCGGTAGTCCTATAGGACCATTGCTTTCAGTTATCAGTTACTTATCCATCAGAATTAAGTACTCCCATACCATTCTAAACCTCAGATATAAAAAACCAGCATTTAATCTCAGTTACAGTCTTAGTTATAGTTACAAACACCAATCATTCAGTCAATCAGATAAGTTAGTATATTTATGCATTTGTGCTCAACACCCATGTGAATCTTTTCAGTAGTCTCAGTTGCAGTGCATAAGGCTTAGTCACTTTATCTTAGATGATATTTCATAGGCCTTGTCTCCTAATACAAGAATCCTAACCATGTAGCGATCTCCTAATCTGATGTCCTACTCTGGCCAGACCAAGATTCTCTTTCTCCTTACCGTCACTAGAACTCTATAAATAGAATGTCATAGAAATGCTTTGGTTGAGTATAAGTTTTCAGCATGAGTTAGTTCATAAAGATGGTAAGTCAGTTTAGCAGTCAGACAGATAAGTTTGAATGGTGTGATTTTCCTATCTTTCTATCTAATTTCACTATTAAGAATCTCATGAATGTGATCATTCTAAGATGGACCACTAGGTAGTGGTGTGTTCAATGTGGTTCATGTATCATGCCTTAGTTTCAAATTCCAGGTATTTAGTCATGATTCAATCCGTAGGTGCCTCGTACATCGCCTCAATTTTTCTTAATATCTCAACAAAGTCAGTTGAGTATTCTTCAAGGGACATAGTGTCCCAAGGGGGACATATACAATAATTCTCCTAACATCCATGACTTAAACATGCCCTTCTCCCTTCTCGTAATGAGTCCAATTTTGGATAAGGAATACTCATAAGTTGGCCCTCAAAACTCTGACCTTTGCATAAGCCACGTATTCAAGGTGCTTAGTTCAGATCACGATATCCAGCTCAAGTGTCATGTTCCAAACTCATTTACATTCTCATGTTTTCATTTATATGTACTTAGAAATTAATCTCAGACTCACCAGTATTTTTTTTAGTTTAAGGTAACAGTTTTTGTTGAACTCATTCAGTTTCATGTTTAGGTTTCAGTTACAAACTCGGTATTCAGTTCCATGTTCAGATTCCCATAACAAGCTTGGTATCAAATACCATTGCGTATTCAGTCATGCATTCATGTGTTAGTTCAGTCATATAATCATGCATCAGATATGTATTTTCATTATGAAAAGCTCAGGTTATCAGAATTCTCGGTCAAGCATTCATGAACCTGTACTAATGCATCAGATATGTATGTTCAGTAAGATACATTCAATTTATCAGTCATATCAGTCTTGTAATCATATTTCATTTATTCATGTCCTACATGTACTTCATTCAATCATTTCTCTTCTCTTAGTTAGTCTCATTCGAGGTTGAATGTTCCTAAGAGAGAGATATTATAAGACCCCGCAAAATCCTAAGCTTAATTTAGTTCATTTATGCTTGTTAAAGGGGGGGCATACTTAGAGGGTTTTAGCTAAGTTCCCAGGCTTAGCCTATTATTGGCCTTCGAAAGTTGGCAATATCATTTTACCACCTTAACATTCTTTAATGGTCCGTATTTTTGTTAATTCATGATCATAGAGGTCCATAGGTGGTCTCAAACAAGTTTCGTATTTTCAGACCATGTTTAGACCACATTTAGAAGCCCAAAATAGTGGACCAACGCGATCTTAGTGCGCCGTATCGCCCATCGTATTGGTTGATAATTGTTGCAGGTTGCCAGGGTCAAAGTACTGAGACTCGTTGCAATGATGGTGCGATGCATTAACTATTGCGTTGATTTCCTTGATGCACCACATCGATAATAGCATCGATGCCCAGTTTTAGTCATTAAATGTTCGTATTTTTAAGGGAAAAAGGGTCAATTTCCCACCCCCTATATAAGTCTAAAACATGGGATTTAGCCCTAATTCAACCAAAATATAGTGTCTATCTCAAGTTTCTCTCAAGAACAAGTTAAGGTTTTCAATTAAGGATTCAAATTTGATACTCAAATTTAAGAATCTCCCCATCAAATCTTCATATAATCCAAAACTAAGGTATGCGTAGTGTTCATTCATGGATTCGTTTCATCCATGAAGCCCAAGAATCAAGTTTTAAACTATGAATTCTGATATTTATGTTATGGGTTGATTATGTTCAGGTGGTTGTTGTTGTACGATTTCTCAAGTTGGAATATTTATTTGTTTTATGAAAGTATATTAGCATGCAAGTTGAAAACTATGAACTTAGTTGGTTATGGTGTGTTAATTTGATGATTTTTCCTATGCCTTAAGTGGTGCATGTAAGGTGTTTGACAAAATTTCTAAGAGAATAGAAATTATGCATTATAGCTTAATTTTGACCCAAATGATAAATACATGTTTTACCCTTATGTTCAAATGAATCCCATGCTATTGATGTGCATTGTAGATGGTTGTTGGAATGCTCATGATGTTAGAGTATAAAATTATGACATTGAGTATATGCAATACTACCATGTACAAGATTATGATAACCGTGTGCTTCATTAAATCCCCAACTTATTGTACGATGAATTGTTGATATTGGTCATGTGTTCAAGAAGTGTCAAGTCTTGTCAGTTTTATGCTATCAAGTCCTGGGGGTACTTGTACCGGATAATTTAGCTGTGTGCCTAGAGCCAGTGTCAGTTTCCCATGATACTCACAGTGAAGCCATGATAAGTAGAACTCAGTTAGTCATGTGACTCAGGAAATCCAATAAATTCAGTATCAGTCCAGTAATCTTAGTACTCTCAGTCAGTTATCAGATCCCAGTAGTATTCCATCAGTCAACAGAACTCAATGAACTTAATCTAGTTCAGTTCAATTAATCATGTTCAGTGTCTATTCAGATGGGAGTAGGATTCAGCACCGAGTGAACCCAAGGATGGGGAACACACACTGCCAGATGAGGGTGTGATTCCTAGAAGCAATCCTTGCATTCCAGAACTATGTAGCCAGCATAGGTTGAGATATCAACGCTGTCAGTTGAGGGTTGACAAGGTGGATTAACACTGTCAGATGAGGGTCCCATCATTCTCTTTTGGGGATACTGCCAGATGAGGGTCACTCATATCTGCCTTAACAGTGGCGTGGTATTGACACCCTTCTAATTGGGGTCACTGATTGGACCCCAACTCAGCTATAATAGCCTGTTAGGGGCATGTCGATTAAATGACTACTTCCCACAGTCTCAGTTTCAGATCCAGTCTCAGTAAAATTACTTTATTACTTTATTATTTTAGTAGTTCGGAGTTAGTTGGAGACATGTCCCATCAACTCTACAATTTTCATATAGTTTAGAGGCTTTCAGACTAAAGCATATTTCAAATAGTTTTTTTCAATTTTCAGTATTGTTATACCCCACTATAGGCATTGTTTTATACTCAGTACTAGTTTAGTTTTGAACCTTATGGCCTTACAACTTATATTCTGAATATTTATAGTATATTATTTAGTGCTCAGTTACAGATATCAGTCAGGGGTTAGATTGAGGTCCTTTGGGGTCATGAGCACCGTGTAGCATTTTGGGTGTCAGATTCGGGGTGTTACATGAAGGGAGTCCATAGTTTTCTGGGTCATGCTGGATTCTATCACAGGTTTATTAAAGACTTCTCCAATATTGCAAATCCACTTTGCAAGCTGTTGGAAAAGGAGGCCAAGTTTGTGTTTGATGATGATTGTATTAAGGTATTTCAATGCCTTAAGGAGAAGCTGGTGGTTGTTGATGATAGGTGAATTTACGTGCCTATATCAATATATTTTGCCCATATTTTAGCCTAGTTTTGAGAACTAATTATCTATTTCATGCACTTTTAGTCCTTTTTCCTATAAATAAGCTAACAAACATGATTAGCAAAGTTTCAGGTATAAATGATGCAAAATACAGCATTTTACGGCTTACTTGACGCAAAAGAAAGCTCACAAACGAAGCAAAAGGGAGCTGGACGCCTAAAGGACCAAATCTGCTGCATGAAAAATCTGTCCCGGGCTAAAACAACATTTCTGAAGACTTTGGGGACTTACAGACACAAAGCTGGAATTTTACCAAGATACATTAACCTAGTATAATTAGGTTATGTGTTTCACTAATCTATTTGGATTATGATATTGTAACCTTACCCTAGTACATTTGGGTCAAGGATTTCACTAGTCTATTAGGATTTGGTTATTTATTTCATTAGCTTAGTAGGAGTAGGATAGGAGTATTATAAATACCCTATCATGTTAGAGATTTTAAATCACTTCTTCAATAATCAACTCAACAATTAATTTTCTTCCATCCCTCTCATCTTCCACTACAAACACTTCTAATCTACTCTTCTACTCTTAAATTCCACAACAAGAGAATCGTTACTTGCTACGGAATCACCAAAACCACACGCCAAACACCTACTATTCACGCCATCCACCATGCAAAACGTGATATCCTTCGCATTCATGGGTAACTAAACCTCTTAGTTGGGGTTATGGAAGCCGAATGAGTTACTATCTATAGCTGTGAGTTTGTGAGTTCAAGACAAGTATATTGCTTATATCATTACGCTCTTCATCTTAATCTACATTCTTTGTGGTTGCAAACGCAAGAATAACGCCAGTCTAACATTTAACTTGTTCGAGAGAAAGGTTATTTTTCTGGAAAAGAGATAATGTCAAGGTAGTAGGACACCCTTTCCTATTAAAAAGCTAGTGCCGTAACTGGACTAACCTCTTGGAGAATTCGTACCGTTAGACACACTTTAAGCTCGAGAGAGTTAGAGTGAAATAGTCCTTGTTGAGGTCGAGAGACGCTTGGATTTACCATCGACTACAATTCTCTATAAGCAATTGCATGTCAAGACTCTACACACTCATAGCCAATAGAGACGTATACCTCAGAAGGTGGACATAACCCCAACGCTTCAATTCTCATTGTTTACAACCAACGTGACAATCTTTCTCTTTTACTTTGCTATTTTCATCTTTTATTTCATTACTTTGGTTACTTATTACAATCCCCCCTTCTTACGAGACTTGCACCAAAAGTCTATTAATTTTGCTTACTTGTTGACCAAGCTATTCCCTGTGGGATCGACACCCAACCCAGGTTGGGTTCTATATTTACTATCGACCGCTTTACACTCCCACGAGAGCTGTAGATTGAGCGTTATCAAAAATTGGCGCCGTTGCCGGGGAATACGAGTGTCAATCAAGTTCGTGATAATTACCAGACCCTTTGGTCAAAGATTCTCGTACTTTTACGTTTAGTTTTTGTTTTTGTTTATTGCAGGTTTTTCTTTTAGTGCATGCCCCATACTAGAAGTTCTGGTCAACCGTTATTACCAATTAATCCTGAACCACAACGAATTAGAAGAATGGAAGCACAAGCTGAAATCGACAGGATGGCTGCTCAACATGAGCAAGCAAGATTAGCTGCTCTTGCCGCTGCTCAAGTCCAACAACAAAACATTGATAATCCTGGACGAGCAACAAATCTTGACGATGAAGATTTAGGAGATGACGAGTTGATAAACCCAAGGCATGGCGCTGAAATCGCAACACCTGCCAATCGAAGAGGTCGACAAGCTCGGTATAGATATGATCGCCAACCTTTGCAACCAGCTTTCGACGATGATGATGATGATCTTGATGGTGCCGGAGCCACAGGAGCTATAATTCCACCACCATTAGCGCCCGGAGCTAAGTTCAACATCACAAGCACCATGATTCAGTTATTGCAACTCAAGGGGTTATTTGGTGGACTAGCAGACGATGATCCGAATATGCATCTCATCAACTTTATTTCCACATGCAAGTCTTTTGACAATCCTGGTGTTGGTCAGAATTCTATTCGATTACGTCTATTTCCATTGTCTCTGTCTGGGGAGGCAACATTATGGTTGAATGGGCTGACTCCTGATTCTATTACAAATTGGAGGCAATTGAGAGACGCTTTCCTAGAAAGATTCTTTCCGCCATCCAAGAGGGCTCAATTAAGAGATGAAATAAGCAACTTTCGTCAGCTTCCCTTTGAAGCTCTTCACGAAACATGGGAGAGGTTCAAGACAAAACTAACGAGATGCCCAAACCATCACATGACTAATGTTCACCTCATGGAGATCTTGTATAGAGCCCTGAATTCAGTAACTAAACCAGTGGTGGACAACGCAGCTGGAGGTTCTTTTATGGACCTTACCTTTGGTCAAGCAAGCAACATGCTAGATCGTATGACGAAACAAAGTAGAGCTTGGCATACCAGGGATTCTGAGGTAGCAAGCCCTACTTTATCTATTGGCATGTCTGCAGACCAAAGAAGAAGAGAAGAAGAACGTGATCAAGATATGGCGCACATGAAAACCCAAATGGATCTTCTTACAAAGCATCTATTATGGAAGACGGAAAAAGTGAAAGCTATTGCGTCAAAAGGAAGAGACGAATCTGATTCGGAAGAGGAGGCCAACTACTTGAACAATCAGGGGGGTTTCCGTGGGAATGCCCAAGGAAACCAAGGTCGGAAATATTATGATAAATCTGGAGGTAAAGACCAAGGTAGTTGGAAGAAAAATAATAAAAATAGTGGTTTGTACGTTCCCCCTGGTAGACGTGATATCACCACATCTAATTCTATGGAAGACATGATGGCGAAGTTATTGAAAGGAGTGGAAGCAACGAGCGCAGGAGTGAAGGAGGTAATTGATGATTTGGCCTCCATGAAGCAACTAGTTGATTCTCATTCCACTTCTATCAAGCAAATAGAGCAGCAATTAAGCCAACTTTCAGCAGCATTCAATCAAAGAAAGGCTGGCACCTTACCGAGCGATACAGTCCAAAACCCAAGGAATGATGGGTCATGTATGGCCATCACTACCAGAAGTGGTAAGGTGCTGGAAACTTCAGAAAAATGCAAGCAAGTGGTTGACGGAACAGCAGATATGGACGCCACACCTAGTGACGCCACTAGAGAAGATGCCGCAATATCTACTTCCAACGTCAAGGACGTTTTACCTAGTGATGTGCAGCCTGAAAAAAATGATAAACGGAAGCAAGAGGAGAAGAAAGCCATGGAGAGAACACTTCCATACCCACCACCACCTTTTCCACAAAGATTGAAGAAGGTGGCCGATGACACTAAGTTCAGCAAATTTATGACCATGTTGAAGCAGCTGACTATTAATGTCCCATTGGTAGAGGCACTGGAACAAATGCCTGGGTATGCGAAGTTTATGAAAGATCTTTTGACTAAGAAGAGGGCAGCAAGCTATGAGCTGAAAGATGATGTGCATCATTGTAGTGCAATTGCTACCCGATCCATAGTTCAGAAGAAGGTCGACCCCAGAGCTTTCACTATTCCTTGCACCGTCGGATCTTTGGACTTTGCTAAAGTATTGTGTGACTTAGGAGCCAGCATCAACTTGATGCCGTTATCGATCTATAAGAAGTTGGGGTTAGGAGATCCTACACCAACTAATATGAGGCTTGTGATGGCGGATAGGTCGGTAAAACGACCGGTTGGTATTCTATGCGATGTCTTGGTAAAGGTTTCTTCATTTATCTTTCCAGCAGACTTTGTCATCTTAGATTGCGAAGCAGATTCAGAGGTTCCCATAATCTTGGGACGCCCTTTCCTTGCTACGGGAAGTGTGCTCATAGATTTGAGAGCTAATGAGCTTTCATTCCGAATAAATGATGAAGTGGTTCGCTTTGATGTTTGCAAATCAATGAAGCAACCCAAAGATCTAAGTGTATTTTCTGTGGCTGATGTTGTCTTTGATGATGAGAAAAAGTTACTTGCTGAAGAGCAAATTCTTGATGATCCTTTGGAGGTTTTGCTCATGAAAGAAGAGAATGATGATGCTGAAATTTCTGAAGATGATATTTGTGCTCTATCGGGATTAGGAACATATCGTTATACTCCCAAGAAGCTGGATCTTGATCTCAAGAATTGACCCACACCACCAGCTAAGCCATCTATTGAAGAACCACCCACGTTAGAATTGAAGGAGCTGCCAAGCCATTTGAAGTACGCATTCTTAGGAAGCGGAAACACTCTTCCAGTCATTGTAGCAGCCGATTTGGGTGAGCAACAAGTTGCAGCTCTTATTGCAATCTTACGCAAGTATATTAGAGCTATTGGATGGACCATTGCGGATATCATTGGTATTCCACCTGGGATTTGCACACATAAAATTCAGCTTCAAGAAAAGTGCACACCCACCATTGAACATCAAAGACGTCTAAACCCACCAATGCAAGAAGTGGTGAAAAAGGAGATTATTAAGTGGTTAGACGCAGGAGTCGTGTACCCTATTTCTGACAGTACATGGGTAAACCCAGTACAATGTGTTCCCAAGAAAGGAGGTATGACGGTGGTTGCGAATACAAAGAATGAACTTATTCCACTCAGGCCCATTACTGGATGGAGAGTATGCATGGACTACCGCAAGCTGAATTCTTGGACGCTCTAGGATCACTTCCCCATGCCATTTATGGACCAAATGCTAGATCGATTAGCGGGGAAAGGATGGTTTTGCTTTCTTGATGGTTATTCAGGTTATAATCAGATTTGTATTGCACCAGAAGACCAAGAGAAGACAACATTTACATGCCCATATGGTACGTTTGCCTTCAAACGTATGCCATTCGGGTTATGTAACGCACCAACCACCTTTCAGCGATGTAAGATGTCTATTTTCTCTGATATGGTAGAAGACACTTTGGAGGTATTTATGGACGACTTTTCAGTTGTTGGTGAGTCTTTTGAAGCATGTTTGGTGAACTTGAGCATGGCATTACAAAGATGTGTAGAGTTCAACCTTGTGCTGAATTGGGAGAAGTGCCACTTCATGGTAAAAGAAGGAATTGTTCTTGGGCACAAGATCTCCGAAAGAGGAATAGAGGTTGATCGCACCAAAATAGAGGTAATTGAGAAGCTACCACCTCCAATTTCGGTGAAGGGAGTTCGTAGTTTTCTTGGACATGCTGGGTTTTATCGTAGATTCATCAAAGACTTCTCCAAAATTTCTAGTCCATTGTGCAAACTATTGGAGAAAGATGCGAAGTTTGACTTTAATGATGATTGCTTAAAGGCATTCGAATGCCTTAAAGAAAAACTCATTGAAGCCCCTATCATGGTAGCACCAGATTGGACGCTCCCGTTCGAAGTCATGTGTGATGCTAGTGGTGTAGCCGTTGGTGCTGTTCTTGGACAGAGAAAGGAGAAATTATTTCATCCTATCTACTATGCGAGTAAGGTCCTAAATGAAGCCCAAAGGAACTACACTGTCACTGAACAAGAGCTCTTAGCGGTTGTGTATGCGTTTGAGAAGTTCCGTGCCTATCTATTGGGTACTAAGGTGATTGTTCATACAGACCATGCAGCTCTTAGGTATCTAATGACAAAGAAGGATGCAAAACCAAGGCTGATTCGATGGGTATTGCTGCTGCAAGAGTTCGATTTCGAAGTCAAAGATAGAAGAGGTTGCGAGAACCAAGTGGCTGATCACCTATCTAGACTTGAGAATGAGTATGTGGCGCAACCAGAAAATCAGATTGATGATGCATTCCCTGACGAGGAGATACTAGCGACAACAATGGAGAAATTACCATGGTATGCCGACTTTGCAAATTTCGTGGT
Organism: Capsicum baccatum var. pendulum; assembly: GCA_030864225.1. Lineage (NCBI taxonomy): Eukaryota > Viridiplantae > Streptophyta > Magnoliopsida > Solanales > Solanaceae > Capsicum > Capsicum baccatum. Next base: position 87,320,575 of record CM061560.1, on the reverse strand, counting down.
GAGTAATGTGTTACCCTCCAATTTATCTTACAACCAGAGGAGGAAGTTTATGCATGACGTTCAGCACTACTATTGGGATGAGCCTTATTTGTTTCAAAGATGCGCGTATGGTATCATTCGACGATGTATATCCTATGAAGAAGTGCCTACTATATTGGAAGCATGCCACACTTTGCAAGTTGGAGGACATCATGCAGGGCATCGAACGACAAGGAAAGTCTTACAAAGTGGTTATTATTGGCCTACAATATTCAGAGATGCACACGACTATGTGAGAAGGTGTGACCAATGCCAACGTCAAGGTGCTATTTCAAAACACCATGAAATGCCCATGTCCAAAATTCTGGAGGTAGAACTCTTTGATGTGTGGGGTATTGATTTCATGGGACCATTCGTGAATTCATTTGGAATGAAGTACATCTTGGTTGCTGTGGATTATGTGTCGAAATGGGTTGAAGCTGTAGCATTGGCCGATAACGAAGGAAAGCGTGTGGTAGCGTTTTTAAAGAAGAATATCTTCTCTCGCTTTGGAGTACCTCGTACTATCATAAGTGATGGAGGATCTCACTTTTGCAACAAGCTATTCAAATCTGTATTGGCCAAGTATGGAGTCAAGAAACACAAGGTAGCTACGCCTTACCATCCCCAAACTAGTGGACAAGTAGAGGTTTCCAATCGTGAGATCAAGCAAATCCTTGCCAAGACGGTTAATGCGAATCGGAAGGATTGGTCTCGAAAGCTCGATGATGCACTATGGGCGTATAGGACTGCATTCAAGACACCCATTGGCATGTCACCTTATCAGCTAGTTTATGGGAAGGCTTGTCATCTACCCATCGAGCTTTAATACAAGGCATTGTGGGCATTGAAGCACTTGAATCTGAATTGGGATGATGTGAAGAACCTGAGGTTGGAGCAGCTGAACGAACTAGATGAATTCCGTCTCCATGCATATGAAAGATAAGATTTATACAAGGAGCGGATGAAGAAGTATCATGATCAGCGGATTGTTCGACGAAACTTCCAAAATGGTGACATGGTACTACTCTTTAATTCCAGACTCAAGCTCTTCCCAGGTAAGTTAAAATCAAAGTGGTTTGGTCCATTTAAAGTCATTCAAGTCTAGTCGTCGGGAGTAGTCGAATTGGAAAACAATGAGGGTGTTATCTTCAAAGTGAATGGCCAACGTGTCAAGCCATATATCGGTCCTCTTGACTCGATGAATGACATGGCCATCACTTATCTCGACGAAGTCTAAGTACTCGAGATTACTACGTCGAGCCACGACAATAAATAAGGCGCTAGATGGGAGGCAACCCATCGTTTTATTGTTTTATCGTTTTATCGTTTTGTCGTTTTATCGTTTTATCGTTTCATCGTTTTAAGTATTTTTCTTTTTGATAAATGAAAATCCAAAAATAAGAGTCGTGCCACGACCAAAACTAAGGCGCTTGGTGGGAGGCAACCCATCGTACTAATCATTTTCATTGTGTTTTGAGCAAATATAGGTGCAAGAAGTATGCAACGAGGAGATTGATTTCAATTGACGATTTGGTCGCATTGTATGGTAAAGTCGGTAAGTTAGGAATGGTGATGTATAAGGCTATGAATTGATCCTTTCTCACGTCATAATAGGCTTCGAGGAAGGCTAGGCCTTGGTAAAAATAGGCCACGAACGATGCACAACCTATTCTATAGCCTAAGGACTCGGAATCTAGTGTGCTATACACTATGCGCCGCCTATTCCTAGGTGTGCTTTTGACTATGCGCCGCCTATGCTATGGCATTTGAGATACTGAGACCAAATTCCATAGACTATGCGGCGCATATGTCTAGAAATGCCATAGACTATGCGGCGCATATGTCCCATTATGCCATGGACAATGTGCCGCATATGTAAGTGATATGCCGAGGGATATGCGCCGCATATGTGGTGATTTTGTCCCCAAATCCGATTGTAAATGGGTCATAACCCGACCCATACTCCTCCTATATAAAGGGGACTTGGTTTTTTATCACAAACACATTAGAAGCAACCCTAAAGGCGCCGCATATCATCCCAAATCCTCTCAAGTTTTTCTTCCTTTGATCTTCCAATCCACAACAACTTCCCCACAATCTTCAAGCAAGTAAGTGCTCTCTTATGCTTCATCTATTTATCGTAAGTACTACGTTGCTATGCTTATTATAATTTGCTAAATCATGTGAGATTGGTGGTGATGTTTATGTGTTTGGATAATTGTTGCAAAATCGTGTGATTGAATGTATACGTATGGAATTCTTGACTTGTTTCCGACTTGAATTTTTTTTCAATGGCATTGTTGTGATGCTTGCTGAATATAGGTGGCTATGAATATTGCTTGAGAGTGTTGTTTCGATGCTTGCATGATTAACCATCCCGGCCATCGGGATAAGGTTATAGTGACTATCGACTTAGGAGATGGTGTTTGTTGTACGTATAGCAATTCCATGTGGTAACCCCTATGTTGTAGTGTTGCTATATGCACCATCAAAGTCGTCCAAATGGCTGCACATAAGTGATGTAATGCTGATTTTCTTGTCGGAATACAATCCTAAGACGTATGTCGACGAAGTCTGAGTACTCGACCACTTTCACTTCACTGATTTATGCTAACAAGATTAAGTGTGGGGTGGTACCCCTAGTGCTTGCATGTAGATTGTATAAAGTGAGATTGTGCTGCAACTAACATTATTTCTAGTCTCAGGTACAATGGCACCCAAAGCAAAGCAAGGCAAGGAGAAGGCTACCACGACCCGAAAGGACAAAAAGAGAAGCCGAAAAGACCAAGGAGAATCATCTTCAGCACACCTACCACGCAGAATGTTCGGAATCAAATGGGTTCTTGAGGAAGAAGCCAAGGCATGGTACAGCAGCAACAAAGAAAAGAAATATGTGCACGTCGACTTGATTAACAAGGAGACCTTAGCAAAGAAGGAGCCGCAACTGTTGGCTAAAATAATGGCTTTGAAGCTGGATTTCATCTTCCGTGACATGGGAGAGTGCAATCTTGACTTGACAAGAGAGTTTTATGCCAACTGGTCGCCAAACACAACAGGCAACGAAGTCAAAATTCGGGGCCAAGTGTTACAGTTTACAGCGGATTGGATCAACTCTTTTCTAGGCCTACCTTCGGTCGACACTGCACCATACAAAGAGCTGTACAGCAGGCCTCCTTACAGAGCAATAAGACACACGCTTTGTGGAAGCAGATCAATGGCAAGATGGGGCAGACATAAGGAAACAGGCCGTCACAACACATTCCCCTATGCTCCACTAAATAGGGAAGCAAGAATCTGGATGCGCATTGTCAACTCATGCCTTATTCCTGGGACGCAATACACAAAGATATCGAGAGATAGAGTGTGTTTGGTTTATGCGTTGATGACGAATGTCCCTATCAACTTTGGGGCAATCATTCGATCTACCATGAGGAAGGCCAGACTCCACAGAAGGTCCCATTTCACATTCGGCAATTTGTTGACAGCAATGTTGCGGAAGGAGGATATAGAAGAGGAACCAGCTGACCACAAACTCCCACATAACCCAAAAAAGGTTGACCTCACCAAGGTCAAAGATGCTGAAACAACGCATGGAGTCAACCTTACTACTGCGGAGAGACATGCTCGTGACGAGAGTTTCTTCCATCATCTCTATGGCATGACACGATTCACTATGATGAGTGGTGGACGTATTCCAACTGCTGAAGAGCTCCAACAGCTGGACCACGACTACCCAATGAATAGGCATGCCCGGGAGATGTGTGGAGTGGGCGTATATTTTGAGGAACCTCTTGACGATGACGTGCCAACTGATGATAATAGACGCTTGCCTGATTCTGATGCTGAGGAGGACTCTGACAATGACTCTTATGATGATTCTGACGAAGGGGGTATGACCCCCGACATTGATGAGGAGTCCGACTAATCAGGTTCTTCGACTTTCTTTTCCACTGAGGGCAGTGTCTAGTCTAAGTGTGGGGTGGCAGAATCTACATGCTATACTTCTTTGTTTGCACCTATGTTTGTATGTTTGCTTGTTTACTTTGTTTTTTTAGTCTAGTCCATTTTTTTTTTAAGTTTTTAGGAGTAAAATTTTTCTAGCTATGCATGAAATTATTTTGATAGGCAGCATGAGATTAGAACAAGAGTATGTGCTACAATTGTGACTATTGAGACATTTAGGCTCTAGTTGTGACTTATTATGTGATATTGTGTGATTCAATTCCTTCACTTGTTGGGTTGAGAGTCTATATTACTTCCAATCAAGTCGACCATGTGCCTTGTGTGTGCGAGATAATAGTATATTTTATGTTTGTAGCTGATGCTAGAACTTGCCTGGTATGTATGCAAAGCGAAAATAAGGAGTGTAAGTTTAGGATATGATTTAGGCATTTCTTTGGCAACCTATACATGTTTACCTTCAGTTTTTCCTACCCATGTACATCATCCTAGTTAAACCCTTTTGAGCCTTTAGCCTATTTCTTTGACAACCTTGTATGTAAGCCTAATCCATTTTTTTTCAAGACCATAATTTGATCCAAATTCCTAAGTGCTTTAAAGTGAAAAAGTCATGTGACAACATAAGAGGAAATTGGGTGAGTATGATGCTTTAAATTGTAATGGTGCTTGAATGTGTTATGAAAAAGGAAGAAAGTGCTATCATAAGAGGTATGTTGTGAAAAGAAAAAGGAAAAAGAAAGCTGAAAAGTGAGTTGTGCTTAAAATTGAAAAACAAAATAGGAGAACAAGGGTGGTAGAATAAAAGAGTAAAGAAAGGTTGAAAGAAAAAAGTGTCATTGATACAAAGTGATGTATTAAAGTGCTTAGGAACCTAGTCACTATTCTTGGCCAAAATAGTCCTACCCGTCCCTTAGCCTACATTACAACCATCTAAAGACCTACTTGATCCTAATCTTAACATTCCGACATTTAGTAGAGTACTACATTAAAGGCAAGCTTATGGTCATTAGTTGCTACATATGAATTCTTTGTGAGAGTGAGTGCAAGGACACTTTGATACCCATGTTTGAAAAATATGCTATATTTGTGAGTGATTATGGGTACTATATTGTGAGACACACATGGTTGATGAGTTTTGGATAGTTGTATATGATTCTATGTACCTTAACATTTGTATGCGAGTTGATCACCATCCCGAGTCTATGCTTGAGGTTAAATTGTTTCTACTTAATCGGAAAGCTACTCTTTGTTGATAATTGTTGTGCTTGTCTTGAAGAATGTTTTGTGTTGTTGCTGTAAAAACCTTAAGTCGATGCTTAGAAGGACATGATATGTTGTTCGAGGACGAACAAAGCTCTAAGTGTGGGGTGTTGATGATAGGCGAATTTACGTGCCTATATCAATATATTTTGCCCATATTTTAGCCTAGTTTTGAGAACTAATTATCTATTTCATGCACTTTTAGTCCTTTTTCCTATAAATGAGCTAACAAACATGATTAGCAAAGTTTCAGGTATAAATGATGCAAAATACAGCATTTTACGGCTTACTTGACGCAAAAGAAAGCTCACAAACGAAGCAAAAGGGAGCTGGACGCCTAAAGGACCAAATCTGCTGCATGGAAAATCTGTCCCGGGCTAAAACAGCATTTCTGAAGACTTTGGGGACTTACAGACACAAAGCTGGAATTTTACCAAGATACATTAACCTAGTATAATTAGGTTATGTGTTTCACTAATCTATTTGGATTATGATATTGTAACCTTACCCTAGTACATTTGGGTCAAGGATTTCACTAGTCTATTAGGATTTGGTTATTTATTTCATTAGCTTAGTAGGAGTAGGATAGGAGTATTATAAATACCCTATCATGTTAGAGATTTTAAATCACTTCTTCAATAATCAACTCAACAATTAATTTTCTTCCATCCCTCTCATCTTCCACTACAAACACTTCTAATCTACTCTTCTACTCTTAAATTCCACAACAAGAGAATCGTTACTTGCTACGGAATCACCAAAACCACATGCCAAACACCTACTATTCACGCCATCCACCATGCAAAACGTGATATCCTTCGCATTCATGGGTAACTAAACCTCTTAGTTGGGGTTATGGAAGCCGAATGAGTTACTATCTATAGCTGTGAGTTTGTGAGTTCAAGACAAGTATATTGCTTATATCATTACGCTCTTCATCTTAATCTACATTTTTTGCGGTTGCAAACGCAAGAATAACGCCAGTCTAACATTTAACTTGTTCGAGAGAAAGGTTATTTGTCTGGAAAAGAGATAATGTAAAGGTAGTAGGACACCCTTTCCTATTAAAAAGCTAGTGCCGTAACTGGACTAACCTCTTGGAGAATTCGTACCGTTAGACACACTTTAAGCTCGAGAGAGTTAGAGTGAAATAGTCCTTGTTGAGGTCGAGAGACGCTTGGATTTACCATCGACTACAATTCTCTATAAGCAATTGCATGTCAAGACTCTACACACTCATAGCCAATAGAGACGTATACCTCAGAAGGTGGACATAACCCCAACGCTTCAATTCTCATTGTTTACAACCAACGTGACAATCTTTCTCTTTTACTTTGCTATTTTCATCTTTTATTTCATTACTTTGGTTACTTATTACAATCCCCCCTTCTTACAAGACTTGCACCAAAAGTCTATTAATTTTGGTTACTTGTTGACCAAGCTATTCCCTATGGGATCGACACCCAACCCAGGTTGGGTTCTATATTTGCTATTGACCGCTTTACACTCCCACGAGAGCTGTAGATTGAGCGTTATCAGTTGTCCTGATTATTGTTGCTACAGATTGGTCTAGGCTATTCGAAATAATGTGTGATGCGAGTGGATTGGCACTTGGTACATTCCTTGGTCAGAAAAAATAGAAACTATTTCACCCCATTTATTACATGAGCAAAGCATTTGAGCAGTAACTTCTAGCTTTTATGTATGCATTTGAGAAGTTCCGGGCATACTTGTTGGGGACCAAGGTGGTAGTCCATACAGACCATGCTGCTTTGAGATAGATGGCGAAAAAAGATGCCAAACCAAGGCTCTTAGATGGGTGTTACTGCTGTAGGAGTTTGACTTTGAGGTCAAAGACAAAAAGGGATATGAAAACTAGGTTGCAAATCACCTATTGAGACTAGAAGAGGAACAGTCCACTTTAGAAAATCTTGATATTGATGATGCTTTTCCAGATGAACAAATCCTAGAAGCTACTCTTGAAATGGTACCTTGGTATGCTGACGTCGCCAATTTTGTGGTGAGCAACATTATTCAGGAGAATCTATAGTTTCATCAGAAAAAAGTTTCTCCATGATACTGTGAGATACTTCTGGGATGAGCCATATTTATTCAGGCACTGTGTAGATACCATCATCAGGAGATGTATCCCGAAAGTTGATATGTTAAGTATTTTAGAGGCCTACCATACTTCCCTAGTTAGGGGACATCATACAGGTGATCGTATGGTGAGAAATATGTTGCAGAGTGGTTACTATTATATAACACTATTTAAGGATGCTTACAAGTTTGTAAAGAAATGTGATTAGTGCCAAAGACAAGGTTTGATATCAAAACATCATGAGATGCCTATGGAAAAAATGATGGAGGTTGAATTGTTTGATGTATGGGGTATTGAATTCATGAGTCCGTTTGCGAGATCCTATGGGTAGAAGTATATATTAGTGGCTATGGACTATGTGTCCAAATGGGTTGAGTTCGTACCACGTACAATCATAAGCGATGGGGGATCTCACTTCTGTAACAAAATATTTTGAGCTGTATTGATGAAATATGGTGTGAAGCAACATAAGGTGGAAACTCCATACCACACACAAACTAGTGGGCAAGTGGAGGTATCAAATAGGGAAATAAAAGAAATCTTAGCTAAGATGGTGAATGCATGCAAAAAGGACTGGTCTCGAAAGCTCGATGATGCTTTATGGGCATATCAGACAGCTTTCAAGACACCTATTGGGATGTCACCATACCAAATGGTTTATGTTAAAGCATGCCATCTTTTGATTGAGCTAGAACAAAAAATATTATGGGCACTCAAGCGGTTGGACATGGACTGGAAGGAAGCAACATAACTAAGGATAGGACAACTGAATGAGATGGATGAATTTTGTCTCGGTGCATACAAGAGAGTTGACTTTTATAAAAAGAGAATGAAGAAAGTACCATTATCATAGAATTGAGAAGCGATATTTTTAGATAGGCAATTGGGTACTGCCCTTCAACTCCAGAATCAAGCTCTTCCTAAGTAAACTCATATCTAAATAGTCTGGCCTATTTAAATTTTTACAAGTCTACTCATCTGGAGTAGTTGAAATGGAAAACAAAGATGGTAGTGTATTTAAAGTTAATGGGAAATGAATCTAGTAATACATTATTCCAATGGATTTAGTGAAATCCTTAAGCATAGTTTATCTTGATGAAGTCTGAGTAATCAAGTAAACTAGGTCGTGCTATGACTCTAAATCAGACACTAGTAGGAGGCAAACCACATTGTGTTGTTGTAATTGTAGTTAGAATTTTTTTGTTGTTGTAATTTGATGTGATTGCTAAGTGTGCAGGAATAAGAACTCAAGAAAACAAGAATTGAACAAGTTGAAGCATAGTGACGGGAAGATTGACGGATCATCAATCGTTTGACGGGCCGCTGCTGAAGTCATCAGGACCATAAATTTTTTTTGATCATCCTGGTTAAAGATTGATGACCTAAGTGATGGACCGTCAACGTAGCCATCAATATTAAAGATGAATTTCAAGTTACTAGATATGAACTGACAAAAGGTCTGACGTACCATTAACATAGTGATGGATCATCGAGCTTACTGTCAGGATGAAGTAGTTTTGCTGAGTTACTGGTGGGGTTGATGGAAGTACCGATAAACCATCAACATAATGATGAATCGTCAGTTTAGCCATCACTCGAGCCCTAGTTTTTAAAATTAATAGGTTAGGTCATTGCACTCTGATGGAAAATTTTTAAACGACCCAAAGGCTTATTAAATGGATAATTGGAAACAGTTACATGTATGTTCCCACCTCTTTAACTCCAGAAACCGTTTAAATTTTTATGCATTCATTATCTTAAAGCACATTCATCTTCTATCAAAACTCTTCATGTTCTTTTTTCTCTTATTTAAACAACTGCCCAACATTGTTATTCTCATCAGTATCATAAGTTGGACTCTCACTTTTGAAAACAAGTATTAAGTTTTAGCTGTTCCAAAATCCTAAAGTTTGAAGGGAGTGAGGAAGCCATCAATAGTAAGGTATGATTTAAACTCTTATTTTTTGCTTGAAGTGCTGAACATATTAGGATGTAAGTATGAGCATGCTTGAAGAAAATTTTCTTTTTGTTGAATTTATATGGAATCAAACACTGGTATGCATTTGTTGGGGTGAAGTCTGAGTAACCCATGATAAATTAATACCTGTCAACTGATGAAAATATTGATAAAAGTGTAGAGTTGTTTGCGTAAGTGTGCAATTGTAAATCCCATGCACACCAGGTGTTTGAAAAAATACCTAAAAGAAATTTGAACTGTCAAAGTTGGGTCAATGGTCAAAGTGATGGACCGTCAATCCATTGACGGGATGTCAAATTTACCATTAGTATAAGGGACCATGATATGCTTACTGGTTAATCAAGTGACAAACGGAGTGATGGAACGTCAGCAAGCCGACGGGCTATCAACTTGATCATCACTAGGTCATTGAGATTCTGGTTCATTGGATTAGTCGTGACGGACCGTCACTCATCCAACGGACCATAATCCTATCTGCCAGTCTAAAATAGTGACTTGAATTCTTTTTATTTTACCAACTACACACATCTTATAATGAGTAGTTGGTGGTTTATTTTCTGTTCAGGCATAATAAACCAGAAAGTATCCTCACGAAGAGGTGGTGGTCGGTCTGAACAATCATAAGGCAGAAGAGAACAGGAATGGGGTAAATAGGCACCTGCCTTTAACACCCATCAATATGATAAAAGGAGCCAAGTACTCTCCCGTTCTAAGGAGAGTGAGTTTGAGAATAGCAGCAACACTTGTTTCAGCCCCAATGAGGAAGGGGTTAACATATCAAACCCCGACCAAGTTGAGGCGTCAGAACCTGAGGAGGCTAATGTTATCAAAAGCAAAGACCTGTAAGTGCGGGAATCTATTTAGTGAAAGATTGAGGGTGCACAGAAGCATTTATATGATGGGCTTGAGCTAACGCAAAAGTAACCAATAAAGCACCCATCTTAGAAGAATACCACATAATCACTTTTGAGTTTCACGATTATTCAATGCTTGAAAGGAGATTTAATGAGTATGAGCTGGCTTGGTTGAGCAAACCTCTCGGGTTGTACTACCCTAATTTTTGTGGAAGTTCTTTGCCAATTACTTGGCGCTACTGGAAAAGAATTGTCCAAAGGGCACTAGAGCATTAGATATGAAGAACAGAATAGAGGCTCCAGTGAGTGGGGTAGTGATTGATATTTCTGATCGTACACTAAACAAAATGTTATTTGGTCCTGATTATAAAGCTCCAGCTGCTATATCAAAGATTTAGCACCGCATGTTTTCAGCTTCCAACCAAAGGCCTTGGTTGGTAGACTTTTCACTAATGACGGGAACCCATCATGGGCATATACCAAAGAGCTAATTGCTAAATCGTCCCTCAATGTTAGAGAAAAATTCTAGTGGTCTATTATCATATTGAGGTTAATTTTTACTGGAGGAGATGCAAACCTTGACAACCAAAGAAAGGTGTTAGTAGCTGCTATGATTGAGGGGATGAAAATTGACTTCGGTCATATCATTGATGATGTACTATTTGTCCGCACATACAAGATGGTGAGCGTCTTTCCATTCCTATGCTTGATAATAGAATTTTATAGGCAAGCTAATATGCCTTTACTTAGGGGATTTGGTAATGATGTCCGAGCAAGAAGGATATAGGAAATTGAGCAGATGAGGGATGATTCAAAGTATGAGATACGAGTCCATAAGCCATCTGCATATGATACATAATCCGCACCAGCTCTAGAAACTTTAGAGGTGCCCCCAGGTGTACCATTGCCACTTTCTACTTATATGCCACTATATTACTTGCCACCAGATACTTCTGCAGGTTCAGCATTGATGCCCCCAGTAGAAGAGACTTCAGAAACTACGTCTATCCCACCAAGGTATTTGAAATATAGTCTGACACAAGAAAACTTTACAAAAACTGTGAAAGCCCAAAAAAGTTTGAGAGATAGTTACATGCTTGGGCGAAAGAGTTCAAACCATTTGTTAACCGGATTGTTGCTAAATCCCTCAAGCCTTATGAGAATATTCATGCCAAAATAGATGACATAGAGGAACATATGAACATCTGGTTGAACAAGTTATTAATTCCAAAATTTACAAAGTTTATGTAGATTTTAAATAGGAATAAGCTGACATTGTTGAGCTAAAAAGAAAACCACCACCATCAATTTTTGATCCTGCATTGGTGATAAGTGATAAAGAAGAAGTCCTCATTGATATCATGGGTAGGCTGCTAAAAGATAAGGGTATGCAAGTTGAAGAAAATTAGGAACCAAAATTAGAAAGAAGAAATAGGTGCAGGGGTAAAACGCCAAAAGAAAGAAATGTGAGAAAAATGCTGAAAATGTCAAAAAGAGATGAATAGAAAAAGAGGAAAAAGGTCGTCGTTTAGGCAATGGAAATTTCTACAAATTCAACCCCAGCAAGGAGGCGCATGCTAGATCCAGTTCCAATCGAGATACCTCCCATTAAGGAGGAAGCTATTTTGAGTACCCCAACCACTGAAGGGGTCACTGATGTTGCACCTAAAGCCTAAGAACCCTCATAAAATTTGACCAATTCACAAGACTAAGGGGTTTTACAAGTATTCTACTCCTTTGTACTCATTGAGAACAAAACATATTTTTTTAGTGGGGGGTGGGTGCTTATTGTGCATTGGTCAACACGGGGGTTTTTGTTTCCTGTGTTCTATTCCCTTGTGCGCTATCTAGTAGAACTGGCATATTTATGTTGTTATTTAATTTTCGATTTTTCATCATGATGTAAATCTTATTTTGTGATTATAAATAAGTTCCTTTATTTTTAGCACTTTTCATATGTATGCAAGATGATGAAAGTGGTGGAAAACTGTGAACGTGTTTTCTTATGATAATGCTTTCTTGTCAATTCATATATGTTGATCAACCATTGTGAATCTGTGATTGGAATCAGAGTTCTAAGATAGAGCAAACATAGTCATGTGATGCAAGTTCAAGAATTTATAGGATAAGTATGAGTTCATTTCCTATGCGTGTGAGTATTTTGATATAGTTGTTGCATGATGTGTATAGCTAGAACTTACCTGGTGTATTTGTGTTATATCATAGTTGATTTAATAGGATAGGATAACAGGCCTTCTTCAATTATTAGTCCACTTAGCCATAAAAAACCCACCAAAAAAGATGCAATTTTTTTCTTTTTCTCTTGAACCCTTTTTGAGCTTTTGTTATTATTTATTTTGCCCAAATAATCCAGATGCACTCTTTTTAGGATGTTAAGACCAGATTTTGGCCTTGGTCCGGTATTGGATATTTGCACCTTAACTTAGAAAAAATACCTAAGTTGAGGGTGGCTACCATTTAGAAATTGGAAACTTGATGAAAGTGGTTTGAGTTGTAATAAAATGTCTTATCTTTCCTTGATCTAGTTAGATAATGTGCACCTCAACTGACAGCATCAACATAAGTTGAGGGTGGCTGATGTAAACCCTTAAAAAAGGTATTTTGAAAATGTTGGATAAGTAATATGGATTGTAAGGGAAGTAGAAAAGAATTAATCATGGTGAGTAGAAATTAAGGGGAATGAGGGTGAAATCTTAACTTTAAGTCACTTTCCCGAAATCGTTCCCCATCTCTCACTGAAACCTCATTACAAGCCATAGAAAGTCCTGTTTGATCTTTGCAAATCAACCATAAGAGGCATTAGATAATAAGGGCAAGATTATAGGTATATGTGTTGTGCTTGTAACTTCTTTTATGATAGTGAGAATCTTAGTTGATAGTCCACAAGATAAATAAGAAAAAGTGTGGTGAACTTCTTTGATTGTGAGGGTAATCTGAGTTATACTTATCATTACTGAGTTCTTTGGGATGTTGTTTCCATGAACAAGCAGGTGAAAAATTGTATAATAATGCCAATTTTGGATCCTTATGTGTTGAGACTACATGAGTAAGGTGACTATTAATTGGTCGTGAAATTTCATAGTTCAATGGTTGAGTGCCCATCAATGTTCTTGGTCATGTATGTGATATGGTGTTGAGTTACTTGAGGACAAATAATTGTATTAAGTTGAGGGTGTTGATGTTCCGAACTTTTCCAAAATATTTTCATCTTTTACAAGGGATAATTGTGTGTTTTTAAGCAACTATTGAGGTATTTGATGCTGAGTTTTGCTTGTTTTCAAGTAAATAACTGAGAAGATAAAATATGGGAAAAGTAGGAACTAAAGGCTATTGACGATCTAATTGAAGGCCTGTCAAACTTATGATGGGCCGTCAACCTTACAGATCATCATGGTGCACGTCAGTGCTAAACAGAAAGGAAGTCTTAGAGAAACCGAGTGACGATCCAAGTGACAGACCATTAAGCTACTAACTGGCCGTCACCTTGGCCGTCAAACCCAAACTAAATGCAGTCTATCAAGTATCGAATCAATGGTCCAGCTGACGGACTGTTAACTCGGCCGTTGGAGCTTAAACAGTATGCGAAAATCAGAGAGTCTAAGTAACAGCCAAAGTGATGGACCGTCAGGCTAGTGACGGATCGTCACTTTGATCGTTAACCATACGCGACAATCTACAATTTGAATTTTAAATCCCCATTTCCTGGAAACCAATAAATACCCAGTTTAGGGTTAGATTAGATATCTTTTAACTACTGAGTACTGTTGTAACCTAAATTTCTATGAGAAACAAAATCTTTACTAGGATCTTATCATTTTATTCATTATTCTTTCAAGATCAAGAACAACATTCTTTAACTAATTGAAATTATGTAATCTTCTCTTTATAATAATGATCTTTATTGGTTGCAAACTTGAAACGTGTGCCTATGAACACCACTTGTATGAGTAGAAAAGTGTGCAATGGGAAAAATGGAGATCACAAGAAATTCAAGGGCTTTAACCTTTAGGTTATGAGTTGATGCCTTAAAAGGATCAACCCACTTGAGGAGTCAATTGAGCACTGCATAACATTCTTTAAGTTCAAAAGAATTAAAGGGTAGCTATCTTTTAAGGTTGAGAAATAAATAGATAGAATTTAAGAGTTCAATTAGCCTTGCAATTGAGATTGTTAATTGGGAATTTGGAATAGCTCACAACCCTGACTTCATGAAAACCTTAGTGAACATAATCCTAGTTTACTTATTCTCATTGAATTAACTCTGCAAAATACTTACTAGTTGGAATACAACTTGATTTTATTATCAAACTCTGTTAACAAACAAACTTCCCTTACTTCCAAAAATCTTCGATCAATAGTCCATTAATAGTCATACACTTAGTTAATGACTTATCCTCTATGGGATTCGACCCCAACCTAGTTGGGTTCTATATGTGACAACGACCGCTTACATTTTCTAAAGAAAGTTGTAATTTGGGTGAATCAAAATTACCCCCAAAAGGGCAAAGGTGACAATACAACTCATACATAAGCAAGACAATAGAAATAGTCTAAAGGTAGCCATAATACAAAAACAAACATCCCACGACCTGGTAGAGTCAGTACTAGAGCTACTACAGACACACCACAAATCTTAAAATAGTCAATACAATTTATCTCAAAGAAAAAATCTATATGTAGATAAATAGAAGGAAAGAGGGAAAACTCTAACTCTAATAGCTCACCCTATCTCTAAAATCCACCATAACATGATATTTAAATCAATGACAAAAACTAGTACTTGAATCTGCATAAAAAGATACAAAAGTGTAGTATGAGTACCAAAATCACAGGTACTCAGTAGGCATCATCGACCAAGTAAGCTAAATCATGATATAGATACGATTAGATGCCACATAACATAACTAAGTCAAGAAAAGGGCATACCTGGAAGTAGGTCCAACATTGTTGTACAAAAATAAATAGATAAATTGAAATAATAACATAATGAACTCTTACCTCACATTTCAAGGAAAGTCCTGAAATCGCATTTCCAAACCAACTCAATGTTCCCATATGCTCAAGGAGTAATTACCCTAAAAATAAGTGAATTCTAAGATATATTAGTTTTAAATTAAGTCACCAAGTTTTAGGAATTTTATAGAAGAAATTGGAAATCAATCATGGAAACAATGAACACTTACCTCACATTTGAAGAAAAATCGTGCAATTAATCTTTATCTAAGCTTCCAAAAGCACCCGCAATGCTATTCCTAAGCTACTCCACTCCTTAGGTTTTAATACCTTTGAAAATAGATGAGAATTTGACAAAGAAGGTCTGAATGAGGAAGGAGGGGCATTTATACCTTTTTCAAGTATTCAAGTATCGCATACGCAAACTACTGATCATATTCGCGATACTCTTCCGTTGGTACCCCTATTGCATTTGCGATACTCATATGTCATATTTATGACTCTCGTGTTGCTACTGCGGGTGTCACATTTTCAATAAATTTGTCAATTTTTCAACACTTCTTGGTTCCTGCCAAATTATTTACGTGATCCTTGGCCTACAATCGGTGATGCATCAACACCTGCACCAGCACCAGTTTCAAGTCTCTGTCAACCCCTCAGGATTTATACAGAATCTCATTTATGCAAATAGACAATTATATCATATCAAATTCAATATTTCAAACTCAATGGTTTAGCCAAAATTTTCATCTGAGGTAATTTTGATGAAAAGTGGGTTCTACACACAACTTGCCATTTCTTAACTCTAAGCCAATAGCTCAAAATGAGCTCGAGTATCTTGAGACTCAAACCAAAGGTACACCTATCCTAAAATCGATATTCCAAAGCTATTAACATAGTCAGAATTGGCATATAAGGTTGTATGATTAAAATTTTGACTGATAGAAAATTTGAACCAGCGAAGACTTCAAAATAGAGAATTGGCTCTAAAACCAAACAAACTATCTGATAACTGAACTTTTAGTACCAATAATTCATAAACAACTTAGGACAGCTATGAGAAAGCACTAATGGTGAAAATAAGTGGAAATATATAAAATGACCTGAAGGATCATTACATTGTGGGATTACTTACACATAATATATTTTTGTTGTTGTTGTTGATGATGATGATTAGAACTAACATATTTGACCTTTTATATTTAATGTTAAGAGTTATGTTTAGTGTGGAATCATAAAGATACTCCTATGCCCTTTTCAAATACTTAACATGACAAACACATTGTATAAATAAGAAGGATTTGAACCCCTTTAGTGTTTAAGATATCCTAACAAACGACAACAACAACCTAACAATCTAAGAAAAGCACTTGTGCAGCTATAGCCTATCTCTAGAGAAGGAGAAATAGGCACAGAACCAAAGAAGCCAACAATTGCATAGAATATTGATGAAGAAGCTGGCATTGATGGTAAGCTAGTTGTCTCTGTTGAAAAATTGTAAGAGATATAAGAAAAACTTGATAAGGTAGAAAAAACTTCTTTTATTTTTCTTAAGATTAAGTTGGTTTTTACTTGACCTTTTCACATTCAAAGTTTAACTGCCATTTTTCATGATTCAAATTTTTGGTAGGGTTGAAAGTACTACTAGCTCTTTTTGTTGTCCAATTTGTCATTTAAAACTTTACTCTTTCTAAGGACTTACAATTTTTTTATTTTCTTATATGAACCATTAAATTTCAATAATGCTTTTTCCAGGGTTGCAAAATAGAATTGGTTTGTTATACTTTTTGGTTTCCATTGGTGTCAGTATACCTAAATGTTCTTTGTTAACCTAATGATGTAGTTCAATGTCATTTATTTTTTGGTGTATGGAATTTTATGTAGAGTGCTAAGTCTTATTTTGGCACTTTCTCCTTCTGGATTTTGTACTATTAATGAAATATACATAGTTAAACTAGAAAGAAGATTTAAATATTTAGCACTTTAGAATTAATTTGTGGTGAATTTGGTCATTTTCTTTGATAATTTTCATGTTACAAGAGGTTACTCATTCTATGACATAACACAGTTGTCCATTTAATAACTTGATTATTATACCTAATACTGTTGATCCTTTGAGTGCAACTGTGATAATGTTCCTCTTTTTTAACCACAAAGGAGTTAACGCTATCGATACAAGTTTTAAACTAGCACTTATGTAGTGTGTTCAACTAACCTAGGTTGTGAACAACTATCTCCACGTTCTTTGTCATTGCTACAGTCTGAATTTGCATGTATTTATACTTTTTTTCTGTGTTGTTCAACTTCTTTGTCCTAGGATCCCAAGAAGCCTTTGACTCATAAGTTCTTCGATATCCTGCAATGTTTTCTCAAATCATGCTTTCCACTTGACTAATATTAAAAATTATACTTGTACCTATCTCTTTGTATCAATACTTTACTTGAACATTATGAGTGGAAAATAATGAACTAGCAGATATGGCTACAGTAAGTGCTAGAAACAACTATGAAGCAGAGAGTGTGATTATTGAAGATATGAGCAAAGTTGGAAGAAAAGGTTTTGTGACACTAAAAGAGGGAAAAATTGTTGAAACCAGTCTTTGTATGGTTGAAGGCATGCAATTTGACTGTGGTTGCATCTCTCTTTAAGTTGTTACTAATAGGTGAGAAAAAGATCTTTAAATATGAGAATTGTAAGGTGGGTGTCTTCTGTTTAGATTTAGTTTGTAAAGCTAATTATGTTCGTAGGTCTCTTTGAATGCATAGTGTACCTGTTACTGATGTTAGGTATTCTAAAATACAATTATTGTAACTCTGCTTTCATGTCCTTTTCTGCTAAATATCCTTCTAACAAAGTTAGATTCAAATCAACATTCCACAATGGAAATGGAAAGACCACTCTGGAGAAATCTATCAATTGATAAAAAATATAACTAATTCTAGAGATCTTATTCATTTCCTAGAAGATGCTATAAAAAATGGTTTCCCAATTTTAATTATTGTCGAAGATGTCAAGCAAGATATTGTGGCAAAACTTATTGTCGATAACCTTAGATGTGCCTTAAAGGTTAATGCACTCAAAGATCCTGGTTTTGGTGAGTGAACAAGCCATTATCTTGATGATATAATGATTTTTACCGAAGGTATCTCTTACTCTTTCAAAAAGGTTTTTATATGTGACTCAACAAGAAAGTTAAATACTTATTTTTTCAATGTAAAAGTAGCTGAGAGAATGTAGTTGTCACTTCATTTGACACCTATTTCACATCTATTTTGTCTTTTTATCTGAAAGGTAATTTTTTTTCCTTTCAAATATGATCATTTGTATGGTTTATGTGGTTAAGTCTTGCTGTAGAATAATTATTAAAATGCACTCTTACTTTGTTTAACTAGTTTGATTATCAATTGAATTTGAGATTTCTAGCAACTTTTTTTATTATCCTTGGATTAAGGGTTCAAATTTTGTGTACTTGTTGTTTTTTATTTATCATGGCTTTAATTTTTCAATAATTTGGCAGTTTTTATTGTAAGTTCCTATGTACATAGAACTTGCGGAGTTATCTAGTCAAAAATTACTATTTTCTACAAACTAAGGAAAATTCAAATGAAAGTTTGCCTTTATACTACATGTATTGTACTATTTCCTCATAAGTTTTTTAAATATGGTGTTCAATTCTCTGTATTAACTTAGGTTCTTGTTCTTTATGTTCTATCACATTCTTTTATTCATTTGTTTGATATGCAAAAGTACTATAGGAAATTATAGATCTATCTACTTGAAAATGGTATAGATCACGCTTACTGATCTTTGGTGGAATAATGCACCTAAGTGTAATAATCTTTACATATTTTGCATAGTTTTGAGGCTTTCTTGGGTATGTAATGAGGTGATATTCATATAATTAAGAATCTAAGTGTTAATTTACTTGTTTATAATATTTAAGGTGTCTTCAAAAAAAGTTTGGAATGAAAACATTCACTTGCAATTTAGATGAGGAAACTAGTGTTCTTAGCTTAAGTCATGTATTGTTCTAGTTTATCTTGTCTAATTCTATTGTGTTTTAAGAAATAATTTGGGGTGTTCGTTAATATAGGAAGATTTGTAAGATGTTAAACTCAATGATAGGATAATATAAAAGCTAAATTTTAAGATGAAAAGTACCCACGATGTGAGGAACTCAATGCCAAAATGAAATGAGATAGCATGGACGAAATTTGGATTTTTTAAACACTAGGGCGTGACACGCCCTCTAGCCTCTAAGATCATAGCATTCCACACCCTTGGAAAAAAATTGAAGTTGCAATTTCTAGTGTGCATCCACGATAAGGGTGTGGCATACCCTTATCGCGCCAATCCCTAAGCGTGGCACGCCTATGTATTAAAAATGGGCACTTGGCTCCCATTATAAATAAGACACTCCTATGTTATTGTACTTACCTTTGATGACCTCTGGGGCTTGTAATACACATGAGGAGTCTTATATTAGGTTTTAAAATCCTTTTCTTTAGTTTACTTTTGGATTATATACATGAATTTTATTATTACAATTTGTTGTAATTCCATGAATGGCTAAACACCTTCATCTAGGGTTGAGTTGAAAAACATGAATACTTAAGATTGTATTTGAGTTGGTTTATGATTATTATCATTATTGATTGTTCATTTATACTTGTATTTACTATTCTATTGATTCAGAAACCTTAGGATGAACATATATTTCTATTATAATCTCGAAAGGAGGAGCAATAGATAAAAACGTGGGATGTGTGGAGTAAGCTCTTAATCATTCAAGGAATTGAAGTTAAGATTTTCATTTAAGATTGGGATATACCTATATCTTCTTACTTGGCTTATATGCAAGATGAAAAATAAATACGTTTAACTTAGTGCTCGCATCCTTGCTAACAATATAGTTTTGGGCTAAGTTAGATAGACGATTAGAGGATAGGAAGACCATAGTCATGTTATAAACTCGGTGAATCAATGAACAAGATAATTATTTAAGCAAATGAGATTACATGGCTAAGTAATATTGTTCGTAGTGCCTTAAACCTGGGTTTCTTCTTATTATTTTTCAAGAACTTAATATTATCGAATAATTAATGATTACTTTTATTTTTTTATTCTCAAACATGATTAGTTACTCTTGCACTTGTCTAATCTCTGTAGTAAGACTAGAATTAGATTATTACTGAGCACAAGTCCCTATGGAATTGATACTTGACTTTTCCATATCACTTTCTACTTGGGTGACCACGTACACTTGCGTGTGTGCTAGGACACAACACTTACAAATCGATCTACTTATAAAACTCTAAAGGAAAAAGGCTCAAATATTGAAGTCTTTGTTGCTGGAACTGTTGATGCTTCACTTTGTTAAAAGGTACAAAGTTTAAAGTTTATTTGTTTGTTCCTTCAAACCGCATGAGAACCACATGATGATATATACTTTTGGTCCTAGGATAAACATTTTGGTTGAGGATATCAACGTATGTCAAAATATGAAACATTACTGATCTACAAAGTACATAATAGAAGAATAAGATTGTAATTTCTTGTTAAATACAAATATAAACAACTAACTTCTTTGTTTAACCATTATGATACAAAAACTTTGCATGTTGTAGCATGGTTAACGTCAATTTCCAAATTGCCAATTCTAATTAAGGGCATCCTGACTTCTAAAGATGGTAATTATTACTAAACCCTGTATGTCTGCATAGTTAGTTTTGTGCACTCATTATCAGATAATATGTGCAAAGTAATTGATCATGAAAGTAGAGGTTGTTGTTAAGTTGCAAATCATACATAGAGAGCTTCAGAAAGCTGGTTAAGATTAGATGCGAATCAAGTGAACCTAATTTTCCATCTATTATGCTTCTGTGTGAAGAAATAAAACCAATAAAAGATGGAGTTCAAGGAATTATTCCCTCTAACCATGTAGCTCATCAACTGGATTATGCTCTAGCTATTATTTCTATTTTGAAAAGGTTATTCCCTATTTATTGAAATGTTTGATGTTATCTTTTATAGAATATTTGTAAATTTAATAGATTAGGTTTTTATACTTTCTAATAGTAAGTATTAGGCATAACACATTATTAATTAGAAAATATTATGTATAGATGGTAAGCCCAAATTACACCTCTCTTAAGAGAGAGTAAACGATCGTTGTAAAATATATAACTCAACTAAGTTGTGGTCAAATCCCATAGGAAAAATTGTGTTCACTAAGTATTGTGGTTGTTACTAGATTGTTGATCGAAGGTTCAGAATTAAAGGGGGTCTTGATTTATAAATTATGTTTCACTATGTATAACAGAAAGTGTTCTAGTCAATGATTCTTATTGCATATAATAATTTGATGAGAGTAGATAAACTAGAGCTATGGTTACCAAGATGTTCAAGAAACTAGGGTCGTGAATTGTTTTGAATTTCTAATTAATCACTTCAATTGCAAGAGTTATTGACGGTTAAGTCATCAGTCCGTCACTGGTCCAGTGGCCCATCATGCTTGTTGTCACTTGATTCTCCAAAAATCCTCTGTTCTGTTTTATCCTGACGACCAAGTTGGTGGTCCGTCGGATGGTTCACGGTCCACCACTTTGACCGTCGTAGAGATCATGCATTTGTTTCCTTCTATTTATCTATGATGGCTACTTTGGCGGTTTGTCGTATGACTGATAGTCTGCCAGTTTGACTGTTAGTGCCCCTTTCTTGCTATTTTTACAAGTTTCTCTTCCAGCTAAGTCCTTAACCTGAAACCACTAAAATACAGTATTAAATATGATAGTAGTTGTTTGAAAACATACAATTATCTCTTGAAAAAGATGTAAAATGTTTCGTAAAAAACCAAAACATCAATACCCTCATCTTAAGATAATTGCTTGTCCTCAAGCAACTCAACACCAGATTGCATACATGAATAACACAATGACAGGCAATCCACTATTGAATCAGATTCCACATAACCATTCATTTGTCATCTCACTCATATGGGCTCAACACATCAAGATCTACAATAGGAATTGATTATAATTTAGCACACACACAAACATGGATATCATATCCCATAGAGCTCAGCAAACTAAGTGTAACTCAAGTTTCCCTCACAGTCAATAAAATCCACCACTCATTATAGTTTGTGGATAAAAATCAAAACTCTCACACTCATCAAAGAATTTACAAATATAGTTTACATACCCATAGGCTTGCCCTTATCATCTAACACTCCCTTATAGTTGATTCGCTAAGATCAAGCAGGTCTTTTCCAGTCTTGTAATGAGGTGTCGGGCTAGGTAAGGAAGGATTTTAGAAAAAATGACTCAAAATTAGGACTTAACTCTCTTTAACCTTGAATTCTACTCACCAAGGCCACTGCTTTACTAGCTCACTTACCATTCTATCATTCATTCACACGTCACCATAACACCTCTTTTTTATTTTTTTATTTGTATTTTTTATTTTTTATATAAAAGCATCATCCACCCTTAACCTATACTGATGTAGTCAGTCAAGTGCACAATATCTTAGATAGACCAGGGATAAATTCTTTAAACTAAGCTCTAGACCAATTTTCCGTTAGACGGCTAACATCTTGACAATAGCCACCCTCAACTTAGTTGTTTTGCGTAAGTCAAGGTGCACAATATCCAATATTGGACCGGGGCCAGATTTAGGTGTTAACAACCTAAAGAGATTTAATTAGAGTTATTGGTGATGAAGAAAAACTAATACAAGCTCAAAAAGGATTCAAAAATGGAATTTTTTTTTGGTAGGGTTAATTATTTTGGCTAAGTGGACTGAAAGTACAAGGAGACCTTCTATCACCTCTTATTTCATCAACCACATAACAACATCAATGAACTATACAAGTTCTAGGTACTACACTATGCAAGAACTAACATAAATACTCGCACACACAGGCAACTGAGTCTAACTCATTCTAGTACTCTTAGGATTTCCATCATATATCATGCATACATATTAATGCCACTTATAGATTTACTAAGGGTTTCTCCCATATGCTAAAAAATAGGAGTAAACAGTCATACAAAATTTTAAGACAGCACACGGGAGGAAAAGAACATCGGCAAAAAAAACCCTGTGGTACAAGTACACCCACCCCCACAGAAAATAAATGCTTTGTCCTCAATGCATTGAATTAAAGTACAGAGGTGGGGAATACTTGTAATGCCTCTTATTCATATGAGGCATCTGTGAAATGTGGTGAGGATGCTGTTACAACGTTGACCCCTATGTGGTAGGGGTACACATAATCTCATCCTCTGGAATTGGAGGTATCACGTCTCGATCTGGGTCTAAACCATGCCCCCTTGCTGGGGAAGAACTCGTCGTAACTCCTGCAGCTTCATCTACTGCTTTTTTTTTGTCTTCTCTCTTTGTCTCTCCTTGATCTTTTTAAGGCTTTCCTCGTGTCATACTTTTCTCTATCTTCAGTTGTCATGCTTCTCTCTTTCTTCTTCTTGGAGCTTTTGTTTCAGCACTTTCATCTACTTTCTTCTTGACTTTGTCTTTTAGTGGCTTTTCTATCAAATCAATAATTCCTTTATCTTCATAACTCATCACTAGGGTTGGGTAAAAAATAGGCTGCTAAGACTGCCAACTCTTTAATTCTGCTTTGTAAGCCTGTGCCTATTTAAAATCCACCATGAACTTGGCAAGTTCTGGAATGGACATTTTATCCAACCTTTTGTTAATACGTTCTTCCATATGATCCACCCTTATCTGAATGTTTTGGAATAGATGGATCGCTTCTGCCATAATTTGATCAACAAAAGGCTTGAAGTGTGAAGCCCATGTGTCCAACTATTTTTGAAACTTCTTCTACAGCTTTACTAACATGGAGAAATTCTCTTGTGTCAACCTATATTCTGTATAATCTACCCCACCCATTGGTCACGTAGACCTTTACCCTACATATGTACTTGGTGGCATATAATTAGGTGACACAGAAGTGGAGATGGGCAACGGCATACCTGTGGGAATTTCTGAAGTATTCGGGGCTGGCACAAACTACGTCTGATAGGCTAGAGGTTTGGTGACCTGCATCTCGAAATTTGAATCATCTTTTGATTTCTCAATGTCCTGGATATGTGTTGGCCGAACCTTGTTATCAACACCTCGAATCAAGGGTACATTTGGCTGCCTGCATAACTCCATGATTAGACACGGGAATGGTAGTGCACTTACCACTTTATGCCCCCTCACAAATAGTTTATCAGCAATTATTTGTCCAAAATCAATCTTCAGCCCTGCAATTAAATTATCCGCTAACACCGCCCTATGACTATCCAAATTGGCATCACCTCTAGTTGGCATCAACCTTAATCTAACAATAGCCCACCAGAACTTAGCTCTTAATCTAAGGGAGGACTTAGCAATGCATTCTCACTGGTTAGTTTTCCAAGTGGGGTTACCATCATCAGTAAGAAGTCCAGCCAGCCAAGGTCTTTGGGTGGATGCAGAAGTCAGATAGTACTTAAGATCAGGAACAACAGCTGGTGCTTCATAATCAGGTCTGAACAATATCCTATTGATCGTTCGAGCTGATATATTGATGTTAACTCCTTGTATTGGGACTGATTCCCTATTGGGAAAATCTAATATCTTTGATCCTTTAGTACTATCCTTCTCTACCAATACCAAATAATTTGCGAAAAACTCCTTTACCCAATTTGGCTGATATGAATCAGGTGGCCAACTCATCTAGGTCAACTCATACTCATTAAAACTATGCTTCTGCTCTGGATACTCATACAGCTCAGTTGTCACTATCTGGTACTCATTGAAGAATGACCTTTTGATTACCCTATTTGCTGTCGATTCCAACCTATTAAAGAATTTATCCTTTGATCCCTCAATTTACCATCTAAGTGCCTCCATCATTTGAGGGTCCTTGCTTCTAATTACATTTGCTTCCTTAGTGTTAGTTTCAACAGAGCTAGTTTCTTCTTCAACGGGGTTAGTGTTAGATGTATTGACCCCTTCCTCATCTGGGCTCAAACTGGTACTACTAGTACCACCATCACTCTCCTCTTCAGACTAGGAGAATGTTGGAATTGCCCTGTTTCTTTGTTAGGTATTTAAGGCAGGTGCCTTCTCACTCCTAGATGGCTTGCCACTTCTCCGTGCTCTGCCACCACCTTTGGTAAAAGGGTGTTTGCATGCCATGGAAATAGGACAAGGAATTAGTTTGCAGGTCAAAATAGATTAAAAACAGTGAAAATTTTACTTGACGGTTAACCTGATGGCCCGTCGACAATGTGACGGTCTGTTGGACTGGCCGTCATGCCTTAACTAGTAAGTGCTGATTTTTCAGAGCCTTGCAATGGTCGAATTGGCAGTTCATCAGGTTACTGATGGTCTGCCATGTTATCCATCGCATCTTATCCAGTAAGCATTATTTTTGTTATCTTTGCGACGGTCCACCCGGCGGTCTGTCGCAAGTCTGTTGGTCCGCCACCACGACTGTCAGAATCACTTTTTAGTTTTAAATTTCACTTTGACATTTCATCAAACACCTGCTATGCATCATTCCATTTTAACATAGTAGTGACATCAATTAAGCATCCAAGTGCAAATTTTTGCTACTTTTGAGCACGTGGATTACTCAGACCTCACCCAGAATATAGTATACCAGAGTTTGACTTCGGATCCAAATATTAGCCACTAGGTAGAATAAGAAAAAAATATGAAATTCTTTTCGACACATTGCAATCTTCACACAGTTAAATTTATCATTAAAATAAAAAGGTAGAAGAGTTGTGATCATTCCTTGATTTCCAAGTGTTCACTAATCAAATTGTAGAACTTTTCATGCTAAACAATGACTAAGAACTTGCTTTATTAGTGGAAACTAAACTTAAATTTGATTATGAGAAGAAAAGAAGGATGTATTTGTTTAAATAGGAGAGAAAAAGAAGAGGAAGAGTCCTAGGAGGAAATAACTGACTCTAGATTCTTTGAATTCAGAGGGAGTTAAACAGTTGCAGAAATTAAAAAGGTTACAACATATGTAACCCTTGCTCTTATCAGTTCAAAGACGTTTGGGTTGGTTTTATGCGATTTAATTAACATTTGAGATCAGCCCGGATCGACCTAAACTTAGGGTTTCATCGACGGCCTACTTGATAGTCTGTCAGGTGTCCGAAGGTCATCTAGTTGGCCGTTGCAGCTTACTAGAGACCAAGGAATCATGTTGCTACTATGGATTGTCCGATGGTTCATCAGTAATGCGATGGTCCATAGACCTGCCCATCAATATTGTCCAGTGAACTTGAATTCCAACATCTGGTTGACGGCGGGAGTGACGGTCTGTTGAGTCCCCGACGGCTTGTCAATTTTCCCATCAACCCCTTTTCAACTGTAGAACTCTTTTCTTTCTGCATTTTTAGTCTTGTACACTTCACAAACACATCGGATTGTAGAAAAACAACAAATAAATTCTAACTATGATTACAACAACACTTGGTGGTTTGCCTCCAACTAGCACCTAATTTAATGTCGCAGTACAATTTAGCGATCTTAATTACTCAGACTTAATAGAGATAGATGGTATCTATGCACTTTATAAACTCCAATGGACCGATATATAACTTCACTCGCTGCCCATTTACCTTGAAGAGACTTTCGTCTTCATTCTAAAGTTCAACTCCTCAAGATGAGTAGACTTGGTTTACTCTGAATGGGCCAGACCATTTTGATTGTAACTTACCTAGGAACAACTTGAATCTGGAGTTAAAGAGAAGTACCCAATCACCCTTCTGAAAGTCTCGCTTTGCAATCCTTCAGTCATGGTACGTCTTCATCTTTTCCTTGTATAGGTCTTCTGTTTCATATGCTCTGAGATGGAACTCATCCATCTCATTCAGATGGCCCAATCTCAACTCTGTTGCCTCATTCTAGCCTATGTTCAGCCTTCTAAGTGCCCACAGCGCTTATGCTCTAGTTCAATTTGTAAGTGACGAACCTTGACATAAACCAATTGGTACAGTGACATGTCGATAGTTGTCTTGAAAGTTGTTCTATATGCCCATAAGGCATCATCAAACTTCCTAGACCAATATTGTCTGCTTGCATTCACCGTTTTAGCAAGAATGGCTTTAATTTCTCTATTCGAAATCTCCATATGCCCACTAGTTCATGGGTGTTATGGAGTTTCTACCTTGTGCATCTTCACACCATACTTTGCCAAGGAAGCCCTAAACACTCCATTGCAAAAATGTGATCCGTTGTCGCTTATGATGGTGTGTGGCACCCCAAACCGAGAGAATATGTTCCTTTTAAGGAATATAACAACTCTCTTCCCTTCACTATTGGCTAATGCAACAGCCTCGACCCATTTAGATACATAATCAACGGCGACCAAAATGAATTTCATCCCATATAAGCCCACAAAGGGCCCCATAATGTCGATGCCCCAGACATCAAACAACTCCACTTCCATTATTTTTGTCAAAGGCATCTCATGGTGCTTTGATATTGACCTGTGTATTTGGCATTGGTCATATCTCTGCACGAACTCATAAGCATCTTTGAATAAATTTGGCCAATAGTAGCCACTCTGCAACACTTTCCTAGCAGTCCGGTCACCTGCATGGTGACCTCTAACTGGAGAGTCATGGAAAGCTTCCAAAATGTTCAACATGTCTACTTCTAGGACACACTTGTATAATGCCAAAACAAGTATGGCTCTTCCCAAAAGTAATGTGTCACATCATGAAGAAACTTGTTTCTTTGGTGAAAAGAATGGTTCATCAAAATAACCTTACTCACCACATAGTTTGCAAAGTCTGCATACCACGACACTTTTTTTTATTGCAGCAACCAATATTTCCTCATCTGGAAATGTATCATCAATTTCTAGATTATCCTTGAGCGCTTGACCTCCCTCCAGTCTATACAAGTAGTATGCGACTTGATTCTCGTATCCCTTCCGATATTTGACTTTGAAGTCAAATTTTTGTAGAAGCAATGCCCATCTATTTAATCTCATCTTAGTTTCCTTTTTGGCCATCAAATATCTCAAAGCGGAGTGGTCTGTGTGAACCACCATCTTGGTTCCCAACAGGTAAGCCCGAAACTTCTCAAAGGCATAGACAACTGCAAGAAGTTCCTGTTCAGTAACATTGTAGTTCTTTTGAACTTAATTTAAGTCCTTTCTTTTGTAATAAATGGGATGAAACAACTTAACCCTCTTCTGACCAAGTACAGCTCCAAGTGTCACTCCGCTTGCATCGCATATAAACTCAAACGGCTTTGAACAATCTGGAGCAACAATAATAGGAGCATCAACTAACTTCCCTTTAAGGCATTCAAATACCTTTAAGCAATTATCATCAAATATGAACTTGGCCTCGTTCTCCAATAGCTTACAAAGTGGGTTTGCAATTTTTGAGAAATCTTTTATGAATCACCGATAGAAACTCATATGACGAAGAAAACTATGCACTCCCTTTACTAAAATGAGAGGTGGTAGCTTCTAAATAATGTCGACCTTACGTCGGTCGATCTCAATCCCCTTGGCTGAAATTTTGTGACCAAGGACAATGCCTTCCTTCACCATGAAATGGCATTTCTCCTAATTAAGCATAAGATTAAACTCCTTGCACCACTGCAAAGCTCTACTTAGATTCACCAAACATAGATCAAAAGAAACACCTACTACTGAGAAATCATCAATAAACACCTCCAAGGTGTCTTCAACCATATCAGAAAAGATAGACATCATGCACCATTGAAAGGTAGCAAGTGCATTACACAGATCAAATGGCAACCGCTTGAAGGCAAAAGTACCATACGGGCAAGTGAATGTAGATTTTTGCTAATCCTCCAGGGCTATAAAAATCTAGTTACCGCCGGAATACCCATCTAGGAAACAATACCAACCTCTTCTCGCCAACTGATCAAGCATCTGATCTATAAAAGGCACTGGGAAATAGTCCTTCAAAGTCCACGAGTTAAGCTTGTGATAGTCCATACAAACTCTCCACCCAGTCACAGGTCTGAGTGGAATCAACTCATTTTTCTCGTTCGCTACAATAGTCATGCCCTCTTTCTTGGGCACACATTGGACATGACTTATCCATTTACTATCAGAAATAGGATATACAACTCCTGCATCAAGCAATTTGATGATCTCCTTCTTAACCACCTCTTATATAGGTAGGTTAATATGACATTGATGCTCAATGGTTAGTGTGAAATCCTCTTCAATCTGAATCTTGTGGGTGCAAATACCCGGAGGAATGCTAATAATATCTCTAATAGTCCAGCCTATCGCCCCTTTGTACCTCTGGAGTATTGAGATAAGTGCCTCTACTTGCTGTTCAACCAGATCTATTGCAGTAATCACATGTAAAGTGTTTTCACTGCCTAGAAACATATATCATAGATGGCCTGGCAATTCCTTCAACTCCAACACCGGTTGCTCTTCAATCGATGGCTTTGCGAGTAGTGTTGGGAAATTTTTAAGATCTAGATCTAGCTTCTTGGGATCATAAGAATATGATCCCGTTCCAGTCACAACACAAACAGTCTTCTCATACTCTTCAATTCCTTTGCAATCAAAATTTATCAAGACAGTAGCCAAAGGCTCGACAATAAATTTCTTCTCTATCGACACTTCTTGCTCATCCTCATAATAAACATCCACAATAGAGAACACATTTATTTCCTTGTTCTTCTTTATAGATTGACATATATCAAACCGAACTACTTTATCATTAAGCCTGAATAAGAGCTCATTAGCTTGCAAGTCAATAAGTACACTTCAGTTGCAAGGAAAGGTCACCCCAAGATTATGGGCACCTCAAAGTCCACCTCACAATCCAGAATAACAAAATCTATAGGGAATATAAAGCTGGCTACCTTCACTAGCACATCATACAAAATACCCATTGGCCGCTTTACTGACCTATTCTCTATCACTACTCGCATGTTTGTGGGTGTAGGATGCCCCAAATCCAACTTATTATAAACAACAAGCATCATCAGGTTGATACTTGCTTGCAGATCACACAAGGCTTAATAACGCTCAATCTACAGCTCTCGTAAGAGTGTAAAGCGGTCGTTGTCAAATATAGAATCCAACTGGGTTGGGTATCGATCCCTCAGGGAATAGCTTGGTCAACAAGTAAGCAAAGATTACTAGACTTTTAGTGCAAGTCTCATAAAATGGGGGATTGTAAAGTGTAACCAAATTATTAAAGTAAAAACTGAAAATAGTAAAGTAAAAAGAAAGAATGTTTAGTAGGTTGTAAAACAATGAGAATTGAGAAGTTGGGGTTATGTCCACCTTATGAGTTTTATGTCTTTATTGGCTATGAGTGTGCGGAATTCAGACATGTATGTGCTTATAGAGAATTGTATTCGATGGTAAATCCAAGCGTCTTTCGACCTCAACAAGGACTATTTCACTTTAACTCTTTCGAGCTTAAAGCATGTCTAACAGTACAAATTCTCCAAGAGGTTAATCCAGTTATGACATTAACTTTTTAATAGGGGATGGGACCCTATTACCTTGACATTATCTCTTTTCCAGACATATAACTTTTCTTTCGAACAAGTTAATGCTATACTGGCGTATTCTATGCGTTTGCAACCACAAAGAATTTAGATTAAGATGAAGAGAATAATGATATAAGCAGCATACGTGTCGCGAACTCAAAACTCATAGCAATAGATAGTATCTCATATGGCTTCCATAACCCCAACAGAGAAGTTTAGTTACCCATGAATGCAAAGAAAATCACAATTGACATTGTTATTATACCACAATAAAGATTTCGTGTAGTAATAGTGTGGTAGGCGTTAGGAATGAATTACTAGCAAAGTAACGTTTCTCTTGTTGAGGAAATTAAGAATTGAATAGATGAATAGAAGAAGAATAAAAAGTAGAATTAATGGAAGAATTAAAAGTAGTAGTGAATGAATTGAAAGGTAAGATGAGAGTTATTAAAATCTCTAGCAAAATAGGGTATTTATAATACCCATATCCTATTCCTACTAAGCTAATAAAATACTTAACCCAACCCTACTAGGTTAAAGTATCATTATCCTAATCCTAATAAATTACTGCTAGTCCCCAAAGTCTTCAGAATTGCTGTTTTTTCCCGGGACAGATTTTCCATGCGCCACTTTTGGTCCTTGGCGTCCAAGCTTTGCTCTCCTCCTTTTGTGAAGCTTTCTTTGGCATCAAGTTATCCATAAAATGCTGAATTCTACATCATTTATACCTGAAAACTTGTTAATCATGTTCGTTAGCTCACTTACAGGAAAAGGGACTAAAAGTGCATGAAATATATAATTTGTTCTCAAAACTTGGCTAAAATATGGGCAAAATCTAGTGCTATAGGCGTGTAAATTCGCCTATCATCAAGGCCTTAGATAAATCAAGAGACCCGATAGTACAAGGAATCATGAATGCTCCTGGGTCCATTTTCTTTTGCACCAAAGACCTTGTTGAAATAACACCACAATGATGAAGGTTGTCCACCGGTTCATAGCATACTGCTCACTTCTTCATCACCAAGTCTTTCATAAACTTAGCATAACCAGGCATCTTCTCTAATGACTCCACTAAAGGTATATTCACCATAAGCTTCTTTCGTATCACTATGAATTTGCTAAACCTTGTATCATTAACTTTTTTCTTCAATCTATGAGGAAAGGGTGGCGGTGGTTTTGGGAGAGTAGTAATCACTGCCTCTTTCTCCTCTTTTTTCTTCCTCTAACTCATCAGCCTGCTAATGGTTAGATGTAATTGCTTTACTATCTAGCTCCTCAGACTCTACTGGATGGGTTTCATCATCATCAACTTCTTCTTTGATCACATTGTCAACCACAACTTTAGCCACAGAAGGTCTAGGTAATACTTTACCACTCCAAGTGGTAACTGCCATACAAGAGCTATCGTTCTGAGGGTTCTGTACTTTATTGCTAGGCAAGGTACCACTCTTTCTTTGATTAAGTACGACCGAGAGTTGGCCTATCTGCTGCTCTAACTACTTAATAGAAGTTGAGTGTGAATTTACTAGCAGCCTCATGGAAGATAAGTCACTCTTCATAGTCGTCGCCCCAGCATTAGTAGCCTCAACTCCCTTTAATAGTTTCTCCATCATGTCCTCCATGGATATCTTGCCTAAATTGGTCGCTGCATTATCCCAGTTTCTAGGAGGTACATACAGTCCACTCCTATTATTTTTGTTCTTTCAACTCCTTTGGTCCCTATATTTGTAACCAGCCTTGTCGTAATAGTTTTGACCTTAATTTCATTGTATATTGCCTCAAAACCGCCCCTGATTATTTAGATAGTCCGTCTCCTCTTAAGAATCAGATTTAGTGCTACCTTGCAACCCAATAGCTTTTACCTTCTCAGTCTTTTCCGACAATAAGTATTTAGTAAGCAGATCCATCTATGTTTTCATGTGTACCATATCTTGGTCATGCTCCTCCTCTTTCCGACGTTGATCTTCCAACATACCACTAGACATGGTAGGGCTTGCCACCACATAATCCATGGTATGTAAAGCTCTACTTGTCTTAGTCAACTACTCCAACATATCTACAACCTCATTGAATGTAAGCTCCATGAATTCCCTCCTGCTGCATTGTCAACTATTTGTTTGGGTATAGAGTTTAAGGCTCTATAGAAAGTCTCTATTAAGTGCTCATCAGTCATCTTGTGGTTGGGACACTATGTAAACCTTTTCTTGAATCGCATCTAAGTTTCATGCAGTGCCTCATTTGGTAATTATCTGAAATTACTGATTCTATTTCTCAATTGTAACATCCTGGAGGGAGGAAAGAACCTTTCTAGGAAAGCTCCTTTTAATTGCCTCTAGTTTATTCTAGAATCAGGGGCCAATTCATTCAATCACATTGTTGCCTCCCCAGATAGAGATAATAGGAACAACTAAAGACGGATTGTATTTTGGCGAACACCAGGGTTATCAAAGGACTTACAAATATTGATAAAATTCACCAAGTGCATGTTTGGGTCATCTCCTGGAAGTCCTCCAAACAATTCCTTAAGATTAAGCAGCTGTATCATGGTGCTGGTTATGTTGAAATTTACCCCAGGTGCCAGTGGAGGTAGAATAATTGCTCCTATAGCACCATCTTCGTCCAAGTCCTTCTCTTCCTCATCAAGATCAAATTGGACAGCAAGTTGGTGGTTTGCTCTCCCTCTGGTAACCCATTTTCTATTGGTAGCCACCTTTATATTCTCTGTATGCCTCCTATTTACTGGGTTAGTTAGATCATCATCTCCCAAATCCTCATCATCAGGATTAGGGTCATGAGCTAGTTGCCCATTATTTTGTTGATTAACCTATGCTCTAGCAAAGTTGGCTAGTCTCTCAGCTTCTTATTGTTCTTCTATTCTACCAATTAGATGCGGTTCAGAATTGAAGGGTAATAACGGTTCTCCTAAACTTTTAGTGCATGAAATAAACAAAAATGAACCTATAATGAACCAAAAACAACAACTAAAAGTAAAATTTGGGAAACTTTACCAAAGGTCAATTAACAATCACAAACTTAATTGACAACCGTATTCCCCGACAACGGCGCCAAAATTTGATATGCCTAAATTACACCTCTCTTACGAGAGAGTAAGCGGTCATTGTCAAATATATAATCCAACTAGGTTGGGATCAAATACCCTAGGGAATACTATGTTCACAAAGTATTGTGGTTGTTACTAGACTGTTGATCGAAGGTTCCGAATTAAAGAGGGGTTTCGATTTGTAAATTATGTTTCACTATGTATAAAAGAAAGTGTTCCAGTCAATGATTCTTATTTCAAATAGTAATTCAATGAGACTAGATAAACTAGAGTTACGGTTACCAAGATGTTCAAGCAACTAGGGTTGTGAAATTGTTTTGAATTTCTAATTAATCACTTCAATTGCAAGAGTTATTGAATCCTATAATTTACCCATTTGTTTCTCAACCTAAATGAGTAGATTATCCTTCAATTCTCTCAAACTTAATGAATACGTTGATTTATTCAATTATTCTCTCATGTGGGTTGATCCCGTTAAGGCATCAACCCTTAACCCAAAGGTTAAAGCCCCTAGATCCCATGCAAACCTCTTCTTTTCCCAACAAACACTTTTCTATTTGAGCAAGTGATGTTCTTGGGCTCACCCTTCAAGTTTGCAACCAAGAAAAGTCATTATTGCGAAGAAGGGTTTATACAACTTTAGTTAACCATGGAAATCAAATATTTTCAGACCCCCAATCAGCTTTTCATATCAAGACTCCCATAACCCTAGTTATGGGAGCTTAGCCACACATCTCTATAGAAGAAGAAGAGAAAGTCATTATATTTCTCATAAATAAATTTAGAAATTACTTACAAAAATCACTAGATTTGTTCTTGAATCTTCAAAGGAGAATAAGCATAAAATAATTAGATCCACAATTATAGCTTGAATCTTAGAGAATACTACGTACAATAATGTTCAACGTTGGAAAAATAATAAAGAGATACCTAAATAAAACCTAAACTGGGTATTTATATGTTCCCAGGTATAGAGTATTAAAAATTTAAACTTAAAAAAAGCTGAGTCCAAATTGACGGTCTCATCGACGGCCCGTCGGTAGACTGTCAGTTTGTCGAGTGGACCATCATTGAGAGTCCTAAAATGTCATATTATAGATATTATTTTATGGTTAAGTCGGTAATCCGTCACTGGTCCGAAGGCCCGTCACGCTTCCCATCACTTGATTCTCTAAAAAGCACTGTTCTGTTTTGTCCCGACGGCCAAGTTGGCGGTCCGTCGGATGATTGGCGGTCCGAAACTTAGACCATCGCAGAGGTCCTGCATTTTTTTCCTTTTGTTTATCTGTGATGGATGCTCTGGCAATCCGTCGCATGACTGACGGTCCACCAGTTTGACCGTCAGTGCCCCTTTCTTGCTATTTTTTCAAGTTTCTCTTCCAGTTAACTGCTTAACCTGAAAATACTAAAATCTAGTATTAAATATAACATTAGTTGCTTGAAAACATACAATTATCACTTGAAAAAGATGTAAAATATTCCATCAAAAATTAAAACATCAATAGCATATTGAATAAAATATACCTGGTCATTTCAAACAATTTCAACACAAAAGTTTTTCAGTATAGAGCTCTCACTGTAAAATGGATTACTGTGTTTTTAGTTTTACATCTATAGATTCTCAAAAGGGAAAAAGAGAAAGCTTTATGATCTTGATCAATAGGATCCTTAAAAATATTTTTTCATGGATATACAAGTTATGTAAGAGAAGTGAATCTTAAATAGTACTTTGAAAGAGTAAACATATATGCTAGTTTTTCAGCTTCAGTTAGGATTTTTCACATAACTTTCTTGTTCAGTTCATTAAGGCTAACAATATTTAGTGTAGTTAGTTGTTTGCCGTTTAACTTTTTATTTTGGCTCATAACTTGTGTTTGCCATCTTTTGTAGGTGAAAAATATAATAAAGGGGATGATGGAAGTATTGAAGATGTTATTTAAAATAACTGATTGAATATTTTAGAGACATCAAATGCTCCTTCTCAACTCCTTTTATTTTCTATTCAGTTGAAAATTGTGCTAACTATAAAAGGAATTTTCTTGTATGTTTTGTCTATTTGGTTAATATTACAATGATCGAGATATTTTTAATAATGATCTATTTTGCTTTGTAATTATAATCCTTTGTGATTTATAATTTTTTTAGTATATTATATCTTATTTAACGGATAATTATTTATATTTACTGTTCAGGTTAAAAATTATTTTGCTATAATGCTAAAATAATATAAGAATTGTTCCAATATGATAGATTGATATAAACAGTGAAAATTGTTAATAATCGTTGCAATAAAAAGTTGAACTCATGCTATTAATGTGTAAAATTATATTGCAATAAAAGTAATAGCGTTAAAAAATCTATTGCAATAACAACCATTGCAAAACCTCTATTGCAATGATTGTTAACCATTTCTACTAATGTAATATAATTATCATTACAGATAGAAGAATAACTATTTCAATAGAGATACTTCTAGCAATGATTTCAAAAACCATCCCACAAACCATTGCAATAGATCTATGATAACGAGAGTTGGTGCGATTGGTCTATTAATCGTTGCCATATTATAATAGCATAGATTTAAGGGCCTACTGCAATGATTTTGATACTGTTGTCATAGGCCCAATTTTTAGTAGTGGAAGATACACTATAACAAGAAAGAAATAATGAATATATTCTCTCCCATATCTTTTATCTCCTTTTTACTTTAAATTATTTTATATATTTATTATATTTTATAATACCTACATGAAATTACATTTGTTCTACGTAACATGTGCTACTTGTGAGCTTTGGCATAACATGTGTTATTTATTAACATAATTATAACTAATTATTTTTTTTCTTAATTTTATGTGTTTTATATTGGATAAGAATTTTAATTCAGTAAAAAAAGATTTTTAAGTATTATAATTTTAAACTAACAATATTGGTAATGTATCCAAAAAAATTTAGATCATGTTCAAATATACTGTAAAATTTAAATTACTTGATTCTTATAATTCAAACTATACTAAATAAATTAGGACAAAAAAGTATTAACAATGTGTGTATAACATATAGATGTTAAATTTCTTTAATGTAACAAAACCAAATGAAAATATAATATGATTGGTCGATTATTAGTTGCTGGCAACTTGTGATTATTGCCACTGAGAATCTAAGAAGCTCCTATTTTCAATTTTCTCTTTCATTATTCATCGAAAATCGAAAGATACATGCAATCAATTTGAACAATGACTACATTTATGAAACAAAAAGTTTCACGTAACAACTTTTGAACAACGGCTACATTCATTAAATAAAGAGTTCCATGTAACAATTTAATAAATAAAGTACTGATAAAAAGTTTTGAAATATTTCCTGTTTAAGAGGATTTTGAGTAGCCAGCTACTACTTAGTGAAAGAAAGAAAAATTG
Organism: Capsicum baccatum var. pendulum; assembly: GCA_030864225.1. NCBI lineage: Eukaryota > Viridiplantae > Streptophyta > Magnoliopsida > Solanales > Solanaceae > Capsicum > Capsicum baccatum. Next base: position 87,283,415 of record CM061560.1, on the reverse strand, counting down.
AGTGAAAGCAGGTGGTGATGATTGAGAAAGGGTAGGTGTTTTTTTATGGAGAAAGAGGAAGAGTAGCAAGCTTTTTTTTTGTTTTTAAAAGAAAGTCTGAATGGTGTTAAGACTCTATCCCATATATGATCGAACTTTTTTGGATCTATTAAGAGGTACTTAATGAGCTGAAATTTCAACTATTCAGATTATGATCTTCATTAAATGAAAGTAAATGATATTTTATTTCAGAAATGTCTATGTAGAAGCAAAATATATACATTTAAATGAGTAAAAACTTAGTTGCATCAGGTATATACACCAAATTAATAATTTATCAAGGTACTAAATGTCCTCTTACTTAAAATATCTCCTAACTAATTACAAAAAATATTTCATTCCCTTGTAGCTTTAGTTATTTATCTCTTTTTTTTTTCGATGCTTCTTTTACGTTTTTCTCGTTTCTTTTTTTATTCTTCCTTTTTATGTTTCTTTCTTTCTTTATTTTTTCTCAAAGTTTTTTATTCTTTATTTTCTTTTTTACACCATAATTTAATTCATACTCAACTTTTATTTTTTATACTCTTTTTCTTCTTTGTTTTTCTTTTTGTTTTCGTTTATTTTTTTATTCATTTATTTTTTCTCTACTTTATTTCTCTTTTTTACCTTTTTCCCTTTCTTTCCTTCGTATTTTTTTCTTTCATTTTTGAGTTTTTTATTATATTTTTTATCTTTATTATTCAATTTCTATATTTCTTATCCATTTCCTATTCTTTTCTCCTTTTTCCATTTATTTCTTTTTCTTTCTTTTTCTTTTCTTCTTATTCATTTTACTCTCTAATCATAATATTACTTATTTTTAATCCACAATATAATTTCATATTTTTGGTCATTTTTTATTTTTATTTTTATTTTTTATTTATTTTTTTTCTAATTTCATTTGATTTTCTTTTCTTTTTTAGTTTCAATTTTTTTCGTTCTCTTCATTCCGCAGTAATGCCATAACAATATATCTATATACTGACAAAGTATCATAGGAATTTTTTTTTATAAAATATATTATAATGGTATCACTATTGTCTACTGCAATCCATCAGCAAGACCTCTATAATACCATTATAGTATACATATGCACAAAAATGGTATCATTGAGGTTTGCTTCAGTATGTAATGATACTATTATAGTATATATATATGTTGTCATGGTATTATTAAAATTTGTTTCAACCCTTTAGTGATATCTTTATGATACAATCACAGTAGCCCATACACTAACATGTTATCATCCTTCAATGAGACACTACTCAATCTCTATGATACTATCATATATGTCAATATACTATTATAGTTTCATTGAGATCTGATTCAATCTTTCAATGAAACACTTTTCATTCTACCATCATAGTATATTCATATACTGGCATGATATCATCCTTTAACGAGACACACTCAAATATTTCATGATATCATATAGTATATCGATATACTCTAATGGTATCATAGAGAAATACTTCAATCCTTTAATGAGACACTTCTCAGTATATCACCATGGTATATCTGTATGTTGGCATGGTATCATCCTTTAATGAGACACTCCTCGGCATACCACTATAATATACATTTAAATTGATGTGATATTAGAGCCCTAGATTTATTGATCTTACAAATACAAGCCGAGTCTAGTAGAACCTCATAGATTGATTCAGAGATGTCCATTAGTTATGTTTAAGAGTATATGAGACTTGAATAAAATATCCTTCTTCTTTATTATCATTTGATATTGTCCTTTTTACTTGCAAATATTGAGATTTTTATATTATTCTCTCATAAGTAGTGAGAATTTGTGCATCTCTAGATAGTGGTCAAGAACCCATACCAGCCCCAAGATGATTTCATATGCTGGGACACTTGGTATAGGCAAAGTGTCATGACCCAAATGACCATGAATGACATCCACACTAATCTTCTTTTGGGAGAACCATCTAAATTGAACTATTTCTCAATCACTTAGTCAATGTTAAAATGAGAGTATCATAAAATCAACTTTTTGACAATAATTTAGAGTTAATCATTAGTAAGATGGAAATTAAACAAAGTGTTTTTTAAATCTTCAAGACCTGAAGGTCATCGTATAAGAACTTCTAAGAAAAGATCATGCCTAAAAGAGATATCAAAAATTAAAAAACAAATAAAGAATGTATCATTTCCCAATAGATGGACAAGAATAAATAGGATGATCCATGAAAGCCTGGAGACGAAGTGGTCACCCTTGGATCGAGATATGCTATCATCCGCAAGAGTCGAGGTTGTATCTGAGCCTTTGGAATACTTTTTACATTCAAAAAAAGAAGAGTACAGGGTAGTATCAGTACAAACCACTATGTACATATAACTCCCCAAATCTAGTACTCGAAATGCTACACAGTGCTCATGACCCCAAAGAACCACAAGCTAACCCATGATTGATATCTGTACCTGAACACTGCATAATATACTATATAAATGCAAAAATAGCAGGCTGAAACATTCCATAAGGTTTGAAACTGATAAACATCTGATAAAACCATATCTGAATAATGTGGTATGATAATACCAAAACTTAAACAATGTCTGAAAACATCTAGTCTTAAAATACTGTAGTCTAAAAGCCTCTAAACTGTCTGAATGAGAAGTTAATGGGATATGTCCCCAACTAACTCCAACTATTGAAATAAACTAAGTAATGAAGAAATAAAGTAATGATCATGTCCTCGAAAGATGAGGACTCACTGCTAACTCTGACTGCTGAAACTGAAATGCTACTGATGCTCTAGAGCTCGTGCTTCAAAACCTATGGTATAGAATAAAACACCATAACACAAATGCCTCAGTACAATTGAATGTACTGGTATTCATGTGAGGTAGGCTGAAGGCAAAAGGTTCAAATGCATGAACAATGCTAACTAACTGTATAACATAAACAAGAGAATACATGCATGAATAAGTGACTGTGAATGAATTCATGATAGTACTGACTACTGAGTCTGATTACTAATAACATAAGTCACTGATAATAAATATAACTAATACTGAGCGACTGTATCTGACAGTCTAGGTTCTGATGGAATTAACTGAGTTTCGTACTATTTTGAGTTTCATTACTGAGACTGAGTCTAAAAGTGTAACTGTGGGAAGTAGCCATCTAACCGACTTTCCCTAAATAAAGCAATATATCTAGGTTAGAGTCCAATCTATAACCCCAATTGGATGGGTGTCAATACCGCGCCACTAGTAAAGACAAGCTGTGGATGACCATCATCTGATAGTGTCCCCAAAAACGAATGGTGGGACCCTCATCTGACAGTGTTTATCCACCTCATCAACCCTCATTTATCAGTGTTGATATCTTAATCTATGTTGGCTACATAGTACCAAAATACAAGGATTGCTTCTAAGGATCACACCCTCAACTGTTAGTGTGTGTTCTCATCCTTGGGTTTACTCGGTGCTAAATCCTACTCCCATCTTAATAGACACTAAACATGATTAACTGAACTGAACTATACTGATTCCATTGAGTTTCATTGACTAATGGAATACTACTGAGATTAATGAAGTACTGAGCTTTCTGAGATCACTAGGATTACTGAGTTTACTTAGTTTTCCTGAGTCACATGACTGACTGAATTCTACTGAACATGGCTTGACTGAGGATATCCTGAAAACATAACACCGGCTCTAGGCACACAGCTAAATTTTTGGGTACAAGTCCCCCAGGACTCGATAGAAGGAAACTGACAAGGCGTGACATTCTTGAATACACGACCAATATCAACAATCTATAATATAATAAGTTGGTGATTTCATGAAGTACATGGTTATCATAATCTTGTACATGGTAGGAATACATATACTCAATATCATAATTTCATACTCTAACATCATGAGCATTACAAAAATCACCTACATTGCACATCAATAGCATTGAAGTCATTTGAACTAAAACATGAATCCTTCACTTAGTCATAATTGAGTCATATAACATAATTTCTAGTCTCTTAGGCATTTTGTCAAACACTTAGGGTGCATGACTTAGGGATGGCATGATCATCAAATTAACATATCATAACCAACTAAAATTCATGGTTTTCAACTCACATTCTAACATATTTTCATAAAAACACATAAAGATTCCAACTTGGGAATCATACAACAACAACAACCACATAAACATAATCAACACATAGCATGAATATCATAATTCATAGTTTAAATCTTGATTCTTGGGCTTCATGGACGAAAGAAATTCATGAATAAAAACTATGCATACTTGAGAAAGGAAACCTTGAAGGTTCTTGGAGTTCTTGGATGGATTTCTTGAGATTGATCTTGATTCTCAAGGGCTAGGGTTTTGTTTTCTTGAGGGAGAATGTTCTTGATATTGGGGAAAAAGTGAATAATAAGTAGCTAAGGACATTTTTAGGGCTTAAATTCCACATCTGGGTGAAATAAAATCTTGGGAAAAGACCTATTTAACCCTAGACGCGTCATTTAATTTTTGTGAAACTTTTCCGATCTGGGACCCCTGGCGTGATGCATTGCTATCATGTCGTGTCTTTGGAAAGTGACAAATAAAAAACTATATGGTGGCGCGATGCAGTACAATCGCGTTGCCACCTTAGTCGCGACTTGGAATCTCACCGTGACGCGGTGGTATCGTGTTGGAACACTGAAAATGGACAATTATGAACTGGGACTTTGGCATGATGCACCACTATCGCGGAGAAACACTGGAGATTGACAATTGCCATTTAAGCTGGCTCTGTGATGCGCTGATGGCTCAGGTGATACACTGTCTCACTAAAAAGGCTCTAACTCTTCGCCTGGGTGTCGAATTTGGGCGAATTTGGTATCAATGGAAAGATTATTGAATTTCCCACACAAAAATTTAAAAATCTTGAAAATTCCACATATATAAAAGTGTACTAATATTTAAAGAATGTCTTTGACATCTTTGGGATAAATTTTAGCTAGGTAGAAGTATGAGGTATTACAATATCTCCCCCTTGGGAACATTCATCCTCGAATAAAACTAACTAAAATGGGAGAAATGATAGACTGAATTACATGCTAAACATGAACAATTGAAACACGATTTCATGACTGATATAACTGATAAGATGAATATGCGTATCTGATACATGAATAACGGATTTATGACTGTATGACTGAATTACTGATAAGATGAGTTTCTCATCAAACTGAACATGCATATTTAATGCATGAATACATAACTGAACTGACACATGAATGCATGACTGACTATGCAATGGTAATTAATACCAAGTTTATAATAGAATTTTGAACATGAACTGGACACCAAGTTGTAACTGAAATCTGAACATAAAACAAAAAGGCTTAAGGAAAGCCGTTGCCTTGGGCTGAGTCTGAATTAGTGGAGAATAGGTGAGGATACTTGGTACTGATTCCACCAAGGGACTTTAACTAGAGGGACTCCTTTATTCCTTAGTCTGTGAGTCTGATCGTCAAGAATTTTGACCGAAATCTCTTTGAAAGAGAGGTTGTTATGAATATCTATGCTCTGAATAGGGACTACAACTGCTGGGTCACCTATGCACTTCTTAAACAAAGAGACATGGAAAAGTGGATGAACTGAGGCTAGATCTGAAGGAAATTCGAGCTCATAAGCTACTTTGCTGAAGAGACTGAGAATTTTGAAGGGACCAACATATCGGGGACTAAGCTTTCTCTTATTTACGAATTTATTCACTCCCTTCATGGGAGAGATCTTTAGATAAACATGATCACCAATCTCGAACTTTAGATCCTTCCTACGCACATTTGTGTAAGACTTCTAAGGAATCGAATACTAAGTAAGGCCCTATAATTGGGGCCTCACTAACTTCAAACCAACCAACTGGAGATCTGCTTCTCCTACCATAGAGATCTTTGAATTGAGCCATTCGAATACTAGAATACTAGTTTTTATTGTATGCAAACTCAATCAAAGGCAAGTGGTTATCCTAACTACCCTTGAAATCAATTACACACTCCCTTAGCATATCTTCCAATGTTCAAATAGTCCTTTCTGCTTGACCATCTATCTGAGGATGAAAGGCAGTACAGAGATGAATTTAGGTACTAAGACTCTTTTAGAATGCTTTTCAAAAATAAGAGGTGAACTGGGTACCTCTATCTGAGACAACAGATAATGGAACATATTGCAATCTGACAAACTCTTTGATATAGAGTTTGCCGTAATTCTCAGCTGAATAAGAGGTATGGACTGGAAGGAAATGAGCTAATTTGGTCATCCTATCTTCAATGACCCAAAATAAATCATACTGATAATGATACGAGGAAAACCCATCACAAAGTCTATGTTTACTCCTTCCCACTTCCAAGTAGTAATATTGAACTCTTGCATGGACCCAGTAGGCTTCAGATGCTCTATCTTAACCTACTAACATATAGAGCACTAAGCTATAAACTCTACCACATCTCTCTTCATCCCACTCCACTAATAGATCTCCCACAAGTCGCGGTACATCTTTGTGGCCCCTAGATGAATAGAGTAGCGTGCACTATGCGCTTCTGCAAGAATTCCTTGCCTCAATTCATGTACACCTGGAACACACAGATGACCCTGATAATGTAATACACCATCTCCCTCTTGGGAGAAAATCTCAACCTTCTGATCATTGACTGATTCCTTTAACTTGACTAGACTGGGAGCCCTATCCTACTTTTCCTTCACCTTAGAAACTAGAGATGATTCTAAACTACTCTGAACCCATATATCACCCTCTTTGGTATCGACTAAGTGAACACCTAGTCTGGAAAATTGATGGACTTTCTGAGCTAACTTTTTCTTACTGTCCTCAACATGAGCAACACTACCTATACATAGTCTACTGAGGGCATCGGCCACTACGTTGGCCTTGCCTGGATGATAAAGGAAACTCATGTCATAATCTTCCAATAATTCTAAGCACCTTCTCTGATGAAGATTGAGATCTTTTTGAGAAAAGACATATTGAAGGCTCTTATGATCTGTGAACATATCTACATAAACTCCGTATAGATAATGCCTTCAAATCTTTAAGGCAAATACTATGGCTGCTAACTTAAGATCATAAGTAGGATAATTCTTCTCATGGGGTTTAAGTTGTCTGGAGGTGTAGGATATCACCTTACCATGCTGTATGAGGACACAACCAAAACCTAATCTGGATGCATCACAATACACTATGAAACTATCTGAACTATCTGGAAGAGCCAAAACTAGAGTTGAGGTGAGTCGAGTCTTTAACTCTTGAAAACTCTTCTCTCAAGGATCTGACCACTGGAACTTGACTTTTTTCTGAGTCAATCTAGACATACGGGATGAAATAGAAGAAAATCCCTCAACAAAGCATCTATTACCCAGCCAGACCCAAGAAACTCCTAATATCTGATGGAGAGATAGGTTTGGGCCAGTTTCTTACAGCTTTGGTCTTTTGAGGATCTACTCTAATGCCATCATCTGAAATAATATGACCAAGGAATGCTACTGACCTTATCCAAAATTCACACTTACTAAATTTGGTGAATAGCCGATAATCTCTGAGAGTCTAAAATATGATTCTGAGATGGTCTACGTGATCATGTTCACTGAAGGAATAGACAAGAATTCATATATGAAGACTATGATGAACATGTCCAAGTACTGCTTGAACACATAATTTATCAAGTCCATGAAAGCTGAAGGGGCATTGGTAAGACCAAAGGACATGGCTAGGAATTCAAAGTGACTATACTGAGTTTGGAAAGCTATTTTTAGAATGTCACATTCCCTGACTCTAAGCTGATGATAGCCTGATTAGAGGTTTATCTTAGAGAAATAGTTGGCACCCTGAAGTTGGTCAAACAAGTTATCAATTCGGAGAAGTGGATAATTGTTCTTGACCATGACTTTATTGAGCTAACGGTAATCAATGCACATTCTGAGAGAACCATTTTTTTGCGCATGAATAAGACTGGTGCACCCGACGGGGACACACTAAGTCTGATGAATCCCTTATCTAAGAGATCCTTCAACTGTTCTTTCAGTTCTTTGATTTCTGCTGGTGCCATTCTATATGGCGGAATAGATATAGGCTGAGTATCTGGAGAAAGATCAATGCCGATGTCATTTCTCTTTTGGGAGGAATTCCTAGAAGACCTTCAAGAATAACATCTGAATATTACTCTCGACTGGGACTGATTTAATTAGGAGTGTCGGAACTAGAATCCTTAACATTAACAAAATGATAAACACATTCCTTAGATATCATTTTATGTGCCGAAAGATAGGAAATAAGATGACCTCTAAAAGATGAAGTACTACCCCTCTAATCAAGGACAGATTTATTCAAAAACTAGAATTGGACTATTTTGTTTTTGCAGTCGATTGTGGCATAGAAGGAATAAAGCCAATCCATGCCGAGAATGATATCAAAATCAGTCATCTCTACTTCGACTAAGTCTACTTCTAAAATATCATAACCAGGCAGTTCCTGTATACCCGCTGGGCTATGATGGTTTTAACCACTAGGGTAGATACTGAGAAAGGCTCTTCTAGGATTTTAGGACTGACTCCAAAATCAACTGCTATATAAGGAGTAATAAAAGACAAGGAAGCTCCTAGATCTAGAAAACCGTAAATATACAGGTGAAAGATCTATAACGTACCAGTAACTACATCAGGAGAATTTTCCTAATATTGTCGGGACTGGCGAGCATAAAGTTTGTTTTGGCGTTGCCCACTAGTAGCACTAAAAGTGGCACCCTACTGATTTAGGCGACTGGATTGGGATGAGGAATGGTTCTGCTAACCCTGATAACCTGACTGGGGACTGATGATAGGCGATATTACGCGCCTATATCAATATATTTTGCCCATATTTGTGCCATGTTTCGAGAACCAATTATATATTTCATGCACTTTTAGTCCTTTTTCCTGTAAGTGAGCTAACGAACATGATTAGCAAAGTTTTAGGTGTAAATGATGCAGAATTCAGCATTTTATGGATTACTTGACGCCAAAGAAAGCTTCACGGAAGGAGAAAAGGAAGCTTGGATGCCTAAGGACCAAAGTGATGCATGGAAAATCTGTCTCGGGCTAAAACATCATTTCTGAAGACTTTGGGGACTTGCAGTAACTTATTTGGATTAGGATAATAATACATTAACCTAGTACAATTGGGTTAAGTATTTCATTAGTCTATTTAGATTTGGATAATGTTACATTAACCTAGTACAATTGGGTTCAGTATTTCATTAGCTTAGTAGGATTTGGTTAAGTATTTCATTAGCTTAGTAGGAATAGGATATGGGTATTATAAATACCCTATTCTGCTAGAGATTTTTATTCATTCTACTTTTAAATTGATCCATATTCATTCTTCAACTATTAATCTTTTCTACTCTTCCTCAACAATTCTCATTCTAGTTTTAATTCATCTTTCTAATTCTTCTTCTATTCATATATTCTTAATTTCTGCAACAAGAGAAACGTTACTTGCAAGAAATCACGCCTAACGCCTACCACACTTGTGCTACACGAAATTCTTATTGTGGTATAATAACAATGTCAATTGTGATTTCCTTCGCACTCATGGGTAACTAAACTTCTCTGTTGGGGTTATGGAAGCCGAATGAGATACTATCTATTACTATGAGTTTGTGATTTCGTGACACGTATACTGCTTATCATTATTCTCTTCATCTTAATCTAAATTCTTTGTGGTTGCAAACGCAAGAATACGCCAGTATAACATTTAACTTGTTCGAAAGAAAGGTTATTTGTCTGGAAAAGAGATAGTGTCAAGGTAGTAGGGTCCCATCCCCTATTAAAAAGTTAGTGTCGTAACTGGATTAACCTCTTGGAGAATTCGTACCGTTAGACACGCTTTAAGCTCGAAAGAGTTAAAGTGAAATAATCCTCGAATAGGTCGAAAGACGCCTGGATTTACCATCAAATACAATTCTCTATAAGCACATGCATGTCGGAATTCAACACACTCATAGCCAATAGAGACGTATAACTCAGAAGGTAGACATAACCCCAACGCTTCAAATCTCATTGTTTTACAACATACTAAACATTCTTTCTTTTTACTTTGCTATTTCAGTTTTTACTTTAATATTTTGGTTACACATTACAATCCCCCTTCTTACGAGACTTGCACTAAAAGTCTAGTAATCGTTGCTTACTTGTTGACCAAGCTATTCCCTGTGGGATCGATACCCAACCCAGTTGGGTTCTATATTTGCTAACGACTGCTTTACACTCCTACGAGAGCTGTAGATTGAGCGTTATAGAAAATTGGCGCCGTTGCCAGGGAATACAAGTGTCAATTAAGTTTGTGATAATTTATTAGACACTTTGGTCAAAGATTCTCGTACTTTTACTTTTAGTTTTTGTTTTTGTTTACTGCAGGTTTTTATTTAGTGCATGCCCCATACTCGAAGTTCTGGTCAACCGTTATTACCTATCAATCCTGAACCACAACATATTGGCAGAATGGAAGAACAAGCAGAAATTGAAAGGATGGCTGCTCAATAGGAACATGCGAGATTAGCTGCTCTTGCAGCCGCTCAAGTTCAACAACAAAACATTGATAACCCTGGGCGAGCAACAAATCCTGACGATGAGGATTTAGGTGATGACGAGTTACTAAACCCAAGGCATGATGCTGAAATCGCAATACCTGCCAACAGAAGAGGTCGTCAAGCTCGGTTTAGGTATGATCGCCAACCCATGGAACCCGTTTTTGATGACGATGATGATGATCTTGATGGTGCCGGATCCACTGGAGCCATAATTCCTCCACCATTAGCGCCCGGAGCCAAGTTCAACATCACAAGCACCATGATTCAGTTATTGCAACTCAAGGGATTATTTGGTGGACTAGCAGGCGATGATCCGAATATGCATCTCATCAACTTTATTTCTACATGCAAGTCGTTTGACAATCTTGGTGTTGGTCAGAATGCAATTCGATTACATCTATTCCCATTGTCTCTGTCTGGGGAGGCAACTCTATGGTTAAATAGGCTAACTCCTGATTCTATTACAAATTAGAGGCAATTGAGAGACACTTTCCTAGAAAGATTCTTTCCGCCATCCAAAAGAGCCCAATTGCGAGATGAAATCAGCAACTTTCGTCAGCTTCCCACTAAAGCTCTTCATGAAACATGGGAGAGGTTCAAGACAAAGCTAGCGAGATACCCAAACCATCATATGACTAATGTTCACCTAATGGAGATATTATATAGAGCCTTGAATTCAATAACTAAACCAGTGGTGGATAATGCAGCTGGAGGATCTTTTATGGACCTCACCTTTGGTCAAGCAAGCAATATGCTTGATCGTATGACGAAGCAAAGTAGAGCTTGGCATACCTGGGATTCTGAGGTAGCTATCCCCACTTCATCTATTGGCATGACTGCAGAACAAAGGCGAAGAGAAGAAGAACGTGATCAAGATATGACGCATATGAAAACACAAATGGATCTTCTTACAAAGCATTTACTATCAGGAAAGACCAAAAAAGTGAAAGCTATTGCGTCAAAAAGAAGAGACAAATCTGATTCGGAAGAAGAGGCCAACTACTTGAACAATCAGGAGGGTTTTCGTGGGAATACCCAAGGAAACCAAGGTCAGAACTATTATGATAAATCTAGAAACAAGGACCAAGGTAGTTGGAAGAACAAGAATGAAAAGAGTGGTTTGTACGTTCCCCCTGGTAGACGTGACACCACCACATCTAATTCTGGAAGTATGGAAGACATGATGGCTAAATTATTGAAAGGAGTGAAAGCAACGAGCGTGGGAGTAATGGAGGTAATTAATGATTTGTCCCCCATGAAACAATTAGTTGATTCACATTCCACTTCAATCAAGAAAATAGAGCAGCAATTGAGCCAACTTTCAACAACACTCAATCAAAGAAAGGTTGGCACTCTACCTAGCGATACTGTGCAAAACCCAAGGAATGATGGGTCATGCATGGCCATCACTACCAGAAGTGGTAAGGTGCTGGAAACTTCAGCAAAAGGCAAGCAAGTGGTTGATGAAGCTGCGGACTTGGATGACAATGCAATAGGAGAGGAGTCCGCAGAAGACGTCAAGGACGTCACACCCAGCGACGTGCAGCCTTAAAAAGTGGAAAACGGAAGCAAGAGGAGAAGAAATCCGTGGAGAGAACAATTCCATACCTACCACCACCTTTTCCCCAAAGATTGAAGAAGGTGGCGGATGACACAAAGTTCAGCAAATTCATGACTATGTTAAAGCAGCTGACCATTAATGTTCCATTGGTGGAGGCACTTGAACAAATGCCTGGGTATGCGAAATTTATGAAGGATCTTTTGACAAAGAAGCGGGAAGCAAGCTATGAGTTGAAAGAAGATGTGCATCATTGTAGTGCAATCGCTACCCGATCAATAGTTCAGAAGAAAGCCGACCCTGGAGCTTTCACTATTCCTTGCACCGTTGGATCTTTGAATTTTGCCAAAGCATTATGTGACTTAGGAGCCATCATCAGTTTGATGTCATTATCAATCTACAAGAAGTTGGGGTTGGGTGATCCTACTCCAACCAATATGAGGCTCGTCATGGCGGATAGGTCGGTAAAACAACTTGTTGGTATTCTATGTGATGTATTGGTAAAGGTTTCTTCATTCATCTTTCCGGCAAACTTTGTTATTCTGGATTTTGAGGCAGACTCAGAAGTTCCCATAATCTTGGGGCGCCCTTTCCTTGCTACAAGAAGTGTGCTCATTGATTTGAGAGCGAATGAGCTTTCATTCCGAATAAATGACAAGGTATTTCGCTTTGGTGTTTTCAAATCAATGAAGCAACCCAAAGATCTGAGTGTATTTTCGGTGGCTGATGTTTTCTTTGATGATAAGAAAGAATTACTTGAAGAAGAGCAAATTATTGATGACCCTTTGGCGGTTGTTCTCATGAATGGAGAGACTGAGGATGTTGAAAATTGTGAAGAAGCTATTTGTGCTCTATCAGGATTAGGTACATATCGCTATGCTCCCAAGAAGCTGGACCTTGATCTCAAGAATCGACCCACACCACCAGCTAAGCCATCTATTGAAGAGCCACCCATATTAGAATTGAAGGAGCTGCCATGGCATTTAAAGTATGCATTCCTACGAAGCGGAAACACACTTCCAGTCATTGTAGTAGCAGATTTGGGTGAGCAACAAGTTGCAGCTCTCATTGCTATTTTACGGAAGTACATTAGAGCCATTGGATGGACCATTGCGGATATTATTGGTATTCCACCTGGGATTTGTACACATAAAATTCAGCTTGAAGAGAATTGCACACCCACCATTGAGCATCAAAGGCGTCTAAACCCACCTATACAAGAAGTGGTGAAGAAAGAAATTATCAAGTGGTTAGACGCGGGGGTTGTGTATCTAATCTCTGATAGTACATGGGTAAGCCCGGTACAATGTGTTCCCAAGAAAGGAGGTATGATGGTGGTCGTAAATGTGAAGAATGAGCTTATTCCACTCAGACCCGTCACTGGATGGAGAGTATGCATGGACTACCGAAAGCTGAATTCTTGGACACTCAAAGATAACTTCCCAATGCCATTCATGGACCAAATGCTAGATCGATTAGCGGGGAAAGGATGGTTTTGTTTCTTGGACGGTTATTCAGGCTACAATCAGATTTGTATTGCCCTCGAGTACCAAGAGAAGACAACGTTTACATGCCCATATGGTACGTTTGCCTTCAAACGTATGCCATTCGGGTTATGTAACGCACCAGCCACCTTTCAACGCTGTATGATGTCTATTTTTTCTGATATGGTTGAAGACACTTTGGAGGTATTCATGGACGATTTTTCAGTTGTTGGTGAGTCTTTTAAAGCGTGCTTGGCAAACCTAAGCATGGCATTGCAAAGATATGTAGAATTCAACCTAGTGCTGAATTAGGAGAAGTGCCACTTCATGGTAAAAGAAGGTATCGTTCTTGGGCACAAGATCTCTGAAAGAGGGATTGAGGTTGATCGAGCAAAAATAGAGGTTATTGAGAAGCTACCGCTTCCAATTTTAGTGAAGGGAGTTCGTAGTTTTCTCGGCCATGCAGGTTTCTATCGTTGGTTCATCAAAGACTTCTCCAAAATTGCTAGTCCATTGTGCAAACTCTTGGAGAAAGATGCGAAGTTTGACTTTAATGAAGATTGCTTAAAGGCATTCAAATGCCTCAAAGGAAAACTCATTGAAGCCCCTATCATGGTAGCACCAGATTGGTCTCTCCCGTTCGAAGTCATGTGTGATGCTAGTGGTGTAGCCGTTGGAGCTGTGCTTGGTCAAAGAAAGGAGAAATTATTTCATCCTATCTACTATGCAAGTAAGGTCCTAAATGAAGCCCAAAGGAACTACACTGTGACAGAACAAGAGTTCCTAGCGGTTGTGTATGCATTTGAGAAGTTTCGTGCCTATATATTGGGTACTAAGGTGATTGTTCATACAGACCATGCAGCTCTTAGGTATCTAATGACAAAGAAGGATGCAAAACCAAGATTAATTAGATGGGTATTGCTGCTGCAAGAGTTCGATTTTGAGGTCAAAGATAGAAGAGGTTGCGAGAACCAAGTGGCCGACCACCTATCTAGACTCGAGAATGAGCATGTGGCGCAACCTGAAATTCAGATTGATGATGCATTCCCTGAAGAGGAGATATTAGCGACAACAATGGAAAAATTACCATGGTATGCCGACTTTGCAAATTTCGTGGTGAGTAATGTGATACCTTCCAATTTATCTTACCACCAAAGGAGGAAGTTTATGCATGACGTACAACACTACTATTGGGATGAGCCATATTTGTTTCGACGATGTACGAATGGTATTATTCGACGATGTATATCCCATGTAGAGGTGCCTAATGTTTTGGAAGCATGCCACACTTTCGAAGTTGGAGGACATCATGCAGGCAATCGGACGGCAAGGAAAGTATTGCAAAGTGGTTACTATTGGCCTTTGATATTTCGAGATGCCTATGACTATGTTAGAAGACGCGACCAATGCCAGCGTCAAGGTGCTATTTCGAAACACCATGAGATGCCTATGTCCAAAATTCTTTAGGTAGAACTCTTTGATGTATGGGGTATTGATTTCATGGGTCCATTCGTGAATTCATTTGGAATGAAGTACATCTTAGTTGTTGTAGATTACATCTCGAAATGGGTTGAAGCTGTAGCGTTGGATGACAACGAAGGAAAGCGTGTTGTAAAGTTCTTAAAGAGGAATATCTTCTCTCGTTTTGGAGTACCACGTACTATCATAAGTGATAGAGGATCTCACTTTTGCAATAAGCTATTCAAATCCGTGTTGGCCAAGTATGGTGTCAAGCAACATAAGGTAGCCACGCCTTATCACCCACAAAAGAGTGGACAAGTAGAGGTTTCCAATTGGGAGATCAAGCAAATCCTTGCGAAGATGGTAAATGCTAATAGGAAGGATTGGTCTCGGAAGCTAGATGATGCACTATGGGCATATAGGACTGCATTCAAAACACCCATTGGAATGTCCCCTTATCAACTAGTTTAAGGGAAGGCTTGTCATTTACCCATTGAGCTCTAACATAAGGCATTGTGGGCGTTGAAGCAATTGAATTTGAATTGGGATGATGCGATGAATCTGAGGTTGGAGAAGCTGAACGAATTAGATGAGTTCCGTCTCCATGCTTATGAGAGATCGGACCTATTCAAGGAGCGGATGAAGAAGTATCATGATCAGCGGATTGTTCGACGAAACTTTCAAAAGGATGATATGGTGCTTCTCTTCAACTCTAGATTGAAGCTGTTCCCAGGTAAGTTAAAGTCTAAGTGGTCTGGTCCATACAAAGTTATCCATGTCTACTCGTCTGGAGTAGTTGAATTGGAAGAGAATAATGGTGTTGTCTTCAAGGTGAATGGTCAACGTGTTAAACCTTATATCGGTCCTCTTGACTCGATGAATTATATGGCCATCACTTATCTCGACGAAGTCTAAGTACTCGAGGTAACTATGTCGAGCCACGACAATAAATAAGGCGCTAGATGGGAGGCAACCCATCGTTTATCGTTTATTGTTTGTCGTTTATAGTTTTTGTCTTTCTTTCATTCTAAGTACTTGTTTTGCTTTTGATAAAAGAAAATCCAAAAATAAGAGTCGTGCCACAACCAAAACCAAGGCGCTTGGTGGGAGGCAACCCATCGTACTAATCGTTTTCATTGGTTTTGAGCAAATATAGGTGCAAGAGGTATTCAACGAGGAGATTAGTTTCAAATAACGATTTGGACGTATTGCATGGTAAAGGTGGTAAGTTAGGAATAAAGATGCATAAGGCTATGGATTGAGCATTGCTTATGACAAAATAGGCATCGAGCAAGGCTAGGCCTAGGTAAAACTAGGCCATGAACAATGCAAAACCTATACTATAGCCTAAGGTCTCGGAATCTAGTGTGCAAAGACATAGGCGCCGCCCATGCTCAGGTATGCTACAGCATAGGCACCGCCTATGCTAAAGCATTTGGTCTCAGAATCTCATATGCCATGCACTAGGCGCCGCCTATGGTCCCTTTATGCATTACACTAGGCACCGCCTATGCTAGCTTATGCTTTGCATTAGGCGCCTCCTATACCATGCATAGGCAAAGCTAAAGGCGCCGCCTATGGTCCCTTTTTGTCTCCAAAACCGATTTTAAATGGGTCAAAACCCAACCCATTCTTTTACTATATAAAGGGGACTTAGTCTTGAAACATAAAAACATTGAAACTTGACCTAAAGGCGCCGTACATCCACTCCAAATCATCTCAAAATTTTTCTTTTTGCTCTTTTAATTCACAAGAAACATCTCCAAAGGCTTCAATCACGTAAGTACTCTTTTATTCTTCATCTATTTCTCGTAAGTACTACGTTTCTATGTCTATCATGAATTTCTACATCTTGAAGAAATATTGGTGATGTTAAAGTGTTTGAATTGATGATGCACAATCATGTGAGTGAACATATACGTTAGGATAATCTTAACTTGTTTCCGACTTGCATTTGGTTTTAATTGCATTGTCATACTCTTTGCGGAATTGTAATGGTTATGAACATTGCATAGTCTTGTCACTTGTATACCTACATGTTAGGCTATCCCGTTCATCGGGATAAGACTTATAGTTGCCTACCGACATAGGAGGTTGTAATTGTTGATAGAAACTATATCATGATGAAACCCCTATGTAGTAGTCTTGATTTACCTAACATGAACGTACTTCAAAGGTTGCAAGAAGTGATACATCACTGATTTTCTAGTCGGAATATAGCTCCTTAAACGTATGTCGACAAAGTCTAAGTAATCGACCACTTTCACTTCACTGATTTGTATCAATGAACCTAAGTGTGGGGTGGTACCCCGATGGCTTATTTATAGATTGTTTACATTGAGTTGATGCTAACATGAAATATCGTTTACATCTCAGGAACAATGGCACCTAAAGCGAGACAAGATAAGGCTACCACATCCCAAAAGGGCAAGAAGAGAGGTCGCAAGGACCAAGGAGAATCATCCTCAATGCAATTACCCTGCCGAATGTTTGGAATAAAATGGGTTCTTGAGGAGGAAGCCAAAGAATGGTATAGGAACAACAAGGAAAGCAAATATGTTCATGTCGACTTGATCAACAAGGACAACCTAGCGAAGAAGGAACCGCGTATGTTGGGAAAAATCATGGCATTGAATCTGGATTTCATCTTCCACGACATGGGAGAATGTAATCTTGATTTTACAAGAGAATTTTATGCCAACTGGTCGCCGAAAACCATAGGCAGCGAAGTCAAGATTCGGGGCCAAGTTTTACAGCTCAACGCGGATTTGATCAACTCCTTTCTTGGCTTACCTTCGGTCGATCCAGCACCATTCAAAGAGCTGTACAACAGACCTCCTTATAGAGCTATTCGACACACACTTTGTGGAAGTAGATCCATGGCAAGGTGGAGCAGACACCAAGATACCGGACGACACAACACCTTCCCCTATGCTCCTTTGAATTGGGAAGCAAGAATCTGGTTGCGCATTGTCAACTCATGCCTTATTCCTGGGACTCAATACACCAAAATAACAAGAGATAGAGTGTATTTGGTCTATGCATTGATGAAGAATGTCCCTATCAACATTGGGGCAATCATTCGCTCTACAATGCGGAAGGCCAGACTACACAAGAGGTCCCACTTCACTTTTGGTAATCTGTTGACAGCAATCTTGCGGAAGGAGGATGTCGAAGAGGAACCAGCTGATCACAAACTCCCACATAACCCGAAGAAGGTTAACCTCACAAAGGTCAAAGAGGCTGAAACAACACATGGTGTCAACCTTACTACTGCGGAGAGACATGCTCGAGATGAGAGTTTTTTCCGTCATCTTTATGGCATGACACGGTTCACAATGATGAGTGGAGGTCGTGTTCCAACTGCTGTAGAGATCCAACAGCTGGACCATGACTATCCAATGAATATGCATGCACGAGAGATGTGTGGAGTAGGCACATACTTTGAGGAACCTCTAGACGATGATGTGCCGATCGATGATGATCGACGCTTACTAGATTCCGACGTGGAGGAGAACTCTGTCGACGACTCTTATAATGATTCCGACGAAGGGGGTATTACCCCCGACATTGAGGAAGAGTCCGACTGACCAGGTTCTTCGTATTTACTTTCCACTGAGGGCAGTGTCCCGTTTAAGTGTGGGGTGGCGGTATTGCATGCTATACTTCTCTACCGCATCTATGTTTGTTCACTATGTTTGTTCACTTTGTTTGTTCACTTTGTTTACTTTGTTTTATTTGTTTCATTTTTTTTGTGTTTTTTTTTTTTTAGTTTAAGTTAAGTTTTTTTAGTAGTAATTTTTTTTACTTAGCTTCGCATGAAATTATTCTAATAGGCAGCATGAGATTATAACAAGAGTTTGTGCTAACATCATGACTATTGAGACGTTTAGGCTCTAATTGTGACTCATTATGTGATATTGTGTGGTTCAATTCCTTCACTTGTTTGGGTTGAGAGTCTATACTACTTCCAATAAAGTCGACCATGTGCCTTGTGTGTGTGAGATTACTAGTATATTCTATGTTTGTAGCTGATACTAGAACTTGCCTGGTATGTATGCAAAGCGAAAATAAGGAGTGTAAGTTTAGGAGATGATTTAGGCATTTCTTTGGCAACCTATACATGTTTACCTTCATTTTACCTACCCGTGGACATCATCCTAGTTAAACCCTTTTGAGCCTTTAGCCTACTTCTTTGACAAACCTCATATGAAAGCCTAATCCATTTTTTTCAAGACCGTAATTTGATCCAAATTCCTAAGTGCTTTAACGTATAAAGTCATGTGATGAAATAAGAGGAAATTGGGTGAGTATGATGCTTTAAATTGCAGTGGTGCTTGAATGCGTTATGAAAAAGAAAGTGCTATCATAAGAGGTATGTTATGAAAAGAAAAAAGGAAAAGAAAGCTGAAAAGTGAGTTATGCTTAAAATTGAAAAACAAAAGAGGAGAACAAGGGTGGTAGAATAAAAGAAAGAAGAAAGGTTGAAAGAAAAATGTTGATGATACAATGTGATGTATTAAAACGCTTAGGAACATAGTCACTATTTTTGGCCAAAATAGTCCTACCCGTCCCTTAGCCTACATTACAACCATCAAAAGACCTACTTGATCCTAAGCCTAGCATTCTGACATTTAATGGAGCATTACACTAAGGGCAAGCCTATGGTCATTAGTTTCTGCATATGAATTCTTTGTGAGAGCGAGAGCAAGGATATTTTGATACCCATGTTTGAAAAAATATGCTATACTTGTGAGTAATTATGGGTAATATATTGTGAGACACACATGGTTGATGAGTTTTGGGTAGTTGTATATGATTCCTTGTGCCTTAACTTTTGAATATGAGTTGACCACTATCACGAGTATGTACTAGAGGTTAACCTGTTTCTACTAATGATCGGAAAACTACTCTTTGTTGGTAATTGTTGTGCCTATCTTGACGAATATTTTGTGTTGTTGCTGTAAAACCCTAAGTTGGTGTTTAGATGGACAAGATATTTTGTTCGAGGACGAACAAAGCTTCAAGTGTGGGGTGTTGATGATAGGTGATATTACGCGCCTATATCAATATATTTTGCCCATATTTGTGCCATGTTTCGCGAACAAATTATATATTTCATGCACTTTTAGTCCTTTTTCGAGAACAAATTATATATTTCATGCACTTTCAGTTTTTACTTTAATATTTTGGTTACACATTACAATCCCCCCTTCTTACGAGACTTGCACTAAAAGTCTAGTAATCCTTGCTTACTTGTTGACCAAAGTATTCCCTGTGGGATTTGGGTTCTATATTGTCTAACGACCGTTTTACACTCCTACGAGAGCTGTAGATTGAGCGTTATCAGGGACAATCTCTGACTCTGTGGCCTGTCTTGCCACATTCGAAATAGACATCATTGTTAGCTCTACAAGTACCCTTGTGGTTCTTACCACAAGTTTAACAAAGGGGATTAGTTCGGGCATTGCTGAAGCTAGCCTAAGACTTAGAGCCTGGTGTCCTATCTCTATTACCATCCCTGAACTTAGAAGCTGGAGCACTAGCTGAAGAAGGAGCTGGAACGAATGACTTAGGACGGAACTGAGAACGGTTTCCTCTCTCTGACTTAGGCTAAGCAAATTTGAAACTACGTATCCTTGCTCTCTTATTCTTCCTCTCCCTTAACTTAATATTTTGCTTTTGTATCTGTTGAGCATTGGTCATAAGCTTGGCTATGTTCATGTCACTATTCAACATCGCGGACCTGCACTCATTGACTACACTATCATTCACCCCATAAACAAACTTACTCATCTTAGCCTTGTTATTTGCAACCACATCAGGAGCATATCTGGCTAATTGAGTAAACTTAAGAGTACTCTTTTACCATCATGTTGCCCTACCTGAGGTTGATAAATTCTAACACCTTAGCTTCCCTCAGCTCTTGGGGAAAGAATCTATCTAAGAATGTAGTGACAAACTCTTCCCACTCAATAGGCCCTGCATCAACTAACCTCTCTGACTTCTACTATTTGAACCAAGTGTGAGGAATATCCAGCAACTGATATGCAGCTAGCTCAGCACTCTCATTAGAAGTAACCCCCATGATGTTTGTAACCTTCTGAACATGGTATAGGAAATCCCGAGGATCCTCTTCTGAATTAGACCCATAAAGAATGGAGGATTTATTTGGGTGAAGTCCCAAATCCTGGTTGCAGCTAAATTGGCCACTGGGTTGGTCGAAATAACAACTGGTCATTTATTCTGAGCAGCAACTAAATTAGCAAGAGTGGTAAATACAGGTCTGAACTCTGCATATGAAACGTGTTCATCCAAGGAATCTTCTTGGATAGGCTGAGGGGCTGACTGATTTCTGTTTCTTCTTTTAGGAGGCATATTTTATAGAAGAAAGAGAAACAAATTAGACTGAGAGCTAAATTTGAGCTCACGCTCACTGGAACGACATGAATACTAAAATAAGGGAAAATATTCCTAAAACATCTCATAGCTTCCTGCACATAAATGTGGAGCGAAACACACCCATGTACAAGACTCTACTAGATACGGCTTTTAGACTTTTTAGGACTCTATTGAACCTTAGTCTCTGATAACAAGTTTGTAACACCCCAAATCTGGTACCCAAAATACTACACCGTGCTCATGACATCGGAGAACCACAAGCTAACCTATAGCTGAACACTGCACAATATATAGTATAAATGTGGAAATAGTAGGCTGAAATAAGCGACAAGGTTCAAAATTGATAAATGTCTGATAAAACCATAACTGAATAATGTGGTACGACAATACCATAACTAAAACAATGTTTGAAAATATCTAGTCTGAAAATACTATAGTCTGAAAGCCTCTAAACTATTTGAATAAGGAGTTGATGGGACATATCCCCAACTAACTCCAACTTTTGAAATAAACTAAGTAATGAAGAAATAAAGTAATGATCATGTCCTCAAAGGATAAGGACTCACTGCTAACTCTGACTGCTGAAAGTGGAATGCTACTGATGCTTTGAAGCTCGTGCTTCTGAACCTATGGTATAGAATAAAACACCATAGCACAAATGTATTAATACGATTAAATGTACTGGTATACATATGAGGTAGGATGAATGGAAAGGGTTCAAATGCATAAACAATGCTAACTGACTGTATAACATGAACGTGAGAATATATGCATGAATAAGTGACTGCGACTGAATTAGTGATAGTACTGACTACTGAGTCTGATTACTGATAACATGAGTCACTGATAATTGATATAACTGATACTGAGCGATTGTATCTAATAGTCTAGGTTCTGATGGAACTAACCGAGTTTCGTACTATTCTGAGTTGACTGTATCTGACAGTCTTGATATTTTGAAGAACTATCTGTGTTTCATTACTTAGACTGAGTCTGAAACTATAACTGTGGGAAGTAGTCATCTAACTGACATACCCCAAATAAAGAAATATAGCTAGGTTGGGGTCCAATTTGTAACCTTAATTGGAAGGGTGTCAATACCGCGCCACTGGTAAAGACAAGCTGCGGGTGACAATCATCTGACAGTGCCCCTAAAAGAGAATAGTGGGACCCTCATCTGACAGTGTTTATCCACCTCATTAGCCCTCATCTGTCAGTGTTGATGTCTCAACCTATGTTGGCTACATAGATCTGGAATGCAAGGATTGCTTCTAAGGATCACACCCTCAACTATCAGTGTGTGTCCTCATCCTTGGGTTTACTCGGTGCTAAATCCTACTCCCATCTCAAGAGACACTAAACATGATTAATCGAACTAAACTGGACTGAGTTTATTGAGTTTTGTTGACTGACAGAATGCTACTGAGATTACTGAAGTACAAAGCTTTTTGAGATTACTGGGATTACTGAGTTTACTGTGTTTTCCTGAGTCACATGACTGACTAAATTCTACTGAACATGGCTTGACTGAGGATATCGTGAAAACATGACACTGGCTCTAGGAAAAAAGCTAAATTTTCAAGTACAAATACCCCCAGGACTCGATAGAAGGAAACTGACAAGGCATGACATTCTTGAATTCATGACCAACATCAACAATCCATAATACAATTAGTTGGGGATTTCATGAAGTACATGGTTATCATAATCTTGTACATGGTAGGAATAAATATACTCAATGTCATAATTTCATACTCTAACATCATGAGCATTCCAAAAAACATCTACACTGCACATCAATAGCATGGGAGTCATTTAAACATAAGGGTAAAACATGAATCCTTCACTTATGTCACAATTGAGTCATATTACATAATTTCTAGTCTCTTAGGCATTTTGTCCAACACTTAGGGTGCATGACTTAGGGATGGCATAATCATCAAATTAACATATCATAACCAACTAAAATTCATGGTTTTCAACTCATACTCTAACATATTTTCATAAAAACACATAAAGATTCCAACTTGGGAATCATACAACAACAACCACATGAACATAATCAACACATAGCATGAATATCATAATTCATAGTTTAAAACTTAATTCTTGGGCTTCATGGACGAAAGGAATCCATGAATGAATACTATGCATACCTGAGAAAGAAAACCTTGAAGATTCTTGGAGTTCTTGGATGGATTTCTTAAAATTGATCTTGATTATCAAGGGATAGGTTTTTGTTTTCTTAAGAGAGAATGTTCTTGATATTGGGGAAAAAGTGAATAATAAGTAGATAAGGATATTTTTAGGGCTTAAATCCCACATCTGGGTGGAATAAAATCATGGGAAAAGACCCATTTAACCTTGGATGCATCTTTTAGTTTTTGTGAAATTTCTTGATCTGGACCCCTGGAGTGATGCGGCGCTATTGCACTGTGTCTATAGAAAGTGATAACTGGAAAATTGCATGGTGGCGCGATGTATTACAATCACGTTGCCACCTTAGATGCGACCTGGAATCTCACTACGACGTAGTGGTATCATGTTGGAACACTGGAAAAGGACAATTGTGAACTGGGACTTTGGCGCGATGTGCCACTATCACGGAGCACACTAGAGATTACAATTTCCATTTAAGATGGCTCTGCGATGCGCTAATGGCTCAGGTGATACACTGTCTCACAAAAAAGGCTCTAACTATTTGCCCTGGTGTCGGATTTGGGTGAATTTGGTAACGATAGAAGGCTTATTGAATTTCTGACAGAACAAAAAGTGAAAATCTTGAAAATTCCACGTATATAAAAGTGTATTCATATTTAAAGCATCTCTTTGATATCTTCAGAAAGAATTTAAGCTAGGTAGAAGTACGGGGTACAACAGTACTAGTAGGTATTATAGTCCAACTCAATTTAATAACATATACACAACATAAATCAAATAAAAAGCAGGTAGATATTATCACATAATAAATATTCAATGAATCAACAATACAATAATAACAGGTAAAACTGGGCTCACAAACATGACACATAACCATCAAGAGTATCAAACATACTGTAAATATCCACAAAATCAACAACAATACCATAAATAACAACCACATCCTTCTAAACCTCACAATTAGAACATCGTTACCTCAATATCTACTTAATAACCCGTAAAACCTGTCAAATTCAACACAAGTATGTACACATATGCTATGGGACTTATTTTTGCCCAACTAGTCATGACCCACAGGTAGCAATCTATGTTCATGTACCGTACCGTCATGGTACTCGATCATCCATAAATAAGTAATATTATTATCATATTTGTACTGGCGTGGTACACATCCTCCATAAACAAGTAATATCAACATCATATTCGTACCGACGTGGTACCCGATCCTCCATAAATAAGTAATATAAATATAATATTCATACCTACATAGTGCCCGATCCTCCATAAATAAGTAATATCAATATCATATTCACACTAATGTGGTACCCGATCCTCTATAACTATATTAGGTATATTTTATCAAATTCACCTACATCTTAGGATACAATATAATTTACTAAGTTTACAAGTACAATTAAAGTCATAAGACAATTCCATTAAGTAAATTTTCAATATTTATACATGTCTCAACAATCCAAATATCATCAAATTCAAGCATGTCCGAATACCAGTCAACAATCATCCAATTTAGGAGCTTACACACAATTAAATCAAGTCTAAACCCCAATTAAATCATAATATACCTCAACCAAAGAACACAAATGTTACTAGTTCACAAGTGCCTTGCCTTTCCTCACTAATTTGGAACATTCAAAATCTGTTTAAATATATAATCTTCATAAGAGTCTGAAATAGAACGTCAAATTTGAACTAAATGGGTCATTATTTGATACCTAAATTAACAAACTTCTACTCCAAAAACTCTAAATCTAAGCCCAAATATATCTAAATTGTATTTGTTAATATCATACAAAGGTCCTATGAAAACTTAACCAAAGATGAAATAGGAGTACAAAACCAAAAACCCAAGACAATTAGCAAATTTTACCTTGTCTAATTCTTAAATAATTGGCCAATTATTGGGTCATCATTGATTCATTATTAAATTACAACTATCTAATATAGCAATCTACATAACACATACACTAACGTACCACTACCGAGTAATGGCTTCAAGATCAGGACCCATGGGGGACTCACAAAGTCTATGTATTCTGTAGGCATGCACTTTGATCCCAATAAAAATATTGTGAAGGCGTACACTCCAATATGAATAAATATATTATGTAGGTGTGCATTTTGAGCATAATAAATATATTGTGTAGGTGTGCACTCTGATCTCAATAAATATATTAAACAGGTATGCATTCTTATCCCAATAAACATATTATGCATGTGTGTACTCTGATCTCAATAAATATATTGTGTTGGCATGCACTTCGATTCCAATGAAATACAATGCATAATGTGTAGGTTGTTTGATTGTTTTTAGATTGTTAATGTGGTGTTTCCCATCACCATTTTTAATTAGGGTCGATCGATGATGCTTACTGAGTATGCATGGTAGGTTGTTTAATTTTTTTTAGATTGTTAACGTAATGTTTCTCATCACCATTTCTAATTAGAGTCGATCGATGATGCTTACTGAGTACACATGGATCCATACTCACCCTTGTTTTTTCTGCATCTTACATGCAGGTACATATCTGAAAACCTCCAGGCATTGATACCTATGATTTCTTCCTTGTTAGCATCATTGGAGATTTGAGGTAGCTACTATCGGCCTTAGAGACTACTAAAACCTCATTCAGTATTATCTTTACGCTTTTTCCATATTTTGAAACACTCAAACTTTCTTTTGTTTTTGTATTTAGTGGCTTATATTAGTGACTTCTAAACCTGAGATTATCTATGATTTGATTTTACTAGCCTATTAATCTATTTATGAGATTATTCAGGATTAATTATGTTCTTATTTTCTTCCACTTCTGTGAGTTTGGGATGTTTTTCTTGAAGTCGGGTATTTGGCTTACCTATCATAGAGGGTGGGATATATTCCATCACGGTCTCAAATTTAGGCCGTGGAACATAGGTAGAGGTTGTGAGAGAGCATGGGGTGCCACTCTGATTCATAATAGGGTGGAGTATTTAGAGGTTGAATTCATTGTAGGTGATTATAATGTTTAGGTCCCAGTTGATGATGTTGGCCTAAGTTAGGCACCATCAAGTTTCTTTACTACACAAGTTCTTTAAGATACCTTGCTTCAATGTTTGGGTATATTGGAGACCATAGCCTAAGATGATATTTAATGGCTACTCCACATAGCTCTCAATCTAGGATAGGGGCCCAAACCCCAGATCTACAACTCATTTTTATTTATCAAGGTCTAGTGGTTCAACCAATATTGAGGTATAAGGTTATGCCTTTATTGAATTAAGAGATTTTGGTTGGGTTAAAGTTGTTATGTTTGAAGAGGACTAGTGATAATTTGAGTATTTGAGAAAGATGTATTCGCTCAAGTTTTAGGGTGATTAGCATGAGAATGCGTATGAGTTTCTGGTTAGTTGCAATAAGAGATAATAGAGTATGGGATTGGTTGAGCCTACTTGGTTGGTTATACTACTTTATATATGTGTGGCCTTGCCAAGCAGTGGTGGAGTTATTGTATTAATTTCAAGCCAGAAGATTCTCCTCTAATGACTTAGGATTTTTCACGTAGGATTTTTCGCACAGGATTTCCTTAACAAATTTATCACTCAAAGAATGAGGAAGAAATGTTTATACTAGGTTGTACATTTGAGGTAGAATGATATATTCATGATAGAGTATGAGACTTAATTCTATGCTTTATCTCTTCATACTATGTGATTCTTCTAGATGAAACAAAGAAGATTTAGTAATTTGTAAGAGGTTTACCATTCAAGATAAGAGAGGTAGTATTCTCTATAGTTCAATCTGGAGCTTCTCCCTAGAATGTTGTAGTTTAAGTTTCTTTGGAGTTTAAGATTATGAATTGTGAGGAATTTAGGGACTTAAGGGATAAGATTTCCCATACTTTTGGTTAGTTCTGTGCTAGCTCATCTGGAGGTAGGGGTTCTTTTGGGAGACATTATCACCCTAAGAGCAATAGACCAACTTAGGTAACTATTCAGGCATTTGAGTGTGGATAGTCTTGACATGATTCTTTTAGTTCAGGGTACACTTCTCATGGTACTTTTTAGAAGTTTTAGGCCTTGGTGGACATTCTAGTTGATCAAGTTATTCTATATATCCAAGTTTATCTAATAGGATCTTACTCATACTAGTTATTTCATTATAGGGATCTAAGGAGCATTTTGAGGCACTGTTTGTAGTTTAAATAGAGGATTCAATAGTAGGGTTATTACAGTCTAACCAAGATTATAACACCTAATCTAGGGGTCCAGGCAGATATCAAGACCGTAGAGGTTCACCACCAATTGGGCGTGGGGGTAGTATAGGGGTGGCTTAGGTAATAGATGATAGGGCTCATTGTTATGATTTATTGGGAGGATAGTGGTAGAGTCTTTTGATGTAGTCATTACATGTATCATATTGGTTTGATATCACCTACTTTATTGTTCTTTGAACCTAATTGTACTTTTCCTTTGGTGTTTGAATACTTTGCTTTGATCCTTTATAATATGTTTGCGTATCTTGGCGTACCGATTCGTGTCTCTATTGATGTAGGAGATTTCATAGTGATGGATTAGGTATACTGTTTTTTGTTGATTTAATTTTAGTGTAAGCTACCTAGGTGGACATGGTTATTATTTATATAGTTGATTTGACAATACAATGCAATAACAATGGTTATGCCTGGTTGTTTGAGATTGAGTGAAGGGGTGTTCATATTTCGGATCAAACAAAGTTAATTTTGATTCTTTAAGCTAGTGGTTGTTAGAATATGGGCATATATCATATTTGGCATATTTTTATGATATAGTGCCATGCTACCTTCTTTAGAGTTAGTGAGGGTGGTTAGAGAGTTTATTTACGTCTTTCCTATCGATCATCGGGGTGTACCTCCAAACAATAACATTAATTTGGATATTAATGTGGAGCTAAAAATTAAACCTATATCTATTTCTCCCTATAGAATAGCATTGGCTAAGTTAAATAAATCGAATGACCAGCTTCAGGATTTGTTAACTAAGGGGTTCATTCATTCTAGTGTATTGTCTTGGAGTGCTCCAGTGTTGTTTTTAAAGAAGAATGTAGATCTATGAGAATGGACATCTATCACGCCCCCAGACTACACCTTGGGTGTAACATGGTTCTTAAAACCTCAAATGATCCAAACCTAACCCATGGTACTGATATAATGTATGAGTAACTAAATATAAACATGTATAAATGCTTTAATGACTGAGTAAAAGCCTAATCATGAAATAAAATAGTTCAATACATTACTAAATAATGTTTACAACAACTATAATCTAAAAGGAAGAGAAACTAAAACTTCATACCTCGACTTTGACTAACTATATATGATGCCTCTATTAATATAGAATACATAGCTAGAACATGATCGTCAACTATCTCTAATTAATATATGGACTGAAATAAAATATTATGACTACTGAAGTCCGACTGGAGTTCCCAAATAAGGAGAACTCATCACCTGCTAACTGAGAGTTGTGATCTAATGAGCCCCTGAATCTATATCAGATTCAAAATATTGATAGAAGAGGTATGTGGAAAGTACATTGAATGTAATGAGCATGTGAGATATCCACTAATCATGAAAAGCATTCAAAAAATGCTTTCAAACTGTGTACATAAACCATTTACTGAAGTATGAATTTAAATCATGTTTGTACTAAAAAACTATGAGACATAAATCAATTTCTGAGTCATGAGCTAAAATATTTTAAGGATTGAAAGTTGTAGAAGCATAAGTATTTCATATAATTTAGAACAAATACTGAGTATATGTGCTACATGCTGAACGAGAGTACTGAAATGATATATTGGGATGAAAATAATATTGATGTGAGATCATGATTTAATAACCCAAAATAATAATTATAAATACTACATAAAATGATATTCTCAAAATACTAAATTAAATAAAATAAGACAGAGATATAGGTCATGCAAATACTAAATCTAACAACGTGGGAGGCTCTCATAACCAACATAGAACATTTGAGGAAATATGTAATCCTTATCTATAACCCAAGTTGGGTGGTTTCCTATACCTTTCCAAGGGTAAGAACCATGACTTGTGAGAATTCACTCAGGATCCCATTCAAGTAAAGAGACACACTCTCAACTAGTGAGCACCCCTTAACCTACAATGGCACGTGGTTCAAGACATGGATATGTTGAATCCTACTCCAACTTGGTGCTAAGAACTACTCCCAAAATTAGATACAAGTATTCAGCATATCATGCTTATATGCATTTACTTTCTATGAACATCATGATAAGCAAGATGCATTGAATACTTGTCTGAAGTCATGCTTCACATGTGTTTAATTTTAATTATTTAATAATTTGGGTTTGTATGTTAATAAAATGCTAACATATGCAAAATCCTAATATAAAATATTCACAAACTGATATTAGTAACCATAAGGTATGTAAGAACATAACTTAGTGAAAGAAAATCATATATTTAAATAATTGAGTTCTTTCCCTAATTCAAGATTTATCATAAAAACTAAATATAAAAAAAAATATTTGGGTATGAGAGCAAAAGGAGGCTCTCATTGAATACCCATTGACCTAGAGTGAGGAATTTCTTGTAAAAGAATAAGCTTGAAGCTTGAAGAAGAAAAACCTATTTATTGCTTTGTAGAAGAAAAATTACACTTTTCTTTTGTTTGGAATGTTGTATGAGAAGTGAGGGAAAAGTAATGACTAAGTCCCTTTATTCCCCTCTTCTTAGACCCCAAAACAACATAGTATTGGGGTTAAAAGGGTAGGAAAATACCAAAGGATCCTTTTAAAAGAACCTAAAAAGGATAGTTAGGCTAGCCACAATGACTCACGTGATGAATCATCATGTTTGGATATGAGTCATGGCCTGAGTCATCATGTAGTACTTTTCTGGCACTTCTTTTGATATTTATGATGAATTTGGGGATGACTCTTTATGTTTGGAGATTACTCGTCGTGCGCTGTGTACAAATCTAGTGATGTGAGTCATCGCGACTGTTATCACTTCTTGATAGTGCTTCACTAAAATGGACATAATGTTTTACTCAAGAATCACATTGATGAATGGTTGGTGGTATTGTACAAAAGATTCAAATATGTTAAATTTGATTGGTATAAGGCCAGGTAAATCTTCATATACTAAGAACAATGATTGATTGAAGTTGACCCAAGAAGAATCTTATGCCAAAACTTGTTCGAAAAAGGAGTTTTCAATCCAACTAGGTGTTAGGGACTTCTTATGAACTCAAATCACTTTGCTAGTTGACTAGTCATGGGATTAAGAGAAGAAAATTTTAAATAACTATTGGACTAGTATACACTCAATGAGTCATAAGATAACTCGTCATGAATGATAATAACTCTGCGCCAGGGGTCATTGCTAGTGGGATGAATTGTGATCCATTTGGACTCAGTATGACTAACCTAATAAGTTGTTTGATTGATGATGATTCATTGCCTGAGTTGTTATGTGAATAATTTTTTGGTTTTAAACTAGCTTCTATGCTAAGACTGAAATGGAATCTTGGGAACTTTTGAGGTGTTACAATATCTCCTCCAGGGAACATTCATCCTCGGATGAAGTTTAAGGCTCTATTGAAAATGAGGGAACTTACTAGTACTATCTAACTAATTTATGAAACTTGATAACTAATATGATAACTGATTTCTAAATTTGGATACCAATCTTGGTTGGGATTAATTTAGATTGGAAGTAATGACTCAACTAAATATACATATAACACTGAATGAACATGAGGAACTACATGGAATAGGAAAAGACAAGAATCTTAGGAAAGTAAGACTATATTAAAGTGGGGGAAACTACAACATCTATTTGTTTGATCTCTAAATTGAGTTGCTGGCTACAAGGACTTGTCATGACACCTAATTTCTGGATCGTGAAGGCACCTACTTTATCCCACCAATTGGTACACCAAACCGTAGCTTGGAGCTATAAGTAATGGGCTAATTTGGTGGAAACTTGTTGAATTATCAGAAATTTGCAAGTAAGACTTATAACAATAAATCAAGTAATAGTAATAATACTAAAGATAAATTAGATAACAATAACATCCCACGACCTAGTAATGTTGGTACAAGATCCACTAAAAAAAAGAGTACGAATACTATTATATTCAAATATACATTAGTCTTGAATAATAAAAGATTAAACAAAAGTAGAAGAAGGAGAAAAGGTCAACTCCGACTCCGAGAGCTTACCCTGTATCCAAACTCTAATCAGCATGATCATAGCGTCAATGATGGCTACTAGTACTTGGATCTACAAAAAAAAAGATACAGAAGTATTGTATGAGTACCAAAGTTGGGTACTCAGTAGGCATCATCAGCCAACTAAGCTAAATCATAATATAAGTATAATAAAAATGCAAGATAAATAAGTTAAGTCAATGTAAGTGCTAAAACCTTGAATAACACTCTCAATGCTAAAAATAAATAATTGGAACAAGGATAATATGGAAAAAAACATAACTAATTTCATAAGGATGGACCCCATAATCCATAAGTACAGGAAAGCAAATAGCCCAACGTGGGCCCTCATAAGCTGGGATGGTGCAACAAAGAGAAAAAATAACCAAAAATCATACTTAGTAACCGTATCTTGTAACGATAACCATAAAGCCTTTCATACCATAAACATATCATAAATAACCCATCAATGTCAGTCTCAAAATAAAACTCTTATCATCATTATTTACCAAAGTTGAACCAAAACTCAGTTCATCAATTGCTGGACCCAAACTAGAACTCAATATCTTCAACCATTAGACTTGAATTGGAACTCAATATCATTAATTTCTAGACTTGAAAAAAAAACTAGAATCAACTCCCAAGTATCAATCTATCATATGTATCATGTATCCAACCTCCTCAAGCTCCAAAATATACAATTAGAATATGCAACACGCCTATGAGGTCTATAAGGAGCTAATAATAATCTTGGAATAATGTGTATTGGAGGGCCCCACTTCTAATCCACAAAATCCGTTCTAATGGAAGTTATACCCCTGATCAGGCTAAGGTATCTAAACTCACAACTAGCTATTAAATAAGCTGCATTTTAGTCCTAATATAGCAGTTCTACCAAAATGGGTAATCAAGTGATTTATGCCTAATTTATCTTTCTGTAATAGGCTAAGTAATACAAATTACTTAATTTTCAACCCATATCTAGCACATTATCATAAATATACTACGATTAAGCCCAATCTAAAAGAAAGGTAAGCCCAGCCTATCTAGACAGTGAAGAAAGCCTAAAGAAATCTGCTAAATCATTGATTTTCCTTTATGAGAAGTTTTCTCATGATGTCACATTATCAAAATTATAATCTACTAATCAATACGAGAACAATGATACCCATGTTGAATTTTTATGCTTCGAGTATGTAAAAATCTCATGGGGGGGGGGATCTCTTGCAGAATCGCACTTTGAAAACCATCAACGCATCTCTTTATGCTCAAGGAACAATTTCCCTCAAGAATGGGTAAATTCCAAGCTTAAATGGTGCTAAAATCAACCCATCAATATTCTAGGAATTTTGGAAAATAATTGAGAAATTTACCACAAAATTAATGAAAACTTACCAAGAATTCAGAGAAGAAACGAGTTATTCAAGCTCACAAACACCCCAAATTCTACTATTAATGTTTATCTCAAATTTCCATACTCTCTAGGATTCTACACTCTTAAATTTGTGTAGACAATGGGAGAAAATTGGGCAAAGAGGCATTTAGTGCCACCTAGGTGACACTTAAGCGGTCATTGCTTTCACAACCAAGTGCCTCTTTCGCGGTACCTGCCTAATCTGTACATGTCATGTCTGTGACCCACTAGCCACTTATGTGGAACTCTCATAAGAATAATGGGCTTACTTAACCAACCCACCAATTACCAAAGGTGCAGTTAAAATTTCCATTTAAGGTTATTTAAATAAAAAGTGGGTCTCAGGCTCAAACACCATTTTTCTCAATCTCCAGTCAATATCCCAGAATGAGTTTGAAAGCCTTGGTACCCTAAACAAAGGTCCACCTATCCTAAAATCAATGTTACAAAGCTGTTGGAACTGTCAGCTACCAAAAGCAACATTTGCCTAGACTGATGTTTTCACCTGATAGCGAATTCCTACTAACAAAGACTTCAAGATAAGGAATTGGATTAAAAAACAAATGAATTGCCCGATAACTATACCATCAACAACAACAAGTAATAAATGACTTATGGAAACTATAAGAAAGCTTTAAATGGAAAAATAAGTTAAAATGCAAAACATGAACTGTATGATCCTAATATCCACTACTAAAAGAACTTTTGTACTGAAAAGTAAAGGGTTAGGATGTACGTGAAACCTTGAAGAAGTGAGGATTATATGCCCATATATTTCTTTCAATCTCCTTAGTAGCCTCCTCTTCTGGGAAGTTTCCCTACTAAACCTTAACCACTAGAATCTCTTTAGAGCACAACTGCCTGGCATCCTTGGGTAATTTGAACACAGGCTCCTCCACGAAGGTCAAACACTCATCGAACTAAATCGAGTTCCACCAAAGAATATGAGACTAGTTAAGAATATATCATCACAACATAAAAACATAGAAAACTCAATAAAGAGTAGCAAAATCTGGGGGTAAGTCTAACTTATATGCCACTTCTCCCACTGTGAGAAGGGTATAAAAGGGTCCAATATATCTAGTACTGAGCTTATACTTCCTCCCGAACCTCATCACACCCTTCATGGTAAATACATAAAGGAATACCCAAACTCTAACTCCAATTCTCAATGCATAAAGTCTATGATCGACATAAGCCTTCTGTCTACTCTAAGCTGCCCTCAACCTTTCATGAATCAACCTGACTCTATCAAATGGATCCTAAAGTAAGTCAGCGCCATGGGGTCTAATCTCACAAGTCTTAAACCAACCAATCAAAGAACTATAACCCCTACCTTATGAATCCTTAAATGACACCTTCTCAATATTCTAATGGTAGCCATTATTATATGCGAACTCCACCGAAGTAAGTGTTTCTCCCACTGACCTCCTAAGTCCATAACATAGCCTCAGATCATGTGCTTAAGAATTTGAGTAGTCCTCTATGACTTCACATCAGTCTAATGATAAAAGGTTGAGCTAAGATCTACCAGAGTATCTAATTCCTCTTGAAAAACTCTCCAAAAGCTAGAAGCAAACACTGAGCCCGATATGAGATGATAGATAGAGGTACACCATGCAAATGGACTATCTCATGAACATAAATATAGGATAAACTCTCAACACTAAAGAATATTTGAATAAGAATGAAATATGTTAATTTGGTCAATCAATCCACAATGACACAAATACCATTGAAACCACGGGTGGTGCAAGGAAAACCACTTACAAAGTCCATGGTAATCCACTCTTACTTCCACTCAGGAATAAGTAATCTCTTAATTAAGCAACCAATTCTCTAGTGCTTGGCCTTCACCTACTGACAACATAGGCAGTGAGCTACAAAGTCTACCATATCTCTCTTCATGCCACTCTATAAATAATGATGCCTCAAATATCTATACATATTAGTTATACTAAGGTCAATAAAATAGCTCGAGTTGGAAGCCTCATGCAATATTGACTGAATCAAATCTCCAATCCTCTATACATAAATATGACCATCAAATATCAAAACAACCTCATAGTCAATGGTGGACCTTTTAGAGTCACCACTCAACAATTGATCATGGATGAAACAAAGTATCATATCCTTAAACTAACAACTTTAAATCAAATAAAATAAGTAAAAACTTACTTTAACACTATCAAGAATCTTCCTAGGGTTAGAAATATTAAGTTGCACCATCAAATTAGCTAAGGTCTAGATGTCCCATGCCAATGATCGATGAGAAATTATTATAGAAGAGATGTTATCTATTCTCACTGCCTTTTGGATCAAGGCATATGCTAACACATTTACTTTTCCTGGATAATAAAAAATAGAGATGTCATAATCCTTAAGCAACTCCTTTTATCTTTGATGCCTAGAATTAAGCTCTCTCTAGGTCATAAGATGTCGAAGACTATGATGATCTGTGTAGAAGTCACAAATCATGCTATAAATATAATGTCTCCAAATATAAAACATGATAGCTATCGATGCCAACTACAAATCATAAGAGAGGTAGTTATGCCCATGCACCTTCAGCTGCCTTAATTGAAAATTGTTACATCTTAGGTTTTGGCTTTAGAAAATTTTCCTTGAAATCTTTTCTCCAGACCTAATACGACTCATGGGTATGAGCTGTATGCTGGGGTACAAGTGGTATGGTCCTATTGTATGCTGACCAGTGTTGGTTGGTAGGATGGGTTGATCACTGGAAAGGTCACTACTTAGGGGTATGAGTCATAAGGTCGGTATAAGTAATATCAGGGACTCGTATGGTGGACAGTATTTAATCCTTTTGGTATTTCATTCTGCCAGGGATATGGGTAATAGGTACGAATTGTATGCTATGGTTACGACTTGGATGGATGAGTCATTTACTGTACATAGTATGATCCAAGGGAAAGGCTTTGATACGAGTGGTAGATACCAAAAGTATAGGATGGTACGACTCATAACGGTCGGTCGTATCCCTGGAATGAGATTTTGTGCAACTTAAGTGGAGGTATTCTAGACATTATCCTACTTACCCTAATTAGGACCCATGACTTCTAATACACTTAGGAGGTTATTTTCCCTATTATTCTATTCATTAACACTTAGAAACTATTCCTAAATATCCAATAATTCTCGCAAAAGTTTTTGGAGCAAGGAAGCTAGGGTTTCAACTAAGGTATTACTTTGGCGCTTGCTTTGGTGATCTCTTTCCATCACCTTTCTTGGTTTAAGGCATCATTATCTCCCCTCATTATAATTTCAACTAAAGGCATGGTTTATATGATTTATTTCATGGTTTTACTATTTCATGATTTTGGTTTTCAACTATTATTTGGGGGTTTTAATTATTAGTTATGATTTCCCATGGTTTTAATTATGCTTTTATATGCAAAAATGGTGGTTTTGGATAATTGGGTTTCATAGTAATGGTTTAATGGTCTTTGGAATTTATTTTGGTTATATTATACCCTCAAGGTATTTGATAATATGCTTATAAAGGTATGTTCATTGTATTGACTTCTTTCAATGGAACTATTGCTTGTTTTTAGCTTATATATTAAAGCTTTAAGTGATTTAAATGGTTTTGACAAGGCTAAAGGCTAAATGGTTATGCTTGCGGGGAACATGAAAGTCTCCCATATGGTTAAATATGGTATATTGAAGGTCACTTGAAAGTCCCCTTAACCTTAATGGTTTGGATGTGGATATTGCTTGCAAGAAATAGGGCGGTATGAAGATAACACTAATATTAGCCTTGATTAATAATATTGAAAATGGATTGGTTTGATTACTTGGAAATAGTTTTAATTAGGCATTAATAGCGGGGTGTGTAGCATGGTCGTGGAAGGTGGTGGTCCTAGGGGGCCAAAACTGGAAACTCATATCTGTCGATATGAGGGGTCTTGATGACCATGTGTGTGTGTCATATTTTATATTGGGGGATGTACTAGTTATCCCATGGGACATTGCTTGGTCATATAGCTACATGCACTAGGACCCTTTCAGCCGAGGGAGCTGAACCCATATCGCTCGTGGGTAGTTATAATGGCCAAGCTACATAACCCAGGTAAAGGTTTTAAAGGCATGCTGAACCTAGTTCCCTTTCCCAGCACTTATACATATGTATGGTTGTATGCATTATGTATGATTTTTCTTGGTTTTATAACTAGAATTATTTTATCCTTATCTTGAGTTTTATGCTAGCGGTCATTCACTAACCCATCTACTGGCAGTTTTATACACACGCAATAGAGGAACTAGCCGTTTGACTCCTACATAGTGATTGACTCGGGGATAATATTTGGACTAAAGTGGTGAGCTTCCATCCTTTTGAAAGGCATCATTTCATGTTATGAATATTGTTTGATGTTTTGACTTTATTTTGTATATTTGTTTTAGACATAGTTGGGGGCATGTCCCAACCAAATTTTTTACTCTTTTGGTTAAAGGCTTTGTGGTACTTCTGGGGATTGGTGTGGGAGAGATTGGTATTGGTATTGGGTTATAGCTGATATCGTTGGATGATATTGTTGGTTATTCCATCCTATTATATTTTGGGATTGATTATCATATTTTGTTTTAATATCCTCTTTTGTTTGGTTTGTACGGTTGGATAGTTGACTTGGTATGGTTAGATTGGTTAGGGTTGGTCACGTTTGTGACCCTATCCTAGAGTTTTTATGAGAGCATTTGTACAATTTTGTGAAATGCTCAATATTTATCTCATCTAACGCTGCATGAGATGGTTGGGTTGGGTAAAGGGGGCAATCCCATGTCTTGGTTGGACTTGGGATGCCCATTATGTCTAGACCCTAGTTTGGGTCATGGAAAGTTGGTATTAGAGCTTTAGGTTCATGGTTAACTGGGAGTCCCCAACACTGTATTGAGTAAAGTTTCTTTTAGGGGTGTGTAGCGCACCACACTCATAAGAGAGAGGCTGTAAGACATTTAGGAATATTCTGATTTCTTGGAATTCTATCTTCAAGCTTAAGTTCTCAATCATGGAATATTCTCTAATCCTTGTTTGTTCATCTTTCAGATCATGCCTCCTAGATCTAGAACACAAGAAAATTTTTCCATCCCATCTGGGGATAATGCTAAAAGGGTACATCCTACATCTGGGGTACATCTTCGATCGCATGGTCCTATTCTTGATTATGCTGGAGTTACTTCTATCCCTTGTACTGCTCCTCAGGTCCCTCAGGGCAATGTAATGAACATAGCTTTTAGTCAGTCTATTCATTTTATAACCCAGATGGTTACTGCTCAGGCTGAGCACGGTATGACTGCTGCTTTGTTTGATGAGACCATAAGGGTTGGTTAATTTATAAAGATGGGTCCACCTATTTTTATAGGAGTGGAGGTGGAAGAAGACCCATAGGGCCTCTTAGATGAAATAAAGAAGGTATTTTGGGTAATGCATACTACTAATGTAGAAGGAGTTAACTTTGTGTCTTATCAACTCAAGGATGGCTCTTATCAGTGGTATGAGGAGTGGGATAGAGAAAAAGGTGATATAGAAGAGGAGGGATTATTGGAGGCTTTTTGTAATGCCTTCATGGATAATCTCTTTCCTCAAGAGCTTAGGGAAGTAAAGATGGAGGATTTTGTGAACCTCAGGTAAGGAAGGATGTCTGCAAGGGAATATGACTTGACATTCCATCAGTTGTTGAGGTATGCTCCTGATTTAGTGGCTGATATGAGGTCGAGAATGAGGAAGTTTGCTTTAGGGTTGAATAGATATTTGATTCTAGAGAGATAAACTACCTTGCTAATTAAAGATATAGATATCTCGAGGGTGACTATTCATATGCAGTAGGTTGAGGATGAGAAGAGAAAACAAGCAGAGTTTGGGGATAGGTAGGTAAAACAAAATAGTTTTTTTTACTAGGGAGATGTGCAGTCTCAGGGAGGTAGAGATGGTAACAAGTGGAAGAAAAAAAAAGTAGGGGAGTTCTGGTTCCTTCTCTACTGCCATTGCTTATTACCTACAGTAGTTAAGAGATAGGCGTCATCAACTTGCTGATAATTCTCGGGCATATGTTGTCTAATCTCAAGCGAGCGGAGGTTATTCAATTTTTTATATCCTCTTTATTGGTTTTGGGATCATCCTTATTGGGGTTATTACGATAAAAGAAATGGCAAGTTCTTTAAGTGCAGTCAGGCAGGCCATCGGCTCACAGATTATCTGATTTCTAAAGTCTCTATGGGGGCGAATAAGGTTCCTGTGGCTTCATCTTCTTCTCCTGCATGTACTAGTGTGGCAACTACTTCTGTTACTGCTCGTGGTTGTAGTGTTGGTCGGAATAGGTTGTATGCTTTGGCATCCCAACAGGAATCTGAGGCATCACCTGATGTTATTACTAGTATGTTACAACTTTTCTCGCGTGACATAAATTATTTTCTTCGTCCGGGGTCCACCCTTTCTTATGTGAATCTATATGTGGCTGTGTCTTTTGGTTTTGATTCAAAAATTATTTTGAATCCATTTTCTATTTCTATCTTAATAGGAGACTCGGTCATTGCTGAACGGGTCTATAGGGGTTGTCTGGTATCTATTAGTGATAGGAGGACCTTGGTAGATCTGTTTGAGTCAGGAATGGTGGATTTTATTGTAATTTTAGGTATGGACTATTTGCTTTCTTATTATGCATCTCTAGACTGTCGGACTCATGAATCATCTTTAGGTTCCCCGGTGAGCATGAAATAGAATGGGAGGATTGTTGTTTAGCCCCTAGGGGAAGGTTTATTTCTTATCTTAGAGATCGAAGGTTAATCTCTAAAGGTTTTCTTATTAACTTGGTCTGAGTTAAATATTTTAACTTGGAAAGTCCTTCTTTATAGTTAGTTTCTGTGGTTAATGAGTTTACAAAGGTTTTCCCAGATAATCTTCCTGGCGTTCCTCTGGTTAGGAAAATAGAGTTGGGTATTGATTTGCTTTCGAACACTCATCTAATATCTATTCCTCCATAAAAGATGGCTCCAGATAAATTGAGGGAACTCAAGGGGAGACTTAAGGATCTTTTGGACAAGGGGTTTGTTCATTCTAGTGTTTCTCCATGGGTGCACCAATTTTTTTTATGCATAAGAAGGATGGTTCCCTTTGGATATGCATTGACTACAGGCAGTTAAACAAGGTAACAGTTAAGAATAAGTTTTCTCTCCTAAGGATAAATGATCTGTTTGATCAGTTACAAGGAGCCAAGTTCTTTTCTAAGATAGATCTTTAGTCTAGGTACCATCATCTTAATATTAGGGAGGTGGATATCCCTAGGATGGATTTTCGTACTTGGTATGGGCATTTTGAGTTCTTGGTGATGTCATTTGGGTTGACCAAAGCTATGGAAACATTTATGGATTTGATGAATAGTGTATTTAGGTAGTATTTGGATCTCTATGCAATTATGTTTATTAATGACATTCTAGTTTATTAAAAAAGTGAGGTTGATCATGCTAATCACCTTGGTGTGGTGTTTCATACCTTAAAGGAATAATGGTTGTTTGTCAAGTTCTCTAAGTGTGAGTTCTGGTTAAACACAGTGACTTTTCTGGGTTATATAATTTCTAGTGAAGGGATCATGGTGGATCCACAGAAGGTTTCTGTGGTGAAATGATGGACTAGGCCTACGACTCCATCCGAAATCTGGAGCTTCTTGGTTTTGGACAGGTATTATAGGCAGTTTATGGAATGCTTTTCTTCGATAATTGCTCCTCTGAGCAGGTTGACACAAAAAAAGGCAATATTTTCTTAGTCTAATGCTTGTTAAGGGAGTTTTAAGAAGTTAAAGGATAAGTTGACTTTGGCTCCAATCTTGACTTTGTCGGAGGGCAATGATGGTTTCATGGATTATTGCGATGCTTTTTGAGTGGGTCTTGGTTGTATATTGATGCAATATGGAAAGGTGATTGCATATGCTTCTAGGCAGGAGAAGGTGCATGAGAGGAGTTATCTTACTCATGATTTAGAGTTGTTGGCAGTTGTTTTTTCTTTGAAAATATGGCAGCATTATTTTTATAGTGTTCACGTGGATATCTATTCTGATCACAAGTGTCTTCAATACGTGTTCACTTAGAAAGATCTTAATCTCAGGCAAAGAAAATGGCTTGATCTTCTCAAGGATTATGATATGAATCTTCACTACCACCTAGGTAAGGCAAATA
This sequence comes from Capsicum baccatum var. pendulum, assembly GCA_030864225.1. Classification (NCBI taxonomy): domain Eukaryota; kingdom Viridiplantae; phylum Streptophyta; class Magnoliopsida; order Solanales; family Solanaceae; genus Capsicum; species Capsicum baccatum. Next base: position 87,241,899 of record CM061560.1, on the reverse strand, counting down.
TGGTTGTTGATGCTCTTAGCAGGTTATCCATGAAGAGTTTAGCCCATATAAAGGGGGAGAAGCGAGAATTAGTGAAGGACATTCACTATTTGACCAATATTAGAGTTCATCTTTTGGACTCTAAGGATGGGGGTGTGATGGTGCAAAAAATAGTTCGATCGTCTCTTTGTGTGGAGATAAAAGAGAAGCAAATACTGGATCCTGTCCTAATAAAATCAAAAGTGACGTTCGTACGTAAAAGGTAGTGGTGTTTAAGATCAGTGGTGATGGTACTTTATGGTACCAAAGGAGGGTGTATGTTTTTGATGTTGGTGGGTTGCGGAAAATTATTTTGACTGAGGTATACAAGTTGCTCTATGTTGTTCATCCCGGTTCGACAAAGATGTCTCATGATCTCAAGGATATTTATCAATGGAATGGCATGAAAAGAGATATGGCAGATTTCATGGCCAAGTTATTGATGTGTCAACAGGTTAAGGATGAGCACATGAGGCCTGGTGGATTTCATCAAGAAATTGAGTTTCCCAAATGAAAGTGGGAAGTTATCAATATAGATTTAGTTACCAGTCTTTCTCGATCCCGAAACTAATTTGATTTGATTTGGGTCATCGTGGATGGGATGACAAAGTATGCTCATTTTTGCCAATAAGGACTACTTTTTTGGTGGAGGATCATACGAAGTTGTACCTTTGGGAGATTGTAAAGTTGCATGTGATACCTATCTTGATTATTTCTGATTGTGGTACGTAGTTTATATCTCACTTCTGGTGGTCTTTCCAAAAAAGGTTGGGGACTAAGGTTAGTATGAGAAATGATTTTCATCCACAGTCGAATGGGCAAGCGGAGAGAACTATTCAGACATTGGAGGATATTCTTCAGGATTGTATGATTGACTATGCTGGAAATTAGGTTGAGCATCTACCTTTAGTAGAGTTTGCTTACAACAATAGCTATCATTCTTGTATCGGTATGGCTCCTTTCGAGGTGTTGTATAGTAGGAGGTGTAGATCTCTTATTAGGTGGTTTGAACTTGGCTGGGCGAATATGTTTGGTCCTGATTTGGTCTATCAAGCTATGAAGAAGGTGAAGGTGATTTGGGATAGGCTTAAAGCTTCCCAGATTCTCTAAAATTCTTATACAAATATTAGGCGTAGCGACTTGGAGTTTGAGGTCAGGGATAAGGTGTTCCTAAATGTGTCTCCAATGAAGGGAGTGGTACGGTTTGGCAAGAAGGGAAAGCTCAATCCACGGTTTATTGGTCCTTATGTGATATTGCAGAGAGTTGGTAATGTTGCTTATGAGTTGGGGTTTCCATCTAGCTTAAGTTTGGCTCATTCGGCCATTCGTGTTTCCATGCTGAGGAAGTTCATTGGTGATCCTTCTTCGATTATTCCTTTGGAAAGATTGGATATCTCGAATTTTGTATCTTCTGAAGAAGTCACTATTGAGATATAGGATAGACAAGTTCATCGATTGCAGACCAAAGATGTGGCTTCAGTTAAAGTTCTATGCCAGAACCATAAAGTGGAAGAAGCTACATGGGAAGTGGAAGAGAACATGAATTCCAAGTATCCGCATCTATTTTCTGCTCCTGCGATTAATGAAGAAGGTATGTCTTCCTGAACACATCTTTATTTTCTGAGTTTGTTAAAGGAAAGATTAATATCTTTGCTTTTTTGTTTTTAAACTTTGATGAAGATTGGGAATATATTTGATAATTCAAATGACTCTGTGTGTGGTTAATGCTACCTTATCGTCATTCGGGGATGAATGTTCCTAGTTTGGTAGAAATCTGTTCCTAGGTTTCGGCCTTAGAAAAATTTCCTTGAAATCTGTTCTCCGAACCCAATATGACTCATGGCTATGAGCCATATGCTGGGGTACGATAGGTATGGTCCTATCGTATGTTGGCCAGTGTTAGTTGGTGGGGATGGTTTGATCACTGTAAAGGTCATGACTTAGGGGTACTAGTCGTATCAGTGACTCTTATGGTGGGCAATGTTTGATCCTCCTGGTATTTCATTCTGCCAGGGATATGACTAATAGGTACAGATTGTATGCTATGGTCATGACTTGGTTGGATGAGTCGTATACTAGACAGTGTCTGATCCAAGGGTAAGGCTTGAATACGGGTGGTGGATACCAAAGGTAAAGGAGGGTACAACTCGTAAAGGTCAGTCGTATCCCTAGGATAGGATTTTGTGCAACTTAAGTGGGGGTATTTTGGACATTATCCTACTTACCCTAATTAGGACCCACGACTTCTAGTACACTTAAGAGGTTATTTACCCTATTATTCTATTCACTAACACTTAGAAACTATTCCTAAACATCCAATAATTCTCTCAAGAGCTTTTGGGGCTAGGAAGCCAGGGTTTTAACTAAGGCATTACTTTGGGGCTTGCTTTGGTGATCTCTTTCCGTCATCCTTCTTGGTTTAAGGCATGATTCTCTTCCCTCATTGTAATTTCAACTAAAGGCATCGTTTATATGACTGATATCATGGTTTTACTATTTCATGATTTTGGTTTTCAACTATTATTTGGGTTTTTGATTCTTGGTTATGGTTTCCTATGGTTTTAATTATGCTTTTATATGCATAAATGGTGGTTTTGGACGACTGAATTGCATGGTAATGGTTTAATGGTCTTTGGAATTTGTTTCGGTTATATTATGCCCCCAAGGTGTTTGATAAAATGCTTATAAAGGTATGTTCATTGAATTGACTTCTTTTAATGGAACTATTGCTTCTTTTTAGCTTATATATTAAAGCTTTGAATGATTTAAACAGTTTTGAAAAGTCTAAAGGCTAAATGGTTATGCTTGCAGGGAGCATGGAAGTCTCCCAAGTGGTTTAATATGGTATATGGAAGGGCACTTGTAAGTCCCTTTTACCTTAATGGTTTGGCTATGGATATTTCTTATAAGTAATGGGGTGGTATGATGATACCACTAATATTATCCTTGATTAATAAAATAGTAAATGGATTGGTTTGATTATTTGGAAATGTTTTTAATTAGGCATTAATGATGGGGTATGTAGCAAGGCCATGAAAGGTGGTAGTCCCCAGGGGACCACAACTGGAAACTCATATTTGCCGATATGAGGGATCTGGATGACCATGTGCGTGTGTCACATTTTATATTGGGGATGTACTAGTCATCCCATGGGACATTGCCTGGTCATGCGGCTACATACACTAGGGCCCTTTTAGCAGGGGCATCTGAACCCATATCGCCCGTGGGTGGTTAGGACGGCCAGGCTACATAGCCCAGGTAAAGGTTTTAAAGGCATGCTAAACCCGATTCCCTTTCCTAGAACTTATATATTTGTATGGTTGTATGTATTATGGATGATTTTATTTGGTTTTATGACTGACATTACGTTATCCTTATCTTAGTTTCATGCTAGCGGTCATTTACTAACCCGTCTACTGACAGCTGTATACCCATGCTATGATGGAACCGACTTTTCAACTCCTCCTACATAGTTATTGACTAGGGGACAACATTTGGACTGAAGTGGTGAGCTTTTATCTTTTCGGAAGGCATCATTTCATGTTATGGATATTGTTAGACATTTTGTCTTTATTTTGGATATTAGTTTTGGCCATGGTTGGGGACATGTCCCAACCACATATTTTTACTCTTTTGGTTAGTCTTTATGGTACTTATGGTGGTTGGCATGTGCCGGATCGGTATTGGTGTCGGCTTTGGCATTAGTATTGGTGTTGGGGCTGACATTATTGGATGATATTGTTGGTTGTTCCATCGTATTACATTTTAGGATTAATTATCATATTATGTTTTGATATCCTCTTAGGTTTGGTTGGTACGATTGGTTGGTTGACTTTGTATGGTTGGACAAGGTTGGTTCGGTTATAGTCGTGACCCTATCCCAGAGTTTTCAAGAGCGCATTTGTACAATCTTGTTATATTCTCAAAATTCAGCTAATCTAAGGCTGCATGAGGTGTTTGGGTTGGGTAAATGGGGTGATCTCTGGTCTATGTTGGACTTGGGATGCCCATTATGTCTAGGCCTTGGTTCGGGTCGTGACAATAAACAATCCCTCAACCCTGCTGCATCAACACACAACCAAAATAAATACAAAAATCATTACAATATACGGTGAATCCCTTACCCTCAATAGGAAGATCTAATATAGGAGTTGAAGTGAGAAATTTCATGAGCTTTCGAAATCTCGACAAACACTCCTTAAATCAGTGCAAAGAAACTACTTTTTGGATCAATCTGGTTATCGATATTGTAATGTAGCAAAACCCTCAACAAATCACCTGTAGTAAGATGTAGGCCTAATCTAATCATGAATAGTCTCAATCTTTGCTGGATTCACTATAATCCCATAATTAGACAACACTTGTCCTAGGAATGTCATCGACTCGAGACAGAATCACACTTACAAAATTTGGCAAAAAACATGTGATCTCTTAAAGTCTGGAGACAATCTCAAATACTGCATATGCTCTTCCATATTCCTTGAATACACAAGGATTTCATTGATGAACATAATAACACACGGTTCATCAAATCCATCAATTCAACTGGGCATTGGTCAACCCAATAACATCACCAGGAACTCATAATGGACATAATGAGTCCTAAAGAGTGTCTTTGGGATTTCCTCAACTGATGGTAACCGACCTCAAGTCAATCTTGAGAACATCATTGCTCCCTAAAGTTGGTCAAATAAATCATCAATGCGAGGCATAGGATACATGTTCTTCACTATAAACTTAGTATGTTGCATATAGTCAATACTCATATACAAAGAATCATCTTTCTTATTTACAAACAAGACAAGAGAACCCTAAGGAGACACACTCAGTCTAATGAAACCCTTATCCAGAAGATCCTAAAGCTGAGAATTCAGCTCCTTAAGCTCGGCAGGAGCTATAAAATAAGGTGCCATAGAAACTGGCCGAGCGCCCAACTTAAGACAAATAACAAACTCAATATCATGCTCAGGAGGAAGTCTATGCAGATCGGTAGGATAAACATCAGAAAACTCATGGACTATGAGAATAGAGTTAAGCGAGGGACTCCATATTAATATTGTGAATATAAGTGAGATAAGAGTTGCAACCACTTGAAATAAGTCTCCTAGCTTGAACATAAGAAATAATCCCCACTGTCTTGTGGCTAATAGATACCTTCCATGAAACTGAGGATATGTTCGGCAATTCTAAGGTAACGTTCTTGGCAAAACAGTCCAAGACCACATGATAGAGGGATAACGCGTACAGGCCCAGAATCACATAAAATCCACCATGTCTAATTCATTCAACTTAAGTATCAAACTCTCAAACAATCATTACACATGATCTATTAACCGAATCCACTATAAAATAATTACCCACAAGAGTAGATACATATGAAGACACAAATAAAGAATCCCAAGATAACTCTAACCATGGTGCATAATAAGCAGAAACATAAGAATAGCTAGATTCTGAATCAAATAAAGCAAAAGCCGATTGATGGCACAATAAAATTGTTCCTATAATAACAACATATAAAGACTCTGCCTTAGCTAGTATGGCATACAACTGATAATGCCTACCACCTAGTTTGTTTCCTGATGGATATTGTATCCTACATATCAAAGGACCTCCATAAGCACCCTCAGTACCACCCGAATGGCCATGCATACCACCCCTAGTTAAAGGCATTACCACCTTAATAATATCAACACTCTGAGCTGCTAGAAAAACTGCCCTAATACTGGGACACACTCTCGAGAAATGGCCAAAGGCCCTACAACTATGAAATGTGCAAGACACTGTATTAAAACAAGAACATTTGACTAACCCATAATAATCACAATGACTAGAATAACAAAAAAATTAAACCTCACTAAGGTTGATTACTACTCTAGATAGAGTGATCATTGTAGCTAGACTGGCCTTCATTAGTATATTGAAGTATGGCATAAACGGGCCTACTAGATTGACCTTAATACTGATAAGGCTAGCACAAAGGGTACCTACCCTGAGAACCACTACCTTTGAATTGTGAGCCACACTGACTCCCAGTAAAAATACCCAGGTATTGCAGCCTCTTATTTCTACCCCTTTGGGCTTCATAATGCATCTCATCCATAACCTAGGCATGATTAAAAACCTCAACCAAAGATCTACATGCAATAACTAAACTTTGTGTATTCATGTAAAGAAGAAGTCTCAATACTCGTACAAAATACTAAACCTAATCATACTTGGTTGATAAGATAGATGTAGCATGGCTTGCCAACTCATAAACTCGAGCATCATTATCCAAAACAGGCACAGAGACCTATTCCAACCTTAAGAAATAATCCCTTAAGAATTCTCTTAGTTTATGAGTCATATACTTCTACAAAAAGACCTCAGAGAATTGAGTCTATCTTAATGAGGGAGATCCAGCTGGCCTAGAATCAAGATGACACTCTCTAGCCATGTAGAGCCACCAAATCCAACTAAAAATTAGTGTAATACACACCATAAGTCATAACTAGGACCAAATTACAAAGCCTATCCTTGCAAGCAAGCAAGAACTCATAAGCATCCTTGCCCGGTGCACTAGAAAACCTAGGGGGAGCCAATCACAAGAATCTATCCATCATCTTTTGATACTCAAGAGTCATAGTTGGTTGGTCAACTACTGGCTAAGAAACTATAGGCTTAGTAACCATTGATGTAGTTGGTACCTCAACTTTGGAAGAGCAACTGCAGACTGCAACCCTACCTCAGTACTACTCATATCCGCAGATTGTGCACCATAAAATAGTGAACCACCAACTAACTCCAAGAGCTGAACCAATGCATCCTTTATTAGTGAAGAATAAATAAACCTTAATGGATCCTAGGCTGGTCCTTTTCCCACCACTTACTGTGATGGAGGAATCTCTAGCACAGGTATCGGGATAGGTCTGGTAAAGGCCCCCTATCTTATTCTCTTCCTGGGGATGCATCTCTCGACTGTCCTTGACCTTTAGGTCATCCATGAACTATGATAGGATCCCTAATCATAGACTCATGTTACTCATCTCATGTAGTGGTGGGATGTATCCTAGCCATCTGTGAAAGAGTAAAACCAAATGAATCATTAGAAACCAACTCAAACTCTTCGCAAAAATGAGTGAAGGAAGTGAATATCTCTTAAGAATTTCCTATAGCCTAAAAAATATTGGAAATAGATATCATCGTTTCAATCCACAAGACTCTACTAGATAGTTGCTCTTGTACCAACAATACCATTGAACCTAACGCTCTAATACTAATTTGTTATGATCCAGTTTCTGAGTCGTGGTGATACCTACTTTATCCCACCACTAGGTAAGCCAAAACGTATCCTAGATCTATAAGCAATGGCTAATTTGGTGGAAAATAGCCTAACTATCAAAAATTTGAAAGTAAGATTTACAATAACAAATCAAGAAATAGTAATAATATGAAAGATAGATAAGATAACAATAACATCCCATGACCTTGTAGTGTTAGCACATGAGCCACTAAACTAAAATGGTATGAGTACTATCATAGTCAAATACATATATCGCTCTCGAATAATGAAAGACTAAATAAAAGAAAAAGAAGGAAAAAAGGTCAACCCAGCTCTAAGAGCTAATCTATCTCCCAATTCTAATAATCACAATCATAGCATCAACAATAACCACTAGTACTTGTATCTGTACCAAAAAGGTGCATAGTATGGTATGAGTACCAAAGCCATGGGTACTCAGTAAGCATCATTGCTTGACTGAGCTAAATAATAATATAAGTATAACAATAAAACATAAATAAGCTAAGGCAAGGTAAAAGGACAAACCTGGAATTATGCTTCCAATGCTAAAATTAAATAACCAAAAAACTATAACATGAAAGAAAAGAAAACTAATGCTAAAATAATGGCCCCCATAAGCCAGTAAGTATAGGAAGGTAAATAACCTAATCCAAGCCCCATAAGCTCGGAGGGTGAAACTAAGAGAAGAAATAACCAAAATTCATACTCAATATAATATCTCAAAACCATAAACGAGAATTCTTCCATGCCATAAGCATATCATAAATAATCTTTCAATGTGAGACACAAATTGAAACTCATATCATCATCATTTGATGGACTTGAACCATAACTCAGTATCATCATTTGTTGGACCTGAACTGGAACTCAATATAATCAATTTCTAGATTTGAACCAAAACTCAATATCATTAATTATCAGACTTGAATCAGACTCAATATCATTAATTGTCGAACTTGAATCAAAACTCAATATCATCAATTGTCAGACTTGAACTGAAACTAGCATCAACTCCCAAGTATCAATCTAGTATAAGCATCATGTATCCCACCTCCTCAAGCTCTGAAATGTACAATTAGAAGATTCAACACACCTGTGAGGTCTATAAGAAGCTAATAATAATTTTAGCCTAAGGTGGGATAGAAGGGTCCATTTTTAATCCCAAAAATCAATTCTAAGGCACATTCTACCCCAGAATAGCATAAGGTATCTAAATTCACAACTAAATGTTAAATAAGCCATATTTTAGTCCTAAGATAGTAGTTTTACCTAAAGATGGGTAGTTAAGTCATTTATGCCTAATTTTTTATTTCTTAATAGGCTAAATAATCCAAATTACACTAATTATGCCTCCAAGATCTAATTTTCAACCCATATCTACCATATTATCAAAAATATACTACGATTAATCCCAACCTAAAATAAAGGTAAACCTAGCCTACTTGGATGCCAAAGAAAGCCCAGAGAATTGTACTAATTCGTTGATTTCCCTTTTTGATAAGCTTCCTTATAATGCCATTCTATCAAAATGATAATATACTCATCAATACGAGAACAACAATACTTATATTGTTTTCTTATGCTTTGGTTCAAAAATTATGTAAAGATCCCATGTGGGACCCGCTTACGGAATTGTAATTCGGAAATCATCAATGCATCCCGCTATGCTCAAGGAATATTTACCCTAAAGAATGATTAAATTGAGCTTAAATGGTGCTAAAATTAACCCACCAATATTCTAGGGATTTTGGAAAACAATTGAGAAATTCACCATGAAATTAATGAAAAACTTACCGAGATTTGGAGAAAAAATGAGTAATTCAAGCTCACAAACACCCCAAAATTACCTATTAATGTTCCTTCAAAGTTTTGACACTCTATAGGGTTCTACACTATTGAACTTGCATGAAAAATGAGAGAAAATTAGGCAAAGGGGTTTTTAATGCCATCCAAGTGCCGCTTAAGCGGACACTAGGCCGCTAAAACGGTTATTGCTTTCCTGGCCAAAATCCTCTCTTGCAGTACCTTCCCAATCAGCACATATTACATTAGCGACCTACTAGATCTCTTTCATGATAATAACTTAAGTGATCCAAGTTGAACTTAAGCAGATGCACCAGCTAGGGACTTGGAAAATTCCAAATATCTATCGACCTTCCGGGATTCATCTGAAATCTCATAAATTTAAATAAGCTATGCTCCTATCAAATTCAATGTTTTAGACTTGGTGGAATGGCTAAAATTTTCATTTGAGGTCATTTCAATGCAAAGTGGGTCCCAAATACAAATTTTATTTTTCTTAATTTTTTATCAATAGCTTGGAATGAGTCTGAAAACTTTGGGACCTGAACAAAAGGTCCCCCCCAATCTTAAATAAATGTTCCAGAGCTGTTGAAACTGCCAGAATTGTCATACAAGGTTGATTGACTAAAGTTTTTGCCCGATAGAAAATTCTTACTAATGAAGACTTCAAAATAGGAAATTGGCTTAGCAAACCCAATGAACTACATGATAACTGAACTGTTCCAACAAGTCATAATTGACTTACGATAACTATAGAAAAGATCTAGACAACAAAAATAAGCAAAGATTTGAGAAATAACCTAGAGGATCATTATAAGACTAATTTATACTGAGATTTTATAATTCAATTGAAGAATGCATGACATAAATGTACACATACTACTATGAAAGGATTGTTGACAGGGTGAAATTTGCAAGTCACTAAGAAAAGAATATTTGACTCCTCTAATGCTCCTTGTTAGATTTATATTTAACGACCTTCTTCATTTCTACAAAGAAGCACTATATTTAAAATCCAAAGTCCAAATTCCTTCTAGTTTGGAAGTAAGAAAATTTATGCTAAGCTAATTTCGATTGATTATGGAGTGAGTAGGGTCTAGGGATATCTTGTTCAAATTTATACCACCTGGGTGACTTTATTATGAAATTCTAGTTAGATTATACACTAAGGAACCCTTACTATTTCACAGAATCAAATTTGGGTACGTAGAACACCTTGACCTTATCATAAAGGGTTTGGAATGCCCCAAGATTAAGATGTGTTTAAAAAATAGGATTTTTTGGTAAAGAAGAACTTTTTATCCCGTAGGCACTGCTATCGAGATCCTTTCACAAATATAGCGGTAAAATTGCTACTATAGCGGTGGTCAAAGCAGTCAATACAACTTTAAAGGTGGAGTATTGCTATAGTAGTGAAAATCACACATTTATGTGATAATTTTCCAAAATAGTTTATTATTTTGAAACTCGATTTGGGGAAAAAAAAGGGAAAACTAAGGCAAATTAAATTAGAAATGCATTGTTTAGCTTTATTAATGTAAGTATTCATCCTCGTTAGCTTGTAATTGAAAATTAAGCCTTAGAATCACTAATTCACGAAGTTTGGGGAGGGGTTTAGGGCTAAATTTTGTAAATTGCTGGGGAAGGAGAGAATTAAGGGATAAACTAATAGTTTTAGCTTGATTAATGCTTAATTACCCTTTCTTTTCATTAATTTCCTTATTTATTCATGAAATTTATATTTAGTGAATTACGGTAGAAAAACCCTAGAACAGGAAGGGAATGATCATAAACATGGTCGTAGGAGTTAGGTGTGAGTTATAAATCTTAACAAATTAGGTCATTTCTTGATGTATGTATTAATATGCATGTTTTAAGCCATGGGAAAGCGTGAATTGTACAAAAAGGCAAGGCTCCGACTTAGAGGGTATTGCAAACTTGATTTGAGGTAGGTGATGGTATTGTCGTTATCCATCTTGTATTATATATTTGTGTTAACTACTTTGTAGTGTGGCTATTTAATGCATATCATTTCGTATGGTCAATGAAATGCTTACTAGATTAATAAATTAATCGGTCTTGTTTTTAATCATGGAATGTTTTGGTGTTTGGGACATTCTCATGGGTTATTGGTGAAAAAAGATTGGCAGATGCTTGAGTCTTGGATTTTGTACATGGATAGTAAGTTTTTCCTACAGGTCATGAATAGAGGGTGCTCGAATTCCCTTAGTGTGTATGTACGAGGTTCAGGTGAGTTTGTTATTTCTATGAGTGAACCAAAAAATTATGTTTCTATGCATAATAAGTTATCTTAACTGGTTTGACATAGCTTTTCTGTTTGACATGGTGATAAGATGTTGATTTTTACTAGACCTTAGTTGTTGTTATTGTTGTTTATATGTTGAATGTGCATATGTTGAGCATGGATTGATTGGTGGTACTATATTTTAGTTATGTGTTATGTTTTTCATCTTGGGGTGGCCAAATGACCCTACCAGTACACTGTTATTCTTGTGCATTGACACTACACCTATATTTATTTTTATGAGTGTAGCGGATATTCAGCGGATCCTGTGAGACCTCACCTTTAATTCCAACAGTTGTGTTCTAGATTTTAGTGTAACCAGTGTGTTTTGGGATACCACAGAGTCTCTCTCTATTTTTTTAGTTATTTGTTCTAAATTATGGTTTATTACTAGTTTTGGGTTGCATACCCTTTTTATTGACACTTTAAAAAGTTTTTGTACAATGAATTTTTGGTCCTAGTGATATTTTCTTGGTTAAGTACAATGGTTCCACTACAATCTGTACTTATGCTTATTCATTTAGACATTGATGCTTATTTAATGGGATAATTTCATGTTTGATTCTAAGTTTTGATTATTAGTTTTAGGTTATTAGTTATCCCATCGGGTGAGTAGTATGGGTGCCACTAATGATGGGGTTGGGTCGTGTCATTATAATAACATCTAGAAGTCTGAATCAAAGTCATGATATCACTGAGATATCTGAATTAAGGTTCCAACAAGGCCTGGACATCCAAGTCTGCTGATCTAAGATCGAGGAATGACTTAGATATAAATAGGACACACCTCTGGTGTGAAGTTATATATCATGAAATAGGAGTATCTTGGACCAAAAGTAAGAATAGGACTACTACGCTTTGAGAAATGCAACTAATAACTTTCCAAATTTGCAACCATGCTCTTGCTTACATAATACAACACTTAACTATCTGAAATTTTCTAACTCCCTCAGGGATACACTACATATGGCTGCTAAAATCTAAGCCAAGCTGCAAAGATACAAAGCTCTACTACTAAAATTACCATACTGGTGTCAGCCATGTGAATCTATATTCTATATCCACCAGGATTTATTACCCTAAAAGTTCAGTTCTTTTTGCCGCGTTGAATATTCAATCTTGAGTTCTAATCCAAGGGTCACTAACTACCAAATGTCACTATCCACGAGTATATCAACAAATCATTCAAGCATATCACTCAACTGCCATCAACATCAACATCAAAGCATAAGAAAGACCACTAAAGAACTAGAATAATGAGGATCTAAAATAAGAGAGATACTATGAAAGCTTGACTTAAGGATTTTCATAACTTTGACACCAACTAAGGCCTGAGGTGTAAATTGTAATATGAATGAACTTATTCATGAGATATGATCTGAGATAATACATGACGTAGTGTGATCTCACTAGTCATTAAGGATTTATCATGAGTACCTGGAACTGAGCATACTATAAAACATGTGTGTGTAAGTCATGATGTACAGACATGAGACTAGAATTAATAAGGTCATAAAGTATGGTTCATACTACTTAGTAAACTATTACTTCTCATGCTAGGAATTGAGAATGGACATACATCTGTATGATATATATGGATATGAGTTATGATTATGGCGCATACACGCAAGGTAAGATTAGAGTGTCTTCATGACTGATAAACAAGGAATATACTAAGATAAGAATGGGTTGGATATGTGCCTCCCCCAGCTCTATTCTTGAACTCAACAGCATTATGACTAAAATATTAAAACTTGATTTCGTTCTTTATCCTATCATCTCCCCCTTAGAATCTTAAAGTTTGTAGATCTTTTGTATAAACTCTAAACTAAATTGTAATCACTTTACTTTAGTTGTTCGGGTATAACTATACACATAAGTACTAAACTCCCATTGAAAGATTATATCTGAAAGTGTAAACCTATGTAACACTTTAAAAATCCAAGATAAGATTAGAACAATGCTTCAATTACATGTAAAATCAAACATCATGTTTTGGTGGTATGAGAAGTGATTTATACATCTATTAAGGCCACAAGTAACTCCTAGATCATGGCAAATTCAAAACCTTTCTTACTGATTGATTCCTTGAGAAGAGTCTTGTTATAGCCAACTTCAAACGAGCATAACGCCTAGATTCTGAACTATTTTTGAATTCAAGACCCACCAAAGGATAGATATTTGAATTATATTTTCAGCATCCATTTTTTCCTTAATACATTATCTAAATAAGAAGTTGTGGTCATTTTAGTAAAGCCCTATCCAACAGTGAGAACGTACGAGCATAGGTACGATTGTGGTGAGATTGTACGACCATACAATGCTCCCATCTAATCGGAACAACCCCAAACATCTAAAAGTTGACAAGTATACATTCAAACCATGATAGGGAACTACGACCATCGTTATAAACCACAATTCTTAGGTATGATCTTGACTTCTAAAAGTGATCTGGTTGGAATCTACAACCTACGAACCAAAGTACAATTGTAGGTGGGTCCCAAGACCATACCAAGGCACATGTGATGGATTTCAGAGTGTCCAAATCAATGTCCCAACCACAAACACCACCCACAATTATATGTGGGTCCCACGATCGGGGAAGATTTTGTACGTCCTTTTCAGCAGCTCTTTGGTTACAAATTTAAAAGGACACAACAATTCTTTCCCACTATTTTAACACCAAAAATAATTATTTTAAGATATTTCAACATTGATATTTAGGGTCAATATTATCCAAATACCTCATTAATTATATGATAATCAACACTTAGCTTTAACACGAAGAAAAAGGGCGATTTTTCTTTCCCAAATGCAGAATTAGGGTTCTTCAACTTCAGTCTCTAATATCAAAGATTTCTTCAAGGGTTTTCATCTCCAGGTAGGTGGGATTTCATTACTAATTTCCGTTTAATCGATTGAGTCCCAATGTTAACTCAATTCCACAGTTTAATTCCGTTCTCATAGAATAGGGTTCATGAATGTTGAGAATTTATTACATGATATTCTAGTACCTTAATCTTATTGATTTTTAGACCCATGTTTAACATAAATGTCACAGCCTAATTTACGCATCATGATGGGACCTACAACAACCCACTAGTAGGTAAGCCACTACCGTAACCCGAAGCTAGAGCAATGGGTTACCTTGGTAGAAATACCCAACATGGACCCTATATAAGAACACAAAATAAACAGCAACATTCCACAAACAAAGACAACTAACATTCAAATATCAATTCCCATGACCTGATAGTATTTGTACAATAGCATCTCTACATTTGAAAATAAAAATTATGACATAACATTTAGTAGTCTTAAATAGTCTCATACATTTGTCTCGAATATAAAAGAAAGAATAAGGATATAAGGGAAAAAGGGAAGCTCGAACTCCAAGAGCTCACCCTATATCCTGATGATCAACACCACAAAACCTCGACTCAATAGTGGTTACTAGAACTCGGGTCTGTGCCAAAAAGGTATCAAAATATAGTATGAATACCAAAACATGGTTACTCAGTAGGCATCATTGGTCGACTGAGCTAAATTATAATATAAGGATGATAAAAAGTAAGACAATAACTTAAAGTCAAGGGACAAAATCTAACTGAATCTTCTTCGATATCACTGTCTATATAGCTAATCAACTATAACAATAGTATGACATTCCATATCCACATATATGATAACTTTCATACAACATGAGTAATCATTTTAGAAGCGTAAAGCCACATATATGTACAATAACAATCATGTAATTACCATAATCATTACAACAACCATCATTAAAGTAAAAAGCAAAAGAACTTACCACGTCGTCCCATACCATTGGGAAGTACACTCAAAGAAAATAAACAAAGAACTCGTCACGGCGTCCCATACCACCAGAGAGTGGACCAAAAGATCAATCCATCAACTCATCAAAGCCGCGGGATTGTGCATTCCCACCATGGCCTCTTACTGAGGTCTACAACCATCATCAATACCACAATTTGACACAAGGAAGCCGATATCACCATAACATGGTTAGTCTAATAGTATACTAGTCATCAAATAAGGAAAAGAAACAAGTTACCAACACTATTATTTATTCAGCCATAACAAAGCCTTCTTCTAGTTATCCTCCTAATTATATAAGTCATCAATCAAGCCACCATGACATCACATACTAGATGTTAACTTAACCACTTGTTATACAATACTAGGTCTATTATCATTGAGCATATCGCAACCTTAAGGACTAGTTTTCATAGTTTAGCTAAGTAAGGTCCACCATCTAGTTCACTAGGCTTCTAGCCTACAAGTCTTAGTCATTTATTAGAGACAACTAGTTATCACATAAGCTACTTTTCTAGGTGAAATTCCATAATTTAACTATTTATCCAAGTCAAGTAGATTTACTAGGTGAGCCCTAGGTTCTACACAAGATCACACGTATCAATTAGCCTTAACCCAATACTTGGCATAATCCACTTCTACTTACTAATTAGAGTCACACCTTTTATCTAGTGGTTAATGAAAAAGAATGGGTAACAATTTACCAAGGAAGAGATTACGTCCCAAGTACATAAATAGTGTATCCACACACGACATAACCTCACATACAAACATGCATTCACATATATACTTACAACATATAACATTATCATATCATAATTACCTTTTTCGGATTCACCGGGCATCATCATAATATCAATATATCCTACGGATTCCCCGTGCATCATCATAACATCATTATATCTTCCTGATTCACCAAGCATCATCATAACTTCATTATATCCTCCGGATTCACTGGGCATCATCATCACATCATTAAATCCTACAGATTCACCGGGTATCGTCATAACATAAATACATCCTTCGGATTCATCATTATACATATACATATGTAGACAATTCAATAAGTATATACAATCCACAATGATTGGGTATAAGTGATGTAAGGTAACACATAACACCATATTTTACTATTAATCATCACTACATAATATAAGTAGACACATCAGCATGAGTTTCTAAATGATCTATGCAATCACCACTTTTCCATGTTAACATGTTTATTAGCAAGTTAGTTATAAGTCAAGTGCATGCTCTCTAGATACCTCTTTTACTCCTACTTTTCACAATACTAACCCCAAAGGAAAATCCTTCACATAAACATTAGCTTAACATTAGGCTTGGGTCATAGCAAGAGTGGTAAAATAATTAGAGATTCATTTGGTGAACTCATCAATAAGCCAAGCTATAGAATAACCATAAGGTCAGTTTACAAGACTTTCCAAGGCTATCTATATTATGAAAACAAGATAATTTATCATGTATTCAAATTATCCAACCATTGACCATATGTATAACTGACAATCGAGTTTATCTATTATAACCTCAATTTAAACGTTCCTTAAGTATCTAGGTCACCAAGGGATTACATAGTTCAAGCTTAAGGAGGGTCAAGTCCTACTCCAAAATCCCAATAATGCCCAATTTCTCTTCTATAAGACTAACTTCTACCCAAAATTAGGCTAGGTTATCGAAATCATACCATAAAGGCTTCTCAATTCTTACTAGGCCTATAAGGCAAAATCTTCTTCAAGTATCCTTTCTAAGTCACCCCAAACACTAAGGCCAATTCATAACTAGTCATATCTAGGTGAACATACTCTTAAGGTTAGTCAACAACATCATTATAACCTATTAGAGAAACTAAAGAATTCTCATACTATTTATGAGACTACAAGTAGAACTATCCAAGGTTCTAGGCGATAGTCAGGCATCACACCTTACAAGTTTAATAGCCTATAAGAATCAACTAATCCAAAATGTCACCAATCATCCATTTATCATACAAAACCCTGCCCAATCATAAAAAATATCATTAATTATGATACAATCAAACTCAATCTAACTATTTGTAAGCCTAACCTACCTTGATTCCAAATTGCTCACGAACCAATGAGCTTTTTCTTTCCTGTTTTTGAAACTTCTTCCACAAGCCAAGCTATAACAACACAATCTAAGCACCATTACAAGAATAATAACACCCATTATGGCACCATTATGCCATGGGTCTAAAATGACACCAAACCCCCAAGTAGGTCCCACCTTTGAAAAATGAGTTTGTGAGACAAACCTATTGCTCAACTATTATTAGGGAGCTATAACCCATAATAAATTTAAGAAAGTCAATAACATTTGTGGCTACAATTGAGACTCAAATACTTAGGGGTTTTGGGTCTAGAAATCAAGAAATTAACACCAAACTAGAAGGAAATCTTACCTTAGATTTGTAGCAAAAATGGATTGCACAAGTTATTCAAGCTCCTAATCAACCCACAAGACTTACTTTGAAGATTTTACACTCTATTAGGGTTTAGAGCTCAAGAGGGAGGCACAAAATGGCCAAAATTTTGAGGCAAGAAATCCTTTAAATAGGGTTACCCATGTCTCGGGTCTTCCGTTCATGGACCCTGCTTAGTTACAGTCATGGCACCGCCTGCCCACCCCTCACACTATGATCGCAGTATCTTTCCCTATGCCAGGCACGACTGAATCTTGGAACTTGGTTCCAATCTTTGGCCAATGACCCAAGATGCGTCCAAAGTTTATTTTGAGCATGATATATGTAACCACATAGATTTTGACATTTCGGATGCGTTGGCAAAGTCAAATTTTGCATTTAAGGTTCTTTTACTAAAGTTTTTGTTTAGTGGTCAATTAGAACCCCCAAAAACTTCAAATTGGAAAAGTGGTTCTAAAAACTAAATAAATCGCCAGGTAACCAAACAATCGGTTCCAACAAGTCACTAATGACTTGGGGAAGCTATGGAGAAGCTCTATCAACAAAAATAAGAAAAAATATGGACAATGACTTCAAAGGTCATTACAACATCCACTACTAAGGAGCTTTCATCCCCAAAAGTTAAAGACGAAGAAAATACCTATAGTCTCTAACAAATGAAGATACTAGGCCTGCATCTCACTCTTGATCTCACAAGTAGCCTTCTCTACTAGGCAATACCTCCACTGAACCTTGACTACTGAAATCTCTCTAGAACGTAGTCACCTCACATAACTAGCCAAAATAAGCACGGGCTCCTCCACAAAGGTCAATTGCTCGTCTAACTAGACCGACTCCTATCTAAGCACATAAAAAGGGTCCGAAATATACTTTCACAACATAGAGACATGTAAAATTGAATAAACAGTGGCAAAGTATGGACTTAAAGCTAACTCATAGGCCACCTCGCCCATTACACGTAGGATCTCAAAAGGACCAATATAGTGATAGCTAAGCTTACCCTTCTTCTCAAATCTCATCACACCTCTCATCAGGGAAACATGAAGTAACAAACATTCACCAACTCTGAATCTTAAGGCACGGACTCTATCCAATAAGTCCTGAAGAAAATCTATACCACAAAGTCTAACATCAAAAGTCTCAAACCATCCTATAGGAGAATGATATCTCCTACCATTCAAAGCCTCATAAGGCATCATCTCAATACTCGAATGGTAACTGTTGTTATAGGTGAACTCTACCAATGCTAAGTGTTGATCCCACTGTCCTTCAAAGTCTATAACACAGGCTTGGAGCATATCCTTAAGCACCTGAATAATTCACTCAGACTAACCATCTATCTGCGTATGAAAGGTTGTACTCAAATCCACTCAAGTACGTAAATTTTCTTAAAATGCTCTCCAAAACCATAAAGTAAATACAGAACCATGGTCTTATATGATAGACACAAGGCCCCCATGAAAATGAACTATCTCTCAAACATAAATCTGGGCTAACCATTCAGCACTAAAGGTCATCTAATTAGGAAGAAAATATGCCGACTTGGTCCATCAATCCACAATAACCCAAATACCATTGTCACCATGAGAAGTATGAGGAAAACAACTAATGAAGTCCATGGTAACCCTTTCCCATTTTTACTTGGGAATGGGTAACCTCTATGTCAAACAGCCTATATACTGATGCTCGACCTTAACCTGCTGACAATATAGGCAACGAGCTACAAATTCTTCTACATCTCTATTTATACTGTCCCACCAACAAAGCATCCTCAAATCTCTATACATCTTAGCCGTACTGGGATAAATAGAATATCTAGAGTTGTGAGCCTCATGAAGAATCGACTGAATCAAGATATCCAGTCAGGGGATACAAATACAACCCTAAAAGCTCAAGATACCCTCAGAATCTATGGTGTGTCTCCCAAAATTACCACTTAGCACTTGATTATAGAGAGGGCACAACTTACTATCCTCAAATTGACGATCACAAATCTTCTCACATAGGGAGGACCTCACCTCCACACAAGCCAAAATCTTTGCAGGATCTGAAATATCAAGGGGAACTATCAAATTGGTCAAGAATGGATATCCCGTGCCATGGGCCTCTAAGAAACTAATAGACATGCCAAACTACCTATACTCACTTCCTTGCAACTCAAGGAATCAGGCACCACATTCGCCTTAACTGGATGATACAAGATGGAAATGTCATAGTCCTTTAGTAACTCCATCCATCTATGCTAGCGAGCATTAAGCTCTCGCTAGGTCATAAGATGCTAAAGATTATGATAATCGGTGAAAATATCACAATGCACACCATACAAGTAATGCCTTCAAATCTTGAGCGTGAAACTAACTTTGCCAACTCCAAATCATGAGTGAGGTAGTTGCGCTCATGCACCTTAAGTTGTCTAGAAGCATATTCAATGACAAGACCCTGGTGCATCAAAACACATCTGAGACCAACACTAGATACATCACAAAACACTGTGAATCCCTTCCCCTCAACTGGAAGGGATAACACCGGGGTTGAAGTGTGACAATCCTTGATCTTTCCAAATCTCAACTCACACTCCTCGGACCATCAAAAGGGAACTTCCTTCCAAATCAATCTAGTCATAGGGGCTAATATGGTAGCAAAGCTTTGAACAAAAATCCTATAATAACCAAGCAATCCAATAAAACTGCGAATCTCAATCAGAGATGTAGACCTAGCCTAATCACGAATCGCTAAAATCGTAGCCGAGTCTACTATAATACCCATCTTGGACACTACGTGTCAAAGAAATGACACAAAGTTTAGCCAAAACGCGCACTTAGAGAATGTAGGAAAAAGAATATGCTCTCACAACACCTGCATCACAATCCTAAAGTGTTGCACATGCTCTTTTCTACTCCTCGAATACACAAGAATATAATCAATGAACACAATAACAAAAGAGTCTAGATAGGATGTGAACACATGGTTCATCAAGTCCATAAATGTGTCTAGGGCTTTATTCAGCCCGAAAGACATCAAGTCCTCAATTAATGATAACCGAACCAAAAACCTATCTTAGAAAATATAGCTGCGTCCTAAAGCTAGTCGAATAAATCATTAGTACGAGGCATAGGATAACACCTCTTCACCATCACCTTGTTAAGTTGCCTATAATCATTACATATTTGCATCAACCCATCTTTCTTCTTTACAAACAAAATAGGGGCTCACCACGGGGTCATACTTGGTCTAATGAAATCCTTACCAACAAGATTTTAGAGTTGAGATTTTAGCTCTTTAAGCTTAGTAAAGCCATACGTTAAGGTGCCATAGAAATAGGCCAAGAGCCAGGCTCAAGGTCAATAGCAAAATCAATCTCACGATCAGGGGAAATACCAGGAAGATCAGCAGGAAACACATCAGAAAACTCGCACACAACAGGAACAATGTCAACTTATGAACTCTCTACAAAGGTATCATATAAATAGGCAAGATAAGGCTCGCAACCCCTTGATATAAGCCATCTGGAACAAACATAAGAAATAATCCCCGTTGTCTCTTGGGTAATCGGTCCCTACCACATGACTAGGGGTATGCCAAGCATGGCTAAGGTAAAGGTCTTGGCAAAACAATCCATGATCGCATGATAGTTGGATAACCAGTCCATTCTTAAAATCATATCAAAATCCAACATATCCAATATAATAAGATTAGTATAAGTATCTACTCACTAACTGTGATAACACATGATCTGAATACTCGATCCACTACTAAAAAATCACCTAAAGGAGTAGATATGTGTAAAGGCACAAATAACAAATTGCTAGTCAAGTCCAATCGTGGTTCATAATAAGCAGATATAAAAGAATAAATGGATCTAGGGTTAAATAAAGAAAAAGAGAACTTGTGGCATACCAAAATCACACCTGTAAGTACCGCATCCGGAGTCTCAGCCTCAGGTCTAGCAGGTTTAGCATACAACTGACCACGCTCGCTACCAGGATGGAAACTTAACCGACCTCCTATCCAGCCAGCCTGAGTACCACCTCGAGCACCCTGGTAACCACCCCTATGACCTTGTAAACCACTTCTACCTAAATAAGGAACTTCCCTAATAGGAGTAGCTCTCTAGGCTAAAACAACCATCACCCCACATCTAGGGAATTCTCTAGAGAAATGATCGGGAAGTATACAAGTAAAATAAGAATCATGAGCAGAACCAGGTCTCACATATCCGACTAATCCGGCATAGCTACCATGCCTAGCATGGTCTACAAATGAACCTCTCAAAGACTGATCACCGCCCTTATTAGGGGGACCAATAGAAATAAACTAACCCCGTCAGTGGTTTGAAGAGTTGCCTAAACTGGTCGACTAGTCTAACCCTGAGGCTGAAAAGATGGATGGGGAGAATGACCATCATAAGAAATACCACCCCTAAATAAGGAACTACCACGGCTCCCACCAAATCTACCCTGATACTTGGGCCTCTTATCACGACCCTCACGCTGTATGTCCTCCATCACTCTAGCATGACCAAAACTCCTAGCAAAAGTCCTACCCGTAGCAACATAACTCAGAGTAGCCATCAAAATAGGCAGTCTCAATCCTTTACAAAGCAGTGAACTCTCTTATACTCTGTATCTAAGACGTAAGTCGCATGCCTAGCCAACTCATGAAAACGAGCCTCATACTCAGCTACTAAAACAGAACCCTACTCTAATCTAGAGAAATGATATCTCAAATGATCTGTAAGGTTGTACAACATAAACTTCTCCAGGAATATCTTGAAAAACTGATCCCAAGAGAGAGAAGAAGATCCAACTGGCCTAGAACTCTCAATACCCTTCCTCCAGTGTAGAGCAGATAAGTCTAACTAAAATATGGTCTAATCCACACCATGGGTCTCAACAAGGCCTAACCCATGAAGTCTACTCTCACAAGTAGTCAGAAACTCAAATACATCCTCTCCAAAAGCACTAGAAAACCTAGGTGGAGTGAACCTTAAGAACCTACCCAGTATCTTCTACTCCTCAGCAGACATAGCAAGTTGGGTCACAACTGTCTAAGAAGCTATCAGCCGAACAACTGCCAGAATAGGGGGAACCTCAACTTCGGGAGCTATAGTTGTAGGTTGTGCTCCTATCCCAGTAGTTTACAAACCATCCACAATACCCAACAACTAAACTAAAGAATCTCTAAGCAGAGAAGAGGGGATGAATCCTGGTGGAGCCTGGGCTGGGTTATGGGAGACCCATCCTGATCCTAATCTGAGGACACATCGCGAGTCTAGGTCTCTAGACCCTTCTCATGTATAACTATAGCACAAGTCCTGGACATCTGTGAAAGTGTAAAGCCAAGAGAATATCCCATAAACCAACTCAGACTCTTAGCATAATGTGAGTGAAAGAAGTGCAGGACTCCTAAAAATATCCCATAGCCTCCCTAAGATAGATAATAGACGTCAATATTCCAATCTGTAGGACTCAATTAGTCACTTGCACTTGTATAAATAATATTGGTGAAACATAGGGTCTGATACCAATATGTCATGACCTAATTTCTGAGTCATGATGGCGCCTACCACAACCCACCAATAGGTAAGCCAACACCGTAACTCGGAGCTAGAGCAATGGGTTACCTTGGTTGAAAAGTCCAACATGGACCCTATATAAGAACGCAAAATAAATAGCAATATTTCACAAATAAATACAACTAACTTTCAAATACCAATCACATGACCTGATAGTATTAGTATAAGAGCATCTCTACATTAGACAATAGAAATTAAAACTCAGCATTTAGTAGACCTACATAGTATTATACATTTGTCTCAAATACAAAAGACAGAACAGGGATAGAAGGGGAAAAAGGAAACTCAAACTCCATAAGCTCACTTTGTCTCCTGAATATCAACACCGCATGACCTTGACTCAACGATGGCTACTAGAACCTGGGTCTGCACCAAAAAAGAACAGAACTGTAGTATGAGTACCAAAACACAGGTACTCAGTAGGCATCATCGGCTGCCTAAGCTAAATTATAATATAAAGACGATATAAAGTAACACACTAACTTAAAGTCAAGGTACAGAATCAAACCTGAATCTTCTTCAATATCACTGTCTAAATATCTAATAAACTATAAAAATAGTACAATATTCCATATCCATATATACGATAAATATCATACAACATGAGTAATCATTTTAGAAGCGTAAAACCATACATATATATATAATAAAAATCTTGTAATTACCATAATCAATACAACTACCATTATTATAGTATAAAGAAAAAGAAATTACCATGATGTTCCATACCGCTGAGAAGATAACTCAAGGAAAATAAACAAAGAAATCATCACGGCATTTGATAACACCGGAGAGAACACGAAAATATCAATAGATCAACATATTAAGGCACAACTACACAAGCAACTCACCAAAGCTGTGAAATTGTACATTCCCACTATGGCCCCTTACCGAGGTCGATAATCATCATCAAAACCACAATTTGACACAACAAAGCCGATATCACAATAACATGGTTATATAGTTGTTCGATCTCTAATTCATTATTAAACTTCATGGCTAGCCTATACTAGGTAGCCTCCACTTCCATGAGCCACTAGTTTGCAAGTCTAATAGTTTACTAGTCATAAAATAATGAAAAGCTACAAGTTACCAAAACTATTATTTATTCACCCATTACAAAGCCATCTTCTAGTGTGCCTCCTAATTATATAAGTCATCAATTAAGCCACCACGGCATCACATACTAGATATCAACTTAACCACTTGTTATACAATACTAGGTCTATTATCATTGAGAATATCCAAATCTTAAGGACTAGTTTCCATATTTTAGATAAGTAAGGTCCACCATCTAGTTCACTAGGCTTCCAGCCAATAAGTCATAGTCATGTATTATAGAAAACTAGTTATCACATAAGCCACTTTTCTAGGCAAAATTCCATAATGTAACTATTTATCCAAGTCAAGTAGATTTACTAGGTGAGCCCTGGGTTCTACAAAAGATTACATGTATCAAAGAGCCTTAGCCCAATACTCGGTATAATCCACTTCTATTTACTATTTAGAGTTAACAAGGGTCACACTTCTTATTTAGTGGTTAATGACAAAGAATGGATAACAATTTACCAATGTAGACATTATGTCCCAAGTACACAAACAGGTTAGCCACATACGATATAACCTCACATACAACCATGCATTCACCTTTATAATTACCACAAAAAATATTATCACATCATCATTACCTCTTCCGAATTCACCGAGCATCATCATAACATCAATATATCCTACGGATTCACTGGGCATCATCATAACATTATTATATTCTCTAAATTCACCAGGCATTATCATAACATCATTATATCTTTCAGATTCTCTGGGCATCATCATTACATTATTATATCCTCTGGATTCACCAGGCATCATCATCACATTAATATATCCTCCAAATTCACCAGGCATTATCATAACATTATTATATCCTTCAAATTTATCGGGCATCATCATAACTTAAATACATCCTCTGGATTCACTATGCATCATCATTATAGACATACATATGTAGATAATTCATAAATATATACAACCCACAATGATAGAGTATAAGTTATGTAAGGTAACACATAACATCATATGTTAGTTTTTATCATCACTACATAATATAAGTAGATGCATAAACATGAGTTTCTAAATGATCTATGTAATCACCTCTTTTCCAAGTTAACATGTTTATTAGCAAATCAATCATAAGTGAAGTGCATGCTCTCTAGATACCTCTATTACTCTCTCTTTTCACAATATTAACCCCAAAGAAAAATCCTTCACATAAACATTAGCTTAGTCATTAGGCTTGGGTCATAGCAAGAGTGATAACATAATTAGAGGTTCACTTCGTGAATTTATCAATAAGCCAAGTGATAGCATAACCCTAAGTTTAATTTACAAGACTTTCCAAGGCTATCTATATCATGACAGCAAGATAATCAATCAAGTATACACATTATCCAACCATTGACTACATGCATAATTGACAATCGAGTTTAACCATTGTAACCTCAATAATGTAACTTAGACCTTCCTTAAGTATTTAGGTTACTAAAGAATTACAAAGTTCAAGCTTAAGGTAGGTCATGTCCCACTCCTCAATCCCAATAATTCCCAAGTTCACTTCTACAAGACAAACTTATACCCAGAATTAGGCTAGGTTACCAAAATCACACCATAAGGGCTTATCAATCCTTACTAGGCCTATAAGGGAAAATCTTCTTCTAGTGACCTTCCTTAGTCACCACAAACACTAAGGAAAATTTATAACTAGTCATATCTGGGTCAACATACTCATAAAGTTAGTCAACAATATCATTCTCAACTATTAGAGAAAATAAAGTATTCTCATACTATTTATGAGACTATAAGTAGAAGTATCCAAGGTTTTAGGCTATAGTCAAGCATCACACCTTACAAATTTAATGGCCAATTAGAATAAACTAATCCCACTTGTAACCAATCATCCATTTATCATAAGACCCCACCTAATATCACAAGATATTAATAATTAAACTACAATCAAGATCAATCTAACTACAGAAAGCCTAACATACCTTGAGTCCAAATTTCTCATTAACCAATGAGCTTTGCCTTTCCTTTTCTTGAAGCTTCTTCCATGAGCAAAGCTATCACAACACAATTTAAGAATAATTACAAGAATAACAACACCCATTATAGTATTATTATACCATGGCTCCAAAATTACACCAAACCGCCAAGTGGGTCCCGTCTTTAGAAAATGAGTTTTTGAGATCAACCTATTGCTCAACTATCATTAGGGAGCTATAACCCTCAAGAAATTTGAGTACGTCAATCACATTTGTGGCTACAATTGAGCATCAAAAACATAGGGTTTTGGGTTTAGAAATCAAGAAATTAACACTAAACTAGAAGGGAATCTTACCTTAGATTTGTAGTTAAAATGGATTACATAAGTTATTCAAGCTCCTAATCAACCTACAAGGCTCACTTTGAAGATTTTACACTCTATTGGAGTTTAGAGCTCAAGAGAAAATTTTGGGCAAGACAGCCTTTAAATAGGCTTACCCAGGTCTCGATTTCATAGTCGTGACACTGCATTTACACCCCTCACACTGTGGTTGCGGTATATCTCCCTATTCCAGGCATAGATGATGCTTGGAACTTGGTTTTGGTCTTTGGACAATGCCTTGAGATGCATTCAGAGTCTATTTTAAGCAAATGAGATATGTAACCACATTGATTTTGACATCCAAACGTGTTGGCAAAGTTGGATTTCTCATTTAAGGTCGTTTTATTAAGGGTTTTGCTCGGTGATCGATTAGAACCAACAAAGACTTCAAATTGGAAAAGTAGTTCTAAAAACCAAACGAACCACCAGGGAACAGAACTATCAGTTCCACTAAGTCACTAATGACTTGGGGTAGCTATGGAGAAGCTCTACCAGTGAAAATAAGCAAGAATGTGGACAATGACCTGAAGGGTCGTTATAATAAATTTCATTACCATTACATGTTCAAATTAAAACCTTAATTATATGATAAAATCGATGATTATTGGACTTTAGATATTAAATTTTTTAATTCATTTAGTTTATGAAATTGGCATAATAGTAGTATTCTTCAAAGATGATAGGTTATGACTAAAAAATGGCTTAGGATTTCATCCATAAGTTTATGAGTGTTAAAATCGCCAGCTTACATATTTTTGATTTCTTACATATAATGCATTTATTTTTACTATATAGATTATTATCATCATTAAGAGTTGCAGTTGCTAGTTTCATTTAGTTGGGAGTATTACTTAGTACCAAGCGAATGCAAGGATAAAGGCTCACCCATCAATTAGGTTGAGACCTTTTGTAGAAGTACCTAAATTCCAAAACTATGACACCACCATAGGTTCTAAAGGGTCATCCGTTAGACTAGGCTTGACACCTTGGTTCTTTCGAACATCACTTTAGTGGATCTATGTCAGATAGTTCTTGTACCCTTAGAAAGGCACTAAACATACTTCAAGTTAGGATTATAAGTTCGACCTCGGTTAGATGAAATTGGGGTATGTCAGTTACTAGTAGATCCCATAGTCCACAACCATAATTTAGATTTAGACACATGCATGACCATGTATTTAGACATTCAGTTTATCATACAATACATGCCTATTAATTGGTCTTGCATAAGTTTACCATGTCAGATACATTATATTCATCCTATATTAGTTATTTTCTATTCACATATTACATTCAAAGTACTAAGTGCATACTTTATTTTGCCCTATACTGTCTCATAATATATGGCTTGATGTTCAATATTTGGATTGTGCTTTGTAGGAGATCTTACTACATCAGTTTCAGTATTTTAGTAAGTTCTCATCATTCGAGGACTAGTATTAGTATTTTATTTTATTTCGTTTTAGTTTCAAACAATTAGAGTTAGATGGGGGGCTTATCCATGTAACTCATCTTAGTATGGGCTTTCAAACAGATAGTAATTTAGTTTCATGTGATGTTTAGTGATTTTTATTTCTTGTTTTAACATGGATATTTGATTTTAATTTCCAAATATTAATTAGACTTTAGCTTATGCATAGTTTTATTCAGTTTTATACTGTGTTCTTGGTGTCATGTCAGTCCAAGGGTTAGCTTGGGGTAACTTGTGACTCTAAGCACCAAGTTGCAACTAGGGGGTAGTCTTAGGTCATGAAAGACTTAGTATCAAATCATCTGGTATAAAGTGTCATTGGGTGTTCAAAAGTTATGTTAAGTGAAGTCTTATTCGTAGGTATGAAGTATGCCGTACTTATGAGTGAGAGGTTATGAAATATTTTAGGAAAAGCCTCCATTTTTTCATGCGCATTTCTTCAAATTTCTTTTATACATTTACAAAATATGCATCCCTATAGAACTAATGGAATGAGTAATAGGAATAACAACGGTAATGGGAATCAACAAGCCTCAACACCACCTCTGGAAAACCTATGAATGAACAAGTATCCATGCCAAATTTAGGGTTATTTTTATAGAATTATACTATTCTATGACCATCCAAAATAACCAATAGAATATTGTACTATCTAAACCAATAGTAAATATGGTAGCAGCTAGACTCCAAGACTTCACTCAGATGAATCCACCAATATTGTTTGTGTCTAAGTCTGAAGAGGATCCAAAGGAGTTCTTGGTTAGTATTTTGAAAGTTATTGAGATCATGGGTGTCAATCCAACTAAAAGTGTTGACTTGGATGCTTATCAGTTCCATGGAGTGGATCACACTTTGTATAAGCAAAGGAAGGATGCTAGAGGTGCAGATACAGGATTGGTAGTGTGGGATGAGTTTATTACTGTATTTTTTAATGGTTTCTTACCACTTGAGTTAAGGGGGGCCAAGATGTAGGAATTCATAAATTAGAAGCAAGGTAACATGAGTGTAAAAGAGTATTAAGTTTTTTCTTAGTGGGAAAATATGCTCCGGCTATGGTTGCTGATTCTAAGGTTTGAATGAACAAGTTTGTGTTAGGCATTTTTGAGAATATGGTCAAAGGGTGTAGCACTATTATGGTGGTTAAGGAGATGTAATTGTTGACACCTAGTTTTTTTCCTCCATCACTAAGTTTAATTTCTGGTTTTTTCAATTCTAAATAAAATTAAAACATTTATTTTATCGAAATAAAAACTTTCAAAATATTCATCTTGGGAATTTTGTTATCTCAAGTAATGACTATATATTTTGGGATTCTTATATAAGAGACCATATAATTTTGTTACTTAAAAAATTATTGCACGAAAGAATTAGATTTCATTCAAGGGTTATCATGAAAATTAATTCAAATGGGTAGAATCTTGATTTTAAATATAATTTCTTCTCAACAACAATTTGTTTGGAGAATTTTTTGTTTGATTTTATCAAATCAAGATGCTCGATATTAGATGAGGTATTAATTCGTATTGAGTTTTGATTTAATTTAGCCAATATATTAAAATTGGCCACAATTGAAATGCAATTGGCTATTGATTTTCAATTTGGCCAAAAAT
This sequence comes from Capsicum baccatum var. pendulum, assembly GCA_030864225.1. Lineage (NCBI taxonomy): Eukaryota > Viridiplantae > Streptophyta > Magnoliopsida > Solanales > Solanaceae > Capsicum > Capsicum baccatum. The sequence goes on along the minus strand of CM061560.1, from coordinate 87,212,116 downwards.
TAAATAGAATAGGCTAAATCTTAACTAATTGGAGTTATATTTTAACTAACCCTAAAAATAACCTAATCTACCCTTTCCCAATTTAAATCAGACCAACCAAACTTCCCCCTTTTACCCAGTCTATCCCCTCACCCCCAGCCCAAAATAAACCTCTCTAACCCAGCCCATATCATATCTTGAGTTGGCCCACCTTGTGTTTTCTTCATTATTACAATCGCCAACATAAACAATGCGTACAATAGCAACTTCAAATCGTCAATCCGACCTCAACCCAACTAAAACCCAGCAAAACCTGATCCAACTAAACCCAATCTAACAACAGTCTATAAAACTGACCCTAAGAACTCCACCATATCTAGCAAACGATGCTACTCCTAATACCTTTTTCTTCATACCAATGAGGCATGTTCGGCATCGGAATTTGTACCTAAAAACTTTTAGATTTTTCCTTAGGTATCCAAATTAGTACTATGTCATCTTGATTTTCTCTTATCCTTTCTTCAAATATATTTTCCCCCTTAAATTTCCCTCTAAAAGACCCCAAAAATTCAATAATGTTCTAGAATATAACAGTTGACCCACTCCCATTCATTGACAGTACAAGTAAGGATGATAACCTATCTCCCATCATCCATTTATCATGATGATTTTACAACTATGGATTTAGGTTCTTACCCAAAATTCCCACAACGGTGGGAGCTTAAAATGTGAGCCTCATTTCCCTTCTATAAAAGCTCACTATGGAGCTAATTTTTCCAAGTCTTAGAGGTGAAAATCTTTGAGAAAAATGTCTTGAAATATCTTTTAAATTTGGTTGAGTAAAGTTCATTTGACTAATTGAAATTTTGATCAGAATTTTTATAAGACTTTTTTGAGCCTAGAATGATGAAGTATTTTTGGTCGTAGTTGAGATTTTGATGATAGCTCCTATTTCTATTTTTCTGTCCCAAGAATTTTTAGTTCTTGATTTTTCTCCTTTTGTTGCTTTATCATAGTTATCTAGTATTTGGTTCTTGTTCTTTAGCATATGGTGGGATTATTTGATGTAGAGGCCATAAAGGCCATAGGTGTTGTGATGAGGGTTTGTTGATTTTTCTTGCTCATGTTTGCTTCTGGTTTTAATTTCTATTGAAATCCACTATGACACTGTTTCTTCTTTCTATCCCTATCTGCATTAAATCTTTGAAGTGTATTATGGGTATTAAAATAATAACACTTTTATATGATTGGAGGGTGACTGCTCATTTTCTGTTCTCTCTCGTATTGCCTGTGAAATACTTGTTTTCAGTGTATTATATGAGTTGGCTAGACCTATTTTGACCTATTGTAATGAGAAGTTTCAAGCTTTGACTTTATTTTGCTAAATGGTTTCCATGCTTATCTTTTTTTCCTAGTGATTACGAGTTAATAGTTAGTTTTTCCAAGTTATCTAATTCATAGCGTTAATTAAGGGTAGACCTATTCTTCCATCGCATAAGGTCTGATCTTCAAGGACCCAAGGCTTATAGTTTGTTATGATTAATCATATGGAGGATAGAAGTTGTTTCTCTTAACTATTCGGTGAATTGGAATAATGCGCTTGTTGTCTTCTTTGAAAAATCCTCTTTGATTCTGAGATTCTAATGTTAAAATGATTTACTGCTCATTTCAAAATTAAGAATCTTTTGTTGATTCAAGACTCATTATTTTTCCCCTTTTTAATTCTTTTTTCTTCTCATTTTTTTAAAATATCCTTTCCTTTTTTCTTCCCTTTTTTGTTTATTTAAAGGGTCGTTACTGGTTTATTAACTCTTGGTTTGTTTTACCTTCATTTTCTAGTTTTATTTTATTTAAAAGGAGACCCTACAACCTTTAATTTGATTTATTGATTATGCTTCCCTATACATTGTGTTCAAGTTCAGTATTTTGTTGCTAAATTGATTTATTTAGAAATGTTCAAGCCTATGTATAATATGGTTTTTAAACTGTGTTTTTCTTTTCAACATGTTAAATTTACATTCTAGTTTTCTAACTCTATTTGACTTGACATACATGCCCTTTGTGTGCGTAAAGACTCGGTATGTGGTCCTGCTTGGTACATAATTTCAAGAAAGGATCAATTCCACCTTTAAAGGACAATCTTTGGGTCATTATGTGGTTTTCCTAGAAAGTTGGCCATAATTTAGATGTAAGAATCATCGTTAATGTTGCCATAGTTGGAGTTTAAGGACTCCCTTTCTTAAAAACTTAGCCTTCACTTACTTCTTTGTTATGTGGATTGCTATCTATGTTTATGATATCTTGCTTGTCTGAATTAAAAGGGCATGGGCATTTTTCTTATTGCCTAGTCCCTTTACTTTTGAAATCTTAGGTTGTTTGTTCTCGCATTAATCTATTAAATATAGTCTTAGTGCTTTTATCTTTATTCATCCTTAATCTGAATATAAATCATGAGGCATGTAAGTGTGTGTCCTTGCTTTCACTTCATCGGTTGACTCTCATTCTTGTTATATGTGCATGATTATGCTAATCATTGTCATTCAAAATCAATTCTTGATATTTTGTTTTGTTTTGAAGTATGTCATTTTATGTCTTGAATGTGTATTAATTTATATATCTCTTATTTTCATGTAAAATGCCTCGATACCAAATGGACTTTTCCCCCTTCGCATTTCATAAATTGCTAATGAGGCCCATTTTTTTGACTCAGCCCTCTCAAGATTGGCTTTTGGAAGAAGGGTCTATTATCGCTGGAAGAAGAAAATGGTTCAAAACCCATTGATTAAGTTGCAAGGTTTTGGAAACTTGAAAAGTTTCAATTTTGTTTCTCTTTTAATTTTGTATTTATTTATTCATTCATTCTTTTGGAGCTCGAAGCCAAAGTTGTAACTTAATATAGGTGAAGTGGAACCTTGGGCCTTAAAGGTCTGAAAATTAGTTTAGGACAATTGTAAGCCAAAAGACCAATTAGATTAGGACAGGTTCATTTTGAGAGATTTGGGCCTAATGGCCTAAGTCTTTTAGTTTCCTCCTTCCCCTTTGCATGTTATTTGTTACTAATTTTCTTGAACTTAGTGAAAATTCCCACAGAGTGGTCGAAACTTGTTCTTTATAAATCTTAAAAACAAACTTTTTCTTAACCAATTTCTTTCAAAAAAAAAAAACAAATTTCCTTTCAAAAGTTATTCAAAAAAGTTGTTTGCAAATAGCTCGGATAACCACAAGTTTAAGGATACTCTTGGTGCCTTAACTACCTTCCAAGAGTATTAATAAGAACCACTTACTCGAAATTTCTAAACTTAAAGGATTTTTCTATTTTGAATCATTTAAGTGATTTTTAAAGCTTTTCTAGATTTTTTCTAAATAAATTACGTGGCGACTCTGTTTTCGAAAATCAAATTTGAAAACTTTTTCAAAAGTATTTAAATTCATAAAAATTGCAATAGTCATCTTTTCTCTGCAAAACAGAAATGATGACTTTGCTGAAAAATTTAACTAGGTTCTAACCAAATAGTTGAATTAAATTCTTTGACTAACTATTCGGGTTTGTAATATTTAGACTATTTTTGTGCTTATATGTTTAAATTTTTCAAAGTTTAAAATTATTGCATTTCAGGCCAAAGTCCTATATTCGTAATATATAAATTGTTTAGGGTTTCGCAGTTGTTGTGGCCCCTATTCTTTAATTCCAAATAAAGTGTTTGGAATACGATGATGTATTGACAATTTAGGTGTCCGATGGCTATTTGTATTTCCAAACCCAAGTTTTTCACTTAGGAACCTGTTCCAAGCCGGCTCTAGATACCTATGATAGAGCAAAACCAAAACCCTCTTTTTAGGCACGATCCTAGGATGACCCAATACCTGAAAGGGAATTGGGCCCATGAGAAAACCTACCCTGCATTTATTGACCACAAGCCAATTACAGATGAATCATACTTATGTATTGAAGGAATATGTGTTATTTAATCCAATCCATTATCCTTTTGGTGTAGGGGAAAGACTTACTTTGTTTCCTTTCGTGTAGGAATGGCTCAACCATATCCTTGATATAATTCAAAATAGTTACCAAACCCAATAACGTCTTTAATGTATGGTGGTTCTATATGAGTGAAAAATATAAAGAGATTTTTAGGATGCATATTGGGCACCTACCTTCGCTTATGGAAATATATGCTTGGCCTGAAATGATCTATGTGCTAACTGAATATTGGGATTATGACAAGATGGTGTTCTCCTTTGGGGAATTTGAATTTACCCCCACTATCCAAGAAGCAATAAATTGTTATAAGAGCATTGATATGTGCTTCAAATGGAGTAGCATACCCGACAACAACATTCTAGTCCCTATCGTATGGAACCATCAAAAGATTAAGGATATCTTTTCGATCAATTATGACACCTAGTTGGGGAAACATGATGGGGAAAACATACCTTTTCATGACCTGTACCACCAGTTTGAAAGGTATAATTCTTTTTGAAAAATTCAAGCATAAATTTGAATCAGAGTCAAAATGGAAGAAGAAAAGAGTATTTACTTTCACAATGGGGTTACTTGGGACTATGGTTTTCCCACAAGGATAAAAAGGTACTATTCATCCAAGTGTCATTATGGAGGAACATTCCTTATGACTGAATTACAGTTCCACTAAGGTATTTCATACCTTATCACCTATGATCGTCGCTGAAATATAAAGGGATTTGGGAAATTGTCAGAAGGGACACGGTTTCTTTCAAGGATGTAATCTTATCTTGAAATGATGGATGATGAAGAATATGTTACAAAATCCTAGAGTGGAACAACTAGACCCCAAAAAATTGGTAGATCATTTATCATTGTTTTTATAAAATATTAAGAGGGAAAAGACCTCAGGATTTTGGTTCAACACTTTCAGGGAATTAGGAGATGGCGATGTCCTATGGTCAATCAGATATCTCCATCCGGGAAGTACATTATTAGACAAAATAAATAGTTTTTTTAGTACTTCCAGTCCTTAGGGGAACTCATCTTTATAGTCCTAATAGATTCCTTAGACAATTAAATTCAAGCAGGAAACACTGGAAATTATGCCTATGGTTAGCTTCATCACCGAGTATGGAGAAGACAAGAACCCACTAAAGGAATTTATGCTACAAGAGTGGAAGAAAAAAATACTAGGGAAATCTCTTTTCATATCAGGTATGAAACCGAGGTTACTAAAACATACAAAGAATGGTTGAAGAAGAATCTTGTCTGAGCATTGGTTCTAGGCCCGAATGTGCCCGCATAAATCATTGATCTAGAATCAAAACATTAGATTTGGATCATAGTCTTCAAGAAAAATTCTAAAAAACTGAGATTAAACACTAGTAAATTCATATGGAGGATGTCTCAACCATACACCAATTGAGATAAGAATTAAAGTAAGTCTAGCAAGAGGTGGATGATGTTAGGCGGTGTTTGCTTGATTTGGATGATTGCATAGTTTCCCATCTTTATTGCATAGGGAATATGACTTATGTTAATAGAGAAAAATTATGTGGGAGTTATTTTATCACCAACAGTTATCGCATATGGAAAGAGGTATACAAAGCTAAGAGGGAAAATGCCAATGAGGGATCATCTGGATGTTAGATTTTTCAATTTTCATCCCCTGCACGGGACCTTTTTCGTTTTCTCGTGTTTCTTTTTCTTTTCCTAAAGATTATATCCCTTTTGTGAAACTTTTAAGGCATTTATTCCCTTTTATATATCTATGGATATTTTGGTGATAATGGATTGGTTTTAAAAGACATATTTCCTTCAACCTCGCTAGGCCAACCCTTGGCTCAAAAGGGTCACCCAATTAGGATATGCACTTATTATAATGTTTTAGTGTGATATAATTGGCTTATGTGTTTATGTGAGTTTATTTGAATCAAAGGCAAATTTATCCACTACACTCTTGCAGACCAGTTTACCTGTGATGAAAACAACTCTATGTGGTTACTTCTTATTGAATATCTGGTATTATTTATTATGTACAGGACCTAACACGTCTGCTTGTGGGTTATTTTACCTTGCAGATAATAGAGAACTACTTTGTGTTGAAATAATCCAGCTAAACATCCTACTTCACCCAGTTAAAAGCTTGTATAATCCCATTCCCTAGCCTTCATTCAAATATGACTGGAAATGACAAGGATAATGTTATAACCATCAGGGACAATATAATAGTAGAACAGAGTGAGATGATTGTTAAGCTTGCAAGAAAGATGGAAATGCTCCAAGAAGAGATGAATCATGCTAGAGATTTGGCTAATGTGGCCATGACCATCAATGCTCCTGTCCTAGGAGGACACGACCCTCAACTCCAAATTCCTTCCCTTAATACTGTTATTCTTGGGAATCATCTAAATTACATATCATCCGTCTCCACTTCCCAATATGCCCACAGATCCCATAATCGATACTCCACTAGTTCATACTCTACTTTTCCAAAACATCAATTGAGATAACAACCCAAAAGCTTACCATACACAAAATCTATCCCTAACTCCACAAAATCCGTCTCCTACAAAATTCATCCATAACTCCAAAAAATTCATCTCCAACTCCACAAAATCCATCTCCAACTTCACAAAATCTATTTCCAACTCAACAAAATCCATTTTCAACTCCACAAAATTCATCCCTAATTCCACAAAACCCCTCTCAAATTCCACCAAAACATTATCAAATTCCAAAAGATCCCTAATCCTCAAAACTCCCTCTCTATCGACCACCAAACCTCCCATTATCCTCTAAATCAAGATACCATATAAAATTATCCTCATATCTAACCTGCGCCTCTAACCCCATTTTATGTAATTACATCCTCTTACATTTATAATTTTTTTCTAATACTGAGGTAGGCCATTATGAGAAAAAATAAAATAAATAGAGGATCGAGCATGAAAACAAGTTGTTGTCCATGAATAAAAAAATTATGAGGATGAAAAAATCTCATAGAATAGGGGATAACGATGGTCTTGGTTATGATGGTTTGTGCATTAACCCTAGGGTAGATTTACCTGAATAGTATAGGATCTCTAAATATGAAATGTTCAACAACACCAAAAATCCCAGGGCTTACTTAAGAAGGTATTGTGATCAAATGATTGGAGTAGGAAGGAATAAGTCATTGCTAATGCACCTATTAAGTCAAAGCTTAAGTGGCAAAGTGTTAAATTGGATTACATCTTAGGAACCAAAAAGATGGTCTGGTTGGATCACATTAGCTAAAAACTTTGTTGATAAGTTTTTGTACAACATTGAAATAGTCCTTAGTCGACACTCACTAGACCAGATTAAGAAGAAGAATGATGAGTATTTCCAAGACTATGCCTACTGCTGGAGAAACAAAATGAATAAAGTACAATCTTTCATGTCCAAGGAGGAAATGGTGTTGGTATTCTCTCACGCTCAAGAGGGAGAATTTTATACTAGGATGGTATCAGTGGTTCAGGCAACATCCAAAATTCATTAAAAATTAGGAAGTTAATTGAAGAAGTTATTCGAATGGGGAAGATTATTAAGACCCTAACATCATCAAGGTCTTCTGGGTCCCCTAAGAAGAAAAGAAAAGATTGACTGCAGTCTCCACTGATACTAATGGTAAATTGAAGAAGAAATTCAAGCCTAGGAACACACTTTGTCCTCCACCCCCCACCCCCCCAAATCTTCATTGCATATTAGATGCCCAACCTCAATACCAAGATCCACACCCAAATATCCAACCTCAATACCAAGATCCATATCTAAATATTGAACCCCAATACCAAGTTCCACAACCAAATAATCCTACCCTAATACCAAGCTCCACAACCAAATATCGTACCCCAATACCGATCTCCACAGCCAAATATTTTTGAAAAAAAATGAAATTCCGCAACCAAATAATCAGCCTAATATCTGAAATGCCTTTATAAATCACCAAAAAAACATCCCAGAACCTACAAATTATCATCAAGTACCCCCTTCCGCTAGCCAAAACAATTATAACTTTATTCGTCCAAACCTTGAAAAGAAACCTTCACAAAACTTTATGCCATTAGCTAAAAGTCCCACATAACTCTTTGAAAGAAAAAGACCAATTGATTATCTACGGCATCCAACCAGAACCTATCAATCCCAATTTCTAATTTTTTCATGCTGATAAAAATAGTACCTATTATTTAGGAGCAATAAGGCACAATACCGAAGATTGTATTAATCTTTAACAGAAGATCCAAGACTTTATTGATCAAAAGGTTATTACTCTTTAATCACCAATGCCAAATGTTAAAAATAACCCATTGCCTAATCATGGGGGAACAACTATCAAGATGATCGAAATAGAGGAGGAATGGGTAGCTAGCAAGAGAATCGGTAAAGTTGATTTAGCAAAGTCCAAAAAGATAGAGGGAGTACAGGAGATATAGAGAGACATGGCTACTTTAACTGTCAATGAAAGTTCCCCAGTTATTGTGATGACATCCCTAACTCGGGCATATGCTCCACTATCTCCTAGAAAGACACTTATTGTATAGAATGTTGCTGCCCATTGGATGACATGGTCTTGACGATGCTATATTCTCAAAGATTTAACCAATAAAAAGGATTCAAAGAAAAGTCCAATCACTGAAGGGAAGGTCAAAGAATTTTTTAGGCATATGCAACCGAAGAAATATTCAATTGTCAAACATTTGGAAAAAACTCCAGCCCAGATTTCTATTTAGGCATTGTTAATGAGTTCACAACACCATTGATAAGCTTTATTAAAATTCCTAGATGAATAATATGTTCCTGTAGGCATGAGTGTTGAAAATCTAGCTGCAACATAGGAAATATTGTGCGAATTCACTACATATCATTTAGTGAGAAGAGTTGCCTTTTGAAGGCATAATGCTTAACAAGGCCTTCACCATTATTCTAAACTATTATGACTATGTGATTAATCGGGTATTGGTAGATGACAGATATGGTTTAAACATTTTTCCTCTTTCCGCATTGACTCAACTGGGCTATGACTTGGGAAAGGTTCTCCAAAGCCATGTTAATATGGGAGCTTTTGATGGAGGGAAAATAGATATTATAGGTTAAGTTGACATGTACATCCATATCGTACCTATTGAATTTAATAAAAGATTTTATGTTATAGATATCAATCCTAGTTACAACCTACTTCTCGGGAGGCCATGGATTCATGGTGCAAATGTAGTTTTATCACCTCTTCATCAATTATTAAAGTTCATTTGGGGAGACTAGGAGGTGGTCATAACAGAAGAAGGAATCGATTTGAGTTACCCTAATGATTACGTACCTGTGATTGAAGATATTCCAAAGAGTAGCAATTTTTAAAAGCTAAAAATTGTGAATACTATGGAGAATGATCCAACTCCGCACATGCTAATGCCCTCTATCTATAAGATGGTTGCAAATGGGATGTTAATCCGTCGGTTCAAGCTTGTCCAAGGCTTGGGAAAGAATTTTCAAGGAATTATTGAGCCAATTATGGTCCTTAAAAAGCATTTAAGTATGGGTTAAGTTACAACACAATAATGAAATATGAGAATGTGGAAAGGTCAAAGATGGGTCTACACAAACCATTGTCACTCCTGTACCAGAAGTTTTCTGTATGTGCGGTGATGATAGGTGATGGTTTGGGGATGGGATAGGAAATAAATTTGAAGGATGCAATACAATACTAGAAGATTTCCCAAAGACTGGCGGGGTGAGGAAGGCCACGCCCAAAGAGATTTTGAAAAATTAGACCTCCACTCCCCTCATGACTTATTGCCTGTTGTTGTAGATAAAAGGGCAATTACTAGTAGTTTAAAAAATCGGTGATAATCTGGAGGAGGCCCGGTGATCCACCCTTTTATGTCTTAAATTTCTTTTTTGCATTGTACTATTTTAAAAAATGCATGGTCCCATACTTGTGAGAGTCAAGATCCATTGCTTGTAAATATTTCTCAAATTTCAATGAAAAGGTCTCTATTTATCTAAAAAGTCATTTTGAAGTATGATTATACTTATTTTACTATTTTGAGCTATCTTTTTACTATATAACTTGGGTTGTTTTTCTATTTCAGTAACAATAATTTAAAACCTGCCAATGACATGTTGTGTCAAGAGTTAAATAAACTAGGCAAGGTGAATAATGATGAATGGAAAGACTATAATGAAGAACAGTTAACTGGAGATATGGATGAATTTGAAAGTTGGGAGAAACCCAACCTGGAAGAAACTAAAGTAGTCAACCTAGGATACCAAGATGAAGTCAAGGAGACTAGAGTTAGTGTTCAGTTAACAGATGCGCCAAAATGAGAACTCATCCACTTGTTATAGGAATACATCAATATATTTTCTTGGTCCTATGACGATATGTCAGGTTTAAGAACCAACAATGTCACATAAGTTACCAATCAATTCTGAATTTGATACAGTAAAACAAAAAATATGAAAAATTCAAAACAGACTTAAGTTTGAAGATCAAGGAAGACGTGATTAAGAAAATTCAATCTAAAGTTTTATAGGTCACAAAATACCCAACATGGAGAGCCAAGATTGTTCTTGTGCCAAAAAAAGATGGCATGATCAGAATATTCATTGACTATAGAGATTTGAAAGAGCCAGTCCTAAGGATACTTTCCTACTACCCAATATCCACATCCTTATTAATAACTGTGCAAAGTATGAAATAAAGTCTTTCATGGATTGTTTTGCCGGATATCATCAGATTTTAATAGGTGAGGAATATGTAGAAAATACAACTTTCATTATACCTTAGGGTGTTTATCATTACAGGGCAATGTCATTTGGCCTCAAGAATACTTGTGTAATATACAAGTGTTTTTTATGATATGATTCATAAAGAAATTGAGGTATATGTGGATGATGTAATCATCAAATTTTACAAGAGTTTAAATCATTTGATATAACTAGAAAAGTTCTTCAATTGATTGAGAAAGTACAACGTGAAGTTGAACCTTGCTAAGTGTGCTTTTGGTATGCTGGCCAGAAGATTACTAGGGTCATAGTTAGTAGAAGGGAAATTGATCTTGAACTGTCCAAAAGAAAGACTACTAAAGATTTAATACCACAAACAACTAAGAAAGAAGTTATGAGTTTGTTGAGCTATTTGAATTACATTGGTAGGTTCATTTCTCAATCGATAGTCATATGCAAGACAATTCTCGAGATGTTGAAGAAAGATGCATTGAATGAATGAATGGAAGAATGCCAAAAGGCTTTCGAAAAAATCAAGGATTATCTATCTGCTCTACCTATTTTGGTTCCTCTGAGAGAAGGAAGTCCATTGCTGATTTACTTGTTAGTCTTAGAAAATATTTTTGGATGTGTGCTCGAGAAATATGATAAAACCAATAATATAGAGAAGGTGATCTACTACCTGAATAAAAAGTGTACACTATACGACTCTCTCTACACTCTAATAGAAAGGATGTGTTTTTCTTTAACTTGTGTTGCACAAAATCTGAGGCATTATTTATCCTCATATACAACATATCTCATTTCTAGAATGGATCCATTGAGGTATATTTTTCAAAAAGCCATGCCAACGGGAAAGTTGGCAAAGTGGTAAGTGTTGCCTCGTGAGTTTGACATCGTGTATGTGACTCAAAAGGAAATCATGGGGCAAGCCTTGGCGGATCAGTTAGCTAAGAATCCAGTTGATAATGAATACAAGCCACTTTGAACAGACTTTCCAAATGAAGAGGTTTTATCCATGAGAGTATATATTGAATAAACATACCCTGGATGGAGAGTGTTTTTTGATAGAGCGGTCAACTTCAAGGGCTCAAGAATTGGAGCAGTTTTGGTATTAGAAATAGGCCAACATTATCTGGTAACTGCTAAATTACACTTCCCATGCACCAATAACATGGTTGAATATAAAGCTTGCATCCTAGACCTCACGTTAGCACTCGATATTTGTGTTCGAGAATTGCTAGTCATTGGAGACTCAGATTTACTAATTCACCCAGTACAGGGAGAATGAGTTGTGAAGAACTCCAACATTACCCCTTATGTAGAACTTGTACAGGATTTATGTGGAAGATTCAAGGAAATTGGCTTCAGACATTTCTAGAGCATGCAAAATTAATTTGCTAATTCTTTGGATACTATATCCTCCATGACCCAATACCCAGATCAGAGTCACGTCGATTCTTTGGAAATAAGCTTGAAGGAACAACTTTCATATTTTGCACATGTTGACGAGGAAGTTGATGGAAAGCCATAGTACTTTGACATAAAGAGGTATTTAGAAGATAAAATATATCTTGAGGAGGCCACCAAAATTTAGTAAAAGAAAATTTGGCATTTGAAAAAGAATTATTTTCCAAGAGGGTAAATTTTTTTTAGGAGGACCCCAGACTTAAGATTTCTAAGATATATTAATGCCATAAAAGCTACGAAGTTGATAGTAAAAGTACATGTTGGAGTACGCAGGCCCAATATGAATAGATTTTCCCTTGCCAGAAAGATTCTGAGAATTGGTTACTTCTGGATGACTATGGAAAATGATTAAAGCAAGTATATGTAGAAGTGTCAAAATGTCAGATACACAGAGATTTGATTTGGATGCCCCCACATAAGCTTTTTGCAATGAGTTCAACTTGGCCTTTCATAGCTTAGGGTATAGATGTTATTGGGCCAATAGAGCCACTAGCTTCAAATGGACATAGATTCATTTTTGTTGCTATTGATTACTTTACCAAATAGGTACAAGCTACCTCATATAGAGTCGTGACCAAGAAGGCAGTTATAGATTTTTTCAAGAACAACCTAATTTGCCGATTTGGAGTGTCGAAATCAATCATTACCGATAATGGGGCTAACTAGAGCAGTCACTTAATGAATGATATTTATGGACAGTTTAAGATTGTTCATTACAACAGAACCATATATTTCCCAAAGATTAATGGAGTCGTGGAAGAAGCCAATAAAAATATCAAAAAGATCTTGAGAAAAATGGTCAAAAATGACAAATCATGGCATCAGATATTGCCTTACGCTCTACTAGGGTACCGCACAATAGTTCGAACCTCAATCGGGGCAACTCCTTATCTACTAGCATATGGAAATGAAGTTGAATTACCTGTTGAGGTTAAAGTACCTTCCTTAAGGATTATTTACTAAGTTGGATTAAGCAATGAAGAATGGGATTATGCTTTCTATGAACAACTCATGTTGATCGATAATAAGAGAATGGTTATCATATTCCATGGACAGTTGTACCAAAATAGAATAATTTGTGCCTTTAATAAGAAAGTAAGAGTTCGAACATTTGAAGTTGGGTAATTGATTCTCAAATGCATATTCCCTTATCAATAAGATTACGAAGGTAAGTTCACACCAAATTGGCAAGGGAAATATATAGTTTGAAGGTACTATTTGGAGGATCTCTGATCCTATCTGAGATGGATGGTCAAGAGTGGACCAAACCAATCAATTCTGATACGGTAAAAAGATACTATCTTCGAAGGATGTTTTCTCTTTTGTTTCCTTTGTTTATTTCTAATGGCACTTTTAAAGATTTGTGATTGCCTAGAATCCTTTTTCTTTTGCGAACTATGTTTGTCCTGAATTCCCAAGAAAGGGATATGTAGGTAGCTTATGTCGACTTCGGTCAACCCTTTAGGAGAATTTGTTCTTTTCTCTTATGTACGAACTATGTTTGACCTAAATTCCTAAGAAAGGGATACGTAGGCGGTCTATGTCATCTTCGGTCAACCCCTTAGGAGAATTTATCCTTTCCTTTTATGTATGAACTATGTGATAACCTGAATTCTCAAGAATGAGATATGTAGGCGGCCTATGTTGGCTTCGATAAACCCATTAGATTTTCAATGTATCCCTACCGTAGCCTTCAACTATGTTTGACCTTATTCTTGCTTCAATGGGATACGTAGGCACCCCAAAAGCTACATCATATTATCCCAGGAAATAAAAACTGGGCATAATTTTTGAGAAGCAACCTAAAAAATTCAAAAGAAGAAGATTATCATCCAGCTAAGAAAATGAAGATCCGGAAAGACTTCAGATCCTCTCAAGATAAGATTATCTCAAATAGTAGTAAATAAGGAAAGAAATTATGAGAGAATCCTCCAAATTTTCACTAATATGATAGAATATATTCCAAATTCCTAGCACCACGAGTTGAAGCCAAATTTCAAAAATCACCAGCTATAACAGAGTCTATATAGACTAAATCCCAAGCTATGACAAAATTTTTGATAGAAATCCCCAGCAATGATGATGAGGTTTTTTGGATTCCTTCATTAAAGGTAAGACATATACGAGCCTCAAGGGAAAGATGTTCATTGAGATAGTATATGACACAACTGGATGAGATTTTCTAAAAGCTTTTATATAAGTGTAACGCCCCGAATCTGGTACCCGGAATGCTACACGGTGCTCATAACCCCGAAGGACCACAAGCTAACCCATGACTTATATTTGTACCTATACACTGTATATATATATATATATAAACTGAAAAAAATGTGAAATAGAAGTTGTAAGGCCGTAAGGTCCAAACTGAGTAGCTGATAAAACACAACATAAGTATGGAGTATCGAATACCCAAAATAACTGAAAGACTATCTTAACATACCGTAGTCTGAAAGCCTATAAACTATCTAAGAACTATGGAGTTGAAATAACTAAGTACTAAAATAATGAAATAACAAATCATATCATCCTCGAATGAAGAGGACTAACTGCTGACTGACTATTGATATTTGGAATCTACTGATGCTTTGGAGCTCGTGTCTCTGAACCTATGGTATAAGACACCATAGAGAAAATGCATCAGCACTTTGAATGTACTGATATGCAAGTGAGGTAGGTTGAATTCCTAAGGGTTCATATGCATGGACAACACTAACTGATTGAATGATATGAACGTAAGAATACATGCATGAATATGTAACTGTAACTAGATCGTTATAGGACTAAATACTAAGTTCTGACTACTGAATCTACTTATAACATGGATTTACAAACACCTGAGTTTATTGATGCTGGGACACTAAATATTGAGGGACTGATACTACATTACGGATACATGAATAACTATTTTTTGACAGTTTTGATTATAAAAAATTGGTCTGGTTGACTGTATCTGACAGTCCTGAAGCTGAATACTGATAACATAAGTTTTGTATAACTAGTATACTAATACTGAGCAACTGTATTTGACAGTATAAGTTCTGATGGTGCTAGATGAGTTCCGTACTATATTGAGTGATTGTATCTGATAGTCCTGAAATCTATAGAACTATCTAAGTTCTATTACTGAGACTAAAATTGAGATGGTAGGGGGTAATCATCTAACCGATATGCTCCGAATCTAAACTGGGGGTCTAACCTGTAACCCCAGCTAAAAGGGTGTCAATACCGTGCCACGGGTAAAGACAAGATGTGAGATAACCCTCTCTAATAGGAAGCTCTTCCGTCAACCCTCTAATAGGAATAACCTCAAAAAATATGTATTAGTAGCCCTACGCATAGGGGTAGAAATCAACCTACACTAGCTAAGTAGTTCTAGAACACAAGGATTGCTTCTAAGGATCACACCCTCCATTGGATAAGAGGTGAGTTCCTATCCTTGGGTTCACTCTGTGCTGAATCTTACTCCCAACTGAATAGCCACCGAACTAAGTAACTGAACTGAATTGATACTGATGGTATTGTTTAGCTAAGCTAAATTGAGTTCACTGAGTTTCATTGACTAATAAAATGCTACTGAGATATGATAACTGATTGAGATCACTGAGATTTTCAAGATTACTGAGATTACTAAATAGGACTGGACTGATACTGAGTTTACTGAGTTTTCTTGAGTCACATGACTGACTGAATTCTACTGATCATGGCTTGACTGAGAGTATCGTGAAAATGTGACATGGCTCTAGGCACACAACTAAATTGTCAGGTACAAGTACCCCGAGGACTCGATAGAATGAAACTGACAAGGCTTGACACTTTTGATCACATGACCAATATAAACAATTCATAATTTCATAGTTGGGAATTTCATGAAGCACATGATCAGCATAATGTTGTACATGGATAGTAATGCATATAAACATGGCATAATTTCATGCTTCTAATCTTATGAACATCCCATCAAGCAATCACAATGCATAGGTTTAGCATAGGAATCATCTTAATCAAATAGGTATAGCATAACTTAAGAGGCATGGCATGATCTTGACACATGAAAACTAAGTACTTGATCATCATTCATCCATTGGGGAATATTATCAAACACCTTGCATGCACACTTAGGCATAGGTATGATTATCAATTTAATACAACATGGTTCCACAATTTAACTCAATTTCATGAATTTCAACCCTATACTAACATGATTTCATAAAACATGATAAAGATGCAATATTCGCAATCATATAACAATAAAAACATGAACATAATCAATTCAAAACAAGAACATCATGACATATAGTTTAAAATAGGGTTCTTGATTATGTGAAGATTGACAGAGAGATTCTTGAATTTAAGTCTTGGATTTGAATTCTCAATTGAAAACCCTAGCTTGTACTTGAGAGAAACAATATATTTTGGATGAAATATGGCTGAACCACGTGTTATTAGGTTTATATAGGGGTGGAAAATTGACCCTTTTAACCATTGGATGCGTATTTAAATTCTATGAAAATTTCTCAATCTGGGCCCACGATGCGACGCGGCGCTGTTGTGCCGTGTCTCTAAAAAGTGACAAATGAGAAATTGCATGGTGGCGCGATGCGGAGCTATCATGTTGCCACTTTATTTATTACCTGAAAGTTTAGCATGATGCGCCATTATCATGAAGCAACACTAGAAATTGACAATTGCCATTTAAGCTGGCTCTGCGACGCGCCGATGGCTCAAGTGATACACTGTCTCACTCAAAAGGCTCTAACTCTTCGCCCTGGTGTCGGATTTGGACGAATTTGGTATCGATGAAAAGATTATTGAATTTCCCAAATAAAAAAAAGTGAAAATATTGAAAATACCATATGTATAAAATTGGATTCATCTTTTAAAGTAAATCTTTAACATATTTGGGATGATTTTATGCTAGATAGAAGTATGGGGTATTACAATATCTCCCCCTTGGAAACATTCATCTTCAAATTAGACTGATTTAGATGGGAGAAATGATAAGCTGAAGTGCATACTAATCATGAACAATAGAAATATGACTATATGATTGACATTACTGAGTTTCATACTAAGCATGCATATCTGATGCATGATTTTATGACTGAGCTGATGCATGAATGTATGATTGAGAGTATTGATAAGATGATCATGCATATCTAATGTGTGAATATATGACTGAACTGACTCATGAACATGTGACTGAACATGTAAGGGTAAAGAAACCAAGTTTGAAATAAAAACCTAGCATGGAACTGAATACCACATTTGTAACTGAAATCTAAGCATAAAACTGGATAAGCTTAAGAAAAGCTATTGCGTTGGGATGAGTCTGAGTTTAACTACTTAATATGCATGAGCGAAAACATGAGAATGTAATTGGGTCTGGAACGTGATACATGAGCTAAATATAGTGATCTAAACTGAGTACCTTGAGTACATAGTGTACGACCATAATTGGAGCTAGAGGGTTAACTTATGGGTACCCACTACTCTAAACTAGATTTGTTATAAGAAATGAGCGGCATATTTATGTCCTTAAACTTTGGGGGAATATAGCATATGTCCTCCTTGGGACACTGGGTCCCTTGAGGAATACTGACTGGGCTGAGATGTCGAGGAAAACTGAGGCGATGCACAAGGCACCTAGGAATTGAGTCATAACTAGTTATCTGAGATCTGAAACTAAGGAATGATACATGAATTGAGCTAAGCTTTCATCTATCTAATTGGTTCATCTTATAATGGTTACATTTTTTCATGAGATTTTGGATAGAGTGCATAGCTAGGGACATGGAAACCAAACTGTATGAATTTATCTGTATAAGATAGCTGAGTAAGAAAATCATAACCTGACTGAGTTTCGGTAAGATGAGTTGAGAATTATGAACATCATCTAAGATGAAGTAACTATGCCTCATGCACTGCAACTGAAAGTACTAAATGATTCACGTGGGTGCTGAGCACGAATGCATAACCGTACTGACTTATCCAATTAACTAAAGATCTAATAGCTGAATACTGAGTCTGCAAGGTTGGTCTGCACTTAGTCTAAACAGTTGAACCAAAATGGTAGAGTATCATACATTGAAGGTAATGATTGACTAGATAAAATGAGGCAACTGAGCATGAATGAGTGAAAACTATATTACCTTAAGAATGCTAGGCTAGGTGTCTAATATGATTGGGAACATTCTGTAAATTGAGGTATTGATAAATGTAACATTGTTAAGCTATCCTAAAATTAGATTGAATTTCTGATCTGATTACTGGACTAGAACTGGGACTGAGATCATAGTTAAGATGGTAATTTAGTCTAAACATTGATTTCTGATAACTGGGATTTAGACTGGTGCTGAAGTATTTGATTCTGGGACTAAATGCTAATTACTGAAACTGAACACTAAAACTGTAACTAAGTTATGATAATTGCGTACGGACAATTGACAAACGCCAGGGATATATCAAAATTGACACTTAAATGAGGCCTGAGGAATAGAATACCAAAATCATGGATTTATCAAGATTTTAAGATGAGAGTGTACATGGAACTACTAAGTTTGGATTCTCACTAAAAGTGGAACATGATTCATATGGGCCGAGCATACTTTAAAGCTTGACATGAGTACATGAGTCATGAGCTACATGACCTGAGTTTGGAATTTCTGTGTTTCATGGGACATGATTCGTGAAACTAAGTAAACCGGAATTCCTATACTAGGAACTTGGAACACACACTATTCTGTGTGAAGCATATAGTTATAAGCTGTATTCGTGGAACTAAAATAGGTAGCATGTGTAAATATCATGATGACTATAGTACAAAACTTTGCATTAAGACAGGAATAGGTTGGGAGACGTCTTCCTTTACTGATTATCTACACATACTAGAACTATAACTAGAATCTGAAGGCTTGATTTTCAAACCCCAAAGTTTAATTGTTATGCAAGGTTAAGAAAAGAAACTCATGAATTTGAAGAAGCATGAACATGTAAATGAGAGATCCGAAACATAGCAATAACTGCATCAGGAGGACTTTTCTGATCCTACCGGGACCAAAGTTCATAGAGTCTGTTTGGGCATTTTCCACCGATAATACTGGAATTGGCACCCCGCTGATTCGGGCAATCGGACTGAGCGGAAGGGCAACTGTACTTACTTCTTGGATCTGTTTTAGAATAATCTTTGACCTTGTGACCTAACTCACCATATCCGAAACACACGCCACTGTCGGCTCTACACATACCCTTATGATGCTCACCATACTCTTCGTAAAGCAGATGAGTAACACTTCTGCTCTCACTATCCTGGGCCTTGGATCCTAATGCCCTATACCTACGATTATTTATGGTGAATAGGGGCTGAACATTTCTGACACAACTGAAAATGATTACCACCTTGCCACCCCGACTGAGCAAAACTATAACTACCTGTTCTGGCCCACATATTTTCTCTCTTCTTCTTCTTAAGTTTCTACTCCTTAATCTGTTGAGTATGCACCATAAGCCTAGATATGTCCATCTCTTTAATCAACATTGCAATTCTGTACTCCTTATCCATTCTACCTGATATCCCAGACACAAACTTATTCATTCTAGATCTACTGTTTGCTACAATATGGGGAGCGTACCTGGCTAACTGAGTGAACTTAAGGGACTATTCTTTTACACTCATGCTACCTTGTCTGAGATTGATGAACTCTAACACTTTAGCCTCCTTCTTCTCTATAGGAAAGAACCTATCTAAGAAAGTCATAGAAAACTCTTCCTAATCTATGGGATCCGCGTTTGTACCCCTGTCTTCCTTCCATTGTTTAAACCATGTATGGGCTACATCTTATAGCGGATAGGTGGCTAACTCGGCACTCTCGCTGGAAATCACTCCCATGATGTCTGTGACTTTCTAAACCTGATCGAGGAACTTATGTTGATCCTCTCCTGACTTAGAACCATAGAATAAGGGAGGATTTATTTGGGTGAAGTCCCAAATCCTGGCTACAACAGAATTTGCCACTGGGTTAGCTAGAACAGCAGCTGACCATTCATTCTGAGCTGCAACTGAACTGTCTAGAGAAGTAAATGCAGTCCTGAATTCTGCATGAGAGACATGCTCATCCAGAGAATTTGGCTGGATGGGCTGAGGTGCTTACTAATTTTCGGTTCCCCTTTCGCTAGTCCTTTTGGGAGGAATATTCTATAAATGATAGGAAAAAGTGAATTAGACTAAGAGTTTAACTTTGAGCCTATACTCACTGGCATGACATAAATACTGAAAGAAGGGTAACTGTTCCTAAAACATCTCATAACATCCTACACATAAGTGTGGTGCACAACAACCCATGTACAAGACTCTACTAGATGCGGCTTTTTAGACTTCCTAGGACATTTTTAAACTTTAGGCTCTGATACCAAGTTTGTAACGCCCCAAATCTGGTACCCGGAATGATACACGGTGCTCATGACCCCAAAGGACCACAAGATAACCCATGACTGATATCTGTACCTATACACTGTATAATATACTATATATATACACACTAAAAAAATACAGAATAGAAACAGTAAGGCCGTAAGGTTCAAACTGACTAGCTGATAAAATACAACATAAGTGTAGAGTATCGAATGCCCAAAATAACTGAAGTACTGTCTAAACATACTGTAGTCTGAAAGCTTCTAAATTGTCTGAAAACTATAGAATTGATGGACATGTCCCAACTAACTCCGACTATTGAAATAACAAAGTACTAAAATAATGAAATAAGAAATCATATTACCCTTGAAGGATGAGGACTCACTGCTGGCTAACTGTTGATATCTGCAATTTACTGATGCTCTGGATCTCGTGTCTCTGAACCTATGGTATAAGACACCATAACGCAAATGCGTCAGTACTTTGAATGTACTGATATGCAAGTGAGGTAGGATGAATGTAAAAGGGTTCATATGCATGGACAACACTAACTGACTGAATGATATGAACGTGAGAATATAAGCATGAATATGTAAATCTAACTGAGACCGTGATAAGACTGAATATTAAGTTCTAACTACTCAGTCTACTGATAATATGGATTTAAAAACATCAAAGTTTACTGAAGCTAGGATACTAAATACTGAGGGACTGATACTACATTACGGATACATGAATAACTATTTTTCGATAGTTCTGATTATAAAGAACTGGTCTAGTTGACTGTATCTGATAGTCCTGAAGCTGAATAATGATAACATGAGTTTCGTATAACTAGTATACTAATATTGAGTGACTGTATCTGATAGTCTAAGTTATGATGTAACTAGCTGAGTTTCGTACTATACTGAGTGACTATATTTGACAGTCTTGAAACCTATAGAAATATCTGAGTTCTATTACAGAGACTAAAATTGAGACGGTTGGTGGTAATCATCTAACCGACATGACCCAGAACTGAGGTAACCCTCTCTAATAGGAAGCTCTTCCATCAACCCTCCTACAGGAATAACCCCAAACGAGATGCATTAGTATCCCTACGCATAGGGGTACATCTTAACCTACGTTGGCTACGTAGTTCTGGAACACAAGGATTGCTTGTAAGGATCACACCTTCCACTGAATAACAGGTGAGTCCCCATCCTTGGGTTCACTCAGTGTTGAATCCTACTCCCAACTAAATAGCCACTGAACTAATTGACAGAACTGAACTGATACTGATGGTATTGTTTAGCTAAGCTAATTGAGTTCACTGAGTTCTAATGACTGAAGGAATGCTACTAAGACATGATGACTGACTGAGATCACTGAGATTTTTTAGATTACTGAGATTACTGAATGGGACTGGACTGATACTAAGTTTGCTGAGTTTTTTTGAGTCACATGACTGACTGAATTCTACTGATCATGGATTGACTGAGAGTATCGTGAAAATGTGACATGGCTCTAGGCACACAACTAAATTGTCGGGTACAAGTACCTCGAGGACTCAATAGAATGAAACTAACAAGGCTTGACACTTTTGATCACATGACCAATATAAACAATTCATAATTTCATAGTTGGGAATTTCATGAAGCACATAATCATCATAATGTTGTACATGGATAGTAATGCATATAAAAATGGCATATTTCCATGCTTCTAAACTTATAAACATCCCATCAAGTAATCACAATGCATAGGTTTAGCATGGGAATCATCTTAATCAAATAGGTATAGCATAACTTAAGGGGCATGACATGATCTTGACACATGGAAACTAAGTACTTGATCATCATTCATCCATTGGTGCATATTATCAAACACCTTGCATGCACACTTAGGGCATAGGTATGATTATCAATTTAATACAACATGGTTCCACAATTTAACTCTATTGCATGAATTTCAACTCTATACTAACTTGGTTTCATAAAACATGATAAAGATGCAATCTTGGCAATCATACAACAATAATAACATGAACATAATCAGTTCAAAACAAGAACATCGTGACATATAGTTTAAAATAAGGTTCTTGAGCTTCGTGGATGAAAGGAGTCTATGAATCAACACTGTGCATACCTTAGTTCTTGATTCTACGGAGATTGATGGATAGATTCTTGAATTTGAGTCTTTGATTTGAATTCCCAATTTAAAACCCTAGCTTGTTCTTGAGAGAAACAATATATTTTGGGTGAAATATGGCTGAATCACGTGTTATTGGGTTTATATAGGGGTGGAAAATTGACCCTTTTAACCCTTGGACGCATATTTAAATTATATGAAGATTTCCCGTTTTAGATCCATGGTGCGACGCGGCGCTATCACACCGTGTCTCTAGAAAGTGACAAATGGGAAATTGCATGGTAGCGCGTTGCGGAGCTATCACATTGCCACTTTGTTTTCCACCTGGTAGTTTGGCGTGATGCACCACTATGACGGAGCAACTCTAAAAATTGACAATTTCCATTTAAGCTGGCTTCGCGACACACTGATGGCTCAAGTGATACACTGTCTCATTAAAAAGGCTCTAACTCTTCGCCCGGGTGTCGGATTTGGGCGAATTTGGTATCGATGGAAAGCTTATTCAATTTCCCACATGAAAAAAAGTTAAAATATTGAAAATACCACATGTATAAAAGTGGATTGATTTTTTAAAGAATGTCTTTAACATCTTTGGGATGATTTTAAGCTAGGTAGAAGTACGGGGTCTTACAATAAGTTTTTGAAACTAAGTTCTCAAGAAACCAAAACTACTTTTAAAAATCTGTACACATCTTTGTGCTTAGTTTTTCATAGACATCTATTAAAATGGAGAGCCATCGTGGAATTCCAAAAATGACGGAGCACCCAAAAGTTGGCAGAGTAAAAGTCAAAGATCAAAGGAGGTCAACATGAAGTAGTTTCACTCAAAGCTAATACTTTTTTTGTGGATGCAGGGATCAATGCCAAAAAATAAGGATCTTCTTCAAAGTAAACCCCCAAGCAAATTTGGAACTACTCCAAAGCACATAATGCTTAAGACCAGTATTTATGGGTAGCCCCAAAGACTGGTTCAATACCTACTTATCAAGGACCTTTTGAATTGTCTATCATATTTCATGAGACCATGGATGACAAACAAGGCGTTGATTCTCTTTATGAACATTTTATTTAGAATTTTACTAATATCTATATATATATATATATGTACATATACATATAATAGTCCCTAGCAAAAGTGACACTGTGTCTACTAAATATTTACCTTGAGCGCAGGAAAATAGAAAATAAACTCGCAGGAAAATCCAACTCACAAGCAACATTCCCAATTCTCTTCAAATTCTAATATGGACCAGTATAATGAAGATTGAACTTCCTCTTCTACCCGAACCTCATGAACCCTTTCATAGGAGACACCTTCAAAAATAGCCAATCATTTACGTCAAACTCCAATTCTCTTCACCTCACATACACATAATACTTTTTGTGACTTTGGGTAGTCTTAAGCGTTTCTCTAATCACTTTACCTTCTTCATGGATTGGCAAACTAATTCATGAAAAAACAACCTAGTCTCACCAACCTCAAACCATCTAATATGAGACCTACACCTCCTACCATAAAGATCCTCAAAAAGGGCCATGTGCATACTCGAAAATAACAATATTGTAAGAAAACTCAATAAGAGAAAATTATCAACTCAACTTTCCTTAAAGTATGAATAGTACGAACCGATTATCCATTCATCTTAGGTTGGAAAGCAATGCAATGGTTTACTTGTGTACTCAAACCTTTTTGAAACAAACTCCAAAAGTAAGAAGAAAATTGAGTACCACAGTCTAAAATAATAGAAACTAGAGCACTATGTAATTCATAATCTCCTGAATGAAGAACTTAGCATAATACTCTCCTGAGTAGTTAGTCCTTATAGGAAAGAAGCGAGCGGACTTAGTTATTTTATCCACAATGACCCAAATCAAATCACAGTGATTCTAAAACCGCGAAAGACCCATAATTAATGCATATTGATAATCTCCCAGCTCTACATAGGCAACTCTATCTCCTATGACATACCACCAGGCCTAAATTGCTTAATCTTAACTTACTAACAGACCATACACTTAGCTATAAGATTTGTTATATCTCATTTCATATTATTCCAACAGTAGGTTTCCGTCAAGTTACGATACATCTTCGTTGATCCTGGATGAACTGTATATCTAGACTCATGAGGCTTAGCCAAAATCCTTTCCTGCAACCCATCAGTATCAGGATTACAAAGTCTTTCTTGATACCTCAAGATGTCATCTCTCCCAATCTCATATCCATAACCTTTTGCTGATGTACGTCATCCTTAATCTTCATAAGTATGGAGTCCAAAGCTTGGTTCTCCTTCACCGCAGCACCAGGAGATGATTTGACCAGTACTTGAACAATGACTCCTCTATCCTCATAGTCCAAAAGATGAACTCCCAAGTTAGCCAACCTGTGAATGTCCTTCACCAATCCTCTCTTCTTCTCATACACATAAGATAATCTCCCCATAGAAAACCTACTAAGTCCATCAGCAACAACATTAGCTTTACCTAAATGGTAGTTCAAGCCCGTGTTGTAATCCTTGAATAGTTCAAGCCACCACCTCTACCTAAGATTCAACTCCTTCTGATTAATCATATACTGCAGGCTCTCATGACTTGAATAAATGTCTATATGCACCTCATACAAATAATGTCACTAAATTTTCAAAGAAAAAAACATAGATGCCAACTCCAAGTCGTGAGTCAAATAATTTCTCTCATGAACCTTAAGTTGCCTAGAAGAATAGGACACAACCTTACCATGCTGCATCAAAACATAACCCAGTTCAACATGAGATGCATCACAAATGACAAAAAAACCATCAGTACCCTAGGACAGGGTCAAAATTGGTGCAGAAGTCAACTTATCCTTCAACTTCTCAAAACTATACTCACAAGCATCGGACCACAAAAACTTAACCTTCTTCTATGTCAACCTCCTATAATACCCAGCCAATCCTAAGAAGATCCTAATGCCAGTTGGAGTCATGGGTCTAGGCCACTTCTTAACTGCCTCAACTTTCTGTGGATACACCTTGATCCCCTTACTAAAAATGGCATGCCTATCAAAAGTCACAGCAGTCAACAAAAACTCGCACTTAGAAAATTTTGCATACAACTTTTGATCCTTCAAAGTCTACAATACAATTCAAAGGTAATTAGCATGATCCTCCTCATTCTTAGAGTACACCAAGATGTCATCAATGAAGACTATAATAAACAAATCTAGGAACTACCTAAAACTTGATTCATAATATCCATGAACACGGATGGAGCATTAGTCAACCCAAACAACATAACTAAGAACTTATTGTGACCATACTGGGTTTGGAAAGCAATCTTAGGAATATCGACCTCCCTTATTTTCAATTGATAATAGCTCAAATGAAGATCAATCTTAGAGAAGCATCTAGCACCCTGAAGCTGATGAAAAAGATCATTAATCCTAGGAAGAGGGTACTTATTATTCACTATAACCTTATTCAACTGATGATAGTCTATATAAATCCAAAGAGACCCATTTTTTTTATTCACAAAAAGATTAGGAGCACCCTACAAATAAACATTATGACAAATGAAACCCTTATCAAGAAGATCTATTAACTGCTCATTTATCTTCTTTAGTTCAGCTGGAGCCATTCTATAAAGAGGAATGGAAATAGGACAAGTTTCGAGTAGAAGATCAATCCAAAAATCTATTTCCCTATCGGGAGAAATTCTAGGAAGATCATTGGGTCCTACAATCTAGAGTTGCATAACACGGATGAAGCCAATCCATCCCCAAGATCAAATCAAAATCCACCATATCCAACTCTATCAAATCAACCAATGTCTCCCTATGAAAGATAGATACCATATAACCCCTATAGATTTTTCTAGAAACTATTGAATCACCTATGAGAGTAGACACAAAAAAGGGGTCAGAAATAATTTTAGGACCACAACTAAAATACACAACCATATAACAGGTCTTATAAAATAGGGTATAACTCTGATTAAGCAAATAATACACATTACAAGAGAAGAGTGGTAACATACCAGTTACAACATTAGGAGATGCCTCAGATTTTTGATGGGTAGCAAGTGCATAAAGATGATTTCAGCTAGCGGCGGTACCATAAGTAGTGCCCTTAGGGGTAGTATCTAAAGATGTGGCTACCAAAACTTTATTAGCCCTACTGGAAACCTAGTTAAAGGACTATCTCGCTATATGTAACCCAACTGACGACAATTATAACCATGATTTCACTTGTCTTCATAATAACCATAGTGAAACTGATTGCAAAATCTACAAGGAGGATAAGGTGGGGATGATTGAGCTCTACTGTCCTGAGACTGGGAACCCTATGCCTTAGAACTACTGATTTTCTAAATATAACGATACCTGAAGGTTTAGGATAGGGAGCACTAGTAGACGAATAAAACTTTCCCTAGTTGTTCTTCTTAGTCCACTGTCTATCATCTCTCCCACTATTCTGATGAGCCCTACCCTGCTCTAAATATCTAAATTCTTATTTTGCCTCTCTTCAGTATTTTCTTCTTTCTTCATTTCATCCTCAACCTGCTATATATAAACTACAAGTATGGAGATATCTGTATCATTATTAAACATTTCAGCCCTACACTCTAATACCAAATCACCAAAAAACCTAGAATCATCTTAGATCTATGGATAGATACCACCTCAAGAGTATAACGAGACAACTCTAGAAATTTCAATGTATAATCTTTCACACTCATCTTCTCTTACTTCAGATTCACAAACTCCTAAGCCTTAATTTCCCTTAACTCCTAAGGAAAGAAATGATCAAGAAAGGCACCCAAAAACTCATCCCATAATGCTAGCTCCACATCAACACCCTCAGCTTCTCCCACTTCTCATACAACTAATAAGCTACATCTTTTAATTGTATGTTGTAAAATCTACACCTTCAGAATTAGTAGTATGCATTACTCTAAAAATCTTCTTTATCTCATCCACAAATTCCTAAGGATACTACTCAACCTTAGATCCTATAAATATTGGGGATTCAACCTCATGTACTGTCCAACCCGGGTGACCTCAGATGAAGGAGTAATAGGACTAATATGATCTGACTAAAAATATTGAGGTGTCACCAACTGAGTAAACAAATTTATAGACCAGCAAAACTCTGTACTATAGATGTACCCCTAGGTGCCAGATCATAAGCATCACTACCCCAATAAACACAAATAGGACTAGTGGAAATGGGTGGAACTCCACATGGAGCAGTACAATTAGGAGAAGGAACCCTACATCGGTTCTATACTTCATAACTTGGTGAGTCCCTCCATATTATCCTCAAGTAGGACAAAGTTCCAACAGAGTTTCTACAAAAATCAAATCTTCAGGAAGGTATGATCTGAAATGCAAGGAAGCCAGGAGTTAGAGACGTTTCATAACACTAGATTCTATAGCCTGAAATAGAAGATAAGAAAGGTAAATATTTCTAAATGCCACCTTGCATCCTCCTTATAAGGTTGGTGTGCTACACACATATAAAAAGAACTTTACTCGATATGGTTCAGTAGACACCCAACGACTCTAAACCATGCTCTGATACCAACCTTGTCATGGAATGAACCAAGGTCTGGCCATGACGAGTATCTTAAGTCCATAATAGACCGAAGACCACCCTCTTAACCTAACCTCAAGAGCAAAATAATAATAATAACAATGTGGAAGCCAATTAAATAGTAATAAAAGATAATTAGATAAATCTATAAAAAATAAAAGTCAATCAATAATGAACCAAACCACATCTATCTACAATAGCCTCTAAAACAAAAATAGTAACTAAGTTGGGACATGCCCTTGACTATGAACAAAAAGAATACAAAAGTACTGAACCAATAAATAAAAAATAATGAAATGATAAAGCCTTCTTAAGGATAGAGGCTCCCCATTTCACAACAACTCAAAAGACGTACTAATCCATATAACTCTACATAGGAGCAATAAAAATATCTTCAGACCCTACATTATTAAATGAAGTAGCATTCTAGGATGGTCAAAGAGATAAGAACTGGCATGTAACTCAAGAAAATTGATAAAATAATGCCATGTCCAAAATCATTCAAAAAATAGACACATATTTATATATACATATATAATATACTGGGATAGGGTAAAGGTCATGAACATAAGAGGCTTAAAACCATTAACATAGACTGTGTAGCTCTATCCATCCTAAGGGTACCCACGGGCTATATGGGTTCAGCATCTCCTATGGAAATGCTCCTAGCACATGTTAGCCACATGAACTTGGAATATTTGTGTAAGGGCCAAAGACCACAAGGCTCCAACCATTCCAAAATATATATAATGTGTGAACTATACACACGGTCATAAAAGATCCCCATGTCAAAAAATGTGGTTACCAGTATTGGTCCCCTCGAGATCTCCACTTTCACGATGAGCTACACAGCCTCTTTTAAGACCAAATTAAAATTAGTTAGCACATAAATCCAGCCATTAACTCGAGAGTCATTATTAAGGCATTTACCACTTGGCATCGTCATTCCAATATGCTTGCAAGTTAATTTAAACATGCCAAACCAATTCACACGATCAAATTAGAATCCCAAGTTTCATTAAAAAACAAACCATGACCACCGAGGCCATTCAAATCCTTTTTATCCATTAATTCAATGCATTGAGTTCAAAAGCAAGTTAAACCATGCAATTTTCCATAGTAAAAATCAAATTCACATGGTAGGTTGAGGTTCATGCAATTCCAAGTCAAAATTCATCCAACATGGGGAAACCTATGTTCCCCATTTTAACCATTTAAATAATATACCAATTCAGTCCCAAAAACATCAATTTAAGGCATAAATAATCAATTCAAAACATGGAACAATCAATAACAACCAAAGCCCCACAACATAATTTCAAAAACCATAATTTAATCACATGAAAATCTATTCAATTTATGCTACATTGTAATATTAAAGTTTAGGGGAGAAGAACATGCCTGAATCACACAAGAATTTAAAGTCGATTTGAAGTTTGGAGTTTGAATGATGATTTCACTATGAAACCCTTAAGCTTTCTTCGTTTAGGTGTTAGAGAAGATAATGTGAGTGTTTTATATCTTTAACTAAAGGGGAAAAGGACAATTTTATGTTTATAATTCGTGAGAATGTTGAAAAGACCAAAAGCCCCTCACCCCTAAGTGAAAAAATAAAATTGGATGAAATTTACTTCTTGGTATGGCAAGTTGTTATCATAGAGGTTATCCTCCGTGCCATACAGTTATCATGGAGGGTAACCTTCGTGACATGGCAGGGTTTCAAAATGACCCTAAACCCCTTTCAAAAATTTCAAAACTACCCAAATTGTCCTTTTTAACATCCTTAAATAGAATTCAAGTCAAAAATTTATATTACAAACACGGGAGGGTCAAAAATAAAATGATCAAAATTTTAAGGGTCTCACACAAATAAAATTTATTTTATCTGGATAAAAACTTTTAAAATATTCATATGCGGAATTTTGTAATCTCAAGTAACAATTATATATTTTCGTATTCGTATATATACAATCATATAATTTTTTTACTTGAACAATTGTTGTTTGAAAAAATAGATTTTGACCAAGGGTTATCATGAAAATTTATTCAAATGGGCAAAATCTTAATTTTAAATATAATTTATCCTCAAAAATAATTTTTTTGGAGAAAAATTTATTTGATTTTATCAAATAAAGAAACTTGAGGTTATATGAGGTATTAATTCAAATTGAATTTTGATTTAATTTAGTAAATATATTAATTTTGGACATAATTAAAATTAAATTGGCCATAATTATAGTGTAATTGGCCAATTGATTTTCAATTTGACTAAAAATTAAATGGAATAGGCTAAATCATAATTTAATTGGGGTTATGTTTTAAACAACCCTAAAAATAACCTAATCTACCCTTTCCTAACTAAAATTAGACTAAGAAAACTTCCCCCCATTTCCCGGTTCAAACTCGCACACTTAGGCCCAAAATAAACCCTTCCGACGTAGCCCATCTCACACCCTGACCTGACCCACTTTGTGTTTTATTCTTCATTACAACACCCAACATAAAAATGCATACAATAGAATCTTCAACTTGTCAACCGGAACTCAACCCGACAGTAACCCGGCAAAACCCAATCTAACAACAGTCCAAAAAATTAATCCTAAGGACTCTTCTATTCCAACAAACGATGTCACTCCCAATATCTTTATCTCTATACAAATGGGGCATGCTCAGCAAAGGAATTTGTAACTCGAAACTACTAGATTTTGCCTTAGGTGTAAAATTCATACTATGCCATCTTTATTTTCACTATCCTTTCATTAAATTCATTTTCCCCATCAATTTTCCCTCCAAAAGACCCAAAAATTTTGAGAATGTTCTAGAATCTAACACTTGACACACTCCTATTCACTGACTTTATGATCAAGTAAGATAACCCATCTCCCATCATCTATTTATCAATATGATTCTACAGCCGTGGATTATGGTTTTTACCCTAAAATCCCACATTGGTGGGAGCTCAAACATGAACCTTAATTCCCTTCTATAAAAGCTCACTGTGGAGATGATTTTACCAATTCTTAGAGGTGAAAATATTTGAGCAAAAATTCTATAAATGTCTTCTAAATTTGGTTGAGTAAAGTGCCTTCGGTCGATTAAAACTTTGATCAAAATTCTTATAAGACTCTTTTGAGCCTAGAATTCCAAATAGTGGTGGTGGTGAAGTTTTCCTATAGTGGTCAGCATTTCAAAGATAGCTCATAGTTATGTTTTGCTTCCCCAAGAATGGTTAGTTCTTGATTTTTCTATTTTTGTCGCTTTATCGTAGTTGTACTAGTATTTGGTTCTTGTTCTCTAGCGTATGGTGGGATTATTTATTGTAGAGGCCTTGAAGGCCATAGGTATTTGATAAGGGTTTGTTGATTTTCTTGCCCAGTTTGCTTCTTTTTTTAATAGCAATTGAAATCCACTGCAACACTATATCTTTTTTTGGTCCCTATCTGCATTAAATCTTTATTTTTATAGTGAAGTGTTTGATGGGCATTGAAATAACAAAGCTTTCATATGATTAGAAGGTGATTGTTTCTTTTTTATTATCTCTTGT
Organism: Capsicum baccatum var. pendulum; assembly: GCA_030864225.1. Lineage (NCBI taxonomy): Eukaryota > Viridiplantae > Streptophyta > Magnoliopsida > Solanales > Solanaceae > Capsicum > Capsicum baccatum. The sequence continues at coordinate 87,180,305 of CM061560.1, read as the reverse complement.
ATTTCCAACAAAATACTGGTTTTTAGTGTATTGTATGAGTTGGTTAGCCCTTTTTTGATCTATTGTAATGATAATCTTTAAACCTTGCCTTTGTTTTGCTTAATGGTTTCCATGCTTATCTTATTTTCCTAGTGATTACGTGTTAACAGATAATTTGTCCAATTTCTCTAATTCATAGTGTTAGTTAAGGGTAGATTTATTCATCCATCATTTAAGGTCATATCTTAAATGAACCATGGCTTATAGTCTATTATGATTAATTTTATGGAGGATAAAAGTGGTTTCTCTAAACTATCCAGTTGATTGGAATACTGCACTAGCGTGGCTTTCTTGAAAAATCCTCTTTGATTTTGAGATTCTAATGTTAAAATGATTTACTGCTCATATCAAAATTAAGAAGTTTGTGTTGATTCAAAACTTCTTATTTGTCCCCTTTTTTTTTTCTTTTTATTTTTTGTTAAACATCCATTCCTTTCTTCTTCCCCTTCATGTTTCTTTAAATAGTCGTTAGTGGTTTTTAAATCCTGATTTGTGTTACCTTCATTTTCCTTTTTTTTAAAAAAAAAAAAAGACCCTGCAACCTTTAATTTGACTTATTGATTACGTTTCCCTGTATGTTGTGCTCAAGTTTAGACTTTTTCTAAATGGATTTATTTAGATATGTTCAAGTCAAAGTATAATATGGTTCTTGAATTATGTTTTGCTTTTAGACATGTTAAATGTTCATTCTAGTTTTCTTACTCTCTTTGACTTGACATACATTCCCTTTGTGTGCGTAAAGGCTCGGTTCGTGGTCCTCTTGGGTACATAATATCAAGAAAGGATCAATGATGCCTTAAAAGGATATGCTTTGGGTCGTTACGCGTTTTTCCTAAAAAGTTGGTCATAATTTGGATGTATGAATCATCGTTAATGTATCCTTAGTTGGAGTTTAAGGATTCCCTTTGTTAAAAAGTTAGCCTTCACTTACTTCTTTGTTACATGGATTAATGTCTATGTTTTTGATATCTTTCTTGGCCGAATTAAAAAGGCAGGGGTATTTTTTTTATTTCCATATTCTTTTACTTTTAAAATCTTACTTTGTTTGTTCTTGCATTAATCCATTGAATATAGTCTTATTCCTTTTATCTTTATTCATCCTTAATATGAATATAAATCATAAGGCATGTTACTATATGTCCTTGATTTGCACTTCATCAGTTGGCTCTCTCTCATTCTTGTAATATGGGGATGAGTATGCTCATCATTGTTATTCAAAATTGATTCTTGATATTTACTTTTGTTATAAAGTGTGTCACTTTGTATCTTGAATGTGTATTCATTTATCTGTGTCTTTCTTTCCATGCAAAATGCCTTGAGTACAAATGGACACTTTCTCCTTTGAATTTCATAATGGTCCAATGAGGTCGATCTTTTCGAGTCAACCCTCTCAAGATTGACTTTCGGAAGAAGAAGCTATTACCGGTGGAGGAAGAAAATTGATCAAAACCCATTGATGAAGTTGTGAGGAGTTGGAAACTTGAAATGTCTCATTTTTGTTTCACTTTTTATTTTGAAATAATATATTCATTCATTCATTTATGACTCAAAGCCAAAGTGGTAACTTAATACAGGTGAAACGGATCTTTGGGCCTAAAGGTATGAAAATTAGATTTGGACAGGTTGTGGGTCAAAAGCACAATTAAATTAGGACAGGTTCATTTAAGAGATTGGGCCTAATGGCCTAAGTATTTTAGTTTCCCCCTTTCCCCTCTGCATGCTATCTATTACTAATTTTCTCAAACTTAGTTAAAATTTCCGCTAAGTCGTCAAAACTTGGTTTGTACAAATCTTTAAAACAATTTTTTCCTTAATCAATTTCTTTCTTAAAAACAAAATTCCCCTTTCAAAGTTAGTCAAAAAACTTGTTTTCAAATAGCTCGAATAATCCTTTACTCAGAATTTCTAAACTAAAAGGATTTTCTTAATTTGAATCGCTTAAATGATTTTTAAAGGTTTTCTTGATTTTTACTAAATAAATTAACTAGCAAAGCTATTTTTGGTAATAGAATTTGAAAACATTTTTTAATGTATTTTAATTTGTAAAAATCACAATAGTCATCTTTTTTTCGCAAAACAGATATATCCAAGTTGATGGTCCATGCTTAATAGATTGGAGAAGAGAGAATTAAGAAGAAGGAAAGGAACAGTAAGTAGGCTAGAATAGGTAGATTTAACTTCTCTCCTAGAGGTCAGTTGGTGGTAATAATTTTTAATTACCAGAAATCTTTAGCTCCAGCCCCACCATATGCTAGTGCTCTAGTGCCCAAGTTCTAGCAGGATAACTGAGATAGAGAGTCAAACTAAAAGTCCCAAGGTAGTGTGAATAGACCCCATTTGTAAAAAAATATGGTAAGAACCACAAGGGTGAATGTTTGGCTGGTTGCGGCGGTTATTTAGGGTATAACAAGAAAGCCATAGATAGAGGGAATATCTAATGGATTTATAGAGATATAGGGATGCTCGTTAGCAAAGTCAATCTATCTCTTTAGCAACTCCATTTAGTCGCTCAAGTCAGCAGGGTGTCTTATCTAGCGAAGATGGTAGATAGCATCAGAATATGTTTTATGCCCTCCAAACATGATAGGATCAGGAATTTTCTCTTGATGTGGTCACCTGTACTCTACAAGTCTTTCATATTTTGTATATGTATTGTTAGATCTCAGACCATACTTTTCTTTATGACTCTCTATATGTAAGTATACTTTTATGTTAGCCATAAAATCCTCTCAGAACCCTACACAATTTCTACTCCATTCGGTAACTCAGTCATAGCTAGATAGGAATACAAAAATTAATTAGTCACAGTTTCCCAGAAAATCACCTCAGATGGTCTTGGAGAGTTAGACATGAAAAATTTTGATGTTCTATTGGCATGGATTGGATTTATTGTTGTTATGCCTCAATTGATTATAGAAATAGAGCAGTCTAGTTTCAATTTCAAAATGGGGTAGTCATAGAGCGGGATGGTAGTACTAGCCCAGTGCATATAGGTCATTTTGTGTCTTACCTTATGGTAAGGAAAATGAATTCCAAATAGTGTATCTATCATCTTGTTCGGGGTTAAGTAGTCAAAGTATGAAACTCCCAACACTTAAGTCATTTTCTTTGGTAAATGAATTTTTAAATGTGTTTCCTGAAGATTTGCCCGATGTTTCTCCCAAAAGGGAAATTGACTTTGGAATAGATCTCCTTCTAGATACCTAACCTGTTTCATTCAACCCTAGATAATGAGTCTATCTAAGCTTAAAGAGCTGAAGGAACAGTTGAAATATCTCCAAGACAAGGGTTTCATCAGGCTTAGTGCCTCCCATGGGGTGCTCCATTTCTTTTGTGCGTAAGAAAGATAGTTCTCTCAGAATGTGTAATGACTATTTCCAGTTCAACAAAGTCATAGTCAAGAATAAGTATCACATTCCCAAGAATGATTACTTGTTCGACCAACTTAGGGGTGCCACTTACTTCTCTAAGACAGTCCTCAAGCTATCATCAGCTAAAAGCCAAAGAGCATGTTATTTTGAAGACAACCTTCAAAACATGGATGGTTACATCAAATTGTTATGTATTTTAGACTAATGAATGCTTCTACAACTTTTATGGATTTGATGAATGGGGTGTTCAAGTAGCACTTGGACAGGTTCATCTTTGTCTTTATAGAAGACATCCTTATTTATTCTCGGAGTAAGGATGAACATGCCAACCATTAGTGTATTGTCTCGCAACTTTCAAAGATTTCCAGTTATTTACTAAGCTTAACAATTATGATTTTTTGTTGAAATCTGTGACATTCCATAGTCATATCATTTCCTGTGATGGCATTTGGTTGATCCTCAAAAGACTGAAGTAGTGAGGAACTACCATAGGCCTATTTCTCCATTAGTCATAAAGAGTTTCTTAGATTTAGTTGGTTACTACATGTAGTTTGTTGAATGATATTCCTCCATTTCTTCTCCCGTGTCCAAACTAACTTAGAAAAAAGTCAAATTTCAGTGGTTTGATTCGTGTGAGAAAAGTTTTCAGAAGTTGAAGACTCGACTCTCCATCGCTCAAGTTTTGACTTTGCTAGCGGATTCAAATGGTTTTTCTCATCACCCAAAACAAGGCCTGGCCGTGACGAGAATCTCCAATCCACCATGGACCAAAGACCACCCCCTAAACCCAACAAAACACCATACACTACCCAATAATGGCTGAATTCTGAACATATAACAAGATAGCACAAGATAAGTTCAAAGAATAAAAGTTATGTCTATAACCCATAACCGGAAACCAACCCAACAAATCGAACCAACATCACCTAAGTCCACAGTAATTCAGCAAAGCCTCTATGCAAAAAAAAAAAAACAATCTTGGTCGGGACATGTCCCCGACTCTGAAAATGATAATGATAATATTAATGACAATGAAAACTATCAATCCTAATCTATGACAAGAACTGATGAAATGTTTGTGTCTTCCAGAGAACGGAAGATCACAACTTCACCACAGTGAACCAACAAACCGATCCAATTCACCTAAATCTTTGCAGAAAAAGAAGAATTATCTTTGTTGCCTGCATCGCATGGGGATACAACATCCAGAGATGGTTAGTAGGTTGAGCACTAGAATGTAACTTAGGAATAAGGATAACAAAATGTCGGGATCAACAACTCAAAATCATTAAAATTCAATGCACATAATCAAATACATATACATATATATATATATGTATATCACATGTCGGGATAGGGAACAATGCTTAATATGTACTTTAAAACTTTTGTCTGAATTTGTGTAGCTCAACCGTTATAGCACAAGAAGGAACCCATGGGCTATTTGGGCCCAGCTCGACCCCAGATGGAAGGTCCCTAGTGTACGTAGCCACACGAACCAGAAGATATACATATGCACCATGGGATCTCAAACCCCGGCATTTCAAGGTAACGTAAGCACCCAATCACGTGATATAATATGGGGGACCCGAACCTCCCATGCATATAATAAAGGGACTTAAGCCACCCAATCATTTAGATCCCCGCGTTGGCAACCATAATTTACAGTATTGGTCCCTCAGGACCTCTACTTTCATGACCTAGGTACACAATCCTCTTTTAAACTCCATTAAAACATTTATCACACATTCCCATTAATTGGACCATATTACACATTAAGGCATTTAGTGTTGTATTATCATACCAACCACACTTGCAAGGCAACAACAACATGCCAAACCAATTATCATCACATAGGGGAATTCACAACCCCCCCCCCCCTCCCCGGGGTTCAATTATGCTTTAGCATGGGGACAACATAAACCCAAAAGGTTCAATTCAAAACCATTATGCTTCATTAACTTTTTTCACTTTATGCAATTGTTCAAGAGTAGTTCAAAATGCATACTTTTCATATTCAAAATCAATTTCTCAATATGTTGTTGAGGTCATTAGCATTTCAAAAGTCATAAGTTGGGGGAAATTACAATCCCCTCGTTTATTCACCATACCCATGCATTCCACCAATTTAAAACCATAATTAAAGCATGAATAGTCATAGGTAAACCATGGGAAACATTGTTTAACAACAAGCATTCCAAACCCTCAACCTAGGTTTCAAAACCAACATCAAAACCATATGAATAATATTTTAAAACACATACTTTTAGCAAATTAGCAATTAGAGAAGAATAATATGCCAGAAATACCCAAAATTATTGAGAGAATCCAACCCTTGATCCCTTGGATTATCTACTTCTTGAAAACCCTAAGTATCTTGCTTGAGGAGATTTAGAGAGAGTGAAGAGAGTCTTTGATGTGATAAAGTGTGGAAAGAATGCCACAAAGGTGTTTTATGGATATGGGGTCTAAGTGGTTAAACTGGGAAATGTCCAAAGTGCCCTTAAAAGATGAAAAGGTATCACTAGTGACTATGGGTCATACGGTAAATTGTAACAACACCTAATGACTCGTCACCATGAGTCGTATCCAAGATAGTGTCAGGGGGGCACCCACATTGTTTACCCTATGTCTTACATCATACAGATTGTATCGTGACCCTATGATTGTAGGGTTCGCATAGAATCCTAGACAGAACTACTTGGGCCTTACACTGGTCACTCTACGATTTTTACCAAATAACTCATAGCGAGTCCTGAAGGCTCATACTGAGCAACTCATACTCAAAGCAGAACTTAGCTATACACACACTATTTTGGCTACGATTTGAGTCCAATGACTTATCATGGGTCTTTAAGGCATTTGTCCTCAAGTCGTACTCTAGACAACAACTCAAGCACCTTTCACTATACACCTTACGAGTAGGTTCATATGACCCATCAAGACACCCTATGACTCGTAGGGTGAGTCGTAGTTAGAACAGTGAGGATAAAATTACAGAAATTTTCAAGGACGAAATTCTGGGGTGTTATATTCTCCCTCCCTTATGATCATTCATCCTTGAATGATGGGTCAAGGAATACATTAGCACGATTTTACACAAAAACACTTCCACACTTTCCTTTAAAAATGATAGAAAACAAAGACATCAAGGAATTCACAATTTTCTTTAACAAAGTCATAAAACATAGATACTAAGGAATACACATACCTTAAGCACGATTATTCAGAACGCGGAACAGTAATGGGTACTTGGACTTCATGTTCTCTTCAGCTTCCCAAGTAGCTTCCTCAAAATTTTGGTTCCTCCAAAGAACCTTTACCGAAGACACGTCCTTTTTCTATAACTGACGGACATGGCAATCCAAGATCTCCACCGAAACTTCATCATAAGATAGGAAATCTGAGATGCCTACCTTTACCAAAGGAACAACCATTGAAGGATCACCCACACATTTTCTCGACATTGAAACATGCAAGACTGGAAGGGAGCTCAAGCTAGAAGGTAACTTCAATTCAGATGCAACATCGCCAACCCTCTTCAAAACCAAATATGGTTCAACATAATGAGGACTTAACTTTCCCTTCTTTCCAAACTATATCACATCCTTCGTAGGACATACCTTTAAGAACACCCAATCACCAATGTCAAACTCCAACTCTCTTCGCCTCACATCTGCATAGGACTTTTGGCAACTTTGGGAGATCTTAGGACTATCCCAAATCACCTTTACCTTCTGCATGGATTTGTGAACCAAATCAGGGCCGAATAACCTGTTTTCACCAACCTTAAACCACCCAATAGGAAACCTACACCTTCTACCATACAAAGCCTCAAATGGATCCCTACCAATGTTAGAGTGATAACTAGTTAAATGTGAATTCTAGGAGAGGCAAGTGACCAACCTAACTACCATTGAAATCAAATATACAAGCCCTAAGCTTATCTTCTAAAGCCTGAATTGTCCTTTCTGCTTACCCATCCATCTTTGGGTGGAAAGCAGTACTAAGGGTTATCTTAATCCCCAAACCTCTCTGAAATGAACGCCAAAAGTGAGATGATAATTGGGCTCCACAATCGGAAAGGATATAAACTAGAGCACCATGTAACTTCACGATCTCCTCAATAAACAAGTTGACATAATCCTAAGAAGAGAAATTAGTTCGTACTTGTAATAAGTACACAGACTTTGTCATCCTATCAACAAAGACCCAAATCGAATCAAATTGCTAGTGAGACCGCGAAAGGACGATAACAAAATCCATATTAAATATTTCCCATTTCCATATCGGCATCTCAATCTCTTGAGTAAACCTGGAAGACCTTAAGTACTTCATCTTCACTTACTGACACACCATACACCTAGCCACCAAATTGGCCATATTCCACTTCATATTATTCCACCAATAAATCTCCTTAAGATCATGATACATTTTCATCGAACCAGGATGAACCGTATAACACGACTTATGACCCTCTACCAAAATTCTTTCTCGCAACTTATTAACATAGGGAACACATAATCTACCTTGGTACCTTATGATACTATCAACACCAATCTCGAAAGCCATCACTTTTTGGTGACCCACCTCATCCTTGATATGTATCAAGATAGGATCCAAAACCTATTTCTCCTTTAACTCTGCACCAAGAGATGACTTTGCCACCTCTTGAACAATTACACCACCATTCTCTTAATCTATGAGACAGAGTCAAAGATCAGCCAAACGATGAATTCCCTTCACTAAATTCCACATATTCTCGTCCACATGAGATAAGCTCCCTATGGACAACCTACTAAGAGCATCATCAACCACGTTAGCTTTACCTGAATGATATTAGAGACTCATGTCACAGTTCTTTAAAAACTCAAGCCGCCTCCTTCGCGTAAGATTTAGTTTCTTCTGAGTAATCACATTTTGTAGCCTTCTATGATCAGATAAAGATCTATATGGACCCCATACAAATAGTAGAGCCTAATCTTTAAAGCAAAGGCTACAGTCAATAATTCCAAATCATGAGTCGGATAGTTCTTCTCATGAAACTTTAACTACCTATAAGCATATGCAACCATCTTAGCATGCTGCATCAACAAGCAACCCAGTCCTACTCGAGACGCATCATATTAGACAATAAAATCATCAGTACCCTTAGGAAGATTCAAGATCGAAGCCTAAGTTAACTTATCCTTCAACTTCTCAAAACTACTCTCACAAGCATCAGACCATAAGAACTTTACGTTCTTCTGAGTCAACTTAGTTAATGGGGCAACGATAAAAGAGAAACTTTCCACAAACCTCCTATAATAAATGGCTAAACCTAAGAAGTTCTGAATATCGGTTGGAGTTGTGCGTCTAGGCCACTTCTTATCCACTACAACTTTCTGTGATTCCACCATGACCCATTCACTAGAAATGACATAACCCAAATAGGTCATAGCATTTAACCAGAACTCACACTTTGAGAACTTCACATACAACCGTTGATCTTTTATGGTTTGTAACACAATGGGGAGGTGATCGGCATGATCTGCCTTACTTTTGAAATACACAAAAATATCATCTATAAACACAATTATGAACAAATCTAAGAACTGGTAGAGTACTTAATTCATGAGATCCATAAATGTTTTGGGACACTAGTTAACCTAAAGGACATCACCAAGAACTCAAAATGACCATTTCGGGTTCGGAAGGCAGTCTTAGAGATATCCATTTCCCTAATCTTCAACTGATGGTAACTCAATTGAAGATCAATCTTGGAGAAGCACTCAACATACTGAAGCTGATCAAAGAGATCATCGATCCTATGATATGGATACTTATTCATCACCATCACATTATTTAACTGGCGGTAATCTATACACATCCGAAAGGACCCATCTATCTTATGCACGAAGAAAAGCAGAGCACCCCAAGGAGAAACACTAGGGCGAATAAAACCATAATCTAGGAGATCTTTCAATTGCTCTTTGATTTCCTTCAACTTGGTCGGAGCCAATCTATAAGGAGGGATAGAAATAGGACAAGTGTCCAGAAAAAGTTCAATCCCAAAATCAATTTCCCTATCGGGAGGAACACCAGGAAGATTATCAGGGAACACCTCAGAAAACTCATAGACCACAAGGACAGATTGCAAAGAAGGTCCTTTGGACCTAGAATCCTTAACATGCACTAAGTGATAGAGATACCCCTTAGAAATCAAATTCCCAGCTCTAAAAATAAAATGAACCTTTTCTTAGGAACTAGGGAAATACCTTCCTATTCAATCACCGGCTCACTAGGAAAGTAGAAATTGACCCTTTGGGTTCGACAATCAACTAACACATAGCACAAATGCAACTAATCCATACCCAAAATCATATCAACGTCTAAAATTTCTAACTTTATCAGACCCACCAAGGTCTCCCTACCACTAATAGACAACACACAAACCCTATAGACCCTTTTAACCACGATGAATCACCCATCAAGGTGGACACAGAAAAGGAATCTGAAATACACTCAGGATCAAAACCTAAATGAATAGCCATATAAGGGGTCACATAAGAGAAGGTAGACCTGGGATCAAGTATATAATATACATCATAAGATAAAATTATGAGCATATCGGTAACAACATCTAGGGATGCCTTAGAATCCTGGTAGGTGACAAGAGCTTACAGACCGTGTCGACTAGTACTAAAGCCAGAAATAGAAGTAGTACCCTTTAGTGCAGGAGCTAAAAAAGTAGCAACAGGGATCTTATTTTCCCGATAAGCAACCCTAGAACAAAAATTCCTCTACAGGTGACAAATCTAGCAATATTTAAAGTACTTGTTCCACCCCTCTTCACAAACACCACGATACACCTGAACATAAAATCTAAAAGAGGGATATGGTAGAGATGACTGAGCCCTACTAGCCTGAGGCTGAGCACCCTACGCCTCAGAACTAACACTATTCTGAAAATGATGATCACCCAACAACTTCGAAAAAGGAGAACCAGCCGTAGATTAGGAACCAGAATTGCCCCACTTCTTCTTAGACCATTTTCCATTGTCTCTACCTTTCTATTGCTAACCTCCACCCTAATCTGAATATTGAAAATTCTTATTCTTCCTTTCACTTATCTGGCCTTGCGTCTTTTTCTCATTTTCTACTTGTTGCATATACACCACAAGTCTAGAGATATCTATGTTCTTATTTAACAAGGTAGAGTTTCTCTCCAAAATCAACTCATGGGACAACTCAGAAGCAAACTATGTGCAGGAAAAGTAAAAGTATCTTTGGTACCTAGATCACATTGGGACACAACATCTAGAGATGGTTAGTGGGTTGAGCACTATCATGTAACTCAGGAATAAGGATCGCATAATGGCGGGTCAACAGATTAAAATCATTCAAACCCAACGCACATAATCAAATGCATATGCATATATATATATATATATATATATATATATATATATCACAGGCCAAGATAGGGAATAAGTCTTAATATGCTTGTTAAAATTTTAGCCATTATTTGTGTTGCTAAACCGTCATAACATAAGAAGGAACCCATGGGCTATATGGGCCAAGCTCTCTCCCAGTTGGAAGGGCCCCAATGCATGTAGCTGCACGAACCAGAGGATATACATATGCATCATTAGGGACTCAAACCGCCTAAGATATCAAAGTGACTTAAACACCCAATCACATGATATAATATGGGGGACTTGAGCCACCCGATTAATTAGACCCTTACATCGGCAATCGTGGTTTCCAGTTTTGGTCCCTTGAAACTTGTACTTTCATGACTCAGCTACACAATTCTCTTTTAAGCCCCATTATAATATTTATCACACATTCCCATAAATTGAACCACATTACACATTAAGGCATCCATTATTGGTATCCTCTTACCAACTACACTTGCAAGGGAACAACAACATGCCAAACCAATTATCATAACTTTAAGAATTCACAACCCCTCCCACCTTGGTTCAATTACATATTATCTTGGGGGATTACATAACCCCATAAGTTTTAATTCAAAACCATTATGCTTCATAGATTTTTCCACTCTATGCAATAGTTCAAGAGTAGTTCAATATGCATACTTTTCATATTCAAAACCAATTTTGCCATATTGGGTTGAGGCATTACTACTTTAAAAGTCACAAGTTGGGGGAAATCACAATCCCCTTGTTTATTCACTATAACTATGCATTCCACCAATTTAAAACAATAATTGAAGCATGAATAGTAATTGGAAAACCAAGGGAAATTTTGTTCAACAACAAACATTCAAACCCCTCAACCCATGTTTCAAAACAAACATCAAAACCATATGAATAATACTATAAAATATATGCTTTAGAAAATTAGAAATTAAGGAGAAGTAACATGCCTGAAATACAAAACATTATGGAGAGAATCTAACCCTTGAGCCATTGATAACCTAATTCTTAAAAATGTTAAGTATCTTGATTAAGGGGATTTAGCGAGAATAAAGAGAGTCTTTTATATGATAAAGTGTGGAAAGAATGCCATAAATGTGTTTTATGGACGTGGGGTCTAAGTGGTTAAAGTGGGAAATGTCAAAAGTGCCCTCAACTTAAAACCTAGAAAAGTACCGCCAGTGACTACTAGTCACAGGGAAAATCATAACAACACTTTACGACACGTCAACATGAGTCGTAGCCAAGACAGTGCCAGAGGGAACCCATACTATTAACCTTACGACTTATATCAGAAAACTCGTATCGTGACCCTACTACTCGTAGGGTCCAAGTCAAATCCAAGACAGAACCACTTGGGCCTTACACTGGTCACCCTACGATTTGCACCAAATGACTCTTAATGAGTCCTCATGACTAGTAGTGAGCCACCCGTACTCAGAGTATAACTTAGCCACAAATACACTATTTAGGTTACGATTTGAGTCCAATGACTCGTTATGGGTCCTTACATCTCATGTCCCCAATTCATACTCAGGACATCAAATCAAGCACCATTCACTGGAAACCTTGTTACTAGGGTCATATGACCCATAAATATACCCTAGTACTCATAGGGTAAGTCTTAGTCAGGATAGTGAGGATAAAATTTCAAAAAAATTCAAGAACCAAAATTTGGGGTGTTATAGTTTTGTAGTTTACTCTGATGCTTCCAGAGTTGGACTTGGTTGTGTATTGATGGAGCATAGAAAGGTTATAGCATAAGCCTCTAGACCACTCAAGCCTCATAAGAAGAAATACCCAACTCATGATATTCAATCGGCAATAATTGGCTTTTCCTTACACATTTGGAGGCACTACCTCTATGGGGTTCATGTTGATGTATGTTCACTGATCATTAGAGCCTTCAGCTTGTGTTCATTCAGAAAGATATAAATATTCATCAGAGGAAATGGCTAGAGATGTTAAAGGATTATGATATAAGTGTTTTGTACCATCTGAGAAAAGCCATTGTAGTGGATGACACTCTTAGTAGGTTGTCTATAGAAAATATCGCTCATATAGAACATGATAAAAAAGAGTTATCTTGTGAGGTTCACCAGCTTGCTAGATAGGGAGTTCAATTGGTCGATTCAATTGAAGGTAATATCTTGATTCAGAATGGTTCAGAATCCTCTTTCTTAGCAGAGGTGAAATCAAAAAAATGAAATTGATACTATTTTTCTTAGATTGAAAGAAGCAGTCCTGTGTTAGAAGGTTGAGGTTCTCTCCCAAGAAGATGGTGTTCTCCATTGTCAGGATAGACTATGTGTTTATAGATAACTTGAGACAGTGTATGCTAGTACAAGCTCACAATTATCAATATTCTATTCACCCAGGAGCCACAAAGATGTACTATGATTTATGAAAAGTCTATTGGTGGAATGACATGAAAAGGGATATTGCAAAATTTATGGCTAAATGTTCAAATTTCCAGTAGGTTAATGTTGAGTACAAGAAACATGGTGGTACGCTTCAGGAAATCAGTATTCCTAATTAGAAGTGGGAAGTGGTGAATATGGTCTTCATTAAAAGGTTGTCGTAAAAACATTGAAAACATGATTCTGTTTGAGTTATCGTGGCTCGAATAACTAAGTTAACCTATTTTTTAACAGTTAACACTTCAGATTCAGCTGAGGATTATGCTAGACTCTACCTTTGGGTGTTGGTAAAATTTCATGGAGTCCCTTTGACTATTATTTTAGATAGAGGTTATTAATTTACCTCCCAATTTTTAAAAGACGTTTTAGAAGGGTCTTTGTACCAAAACTCATCTTAGCATAAATTTTCATTTGCAGACAGATGGTTAGGCTAAGAGTACCATTCATACCTTAGAGGACATGTTGAGATCATGTGTGATTTATTTTGAGGGTAGTTGAGATGATTATTTTCCTTTGATTAAGTTTATTGATAATAACAGAAACCACTCCAGTATTCAGCTAGGCCCATTTAAAGCAATTTATAGTAGGAGGTGTAGATCTCCAATTTATTGGTTTGAAGTTGGTTAAGATGCTTTGATAGGGCTAGATTCACTTCATAAGGCTATAGAGAAAATTTAGCTAATTAGAGAAAGGATGAAAACATTTTATAGTCATCAGAAATCCTATGCAGATGTAAGGTGTAGCAAACTTGCAGGAAAAGTTCCCAGAAGGAGGGATAGAAATTGGATAAGTGTCCAGAACAAGATCAATCCCGACTTCAATTTCCCTATCGGGAGAAACACCGGGAATATTATTGAGAAAAACCTTGGGAAACTCATTAACCACGAAAATGGAGTCTTGAGAAAGATCTTTTGAGTTAGAATCATTAACTCGGACCAAATGATACAAACAACCTTTTGAAATCAACCTTTGCACCTTTAGATAAGAAATGAACCTTCCCTTAGGCACTAGGGAACCACCTACCTATACAATGACTGGCTCATTAGGGTAATTGAACATGACCGTACGGGTTCGATAATCTAAAGAAGAATATCAAGAGTGAAACCAATATGACATAAAAATCAACTATGTCCAACTCTAGAAAGTCTACAAGAGTATCCCTACCACCAACTGATATCACACACACCTTATAGACACTTCTAACAATCAAAGGGTCTCCGATCGGGTTAGAAACAGAAAAAAGAACCAACAGACTCTCAGGACCACAATCAAGATGCACAACCACATATGGGTTCACATAAGAAAGAGTAGACCCTGAATCAAGCAAACAATACACATCACAGGAGAAAATTCTTAATATACGCGTGACAATATCAGGAGATGCCTCAAAATCCTGGCGAGTAGCAAGTGCGTACAAGCGGTTTTGTCCAGCGTCGGTGCCAAAAGCAGAAGAAGAGGCAGACATAGCACCCTTCGGTACGGGAGTAGATGGAGTAGCAATAGGGGACCTGTTGGCCCAAGAAGCTTCTAGAGTGGGGCACTCACGTTGTATATGGACAATCTGACAACAATGAAAACATCTATTTCTTCTCTTATCATACTGACTAGGATGACTCTGACCACAAAACCTATAAGGAGGGCGAGGTGGATCCATCTGGGCACCACTAACCTAGAATTGGACACCCTGTTTCTAGAACCTACCACTAAACTGAGTCTGATGATCACCCAAAAACTTTGAGTAAGAAGAGAGAACACTAGTCAAGGAAAAGGAACTCGAACTTTCCCACTTCTTACCTAGCCACTTGCCACCTTCACCACCACTATGATCAGAAGGACTAAATTTCTTTCCTAGTCTCTCACTAAGCTCAACTTGCTTTTTTTCTCTTCTTCCATTTATTTCAATTACACAATCAACTTAGAAATATCCATGTTCTTAATCAACGAGGCCCCCTTGATCAAAAGGACTAACTCATGGGACAATCCCGAGACAAAGTTACATATTCTAGCCCTTCAGCTAAAAACCATCTCAGGAGAATACCTTGACAATTGATGGAACAGGAAGTCATACTCTTGAAAGGACATCCTTCCTTACTTCAATTTCACAAACTCTTCTTCCTTTGTCTCCCTCAACTCTTGAGGAAAAAAGAGGTCTAAGAAAGACTCAGAGAAGTCCTCCAACATGGAGGGACTAGTATCAATACCTCTAGACAACTCTCATCCTTCGTACCATTGGTACGCTGCATCTTTCAATTAGTAGGAAGCAAACTCAATGGCCTCAATCTTCGAAGCATGCATGCTTCAAAAGATATCCTCCATTTCATCAACGAAGCCTTGAGGATCTTCCTCAACCTTCGTACTGGAGAACATAAGAGGGCTCAACCTCATAAATTGGCCAATTCTCTTGGCCTCAGAAGAAACAGTATCCAGAGCACCACTCTTCACTTGAGAAGCTACCAATTGTGTCAAGAGGTTGATAGAGTAGCAAAACTTGGCAATAGTAGCATCCCCTTGAGGTGACGAAATAGGAGAGTCACTATCGTAGTAGAGGTTGGTGGGGACAGGTGGAACCCAATGAAGATGATTGGATTCCATCACCTTAGACTGGGTCCAAACTCAAGAAGTTGGACGAGCTTTGTCCATAAGGACTTCGAAAGGGTTTGCCTGAGTCTTAGATCTCCTTGGAGGCATGATCTGAAAGAAAGCAAACAGAAATTAGAGGAATCCAAGACCTTAGACTCTATAGCTTGAGATTGAAACACAAGAAAGGGAAACATTTCTTAAAATGTCTCATAGTTCCTGTTTTATAAGTGTGGTGCACTTCACACCCATAAAATAGATTCTACTTGACATGGTATTGCGGACACCGAACTGACCATGAACCTACGCTATGATACTAACTTGACATGTTCTAAAACCAAGACATATCGTATGGGCACCTCAAGCCCACATAAATTGGAGGTCGCCCTGATAACGCATCACAATCATCACATCAATCACAAGGGTTGGGTGAATCTCGACCACATAATGAGAAAGTAGAAAACATACTACAAGTCATAACTTAAACATGTTTAAACACTTCTTTAGATTCATCAACTAACCAATATACCTAAGTCTATAGTCATCCACAATACCTCTAGACAAACCAAAGTTTAGAAATATATATGTTGGGATAGGCCCCCGATAATAGCCAAACCAAGTCCAAATAAGACTAAGTCAAAAGATAGGATACCAAGAAGAAATGTCTTCCAAAGTAAGGAAGCTCACAACTCTAATTCAATGCATGAACCAATTTGATTGCCTTTCCACTGCGCAGAAAGAGAAGAAGAAGATGTTCCAGCCCCTATGTCACGTGGGGACATAGCGTTCGGAGATGGTTAGCAGTTGGAATGATAGCATGTAACTCAAGGATAAGGATGAAATAGCATCATCATTCATCAACAAACAATATATAATACTCAATCACATTCATAACCCTATCCATACATAAAGACATAGCAAAGGCTAATCAAGGGGTCAAGTCTTATCAACACTTTGGATACACTCATTCATCATACATGCAATGGAGGACTCTAACCTTCCAAACTTGAATATTCAAGAATTTCTTATTAGTCATAGGACTTTAACCATATTCATGTATCATAAAGTAAAGGATTCTACACACATACACATCTATTTAAGTGAGGGACTCTAACCACTCCCACATATTTATTCAATCAAGGTACACTAGCCACATGCTCACACCTTAGGTAAGGGACTCTAACCTCATGCCACATTAGATAAGGGACCTTAACGTCTAGCCAATTCATTTGGTTAGGCAATTCAATCTTATGAGATCTCATTAGGCAAGGGACTTTAACCACAAGCGATTTCACTAGGCAAGGGACTCTAATCTCAAGCCATCACGACTATCATTAGTCGACATTGGGACTCTAACCCTTTGTCCATGCATCCACATATATTCAATTCCATACATAAGGACTTTAACCCATTTAGCCAATTCAACACCTTACATGACCACATGGTTTTCATGGGAGCCTTCATTTCTTAACCATTTCAATAGGCCAATGCCTTAATTAAACTCATCATACAATTCAAACTACGGTCCTCAAGACCCTTACAAGCCATTCACACTTTATTAACAATTCTATACCACAATTTAGTTCAATGCACAATTTAAGTTCATTTTCATGTTAGGGACTTTAACCCCCTTCCTATTCATCAAACCGTCAAGGTCATGAATTACACAATACATGGCTAATTTTTCTCTCACAGTATCATTTATCAAGCATTCATATATATTGGTCCATTTCACTAGTTCAAAGTATCATCATCATGTAACTAGACATCTCACTTAGATATTTTCACAAATACCTTATGTGTATGCCTTCAACAAGACTATTTTCATGGTGAAAATCATCAAGATTAGGGTAACTCATGACCCACATGTTAAACCATATACAAAAAGAATTCACATGTGCAAGCCATCATATATAACATGGTAAAACACACTTCTAAGCAAGAATCATAATTATTCATCATTAAGCAACAAAACCCTTTTTATTTGATTTCAAAACCACCATGTACACTTACTAATCCAAGTGTGAAATACATAGTTTTAAAGTTAATTAGCAAGGCCATGAGGTACATGCCTTAAACAAGATGAATCACCAAGAATATTGACTCCTTTTTGCCCTTTGAAGACCACTCTTAGAACCCTATCCTCCAATTCTTCAAAGATAAGCTTAAGAGATTATTTAGGGTGTTTGATCCATCAAAATGGACACTTAGGAGGCTACACACACATATATAGTAAGAGGGTCTTAGGCCCTTATTTAAAAGCTGAAAATTGACCCCGTCCAGGGGGATGACTCATTTAAGTAGTCGTACCTCAGGGTACGAGTGGTACCCTGATTTGTACCCTAGGCTTCTCCTAGGTCGCACACACTTTTAAGGATAAGACCATGCACCTTTGAGTCATATCCAAAGGGTATGACTCAAGCCTAACTTGTATGCTCCACTTATAAAAAAATTAGTCCACTTCCAAGCAAAGATCTCACTCTATACGACTTACATAGGTATGACTTGTGCCCTTAGGTACGATAAAGGGAAGGGTCACTTATACCTAGGATAGTGAGTGACCCTTACCACACTGCCTAGGATATGAGAAGGGAGGATAAGAAGGATACGTCTCATATCCAAGGGGTACGACCCAATCCCCTAGTCGTACCCACCCAGTGACACCAAAAGCTGAAGTTTTTTCAATGGTTCTAAGTCTTGCTGTTTCAGCAACATTGCCAACCCTTCTCAAAACCACATAAGGACCAACATACCAGGGACTAAGCTTCCCCTTCTTCCCAAACTTCATTACTTTCTTTTATGGGGGACACCTTTAGGAACACATTATCCCAAATATTAAACTCTAAGTCTCTATCTTACATCCACATAAGAATTTTGGCAACTCTGGTTAGCCTTAAGGCTATCTCGAATAACCTTCACCTTTTCTATAGCCAGATAAACCAAGTATGGACATAACATATCCACCTCACCAACCTAGAACAATCTAATAGGAGACCTATACTTCCTACCATACATTGCCTCGAAAGGGGCCATTCCAATACTAGAATGGTAACTATTATTAAAAGCAAACTCTAAAAAAGGTATATGCTCAACCCAGGTACCACCATAATAAATAACACATACATAAAGCATATCCTTCAATATCTGAATAGTCATCTTTGCTTGCCCATCCGTCAACAGGTGAAAAGCAGTACTCAGACTAACCTTAGTATCCAAACCCTTCTAAAACGATCATTAAAAGTGAGATGAACATTATGTACCACAATAAGAGATAATCAAAATAGGTACCCCATGTAGGTTCACAACCTTATGAAAATGGACCCTCACATAATCCTCAACCAAAAATTTAGTCCTCACTGGCAAGAATTGAGCTGACTTTGTCATTATATCAATGATGACCCAAACTGAATAAAATTAGTTCTGAAACCAAGGAATACGGGTAACAAAATCCATGTTGATCACCTCCCATTATATTTCGTCCATTCAATCTCTTGATACAACCCACCAGGCCCCATGTGCTCAACTTTCACCTGTTAGCATACCATAATTTGGCCACAAAATTAGCGACACCTTCTTCACATCATTCCACTAATACATCTCCTTGATATAATGATATATTTTAATCAAACCAGAATGAACAATGTAGCACGATTCATGTGCCTTAGCTAATACCTTTTCTCGCAAACCATTAATGTCAGGAACACATAACCTCCCTTGGTACTGCATGGTACCATCACCAATAATCTCAAATACTATTACCTTTTTCCTACCTATATCACCCTTAATTTTCATCAAGATAGGATATCATATTTGTTTCTCCTTGATCTCTACACCAAGAGACGATCAAACCACTTTTTTTTCCATCACACCACTATTCTCGAAGTCCAAGAGACAAACTCTAAGATTATCTAAGTGGTGAATATCATTCACCGACTACCGCTTCTCTTTTTCCACATGAGCTAAAATCCCTATGGATAACCTGCTAAGAGCATCATCAACAACATTAGACTTACCTTGATAGTAGTGAATACTCATATCATAGTCCTTGGGAAGATCAAGCCATCTCCTCTACCTGAGGTTAAGCTCTTTCTGAGTGAACACATACTGTAGAATCTTATGATCCAAAAATATATCCATGTGAACTCCATACATATAGTGCCAACATATTTTCAATGCAAACATCACCGCTAAAGCTCCAAATCATGAGTTGGACAATTCCTGCTATGCGCTTTCAATTGCCAAGAAGCATGGGTAATCAACTTACTATGCTATATCAGAATGCAACAAAGTCCCACCCGATATGCATCATAGTACACCACAAACTAATCATTTCCTACAAGCAATGTCAAAAGTGGAGCCGAAGTTAGCATATTTTTCAGCTTCTCAAAACTACCCTCACAAGCATCTGACCAAGAGAACTTTACCTTCTTCTGAGTCAACTTGCTCAATGGGGCATCTACCATCAATAAACTTTCCATAAACCTCCTATAATACCCAACCAAAGCCAAGAAGCTCCAAATATCGATTGGAGTTGTGGGTCTAGGCCACTTCTTAACCACTTCCACCTTTTATGAATCCACCATGATCACCTCACTAGAAATAATATAACCCAAAAAAGTAACAGTGTTTAGCCAAAACTCATATTTTGAGAACTTAGCATACAATTATTATTCCTTCAAGGTCTGTAATACAATATGGAGGTGATTAGCATAATCTACCTAAATCTTAGAATACATCAAGATTTCATGTATAAATACAATGACAAACAGATCAAAAAACTAATGGAAAACTCTATTCATCAAATCAATAAACGTTGTGAGAGCATTGGTCAAACCAAATGACATAACCAGGAAATCAAAGTGCCTATATCGAGTATAAAAAGTTGTCTTAGGGATTTCCACCTCCCTAATCTTAAGTAGATAATAACCAGACCAAAGATTTATCTTAGAAAAGAATTTGGCACATTGCAACTGATCAAACAAGTCATTCATCCTTGAAAAAGGATACTTGTTCTTAACTGTCACCTTATTCAACTGTCGATAGTCAATATACATTCGAAGGGAACCATCTTTCTTATGCAAAAAAATATACTTGTGCACCCAACAGGAATATACTAGGACAGATGAAACCCTTATCCCAAAGATCCTTAACTTGATCCTTGAGTTCCCTTAACACAGTCGGAGCATTCTATAAGGAGAAATAGATATTGGATGACTGTTTGGAACCAAATAAATCCCAAACTCAATCTCCCTATCTGGAGAAACACTAGGAAGAATATCCACAAAGTCCTTAGCAAACTCATTCACCATCAAAACTAAATGCAAAGAAGGACCTTTCAGGTTAGAGTCTTTAACCTAGACCAAATTATAGAGACACCCTTTAAAGATTAATCCCCGATCCCTAAGATATGATATAAACTTCCCCTTAGGAGCTAAGGAACTACCATGTTATTCAATAACCAGTTCCCTAAGAAACTTAAAGACAACCTTATGTGTTCGATAATCTAAGGATACGTAGCACTAGTGTAACTAATCCATACCAAGAATAACATCAAAATCTACCATATCTAATTCATACAAATTTACCAAAGTATCCTTACTACCAAGAGATACCACACACCCTCTACAGACTCTTTTAGCAAGCCCAAAGTGACCTATTAGGGTATACACAAAAAAAAAGATCCAAAATAACCTTGAGATCAAAACCAAAATACATAGCCACAAATGGGATCACGTAAAAGAGAGTGGACCCTGGATCAAGTAAGCAATACAAATCTTGAGAAAAGAGTTGTAACATACCAGTCACGACATTCGGTGATGCTCGGACTGTTGTCAAGAAGAAAGAGCAAATAACCTATTTTGACCTGTGCCGGTCCCAAAAGCAGAAAAAAATAAAGAAGCAACACCCTTTGGTGCAGAAGCAGATAAAAAGAAAATTGATACCTAATTAACTCCTAAATAAACCTTACCAATTGGATAGTTTCTAAGCATATGGCCTGGTTGACCATATTTAAAACACCTATCCCTCCCTTTATCACAGAAGCCCTTATAAAACTGACCACAGAACCTGCCAGTAGGACACGATAAAGCTAATTGTGCCCCACTTTCCTGATATTGGGATCCTTATTCCCTAAATTTATTGCCACTCTGCAGACGCCTATCATGCGATAGCTTCAGGTAAAGAGCACTGGTTGTAGAGAAAGAACTAGAACTTCGCCACTTCTTCTTCGGCCACTTACCCCCATACCCACTACTTTAATATTGACCACCCTACTTATATAACTTAAACTTCTTACCCTACCTTTACCCTATGATGTTGGGTGTATTTATGCATTCTAGCATACTATTCTAGCCTTTTTAGTCTTATTTTGAGGATGATTCTGATGCTATATGTGTTGATAATGATATAAATGAGATTTTATGTGACCAAGTATGTTTTTACAATGTTTAATGGTGTTTTCACATGAGTTTTTATTCAATTTGAGCATTTAGAGTTCAACCAAGAAAACTAGTGTGACTAGCTTGAGCTAGGTGTTGGTCTAGTCTCTTGTATTGGATTCTAATGTGATTTAATGAGTTTCCAAGGTTGTTATTGTGAATTTATATGTGAAAAAACTTTATTATAATGTCCAAGGGTCAATTGTATCAAGAAAAGGGTCAAAACAACAAGTTAAAGCTCAATGTGAATTTAGCCTATGCTTAGCTCGTGTTTTAAATTCACTGTCTTGGATGTGGTGGCGTTTTATGCTCTAAATTATTGTGTTTAATGTTATAGGATGCTTGGTGAATGGATTATTATGATATATAAAGGATATAAAATCTTCAAATCAAGTGTAAACAACTCAAAAGGATTGGAATGGATCACGGAAGAACAATACACAACTTAGACCCAATTTGGACACCTGAAATGTCTTGGGCAAGTGAGGATGTGTAGAGCATCACCTGGGAATTTTATACCCACCACTGGACTCAGAAGTGGCCAAAAATTGTAACCCATAACTCATCATTGATAGGTCAAATCGTAATTGTCCAAAAACAGAAGCTCAACGCGATTGGACCGCTCAGCAGTGAGCACCAAAATTGGGAAAAAAGTGCCTAGTGATGGCATTTGGCACTATACCGCTCAGCGGTGACCATAAAAATAGGAATATAAACTGCCTTTATTAACAATTAAAAAGTGTAAACCCAATTCCATTCGGTTTATGACTTATCTACTACAAATATAACGTCTTAAAATATGTTTTGGACATCTTGGAACCCCTAGATTGCTTGGAACAACACTGGAGGATACCATAACTTTTTTTTAGGTTTTTTTATTTAATTTATCTTTCATTATGGTTTTAGTCATTCATACAATTAATTGGATGTTGATTATGGCTGTGAGTGGCTAAAAACTCCCTTTCCGGGGTTAAAGCCAAGAAAATGAGTACAATTGTTTTGAATTAATTTTATTGGATTTTCTTATCATATTTGGTTGTTTGTTTATTCTTAATTTAACTATTTGATGGATTGATCACCCAAAAAATACATGTATTATCACCTTTGTGATCTCGGGAGAGGGAATAGTGTGATAGATTGTGAGAATAAACAAAGTATTATTTTTATTCTTTTATGAAATAAAGAATTTGGATTAGCATGGACAGGGATGTACTTAGATGCCTTACTTGATTTAAACGTAGGATTATAGATTTCAAATGCTTAATTGGTTTATTACATCCCTGCTCAACGATGTGGCTGTAATATCCATATTAGGTAGATGATTAGAGGTTGGGAGACCATAATCATGAATAACCATACTGATCAATAACCAAAATAAGAAAGCTAACGAATGAAGTTCAATAACATAGTATGATTGTTTGAAAGTGCTTTAACCCTGTGTTTTATCCTATTGATTGTTTTAAGATCTTTACCTTACACATTGTTTACTTTTCTCAAGTTATAAATTACAAACTCTCTTTTCGGTTACGCTTGCATCAACTAAATTGAAATTGTGAACTAAAATAGAATTTTTGTTGAATCAAGTCTCTGTGGGATCAATACTTGGCTTCTTGAAGGCCACTTTACTACTTCATAAGACCACGTACACTTGTGTGTGCACTTGGGCGCTGTCAAGTTTTTGGCGCCATTGCTGGGGAATTATAATTTGCAATTGATTATTTTAGTTTTACTTTAAGATTTATTTGGTATTTTTATGCTTGGTCTTGGTTTTTTTTTTTTTTGCAGGAAACAGGTTTACAAAATAGTAAGCTAGCAAGGGATTGGGACTTGATTGAACTAAACCCAGAACCGAAGCAGCTTTACCATCAATGACAGACAGAAGAAATCCTTCTCCCCCAAATTCCTCAAATCATAGAAGACTAAGAGAATCCTGCTATAATGGCTGAAGAACAATAAGCACACAAGACAGTTAGGGAAGTGGCAGTCCCACTTCCGACGAACATGACTTCCCCAATTGAAAGACCGATTGTTGGGCCTAATTTTGAGTTAAAGAACAACATGGTGCAGCTACTCATCAGCAGTGGAAAATTTGTAGAGCTTTTACACGAGGATCCACAAGTCCACTTGCATACTTTTATTGAGCTTACTGACACCTTCTTTCTAATTGGGGTGAGTACAGATTATGTAAGGCTGATATTTTTCCCCATTAACTATTGGGGGAAGCTAAAAGATGGTTGAATGTGTAGCCATCCAATTCAATCACATCATGGGATGACTTAGCCAGAAGGTTCCTTATCACATTTTTTCCATCAGTCAAGACTGCGAGACTTCGCAGTGAGATTGTGAGCTTTAAATAGAAGCCTGATGAAAATCTATATCACACTTAGGTAATTTTCAAGGTCCTTCTTTAGGATTGCCCAAACCACCAACAATCCAATGAGGTACTTGCTCATACTTTTGTAGAAGAACTTGATCATATTATAAACATTTTGCTAGATTCAGCCGTAGGTGGTCAAGCATTGGAATTGACTTATGATGAGTTGTACACATTGTTGAACTGCATATCACAAGGAAATCCAGAGTGGTATTCAAATTCTAGCAGTTCCACAAAAATAATTGTGGGTGTATTAAAAGTGGACCAATTCATGGCCTTATTAGTTAAGGTTGCAGCATTGCAGAATATGATAAACACTCAGTTTATTAGCCTGATAACTGAGAGATTGTATCTGATAGTCTTGATCCTTTGGAACTATACTGAGTTCTGTACAGAACTGAGTGACTATGTTTGATAGTCATGAATCTGTAGAACTAAACTGAGTTTTGTACTGAGACTGAATTTGAAATTGAGACTGTGGGATACTATCATCCAACTGACATGCCCCTTTCTAAGTAGATTGGGGTACAACTTATAACCCCAGTTGGAAAGGTGTCAATATCGTGCCATGGATAAAGACAAGTTGTGAGTGAACCCTCTCTGATAAAAAGTTCTTTTGCCAACCATTGCTGGTAGGAAAACTCGAATGAGATATATCAACCCTCATAATAGATGGCAGGAAGATATCTTAACCTACGCTGACTACATAGTTCTATAATGCAGGGATTGCTACTAAGGGTCAAATCCTCTGCTGGCAGGAATGCCCCCATCCCTGGGTTAACTCGATGTTGAATCTTACTTCCATCTGAATAGATATTGATCTGATATTCCTAGTTCATACTAGGCTTGACTGAACCGTTACTTGATAACACTCAAATTACACTCTTGAATGGGTGTAAAAGATCATTGTCAATATAAAACCCAACTAGGTTGGGGTCGAATCCCAAAGGAAATATGGTGTGAACTCAAGTTGTTTGCGATTTAATCTACTGATAGTTTAATGTTTCCTAAAATGGGGGGTGTAGGTTGAACAAGTTGTTGTTTGTCACTTTACTTTTGATGTTTGTAAATCAAGAGTTTATGGAATAACCAGAATTATGTTCACTAGGGCTTCCGGTACATGACAGATGCTAAAAGTAATTCAATATTCTTACGGTGGGTCAGATAACAAACTATCTCTATCGATGTTATGATTTAATGTCTCTCGACCTACTTAAGCATTTAATTACCTAATCCTCTCGGACTTAGGGAATTTTTATTTACTACCCAGATTTTACCTCAGGTTTACCAACCTTGTTACAACGTTGATTATTAAACGAAGTATTTCCGAGTCCCTGTTGATAATTCACTTCCTACTATATTTGATTTCTTTCTCAAGAAAATCAAAGAAGGTGTGCCTACTGTTTGAAACCAATAGACGTTAATTAAAACTTCAGAATTATCAAGAAATTGCACCACCTTTTAAATTTTGAATTCTTAGCACCTCATAAAGACCTAACCCTATATCCCATAACTCAGGTTAATAGAGTTTAGCCACTCATGATGTAACAAATGAAACACATAATTGAATTCATGATTTGAAAGATAAACTTACATAGATGAATAATAAATAGTGAATTGCAAATTAGATCACAAAGGAAAAATCCCAAAATACTGATAATAATCTCTTAAATATAGTTGAGTTGTTCAAGTCAAGAAGTAAAGAGAGAAAATATAAAAATATGTTGTCCAAAACTCAAGGTGTCGAGCTTGTCTTGAATAATAATGATAACTCAACAATTATTTCTTCCTAGAAAACCCTAAGACAAAGCTTTAAATAGCTTACCCTAAATAAGGAAACAAAATCAAAGTTACAACTTTTTCTCGAAATAGCCGACGATTATTGGTGATGCATTATCAGGATCCTGATGACTTATCAAGAATGTCGCCAGGTCTTCTTCAAATCTGTACTAGTCCTATCTTAGGTTGACGGCAACTTTTGATGGCTTATCAGGCCTGTGACGACTTATCACAAATGTCATCACACTTTTGCTTCAATTCTCATGTCCTGCCTAATATGACAGCATTCCTGATGGCTTATCACTATTATGGTGGCCTATCATAAAATATCATCGATTTTACCAGCTGAAACTCATTCCCATTTAAGGCTGACGACAAACTTGATAATTTATCAGACCCTTGACGGCTTATCACAAAATGTCGTCACAACTTCCACTTTAGGCCAATTCTCTGACTACTAATGACGACAAACTTGATAGTTTATCACAGGGCTGATAACTTATCACAAATATCGTCAGCCACATTTGTCTTTAGATTTCTTCAAATTTCAACTTTTTTTCTTCATTTTATGTTGGTTCTCTAGCATATCAGCTTAAACTACAAAATCAAATATAAACTGATCAAAAATAACTAAAGTTGCTCAAGACCTTACAATTATTTAGAGTTAAAAGCCTCAAATGTGTTAGCATATGCTCACACATTAACACCCTTAACTTAAAACAATTGTTTGTCCTCAAGCAAATAAAACATAACTAAGAGAATAAAAAGTACAATTTGGCAGCTAACTACTCATATTAGTTCAGAATAATTTCACTATCTCCAAGGTCAGTCAATTTAAAACTGACTATTAATGTTTTGAAGAACAACCCTGCAACTCATAAGCATCATGATACGGTAAAAATTCAACAATAACAATCATGTGATACCAAGATCACACTATCTAAACAAGTCAGTGACTTAACAACATACTCAATGTTCCCTCACAACAAAGAAATCCCTTTTTCACTCATATTAAAATTCACATACACAAACACAGGGATAATCATAAGTCTCACTCTCAGAATGAAGTTCCAAACACTGCATGTCAAATGCCATAGGCTTTCCTTTATAGTTAGTACCCAAATCTTCATGTAGATCAGCTAGGATCACTTTATGGATTTTCTTAGGCTTGTAATATAGTCTAGGGGCTGGTATGATATTCATGGATATTTTACAGTGACTATGCCTCCTTGACACTACACTAAACTATTAGGGTTTCACTTCTCAACCTTCTTTTCTTCCTCTTCTTTTATTGATAACATATGCTCAAGATGGATGCAGTCTTTTCAATCATCATATTATCTTTTTATCATCTTTAACACAGTTTTCTCTTTTCTTATTCCTTTTTCACCGCACCCAACTTTTTATTCTTTTATCTTATTCTACCTCTCTTCATGCTCATTTTGCATCACGCACCTCTATGATAGACACCCTTAAATTAGGTTGTTTCCTAAGTCAAGGTTCATAGTATCTAAGAAGGACCAGGGCCAAAATAGGTTCATTATGAGGTAAACGGGAAGGTGAGAGGTTTCACAGAAAGAAACAATCATATAGGCTCAAATCAGGGATCAAGGGATATTATTCACATTGGGAAGGTCATTTAGGCTGAAAGTGGGTTACAATCAAAAATGACCTATGATCTTTTCCTAACCCCTATCCTACAACCTAGGAATGACTAACATGGAAAGTTCTAGATTCGGCACACAACAAGAGCTGAGTAAGACCTCACACACATGGCACTCAACTACATCATATATCACTACTTATCCAATTCATGCAATTTGTTCAGCAAAAATCATTAAGTTGCCAGACTAATGCCATAAAAAGATGCACCATAGGCACAAATGAATGCAATTCATACAGTTATAAACTCAGATCAATGGAGATGTGCTCAAAAGCGACAAAATAAGCCAACTGGCTCAAGTACCTATATTACTCCTAATTATCTACCAAAAATTATTACAACATCCTACCCTACACTCTCAACTTAAAATTGATAATAAATATAAACTAAGGGTTAGAGTATACCTGGAATAAATCAATCCTGGGATTCATAGGTTTTTGGCCCTCCTGTTGTATCATCTTCTACCTTCTCTCCATCGGGAGCTTCTAGCCTTACAGTGGTAGGGGGTCTGCTAGATGAGGCATCTATAGCCCTGGCATTCAAAGACTTTTCCTATATCTTAGTGTCTGCTAGGGACTTTATTCTTGCTTTCTTCAACTCCTCTTTTTCGGCCTTCTCTTTCACCTTATTTTTCACTTGTCTTTCTTCCTCGTTGTCAGGGTCTTCTCTCTTATTTTGCCCTTTTGCTCCCCTTGTTCTTCTTTTTATTTGGTGAATCTCTAGTGAGGTTAAGCATTGGAATTTCTTCCTCAGATTCATGCATAGCTGGATCTATCGGCACTATAAATTGGTACTGTTGTAATACCCCAACATCTGCCTTTACCTTGTTCAAGGTTTCTCTGAATTTAGAAAGATCAACTCTTGACATTTCTTTTGCCCATGCATCACATCATCACTCAAAATCTGCAACCCATCCAGGCAAAGTCATAAAAGTCTCAAAGGCAGCCTTGATTCTCTTGTCTACTACAGCGGCAAACTATTTGGCAAAAGTATGTAGCTATGCCTCACACCATTTGGATTGTTTGGCCACTTTTATGATATCGATCGGATGAAATGCAAATTCTACTGATGCTGTAGGAGCTAAGGGATTGATTTATTCTCAAGCACTGAACCTGTTTGTGCTAAAAAAGTTGGCGGCCCTGTCTCAGAATCTTGCACTTCCATATTAGTTGTTGAACCGGCATCTATAACTGGAGGGTCTGCTACTACCTAGACACCTCTATCAAGTCTCAGTTCTGGCTAATTTTCATCATACCATATGGGATTGTGGGTCTTTCAGGAAGGAATTTCATTATCAACCCCTGTAATCTTTGGAACATTAGTAGCTCGGCACAACTTTGTGATAAGAAACAGGAAAGGATAAGTAGTTTTGGTTCTTGACATTCTAATCTTCATCTCATCAGCAATGATTTTGCCAAAATTAAGGGGGAGCTGTTGCACCATGCTTGCTAGTAGGATAGCTCAATCGTCACCCAGAATGTTATCTCCATCAGTGGGCATCAGCCATATACGCACTACACCCCACTAAAACTTTGCCTCTTGAGTCAAAGAGGACTTATAGATTCTCTCTTTTGGGTTGTTCACCCATGTTGGTTCCCCTTTGGCTATGATGTTGGCCAACCACGGACGTTGATTTGCCTAATTTTTAATTCGAGCATAGACTGATGGTGAAATGGCCTGACGAGTGAAGTTAGGTCCATGCAAGAACCTATTGATGGTTCTGATTGAGATATTAACCCTTACGGCCCTTACTTGAACTCTCTCTAATAGGGGCTAGTCTGCAACTCTTTCTCCTGACCTACACATATTTTCCAACTGAGCCTGGTAGTTCATGTAAAACTCTCAGACCAGTGCCGGGAAAAATGAGCTTCCCCCTTTTATAGTTTGACCCAAGCCATACTCTTGGAACTTCTGTTCCACTTCAGGATACCTACGCGTACCTTTGGTGATAATCTTTTTTTCTTCCTAAATCGGCCTTATAGTCCTTCTTCTATCAGTTCTACGGAGCCCAGCTATGAAGATGCCGTCTGCATTAGGAATTTGTCATCTAGCATTGTCTCGAACTTTAGGGTTCTTATATTTGATAAGTATTACCCAAATTGGAGACTCTTCATCATATTGTTGTTCAGTGGAAGGGGATTCAGATGTTGTTCTGATAACGCTCAATCTACAGCTCTCTTAGGAGTGTAAAGTGGTCGTTAGCAAATATAGAACCAAAACTGGGTTGGGTGTCGATCCCACAGGGAATAGCTTGGCCAACAAGTAAGCAACGATTACTAGACTTTTAGTGCAAGTCTCGTAAAAAGGGGGGATTGTAATGTGTAACCGAAATAATAAAGTAAAAACTAAAGATAGCAAAGTGAAAAGAGGAAGAATGTTACGTAAGTTGTAAACAATGAGAATTGAAGCGTTGGGGTTATGTCCACCTCCTGAGTTATACGTCGCTATTGACTATGAGTGTGTAGAATTCCGACATGCATGTGCTTATAGAGAATTGTATTCAATGGTAAATCCAGGCGTCTTTCGACCTATTCGAGGATTATTTCACTTTAACTCTTTCGAGCTTAAAGAGTGTCTAACGGTATGAATTCTCCAAGAGGTTAGTCCAGTTACGGCACTAGCTTTTTAATAGGAAAGGGTGTCTTACTACCTTGACACTATCTCTTTTCCAGACAAATAACCTTTCTTTCGAACAAGTTAAATGTTATACTGGCGTATTCTTGCATTTTCAACCACAAAGAATGTAGATTAAGATGAAGAGAATAATGATATAAGCAGTATACGTGTTGCGAACTTACAAATTCACAGCAATAGATAGTAACTCAGTTGGCTTCCATAACCCCAACAGAGAGATTTAGTTACCCATAAATGCGAAGGAGATCATGATTGAAATTGTTATTATATCACAATATTGGTTAATTGCGTGTAGCTCAAGTGATAGGCGTGAGGCGTGATTCCTTAGCGTGGTAACGGTTCTCTTATTGCGGGTTTTAAGAATAGAAGAAAATATGATTAATGGAAAGATTAGAAGAGTTGTAGAATTGTTGCGGTGGAAGAAGAGAGGGATGGAAGAAGATTAATTGTTGAATAGAAGATTATTAAAAATCTCTAGCATGATAGGGTATTTATAATACCCATATCCTAATCCTACTAGGTAAATAAATATCTAACCAAATCCTACTAGGCTAATGGAATACTTAACCCAAATGTACTAGGTTAATGTAACATTATCATAATACAAATAAACTAATGAAATACATAACCCAATTGTACTAGGTTAATGCATCATTGTCCAAATCCAACTAAGTTACTGCAACTCCCCAAAGTCTTCAGAAATGCTGTTTTAGCCCGGGACAGATTTTCCATGCAGCGTTTTTGGTCCTTAGGCGTGTAAACTCCCTTTCCTTCCTTCGTGAGCTTTCTTTTGCGTCAAGCAAGCCATAAAATGCTGAATTCCGCATCATTTATACCTGAAACTTCGCTAATCATGTTCGTTAGCTCACTTATAGGAAAAAGGACTAAAAGTGCATGAAATATATAATTTGTTCTCAAAACATGGCACAAATATGGGCAAAATATATTGATATAGGCGTGTAAATTCGCCTATCATCAACACCCCACACTTGAAGCTTTGTTCGTCCTTGAACAAAATATCATGTTCCTCTAAACATCAACTTAGGGTTTCACAGCAACAACACAAAATATTCGTCAAGACAAGCACAATAATTATCAACAAAGAGTAGCTTTCCGATCATTAGTTGAAACAATTTAACCTCTAGCATAGACTCGTGATGGTGGTCAACTCATATTCAAAAGTTAAGGCACAAGGAATCATATACAACCACTCAAAACTCATCAACCATGTGTGTCTCACAATATATTACCCATAATCACTCACAGGTATAGCATATTTTTCAAACATGGGTATCAACATATCCTTGCTCTCACTCTCACAAAGAATTCATATGCAGCAAATGATAACCATAGGCTTGCCCTTAGTGTAATACTCCACTAAATGTCAGAATGCTAAGATTAGGATCAAGTAGGCCTTTTGATGGTTGTAATGTAGGCTAAGGGACGGGTAGGATCAGCTATTTTGGCCAGAAATAGTGACTAAGTTCCTAAGCACTTTAATACATCACATTGTATCATTGACAGTTTTTTCTTTCAACCTTTCTTCTTTCTTTTATTCTACCACCCTTGTTCTCCTCTTTTGTTTTTCAATTTTTAAGCATAACTCACTTTTCAGCTTTCTTTTCCTTTTTCTTTTTCACAACATACCTCTTATGCTAGCACTTTTCTTTTTCATAACACATTCAAGCACCATTACATTTTAAAGCATCATACTTACCCAATTTCCTCTTATATTGTCACATGACTTTATACTTTAAAGCACTTAGGAATTTGTATCAGATCACGATCTTGAAAAAATTGGATTAGGCTTACATACAAGGTTGTCAAAGAAAATAGGCTAAAGGCTCAAAAGGGTTTAACTAGGATGATGTCCAAGGGTAGGTAAAACGATGGTAAACATATATAGGTTGCCAAAGAAATGCCTAAATCATCTCCTAAACTTACACTCCTTATTTTCGCTTTGCATACATACCAGGCAAGTTCTAGCATCAGCCACAAACATAGAATATACTATTAATCTCACACCCACAAGGCACATGGTCGACTTGATTGGAAGTAATATAGACTCTCAACCCAACAAGTGAAGGAATTGAACCACAAAATGTCACATAATGAGTCACAACTAGAGCCTAAACGTCTCAACAGTCATAATTGTAGCACATACTCTTGTTATATTCTCATGCTGCCTATTAGAATTATTTTATGCGAAGCTAAAAAAATAAAAAATTAAAAAAACGAAAAAATGAAAAAAACACGAAACAACAAAAACATGAAACAAAAACACAGTAAACAAACATAGATGCAAATAGAGAACAATCTTATACGATGTAGCACTTCATAATATACATAGCAACGTAGTACTTGAGAGGTTTTGGATGAATATGCGGCGCCTTTAGGTTACTTTGCAATGTGATTTGTGTTTCAAGACCAAGTCCCCTTTAAATAGGAGGAGAATGGGTCCGGTTTTGACCCATTTCCAAATGTTTTTGGAGACAAAAATACCACATATGCGGCACATAATGCTCGGCATAGTCATGACATATGCGGCGCATAGTCTATGGCATTTAGGTACATATGCGCCGCATAGTCTATGGTATTTTGAGACATATGCGCCACATAATCTATGGCATATGAGATCCTGAGACCTAATGCCATAGCATAGGCGGCGCATAGTCAAAAGCACACTTAAGAATGGGCGGCGCATAGTGTATAGCACACTAGATTCCGAGACCTAGGGTTATAGGATAGGTTTTGCGTTGTTCGTGGCCTAGTTTTACCTAGGCCTAGCCTTCCTCGATGCCTATTTAAGCATGAGTAATGCTCAATCCATAGCCTTATGCATCCTTATAAATAACTTACCACCTTTGCCATTCAATACGTCGAAATTGTTATTTAAAACCAATCTCCTCGTTGAATACTTCTCGCACCTATATTTGCTCAAAACCAATGAAAACGATTAGTACGATGGGTTGCCTCCCACCAAGCGCCTTAGTTTTGGTCGTGGCACGACTCTTATTTTTGGATTTTTATTTATCAAAAGCAAAACAAGTACTAAACCAAACGATAAAATGATAAAACGATGGGTTGCCTCCCATCTAGCGCCTTATTTATTGTTGTGGCTCGACATAGTTACCTCGAGTACTTAGAATTCATCGAGATAAGTGATGGCCATATAATTCATCGAGTCGAGAGGACCGATATAAGGTTTAACACGTTGGCCATTCACTTTGAAGACAACACCATTATTGTCTTCCAATTCGACTACTCCAGACGAGTAGACTTGAATAACTTTGTATGGACCAGACCACTTAGATTTTAACTTACCTGGGAAGAGCTTCAATCTGGAGTTGAAGAGAAGTACCATATCACCCTTTTGGAAATTTCGTCGAACAATCCGCTGATCATGATACTTTTTCATCCTCTCCTTGTATAGGTCTGTCCTTTCATATGCATGGAGATGGAATTCATCTAATTCGTTCAGCTGCTCCAACCTCAGATTCATAGCATCATCCCAATTCAAATTCAATTTCTTCAATGCCTATAATGCCTTATGCTCAAGCTCGATGGGTAAGTGACAAGCCTTCCCATAAACTAGTTGATAAGAAGACATACCAATGGGCGTTTTGAACGCAGTCCTATATGCCCATAGTGCATCGTCTAGCTTCCTAGACCAATCCTTCCTATTTGCATTGACCGTCTTCGCAAGGATTTACTTGATCTCCCGATTGGAAACTTCTACTTGTCCACTAGTTTGGGGATGATAAGGCGTAGCTACCTTATGTTGCTTGACACCATACTTGGCCAAAACTGATTTGAATAGCTTGTTGCAAAAGTGAGATCCTCCATCACTTATGATAGTACGTGGTACTCCAATGCGGGAGAAGATATTCTTCTTTAAGAACGCTACAACACGCTTCCCTTCATTGTCGACCAAAGCTACAGCTTCTACCCATTTTGAAACATAATCTACAGCAACCAGGATGTACTTCATTCCAAACAAATCCACGAATGGACCCATGAAATCAATACCCCACACATCAAAGAGTTCTACCTCAAGAATTTTGGATATGGGCATTTCATGGTGTTTTGAAATAACACCTTGACGTTGGCATTGGTCGCACCTTCTAACATAGTCGTAGGCATCTCTAAATATCGAAGGCCAATAATAACCACTTTGCAAAACTTTTCTTGCCGTTCGATTGCTTGCGTGATTTCCTCCAACTTGGGAAGTGTGGCATGCTTCCAATATAGTAGGCACTTCTTTATGAGATATACATCGTCGAATGATACCATCCGCGCATCGTCGAAACAAATAAGGTTCATCCCAATAGTAGTGCTTTACGTCATGCATAAAATTCCTCCTTTGGTGGTAAGATAAATTGGCAGGTATCACATTACTCGCCACGAAATTTGCAAAGTCGGCATACCATGGTAGTTCCTCCATTGTTGTCGCTAATATCTCTTCGTCCGGGAATGCATCATCAATTTGATTTTCAGGTTGCGCCACATGTTCATTCTTAAGTCGAGATAGGTGATCGGCCACTTGGTTCTCGCAACCTCGTCTATCTTTGACCTCAAAATCAAACTCTTGTAACAGCAACACCCATCATATTAACCTTGGTTTTGCATCCTTATTTGTCATGAGATACCTAAGAGCTGCATGGTCTGTATGAATGATCACCTTAGTACCCTATAGATAGGCACGAAACTTCTCAAACACATACACCACCGCTAGGAGCTCTTGTTCAGTAACAGTGTAGTTCCTTTGGGCTTCATTTAGAACCTTACTCGCATAGTAGATAGGATGAAACAGTTTATCCTTTCTCTGACCGAGAACAGCACCAACGGCTACACCACTAGCATCACACATCACTTCCAACGGGAGAGACTAATCTGGTGCTACCATGATAGGGGCTTCAATGAGTTTTCCTTTGAGGCATTCGAATGCCTTTAGGCAATCTTCATTGAAGTCGAACTTTGCATCTTTCTCCAAGAGTTTGCACAATGGACTAGCAATTTTGGACAAGTCTTTGATAAACCGTCTATAGAAACCTACGTGACCAAGGAAACTACGAACACCTTTCACAGAGATTGGGGGTGGCAGCTTCTCAATAACTTCAATTTTCGCACGATCCACCTCAATTCCTCTTTCGAAGATTTTATGCCCAAGAACGATTCCTTCTTTTACCATGAAGTGGCACTTTTCCCAATTCAGCACAAGGTTGAATTCTACACATCTTTGCAATGCCATGCTCAAGTTTTCCAAGCACGACTCAAAAGATTCACCAACAACTGAAAAATCATCCATAAATACCTCCAAAGTGTCCTCAACCATATTAGAGAAAATGGACATCATACAGCGTTGAAAGGTGGCTGGTGCATTACATAACCCGAATGGCATACGTTTGAAGGCAAACGTACCATATGGGCATGTAAATGTTGTCTTCTCTTGGTCTTCGGGGGCAATACAAATCTGATTGTAGCCTGAATAACCGTCCAAGAAGCAAAACCATCCTTTCCCCGCTAATCGATCTATCATTTGGTCCATGAAGGGCATTGGGAAGTGATCTTTGAGTGTCCAAGAATTCAGCTTTCGGTAGTCCATGCATACTCTCCATCCAGTGATGGGTCTGAGTGGAATAAGCTCATTCTTTGCATTCGCGACCACCGTCATGCCTTCTTTCTTGGGAACACATTATACCAGGCTTACCCATGTACTATCAGAGATAGGATACACAACCCCAGCGTCTAACCACTTGATAATTTCTTTCTTCACCACTTCTTGCATAGATGGGTTTTGACGTCTTTGATGTTCAATGGTGGGCGTGCAATTTTCTTGAAGCTGAATTTTATGTTTGCAAATCCCAGGTGGAATACCAATAATATCCGCAATGGTCCATCCAATGGCTCTAATATACTTACGTAGAATAGCAATAAGAGCTGCAACTTGTTGCTCACCCAAATCGGCTGCCACAATGACTAAAAGAGTATTTTCGCTTCCTAAGAAGGCGTACTTCAAATGACTTGGCAGCTCCTTCAATTCTAACGTGGGTGGCTCTTCAATAGATGGCTTAGCTGGTGGTTTGGGTCGATTCTTGAGATCAAGGTCCAGCTTCTTGGGAGCATAGCGATATGTCCCTAATCCCGATAGAGCACAAGTAGCTTCTTCAGAATTTTCAGCATCCTCACTCTCTCCATTCATGAGCACAACCTCCAAAGGGTCATCAATAATTTGCTCTTCTTCAAGTAATTCTTTCTCATCATCAAAGAAAACATCAGCCACCGAAAATACACTTAGATCTTTGGGTTTCTTCATTGATTTGCACACATTAAAGCGAACCACTTTGTCATTTATTCGGAATGAAAGCTCATTAGCTCTCAAATCAATAAGCACACTTCCTGTAGCAAGGAAAGGGCGCCCCAAGATTATGAGAACTTCTGAGTCTGCTTCACAATCCAAAATAACAAAGTCTGCCAGAAAGATGAATGAAGAAACCTTTACCAATACGTCACAGTGAATACCAATAGGTCGTTTTACCGGCCTATCCTCCATGACGAGCCTCATATTGGTTGGAGTAGGATCATCCAACCCCAACTTCTTGTAGATCGATAATGGCATCAAATTGATGCTTGCTCCTAAGTCACATAATGCTTTGGCAAAATTCAAAGATCTAACGATGCAAGGAATAGTGAAAGCTCCGGGGTCGGCCTTCTTCTGAACTATCGATCGGGTAGCAATTGCACTACAATGATGCACATCTTCTTTCAACTCATAACTTGTTGCCCGCTTCTTAGTCAAAAGATCCTTCATAAACTTCGCATACCCCGGCATTTGTTCAAGTGCCTCCACCAATGGAACATTAATGGTCAGCTGCTTTAACATAGTCATGAATTTGCTGAACTTCGTGTCATCCTCCACCTTCTTCAATCGTTGGGGAAAAGGTGGTGGTGGGTATGGAAGTGTTCTCTCCACGGTTTTCTTCTCCTCTTACTTAAGTTTTTCAGATTTTTCAGGTTGCACAGCACTGGGTGAGGCGTCCTTGACATCAGGAGTAGGTGCTGCGGCATCTTCTCCTTTTTCATTGTCATCAAGGTCCGTAACCTCATCAACCACTTGCTTGCCTTTTACTGAAGTTTCCAGCACCTTACCACTTCTGGTAGTGATGGCCATGCATGACCCCTCATTCCTTGGGTTTTGCACAGTATCACTAGGTAAAGTGCCGGCCTTTCTTTGATTGAGTGCTGCTGAAAGTTGGCTCAATTGCTGCTCTATTTGCTTGATTGAAGTGGAATGAGAATCAACTAATTGTTTCATGGAGGACAAATCATTAACTACCTCCGTTACTCCCGCACTTGTTGCTTTCACTCCTTTTAAGATTTTTGCCATCATGTCTTCCATGCTTCCAGAATTAGATGTGGTGGAGTCACGTCTACCAGGGGGAACGTACAAACCACTCTTTTCATTCTTGTTTTTCTAACTACCTTGGTCTTTGTTTCCAGATTTATCATAATAGTTCCGACCTTGGTTTCCTTGGGTGTTCCCGCAGAAACTCCCCTGATTGTTCAAGTAGTTGGCCTCCTCTTCCGAATCAGATTCGTCTCTTCCTTTTGACGCAATAGCTTTCACTTTTTCGGTCTTCCCTGACAATAAATGCTTTGTAAGAAGATCCATTTGTGTTTTCAGATGCGTCATATCTTGATCACATTCTTCTTCTCTTCTTCTTTGGTCTGCAGTCATGCCAATAGACAAGGTGAGACTTGCTACCTCAGAATCCCTGGTATGCCAAGCTCTACTTTGTTTCGTCATACGATCTAGCATATTACTTGCCTGACCAAAGGTGAGGTCCATGAAAGATCCTCCAGCTGCATTATCCACCACTGGTTTAGTTATTGAATTCAAGGCTCTATACAAGATCTCCATTAGGTGAACATTGGTCATGTGAGGGTTTGGACACCTCGCTAGCTTTGTCTTGAACCTCTCCCATGTTTCATGAAGAGCTTCAGTGGGAAGCTGACGAAAGTTGCTGATTTCATCTCTCAATTGCGCCCTCTTGGATGGCGGAAAGAATCTTTCTAGGAAAGCGTCTCTCAATTGCCTCTAATTTGTAATAGAATCAGGAGTCAGCCCATTCAACCATAATGTTGCCTCCCCAGACAGAGACAATGGAAATAGACGTAATCGAATTGCATTCTGACCAACACCAGGATTGTCAAACGACTTGCATGTAGAAATAAAGTTGATGAGATACATATTCGGATCATCGCCTGCTAGTCCACCAAATAATCCCTTGAGTTGTAATAACTGAATCATGGTGCTTGTGATGTTGAACTTAGCTCCGGGCGCTAATGGTGGAGGAATAATGGCTCCTGTGGCTCCGGCTCCATCAAGATCATCATAATCGTCGTCAAAAGCTGGTTGCATGGGTTGTCGATCATACCTAAACCGAGCTTGACGACCTCTTCTGTTGGCAGGTGTTATGATTTCAGCATCACGCCTTGGGTTTAGTAACTCGTCATCACCTAAATCCTCATCGTCAGGATTTGTTGCTCGCCTAGGGTTATCAATGTTTAGTTGGTGTACTTGGGCGGCGGCAAGAGCACCTAATCTCGCCTGTTCCTGTTGAGCAGCCATCCTTTCGATTTCTGCTTGTGCTTCTATTCTTCCAATGCGTTGTGGTTCAGGATTGATAGGTAATAACGGTTGACCAGAACTTCTAGTATGGGGCATACACTGAATAAAAATCTGCAGTACACAAAAATAAAAACTGAAAGTAAAAGTACGAGAATCTTTGACCAAAGGGTCTAGTAATTATCACGAACTTGATTGACACTCGTATTCCCCGGCAACGGCGCCAATTTTTGATAACGCTCAATCTACAGCTCTCTTAGGAGTGTAAAGCGGTCGTTAGCAAATATAGAACCCAAACTGGGTTGGGTGTCGATCCCACAGGGAATAGCTTGGCCAACAAGTAAGCAACGATTACTAGACTTTTAGTGCAAGTCTCGTAAA
This sequence comes from Capsicum baccatum var. pendulum, assembly GCA_030864225.1. Taxonomy (NCBI): domain Eukaryota; kingdom Viridiplantae; phylum Streptophyta; class Magnoliopsida; order Solanales; family Solanaceae; genus Capsicum; species Capsicum baccatum. Next base: position 87,140,577 of record CM061560.1, on the reverse strand, counting down.
AAGGGGGGATTGTAATGTGTAACCGAAATAATAAAGTAAAAACTAAAGATAGCAAAGTGAAAAGAGGAAGAATGTTACGTAAGTTGTAAACAATGAGAATTGAAGCGTTGGGGTTATGTCCACCTCCTGAGTTATACGTCTCTATTCACTATGAGTGTGTAGAATTCCAACATGCATGTGCTTATAGAGAATTGTATTCGATGGTAAATCCAGGCGTCTTTCGACCTATTCGAGGATTATTTCACTTTAACTCTTTCGATCTTAAAGAGTGTCTAACGGTACGAATTCTCCAAGAGGTTAGTCCAGTTACGGCACTAGCTTTTTAATAGGAAAGGGTGTCCTACTACCTTGACACTATCTCTTTTCCAGACAAATAACCTTTCTTTCGAACAAGTTAAATGTTATACTGGCGTATTCTTGCGTTTGCAACCACAAAGAATGTAGATTAAGATGAAGAGAATAATGATATAACCAGTATACGTGTCGCGAACTTACAAATTCACAGCAATAGATAGTAACTCAGTTGGCTTCCATAACCCCAACAGAGAGGTTTAGTAACCCATAAATGCTAAGGAGATCACGATTGACATTGTTATTATATCACAATATTGGTTAATTGCGTGTAGCTCAAGTGATAGGCGTGATGCGTGATTCCTTAGCGTGGTAACGGTTCTCTTATTGCGGGTTTTAAGAATAGAAGAAAATAAGATTAATGGAAAGATTAGAAGAGTTGTAGAATTGTTGCGGTGGAAGAAGAGAGGTATGGAAGAAGATTAATTGTTGAATAGAAGATTATTAAAAATCTCTAGCATGATAGGGTATTTATAATACCCATATCCTAATCCTACTAGGTAAATAAATATCTAGTCAAATCCTACTAGGCTAATGGAATACTTAACCCAAATATACTAGGTTAATGTAACATTATCATAATCTAAATAAACTAATGAAATACATAACCCAATTGTACTAGGTTAATGCATCATTGTCCAAATCCAACTAAGTTACTGCAGGTCCCCAAAGTCTTCATAAATGTTGTTTTAGCCCGGGACAGATTTTCCATGCAGCGTTTTTGGTCCTTAGGCGTGTAAACTCCCTTTCCTTCCTTCGTGAGCTTTCTTTTGCGTCAAGCAAGCCATAAAATGCTGAATTCCGCATCATTTATACCTGAAACTTCGCTAATCATGTTCGTTAGCTCACTTATAAGAAAAAGGACTAAAAGTGCATGAAATTTATAATTTGTTCTCAAAACATGGCACAAATATAAGCAAAATATATTGATATAGGCGTGTAAATTCGCCTATCATCATGTTCCCTCAGACTCAAGCTCCTCAAACTCTTCATGTTCTTCCTCTTCAGATTTAGTATGTTCAGAATCATGTTGCTCATGTTCAGAATGTTCAGATGCCTCCTACTCATAAGCAGTTATTATTTCAGTTTCCTCACTATCCTCTACCTCAATTAGTGGGGGTGGTGGAGGCTGGTTGATGTTAGGCGTATTTACACGCCTAAAGCACCTTAATTTACCCATATTTTAGCTAAGTTTTGAGGACAAAATATATAATTCCTGCACTTTTAGTCCTTTTTCCTGTAAGTGAGCTAACCAACGTGATTAGGAAGTTTTCAGGAATAAATGATGAAGATTTCAGCATTTTTTGAACTGTTGAACGCCAATGGAAACTTCACGTAAGAAGAAAGGCAGCTTCTAGAAGCCTATGGACTAAAAGTGATGCATGGAAAACCTGTCCCGGGCAAAAACAGCAATTCTAAAGACTTTGGGGATCAGCAGTAAGTTATTAGGATTAGGATGATGATGCAGTAACCTAGTAGGTTTAGGTTAAGTAATGCAGTAGCTTAGTAGGAATAGGATATGGGTGTTATAGATACCCTATTTTGCTGAAGTTTTTATGATTCCGAATCATTCTAATTCTTCCATTAATTCGAATTCTCATACTTCTACTTTTTATTCAACACTCTCAATTCTTATTCTCTTCATCTATTCAACTCTTAATTTTCACAACAAGAGAAACGCTATTCTTAAAGGAATTCACGCCACAAGCCCTACCAACATATACTACACGTGAGATCTTTATTTTGGTATAATGATAATGTCTACTGTGATTTCCATTGCACTCATGAGTAGCTAAACTTCTCTGTTGGGGTTATGGAAGCCTTATGAGATACTATCTATTGCTATGAGTTTGTGAATTCTTGACACGTATGCTGCTTATATCATTACTCTCTTCATCTTAATGCAAATTCTTGTGGTTGCAAACACATAGAATACACCAGTATAGCATTAACTTGTTCGAAAGAAAAGTTATATGTCTGGAAAAGAGATAATGTCAACGTAATAGGGCACCAACCCCTGTTAAAAAGTTAGTGTCGTAACTGGATTAACCTCTTGGAGAATTTGTACCATTAGATACGCTTTAAGCTCGAAAGAGTTAAAGTGAAATAATCCTTGATGGTCAAAAGACGCCTGGATTTACCATAGAATACAATTCTCTATAAGCACATGCATGTCTGAATTCCGCATAACTCATAGCCAATAGAGACGTATAACTCATAAGGTGGACATAACCCCAACTCTCAATTCTCATTGGTTAAACATCTTACTAAACATTCTTTCTTTTTACTTTGCTATTTTCCGTTTTTCACTTTGTTACATTATTGCACACTACATTCCCCCCTTTTTACGAAACTTTCACCAAAAGTCTAATAATCTTCGCTTACTTAGTGACCAAGTATTCTCTGGGGGATTCGACACCCAACCCAGTTGGGTTCTATATTTGACGACGACCGCTTACACTCTTACGAGAGCTGTAGTTTGAGCGTTATCAAATTTTGGCGTTCGTGCTGGGAAATACGGTTGTCTACTAAGCTTGTGATAGTTACTAGACCCTTTGATCAAAGATTCTCGTACTTTACTTTTAGTTGTTGTTTTTTTTGTTTTCTGCAGGTTTTTATCCAGTGCATGCCCCATACTCGAAGTTCTGGTCAACCATTATTACCTTTCAATCCTGAACCACATCGTATTGGCAGAATAGAGGCTCAACAGGAAATTGAAAGAAGGGTTGCTCAATAGGAACAGGCTAGACTAGCTGCTCTGGCCGCCGCTCAAGTGCATCAACAGAATATTGATAATCCTGGGCGAGCAACAAATCCTGACGATGAGGATCTAGGTGATGATGAGTTACTAAACCCTAGGCGTGATGCTGAGATGGCGACACCAGCCAACAGAAGAGATCATCAAGCTAAGTTCAGGCCTGAACGCCGAGCCATACCATTCAATAATGATGATGATGATCTTGATGGAGCTGATGCCACAGGAGCCATTATTCCTCCGCCATTGGCACCCGGAGCCAAGTTCAACATCACGAGCACCATGATTCAGTTATTGCAACTCAAGGGATTATTCGATGGACTAGTAGGCGATGATCCAAATATGCATCTGATCAACTTTATTTCTACATGCAAGTCATTCGACAATCCTGGCATTGGACAGAATGCAATTCGGTTGCGCCTATTTCCATTGTCTCTATCTGGGGAGGCAACTCTATGGTTGAATGGGCTGACTCCTAATTCTATTACAAATTGGAGGCAATTGAAAGACGCTTTCCTAGAAAGATTCTTTCCGCCATCCAAGAGAGCACAATTAAGAGATGAAATCAGCAATTTTTGACAGCTTCCAACCAAAGCCCTCCACGAAACATGGGAGAGATTCAAGAAGAAGCTAATGAGGTGCCCAAACCATCACATAACCAATGTTCACTTGATGGAGATACTATATAGATCCTTGAATTCACTAACTAAACCAGTGGTGGATAATGCGGTTGGAGGATCATTTATGGACCTCACCTTTGTTCAGGCAAGTGATATGCTAGACCGGATGACGAAGCAAAGTAGGGCGTGGCATACCAGAGATTCTGAGGTAGCAAGCCCCACTTTTTCTATAGGCATGACTACAGAACAAAGGAGAAGAGAAGAAGAACGTGATCACAATTTGGCGCACATGAAAACACAAGTGGATCTTCTTACAAAGAATCTACTATCAGGGAAGACCAAAAAAGTTAAAGCAGTTGCGTCAAAAGGAAGAGAGGAATCCAATTCTGAGGAAGAAGCCAACTACGTGAACAATCAGGGGGTTTCCAAGGCAATGCCCAAGGAAACCAAGGTCGGAACTATTATGATAATTCTGGAAACAAAGACCGGGATCAAGGTAGTTGGAAGAACAAGACTGACAGGAGTGGCGTGTATATTCCTCCTGGACGATGAGAGGCCACTGCATCTGGTTCGGGAAATATGTCAATGGAAGATATGATGGCTAAGCTGTTGAAAGGAGTGGAAGCAACCAGCACGGGAGTAACTGAGGTAATAAATGACTTGGCCTCAATGAAGTAATTGGTTGACTCACATTCCACTTCAATAAGACAGCTGGAACAACAATTGAGTCAAATTTCAGCCACATTAAATCAAAGAAAAGCTGGCACCCTACCAAGCGACACAGTGCAAAACCCAAGAAACGATGGAACATGCATGGCTGTTACTACCAGAAGTGGTAAGGTGCTGGAAAATTCATCCCAAAGCAAGCAAGTGGCCGAAGATATTGTAGGTAATACAGAAGAAGATGACGCCGTGGAAACTGATGAAGACGTTCATTACGTCAGTCCTCGACGTCCACAGCCTGAAAAGATCTTCGAACCTAAGCATGATGAAAAGAAAGTCATGGAGAAAACAATTCCCCTTCCACCATCTCCTTTTCCGCAAAGATTAAAGAAGAGAGCTGATGATACCAAGTTCAATAAATTCATGTCAATGTTAAAACAGCTGACCATTAATGTTCCCTTGGTTGAGGCACTAGAACAAATGCTAGTCTACGCAAAATTTATGAAGGATCTTTTAACAAAGAAGCGAGCAGCAAGTGGTGAGTTGACAGATGTTGTTCATCATTGTAGTGCAATTGCTACCAGATCACTAGTTCAGAAGAAGGCAGACCCAGGATCCTTCACTATTCCTTGCACTGTCGGATCTTTGAATTTTGGCAAGGCATTATGCGATTTAGGAGCCAGCATCAATTTGATGCCATTATCCATTTACAAAAAGTTGGGGTTGGGTGATCCTACTCCAACTAATATGAGGCTTGTGATGGCTGATAGGTCGGTAAAATGACCTGTTGGTATTTTATGTGATGTATTGGTGAAGGTTTCTTTATTCATCTTTCCGGCGGACTTCGTTATTTTGGATTGTGAGGTAGACTCTGAAGTTCCCATAATCTTGGGGCGCCCTTTCCTTGCAACAGGAAGTGTGCTTATTGATTTAAGAGCTAATGAGCTTCTATTCCAAATGAATGACAAAGTAGTCCGCTTTGATGTATGTAAATCAATGAAGCAATCCAAAGATCTGAACGTGTTCTCGGTAGCTGATGTTTATATTGATGATGAGAAAGAATTACCTGTAGAGGAGCAGCTTGTTGATGACCCATTGGCGGTTGTGCTTATGAATGTTGAGCATAAGGATGCTGAAAATTATGAAGAAACTATTTGTGCTCTAACAGGATTAGGGTCATATCCTCATGCTCCCAAGAAGCTGGACCTTGATCTCAAAAACCGACCAACACCACCAGCTAAACCATCTATTGAGGAACCACCCACGTTAAAATTGAAGGAGCTGCCTAACCATTTAAAGTATGCATTCTTGGGAAGCGGTAACACACTTCCGGTTATTGTGGCGGCAGATTTGGGTGAGCAGCAAGTTGCAGCTCTCATCACGGTTCTACGAAAGTACATGAGAGCCATCGGTTGGACCATCGCTGATATCATTGGTATTCTGCCTGGGATTTGTACACACAAGATTCAGCTTGAAGAAAATTGCATACCCACTATTGAGCATCAAAGGCGTCTAAATCTACCTATGCAAGAGGTGGTGAAGAAAGAAATTATTAAATGGTTAAATGCAGGGGTTGTGTATCCAATCTCTGAAAGTAAATGGGTAAGCCCGGTATAATATGTTACAAAGAAAGGTGGCATAACGGTAGTTGCGAATGAAAAAAGTGAGTTAATTCCACTCAGACCTGTCACGGGGTGGAGAGTATGCATGGACTACCGTAAGCTGAATTCGTGGACCCTTAAAGATCACTTTCCAATGCCCTTTATTGACCAAATGCTTGATCGATTAGCAGGGAAAGGATGGTTTTTTTTCTTAGACGGTTATTCCGGCTATAATCAGATATGTATCGCTCCTGAAGATCAAGAGAAGACAACGTTTACATTCCCCTATGGTAAGTTTACCTTCAAACGTATGCCATTTGGGCTATGTAACGCACCCACCACTTTTCAGCATTGTATGATGTCCATTTTTTCTGATATGGTGGAAGACACGCTGTAGGTATTCATGGACGATTTTTCAGTTGTGGGTGAGTCGTTTGAATCATGCTTGACAAATCTAAGTATGGCGTTGCAGAGATGTGTTGAATTCAACCTAGTGCTCAATTGGGAGAAGTGCCACTTTATGGTGAAATAAGGTATTTTTCTTGGGCATAAAATCTCCAAAAGATGAATTGAAGTGGATCGAGCTAAAATCAAAGTTATCGAGAAACTACCACCCCCAATTTCGGTCAAAGGAGTTCGTAGTTTCCTCGGTCATGCAGGTTTCTACCGAAGGTTTATCAAAGACTTCTCCAAAATTGCTAGTCCATTATGCAAACTTTTGGAGAAAAATGCAATGTTTGACTTCAATCAGGATTGTATAAAGGCATTTGAATGCCTCAAAGAGAAGCTAATTGAAGCTCCTATCATGGTAGCACCAGATTGGTCTTTACCATTTAAAGTCATGTGTGATGCTAGCAGGGTAGCTTTGGGTGCTGTACTTGGCCAGAGAAGAGAAAAGTTATTCCATCCAATCTACTATGCGAGTAAGGTCTTGAACGAAGCTCAAAAAAACTATACTGTCACAGAACAAGAGCTTCTACCAGTTGTGTATGCCTTCAAAATGTTTCGTGCTTATTTGTTGGGAACCAAAGTGATAGTTCATACAGACCATGCAGCCCTTAGATATCTGATAACAAAGAAAGATGCAAAACCAAGGCTAATTCGATGGGTATTGTTGTTGCAAGAATTTGATTTCGAGGTAAAAGATAGAAGAGGTTGTGAAAACCAAGTGGCTGATCATCTATCTAGACTCGAGAATGAGCATATAGCACATCAAGATCGTGAGATTGACGATGCCTTCCCTGATGAAGAGATTTTAGCCACAATGATGGAGGAGTTACCATGGTATGCAGATTTTGCAAACTTCGTGGTAAGTAATGTGATGCCTACGAATCTATCATTTCATCAAAAGAGAAAGTTCATGCATGACGTGAGACACTATTTCTGGGATGAGCCATAATTGTTTAGACGATGCGCGGATGGAGTTATCAGGCGATGCATATCCCATGTTGAGGTGCCAAATATATTGGAAGCATGTCACACTTCCCAAGTTGGGGGACATCACGCAGGTAATCGGACAGCAAGGAAGGTATTGCAAAGTGGCTATTATTGGCCTTCGATATTTAATGATGCCTACGACTTTGTGAGAAGATGCGACCAATGTCAGAGACAAGGTGCGATTTCGAAACACCATGAGATGCCCATGTCGAAAATCCTTGAAGTAGAGCTCTTTGATGTCTGGGGTATCAATTTTATGGGTCCATTCGTGAATTCGTTTGGAATGAAATATATCCTAGTTGCTATAGATTATGTTTCAAAATGGGTCAAAGCAGTAGCATTGGATGATAATGAAGGAAAATGTGTTGTTGCATTCTTGAAGAAAAACATCTTCTCTCATTTTGGGGTACCATGTACTATCATAAGCGATGGACGATCTCACTTTTGCAACAAACTGTTCAAATCCGTGTTGGCAAAATATGGTGTCAAGCAACATAAGGTAGCCACGCCTTATCACCCATAAACTAATAGACAAGTAGAGGTTTCCAATCGAGAGATCAAGCAAATCCTTGCTAAGATTGTAAATGCGAATAGGAAAGATTGGTTTTGGAAGCTGGACGATGCACTATGGGCTTATAGGACCGCATTCAAAACGCCAATTGGTATGTCCCCGTACCAACTAGTTTATGGGAAAGCTTGTCATTTACCCATTGAGCTCGAGCACAAAGCATTGTGGGCGTTGAAGCGAATGAATTTGAATTGGGATGATGCTATGAACTTGAGGTTGGAGCAGCTGAGTGAGATGGATGAATTCCGTCTACATGCATATGAAAGATCAGACCTCCATAAGGAGCGGATGAAAAAGTATCATGATCAGCGGATTGTTCAACGAAACTTCCAAAAGGGTGATATGGTACTTCTTTTCAATTCCAGACTAAAGTTATTCCCAGGTAAGTTAAGGTCCAAATGGTCTGGTCCGTACAAGATTAGCCAAGTCTACTCATCTGGAGTAGTTGAGCTAGAAGACAATAATGGTGTTGTCTTTAAGGTGAATGGCTAAAGATTAAAACCATATATAGGCCCCCTTGACTCGATGAACTATATGGCCACCATCTATCTCGACGAAGTCTAAGTACTCGAGGTACCTATGTCGTGCTGCAACAATAAATCAAGCGCTAGATGGGAGGCAACCCATCGTGATTTTTTCGTTTCCTTTCCATTTGTTTTTACTAAATAAAAATCCAAAGAGAAGAGTCGAGCCACGACCGAAACTAAGGAGCTTGATGAGAGGCAACCCATCGTTCTAATCGTTTTTGTTGTTTTTGAGTGAATGTAGGTGCAAGAGGTGTAAAGGAGGAGATTGGTTTCAAATTTAGATTTGGAAGTATTGCATGTTGAAGGTGGTAAGTAGGAATGAAGAAACAAAAGGCTATGGGTGAGGCATTGCTTATGAAAATATAGGCAAAGAACAAGTCAAGGCCTATGTAAATCTAGGTCACGAACAAGGCAAGGCCTATGCTATGGCCTAAGCTCTCGGATTCTAGAGTGCTATAGCATAGGTGCCGCCTATTCTCAACAATGCCATAGCATAGACGCCACCTATGCAAAAGCATTTTGTCTCTGAATCTCATATGCCATGGCATAGGCACCGCCTATGCCTAACAATGCCATAGCATAGGCGCCGCCTATGCTCAACAATGCTTTGCAAAAGGCGCTGCCTATGCCAAGTATAGGCAAAGCATTAGGCGCCGCCTATGGTCACTTTTGGTCTCCAAATCCGATTCCAAATGGGTCAAAACCCGACCCAAGCTTGTCCTATAAATAGAACGTTAGTCTTAAATCAAAAACACATTGCAATTCACCCTAAAGCGCCGCCTACCTCTCCAAATTCTCTCAAAAATTTTTCTTTTACTCTTTTATTTTTCAAGAACATCTTCCAAGGCCATCAACCAAGTAAGTACTTCTTTGTTATTCTTTTATCTTCCATAAGTACTACACTACTACGTCTATAATGAATTGTTTAATCTTGAAGTAGTATTGGTGATTTGAATATGGTTGAGTTGTTGTGGTGAAAGTAAGTGAGTGAAAGAATACGTAAGGATGCTCTTGACTTGTTTCCAACTTGTATTAGATTTTGATACACTGTCATACTTTTGCGGAATTGACATAGTCTAGAACATTGCATAACCTTGTAACTTGAAAACTTGCTTGAATGACTTGTTTATTGCGATGAAAATCAAGGTTAACTACAAACATAAGATGTTGTGATAAATTGATACAATATCTATGTAGGAGTTGTATTCAAAGTGATGCATTGGTTCAAAACATGAAAGCATTGCCAAGATTACATGATCTAGAATTGAGAAAGGATAGTTAAGATGATACGAAGATTATGACTGCACTGATTATATTGTTGGAACATAACACCTAAACATATATCGATGAAATCTGAGTAATTGACATCGGTCACTTCACTAGTTCGTACAAACAAACTAAGTGTGGGGTGGTGCCACTACTGCTTGTTTATTGATTGTATCCACCGAGATGAAGCTAACATGACTATTATTTTAATCTCAGGTACAATGGAACCAAAACCAAGACAAGGGAAAGAAAAAGCAACCACTTCACAAAAAGACAAAAAAGGGGATGAAAAGAGCAAGGAGAATCCTCCTCGCTGCAAATACCTCGCCGCATGTTTGGAATTAAATAGGTCCTCGAGGAGGAAGGAAAGGAGTGGTATAGGAAGAATAAAGAGAAAAAAATATGTTCATGTGGAGTTGATACACAAGGAAAGCCTAGCAAAGAAAGAACCCCGTACGTTGGCTAAGATAATGGTGTTACATCTTGATTTCATCTTCCGAGATATGGGAGAGTGTAATCTTGATTTAACACGTGAATTCTATGCCAACTGGTCACCGAAAACTACAGGGAGTGAAGTAAGATTCGGGGCCAAGTTCTGCAACTAAATGCGGAGTTCTTCAACTCCTTTCTGGGTTTGCCATCTGTTGATAGAGCTGTATAACAGACCTCCATACAGGCAAATTAGACACACATTGTGCGGAACAAGATCTATGGCACGATGGAGCAGACACAAGGACACCGGTCGGCACAACACCTTTCCATATGCTTCCTTGAATAGAGAAGCTTGGATATGGATGCGAATAGTCAACTCTTGTCTGATTCCAGGGACCCAGTACACGAAGATTACACGAGATAGAGTGTGTTTGGTGTACGCGTTGATGACGAATGTTCCTATCAACATTGGGGCAATTATTCGATTTACAATGCGAAAGGCCAGGCTACACAAGAGGTCCCACTTCAGCTTTGGAAATCTGTTGACCGCAATATTGAGGAAGGAGGACATCGAAGAGGAACCGGCTGATCATAAACTTCCACACAACCCAAAGAAGGTTGACCTCACAAAGGTTAAAGATGTTGAAACCATGCACGGCGTCAACCTTACCACTGTGGAAAGTCATGCTCGGGATGAGAGTTTCTTTTACCATCTTTATGATGACTCAGTTTACCATGATGAGCGGAGGTCGTGTTCCAACTGCTGCAGAGCTCCAACAGCTGGATTATGACTACCCAATGAATGAGCATGCAAGGCAAATATGTGGAGTAGGTGTGTACTTTGAGGAATCTCTTAATGATGATGTGCCAACCGATGATGATCGTCGAATGCCAGACTCCGATGTGGAGGAGAACTGTGATGGCGACGACTCTGATGATGATTCCGACGAAGGGGGTATGACCCCAGACATAGAGGAGGAGTCCGACTAACCAGGTTCTTCTTATTTATTTTTCACTGAGGGCAGTGTGTCCCGTCTAAGTGTGGGGTGCTGGTATTTGCATGCTAACCTTCCTTATCTACATTTGCATTTATTTATGTTTGTTTGTTTTGATTTTTTTAGTAGTAAATATTTTTTTTTAACTTTGCATGAAATTGTTCTGATAGGCAGCATGGTATTATGATAAGAGTCTGTGATAAAATCATTTCTATTGAGATGGTTAGGCTCTAATAGTGACTCATTATATGATAATTGTGTGGTTCAATTCCTTCATCTGTTGGGTCAAGAGTCTATACTGCTTACAATAAAGTCGACCATGTGCCTTGTGTGTGTGAGATGATAGTATATTCTATGTTTGTGGCTGATGCTAGAACTTGCCTGGTATGTATGTAAAGCGAAATAAAGAGTGTGAGTTTAGGAGATAATTTAGGCATTTTTTTGGCAACCTGTAATTGTTTACCTTCGTTTTACCTACCCATGGACATTATCCTAGTCAACCCTTTTGAGCCTTTAAGCCTATTTTCTTTGACAGCCTCATATGTAAGCCTAATCCATTCTTTCAAGACCATAATTTGATCCAAATTCCTAAGCGCTCTAAATTGTAAAGTCATGTGACAAAATAAGAGGAAATTGGGTGAGAATAGTGCCTTAGAATATATTGGTGGTTGAATTTGTTATGAAAAATAATTGCTATCATAAGAGGTGTGTTATGAAAAGAAAAAGAAAAATAAAAATAAAAAGTTAATTCTGTTCAAAATTGAAAAAACAAAGGAGGTGAGAAAGGGTGGTAGATTAAAAGAAAGTAGAAAGGTTGTTTGAAAGAAAGCATAAATGGCATAATGTGATGGATTAAAGCGCTTAGAAACATAGTCACTATTTCTGGCCAAAATAGTCCTACCCGTCCCTTAGCCTACATTACAACCTGTAAAGACCTATTTGATCCTAAGCTTAGCGTTCTGATAGGTAGTGGAGCATTACACTAAGGGCAAGCCTATGGTCATCAGTTGCAACAAACGAATTCTTTGTGAGAGTGAGATCAAGGATAATCTTATACCCATGTTCGAGATATATACAATACTTGTGAGTGATTATGGGTGACATATTGTGAGACACACATGGTTGATGAGTTTTGGGTAGTCGTATATGAATCTTTGTGCCTTAACTTTTGAATACGAATTAACCATCATCACGAGTCTATATTAGAGGTTGAATTGTTTCTAGAAATGATCAGAAAACTACTCTTTGTTAGTAATTGCTATGCCTGTCTTGATGAATATTTTGTGTTGTTACTGTGAAACCCTAAGTAGATGTTTAGAAGGACATGATATTTTGTTCGAGGACGAACAACGCTTTAAGTGTGGGGTGTTGATGTTAGGCGTATTTACACGCCTAAAGCACCTTAATTTACCCATATTTTAGCTAAGTTTTGAGGACAAAATATATAATTCCTGCACTTTTAGTCCTTTTTCCTGTAAGTGAGCTAACCAACGTGATTAGCAAGTTTTCAGGAATAAATGAAGAAGATTTCAGCATTTTGTGAACTGTTGAACGCCAAAGGAAACTTCACGTAAGAAAGAAGGCAGTTTCTGGAAGCCTATGGACTAAAAGTGACGCATGGAAAACCAGTACCGGGCAAAAACAGCAATTCTAAAGACTTTGGGGATCAGCAGTAACTTATTAGGATTAGGATGATGATGCAGTAACCTAGTAGGATTAGGTTAAGTAATGCAGTAGCTTAGTAGGAATAGGATATGGGTGTTATAGATACCCTATTTTGCTGAAGTTTTTATGATTCCGAATCATTCTAATTCTTCCATTAATTCGAATTCTCATACTTCTACTTTTTATTCAACACTCTCAATTCTTATTCTCTTCATCTATTCAACTCTTAATTTTCACAACAAGAGAAATGTTATTCTTAAAGGAATTCACGCCACAAGCCCTACCAACATATACTACACGTGAGATCTTTATTTTGGTATAATGATAATGTCTACTGTGATTTCCATTGCACTCATGAGTAGCTAAACTTCTCTGTTGGGGTTATGGAAGCCTTATGAGATACTATCTATTGCTATGAGTTTGTGAATTCTTGACATGTATGCTGCTTATATCATTACTCTCTTCATCTTAATGCAAATTCTTGTGGTTGCAAACACATAGAATACGCCAGTATAGCATTAACTTGTTCGAAAGAAAAGTTATATGTCTGGAAAAGAGATAATGTCAAGGTAATAGGGCACCAACCCCTGTTAAAAAGTTAGTGCCATAACTAGATTAACCTCTTGGAGAATTTGTATCATTAGATACGCTTTAAGCTCGAAAGAGTAAAAGTGAAATAATCCTTGATGGTCGAAAGACGCCTGGATTTACCATAGAATACAATTCTCTATAAGCACATGCATTTCTGAATTCCGCATAACTCATAGCCAATAGAGACGTATAACTCATAAGGTGGACATAACCCCAACTCTCAATTCTCATTGGTTAAACATCTTACTAAACATTCTTTCTTTTTACTTTGCTATTTTCCGTTTTTCACTTTGTTACATTATTGCACACTACAATCCCCCCTTTTTTACGAAACTTTCACCAAAAGTCTAATAATCTTCGCTTACTTAGTGACCAAGTATTCTCTGTGGGATTCGACACCCAACCCAGTTGGGTTCTATATTTGAAAACGACCGCTTACACTCTTACGAGAGCTGTAGTTTGAGCGTTATTACTGGTTAGGGCTTTGCTTCACTGTGATAGCTTATCATAATTCTATTCAACCTTATACAGAACCTGAAAAACTTTATTAACTTCTGAAGATATTTCTAATAAGTCATCACAAATGTGATAGCCTATCACAAATGTTGTCAGCTCTAAACAAAACTCACTTTCTTCTTAGTAGCCTTTGACGACATTTCTGATAAGCTGTCACAGTTGTGATATATTATCATGAATGTCATCAGTTCTTATCAGAACCCCACTTGTGATTTTTAGTTAGTTTTTGGTCCCATTATTTCTCAAAATCCACTCGAGTTCTGATTTATGAGGTGAATTTTAAGCCTTAGGCTTGCACAGCAAATCCTAGTTCCGAATTTCAGTCCCTTTTCCAGTTTAACTTGGTTCAAGTCTCTTGGTAACTTGGATTGTCGTCAATCTATCCTTTACCACTTGAAAAGAAAAGTTAAATTTAAAGCATACCTTATAGGAGCCTTCAATGTGATTACACACACAAGAGGAAGTAGGAAGAAATTCTTGATTTTAATAGCAAACCCACACACAAGGAAACTTACTTTTTGTTTTACATGAAAAAAAATTGAATAAGGAAATAAAATACTCTAAATATTGAAGGGAATAAACTTAAAAGTAAGTAAAAACAAGTGGTAAGGTGGAAAGGTTCGACTGGGCCCAGGTCGGATCTTTATAATTGGCACAGATTTGGTTGTTAAGTTACTTTTTGATAACATCTTATGATGGCTTGTCACAGGTGTGATGACCTATCACAAATGTCGTCGGCCTTAATAGAACATCAATTCAAAATTGGCCTCTCTGACGTCAATTCTGATAGCTTATCACAGTTTTGACAGCTTATCATGAATGCTGTCAGGACCTTTTCTGTTGATTTCTTTAGTTTTCCACCTTCTGTGAACTAAATCCTAACTATAAAAATAAATATTATACTAGAATATAAAATTTTGGGTTGCCTCCCAATAGCGCCTGATTTACTGTCGTGGCATGACTTGGCTATCTTGACTACTCAGACATCGCCAATACAACATGTTAATACCCCTTTATCATCTTCATAGAATACATCAACGATGGAGAAAACACCCATCTCTTTTTTCTGAGTCATGGATGAGTGTATCTCGAAGCATGATTCTTTATCATTTAGCCAAAACTTTAACTCATTTAGATCCATGTCTACGACCACTCTCCTAATTGCAAGAAATGGTCTACCTAAGATGATGGGCAATTCAAAGTCCACCTCACAATCTAGGACTACAAAATTAGTAGGCAGAATAAAATTGGCAAACTTTACTAAAACATCGTGTAATATGCCCACAAGTTGTGTCACTGACCTATCTATCATCACCAACCATATATTTGTTGGGGTAGGATTCCCCAATCCCAGTTTCTTGTATACAACAAGTGGCATTAAGTTTATACTGGCTCCCAGATCACATAATGCTTTGGTGAATTTTAGGGAACCAATAGTACATGGAATGGTAAACACTCCCGGGTCTGTATTTTTCTACAATAAAAACCTTGTACAGATAGCACCACAATAGAGAAAATTGTCCTTCGACTTATAGCTAACCTTCCATTTCTTGGTCACAAGGTCCTTCACGAACTTTGCGTATCCTAGTATTTTCTTAAGTGCATCAACCAAAGGCACAGATATTTCCAATTGCTTGAGCATTGCCAGGAAATTGCTGAATTTTGCATCCTCATCCTTTTTCTTTAATTATTGAGGAAAGGAAGGTGGTGGTCTTGGGATGGTTTTCAACACCACTTTCTTTTCCTTCTCTTTTTCCTTATTCAAAGCATTAACAAAAATATCTAGCTTATCATACTCCACTGGATTGCTTTTTTCAGACTAATCAACAACTACCT
The DNA here is from genome assembly GCA_030864225.1 of Capsicum baccatum var. pendulum. NCBI lineage: Eukaryota > Viridiplantae > Streptophyta > Magnoliopsida > Solanales > Solanaceae > Capsicum > Capsicum baccatum. The sequence goes on along the minus strand of CM061560.1, from coordinate 87,124,754 downwards.
CACCATCTACAGATTTGCCCATAAAAGGGCCAGGTAATATCTTACCACTCCTAGTGGTAATCGCCATACATGATCCATCATTTTGCATATTTTGAATTGTATCGCTTGGTAATGTTCCGCTCTTTCTCTAGTTAAATACAGTAGAAAGTTGACTCATCTGCTGCTCTAGCTGTTTGATGGCAGTGGAGTGTGAGTGCACCAACTAACTGATAGATGTCAGATCGGTCTTCATGGTGGTTACACCAGAGTTGGTGGCCTCAACTCCCTTTAACAATTTCTCCATCATGTCCTCCATGGATATCTTTCCAGAGCTAGTTGCATCAGCTTACCGATTTCTAGGATAAATATATAAACCACTCCTATCATTATTGCTTCTCCAGTTTCCTTGCTCTCTGTCTTTGTAACCAGGTTTATCATAAATGTTCTGACCTTGATTCCCTTGGCTATTGCCTCAAAAAAACCTTGATTATTAACATAATTTTCCTCTTCTTCAGGCTCCACATCCACTCGGTCTTGAGATGTTACAGCTTTCACTTTCTCAGTCTTCCCTGACAATAAATGATTGGTGAGCAAGTCCATCTGAGTCTTTAGATGGGCCATGTCTTGATACCGCTCCTTATTTCTCCTTCATTATTCAGCAGACATACCAACCAAAATAGTGGGGCTTGCTACCACAGACTCCCTAGTATGCCAAGCCCGACCCTATTTGGTTATTCTATTTAGCATATTTGAGGCATCTTGAAAAGACAAATCAACAAATAAACTGCCATCAGCATTATCTACAATTGGATTTATTACAGAGTTGAGGTCCCTATATAAAGTCTCCATCAAGTGTAGGTCTATCATATTGTGGTTCAGACACTGTGTTAGCTTCTTCTTGATTCTCTCCTAAGTCTCATGCAAAGCTTGAAGCTATCTAAAATTGTTGATCTCGTCCCTGAACTGTACCCTTCTGTAGGGTAGAAAAAGTATTCTAGTAACGCTTCTTTCAATTACCTCCAGTGGGTTATGGAATCAGGCGTAAGCTTATTCAGCCACAATGTTGCCTCCCCAGACAGAGACAACGGGAATAACCTCAACCAGCTAGCTTTTTGGTCCACTCCTGGTTATCAAAATATTTGCAAATGGTGACAAAATTCACTAGATGCAGGTTCATATCATCCCCAGGAAGTCCACCAAACAACCCCTTCAGATTGAGGAGTTGGATCATAGTACTCGTAATGTTGAACTTGGCTCCAGGTTCCAACGGTGGAGAAATAATTGCACCCTTTGCACCTGTCCCATCCATTCCATCATCATCATCATTCAGATCATACTGGACCTGTTAGAACTCTTGTCTTCTTTGGAACGGACAGTTCCGATTAACATTACTTGGAACTTGTGCGGCTATCTTCTCTGCACGTCTTGGGTTACCAAGGTTCAATAACTCGTCGTCCCCCAAATCTTCATCCTCAGGGTTTGGATGTCTTGCATGTTGCTCGACATTTTGTACATTCACCTGAGCTCTAGCTAAGGCTGCCAGTCTGTCAGCCTCTTACTATTCTACCATTCTTCCTATTTTTTGTTGTTCCGGATTTAGTGGTAATAATGTTTCTCCAGAACTTCTGGTTCTTGTCATATGCTATAAAATCCTTGAAATAAACAAAAAAAACAAATAAACATAAATTTAGGAAACTTAACTAACAGTCAATTAGTGCAACCAAACTTTAGCTTATAACCGTATTCGCCAACAACGGTGCCATTTTTATAATGCTCAAATTACACTCTTGAATGGGAGTAAGCGGTCGTTGTCAATATAAAACCCAACTAGGTTGGGGTCGAATGCCACAAGGAATATGGTGTAAACTCAAGTTGTTTGTGATTTAATCCACTGATAGTTTAATGTTTCCTGAAATGGGGGCTATAGGTTTAACAAGTTGTTTTTTTTACTTTACTTTCGATGTTTGTAAATCAAGAGTTTATAAAATAACTAGAATTATGTTCACTAGGGCTTCCGGTACATGACGGATGCTAAAAGTGGTTCAAGATTCTCACGGTGGGTCAGATAACAAGCTATCTCTATCGATGTTATGCTTAAATGTCTCTCGACCTACTTAAGCGTTTAATTACCTAATCCTCTCAGACTTAGGAAATTTCTATTTACTGCCCAGATTTTACCTCAGGTTAACCAACCTTGTTACAGCGATGATTATTAAAAAAAGTATTTTTGAGTCCCTGTTGATAATTCACTTCCTACGTATTTGATTTCTTTCTCAAGAAAATCAAAGAAGGTGTGTCTACTATTTTCAACCAACAGGCGTTAATTAAAACTTTAAAATTATCAAGAAATCCTACCACCTTTTAAATCTTGAATTCTTAGCACCTCATCAAGACCTAAACCCATACCCCATAACTCAGGTTAATGGAGTTTAGCAACTCATGATGTAACGAAAGAAACACATACTTGGACTCATGATTTGAAAGATAAACTTACAGAGATGAATAATAACTAGTGAATCACAGATTAGATCACAAAGGAAAAATCCCAAAATACTAATAATAACCTCTCAAAAATAGTTGAGTTGTTCGAGTCAAGAAGTAAAGAGAGAAAATATCAAAATATGTTGTCCAAAACTCAAGGTGTCGACCTTGTGTTGAATAATAATGATAATTCAGCAATTATTTATTCCTAGAAAACCCTAAAATAAAGCTTTAAATAGTTTACCCTAAATAAAGAAACAAAATCAAAGTTACAGCTTTTTCTCGAAATAGACGACGACTATTGGTGACGCCTTATCAGGATCATGATGACTTATCAAGAATGTCGTCAGGGCTTCTTCAAATCTGCACTAGTCCTGTCTTAGGTTGATGGCAACTTCTGACGGCTTATCAGGCCTGTGACGACTTATCAGAAATGTCATCACACTTTTGCTCCAATTCTCATGTCCTGCCTAGGTCTGACGGCATTCCTGACGACTTATCACCATTATGACGGCCCATCAAAAAATTTCCACGATTCTACTAGATAGAACTTATTCCCTGTTTAAGGCTGACGACAAACTTGATTACTTATCAGACCCTTGACGGATTATCACAAAATGTCATCACAACTTCCACTTTAGGCCAATTCTTTGTCTACTGATGATGACCAACCTGATAGCTTATCACCGGGCTAACGACTTATCACAAATATCGTCAGCCACAATTGTTTTCAGATTTCTTCAAATTTCAAATTCTTTGCTCCATTTCATGTTGGTTCTTTATCATATCATCTTAAACTGCAAAATCAAACATAAACTAATCAAAAATAACTAAAGTTGCTCAATACCTTGCAATTATTAAGAGTTAAAAGCCTCAAATGTGTTAGCATATGATTACACAACATTACTGAGTTTACTGAGTTCCGTTGACTGACAGAATACTACTAAATTCTGTTAACTGACTTAGTTTACTGATGTCTGAACTGAATACTAAACTAGATTGGACTGATACTGAGTCTACTAAGTTTTTTCTGAGTTCTGTAACTGACTGAGAGTACTGTTGATCGTGACATGACTAATACTATCCTAAGACTAACCATGGCTCTAGGTAATCAGCTAAATTATCGGGTATTAAATACCCCCAGGACTCGATAACATAAATTGTAAAACATGGCAAAATCTTGAAACATAATACATAATCTACTTGATCATCATTCATTCATTAGGACATTCTAGCAAACACTTGCATGACATGAACTTGAATACATGCTAATATTATGATATAATTCCATTATTTAATTCTCATGAACAACTCATCAAACACTTGTAAGGCATTGTATATGCACATAGTACTAATCAACACATGAGCATCACAATTTCAAGGCTTTAACAAGAATTCACGTGATACTACATACATAATACTTGTTTTTACATAAATCTTGCACTTAATCATGTAATATAAATCCAATCAACCTTATAATCATGAATACACTTGAATCCAAATCACGAAAAGCATGAAATCAAGCTACTTGAAGTTTAAAAGAGTTTCTTGGATTCCAAGGGTGGAAGGGACCCTTGGATGAACACTTGACATACCTTAGTTGCTAAATTGTCGAAGATTAATGGCAGAATCTTGAGCCTTGAATTTGAAATTCAATCACCTAGGGTTTTTTTTCTCGAGCAATTTGTGAAATAATGAGCGTATGTTGCAACTAGAAGGCTAAATTTTGTGTTTTGGGGGCTAAAAGACATGGGAAAAGACCTAAATACCCCTAAGGACGCGGCTTTGTAATGATTGAAAACTAAACTATCGATGCACAAATCGACGCACCGCATCGTTGGTATAGACGCGATGGCCAATACACTATGTTGAGTTCACGTCAGTTCACTGGAATTTGCACTGAGCCAAGGGAAAAATTATCTGTTAATACGATGGACGCTGTGATGCATCGAGATTGCATCGAGTGACTATTTTGGTTACTTGAACATGGTCTAAACGAGGTCCAAAAAATCCAAAACTTGTCCGGGAATACCTACTGACACTCATGATCATGAATCAATCACCAACTACTCCCTGTTCAGTTTATGCAATTGTTAGCAAATGTTTATCATGTCCCTAATACCACTGTCATACCAAGATCCACAGAGTTCACACATAAATCCACATAGTCTAAAATATAAATTTTTGTAGGGATAACAAAAATCAGTCAAAATCTGACTACTTCCCTAAATACTCAAAATCTCCTAATTACACAAAACATCACTAAACAAAACACAATACGCCTAAACATGCCAGCTCTATTAGGAAAAAAACTCCAGGGAAAAGAGGCATAGCAATAAAAACTCTAGGAGGATATCAAGACACACAAGCATTCCCCACCCCAAACTAAAAATCATGGATTGTCCCCAATGGATAAAACTAAAATAAGAGAGTTAGGAACATACATGAGACACTATCGATGGGAAAATTCAACGTCAATCACGTAATATGAATACAAACAACACCATACCTTGGGCTTTCTCTCCCTGATTTACTATCATAGCACGACTTAGCTCCCTTGACTACTCAAACTTCATCAAGGTTTGTCTCTTCATAAACTCTAACTTCTTCCAAGTTTCCCATGTAAAATTTTATACGCTACTCGTTTACTTTAAATGGTACATCACCATCATGATTTACCTCAATAGCACCATATGGGAATACCTTAACTGCAGTAAATGGTTCGGTCCATCTTAACCTTAGCTTGCCAAGAAACAAGTGTAGTCTTGAATTATATAGCAAGACCAAATCACCAGGTTTGAACATTCTCTTCACTGTCTTCTTTACATGGTATGGCTTTATTATATCCATTTATATGGCCGAGCTATCATAAGCACGGAGCTGAAATTAATCCAAGTCATATACATTGCTCATCCTCAAATTTGTTCCATTACATCATTCAAAATTCAGCCTTTTCAATGCCCAAAGTGCTTTATGCTCTAGCTCAACCAATAAGTGACATATTTTGCCATAAATAAGCTGATATCGAGAGGTATCTATGGGATTATTATAGGTTGTATAGTAGGCCCACAATGCATCATCTAGCTTCTTAGACTAGTCAGTCCTATTGGTATTCACGGTCTTTGCTAATATGGACTTTATTTCTCTATTGGAAACTTCCGCTTGCCCGCTAGTCTATGGATAGTAGGGTGTTTCCACCCTATGATCCACACCATATCTATCAAGCAGGCCCTTGAACAACCAATTGCAGAAGTAAGATACACCATCACTAATAATTTCCCATGGGATGCCAAATCTAGAAAAGATATTTTTCATTAGAAAAATAGTGACAGTTCTACCTTGGTTGTATAGAAGTCCAACTGCCATCACCCATTTTGATACATAGTCAACTACTACTAGAATGTACCTTATTCTATAGGAGCTCATAAATGAACCCATGAAATCAATTCCCCACACATCAAATTGCTCTAACTCCAAGATAGGTGTCATAGGGAGTTCTTTTCATAAAGAAATATTGCCTTGACGCTGGCATTAGTCACAGGCCTATGTGAAATCATGAGCATCCTTATAGATTGTAGGCCAACAGAACCCACATTACAGAACCTTAGTGTCTATATGTGTACCACTATGATGACCCTCAACTAGTGATAAATGAAAAACTTCTAGAATGATCATCATCTCCACCTCTAATATACATCTTTGAATTACTCCATCGGCAAAAACCCTGAATAGATATGGATCATTCCAAAAGAAATTCCTTACCTCATGCATTAATCTCTATCACTACTGGAAGTATAAATCTTCTGGAATAAGATCACTTGCCAAGTAGTTGGCAAAATCAGCTAACCAGGGAATCAAATCATGAGATGCTTCTAGTAAATGCTCATATGGAAAATAATTATCTATCTTGAGATTATCCCCTAATTTTTAGATTGTCTCCTCTTCAAGTCTGGATAAGTATTTTATGACTTAATTCTCTTTCCCTTTTCGGTCATTGACCTCAAAATTAAACTCTTACAGTAAGAGTACCTGATGAATCAATCGATTTTTAGAATCTTTTTCATCATCAAGTACCTCAATGTTGCATAGTCAGTGTGAAATACCACCTTGGACCTAATCAAGTAGGACCTAAATTTCTCAAAAGTGAAAACCACCGCAAGTATCTCCTGCTCTATAACAGTAGAATTTTTCTATGCAAAGTTTAGGGATTTGCTTTAATAATAGATGGGATGCAAGATCTTTTCTCTTTTTTGGCCAAGGACAGCATCCAAGGCCACTCCACTCACATCACATAATACCTTAAAAGGTGCAGACCAGTCTGGTGATATAATAATCAATTTCAAAATCAACCACTCCTTTAGGCATTTGAAAGCCTTGAGTCACTTGTTATCAAACACAAACTTAACCTCCTTCTCTAAAAGCTTGCATAAAGGAGTTGCAACTTTTGAGAAGTCCTTGACATATTTTCTATAAAAAACAACATGAACCAAAAAGTTTTGTACATATTTAACTGATACTGGCGGTAGCAATTTCTTAATTACCTCTATATTTGCTTTGTCTACCTCAATGCTATGTTTGGAGATCTTGTTCCCTAGCACTATACTTTCTTTCACCATAAAGTGACATTTTTTTCTAATTTAGCACCAAATTGCATTCTATACATCTCTATAGTGCACTGACTAGATAAGCTAGGTAATCATCAAAAGAATCTCCGACCACTAAAAAGCCATTCATGAATACCTCAATCATATTTTCCACCATGTTAGAGAATATGGACATCATACAACTCCGAAAAGTGACAGGTGGATTCTAAAGTCTGAACGATATCCTCTTGAATTCAAAGGTCCCATAGGGGCAAGTAAAGGTAGTATTTTCTTGGTCCTAGGGAGTAATCATGATTTGATTGTATCTTGAGTACCTGTCAAGAAAATAATACCAACCCCTGCCAGAAAGTTTGTCTAGAATCTTATCCATGAACGACATCTGAAAGTGGTCTTTTTGTGCCCTCTAGTTCAGCTTTATATAATACATGCATACTCTTCATCCAGTTACTAGTCTTATTGGTACTAATTCATTCTTTTTATTTGGGACTATTGTGATTCCCCTTTTCTTTGGTATGCATTGAACCAGGCTAACCCACCTACTATTTGTAATAGGGAAAACCACCCTAGTGTCTAACTATTAATCATCTTATTCTTCACCATTTCTTACATAGGAGGGTTTAGTCATCTGTGATGCTCATTACTAGGAATGTTGTTCAGCTCAAGTTGTATCTTTTGTGTGCATATACCTAGTCGGATCCCTACAATGTCAACAATGGTCCATACAATAGCTTTCATAAACTTCTATAATATCAATTTCAAAGACTCCAGCTATGCTTCTGCTAAATTTGCTGTATTGATCACTAGTAAGGTATTATTGGCCTCAAAAATGCATACTCCAAGTGAGGAGAGGGAACCTTCAATTCCAATATTAGTCATTCTTTAATCGATGGTATCGTAGGAGGTATGGCTTTATTCTTCAAGTCAAGATATAGCTTCTACAAAACATACCCAAAATAGATCTTGTTCCCAATAAAAAGGCCTCAAAAACTTGCATATTTTCCTTGTTTAAACATCAAAAGTGCTATATTTATATAGTACATCCGGCTTCTATCTCTTTCTTGGGTCATATGGTGACTAAGAATGGTAATATAGTTAATCCAGCTAAGATAGCAGTGATTCATAATTGGGATAGACCTACTTCTCCAACTAAGATTTAGAATTCTATTGGTTTGGTAGGGTATTCTCAGTATCCTATAGATGGGTTCTTGTCTATTGCAGCTTCTTTGACCAAGATGGTTTTAGTGGTTGGATTTGTGTGAGAAGAGCTTCCAAATTTCCAAAGAGTTGTTGATTTCAAATCCTATCTTGTCTTTGCCTTAGAAGGATATGGGTTTTACTTCGTTTTGTGATATATCTTATATGGTTTTAGGTGTGGTATTGATGTTAGAGAATAAGGCAATTGCTTATGCCTTTATTTAGTTGAAGCCTCCTAAGAGAAATTAATTTATCCATGATTAAGAGCTGGTAGTCATAGTTTTTATGGTAAGCTTATGGTGACATTATTTATATGGTGTTTTAGTACTTCTTCAGATAGTAATATATTAATATGAGGTAGTGGCATTGGCTTGAGTTACTTAAGAATTATGACCTCATCATTCGGGTAAGAATAATGTGGCTATAGATGGCTTGAGCTAGAGGTCAACTAGTTGGGAAGTTTACCTTTTCTCTAGACCTATGAGTGGCCTTTAGACTTAGAGGTCCAGTTCTAATCTAACTAGATGATTAGGCTTAATATTTTTACACCTATGCATGTTTTAGCCTTTGTTGATGCTAGATCTTCCTTGATGGAGAAGATTTAAGCTGACCAGTTTGATGATGAGAGTTTGAGGGTAATTTGAGGTAAGGTGTTAAGTGGAAAGGTTAAGATGATATATCTTTATTCTGATGGAGTACTGAGGATTGGAGTCTAAGTCTGTGTGCCATAAGTTGGGTGTTGGGTATGATTTTTTTTAAAGTAGGCACATTATTCCAGATATTCTATGCATCCAGGCGTAACAAAGATATATCATGATTTGAACAAGATTTACTGGTGGGCAGTTCTGAAGAAGGATGTGGCAAATTTGATAGATCATTGCTTATGTTGTCAGTAGATGATGACAAAGCATCAAGATTAGGTGGTTTGCTTTAGATATTACATATTCCAGAGTGGAAGTGGGAGAAGATCAGTATGGACTTTACGAGTGGGTTACCTCATACTTCTTCTTGTTTTGATAGTAATTGAGTCATCACAAATGGGTTGACAAAATCAACCTATTTTGTACCTATTCAAATTTTCTTTAGTGTCGAGAGGTTGGCTCCTTTCTATGTTTGTAAGATAGTTTATCTTTATCTCATACCTATGTGTATTATTTAATATAAAGGCTCAATGTTCACTTTTACCTTTTGGAAGACTCGGGAGGAGTTGGGTACTCAGTTTGATCTTCTCATGGCTTCTCACATATGTTATGGACTTTTGAGGTTAGTGGGAGCAACATTTGGCCTTAGCAGAGTTTGCTTATAATTATAGCTACATTTGAGTATTGGATAGCCCCTTTCAAGGCATTGTATGGTAGGAGTTATCAATTTGCTATCAATTTATTTGAGGCCTTATAAGTTAGATCACGTGGTACCAACTTGATTAACGAGTCTTTAGTAGTGTTTAGGTGATTTAGGATAGGCTTCGAGTTTCCCATAGTAGGCAAAAGAGTTAAGTGTACAATAGGTTTTATGCCCTAAAATTTGGGATTAGTGATCTAGTATTCCATTATGTGTTACCTATGAAGGGCATGCTGAGGTCTTGGAAGAGGGGCAAGCTCAACTCGATATAGATTGGACCATCTGATATTTTTTTAGATGTATGGTGTGTTTCTAATGAGTTGTCCTTACCTCTAAACTTTTCAGCCATTTATCTAATTTTTTTGTGTATCTATGCTTCGATATTGTATTTTGTATGAGTCTCACATACTTCGTTGGGACTTGGCTTAGTTAGTCGAGAACTAGATCTTTGTGGAGGAGTCAGTCACCATTTTAGCCAAGGATGTCAGACGATTACATTCTAGAGAAATTTTTACGGTTAAGATTCAGTTGAGACACCGTGCTATAAAGGAGGCTACTTGGTAGGTCAAGTCTTACAGGAGTAGTATCTATCCACAGCATTTTACTGATTCAGGTATTTCTTTGTCTTTTCATTTGAGGATGAACTAGAGATTTAGTGGTGGATGTTGTAATGACCTAAAGTTGTGAGTTTTTATTTTTTTGTGTTTTGACCATTTTCATCTTCCTTGTAGTTGCTACATATTTTTTTGGAGTGTGAGGATGTCTGACACGGTTCTCAATACAATCAAAATATTAGGTGAAATTTTGTGGTTTTTAGAAGCTTAAAAAGTAATATAGTTGAATTTGATAAACATTTATTGTTTTGATTGTCAAATGGCACTTTAGCTGCGCCAGCAAATATAGAATGAAATTTCATTTAGTAGCAGGGTTGGTTTGATTTTGAGACCTTTATATCTCATTTCAAACCATTATTTGGAAAGTAGTAAAAAGGGATCTGGGGGGTTCATTTGTTGAAAACATTCTTTTTAAAAAATTCAACAACGCCGTTGAATCTGAAACATTGAAAATAGCCTAGTAGCAAAGTTTATTTTCATTTACTAGATTTCAAATGAATTTTGAGGGTCCGATTGGAAACTTGGCATTTTAGCCAAGTTCCTGATTGTGCTACTATCTAGTGCAACCATTTAAGCAGCCAAGGACCTCTTTAGTGACATCCGCTTTAGTGGACTGGCATCGCTTAAGAAGATGCTTCTTTAGACTTAAGTGGTAGTTGCTTTAGCGGCCTTGAGTTTATTAAGTGATAGCTGACCTAAGTGGCTTGGACAATTTAGTTACCTTTTATCCACTTAAGAAGTCGATTAGTCACTTAAGTGTCCCATCGTTGAAATAGTATATATACTTTTTTTCATGTTTTTCTCTATTTTTGGACCTTTGATCTTTGGGTATGGGCAATTCTTGAGGTTTTCATCTCCATTTGAGATTGGATGAGTTCCAAAACCTTATTTTCATCGATTATATAATCAAAAACAACTTTAAATCATGATTGCAATGTAGGAGTTTGGGGGTTTTATCGATAAAGTTTAAAAGGGATTTTTCTTCAATTTGGATCTCATTTTAAATATGTTTTCATGTGGGTTTTCTCTGATAGACTCCTATAACCTTAGGGAATGTGTTTTAAAAATGAAATTTCTATTTTAACTATTTTATTTTTTAACTCTCTTTTTGAACCCATTTTGGACCCAACCCTAATATGGGTATCGGTAGCTTTCTTATAATGGGTAAATGTTGTATTTGATGTTTTAGTTGATTTTGAGGTTATTTTTAAGGGGAAGGCTCCGAGTTGAATCACTTTAGAATATGATTTCATTATTTTGAGGTAGGTTATGGCTTAACTTCTTTCAGATTGAGTTGGGTAGTTAATAAATAAGTAAAGCATGTTATGAGTTAGAGAAGATAACTACGAAGTTTATATTTTGATATTATTTTTACAGTTGTGTGCCAATGTGGGAGATTATATTATGTTGTGGTTGGTTTGTCATATGTGATATTATGTGTTGCCTGTGTGGGTGCTTTATTTGACATCATAGGTCTTCTCTATGCATTTAAATGCCTCTATACAAGATATGATGCCCTTACGAGGGCTTATTTTTCTAATATAGGATTTATTTGAGCATTGATTGCCTTTATCATGTTTCAAATACCCAAGATAAGATTGATAAGACATTAATGATATCTTACATGCATATTTATTCTTATGGTACCTAATTAGAGTCAATGATCATGAATTGTGGGCATATTTCGTTGATTTTATGGCTCACTTTACACATACGTGTTGGTGGATTGGATATTATTATATTGAGTTGATTGTGAGCATTACATCCTCACCCAATACATATACATTCTTGAGATACTGTTACCATTGAGAAACACTATTTTTGAAAGCAAAATAATACACTTTTATGAAAACCCTCTCCTTAAACACGAGTCGAAGAGGTAAGTTGAGATTGTGATATGAGATATAGTATATGGTTTGTGAACCCCCCCATGGGTCCTACCTGGGAGCTTTGATCTTGGTGTATACATAGGGAATGTCATGAGATGGCTTTCCCTATTCATCCCATTCATACTGTGTTGCATTACATTTCCATAAGCATCTATCATGAACTCTTTAGTCTCTTTGAACTGTGATAAATTTTAGTTTAGTCTTCGTGTATATCTGCATTGCTTTCATATATATATATATATATATATATATATATGTGTGTGTGTGTGTATGTATATATATGTATGTATGTGTGAGGAGGGGTTGTGTGTGTGTGTTAGATCAATTAGTGGAGGCAGTGTTAGCTACCATTTAGGACTTTTCTACTTGCAAGTGGCGTGCTCATAGTTTTCTTTACCTATATTATTTCCTACTTTTTTCATTTAGTCTATGATATATACTGAGTACAAGTGAACCGTACTCACCCCTACTTTATCCTTTTAGTGCAGATCCAAGTATGAGTACAGGATGCAAAAGTTGATTTCGTGCAGATTGGATTGGTATTTGAGGTACTTAGTGCTCTATGGATTTCAGAGGCGACTAGGGCCCTCCTTTTATTTTACTTTGTGTGCTTATTTCGGTTTCAGAGATAGATTTGTTTGTTCAATATTTCAGTTATATACTAGATGTTCTTACAATGTAACTCGAAATTTTAGAGATTTACAGTATTCATTTCATATTTCAATTTTAATTATGTTTCGTATTGGCTTGACTTCATTCTAGAAGTCTCTCTTTGGTTTCTATTATCGTAGATTTTGCTTTTCCTTGATCAATTTGGGTGATCACCTTACTTATTAAGGTTAAGCCTTAATAAGTGCCATCATAACCCTTTTTGGGGTCGTGACAGGTTGACAACCTATATACTATAACTAATATCTCAAATCTTTTCACAACCTATATACTATAACTAATATCTCAAATCTTAGTCCATCTCTCAAGCTCGTGTTCACGGAGAGGGTTTTTATAAAATGACTCATTTTCTTTCAAAATAGTGTTCCTCATTGGTACTAATATCTCTCGAATATATTTGTATGGAATGCGGTTGTAATGGTCACAATCAAATTAGTATGAAGATATCAATCCATTCAACACGTATCTAACTAAACCCAAAAATCAGCTCAATATGTCCACAATTCCTGATTATCAACTCTAATTAGGTACCATCAGAATAAATATTCATGCAAGACATTATAACTATCATATCAAACTTGAGCATTTCTATCATGAAGAAGTGTGAAAAAGAAATAACAAATAAGAGAAAAAGAAAAAAAGTTAATAAATGCAAAGAATGAAGGAAACCATACCCAATTCGAATAAGTGATAGATGAGAAAGAGGGAGAATAAAAGACGAATGGTTAAGTAATGGAGCCAATAATGTAAGTTTAGTCTCAAGGAGGGTCAGTCACTATTTACCATATGTACCATAGCTTCCCCCAAGCCTATATTACAATCCTAGAATAGTCATATATCTCATTCTAATTGTCTGAAAAACTTGGGTATAGAAAATAAGGACAAGCCTATGGTATTTTATACATATTGTTTGAGCTTATTTTGAAAGGGTGAATGTTTTAATGTAGTACATGCATTGACATGTGTTATGATACTATGAGAATGGGACTTCCTTGTTGTGATGGTACATGGGTTGTGTTGTTAACTATTTATTTGTTCGGGTAGTGTCAGTTACATGCATGCTTGGTTATTTGTTGTTAATCTAATGACATCACTTGATTATTTTGTGTCATACGGTTATGCTACATAAATCCACACAGTGGATTTGATAGTTGTGAAGGTAAGAGGCAACAAATTTAAGTTAATTTGAGTTGACTACCTTAGGTGCCTTAGGTTTCATTTAATTAAGCATCGTGTTTGTTATGTTTTGTGTTAATTTCCTAAGGACACACAAACATTATAAGTTGAGGGTATTGATGTGTCATAAATTTATGATACTTTTGATGCTTAAAACAACAAAATTGAGCAAGTATTTTGGTATTATTGTTAGATATGATGTGCTTTTGTGTTGATTTAGCAGGAAAACAGAGTTCGGACCAAGGAATGAGCAAAACAAATGAAGAGTAGCTGAGAAGGCTACCCACGAGCTGACCTACAACTTGTGGGAAGTACCTATAAAGTGGTAGGTTCCCACCTGGGTTGAGGTTTTGAAGATTCTAAAGATAGTTAATTTATTCTAATTTCCACGAGTCTACCTACGAGGTGTAAGTACAGCCTATGGACCGTACCTCATAGGCAGGAAAATTTTGCAAAGTTGAAGATTTTACTCTAATTTTAACGATCCAAGGCATGATTCGTAGGTTGTACCTATTATTCAATCTATGAATCATGGGTAGATTCCGACTTTGGTTTCCTACATTGCTTAGGATAGGTTTTCTTTTGTATCTATAAATACGCATTGGATGTTTATTATCATTTTATGCACTTTATACACTTTTGATGTTGCTTTGAGTTCTGAGATTCATTATTGATCTTGGAAGTATTGTTCTTGGTTTTTACAGTATACAATAATTTGAGATTTTAAATTTTTTGTTATTCTTCGTTTGTTCATCATTATGCTTTCATCTATGAAATATATGTTTTTTTCTTGCAATCATGAGTAGCTAAACCCCATAACTAGGGTTGGGGGAACCCTGATGGATTAAAAAAACAACTTTAGTGCAACGTCATTCTAAATTGGTGCTTTTCATGTATTGGGGTTTCCTTTGCTTTGATAGTTTTTATAATGCTTGAAATGCTAGGAACTCGCTTGTATTTGATACTTGCTCTAGAAAGAGGTAGAAATAGGAAAAGCAGATCACAAGAATATTTTGAAGTTATCAACCTTCATCTTATTAACTTGAGATTTAGAGAAGATAGTTAATCTGAGATCAAGAACAAGGGTTAGTAATGTGATACTTTAAGACCGAAAGGAGATGAGTGAAATTCACCCAAACCAAAGGCGAGAAATGGTTATGTAATACATAACTTATTAGATTATGCATGCAATACACCGAGATAGTTTGATGAGCAAGAACCGTCTGTGGGGTTAAGAAGTCAGGGGAAACACAATCCTAGTGATCATCTCATATGGATAACAACCCTAATTGCCCAATATTTTTACTGTTACTATTGCTTTCAAAAAATCTCCCTTTTACTATCTACAATTTCTAATTACATCAGTAAGATCGTGATAGATTTCTAACCTATTTCCTGTTGGATCGACCCCAACCTGGTTAGGTTCTATATTTGACAAGCAATCACTTTATACTTTCTAGGAGGTTTACTTTTGGTGACATCACATAGTTGTACACAAAGAAATTGGTGGAATAATAAGTTTGTTGGGAAAGAATCCATATATGGGGGAATGATAGATGATGGTTGTACCACAGAAGTAGGAATACCATAAGTAGATATTGGCACTAATAACAAACTATCACTCTAAAACTGAAGAATACCATGAAAACTCAAGGGAACACCCTCCAAACGATTCAAAAGACAAACCAAAAGATCCTGAAGCACTAAGGTATCAACTGCACTTTATTGAACCTGAGTTGGCTCCTCACCCCTTGTCTGATAATCAGCTCTAGAATATACAACCTCAGGCTTGGGAGAGGACTCCCTAACACTTTCTCTAGTTGGGGAAGTTCCTCATTCCTATCCTCTACCTCTATATCAACCACGACCCTTGCCTCATCCTCAAATTGGGGTTCCCATATCGGCTATTGACTCATCATCTCTAGCCTTTATCGACCTAGTCCTCACCATCTACATAGAAAAGAATGGAATATAAGTTAGAACATTGAGTAAGAACAACCCACACGACAAGGAATCAAATTAAAAAAGTTTTTTCTAACGATATATTATAGCCTCTCAAATATAGCTATGGGTGTCTACTTATTGATTCGTGCGACTCTATTAGACATCCTGCTCTTACACTTATGAGATTGGTGAACCTGATTTCTTTGTGCCAATTTCTCACAACCCAAAAATAATGTCATGATGACACTTATCACAGCCCTGCCTTGATAAGTAATCCTATTACCCAAAAAGGAAAGAAAATCTCAAACATAACAATAATAAAGATAAGACGAGACTACTAGAGTGAAGTCAGGATAATGCAAGACATAATTAAAGTGGAATTCTAAAAGAAATCTCATAATTCCCCCAAAATCTGGTGTAAAAGTACAAGAGAATCTAATACAAAACTAAATCTAAAAATAAATATTTATCTTCGAAAAACCAAAATAAAGACATAATAAGTCAAGATATGGTTGGGAAGCAGCTCTGAGCTCTAGAGCCCACCAGTATCTCAGAAGATCACCAACTCAATAGCATGATTTGACACCGCGCTTATACTTAAGCTAAGATCTGCACCAAAAGAGCACGGTACGGATGAGTATGGTCCACTTATACTTAGTGGGTATTATAGGCTAACTAAGAAATCAAAAAATAACATAAGTAAAGAAAACTATAAGCACATCACCTGCAAGCAGAAAAGCCCCAAATGATAGCTCACACCGTCTCCACTTACAGTTCTAATATAAATACAAAAATGAAATAATACAAATATACACGAAGAATATACTGAAACTGAACACAAGTCAAGGGAAACTAAAAAAATCATGACCGATGCATATGCAAGGTAATGCCATGAAATAAGGATGGGATTAATGGTGATAAGTCAACACATCACTTTTTGTATACACCTACCCAGCTCGTAGTCTCAAGGTAGGACCCAGGAGGGATTTGCAACCCATATATTATAACTCATATCTCAAATCTCAACCCACCTCTCCTGTTCGTGTTCACGGAGAGAGTTTTTATAAGAATGCCTTATTTTTTTCTAAAGTAGTGTTCCTCAGTGATATCGATATCTTATGAATGTATGTGTATAGAATTATGAAGAAATGCTAGTAATCAAATTAGTATGAGAAGATCTAATCCGTTCAACATGTATGTAAGAGATCCTAAAAAGACCTCAATATGTCCATAATTAATGATTATCAACTCTAATTAGGTATTATCAGAATAAATATGCTTGTAAGACATCATAAATATCATATCAACCCTTAACTCAGTCATTTCTATCATAATATACATAATCAATGCACAATAAGGATTATAACAATTTGAACCCCCGAATGGGCATTATATCTATACTAAAGGCATTTAACCGTACAAATAAGGTCAATGATGTCAAATGAAGCCCCCTCATGGGCAACATACAATATCAGATATCATAAGTCAATAATAATATAATATAAGCCCTCACTTAGGCACATAACAGTAATAATAATCTCGAAGTACAAACCCCATGGTTATTTTTCTCAACCCATATCATTCGTTACTTATTCATTAACTACCCAGCTCAATCTGAAAAAATTGAAGCCATAGCCTACCTTGAAATAATGAAATCAAAGCCTAGAGAACTTCAACACGGATTTTTCCCCTTTCAAATGTCCTCGAAATCAACAACGGTTAAAAATAGCATCTACACATTAAAAGAAAGTTAATGATACCCATATTGACCATATTTAAGCCGAGTCCAACATGGATTTGAAAAACGAGTTTGAAAATGAAAGGGTTAAAATAGGAATTTTATTTTATAAATAAATTTTCCAAAGTTATCGAAGTCTGCAATAGAAAACACATGAAAACGGGTTAAAAATGAGGTCCAAAATGATAAAAAAGACATTTTTAAATTTTTTGAAAAATACTCAAAATTCTATTTCAAAATCATGATTAAAAAGTGGTTTCGAAGATATAATCAATGAAAAATAATAAAAATATGATTTAGGAGTTTACCTAAGCAATAATGATGAGAAACCAAAGAAATTGCTTCTTTTCGAAACTTGGAGGTCCAAAAATGATGAAAATTGTTAAAATAGAATTTATAATTTTTTATGAATAGTACCTCGTGAACGCAGTCAACCCTTTGCATTTATGAGGGCCAACTTTGACTAGCCAAAAGTTTGGCTTTCATATTCATGGACAAGGTTTCATGTTTTGTGAAGACTGATGAATCAGTCCTTCACATTCACAAAGAAGGACTCAAATCGACTCTATTTGACCTTTGTAATCGTAGATCCGTCCTCACAATAGCGTTGAAGGAATTATCCTTCTCCTTGTTTGTGGCCGAAGGCGCACATTCACAAAGAATGGGGTGACCTGCTGTAATGACCCTTCAGTTTATTTTTCATGTTTACGCTTATTTTTGTCGTTTGAACTTCTCCATAGCTGCCCTAATTTATTTATGACTTGCTAGGACTGGCAGTTCGGTTACCGGGCAGTTCATTTGGCTTTTAGATCCAATTTCCTATTTTGAAGTCTTGACTGGTTTCAAATGGCCATCGAGCAAAATTTCAATAAAAAAATCTCGAATGCAAATTCTGAATGCACCAACAGATCCAAAATATCGATTTTAGGCTAGGCAGACCTTTGGTTAAGGTTGCAGTGCACCCGAGCTCATTTCGACCTATTAGTTGGAAAGTTGGAAAATCAAGAATATGAGTATGGGACCCATATTAGTCTGAAACGACCTCAAATACAAAATTTGACTTCACCAGTAGATCTAAAATATCGATTTTAGGATGATAACATATTTGTAATTTTGCAGCTTTTAAATCTCATTTCGACCCTTGGTTTGGAAAATTGTAATTTCGGCTTTTGGGAGTCAACTTTGTGAAAACGATGATTTTTCAAAAATTTAATATCGCCATTTAGTCTGGCGCATCGAATTTAGTGTGTTTACATAGTTCATTTGCGTATATCGGACTCTAAATGAATTCCAGGCACCTCGTCGAAGTCCGTCCGCAAGGGGAAAAAGCTGGGCAGATTTTTCTATACTATTTAAAGCAGTTTTGAGCTCATTTTTCATCTTTCCTCTTTAGAGTTAAACCCGAAAATATTGTGGGAGAATAAAAATGAAACTAGTGGAAGCTTGAGAAGCTAGATTAACATCTATTTTTTTATTCTATTACGAATTTAAGGTAAGAATTCACCCTTTTCTTAGAAATTTCTTGATTAATTTTTCAAAACACCAAAAATCTTAGAGCTTGATTTTAAACCCCAATTTCACTCCTTTTTACTTAAATAATATTTTTATCTTATAATTACTAGTTTTTCATCTATTTAACCTTCAAAACAACTCCGATTCTTGATTTTAATCCGAATTTCAAAGATTTTACACGGTAAAGCTCAAAAATGATTTTTCTTCGATTTGAACCTCAATTTTGTACACGATTTGAATTGGATTTTCAGATGTAGGTTTCTAAGAATATGAGGAATGCATTTTTGAAGTAAAGTTCTGATTTTGCCCTTCTTTTTAGGAAACCCATTTCAGGGGTCCATTTTGAACCCGAACCAAAAGTAGTCAATATGGATATCATTAGACTCGTATTGATAAATATATTTCCATTTTTATAGTGTGATGGCATTTTGGGATTGTGAAGTGAAGGTGAGCACTTGGAGAATGAATTGAGGTTTTGTGGTTCGGCCTTGAGGTAGGCTTCTGTCTACTCTTCTTCATAGATGATGTGTGATATATGTTGCGTGTGAATGTGAATGTTAGGTTTGATTATGCATAGCATGACTTGGTATTGAATATTGAAGTTTGGGGAATTAGATGGGGGTTTGTACTCGTAAGGTGGAATGCTTATGACCTTTTAGAATCCTATTGCCTTATCTCAAGATTGGATAATTTGTAGCATGAATATGATATGATGCTAGGTTTGGGATATGTTTAAAGTGTTGAATTCATGGTTAGTATGATTAACCTAAGTTGGGATAGTCTAGTGGTCATGCAACCGTAATTTAGGTAGAGTTGACTTAAATGCTCATGTTTTTAGATGAAGTTCCTATCTTAGGATTGGTTATGGCCTACTTGACATATAGATGTGAACTAGATACCTTAGCCTAGTTTGGTAGCATAGATTGCCTAAATATGTAAATTTAGGATTAGAAGCAAGTTCGTTCGGCCCACTTAGGCCAAGACTTGTATAAGCCCTTGTGGACTTAGTTGTGGATGTTAGGCCTAGTTGAGACTAGTGAGCCTTATTTATGAGATTTTCTCAGTGAATTAATAAATTTTGATGACTTTTCCTGAATTATGATTAATGGCCTATAGAGATGTTAATTCTCTAAGATACGATACTGGGCCTTTAGAGACGTCATTTCCTCTTAGATACAATATATGACCTATAGAGATGATACTCCTCTTAGATATGATGATTTGCCTAGAGAGGTGATATTCCTTATAGTCATGATGTGTGACCTATTGATGTGAGATATCCTGTGTGAGAGATGATTATATGCTTATTGATATCATACCTTATTTATGCGAGATGCCTCCTATACGGGAGATGATTAGAGATATGTTGGGGCTTATAAATATGATTACAGATATGAGTTTCAGATATGTATATGGGCCAAAGGCCGTGATTATGTTATTGTGATTATTCCGGATGTATGATTGGGTCGAAGACCATGTTAAGATATTGGTTGGATATTTGGAAAGTGTTTATCCTTGTAAAGGATGTAGTTATAGTTTATGAATTTATATATATGTGCATATACACATCTCTCCGGCATGGGATAGAGAAAGATGCGATATGATGTTTATTGTTCCACTGATTGAATATTGGTGATGGCATGCATAGATTCGATATATTCAGAATTATTATATCAATAATTGATGTGATTCTATATACGATGCGATCTTATGACTGGTCTTCCTTATTAAGGGTTAAGCTACATGGTAATTAGTTGCCTATTAGATAACAGGAGCACTTGATGACTAGGAGTCTAATAAACTAGTTAATGAACCTTGCTTAGTTGAATTATGGTACCTAGCGATAGTTGATGCATGCAGAACAAGAAAAATGCTTATTACCTGGGGATTTTCATATGGATAATGTGGTAAAATCCCCAAGTAATTTGATTACCTGCGGATTTTTTTACCAATTAGAATCCAAAGGAAATACCGTCATAGGTAATTATTACTGTGGATTTATAAAATCCCTAGGTAATTTAGCTGCGAAAATAAATCTGCAGGTAATTATTACCTGCAGATTTATAAAATCCCTAGGTAATTTAGTTGTGAAAATAAATTCATAGGTATGTTATTTACGAATTTATTTGCGATTAACTATCAAAATTTTGCATGAATTTTTTGGTAAATATAAAAAAAGGATTTTACCTGCGGATTTTCTCAAAAAAATTCATAAATTATTCACCATAAAAATTCTCAAGTAAATCCGAAGAAAATTTAGAGGTGAAAATTTCTAATTAACAAAAGAAAATTTTTTGTGGATATTTCTGTAACATTTCACAAGAAAATTCGTATGAAATGCCCCAAGTAAATCTGCAAGAATAAATTTTCTCAAAAAAAAAAATCATAAATATTTAGCATGTACATCCCCATGGAAATTTTCAAGTAATAATTCACACATAAATTACTAGAAACATTTCACAATTAGTCAAAAAACTTCCAATAATTCTAAAAAAAACATCATTCAATACAAGTCTAATGTAACCATTACAGCTAATAAAAAAACATAATTTGCAACATCCACATCAATAATGTATGATTCTTAAATGGTCCAAAACAAAATATTTCAAACTTGAATCCTCAATAAAACTATCAACCATCAGGGTCAGAATCACTTTCATTCTCATAAGCTTGGTTGTCTTCTTGAGATGAGCGTTTATCATTTGATGATGATTTCTTGTACACATACTTCATCACCAAATCCAGTTCCTTTCTCATCCTCCTTCCACAATTGATGCACTTTGAGCAGTTAATATTTCTTCTTTCTTTCTTTCAAACTTATTTTGCATAAGAATATGTTAATTAAGGCCATAAAAAGTGCTAAAAATACATTATTAGCATAAATTATATGACATTATAGTATCAAATAAAATCATAACAATCAACAAATATAAACATGTATATATTAGCATATAAAGCATCATAAACTCAAAGTTGATTTTTCGGATTATTGTGACTATTCTGACTTGTCCTATTAAGACAACAGAGGATGAAATTAGAAGAATAAGAGAACAAGAGGAAAGGTTCAAGTGGTGCCATGTATTTAACGCTTAATGTGAAGAAAACTTTTTTCTTATTTGTTAAAACTTCGAACCCGGTCAAATGGATTATACAAGATACACTGCAATAGATTATACATTGTCAGGTACACTGCAATGGATTATACAAGAAGAGTTACTCAATGGAAAATTCTCAAAGCAGAGATCTTTTCATATAACCAAACATATTTATTTTGTAACTATACTTTATTATTTTCAAGTGATTAGTACACATTTCAAGTGACTATACTCAACCATTTTCAAGTCACAAGTTCGCAATTTCAAGTAACTACGCTTAATCATTTTCAAGTCACTACACTTAATAATTTTTAAATAACTTATTCACATTTTAAGTCACTAGTACACATTTCAAGTCTCTACACTCAAACCATTTTCAAATAGCTAATTGACACTTTAAGTCACTATACTTAACCATTTTCAGTAACTACATTTAACCATTTTCAAGTCACTACACTTGACCATTTTCAAGTAACAAATTCACATTTCAAGTCACTACACTTAATTATTTTCAAGTCACTAGTACATATTTCAAGTCACTACACTTGACCATTTTCAAATAATTAATTCACATTTCAAGTCACTATACTTGACCATTTTCAAATAACTACTTCACATTTCAAATAATTATACTTAACCATTTTCAAGTAACTACTTCACATTTTAAATAACTATACTTAATCATTTTCAAATCTCTACACTTAAATCATTCATTTCAAGTCACTATACTTAACTACTTTCAAGTAACTAATTCACATTTCAAGTAACTACACTTAGCCATTTTCAAGTCACTAGTACACATTTCAAGTCACTATACTTAATTATTTTCAAGTAACTACACTTAACTATTTGCAAGTCACTAGTACACATTTCAAGTCACTACACTTAATCATTTTAAAGTCACTAGTATACATTTCAAGACACTACATTTAATTATTTTCAAGTCACAAGTTCATAATTTCAAGTAACTTAGTTCACATTTCAAGTAGCTACACTTAACCATTTTCTAATCACAAGTACACATTTCAAGTCACTACACTTAACCATTTTAAAGTCACAAGTATGCATTTCAAGTAACTACACTTAATCATTTTTAAGTCACAAGTTCACAATTTCAAATGACTACACTTACCATTTTAAAGTCTCTAGTATACTTTTCAAGTCACTACACTTAACAATTTTAAAGTCACAAGAATACATTTCAAGTAACTACACTTAACCATTGTCAAGTCACAAGTTCACAATTTCAAATGGCTACACTTAACTATTTTCAAGTAACTAATTCACATTTCAAGTAACTACACTTAACCATTTTCAAGTCACTACCATACACTTCAAGTCACTACACTTAACCATTTTCAAATAACTAATTTACATTGCAAGTCACTACACTTTATAACATTTTCAAGTCACTAATGCACATTTCAAATCACTACACTTGACTATCTTCAATTAACTAATTCACGTTTCAAGTCACTATACTTAATCATTTTCAAGTAACTATATATCTATGCTACATTCCATCAAAACACAAACATAATTTTCAAGTACCTAAATTCAAAACACAAGTCACTAATTCATAATTCAAGTAACTACACTTAAACAATTTTTAAGTTCCTAATTCACTTCACAAGTTACTAATCACCTTTCAAGTACCTACACTTACACATTCTCAATTCACTAATTCACTCCTCAAGTGACCACACTTTAGTAAATTCAAAACACAAGATCACCTTTCAAGTACCTATACTTACACATTTTCAAGTCGCTAATATACTTATCAAGTGACCACGCATTACTAAATTCAAAACAAAAGTTTACATTTCAAGTACCTAAATTCAAAACACAAGTAACTATTTCATAATTCAAGAAACTACACCTAAATATTTCAAGTCATTAAGTAGGCTGTCAAACCATTAAGCATACCACATCTAATCTATTTAAGAGTTCCATCTTTTAACAAAGCACAATATGCTATGTAAAAAGAAAAAGCAAATGAGGATACATAATTCATGAAATTACAGGTAAGTTCTTATCGGAGATTAAGGAACCAATACTAGACTATGACTTGGCTATAGAAACCAGACCGACCCTCTCAACTATAGATCATCCATAATCAACAGTTTACAAATTCAAAACCATTAACAAGTGAAAATGACGTTAATACTCACAACAGTGCTTTCTTGTATAAGTGATTTATCACAAACACCATCCCTCTGTTGATCAGAAATAATCAACTCCACCGTGTAATGATAGTAAATCAAGACTGTTGATAGTATATCTTATTTCAGATTCTAACATCTCAATTGCACTCCTAAAACAATGATTGAAGGAAAATATTTACTTATAATGAAGGGAAAGTTACACAACATGCTCTTGAAAACATCCATAATCTAAGATTTATACTCTCACGTGCTCAACGAAGAACTTAAGAATGAGTTCTGGAAGAGTTACATAATTATCAGCAAACAATACTACAGTAAATTAACAAAAAATTTAATCTCCTTGTGCCTTTCTTGTTTTCTACCAATCATGCACTCTGTGACTAAAATGTCATCCCAAATTAAATTACAAAGTTGTTAGGACATAATCTATATGAATACTTTGGATAGGCTTTGAGGAACTGAGCAAATGATTCTTGATATGAAGAAGGGATTCAAATGGGTTGTTGGCTCGACTGGTGAAGTCGCCGATGGGGTGAGGGAGAGGCAAGTCATTGGAGTAGCGGCAGCATTGGCCGCGCGGTTAGCCGGAGAAGGAGAAATGGGCGGTTGTAATGGTGAAGGTTAGAGAAAGAAAGAAGAACGTAGGGAGAGAGAAGGAAGTGCGGCTGTTGTTGGTAAAAAAATGGTTAGGGTTTGGTTTTTCGTATTTTAAAAAGGAAAGAGATGGAGAATTAATCTCAACCATTGATTAATTTGATCTATGACTGAGATTTAAAGTTATAAGATATTTAAAATTGAGCCATAATTGAATTGAAGAGCTAAAATTAAACTCAAGTGGACAAAATCTAGGCTAAAATTATCATAAATTGACAAAATTAAGTTAAAAATAAATAAGTTGAGAAAAATAAATAAACAAATAATAAAAAAAGGAATTTCTATAATAAAAATAAATAAATAAATAATAATAATAATAATAATAATGAAAAACTAAAGAATGTATTTGGTATTACTTAATATTTTCTTATGATATTATTCGGTGGCTCGAGTAGATATAGCCTGATTTGATGATTTCTTTCTCCTAGCATGACGAGGTTGATTGTATTCCCTCTTGGTTTGTTGTATTAGATTAATTCGGGGATGTATTGTGAAATCGAATGGCAGGTTGACCTTTTGTGGCTCTGTTATGACCTAGAGATGGCAATTTAGTTATATTTCCTATTATGAGTGCAAGATTCTTGGACTTGCTTTCTGTGTTGCAAAGGTTTCTCTTGGCTATATCTTTCGATATGACTTATTTGTGAATAGACCAATATAAGGTCTGTCCTTATTTGTGGTTGTTTCTTCGTCTGATAGCGATTTTAATATTGTGTTGAGATATCGTGGATTCATCTCATAGGTGTGTTGGGTTCGTTCCCTTAGGATGGGTTGCCTTGTTGCTAGTGTGGAGGTTGGATACCCCGTTGTTATTGTGATATAGTTTTGTTTAGTGAAGTTGGAAAGTTAGAGGTAGGTGGCTTTTCCTGTGATTGCTTCTTAGGTTGGCAAATTGGAAATTCTTCATCTTGAGCTATTGATTTTCTAGTGGTGGCCTTATATTTGATCTTGGTTTCGAGATTGGTATATTTCTTATATAATGATGCGATTCTTGGGTATATTTAGAAAATCCTCATTTTAGAGTTTGTTCGGCTTAACGAGGCTTGGTGGAGTGTTTCTCCTTGATGATATGTGCCTGTGGCTATTCTTTGCAAAGATAGAGTGTTAGATTGATTAATTGTCGGCTAAAGTAGCATTTCTCTGGGTTGCTAGAATCTTTGCCAATACTGGAGCGGTTTTCATCTTTGGGAATCTTTTGAGTATGTTTGGATAGTTTTTGCCGTCCAGCGGTTATGGAGTGGGTTATATGCATTTTTATCCAGTGATGTATCCTTTTGTATGATTTCTATTTTGCGACTATATTTCATGCTTCAAACTGATATAGAGTTAATTGCTTGTGTTATCAGTTAGTGGTTATCCCTGTGGTGATTTTGTTCTTTAGATATGTCTCGACTGTGGCTTGGTATGACTTGTCTCATGTATGTCAAATTGGGATACTAGAGTCGATTTGAGATAGTTGACAATGATAAAGCCTTATTGGCTCAGTTTTGATTTGACGCCTCGAAATGATGATTTGGAAGTATGATAGATTTGGAGCATTAATGCCTACCCGTTTTTAGTTTTTGTTTAGATATTTTAGACCGAGAGATTCAGCCGTAGTATTGAGATTTCAACTTGGTGTTGTTGACCTCGTGTATAGCTTTTGTTTTAGACTTGCCTTTGTTCAGATTTTATTTATAGGTTGGTTGAGGCTACTCCGTGATTGCCTATTCGGTCTTCTCTATGTCGGTTGGATTATAGTTGATAAGTGTTCAAATGATAGCCCATGGACTCCGTATTGGTTAATTCAGTATTGACCTCGAGCTTTAGTTTTCTTTGAGAATTTTTGATGATTTACTAAATGGGACTAATATTCTTGAGTTGGATTCAATATTTCATTCCCGGTGGATGAGACATCCTAGAGTGGAATATTCATTGATTAGCAGTGATACCTTGGACTTTGAGATTTTTTTTTATTGTCATACGGACTGGTTGCAGCATTGGCATGGATTTCATTTCTTGATTATCTCCATTGGTGTGCTTAGACAGTGCCTTATGAGTTTATTTTTTTAGTTCCCGTATGGACTTACAGTAGATCAGTTTTAGTTCTTTGAGCTCTCTGTGATAAGACTGTGTGGGTGAGACTTAAGTGATTTTTCCTCATGGATGGAGTAGATAGCATGTGCAAAATGGTAAATGAAGCGTATATATTTGGATTTGGATTTGGTGGCATGATTCATGATTTGGGTTGGCCTTGGCTCAGATGTTCCTTTATTAATTTATGCGGGTATAGAGATGGTATCAACGTGATGTGGTTCAAATGTGTATGCATCAACCTTCTTGGTTCAGTTTGAGGCCAGTTAACAGTTAAGTTAAGTTTTGGCTGTTTGAAAGTAAAATGAAAGTGCTGGTTAAAAAAAAGATACCCATGGCAAAAATCCCTTAGAAATATTTTCTCTCCGCCGAGGTTATCTGGGTAGTCATGCTTAGAGCATGCAGGCCAAGTACCTCATCCCTTCAAGGCTTTGAGATTTTTCTATTCATTGACTTTCGGGGATGAAAGTCCTTTTAGTAGTGGATATTGTAATGACACTTCAGGTTATTCTTCATATTTACTCTTATTTTCGCCGTTTGAGCTTCTCCATAGCTTCCCAAGTCATTTATGACTTATTGGGACTGACGTTTCGGTTATCGGACAGTTCATTTGGCTTTTAGAGCCAATTTCCTATTTTGAAGTCTTTACTGGTTTCAAATGGCCACTAGACGAAAAATTCAAAAAAAAATCTTAAATACAAATTCCAACTGCACCAACAAATCCGAAATATCAATTATAGGCTTGGTAGACCTTTGTTTTGAGTCCCAATGTATCCGAGCTCATTTCTACCTATTGGTCAGAAAGTTGGAAAATCGAAAATATAGGTGTGGGACCCATATTTGGTTGAAACGACCTCAAATGCAAAATTTGACTTCACCAGTAGATCTTAAATATCAATTTTAGTATGATAACATATTTGGTGTGATTTTGCGGCTTTTAAATTTCATTTCGAACCCTCAATTTGGAAAATTATGATTTTAGATTTTGGGAGTTAACTTTGTGAAATAATATTTGTTTTCGAATATCTGATATCGCTATTGAGTTCAGAGCATCAAATTTAGTGTGTTTACATAGTTCGTTTGCGTATGTCGGACTCCCAATGAATTCCGGGCACCTCGTCGAAGTCCGTCCGGAAGGAAAAAAAGCTGTGCAGATTTTTCTACACTATTTAAAGCAGTTTTGAGCTCATTTTTCATCTTTCCACTTTAGAGTTAAACCCTAAAATAGTGTGGGAGCTTAAAAGTAAAACTAGTGAAAGCTCAGAAAGCTAGATTAACATCTATTTCTTGATTCTATTACGAATTTAAGGTAAGAATTTACCCTTTTCTTAGAAATTTCTTGATTAATTTCTTAAAACCCAAAAATCATCGGGCTTGATTTTAAACTCCAATTTCACTTCATTTCACTTGAATAATATTTTAATCTTAGAATTACTAGTTTTTAATCAATTTAACCTTCAAAACAACTCTGATTCTTGATTTTAATCGGGATTTCAAAGATTTTACCCGGTAAAGCTCAAAAATGATTTTTCTTTGATTTGAACCTCATTTTTGACTCAATTTGACTTGGGTTTTCAGAAGTAGTTTTCTAAAAATATAAGAAACATGTTTTTGAAGTAAATTTTTGATTTTGCCCTTCTTTTTCGGGAATTCATTTCGGGGGTCTGTTTTGACCCCGAACCAAAAGTAGTCAATATGGATATCATTAGACTCGTATTGATGAGTAGATTTCAATTTTGATAGTGTGATGGTATTTTGAGATTGTGAAGTGAATATGGGCGCTTGGAGAATGATTTGAGGTTTTGCGGTTCGGCCTTGAGGTAGGTTTCTGTCAACTCTTCTCCATAGATGATGTGTGATATATATTGCGTGTGAATGTGAATGTTAGGTTTGATTATGCATAGAATTACTTGGTATTGAATAATGAAGTTTTGGAAATTATATAGGGGTTTTGGACCTGTAAAGTGAAATACTTATGACCTTTTAGAATCCTATTGCCTTCTCACAAGATTGGGCTAATTCGTAGGGTGAATATGATATGATGTTAGTTTTGGGATGTGGTTAAAGTGTTGAAATAATGGTTAGTATGATTAAACTTAGTTGGGTTAGTCTAGTGGTCTTAAAACCGTAATTTGGGTAGAATTGACTTAAATGCTCTTGTTCTTAGACGAAATCCCTATCTTAGGATTGGTTATGGCCTACTTGATATCTAGAAGTGAACTAGATACCTTATTCTAGTTTGGGGTCATATATTGCCTAAATATATAAACTGAGGATTAGAAGCGAGTTCATCCGGCCCACTTAGGCCAAGACTTGTATAACTTGAGGTCTTAGTTGTGGATGTTAGGCCTAGTTGAGACTAATGGCCTTATTTATGAGATTTTCTTAGTGAATTAATAAATTATAATGAATTTTCCCGAATTATGATTAATGACCCATAGATATATTTATTACTCTTAGATGCAATATTGGGCCTTTAAAGACGTTATTTCCTCTTAGATACGATATATGACCTATAGAGACAATATTCCTTTTAGATATGATGATTGTCCTAGAGAGGTGATATTTCTTATAGTCATTATGTGATACCTATTGATATGAGATATCCTATGTGAGAGATGATTATATGCTTATTGAAATCATACCTCATTTATGCGAGATGCCTTTTATACGGGAGATGATTAGAGATATGTTATGGCTTTTAAATATGATTACAGATATAAGTTCTGGATATGTATATGGGCCGAAGGCCGTGATTATTTTGGACGTATAATTGGGCCGAAGACCATGTTAAGATATTCGTTGGATATCTAGAAAGTGTTTATCCTTGTAAAGGATGTAGTTACAGTTTATGAATTTATATGTATGTGCATATACATCTCTCTCGTATGGGATGGAGGAAGATGTGGTATTATGCTTATTGTTCCACTGATTGAATACTGGTGCTGGCATACATAGATTTGATACATTTATGATTATTATATCAATAATTTATGTGATTATATATATGATGCGATCTTGCGACTGTTCTTCCTAATTAAGGGTTAAGCTACATGGTAATTAGTTGCCTATTAGATGACTATAGCACTTGATGACTAGGAGTCTAATGAACTAGTTAATGAACCTTGCTTAGTTGAATTATTGTACCTAGAGATAGTTGATGCATGGTTAATGGTGTTTTCAATTTTAGTATAGGTGAAGATTAGTGGTTATTAATGACTAAGTTACAGTGCTATTTAGTTGTTAAACGAGGATTTCTATATTAATGAGGTTAGATAATAAAAATAGTTTGTGATAAAAGATCACTAGTTAATAATTATTAACGAATATAGGTTGAAAAGTGTTTGAATGATGATAGTGGTCTTTTTCTAGATGATGACTAGTGAATTAGCAATGCAATAATGAGTATTGGTTAGTTAACAATGGGTAGATAGAATATATTGATGAGATAGTGATCTTTATGGTGTTACGTTTATGGTTATGAGTAATTGATTTATGTTATTCTTTTATGTTAATTGATGATAATATATTGATACCCGGCAAGGCCGGAGGATACTATGATGATATATTAATACCCAGCAAGGCCGGAGAATACTTGATGATATATTGATATTCGGCAAGGCCGGAGGATACTATGATGATATATTGATACTCGACAAGAACGGAGGACAATATAATTATAAATTGATACCCGGCAAGGCCGGAAGATACTATGATGATATATTGATACCCGACAAGGTCGGTTGTTACTATGATGAGATATTAATACCCAGAAATGCCAGAGGTTGATTACGATAATGATGGTCATCATGATGTTAGTTATGATAAGTTGTGAGATTGATTGTGTACCCTGCATTCATTCCTGCATGTGCATCGCCTATCATTAGTATGTGCCTATGTCTATCAGCCGGTATGGAACGGTGGCATAAATATGGGTGAAGAATATGCCTTTTATTGTTGTGTGTTGATTGAACCTTTCGAGTCTGGGGCGGTGGGGGTATGCATATTCTCTGCTAGGTATTTGTTTGTCCGGAGTATCCGGTTAGTCACGCTGATATTGATATTGTTATTATCATTATTATGATCATTACTATGGCTAACTTATGACAGATTGATCATTGATCTAGTATTGGGATTTGAAGTATGTATTCGGCCTCTTCTATCTTATTATTGCATTATTATGCCCGATTATATCATGTCTAGCCATGTGGATTAGAAACCCTGAGTATGATGGTATTAAATCCTGATAGAATTCCAATGAGGTCTTAATATGAGAATATGATGATCTAGGTTATGCTTTGAGATGGCCTCACATCTATATGTATGTATGTATGTATGTATGTATATATATATATATCTTGCTATATGAAGCTATGGCATTATTGTATATCCCTCCCTTCGTTTGTTCTATAGTATATTCGTTTCTTCGCCTAGTATATTGCTATATATCTTTCATTCTCCCTTTATTCGTATATTATACAGTATAGCATTGACGTTTATTAAACGTAGCTGGAATAAAATAGTTCACCTTTGTTGCTTCGTTAGTCTTATTATGTTAGTCTCTTGGACCTAAACAAGATAGTTGTTCCTTATTATCTCATTGACTTATGATATGATTTCTAGACTCTTGGGTGTAGTTTTCATTTTGTTTATATGTTGTATATATTTGTTTTATCTTTGGATCTCAGTTGGTAGTTTTCGACTAAGTACCATTCATTTGGTACTTATACTACACTTCTGCAGCATGCAAATCAAAGTAAGAGTTATCGCCGTTGACTTGTGTCTCGTGCGGAGCAGCCATGGTTTAAAGACTTAGAGTGAACTCCTGACATTCGGAGTATTACCCATCCCTCTCTTATGTATTAGACTAATCTCTATGTTGTATGCATAGATAAGTTGTATCAGGGTAATTCTCTCGATTGTCCACTTTTGTACTCTTATTATATTTAGAAGCTCTTCTACTGATACCATCAGGTTTTGGGATTCTATTATGTATTGATCTTTATGTCATTTATTCTGCATTTTTTTCTTATATCATTGAGTAGTCCGTTACTAGCCGTTCCGGACTACGGGTTGGCTTGCCTACTGGTGGGTTATGGTAGGCGCCATCATGATTTGAGAAATTGGGTCGTGACACCTACACCAAATATTAGCAAAAATGATGATTTGCACACTTTTCAAAATCTCTGAATGGACCCTCAAAATTTGTTTGAAACCTGACTAAAGTAAACCATACATGCTACAGACTATTTTTAATGTTCTAGACTTAATGGCATAGTCAGATTTAAAAAAAAAATTGTTTTCGATAAATTAACCCACGGAACCACTTTTTGAGAAATTTTCAAACAAAGGGTTGAAATACAAGGTAAAGGTTCTGAATCGAACCAACCACGCTACTAACAAATTCAACATTCTGAACCTAATGACACTGTCCAAATGGTCATTCGACACTCAGAACTACAGATGTGGACTGAAGTCAACTATATGACTTTTAAAACCTCCAAACACCACAACTCAACCAAATCATTTCTGACCGCATCAAAAATTGTACCAACGATCCCAATATACCAAAATTAATATGTAGCAACTACGAAAAAGGAAAAAATGGTCAAAACACATCAAAAATAAAATTAACAAATAAGATCATTACAATCATTATATGCAAACTCTACTAAGGCTAAACGTTGCTCTCGCAGACTTCTAAAGTCCATAACATATGTGTGGAATATATCCTCTAAAACTTGAATAGTCTGGTACGACTGATCGTCGGTCTTGGGGTGGAAAGTTGTGCTAAGGTTAACCTGAGAAGCCAACTCCTCCTGAAATTTACTTCAGAAGCTAAAAATAAAAACTGAGCCTCTATCTGAAATAATAGACGTGGGTACCCCATGAATACACACTATCTCACGAACATAGATACGAGCCAACCTCTTAGCATTGAAGGAAATTTGAATAAAGACAAAATGGTTGATTTGGTCAAACGATCTACGAAGACACAAATATTGTCAGAACCACAAAAAGTATAATGCAACCCACTCACGAATTCTATAGTGATCCACTCCCTCTTCCAGTAAGAAAAGGATAATCTCTGAAGCAAACCACCTAGTCTTAGATGCTTGGCCTTCACCTTTTGACAAAACAAGCAACGAGCTACAAAATCCTCTACATCTTTCTTTATACCATCCCACCAGTAATGATTTTCCAAATCACAATATATCTTGGTCACCCCTGAATGGATAGAATATCTGGAATAATGCACCTCCTCCAAAATTAATCTCACTCATCCACCAACTCTCAACTGACAAACTCGATGACTAATCCTCAAAACATCATTAAAATCAAGAGATGTCGCCTTAGCCTCACCAATAAATACCTTAAATTGAGTCACCCTCAAACTATCATCATCAAACTGGTAAGCTCAAATCTGCTCCATCAAAGAAGATCTAGCATCAACAAAGGCTAACACATATCCGATTGTCGAAATATCAACCCTAACTATTTGTTTAGCTAAAGACTGCACCTTTAGAGCTAAAGGCCACTCCTAAGTCAAGAGATGAGATAAACTCCCCATTCTAGTTGACTTCCGGCTCAAGGCATCCACAACAACATTAGAATTATCCAGATGATAAAGAATAGTGATATCATAATTCTTAAATAACTCAAGCCAATAATGTTATCTCATATTAAGATATCATTTATTGAAGAGATACTTAAGGCTACGATGATCAGAGAAAATCTCACAAGTAACTCCATTTAAGTAATGTTGCCACAACTTAAACACAAAGACTATGGCTACTAATTACAAATCATGAGTAGGGTAGTGTTTCTTATGAGACTTCAACTGACGAAAGGCATAAGCAATCAGATTACACTCTTGCATCAACATAATAACCAAATCAACGCCAAATGTATCACAAAATAAGGTAAAACCCATGTCCTACTTAGGCAAAGTTAAAATTAAGATTTTAGAAGCACTTTTCACAAGCGTACAACCATTAAAAGCAACCTTCTTCTGAGTTAAATTGGTCGACGAAGTTGCAATTGATGACAAATCCTCTAAAAACACTGATAATAACCCCCCAAAGCAATGAAACTTCGAATCTTGGTAAGATCAGTAGGTCTAGCTCAATCACAAATAGCCATCGCTATCTTTACAGGATCAACTATAATACCACCCTTGGTCACCATATAACCCCCAAAAAAGATAAACTCCAACCAAAACTCACACTTAGAGAACTTACCATACAACTGCTTATCTCGTAATCTTTGAAGTATAGTTTTTAAGTGTCTCACCTGATCAACCTTATCCTTGGAATAAATTAAGATGCAATCTATAAATATAATCACAAAGGAGATAAGATACAATTGAAATACCTAGTTTATAAACTCCATGAATATTGTAGTGATATTGGTCAATTGAAAAACATGACCAAGAACTCATAATTATTGTATTGAGTGCAAAAAGCCATCTTTAGGACATCTAAATCTCTAATCTTCAACTGGTGATACCTCAATCTCAAATAAATCTTAGAGAACATGAAAGCACCTTGAAGCTGGTCAAACAGATTATTAATAAGAGGAAGCAGATACTTATTTATAATCGTAACATTGTTCAACTATCTATAATCAATACACATACGCATAGAACTGTCCCTCTTCATGAATAGGATTGGAGCATCCCAAGAAAATACACTAAGTCTAATGAACCCATTACCCAATAAATCCTATAACAACTCCTTCAATTCTTTCAACATGATCAGGACCATCATAGAGGCAGGGATGAAAATGTGCTTCGAGCCCGGCTCCATATCGATAGAAAAATTAATATCACAATCCATAGGCATGCCAGGAAAATTCATAGGATATACATCCATGAACTCATAAACAACCCGAATAGAATCCATTGGAGGCAGTAATGCAATACTGGTATCACGAACATAAGCTAAATAATACAAGCACCTCTTTCTATCATGTGATGAGCATATAGAAAAGATATAACTCCCTTTGGACCCGAATTAAGAGTACCCTTTCAAGATAACCTTGGCACACTTGGCATAGCTAAGGTCACAATCTTGGCATAACAGGCCAAAATAGCATGATAGATAGCTAACCAATCCATATCCATGGTAACATTAAAATCAAGTATCTCTAGGATAATTAAGTCTCAAGTCTCACAGCCTGCAAATCTAACCATGCAATATTAGTACACTCAATCTACCACTAAAGAATCTCCTACGAGGGTAAAAACATGAAGAGTCATAGTAAGGGGCTCACATGTAGTATCAAAATCAGAAGAAAAGATGCAGACACATAGGAAAATGTAGATCCAAGGTCAAATAACACAGAAATAGATTTGTAGCAAACTAGGATGGTACTTCTAATAACTGCATCAGAAGCCTCTTCCTCAGGTCTCCCAAGTATAGCATAACATTGTCCACATTCTCTCCTAGATTAAGTAACCCAACAACCACCACCATGAGCTCCCCTACCTCTACCTTGAACACCTTTAAAACCACCCCTACCACTTTGTGAACCACCTCTCACTATAGATAGCATGACCACTACACGATACATCATTCAAGGTTGGACGGACCCGTTGATAGAAGTTTGGTTTATTAGATTATTCCACGAGTACCATTACCTACTAATATCAACATATTCCATTCTCGGATGGATTATCGATGTTTTTTTATCTACCATATATATCCCTACACAAGACATACATTCAAGGTTAGCTGACAGACCATTAATAGAACTTAATTGTTCTATTTTATATTAGTGACCGATCCGTAATTATATATTAATAATATCAACATATTTCATCCATTGATGCATTATCGGTTTGTGTTTGGACTACATAACTACACAAGTTCGTACTATATAGCCTCCAAATAAAAACGTATTCCATACTTAGATTATAACGAGATTTAACTTTGACTTTTACATCACTCACAAGATCACATATACTATTCAAGGTAAGATGACCACTACTGGTGTTTCTTTATCCATTCCACAAGTTCTAGATCTTGATACTTTACAACTTAAACTTGTTTACACAAGCAAAAAATGAAAAAAAATAAAAATTATTAGCTATATCCCAATACTGTAAATTCACAAATAATTTGAAATAACTAATTCTAATGATATGGACAACTAATAATGACAAATTATTTGCAAGAGGAAATAAAATACAAATGTTAATAACAAGAGAAAAATAAGATACAAAAAGTACATAATAAGTAACCTTTTTTCCAATATATTATTGCAATGTAAGTAAATTTAATAAAAAAATAATTAACACAGGAAGTCAATTTTATTAAAATAAATAAAATTTATTATCTTATTACCGCCCACCGGAGATCGATAATAATTAATAATAATTTTAATGTTTTATGAAACAAATACTTCTACATGTAAATGGTTTGTTGATAATAAATAGAGAAAATGGTCAAATACCTCCCAACCTTTACCCCAAATTCCAACTACATATTTATATGTTGTGGGGATTCTATAACCCCCTCAACTATTTTAAAGTGAAATATTTATCCCCTGAACGCTGACATGGCAAGAGAGTGAGAACGCTGACATGACCAAATATTTCTTTATTTTCTTTATTCATTTTTAATTATTATTTTTCTTTATTCATTGTCTTTCTTCTTCAAGAACTCAACAATGGCATCCAATCCAAAATTAATTTATCAAACTTACAGACTCATTAACCGAATTACCATACAAGAATTTTTAATTATTATTTTTCTTTATTCATTTTGTTTCTTCTTCTTCTTCTTCCTCTTCTTCTTCAAGAACTCAATAATGGCATCTTCAAGAACTCAACAATGGAATCCAATCCAAAATTAATTTACCAAACTTATAGACTCATTAACCAAATTATCATACCAAGAATCATCGTTCTCATGAAATGAAACATAAACTTCCAACAATGTCTTGAAATTAAAAAAACAAATCAATACCATAATCAAAATCAACACCAAATTTTTTTACAATCATAAATTCAACATCAATTTTCATAGTTGAGAAATTAAAAAAAATAAAGAGGAACGCTGGAGGGTCAGATGAGGTCACCATGACTGAGTGATCCATTTTGAAGTTCTGGAAATAGCAAGAGTGGAAAATGAAGAAATGGGTGGAAAACAAAGTGAAATGAAAACTAAAGGAAAGAATTTTTTGAGAAAAAATAGTCATAGAAGTGGTGTAATGGAAGAGAAAAGGAAATAAAAAAGTTATAATTGATTTTTTAGAGTAAAAAAAGTAAAAATGACGTGTTAATGATGTGACAAGAAAAAATGGCATGGCGATGACGTGGCAGCGAGTGCAGCTCACTGCCTGAAATAATGTTTGGGCATGAGCTTTTAGGGAGGTAAATATTCCACTTTAAAATAGTTCAGGAGGGTAAATATTCCACTTTAAAATAGTTCGCAAAGTATAAGTGTGTAGTTGGGATTTGGGGTAAAGGTTGGGAGGATATTTGGCCATTTTCTCTAATAAATATAAAGCTATATTTATATTTCTTTTTTTTTATTTTAAATAAAATATATTGTACATTTTTTTTCTTTTTTCTTTTCTAAAAATAATACCGATTTCAAGTGGTGCTTTTGTCCATTTTATTTGTCCCGAGTTATCTTCCAACATAAAAAAGTCATAAAATGAATTTCATGCTATTTTTATTTTAAAAAGAGACGACCTCCTAAGGTAGGTTTTCTTAAACAAATACAAAAATAATATTTTTCTCTATACCAACCTCCAGAGAAGTGAAATTACGGACCACTAAGCGGAGGCCGATTTTTGGTGGTGGGTTTTTACTGTTATTCTAGCAGTTCGTATAAGCCTTCAAGAATGATTTCAAAGGTGTTCATTGCGAGGCGAATCAAAGATTCAAGGCCATTAAGATCAACAAGTATCGAAAACACTCCGAGATGATGACATTTATAGATTCTTTGCTTGAGAATGTGATGGTTCTATGGTCTATAATAAGTATTGTGTCGCCCCTCAAGACACAAAAGGTGAAGTTCTTGAAAAGAATAAGCTGATATCTATGAGATTCCTCATGTTTACTGCATAGTGTTGCATTTACTAGCATGAGACAATGATGAGTGATCTCTTGGTCCATGCTGAAGATGTAGCTTACACTTCTGCACCTATCTTTCTTATCTTTGGACCCGGAATGTGTGGTGCATTTCTAAACTGTTGGAAACAATAAATCCTGTTAGGACTGAACTGAGACAGATTTATATGAATGTGCTAAAAGGCCGCCCAAAGTCGATGATAAGGATAAAAAAAGACATGGAAGGTTCTCTTTGTGCTCTTCGATAGGACCTAGAAGAGCAGCTAAGTCGTTACACCAGCTTGAAAGTGGCCTTTGATGATCGATCATTAAATACAATGGCTCCAACAAGGATTGATTTACGTTGGTACTTTTCTTTTTAACTTGCCAACACCATGCACTGAGGACTAAAACCGATATTCTCTTCTATCACTTATTGAAAATGTAGCCAGTGAGGCAGCAATTCTGGTCTACCCCATCTATGATGAGGATGTGGACGAGACTACTCTTTCAAGTGAAATTTAATCATGTCAAGATAGAAGGTGAAATGATTAAGAATATGAAGCAACCATGGTATCTTCCTATTAACTTTGAGGTCACTGACTCTTATTTAAACATGCTAAAATCCTTTGGGAGCTACATGATTGATAAGGTTTTGATGGGGCTTACTGAATATATATATTCTCGATCATCTCCAAGAGCTACTAAATGATGTTAGAAAATGAGTTTTGTCTAGACAGAGGTGTAACCCAAATTTGAAGTTTGTGGACTCTAAATTTAAAGAGAAGAAAATGATCTCAAGCTAATGTATAAGCTTAGCAAAATTAACATGTAACGGTATTACTTTTTGAAGTTTCTTTAATTCAATATTTTTTACCTCTTCCTTCTTATCTGCATACCACTTTAAATGGTCGAGCAAATGACCTCTTATTGGAGGAGTTACACACCTATTGTGACCCTAAAAAGACAATCCTTCATTGAAAAGATACCTTATCAGTTATCACATCAATCGAAACATTCAAGCGAATTTGATGTTCACCTTTAATTTTATTTGATTGCTTGTCAAGCAAGGCTTGAATAGATTGTTCTAAATTCATTAAATCTAGCATCATCTGAAAACATCGAATATGAAAATCATTCACTTCACCCACATGCTTTTTGTGTCTTTCTAAATCCTTATTCCTACTTTAAAAACCTTTTGTTGTAAAAGAATCACTCTTTTTTTTTCATATCCTCTAAGCTCATATTTAAACAAGTAAAAATATAAGCAATATGTTTCATCTTTTTAAATGTTATATTCTAACCATTCAGAATATAGAGGTTTAAATCGTTTAGGATTAAAGTGATGTAGTATTCCTCCAAAATCTCTTACTGGAAATTCAAATTTATCAAATTTACCGGGTTGAAAAGGTTCTTTTATATATAATATCTCCTCATTCAGTCACGCATATCTGAAGGATATTTTGATTTTCTTTCTACAGATCTGATTTAAGATCCAACTTCGCCAACTCTTTATCATTCAATGTTCTATAATGATTGATAGGCGATAAAGAACTTGACAAAAAATAACTAGAGCAATATTCGAAGAAGTGTGAGCTTGAAAAATTTCGTAATCATATTGATCCTAAAAATCATAGAACACAAATTATAAGATTTCTAATAGGAACTTGAAAAGAGGAGAAAAAGGGAAATTGAGGAAGAACTAGAAAAACACAAAGCAGCGATAGCTGATACATACCTCTATTGATAGATTCCGACAAGTAGGGTGGTGTAATGGCCAGAGATGAGTCGACGACAGTCTAAAGTTATCACATTGAGCATGCTACATTCAAGAAACTCAATGTTTGGGGTTTTCTTGTAAGAATTGAGCTATTTGTTTCCTTTAGTTCTTTTAATTAAAAGGTAAAGTCCACATCGCAAAAAGAAAAGAACAACTACAATATGATATAAAATTATCTAAGTAATAAAATATAAGGAATAAAAACAAAAGGGAACCTTATGTATTAATCTTCAGTTGTCTCATTTTCTACATAGAACATGGACTATTTATATCCCAAGTTGGATAAGATCTAACTCAAGAGATGAAAGGTGAATGGGATTTTGTGCCTAATTAAATTAAGGCCACATGGCAACTAATATTGACACATGGACTTTAACATAATACA
This sequence comes from Capsicum baccatum var. pendulum, assembly GCA_030864225.1. NCBI lineage: Eukaryota > Viridiplantae > Streptophyta > Magnoliopsida > Solanales > Solanaceae > Capsicum > Capsicum baccatum. The sequence continues at coordinate 87,084,399 of CM061560.1, read as the reverse complement.
TAACACTCCCCCTTAGATGTTCATGAAAAGAAAAATTTACAGAATACGCATTTGGGGGCTGCCTCATTAAAAACATTACCAGAAAAATCTAGTGGGATAAAATATTGGTTAAGAAAAAAAAAGTACAACTCATATTCTTACTCCCCCTGATGAATACCCCGATTCAACTGGTTCAGTTTTCGCATTCCAATCTTGTGTACCATCTTCTCAAAAGTAGAAGTTGGTAAAGATTTAGTGAACAAATCTACTGGATTATCACCAGAATGGATCTGTTGTACATCAATATCACCATTTTTCTTAAGATAGTGTGTGAAGAATAACTTCAGCGAGATGTGCTTCGTTCCATCTCCTTTTATAAAGCCTCCCTTTAATTGAGCTATACATGTTGCATTGTCTTCAAATATGACTGTGGGTACCTTGATATCAAACTTCAGGTCACATCTCTCTTTGATGGAATGTATCACTGATCTCAGCCATATGCATTCTCTACTTACCTCATGAATAGCTATTATCTCAGCATGATTTGAAGAAGTAACAACAATAGACTGTTTTGTAGATTGCCGTGACATAGCAGTACCTCCATATGTAAACATATAGCCTGTTTGAGATCGTGCGTTATGTGGGTCGGATAAATAACTTGCATCTGCATGACCAATAAGATCTGAACTAGCTTTGTTAGTATAAAACAGACTCATATCAATATTCCCTTTTAGGTATTTTAATATATGCTTAACTCTGTTCCAATACTTCTTGTAGGAGAAGAACTATATCTTGCTAGCAAATTAAAAGAAAATGCTATATCCGGCCTCAAAATGTTAGCAAGATACATAAGTACACTAATGGTATTGAAGTATGGTACTTCGAGACTAAGGATCTCTTCACCCTCTTCTAGAGGTTGGAATGGATCTTTACTCAGGTCGAGTGATCGAACAATCATTGAAACACTTAATGGATATGTTTTGTCCATGTAAAATCGTTTCAAAACCTTCTTGGTATAGGCAGTTTGGTGAATGAAGACCTCATCTTCTAAATGTTAAATTTTCAAACCAAGATAAAGTTGTCTTTTCAAGATCTTTCATTTCAAATTCTTTCTTTAGATATTCAATTGCTTTTTGGACTTCTTCTAGAGTCCCAATAAAATTTATATCATCCACATAAACGAGTATAACAAACCCGAATGTTGTTTTCTTAATGAAAATACAAGGACAAATGACATCATTTATGTAACCTTTGTTTATCAAGTACTCACTAAGGCGATTATACCACATGTCTTGGACCGTATAACGATCTTTGTAATCTGATTGAAAATAATTCTCGAGACTTTGAACTGTATGCTTCAGGCATTTTTAATCCTTCTAGGATTCTCATGTAAATATCATTATCAAGTGAACCATAAAGATAAGCTGTAACCACATCCATTAGATGAATTTCAAGATTTTCATATACAGTTAGACCGATGAGGTATCAAAATATTATTGCATCCATAACGGGTAAATATGTTTCTTCATAGTCAACACCGGGTCTTTGAGAGAATCCTAATGCAACAAGGCGTGTCTTGTATCTTACAATTTCATTTTTCTCATTTCTTTTACGTACGAAGACCCATTTATAGCTAAAGGTGTTAAGTGAACCAGGCCGGGTCAACCCAGAATTGGCCCGTGAATTTTAGCCGAGTTGTGGGACGGTTCGGATCGGGACTGGTTAAACGGGCCGGTCCAATTTCGGGCCAAACAGTAAAAGTTTTAAAAACAACCCTGAACCGGCCCACTTAACCCAACCCGATCCAACCCACCTAAACCGATCAAAAACTAAAAAAAAGTTTTTCTCCAATATACATTGTATATACCCACCAATATACATTTTAAATACGTTAAAAAATATATATACACTATATATATAGTATATACTACATTAGACTTTAAAAAATATATACACATAATCACAATTACACATGTAATCGTGTATATGACTATAAGTTAGTTAAATATATATACTACTCTAAATAAAAGATATACTACAAGATATATACTACAATATAACGATATATATACTAATTTATAAAACATATACACATGTATACATTAAATATATACTACTTTAGAGTCTATAGAAGATATATACACATATATACGTACCATTCAATATATATGTAATACTTTAAATAAAATATACTACAATATATATTCTATAATATATACACACACTATATATATAGTTATATTGTAACGCACCGCAATCGGGTCCCGAAACGTTATACGGTGCTTAAGGCTACAAGTAGCCCCAAGCTAACCCTTTGAGCCTTCTACTTCATATATTAGCTTACTTAAAGATAAAAAGCATGAACTCAACACTGTGACATCATAAAATGAGAAATATGAATGAAATACTTGGTCTGAAAAAATTACAACTCTAAGAAAATCTCGAAGAGCTTATAATCTGATGACTAGTCTAACAAACCTCTACTACTCCAAACTAGAGAGCCATTGGGACAGGTCCCCAACTGACTCATACTCAACTAACAAGAATTAAACAGCTAATAAATAAAACTGGAAGTCTAAGAATAACCGGTCCCCGAAATATGAGGACTCACCACGGCTGATATGTAGATAGGAGAGCTCGAAAGGATCACTGGAGAGGCTGAGACTGAGAAGCTGAACCTATATTACGAGAATATATGGCACACAGACAAAATATGTAGGTCAGTACTTTGGGAGTGTACTGAGCATATAGGGGAGTGTGCAATTAAAATACTCAATATTATAAGCTTTTATAGAAAACCTGCATGGTGTATAACATACTCACATAGCTTAAAATAAATATATGCCACAAGACTCATAAATCATCATGCTTTTACTTAAAACCTCAAACTATCATGACACCTAAAATTATTAGGACCATAGCTTTCAAAAACACTTATACTTTCAAAACTTTGTAACTTTAAGACTAAAACTCTTTGAAACTTGGAAGACTTTAGGACTAAGAGAACTTTAGAAACGTAGGGAGTTTCTCTTAACCGACATAAACCATGTGAGCTACATGGAGTCCAACGTCTTACCCACGTTGGGGAGAGCTGTTTTGTCCTTGCCATCGGATAAAACCTTAACTTTAGTGATCACTATCTTAACCTACTTGGGATATATCAAGAACCTGCGAGGGCACGTAGTTCTGGGGCATGATACCTCAGAATCAAGACCAACTCGGTGCTAAATACTACTCTTTTACTTACCTCAGAACTTTAGAAAATCCAGCTTAAAATAATTCAACAATATATATATATGTATATATATATATATATATATAATGGGAGCCAAAATGCATCCCCTTTACTTCAAACTCAAGAATGTGGATTTCTATCTTAACTTACCATCAAAATTCACTTCTTGATATTCTTTAAAAATTGCTAACATCTCATTCTCAAACTCATGCTTTAACCATAAGGTTCAATTTACAACAATAGGTCTTGAAATTCTCAAAACATCATATAGACGTTGAATTATGCAACTTAAACCATAAATTGACAATTTAAAACATTAATATGCATAATAATATTACAACTCAAAGCTTAGGTAAGACATAGTTTCATAAAACTTACAATATAATAACATGATAGGAATTCTCCATGAATTTACGAAATACTTTACGAAAATATGTAACTTTTGGGCACAAGAACAAAAGGGTGTTCTTGTTTAAAACCACATACCTTAAATTTGGAGCTTTTGGATGACTTCAAAAATTTTGGAAGGTTATTCACGAACTATTGGGTGTTCCTCGTAGCCCTCTTAACGGGGAATTCAAATATGCAAGAATTATTAAATTCTCACGGTTGAATCTCTAGATAATTGGGTTTTTATGTTGAAACTCTAACCTTGTGGTTAAAGGTGGGTAGAGAATTTTGAGATGTTTAGCTAAAGAGAAATAGAAGAAAATACGTTCTCTGAGGGTTATAATTCATGGGAAGTACAGGAAAAAGACAAAATACCCTTGCAAAAACGTCATTAAATTGCTAAAAAAAAATAGCTGACGACATTCGTTATAAGTGGTCATACTTGTGACAAGTTGTCATGAATATCATCAAAAAGGGTGGATTTTATGATTTTCAGCTTAAGGTTGACGACATTTTGTGACAAGCCGTCAAACTTGTCACAAGTCATCACAAATGTTGGATTTTGTGACTTTCTGCTTATGGTGACGACATTTGTGACAAGCCGTCAGGCTTGTGACAAGTCATCACAAATTGTCGTCACGAAATGTTTGATTTTGTGACTTTCTACGTATTCTGACGACATTTGTGACAAGCCATCAGGCTTGTGACAAGTCGTCATAAAATATTATCACAAAATGTTGGATTTTGTGATTTTCTGCTTATGGTGACGATATTTGTGACAAGCCATCAGGCTTGTGACAAGTCGTAATAAAATGTCATCACGAAATTTCCAAGCTGATACGCTGGAGTAAAATGGGCATAACTCTTTGCTCCGATAATGGATTTTGGAAAAATTGATATCGTTAGAAAGCTAATTCAATTATCTATCTTTTGGTGGGTCATGAGCTCAGAAATTCATAGTATAATGATAGATATGCTCATTTGATTTTGACAATACCAATACCCATCTCAAGAATTCAATCGGCAAGGAATGTTTTGATTCGTCTAATAGCTAGGACACTTTTGAGGCCCTAATACTCATCAAGCTAGATCATGTAGCTACCAAACCACTAACTCTATTTCTAACGAGCTTGAAACAGGGTTCTATTATTAGTTGAAATTCTTGGGGTATTACAATATCTCTCCCTTGGAAACATTCATTCTCGAATGTCACTAGTTAAGCTGGAAATGCAAAGAAACTGAGGATGCACAGTTGGAATAGTTCTATGAATTGAATCTATGTCATTCTACACTTTTGAGTATTTCTGAGAGTGCACAAATTTGCAACAAAAGAGCTATATAGCTGAATCTTTGGTTAGATAGGGGCTGAATTAAGAAAAAGTAATACCTTGGTCTTGCTCTGAACTTGTGAAAAAGAGGTGTGGGTACTTGGATCGCATATCTACTTCGGTTTCCCAAGTAGCACCCTCAACTGATTTGTTCCTCCATAAAACCTTGACCAATGGAACTTCTTTGTTCCTTAGTCTACGGACTTGGTAATCTAGTATCTCAACTGGAACCTCATCAAACGAAAGGTTATTCTGAACATCTAAGTTATCTGAAGAATCAACAACGATAGAATTACCAATATGCTTCCTAAGCATTGAAATATGGAAAATAGAATGAACAGCTGACAACTCTGCAGGCAGCTCAACTTCATAGGCTACGTTCCCAACATGGTTGAGAATTCTGTAAGGGACAACGTAACCGGGACTAAGTTTTCCTTTCTTCCCAAATCTTTTCACCCCTTTCATGGGCAAAATTTTCAGATACACCAAATCATTAACTTCGAACTCAAGGACTTTTTGTCTCACATCTTCATATGACTTTTGACAACTCTGAGCTGTCTTTAATCTTTCTTTAATCAACTTCACCTTCTCCATTACCTCAAATACTGCATCAGGTTCAACTAAAGTATCTTCACCCACTTCGAACCAACCTATGGGTGATCTACATCTCCTACCATATAATGCCTCGAATGGTGCTATCTTGATACTAGCATGGTAACTATTATTGTAAGCAAACCCTATCAATGACAAATACTCATCCCAACTACCTTTGAAATCAAGGGCACACGCCCTCAACATGTCCTTCAAAGTTTAGATAGTCCTCTCAGCCTGACCATCTGTCTACGAATGAAAAGTGGAACTCATAAGAACTTGGGTACCAACACCCTTCTGAAACGCTCTCCAGAACTGAGAAGTGAACTGAGTACCCCTATCAAAATGATAGAAAAGGGAACTCCATGCAACCTGACCAACTCTCGAATATACAATCTAGCATAGTCCTCAGCTATATAAAATGTGTACACAGGCAAGAAGTGTGCTGACTTAGTCAGCCTATCGACAATAACCCAGATGGAATTATGATGGCGTCGGGAAAGAGGTAAGCCAACTACAAAATCCATATTTATCTCTTCCCACTTCCAAGTTGGGATACTAAACTCTTGCATCAGACCACCAGGTCTTTGGTGCTCAACCTTAACCTGTTGACATGTTGCACACTTCGCCACAAAATCAGCTATATCCTTCTTCATACCACACCACCAATTGATTTCCCGCAAGTCGCGGTACATCTTGGTAGTGTCGGGATGAATAGAATACTGCGCACCATGCGCTTCAGCCATAATTCTCTACCTCTGATCACTAACATCAGGAACATATAATCTACCCTACAACCTCAACACCTCATCTCCCCCTTGAGAGAAAACGTCTACCTTTTGGTCATTGACTTACTCCTTCAGTCTGATCAAGCTAGCATCTACGTCTTGCTTCTCCTTTACTTCCAAAACCAAAGAGGATTCGGAACTACTCCGCACCAAAATATTTTCCTTAGTGGAATCAAGCAACTTAACACCCAGTCTATCCAGACGATACACATCACGAGCCAACTCTTTCTTACCTTCCTCCACATGCGAAATATTATCCCTAGACATCCTGCTAAGGGCATCTTCCACAACATTGGCCTTGCCCGGATAATACAAAATGCTTATATCATAGTCTTTTAATAATTCTAACCACCTCCGCTGCCTAAGATTCAACTCCTTTTGAGTCAACACATACTGCAGGATTTTGTGATCAGTAAAAACATCAACATACACACCATACAAATAATGTCTCCAGATTTTCAGAGCAAACACTACAGCAACCAACACTAAGTCATGGGTTGGGTAATTTTTCTCATGAGATTTCAACTGTCTAGAAGCATAGGCTATAACTTTACCCCTGTATCAACACACAACCCAAACTAACTCTCAAAGTATCACAGTATACCACAAACCATCTACACCATCAGGCAAAGCCAACACAGGGGCAGAAGTGAGTCGAGTCTTCAACTCCTAAAAACTCTTCTCATAGGAATCCAACCAGAGGAACTTAACTTTATTTTGGGTCAACTGAGTCATGGGAGATGCAATGGAAGAGAACCCTTCAACAAAACAGTGGTAATAGCCAGCTAGACCCAAGAAACTTCTACTATCAGACGGAGAGATAGGCCTAGGCCAATTTCTTGCAGCCTCTGTCTTTTGGGGATCAACTCTAATACCTTCAGCTGAAATAATATGACCCAGAAATGCTACGGACCTTAGCCAAAACTCATACTTATTGAATTTGGTGAACAACTTATGATATCTAAGAGTTTGCAAGACGATTCTAAGATGGTCTGCATAATCACCCTTACTTCAGGAATACACAAGGATGTCATCGATAAACACTATGACGAACATATCAAGATATGGATTAAACACTCGATTCATGAGGTCCATGAAAGTTTTTGGGGCATTAGTTAGCCCGAAAGACATGACAAGAAACTCAAAATGACCATAGCAGGTTTGAAAGGCTATCTTCGGGATATCACACCCCCTTACTTTAAGTTGGTGATAGCCAAATCTAAGGTCTATCTTGGAGAAATAACTCACACCTTGCAACTGATCAAACAAATCATCTATTATTGGAAGAGGGCACTTGTTCTTGACTGTGACCTTATTAAGCTGACGATAGTCAATGCACATACGCAAAGAACCATCTTTCTTTCGTACGAAAAGGACAGATGCGCCCCAAGGAGATACATTAGGCCTTATAAATACTTTGTCTAAGAGATCTTTGAGTTGTTCTTTAAACTCCTTAAGCTCTGCAGGTACCATACGGTAGGGAGAAATGGAAATAGGCTGAGTGTCGAGAAGAAGATCGATCTTGAATTCTACCTCTCTATCGGGAGGTACCCCTGGGAGATCTTCCAAAAAGACATCAGGAAACTCATTGACAATGTTGACTGAATGGATACTTAGGGTTTCAAACTTAGTGTCCTTAACTCTAACCAAGTGATAAAAGCAACCCTTAGATATAAGCTTCCTGGCTTTGAGATAAGAAATAAAATGACTCTTGGGAGGTACTGAACTCCCTGGCCACTTGAAAACTAGTTCATCAGGAAACTGAAATTTGACTATATGAGTATGACAATCTATAGACGCATAGCGGAAGTAAAGCCAGTCCATACCCAGGATAACATCAAAATCAACCATCTCTAACTCTATCAAATTAGCAAGTGTGACTCTATGAAGGACTGTAACAGGAAAATTCTTGTATACTTGCTTAGCAACAACGGACTCCCCTACTGAGGCAGAAACTAGAATAGGCTCAGAAATACTTTCAGGACTCTTCTCAAACTTCACAGCAACAAGTGGGGTCACATAAGAAAAACTTAACCCGGGGTCCAATAACACATATACATCAAAATAAAATACACTGAGCATACCAGTAACAACATCGAAAGAGTCCTCCTGCTCATGATGGAAAGGTGGGGCATAAAACCTAATTTGGCGCTGAACGCCAGTAATACTAGAAGAAGTGCCCTGAGGAAGAGATGGATGGGCTGCGGAAGTTGATGCACTAGTGGCCTGGGTCTGGGGCCGGGTATCCCTGCTTTTATGCCTGTCATGTGGGCACTCTCTAAGCCTGTGGCCTATCTTGCCACACCCAAAACAACCACGATGTTCAGCCAAACACTTACCCGGATGGGTCCTACCACACCTAGCACAAGGAGAAAAGTCGGGCTTGCTTCTCACACTCTGCTGAGGCCTGGACATAGAAGACCTGTTTCCCTACTCTGGCCTACCTCTAGGTGTTGGGGAACTAGCGGATGAGGGTGATGGCATAGAAGAATGACTCTGGAACTGAGGGCGGTTCCCTCCCTGGGATCTAGCCTAACAATACTCGTGCTGTTCAGACCTGGCTCTTTTGTTACCTCTCACTCTATCTCTTTCCCTTATCTTATCCTCCTCTATTTGTTGCACATAGATCATCAGCCTAGACAAATCCATCTCTTTGTTCAACATATCAGTGCGGCATTCTTTCAGTACTAAGCCCGACACACCTGTCACAAACTTTCTCATACCAATTCGGGCGTCGGAGATCAAGTCAGGAGCATATTTTGCTAGCTGATTGAACTTTAAGCAGTACTCCTTAACAGTCATGGAGCCCTGTCTCAAGTTCATAAACTCTTCAATCTTCGCCTCTCTTAACTCCAAAGGAAAGAACCTATCTAAGAATACATCTTGGAATATCTGTCAGGTAATAGGAGCGTCATTCTCCCCTCTATCCTTCCTCTAATAAACTACCCAGTCATACGCAATGTCCTTCACCCTGTAGAATGCTAACTCCATACACTCTTTTTCTGACACACGCATTACCTGTGTGATCTACCTTATAACCTCAAGATATAACTACGGGTTTTCCCCTGCCTTTGACCCATAAAACTCTAGCTGAATCATCCACATAAAGTCATGAATTCTTGCAGCAGCTAAGTCACCTCCCTACTGCTGAGGAGCTGTGGCCTGATTGGCCTGGACAGTGGCAGCTTGGGCCAGTGCCTGGAAGGCTGCCCTAAATTTGGCGTAGGACACATTTTCATTCAGAGGATCAGCGGGCTGAGGTTGCTGATCGTTGTTATTTCTTTGCACTCAGCGGGGAGACATATTATGAAATAAGAGAGCACGAATTAATAGCTGAGAAAGACAACTTGAGCACAATGGACTTGAGAGGAAGAAACGACTTGTTCCTAAAATGTTTTGTAGCCTATTAATCATAGATGTGGTGCGCTACACACCGATGATAAAGACTCTACTTAACGCGGCTTGTCAGACTCCCTAGGACTCTCTAAACCTTAGGCTCTGATACCAAGTTTATAACACCTCGCAACCGGGTCCCAAAATATTACACGGTGCTTAAGGCTACGAGTAGCCCCAAGCTAACCCTTTGAGCCTTTTACATCATATATTAGCTTACTTAAAGATAAAAAACATGAACTCAACACTGTGACATCATAAAATGAGAAATATGAATAAATACTTGGTCTGAAAAAACTACAACTCAAAGAAAATCTTGAAGTGCTGATAATCTGATGACTAGTCTGACAAACCTCTACGACTCCAAGCTAGAGAGCCATTGGGATAGGTCCCAAACTGACTCATACTCAACTGACAAGAATTAAACAGCTACTAAATTGTAACGCCCCAGAAAATGGGTCCCGGAGCGTCACACGGCCCCAAGCTAACCCTTGGAGCCATTTTCATTTAGTTCAACACAAATCAATAGGGTTTCCATAAATAACCCTCAAATATCAACAGAGTAATCATTATCCAAGAATAAAAGAATTTCAGAAAGATAACAAAATACGACTTATTAGTCAACTCCCAACATCTATACTAGTCTGACAAGCTTCTAAGAAAATTAATAAAACCAGCGAGCCATTGAGACATGCCCCAACTGACTCATACTCAGTTATCAAATGTAAACAATTCCGTGAAACCAACATCAGACATCACATCCTCAGAACATGAGGACTCACCACAACAGAGGATGTAGAACAGCATGCCTGAAGAATCACTGTCGAGCCTGGAACTGAGCACCTGAACCTACATTCCAAGAAAATGCAGCCTATATCCAAAGATGTGGGTCAGTACCATGGAAAGGAACCGAGTATATGGGGGTGTATGCAGTTGTATAAACATCATCATCATAAATATTTATAAGAAATATGCAGGATGTATGAAAGACTTACATAGCCCGAAGAAAATCATCATAATCATGAGAGGATGAAATAAGTACAATAACACATGTGAGTCATCATATAATTTGACAATCACTTTCAGTTCATTAAGAATATCAATTCTCATAATGTAAATATCATTTAAATCTTTCGAAAGAATAACTTTCCCAATTTCACTTTCAAATCACTTCACCATTCACCATAGACACAAGGAAACACACACACAATGAGAGATCCTATAACCGACATAAACCATGAGAGCTACATGGAGTCCAACATACAACCCACGTTGGAAAGAGCTGTTCTGTCCTTGCCATCGGAGTAGGAATAACGGTATAAAATTCATACAAACTAGTGATCACTATATAAATCAGCCTCAGGCTCACTCTATGGGGGCACGTAGTTCTAAGGAAGTAAGGTCGCTTTATACCTCCCACTCGGTGCTAAATATTTCACCCGGACTTAGCTCAGATCATTTCAAAGACAATCCACAATAAAATAATTTTAGTAATATATAAATATACATCGGGAGCCATCATGCTTCTATCTATCAAAATCAATCACGTTGTGGATTTCTTTCACACTCGAGTTCAAAACAACTCCATTAAGACCAAAAGGTCAAATCATTCAAAATATCTCAAATATTCAACATCAACGTGCTTATAACACATACTTTCTCAAAAAAAAGCACAATTTCTAATGGGGATTCACGACCCAAATATCAAAATCATGATAAATATCGTTCAAGATTTATGTTTTATATCACCACACATGTAAATTCATCTTTCAAAATCATAAACATCAAGATTTCATAATAATCATCATAAGATATGGGTTCATGCTTCAAATTCATAAAAATCAAATAAAAATCATGCCTTTGTAAAGAAAATTACTTTTGGACATAAGAACGAAAGAGAGTTCTTGTTGAAAAACCCCACATACCTTGAATGATGAACTTTAGATCGATACTCATTTTTGAGATGTTAATCGTGCTTTGAATGACGGTTCTTGGAGTTCTTGAACTAGAAACTTGGAATCTTGAATAAATTTGCAGAATTAATGGTGAACTTTGGAGGTTCTTGAAGTTGGATGTAGAAGCTTAGGGTTTTCTTTTTTAGGGAGTTTGATGAAATATATCATATAATGCTTCTAATAGGCTTTAATATAGGGTTTGGATGGATTTTGGGTGAGGGAGAATAACCAAAACGCCCCTAAAAATCAAAAAAAATTCTCGAATCTTTCCTTTGGTGGACTGTTTTGATAGTTTAAAGTAGATCAACCATAACATTTTACTCTGATATTCAAATTGGATGAAACCAATTTCATTAGAAAGAAGACTCTCATATCTTTCCGTTGATATATAGTATCTCACCCAGATCATTGTGTATAAGGAGTTATGATCGTTTGAAGTTGACCCAAAAACTCACTTTTGATAGGCTGAAGTAGATCGACCATAACTTTTTGCTCCAATAGAAAAATTGGATGAAACCAATTTCATAGGAAAGAGGACTCACATAGCTTTCCGTTGATATATAGTATATCACCTAGATCATTATGTACAAGGAGTTATGATTGTTTAAAGTTGGAGCAAAAATACGCCAGGCCTCAGTACTTTTTCCTGCACGTTTTACTGTTCACTACTATTCACGGTTCGATCGTTATGTTCATAACTCGTTGCTCGGGTGTCCATTTTGGATGATCCATATATAGTTGCAAAGCTTATTCGATACTCTACACAATGGTGGGTCATAATCTAAGACATTTCGCACGAAAAATTTATAATTCATTCTAGAAGATAGAACCCAACACGTTTACGCACAAAATTTCAACGAAAAAATTTTTGAGGTATTACATCATCCCCCCATGGAAAAATTCATCCTCAAATGATGCTAGACATGCCAAGATTAGATAGGGAATAGAGCATACAGCTGAAATCATTCGTTAGACTCATCACCACATCATTTCTCACTCCGAATGCAACATATAATGCATAAATTCAAGAAACTACAGCTGAACATATAATAAATGACAGCTGAACTGCTGCAACTTTTATCAAAAGTGCATGATTTAGGAAAGAACGGTACCTTTGGGTTGATCGGAGTTCGCAAAAAATAGGTGCGGGTACTTGGATCGCATATCCGCCTCAGCTTCCCAAGTTGCACCCTCAACTGATTGATTTCGCCAAAACACCTTGACCAAGGGAACTTCTTTGTTCCTTAGTCTTCGGACACTGAAAGCAAGAATCTCAATAGAAATCTCATCAAAAGAAAGATTTTCTTGAATGTCAGCACTCACAGAGGAATCCACTACCACAGCATCGCTAATATGCTTTCTAAGCATGGAGACATGGAATATTGGATGAACAGAGGACAACTCGAAAGGCAACTCGACTTCATAAGCTACCTTACCAACACGGCTAAGAATTTTATAAGGACCAACACAATGGGGACTAAGCTTCCCCTTCTTTCCGAATCTCTTCACCCCCCTCATGGGTGAAATTTTCAGATACACTAGGTCACCAACTTCAAACTCAAAGTCTCTCCTTCTAACATTCGCATATGACTTCTGACGACTCTGCGCAGTTTTCAACCTTTCCCTAATCAACTTAACTTTTTCCATAGCCTCAAATACCAAATCAGGACCACTCACAGCCGCTTCACCCACCTCGAACCAACCTATGGGTGATCTACACTTTCTCCCATATAAGGCTTCAAACGGAGCCATGCCAATACTAAAGTGGAAACTGTTATTGTAAGCAAACTTTATCAACGGTAAGTGATCATCCCAACTTTCCTTAAAGTCAAGTGCACAAGCTCTCAACATATCCTCTAAGGTCTTGATGGTCCGCTCAGCCTGACCATCGGTCTGCGAATGAAAAGCAGAACTCAAAAGCACTTGGGTACCAAGACCTTTCTGAAAAGCTTTCCAAAATTGCGAAGTAAACTGAGTACCCCTATCCGAAATGATAGACAAGGGAACTCCATGCAGTCTGACTAGCTCTCGAATATACAATCTAGCGTAATCCTCAGTAGTATATGAAGTATGAACAGGCAAGAAAAGAGCAGCCTTAGTCAACCTATCAACCACAACCCAAATGGAATCATGATGGCGTCGAGAAGGAGGTAAACCAATCACGAAGTCCATATTTATCTCTTCCCACTTCCAGGTGGGACTACTAAACTCTTGCATCATACCACCAGGTCTTTGGTGTTCAACCTTAACCTGTTGGCATGTTGCACACGTAGCTACAAACGCTGCTGTATCTTTCTTCATGCCACTCCACCAATAGATTTCCCACAAGTCTCGGTACATCTTGGTGGCACCAGGATGAATAGAATATTGAGCCCCGTGCACTTCAGCCATAATCCTCTGTCTTAGATCATCAACATTCGGGACACACAATCTACCCTGCAATATAAACACACCATCTGCCCCTTAGAAGAAAACCTCTATTTTTTGGTCCTTGACTGACTCCTTCAATCTGACCAAACTAGCATCTAAGTATTGTTTTTCCTTCACTTCCAAAACCAAGGAGGATTCGGAACTACTCTGAACCCCTATATTACCTTCAGCAGAGTCAAACAATCTAACCCCCAATCTAGCCAAACGATGTACATCACGAGCCAACTCTTTCTTACCTTCTACCACGTGTGAAACACTACCCATGGACACTCTACTTAGGGCATCCGCCACAATATTGGCCTTGCTCAGATGGTACAACACACTCATATCATAGTCTTTTAACAATTCTAACCATCGTCTCTGCCTAAGATTCTATTCTCTCTGGGTAAGCACATACTGCAGACTCTTATGATCAGTGAAAACATCAACATGGACACCATACAAATAGTGTCTCCAGATTTTCAAAGCAAATAGAACAGCAGCCAACTCAAGGTCATGGGTGGGGTAATTTTTCTCATAGGGTTTCAACTGTCTAGAAGCATAAGCTATTTGTATGGTGTCCATGTTGATGTTTTCACTGATAAGCATAAGCTATCACCTTACCCTTCTGCATCAATACGCAACCCAACCCAACTCTCAAAGCATCACAGTACACCACAAAACCATCAACACCATCAGGCAAAGTCAAAATAGGGGCTGAAGTGAGTCGAGTATTCAACTCCTGAAAACTCTTCTCACAAGATTTGGACCACAAGAACTTTACTTTCTTTTGGGTCAACCGAATCATAGGAGACGCTATAGAGGAGAAACCCTCAACAAAACGGTGGTAATAGCCAGTTAAACCCAAGAAACTTCGAATATCAGTTAGAGAAATAGGTCTAGGCCAATTTCTAACAGCGTCGGTCTTTTGGGGATCAACTCTAATACCCTCGGAAGAAATGATATGACCAAGAAAAGCAACTGAACTTAGCCAAAACTCACACTTACTGAACTTGGCAAACAACTTGTGATCTCTAAGGGTTTACAAGACAGTTCGAAGATGATCAAAATATTCATCCTCACTACGGGAGTACACCAGTATATCATCGATGAACACTATGACAAACATATCCAGATATGATCTGAACACTCGATTCATGAGGTCCATGAAAGTTGCTGGGGCATTAGTTAACCCAAAAGACATAACAAGAAACTCAAAATGGCCATAACGAGTTCGAAAAGCAATTTTCGGGATGTCATACTCCCTAACTTTGAGTTGATGATAGCCGGAATGAAGGTCTATCTTTGAGAAATAACTTGCACCTTACAATTGGTCAAACAAATCATCTATTCTTGGAAGGGGGTACTTATTTTTTACGGTGACTTTATTCAGTTGGCGGTAATCAATGCACATAAGCAAAGAGCCATCTTTCTTTCTCACAAATAACACAGGAGCACCCCAAGGAGAAACACTAGGCCTTATGAAACCCTTATCTAGTAGATCTTTGAGTTGCTCTTTCAACTCCTTAAGTTCTGCAAGGGCCATACGGTAAGGAGAAATAGAAATGGGCTGAGTATTAGGAAGAAGATCAATCCCAAACCCTATCTCTCCATCAGGAGGTATCCCTGGGAGATCATCCGGAAAGACATCAGAAAACTCATTGATGACGTTAACAGACTGGGGAGTTGGAGTCTCAGACTTAGTGTCTTTGACTCTAACCAAATGGTAAATACATCCCTTGGAAATAAGCTTTCTAGCTTTGAGGTAAGAGATAAAATGACTCTTGGGTGACACAGAATTTCCAGACCACTCAAACACAGATGCAGTCGAAAACTAAAACTTGACCACTCGGGTCCGACAATCAATAGAGGCATAAGAAGAATACAGCCAGTCCATACCCAGAATCACTTCAAAATTTACCATGTCTAACTCAATCAGATCAGCCAACAAGACTCTATGAAGAACGGTAACAGGACACTTTTTATACACTTTCTGGGCAACAATCGAATCACCAAATGGGGTAGAAACTAGGATAGGCTCAGGAATAATCTCATGACTCATTTCAAAATTCACAGCAATCAAAGGTGTAACATATAAGAAACTGGATCCAGGATCCAACAAAGTATACACATCAAACTGAAATATAAGAAGCATACCAGTAACAACATCGAAAGAGTCCTCCTATTCCTGGCGGGATAGTAAAGCACAGAATCTGTTCTGGCGCTGCCCGCCAGTATTTCTAGAAGAGACGCCTTGAGCTGGGGCTGGGCGAGTCACTGGAACTGGAGCACTAACAGTCTAAGTCTGGGTCTGAGGGCGATAGTCACGATGCCCTTGTCCATCCTGTGTATTGTCCATCCTGTGTACAATCTCTAACTCTGTGACCCATGTCACCACACCGAAAATAACCCCTCTTCTCACCCCAACACTCACCTGAATGAGCCCTACCATACTTAGGACACAAGGGACGATTTGGCTTACTGTCAGCACTGTACTAGGACCTGGATGCATATGACCTGGTACCTTGCTCCTGCCTACCTCTAGTCACGGGAGCACTAGCAGATGATGGTATTGGTATAGACGAGCGATCCTGATACTGAGGGAAACTCCCTCCCTGCGATCTAGTCTGACCCTGTCTGTGCTGCTCGAACCTAGCTCTCTTATTCCCTCTCATTCTATCTCTCTCCTTGATCTTATCTGCCTCAATCTGTTGGGCATGAGTCATCAGCCTAGAAAGATTCATCTCACTATTCAGCATAGCAGACCTACACTTCTTAACCACATAACTAGATACTCCAATCACAAACTTACTCATACTAGCCCGATTATCAGCCACTAAGTCAGGAGCATACTTGGCCAACTGATTGAACTTTAGACAGTACTCCCTAACAGTTATAGAGCCCGGTAACCGGTTCATAAACTCTTCCACCTTCTCCTCCCTTATCTCCAAAGGGAAAAACTTATCTAGGAATGCATCCTGGAACTCTTGCCAAGTTGTAGGGACAACTCTTTCACCTCTACCTTTCGTCCAAGAAATAACCCAGTCATAAGCAAGGTTTTTCAACCTATACACAGCCAACTCCACACTATATTCCTCAAATATATGCATCACCTGAGTAATCTTTCGCACCTCCTCTAAAAATAACCGTGGATCCTCATCAGACTTGGACCCATAGAATTCCGGCGAATTCATCCGCATGAAGTCACGAATCCTGGTAGTAGTTGAATATCCACTCTGCTGCTGTAGAGTCGGGGCCAGGTTGGCCTGAACATTTGTAGTAACAGCTTGGGCCAGTGCCTGAAAGGCTACCCAAAATTCAAGATGAGACACGTTTTCATTCAATGGGTCAGCGGGTTGAGGTTGTTGACCATCATTATTTATTCTTGCTCGACGTGGAGGCATATTTATGAAAGAGGAGAGCACAAATCAATAGCAAAGAGAGACACTTTAAGCACGATAGACTTCTAAAATAAAGAATCACACTTTTTCCTAAAATGTCTTATAGCCTTTTGCTCATAGATATGGCGCGCTACACACCGATGATCAAGACTCTACTTAATGCGGCTTGTCAGACTCCCTAGGAAACCTTAAAACCTTAAGCTCTGATACCAAATTTATAACGCGCCAAAAAAATGAGTCCCAGAGCGTCACACGGTGCTTGAGGCTACGAGTAGCCCCAAGCTAACCCTTTGAGCTATTTTCATTCAGTTCAACACAAATCAACGGGGTTTTCATAAATAACCCTCAAATATCAACAGAGTAATTATCATCCAAGAATAAAAGAATTTCAGAAAGATAATAAAATACGACTTATTAGTCAACTCCTAACATCTATACTAGTCTGACAAGCCTCTAAGAAAATCAATAAAACCAGCAAGCCATTGAGATATGCCCCAACTAACTCATACTCAGTTATCAAATGTAAACAATTTCGTGAAACCAACATCAGACATCACAGCCTCGGAATATGAGGACTCACCACAATAGAGGATGTAGAACAGCGTGCCCGAAGAATCATTGTCAAACCTGGAACTGAGCACCTAAACCAACATTCTGAGAAAATGCAGCCCACATCTGAAGATGTGGGTCAGTACCATGGAAATGAACCGAGTATATGGGGGTGTATGCAGTTGTATAAACATCATCATCATAAATATTTATAAGAAATATGCAGGATGTATAAAAGACTCACATAGCCCAAAGAAAATCATCATAATCATGAGAGGATGAAATAAGTACAATAACAGATGTGAGTCATCATATAATTTGTCAATCACTTTCAGTTCATCAAGAATATCAATTCTCATAATGTAAATATCATTTAAATCTTTTGAAAGAATAACTTTCACAATTCCACTTTCAAATCACTTCACCATTCACCATAGACACAAGGAAACACACATACACTGGGAGATCCTATAACCGACATAAACCATGTGAGCTACATGGAGTCCAATGTACAACCCGCGTTAGGGAGAGCCGTCCTATCCTTGCCATCGGAGTAGGACTATCGATATCAAATCCACACAAACTAGTGATCATTATATAAATTATCCTCAGGCTCACTCCTATGAGGGCACGTAGTTCTAGGGAAGTAAGGTCGCTTTATACCTCCCACTCGGTGCTAAAGATTTCTCCCGGACTTAGCTCAGATTATTTCAAAGATAATCCACAACAAAATAATTTCAGTAATATATAAATATACATTAGGAGCCATCATGCTTCCTATCTATCAAAATCAACCACGTTGTGGATTTCTTTCACACTCGAGTTCAAAACAACTCCATTAAGACCAAAAGGTCAAATCATTCAAAATATCTCAAATATTCAACATCAACGTGCTTATAACACATACTTTCTAAAAAAAACACAATTTCCAATGGAGATTCACGACCCAAATATCAAAATAATGAGAAATATTATTCAAGATTCATGCTTTATATCACCACACATGTAAATTCATCTTTCAAAATCATAAACATCAAGATTTTATAATAATCATCATAAGATATGGGTTCATGCTTTAAATTCATAAAAATCAAATAAAAGTCATGCCTTTGTAAAGAAAATTACTTTTGGGCACAAGAACGAAAGAAAGTTCTTGTTGAAAAAACTCACATACCTTGAATGATGAACTTTAGATCAATACTTATTTTTGAGATGTTAATCGTGCCTTTGAATGATGGTTCTTGGAGTTCTTGAACTAGGAACTTGGAATCTTGAATAAATTTGCAAAATTAATGGTGAACTTTGGAGGTTCTTGAAGTTGGATGTAGGAGCTTAGGGTTTTCTTTTTGATGGAGTTTGATGAAATATAACATATAATGCTTCTAATAGGCTTTAATATAGGGTTTGGGTGGATTTTGGGTAAGGGGGAATGACCAAAACGCCCCTAAAAATCAAAAAAAATTCTTGAATCTTTCCTTTGGTGGACTGTTTTGATAGTTTAAAGTAGATCAACCATAACATTTTACTCTGATATTCAAATTGTATGAAACCAATTTCATCAGAAAGAGGACTCTCATATCTTTCCGTTGAAATATAGTAT
Organism: Capsicum baccatum var. pendulum; assembly: GCA_030864225.1. Taxonomy (NCBI): domain Eukaryota; kingdom Viridiplantae; phylum Streptophyta; class Magnoliopsida; order Solanales; family Solanaceae; genus Capsicum; species Capsicum baccatum. The sequence continues at coordinate 87,064,781 of CM061560.1, read as the reverse complement.
CTCACCCAGATCATTGTTTACGAGAAGTTATGATCGTTTGAAGTTGACTCAAAAATTCACTTTTGATAGGCTGAAGTAGATCGACCATAACGTTTTGCTCCGATAGACAAATTGGATGAAACCAATTTCATAGGAAAGAGGACTCGCAGAGCTTTCCGTTGATATATAGTATATCACCTAGATCATTATGTACAAGGAGTTATGATCGTTTAAAGTTGGAGAAAAAATACGCCAGGCCTCAGTACTTTTTCCTGCACGTTTTACTGTTTACTACTATTCACGGTTCGATCGGAATGTTCATAACTTGTCGCTCGGGTGTCCGTTTTGGATGATCCACATATCGTTGAAAAGCTTATTTGATACTCTACGTAATAGTGGGTCATAATCTAAGACATTTTGTGAAAAATTTATAATTCATTCTAGAAGATAGAACCCAACACGTTTACGCAGAAAATTTCAACGAAAAATTTCCCGGGATATTACATAAATAAAATTGGAAGTCTGAGAATAACCAGTCCCCGAAATATGAGGACTCACCATGGCTAATATGTAGATAGGAGAGCTCAAAAGTATCACTGGTGAGGCTAAGACTAAGCACCTGAACCTACATTACGAGAATATATTGCACACAGATAAAATATGTGGGTTAGTACTTTGGGAGTGTACTGAGCATATGGGGGAGTGTGCAATTAAAATACTCAATATCATAAGCTTTTATCGAAAACCTGCATGGTGCAAAACATAGTCACATAGCTTGAAATAAATATATGCCACAAGATTCATAAATCATCATACTTTTACTTGAAACCTCAAATTATCATGACACCTGAAATTATTAGGACCATAGCTTTCAAAAACACTTATACTTTCAAAAATTTGTAACTTTAAGACTAAAACTCTTTGAAACTTGGAAGACTTTAGGACTTAGAGAACTTTAGGAACTTAGGGAGTTTATCTTAACCGACATAAACCATGTGAGCTATATGGAGTCCAACATCTTACCCACGTTGGGGAGAGCTATTCTATCCTTGCCATTAGAAAAAACCTTAACTTTAGTGATCACTATCTTAACCCACTTGGGGTATATCAAGAACCTACGGGGGCACGTAGTTCTGAGGCATGAGGTATCGGAATCAAGCCCAACTCGGTGCTAAATACTACTCCCTTACTTAGCTCAGAACTTTAAAAAATCCACCTTGAAATAATTCAACAATATATATATATATATATATATATATATATATATATATATATATATTGGGAGCCAAAATGCATCCCATTTACTTCAAACACAAGAATATGGATTTCTATCTTAACTTACAATCAAAACTCACTTCTTGATATTCTTTAAAAATTGCTAACATCTCATTCTCAAACTCATGCTTTAACCATAAGGTTCAACTCACAACAATAGGACTTGAAATTCTCAAAACATCATATAGACGTTGGATTATGCAACTTAAACCATAAATTGATAATTTAAAACATTAATATGCATAATAATATTACAACTCAAAGCTTGGGTAAGACATAGTTTCATAAAACTCACAATATAATAACATGATAGGAATTCTCCATGAATTTATGAAATACTTTACAAACAATATGTAACTTTTGGGCATAAGAACAAAAGGGTGTTCTTGTTCAAAACCACATACCTTAAACTTGGAGCTTTTGAATGACTTCAAAATTTTGGAAGGTTATTCACAAACTATTGGTTTTCCCTCGTAGCCCTCTTAACGGGAATTCAAATATGCAAGAATTATTGAATTCTCACGGTTGAATCTCTAGATAATTGAGTTTTTATGTTGAAACCCTAACCTTGTGGTTGAAGGTGTGTAGAGAATTTTGAGATATTTAGCTAAAGAGAAATAGAAGAAAATATGTTCTCTGAGGGTTATAAGTCGTGGGAAGTGCAGGAAAAAGACCAAAATACCCTTGCAAAAATATCATTAAATTGCTAAAAAAAATAGCTGACGACATTCGTGACAAGTCATCAGACTTGTGATAAGTCTTCACGAATGTCGTCAGAAAAGGATGGATTTTATGATTTTCGGCTTAAGGTTGATGATATTTTGTGACAAGCCGTCAAACTTGGGACAAGTCGTCATAAAATGTCGTCACAAAATGTTAGATTTTGTGACTTTCTACTTATGGTGACGACATTTGTGACAAGCCGTCAGGCTTGTGAAAAGTCATCACAAAATGTCGTCACAAAATTTCCAGGCTGATACGTTGGAGTAAAATGGGCATAACTCTTTGCTCCTATAATGGATTTTGACAAAATTGATATTGTTGGAAAGATAATTCAATTATCTATATTTTGGTGGGTCATGAGCTCATAAATTCATAGTATAACGAGATATATACTCGTTTAAAGTTGACCATACCAATATCCATCTCAAGAATTTAATCGGCAAAGAATGTTTTGATTCGTCTAATAGCTAGGACACTTTTGAGGCCCTAATACTCATCAAGCTAGATCATGTAGCTACCAAATCACTAACTTTATTTCTAACGAGCTTGAAACTTGGTTCTACTATTAGTTGAAATTCTCAGGGTATTACATATATACTAATTTATAAAATATATACACGTGTATACGTTAAATACATACTACTTTAGAGTCTATAGAAGATATATGCACATATATACGTACCATTCAATATATATGTATTACTTTAAATAAAATATACTACAATATAATTATATATATATATACTAATTTATAAAATATATACACATGTGTACGTTAAATATATACTACATTAGAGTTGATAGAAGATATACACACTTATATAGGTACCATTCAATATGTATGTAATACTTTAAATAAAATATACTACAATATATACACATACTCAATATATAGTTATATACTAATTTATAAAATATATACACGTGTATACGTTAAATATATACTACTTTAGAGTCTATAGAAGATATATACACATATATACGTACCATTCTATATATATGTACTACTTTAAATAAAATATACTACAATATAATGATATATATATATATATATATATATATATATACTAATTTATAAAATATATACACATGTACACAATAAATATATAATACTTTAGAGTCTATAGAATATATATACACATATATACGTACCATTCAATATATATGTAATACTTTAAATAAAATATACTACAATATATATACTACAATATATACACACACTATATATATATAATTATATACTAATTTATAAAACATATACATGTGTATATGTTAACTATATAATACTTTAGAGTCTATAGAAAATATATACATATATATACATACCATTCAATATATATGTACTACTTTAGATAAAATATACTACAGTATAATGATATATATATACTAATTTATAAAACATATACACATGTATACGTTAAATATATACTACTTTAGAGTCTATAGAAGATATATACACATATATATGTACCATTCAATATATATGTACTACTTTAAATAAAATATACTACAATATAATAATATATATGTTTACTAATTAATAAAATATATACACATGTATACGTTAAATATACACTACTTAAGAGTTTATAAAAGATATATACACATATATACGTACCATTCAATATATATGTAATACTTTAAATAAAATATACTACAATATATATACTTATATATAATGAGATATATACTAATTTATAAAAAATATACACATGTATACGTTAAATATATACTCCTTTAGAGTCTATAGATTATATATACACATATATACGTACCATTCAATATATATATAATACTTTAACTAAAATATACTATAATATAATGATATATATACTAATTAATAAAATATATACACATGTATACGTTAAATTTATTCTAATTTAGAGTCTATCGAAGATATATACACATATATACGTACCATTCCATATATATGTAATACTTTAAATAAAATATACTACAATATATATATACCTATATTTAATGATATATATACTAATTTATAAATCATATACACATGTATACGTTAAATATATACTACTTTATAGTCTATAGATGATATATACACATATATACGTACCATTCAATATATATGTAATACTTTAAATAAAATATACAACAATATATACACACATTATAGGTATATACTAATTTATAAAACATATACACGTGTCAACGTTAAATATATACTACTTTAGAGTCTATAGAAGATATATATACGTATCATTCAATATATATGTACTACTTTAAATAAAATACACTACAATATAATGATATATATATTAATTTATAAAACATATACACATGTATACGTTAAATATATACTACTTTAGAGTCTATAGAAGATATATACACATATATACGTACCATTCAATATATATATACTACTTTAAATAAAATATACTACAATATAATGATATATATATATATATACTAATTTATAAAATATATACACATGTATACGTTAAATATAAACTACTTTAGAGTCAATAGAAGATATATACACATATATACATACCATTCAATATCTATGTAATACTTTAAATAAAATATACTACAATATATACAAACACGATATATATAGTTATATACTAATTTTTAAAATATATACACGTGTATACGTTAAATATATACTACTTTAGAATCTATAGAAGATATATACATATATATACGTACCATTTAATTTATATGTACTACTTTAAATAAAAATATACAAGAATATAATGATATATATACTTATTTATAAAACATAGACACAGGTATACGTTAAATATAGACTATTTTAGAGTCTGTAGAAGTTATATACACATATATACGTACCATTCAATATATATATATTACTTTAAATAAAATATACTACAATATATATACCTATATATAATGATATATATACTAAATTATAAAACATATACACATGTATACGTTAAATATATACTATTTTAGAGTCTATAGAAGATATATACACATATATACGTACCATTAAATATATATGTATTTATTTAAATAAAATATACTACAATATATACACACACTATATATATGTTATATACTAATTTATAAAACATATACACGTGTATACGTTAAATATATACTACTTTAGAGTCTATAGAAGATATATAAACATATATACGTATCATTCAATATATATGTACTACTTTAAATAAAATATACTACAATATAATAATATATATACTAATTTATCAAATATATACACATGTACACACTAAATATATACTACCTTAGAGTCTATAGAAGATATATACACATATATACGTACCATTCAATATATATGTAATACTTTAAATAAAATATACTACAATATATATACTACCATATATACACACACTATATATATAGTTATAGACTAATTTATTAAACATATACACGTGTATACGTTAAATATATACTACCTTAGAGTCTATAGAAAATATATACACATATATACGTACCATTTAATATATGTACTACTTTAAAAAATATGCTACTTAATATAATAAATTAATAATATTTGATAGTAAATTAGTAATATATTAAAACTAAGTATTTAATTTAAAATAGAAATTCAATTTAAATCATTTGCAAAATCCCATTTTAAAAAGAACAAACTGTTATCCGGGCCTGGCCACCGGTTTTGGTCCGAGCCGAGTTAACCGGGCTCAATAAAAAAATTAACCCAGCCCGAGCCCGGTACCCTACAGCCCATGGGCTTACCGGGTCGGGTTTTCTTAGTGGGCAGGGTCAACCTGGCCTGTTTGACACCCTTATTTATAGCCGACTGGTTTTACACCATCTGGGGTGTGGACTACAAATCCAAAAACCTTCTATTTAGCAAGTGAGTTTAATTCTGATTGAATCACCTCTTGCTATTTTTGCCTATCATTTCCTTATCGACATTCTTCAACAGATAGAGGTTCAAGGTCCTCGTTGTCTTGCATAATATTTAGTTCAACATTATATGCAAAAATATTATCCAGCATAATTTTTTATCGATCTAAATATATCTCATCACTAGTAGGACTTATTTAAAGTTCTTCATTCACTTGAGTCTTGGATTCACTAATTTGTACAAGAATATCAGGTTTAATCGAATTTTGAATCTCTTCAGTAGAATCTTTTATAATATTATCTTTATCATTCTTCGCATTTCTTTTTCTAGGATTTTTATCCTTTTAACCCAATGGCCTACCACACTTCAGGTGTGTTTGAGATTCAGAAGTTATGACATTAGTAGATGGTCCTTTTGGGATTTCAATTCGTACAGGCACATTCGTTGCAGGGATATGTGACTTAGTTATCCTTTTCAAATCAGTAAATGCTTATGACATTTGATTTGCTAGTTTCTGTAAGTGAATGATCTTCTGGACCTCATTTTCATATATGGGGGTACGTGAATCAAAATAAGATCATGATGAAAATTTTCACACAATTTCTCTTTTAAATTCATGTTTTCTCCCCCTAATTGCGAGAAATTTATTTCATCAAATCGACAATCTGCAAATCGAGCAGTAATCAAATTTTTCGTCAATGGTTGAAGGTAGCGAATTATAGAGGGTGACTCAAACCCAACATACATTCCTAACCTTCTCTGGGGGCCATCTTAGTACACTAAGGTGGTGTAACTGGCACATATACTGCACATCTAAATATTTGTAGATAGGCAATATTTGGCTTATGACTAAGGATCAATTATAACGGGGAGTACTTATTATAATGAGTTGGTATGAGACGAACAAGTAATGCTACATGCAAGATAGCATGACCCCAAACAGTATTGGAAAATTTCATTTTCATAAGTAGTGGTTTGCTATCAATTGTAGGCACTTAATAAATGACTCAGCAGGGACATTTTGAGTATGAATATGAGCGACTGAACCATAAGACCATATTGAAGATGCGTCTATTAGGACCATAAGATATCTAAATGACCCACTAGGTGGGTGAATAGGTCCACATATATCCCCTTGTATACATTCTAGAAAAAGAGGAGATTCGATGCCAACTTTTAGTGCGATAGTTTAGTTATCAGTTTGCCTTGATAACAAGCAGCACGTGAAAATTCATTACTTGTAAGAATCTTCAGGTTCTTTAATGGATATCCTTTTGAATTTTTAATGATTCATTTAATCATTATTGAACCAGGATGGCTTGTTCGATCATGCCAAAGCACAAACGTATTTAGATCGGTAAACTTCTGGTTTACGATAGAGTGTGCTTCAGCTGTACTAATTTCTGCATAGTATAAGCTGGAAGACAAAGTTGGTAATTTGTCCAACACTTATTTTTGACCTAAGACATTCTTGATAATGCCAAGATATTCAACATTCATTTCATTAATTTTCTCAAAATGATATACATTTCGGCAGATATCTTAGAAACTCAATAAGAAGAAAACCGTGCATCTTCTATAACTAATTTTGTCCCCTTAGGCAGAAATATAGTAGCTCTTCCGGAGCCTTCAATTAATTTTGAATTGCCAAAGATTGTTGTAACATTTTCTTTTCTTCTAAGTAAGTGGGAAAAATATTTCTTATCTTTAAATATCGCGTGCGTTGTCCCACTATCAACTACACAAATATCGTCGCGATCGATTATTGATCCAAATAAAACTTGAGGAGTATCTATATTTTCTTCAAGATGAAAATATAAACAAAGTAAATATTATAGTATTACTAGCACATAACGTATTACACAAACTTTATTTATTTACAAGACTAGTGATACACTATTAATAGAAATATAAACTAATACAACTTAACAGGAAAGTAAAATAATCAGACTATTTCATATTCATCATCGACAAGATGATTAACATATCCTTCGGAGATTGTAAAGAAATTTGAGACATCTAAATTCATGGGCTCAACACTATCTTCAGAGATAAGGTTTTCCTCTACATCGTTATCTATTTTCTTAAGGGTCGACTGATAGAGTTTCACCAGATGTTTTGGTGTACGACAGGTACACAACCATTCCTCCACATCGATAACATTTATTTTTAGAGTTCATCCTTGGTACTACTTCAGTAGCTTCACCGTTCTTTTTACACTGCTGTATTAATGGTCATTGTTTAGTGCAAGGCAATAACCCTAATTAAAATATCTACCTCTACTTCGACCACGACTGGGTCCAGGGCTTCTTTCATGCCTGATTTGGTAAAAATATGCAGCATTCACTTCAGGAAATAGAGCAGTACCAGGAGGTCGACTTTCATGATTTTTCATTAAAAGATCATTATGTTGTTCAGCAACAAGAAGATGAGAAATCAATTTAGAATACTTTTTAGTCCCACTTCTTGGTACTGTTTCTGTGGGAGAATACTCGATGCGAAAAAGGTAGAGAATGTTTTATCTAACATGTCGTGATCAGTGATATTTTCTCCGCATAAATTCAACAGTGATTTAATTCTAAACATCACAGAAGTATAATCAGTTATATTTTTAAAATCATGCAACCTTAGATAGATCCATTCATAATGTGCTTGTGGAAGGACGACCATCTTCAGGTGGTCGTATCTTTCTTTTAAATTATTCCACAATATAAGGAAATCCTTTATAGTGAGGTATTTCATTTTTCAAACCTTCATCAAGATAATGACAGAGAAATATCATGGCCTTAGCTAGGTCTTGGTTTGATGCTTGATTGCCGTTTTTTATAGTGTCTTCCAAACTCATCGCATCCAAATGTATTTCAGCATCCAGTGCCCAGGACATGTAGGTTGTGCCCGATATATCTAAAGAAACAAATTTGTGTTTGGATATATTTAACATTATTTAAGAAAAATAAATACTTATCTTTTGTTGTTATTGAAAAGTTTTTGCAGAGACTCATGTTGATAACGTGATATAAAATTATCTAAGCAATAAAATATAAGGAATGAAAACACGAGGGAATCTTATGTATTAATCTTCGCTTGTCTCATTTTCTACATAGAACATGGCCTATTTACAACCCAAGCTGGATAAATCCAACTCAAGAGGTGAAAGGTCAATTTTCTACATAGAACATGGCCTATTTATAACTAAAGTTGGATAAGATCCAACTCAAAAGGTGAAAGGTCAATGTGCTTTTGTGCCTAATTAAATTAAAGTCACATGGCAACTAATATTGACATGGACGTCTACATAATACACAACACAGTAGTGTTTAAAGAGTAAAAAAGCAGAAATAACATTTGCTCCTAGCGGGGTTCAAACCCACAACTCAAAGAACTAAGGAATCTTGCACCCCGCATACACCACTAGACAAGAAGACTATATCTAAATGTGGGTTCGCAATCATACAGTTATATAGTGTTTCTGGATTCTTTAATATAAATATAGGATCTACGAAAAAATTACTGAATTTATTCAAATCTGCGTATTGTACTATAGCGCCACCTCTTTGTCTAGATAGTCTAGGGTTCAATAGTTCTATTTTTAAATATCATGTTTAGTTTGTAAATGAATCCCATTCCTTGTGTCATGGAATATTATGTCACAATCTTATATTTTTTTCTTTAATTTCATTTCTTAAAATTATGACTCACAAGATAAGATACACGCACAAACACATACTTTATATTTTTTTCTTTAATTTCATTCTTAAAATTATGACTCATAAGATAAGATACACGCACAAACACATACTTTATAACTAGATATTACATATTTACACACTGTAATCAGAGGTGAATTCGGAATTTAAAGTTTGTGGGTTTTCTACATTAGCTGAAATAAAAATAACTAGTAGTTAAGGAGATTTGAACCTACAACTAACAAGTAAATATAACTTTTACAAGCCTATCTACTCCACTAGACCAACAACACACATTCTTTATGGATTCCCAACTTATAATTCTTATATATTTATTATATTTCACTATATAAATATTAGTTCCATATGAAAGTTACTCGATTCCCGAAACCCCCAACCGACACCCTGAATCCGCCCCTGACCGTAATGGAATAAAAAATACACAATTTTAATTAATTGAAGGTTAAGTACATTAAATAATATATCACAAGAACTAAAATCACAACTAATCAATAATTAATTGACCAAAAGTTCTAATATCTTAACATATTAGATCCGTGTCTAGTGCTGACCACACGATTACTGAGGAACATCATAACAAACTCTTGACTGAGCTAATGATTTTGTACCCTTTGAAAAAATTTCCAAAATCTGCAAAATTGAACTTTTTTCTTTCTTTCTCCTCTGTTTAATTTCTTCTTGATTTAAAGTTCAAAATTAAGCTCCTCATTATAGAAGTTGAACAAAGAGATGGACTGATCATGGCCTTGAACAATAATGGATTCAAATTATTTGCCTCCACTGTATCAACTATTCCCCTGTCTGGTTACTCCCTCTCTTACTATCACTCTTTTTCTAAAGTTTCATCATTTTCTATTATTTACTTAATTCCAATAAAGACAATAATTGGAAATTAGGAGGGGAGTGTTGGAGCAAGGATAAAGTTGTCTCTGTGTGCTATAGGTTTGGGTTCGAAGCCGTGCACTCAATCACTAATGCTTACATTAGGATAGATTGTCTACATCATACCTAAAGGGATGCGGCTCTTCTCGAAACTCTATGTGAATGTGAGATGCTTTTTGTACCGGGCTAACCTTTATTATAAAAGGACATTTAGCCATACCTATTGGATACTCATGCAACTTTAACCCCTGAGTCTAATGTATTATGCATGGACTTATAAAATGTATTTTTACAAACAGGTTAGTTATAATAATTATATCCAATAATTATTTTCTTCAGGATAATCGCACGATCAGTCAATAAATTACTTCCAACACTGAAACGAAACTGATTGATTCTCTTCAACATGACAAAAATAGATGATCAGTTAGGAATAATGAGGACAGAAAAGGAAATTAATATTAGTACTCCCAGTGTCTTAATTTTAGTGTCTTAGTCCGATTGGCAAGTAGCTTATGAACTAAAGATACTTCTAAATCTATGATCTTAAATTAAAATATTATGTTTAGTACGTTAAATTTTGTAGTTTTAATCTTTTCATAGAGGGTGTTGGAATTGAAAAACTAACTAGATACAAAAGAAACTCTTCGGGACGGACGAAAAAAAAATGTAAACAATTAAATCGGGATAGAGGGAGAAGTACTATTTTGCAACATGATTGCTGGACTAAGCTACTAGACATAAAAGTATCCTTTTGCTCAAACATACCAGTAAATGCTGTCTGCATTTGCTTCCAATTACTTAAAAGCTAATTAGTTTCATTTGCAATGTTGCTTGTTTCTGTTTTTTTGCAGAGTGGTGCTGGCTTCAGGTATTGTTCTATACTTAACCTCAGTTTTCCTATTCAATGATCCCAATTGTTCATCTCCTGAGCTCTTACATTACACAAGATTTACAACCTCACAATTTGGTCATGATTCTAGTCCTACAAACCTTAGCCATCTCCTTTTTGGACTTATTGGCTCTGAAGAAGCATGGCACTATAGGAAACAATACATTGAATCATGGTGGAGGCCAAATAAAACGCGTGGTTATCTCTATCTTGATGTGGCTCCAATCAATGATCTTTTACCATGGTCCTCATCTTCCCCACCTTATAGGGTATCTGATAACATAAGTCAATTACTTGAAGAAACTAAACATGTAGCGCCTACTATGGCACGAATGGTACATGGGATAGTGGAGGTATTCAGGGAGGACCACGAAGGGGTGAGATGGGTGGTTATGGGAGATGATGATTCAATATTTTTTGTGGATAATATGGTAGATGTTCTCTCGAGTTATGACCACACGAAGTATTACTATTTGGGGGGTCAATCAGAGTATCTATTGTCGAATTATTGGTACTCATTTAATCAAGCTTTTGGTGGAGCTGGATTTATTTTGAGTTACCCTTTGGCAAAAGCAATGTCTAAGTATGTAGAAAGTTGCTTGAGGAGATACCCTTTCTTGAGATCTGCTGATCAAATTACCATGGTTTGCATATCTGATGTTGGAGTCATTTTTACTCCTCTTAAAGGTAGTCACCAGGTATGTTTTCATTTCTTTCTTAAACTCTAAAGTCTGTATCAGAAATATTAATGGCCAAATTAGTATCTGTAAATACTGAACTTCGGTATTTCCAAACCTCGAAATGTTATGTCTGCCAAAAATGGTTGGATCTAGCCTTAGCTGGTCTAGCTGTACTCACTACTTTTTATTTGAATACTTGTGCCTGTGAAAAGATAATTTTTTTATACAATAAATTATTCCTCGCTCTAAATTTACTGAGTAATCTTTTTGCATTTGTCTCTACTTGTAGATAGATTTGCGCGGTGATATATCTGGTTTCTTATCGTCCCATCCAAAAGCTCCATTGATGTCTCTTCACCATCTAGATGCTGCCGACCCTATCTTCCCTTCAATAGACAGACTTCAATCCGCACGCCATCTTATGAAGGCAGCAAATTTAGATCAATCTCGCATGTTACAACAAGTTATCTGCTACAACAGGCCTAGCAATTGGTCATTTTCTATTTCATGGGGTTACTCAGTGTATATCTATGAGAACATTTTGCCTAGGAGCCATTTACAATTACCAATTGAAACATTTCAACCTTGGGGAGTTACACCTAAAGACCCTCCATATTACTTGTTAAACACAAGGTGGCCTACAAATGATTCGTGTGAAGCTCCTCATGTTTTCTTCATGGAAAAAGTAGAGAAAACAAAGAAAAATGAAGTCCTTACTATGTATTCACGGTCACTGCCTCGAGGATTGTTGGCATGTTTATACAGTGGTAACCATTCTGCAGATTATATCTCCAAGATTGAAGTCTACTCTCCAAGAAGGAAACGAAAAGAGGTAAGGTCTTAATTTCCTGTTTTATTTTGCGATCTGTAATATCTATAGCAATGGATTAAGTTACTTTAGGAATAAAGGGGGAACCGACAATGCATAAAGAGAGAAAAGAAGAATAAAAGAGGATGGATAACATCAATCACCCTTCTTCCTCCTTTGACCCTTATGTGTCTATACATGTCCATTAAAATTGTATTCTATATTGCTTGTTCAAGTCGTTTTGCACATTTTCATCTAGTGGTGTAGGTGGTAATGTGGTGATCGGGGGAGAGAAAAAGAGAAAGGAAAGGAGAAGAAAAGATGATGGTGTGGTAAATGATGATGAAAACAGTGGCGGGGAGAGACGAGGACGGGGAGAGTGAATGATGGTAGAGGTAGTAGCACGATGTAAGAAAGAAGGAACAAAAAAAAGATTTAAATCTCAAAATTAGGAAGAATGCAAAATGTTCAAATTTACCCTTCCATTTTTAGAAGATTAATCCTTACTTGCATGATGGTAAGCTTCCACCATTTAAAAATAAAAGCAAATTAGTTCGTTCACATAGCTAGCTAGACAAATTCGATCATTTTATACTCATTTTATATCTATAACACGTCTCATATATAACAGTTATGTTTTTCTTCTTCCAGATGGATAGATGTGAGTGTTGTGACGTGATGTACAAAAAGGGCGCCAACAAGGCAGAGGTTAAACTCAGGGAATGTCGTGTGGACGAGATAATTGCTTAATGGAATATCGTTAACTTTTTTTTATAGGGTTTAGATTTATTAGTATTATATTGGATAAAAATTATTTTCACTCCTCAATTTTACTTTAAAAATCAAATCCCCTTAATTTTGAACAATAATTATAATCTCCTTTATCTTATGCAATGTTTATTTTATTCTTATTATTTTAATTTTATATTTATGTAATACCCCTTTATAATATATACAATATTCTTCGATGGATCGATGTGAGTGTTGTGACGTGATGTACAAAAAGGTTAAACTCAGGGAATGTCATGTGGACCAGATAATTGCTTAGTGGAATATCATTAATTTTTTTTTAAATAGGGTTGAGATTTATTAGTATTATATTGAGTGAAAATCATCTTCACTCCGTAACTTTGGTGTAAAAATTAAACTCCCTCAATTTTAAATAATAATTATAATCCCTTCTTTATCTTATGTATTATTCATATTTCCCTTATAATTTTTATTTTATATTTATGTAATATTCTTTTATAATATATATTGTTTAATCAAGATATTTATAAAATTTTATTTAAATTTATTAACATTATAAGTAAAATAATATTTTTTATAAATTTGTCATAAAATTTGATGTTATTTTTTAAAATCATTATTGCAATATTATATGTATTAAAGAGACGTTTGGTGTGAGGTACAAAATATAATAACTTGGGGATAAAATTCAAGATTGTGTTATCCTGCGTTTAGTTAGATATATTAGTTAATTTTAAAATTATTATCCCACTATTTATATCAAGGTAATGAGATAAGTTATCATATATACATGCTTGTACAACTTATTTTGAGATAACTAATCCCGGAATAACTTGTTCCCAACCAAGCAACCCCTAAGTGTGTGTATATGTATGTACATGCACATGCATATATTTTTTGTGTCTCATCACTCTTTTACTATTTCTGTTTCATATTACTTGACTTTTGCTAACATAATAACATGACACAATTCTTAAGAAAAATTTATTTAGAGACGTATTTTACTGAATTAACCTTATTAATGATACTTTGAAATTTTAAATTTGTCTATACTACTATTTTATATAGTTATTTAAAACTAAGGATAAAAAAATTGTAATATAATTCTCTTACTTTATAAATTGAACAAGTAAATTAAAACAACTAATTTTAGTATGAACAACAAGTGATAAGAAACGAGTATTATCTATTGCCTATATAAATAGTTGTGATTGTCATTAATAGAGTATTACATAAATTATAATTTAAAATTTAAACAAATATAATCTTTTAAAATCTGACCTAATTTGTATTAATTATTTTGTATTTTATGCATTGAAATATGTTTATAAAGTTTATATTACTCTTTATTTTCACTTGTAAAATAGATATTAAATTTTTGATTATTATTAATAAAACTAATTTTCTTATTATGCTAATTTGTTTCATTATAAATCATCATTAGCTTAAATATTTAATTACTAGTTCTCATTTTTTTTGCCTAGAAAATACTGTTCATATTATATGAAGAATTTGTTTCATGAATTTTTAAAAAGTAAAAATATAATGATTTTAAAGAAGTAAAAAGAAAAAGAAGAAAAATATTGATGATGAGAGGACAGAATAGGTATTTTAAAAATTCAATTAAGATAAAAAAAGAAGTATGATTATAGTTCAAAGTTAAAAAAAGAAATAATTTTTAAGGCAAAATTAGAGTGGAAAAATGATTTTCACCCGTATTATATTCCTTAGGGTCCATCGATTTTGATTGTTAGATGCAAAGAACAATTGTTATATTTATGTTGATAACTCTATCTTCATTATTTTTAAATTATTTGAGTTTGGATTTTCGAAGTTACTGAAAGATAGACTAAGCGAAAAAATTGTTTAATAATTTTCTTTTCTATGTTAGGGAAGAGCTGGTTTCGACCAATTCTTTATTATTTAGTATTTTATCCTTAATTTCTTTGTAATTTATTATAATTATTTTTAATTAATTATTATAAGTTATTTATATATTAGAATTAATAATATTTTTTATTATATTGCACCTAATTAATTATTATAAGTCATTTATATATTAGAATTAATAATATTTAATTAAAAAGTAGATATTTATGGCATTTGTTTCAGTTGCTTTAACCGTAATTTTACTATATCATCCCTAATTAATTATTATAATTCATTTATGTATTAAAAAATTAATAATATTTAATTAAAAAAATAGATGGCATGTCTGCCTATATTAACCCTAATTGTTCAGTGATTTATTATATTACCCCTAATTAACTATTATAAGTTATTTATATATTAAAATTAATTAATTATTAGAAGTCATTTATATATTAAAATTAATAATATTTAATTAAAAAATAGATATTTATGACGTTTGTTTCAGCTGCTTTAACCGTGATTTTACTATATCACTCCTAATTAATTATTATAAGTCATTTATGTATTAAAAATTAATAATATTTAATTAAAAAATCAGTTGCTTTGTCATTTACTATATTATCTCTGATTGCTCCGTGATTTACTATATTACCCCTAATTAATTATTATAAGTCATTTATATATTAGAATTAATACTATTTTTTATTATATTACCCCTAATTAATTATTATAAGTCATTTATATATTAGAATTAATAATATTTAATTAAAAAATAGATATTTATGACGTTTGTTTCAGATGCTTTAACTGTGATTTTATTATATCATCCCTAATTAATTATTATAAGTCATTTATGTATTAAAAAATTAATAATATTTAATTTGAAAATTAGATGACATGTCTGCCTATGGTTTCGACCAGCGCTTCATCCATTACTATATTACCCCTAATTGCTCCATGAATTACTATATTATCCCTAATTAATTATTATAAGTCATTTATATATTATAATTAATAATACTTTTTATTATATTACCCCTAATTAACTATTATAAGTCATTTTACTATATTACCTCTAATTGGTCCATGATTTACTATATTACCCCTAATTAATTAGTATAAGTCATTTATATATTATAATTAATAATATTTTTATTAGTCATTTATGTATTAAAAAATTTATAATATTTAATTAAAATATTGATTTCAACATGGCTGCTTCAAGAGCTGCACTGTGATTTCACTATATCACCCCTAATTAATTACTATAAGTCATTTATGTATTAGAAAATTAATAGTATTTAATTAAAACAAGAAAAATATGCATTTATGACATATTTGTTGCAGCTGCTTCAACCATAATCATCTTTGAGAAAATGATCCAAGACTTTATTGTTAATTGAAGTATCTTTTGTTCCAGTTTTTGTATGAAATAATACTATGAATATTAGTTCTACCTCTTTTCTATATTTTGTAATAGGTCTCAATCTTATCATCAAACAATTAAAATAACTCGACTACACGATACATCACACATTCTTATCATGTGGAAAAAACCTATCCTATAAAACTTCACTTCTTAGCGAGTACCGTCAAATAGTTATTATTTAAAAAGTTATCATTTTAAATCAATGTACATTTATGTTTGTATTTCATCAATATCAAATATTAGTGCTAAAAGATGTCTATAGTTGTAATACCCAAAAAAAAAAAAAATCCAAACCAATATTAGAGCCATGTACCAAGATCATGCATATTACATCATGGTTCTTTTATAGTTTTATGAGTAAGTTAGATGTATAATTGGATTATCTTTCCAACGATACCATAAGCTAAAGTAAAGAAATTTTATGCAGAATGAATTTGTCCATTGAAAAAAAAGATAGTAATTAGTTGCCTCTATTAGTTGATTACACGAGAATGAGTAGCTGGAATAATTAGTGATATATTGATACGAATTAGGATTTTGCAATTAATTAAACTTATAGTTAATAAATCTTTACTCAAAAAAAAAAGTTATTTTTTTAATTATTTTTTCCACCTAATTATTTAACTATCTATATAAAAAATAATTAGACATTTAATTATTTACCTAAAATGTAGGATCTTATTTCATACTTTTAGTTGTTAAAGTTCTTTTTCCTACGGATGATATAAGAGTTTCACGAAAAAATTTGTATTGTGTTTGGTTTAAGATTCTTTTTATTTTTTTTCTTTATTTAGTAGTATTCATTATCATTACACATTAAGGAAGCCAAAAATTATATTGTGGTCGATTTAGAATTCTTTGTTTTTTTCCTCTATTATGGCTGGTTTAGGGTTCTTCATTTATTTTTTTCTTTATTAGAATTGGTAATACCTTAAGAAAGCTAACGACTAGAATAACACCAATTAATTTATACCTTCTGAAGAATATAAGAAAGAATTAGATTTGTGAAAAGAATATAATGCATGTACCTTTACAATGTACCAAAAATCTTTAAACTTGCCAAAATTGCCACAAATAAGACTTTGAATCACTTGAAAATAAAGTATTACCAACTCGCTCTGGAGCGATGAAGCTGAAGGCGGAGAATGTGTCGTTGGCCAAAGTAGTGCAATACAGGCAAAGGATTACAAGGTTCTGTTGATTTTGGGTACACAAATCTGTATTTTGGCAAAACAACTTCAACACAAGTTCAAGAATAAATCAAGAACACTTATGAAATTTCCAACACCTTCAACACAAGATCAAAAACTACCTTTCAAAGAAGTGTGTTTTCGGTATTTTAAAGAAAATTAGATGAAGTAGAAAAGTCAAGTCCTCCGAATTCACGGAGTGTCTTTATGGAAATAATTCCTCTCAAGTACCCGAGGTTATGGAATTTTCCTCCCAGGATAAAATGGCTTAACAATCCGACTGTAGTGGTACCTCAAACGATCGGATTCTCTTCGAACTCATTCAACAGTTAGATGATCACACGGAGTATTTTAGAAGACAAAAAATATTTTCAAGTGCAGAAAAATTTGTACCAAACCTGTGAAAAAAAATGCAGGTTTATATAGCTACTATTAAGTGCCCCTTTGATAGGAGGCAATAGTTCACCGAAAAAGTGTATCCTTTCTGAACAGTCATGTCTGTCCATTCAAAAGCGTGTGTCTTTTTCAAAAAACCACAATCATCCAAATAGTCATATCTTTTTCCGAAATAGTATGTCTTTTACTCGAAGAGTTGTGTTCCTTCCAAGAAACTTTTCATTTTTCATTCACACCAATCGAACCTAAAAATCCCCCACATGAATGGGGAATGACTACTCTTTTTAAAACTTTACAAACAAATATGTGATCATCAAGCAAAGACTGATTGCATATGGATAGTTGGGTTTCCCTTTAAACTTTTTGTAGTGAACATGCATCGGATGCACTCGGTCAATCGTTAGATTTGATATCTTTGAACCTTCAAGCTTTAATGTACACCTAGACAACACATGTTATACAACTAGCCTTTTATCATTTATGGTTCTCACAGTTTTATTCGTTTCAGCCATGAACATGTTCCAGTCTCATGAGAGCTTAAAGAATAGGCCTTTACTAACATTCTCCTCAAAACGGCTTCCACTTCACCCTCACATAAGTGATTCTAAATTTTCAATACTATAGATTAAACTATTTGGTTAAATCTGTCAAATTTAGATAGTCATTAAAAGACTTCACACCATAAGTCTTATCTTTGTTTACTAAACATTGTCTACATCATGAGAATGGGTTGGGTATATTGACAATGTTGAACCTATCAGACACAACTTTGTTTGATCTCCTTGAACCTAACTCTTGGGATCTCCAGTCTGTTAGGTAGAGTTACCACCATGCTGACTTGTAAACCCATTCCCTTGGATGTCCTCTCAACTCTTTCTACAGATAGACCTTTTGTAAGTGGACCCGACACATTATCCTTTGACTTCACATAGTCAACAGTGATAATTCCACTAGAGATAAGTTCTCTAATGGTATTTTATCTCCATCTTATGTGACAAAATTTACCGTTGTACACTATACTCCCTACCCTACCTATTGCAACTGACTATCACAGTGTATATATACTGATGCCAGTGGTTTGGGCTAATAAATAATATCTTTCAAGAAATTCTGAAGCCCTTTAGCTTCTTCACCGACATTATCTAATGCGATAAATTCTGATTTTATTGTAGAGAGAGCAATACATGTCTGTTTGGATGATTTCAACGAGACTGATCCTCCACCTATTGTAAATACGTATGCACTCATGAATTTTACTTTATTTGATCCGGTGATCTAATTTTCATCATTATATCCTTCAAGTACTACGGGATATTTATTATAATCAAAACATAGTCTTGAGTGTATTTAAGATACCCCAAAACTCTTTTCATTGCTATCCAATGAGTTCTGTTATTCTTGTACTGACTCAACTTACTAATAGCACAAGCTACGTTCAATCGTGTATAATTCATTATATACATTAAACATTCAAACACTCTTGCATACTCCAATTGTGAGTAACTTTCGCCTTCATTCTTTTGGAATGCGAAGCTCACATACAATGGAGTCTTGGAAATTTCAAATTCCAAATACTTGAATTTATCAAGTACTTTTTTGATGTAATGAGACTGTGATAATGCCAACTCTTGTGGAGTTATATGAATTCTTATTCCTAAGATCACATCTGCAACTCCAAGGTCTTTTATATCAAACTTGCTCTCAAGTATTTATTTTGTAGTATTTATGTCAAAAATGTCTCTACAGATGATCAACATATCATCCACATATAAACAAATAATGACTTGGTGATTTGAAGTGTATTTAATGTATACACATTTATCACATTCATTTATCTTGAATCCGTTTGTGAACATGGTTTGGTCAAACTTTGCATGCCATTGTTTAGGTGTTTATTTTAGTCCATACAACGACTTAACAAGTTTACACACCTTATTTTCTATTCTTGGAACCACAAAACCCTCGAGTTTTCCATATAGACTTCTTCCTCCAATTCTCTATTCAGGAATGTTGTTTTCACATTCATTTGATGGATTTCAAGATCATATACCGCCACCAAGGCAATTAACATCCGAATTGACTTTATCCTTGTTATTGGCGAGTATGTATCAAAGTAATCAAGGCCTTCTTTCTATTTGAAGTCTTTTACTATAAGTCTTGCCTTGTATTTTTCAATAGTACCATCTGCTTTTATTTTTCTTTTGAAGATCCAGTTTGAACCTAAAGGTTTATTTTCTAGAGGAAGATGAACCAATTACCACGTATGGTTGCTTAAAATTGAATCAATCTCACTATTGACTTTCTTTTTCCAAAAAGATGAGTTTGACAACGACATCGCTTCTTTAAATATTTAAGGCTTATTTTCTAAGAGAAATATTATAAAATCCAATCCAAACGAAGTTGACTTTCTTTGACGTGTACTACATCTTGGATTCTCATTATTATGTACATCCTCACTTGGTTCATCTCGAGGTTGTTTATATCCCTCACTAGACTGTTCATGTCTATTTTTATACGGATAAATGTGTTTAAAGAATTCAACATTATCTGACTCAATTATCGTATTTTCATTGATATCCGAATGTTTGGATTTATGAACTAAAAATCGACATGCTTTACTACTTTTAATATATCCTATTAACACGCAATCCACCGTCTTAGGTCCTATCCTTATGATATTGGGTGTATTTATGCATTTTGATGCTACTATTCTAGCCTATTTCACTTTGTTTTGAGGATGATTCTTATGCTATATATATTGATAGTGATATAAATGAGCATTTAGGTGTCCAATTATGTGTTTACAATGTTTAATGGTCTTTTCACATGTGTTTTGATTCAATTTGAGCATTTAGAGTTCAACCGAGAAAACTAGTGTAACTAGCTTGAGCTAGGTATTTTTCTAGTCTATTTTGTTGGGTTCTAATGTATTTTAATGAGTCACTAAGGTTGTTATTATTTATTTATATGTGAAACAACTTAGTTATAATGTTCAAGGGTCAATTGGATTAAGACACAAGTCAAAAAAATAAGCTTAAGCTTAATGAGAATTTAACCTATGCTTAGCTCGTGTTTCTAGTTCACCGTTGAGGATGTTGTGTTGTTTTGAGATCTAAATTGTTGTGTTTAATTCTATAAGAGACTTATTTAATGGATTATAATGATATATGAAGAATATACAAGCTTCAAATCAAGTGGAAACAACTAAACAAGGCTCGGAAATGACCATGGAAGCAGAAGATGCAAGATGGATGCAATTTGGACCCCTAAAATGTATGGGGCGCATGTGGACTGTAGGAGTTTCCAATAGATACGTGAAAAATACCACTGGATTCAGAAGAGGCCCAAGATTTTGACCAATTAGCGCGTTTAGCTTATAATGGGGTTTAAGGAGGCTCCGTGATGCGGTGAAATCGCAATGAGACACTGGATTTTGATAGATTTTTGACAATTGTGAACTGGCATGTCATCGCGATGCGATGATGCCCAAAATTGGGATAATTCTACCCAACTGAAAGAAAACGACGTGGAAACCTAATACAAGTGGGGTTATGACTTGTATACAATAAATATAACATCCCAAACTTCGTTTTAAACATCTTGGAAGGGATGTCTACCCCAACTTCTTTTTAAGTTTTATCATTCTTTAATTTAGTTTTTTGTATGGTTTGTATCATCACTCCAAGGGATTGGATGATGAATATTTTCATTCAAGGCTAAACTCCCTTTTCGGGGTTAAGGCCAAGATCATGAATACTTTCGCTTTGAATTAATTTCGTTTGATTTGCTTATCATTATTGGTTGTTTGTTTATTCTTAATTTAACTATTTTAAGGATTACCTACCCTTAGAATACATCAATTGTCAACCTTTTGATCTCGGAAGAGGGAATAGGAAGATAGAACATGGAAATAAATGAAGTATAATTTTTATTCTTTTATTAAATAAAGAATTTGAATTAACGTCTAGGACAGGGATGTACTTAGATGCCTTACTAGGTTCAACGTAGGATGATAGCTTTAAAATACTTAATTGGATTATTACATCCCCGCTCAACGATGTAGTTGTAATGTCCTTATTAGGTAAATGATTAGAGGTTGGGAGACCATGATCATGCAATTAACCCTACGAATCAACAACCAAGATAAGCGAATTAATGAATGAAGTTCAATAGCTTAGTATGATTGTTCTTAAGCTTTAACCCTAGGTTTCTATCCATTGATTGTCCTAAGTCATCACTTTTTCGCATTAGTTTAGTTTATTTTTAAATTATAGTTCTAAAAGTCTATTTGCCCTCTTTAGAGGTAGAGGTATGGACTGCGTACATCTTACCCCCCCCCCCCCCCAGACCCCACTAGGTGGGAATACACTGGCTTTGTTGTTGTTGTTGTTGTAAAAGTCTATTTGCTACTCTCCTCAATTGGTTAAACTAGAATTGGATAGTTGGCGAATGCAAGTTCCTGAGAGATCGATACTTGGGCTTTCTTGAAGGCTACTTTGCTACTTGATAAGACCACGTACACTTACGTGTGCGCTTCCACCTTACTCTTTTAGGCATAGGAACTTGGACCTTCATTAGACACCCCCACACTTTGAAATATTTCAAGTTGGGTTTTCTTCCTTTTCATTGTTCAAAGTCAACACTTTTACTGAGGTCATTTTCAGGCAGACTTTTCCTGTTTCTTCATCTTTTGAAGTTGCAGAGTTGGACATATATATCTTCTCTTCACCCTGACCCAGAGCAAAAGCAGCAAATAACTCCTTATTAGCACAAATATGGCAGGTGGCACCATAATCCATCCACCATTCTTGAGGATTTCCCACCAAGTTGCATTCAGTCAACATGGCACACAGATCATCCATTTCTTTCTTGGACTCAGCCATATTTGTGTGGTCCTTCTTTTTTCCTTTCTTTGGGGCACGTCAATCTGTTAACTTGTGGCCAATCTTGCCACAACTAAAGCATTTTCCCTTGAATTTCTTCTTGGGTTGATTGCTTTCCTGTCTAGCTTTCTTTAATTTTTTGGATTTGTTGTGGTCGTCTTCTACAATATTTTCTCCACTTATTGCAAAGTTTTCTTTCGACCTTCTTTCCGTGGCTTTGTTGTCTTCTCAATGCGCAGTTTTACTATAAGATCTTCGACTGTCATCTCCTTTTGCTTATGTTTCAAGTAGTTCTTGAAGTTCTTTCACATAGGTGGTAACTTCGCTATTATTGTCGCGACTTAAAATGCCTCGTTCATAATCATACCTTCCGCGAGGAGATCGTGGATGATAACTTACAGTTTCTGGACTTGAGATACAACAGACTTGCTGTCAATCATTTTAAACTCTAGGAATCTTGCAACGAAGAACGTTTTGGTTCCAACATCCTCAGTCTTATATTTTCTTTCTAGCGCCCTTATAACTATTTTGCCATCTTCATTCCACTATACACATTGTATAGTTCATCTTGGAAGCCATTTAGAATATAATTCCTGCATAGGAAATCTGAGTGTTTCCATATCTCCATAACGTTAAATTTATCCTGATCCTAAGTTCCCTCGGGCACCTTTGGAGTTTCTTCAGATGTGAATCTCTGAAGACATAAAGTTGTAAGGTAGAAGAACACCTTCTGCTGTCACCTTTTAAAATCAACACCCGTGAATTTTTTGTATTTCTACGCTAGTGCCATTGCCTGCGGAGCACTCGTACGACTCATTGTGGCAACATTAGTTGTAGTCACAGTCGTTGCAGTATCATTCACTTGTCTGTCAGAAGTTATTTTTCTTGCAACAAAACAGTAAATTTTAGTATATCAAAATACTACTTATAAAGTTGCAGCAACTTTAAATACCCCTTGTTTCTAGTTTAACGATGAAGTTTTTATGACTTCAAATCGTCAACCGAATGACCTCTAACTTGTGATGAAGATTTTATTTCTTCAAATCACACGTTAAGTTCAAACAAAGTAGAAAGCTTAAAGCTTTAATCTCCAGAAACCAAGCAATACAGATTATGATAAATAAAAATTTTAGTGAAAAGAAAATTTCACCAAACAAGCAAAAAGAAAATTTTATTTTATTTTTTTAAATTTATTTTCTTAAGATTGTTGTTTTTGGGTACACAAAAATCTGTATTTTGGCAAAACAACTTTAACACAAGTTCAAGAATAAATCAAGAACACTTATGAAGTTTACAACGCCTTCAACACAATATAAAAAACAACCTTTCAAAGAAGTGTGTTTTCAGTATTTTAAAGAAAAATAGATGAAGCAGAAAAATTCAAGTCCTCTGAATTCACGGAGTGTCCTTAAGGAAATAATTCTTCTCAAGTACCTAAGGTTGTGGAATTTTCCTCCCATGATATTCTTCTCAAGTACCTGAGGTTGTGGAATTTTCCTCCCATGATAAAATGACTTAACAATCCGACTGTAGTGGTACCTCAAACGATCAAATTCTCTTCGAACTCACTCAACAGTTAGATGATCACATGGAGTATTTTAGAAGACAAAAAATGTCTTCAAGTGCAGAAAAATCCGTACCAAACCTATGAAAAAAATACAGGTTTATATAGCCATTAAGTGCCCCTCGCAATGGTTCACCGGAAAGATGCATCCTTTCTGAATAGTTATGTCTGTCCATTCGAAAGAGTGTGTCTTTTTTGAATAGCCACAACCATCCAAACAGTCATACCTTTTCCTGAAATAGTGTGTCTTTTACTCGAAGAGTCGTGTCTCTTCCAAGCAACTTTTCATTTTCCATTCACACCAATTGAACCCAACAGGTTCAAGGACTGCCTACTATTTATTTCATTGTTGGTGGTGAACACAAAATTTACCGTGGCCAAAGAAACAAGTGGGTCTTCTTCCTTTATTATTATTATTATTTTTTTTGCAGTCGATGTCCTGTATCCTCATTGGAGTTTTAATCATCTGAATCTATGCATTGGAGGGACCATTTCTTCGATGCTTGTTTCTATTTAATATTTTTTGTTACTTCAATTATCGTACTAGTATTATTTAATATTGTAGTTACTGTTCAATATATTTTGTCTTGCTTTTATTTATATTTATTTTATATTTGGATAGCTTTAGACTTTTTTGTTTAAGCCGAGGGTCTATTGAAAAGAACCCCTCTACCTCTGAGGACTGAAATGGGGTGAGGTTTGCATACTCTATATCATCTCTGAAATCCACTCTGTGGGACAACCCACTGAGAATTTAGCATGAGGAGTTTGCGCGTAATAATATCAATAATTCACATTGTTGGATGCAATTGTTACATACCAAGATAAGTTAAAGATTGCAACATTGTGATTTATCAATGACAAGTCAACAAAATGTTGAAATTATAGAGGTACTCCGATGGAACTAAAGTTGGTAAATCGTGGACAATAATTGAACAACTACTATTTTTTTTCCTTGTATAATGATCTAATGTGCTCTTGTGATATTTAGATAAATGATTTTCTTCATTTTTCAAGATCACCAGTTGTAATGAGCCGAAGAAATGTTTTTTCAAGTTAAGATGAGTGATGCATTTTGGAGGCTCTATCTTCGCAATATGTGGTATTTCCATCTCTTCCCTGCGTGCAAGTATCCGGAACCCTGGGATGAGTATCGGACGTGACCCTCTATCCCCATTTTGAAGGCTTTAATGGATATTTTGAATACTATGTATGAGGTGCCAACACAATTTATGAATCTTTTGGTGAGCTACTAGACAACTAATAGTTACACGGAATGACTACAATATGGATATATTGGTCGTCTCAACTCCATTATACCAGCCATTAACTTTGATGCTAAGAATAGCCATAGAGGTGGGACGAGTAGGTAAAATATAATTGGGCAAGTTGCAGATGTTGAATAACCAATTTCATGATCCATATATTCAATCCTTCAATGTAGTATTACGTGCAGCCATGTAAATTTTATAAAACAATTCTCACCTATATGTGATTTAATTTTGTTTTGTACATCATTTTTCTTTAACTTTACGTGAAATCGTGTGGGTGTGGGAGGAGAAGTGAAGAGAAGAGATGAGTGAAAGGAAGAAGAGTTGGCTGGTGGTGTGTGTGCAATGGGCGGCTGTGGTGAGTTGGTGAGGGTGTGAGAGGAGAAATGAAGAGAAAAGAGGAGTTAAAAGTACAAGTTGAGGAGCATGATGGTGTTTTAGTTAGCAAACAAATGAATGATGTTTCCTATACATAATTATATGTTATATATATATATATATATATATATATATATATATATATATATATATATATATATATATATATATATATATATATATATATATATATATATATATTTATACACTATTTGTATAATAGCGAAATATTACATAACTACAATAACTATTTATACAATATTGATACACATTTATAGTACATACATTACATATACACTACATAACCATTTATATATTATATATGCATGTTCATACACCATTTATACATATCTATATTATACATTATTTATACAATATCGTATGTTACACATGCAACTCGAGAAGTTATATACAAATTTTTTTGGTGATTAATAAAATCATTCATTACAAAAAACCCACTCATTTAGCCGTGAATTTTCCACCATTTAGCATGATCCATGCATGCCTAAAACATGCGTTTTTTCATTTTTGGTCCAATTATTTGATAAATAAAAATATGATTATATTTTTTCTAAACTAATTATTTTTTATATATATTTGAAATTATCCCTAGTATATTTTCTTTTACGAAAAGATTTTTCTCCAAATAATGCTACTTGTATAGAATCTAAAATTAAAAATATTTAAAATAAGGAGGAGCTTATGAACACTACAAATTAGTCAATATTTTACACTGTTTATTAAAAATAATTAATTTTTTAATATACGATTATTATTAATTATCTTGATACACGTGCAATAAACGTATCCTAAATTAGTTATAATAAAAGTGACATTGGTTGAATTGAAATTGCCTTGTCAATGAGACAATATATGAAATTGGGGAAGATAGAAGGTGATATATATATACACACACACCCCTCGGATAGTCACTCAACTAAAAATAGTTCTCTTAGAAAATCGATCAACTTTGTTTTATTGCTGAAAAGGCACTCAATTACTAATTTTTCACCTAGAACTTGAGAAAAAAAGAAGAGAAAATTATGGTGTGTGATCATTAGGGTAAAATAATTACTCGAGAAAGTCCATTTTGAGTTTCGTACAGCTTTTGGCCATCACCAGTTCGATGTTGCTTAGCCACCACCACCTGCTCCTCCTCCTCTATTTTTCTTCTTTTGATGCTCAGAAACTGACAAATGAGTTTTGAATTTGTGGAAAATATTAGAGAGTTGATGACTGTGTTATGTTGTGGGGGTGTCATTTCGAAATTGTAGTTAAATTTGAAGCTATTTATAGATTTAACCCATTTCAAATGAAGTTTTGTAGGAAACCAAGCATAATTTTGGAATAAGTATGTAAAACTTTGTATTAATACATAAAGTATGTATAAGCAACTTTTGTACACTAGTAGACATTTTTATAAAAGGTTTATATACTGTGCACAAGAAGTGTATATTGGTGTATTGTATACCGTGTGTATAACCACTTTTGCAAAAAAAAATTTTTTAAAAAGAAGGACTAATGTGAAATTATGAGCTAAGTAGATGTTATTTTTTAGTATTAGACTGTACATTTTTGTAAGAATGCCCCCTCTCCCTCTCCAAAAAAATATAAGGGTGACAAGAAAGTTTTCAAACTAAGAAACCTAATAAAGCATACGTTAGTTATTGAGTATGGGTGACAATTTTAAGATTAGATTTAATGATACTAATTTTAAAAGCCTCCAAATTTTATTATTTACACAAAGCTACCTTCCTCTCTTCCTCCTCATCACTCTCCCTACAACTCTTCATCGCCTCCACCATAACCACCACCACCCTCTTCCTCGCAGTCGCTACCACAGGACCACCACCTTATCCTCCTCCTCCACCATAACCATCATCTAGTCCTCCATAGTTACTATAACCCCTCCCCCTTTACCATCACCTTCCTCGGCTCCTCCTCCACCTCATTTGCCTTACTTTATGACAGAAAATAATACATTTGTCAAAGTTGTTGAAACAATTATGTGAAGGTTGCTGCAACAACTTCAACAGTTTTTGAGTTGCTGTAACAAATTTAGAAGTTATTTGAGTTGTTACAACAACTATGTTGAAGCTTTTGTAACAATTTCAATAGTTATTATTGGGTTTGGCAAGATTGAATTCTAGTTTTGATGATTCCATTAATTGGAGGTTTTGCATGATTTCTAAGACATTCAGACGGGTTTTGGACCCTCAAGAGGAGTTATTGAATTTATAAGTTTAGAGTTTACCACAGCTAACATTCGATCAAGAAAATCCTGAAATGATGATTTCAACACATTCGGAATGTATTTTATGATTGATTTGCATTATTTATTTGTGTTCGAGAGGTTTTGAACGAGTTCTGAGGGTCTATATTTAGAGACTTGGGTTGTTTTAAAAGTTGTTGTGTTTGATGTATTTGGTGTTGTTTCTTTAACGACCTTTACTCACTTCGATGACATCACTTTTGCAGAAAACTCCCACTTCAGTGATGCCACTTAAGAAGTAGCAGCTTTGCTATAGCAACTTGGAGTCCCTTGGGGAAGTCCGCTTTGGCGAGAATTAGTTGATCCTACAACTCCTATTCAATAAGGAAGTCCTGCATTAATATCACTCAATTACACCTCTAAACAAAGTATAATGCAGTCGTTGTCAAATATAGAACCCAACCAAGGTTGGGATCAATCCCATAAGTAATAGGTTGAACTATCAATCAGTATGTAAGTTAATATAATCAATGACAATTTTCAGTAAAAGAGAGGGATTTGTAAATAAGCAATTCGATAGTAACAGTTGTTGAAATTTTAAATTTGTAATCAATATGAGAGAGGCACTAGGACTATGTTCCCCAATATTTTTATAACTCTATAGGTTTATCGTACTTCGCAATCTCTCCCAGTGTTTGGTCTGCATAATCGATAGGTTATGTATACCTAGAATAGCTTCACACTCTTGTCTAGGAAATATTCTCAGGTATGTTTTCTTTTCTCCTGAGCCTGATTTACTAACCCCTATCCTAGATCCCAGATAGTTATCCCATATTATAGGCTCAAGCTATTAAGTGGAGGTTGATAGCTCCAAATCTCTGTTGGTTATTCCCTTCTTCCTATCCGTATTTATCCTTTCGTCCAAAATGCTAATCAGGCGAGCTCTAACGTTTGCTACCATAAATAAATTAAAAACCAAGGGAAAAATCAATGCACGTAAACACCAATTGAAGATTACTCCATACTTTGAATCCTACTCATTAATCCATTATGGTTTCCACAACTCTATTTGTGGTGTTTAGCTACTCATAATTGCAAGCACACAAGAAAACTTCATAGAAGAAAGCATAACTATGAACTTACAAGAATAATATGAGAATTTCAAAATCTCACTCTGAGTTAAAACCCTCGAAATCAATGTTTATAGTTTCAAAACTAATAACATGTCTCAAAAATAATAATAGAATGTAGCATAAATCAATGGACTCACATTGGGTATTTATAGATCAAAAGGAAAACTATCCTAAACAAATTCAAAATACAAAATCGGTGATGACTACGCCTGTGGCAATAAGTTGTTTGGTATGATGATGACTCATAATCAGTATTTTTTCCAGCCATTTCCTGCTTTTCTGGTTGACTAGTGACGACTCTTTTTGTCACCCTATGAGTAGTAGGGTGACCTTTTTTCACTAGGACCTTTTTCATTCTCTAAGGACTTCTTTTGTATGCTCAGGACGACTCATCATAATGATCCATCATTGTAACACCCCGAGTCTGTGCCCCAGATGCTACATAGTGCTTATAATTCTGAAGGACTACAAGCTAACCCATGACTGGTACCTGCTACAATAACTGAATAATAATACTGTAATATGCAAAAATTAGGCAGAAACTCGCCATAAGGTTCAATACTAAATTAAAACTGAATAAGGTATAACAATACCAAAACTGAAACATCTGTCAGAAAATACTCTAGTCTGAAAAGCCTTTAAACTGTCTGAAATGTGGAATTGATGGGACAAGTCCCCAACTAACTCCAACTACTGAAATAAATTGAAATGCCGAAATAACAATCATGTCCTCAAACTATGAGGACTCACCACTAACTATGACTGCTGAAAATCTATAACTGCTAGGGATGATCGGTAGCCTGTGTATCTGAACCTATGATATAAGACATCATAGCATAAGAGAAAAGTATACGTCAGTACTTCGAATGTACTGGTATGCTAAGTGAGGTAGGTTGAAATGCATGGATTCATATGCATGAAGAATACTGGCTGAATAACATGAGTATAACTGGATGAGAGTACATGAATGAATACGTAAACTGTAACTGAGATTGTGATAACACTGAATATTGAGTCTGAATACTTACTAACTGATATTTGAGTATATTGATACTGAATTACTGATATCTGAGTTTAGTGATACTGTGTAGCTGATAACTGAGTGACTGTATTTGATAGTCTTGATCCTGTGGATCTATACTGAGTTTCGTACCAAACTGAGTGACTGTATCTGGCAGTCCTGAATCTATAGAACTAAACTGAGTTCTATTCTAAAACTGGAAGTGAAACTGAGACCATGGGAGGTAATCATCTAACTGACATACCCCTTTCTAAATAGATTGAGGTCCAACCTATAACCCAGTTAGAAGGGTGTCAATACCATGCCACGAGTAAAAATAAGTTATGAGTTAACCCTCTCTGACAGGAAGCTCTTTCGTCAACCCTCGCTGGTAGGAAAACTCGAATGAGATGTATCAAACCTCATAATATCTAGCAGGAAGATATCTCAACTTACGCTGGCTACGTAGTTCTATAACGCAGGAATTGCTACTAAGGGTCAAACCCTTTGCTGGCAGGAATGCCCCCATCCCTGGGATAGCTTGGTGCTGAATCCTACTCCCAACTAAATAGATACTGAACTGATCTGTCTAGTTCATACTAGCCTTGAATGAACTGTTACTGAGTTTACTGAGTTTTGTTGACTGACGGAATATTACTGAATTCTGTTAACTGGCTGAATTTACTAAGGTCCGAACTAAATACTGAACTGGACTGATCCTGAGTCTACTGAATTTTTCCTGAGTTCTGTAACTGACTGAGAGTACTACTGATCATGACATGACTGATACTATCCTGAGACTGACCATGGCTCTAGGTAATCAGCTAAATTATCGGGGATCAAATGCCCCCAGGACTCGATAGCATAAATTATAAGACATGACACAATCTTGAAATATGATAAATAACTACTTGATCATCATTCATTCAATAGGGCATTCTAGCAAACACTTGGATGCCATGAACTTGAATACATGCTAACATGATATAGTTTCATTATTTAATTCCCATGAACAAGTCATCAAATAATTGGAAGACATTGTATATGCACATAGTACTAATCAACACATGATAATCACAAATTTCAAGGCTTTAACATGAATTCACATGATACTACATACATAATAGTTGTTTTTAGATAAATCTTGCACTTAATCATGGAATAGAAATCCAATCAATATTATAATTATGAATACACTTGAATCCAAATCATGGAAAACATGAAATCAAGCTACTTGAAGTTCAAAAGAGTTTCTTGGACTCCTAGGGTGGAAGGAACCCTTGGATGAACAGTTGACATACCTTGGTTGCTGAATTCTTAAATATTAATGGTGGAATCTTGAGCCTTGAATTTGAAATTCAATCACCTAGGGTTTTTGTTCTTGAGCAATTTGTGAAATAATAAGTGTATGTTGCAAATAGAAGGCTAAATTTTGTGTTTTTAAGGGCTGAAGGACGTGAAAAAAAAAACCAAATACCCCTAAGGATGCGACATTTTAATGACTGAAAACTGAACTATTGATGCGTAGATCGATGCACCGCATCATTGTCATTGACGCGATGACCAACGCATCGCATCGAGTCTGCATCAGTTTACTAGAAATTTGTATTGAGTTGAGGAAAAAATTATCTGTCGACGCGATGTACGACTCGACGCATCAAGATCCTGTTGACTCACTGTTTTGGTCACTTGAACATGGTCTAAACGAGGTCCAAAAAATTCGAAACTTGTCCAGAGATACCTATTGATATTTGTGATCATGAATCAATCTAAAGATCGATACTTTAAGGTCATAAGAGTCATGAAATATAGTTGCCAACCTATGAAGGCCAAAATAATACTAAGTCTGAATATTTAGCTAAAATTTTCTAAGTCTGGGGACCCCTTAGCAAGCTTAAAAGACTGAGTTGAGCTTAGGATTTTGCGGGGTCTTATAATCATGTGACCCTACGTATTGTAGCCTCCTATCATACTCTACTTTTCCTTAATCTAGCCATGGCTCTAATATTTACTGGAGTCCAAACGACTTTATGCTACAACTCGTTATGTGTCTCAATGAGTCATAGTCCACCCTTGTATTCACCACACCACTTTGTACATCTTTAGAACTTTGGACTTTTCTCTCAAGATGGTTGTGACCTATGATTCTTAATGTAACCAATGAGTGATAGAAAATATTTATGGTCAAGTCAACCTCAAATTCTCTAAGTCCAAAATTGTTCTGATTTGATGATGACTGAGACTACGAGTCGTATTGTGATCCAACGACTCAGGGCCATGTGTCCCTTATCTATACTTGTGCAATTCTTCTTCTTTATTCATTTATTTACCTCCAAACCCTGTTTCCTTACAAAACTACAATAACCACATCATATCTACTAAAACAAATCTTTGAATTATCATATTTTTCTTATTTTAAGCATCAAAAGTGTCTTAATATCATAGCACATCAACACCATCACCTTAGAACGTTTTCACCTTAGAACGTTTGCATGTCCTCAAGCAAATTAAATACTATATTACCACGACGTGTAACCTAGAGTAAACCAAGATCACTAGGGCAGTCAATTTTCACCAAAGACTATTTTTTCAGCATACAATTATTCAAAACAAAGTTCAACACCCTCCAATACTATTTCCAAGTCAAAAAATATAGTGCATATAAAAACCAATCACCATAACACAAAGGGATCAGTAATGGCATTACATTATCTATAGATAACCCAACACTTCTAAAAACTGACACTACCCAAATAAGCAGCAACTAGAATTCAACCCCTATTCCCTTGCATCAAAGAAGTCCCACACATAGTATACGTAATGTAATTCAAGACCGGGAATGAATTAAATCTCTCAATCTCACAATAAAATCAGTTTGTGCGCATTTGATACCATAGGCTTGCCTATATATTCTACACCTTAGTTTTTAGACTGTCGGACTAGGATTACAATAGAAATTTTATGGGCTTGTAATGTAGGCTCTGGTATAGGTATGACACATATGGATATAGTAAACTAAGATATAAACCAATGCATCCCTGAGCAGTGATAAAGAAATGAATCTCGGAGGAGCCTGAACTGGACCTTAGTCCACCATAAACTGCGGTGGACGAATCTCTAGCACGGGAGCATGGATATCGTTTGGTGAAGGTTCCCTATATTGATCTATGATTGGGACTACATCTCTCATTTGTTATTGGTGTCTTGGTCATCCACGTACCTCGGTAGAATCCCTAGTCGCAGACTCGGCGTCCTCTTCTCATGTAGTATTGGCACGCATCCTAGCATCGACAAAAGAGCAAAACCAAATGAATATTATAAACCAACTCAAACTCTTAGCGCACAATGTGTGAAGAAAGTGAAGATCTCCTAAGAAGGTCCTACAGCCTTCCGAAGAAAAGAGATAGGCATCATGGTTCAGATCTACGAAACTCTATTAGACACTTGCTCTTGTACCAATGATGTTAGGCCTATTTACACGCCTAAAGCGCCTTAATTTACCCATATTTTAGCTAAGTTTTGAGGACAAAATATATAATTCATGCACTTTTAGTCCTTTTTCCTGTAAGTGAGATAACCAACGTGATTAGCAAGTTTTCAGGTATAAATGATGAAGATTTCAGCATTTTATGGATAACTTGACGCCAAAGAAAGCTTCACGAAAGAATGAAAGCAACGTTTGGACGCCTATGGACTGAAAGTGACGCATGGAAAACTTGTCCCGGGCAAAAATAACATTTCCAAAGACTTGGGGATCAACAGTAACTTAGTAGGATTAGGATAAGGATGCAGTAACCTAGTAGGATTAGGAAAAGTACGCAGTAGCCTAGTTGGAATAGGATATGGGTGTTATAAAAACCCTATGATGGTGAACTTTTCAGCAAGCATTATTACAATTAAAATAATTCTCTTTCAATTAATTCTTCTTCCCTTCTCTTCATCTATTCGACTTTTAATTTTTACGACAAGAGAAACGCTATTTGCAAGGAATTCACGCCACAAGCCCTACCAAACATACTTCACGTGAGATTTTTATCTTGGTATGCTGATAATGTCTATTTTGATTTCCGTCGCACTCATGAATAGATAAACTTCTCTGTTAGGGTTATGGAAGCTTTATGAGATACTATCTATCGCTATGAGTTTGTGAATTCTTGATACGTATGTTGCTTATATCATTCTTCTCTTTATCTAAATATAAATTCTTGTGGTTGCAAACATATAGAATACGCCAGTATAGCATTAACTTGTTCGAAAGAAAAGTTACATGTCTGGAAAAGAGAGAATGTCAAGTAAATAGGGCACCAACCCCTGTTTAAAAGTTAGTGCTGTAACTGGATTAACCTCTTGGAGAATTTGTACCATTAGATACGCTTTAATCTAGAAAGAGTTAAAGTGAAATAGTCCTTGATGGTCGAAAGACGCCTGGATTTACCATAGAATACGATTCTCTATAAGCGCATGCATGTCTGAATTCTGCATAACTCATAGTCAATAGATATGTATAACTCATAAGGTGGACATAACCCTAACTCTCAATTCTCATTGATTAAAACCTACCAAGTACTCCGTTTTACTCTTCTATTTTTCGTTTTTACTCTACTATTTTGTTTACATCATTTGCACGCACAAAATCCCCCCTTTATTCGCAAAACTTTCATCAAAAGTCTAATAACCGTTGCTTACTTAGTGACCAAGTATTCCCTGTGGGATTCGACACCCAACCCAGTTGGGTTCTATATTTGACAACGACCGCTTACACTCTTATGAGAGCTGTAGTTTGAGCGTTATCAAAAATTGGCTCCGTTGCCGGGGAATACGGTTGTCAACTAAGTTTGTGATAATTACTAGACCCTTTGATCAAAGATTCTCGTACTTTACTTTTAGTTGTTGTTTTTGTTTTCTGCAGATTTTTGTTCAGTGCATGCCAAATACTTGAAGTTCGGGACAACCATTATTACCCATAAACCCTGAACCACAACTTATTGGAAGGATGGATGCACAACGTGATATTGAGAGAAGGGCTGCTCAACAAAAGCAGGCTAGACTAGCTGCATTGGTCGCTGCCCAAGTACATCAACAGAATATTGATAACCCTGGGCAGGCAACAAATCCTGACGATGAGGACCTATGTGATGATGAGTTACTAAACCCTAGGCGTGATGCTGAGGTGGAGACACTGGCAAACAGAAGAGATCGTCAAGCAAGATTTTGGCCTGAACGCCGAGCTATGCAGATCCCCTTTGATGATGATGATGACGATCTAGATGGATCTGGTGCCACACGAGCTATTATTCCTCTGCCCTTGGCACCAGGAGCAAAGTTCAACATCACTAGCACCATGATTCAGTTATTGCAACTCAAGGGATTATTCGGTGGACTTGCAGGTGATGATCCGAATATGCATCTGGTCAACTTTATCTCTACATGCCAGTCATTCGACAATCCAGGCGTTGGACAGAATGCAATTCGGCTGCGCTTATTTCTATTGTCTCTGTCTGGGGAGGCAACTCTATGGTTGAACGGGCTGACTCCTGATTCTATTAAAAATTGGAGGCAATTAAAAGACGCTTTCCTAGAAAGATTCTTTCCGCCATCCAAGAGAGCACAGTTGAGAGATGAGATCAGTAATTTTCGACAGCTTCCAACTGAAGCTCTCCACGAAACATGGGAGAGGTTCAAGACGGAGCTTATGCGGTGCCCAAACCATCATATGACCAATGTCCACTTGATGGAGATATTATACAGATCTTTGAATTCGGTGACTAAGCCAGTGGTTGATAATGCTGTAGGAGGGTCATTCATGGACCTCACCTTTGTTCAGGCAAGCGATATGCTAGACCAGGTGACAAAGCAAAGTAGGGCGTGGCATACCAGGGATTCTGAGGTAACAAGCCCCACTATATCTATTGGCATAACTGCAGAACAAAGGCGAAGAGAGGAGGAACGCGACCAAGATATGACGCACATGAAGACTGATGATAGGCGAATTTACACGCCTATAGTGCTATATTTTGCCCACATTTTAGCCATGTTTTGAGAACAAATTATATATTTCATGCACTTTTAGTCCTTTTTCCTGTAAGTGAGCTAACGAACATGATTAGCAAAGTTTCAGGTATAAATGATGCAGAATTCAGCATTTTATGGATTACTTGACGCCAAAGAAAGCTTCACAAAAGGAGAAAAGGAAGCTTGGACGCCTAAGGACCAAAAGTGACGCATGGAAAATATGTCCCGGGCAAAAACAACAATTCTGAAGACTTTGGGGACTAGCAGTAACTTAGTAGGATTAGGATAATGATACATTAACCTAGTACAATTGGGTTAAGTATTTCATTAGCTTAGTAGGATTTGGTTAAGTATTTCATTAGCTTAGTAGGAATAGGATATGGGTATTATAAATACCCTATCTTGCTAGAGATTTTTATAGATATATTCATTCTTCTATAATACATTCTACTTAACAACAACTCTTCTAATCCTTCCATTAATTCTACTTTTTATTCTTCTTCTATTCTTCTATTCATCTATTCTTCATTTGTGCAACAAGAGAAACGTTACTTGCAAGAAATCACGCCTAACGCCTACCACACTTGTGCTACACGAAATTCTTATTGTGGTATAATAACAATGTCAATTGTGATTTCCTTCGCACTCATGGGTAACTAAACTTCTCTCTGTTGGGGTTATGGAAGCCGAATGAGATTCTATCTATTGCTATGAGTTTGTGAGTTCGTGACACGTATGCTGCTTATATCATTATTCTCTTCATCTTAACCTAAATTCTTTGTGGTTGCAAACGCAAGAATACGCCAGTATAACATTTAACTTGTTCGAAAGAAAGGTTATCTGTCTGGAAAAGAGATAATGTCAAGGTAGTAGGGTCCCATCCCCTATTAAAAAGTTAGTGTCGTAACTAGATTAACCTCTTGGAGAATTCGTACCGTTAGACACGCTTTAAGCTCGAAAGAGTTAAAGTGAAATAATCCTCGAATAGGTCGAAAGACGCCTGGATTTACCATCGAATACAATTCTCTATAAGCACATGCATGTCGGAATTCAACACACTCATAGCCAATAGAGACGTATAACTCAGAAGGTGGACATAACCCCAACTCCTCAATTCTCATTGTTTACAACTTAATAACTATTCTTTCTTTTTACTTTACTATTTCAGTTTTCACTTTAATAATTTGGTTACACTTTACAATCCCCCCTTTTTACGAGACTTGTACTAAAAGTCTAGTAACCGTTGCTTACTTGTTGACCAAGCTATTCCCTGTGGGATAGATACCCAACCCAGTTGGGTTCTATATTTGCTAACGATCGCTTTACACTCCTACGAGAGCTGTAGATTGAACGTTATCAAAGACACAGATGGATCTTCTTACAAAGCATCTATTATCAGGGAAGACCAAAAAAGTCAAAGCGGTTGCGTCAAAAGGAAAAGAGGAGTCCAATTCTGAAGAAGAAGCCAACTACTTGAATAATCAGGGGGGTTTCTGAGGCAATGCCCAAGGAAAACAAGGTTGGTACTATTACGATAAATCGGGAAACAAGGACCGTGATCAAGGTAGTTGGAAGAACAAGACTGATAGGAGTGGTTTGTATATTTCTCCTGGAAGACGTGACACCACTACATCTGGTTCTGGAAATAAGTCCATGGAAGATATGATGGTCAAGCTGTTGAAAGGAGTGGAGGCAACCAGCACGGGAATAACTGAGGTAATAAATGATTTGGCCTCAATGAAGCAATTGGTTGACTCGCATTCCACTTCAATAAGACAGCTGGAGCAACAATTGAGTCAAATTTCAGCTACATTAAATCAAAGAAAAGCTGGCACCTTACCTAGAGACACAGTGCAAAACTCAAGGAACGATGGAACATGTATGGCTATTACTACCAGGAGTGGTAAGGTGTTGGAAAATCTAGCCAAAGGTAGGCAAGTGGCCGACGATATAGTAAATGTTGCCGAACCAGAGAACGCTAAAGAAGCTGAAGAAGGCATCAATGACGTCACCCCCCAATGTCCACAGCCCAAAAAGATCACCAATCCAAAGCAAGAGGAAAAGAAAGTCGTGGAGAAAACTATTCCCCTTTCACCACCACCTTTTCCTCAAAGATTAAAGAAGAGAGATGATGATACCAAGTTCAATAAATTCATGTCAATGTTAAAACAGCTGACCAATAATGTTCCATTGGTTGAGGCACTAGAACAGATGCCTGGCTACGCAAAATTTATGAAGGATCTTTTAACAAAGAAGCGGGCAGCAAAAATCTAATAATCGTTGCTTACTTAGTGACCAAGTATTCCCTGTGGGATTCGACACCCAACCCAGTTGGGTTCTATATTTGACAACGACTGCTTACACTCTTACGAGAGCTGTAGTTTGAGCGTTATCAACCAACAATACTGGTGAACCTAGCGCTTTGATAATAATTTTTCACGATCCGATTTCTTGAGTCATGATGGCACCCACTTAATTCCATCAGTATATAAGCCAAATCGTAGCCCGGAGCCATAAACAATCGGCTAGTTGGTGAAAAATAGCACAAATATCGAAAATAAACAAGTAAAAAAGATA
Source organism: Capsicum baccatum var. pendulum (assembly GCA_030864225.1). Classification (NCBI taxonomy): domain Eukaryota; kingdom Viridiplantae; phylum Streptophyta; class Magnoliopsida; order Solanales; family Solanaceae; genus Capsicum; species Capsicum baccatum. The sequence goes on along the minus strand of CM061560.1, from coordinate 87,025,345 downwards.
TATTCCATATTTATATTTATACTATAGATAAGAGAGAATTAAAGTTTTGGTAGTCCTCACATTAAAATTTATGGTATGAAAGTCTTAATTGTGGCAATATTTTTTCATAATTCTCCTTTTAAGATTTGCCACATGAACCTTTGTAATTGGTTGAATTTTCTTTTGGTTTTATTAAATTATTTTCTTCTTTATCTTAAAATATTTGTCACATTTCACTTTTGAAGATCAAATTATATGAACTTTAATCAATGTTTAAGAAAAAAAATATTATTATGTTGATATAATCATTACAATTTATGGTATTTGTTTTTCATATAGTTTCGAATATCTAATTTCTAATTTTATTGAATTAATATAACACAGTTTGTTGTTGTTGTTGTTGTAATATATTACATTTTACCTCTAAAGTAAGTCAAGCTGTCTTTTGAAATATAAAATGATAAAATTTGAACAACTTTTGAAGACAATCTTTTTTTACCATGAAAGCGTAGAAGATCTTGAGATTTTGATAGCTTTTGCAGGGGCTTTTTTGATATTTTAATTTTTTGGTGAAATAAAATTACTACACATGATAATTTATGGTGTTTTTTTAATTACATATTTTCATTATCGCACATATTCTTTTTGTTAAGACCATTCCACTTGAATTTTTATACTTCCTCCATTTAAAAAAGAATGACCTACTTTGACTTGATACAAATTTTAAAAAAAATAAAAAAAGACTTTTGAATCTTGTGGCCTTAAATTAAAGTAGTGTCAAATGTACCAAAAAGCCCTTTAATCCTGTGGTCATAAACATGCCACGTGAAAAGTTGAAATTAAAGTATTGCTAAAAAATGAAAGGGATCATTCTTTTTTAAACGGACTAAAAAGGAAAGTAAGTCATTCTTTTTTAAACGGAGGGAGAAGTTGATTTTTTCTTGCCACATGTTAGATTACTATTTGAGTAAAACTCCTTTCATTTTAAATCTACAATATTCGAGCTAACTTTTCCTACAAAATTAAAGTTTTCAATGATTTCAACTACAACCGCATAGTTCTTTATGATATTATAGTATAATAAATAATCAACAACAACAACAACAAGCCCAGTGCATTCCCACACAGTGGGGTCTGGATATAGTATAATAAATAATATCTTGTATTTATTATTTCTCATAGTGGACATGAAAAGTATAAAACAATAATTAAAATGGGATGAATAGGTTACTTTTGTAAGGGCCGTGTAAAAGATAAATATCATAAGTAAATAGACCAAATGAAGCAAGTTATTAAATTAGTTTAATTATCATTTAATATCCTTATATATTCATATCAAATTAATTTATATAAAGGCTTTGATTTGAGGATATAATTATTATAATTATAATATAAACTTGAAAGCATTGACTTTTTTTCCAGATGATTTTATAAGATGAAAAAAATGTAATTAGCACAAGCTATTGCCAATAAAATTATGAGGAAAATTAAAACTCAATAAATATCAAAATAAAATTTATTTTTGGCTATAACTAAGAAAATACATACTTACAAATTTTATAAAAATACCAATATTTTTTTCTATTTATGATCTTCATCGAAGCGTAATTATTAGATATTTTAAATTATGTCATTATATAAAATATCGAATTACTTGTAAATTTTTGATAAATTCTAATTAATATCTTCTTCATCATGAATAATATTTTTTATTTAAAATTATCCAATTATGTGATTAAAAACTCTAATAATTATGAAAACTTATCAAGGAGACTTTTTTAGTAGATCATTAGATATACTGATTATAAAGTAAAAAAATATATGATATAAATTTTTATTTTTATACTTTAAGTTTGTGCCCGGACTTAGCACGAGCCTCATGAAACTAGTCATAAGAATACACATAAATAAAGAAAAAATAAGAGAAGCGAATAACATTCCAAGACGTAGTAAAGTCGGTACAAGAGCCTCTAATCCAAACGAATACAAGTGCTACAAAGTCAATTATACAACAGTCTCATAAATAGCAAGACTATCAAAAAATAGAAAATGAAAAAAGGTCAACTCCAACTCTGAAAGATCACCCTGTCTCCAAACTTTGACTAGTACAATATCAGCATCAACAATAGCAATTAGTACTCAGATCTACACTAAAAAGGTACAAAAGTACAGTATAAGTACCAAGGCCACGGGTAATCAGTAGGCATCATCAGCTGACTGAACTAAATCAAAATATAAATAGGATGGGAGATGAATAAGCTAAGTCAAGAGAGAACGACAAACCTGCAATAACGCTCCAAATCCTGTAAATAAATAATTGGAATAATAATATTAAAAAACATAACTATCACTACATAACTGGCCCCAGAAGCTAGAAGGTTCAATAAAGTAAATAACCCAATGCGGTCCCCCATAATTCCAAAGAAAGTAATCAAGGAGAAGTAATAACTGAAATCATATAAACTAACTATATCTCAAAATCATAACTGTGGATCCTTCCATAGAGTAGACACCGAAATCTAACTGGTTCCATAACTATCATAAATAATCTCCCAATGCTGAACTTGAACCAAAAATAGTATCTCATATGCCGGACCTAAACTGGTCCAGTATCATCAAAAAGTACCAAAATTGAATCAGTCTTAATGCCATAAATGGTCAGACTTAAACTGAAACCAACTATTTCCTAAGACCAATCTATAAAGACCATTATATGTAGAACCTTCTCAAGCGCAAGAATGTAATTAGGATAATGTAATATGCCTATTGAGTCTATAAGGAGCTAATAGTAATCTTGGTCTATGGTGGGATAAGCGCGCACTTCTAAAACCCAATCATCCGTTCTAAGGCAAATTCTACCCGGACTAGTCTAAGGTACCAAATTCCACTAAAAGATGCTAATTAAACTTTATTGAGTCCTAATATAGCAATTCTACCTAAAGAGCGAGTAACTCTCCAGTCCCTTAATCGATTAAGTAATCTAATTCGCGTTAATTTCAATAGATTGAATAAATTAAACTGACTGAGGAGTTGATAGGATAGACCCCTAACTAACTCTGACTGGCTGAATAAAATGAAATACGGAAATAACTAAATAATTATAACATGTACTCGATGGATAAGGACTCACCACTACGACTGCTGAATTATGCTAAGCTATTTAACTACGGTTGGAAAACTATGCATTTGAACCTATGATATAACTCATCATAGTGCAAAGAAGAGTATGCGGTCAGTACTTTGAATGTACTAGTATATGAGATGAGGACAGGCTGATATGTATGGGGTACTGTGCATATGAAATAAGAACTAACTGAATAACATGAAATAACTGAACAAGAATGTATAAAACTGTAATATCTGAGAATGCGAGACCAAGAATATACATATTTCTAAAATAATCCATAAACTGAGAGACTGAAATCTGTATAATTTAATAATAATATATTTGTATACTTTGGTTAAGCAAATTTGAATTGAATATACACTGAATACTATACTGAGACTGTGGTAGGTATCATATAACTGACATGCCCCAATCTGAGCTAATTGTGGTCCAACCTGTAACCCCAGTTGGAAGGGTATTAGTACCGTCTCATGGGTACAAACACTGTCTGTGTGGATCCACTAATCTAATATCCCGAAGGACCAGATGTCAAGCTTAAACTGATGGGTGACCCCTAAAAGAAAATCAAGCCTAAACTGATGAGTGACTCTTCATATCCTACGCTGGCTATGCAGTTCTGGAATGCAGGGAATGCTACTAACGACTCTGCCTAACTGATGGTGAAGCCATCATTCCTGCATTCGCTCGATGTTAAATTCTACTCCCAACTGAACTGACACTGGAACTAAGCTTAACTGAACATGGTTTCATGACTAATAGTGCTCATTATAATCACAATAACTGAATAAATAGGACTAATCATGGTTTAACTAAATCATACTTGAAAATCTGAAAATTATGTAAACACATAGGTATCGGGTGTTCATAACCTACTAGCACTGCATCAAAATAATAATAATAATACATATAAAAGCTCTAAAATCATAGTAGAAGATCATTGTTCAAAACCCAAAACTTAAGAATTTCATCAAACACATAAGAGTCATGAGCTTAAGCATGAGAATGGGTAAAGCATGCGAGAAAAATATGGTTACAAGACTAAAATCATGAATTAGGGATTTAACGTGAAGATTTCAACATTCAAAACATGTAATGGCTCAATCCACTTAAAAACACTTATAAACATAACTTGTAATTGAAATCAACATAAACTTCACAGGGATAATTCAACTTGAACATGTAAAATCTCATTATTTGAAAAAAAAAATGGGATACTTGGACTCCATGGGTGAAAGGTCCCATGGATGAACATCACACATACCTTAAGCTTTCAACTTGAGAAGAAAACACAATTCTTGATGCTTTCTTGGAGGTTCTTGAACTTGAAGAACTTGAATTCTTCATTTCTTGGGGAGAAAGAAATTGAATTTGTCTTCTTGGGGAAAATGAGAGGGTTTTCTTGAGAGGGATTTGGAGAAGAAGGGAAAATAATGCCCTAAATGATGTCCCAATTCATGTTATGGACAATTTGGATTGAAGGGTAAAGACCCAATTGCCCCTTAACCATTTAAATTCAAAACTTGACAGAACATGCTTACAGTAATGTGATCTAATCTCGGTCGGTCATTTTCCTTACCGCGATGTTGTGAACAAGAGAATGGGAATAGGGTCGTGACACGAGATTATAACGGTAACCCTCTAGTTTTGTGATCCAAACATGCCCCAAACCTTGTTCGAAAAATCCAAAACTTCTCTGAGAAACACTTCTTACATCCCTGAACATGAAACAACTCAAAAACCAATGCCTTGGGGTTGGGAAAACCAAATTAAAAGTCCTCCATATTTAGTATCCTTAAAAAATGACTAAGTCTCCAATACTTCATGAAATTTTTAGGCCTTAAGCCCCTTATGCATGCAACTACAAATAGAATTTAGCTAAGAATAATATGGAGTATTACAATATCTCTCTTTTAGGAAAATTCATCCTCAAATGAAGTTGGTTAGACTGAGAGTTCTAAACTAAGGCAACTGAGATCACATACTAAACATGCCTGATTAGGAACATGAATACATAATTGAGTCTGAAACATGATACGCGAACTAAACTGATTTCATGAATGCATGCAATGACATGAGAATGTTTATATTGCTGGAACTGAGAATGGGAAAGAGACAATCTAATACCTCACACTGAGTTTGAGTTTGCTGAGAAAAGATGAGGATACTTGGTATGCATATCTGCTTCTGCTTCCCAAGTCGCTCCCTCAACAGACTGATTCTGCCATAGATTTTTAACTAAGGGAACTTCTTTGTTCCTTAGCCTACGAATCTGATGATCAAGGATCTCAACTGGGACTTCTTCAAAATAAAAGCTATCCTGAACACCTGTACCATTTAAAGTTATAACAACATCTAAATCACCAATACACTTCTTTAACAAAGAAACATGAAACACCGGATGGATTGATGCAAAATATGCAGGCAACTCTAGCTCATAAGCTACCTTTCCAAAACGGTTCAAGATTCTATAAGGGCCAATATATCGGGGACTAAGCTTTCCTTTCTTTCCACATCTATTTACTCCCTTCATGGACGAGATTTTCATAGACTAAGTCACCAACATCAAATTCAAGAGTTATCCTCCTCATATCTGTGTAGGATTTCTGACGGCTTTGGACTGTCTTTAGCCTCTCTCTAATCAATTGAACTTTCTCTACCGTATCGAAGATTGAATCTGGCCCTATCAAAGAAGCCTCACCTTTCTCAAGCCAAACATTAAGAGACCTATATCTCCTCCAATAGAGAACCTCAAATGGAGCCATCTAAATACTGGAGTGATAGTTGTTCTTGTAGGCAAACTCAATCAAAGGTAAGTGGTCATCCCAACTACTTTTAAAATCAATAACATAAGCTCTCAACATATCCTCTAAGGTCTGAATGGTCCTCTCTACCTGACCATCTGTCTAAGGATGAAAAGTTGTACTAAAATGATCTTGGGTACCAAGACCCTTCTAAAAAGCCTTCCAAAAATGAGAGGTAAACTGAGTACCTCTATCTGATAGGATAGACAAAGAAACTCTATGCAACTTAACCAACTCTCTAACTTAAATCCTGGCATAATCTTCAGCTGAATGCGAAGTATGAACTGGTAAGAAATGAACTTATTTGGTTATTCTATCTACAATGACCCAAATCCAATCATGCTGACGACGCGTACGTGGCAAACCCGTCACAAAATCCATTTTCACCACTTCCCACTTCTAAATGGGGATACTAAACTCCTGCAGTGTACCCCTAGGACTCTAGTGTTCAACCTTGACCTACTGACAATTAAAACACTTAGCCACAAACTCTGCAATATCCTTCTTCATACCATTCCACCAATAGATTTACCGCAAGTCACGATACATCTTGGTGGCTCCAGGATGAATGGAATATTATGCACTATGAGCTTCTATCAAAATCCGCTGCCTCAAACCATCAACACATGAAACACATGAAACACATAACCTGTCCTGACAACAAAGCACACCATTTCTCCCTTGGGAGAAAACCTCTACTTTCTGATCCCTGACTAGTTCATTCAACTTAACCAGACTAGGATCCCTATCTTGCTTTTCTTTCACTTTGGCAACTAATGAAGATTTCTAACCATTCTAAACCCATATACTATCTTTAGCTGAATCAACCAATAGAATGCCTAACCTAGCAAGCTGATGAACCCCCCTGACTAAATTCTTCCTATCATCCTTAACATGGACAAAACTACCCATAGATAATGTACTAAGGGCGTCTGCCACTACATTGGCCTTGCCTGGATGATACAACTTACTCATATCATAATCTTTTAACAACTCAAGCCCCCTTCTTTGAAGAAGATTTAAATCTTTCTGTGAGAACACATACTACAAACTTTTATGATCCGTGAACACATCAACATGAACTCCATAAAGATAATGCCTCTAAATTTTCAAGGCAAAAGCAATAGCTTCCAACTCAAGATCATGGGTAGGATAATTCTTTTCATGGGGTTTAAGCTATCTAAAGGAATAGGCTATGGCCTTACTTCTCTGCATCAATACACAATCAAGACCAACTCTGGAAGCATCACAGTAAACTACAAATCCATATGAACCATTTGGCAAAGTCAATACTGAGCTGAAGTGAGTCGAGTCTTCAATCTTGAAAACTCTTTTCACATGAATTTGACTATTGAAATTTAACTTTTTTCTAATTCAATCAAGACATAAGGGATGCAATATAAGAGAACCCTTTGAGGGTCAACTCGAATGCCATCGCTTGAAATAATATGGCCAAAGAAAGCTGTTGATCTTAGCCAAAACTCACACTTACTAAATTTGGTGAACAACTGATGAGCTGTAAGGGCCTGCAATATAATTCTCATATAGTCTGCATGATCATTTTCACTATGAGAATAGACGAGAATATCATCAGTGAAGACTATGATGAACATGTTCAGGTACTACTTGAACACTCTGCTCATCAAGTCTATGAAAGCTGACGAGGCATTCATTAGTCCAAAAGACATAACAAGGAATTTAAAGTGACCATACCGATTTCTGAAAGCTATTTTCAGAATATTATATTTTTTGAATTTGAGCTAAAGATAAATGATTTTGAGGTCTATATTAAAGAAGTAACTAGCACTCTAATGATGGTTGAATAAGTCATTAATCCTGGGGAGTAGATATTTATTCTTGATTATGACATTGTTCAAATAACGGTAATCGATGTATATTCTAAGAGAACTGTCATTCTTTAGACATTAAAATGACTGGTGCGCCCCATGGGGAAATACTCGGCCTGATGAAACCCTTGTATAAGAGATCTTTCAACTGTTCTTTCAACTTCTTAAGCTCAGCTGGAGCCATTCTGTAGGGAAAAATAAAGATAGGCTGGGTATCTGTAAGGAGATCTATGCCGAAGTAGATTTCTCTTTTGGGAGGAACTCCGAGAAGATCTTCAGGGAACACATCTAAAAATTCCCTTACTACTGAAACTGAATCGAGACTGGGAGTCTTAGAAATATAGTCTTTGACTCAAACAAGATGGTACATGCACCCCTTAGATATCATTTTTCTTGCCTTAAGATAAGAAACCATTTGACCCCTAAGCACTGAAGTACTACCCCTCAATTCAATAACTAGTTCATTGGAAAACTGAAACTAAACAACTCTATTTCTACAATCCATTGAGACATAACACGAATAGAGCTAATCTATGCTAAGAATGACATTGAAATAAGTCATCTCTAACTCTACAAGATCTACTGAAGTAATTTTTGAGATACTATAACCGAGAAATTTTTATATACCCATCTAGCTATAATAGATTTACCCACTGGGGTAGACTTTGATAAAGGCTCTACTAATATTTTTGGACTAACACCGAAATTGACATCTATATAGGGGGTTACAAAAGAAAGCAAAGCTCTAGGTTCTAATAAAATATACACATGAAGATAAAAAATCTGTAACGTACACGTAACCACATTAGGAGAACTTTCCTGATCATGTTGGCATTGCCCGCTGATGGCACCAGAAATAGCATCCTGTTGGGTCGGACGACCTGCTGAAGAAGTATTCTGGCCCTATTGGCTATCATTTCTGCCCCTCTGCACAACCACCATACACTCTCGGATCCTGTGGCCTGGCTTTTCACATCTGAAACACACGTCACTACCAGCCTTACACATGCCTTTATAATTCCAACCATACTTTTCGCAAAATGGATTAGTACGACCATTATTCCCACTACCCTGGGACTTAGAGCCTGGTGTCTTATCCCCACCGTCATTCCTGAACTTTTGCACTGATGCACTTTTTGAAGATGGAGCTGGGGATGAGAACTTCTAAAGGAACTAAGAATGGTTACCATCTTCTGATCTTGGCCAAGAAAAGTTAAAACTATTTATTCGGGCCCTCTTATTCTCTCTTTCTCTTTCTCTTTAAGCTTCTCCTTTTCAATCTGCTAAGCATGAACTATAAGCCTAGATAGGTCTATCTCCTTAATCAACATAGCAGTCCGACACTCCTTGACCATACTATCAGATACACCAAAAACAAACTTACTCATTCTAGACCTATTATCAACCACCATCGAAGGAGCATACCTTGCTAACTTAGTGAACTTAAGCTAGTATTCCTTCGCACTCATATTACCTTGCTTGAAATTAATGAACTTCTGCATCTTAGTTTCCCTCAACTCTAAAGGAAAGAACCTGACTAAGAAAGCCTTGAAAAACTCATCCCACTCTACAAGCCTTGCCTCAAAACCCCTATTCTCCTTCAACTGCTTACACCGGGTGTGAGTTATATCCTATAATTGATATGAATCCAATTACGCACTCTCACTTGATGTGACACCTATGATATCTATCACTTTCTTAACCATATCAAGAAACTCTCTCGGATCCTCTTCAGACTTGGATCCCAAAAATGAAGGGAGATTCATTCGGGTGAAATCCTAAATCCTAGATGCAGCTATATTTTCCACCTGATTGGATGGGACAATAGCTCACTGGTTGTTCTAAGAAGATATTAAATGGGCTAAGGTATTAAAAGAAGCTCTAAACTCGACGTGAGAGACATGTATATTCAAGGGATCTTCCTGAACAGGAGGTGGTGTGGGCTGATCCCTATTCTTTCATTTGTTGTTTTTTTTGGAAGGAATTATCTGTAAATAAAATGAAGGATGAGTTAGATAGAGAGTTTAAATAGAGATCATGCTCATTCACACGTCATGAATACTGAAAGAAGGGAAACTTTTCCTAAAATATTTTGTAGCCTCTTGTACATAAGTGTGGCGCGCTTTACACCCATACACAAGACTCTATTTAACGCGACTTTCAAAATCCCTAGGACACTTTAAAAGTCTGGGCTCTGATACTAATTTTTGTCATGACCTGAGGCTACCCCCTAGTCGCAACAATGGTGCTTACGGTCAGAAGTGACCACAAGCTAACCCATGTGTTGGTACCTACTGAGAGCACCGAATAAAAATAATAATAATAAACATATAAAGAAAATAACTAATAAAGCCATAAAGTTTTGTCACGACCCAAACCAAGGCCCTGGCCATAACGGGCATCCGAACCATTAAGGTACGAGAGCCCTTCTCTAACTGGCAATCATATACACAATTCATATAATGTAAGGAAATATGGAAAATAAATGAAAACATGATCACTTTAATATCTCAAATGAGTAATGCGGACATAAGTTCAATAAAACTCAAACCATCTAATACACGTCTGTAAAATCTCTACTACAATTGAAAACAACAATTTATTTGAAACCGATACAAGGCCCCGGTCAGACAATAAACTAAAAGTAATGAAATCAACATAAGTAAACAAGACACCTTCCGAAGTAAGAGAGGCTCACCAACTCTGAATGCCTAACAACAATCTACTGTTTAGCAGGACCGCTAGACTAGGCCTTAAAACCTGAAATACAGGGGGTCAATACAAAATTTACTGGTATGTGAAACAACCCAAAATAACATGTTTTTATATAACATAATGAGAGCATTTTATAAAATAATGAATATATGCATAAGTGAAAACACATGGGCATACTGAAATAAATTTCAACAACTCTTGAAAATCATGACTCACTTTCTATTTTATCCTGAGCTAGATGGTACACCCTACAATTTTGATCATCCCATAGGCTATAAGGGATCCTTCCTTGACTTGGCGGCTAAGCTCCCAAGCCAAGTTTACCAAAAGGGTTAGAGTATCAGTATGGGAGACACGTCAGTCCACAAAGCAGGGTGCCATAGTTCTCAATCATAGTAATATGTCATGGTAGGGCAAAAGACCATAAATCATGGCTCCTAACCATAGTCCCGTGTTGTAACAACATAAATTAAGGCACACAAGACCATACAACATGGAGCTAAATATCCTGAGTCGGCAAACTACGGTTCCCAACATTGAGTCTCTCGACTCGTGCTTTCTTCAGGTAACCATCTTACTCTCTTAAGCCCAAGTTTTAGTTCTTTAAGACCATTCTTCATACATTCAAAATATTCATCACTTGTTCTGTTAAGGGCATACTATCACCGGGTATCGTCATACCCTGACTTGCAAGTCAATATCATATCAAATTCATAGCCCATCATATTCAAAACATGCATATGACCACCCAAGATTTATAATATCACAATAGAGTCATCATTTTGAAATCTCAAGAAAACTTAGGCATTTATCCTCTTTTTACAAGATTCAAAATATGTGGTGGTCATGTCAATTTATTCAATCACATGCAATTCTTTATCACATGCAATTCTTTCTCTTTAAAGTAAGACTGTAGTTATAGCAAAAAACTCCCTCTCATCATATATAAACCATTTCAAACACCATGATGTTGAGAAGCTAACTTTCAAATCTTAATGCATGCATTCCAAATTATTCAGAATGAAAATATAAACTTTAGGTTGCAACAAGAAAAGGAATTCATGCTCATGCTCTCCATCAACTTTACAAAACAAATGAAATCATATATATATATATATATAGTTATAGGTTAATTTCCATTAAAAATGGTTCAAGACAACATATATTTTCATCAAAATAATCCCATGATGCATACTTTTCAAAAACAATATCGTACTTCATTATAAAACATAATTGGGGATCTTTAATCTTGATAAAATATTTAAACTTATGCCCAAGGTTTTTAGAGTAGTCCCACATACCTTAAGTTCCTTGATTTGAAGAATGGAACCCTATTCTTGAAACTTTTCTTTAGAAATCTTGAATTGAAATGCTTAATTCTTCATCTTTGAGAAAAAGAATTGAATCTTGTTCTTGGGAAATGGTTAGGGTTTTTCTTTGAGAGAAAGATTGAATAATAGTGTGTATTATGCTTTTGGGGGCTAAAATTAGGTGCTATGGACGGATTTGGGTGAAGAGAAGTGACCAAAGTGCCCCTAGACCCTTTAGGAACTGAAATATCATGTGAAACATTTCCATAATGCGGTATCCATCACGTCGTATCTCTAATCGTGTCGATTACCGATGTGTTGCGTCCCAATCGCATCAGCTTACTGCCTCTCACGAAAAATTCCATAACTTTTTGCTAGAGTATCGGATTAAGGCAAAATTAGTACCGTTGGAAAGCTAATTCAATTATATACAATTTGGTGTGTCTTGAGTTGTAAAATTCTACGTATATAAAAAGTTATACATGTTCAAAGTTGATCCTCTTAGAATAGAATATCAAACTTTGGACGATTCGAAGGCTCTTAGCTCAACTTTGCTTTAAGTGATTTCCATGAACATTTTTCACCTCATAATTACTTAACACACTAGCATAAAGATCATGAAACATGAATTTAAATATGAGTCATGGGATTAGAGTTTACATACATAGGAACGACGGTCCAATTTCTAGTTTGAAAATGCGGGGCGTTAAAAGTCTGAATATTGAAAATACGAATGAATCATAAGTCTAAAATATTTGATAAGACTAATAAAACTGAGTAATTGTCTAACTAACTGTCTGAATGTCTGAAAGCCTCTAAACTGACTGAGGAGTTGATTGGACAGACCCCCAACTAAATCCAATTGACTGAATAAAATAAAATATGGAAATAACTGAATAATCATAACATGTCCTTGATGGATAAGGACTCACAACTATGCTGCTAAATTATATTGAGCTGTCTAACTGTGATCGGGAAATTGTGCATCTGAATCTATGATATAAGACATCATAGTGCAAATATGAGTATTCGGTCAATACTTTGAATGTACTAGTATATGAGATGAGGACAGGATGATATGCATGGGGTACTATGCATATAAAAAAAGAACTAACTTAATAGAATTAAAAAACTGAACATGAGTGCATGAAAACTGTAATATTTGAGAATGCGAGACCAAGCATATACAGATTTCTAAATAATCCGTATACTGAAAGATTGAAATCTGTATAACGAATAACTGTAAATCTATATGCTTTGGTCAAGCAAAACTGAACTGTATATACACTGAATATTGTACTGAGACTGTGGGAGGTATCGTATAACTGACATGCCCCAATTTAAGTTAATCGTGGTCCAACCTGTAACCCCAGTTTGAAGGGTATTAGTACTATGCCATGGATATTTACACTGGCTGTGTGGATCCACTAATCTGGTACCCCGAAGGGATAGGATGTCGAGCCTAACCTGATGGTTGAACCTTGAGAGGAAGTCAAGTCTAAACTGATGAGTGACTCCTCATATCCTATGCTGGATATGTAGTTCTGGAATGCAGGGACTACTACTAACGACTCTGCCTAACTGACGGGGAAGCCGCCACCCTTATATTCACTCGATACTAAATCCTACTCCCAACTGAACTGACACTGGAACTAAACTGAACTAAGATTAACTGAACATGGTTTCATGACTGATAGTGCTCATTATGATCACAATAATTGAATAAATAGGAATAATCATGGTTTAACTGAATCATACTTGAAAATCTAAAAATTATGTAACACGTAGGTATCAGGTGTTTATAATCCACCAGCACTGAATGAAAATAATAATAATACCATATAAAATATTTAAAACCATAGTAGGAGATCATTGTTCAAAACTTAAAACTTAGGCATTTCACCAAACACATGAGAGTTATGAACTTAAGCATGGGAATGGGTAAATCATGGGAGGACAACATGATTACAAGACTAAAATTATGAATTAGGGATTTAACATGAAGATGTCAACATTCAAAACATATATAGCTCATTCCACTTGAAAACACTTATAAACATAACTTATAATTGAAATCAACATGAGCTTCATGGGGATAATTCAACTTGAATATGTAAAAACTCATTATTTAAAACAAAAAGGGATTTTTGGACTCTATGGTTGAAAGGGGCCCATGGATGAGAATCGCACATACCTTAAGCTTTCAACTTGAGAAGAAAACACAATTCTTGATGCTTTCTTGAAGGTTCTTGAACTTGGGGAACTTGAATTCTTGATTTCTTGGGGAGAAAGAAATTGAATTTGTGTTCTTGGAGAAAAAAAAAGGGTTTTATTGAAAGGGATTTGGAGAATAAAGGAAAATAATGCCCTAAATGATGTCCTAATTCGTATTATTAATGATTTGGGCTGAGGGGAAAAGACCCAATTGCCCGTCAACCATTTAAATTTGAAATTGGATCGAACAAGCTTACTGCGACGCGATCTAATCTCAGATGGTCATTTCTCTTACTGTGATGCAGTGATCATGAGAATGGGAATAGGATCGCGATGTGGGCTTATCACTGTAACCCTCTGGTTTTGTGATCCAAACATGCCCCAAACCTTGTCCAAAAAATCCAAAACTTCTCCGAGATATACTTCTTACATCCCTGAACATGAATAAACTCAAAAACCAATGCCTCGGGGTCGAGAAGACCAAATTAAAAATCCCCCAAGTTTAGAATCCTTAAAAATGACTAATTCCCCAACACTTAGTGAAATTTTTAGGCTTTATGCCCCTTATACATGCAACTAGAAGCTGAACTGAGCTAAGAATAATATGGGGTATTACATCAACCTTATGGCCTGTCAAGTAATTGACTACCCATCAAGTTTTTTGTTAATTTCACCCTTAGTCGGTAGCGACAAACACCCTATCATAAATGATCATAATATTTTACTCCTGGATTGATGAAAAATTATCGGTGTTGGAAAGTAAAATCAAATACCTTTAAATTCATGGATCTTGAGCTGCAAAACTCATCATGTTCAAGGAGTTTTATGCATTTAAAGTTGATCCTAGTAGGATCTTATACAAAAACACAATTGGTTAGAAGCTTTCAACTTAACTTTGAGTTAGAAGTACCTTGTTACCTTAATTCATAACCAAAGCTCTTATCATACTAAGGATATGGTCTTAAAAGCAATGTACAAATTTTTAAATCATCAAGTTCAGGTCTATACATATTTGAAAGGAGGCTCAAATCATAGTTCAAAAATTATAGGTGTACAATATCTCCCCATTGGGAGCATTCTTCTTCAAATGAAGTCTAGAATAGAATAAATAAGCTAGACGTAGGAATTGAATCTAAATTAAGAAACTATTCATGTAGCATGTTTGAAATCGACATATACTATAAGTATTGTCTCAACTACTACACATTGTGTATACAAGTATACATGGAATTTCATAAGACGAAACAAGAATCCAAAACCAAAGGATTAATAACAGGAGGAAGATATATACCTTATACTGACTTGATGCTTTGAGTGAACATATGATACCATCTATTAATTATGTTTTCTTCTACTTCTAAGTTTCTTCTCAACTCACTGGTTTCTCTAAAACATCTTTACTGAAGCAACTTTTTATTCCTTAACCTTCGAATATGACAATGAAAGATCTCAATTAGAATATCCTCATATATCAAGATATATTTCACACTAATTCTCTCCACTAGAACAACCAATTATAGATCACTAATATATTTATTTAACATGGCATACGACTGGGTGTACCACGGGTAGCTCTGTTGGAAGATCTAGCTCATAGAAAAATTCCATTGTGCATTAAAATTAGGTAAACAATATACCAGGGCTAAGTTTTCATTTATTTCCAAACCTCATCACCCCTTTCATAGACAAAACTCTCAAGAACACCCAATCATTTACCTCAAATATAAGATCTCCCCTCCTTACATCAATATACGACTTCTGACACCTCTACACTATTTTTGATGTCTCCCTAGTCAATTGAATTTTCTCCATATCTCCATGAATGGAATATATCCCCGATCAAAGTAGACTCACCAACCTTAAAACAATTAGAGACTTGTATCTATGCCCTTATAAATCATCAAAACAACGGCATCAGGGTGCTAGAGTGATACCTATTGTAATATGCAAGCTCAATTAGAGGGAAGAGATCATCCTAGGTCCCCTTGAAATCAATCACATATTCTCTCAATGTATTCTTTAAATTCTAGATATTATGTTTAGGCTGACCATCTATCTAGGGGTTGAACATACTTTTAAGGTTCACTTTTATACCAATAGCCTTTAGAGAATATTTCTAAAATTGAGATATGAATTGAGTATCTCGATATGAAATAATGGATAGACGAATCCCATGAAGTTTTACGAACGCATGAATGTAGAGTTTGCATAATCCTTGGTTGTATCCAAGTTTTTGACTGGTGATCTGACTTAGTCATTCAATTTATAATGAACCAAATAGAATCGTATTGATTCCAAATAAGAGAAAGTCCTATAATAGAATTCATATTGATAACCTCCCTCTTCCAAGTAGGTATACAAATATCCTCAACTGTACCTCCCGATCATTGATGCTTTACTTAAAGTTGCTAGAATTGGGACATTTATCCATAAAATCTTCTATATCCTCCTCATACCATTCCACCAATATATTTCTCATAGGACATGATACATCTTATGGCACTTAGAACTGTAGGCCTCAGTTAATATTCAACCTTTCAACCCATAAACATCAGGAACACATAAACAGATATCATACCAAAGCGCATCATCTTCTTCTTAGGTGAAAATCTCCACCTTCTATTAGTGGACTTTATCCATCAACTAACTCAACTTGAGATAATTACATTACATTACTTTTCCTTTAAATCGGAAACAAACGGATACTCCAATCTATTTTGTATCTTCATACCACTATTATCTGTATCGAGCAAATGAAACCCTAATTGGCCAATTTATGCACATATTTAGCTAAATCTTTCTTCTCATATACAACATGAGCTACACTACCCATAGACAATCTCCTGAAAGCATCTCCAACTACACTTTCTTTACCCAAATAGTAGAGCACATTTATGTCATAGTCTTTCAAAAACCTTAGTTATCTCTTCTAATAAAGATTGAACTCCTTCTAACTGAGCATAGATTAGAGATTTTTATGGTTAGTGAAAATATCAAAATGTATACCATATAAATAATATCTCTACATTTTCAAAGCAAACACTATTTTCTAACTCCAAATCATGAATTGGAAAATTCTTTTTATGAACCTTGAGTTTCCTAAAGGCATGGGCTATAACATTCCTATTTTGAATCAAAACACATCCAAGTCCAACCCTAGAGGCACTATAGTAAACGACAAATCCATCTAATCCTTCTGGCAAAGCTAATTCTGGTGCTGAAGTCAACCTACTCTTTAACTCTTGGAAACTTTTCTCAAACAAGTCTGACCATTGGAATTTTACCTTTTTCTATGTCAACTTGGTCAAAGGTGTAACTATTGAATAGAAACCCTCAATAAACCTCTTATAGTAATTATCTAAGCCCAAAAATCTCCTAATGTCATATGGAGTAATGGGCCTAGTCCAATGCTTCACTATATTTGTTTTTTGAGGGTCTACATAAACACCTTTACTAGAAATCACATGACCCATAAAGGCAACAAACTCCAACCAAAATTCATATTTGTTGAACTTAGAAAACAACAAGCATCCTTGAGAGTATGTAACACTATACTTAAATAGTATATGTGCTCCTCCTTATTTTAAGAATAAAAACGTATGTCATCAATAAGAACAATGATAACATATTCACTCCTTGAGAGTATGCAACACTATACTTAAAATGGTATGTGTGCTCCTCCTTACTTCGAGAATAAAAAATTATGGCATCAATAAAAACAATGATAACATATCTAAACACAACTTGATGACCTTGTTCACTAAATTCATAAAAGACGCAGAAGCATTTGTTAGTCCAAAAGAGATAACCACAAACTCGTAGTTACCATACCAAGTTCTAAAAGAATTCTTTAGGATCTTACACTCTATGACTTTAATGTGATAATATCCTAATTTGAGGTCAATTTTTTAAAATCAACTAGCACACTGAAGTTGATGGAATATGTCATCAATTTTAGGAATAGGATACTTATTCTTAATTGTGTCCTTTTTTAAATTAAGTAATCTATACATATTCTGAGAGTACCTTCATTCACACAAACAAAATTAGAGCACCCTATGATGAAATGCTAGGCCTAATGAAATATTTGTCTGAGAGATCCTTGAGCTGCTCTTTCAACATCTTAAGCTCTATTGGATCCATAAATAAGGAGGAATAGAGATGGGTCAGGTACCATGAAGGATATCTATACTAAAATCAATCTCCCTTTTTAGAAAAACTTCAGGTAGATCCTCAAGAAAAACTTCAAACAACTTATTGAATAAAGAGTTTGACATGAGATTTGAGGTCACAGACTTAGAATCCTTAACTCAAACTAGATAATAGATACGCCCTTTAGAAATTAATTTTGTATCTTTATGATAGGATACAAAAAGACCTCTATTAACCAGTGGACTATATTTCCACTCAAGGAATGACTCGTTAAAGAAATGAAGTTTCACAATCCTGGTTTGACAATCAATTGAAGTATAGCACAAATGGAATCAATTCATGTCAAGAATGATATAAAATTAGTCATCTCTAACTCGATTAAATCTGTTGAGGTGACCCAATAAAGGACTATAATAAGGAAATTTCTATATACTCTTTTAGAAACAACTAACTCTCCAAGAAGAGTACAAACTGAGAAATGTTTGGAGAGACTTATGGGACTGAACCCAAAATTTATAGCAACGAATAAGGTTAAAAAAGTTAATTTGATCCTGGATCAAACATTATATAGGCATCAATATAAAATACTCAAAGCATACCAGTGCCTACATCGAAGGAGCTCTCCTACTCCCTATGAAAATACAGAGCATAAAACTAGTTTTGATGTTGACCACCACCGGCATTAGATAAAGCACCCTATTATTGTGTTGGGATACTTGTGTGACCTCCTGAATAAGTGGACGGTGTCTGAGTGTGAGCATCATTTTCTCCCTGCTTGTAGATGGGTAATTTCTTCTTTGGTGGCCTGGCTTGTCACATGAAGAGACAAATATGCATAAATATTTTCTGCTCGTACGTGTTGAATTCTAGTATTGTTTATGATTTCATTCCACTGATATTGAAAAATCTATTCAAAGACTTATAATATTTTGATTATTATTTGAGATAGTTAATTTAACGAATGGTGAGTTTTGAAATTATTAATTGATTAAAATTAAAATAAAATACTTCTAAATCATTTGTATTTAAGAAGAGTTGGGAGTCATTAAATCTACTTGATATATGATTACAGTAAAATCTCAGTTGATATATGTAGTTCTCTAAAGAATAACTGCTTATTGCTAATACAATTATATGTTTATGCTAAGAGATCAGTCATCAATTAATACTCCATGAGGTTATGTCAGTTAGTTGAATTAAAACTTGTGACAATTAAACTAAACATTCTCTTGCTTTAGTTTTGCTTGTGAGAATATTTTTACCAAGTAATCAGTAATCTTGCCTGAAACAATCCCTTTGTGAAAAGTAGAACTGATGCAAACAAAATTACAGACTTGAAATGATAATTTTACTAAGAAATATTCTCACTCTAATATATTATTCATCAGTCATTCATATATATATATATACATATATATATATATATATTAATTTTTCTTTGTGAAAATTACAAAACTAATATAAGAATAACTTTGGATATAAAATATAAAGATGTGATGATAATTAGAATCATCATCTCAGCATATGATAAAATATAAAATAAAATAATTAAAGTCAAGAATATAATGTTATAAATACATTAAGCTTCATCAATTATCTCAACAATAGAAATTGCTCCATGAGCTAGTACTGGGAATGAAAATATTCTTGTCCATTCAAATAAAAAAATAAAAAGAAATATTCAAGGAGAATGTTCTTTCTACTTAATTAAAAATCAAGAACCTGAGTAATTCCAATACTAAATTGATTTTGAACTGAAAAGAAAGTTCAACCACTATCGTGGTCTACGAAGATGACTCAATATTAAAAGTTGAGAAAAACTTTCAAAGCCTGATTCTTTCCAAGCTCTGCCTCCCATCCTTTTATAGCCATTAAGTGAATTGTTCGTAACCATTTTGCTTTTCGAAGACGTGTTTTGGTAACATGTTTATTAATTTTGGTAACATGTTATGACTTCTATTTTTTTCTTGATTGCAGAAGATCCAACGCTTTATTTCCTTCACATTTTATTTTGATCTATCTCATCATGACTCTGCATTAATTTTTTAGTGATTTTCTATAAAATAATATGGAAAAATTTGATAATTTTTAAGGTTTTGTAAGGATAATTATTTATTTACAATCTAACAAAATACACTTATCACCACATCCAAAGCAATTATCGCTACCTACCATACCTCACCAGGATGATTTTTACCACACTTCTTGTAAACTAGGTAGGCACGTCCCCAACTAACATTGTCCAATGATTTGGAATCTGCACCCTACCCCATTGCTCCTACTTACACTTGAGTGACGGGGGACTTACTAAAGATAATGTAGGGGTGGATCATTGGTGCTAGAATATGAGCTATTTCCCACTTAATCTGTTCTAATTGAACTCAAACTGCTTGATTCTAGCCTATTTTTGTTTCCCTATCCTTTTCCTTCAACTTTCCTATCTAATCCATTGAGCATGGGTCTTGAGTCAGGGGATATCCATCACTTTGATCAACATGGAACTTATACACTCCTTTACCACCAACTCAGACACACGAATAAAACACTTACACATATGACCCTCAAATTAGACACTACTTATAAGAAATTCCTCAAAAGATGAGTAAATTTAAGGGCGCATTCCTTCACTGACATAGAGCCCTGCTTGATATTTATGAAATTCTTTGTCGTAAATTTCCTTATAACCTAAGGAAAGAACCTATCAATAAAATTTTCCTCAAATACTTCCCAATCGATTGAAGTTGAATCCCTAGATCTACTTTCCTTTATCTGCTTATACCAAATATGAGCAGCACCTTTCAGTTGATATGATGCCAACTCCACACTTTCTATCCCGATGATAAGAATAACATGGGTAAATTTTTGGGTCTCATAAATTAAGTTTTTAGGATCCTTATCCACCTTTAAATCATAAAACTCAAGCAAATTCATCCTCATAAAGTCTCGGATCCTACTTACAGCTAAACTTTTATTTTACCGAAATGGGGTAACAACCTAATTATTAACCTGAGTAATCATGTCTGGGAAAACACTTGAAAGGTATCCCATAATTTAGTATGGGTCACCTTTTCATTCACTGAATTTACAGGCGTTAGTAGTGTGGGATGGTTGCCATTTCTACGACTATTGGCTTTACGAGGAGGACTTTTCTATCACATGGAAAACACAATTATAAGAGAGATAGATTTAAAATTTATGGCACAATAAAGATCATGAAAGAGGGAATAATTCCTAATAACATCTTGTATCCTTACTTGTAAGTGTGTTACGCTTCTTACCCAGGAATAAGACACTACGTGACGCGGCTTGTCAGATACTCTAGGAAAACATAACTCTTATAATTTGATACCAAGTGTTTCATGCTCTGAGATTACATCATGGATATGACACAATGTTTAGGACTACAAGTAGCTTAAAGATAACTCATGGCATCGGGCATTACACTGAGTTCAAATGCTGAGCAGAAGCTATAAATTTATAAGTTTGAAAGAAAACAAATAAAATAAATTTGAATACTGTCAATTTAAATAGTAAAATATTGTAAACAGACTAATGAACTAAAACATATGCTAAGTATATAGAAGCCTCAAAACATAATAAAGAGTCATTAGGATAGACCCCAGCTGATCTAAAATTGTGAAAGTCTAAAATATATATAAACCTAAACTATTGAAAGCAGGAAAACATAATCAAGTCCTTGAAACAAAGGGCACACAAACCAAACAGGAGTAGGCATTGATGATTATAGTTAAATGTGATGTTGAGGACTAATATCAGATACTACACCATAATGGAATATAATACAAGAGAGTATGTATCAGTACAATAGAATGTATTGAGTATGAGAAATACATGAGGTATGTAAAACTGAGGTAAATCATTTGGAGATTAAAACACAGACATGAAAAGTATATAATGACTTACTTTCTTTCATGTAATAACTAAAATGGTAAAACATGAAGGTAAATAAGGAAAATCATAATTGAACAAGTCAGTAAGCCATATATACCTAATTTACTAAAATTATTTAACTGCGGGAGATTCTCTTAACCGACATGTCCTATTTGAGCAAGTATGGAGCCCAACATGTAACCCTAGTAGGAAGGGTATTCAATACCTTATCAGGGGTAGGGTAGAGAATCATGATTTGGTGTAAATACACTCATGAGACCATTAGGGAGACTCTCAACTGCAAGGACCCTTCCTTAACCTACAATTTAGTTTGGGAATTTAGGTTTTTTCATTAAAATTCACATTTCGTCAATGCTAAATACTACTTACAAAAGTATAATCAATTATTCATACTGAAGAAAATTTGCATAGAATAAGAATAAACTAGTTTATGAAACTAAAAGCTAATTATAATTCTGTTAATATTTTATGTGACCATAGAAATTCCTTGAAAATCATGCTAAATTTGAGACGACTTAGCCATATCTTGTAAAATGATTCAAACCATGTTAAAATAATATAGTTCTTAATAAATCATGAAATATCTTATCAATCCAAACCATTCAAAGTCGTGATTTTAAATCATAAGGACTAAATTATGAGTAAATCATAAGATTCACAATTCTAACAAAAATAGAGACTTTAAACCATCAAAAAACTTAGTAATAAAATCAAGAAATCTAGGTGCAAACCTAATTACACAAGTTACTAATTTCTTAAGAAAATTGAAGTTTTTGGGAACAAAGATTAAAGAAGAATCCTTTTTGGGTACCCACATACCTTAAAAGAAGATTCTATAAGAAATTTGTGAATTTAGGAGATTTGGAGTTGGTTTGATAAACTTTTCTTAAATGTTTCTTAAATTTTTTGAGAAGGGAAAAGGAATTTGGAGAGACTATTGATATGTATTTTATTGAGAAATAACCAATAATGGATGTTGAAAAATATTGGGAGGGCCTTGAGTAAAAAAAGGACTAAATTATCCCTCAAAAAACTCATTAAAACTATGGAAAAATCTCGTATGGTGGTCTAGGTGACTGACCGTCAATTCCTTGGTGGATTGTCATCTAAACTATAGAATTTTGGATAACTTTTGAGATTAATGGATAATCTTGACATCTCACTTGGTATCCAGTCCACCAGTTGACAATATGTTAACTTTGTCGTCAATTTCATCCATCGATCGCTGGTAGATAGACACCTTCTGGTAAAATGATCATAATATTTTACTTCGGTATTAGATTTACAAATGATCAGAGGTGTTAGAAAGAAGAAACCAATACTTTTAACTTAATGGGTCTTGAGCTACAAAATTTTTCTTATCAAGGAATTATTTGCATTTAAAGCTGGCCCTAGTTATATCTTATATGAAAACTCAATTGCTAAATAAGCTTTCAACTTAACTTTTAGCTAAATATTTATTATGACTTTAATTCATATCTAAAGATCTTATCACACTAAGGTGTTGATCTTAAAACCTATGTATGAATTTTCAAAGCATCGAGTTTGGGTAAATACATATTTGAAGGGAGGCTCTAATCATAGTTCAAAATTTTTGAATGTTACATAGGTTAAACTTAATTTTATTAGACTTAGCTTGAATGAAAATTTATTGTATAAATCATATTATGAATTGGAAGAAATATTGAGCTAAAATATTAGATGACATGATACCTGATATGGGGTTTTAGCCAATAAATGACTTGAGTCAGAAATTTATTGTTGATGAGTTCTTATTAGCTTCACACATTTTATCTATCATGGGAGGCTATGATGCCATGATGATCATCATTTGAAAGAAAAAGTATTATTCAAAAAGGCTTGTAGCCTACGGTTTTTGTGATGGGAATATTGACTCCTGATATATTTGTTGTATTTGAAACTCTTTTTATTTTTGTGGTCTTGCTTTTATACTCATTCTTATGAATTATTGATTTGGTAGTATTTGGTTGGTCGAGGATACTACTGAGTATACATGTTTGAGGTATTCACCATTATTTTTATACTTCTTTCACATAGGACCTATTTTGAGTACAAATAGTAGTTGATTTTGCTTCCAGTTGGTGATTACTCGGAGTCTTTGTTGTTGATCTTGCTTTCAGTTAGTGATTACTTGGAGTCTTTTATGTAGCTACTTTGTTGTTCTACAACATCAAACTCCTTCCATTTTCTTCTTCTTATTTTTTCTTTATGAGATACATACCACTTAAGAATGTTGTCAAAGTATTTTAGAGGTTCTTGCATTAGTGACACTAGGTTTAAGTATTGTACATTTTGATTTTCCTCATTTCCTATACTATTATTTTCGTTAATAAATTATGAATGATTTTGTATATTATTTCTTCTTGATAACTTCTAAAATAAAATTAATATAATATAATGGTTCAATGACAGGGCTTGGATATGTGCCATCATAGTGTGGATTTTTGGTTCATGACAGTGGCTAGTAAAATAAGTTATAAATAAATTAGAAATAACTCACAATCGCAAACAAAATCATGTTAAACAAACATAGTAATAACATGTCATGATAATATTAAAAATCACTAATTAAATCTATATGATATTATTGGCAGAGATATACCAACATAAAATTAATTGCAAATATAGTAATGGATAAGAGAAAAATATTTAGAGAAATTGCACAAATCTAAGGTATATTAAGCTAGAACCAATAAAGATTAATGGTTGTTAACTTCTCTTTCCAAGAAATTTAGTGTTTACTATCATTTTAGCAAAGTTGAATTTATTCGTGAATCAAGAGTACAGTGTTTTGCTTTGGGTTAGAGGTACATTTTCAAAAAGGTGAATAATGTAAACTAGAAATAAAATAAATTAAACAAGGAAAATGCTTGGAGCAAATCTGTAATAAGAGTTGAGTACTAAATCCTTCTAGTTATAGGCAGGATATGACCGAGCTCTAGTGCAATAACGAGAAAATAGTAAAAAAAACGAAAGAAAATAAAGAAGCTTAAGACGAAAGATAAAAATATTTTATTGCTTACAGAAAAAGGATAAGAAAAAATCAAATCCTTTATAATGGGGGGAGGTGTGGCTATTTGTAGGGTACAAAGGTTGCCCTATGGCCAATGGGAGATTGTCACTCTTGTTTCTATCATTGGAGAGCAACCAATTCACAACTCTGTGTCAGAAATGGTTCTACTAAGGGTTTTTGGTGACTTATAAAATTTTTGACGCATCGTACTTTTATTTGTTTTTTAATGCGTGGTCACTATCCCAGTTGGTCTTGGGCGCCTCTACTTTTTTCTTGAATGTGTGTCTCAACATGACAAATCTATTATTAATATGGTTCGGGTGTGTGATGGCTTCACTTATATCCGACCCAAGGTGGCCCAATTAACCCAAATCTAGCCTTAGGCATTTTCACCCCATAGAGAAAGTCCCTACATCTTTGGGCACGACATCTGCTATGAATGAATGACAAAAAAGAAGCGATTTACATTATTGCAGCTATTTGCCCTTTTTCTCTTTCCTTTCCACATGCTTGTTAGTGATTGACATTCTCTTTATCTACAGAGTCTTTTTCCACATGCCCGATCCTTGTGAATCTTTCTTTACCACGTTGCTATTTCATTTGGACTTGTCTATTCCTTCATTCCAGCAGTCCCATCTTTTAATACTTTTACTTCTTCTGTAAATTAATCTTACCGATCATTCTCAATTCGTTCCCTTTCACTTATGACCAAAATAAAAAATACACTTTTAATATCTGGCTCACCTAAGGGAAAGAAGAGACCAAAATGCCTCCTAACAAGAGCTTTGTATTGATGACATGATGCCCGTCGATTTTAAATTCCCAGAAATTTCACTTAATAGGAAGGTGATGAGACCCTTAAGCCAGTTTGCAAGTTGGGTTCCCTCATAAAAGATAATATTATCTATAATACTGTCAAGGATTGTGATAGGACAGAGATGAGGGTAAAAGTAAGTGCCCCAAGACCTATAGACACTAGCAGTCCATTCGATCAGGCATATATTTTATCTATATGTACCCATTCAATGTCGACGTTGGGTAATCCAATTGACGAGGTGATTGCCTACTTTTGTAATACCTTTCATTCATCTCTTGGTCAACTTAATCCTAGGGTGTGGCAAACTATTTCTTTCCTCAGCGCTCTTGCCTATATGTCAGGTGTTAGTTTTTTCTTAACATATCTTCCAATGCTCTATTCTTTTCGCTTATCATGGGAGGTTTAATCAAATTGAATCATCAGGGGAAGAAGGTGATAATAAATGACCTAGATGACTCTCAAGATCGTGGATGGACAAATTGCTTTGTTTTTGTACCCTTGAAGGAGCTTTCATTCAGGGGCGGATCTCACATTGCCATCTTTTTTCCTCAAGCCAGCATTACCATGGCCAAATTCCTTCTATGACAATGGTTTAAAAAAAGAAACTATTGGCTAAGTTTTCTGGTCTAGAGGGTTCTCAGGCTAACCTACAAGGGTCGACCTCATTTTTAAGGCCTTGATCAATCGGATGTTTGAGGTCAAGGAGCTCATGATAGAGTTACTTGCAATTCAGTCTAAAAGGGATAAGTATTGAAAGGATGCCATCCTACACGCCAAACAGGCAGATGTTTCTCATCAGAGAAATTTTCTTGGCTCCAATCAAATTGGGTAGCTTCTAAAAGAACAAGATGAGCTCAAAAAGTAGATCTATTCCACCTACTTAGCCCTTCTCTACTCTGAGGAAAGCTCTCATTGTTGTTGGTCAGGCAAAGCTGGGGCCAATATTAATTATGTAAAAAAGCGGGTGAATGCCCTGACTGCCTAAAAAAGGGCAATAAAGGAATGGCCAATTTACCCATGTCTAGGTCCTTCTCGAGGTTAAAAAGGGCTACTTAGATCTAGAGAAGGAGATCGCCAAGTCTTTATACCTAGTTACCCACTTCGACAGCAAGGGACTAGGAAATGTGGACTCAATTTTATTAGAGGAAATCATTTTCGAACCAGAGAATGCCTACGAGTAAGGGTGTATAAATCGAACCGTTAAATCAAACCGAGCCGACCCGATTTATGATTTGGTTTGATTGGTTTGGTGTTGGCAAAAAAAATTTCATCATTCCTGATTTGGTTTGGTATTAGAAAAAATAAAATCAAATCGAACCCAAACCGACGTAATACATATATAATTTTAATATTTTATACGTAAAAAAATATTACTTATAATCTACTTTCTAATTACTTTTATTATTTTTTTATATTCAGAAAATAAATATATTCTTGGGACTTTAATTATAGTATTTTTTCATTATAAATAAATTAATACAAAGCCCAATATCTATATCTATATTTATAGCTATAATATATTAAAAATGTGAAGGGCCTTAGAAATATTGTTTGAACTTTTTGTCCTTCATTAAAAGTTTTCCCTTTAGACAAAATCGTCTTTTCACTATTTTTTTCTAATTTTTAAAAGTTAATAATTAATTAATATATATTTATGGTAAAACCTTTTCTTATTAGAAGTCGTTAGAATTAATGACAACTAATACTTTTTCCATTAGTTTAAGAATTATAAAACAACTAAATTTGATTTTAATAAGATTTGAAAAATCTAGAAACAAATATAAAAGCCTTAGAATAAGAAAATTTTAATAAGTATTAAATTTTAAAAAGTTTTAAATACGTAATAAGAAACGACTTTTCATTATTTTATCAAATTATTATTTAACTATTTTTACTAAAAAAATACGTCTCACCTCAAAAAGAAAAAAAAAGTAGGGCCAGATTGTAGTTAGCATACGACCTAATTTCTTTCTTTTAAGTATGATTTTTATTTAATTAGGAGTCCTTAATTTTCTTTTCTTTTAAGTTTCGTTTGTCTTGATTTTCTATAATAATTAGTTTTTTATGAAAAAAGTTTTTCAAATTAGATTAGATTTCTTCCATGTTTCATCAACTCTTTCTTAAAAGGAAAAAAATTGTACATCTATATATTGAGCATTCCTTTTTTCCAATAAATAATAGAATAACATTCACAATTTAATTGTTAAAGAGTATGTTCAAGAGAAGATTAGTTTTATGTTCTTTGATATTAGTTTTTAATTTGTAGGTCAACAATATTAAATATTATGCATCTTTTATTAACCTTTTTTTATCGTATGATTTTTTGTAATTTCAATTGTTGGCCTTCGCATGATATGCAGGTAAAGAAAAATTATGTGAGTGTGTGGTTGAAACTTTGTGCCGATTACGAGAGGACTTAAAGGTATGTTTTTTTAAAAAAAGAATTATTTCTCATTCATATTAGTACGATTTATGTTGTTAAGGCGTTGATTAAAAGTGCACATTCTGCTCTTTGATTCGATTTTATCAAATTTCAATTCAATTCTTTAATTTATAATTTTAAAAAGTAGACATCGAACACCGAATCGAACTATTTCAGTTTGGGTCGTTTTCTTTCAACTTCTTTTTTATTTGATTCGGTGTTCAGAAATATTTGAACTTTTTGTCCTTCGTTAAAAGTGTCTGCTTTAGACAAAATTATTTCTTCAATATTTAAGAATTGAAAATTTATTAAATATTTTAATAAAATATATGTTATGTTTGCGCTATTTTATTAAAGTGTGAAGGATCTTTGAGAAGTGATTTAAATTTTTTGTTCTTCATTAAAAAAAATTGTAATATACAAAATCATTTAATTTTAAATAATCAAATGTTACACGTGCGAAACACGTGGGGTTTAACTAGTTAATATAAAAACTTAAAACTCTTTAATTGCTTCACTTTTTACATTTTACGTTCCAAGTTTTCAGAGAGTTCTCATTATTTTCTCATCTTACTTTTCTCATTCGTCAAGTTGTGATTTAGGTTTGTTTCTCTTCTTTTTTTTATGACATTATGTTATAATTAATTACTTAATGGAGTTAAGTTTTTAATAAGTTGTCTCCAATTCTTCATTCTTTTGTGTGCTCACATTTTATGTGAAGGAAACTTTCAGACAAGTTACTGTGACTAGTGACTTAGAAATTGAACTACTTAGATATCCACATAATATTACTTTGAGAGATAGTAGTTTAGACGTCTTAGTAATTTGTCAACTTAATTTTTATTGGAACTACTTTATGACCATTTTTTTTTAATTATTTAAGTGAAAACATTTATTTTTTTCTTCAATCACATTATAATTGTAACAAAACTGATAAAACCGAAAAACCAAAAAAAATGAAAAAATTCGACTAAAACCGAAATAAAAAACCCGATTGTATATTGGTTTGATTTGGTTTATAGATTTAGAAAACCGACATTATTGATTTGGTTATATTTTAATAAAAAACCGAACCACTCCGACCTATGTACACCTCTACCTACGAGATAGATTGGCCAGCTAGATAATTTTAGTTCTACTTTCATCACAAAGGGTTTACTACCTATAATGACCTGTTAGGTCATTTTGAGCAATAAATTTAAATGACGTGTAATTTAGATAATAAATTTATTTAGTAATTAATAAAACTATTTTTTTTTCTATTTAAAATAAGGTGTGGGCCACACACACTACTCATTTATTGATTGTGGACAAGATTAGAGTGTAAATAAATTGGGAGTAATAGTTTATTCTATGCACTGGTGAGAAAAGAAAAAAACAGACGCACAGTGGAAACAACAGTCGAACACAATTTTAGGTTCAGTAGGGATGGCTTTATTTAATTTTGATGAACATCCTAATAACTCAAAATAATTTTAGTAGGGCATGTTGATTATTTTCCTCAATTGGTACTACCTACATTTTGTATTGCTTCATCGGTTGGTAAGCTTGCCTTTTTGGGAATGACCGAATAGCATAATTGTTAGATCAAATATTTAGGTGTGTGTTTGATTTATAATTACAGGAATTGAAATGGAATTGGCTGTTGTAAATGGGTCTTAAGACCGATTCACAGAATGGGTAGGAAAGAAAGAAAATCTAATAATGACCAATAGTTGAGTTGTTATGGATTTATAAGTGGAAATTTAATGGCTAGTTATCATTTGGTAATGATTAGTGTAATTATTGGAGAATTTTTACAATTAGGCTTATAAGTTCTTGTATTCTTGGTCAATACTAATTTCGTAATGATTAATGATTAGTACTGGTTTCGTTTTTTAAGTACGATTAATCCGATTTTAGGTTTTCTTCTAGTGATCATATTAAGATTGAACTTTTAACATATTAGAATATGGAATTGAATACAAGGGGTATTTTATTATATGAACATCGTTAGATTTATCATGTAGAGAAATTGAGGCTTAACCCTAAGCTTGAAAGTTAAGAAAATATGAGGTCTTATCTATTAATAGAATTTAAGGTTTTACTTGATTATAAATTTGAACTCTTTTACTTACGAGTAAAAAAAATTTTATTTGAATAGATTGGACTCGTTTGGATGAGATTCAAAACAGTACTACAAGAAAAACAACCTCTGGGGAAGGAAATTTCCGTACCTAAAAGTCCAATTCTGATTGCAAATGATCTTTTAGGAAGAGAAAATATTGACCGTGGCTCGTCCTTATAACCTCCTTCGCTAAAAATCTATTGCGACGAGGTACTCTAACTGATCGTTAAATGTCATTAGAGATGGTAACATATCTGATCTCAAAAATAGTTTTAGAGACCGTACATCTCGTCCCTAATAGATGATTTTCATCTTTAAAAAGTAGTTATTTTCTAATCGCTAAATGTTTTTTGCGATGAGTAACTACCTTGTCCTAAATTAATTTCATCCTAAATTAACCTTTAGAGACAAGCTACTAGCTCGTCCCTGATTAACCTTTAGAAATGAGCAACTAACTCATCCTAGATAGCTATTGAAATTATAAAAATTATATATCTTATTGCTAAATGTAAAATTGCCACTGAAAATGTTGATGGATGATAAATGTAATTTTAATAATTGCTAAATACACAAAACTAAATCAATTAACATCCGTAGCTAGCGTATGATGCCAATAGTTTCAATATTTGTTAAACAAAAAAAAAACTTAACCAATTAACAATCCGAGCTAGAATTTGATGTCAAGTTTACGTAATGTTCTTAGGAAAATAATAACGAGCTTGTGCATTCTCTAAACTTGCATCTTCAATCGTCAGAAATCTGTAAGAACAAAATTTTGGAAAGACAATAACTATTGGCATATAATTGAATATACGTAAGAAGCAAAGAATTGGAACACGGTATGGCAATGGATAACTGTCTTAGCCAATGGATAAAACAAGTACACAGAGTTGAAAACTAAGTCCCAACTATGAGATGAATATGAAAAAAGTACACGCTTCCTTTCAATTTTCATTGTTTGATTCACAAAAAAGGAGAAAATACAAGCATTAACTAGATCAACGAAACTACTTATAAGATGTCCTTTTGGGATGAAGTGGGTCTAGCATATGTACCTGGAATGGAGTGGCATGTTCAGATGATAAATCTCATATTGTGAGACTCAAATCTTTCTTACAGCAAAACAGTCTTAGTGGCCCCATACCAGAAGCAATTGGCGGCTGCAAATATCTTCAAAATTTTGCAGCACCAAATAACAAGATTGGGGGACAGATTCCTGCATCAATTGGTCAGCTCGAATCACTCGAAATCTGGAACCTTGCAAACAACAGCTTTTCTGGTTCAATTCCTGTTGAGCTAAGCCATCTCTCAAGTTTGAAGTACTTAAAACTTGTTTGACAACGAATTGGAGGGTGAAATTCCTTTCGAGCATAATCAGTTGGTTCAACTTGGAAACATTAGATTTATCAAACAACAACCTTTCAGGAACTTGATCTGACTAATACTGCAAGCACAACCGTACTTGGTAAAATTCGAATATTGTTCTACGTGTCAAGCACAAACTCAACTTCAGTAAATTCCGTCAAAAATGAGCTGAACTGGGGTTCAAATTCATTAAAGAAACTAGTTAGACATTGAGCTCATTCAGTCATTTGTGAGTTTTGTTCAAGCTTCACTTTCTTTAGTACATTTTCTGAATAAAAACAACACTCACATCGTAAATAGAAATAATCAATTTCCTATTGTATAACTTGAACTTGGGTAAGAAAAAATCACAACCATCACCAAAACACCACGAGCAAGAAACTACAAGACACATGCATAACACTATGACTATAGGTACATCTACAAACAAAGCACTCCTCCCTAATAGTAAGAACTCATGCCCTATTCGTAAAGGAGAATAAGGAGGAGGTGATATTGAGGAGAATTGTAGATATAATACTCACAGAAACTAATGATCTTTTAAAGGAAATTGTTCACAACCAAGGAGGGAAAATGCAGAAAGCAGACGAAGGAGAGAAAAAAAGGAGCGAGGGTTTAACACGAACTAATTGACAGAAGTAACTTTTTTGGGGATTTTTTGTGCCAAAAGACACGTGCTGGATAGAAGTTTAAGGAATGTCAGAAGGGTTTGCACGCGCACTACACATATAAGAAACAAGAAGGTTGCAAGTAATCAGAACTATAGAATTATTAATGCTCATTCTCTAAGGATCATATCCAAAACAAATGAAATCCAGACACTTACGTTGGAGTAAGAAGCAAATTTGAACTTATTGATTCCACCGTTTGGTTGAACGTCTTCAATACTGTAGCCGAGGGGTGCTTCGTAGAGTGAGGATTTACTACTAGTCTTCTTTCCACCTTTAGACTCCATTCGATCATTCACCTTGATCTATCAATAAAACAACCAAAGCTTCAGAATAAGGGCAAATAAACAGTCACAATGGTAAGGTGCAAACAATAGCAGAAGTGAACCGGGACTCTAAAATGACACAGAAAGGTTCAGATTACCTAAAATGAAACACAGTCTCTTATTACATAATGAGTGTACAGAATGCAGAATAGCATATGTGTAAGTAGGGAGGATATCTAAGGCCTTGTAGATCCTCTCACAGCATCATGTTCATTGAATTTTGAAAATTTATGCACTATTAACGCACATGATGTTGAAAGCCAAATAATTAGATACAATTTCCTTATATAATGTAAAGCAATTATATCTAGGTCAATTATATTTAAGTATATAAGGTTCGCATGTTCAATGAAAGAAATACTCACCATTACCATGCCAATCAACTCAACATCTTGAACAATGGACCATGTCAAAAGAGTTACTTGGATATGGTAGCTATTTCGTCGCTATAGCGGATATCATAACACCAATTCCTCGTTCCAAAGCAAACTGAATTTGATTTTCATGACCATCTTTAGGAGCAAAAGACAGTGTTTCTATATTAAGTGGAAGAAGCTAAGCAGAGAAACTACCCACCCCACAACCAACATCAAACACTTGATATACCCCTGCTGCACGTAGGCCACTTATCTCGTTAGTAGTCATATTTCCTAACCTGCAAAGAATAAATGAATCAAGTACATCAGCTGCGTAAAAGAATGGTAGCATTAAGGATTGATTTTCACCATTCTTAGTAGGTTAATGGGTCATCTAGTACAACATAAATTGCCTTCATTAAATTTCTTTACGGAAGCCTTCGTCCTTTCAAATCGATTTTCATTTTGCATGGAATTATCAAAAAGCTTGAACTCCAATAATGACAGGGACAGCAGAAGTGAAAAAAAAACACCTACCTCTCAATATATTCAGTAGCTCCATACTTAAAATGAGTTCCACCACCCAAAAGCCACCAAAGTTGATCCTTCTTATGTACCCAATTTTGTCCTCCTTTAACCTCCGCAAGATGTGTATGGTTTATATTTCTTCGCCATACATAATCCCTGCTAGTTGGCCACCTTATTGATATCTTATAATCAACTGGAGGTGGAATCAAATAAAACAAGCGCCTACCAAGTGGAGGGCATGCCTCTCTAGCTCTTCTTTCCTTGAAAGATCTAATTTTGGCATCAACTCTTTAACATAAGAAATGTCATAACAGGGGATATACTTATTAAATTTTAGAGGACATATATTTATCCCAGTTTCAGGGATTGTGAGGTACCATCCGATAAGAAAGAGCTATCTTGTTCGTGAACTTCAGAATACCTGCATGCATATTATTTTTTATCAAGTCAAGTGTAATTTTATCAATAATTGGAATCTCATTACAGCAAAAAGTAGAGAATCTACAGTAAGATATCATTCTCTACAAAAGACAAAACAATCTTCTATACAAATAGGAACCTTGTGTTCTCTATGTGCATGCATATTACTATTAAAATATATGGACCAGAAATTCCTATAACAGGTAGCCAGTAAATGCAGCCAAC
This sequence comes from Capsicum baccatum var. pendulum, assembly GCA_030864225.1. Taxonomy (NCBI): domain Eukaryota; kingdom Viridiplantae; phylum Streptophyta; class Magnoliopsida; order Solanales; family Solanaceae; genus Capsicum; species Capsicum baccatum. The sequence goes on along the minus strand of CM061560.1, from coordinate 86,991,020 downwards.
GAAAAAAGAGTCAACTATGAGAGCTCAAAGTTCAACCAAGTAGGGACTGCTCTCTACAGCAGAGGGAAACTGACTCCGAGGGTGAGAGTGAAAAGTCAGAAGACAAATGCACATGGACACACGTAAATCGCCTTAACAGACTGCATCTCAGTTCTTGAGGGAACTCCTAAGTACTAAGGTCAACAAGGAGGATAAGTAGTGATGGTTGAAAATAAAGATGATTGTTGAAGGATGTGCGGGACTAAGTTTTAATAGTCACAAAGTTAAGATCAAGTTTACTACACGGCATACAGAAGTTGTTGGATGAATTAAATGTGATATATTTCCCAAAATTTAATACAGGGCAACTGCCAAATAAGGATGCTTGAAACTGATATACCTAAAATTGCTCTTAGGACACACCAAGGAGTCAAAGACATTGTGAGTTCACATTAACGCTCTTTGGCCAAAAGTTTCCCTCTCACCTTTCAAGGCCCAATGAACCAGGTATTTGAACCTTAAGAGGGTTAAATTGAGGGGTTCTGATGATATCCTAATCTATAACCCTAGGTGGGATCGCTGCGACATATTACCAACATATATTATTTACAAGCAATTAGACATTGTCTAACTACTGAAAAGCACTAGTAAGAGTTGCAAATGTCTACCATATAAACTTGACAAACTAGAAGCCAAGGACCTATACCCCATTGCACTGCCCAGTGAACTATATGCTTGTGGAAGTGTTGCAGAACAATTAACAAGAGGTAATGGGACAGTGTTCCAGTGGAATAATAGCCAGGTAAATTGCAGAAATGGAACTAAGCTAGACTGAGAACTAAGCTAAGAACTAATTACGGCTAAGATATTTTTCATACATGATAGTAAAAATGGAAATGACTCATTACAATTTATAGTATTTCAACCCTAGATGACTCATCCTAATCCTTAAGGGATAAGGCTGAAATTGTACTACCTATGCAGGAATGTTCCTTGGACTAGAAAGGGACCCTTGAACAATTGTGGATTCCTAATGTGTATTTAAATTAACTTAGGGACCCAAAATAAAAAAAGAACTTAACCATAAATAGAAACTACAGTTACTTAACAGATTTAACGGCTAGGTACAACAATGCAAGCTAAGGGTACTACTATCTTCAGCCACGGTTTTCCTGTTCTTCAGCTGGTGACAGCTTCATTTGCATCATATCAAAGCCTCCGCTTTAACTAAGTAACTATGTATTTATTTCTAACAAGCCCCACCAAGAGTAATAAGAACAAAGCCCATGACGATATGCCTTGAGAAAAAAGAAGTTTGCGCATGCATAACATAAAGAACAGATTCAAGTACGAGGGCCAGTATCTCTGACATACAATGGAAAGATAGAATCATCTGAAACCCAAGAAAAGAAAAACAGATACAAGTAAGATGCACTGCCTTTACACTAAAATTCTGAGACAACCCAAATTACCCAGATAAGCCACATCCCAAATTAAGAACATCAAGCAACAATGAATTTAGAATAATTTTGGAAGAAAAATAGCAACTAAATGAAATAGAAAGCATACCTTAGAGAGAGATGAATAGAGAATAGGGAAAATAGCAAGCACCCAAGGAAGAATCTGCAATAGCTGCAAACGAATTTGGCAAAAGCTGCTGTGTGCGTAAGTATTGATCGATGTTGCTAGGGTAAAATTGCAACCAGCAGTGCTTTGAGGAAATTAAAATTACGCGCAGAGATTTTTTTGCGTTTTAATCTGTTAGAAAATTAATACATTAGATTAAACCGCGTATATGTATTTAGTGAAATAAAAAAATATTATTTAAATTTTAATATTATATTTTGGCAGTATTTTCTCCCGCTCAAGTCTCTAAATTACAATTTGAGATCGGTTAAATTTTTTTTAGGGACCAGATTTTCTACCTTAACAATAAAATATAATATTAAGGACCAACATATAATCTCGTCCTAATACATATATACTTTTAGAGACGAGGTTATTAATCCATCCCTAAATGTTGGTCATAAATAAAGCAATTTCTTGTAGTGGTAAAGCTTCCATCTTATTCTTTCGATCTCGAGTTTACTTTGCGGGTCGTCTTGTAAGGCAAGTTGAGACTTTCTTAAACTCTTTTTCAAAGTGCTTATGTGCTTATGGATAATGAGAGTAATGAGGAATGGGGATCTCGTATAGGTGAAGTGACGAGCATTTATGCGAGTACAAGTGTCATTTGAGGGGTTAAAATAAGTAGTACGTTTTAAACTTTTTTCCCTATTGGCTCGCATAATGGGATGATTTGCTATGGTAAATAAATTATTGAAAATGCTAGCTAATGAGAATACTCCCGCTTGATAAGTTTAAATAATTTTGAAATTGATATCTGATCTAGCTTAAGACATGAAGTGCTTTGCTCAACTCTATTATTGATTTGGGATTGGAATTGCGTGCCGGCACATCATGCATTGCTGTAATACCCTGAGTTTTTATGTCGTAAACCCTCATTTTTTCTCACGAAATCAGATCCAGCCTAAAGAAATTGTTACCCCTAAGTTGACTCTCTCGTTTCGATCTCAGCCATATAGATATTTTCATGAAAGCTCATGCACTCACAGATCAGTTCAGTAGCCCACTACGTTGGGATTCAGTCATACAGTTTATTTCAGTTGTGCATGATAGCTTACAGCTTAAGATTCCTCAGTAATTTCAGCCTAATTAGCCACATTCGAGGACGAATATTTCCAAGGGAGAGATATTGTAATACCCCGTATTTTTCCTAGCTTAAATTCGTTCCTAGAATGTTAATGGATAACTTCCAAAATGAATAATATTTATTCCATGTTGAATTTTCAAGATTTTGACTTTTCATTATGTGGGAAATTGAATAAGCTTTCCATCGATACCAAATTCGCCTAAATCCGACACTCGGTGAAGGAGTTATGAAATTTTTAAGTTGACAGTGTGTCACCTAGACTCTCAGCACGTCGCGGAGCTAAGCAAATTGACAGTTGTCAAATTTCAGTAAGACTCCGCGATTCCACTGCATGGCGGAGGAGTCCCATTTCACATTTGTCAATTTCCAGCAAGCCTACGCGATAGTGGCTCGTCGCGCCATGGACAAAATGACAAAACTATAGTGCACCGTTATAGCTCCGCGTCGTAGAGAAAGCCCAGTTCCCACTCGTCTTATTCTAGTAAGCCATCGCGATTGTGGCGCATCACGGTGGCCACACAAATCGAAAAATGTTACGTTTTTCAGTTCCATTCAACAGTTTATATAGGGTATTTTGGTCAATTCCCAAGGCCCCCAATCCGTCTTAAACATGATATTAATCATATTTTCAAGCAATTTTGCTCATTATTCATCATTCTCTTCAAAAGTAAAACCCTAGAAACCAAAAGCCCTTTCTCCAAGAAATCAAATTCCAATATAGATTCTCCAAGAAAGCTTTGGATTGAAGATTCCTAAGACAAGATAGTCAATAACTCATCTTCAAGAACTCAATTAGGAGTCAATAACTTAAAATTTTTCATCTAATCATCTACCAAGGTATGTGGGATTTGAACGAGGATAATTTCTTCATCCTTGTGCCAAAAACTTTATTTTAATTACAAATTTACTGCAATTTATGAGATTTCTCATGAAATTTAAGTTAGGTTTATACCCATTATCATTATTTGCAAGATTATGAGATTTTTCATGATTTAGAAGTTGAATTACATGATTATATTTATATTTCTATGCATTGTGCAGTAATTTTCAAATTTTATGATGAATTATGAGTGTTTATATCATCAAGCATGAATTTTAAGATGTTTTTAACATGAGATTGATGCATGGGTCGTTAAGCCCCAATTTAAGATTGTTATTTCAAGATTATTTGTGCTATGAGCACCCTCAGATAAGATTACTCACAAATTTTGACAAAGATTTGACCTTTTGGTCCTAAGCTAAGATAAAGAATCCACTTTTTCAGATAACTTGATATTTAAAGAAAGAAAAGCATAATCGGTTTTCTTGTAAACCCTTGTGCTATTTTTGAAGTGGATTTCTTGAAATTTTGAGCATAAGAATAGGAGTAGTATTTAGCACCGAGTTGAGTATGATTCTAAGGTTTCATACCCCAGAACTACATGCCACCGTAGGATTCAGATTATTCTCACTTCTATGTGGATGACTCAGATTGTGATCACTTAAGATAGAAGTTCTATTCCGTTGGCAAAGGTATAACAACTCTACCTAATGGAGGGCAGACGTGGGACCCTATAAATGCTCACATGGTGTATGTCGGTTAGAATAACCTCCCAAAAGAAGTCCCCTACTCTTAAAACAACTTATTGATTTGAAGCCTTAAGATAAAAGCATTTTCCCTTCAGATAAAGTGCTTTTCCCTAATAGTAAAGACTTTCAGAAAAGGATTTATAAAAAAGCTTTTAGAAAACTAAGTGTTAAGGCTCACAATTTTTACTCAGGTTATGCTCTATAGAAATATATTAGCCACGGTTTTTAGCTTTCAAATTTCAGATTAAGAGTGAGTCCTTTCTACACTTAGACAGTATGATTTAAAGGGAGAATACAAGTACAGTTTTAGAACTAAATGTTATGGCTCACAAGAATTATAAAGTATGTTTTGTTTCTCATTGGTACATATTTCAGTATTTTAGATATTCCAGCTTATGTGAGTTATTTACATTTAGCATGCATTGTATTATAAATTATGATGATGTGATAATGTTTTACTTATGCATTTCACCCCCATATACCCAGTACATCCTCAAAGTATTGATCCACATATATGTTTATGTGCTACATTATCTCATAATGTAGGTATCAACTCAGTTGTAGCACGTATACTATATTCAGCCAGTTTATAGATTTCAGCCATCAGATGAGGAGTCCTCCTACTTCGGGGACTTTAGTTAGATGTTATTGGTGCAATTTATTTTCTTATTCATATGTATTGATTAATGATAGTTGGAGTCGCGTCCCAGCTATCTATAGTTAGTATAGTAGAGGCTTAATAGATGTTAGTTAGAGTCAGTTATGTATTTTCAGTCCCTCTTTCAGACTTTATCAGAATGTAAAAGTTGTATTGATATTTCATTTTTCCCAGATTCCATCGTTATTATGTTTCCGCACAGTAAACTCAGTCATTTTATGCATATCATTCAGTTACTTATGAGTTATTCTAGTAGAAAGGTTAGCTTGGGATCACTTGTGGTCCTAAGCACCGTGTGGTGTCTTGAGATAGATTTTTGGGGCGTTACAATTGCATTTCATATGGGGTCAGAGTTCATGCATACATAGTATTATTTATTTATTTATTAGGATCGGAGCGCATTCTTGCATAATATAATTGTTAGAATCAGAGTGCACGTTTGCACTATATATTCATTAGGGTTCGTACAGTACATCGACCTTGTGAGTCCCCAATGGGTCCTAATCTTGAAGTCAATTCTCAATAGGTATGTATATAGAATATGCATTACATTGCACTACAGTAATTTATTTCTCGTTTAGATCGAGTAAAGTGCATTTGTTGACTTTGTATTATTTATTATGTACTTTAATAATTGTTATTTGATTTCACTGTATTAAGGATTTCCTGGATTGTGTTATGATATAGTTATGATTGTTAGACTTGACTATACAGTTAGGTTAGAATGTCTTTCTTGATTACAGGTTGTATGATTGTTATAGATGGTTGATGTAGTGTTACTCGTCACCACTTTAATTTAGGGTTGGTCGACAATGCTTGTTGAGTACACGTGGATCTGTACTTACCCCTGCTTTTTCTGTACCTTACGTGCAGGTGATGATCTGATGACCTCTGGGCATTGATTCCCATTGTTCTTTTTGTGTTAGCATCTTTGCGGATTCAAGGTAGCTTCTAGTGTTTTCAGGGACTACTGAAATCTCTTCTACCCTTACCTTTATGCATTTTTTGCATTATGAGATACTCAGACTTTTCTTTGATTTTTATGTTTAGTGTCTTGTATTAGTGACTACCAGACCTGGGATTTGGAAGACCCCAAAATTTTCAATGAAATTATTTTGGTACTTCCTTTGTGTTTAATAGTGGTTTCTAAGTTGAATTATGATACAGAATGCTAACAGGATCATTAGAAAGTGTTTTGAATTTTTGGAATGCATTTTGGGACATTTAGGCACCCCAAAATAGTAAGGGTCTGTGTTAAGGGTGTGCCACAAAGGGGAGGCACATTCTTATGTGAAAACTAGTAAGGGTCCGTGTTGGAACCCTTGGGGGCTGCACCACTCAATGAGGTACTAGGTCCCTCAGAATCAATTACAGGAAATCAAACAATGAAGAGCAGAAAAACTAAAGATAGTGCAGAAAGAGTAAATGCACAAGGATTTTTACGTGGAAACCTAGGACGGGAAAAAACACGGGTTGCCCTCACAAGAACCAAAGAAATTCAATATAATCAACTTCTTGATTACAATATAGATTTTAGCCTACCTCTAGGCTCCTTGTGCTAGTAGCAACTCTACTACAAGCTCGTCTTGGTAACTCTACCAAGGACTCTCTCTACACTGATTAACTCTTATCAACTTCAAGCTTAGGCAACTCTACCTAAGCACTCTCTACTCCAAACGAAAACACTTTTTTTATAGCATGAGTAGTTCATTTACAATTTAGTACTCAAGAACACTCACTCACTCTTTAAGAATATTACAAAGATAAGAACATGAGATATGCTTGAGCAGTCTTGAAAATAAAGTTTTTACTGCCTTTCTTCACTCTTTAGATTTGTGCAAAAACCTCATTTGATGAAGAGACGTCTCTTTCCTTTTATAGCTGTAATACCCCGTACTTTTACCTAGCTTAAATTCGTCCGAAAAATATAAAAGACTTGATTTAAAGATGAATACACTTTTATTCATGTGGAATTTTCAAGATTTTGACTTTTTATTGTGTGGGAAATTGAATAAGCTTTCCATCGATACCAAATTCTCCCGAATTTGACACCCAGGTGAAGAGTTAGAGCCATTTTAGTAAGACAGTGTACCACCTGGTACACTAGCGCGTCACGGAGGCAGTCCAAATGGCATTTGTCATTTTACAGTGAGACAACACGATACCACCGCATCACACCACTAGCCTTTTTCCTAATTGTCACTTTCCAATCTGACTCCGCGATTATGGCACGTTGTGCCAAAGGGAAATTTGCAACTAGTGAGGCACCGTGATGGAGCCGTGTCGTGCCATAAGCCAATTCCTAATTGTCCACTTTCTTTTTAACAGGGGTTGGTGCCCTATTACCTTGACATTATCTCTTTTCCAAAGATATAACTTTTCATTCGAACAAGTTAATGCTATACTGGCGTATTCTATGCGTCTGCAGCCACAAAGAATTTAGATTAAGATGAAGAGAATAATGATATAAGCAGCATACGTGTCACGAATTCACAAACTCATAGCCTTAGATAGTATCTCATAAGGCTTCCATAACCCCAACAGAGAAGTTTAGCTACTCATGAGTGCAAAGGAAATCACAATAGACATTATCATTGTACCACAATAAAGATCTCACGTTAGGTATAGGGGTAAGAATGGCGTGAATCCTTTGTTTGAGTAACGTTTCTCTTGTTGCGGAAATTAAGAATTGAAAGTAGAAGAATTGTCAGAAGTAGAATGTATTAGAAAGAGAATTTGGAACTAGAATAATAGAGGAATGTCTAAAAATCTCTAGCAGAATAGGGTATTTATAATACCCATATCCTATTCCTACTAAGCTAATGCATTACTTAACCCAATCCTACTAGGTTAATGTATCATTATCCTAATCCTACTAAGTTACTGCTAGTCCCCAAAGTCTTCAGAATTGCTGTTTTTGCCCGGGACAGATTTTCCATGCGCCACTTTTGGTCCTTGGCGTGTAAGATTCCCCTTCCTTCTTTCGTGAAGCTTTCTTTGGCATCAAGTTATCCATAAAATTCTGAAATCTGCATCATTTATACCTGAAAACTTGCTAATCACGTTTGTTAGCTCACTTACAGGAAAAAGGACTAAAAGTGCATGAATTATATAATTTGTCCTCAAAACTTTGCTAAAATATGGGTAAAATATAGTACTTTAGGCGTGTAAATTCGCCTATCATCAACACCCCACACTTAAGGCTTTGTTCGTCCTCGAACAAACTATCATGTCCATCTAAACATCTACTTGGGATTTCACAGTAACAACATAAAATATTCATCAAGACAAGCACGTCAATCATTAGCAAAGAGTAGTTTTCTGATCATTAGTAGAAACAATTCAACCTCCAACATAGAATCGTGATGGTGATTAATTCGTGTCCACAAGTTGAGGTACAAAGAATCATACACAACTATCCATGACTCATCAACCATGTGTGTCTCACCATATATCACCCATAATCACTCACAAGTATTGTATATATTTCAAACATGGGTATAAGATTATCCTTGCTCTCACTCTCACAAAGAATTCATATGTTGCAACTGATGACCATAAGCTTGCCCTTAGTGTAATGCTCCACTAAATATCAGAATGCTAAGCTTAGGATCAAATAGGTCTTTTACAGGTTGTAATGTTGGCTAAGGGACGGGTAGGACTATTTTGGCCAGAAATAGTGACTATGTTCCTAGGCGCTTTAATACATCACATTATGCCGTTTAACACTCTCTTTTAAACAATCTTTCTACTTTCTTTTAATCTACCACCCCTTCTCACCTCTTTTGTTTTTCAATTTTAAACATAACTAACTTTTTAGTTTTCCTTTCCCTTTTTTTTCTTTTCATAACACCTCTTATGATAGCAATTCTTTTTCATAACAAATTCAAGCACCATTACATTCTAAAGCATCATACTCACCCAATTTCCTCTTATTTTGTCACATGACTTTACACTTTAAAGCACTTAGGAATTTGGATCAAATTATGGTTTTGAAAAAATGGATTAGGCTTACATATGAGGTTGTCAAAGAAAATAGGCTAAAGGCTCAAAGGGGTTAACTAGGATAATGTCCATGGGTAGGTAAAAAGAAGGTAAACAAGTCTAGGTTGCCAAAAAATGCCTAAATCATCTCCTAGACTTGCACTCCTTATTTTCGCTTTACATACATACCAGGCAAGTTCTAGCATCAGCCAGAAACACAGAATATACTATATCCTCACACACACAAGGCACATGGTCGACTTTATTGGGAGTAGCATAGACTCTTGACCCAACAGATGAAGGAATTGAACCACACAATATCACATAGTGAGTCACAATTAGAGCCTAAACGTCTCAATAGTCATGATTTTAGCACAAACTCTTATCATAATCTCATGCTGCCTATTAGAATAATTTCATGCGAAGTTAAGTTGAAAAAAAAATTTAACTAATAAAAAAATTAACTACTAAAAAGAAAAACAAAACAAACATAAATGCAAATGCAGATAGAGAAGTATAGCATGCAAATACCAGCACCCCACACTTAGACGGGACACACTGCCCTCAGTGGAAAATAAATAAGAAGAACCTGGTTAGTCGGACTCCTCCTCTATGTCTGGGGTCATACCCCCTTCGTCGGAATCATCATTGGAGTCGTCGTCATCAGAATTCTCCTCCACGTCGGAGTTTGGCATTCGTCGATCATCATCGGTCGGCACATCGTCATCAAGAGGTTCCTCAAAATATGTACCTACTCCACACATCGCCTTCGTGTGCTCATTCATTGGGTAGTCATAATCCAGCTGTTGAAGCTCTGCAGTAGTTGGATCACGGCCACCGCTCATCATTGTAAACCGAGTCATGCCATAAAGATGGCGAAAGAAACTCTCATCTCGAGCATGCCTTTCTGAAGTGGTAAGGTTGACGCCATGTGTAGTTTCAACATCCTTAACCTTCATGAGGTCAACCTTCTTCGGGTTGTGTGGGAGTTTATGATCAGTCGGTTCCTCTTCGATGTCTTCCTTTCTCAATATTGCGGTCAACAGATTGCCAAAACTGAAGTGGGACCTCTTGTGTAGCCTAGCTTTCCGCATTGTGGATCGAATAATTGCCCCAATGTTGATAGGGACATTCGTCATCAATGCGTATACCAAGCACACTCTATCTCGTGTTATCTTTATGTACTGAGTCCCTGGAATTAGGCAAGAGTTGACTATGCGCAACCATATTCTTGCTTCTCTATTCAAAGGAGCATATGGGAAGGTGTTGTGTCGTCCGGTGTCCTTGTGTCTACTCCACCGTGCCATGGACCTTGTTCCACAGAGTGTGTGTCAAATGGCTCTATATGGAGGTCTACTGTACAGCTCTTTGAATGGTGATGGATCAATAACATGCAAGCCAAGAAAGGAGTTGAAGAAATCCGCATTGAGTTGTAAAACTTGGCCCCGAATCTTGACCTCGCTTCCTGTGGTTTTTGGTGATCAGGTTGCATAGAATTCTCTTGTAAAATCGAGATTGCATTCTCCCATGTCTCGGAAGATGAAATCAAGATGTAACGCCATGATCTTGGCCAACATGCGCGGTTCTTTCTTTGCTAGGCTTTCCTTGTTTATCAAGTCCACATGAACATATTTCTTCTCTTTGTTGTTACTATACCATTCCTTTGCTTCCTCCTCTAAAACCCATTTAATTTTGAACATGCGGCGTGGTACTTGCATCGAGGAGGACTTTCCTTGCTCTTTGCGTCCTCTTTTCTTGCCTTTTTGGGAAGTGGTTGCCTTATCTTTCCCTTGTTTTGCTTTGGGTGCCATTGTACCTGAGACTAAAACAATGTTCATGTTAGCATCATCTCGATGGATACAATCTATAAACAAGCAGTAGTGGCACCACCCCACACTTAGTTTGTTGGTACAGACTAGTGAAGTGAAAGTGGTCGATTACTCAGACTTCATCGGCATACGTTTTAGGTGCTATATTCCAACAATAAAATCAGTGCAGTCATACTTCTTGTATTCTTAGCAATACTTTCATGTTTGATATATCTAGACTACTACATAGGGATTGAATCAAGGTATAGCATCTAGAAATAATCACAACCTCCTATGTTGGTAGTCAACCATAATTCTCATCTTGATGAACAAGTTATTCCAACATGTAAGCTTTCTATTGACAAGATTATGCAATTTTTGTGACCATGTCAATTCCGCAAAAGTATGAAAGTGCATCAAAATCAAATTCAAGTTAGAAACATGTTAAGATCATTCGTATGTATTCTTTCACTCACTTAGTTGTATCACAACACATCAACCACATTCAAGTCACTTCTATTATTTCAAGATTTAACAATTCATAATAGGCGTAGTAGTGTAGTACTTACGGAATATAAATGAAGAACAAAGAAGTACTTACTTGATTGATGCCTTTGGATGATGTTCTTGTGAAGTAAAAGAGCAAAAGGAAAATTTTGGAGAGGATTTGGAGGCTATAGGCGGCGCTTATGCTAGGTTTCCAATGTGTGTTTGGTCTAAGACTAAGTCTCTTATTTATAGGAAAGGCTTGGGTCAGTTTTTGACCCATTTAAAATTGGATTTGGAGACAAGAAGTGACCATAGGCGGCGCCTTTTGCTTTGCCTATGCTAGGCATAGGCGGCGCCTTTTGCATAGCATTGTTGAGCATAGGCGGCGCCTATGCCATGGCATTCTTAGGCATAGGCGGCACCTTTTTCATGGCATATGAGATTCAGAGACAAAAGGCATTGGCATAGGCGGCGCCTATGCTATGACATACTTGGGCATGGGCGGCGCCTATGCTATGGCACACTAGATTCCGAGAGCTTAGGCCATAGTATAGGCCTTGCCTTGTTTGTGGCCTAGTTTTACATAGGCCTAGCCTTGTTCGTTGCCTATATTTTCATAAGCAATGCCCAATCCATAGCCTTTTGCTTCTTCATTCCTAACTTACCACCTTTAACATGTAATACGTCCAAATCAAAATTTGAAACCGACCTCCTCGTTTTACACCTCTTTGCACCTACATTTACTCAAAAACAACAAAGACGATTAAAATAATGGGTTGCCTCCCATCTAGCGCTTGATTTATTGTCGCGGTACGACATAGTTACCTCGAGTACTTAGACTTCGTCAAGATAAGTGGTGGCCATATAATTTATCGAGTCAAGAGGACCGATATATGGTTTTACTCGTTGGCCATTCACCTTGAAGACAACACCATTAGTGTCTTTCAACTCAACTACTCCAGACGAGTAGACTTGGTTTACTTTGTACGGACCAGACCACTTGGACTTCAACTTACCTAGGAATAGCTTCAATCTGGAATTGAAGAGAAGTACCATATCATCTTTTTTAAAATTTCGTTGAACAATCCGTTGATCATGATACTTTTTCATCCGCTCCTTGTATAGGTCTGATCTTTCATAAGCATGTAGACGGAATTCATCCATCTCGTTCAGCTGCTCCAATCTCAGATTCATTGTATCATCCCAATTCAAATTAAGTCGCTTCAACGCCCCTAATGCTTTATGCTCGAGCTCAATGGGTAAGTGACACGCCTTCCCATAAACTAATTGGTACGGGGACATGCCAATTGGCATTTTGAATGCAGTCCTATAAGCCCATAGTGCATCGTCCAGCTTCCAAGACCAATCTTTCCTATTAGCATTTACCATTTTAGCAAGGATTTGCTTGATCTCTCGATTGGAAACCTCTACCTGTCCACTAGTTTGTGGGTGATAAGGCGTGGCTACCTTATGTTGCTTGACACCATATTTTGCCAACACGGATTTGAATAGCTTGTTGAAAAAGTGAGATCCTCCATCGCTTATGATAGTACGTGGAACTCCAAAGCGAGAGAAGATATTCCTCTTCAAGAATGCTACAACACACTTTCCCTCATTGTCAGCCGACGCTACTGCTTCAACCCATTTTGAAACATAGTCTACAGTAACTAGGATATATTTCATTCCAAACGAATTTACGAATGGACCCATGAAATCAATACCCCATACATCAAAGAGCTCTACTTCAAGAATTTTCGACATGGGCATCTCATGGTGTTTCGAAATAGCACCGTGTCTCTGGCATTGGTCGCATCTTCTAACAAAGTCGTAGGCATCTCTAAATATCGAAGGCCAATAATATCCACTTTGCAATACCTTTCTTGCTGTCCGATTACCTGGATGATGTCCCCCAACTTGGGAAGTGTGACATGCTTCCAATACATTAGGCACTTCTACATGAGATAAGCATCGCCGAATAACACCATCCGCGCATCGTCGAAACAAATATGGTTCATCCCAAAAGTAGTGTTTTACATCATGCATGAACTTCCTCTTTTGATGGTAAGATAAGTTTGCAGGTATCACATTACTCACCACAAAATTTGCAAAGTCGGCATACCATGGTAACTTCTCCATTATCGTTGCTAAGATCTCCTCGTCAGGGAATGCATCATCAATCGCGATTTCAGGCTGCGCTATATGCTCATTTTTGAGTCTAGATAGATGATCAGCCACTTGGTTCTCGCAACCTCTTCTATCTTTAACCTCGAAATCAAATTCTTGCAGCAGCAATACCCATCGAATTAGTCTTGGTTTTGCATCCTTCTTTGTCATTAAGTACCTCAGAGTTGCATGGTCTGTATGAACGATTACTTTGGTTCCCAACAAATAAGAACGAAACTTCTCAAACGCATACACAACCGCTAGGAGCTATTGTTCTGTGACAGTGTAGTTCTTTTGGGCTTCGTTCAGGACCTTGCTCGCATAGTAGATAGGATGAAATAACTTCGCCCTTCTCTGGCCAAGTACAACACCTAACGCTACCCCACTAGCGTCACACATGACTTCAAACGGTAAAGACCAATCTGGAGCTACCATGATAGGAGCTTCAATTAGTTTTCCTTTGAGGCATTCAAATGCCTTCAAACAATCTTCATTGAGGTCAAACTTTGCATCTTTCTCCAGAAGTTTGCATAATGGACTAGCAATTTTTGAGAAATCTTTGATGAACCACCGATAGAAACCTGCGTGCCCGAGGAAACTACGAACTCCCTTCACAGAAATTGGAGGTGGTAGCTTCTCGATAACTTCAATTTTAGCTCGATCAACCTCAATTCCTCTTTTAGAGATTTTATGCCCAAGAACAATACCTTCTTTAACCATAAAGTGGCACTTCTCCCAATTCAACACTAGGTTGAATTCTACACATCTTTGCAACGCCATACTTAAATTTGATAAGCACGCTTCAAACGTCTCGCCAACCACTGAAAAATCGTCCATGAATACTTCCAAAGTATCTTTGACTATATCAGAGAAAATGGACATCATACAACGTTGAAAGGTGGCTGGTGCGTTACATAGCCCGAATGGCATACGTTTAAAGGCAAACGTACCATATGGGCATGTAAATGTTGTTTTCTCTTGGTCTTTGGGTGCAATACAAATCTAATTATAGCCTGAATAACCGTCTAAGAAACAAAACCATCCTTTCCCCGCTAATCGATCTAGCATTTGGTCCATAAATGGCATTGGAAAGTGATCTTTGAGTGTCCATGAATTCAGCTTTCGGTAGTCCATGCATGCTCTCCATCCGGTGACGGGTCTGAGTGAAATAAGTTCATTCTTTTCATTCGCGACTACCGTCATGCCTCCTTTCTTGGGAACACATTGTACCGGGCTTACCCATGCACTGTCAGAGATTGGATACACAACCCCCGCATCTAACCACTTGATAATTTCTTTCTTTACCACTTCTTGCATAGGTGGATTTAGACGCCTTTGATGCTCAATGGTGGGTGTGCAATTTTCTTCAAGCTGAATCTTGTGTGTACAAATCCCAGGTGGGATACCAATAATGTCAGCGATGGTCTAACCAATGGCTCTTATATACTTTTGTAGAATAGCAATGAGAGCTGCAACTTGTTGCTCACCCAAATCTGCCGCCACAATGACTGGAAGTGTGTTTCCGCTTCCTAAGAATGCATACTTTAAATGACTAGGTAGCTCTTTCAATTCTAACGTGGGTGGCTCTTCAATAGATGGCTTAGCTGGTGGTGTGGGTCAATTTTTGAGATCCAGGTCTAGCTTCTTGGGAGCGTGAGGATATGACCCTAATCCTGTCAGAGCATCCATAGTTTCTTCACAATTTTCAGCATCCTTACTCTCACCATTCATGAGCACAACCGTCAATGGGTCATCAATAATTTGCTCTTCTTCAAGTAATTCTTCCTCATCATCAAAGTAAACATCGGCCACCAAAAATACGTTCAGATCTTTGGTTTGCTTCATTGATTTGCACACATCAAAGCGAACTACTTCGTTATTTATTCGGAATGAAAGCTCATTTGCTCTCAAATCAATAAGCACACTTCCTGTAGCAAGGAAAGGGCGCCCCAAGATTATGGGAACTTCTGAGTCTGCCTCACAATCCAGAATTACGAAGTCTGCCGGAAAGATGAATGAAGAAACCTTTACCAATACATCACATAGAATACCAACAGGGCGTTTCACCGACCTATCCGCCATTATGAGCCTCATATTGGTTGGAGTAGGATCATCCAACCCCAACTTTTTATAAATAGATAATGGCATCAAATTGATAATGGCTCCTAAATCGCATAATGCTTTGGCAAAATTCAAAGATCCAACGGTGCAAGGAATAGTGAAAGCACCGGGGTCAGCCCTCTTCTGAACTAGTGATCGGGTAGCGATTGCGCTGCAGTGATGAACAGTATCCTTCAACTCATAGCTTGCTGCTCGCTTCTTTGTTAAAAGATCCTTTATAAATTTTGCATACCCAGGCATTTGTTCTAGTGCCTCCACCAACGGAACATTAATGGTCAGCTGCTTTAACATATTCATGAATTTGCTGAACTTTGTATCATCCGCAATCTTCTTCAATCTGTGAGGAAAAGGTGGTGGTGGATAAGGAATTGTTTTATCCACGGCTTTCTTCTCCTCTTGCTTCCGTTTTTCAGCCTTTTCAGGCTGCAACATACTCGGTGTGACGTCATGGACGTCGTGGGTGGTTTCTACAGCAGCTTTTCCTTTTGCCTTATCATCGCTGTCTGCTACCTCGTCAACCACTTGCTTGCCTTTGGATGAAGTTTCCAGCACCTTACCACTTCGGGTAGTAATAGCCATGCATGATCCGTCATTCTTTGGATTTTGCACAGTGTCGCTAGGTAAGGTGCCAGCCTTTCTTTGATTGAGTGCTGCTGAAAGTTGGCTCAATTGCTGCTCTATTTGCTTGATTGAAGTGGAATGTGAGTCAACCAATTGCTTCATTGAGGACAAATCATTTATTACCTCCGTTACTCCCACGCTGATTGCTTCCACTCCTTTCAACAGTTTAGCCATCATATCTTCCATGCTTTCGGAACCAGATGTGGTGGTGTCACGTCTTCCTGGGGGAACGTATAAACCACTCTTTTCATTCTTGTTCTTCCAACTACCTTTGTCCTTGTTTCCAAATTTATCATAGTAGTTTCGACCTTGGTTTCCTTGGGTA
This sequence comes from Capsicum baccatum var. pendulum, assembly GCA_030864225.1. Classification (NCBI taxonomy): domain Eukaryota; kingdom Viridiplantae; phylum Streptophyta; class Magnoliopsida; order Solanales; family Solanaceae; genus Capsicum; species Capsicum baccatum. The sequence goes on along the minus strand of CM061560.1, from coordinate 86,974,590 downwards.
TTACCTCGGAAACCCCCCTGATTGTTCAAGTAGTTGGCTTCTTCTTCTGAATTAGATTCGCCTCTTCCTTTTAACGCTACAGCTTTGAATTTTTCGGTCTTCCCTGATAATAGATGCTTTGTAAGAAGATCCACTTGTGTTTTCATGTGCGTCATATCTTGATCACGTTCTTCTTCTCTTCTCCTTTGTTCAGCAGTCATGCCAATAGATATAGTAGGACTTGCTACCTCAGAATCCCTGGTATGCCAAGCTCTACTTTGCTTCGTCATTCGATCTAGCATATTGCTTGCCTGCCCAAAGGTGAGGTCCATAAATGATCCTCCAGCCGCATTATCCACCACTGGTTTAGTTATTGAATTCAAGGCTCTGTATAGTATCTCCATTAGGTGGACATTGGTCATGTGATGGTTTGGGCACCTCATAAGCTTCGTCTTGAACCTCTCCCATGTTTCATGAAGAGCTTCGGTTGGAAGCTGCCGAAAGTTGCTGATTTCATCTCTTAATTGTGCTCTTTTGGATGGCAGAAAGAATCTTTCTAGGAAAGCGTCTCTCAATTGCCTCCAATTTGTAATAGAATCAGGAGTCAGCCCATTCAACCATAGAGTTGCCTCCCCAGATAGAGACAATAGAAATAGGCATAATCGAATTGCATTCTGACCAACGCCAGGATTGTTAAACGACTTGCATGTAGAAATAAAGTTGATGAGATGCATATTCGGATCATCGCCTGCTAGTCCACCAAATAATCCCTTGAGTTGCAATAACTGAATCATGGTGCTTGTGATGTTGAACTTGGCTCCGGGTGCCAATGGTGGAGGAATAATGGCTCCTGTGGCTTCGGCTCCATCAAGATCATCATCATCATGGTCGAAAGCTGGTTGTACAGGTCGGCGTTCATGCCTAAACCTTTCTTGACGATCTCTTCTGTTGGCAGGTGTTGCGATCTCAGCAGCATGCCTAGGGTTTAGTAACTCATCATCACCTAGGTCCTCATCGTCAGGATTTATTGCTCGCCCGGGGTTATCAATATTCTGTTGATGCACTTAAGCGGCGGCTAGAGCAGCTAGTCTCGCCTGTTCCTGTTGAGCAACCATCCTTTCAATTTCGTGTTGTGCCTTCATTCTGCCAATACGTTATGGTTCAGGATTGATAGGTAATAACGGTTGACCAGAACTTCGAGTATGGGGTATGCACTGAATAAAAACCTGCAGAGAACAAAAACAAAAACTAAAAGTAAAAGTACAAGAATCTTTGACCAAAGGGTCTAGTAATTATCACAAACTTAACTGACACTCGTATTCCCTGGCAACGGCACCAATTTTTGATAACGCTCAATCTACAGCTCTCGTAGGAGTGTAAAGCAATCGTTGTCAAATATATAACCCAACTGGGTTGGGTATCGATCCCACAGGGAATAGCCGGTCAATAAGTAAGCAAAGATTATTAGACTTTTGGTGCAAGTCTCGTGAAAGGGGGATTTTAATGTGCAAATAATGTAATCAAAATAGTAAAGTAAAAACAGAAAATAGCAAAGTAAAAAGAAAGAATGTTTAGTAAGATGTAAAACAATGAGAATTGAGAGTTGGGATTATGTCCACCTTATGATTTATACGTCTCTATTGGCTATGAGTTATGCGGAATTTAGACATGCATGTGCTTATAGAGAATTGTATTCTTTGGTAAATCCAAGCGTCTTTCGACCTTAACAAGGACTATTTCACTTTAACTCTTTCGAGCTTAAAGCGTGTCTAACGGTACAAATTCTCCAAGAGGTTAATCCAGTTACGGCACTAACTTTTTAACAGGGGTTGGTGCCCTATTACCTTGACATTATCTCTTTTCCAAACATATAACTTTTCTTTCGAACAAGTTAATGCTATACTGGCGTATTCTATGCGTCTGCAGCCACAAAGAATTTAGATTAAGATGAAGAGAATAATGATATAAGCAGCATACGTGTCACGAATTAACAAACTCATAGCCTTAGATAGTATCTCATAAGGCTTCCATAACCCCAATAGAGAAGTTTAGCTGCTCATGAGTGCAAAGGAAATCACAATAGACATTATCATTGTACCACAATAAAGATCTCACGTTAGGTATAGGGGTAAGAATGGCGTGAATCCTTTGTTTGAGTAACGTTTCTCTTGTTGCGGAAATTAAGAATTGAAAGTAGAAGAATTGTCAGAAGTAGAATGTATTAGAAAGAGAATTTGGAACTAGAATAATAGAGGAATGTCTAAAAATCTCTAGCAGAATAGGGTATTTATAATACCCATATTCTATTCCTACTAAGCTAATGCATTACTTAACCCAATCCTACTAGGTTAATGTATCATTATCCTAATCCTACTAAGTTACTGCTAGTCCCCAAAGTCTTCAGAATTGCTGTTTTTGCCCGGGACAGATTTTCCATGCGCCACTTTTGGTCCTTGGCGTGTAAGATTCCCCTTCCTTCTTTCGTGAAGCTTTCTTTGGCATCAAGTTATCCATAAAATTCTGAAATCTGCATCATTTATACCTGAAAACTTGCTAATCACGTTTGTTAGCTCACTTACAGGAAAAAGGACTAAAAGTGCATGAATTATATAATTTGTCCTCAAAACTTTGCTAAAATATGGGTAAAATATAGTACTTTAGGCGTGTAAATTCGCCTATCATCAACACCCCACACTTAAGGCTTTGTTCGTCCTTGAACAAACTATCATGTCCATCTAAACCTCTACTTGGGATTTCACAGTAACAACATAAAATATTCATCAAGACAAGCACGTCAATCATTAGCAAAGAGTAGTTTTCTGATCATTAGTAGAAACAATTCAACCTCCAACATAGAATCATGATGGTGATTAATTCGTGTCCACAAGTTGAGGTACAAAGAATCATACACAACTACCCATGACTCATCAACCATGTGTGTCTCACCATATATCACCCATAATCACTCACAAGTATTGTATATATTTCAAACATGGGTATAAGATTATCCTTGCTCTCACTCTCACAAAGAATTCATATGTTGCAACTGATGACCATAAGCTTGCCCTTAGTGTAATGCTCCACTAAATATCAGAATGCTAAGCTTAGGATCAAATAGGTCTTTTACAGGTTGTAATGTTGGCTAAGGGACGGGTAGGACTATTTTGGCCAGAAATAGTGACTATGTTCCTAGGCGCTTTAATACATCACATTATGCCGTTTAACACTCTCTTTTAAACAATCTTTCTACTTTCTTTTAATCTACCACCCCTTCTCACCTCTTTTGTTTTTCAATTTTAAACATAACTAACTTTTTAGTTTTCCTTTCCCTTTTTTTTCTTTTCATAACACCTCTTATGATAGCAATTCTTTTTCATAACAAATTCAAGCACCATTACATTCTAAAGCATCATACTCACCCAATTTCCTCTTATTTTGTCACATGACTTTACACTTTAAAGCACTTAGGAATTTGGATCAAATTATGGTCTTGAAAAAATGGATTAGGCTTACATATGAGGTTGTCAAAGAAAATAGGCTAAAGGCTCAAAGGGGTTAACTAGGATAATGTCCATGGGTAGGTAAAAAGAAGGTAAACAAGTCTAGGTTGCCAAAGAAATGCCTAAATCATCTCCTAGACTTGCACTCCTTATTTTCGCTTTACATACATACCAGGCAAGTTCTAGCATCAGCCAGAAACACAGAATATACTATATCCTCACACACACAAGGCACATGGTCGACTTTATTGGGAGTAGCATAGACTCTTGACCTAACAGATGAAGGAATTGAACCACACAATATCACATAGTGAGTCACAATTAGAGCCTAAACGTCTCAATAGTCATGATTTTAGCACAAACTCTTGTCATAATCTCATGCTGCCTATTAGAATAATTTCATGCGAAGTTAAGTTGAAAAAAAAATTTAACTAATAAAAAAATTAACTACTAAAAAGAAAAACAAAACAAACATAAATGCAAATGCAGATAGAGAAGTATAGCATGCAAATACCAGCACCCCACACTTACACGGGACACACTGCCCTCAGTGGAAAATAAATAAGAAGAACCTGGTTAGTCGGACTCCTCCTCTATGTCTGGGGTCATACCCCCTTCGTCGGAATCATCATTGGAGTCGTCGTCATCAGAATTCTCCTCTACGTCGGAGTCTGGCATTCGTCGATCATCATCGGTCGGCACATCGTCATCAAGAGGTTCCTCAAAATATGTACCTACTCCACACATCGCCTTCGTGTGCTCATTCATTGGGTAGTCATAATCCAGCTGTTGGAGCTCTGCAGTAGTTGGAACACGGCCACCACTCATCATTGTAAACCGAGTCATGCCATAAAGATGGCGAAAGAAACTCTCATCTCGAGCATGCCTTTCTGAAGTGGTAAGGTTGACGCCATGCGTAGTTTCAACATCCTTAACCTTCATGAGGTCAACCTTCTTCGGGTTGTGTGGGAGTTTATAATCAGTTGGTTCCTCTTCTATGTCTTCCTTTCTCAATATTGCGGTCAACAGATTGCCAAAACTGAAGTGGGACCTCTTGTGTAGCCTAGCTTTCCGCATTGTGGACCGAATAATTGCCCCAATGTTGATAGGGACATTCGTCATCAATGCGTATACCAATCACACTCTATCTTGTGTTATCTTTATGTACTGAGTCCCTGGAATTAGGCAAGAGTTGACTATGCGCAACCATATTCTTGCTTCTCTATTCAAAGGAGCATATGGGAAGGTGTTATGTCGTCCGGTGTCCTTGTGTCTACTCCACCGTGCCATGGACCTTGTTCCACAGAGTGTGTGTCAAATGGCTCTATATGGAGGTCTACTGTATAGCTCTTTGAATGGTGATGGATCAACAACAGGCAAGCCAAGAAAGGAGTTGAAGAAATCCGCATTGAGTTGTAAAACTTGGCCCCGAATCTTGACCTCGCTTTCTGTGGTTTTTGGTGACCAGTTGGCATAGAATTCTCTTGTAAAATCGAGATTGCATTCTCCCATGTCTCGGAAGATGAAATCAAGATGTAACGCCATGATCTTGGCCAACATGCTCGGTTCTTTCTTTGCTAGGCTTTCCTTGTTTATCAAGTCCACATGAACATATTTCTTCTCTTTGTTGTTACTATACCATTCCTTTGCTTCCTCCTCTAAAACCCATTTAATTCCGAACATGCGGCGTGGTACTTGCATCGAGGAGGACTTTCCTTGCTCTTTGCGTCCTCTTTTCTTGCCTTTTTGGGAAGTGGTTGCCTTATCTTTCCCTTGTTTTGCTTTGGGTGCCATTGTACCTGAGACTAAAATAATGTTCATGTTAGCATCATCTCGATGGATACAATCTATAAACAAGCAGTAGTGGCACCACCCCACACTTAGTTTGTTGGTACAGACTAGTGAAGTGAAAGTGGTCGATTACTCAGACTTCATCGGCATACGTTTTAGGTGCTATATTCCAACAATAAAATCAGTGCAGTCATACTTCTTGTATTCTTAGCAATACTTTCATGTTTGATATATCAAGACTACTACATAGGGATTGAATCAAGGTATAGCATCTAGAAATAATCACAACCTCCTATGTTGGTAGTCAACCATAATTCTCATCTTGATGAACAAGTTATTCCAACATGTAAGCTTTCTATTGACAAGATTATGCAATTTTTGTGACCATGTCAATTCCGCAAAAGTATGAGAGTGCATCAAAATCAAATTCAAGTTGGAAACATGTTAAGATCATTCGTATGTATTCTTTCACTCACTTAGTTGTATCACAACACATCAACCACATTCAAGTCACTTCTATTATTTCATGATTTAACAATTCATAATAGGCGTAGTAGTGTAGTACTTACGGAATATAAATGAAGAACAAAGAAGTACTTACTTGATTGATGCCTTTGGATGATGTTCTTGTGAAGTAAAAGAGCAAAAGGAAAATTTTGGAGAGGATTTGGAGGCTATAGGCGGCGCTTATGCTAGGTTTCCAATGTGTGTTTGGTCTAAGACTAAGTCTCTTATTTATAGGAAAGGCTTGGGTCAGTTTTTGACCCATTTAAAATCGGATTTGGAGACAAGAAGTGACCATAGGCGGCGCTTTTTGCTTTGCCTATGCTAGGTATAGGCGGCGCCTTTTGCATAGCATTGTTGAGCATAGGCGGCACCTATTCCATGGCATTCTTAGGCATAGGCGGCGCCTTTTTCATGGCATATGAGATTCAGAGACAAAAGGCATTGGCATAGGCGGCGCCTATGCTATGGCATACTTGGGCATGGGCGACGCCTATGCTATGGCACACTAGATTCCGAGAGCTTAGGCCATAGTATAGGCCTTGCCTTGTTCGTGGCCTAGTTTTACATAGGCCTAGCCTTGTTCGTTGCCTATATTTTCATAAGCAATTCCCAATCCAGCACCTTACCACTTCGGGTAGTAATAGCCATGCATGATCCGTCATTCCTTGGATTTTGCACAGTGTCGCTAGGTAAGGTGCCAGCCTTTCTTTGATTGAGTGCTGCTGAAAGTTGGCTCAATTGCTGCTCTATTTGCTTGATTGAAGTGGAATGTGAGTCAACCAATTGCTTCATTGGGGACAAATCATTTATTACCTCCGTTACTCCCACGCTGATTGCTTCCACTCCTTTCAACAGTTTAGCCATCATATCTTCCATGCTTTCGAAACCAGATGTGGTGGTGTCACGTCTTCCTGGGGGAACGTATAAACCACTCTTTTCATTCTTGTTCTTCCAACTACCTTTGTCCTTGTTTCCAAATTTATCATAGTAGTTTCGACCTTGGTTTCCTTGGGTATTACCTCGGAAACCCCCCTGATTGTTCAAGTAGTTGGCTTCTTCTTCTGAATCAGATTCGTCTCTTCCTTTTAATGCTACAGCTTTGAATTTTTCGGTCTTCCCTGATAATAGATGCTTTGTAAGAAGATCCACTTGTGTTTTCATGTGCGTCATATCTTGATCACGTTCTTCTTCTCTTGTCCTTTGTTCAGCAGTCATGCCAATAGATATAGTAGGACTTGCTACCTCAGAATCCCTGGTATGCCAAGCTCTACTTTGCTTCGTCATTCGATCTAGCATATTGCTTGCCTGCCCAAAGGTGAGGTCCATAAATGATCCTCCAGCCGCATTATCCACCACTGGTTTAGTTATTGAATTCAAGGCTCTGTATAGTATCTCCATTAGGTGGACATTGGTCATGTGATGGTTTGGGCACCTCATAAGCTTCGTCTTGAACCTCTCCCATGTTTCATGAAGAGCTTCGGTTGGAAGCTGCCGAAAGTTGCTGATTTCATCTCTTAATTGTGCTCTTTTGGATGGCAGAAAGAATCTTTCTAGGAAAGTGTCTCTCAATTGCCTCCAATTTGTAATAGAATCAGGAGTCAGCCCATTCAACCATAGAGTTGCCTCCCCAGACAGAGACAATAGAAATAGGCATAATCGAATTGCATTCTGACCAACGCCAGGATTGTTAAACGACTTGCATGTAGAAATAAAGTTGATGAGATGCATATTCGGATCATCGCCTGCTAGTCCACCAAATAATCCCTTGAGTTGCAATAACTGAATCATGGTGCTTGTGATGTTGAACTTGGCTCCGGGTGCCAATGGTGGAGGAATAATGGCTCCTGTGGCTTCGGCTCCATCAAGATCATCATCATCATGGTCGAAAGCTGGTTGTACAGGTCGGCGTTCATGCCTAAACCTTTCTTGACGATCTCTTCTGTTGGCAGGTGTTGCGATCTCAGCAGCATGCCTAGGGTTTAGTAACTCATCATCACCTAGGTCCTCATCGTCAGGATTTATTGCTCGCCCGGGGTTATCAATATTCTGTTGATGCACTTAAGCGGAGGCTAGAGCAGCTAGTCTCGCCTGTTCCTGTTGAGCAGCCATCCTTTCAATTTCGTGTTGTGCCTTCATTCTGCCAATACGTTATGGTTCAGGATTGATAGGTAATAACGGTTGACCAGAACTTCGAGTATGGGGCATGCACTGAATAAAAACCTGCAGAGAACAAAAACAAAAACTAAAAGTAAAAGTACGAGAATCTTTGACCAAAGGGTCTAGTAATTATCACAAACTTAACTGACACTCGTATTCCCTGGCAACGGCACCAATTTTTGATAACGCTCAATCTACAGCTCTCGTAGGAGTGTAAAGCGGTCGTTGTCAAATATATAACCCAACTGGGTTGGGTATCGATCCCACAGGGAATAGCCGGTCAATAAGTAAGCAAAGATTATTAGACTTTTGGTGCAAGTCTCGTGAAAGGGGGATTTTAATGTGCAAATAATGTAATCAAAATAGTAAAGTAAAAACAGAAAATAGCAAAGTAAAAAGAAAGAATGTTTAGTAAGATGTAAAACAATGAGAATTGAGAGTTGGGATTATGTCCACCTTATGATTTATACGTCTCTATTGGCTATGAGTTATGCGGAATTTAGACATGCATGTGCTTATAGAGAATTGTATTCTTTGGTAAATCCAAGCGTCTTTCGACCTTAACAAGGACTATTTCACTTTAACTCTTTCGAGCTTAAAGCGTGTCTAACGGTACAAATTCTCCAAGAGGTTAATCCAGTTACGGCACTAACTTTTTAACAGGGGTTGGTGCCCTATTACCTTGACATTATCTCTTTTCCAGACATATAACTTTTCTTTCGAACAAGTTAATGCTATACTGGCGTATTCTATGCGTCTGCAGCCACAAAGAATTTAGATTAAGATGAAGAGAATAATGATATAAGCAGCATACGTGTCACGAATTAACAAACTCATAGCCTTAGATAGTATCTCATAAGGCTTCTATAACCCCAATAGAGAAGTTTAGCTGCTCATGAGTGCAAAGGAAATCACAATAGACATTATCATTGTACCACAATAAAGATCTCACGTTAGGTATAGGGGTAAGAATGGCGTGAATCCTTTGTTTGAGTAACGTTTCTCTTGTTGCGGAAATTAAGAATTGAAAGTAGAAGAATTGTCAGAAGTAGAATGTATTAGAAAGAGAATTTGGAACTAGAATAACAGAGGAATGTCTAAAAATCTCTAGCAGAATAAGGTATTTATAATACCCATATCCTATTCCTACTAAGCTAATGCATTACTTAACCCAATCCTACTAGGTTAATGTATCATTATCCTAATCCTACTAAGTTACTGCTAGTCCCCAAAGTCTTCAGAATTGCTGTTTTTGCCCGGGACAGATTTTCCATGCGCCACTTTTGGTCCTTGGCGTGTAAGATTCCCCTTCCTTCTTTCGTGAAGCTTTCTTTGGCGTCAAGTTATCCATAAAATGCTGAAATCTGCATCATTTATACCTGAAAATTTGCTAATCACGTTTGTTAGCTCACTTACAGGAAAAAGGACTAAAAGTGCATGAATTATATAATTTGTCCTCAAAACTTAGCTAAAATATGGGTAAAATATAGTACTTTAGGCGTGTAAATTCGCCTATCATCACCTAGTTCAAGAAATCAAGAAGAAGTCTAAGGATTTCTTCCAAGAACCTTCAAGAAAGAATCTTCTAAGGTATGTTAGATATTCATCCATGGATCCTTACCTTCTAGGGAGCCCAAGAATCCTTTTTCAAAATACAAGATTTATGACTTATGATTTCCATGTTTGAATTAGATTGAATTCATGTTCATGATGTTGTTTGAGTTTTAATCTATGATTTAGATTACAAGCTCCAAGAATTGATTCTAGTATGTGTTGAATTACATGATATTCATGATAAACCCTTCAATTTGCAAGTTGATTGTTGTAACTATGTTAACTCTAAGTGTTTATGATTTAATGAACCAAGTATGCTTCTTATGTATTCGATAAATTATCTATGAGAATGAAATAATTCCATTATAGCATGCTAACATGTATTCCCCATCCACGTACAAGTTAATGCATTACAAGTGTTTGATGAAATGTCTCTATGAATGAATTATGACCAAGTAAACATTGTTATGTTATTCAACATGATGCTTTGCTTTACTTTTCATGATATTGAGTCCTGAGGGTATTTAATACCCGATAATTTAGTTGTTTACCTAGAGCCAGTGTCAGTGACAGGATAGTATCAGTTATGTCACAATCAGTAGTAATCTCAGTCAGTTATAGAACTCAGTCAGTTACAGAACTTAGGAAAACTCAGTAAACTCTGTATCAGTCCAATCCAGTCCAGTCCAGTATGATTAGATCAATGGCTTTTAGTTGGGAGTAGGATTCAGCATCGAGCGATCTAGGGATGGGGTCTCACCCGTTAGCTAGGACTGGGTCCCTTGAAGCAATCTCTAAGTTCCAGAACTACGTAGCCAGCGTAGGTTAAGAGATGTCACCCGTTAGATAGGATTGACATACTCAGGGATCACCCACTAGTTTAGGACTGATCTCAGGGTCACCCATTAGTTAGGACTAACTCTACAACAGTTGTTAGTACCCGTGGTACGGTGATAACACCCTTCCAATTGGGGTTACAGGCTGGACGTCGATTAGCTCAGATTGGGGCATGTCGGTTAGATGATTACCTCTCATTATTTCAGTTTTAGTCTTTAGTTTAGAACTCAGATCAGTTTTACAGAATCAGGACTGTCAGACACCGTCAATTAGTATCAATAAATCAGTTATAAGTAACTTTAGATATCAGTTACTCAGTTATCAGAACTTAGTACTTAGCTTCAGAAAAGCTCTGTTACAGTATACATATATGCATAGTATTACATACTCAGTATTTACAGTAGTTTCAGTTATCCATGTACTCACATATTCAGTTACTCTATATCATTCAGTCAGTTACTGTTCATGCATATGAACCCTTATATTCAGCCTTACCTCATCTAGCATACCAGTACATTCCCAAGTACTGATGCATACTTTTCTATGCTATGATATTCATATCATAGGTTCGAACACTCAGGTTTTCGACCACGCATAATAGATTCAAATTCAGCCAGCATCAGTAGATTTAGTAGTGAGTCCTCATCATTCGAGGATATTCTATTATTTCATATTTTCGATAGATGTAGTAGTTCAGTAGATGGAGTTAGTTGGTGGATTGTCCCATAAACTCCACTTTTAGACAAATTTAGTTAGAGTTTTTTCAGACTAGATTTTTAGATAGTATTCAATTTTACAAATGATATATTTTATCAATATTTCAGATGTTTTGAACCTTATGGCATTTCAGCCTATTTTTCACATTAATTACGGTATTATTATTCAGTGCTCATAGCAGATATCATTCATGGGTTAGGTTGTGGTCCTTTGGGGTAGTAAGTATAGTGTGACGACTAGGGGGTAGACCCGGGTCGTTACAATACTCAATTTCAGTTATCTATGTATTCTCATACTCAGTTACTCTATATCATTCAGTCAGTTATTGTTCATGCATATAAACCCTTGAATTCAACCTTACCTTATCTAGAATACAAGTATATTCCACATACTGACGCATACTCTTTTTTATGCTATAATATCTCATATCATAGGTTTGGACGCTCAGGTTCCTGACCGCACATAGACAGATTCAGATTCAGCTAGCAGTGTCAGATTCAGTAGTGAGTCCTCATTTATTGAGGATATGCAGTTATTTTAGTATTTTCAATAGCTTCAACATTTTAGTAGTCGGAGTTAGTTGAGGGCTTATCCCATCAACTCCACATTCAGGCAGTTCACTTAGAGGCTTTTCAGACTACACTATCAGACAGTATTCAATTTTGTAGATTATTATTATAGTTGATATTCTTTATTAGTATTCAGATTTTAAACCTTATGGCAATTTAGCCTATTTTTTTATGTTTTTTTCAGTATTATTATTCAGTGCTCACAGAAGATATCAGTCATGGGTTAGCTTGTGGTCCTTCGGGATCGTAAGCACTGTGTAGCGTCCGAGGTATAGACTCGGGGCATTACAAACTTGGTATCAGAGCCTATGGTTCAACAGAGTCCTAAGGAGTCTAAAATCCACGTCTAGTAGAGTTTTGTGCATGTGTGTGTAGTGCGCCACACTTATGGACAAGAGGCTATGAGACATTTTTAGGAAAATTTTCCTTTCTTTCAGTATTCATGTCGTGCAAATGAGCATGAGCTCAGGTTAAACTCTCACTCTAATTCATTTCTTCCTTCCATTTACAGAACATGCCTCTCAAAAAGACTAACAAAAGAAGGACCAAAAATCAGTCATCAGCTCAGCCCGTTCAGGTAGATCCCCTAGACGAGCATGTCTCTCATGCAGAATTCAGAGCTGCGTTCACCACTCTATCCAATTCTGTAGCAGCTCAGAACGAACGTCCAGATGTTGTTCAGTCCAACCTAGTGTCCAATACTACAATATCCAAGATTTGGGACTTCACCCAAATGAATCCTCCCCTATTCTTAGGATGTAAGTTAGAATAAGATCTATAGGAGTTCCTCGATCAGGTTCAGAAAGTCACAGATATCATGTGGGTGATATCCAGTGAGAGTGCTGAGTTAGTTACATACCAACTAGAAGATGTAGCTCATACGTGGTTTAAGCAGTGGAAGGTAGACAGGGGTTAGATGCAAAGCCCATAGAGTGGAGAGAGTTTGCTACTGCTTTTCTAAATAGACTTTTTCTCTTAGAGCTAAGAGAAGCCAAGGTGTTAGAGTTTATCAATCTCGGGCAAGGCAGTAGGAGTGTGAAAGAGTATTCCCTCAAGTTTACTCAGTTAGACAGGTATGCTTCCCATGTAGTAGCAGACAGTAGGTCCACAATGAGCAAGTTTGTATCTGGGGTGTCATAGAGTGTGGTTAAGGAGTGCAGAACTGTGATATTGATTAACGAGATAGACATATCCAAATTCATGGTCCATGTTCAGTAGATATAAGAGGCTAAGAATAAGGAAAGAGAGAGGGAGAACAAGAGAGCTAGGACAGGCAGCTTTAATTTTACTCAGTATAAGTTAAAGGGTGGTAACCGTTCCCAGTTTCGCCAAAAATCTTCAGTTCCAGCTCCGTCCTTAGCCAGTTCTCTAGTCCCTATGTTCAAAATAGTAATAAATACAGGGCACCAGACTCTAAATCTCAGGGTAGTGTCAGTAGTGCTCGAACAAATCCTCTTTGTTAGAAATGTGGTAGAAACCACCAAGGTGTCTGTAGGGCTGGTAGTGATATCTGTTTTGGATATGGCAAGCCAGGCCATAGAATCAGAGATTGTCCTCAGTCAAGTTCTTAGGGTCAGTATAATCTTCTCCTAACTCAGTCCGATCGCTTGAATCAGCAGGGTGCCACTTCCAGTGCCACTAGTGGGCAACGCCCAAATAGGCTTTATGCACTTCAGTCCAGAAAAGATCAGGAAAATTATCCTGATATGGTCACTGGTACATTATAGATCTTCAATTTACATGTTTACGCCTTGCAAGATCAAGGAGATTCTTTATATTTCGTAACTCCTTATATAGCCGCTAACTTTGGAGTCATTCAAGAAATCCTAGCATATCCTTTCTCAGTTTCTAACCCAGTGGGTATATCTATCATAGCTCGACAGGTATATGGGAACTCTCCAGTTATGATATCTTAGAAAGTTACTTCAACAGACCTTGTAGAGCCAGAGATGGCAGATTTTGACATCATTCTCAGCATAAATTGGCTTTATTCATGTTATGCATCAGTTGATGGTAGAAACAGAATTGTTTATTTTGAGTTTCTAAATGAACCAGTCCTTAAATAGAGAGGTAGTAACACAACACTTAAGAGTTAGTTGATTTCATACCGTAGAGTGAGAAAAATGATATCCAAAGGATAGGTCTATCATTTTGTGCGAGTCAAAGACTCTAGTTTAGAGATTCCTAGTCTTGAGTCAGTTCCAGTAGTAAATGAATTCTCAGATGTGTTTCCCAAAGATCTTCCTGGATTTTCTCCCGAAAGGGAAATTGACTTTGGAATAGACCTTCTTTCAGACACTCAGCCTATATTTATTCTGCCAAACATAATTGTTCTAGCAGAACTCGGAGAGTTGAAAGAACAGTTAAAAGACCTATTAGACCCAGTGTTTCCCCATGGAGTGCACCAGTCTTATTCGTGCATAAGAAAGATGGTTCCATCAGAATGTGTATATATAGACTACCGTCAGTTGAACAAAGTCGCAGTCAAGAATAAATATCCACTTCCCAAAATTGATGACTTATTTGATCAACTTCAGGGTGGTAGTTACTTTTCTAAAATAGACCTTAGATCAGGCTATCATCAACTCAGAGTCAGGGAATGTGACATTTTGAAAATAGCTTTCCAAACTTGGTATGATTACTTCAAATTCCTAGTCACGTCCTTCAGTCTTACAAATGCCCCAACAACTTTCATGGACTTAATGAATTGCATGTTCAAGCAGTACTTGGACATGTTCGTTATAGTCTTCATCGATGACATTCTTGTCTATTCCCATAGCGAGAATGATCATACAGATCACCTCAGAATCGTATTTCAGACTCTCAGAACTCATCAATTGTTTACCAAATTTAGTAAGCGTGAATTTTAGCTAAGGTCAGTAGTATTCCTTGGCTATATTATTTTTGGTGATAGAATTAGAGTTGTCCCTCAAAAGAACGAAGCAGTGATAAATTAGCCTAAACCCATTTCTCCATCAGATGTTAGGAGCTTCTTGGGTTTATCTAGCTATTACCGTCGGTTTGTTGAAGGGTTCTCATCTATTGCATCCCCCATGTCCAGATTGACTCAGAAAAAGTAAGTTTTAGTGGTCAGATTCTTACGAGAAGAGTTTTTAGGGGTTGAAGACTCGACTTACCTCAGCCCTAATTTTGAATTTACCAGAAGGTTCAGATGGGTTTGTTGTGTACTGTGATACAGCCAGAGTAGGTCACACTCTCATTTTCAGGATCTACTGGCTGAGGGTGCTGATCATCAACCCTATAGATAAAGTCTCTGCGAGGAGGCATACTCTGTAAATGAAAGAATGAAGTGGATTAGACTGAGGATCAACTTGAGCTCATTATCACTCTCACGAAATAATCACTGAATGAAGAGGAAATGCTCCTAAAAACATCCTGTAGCCTCTTGTACATAAATATGGTGTGCTACACACCCATGTACAAGACTCTACTAGATGCGGCTTTTTAGACTTCCTAGGATACTCTTGAACCTTAGGCTCTGATACCAAGTTTGTAACACCCCGAGATCCCATCCCAAGATGTCACACGATGCTTATGGACCCGAAGGATCACAAGATAACACTTTTTTGATATCTGTACCTGTACACTGCATAGTATCTGAAATAAATACGGAAACTTGCCATAAGGTTCACATCTATACATACTCAAAACTGAAAACTGAATACTAGTACATCCGTCTGAAAAACCTCTAAATTGTCTGAACTGTGGAGTTGATGGGATAGGTCCCTAACTAACTCCGTCAACTAAAAATAAACAAAATATGAAACAATAATAGTAAACTAAGATTTATCCTCGAAAGAAGAGGACTCACTTCTACTGTTGCTGACAGGGACTGAACTGCTGAGGATAATCTGGATCCTGTGCCTTTGAACCTATGGTGTCAAATAAAACACCATAGTGCAAATGCGTCAGTACAGGAATGTACCGAGTATGTAGACGAGGTAGATTAATGCAAGGGCTCATGCATGCACAATATCTAAACTGAATAATTATGAAAGATACCGCATGAGAAATCATACATGAATGCACAAAACATGAACATAATCATCGCAACTCTAGGTACTGAAACTCTCATACCACTTTACTACAGACTGAACTCACTATTGACACTGAGATACTGAATTACTGACTCCTCTGATACTAATAATTGAGGATCTGGATGTTCTTACATCAAGGACTATACTCTGAGCTTACTGCTTTCGACTGATAGAATTAGAGATCAACTTTGCTAATAGATTATTCTAGAAATGATTATCAATGATAAAAAGTATGATTATATCTGAATCTGACAACAAGAATATTCAATAGAAATATGATACTATGATCAACCCTGCCTGGCGGTATATCTCTAAATATGATATCAATCAACTGTATATGTGATCAAGCCTATCTATTGGGATGGTCCATAAATCAACGAAACTATATGAGTTCCTCATAAAGATAGATGACTATATCTAACAGTTCTGATTACTGAAGATTAATTCTAAAATTGAGACTGAATCTGAAACTAAAATTATGGAAAGTAGTCACTTAACCGACATGCCCCAACCTACCACAGGTGGGGTCCAACCTCTACCCCTGATTGGAAGGGTGCCAATACCGTGCCACGGGTAAAGACATTATCTTTATGTGCACTATCTTTATGTGACCCTCATCTATTAGGTGCTCAAACGAGAATGGTGGAGCCCTCATCTAATAGGTCTAGCCACCCTATCTACCCTCATCTAACAGGTATGATGTCTCTCATCTACCCTCAACTAGTAGGTATGATATCTCAACCTGCGCTAGCTATGTAGTTCTGGAGCACAAAGATTAAATCTAAGAATCACACCCTCTACTAGTAGGTGAGTTCCCATTCTTGAGCTCGCTCGGTGCTAGTTTCTACTCACAACTGAAAGACTCTGACTGAATTCTTAACTGAGCACAACTGAACTAAATCTAATGCTAATCATGTTTCTCAAAAGATCTAACTGAGTTACTCTAAGATTACTTAGTTTCGTATCTGATGGAAAAGACATCGAATCATAGTATCTGACTGACAATACAGAGCTTGAATAGATTACTCAAATCCTTCTGAGATTAAAATTAAATCACTTGAATACTATTAGATCTGAGCTGATTACAGGAATAAGGCTAGATTACTAGCGATATAGAGATTACAGAGATTTCTGAGATTA
The DNA here is from genome assembly GCA_030864225.1 of Capsicum baccatum var. pendulum. NCBI lineage: Eukaryota > Viridiplantae > Streptophyta > Magnoliopsida > Solanales > Solanaceae > Capsicum > Capsicum baccatum. Next base: position 86,957,781 of record CM061560.1, on the reverse strand, counting down.
CTGAGCTTTCTTAAGTTCCGTACTTGTCTGAGGATACAAAGTTCTATAGTTTACTGAGTTCTGAGAATCATGGCTCAACTGAAATTATCGATAAAATGACATGGGCTTTACACAACAACTCTATTTTTGGGTATAAATACCCTCAGGACTCGATAGCATAAAAGTAAGCATCATCATTCATTCATTATCACAAGCATTCATGCATCATCATAATAATTCAAGCATTTTCACAAGTAATTCAGGAATCATGCCATATGTTTATTTCCACAGTCATTAAACATCACCTCAAGCATTTAAGGATCTCAAATGTCTATTCATCATCACAGTCGCCAAGAAGTCACTTTAAGTATCTCGAAATCATAATTATATAATAACGTAGGGGAAACATGCTACTAGATTGTACTCCCTTCAACTAGGTTTTACCTCAGCTATTTCATACCTATATTGATCTTGACATGTGTTTGGATATCCCATGGCTTGGGGAGACTTCATACTATCACGTCATAACTTACTAGCTAACCACTTGGCATGTATTAAAAGCTTAACATATATCAAGAGCACATAATTAGGGGAATTTACAACCATCATATCTCGATTTGTTCACTAGGGTCTTTCAGCAACCACTAGACATAACCGATTTTACACCCACTTGGGAATTTCATGCTATCTTGGCATATTTCACTCACTAAAGCATTTTATCAAACACTAGGCATGCATGGACTATCTTACAATTTGGGGTTTCCTATTTAACATACTATAGTGGCCCTTATGCTTCACCTAAGCTCTTTATCAAACCTATGGGTAATTTTCTTCACTTATTCAACCATTTCTACACCTAAAAGTCATGAACACATCACATGGAAAAACAACTTCAAGAGGGTCTGTCACAAACATCACATGAATTCCACATACTATGGTCAAAGCTCATAAATTTTGTAGGCAAACATAAATCAAAACTCAAACACATTAAACATCCATTTCAACTCATACAAATCATTAACAACTCATAAACATAAAAATCTTTTAGTTTTAAAAAGAGTTCTTGAGCTTCTTGGATGAAAAGGACCCAAGAATCAACATCTACATACCTTAACCTTTTAAATTGGATGAACTTCAGTGCTTGAAACTTTATCCATACTTGAAATAAATAAATTCTTGAAGCCCACACTATGAGGAACTTGATTCTTGAAGAAACCTTGAAGAATTTATGGATGAATTTTAAAAGATTAGGGTTCTTGAATGAAATCCTAGATATTCTTGAGAAAATTAGAAAAGAAAATGATTGAATTAGGGTTTGAATGAGGGTTTCTCTTATTTGTAGAGGCTCAAAAGGAGGGAAATGACCAAAATACCCTTGCAAAAATACCCTTGAATTGCTGGAAAAATATACTTGATGCTATTCATGACAGGCCGCCAGGTCCGTGATAGGCCGTCATGAATGGTCATCACAAAAGAGGTCCAAATTCTTGATTTTCTGCCCAGGGTTGATGACGTCATCAGAAATGTTGTCAGAATGTGATGAAGCCATCAAAAAGATCGTCAGAAATGTGATAGCCCGTCAGAAATGTCATCACTATTTTCCAGCTTGACATGCTGGAATAAAATAGGGATAACTCTTTGCTCCGATATCAGATTTAGGTAAAATTGGTATATTTGGAGAGCTAATTCAAACATTTTTCATTTTATATATAGAAATACACCCATTTATTTATATACAGTGAGTTATGGTCGATTAAAGTTGACCCAAATTTTTACGGTCACTAAAACTTGAACAATAGGAAAGCTTTCAACTCAATCATGAGTTAGGGGACCTCTGTGATCTTAATTCATGCTCAAATATATTCCCACACTATTCAAAGTATTTCATACTTGGGAGGATATTTCTGAAATATTTTGAGTCAATTTTTTGTTTTACCAAATACGCTCTAAGGCTCAGACTGGAAGAAGATTTTGTGGGGCATTACATGGATTGGCTTCATTCGTGTTATGCTTCTCTAGATTGTAGAATTTGAAAGGAAAATTTCTATTTCTCTAATAAACTGGTAATTGAATGGGAGGGGAGTTCCTTCGTACCCAAAGAAAGGTTTATTTCCTATCTTAGATCTTGAAAGTTGATTTACAAAGAATGTTTGTATCATCTAGTTTAGGTTAAGGATTCTAGCTTTGAAAGTCCCTCTTTGAAATCTGTCCCTGTGGTTAATGAGTTTCCAGAAGTATTTCTCGATGATCTTCTTAGAATTTCTCCTGATAGGGAGATAGATTTTGTGATTGATTTTCTATTAGATACCCATCATATTTCTATTCCTCCTTGTAGGATAGCTACGACTGAACTAAAAGAACTTAATAAACTGTTGAAGGATAATCTTGATAAGGGCTTTATTTGTCCTAGTGCCTTTTTTGGGATGCTTCTATACTTTTCGTATGAAAGAAAGATGGGTATCTTCGGATGTGTATAGACTATCATCAGTTGAACAAGGTTACAGTAAATAATAAGTACCCTCTTACTAGGATTAATGACCTTTTCAATCAGCTTCAGAGTGCTAGGTTTTTCTCTATGATTGATATTCATTCAGGCTATCATTAGTTGAAAATTTGGGAGGTTGATACTCCCAAGACTGCTTTTCAAACCGGGTATGACCATTATGAGTTTCTAGTTATATCATTTGGGTTGAGTAATACTCTAACTACTTTCATGGATATTATGAATCGAGTTTTTAGATAATTTTTAGACTTGTTTATTATAGTCTTCATTGATGATATCTTGGTGTACTCTAAGAGTAAGGAGCATTATGTCAATCACCTCTGAATTGTGTTGCAGACTCTTAAGGACTAGAAGTTGTATGCAAAATTTTCTAAGTGAGTTTTAACTAAGTGTTTTGACCTTTTTTGGGCATGTTATTTCTAGTGGGGGGATCAGGGTAGATCCACAGAAAGTTAAGGGAGTTATAAAATAGCCTAGACCTATGACTCCAATCGGTAGTAGGATTTTTTTGGGTTTGGCTGGGTATTATAGGAGGTTTTTGGAAAGTTTCTCATCTATTATTGCTCCACTGATGAAGCTAACTTAGAAAAAAGGTTAAGTTTTTATGGTCCGATGCTTATGAGGGTAGTTTTGAGAAGTTGAAGGATAAGTTGACTTCTGCACCAGTGTTGCCCCTACCCGAGGATACTGATGAATTTTTGGTGTATTATGATTTATCTCAGGTGGGATTGGGTAGTGTGTTGATGTAGCATGGAAAGGTTGTGTCCTATGCTTCCAGGCAACTTAAGGTTCATGAAAGAAATTGATCTAGAATTGGTGGCAGTGGTCTTTACCTTGAAGATCTAGTGCCATTATCTATATAAGCGGATGTGGATATTTACTCAGATCATAAAATCTTGTAGTATGTTTTTACTCAAAAGAATTTGTATCTCAGGCAGAGACGATAGCTCAAATTATATAAAAATTATAATATGAGCCTTCACTACCTTCCAGGTAAAGCTAATATTGTTTATGATGCTCTAAGAAGGTTGTCTATGGGGATCTTATAATACGTTGATGAGGAAAAAAGAGGGTTGGTGAAGGATATTTATAGTCTGTCTAACTTAAAAGTTCATCTCTTGGACTCTAGGGATGGATGGGTGATTTTTTAAATAGTAGTTAATTCATCTCTTAGTGTTGAGGTTAAGGAGAAACAGGATTTAGATCCCAGACTTATACAGATTAAGGATGATGTGGGTCAGCAAAAAGTTATGGTTTTTGAGATTAGGAGAGATGGCATCTTGAGGTAGTAAGGAAGATTGTGTGTTCCTGATGTTGATGGGCTACAGACAAGGATTTTGATGGAGGCACATGAGTCTAGATATATAATTCATCTGGGTTCAACTAAGATGTATCATGACTTGAAGAAAATCTACTAGTGGAACAATATGAAGAGAGATATGGCAAACTTTATGGCTAAGTGTAAGGTTCGTCAGCAAGTCAAGGTTGAGCATTTGAGACCTGGTGGCATGTTTAAAGAGATAAAATTTCCCATGTGGAAGTAGGAGATGGGAGATGATCAATATGGACTTCATTATGGGCCTTCTATAGTCTTACAATCAGTATGATACTATTTGGGTCATTATGGAGAGAACGACTAAGTCTGCTTGCTTCTTGCCTGCGAGGACTAACTATTTAGGGAAGGATTATGCTAAGTTGTTCATTCAGGAGATAGTTAAGTTGCCTAGAGTGCTTGTGTCCGTCATTTCAGAATGAGGTACACAATTTTTGTCTCACTTTTGGAGTTTATTTTAGAAAGGTTTGGGTACTCAAGTGAACCTTAGCACCACTTTCCACCCTCAAATAGATGGATAAGCGAAATAGACTATTGAGACTTTGGAGGATATTCCAAGGGCCTATGTGATTTATTTTAAAGGTAGTTGGGTTGACCATTTACCTCTTATTAAGTTTTCTTACAATAAAAGTTATCATTCTAGCATTCAGATTTTTCCTTTCATGGCTCTTTATGGTAGGAGATGCAGGTCTCATATTAGGTGGTTTAAGGTAGGTGAGACTAGGTTGTTTGGTCTTGACTTGGTTCACCAAGTCATGGAGAAGGTAAAAGTTATTAGAGAAAGACTTAATACAGCTCAGAGTCACCAAAATTCTTTTGCGGATGTTAGGCGAAAAGAGTTGGAGATTGAAGTTAGTGATTGGGTGTTCTTGAAGGTGTTTCCTATGAAAAGAGTCATAAGGTTTGGGAATAAGGGGAAGCTCAGTCCCCGTCACATTTTTCTGTACCAGATTATAAGGAGAGTTGGTAATGTTGCTTATGAATTGGAATTGACTATGAGTTTTGCTTCTATTCATCCTGTTTTTCATGTGTCTATGCTAAAAAGTGTGAAGGTGATCCATCCTTGATAGTGCCGGTTGAGGATGTTGTGGATTCTTTGTCTTGTGAGGAAGTCCCAGTTAAAATATTAAAGGATAGGCAAGTTCATAGATTGAGGAAAAAGGATGTAGCTTCGGTGAAGGTCCTTTGGAGAAATCAAAAGGTAGAAGAAGCCACATAGGAAGTTGAGGAAGATATGAAGGCCAAATACCCATTCATGTTCCCCATGTTGGATGAAAGCTTGAAGTATGAGTTTTGTTTTTCTCTTATCGCATTTTGAAATTTGTCATTTGATTTTGGTGTATTCTTGCTAATGTTTTGCTAAAAATAGCCTAACTCCTCATTCGAGGATGAAAGATCTATGGGGGGAGGGGGGGGGATAATGTAAGAGCCCTCAAAATTTCAATGATTTTATTCTTGAATCTTTCGTATGCATAATGTTAATTTTTAACTTGAACTAGGATTAAGGATGTTAAAACGGTATTTTAGGAAAGGTTTGAAATTTTTAAAAGGGGTTCGGGGTCACTTTGAGACCTGAGGCAGGGGTCTACGATATTGGCACGTAAGGAAGGATAACCTCTACGATAGCAGCATGGTACGGAGGCTAGCCTCCGCGATATTGGCGTGCCACGCTGCTGTGTTAAGAATACCCAGTTTTTATTTTTCACTTGGGATGAGAGGCTTTTGGTCTTTTTACCCCTTGTACGACCTTTAAACATAATATAACCCCATTTTCTTCAGTTTTTAAAGATTAAATTATTTTCTTTATCTCTCAAACTTAACACCCAAGAATATTCAAGGGTTTTTTTTATAAAGGATTCACCATCTAAGCTCTGAACTTTAAATTGTCATCAATTTCTTGTGTATTTCAGGCATGTATCTCATTCCCTAACTTTAATTTTACATTGTGGCATTTATTTACTCATTATCCATGTGGTTTAAATTGATGAGTTTGAAATTGAGTTGAGTGGTTTTGATTGGTATTACTTGAATTACTTTTTCCATGTTTTAAATTGATGATTTATGCTTTAAATTTATGATTTTTGGACTGAATGGATGCATCGTTATGGAAATTGGAATGGGAAACATGGGTTTCCCCAAATTGATAACTTTTTGGCTTGGTAATGGTATTAACCTCAACCCACTTTGTGAATTTGGTTTTTGAACATGGATAGTTGCATAATTCAACTTATTTATGAACCCATTGCACTGCATTAATGGATAATTGGTTGAAAAAGATTTGAAGGCCCTTGGTGGCCGTGGTTTGGATTTTAAAATAGATTTTGGGTCAAACAGATACATAGATTGGTTTGGAATGATTGTACAAGATTGCAAGCATAATTGGTATGATGATATCAAGTGGTAAGTGTCTTAATTACAAGACTCGTGGTTTAATGGTTGGGATTACGTGCAAACTATTTTGAATTCGGGCTTAAAGGAAATTGTGTAGCATACTATAAAGGTGTAGTCCTAGGAAAATAGAGACTGGAAATGATGTTTGCTGGCGTGAGGGTCTATATGACTATGTGCATGGTTCACACCTTATATTTTGGGATATCTAGAGCCTTGGTGTTTTTAGCCTTTTCTTCAGATTCCTCGATTCACGTGGCTAACACGTACTGGGGGCCTTTCAGTCGGGGGAGCTAAATCCATATAGCCCATAGGTGTCTTTAGGATGGAGCAAGCTACATAGTTCAGGTTAAATCTGTAAACTCTCATGTTCGTGATCCTTGTCCATATGCCGACATCCTATAGATGTTTCTATAATTGTTGTGTATATGGTTTTGATTGGCTTATGGCATGAGCATTATTTTTCACTTTTCCTAAGTTATATGCCAGTTCTTATCCCGCTGACCATCCCTGGATGTTACATCATTTCATGATGTAGGGTCTGAAGGGTATTCTGTTGCTCCTGTGTAGCATTAGGTGGTTCAGTACATCTGTTGAGTTGCTATGAAGTGTTGAGCCTCCATCTTTTGGAACGCCCAATCATTTCATCTATTTTCTTTACTTCTTAGTATTTCATTTTTTATTCCTTTGTTCATGGTCGGGGGCTTGTTCCAACCTACTTGGCATTTCTGGTTTTGGAGGCTTTTGTGGACAATCGTAGGTTGGATGTTGGTTTTGATTCATAGAGTTTACATTTGATTTTCTATCCTTCTTTTTACTATTTGGTTGGTTTCCGCTGTATTCTTTATTTGTGTTCTGGATTTTAGGCTAACGGTGTGGTGTTCGACTCACGGTGGACTTGAGATACCCATCATAACTAGGCCCTGATTTGGTTCATGACAATATATAAAGAAAATTTTAAAATATTTTTAAATGAGTAGTTGCAAACCCATGGATATTCCTTTAGAAAGAGGTGAAACTTTAAGCCTTGAAATTTATCCAAAGACTAGAGAAAAAAGGAAGACATGTCTTGAGTGCTATATTTCAGTGTTGTGGGAGCTTGTATATTATGATGTGTACTCATCCAGACATTTGTTATGTCACAGGTCTGATTAGCAGGTATCAATCCAATTCTGAATGAGATCATCAAAAATTAGTAAGGAGAATTTTTTTGATACCTGAAGGGAAATACAGATTATTCATTATGCTATAGTGGATCTAATTTATTGATAAGAGGTTATATCAATGATGATTGGGTTAGTGACCTGTATGATAGAAAATCAGCTTCTGATTATGCTTTCTTACTAAATAGTGGTGCTATTTCATGAAAAAGTAAGAAATAAATTTGCACAGTCCTTTCAATCATGGAATCTGAATTTGTGGCTTATGTATCTGCAGTGCAAGAAGTTGTTTGGTTAAAGAGATTCTTTGAGCAATTTAATATTGTAAAGAATTCTAAGGGTTTCATGATTTTGTATTGTGACAGTCAAGCGACTATCACATATATGAAGGATCCTAAGTATCACTACAAAATCAAACAGATTGACATCAAGTATAACTTTGTGAGAGACATAGTAACACGTGAAAAATAAATTTCCAGTACATTCCTATACGAGAAATAATAGTTGATCCCTTTACGAAGGTAATATCTAGATACTTGTTTGAGAAACATGTTATGGCTCAAGGTTCACGTAGGATATGATTATATTTCTATTTTATAAAATAACTTAATTGTTATAATTTTCTTTTCAATATAAGACTCTTGAATTTATGTTCATATTTCATATGTATGTGATAATGTGTTTTATTTATAAAGTGTGTCAAACAAGTCGCAAATTGGCTTTCTCACACGAACAATTGCCTCTAACGTTGTGGAACGTAAAGAAATGAGTTTCAGCATTATATTATAACTTTTATAGTAAAGCCAAATATGAGTTTCTCTAAGAAGATGTATTTGGAGATTATTAAAGAAAGAAACTCAGATTAGACATCTAGAGATGTCTAGACCAAGATATGTTTGATGTTGAATGACTAAATAAATAAAATAAACGCATCAATATAATGTGAAAACATCATAACACGTGTTTCATACCACGTATGCTTAGTGACCAATGGTTTAATGGAATAATGGTTCCCTAATTATTCATTGTGTGAGATCCTAAAAGTTATATTAATTTTTCATTGAAATACCCTTTAACCTTTGACTACTTCTTGAAGTTTTGATCTTTGTTGCTAATTTATCATGTTATTAATAGCCATGAGTAATTAGACAATGCATTGGATGTCTAGAAAAGCAGTGGATTTGGAACAAATCGATTCGAGTAGAAAGAGAAGAAGATTAAAATAAATAATTTAACTTATATACACAAGTTAGCTATTATACTAAAAATATAAGTGCCAAGTGTAACTGAGATATGAAGTTAAGCATGAACTCGAGTTCACCTCTTTAAGAGGATATGAGATTGGATAAGTGACTACTAGAGTAGTGAATAATATATGGGATATTGCGAGTAAAAATATCCTCATATTAATAGTGGATCTTTTCTACATGTTATTGGAATCCTATGTTGAGATTCCAAACAAGCTCAAAGGGTTACACTATATTATAGCTGTTAATTCTTATAGGTCGCACGAACTATTTGTCAGTATGAATTGCGTGTTTTACTTCTATAGTGATAGATTGGGTCTAGTCCATCATGTGTGAAGCGGAGATGTTGGATATTTGAATCGTGGGTCACCCATGTAGACCCTATTCGATAAGTTTTATTGGATGATCAAATAAGAATGACTTCAAATGGGAAGTTATTGTTATTTTGAAAAATAATGGAACAGTTTTATATAAACTGAAAAACTGCAAATTCAAAATGACTGCTTTTTAAAAGAGCAACTCCTCTTTTTCTCATATAGAAATTCGATAGAGAGAAAAAAAAAAGAAAAAATTAAAAGATTTCTTCTCTCTCCAAAATCAACACACAATGGTAAAAGGACTCTTAGTTTTGAAAGTATAGAGCTCTATTTTCAAGAGAGACGAAGTCGATTTGGGATAATTTTTTTTGGTAGCAAAATTAACAACTTTCACTGCATATTCAAGGTACACAATCTATAGTTTTTGCTTCAAATTTCTCTCAATAACAACAAAAAGAAAGTTAACATTTCGTTTCGTGAAGAAGGAAGAGCGTGTCTATATACATACCCTCCCTCCGACTCAATTCATATGAGATAGTTTTATTAGGTACGGAGTTTAAAAAAAGACTTTTGAAATTGGTGCTTTAAAATAAGTCATGGATATTGTGTGACTATAAATTATTTAATTAAGGATTAAATGAATATTTTATAGTTAAATTATTACTCCCTCGGTTTCAAAAAGAATGACCTACTTTGACTTGACACAAAGTTTAAGAAAATAAAGAAAACTTTTGAATTTGTGGCCTTAAATTAAAGTTGTATCAAATGTACCAAAATGCCCTTTAATCTTGTGGTCCTAAACATGCCATGTGAAAAGTTGAAATTAAAGTATTGCCAAAAAAGAAAAGGGGCCATTCTTTTTTAAACGAACTAAAAAGGAAAGTAGGTCATTCTTTTTTAAACGGGGGGGGGGGGGGGGGGGGGGGGGGGTACTAAATATAGAAATATGTGATTGACTAAAAAGAAAAGCGGGTCACATAAATTGGGACATAGATAGTATATTTTAGTGCTCCCTCCGTCCAACAATACTTGTCTACTATCGATATGGCACACAGATTAAGAAACCATAAATAATAAGGTTAATTTGACTACATTATCCTTTACAACAACAACACCATACCCAGTGTATTCCCACATAATCTAAATGTCTTGAGAAATGCATTAAGTGATAAATAGTACCCCCTTTGTTTCACAAAGAATGACCTAATTTGACTTGACATGTAGTGTAACAAAATAATAAGACTTTTGAATTTATGGACCTAAAATTAAGTTATGTCAAATGTATCAAAATATCCTTTAATCTTGTAGTCTTAAATATGTCATGTAAAAATTTAAAATTAATGTATTATAAAAAAAAGGTCATTCTTTTTTAAACAGATTAAAAAGGAAAATGTCATTCTTTTTCAAACGGAGTGAGTATTTAATAGTAAGAATAAAATGGGTAAAAGGGATATATTATTCATTGGTTTTTCAAATCTGACTAGTTTAGGTGTACGCGCTTTGCACGTGTACCTCACGTTATTGAGTACAAACATTATAATAAATAAGATATTTGTTTAAATAATAAAGATGAATACAATAATTAAATTCAACATCTTTTGGAGAATTTATTTAATTAAACCTAACCTTTACCAAAAAAAGTTCTCAAAACCGATCGGCATTCATCTACCACCTGTAAACTTCAACAAACAATACGATGATAGAGACATCCAAATAATATAATTAAATCTAACTTTTATAGAAAAATTTTCTCAAAGTCGTCCGACACTTATCTACCACCTGTATACTATAACAAAATAATACGACAATAGAGATATCAAAATAATGCAACTAAACTTTACCTTTACACCAAAAAAATTCTCAAAATAGATATATAAAAATAATACAATTAAACCTAACCTTTACCTAAAAAAATTCCTTAAAGCCGACCGACATTCATCTACCACCTGTAAACTACAACAAAATAATACAATAGTGATCCCAAAGCTTCAATTTTGATAAAAATAATTCTTGTATGAGCGAAAATTTTGACACTAAAGAATGATTTGAATGAAAACAAAGAAGATATATATATATATATACACACACACGTTGAATTCTATTATGTTGACAAAAATAGTAAAGAAGTTGAGGGTTAGAAAATTAAACATCTATCAATCTAGACATGCAACTGAATCAAGTTAGATGAGCCTCAATCATATTTTTTCAATAAGTAAATCAGTTTCTTCTCTAGTTTAACGTGCATCTCAATATTTATATAAGTATTTCCTTAATAGAGTCTTATTTTAAGAGTATTTTTCTATCCTATTTTAGGAGTATTTTTCTAATTGATCAGTACAAAGGAAAATATTAATTGATTCTCCTTCCAAATATTTTAGTAGTCCCATACATTTTAGGAGTCTAGTTAATATGATAAAAATTATTAAATAATAAATTGAAGAAAATAGTAAAAAAATAGTTTTTTCTAAAGGAGTCTTTTAATGAAGGACAAAAATTCAAATCATATTTTTAAAGATCTTCACACTTTTAGTGTATTATTATATTATCTATATATACTATAAAGCAGAGGACGAAGCAACGAGAAAAAGTCAAGTGGCAAAATTTTAAAACGCCACGTGGTAACTTTTAGGACAAAACTTAAGTGTTGTAATAAAAAATTTAAATTAAAGAATATTAAATATTTAAATTAAATAATAATACTAAAAAGGTCTCTTACTTTACGTAATTATGGTTAGGCTGCAATTAAAAAGAAAGTTTTGATTTATTTTATGTTAATTAAATATAGCAACAATTAAAAAGAATGTTTTAGTCTTATTTTATGTTAATTAATGAATGAATGAATGCTAAATAAAAGTTTTAGTGGATAATATATTATATTTTAATACATTCGATAGAAAGATAATATTAATAATAATAATAATAATAATAATAATAATAATAATAATAATAATAATAATAATAACATATAAACACAAGTGTGAACTATCATTTGTATTTTTTAATTATTGAAAAGGAACGATTGATTTTCTTTCAACGAATACTTGTTTGTATTTATTGATACTAGTTGTATTTATTTATACAAATAAATACAACTCAAATTTTTATACAAATACAATATTTATGTATGTAAGATTATTTATTTTATTTGCTTATCATTGTATTTGTATTAAGTGATATTTGTTTATTTACCAATATGAATGATAATTTTGATATACAAATACAAAACGGTACAGTTGTATCAAAGGATACATTACATATTTATATATTTTAGAATCACGAAAATACAATTAATGCCTTACTTATTTGTATACAAATACAAATGATAAATTGTACATAGTCACGACTAAATACAATATGCAATCAACTTACAAATACAAATACAAAATAATTTCTTAAAAATAAAAAGGTAAAGAAGAAAATATAATACGAATACAAGTATAATCCAAATATAATCTAAATATACAAACACAATAAAACCATAATATAAATATAATCCAATTTAGTATAATATGCAATCAATTATAAAATACAAATCCAAAATAGATCTTTAAAATACAAATGTGAATTATATAAAATATAAATGATGGCATAAACTAACAAATACAAATACAAGTGTGAATTATTAAATACAAATACAAATGCGAACTATAAAATATAAATACAAGTACGAACTTTAAAATACAAATACAAATACAGGTGTATCAATAAATACAAAAATATAAATGGCGGTGTGACTACAAATACAATAAATAATTTTGGTTTTTACGTTATCATCCATGACTTGTACTCGACTAGTCATATTTTTTGACAATACAAAAAATATAAAATAGAATAAAAAATAATAAAGAAAATAAGTACAAAAAAGAAAATAAAAAATCAAAGAAGAAAAGAAAAGAAGAAAGAGAATTAGAGGTTAGAGATTAAAGAGAGAAAAAAGGAAAAAAAACAAAAAAAAAAAAAGAAACAAAAAAAATAAAAGTAGGAAAAAATAGAAAAAGGAAGAAGAAAAAATAGGAAAAACACAAAAAATAAAAAAATATAAAAAAAGATAATGATAGTGTTAGGCAAGAAAATATTCAGTTCAACGAGATAAGCGTGATTGAGATTTTTTTCTTTTTAAAAATATTTAATTTCATTTTTGGCGCGACTATATGAATACATACAATCTGTAAAACCGAATATAATGGGCATAAATCGAATACAACGGCTATAAATGGTAATTATGTAAAATATAGCTCTGGAAGGTGGGTTTTATAGCAAAATACTGCTATTTTTGAAAGATCCCCTTATTTTAATTGAAAGTGATCCAAATTAAATCTATAAGAACGTAGTGTTTTGAAAAAATAATAGCAAAAATTAGAGATAAGGACAACAACAACCTGCTCCTTTTTTATTGCATTATTGTTACCTATAATAAATATTTGGATTAGTTTCTAAGATTTTAAAAATTCCTCTCAATTTAAATATATCAGAAAAAAATCATATTTCTATTTGAATTTGTATTTTGAATGAAATTTGAGTTGGAATGAAATTCTAACTTCTTATAAACCTCTCTTATATATATAGTCTCTTATATATACTTCTACAATATTATTCAATGTTAAGCTTCCCCCTCTCGCTCTTTTGTTACTAATCATTAGCTTTATTGGTGGATTTGTTGATTGTGTTTTTTATATTCATCTTTTCTCATGGTAGAAACTCTTTTTTAATATCTTCATTTTTTATATGCAGGTGAGTGATATCATACTACAATGCAGATGAGTAATGATCATATTATAAGCTAATGATTTTCATACAATATCTACATTTGAATTCAAGTAAGGTAAGGAAAGAGGGGAGAGATAAACTTGAAAAAAGACGGTCTTGGCCTGATCCATCAAAACAAAAATTGTCATGATTGACTATTTATTAAAAGTGCAGGAAGCTTTTTGCGTATTAGTAAGACACTTCGTTTGTTTGATCGTGAATTTGAAGTAATTATGTGCATGGTATTTTACTAAAGTTATGTTTTTTTTTTATTATTTTCAAGACAAGTTATGTTAACTAATATGAAAGCTTTAATTTTATTTATCGATATAAAGATGATCAATAAATGAGATTTGATAATACAAGTAGGAGACGTGATGTGTAGACATGACGTGCTTAATATAAATTGATCTCCTATAATAATAATAATATTGTTCTACTATATAATGATTAAAACAATATGAATTATCATCTTTAGCAATTATTTTATATTTTTTTTGGAATACTTCAGATTATTAACTGAGGTTCATAGAGAAAAACAGAACTAAATATGAAGTTACCTCAAGTCAATAGAAGTTGATTTTGTTCCATCTTAAATATGGAGTTGTAGAGCATTGTTTCGCTTTGCTCTAAAGATTAATCTTTTGTTGTTGTTTAATGACTTTACTTTTTCAAAAATAATGATACATTCATCTGAATCGGTCATATTAAATATTATGAAAGTAAAGATAGTTGAATTTTTATGGATTTGCATGTTCTTATATTTTAAGATATGAAAGAATATCATTTTTTCCTACATTATGTCACTTTTTATTTTTCATATATTAATAAGTTAATTTGTTTAATTTCATTTATTATTTGTACGATGTTTTTTCAATTAGAATAACGATACATTTCAACGAAATTTAAATCAATTCTCACAAGTTTTTTTTGTTGTTTTTAAATCATCTGTTGTGAGTTTGTTCAAAATTTTCAAATATAATAAAAATTAATAATGTTAAAATCATCAATATTTTCATAAAATGTCTTGTGACAGAAAACAATGAAATATGAAAGCAACAATTAAAAATCTTAAACTAGGATGTATTGCTTATGTAACAATTAAGCTTCTGATGATTATTATTGTTCAATAAAGGAAGCAATAACATTTCAAAGTGAATCATAAAAGAATAAGAGCTTCTAAACAGTTGTTAGACGATAATTGATCAATTTCTATAAAAATTCAACTATAGCTTTTCAATGAACTTTTACTTGACCCAAAAAAAAAATAATGTAAATGAAACTCATTGGGTAACATAATGGGATTGGGCCCCTCTCCAATTTTCTTCTCTCCAATTTTTTTAAGTTCTTGATTGGAAAGAAAACACATGTCATAGTTTAAAATTAATGATTGAGATTTAATTAGTTAAATCAAAATTCTAACCATACTTATTTACTACCATATATTTGTTGCTTAAATATTTTTAACAATTCATTACATTTTTTTCAAATATATTAAACTATTTTTTTTATCCTTTAATAATTTTCTGCTGGATTTTTACTTTTTTTTTTTTTTTTGCTAATGTTTGCTATTTTTCTTAAGTAATGTTTTTCAAATAAAAGAAATAAAGATTGTGGCCTGAAATTTTCTAATTTTATTATAAATAAATTCATTATACGTGTCCCAAATCAAATATAAAGATTGTGCCAAATAAATTCATTACTCTTCTTTTTGTAGCTCTTTTGAATTCTCAATTAGAAAAATTAAAATTTTAACTATATGATGAATTTTGAAAAAAATATTTAGGAAAAGTTTCTAATATATATTTGTGGCAGCAATTTTTATTTTTTTAAATATTGAGTAAAAGATATAATGGATATTTAAGGAACAAATATAACTAAATATATGAAAGTAGATAACTATGGTTAGTTTTTTGATTTAACTAGTTATTTCAATCATTAATTTTAAATTATGACATGTGTCTTTAATAACTTGAAAAAATTAGAGAGAGGAAAAATAGAGAGGAGCCGGATACGACATAATGATATATTCATCACATAACTCACAGAGAGAAATATTGGAATAAACTCTAAATAAAATCCACAAAATGAGATGAAAGAGAAACTCTATCAACTTTTGAATTTTTGTGATTCTATTTAGTTGAATCAAATTGTAAAATATTGTCATTTTGATCTATTTTTTTTTTTTTGTTCTTTATGATTAGATATATTAACTTATTACTCATATTATGGTAAATTATTCAATTAACCTATTGATATCGACAAATCAATTAAAAAGGAATAAAATGTGGATAAAGGAACACAAAAATGTGTGTCAATAAGCGAAAGAATTTTTTAATCATGAATATAATAATTTGTTTACCAGTTGATTTTTTTTATTTACCTTTCGTTTCTTAAAGTTTTTTGTTGATTAATTGAATGATTTTTCTTGATAGGATGAAATAGTTTACTATATGAGTGTTTGGTGTGAATTTTTTTTTGAAAATTTTTTAAAGAATAAATTGTTACTTACTTATCTTTTTGTGTTCTATATGCAAGCAAAAAATATTTTTCTTAAAGCATTTGAATATATAAACAAAATAATAAGCATGAATAGTTATAGAGTGTTTAATATTATGGTTGGAGGAGAGGGAGGGGGAGGGGGGGCAGGGGATCAAGGTGGGTCGCTTGGATGGGGGTGGGCCAGGTGAGGGGTGCGGGGGGTGCAGGGTAGGTGGGGTAGTGAGGGTGGCTAGATAGGGTCAAATTATTTTTCTTCAAAAATAAATAGGGATGTGGGGGGGGGGGGGGGTAGGAGATGCCGTAGAAAATAATATTTATTTTTTATTAACGAGCAATCTTATAAATTGTATGTGCATAACTTTTCAATCGAGGGTGGTAAAAGTAAAAATTTGGAATAAAAAATTTTGAAATTTGATACAATTGAGTTTTTTTTAGTGCAATTAATTGTTGATTTTGAATTGTTAGATTAAAAAATTTAAGTTTGAAACGAAAGATAAAAAATGTAATCACATATTCATCAAAAGTATAAATATAAAAGTCCAACTACAAAACAAAAAATTATTTAATATTTTATACCTATTATTTTTGAAAACCAGCAACAAAATATGATAAAAATATTAATTTCATTCTTTTTCATATCAAAATATCTAAAATAGCCGGGACTACGGTTATATATTAACAATTAATTATAATTTCACTATTAAAAATTATAGTTAATATTTCATAATCAATTTTAAAATATGTAATGATACAATAATTATTTTTAAAAAAATTAATTTAATTATTTCAAATGAATAAGAATATTTTAACGATACTTTTATAAAGAAATATTCCACGCATCGCGAGGATACTTATACTAGAATTATTATATAGATATAGATTATAGATAAATATTATTGGACATTTATTTTTAGTATTGTGCGCAAGTGTTGTAGGACAGAGCGAGAAATTTAACTTAATTTTATTGCATTCCACTAATTGATTTGCTTAACAGAAGAATCGTCAAACTGTGCAGGATAAATAATATGCCTATGCAGAGATGTGTCACAACGGAGCTCGCACGGAATTAGGATCTTCATTCTATTTTTTAGGTCTATAGACTATAATAGACAAAACTAAAAGTTGGATTTGTTGTTGAAGATTGCAACATGATTCTGTAACTAAGTTACCTGAAAATAAAATAGTAAGATACCAAAGTTTGGTTAACTTCATTATGTAGTTGTCTTCCACCCAATCTCTCTTAACATGTCTACATTTGAATCACCTATTGTGATTTGGTTTTGCAAAACAGTGCTAATTTGTGGGGTAGTCCTATACGTGGCCACCATTGTCTTTCTCAATGTATGTCCATCTTCCGATCTTATCTCTTCTTCAAAATTCACAGTCTCTCTTCCTGATAATTCTCAATCAAATGCATCATCAACTGTTACACAAATCAGTATTAGTGACACTAACATTAGTCACCTTGTTTTTGGACTTTTGGGATCAGAAGAAGCATGGCACCATAGAAAACCTTATATTGAATCTTGGTGGAGACCAAATGTTACAATAGGACTTCTTTTACTAGATGTTCCTCCTCAAGGCGAAGATCTTCTCCCATGGTCCTTAAATTCACCGCCTTATAGATTATCAGATGATGTCCCGAAACTTGTTAATGAAACTAATCATGTTGATCCACGAGTTTTAAGAATGGTTCATGGTATTATGGAGGTTGTTAGAGAGGCACATGAAGGGGTAAGATGGGTAATTATGGGGGACGATGATTCAATATTTTTCGTGGATAATATGGTTGATATTCTTGGGCAATATGATCATACGAAATACTATTACTTTGGAGGACACTCGGAATTTATAATTGCGAATTCTTTTTTCTCATTTCATCAAGCTTTTGGTGGTGCTGGAATCATACTGAGTTATCCATTGGCTAAAGCATTTGCGGAAAATGTGATGTCTTGCTTAAAGAGATATGCTCACTACAAATCTGCTGATAAAACTACAATGAGTTGCATAGCTGATATTGGAGTCAATCTTTCTCCTCTTCAGGGTATGCATCAGGTATAAGTTTTCTCCCACACATCATCGGAGAGTGATTTTTCTCCTTCCTCTAGATCCTCAAAAGTCGAACAAAAATGTCAAAATTAAGACTTGTCTACTCAATAGATAAAAATAGATCTATACTTTTCTGAATTTTAGAGATTTTCCTTTATTAAAATTTCCGTTGTAGCAATGTCAAAGGACACCAATTGATTGAAGGTGTCTCCGCCATTTTAAAGCTCAGAAAAAATGAAAACTACCATAAAGTTATACACATCTTTTAATTACTAGCATACCTTGAGTGTGAAAAAAATGTTTTATCAATTATTTACATTTATTAATTTTTTGTTTCTTCTTTACTACAGATTGATCTACGAGGTGATCTAACAGGATTTCTATCATCCCATCCAAAATCTTTACTAATGTCCCTTCACCATTTTGACACAGTTGAACCAATTTTTCCCTCTATGGACCGTGCACAATCTGCATATCACCTCCAAAATGCTGCAAAATTTGATCAATCCCGCATGTTACAGCAAACCATCTGCTTCAAAAGAGCCAACAATTGGACATTTTCAGTTTCTTGGGGATACTCGGCTCATATATACGAGAACATCATGCCTAGAAGTTTGATTCAAAATCCTATTGAAACATTCAAACCATGGGGTAACATTACGTTTCCACCACATTATTTGTTTGATACTAGAAATTTTTCTTGGGATCCTTGTGAAGCGCCTCATATGTATTTCCTCCAGTCCATTGTGAAAACACGAAGAAATAAAATTCTTACAAAATATACTAGAGCATGGCCTCGAGGAAAAGGAGTTTGTTTGCATGCTGAAAAGTATCCTGCGGAGTATGTTAATGAAATTCATGTTTACTCACCAGCGACAAAACGCATCCAGGTAATGTTTTATTACTTGAATCTCTTATAACTATACATGAGTTTAATTTTTGTACCCTGACTGTGAATTTTCTTCAACAGAGAATAACATATATTGTCAATAAAGAAAGGGGATATATAACTTTGAGATAAAGAAAAATTACCTTCTGCAATGAGTGAACATGTTAAATTATATTGAAATTACGGAAAAGGGCTTAAAATGTTCTTCAACTATGTAAAATGGCACAAAAACGTCCTCATCTACCTATTGGGCCTAAAATGCCCTTCTCGTCTACCTATTGGGCCTATTTTGCCTTTTTATTTAGGCAAATTACATGGAAAGACCATCCTTAAAACTCAAATACATAAATAATAGTATTTTTTCAATATTACAAAAATAAAAGGTTTTTTTTACATATACAACCATTTAAAAAAATCAGAAAAGATAATTATAATTTCTAATTTAATGTTATAATTAATTATCAATTCACCTTAATTTAAGAGATATATTTTCAATATTCAAATCAAAAATGGAAAATATAATCCTTGTTTTCAAATCATTCTCTATCTTATATTCAAATATTTTTAAATAAATTAAGTATTCCATTATTTGCTCGTGTATGTTTTGTTTTGTTTTCATGTATGTTAATCATCTAGTATTATTTCATTATCGCGTATTTTTAATTCTAATGTAATGGATTAATCATAATTTTTTATGGATAAATATTTATTGAATAAAAACCATTATGTTGGAAGTACAGATATACCATGTATTTTTGTTGTATAAATATAATTTATGTCACAGTCAGATTATTATTATATTTTTATATAATTTATGGGATAAATATTCATGATATATCTCATTATGCCGGAAGTACTATTCTTATTAAAAAATTATTTATTAAATATAAATATATATTTTCAATATTACATTGTATAAAAATTTTATATCTAAAATATACCATTTATATTTATGGTAAAAATATAATTTATATGGTATAAATATAATTTGTATGGTATAGATATATCATGTATTTTTATGATATAAATATAGTTTGTATAATATAGAAATATACAGAGAATTTTATGATATAAATATACCATATATTTTTTATGAAGGTATCGTGAAAACGGAAAGAATATTTTAGATCTAATAGATAGACAAAAAGGATATTTTAGGCCCAATAGATAGACGAGGGACATTTTCGCACCATTTCACATAATTGAAGGACATTTTAGGTCCCATTCTATTGAAATTATAAGAACTCTTTATAGTGGCAGTGCATATAAGTTGAATTCCATTATATTCAACACACATGATTACAATCATATGAAAAACAAGCGTTGAAACTAATTCTCTAGTCTTTTTAATTAAGCTACCTTATACTGGAGAGGGTTTGATGTAGAGTAAAGCTAAAAACATAAAGGAGGGAGGAATAGTAACTAAGTTTCATAACCGAGAAAATTTGATAAAAGGACACTTTGACAATTTATTTTGACAAATAGATACGTGTTAAAAAAAATTGAGAAAATAGACACCCTAACGGGTCCACTAAAAAGTATCAACCCTAGCACAAAAGTTTAAAAACGTGCACTTTAGTCCTACCCCCATTTCAACTCCTATTTTGTTGAAACTACACTTAGTCCATGTAAAAAAGAAGCTTCCACATCAGCTTCCATGTAAAAACTACACTTAGTGCATGGGTGGTCATGAATGAGATAATTTTGAAGAATTTGAAGAAGAGGAGTATGAACGGGGTGAGGAAGGGCAGTCCGAACCACAAGCAAGCCACTCTTTCTCGGAGACACTGATCTTTGTGCAGGACAAATATTCAAGGACAAGAATATTTATATAATTCTAAGTAAAAAAAAGATTGAAAAATACTAGACTATGTAAATTATTTATTGTATAGTAACGTCGTTGCTGATTTCTACACATGATAGATAGGTTATCAATTTTTTGAGAAGTCGATTATTCACCAACTCGTAGATTTATGATCAACTATTTGAATATATGGACAAGTTAATATAATGACAAAAAAATATTAAATTAAATAAAATTAAAGTATAGCAACTAACACCTCTCAAACACTATAAAGCAATTTAGATACATTAATTGTGATACCACATAAATTTTGAACATGATCTAGTGATATTTAAGGCATGTTATAGCCATAAATCAGTGAGATGAAACTAAAAAGGGAAGCAACAACAACAACAACAACAACAAACCCAGTGTATTCCCACCTGATGGGGTCTAGGGGGGGTAAGATGTACGCAGTCCATACCTCTACCTCTAAAGAAGTAGAAAGGCTATTTCCGATAGACCCCCGGCTCAAGACACAAGATACCACACAAATACAAATACAAATACAAATACAAAGTAAAGCACCGAACAAGGTTACAAGATTACATAACATAACATGCATAACATAGATACAGCACCCATAAGTAAAAGAAAAAGAAAAGGAGGAAAACGGAGGAAAACACCCAGATTCGTACTAAAACAAGGAACAAGTAAGACGAAATCATAACCAGGATACTACCCCCAGCAAGAATTCCCTACACTAGCGACCCAAACCGGTCCTAGTCCTCTGCCCTAATTCGCGCCCTCCAGACCTTCCTATCTAGGGTCATGTCCTCGGTGAGCTGTAACTGCTCCATGTCCGGCCTGATCACCTCACCCCAGTACTTCTTCGGCCTACCCCTACCCCGCCTAAAACCATCCAATGCTAGCCTCTCACACCTACGAACCGGGGCATCCATGCCCCTCCTCTTGACGTGTCCGAACCAGCTCAATCGGACTTCCCGCATCTTGCTCTCCACTGTGGTAACACCAACCTTCTCCCTGCTAATCTCATTCCGAACTCTATCCCCTCTAGTTAGCCCACACATCCAGCGCAACATTCGCATCTCTGCCACCTTCATTTTTTGGATGTGGGAATTCTTAACTGGCCAACATTCCGCTCCATACAACATGGACGGACGGACTACCACCCTGTAGAATTTGCCTTTAAGCTTGGGCGGCACCTTCTTAGCACATAACACCCCCGACGCGAGCTTCCACTTCATCTAGCCCGGCCAAATACGGTGCGAGACATCCTCGTCAATCTCACTGTTACCCTGGATCACGGACCCGAGATACTTGAAACTATCCCTCTTACATACCACCTGTGATTCCAGCTTCACTACCACCTCATCCTCCATCCTTACGTCATTAAACTTGCATTCCAAATACTCTGTCTTGCTTCTGCTCAACCTGAACCCTTTAGACTCAAGGGTTTGCCTCCACTCCTCTAATTTAGCATTCACACCCCCTCGAGTCTCATCAATCAGAACTATATCGTCCACAAAAAGCATACACCACGGCACCTCCCCTTGAATACGCTGCGTTAACACATCCATCACCAAAGCAAACAAAAAGGGACTAAGAGTAGATCCCTAATGCAATCCTGTCAAGACGGTGAAATGCTCCGAGTCTCCTCCCGCCGTCCTCACCTGAGTATTTTCTCCCTCATACATGTCCTTAATTGCTCTGATATACGCCTGCGGGACTCCACTCACCTCCAAGCATCTCCAAAGCACCACCCTGGGGACTTTGTCGTATGCCTTCTCCATGTCGATAAACACCATGTGCAGGTCCTTCTTCCTTTCCCGATACTATTCCACCAGCCTCCGTACCAGGTGAATTGCCTCCGTCGTCGAGCGGCCAGGCATAAACCCAAACTGATTTTCCGAAATAGACAATATCCGTCTCAGCCTCACCCCGACCACTCTCTCCAAAATCTTCATAGAGTGACTCAATAACTTAATCCCCCTATAGTTATTGCAACTCTGGACGTCCCCCTTATTCTTATAGAGAGGGATCATGGTACTCCACCTCCAAGCCTCGGGCATCTTTGTCGTCTTGAAGATTTCGTTGAACAATCCAGTCAACCACCTTACACCAGCCTCTCCAACGAACTTCCAAAACTCCACCGGTATCTCATCCGGCCCCGTCGCCCTACCCCTTCGCATCCTGCGAACAACCTCTCTAACCTCTTCAACCCTAAAACGTCTACAATAACTAAAATCCCGGCACTCCTCTGAGTGCTCCAGTTCCCCTAACTCAATAGCTCTATCCCCTTCGTCATTCAAGAGCCTATGAAAGTACGACCGCCATCTATCCTTAATGTGTCCGTCCTCCACCAACACTCTACCGTCCTCCCTCTTAATGCACCTCACCTGGTCGAGGTCACGCCCCTTTCTCTCCCTAGCCTTAGCGAGTCTAAACAACTTTTTCTCCCCTCCTTTCCTCTGTAACCCCGCATACAAGCTCTCAAAAGCGGTCGTCTTAGCTGCCGTGACAGCTGACTTAGCCTCCTTCCTAGCTAGCTTGTACTCCTTCCTGTTTACCCGCTTCTCTTCTTTGTCCTTACTCTCAACCAACTTAGCATATGCCCCTTTCTTGGTCCTCACTTTCTTCTCCACCTCTTCATTCCACCACCAATCTCCCCGATGGTGCCCGACGCGGCCCCTAGAAACACCCAACACCTCAGTTGCATTCTCCCTGATGTACCTCGCTGCCCTATCCCACATACTATCCACGTCCCCCTACACTCCCACACCCCCAACCCCGCCAACTTCTCCCCTATCTCCCACGCCTTCACTGGCGTCAAGCCGCCCCACTTAATTCTAGGTCTACCCTCCTTACTTCTCCCCTTTCTAGTCTTCTTTATACCCAAATCCATAACCAAGAGCCTATGCTGGGTCAAAAGATTCTCACTCGGGATAACCTTACAGTCCTTACACAGCACCCTATCCCCTTTCCAAAGCAACATAAAGTCAATCTGGGTCTTGGCTATCGTGCTTCGAAAGGTGATCAAGTGATCGTCCTTCTTCGGGAAACCCGAGTTCACCACCACCATCCCAAAGGACCTCGCAAACTCCAATAGAGTAGTCCCCTCTTCATTTCTGTCCCCAAAACCAAAACCACCATGCACATCACTAAAGCCTCCCGGTACTGCCCCGATGTGCCCGTTGAAATCTCCTGCTACAACAATCTTCTCCGAGCTAGGAACGCCTCTCACCACCTCCTCCAAAGCCTCCCAAAACCGCATCTTCTCCTCCCCGTCTGAGCCCACATGGGGCGCATAGGCACTACACACGTTCAGGGTAAACCCACGGATGACCAACTTAATAGTCATCAACCTATCGTTGATCCTCTTCACCTCTACGACCTGACCTCTAAGCTCTTCATCTACTAAGATGACAACTCCATTCCTACGCCTCTCGCTCCCAGAGTACCACAACTTGTAACCATCCTCATCCCTAGCCTTAGACCCTACCCATTTGGTCTCCTGGACACACGCATTATTGATTCTCCTCTTCCTAAGGATCTTCACAAGTTCTATGGACTTACCCTGAAGGGTCCCTATATTCCAAGACCCAACCCTCAGCCTACCATCACTATTCGCACGCCATCCTGTACCACCCCCGCGGCCAAACCTTGGCCTCCCTCCCACTCCCGCCCTTTCCTCATCCCCCGCCCCCACAACAAACCCACGCCCTAACCCCCTCGAACATGACCCTATCCTACCATTACCGCCCACAACCACTACTATGAGAAAATATGAGAAAATATAAAAATATAAATGATGGTAGAAATAGAGCAGCAGCAATAAATACAAGCACACAGATCACACGCATAATATAAAGAATAAAATAACAAAGGTTAGAAGTCACCGGGTGGCCGATCAGCGGCTGAAGACTGAGCTGCGGTTGCTGGGGACCGGGAGGCGGCTGCTGGATCTGTGGGTGGGGGTCTCGCCAAAGCTGGAGACCGAAGGGGGGGACTGCTGGATCTCACCGGATCCGGCGGGCGGGTGGGAGACTCGCCGGCGGTGGGGACCGACGGAAATGGGGGGCTGGGGCCGGCTTGTGGGTGCGCCGGATCTGGAGGTCGGGGCCGGCTGGTGGGTGCGCCGGAGCCGGAGCTGGGGCCGGCTGGTGGGTGCGCCGGAGCCGGAGCTGGGGTCGGCTGGTGAGTGCGCCGAAGCTGGGGGGGGGTCTGCCAGAGGTCGTCGACGGCGACGGCGACAGCGGCGGCGACTGGGGAGCCTGCCGGAGGTCGGTGGCGACGGCGGCGGCGACTGGGGGTCTGCCGGAGGTCGGCGACGGGGCTGGGGGGAGTGGGTTAGGGAGAGAGAGGGGGGGAGGGAGAGAGCCGTTAGAATGGAGAGAGATAGGAGAGAGAGGGGGGAGGGAGAGCGATCGATCCATAATAATGATGTGTGTTTCCGTATTGCATCTCCAGTCACTACTCAAACTAAAAAGAGAAGAAATAAAA
Source organism: Capsicum baccatum var. pendulum (assembly GCA_030864225.1). Classification (NCBI taxonomy): domain Eukaryota; kingdom Viridiplantae; phylum Streptophyta; class Magnoliopsida; order Solanales; family Solanaceae; genus Capsicum; species Capsicum baccatum. The sequence continues at coordinate 86,932,361 of CM061560.1, read as the reverse complement.
TAAAATAAATAAACACCATCCAAGCAATGCAAAACAACTAGATATCATCAAATGAGATTATACGTGTCTAATATGTATAAGGAAGAGTAATGGTTGTGACTTGTGGGTGTTCATGGGATAATTAGTGTTTGAGAACAAGCAGTCCTTCTTAACGCAGACGTTTGTTTTGAGTAATTGGTTGTTACTACAATTACTCTTTCTTATACTCAGTTGATTGAGTGTTTAATTATTTTGTACTCTCATATGATGATATTTACTCATTTTTCATTGCTTGAATGATGTTATTTATTTTAGTTTATTTTATTTCTCCACTTTTTAGTCTCGTCTTACTGGTCAATAGAATTAGATGATTGATGCTAGACTTGTAAAGATATCATGCATATATTATAGATAAATGTATGCATCTATACTAGGCTAAATTAACAGCCACGTATCGATCAATTGAGTCTAGTGAAAAGTAAGTCGAGACTATAAAAAGAGAAACAAAATAAAATAAAATAAATTAACATTATTCAAGTAATGAAAAGTGACTAAATATCATCATATGAGAGTAGCAAATAATTGAACACTAGATCAAATGAGTATAAGAAAGAGCAATGGTAGTAACAATCAATTACTCAGAATAAACGTCTGCATTGAGAAAGACTACAATCTCTCCGATTCTCATTTGGAACACTCCTTAGCTTGTTCCACAACTTTAATTCGTTGCATTATTTCGGTGATCCTCGAAAAAGTAATATCAAGTACTTTATGAAAATCAGTTAAGAAGAAGACAACTACAATCTATTAAGTCTAGGATCATAAATGAACTTGTCCTCTTTGTCCAGATTTCTGGCACACCAACCGATGAAATTTGAAAAATAATTTCACCATACAATCGGCAAAAACAATCATAATCCATTAACAATCAATCAACTTTCAACTTAAAATCACAGATTTTCAGTAAAATGAAGCTCTATTTAAAAAAAAGTCAAATTTCTTCATCCAAACTAAACAAATACTTAATCAACCGAATGGTCGATTAACAGAACAATAAAAACGTATAATGAAACCATCACCCATAAGAACATGCCTCTAAAACACCATTACATTAAAGAAGAATTTGAAGAAAATTTAAATTTCTTGGCATATTAACCGATTAAATTCGTGAAAAAATTTCACCATGCAATCGACAAGGATCATAATCCATCAAATATCCATCGACAATCAAACAAATACCAACTTTAAAATAAAAAAATTTAGTAAAATCAATCCCCATTTTTCAAAAAAATAAAATAAAATTTTTTCCTCCAAAACCAACTCAATCACCACAAAACAAAGCCGAAAAAAACTAAAAAAAATAAAAATTTCATCAATATGAAGAATAAATTACTCGGGAGATGAAGAGAAATTACTTAAAGTGGAAGATGAAAAGATCTTAAAGCTTTAGAGAAGATAGAAATTGAAAATGGAGGTTAGCGGAAGAGGAAGGGAAAATGTGGTGGGGTTGGGAGTGAGAGTGAGGAGAGAAAAAGTCTTTTTGGGTATTTTATAGAAAGTGGGGTGTGAAAAGTATTTAAAAAAGATTTAATAGGTGTCCACAACTTTTTGTTTTTTACACTATAACCCATACTCCACACCTTTTCTATTTTCTCTCCCAAAACACTAGAAAATTAATTCAAAAAGAAATTGATGTTTATTTTTCAAAATAAGTTTTCAGAATGTTCATTTACCCAAATCTTCACCTAACCTCCTCAAAAAAGAGATCTGTATTGGGCATGCCCAATCCATTACATTTTGGATGCAAATGCTTAAAGAATTGGTATATGACAAACAGTGAGAATACTTTAAGGGGTTGTTTGGTTGGGAAACAAGTTATGCTAGGATTAGTTATGCTGGGATTAGTTATATTGGAATTAGTTGTCCTAGAATAAGTTATCTTGGTATTATTTTTTAGTGATTGTTTGGTTTCCGGTACTAAAAATGATAGATATTACAACCTTTCTAAGAATAGATAGTTTATTTACAAAGATATCTTTCGCTTTGTTTATCTTAATATTTCATGTTAAATTACTTATTTTTTCCTAAATTTTATAAAATATTGATACTCCCACTTTTTTAAAAAAAAGATTCATCATCAAAAATGTGAAAAAGAATTGCTCTCATCTTACATTATTTAGTATCACTAATATTTAAAAGTTGAATTGTATTTTTAAAAATTAAATTTTCAAACATGTTTAACTATATATAAAAATAATTTTTTTTTTGATAATCAAGCATGTACTAAATTAGAAAGGAAATGTCAAAATACTTTAATTACTTGTCCATGATAAATTTGTTAGGAAAAATAAAAATTTGAAGTAAAACTATTAATTAGAAAATACAAAGACAATAAACCCTTGGATCAATTTTGAATTTGATTGTATAAATAGTTAAGTCGATATTATTGTTCAAATTTACCAAAATGAACAAAAATTTGTAGAGTAATTAAAATTTAAATCAGGAATAAAATTATCAAAAAACATTAATGTAAAAACTATTAAAATCCCACGTTCTCTCTTTATATATATATATATATATATATATATATATATATATATATATATATATATATATATATATATATGAGAAATGATAATTAAAGAATTTGAAAGGTAATTTTATCATTTTATGACTTTATCCAAGTTAATATACGGTGGGATTATTTATACGACCCCTTAGGTGGGATAACTTATCTCGGTACTATTTGTTAATCCCGGGATAAGTTATCCCGAATTTAACAACCAAACATAAGATACGGAGAAGTCCTCTATATCAGAAAGAAAATAACAATAATTACCCTCGCCGTGCTCATTGATATCAAGATCATATGTAAAATATCTTTTTTGGATGGGCTTATTCTATAGGTTAACACTTGTGTCCTCTGTCTTGAACTAGTAATTCCTGAATTGTGTCATTTCATGGAGGATTAATATTCTTCATAAACTAATTACTACCAATAATGAGTCCATCTCCACTGTAATATTCTTGAGATTGTCTTCCTTGCACCAGTGGATACCAAAGCTCAAGGCCTTTTTGTCTCAACTACATTATTAAATTGATAACTAAAGGGAATAACAAAGAAACTAGAATATATCCTATGTATCTTCTATTTAAGCCTCCTCCTCTACTGGTCCTAGGATTTCCTTTTGAACACTAGTCACATTTATTCAACTTCAATTTACCTTCTGGGGAAAGGTTCGAGAAAAATGAGTCCATAGATCCTCCCAAGTCCTTAATTAAAAAAAGGAGACAAGTGGGTCCCACAATCTTATTACGTTAAAAAAATAAAGTTGCTTGAACAGCTGGGACAGTTGTTCGACAATTTTATTAGTTGTCTTAACAACTTTACGCAGTTGTTGAATAACTTAACGCAGTTGTCGAACAACTTCGCAAAGTTGTCGAACAACTATCAAAGTTGTTTGACAACTGTGCAAAGTTGTTGGAATAAAAATATTTTAAAAAAAATTAAAAAAATTTTGTTCCTTTCACCTAATTTTTAAAACTTGAAGGACCTTAACAACTTCACAAAGTTGTCGAACAACTATCAAAGTTGTTTGACAACTGCGCAAAGTTGTTGGAACGAAATATTTTTAAAAAAAGTTGAAAAAAAACTGTCCCTTTCACCTAATTTTTAAAATTTGAAGGACCTTACTTAATTGGAAAACTTGTTTGTCCCTTTTAATCCAAAGTCCCGAAAGGTTCCATGTGACTGTGTGGAAAAATTTATTTTGTACAAGGCACAATAATTGGACAGCCATAAGTTGTGTGAGGTTGCTTTCATAGTTTGCCATGTGGATTTGGGTCCCACTTTTCAACAAAATAACTATTGAAAGTTTCATCTCTATTTCTCTCTCCCCATATTTTAATTTTCTTTTACTCTATCGAATGAAAATACTCTCTTATTTTGAGAAATTTCCTTCTCGCTTATCTCTTTTTATTTCAAGCAATTTAACACTGATTGTTTGTTTTATTTTTCTTCTCCTTATTGCTATTATTTTTTTCTTTTAACAAGACAGTAACAATTTTTGATATTATTGTTGAATAAATTGTCTGCCCTTTTTCTTGATGAAATTTATTGTAAAAATTTTGGGAGGAAAGAAAAAGTATTGTAGAAGCAACAAAAAAATGCATAGCAAAAGTAATCTAAAGAAGAAAAAGTAGGAACCCTTCAACCTTCAAATAAACTTTTATATCCACCAAATAACCTCAAGAAATAGGAAAAAACTTAAAGGAGGATTTTCATATTATAGAAGCCCCATATTTTCATCAAAACTAGCTATAAATACTACTAAGAAATTTCTTATTGAAATATTTTGTTAGCATTAAAAAGAAAATAGCTCGAGGAATTAATTCCCCTCAAGTATCCGAGGTTGCGGAATTTTTCCACCTAGGATAAAATGGCTCACAATCGGAATGTAGTGGTACCTCAAACTTTCTGATTCTTCGAACTCACTCAACGGTAGATGATCACATAGAGTTTTTAGAAGTAGAAGAGTGTTTTGCAACGCAGAAAATTTTGTGTTTACATGTGGAAAAAATATAGGTATTTATAACCATCACATGCCCCTTCGGAAAGGAAGCAATGGTTCATGGAAGGGTGTATCATTTCGGAACAGTCATGTCTGTCCATTCTAAAATAGTATGTCTTTTCAAAACAGTCACATCTGACCGAGCAATCACTCCTTTTCTAAAATAATGTGTCTTATCCTCGAGGGGTTGTATCCCTTTCAAGTAACATTTTAACGTTTTCTGCATGCATTCTGCATGCACGTTCATGGAGAGAAAATGTTTTGATTTTTCCTTGGAAATAAATAAAATTAATCTCAGCGATTGATTATTTTCCAAATTCAAATCCAAATCTAAATCTGAAGTAGAAGCCGAAGCCAAGCCGAGTGAACGATGACGACGACGACGCAAGACACTTCTTGGTTCTTGCCTCGCTATCCACTTGAAGAAGTGTTACTTAATAAAAATATATTAAAGTTGCTTTCTCCCACCAATGTGGGAGAAGTATACTTTCTTAAGTGAGTACACTTTTCCTTCAAGACTTTTCCTCCATTTTTTATTCACACCAATTGAACCCAACAATCCCCCACATGAATGGGGAATGACTACTATTTATAAAACTTACGGACAAGTATCTTATCAGCAAGCAAAGACTGATTGCATCTGGATAAGTGGGTTTTCCTTGAACTTTTCGTAGTGAACATATATCGGATGCACTCGGTCAATTGGTAGATTTTATATCTTTAAACCGTCGAGCTTTAATGTACACCTAGACAACATATTTCATACAACCAGCCTTTTACCATTTATGATTCTCACGATTTTGTTCGTTTCATCCATGAACATGTCTTGGTTTCATGAGAGCTTAGAGAATAGGCCTTTAATAACATTCTCCTTGAAGCAACTTTCACTTCACCCCCACATAGGTGATTTCTAAACGTTCAATCCTGTAGATTAAACTATTTTGTCAAATTTGCCAAACTTAGATAATCATTAAAAGGTTTCGCACCACAAGTCTTATCCATGTTTACTAAATATTGTCTACATTATGAGAATGGGTTGGGTATATTGACAATGTTAAATTTTTTAGTCACAACTTTTTTTGATCTCCTTGAACCTAGCTCTTGGGATCTCCAGTATGCTAGGTAGAGTTAGCAGCATGCTGACTTTTCCTAGGCCGTAAACCTATTCCCTTCGATATTTTCTCAACTCTCTTTCTAGATAGGCAATTTGTAAGTGGATCTGACACATTATCCTTTGACTTCACATAGTCAATAATAATAATAATTCCATTAGAGAGTAGTTCTCTAATGGTATTATATCTCCATCTTATATGATGAGATTTACAGTTATAAATCATGCTCCCAGCCCTCCCAATCGTTGTTTGGCTATCACAGTTATACATATTGGTGCCAATGGTTTGGGCCAATAAGAAATATCTTTCAAAAAATTCCAGAGCCATTCTGCTTCTTCACTAGCTTTATCTAATGTGATAAATTTAGATTTCATTGTAGAGCGAGCAATATATATCTGTTTGGACTATTTTCAAGAGACTGCTCCTCTACCTATAATAAACACATATCCACTCATGGATTTTACTTTATTCGATCCGGTGATCCAATTTGCATCACTATATCCTTCAATTACCGTGGGATATTTATTATAATACGAAGCACAATCTTGAGTGTATTTAAGATACCCCAAAACTCTTTTTACTGCCATCCAATGAGTTTTATTGGGATTACTTCTGTACTGACTCAATTTACTAATAGCACATGCTATATTTAGACATGTACAGTTCATAACATATATTAAACATCCCAACACTCTTACGTAGTCCAACTGTGAATCACTTTTGCCTTTATTCTTTTGAAGTGCAAAGCTCACGTCCAATAGAGTCTTGGCAATACCAAATTCCAAATACTTGAATTTTTCAAGTACCTTTTTAATGTAATGAGACTGTGATAAACCCAACCCTTGTGGATTTCTATGAATTCTTATTCCTAAGATCACATTCGCAACTCCAAGGTCTTTCATATCAAACTTGCTCTTGAGTATTCATTTCGTAGCATTTATGTCAGAAATATCTCTACTAATGATCAACATATCATCCACATACAAACAAAACAATGACCTTGTGATTTGGAGTGTCTTTAATGTAAACGTATTTATCACATTCGTTTATCTAAAACCCGTTTGCCGGCATGATTTGGTCAAACTTTGCATGCCACTGTTTAGGCGCTTGTTTAAATCCATAGAGTGACTTAACAAGTCTGCACACCTTCTTTTCTTTATCAGGAACCACAAAACCCTCGGGTTATTTCATGTAAATTTCTTCCTCCAATTCTCCATTTAGGAATGTTGTTTTCATATCCATTTGATGGATTTCAAGACCATATACCTCCTCCAAGGCAATTAACATCTGAATTTACATTGTCCTTATTACAGGAGAGTAAGTATCAAAGTAATTAAGGCCTTTCGTCTATTTGAAATCTTTTACTACAAGTTTTGCCTTGTATTTGTCAATAGTGTCATCCGCTTTCATTTTCCTTTTGAAGATCCATTTAGAACCTAAAGGTTTATTCCCTGGAGGAAGATCAACTAAATCCCAAGTATGGTTGCTCAAGATGGATTTAATATCACTATTGATTGTCTCTTTCCAAAAGGATGAGTCTGAAGACGACATCACTTCTTTAAATGTTCGAGGCTCATTTTCTAAGAGAAATATTACAAAATTTGATCCAAATGAAGTTAACCTTCTTTGACATATACTAAGTCTTGGATTCTCATCATTATGTACATCCTCACTTGGTTCATCTCGAGGTCGTTTAGATCCCCCACTAGACTGTTCATGTTTAGTTTTATACTGATAAATATGTTCAAAGAACTCAGCATTATCTAATTCAATTACCATATTTTCATTGATATCCGAATGTTCAGATTTATGAACCAAAAATTGACATGCTTTATTACTTTTAGCATATCCTATGAATACACAGTCCATTGTCTTAGGTCCTATCTTCACTCTTTTAGGCACATGAACTTGGAATTTCGCTATACACCCCCACACTTTGAAATATTTCAAGTTGGGTTTTCTTTCTTTTTATTTTTTTATATGAAATTGATTGTGTCTTACTACGGGGCACTCTATTAATATTTGGTTAGCTGTAGGGATAGCTTCTCCCCATAAGTTTTGAGGTAAACCTGAACTAATAAGTAAGACATTAATCATTTTTTTAAGGTTCGATTTTTCCTTTCCTCAATTCCATTAGATTGATGTGAATACGAAGCCATAGTTTGATGGACAATTCTATTTTCTACACAAATTTCATCAGAGGGAGATTCATAGTCTCCACCCCTATTACTTCTTATTATTCTGATCTTCTTCTCTAACTGATTTTCAACTTCTGTTTTATATTGCCTAAAGACATCTATTATTTCATCCTTACTATTTAGAAAATAAACATAACAATATCTAGTGAAATCATTAATAAAAGTTATAAAATAATTTTCCCACCACAAGATGGTGTTGACTTCATATCACAAATGTCAGTGTGGATTAAGTCTAAGGGATTGGAATTCCTTTCAACGGACTTATATGGATGCTTAGCATACTTGGATTCCACACACATTTGATATTTTGATTTATTGCACTCAAAGTTTGGTAATACTTCTAAGTTAATCAGTTTTCACAATTTTTTGTAATTTACATGTTCTAATATTTTATGCCACAATTCATTAGACTCAAGCAAGTAAGAAAAAACAGAACTTTTATTGATACTAACTGTTATTACATTCAATACTAACTGTCATTACATTCATCTTAAAAAGGCCCTCAGTGAGGTAGCCTTTTCCTATGTACACTTCCCCTTAACTAATTACAATCTTTCCATAAATAAATATACAGTTGAATCCACTTTTTTTCAATAGGTGATACAAAAAGTAAGTTCTTTCTTAAATGCGGTACATAAAGGACATTGTTGAGAGTCAACACTTTGCCTGACATTATTTTCAAGAAGAATTTTCCTGTCCCTTCAACTTTTGCTTTTGTGGAGTTTGCCATATAGATCTTCTCTTTGACTTAAGCCAGAGCGAATGCAACAAAAAATTCTTTATTTGTACAACTGTGGTAGGTGGCACCGAAATCCATCCACAATTCTCAAGGATTTCCCACCAAGTTATATTTAGAAATCATAATACATAGATCGTCCATTTCATTCTTGGATTTAGCCATATTCACTTGATCCTTATTTTTGTCTTTCTTTGGTGTAAGAAAATCTGTTGACTTGTGACCAATCTTGCCACGGTTAAAGCATTTTCTCTTGAATTTCTTCTTAGGCTGATTGCTTTGTTGTCCAGCTTTCTTTCACTTCTTTGAGTTGTTGGGGTCATCTTCTACAATATTAGCTTTATTCATTACATAATTTTCTTTAGACCTTGTCTCTACGGCTTTGTTGTCTTCTTCAATGCACAACCTCACAATGAGGTCTTCGACTGTCATCTCCTTTTATTTATGTTTCAAGTAATTTTCGAAGTCCTTCCACAAAGGTGGCAACTTCTCTATTATTGCAGCAACTTGAAATGTCTTACTCACAACCAAATCTACAATAAAGTTCATGTGAACATTAAAAATATTTTTAACATGTTCAAATAAGGTATTCATTAAATTCATACCTTCAGCAAGGATCGTGGATGGTGACTTGCAATTTCTGTACTTGAGATATGACAGTCTTGCTATCAATCATTTTGTACTCAAGGAATCTTGCAATAAAGAACCTCTTAGTTCCAGCATCCTTAGTCTTATATTTATTTTCAAGCACATTCCACAAGTCTTTTGATGTCTTTATTCCACTGTAAACGTTGTATAAATCATCTTCGAGTCCGCTTAGGATAAAATTCCTACATAGGAAATCAGAATGTTTTCATGACTCCATTATAACGAATCGCTCCTTGTCTGAAGTTTCTTCGGGCACTTCTGGAGCATCTTCTGATATAAAGCTTTGAAGGCACAAGGTTGTCAGATAGAAGAACATCTTCTATTGACACCACTTAAAATCTATTCCAGAAATTTTTTTGGGTTTTTTCGCTAGTGCTATAGCGGGTGGCGTAGTTGTGCGATTGATTGTAGCAATATTTATTGCTTCCACGCTCGTCACACTATCAACATGACCTTCTGTAGTCATTTTCCTATCACAAAAAGACAGTCAACTTTAGTAGAAAAATATACTAATTACAAGTTTGTAGCAACTTTAAACAATATTTGTTTCTAGTTTAACGATGAAGTTTTTATGTCTTCAAATCGTTAACCGAATGAGCTTTAATTTGCGATGAAATTTTTATTTCTTCAAATCACTTGTTAAGTTCAAACAGAATAGAAAACATAAAGCTTTAATATCTAGAAACCAAACAATATAGATTATGAAAGTTTAATTTCTTAAGATTGTTGTTTTGGGTACACAATCTGTATGTTTGCTCAAATACTTCAACACAAGTTCAAGAACACCAATGAAGTTTTCAAAACCTTCAAAATAAGTTCAACATGAACTATCAAAGTAGTGTGTTATTTTAAAGAAACAAGATGAAGTAGAAAAAGAGCCAAGTCCTCCAATTTCATGGAGTGTCCTTAAGGAATTAATTCCCCTTAAGTACCCTAGGATGCAAAATTTTTCCTCCCAGAATAAAATGACTCACAATCAGAATGTAATGGTACCTCAAATCTTCTGATTCTTCGAACTCACTCAATGATAGATGATCACACAGATTTTTTAGAAGTAGAAGAGTTTTTTGCAATATAGAAAATTTCGTGTCTATCTGTGGAAAAAATACAGGTATTTATAGCCATCACATGCCCCTTTGAAAAGAAAGTAATGGTTCATGAAAGGGTGTATCACTTCGGAACAGTCATGTCTGTCCATTCCGAAATAGTATGTATTTTCTGAACAGTCACATCCGATCGAATAATCACCCCTTTTTTGAAATAGTGTGTCTTATCCTCGAAGGGTTGTATCCCTTTCAAGTAACATTTCAACATTTTTTGAATGTACTTTTATGGAGAAAAATATTTTCGGATCACTTTTCAGATATATATATATATATATATATATATATATATATATATATATATATAACATATATTAAGGTCCCTCATTAATATTTGACTTTAAACCTCCAATATGATTGAGATGTCCCTGCTTCTACTTGAAACCAATCAAATAATTCAATATTTGTTGTTAACGTGAATTCACCATAAACAAATTAAAACGTTTACTCCCGAATCTGTGATTAAAATAACAATTTAATTTGTTTAATGTTCAAGGAGACACATGTCAAGATGACCAAATAATAAAGTTTTTGATGCTAAATTGTTAAATTCAGTGTCGGCTTCTTGATGAAACCTCTCAAGCAAAGGCTTTAGGCCCCCAATTATTTGGGGCTTTTTTTTTTTATAGTAATTGTATGTTTATAGTTGGAATTTTTCTTTTAGAAAATATTGAATATTTTCTCCAACTCAAAAATTAGCTTCACTTTAGAAATTTAAAAATAAAAGTGACAATTGTTTTCAACTATACCACATTAAAAAAGATTTATTTTTAATACTAGTCAATCCTAACAAAAATCTAATAAATTGGAATAACTTAGTAAACTATACCGTGCATCATTGTCTTGCTTAATGAACATGATAGAATTAAAACAATAGTCAAAGTGGCATGAGCGGAGTAGAAATGTAAGAATTATTTCTATCAAATAAAACGATTTTATTATTTTTCAAATGCATATATTGCTTATAGAGTTTCTATAGCAATTGCCTTGGTTGACAAAATTTTATTAAAATTTGAAATAAATAAAATCTTACTTAAGGTCAACAACGTCTCAAGAGAAACTGAATAAATTAGGTATACTTACAATTAAAATTAAAATTACTGGGAGAAATCGATTAGAAAATAAATTTATTCATTACTTTGCATCTCAAAAAGCTATGAAACTAGACTTCAAACAAAACATATATACTATATAATTTTTTTAATTAAAACAAATTAAGGTCTCATTTTAAAGCTTTGCTTTAGGCCACCAATTATATTGAGCCGCCCTTGGCTAAATTAGTATAATAATCAAACAAAAGAATTCTATAAGTAACGAACAAGCAAAATAAGATGAAGTGATTGAATCAATGATTTTCAATATATTAATTATTTCTTAATAGGCTGATCATGATGCTCAAATACATAAAAAGAAATTGACATCGGTAGAGAATAATTATAAGGACAAAAAAAAGAACAAAATCAGTTTTTTGTTATAAATATATTACCATATATCGTGAATGTCTACTTTACCATATGTAGTAAATGTCTACTTTACCATATATAGTGAATGTCTATTTATGGAAAACTTAGAAATCTCAAGGTTAGTATTCTCCTATAAATAAAAGGATTTTCATTCATTGTAATTCACCCATCAAGAAACCTCTCAAGAGAAATAATAATCACTCTCTCTTCTCTCTCTATTCTTGTTGTTCTTATTTTATATTTCATAACATGTTATCAGCATGAGACTCTGTCAAACAAGGTGAGATTATAAATCTAAATGTAATTTCAAGATAAGTAATTCCTTATGTTATTTGTCTTTTACTATTAATGATATAATTATTATTGAATTTGGGAAAAAATAATTGATTTGGAACCACTTATACTTTAAATTTGTTCATGAAGAACAATATAGTTAAAAAATATGATGATGAATTTAAGTCTCATCTCATTAAGAGAGTAAGACATTGGGTTAAAATTTTTAATGCACCATGATGATAAGATGTTGGGTTCAAGTCCCATGAGTTATAGCCTAAGATGCCTTTATATTGATAAGATATTGAGTTTGAATCTCAATACACCATATTGATGATATTATGATGGCTAAGGTAAAAGAATGAGTGTTTGGTGAAAAGTTATGAAACATATCCCATTAATATGCTTTATTTCATGAAGTGAATATGGTAGCAATATATGATGAATCTAAAATTAAAAACTTGCTACATTCTTGAAGGGAATGTGGTAGTAGTACATAATATGTCTGAAAGAAGACAAGTAATTAAACACACGAATATCAACGTGGAGGAATAATACGATAATAATCATCAAAAGTGATTATTTTCACACGCTTATTATGATTATAAGATATGTTAGATAAAAATTCTCTACATTATATGCACACCTCTATTTGCTCTTGAATATTTAGAAAGAGGTTATAAGCTATCACAATTTGATAGATTAAAGACACGATTATATTTCATTCTTGAGAATGAGAATTTTTATTAAGAACAAATTCATTTTCTTAGGTGAATGTGATAATATTTAGCAAACTTTATCAATACAAACGTGCACTTGATTGTGATAGTACCACAACTCACCTACGAAAGAGGTAGAATAATTTAGAAGAAATATTCTGTAATTTTCTCAGATGTAGTAAATATGATGTTTATTCTTGTTAAGTAAATATGAAATTTACTAAAGTAAAAGATACATGTCATGGTAAACTTGGAGTTTGCCAGAATAAAAATTCATAAATTGACATGAACGAATGCGACATCCCAAAGATGTGCATAGTGAGTATTGAACATATAATGAAGAACTAGAAAATTCTTCCTGAACTTTTAATTTTTCTTGTTCTCATGATAAATTGGTAGGACCAACTAATGTTGGGATTTGATCCCTCAAAATCTGAAAAATAGAAAAGGTGAATAGGGACCTATTCACCACTCATGTGATCTATTAAGATGCATCGATAAAAGATGATCACTTTTATGTTATTTTCAACCTACAGTTTGACATTCATAAAGTCTGTTCAATAAATTGAGTTAAGATTATAACTTTCAGATTGTATAATCAAGACAATTCGTCTTGATGATGATGGTTTGACATTGAATGACTTCGATAAATAGGTGAACCATTGCTAATGAAAACAAAGCTTTATGTGTTGATTTGAAATATGATATATTATATACAAAAGTACTTGTATGTATCAAATCAATTAATTATGATTAATTCCCCCTCAAAGTTGGTTTTGAGTCAGGAACCACACATTATCCATCAATAGTATTAATGTGTGGTATACGATTAATAAATATATCATGATGCACAAAGATAGATTCCTTAAATAAGATGGAGGATGTATGTTAGTTTTCCTAACATATTGGGGAGATTATAAGCAGCTATGAAATATGTTAGGAATTATCACCATATCCTCATTCAAAAGATAATTCAAGTCAAATGTCGAAAGCATTTGCTGACTCAAATTTAATCTCATATTTAAGCTGGAAGTGCTTTTATTGTGTGCCCCTAAAGGACAAAGTCTACGCATACATAAATATGGTAGACCAATCAGTTCCAAATGAAATAGTACTTGAAAAAAACAAGGAACAAATAATCATAATAAGAAGACAATGTGCTCTTGAAGAGCCTACGACATTAAACTTCATGAAACCTTATGAAGGTACCTGAAAATAATGAAGTGATGAGATCTCAAAATATTATGTCACACTGTGAACCGATATGGAATGATATATCATCAATATCTTTAATACAATATTCGCACAATATTGTAAAAGATTACGAGAAACTAAATTCTATGTTTATTTAAGCATGCTGACATAGAAATATTTATCAAGTGACATAAAAGGATGCATCTTGGTAAGCATAACACTTATTTGATTTGCAGTCCAGACACTTGAAGATATCACACATGACTTCCTAAATATTGTCACTTGACAAAATTTATATTAAAACTTTTAAGGATCCACAATATTTGAAGCATATAAAAGTTTCTGGGAAACTTATATATAATCCTTATATTGCATAAATTTATAACTTGAAAATTATTCAAACTCTTGAAGAGTTTTCAAATGCAATAGATTATTTTTTCTTGAATGAGAAATATACCGAATTGAATTGATTATATATCTTAGTGCAGTTGGTGTACTTATGTATCTTGTAAATACTACAAGACCCGATATAGTCTTTCGATTAATTTGATAGCAAGGAATAGTTCTTCTCCTACTAGGAAACATTAAAATAAGATAAAAAAATATGAGCTTATTTTATTCTAAAGATTGTAGTCCCGATCTTGTTGGTTATGCTGATACTGGGTACTTACCTGATTCATATAAAACTTGATCTCAAATAAGTTATGTGTTCATATGAGGGGGTACTGCCATATCTTAGACATATACAAAGTAATCAATCGTAGCCACGCATCGAACCATGCTGAGTTAATAACTATTCATAAAACAAGTCGAGAATGTATGTGGTTGAGGGCCACAATACATCTCATTCGTGAAAAATATAGTTTGAAATGTGATAAAGTACCCATGATTTTTTATGAGGATAATGCAACATGCATAACACAACTTAAGGGAGGACTCAAGGAGATAGAACGAAGCATATTTCGCCAAAACTTTTCTATACACACGAGCTACAAAAGAATGATGATATTAACGTGCAACCGATTCGTTCAAGTGACAATGTGACTGGTTGATTTACCAAGTCTCCTCCAACTGCAACTTTCAAAAAAAAGTTGCACAAGATCGGGATGCAAAGGTTCAAGGATGTTCTCATTAGAGGGAGTTAATACGTGTTGTACTCTTTTTTCCTTACGAGTTTTTGTTCCACTGGGTTTTCCTTGTAAGGTTTTTAATGAGGCAGCCTATATGCGTATTGTTAGAGATGTGTACTCTTTTTTCTTCACTAGATTATTTTCCCATTGGATTTTTTTCTAGTAAGGTTTTAATGAGACACATTATCTATTAATTAGACATTCAAGGGGGAGTGTTGTAAATATATTACCATATATCAGAATATCTACTTTATCATATATAGTGAATATTTACTTTACCATATATAAGGAATGTCTATTTATGAAAAAATTAGAATCGCTAAAATTAATTTTTTTCTTATAAATAAAGAGATTTTCCTTCATTGTAATTCACCCATCAAGAAATCTCTCGAGAAAAATAATAATCGCTCTCTCTTCTTATTATTCTTATTTTATATTTCATAACTCTTTTAATTCTGTTTAGCATGAAAACTTACAAACAAAAAAAATGGGAAAGAAAAGTTCAAAATATGAGGAGAGAGAATCGTGCCAGGATGGGAAACTTTGGTCCACATAAAAGTGCCTCGTATTCTTCTCTCTAACAGAAAAGTGGGACCGAATAAATATTTAACAAAATATGAGTGAATCCTTATACAACTCACGTATGTCACGCACTACTTATATCTGATGCAGAATAGAACTTTTCGACTTTTGTTATTCTCATTTGTGGTAAGGTCTTTGAATAAAACTTTTCGACTTTAGTTATTCTCATTTGTGGTCAGGCCTTCTCAACAATTTGAACCAACTTTCGTCATTTTGTAACTAGGTTGATCTGTATAAAATGTTCATGGACTATCAAGGTGGGCTCTTAACATTGTTATCAGTAGGTATTTTGTTCGTTAAAAGCTTCCAGCAGAAAAAGAAATATTCAAAGGGATGGAATTATGTAATTATACATCAATAAAATAATAACTAACTCAAGACACAACTGAAAAGTCTCATAAAACAAGTAAACTAGCCAATGACACTCATATCCAGAATGTGGGCTCACCAATGAATAGTAAGTCTCTCCGAGGCTTTTCTTAAAGCTAGAACTTGGTCCTCATTACCTAATAAATCACTAAAAATAATAATGTGATAGCTGAGTACTGAATCCTCTGTGCATAACTTCAGGGAAAGAGTTAACATAATAGAATAATACTCATAATAATAAAATAAGTGATAACAAATAGTATCATTTTAAAACAATTCAAATTCAGTAAAATAGTGAAGTCGCATAAACTCACAGAAGTCTTGATTTCTTGTTTATTATATTTAAAAGTAATGCATCAATTGATTCAAATAAAGTTATTGTCAATAAGCCAACAAAAGGAAACCTAAATAAATGAAAAAAAGGAAAAACCAGCTTAAGGTCCCTTGTCCGCCCGAAGGAAATAAAGAAAAACCATTTGAAGCCCCTTATCCCCCGAAGGCAATAAAGGGAAACCCTTTGAGATTCTTTGTCTGCCAGAAGGTAAGCAATATCATTTAAAATCCCTAGTACACCCAAAGGCACTGAAGGGAGACCATTCAAATCCCCTAGTCATATAGAAGACCAAATAAAATCAATTGGTGTCATGACATAGTTATCGAACCCTTTTAAAATTCACAACCTCATTAATATCATATTTACAAGTGTCATGAAATCATTCATAATCATGTTAATTTACATACTATATAGGATAGTACAATATCAAATATGAAGGCTCTATATGAGCTTGTCCCACTCATGTATAAAGCCCTAGTTCAAATCATCTTAACATTGAGAATATGTTTGAAAAGAGACGTGAGAAGATGGTTTTCAAAAATAGACACACGTAGAAAGTATACATACCTTAATCTTTGTAAAGAATCTTACGTGCAACCTTAATGTTAAATAATTGATTACTAGAGCTCATCCTCTTAATATCTCTTTATGAAAGTAATTTTGGAGCAAAAACAATAAGTTGTGAACTTTAGAATTTGCAGCGGATCTTGAATTTTGCTTTCGAAAGGATCTTGCTCTAAGTCGATTTCGTTTCTCTTGGAAACGGAATGATATTTCACAAAACCAAATGCCTTCTTTGTTGATGTTGTTCTGTTTTTTGTGTTTTTCTTATCCCTATTGCCTTGAAGAAGAAGTCTATATATTTTGGAGCATTGGGTGGCTAAACAATTACCGAGTAACTGTTTCCCCTAATTTTCAAATAAAATTGGCTCCCTTCTTATCTTCCTTTTTACCAGATAATTAGAAATGCAAAATCGGGTCGGGTCGGGTCCACATGGGCGACCCATGACCCATAATCTTACATCTCCGACTTCGCAAATAGTGGACGAGACCCGCACCAGTACCATATCAACAAATCACCAATTCATACGACGAATAGCTTGTGCGACCTGTGAGCATCACGAGCTTTACCTATAAGGTTTTACAAGCAACATTTAGGAATCCAATCACTTGTGGAAAGAATTCTCTACTAATATGAGGGTACTAATACTCACAATACCCCAGACATCATTCAGTACTTCAGTAGTTACTTATCCGACCCCTCATCCTCTTAAAAAGGTGAACTCGAGTTCATGGTTAACTTTATATACACAATTACACTTGACTCTTACATAGTTAGTGTAATGGCCGGCTTGTGTAAACAAGTTAAAATATTCATTTTAATTGTCTTTCGTTTCTACTCGAATCTATCTGTTTTGATCAACTGCTTTCTTAGACATGCACCGTATTGCCGAATCTCTCATGGCTATTAGTAACATGCAAAAGTAGCAACACCGATCGAAACTTTAAAAAACAGTTAAAGGTATAAGGGTATTTCAATAAAAAGTTAAAATAACTTTTTAGGGTCTCACACAATGAAGAAGTAGGGATTCATTCTTCCATTAACCAATTGGTCGCTAAGCACACGTAGTATAAAACACGTGCTACGATGTTATCACCTTATATTGCTGCGTGTGTCTTATTCTTTTAGTCACTCAACATTGTACAGATCTAGGTTTAGACATCTCTAAATGTCTAACCTGAGTTTCTTTCTTTAATAATCCTTAAATCCATATTGTTACAGAAACTCACATCTGGCTTTAAGAAATAAGTCATTATCTTATGGTGGAAATTTTCTCTTCACGTTCCTCGACGTAAGAGGCGATTGCTCGTGTGAGAGAGCTAATCTCGCGACTTGTTTGGCAAATTGTCTTAATAAAACACATTTTCGCATGCATATGAGATTGAACATAAATTCAAGATTCTTATATTGATAATAATTATAATCAAGTCATCTACAATACATAAACATAATCATATCCTATGTAAACCTAGAGACATAACATGTTTCTCAAACAAGTCTCTAGATATCACCTTAGCAAAGGTATCAGCTATCATTTTTCTTGTAGGAATGTATTGTAAATTTATTTCTTCACTTACTACTATGTCTCTTATAAAGTTATACTTAATATCTATGTGCTTGGTCTTGCTGTGATATTTAGGATCCTTCATATACGCGATAGTCGCTTCACTGTCACATTATAAAATCATGGGACCCTTACAATTCTTTGCGATGTTCAAATGCTCAAAGAATCTCTTCAACCAAACAAGCTTCTTGTACTGCAGATGCACAAGCCACAAATTCTGATTCCATAGTTGATAGGGTTGTGCAAATTTGTTTCTTACTTTTCCATAAAATTGTACCACCATTTAGCAAGAAAGCGTAATCGGAAGTTGATTTTCTATCATACCGGTCACCAGACCAATCAACATCTGTATAACCTCTTATGAATAAATCGGATCCACTATAGCATAATGAATAATCAGAAGTTCCCTTCAGGTATCGAAAGATTCTCTTTAGTGCTTTCTAATGATCTCTTCTGAGATTAGATTGATACTTGCAAACCAGACCTACGGCATAATAAATGTCTGGGCGAGTACACATCATAACGTACATCAAACTACCAACTGTATTGGAATATGGTACTCGAGACATGTCTTTTTCTTCTTTTTCAGTCTTTGGACACATTTCAAGACTTTAAGTTTCACCTCTTGCTATAGGAGTATCCATGAATTTGAAACTATTCATTTGAAAATGTTCCAAAATTTTCATTATGTATGTTTCTTGAGATAGACTCAAAATTTTCTTGGAATGGTTTCTTTGGATTTTAACACCCAATATATAGTTTGCTTCACCCTTATCTTTCATGTCAAATGACTTTGAAAGCCATGACTTCACAGTTTTTACATACTCTAAATTATTTTCGGCTAATAAAATATCATCTGCGTAAAGTGAAAGAATTACAAATATTTCATTGGACTTTTTCACATAGATGCAATGGTCTTCATCGATCATGGTGAATTCAAATGAACTCACTTCCTTATGAAATCTTAGGTACCACTGCCTTGAAGACTGTTTAAGGCCATATATTGATCAGTTTAATTTTCAAACCTTCTTTTCTTGGCCTTTAACAACAAAACCTATAGGTTGTTCCATGTAGATTTTCTCTTTTAGTTCTCCATTGAGAAAAGTGGTCTTTATGTCCATTTGATGTAATTCTAAATCTAAACATGCAACTATAGACAAAAGCAGACGGATTTAGATGAATTTCACAACTAGCAAAAAAGTTTCCTCATAATCTATTCCAGCTTCTTGAGTAAAACCTTTTGCCACTAATCGTGCTTTATGACTTCCTATTGATCCATCTGATTTGCGTTTGACTTTGAGAATCCATTTGTTCCCAATAGATTTACGCCCAGAAGGAAGATCAACTAGATCCTAGACTTTATTGATTTTCATGGACTCTAATTCTTCTTTCATTGCTTTGATCTATTCATCCTTTTTAGGACTCGATAAAGCCTCAGTCACAAAATTAGGTTCATCTAATTCTGTGGTAGATACCAGAAAGACGTAATCCTCAATCTCATAAGATCGTTTAGGAACACCTTTTCTGGTACTCTTACGTAATTGAAGTTCAGATTCCTCAATAGGATTTTGGGATGCACAACTCCCACTTAGACCAGGAATCATTTCTTGATCAATTGAATTATCAATCATGCCTTGCAACAATATTTGGTCATCTGATTCAACATTTAGTAAAGAGGCTCATTTTCCTTTATTTCATTCCTTTTTGAAAAATTATTTTCCAGGAATGTGACATCTCGTGATACAATTTCAGTCGTACTTCCATCTTCCAATTCACCAATGAACACATATCCTTTGGAGTGTTCAGAGTATCTTATAAAGATACACTTCTTTTCTTTTGGACTTAGTTTTCCAAATTTACCAAAACAATCTTTAATATATGCAACACAACCCCAAGGTCGTAGATCATTAAAGTTTTGTTTATTACCAGTCCATAATTAATAAGAAGTAGAAGTTACTGATTTAGAAGGCACTTTATTCAATATGTAGGCTTGCAGTTAATAACGTATCTCCCCAGAAAGAGATTGGTAAATTTGCCTGCGCCATCATGGACCTTGTCATATCCAACAATATTTTATTCCTTCTTTCGGCTACACCATTTTGTTAAGGTGTATAAGGAGTAGTCAATTATCTGATAATGCCTTTTTCAATACACAGTTCTTCAAACTGTTTTGACAAATATTCACGACCTTTATCGGTTTTTAATGTTTTTATACTTTTGTCTAATTGATTCTCAACTTAATTCATTATATTTTGAAGCATTCAAGTGCTTTTGGTTTATGAGTTATCAAATAGACATAACCAAAGCACGTGAAATCGTCAATAAATGTAATGAAATATGAAGCACCAGTCCTTGCCCTCATATTCATTGGACCACAGATATCATAATGGATTAATTGTCGTAGGAATTCGGCTCTTTTAGCCTTCCAAATAGTTTACGTGTAATTTTTTCGGCAATGCAATTTTGACAAGTTGACATTTCAATTTTGGAGAAAGAACCTATATGTCCTTCATTTTTCAATCTATTCATTCGATCTTGCCCTATGTGACCTAATCTAGCATGCCATGCAAGTAATTCAACATCATTATTACTAGAATAACACGACATTACACAACGGTCAACATAATAATTATAAGTTGAAGGATTACAATCTAAAATAATAAGCGGTCATAGCGATGTCCAAAACCATAAAAAATATTATCTAGAGTATTTCTTACACAATTACGACTAAAGAAAAAAATGAAAACCAACATCTAAGAGAACAGACATAGATACTAAGTTTCGTCGAATTTCTGGAGCATATAGGACGTCATGCAACATTAAAGACCGACCTTCACGCAAATCTACTTTGCAATTGCCAATCTCTTTGTCTTCAAGTCTTGCATTATTTCCTACATAGATCCACCTTGATCCAGGTGAAACTCGATGGAACTCCACAAATGCTTCTCGATCTCGACTCACATGGTCGGTGGCTCCTAAGTCTACAATCCATATAGGATAAGATTCAGTTAATCAAACAGTGCTAGAAACATATGTAGCAGTTAGAGATACATTTAGAAATGCTACCTTTTTCCCTTCAGGACATTCACGAGCAAAATGCCCCAGATTTTGGCAATTGTAGAACTTCATCTTGCTCTTGTCTTTCTTCTTGAAAAACGTTTTTCCCTTCTTGAAGTTTGGCTTGTTCTTTTCTCAGAGGGTCCTTCTTCGATCTCTTTACCCTTCTTCTCTTTTTCCACTTATTCTTACGCTTGAATCCTAAAGAGTTCTTACCACTTGATTCTGCCATAAAGGTATTAGAAGCAGCTTTAGCAGCACCAAGCTGCTCATCTTCAAGTTCAATGTGATGTGCAACATCATAAAAGTTTTGATGCTGTCATTGTGGGTTAAGTTGACCTTCAGTTGTTCCCAACTATTGGGAAGAGATCAAATCATTGCTTGAACTTGCTGCTCATCCGAGAGAATGTGACCAACACTTTTGATTTGAGCTATTATATTCGACATCACCCTAAGGTGTTGTTTGATGTTCTGATCATGACACTTCTTGTAAGTGTCAAATTTGATAGTCAGTTATCTAAGGCGGGTAGCAGAAGTACCCCCATATATTCCTCGCAAGTATGCCCAGATGGCATTGGCAGTAGGAAATTTCTCACACTCATGTATGAGATCATCAACCACAAAACTTACAATGGTTCCACGTGCAATGGAGTCAGCCTATTTCCAAGCCTTATAATTCGCAACATCTCATATATATTAGTAATATTTCTTTCAATTTTGAGCATTCCTAAGTCGATGCACAATAATATTTAATTTCTCAATACCAGACAGATTAGGTTAGGAATCAATAGTTCAGCTTATCATGGTTAAACCTACTAATTAGAGATATGGAGGGCCACTCATAAAGATCCTAATATGAATTCATTTTGATGCTCGCTTGATAGTTGTTATTGTGAGAAAATTTAACAAGAGACCAATATTCATCCTAGTTATTCTAGAATTAATCACACATACCTTCAACATATTCTTAAAGTCTAAAAATTTCCTTCTGTCTACCTATATATCTCGAGATGGAAAGAAGTACTTAAAATAATACAATCCCCCAAACACTCGGGATGACTTCTAAAAGTTAGTAGAGAATTGTGTACATCTATCTAAAATAATAGATGATAGATGTCCATGAAACCTCGATAGATCCTTCAAGTACAACTTAGTAGAATGGGTTGTCGTATCTATTGTCTTCATATGAAGAAATTGAATGCATTTTGTAAGTTTATTCATACTCATATCAAATGATACTTGATCTTCATGCTGGGTAAGCCCACAACAAAGTTTATATTAATCATCTCTCACTTTTGTTGTAGAATCTTGATGGTCTGAGCTAGAACCCTAGGTTTTCAATGCTCAACCTTTATATGTTGGTAGTTTAATCACAGCCAAAAAAAATTGATATAACAACTTCAATGCTCCAACACCAATAATGTTGTTTAAAATCTTTATACAAATTGGTAGATCCTAGATGCACTGAATATCAAATTTTGATCAAGTTGCATTTAAATCCTTTAAGTCAATGCACATTCTAAACATATTTAGTTTTTTGGTGCTACCACTACATTTCCTAATCAATCAAAATTATTTCACTTCTTGTATAGATCCTATAGTTAATTTTTTTTACCTTTGCTTTAATAAAAACCCTATTTTGGAGCATGGCTATTGAGAACTTTTGCTTCACTTAAAGTAACTAGTGTTTATGCTTAGATTATGAGTTACTATCTATGACTCGATACTTGTCATATAAATATGTTCATGCAAAATAATTAGCTTTAGATTTAAGAAAATGAATGAGTTTGTACTGAGTTCAAGACTAAGTACCATACCCAAATATATCTTTCTCTTAAGGAAGTGAATGAAGTGGATGGCTTCTTCCAGTTCTAAGTATCACTCGCCATGTTAAATCCGACCAGTAATTTGTAATCGAACCATTTTTTGGATAGCTTTTTTATTTAAGAACCTGAAGTTGAATCATATTACCAAGTGACATGGATGACTTAGCATATATATATATATACATATATATAAATTTAAAATATGATATCTTAAGAGATTTTACTAGGGAGCTAGTGTGAGTCTACGTATCTTTATTATTGAATATGATTATGTCACTGTCTAGTACTTTGCCTATCCTTTTTAGTGTGTAATGAACATATGTTTCTTCTTAGCTATTGATAATACTATTTAGCTATCTTTATCCCCTTAGAATTCTATGTTAATGGTGTGTTTTAGGGAAGTGGGCTTTGGTTTCCCTATCCTATCTTTGGGTTGACCATAGTTGGTGTTGGATCGTCACTTAAGACCTCCCTCTAATGACCATTTTTATAGAGATGGACTACTTTCTTTCATAAGTGTTGACAATTTATATATCCTATGATAATCACACTGTAGGCTAGCATCTCTTATATTAGGATCAAACTGGATCAGTTTTATCCATTTTGCCTTTTATAGATTTTTATGGTAGAAACCAACTTGATGGGGCTAATATTGAAGTTTAGAATGTGCATTGACATATAGGATTTAAATATAACTTGCTCAAAAGTTGATATTCAGTGCATCTGGAATCCACTAAGTTGTATAAAGTTTTCTCTCTGGTTCTTCAATACACCAGGTCACTCCCCATAATTGTGAAAATTGAGCATTCTAAGCTCAAACTTCATTAAAGAACTAGAGAGAAAACTTGAAAGAAAGTAAAAAAGTAGAGAGAAAATTTTAGTTAATGGTTATCTGAAAAATCAGTACAATAAAAGATCTGATCTTAGCTTTATAGATGGAATATATGAAATGTGACAAATATTTTTTACCCAACTAACCAAGACAGCTCATCAACAACTCACATCTAACTATCTAACTAGCTCAACTAACTGGTTAATACAAAAAATAACTAAATAGTTTTGCAGGCTAACTAAAAAATAACTAATGGAACAATAAATGAATGTAATAGTAAAAGATGCAACATTGCAGTGATCATAATTAATGATCATGATCATGATACATTTTAGCACACCCCTCAAGTGGTGGGGTGCAAAATATTAAGCACACCAAGATTGCCTACAAGGTGCTGATGGCGAGCATGACCTAAGCCTTTGGTAAGAATCTGCAATCTGATGTTGAGTAGTAATGTAAGATGTCTCAATGATCCCGTCTTTGATTATGTCCCTAATAAAATATCAATCAATTTTAATATGTTTAGTTCCTCCATGGAATACAAGATTAACAGCTAAATTGTATGGTTGATTTTCTATCACTCATGACTGTAACTTGTATCTGAATAGAAACTCTCACTTTAGTAAAAAAGCTTAATAGCCAAGTGATTTTAGCAACACCTAAAGCCATACTTCTATATTCAGCTTTAACTAAGCTTCTAGACACAATTTGTTGTTTCTTGTATTTTTCAGAGATTAGGGAATTATCAAATTTAACCATATACCCTGTGATAAATATTTTTGTGCTGGTATAGTCTACCCAATCTGAGTCACACCAATATGTTGGAGTTGTAGCTAGTGTACCTTTAACCACACCCCTAGCTAACTATGCATTTCAATTATCTAACCACCTTTGCAGAAAAATCCTAATGTGATCTCACAGGAAGTTGCATAAATTGGTTGAGAGTCTAAATTTCAAAGATAATGTTTAGTCTATTATAGTGGCATAAAAGAGATTCCCAACTAATCTTTGCTAAGATATTATATCATGCAGCATAGCATCACTATCAAGACCATTTGCTTGATCATATTCCACTAATGTTAACCTCAAATTTGATCCTATATGAATACTAGCATACTTGTCACTCAAGCCAACATCAAAACAAGTTCAAAGATGTACTTTCTTTGATTCAAAATAAAACCCTTAGAAGATCTCCTACATCCTTTTACTTGACTGCTAATGTAGTACTTGTTTTTTTGTATCAATCAACTATGCACTACTACTAGTGATGAGTAAGTTTCCACATATACTAAAACAAGCACCAAATATGCATCCTACTTGAAAGTAAATTATGAGTAATCATATAAGCTCTAAACAAAATCAGAAATAAGCAAGGCACTAGTGAGATTTATATTCCGCTTTATTAATTTTTGTTTTAGGCCATAGAGTGACTTACACAACTTGCATACGTTGGTTTCACTATGTTTCTTAATTTCTTCAGGAATTTCCATCTATAACTCTTCATCAAAATCACCTTGAAGAAAGGCATTATACACATTTATTTGAAATAAACTCCACCTTTTTGAATTAGATAAGGCAATAATACATCTACCTATCACCATCTTAGTTATAGGAGAGAATCTGTCATAATAATCTAGACCCTCTTGACAACTATATTGTTTGGCTACTAGTCTAGGCTTGAACATTTCTACCTCACCAGTAGATTGATATTTGATTTCATGTACCTAATTTGAACCTACTACATGTTTTTCTTCTGGAAAATCTACTATTTCGAAGTCTTATTGTCTTCAAGGGTTTGAATCTGAAGATTCATGGCCTATATCCATTTCTCATCTTTGGCTGCTTCTCTAAAGTGTTTAGGCTCTTTGAGATCAAAAACTTTAGTGAGGTAACTCTAATATGTAGGAGTAGTATGATCACAATACAAGAAGTTGATCATGGGATATTTTGTGCTACTCTGATTAATACTAACAGTGATGTAGTCCTTCATCTAAGTAGGTTATTTAGTTTTTCTAGTAGCCCTTATGAGAGGTGTCATTTCAACAGACAAACTAGTGGGTAAAAAAAATTCAATAGGACTTAGTTGAATAATATCTTTATCTACTTTCATAAGTATATCTAGTCTGAAAAAACAGAAGCATGTAGTACCTCTACAGGTAGATCATTTTCATCACTATGATCAGACTCATGTACTATCTCCTCCAAAGGAAATCCCAACAAAATAGAGGACTGATTGGTAGTATTGGTATGACCTGCAGTGGTCTAACTAAAAGGAAATGACTCTACTATGAAGATTACTTTTCCATTCACAGATAACTTCTTAGACTGAATATCAAAGAGTATATAACTCTTTTGTAACTTTGAATATCCCATTAAGATATCAGGAATAACTCTTTCTGAAAACTTATATCCTCTTGGTAAGACTGAGATATAGTATAAACCTCTTATGACCCTTAGGTAAGACAATATTATCTTCTTAAGATACAATAATTCATATGAACTTTCGTTGTCCAGAGTTCCAGAAGGCAACCTATTCATTAGATATACTAATGCTTTAATGTAATATCCCCAAAATCTAATGGGCATATGAGACTAAAATCTAATAGTTTTATCAATGATAAGAATATGTCTGTGTTTTCTCTCAACCACACCATTGTGTTATGGTGTGTGAGGACAACTAATTTGATGTAGAATTCCTAAATGATCAAATAAAGTTGAGCATTATGAATTAAAGAAGTCATTGTTATTATCTGATCTCAAAACTTTAACATGAGCACCAAATAGTGTTTGAATCATCCAGAAGAAAGTTTTAATGGCTATAATAGTTTCTAACTTCAACTGCAATAAGTGAATCTATACAAATATACTATAGTCATCCACTACTATCAAAAAGTAATACTTGCCATCTACATTAGGTGTCTTATATGGTCCCCACAAGTTTATATTGACAATTTTAAATCTCAGGATGCTCTAGAATCAATTACAAAAATGTAAAATCTCAGGGTGCTTAGATAATGGACAGATGGAACAATCACTGAGTAACTCATGATATTTAATATGGTGAATCAAATCTAGATATTTCATATCCGAGAAGAGGGATACCAAGTCTCTTTTGCCATAAACTGACATCATGCCTTATTTCTTATGCAAACACCTTCTTTTGATCATATGTATTCTTTCTTATTCCAGCTTTAATCTTGAATATATACAAACCACTTTCATCTCTACCAATCCCCATTACCCTACCACTAAAGGGGTCCTAAAAACACAAAAAATTAGATAAAAAGTAATTCTCTTATGATTTTAGAAACTGATAATAGGTTAAACTTGAAGTTTGGTATATATAGGATATTCTTCTGAGACTCATCCTCAAAAAATAGTGCTCATCAATGCGTTTAATTTCCACCTTATCACATGTAGTTAAGTGTAATTGGTCTTTTAAAGACTTAACCAATGCATTACTGCTAACCAACAGGTTTTTATTTGCTACAATTTGATAAGAGGCACCAAACTCTACAATCCATTGTTGTGTAAAAATATTTGTCAGTAAATAAGTTGTAATAACTGTCATATTAGCCTTCTTACTATCTTTCACATTCCAAATCAATGTGTACATGGATCTGTCTGTATTCATCCTCAATAAAAGCTGGTCCCTTAGCTAAAGAAGCATTGTTAGATCTATATATGGATTAGGCCATTTGTATCTGATCACGTACACTACTAGACACATTATTTGATAAAGGATGTTCTCCTATTTTTCAAAAGATAACATGTCCTTGCTCAACAAAACCATCAACATATGCATTATGCTTATTTCCTTAAGAATGAGTTTGGCCTGTTGTTTGACCCTTGACGTTGTTGTTGTTTTATCCATAATTAGACTTTTTCCTATTCTTCCCATTTGTGGGATAACCAATCAACTTATAGATTTCTCTTTAGCGTGATCTATGAAATGACAATATTCACATTTTATACCTTTATAATACTCTCTTCCCGAATTTCTATTAACATTCATCACCACTAGTTCTGGTTTCACAAAAACCACTAGCCATACATGTTGAGTGTTGTGTTTCATCCTTAATTATCATGGAATATGCTTGACTTAAAGAAGGAGTAACTCTTTTCAATAAGATCTGACTTCTAGCCTGATCATTTGAATTATTTAAACCACTTAAGAATTAAATTAACTTCATTTGAGCCCTGTGTAATCTTTAGACTGGTGACATATAAAAGCAGGTAGTGGTATAATACCATCATATTCACTCTAAAGTGTCTTCAATTTAGAGAAGTAAAGTGTAACATAATTTGTACCTTGTGAAGTGTAGTAATTTCCTTGTGTAATTGATAGATGTGCATTTGATTAACTTTGTCAAATTTCTCCTTCAAATTAGTTCAAACATAAAATGCACTTGTAAATATTAAATTTCACTAAGGATCTCTTCATTCACTGTGTTCGTCAATCAGGACAACACAATTGCATTACACGCTTTCCATTGCTCCTGCAGATTATCTCGATACAATCTTCTTGTACAAGCACCTGTGATGAAGCCATAATTCTTCTTTCCTAACAATGCAATGGTCATTTATATATTCCAAATTCCATAGTTCGTTGATCATATCAATTTGATAGGAATCAACGCTACTCCTGAAGTATTATTTGGATTGATATACATCGAATCCTTTTGATTGATTTTTTGAGGTACCATTATTGATAATTAGAACAACAAAAACTGTTGATCTTCTAAATATAAGAGATCTAAATTCTTTACACACACTTAAAAATTCATTAACCAATTTAGATAAAGGAAGAAAAAAATGGAGAGGTAAATTGAAATTGAAAATAACTAATAGTAAGGATCTTAACTCTATGAAAATAATTATCTAAACATCCACAATCGACTACTCAACCATGTGATAATTGAGTATTCTAAGCTCAAACTCTATTGATAAACCAGATAGAAAATTGGAAATAAAGTGAAAAAAGTAGAGATAAAATTTTATTCAATGGTCATCTGAATGAAAAATCTTTATAATAACTGCTCTAATCTTTATATTCATAGATGGAGCATGTGATATGTGAAAAATATATTTTACCCAACTAAAAATGACAACTCATCAATAGCTCACATCTAACCATCTAACTAACTCAACTAACTGACTAATACAAAAATAATTAACTAGTTTTGTAGGCTAACTAAATAATAACTAATGGAATAGTTAATAAATATAATGGTAAAAGATGAAACATTGCAGTGATCATGATCATGATGCATTTCATCATTGACACTGATGGGTCACATCATTATATGCTTTTGTGGTTTAGTGGTACCCTCATAATTGGGAATGTACAATATCTTGAATTTATTTAGAATGAGTATTGGGGTTGCACTGGGTTTATAAGAGAGTAATAAGTATTTCTAAGAGTTTGAATCTTTCTAGATTGGGGGTGCACCCCAAATCTGATCCATCTAGGAATGTATATCATTAACTCACTTTATGAACTAATTTGAAAAAGCATATATATTGATATATTCAGTTTTGAATCTACTATCCTTCTTGATTATTTATTTGGAAGTCAGCCCCAAGGTATTTTGGACATTCGCTTGGAGTTTCTTAGACTAGAGTAGTGATGGTAGAGGGGACTGGAATTCTTGGATTAACTATTTATTGTAGAGTTATGATCTATATTAGTTTTGACAAGTTTGAGTCATTCCCCAAGTTTGACTGTCATCATCACTTTTATCCTTATACAAGTCATTGAAGGTATGACTTCATGAAGTTCGATGATCCGCTCAAGTGAATGAGTTCACACATCCATCCCTTTTCTAGATTTGGGTACCGTATTGCTAATCTCCATCGAAATCAATTAGTACATCCATTTTTTCATGAGCTGGTAAGCCGTTATTGCCTTGATCAACTTTAGGTAGCACGTTTCTTCATTAGGAGCCATCATTGGTGAACTTTAATTTCGCGTGACACAGAGAAACCAATCAAATTAGTAGTGGGTTAGTAGGTAAAAATAATACCGTAATTATCATGTCATCATAGTTGGTACCAGATTATTTACTCTTAAGAATGATACAGTTGGGTTTATAAGTGTGGCTCAAGGACATGCAAAATAAGATGACCAAAATACATGATTTTATATCATAACTTGCTTCATTAATGTAAATATAATAGAAAATATAGGAAATACATAATTGAACAGAAATAACAAGATAAAAAATAGAACAAAACCAAGATCTGGTGTTGATAGTTAGCAACATTACTAGGTATGCTTGATCCTATTGATGTGAATTGGAACAAATAACAGAACTTAAGATCTTGAGAGCATAGAAGAACAATGTATTTCTTAGTGAGAGAATGATAATTCGATTCATACAATTAATTCCTAGGAGGTTATTTATAACTAATACCTTAGGAAGTAGCTTCGTGGAGCTTGGCCCTATGAAGACTCCCATTTACGAGCATTTGCATCTATTATTTAACAGCTGAGAGAGGATCACAAATCATTCAAAAATAGATTTAATTTTAACCTTAGCTTGACCTAATCATGACTTGATATTTAGTCCCTCGATACCATAGCTAGAGCTTGATCGCGTGAAATCATACTTAGTTGTCATCGATCCGACTTCTATGCAAACGTGATCATAACTTCTAATTTTATAAGTGAGATATCTGGTTCTTGTTCAACGATGAGTCAAACCTGACCTATCCATCTTTTCGTGTCCTTCCCTAATTAAACCACATGTCTAATCTGATTTTTACCCTATACAAACTACAATCACGACAGACCTAATTTTTAGTTCATGAGAATCATTCAAGAATAAATCAAATTATACCAACAAATCATAAATTGTTATTCCAGTATAAAAGATATATTCAAAACAATGCAATTACCCTAAATGTGGGGTCGCATTTCTAAAGTTTATTATTTGTTGATGTTTTATTTGTATGTTTATTTTTACTTCATCCAAAATATGAATTTAAGTAAAACATACATCATATATATTCAAATAAAACTTATTAGATATACTAAGAAGAATTAAGGAATTTTGAATAACATATTTTCTCCACCCTTCCCTAATATGAAAAATGTGGATAACGACATCTACTAATTGTATGAAAATTACAAAAAGATCTCTAATATGATCTTTATAGTTTCCTTAATTTCATTTATTGTTTTTCTTTCAGATTGATAGATGTGAATGTTGTGACATAATTCATAAGGCTGGATCCTTTAAAGCTGCTATCAAGTATAGAGAATGCAGGATAAATGAGATAATAGCTTGATCAAGTTGATGTATAAGCATTTTTGTTACTTTTGTTTAATTACCATTAAAAGTATGACCATCCGATTTGTCTCTTGTATGTATCTTTTTTTTCCTTAAAGAAAAATACAGAAATTTAACAAAACATTACCCAACAAGTAAATAAAGTATTCACAAGAAAACCTCGAAGTAAGATAAAAGAAATATTTAAATGGAGTCTTTAATTATATGCGTGGATCCACATTCTATACAAGTATACTGTATACACATTTTATGCGATGACGAGGTGCATGTTGAGTATGTGTACTAGAGAAAATTTATAACAAGGACTCTTATTGTATAGAAAAAAACATGGATATATACTGATTGATACAATGTTTGATAATAATAAAAGTAATATTAGTATATGTGTATAATGAGTTACATAAATTGCGAAACAAAATTAAGCAAACATAAACTGCTGAATGATGAGCCTTTCTGATATTTATTATCATTGTAAAACATAACCTTACTAAAATAGCTATCGAAAGTGAATACTCTTTATTTTGGAGGTAGAAAGAAATATTTTCTAATTATTTTTTGTTCTATTACTTCGATTTCTATTATAAATAATCAACAAATTGGTATAAGTTATTCTTATGTTTTTCATCTAATATATTACAAATTTATTGTGATGATTTTTTTTAAATATTTTAACAATACATAATTGAAATTGCATATGGGAAATATCCATTGTATTGCAATTGTTTTAGCTTTTAAAGTTCGTGTCTGGTCTTTTAAAAATTGTAGTATCAAACTTTTTACAGTTACATGCATCATATCAAGGAGATACTATAATATAAAATTATATCTTTTTAGAAGCAACAAAAAAATGTATTGACACATCTCTCAATTAATATGAAATTATAGATCATTATCAATTTTATGATGCACACCGACATATTACAAAGAAATGGTAGCATATAAAGAAACCATAACAAAGGGGAAAATAGAAAATTCACCATCAATCAGACAATTACTCATTACTGTCTATAAATCAATTCATTATTGATAAAGATGGCCTTATTATAGATTTGAAAAACATTACTCTTCGTATACCTAAGCCTTTTATTAGATCACATAGTAACACCTTAACATAATTGTTTTAGATAGCAGAAATAACAATACTTTGAGAGATCCTGATTTCATGCGCTTTATTCTGCTTTTATTTTTAAATCTCCATCTCTATTAATTTACCTATTTTATCTCTTACAAATTTTCTTCAACTTCTACATATATTCAAATGATTTATACATCATAATTATTCTTTTTATCTTCCTAAATGCTTCAAAAAGACTTAATCTCAGTTTTGTTCTTAGTAATTGAAAAAGATAAATAAATGTTTCAAATTGTCTGATGCAACATAGTTTCTCATTAAACAAGATTTCGTTTTCAGATTTCCGATGGAAATATTTAATTTATTTCTTAGATATAAGTTTAAAGTACATTCAGAGTGTCATTTGTATTTTCATATTTATTTTATTATTTTTCTTCCCTTCTTCATTCTATTTCATCTAATTTCTTTGATTTCAATTATGTTTTATTTGTATATTTGTATTAATGTATAAATCGAGTATACATTAGTATATTTGTATTGACGTATAAATTTACTTCAGATTATTTAGTTTCATTTGATATTTGTATCCAATACAAAGTGAATTTGTACAATTCAAATATATTTGTATCAGTGAATTCTTGCAATTGGAATATATTTTTGTATGTAATTGTATAATTGTATCAGTGACTTTTGTATGATAGAAATGTATTTGTTAACGGTTCTATGGGGTTTTTATGTATTTGAGGTCATAAAAACAGTTATGTGATACATATTTGAGATCATAAAAATAGTTTGTATTTGATAAATATATATCTTACGCAAATGATACATGTATATCAAATGGTTCATGTTTATACAACTTGAATCATACAGATACAAATAATATTTGTTTATATATAAATAAAAATAATCAATTTAACATGCAAATACAAAACAATTTATATAAAGTGTATTTTTTGATTTAAAAAGAAAATACAAAAAAGAATATACAGTATAAAAGAAAAAAAAAAGAGAAAGAGAAAAAGTATGATACAAAAAGGGTGGAGAGATGTGAATATAAAAGATAAAATGTAAAAAAATAAGAAAGAGAGAGGAAGTAGTGAAAATATAAAATATAAAAAGGGAGAGATGGGAACAGATAAAGTATAAAATATATAAAAAAAAAAAAGATAAAGAGAATAGGAAGAAAAAGAGAGGCTAGAGATAGAAGAAAAGTAAGAGAGAAATTTTGGGAGAATTTTTGAAATCCATTTTAAAAAAAACTTCCTATTTAGAAATAGGATCTTCAATTAATTGGGTGAATGCGATTTAATGAAGTTGAAACTCTCTTTTTTAAACTCAAGTGGTTGCCTAAAAATAAGATAATTAACTGTACTTGTATATGTATTTTATGTTGTCTTGCACATCAAATACATACATACATATATATATATATATATATATATTATTTCGTGTAATTAGGAAAGATTTCTATCCAATTCTTTGTTAATGGGTCTAGTTTGTTATTTCTGAACGTTTCCCTTATGAAATTAGGCTAGTTAATTCTCACCAAAATTTTGAGAAATTAACTAACCTAGGTAGAGAAAAACACAATTTCATGTTTGTAGAGCCTTTCAAATATCCATCTAGTCTAGAAAACTATAAAAAAATTTAATGTACCATCTACAATAGAAAATTATTCAAAATAGATTTGGTTGTTTGCTAATGATGAGGTACATGTGGGCATGGTCATGGATACTACACAATACCTCACTGTGAAGGTAACACACAAGGAGCATGGAGGGAACTGATAATAACATTTATTTATATATGTAGCATGTGATCAAAACAGTAGATAATACTATGGAATTCCCTCAATATTTTGGTTAATAAATGGAACCTTTCGTAGATGGTGGAGAATATTTTATTATGATACTTTCAGCATAAGAAAAATTGGGTTGTCTATCAATGTGTATTATAATGCAACTGTAACTTTTATGAGTGATGTTTGTTTCTTGACAGACATCGGATAAAAAAGAAATACTTTCATATGATAAAATATTAGAACTAATATGCTTTGCATATTCAAGAGGTTGGTTAAGATTTTCAATAACCATAAATTCTATATTTTTTTCCTTCATTATAGCTAATATTGTAATGTCCGAGTCTGTACTTCGGATGCTACACGATGCTCATAATCTCAAAGGATAACAAGCTAACCCATGACTGGTATCTGCTGTAATAACTTAATAACAATAATACTGAATTATGTGAAAATTAGGCGAAAAACTAGCCATAAGGTTCAATACTATAAATAATACTGAATATGGTATCACAATACCAAAACTGAACATCAATATTGAAAATTGAACAACTGTCTGAAAATACTCTAGTCTGAAAAGCCTCTAAACTGTCTGAACTATGGAGTTGATGGGATAAGTCCCCAACTAACTCCGACTACTGAAAATGAATTAAAATACTAAAATGAATAATCACGTCCTTAAACTATGAGGAATCACCACTAATTCTGTATGCGTCAGTACTTTGAATGTACTAGTATGCTAGTGAGATAGGCTAAAATGCATGGGTTCATATGCATGAACAATACTAACTAAATATCATGAGTATGACTGAGTACATGCATAAATATGTAAACTGTACTGAGATCGTAATAACACTGAATACTGGATTAATGTTAACTGAATGACTGTATCTAACAGTCTTGATTCTGTTGAAACTATACTAAGTCCTGTACTGAGCTGAGTGACTGTGTCTGACAGTCCTGAATCAACAGAACTGAACTGAGTTCCATAATGAGACTATAGGATGTAATCATCTAACCGACATACCCCTTTTCTAATTGATTTGGGGTCCAACCTGTAATCCCAGTTGGAAGGGTGTCAATACCATGCCACGTATAAGGACAAGTGTTGAGTCACCCTCATCTAGAAGGTACTCTAAACGAGAATTGTGGTACCCTCAACTGGCAGGTAGATCACCTCATCAACCTTCAACTGGTAGGTTGATGTCTCAACCTACAATGGCTACATAGTTCTGGAACTCAAGAACTGCTTCTAAGGATTTTACCCTCTGCTAGCAAGTGAGTCCCCATCCTTGGGTTCACTTGGTGCTGAATTCTACTCCCAACTGAATAGACACTAGACTGAATTCTAAACTGTACTAGGCTAGACCGAACTGTTACTGATCGTACTGTATAACTGAACTGAACTGATTTTACTGAACTAAGCGGACTGATTCTGAGTTCACTGAGTTTTCCTACGTTTTGTAATTGTCTGAATTCTACTGATCGAGATATGACTGATTACACTCTGTGACTGACCATGTCTCTAGATAAGCAGCTAAGTTATCGGGTATTAAATACCCCCAGGACTCGATAGAATAAACTTAAAAGACATAACATAATCTTGAGACATGGTAATTAGCTACTTAGTCGTCATTCATTCATTTGGGTATTCAAGCAAACACTTGCATGACATGAACTTGCATACATGCTAACATGGTATAATTTCATTATTCAACTCATATGGACAATTTATCGAACACTTGTGGGGCACAATATATACACCTGATACTAACACAACATATAGGCATCATGATTCAATTCCAATTACACAATTCTAAGATTTTCAACATGGATTCATATGATGAAGCACACATATCAATTAACTCTATATGAACTTGCAATAAATCATGAATACACTTTAATTCAAATCACAAAAATCCTGAAATCACTCTACATGAACTTTAAAAGAGTTTCTTGGA
The DNA here is from genome assembly GCA_030864225.1 of Capsicum baccatum var. pendulum. Lineage (NCBI taxonomy): Eukaryota > Viridiplantae > Streptophyta > Magnoliopsida > Solanales > Solanaceae > Capsicum > Capsicum baccatum. The sequence continues at coordinate 86,895,980 of CM061560.1, read as the reverse complement.
CTCCAAGGGTGGAAGGAACCCTTGGATGAACACTTCACATACCTTAGTTGACGAATTTTGGAAAATTAACGGTGGATCTTGAGCCGTGAGTTTGAATTTAATTCACATAGGGTTTTTGAGCTTGAGAAATTTGTGAAAGAATATTATATTTTGCTAAAAGAGGGTTAAATTTCATGTTATGAGGGCTGAAGGGCATGGAAAAAAAAACTTAATTAGCCCTGAGGATGTGGCCTTTTTATTACTGAAACATTAAATCATCGATGGGCAGGCCGACGCACCGCGTCATTGGCATTGAAGCGATAGACAACGCGCCGCGTCGAGTCCGCATCAAATCCATGTCGATTCACTGGAAATTGCACTGAGCTGAGGAAAAAATTATCTGTTGATGCGATGGATGATGCGACGCATCAAGGTTGCGTCGACTCACTATTTTGGTCATTCGAACATGATCTAAACGAGGTCCAAAAAATCTGAAACTTATCCAAAAATACCTATTGACATTCTTGATCATGAATTAACTCAAATATAAATATTTAATGAACATAAAGATCGCGAAATAAGATTGCCAACTTTTGAAGGCTAAAATAACACTAAGTCTGAATACTTAGCTAGAATTTTCTAAGTTTGGGACTCCTTAGCAAGCTAAAAGGACTGAATTATACTTATGTACTGAAATATGGGAAAGGAAAGTGACAAGTGAAGCCATACGGGAGGCCATACAAACTGTGTGAATGGTGCACAAACCATATGACTATTCGTATGAGGATTACTTAGATATTGGAAAATATTTGAAGGCTCAGCCATACGAGTCCCATACGAACCGTATGAAGAGTGTACGAGCGATATGATTGACCATGGGAAATACATGAAGTTTTTGTAAAGATCAGCTATACAAGTGCCCATACGAGTAACCATATGAGTTGTTTGTCTTTATATGACCCGTGTGGAGTTTTTACAAAAATCAACCCTACAAGTGCCTATATGAGCCGTCTTGTTTTTGTATTCTATTAGTTACATTAGAACATGCTTACTTATGTCTATACGTACATATTTTATGGTTTTATTTTAGAGATGCACATTTTTGGTATTATCCTAACATATTTTGAACTTACTTCATCATACTTTTGCTATTAATTCCATACTTTGATTTGTTCTTCACTCTTTTATTCGTCTATAATCTTTCCAATTAGTTTCTTGATTATTCTAAGTGTTTTCATCATACATTCTCTATTGAATCTTGATATGATCACCACAACAATGAGTAGCTAAATACCATGACTAGGGTTGTGAGAACCATGATGAATTAATAAGGTAGAATCTGCGCTTGGTAGTTCTAGATCAGTTTGCATGTATGTATTGTTATTTTTCTCATTGTGATTTCTTTCTAATGGTTGCGAACGTTAAGAACTCACCTGAATTCGAAACATAATCGAGAGAGGAGTGGAGATTAGGAAAATAAAATAACAATATAGATCTGAAGTTATTAACCTTCAACTAATAACTTCAGCCTTAGATGGGAGAGCTGATTTGAGATAAAAAAACAAGAGATAAAAATAAAACACTTAGAGACTGAGAGGAGAAGGGTGATATTCAATTGATTAGAATCGAGAGACGTTTAGATAAACCTATTTTGTTAGATTTTGCACGCAACAACTCATAATGGATTATTCGTACGAACAATCTGCATAGTTATGAAAACATAGAAAACACAGTCCTAGTACCTCACATCCATTGATTGCAAATCCAAAGAAATCAACAAATTGTTAATATTGATGTTTTGATTTACAAACCCCCCTTTTCTTTCTAAAAATTGCTTCGACAGACAAATTAATTGATATTCGACCTTCCTTATGGGATTGACCCCCACCCTCATGGGGTTCTATAATTCCTTAAAGATTGCTTTATGCTTTGTTCAAAGGTATAATTTGGGTGACATCATGTGTTCGTAACTAACTATATAACTTCTCCCTCTTAACATTACTGTGAATTAATAATCAACGAACCTAATGAACATACAATAAGTGGAATAAAAATTTTCACTCATGATTACTCAAGCAACACTGCCAAATACAACCATGTTGATTATACAATATGTTAGTTGAGGATATTATACATCTTACACACACATAAATAAGTCAATCAAAGAGGGAACATAATACCACGGAGAAATATTAATCCTTTTTTAAGACCTTAGGGCCTTAAATCAAAAATATATTACAATACGAGTATGAGGCAGTTTTTGAGAATTTGTTCCAATTTATGTTAGAATGCTTAATAACTAAAGACATTCATCTAGTAAGGATATTGGTGAAGTCGTATAAAGAGAGAAAGAAAGACTTATATATGGGGTTCATCAACCTAGAGATGTCTTATAACAAAGTCTCAAGAGAGGTTCTAGGGAGATGCTTTGAATCTAAAAATGTGCATGTGGAGTATATTGGGGAAATTAAAGACATGCATGATGGAGAAAATACCCTAAAAAGAGGGTAGGAGGATATTTGGAGAACTTCCAAAGTTAAATAGGGTTGGACCAGGGCTCAGGCCTTAGTCCATTTTAATTTGCCTTAGTGATGGATGCATTAATGCATCAATTTCAAGACCAAGGTAAGGTGCCATAGTATATGTTATTTAAAGATTACATAGTTTTGATTGATGAGACTTACAATTAAGTTAATGCTAAGATTGAGGTTTGGTAATAAACCCTGAAATACAAAAGATTCAATGTAAGTAGGACTAAGAAAGAATAACTGGAGTGCAATTATAATTCCCGGAGAGTACACCCTAGACGCCACATGGTGCTTATGGTCACAAGTGACCACAAGCTAACCCATGAGCTGATACCTACCGTGAGACCTGGATACTAATAATAAAATACACATATGCAGAATAGCTGAGTATGCCATAAGGTTTTAGATGCTAAAACATTTCTTAATTATAAGTCTAAAAATAACTACTGGAAAACAATTGTCTAAAAATTGATACAAGTGATGGCAAACCGACTGACTGTCTGAAGTGTCCAAAAGCCTCTAAAACTGGTTGAATAAGAGCTGATGGGGTAAGAACACAACTAACTCCACTGACTACTGAAATAACATAATTGGTCCTCAAAATATGAGGACTCACCACTACTACTACTGCTGTTATGCTGGAATGTCTAAGTGCGGTCGGGAATCCGAGCATCCGAACCTATGATATGATACATCATAGCTCAAAAAATGAGTATTCGATCAGTACATTGAATGTACTATTACACTGGATAGGATTAGGCTGATATACATTGGCTCATATGCATGAATAATAACTGACTGAATAAATAGCATGAAATAACTGATGCATAGTACGCGTGAAAGCAGTAAAATTTGAGAAATGCATGACCAAGCATACAACATGATACTGAAGTAGTATGTAAATTGAAATACTAAAATTTGATAAATGAATAACTGATAACTGGCTGCTATGGTCAAGCAAACCTGAACTGACTTTAAAACTATGACTTGATTAAGACTGTGGGAGCTAGCTATAATCGACATGCCCCAATGTACTATCAGGGTCCAACCTGTAACCCCGATTGGAAGGGTGTTAGTACTATGCCACGAGTATTAACATTGACTGTGTGGATCCACTAATCTAATATCTCGAAGGATGAGGGTGTCATTCCTAGCTGATGGGGGACCCATCAAAGTCTATAGTGGCACCGTAGGTCTGGAACCTAGGGAATGCTACTAACGTCTCATGCCTACTAATGGGGGAGATGCCATCCCTACATTCATTTGGTGCTAAGTTTTACTCCCAACTGAAATACACTGATTTCTGAACTGAGCTAGGTTTAACTGAATATGATAACTGACTGATTGATAGTGCCCCTACATATCTGAAACTATTCTGAAAATACTAAGACTAAGTAAACAACTGAGTTTTTGGGTATTCATAACCCCAGGACTCAATAACAATAATAATAGGAACATACTGAAGCTTCAAAAAAACATAATACATAGTCCTTGTTCAAAAACCCAAACCAGTTAGGCATTTCATCGAACCCTTTAAATTCATGGCTTAAGAATGGAAATAATTGAAACATGTGGGAATTACATAATTATAACACTTAAACCATAAATTCGAGATTTAAAATGGAATTTCCTTCATTCAAACTTGTAAGGTCTACTTTCAACAAAAAACACAAGTAAACATCATGTATATTCAAATTTCATAAAAGCTTCATAAAGATAACTCATTGTAAGTATGTAAATTCATGAATTAAATAAGTTCTTGGACTCCATGGGTGATAAGGGCCCATGGATGAACATCTAAAGTACCTTAATTGAAGAATTAGTGAATGTTCTTTGTGATTTCTTGAAGCTTGAGCTTGAATTTGGAAGAGGTTAGGGTTTGTTCTTTAGAGGATTACTTTTTTTTGAGAGAATTTGTGAAAGAGTGATCAATTTTTGCCTTTTGGGATCCTAATTCTCGTGTTATGGCTGGGATAAAGTGTGGGAAATTATTCAGTAACCCCCCGAGGACCCAAAATCATTAAACTGAACTGGACTTCCCAACGCGAAATGCGACATGCCGCATTACTCAGTCAACGCAATAAGTGACGCATTGTGTTGCTCCCCTCCGATGCAATACCTCATGTGTCGCGGCCATATTGCAAAGCCTCGCTATTTTGATCATCCAAACAAGTCTTAAATATCGTTCAAAAAATTCAAAACTCACTCGAGATGAACTATCTACAACCCCAATCATGAAACAACTTAGAAATTAATGTCCCAAGGTCAGGAAGGTAAAACATATGAGCGTCGAAGTGTAAGGGGCTTTGGAAGTGACTAAGTCTTAACATTTAGTGAAATTCTCTAAGTCTTGGACCCCTTTTTAACATGCAATAGTAAGCTGAAATGAGATAGGATCTTATGGGGTCTTACAGTATCTCCGCCTTGGGAACATTAGTCCTTAAATGAGATAGATTAAATTGAGAAATACTGAGGTGCTGAGACTAAAGACTGAACATGCATGACTAAAAACATGATTACATGACTGAGTCTGAAATATGGTGACTGACTGAACAGATTCATGAATGTATGTAATGACATGAATATAATTATATGGTTGGAATCGAGACTGAAAAATAGATAATCTAAGAAAAACTATTACCTCAAACTGAGCTTGAGCTTGCGGAGAAAAGATGAGGGTACTTGTTTCACATATCTGCTTATGCCTCTCAAGTATCTCCCTAAACGGATTGATTCTACCAAAGAACTTTGACCAAGGGAACTTCTTTATTCCTTAGTTTACAAATCTGGTGATCTAAGACCTCGATTGGGACTTTTTCGTATGAAAGACTGTTTTGAACATCTACACTTTCTAAAGGAACAACTATAGCTAGGTCACAAATACACTTATTCAACAAGGAGACATGGAACACTGGGTGTACTGATACTAAATCTGCAGGCAACTCAAGCTCATAAGCCACCTTCCCAAGAAGACTCAAGATCCCATAAGGGCCAACATATCGGGGACTGAGTTTCCACTTCTTGCCAAATCTCTTCACTCCATTCGTGGGAGATATCTTCAAATAGACCAAACCTCCAACCTCAAACTCAATATCACTTCTTCTTACATTTGCATATGATTTTTGTCAGCTTTGGGTTGTCTTAAGCCTATCCCCCCAATCAACTAAACTTTTCCAAGGCATAAAACACTGAATCTAGCCCAATCAATACAGTCTAACATACCTCAAACCAACCAATATGAGATCTACATCTCCTCCTATAGAGAGATTTAAAGGGAGCCATCTGAATACTGGAATGATAATTGTTATTGTAGGAAAACTCAATCAATGGCAAGTGATCATCCTAAATACCCTTAAAGTCGATAACACATGCTCTCAACATATCCTTAAGGGTCTAAATGGTCCTCTCTTCCTGACCATCTATCTAAGGGTGAAAGGTTATGCTGAGATAAACTTGAGTACCAAGACCCTTCTGAAAAGCTTTCCAAAAATGAGAGGTAAAATGAGTACCTTTATCCAAAATGATAGACAATGGGACTCCATGCAACCTAATCAACTCTCTAATATACATCTTTTCATAGTCCTCAACTGTATAGAAAGTATGAACCACCAATAAATAGGCTGACTTGGTCGTTCTGTCTATGATAACCCATATCGATTCATGCTGACGATCTGAATGGGTGAATCCTGTCACAAAGTCCATGTTCACCTCTCCTTAATTCCAAGTGGGTGCTGAACTCCTGCATAGTGACACTAGTCCTTTTTTTCTCAACCTTAACCTGCTGATAATTAGCACACTTGGCTACAAACTCTGCGAAATCTCTCTTTGTACCACTCCACCAATAGACTTCCCAGAAATCATGATATATCTTAGTGGCTCCTGGATTAATAGAATAACACACACTATGCGCTTCTATAAGAATTCATTGTCTCAAGACATCAACACTCGACACACACAGTCTACCCTAGTAACGTAACACACCATCTCCCCCTTGGGAGAAAACCTCTACTTTCTGATCTTTGACTAACTCCTTCAACTTAACTAGACTGGGATCCCCATCTTTCTCTTTTTTTCACTTCAGCAACTAAAGAGGATTCCAAAATATTCTGAACCCATACACTACCCTCAACTGAGTCAACCAAATGAATGCCTATCTAGCTAACTAAAAAGCCTTCTAAACTAACATCTTCTTATCATTCTTAACATAAGCAACGCTATCCATAGACAATCTACTAAGGGCATCTTCCACTACATTAGCCTTGCCCAAATGATACAAAATACTTATATCATAGTTGTTCAACAATTCTAACCACCATCTTTGATAAAGATTTAACTCTCTCTGCAAAATCACATACTACAAACTTTTGTGGTCTGTGAACCCATCAACATCACCCCATATAGATAATGCTTCCAAATTATCAAGGCAAAAACAACTTCTGCTAACTCAAGATCATGGGTAAGATAATTCTTTTCATGGAGGTTTTAAGCTGTCTAGAAGCATAGGTTATGACCTTACCTCTTTACATTAATACAGAACCCAAACCAACTCTATAAGCATCACAGAAAACAACAAACCCATGTTATAACTGTTATTTTAGGCAAACTCAATCAATGGCTAGTGATCATCCCAACTACCCTTAAAGTCGATAACACATGCTCTCAACATATCCTATAGGGTCTAATTGGTCCTCTCTTCCTGACTATCTATTTATCTGAGGTTGAAAGGTTATACTAAGATGAACTTTAGTACCAAGACCTTTCTGAAAAGCTTTCCAAAAGTAAGAAGCAAACTGAGTACCTCTATCCAAAATGGTAGACAATAAGACTCCATGCAACCTAACCAACTCTCTAATATAGAGCTTGACATAATCTTCAACTGTATAGGAAGTATAAACTGGTAAGAAATAGGTTGACTTGGTAATTCTGTCTACAATAACCCATATCGAGTTATGTTGATAATGCGAATGGGTTATCCTATCACAATGTCCATATTCACCTCTCCTTACTTCCAAGTGAGTGATGAACTCCTGCATAGTGCCATTAGGCCTTTAGTGGTCAAGCTTAACCTACTGAAAATTAGCATACTTGGCTATAAAATCTGTGAAATCTCTCTTTATGACACTCCACCAATAGACTCCCATAAATCACGATGCATCTTAGTGGCTTCTGGATTAATAGAATAACGCACACTATGCGCTTCTGCAGAATTCACTGTCTCAAGCCATCAACACTCGACACACATAGTCTACCCTGGTAATGCAATACACTATCTCCCCCTTGGGAGAAAACCTCTGCTTTCTGATCTCGGACTAACTCCTTCAACTAAACTAGAATGGGATCCCTATCTTGCCTTTTTTTGACTTCGGCAACCAAAGAGTATTCTAAACTATTCCGAACCCATACATTACCCTCAGCCAAGTCAACCAAACGAACACCTAATCTAGCTAACTGATTAACCTCCTGAACTAACTTCTTCTTATCATTCTCAACATAAGCAACACTACCCATAGACAATCTACTAAGGGCATGTACCACTACATTGGCCTTGCCAGGATAATACCAAACACTCATATAATAGTCCATCAACAATTCTAACCATCTTCTCTGACGAAGATTTAACTCTCTCTACGAAAATACATACTGCAAAATTTTGTGGTCTATGAACCCTCAACATGCACCCCATACCGATAATGCTTCCAAATTTTAAAAGAAAAAACAACTTCTGCTAACTTGAGATCATGGGTAGGATAATTCTTTTCATGTGGTTTTAAACCTGTCTAGAAGCATAGGCTATGATCTTACCTCTTTGTATCAATAAAAAACCTAAACCAACTCCAAAAGCATCACAGTAAACAACAAACCCATCTGAACCATCTGGTAACATCAAAACTGGAGCTGAGGTGAGTCGACTCTTTAACTCCTGAAAACTCTTCTCACTACAATCTGACCACTGAAACTTGACTTTCTTCTGAGTAAATTTGGACCTGAGGGACATAATAAATGAAAACCCTTTAACAAACCATCGATAATAGCCAACCAAACCTAAGAAACTCCTAATATCTAATGAAGAAATGGGTCATGGCTAGTTTTTCATTGCTTCAATCATTTAAGGGTCAACTCTAATGCCATCACCGGAAATAATATGGCCAAGGAAAGCCAAAGATCTTAGCAAAAATTTGCACTTACTGAACTTTGCAAAAAACTGATGGGCTCTAAGAGTCTGCAATACTATTCTGAGGTGGTCTACATGATCATTTTAGACAAGGATGTTATCTATAAAGACTATGATGAATATGTCCAAATATTTCTTGAACACTCTGTTCATCAGGTCCATGAAATCTATTGGGGCATTTGTTAGACCAAAGACAAGAAGTGACCATACTAAGTTTTGAAAGCTATTTTTGGAATGTCACATTCTCTGACTCTTAGCTGGCGATGGCTGGACCTGAGGTCTATCTTAGAGAAATAACTGAAACCCTAAAGTTGATCAGACAAGTCATCAATTCTGGGGAGAGAATACTTGTTCTTGATTATGAATTTGTTCAAATGACGATAATTGATGCACATTCTAAGAGAATAGTCTTTTTTTTGCATGCTGGAGCACCCTATGGTGAAATACCAGGCCTGATGAATACCTTATCTAAGAGATCTTTCAATTGTTCTTTTAACTCCCTAAGCTCAGATGGATCCATTCTGTAGGGTGGAATAGAGATAGGCTGGGTATCTGGAAGAAGGTCTATTTTGAAGTCAATTTCCCTTTTGGGGGAATTCCGAGAAGGTCTTCAGGAAACACATCTAGAAATTCCTGTACTATTGAAACTAAATAGAGACTTGGGGACTCAAAATTAGAGTCTTTGACTCAAACAAGACGGAAAACTATAACGCCCTGAGTCTGGTACTTCAAACGCTACATAGTTCTCATAATCCCGAAGGACCACAAGCTAACACTTAACTAATACCTGTAACTGAGTACTGCACAATATACTATAAAATTTGGAAAATTAATGGAAACTTTCCATAAGGTTCAATACTTAAATAAAACTAAAGAAAGTTTAACAATATTAAAACTAAAACAACTGTCTGATAATACTCTAGTCTGAAAGCCTCTAAACTGTTTGAATAAGGAGTTGGTGGGACAATCCCCCAACTAAATCCATCTACTAAAAAATATTGAATCTAATGGAATAAATAAAATAATAAACATCCTCAAATGATGAGGACTCACTGATAAGTTTACTGATGCTAGATGAATCTAAACTACTATGGGTGCTCGATATCCCGTTCTTCTGAACCTATGGTATAAAACACCATAGCATTAGATAAAAGTATGCGTCAATATGTGAGAATGTACTCGTACTCTGGATGAGGTAAGGCTAAATGCAGGGGTTCATATGCATGAACATTACTGACTGAATAACATGAGTATACTAAATAAGGATACATGCATGAATACATAAACTATAACTAAAATCTTAATAATACTGAATACTAAATTCTAATAACTGGATTTCGAATAAATGAGTCTATTTATACTATTACTGATTGACTGAAGTTGATCTCAAATCCTATCTAGCAGGTTGTCTCTTGATCTACTAATAATGAAAATGATTGGCAAAATCTCAGGTCAACCTTATCTAGTAGGTGTTCTCTGAATCTATTGGTAATAATACTTGATGGCCTGTATCTAACAGTCTTAACTTTTATAATAGGTATTAATACTTGATGGCATGTATCTATTAGCCTTAACTTCTATAATACTGAACTGAGTTCTATCTTGAAGACTGAGACTAAAACTAAAACTATGGGAAGTAATCATCTAACCGATATGCCCTTTCTAGCTAATTTGGGGTCCAACCTTGTAAGACCCCACAAAATTCTCTCGTAGTTCAAGACTCAGAGCATGTTCAATAAAGTGTTAATCCGGCCCTAAAAGGTTGAGAAGTGTATTCCCAAGTGAGAAGTATTTTGAACCGTGTATAATTTCCTTAGTATCAACTTTTTTTTTATGTAGAGCGTCGAATAAGATTTCTGTCGATACCAAATTTTACTAAATCCAACACTCGGGTAAAGATTTAGAGCTATTTTAGTGAGACAGTGTGCCACCTGGCACTTTAGCACATCGCGGATCCAGCCAAAATGGCAATCATCAAAATTCAATGAGCCTCCGCAATTATGGTGCATCGCGCCAACGCTTAATTTTAGGATTGTCAATTTCTAGTGCACCAACACGATTCCATTGCGTCGCGGTGCCTTTCCAGTTCGTAACCAAGGTGGAAACATGATTTCCACCGCGTTGTGCCATCAAGCAGTTTCCCAATTGTTCAATTTCCAGTGAGCTAACACGATTATGGCGATCGCGCCAGCATATAAAATTGGGATTTTTTAATTTAATTCCATGGAAGAAAAGTGCCTTTTCTTAACCCCTATATATACTCCTTAACATAGGATTTGGACTTATTTTAACCTAAAAATACTAGTTTTCTCTCAAAGTTTTTCAAGAACAAGAGCTAGGTTTCTACAAAATCAAAACCCTTCCTTCTTCTTCAAGAGAAGTCAAGAAATCAAGAATCTCTCCCAAGGACTTTCAAGAAAGAGTTTCTCTAAGGTATGTAGATATTGATTCTTGGGTCCCTTTCATCCAACAAGCTTAAGAACCCTTTTTAAAAAATTCAAAAATTTTATGTTTATGAGTTCCTATGATTTATGTGAGTTGAAATTGATGTTTATGCTATTATTAAGTTTTGATTCAATGTTGTTTGTAAGGTTTTCAAGCTTTAACCCTAGTATGTGATACGCATGTGATGTTCATGACAAACCCTCTTCAAGTTGCTATTTAAGTGATGTGTTCATGTCAATTTAGTGTAGAAATTGTTGAATAAGAAAAGCATGCTCCCCATATGCTTGATAAAATTCTTATGTGAATGAATTAGAGCCATTATAGAATGTTGACTAGAAATCCCCAACTGTGTGTAAGCCCATGCATGCCAAATGTTTGTTGAAAAGCCTTAGTGAATGAATTGTGGCATGATAGCATGAAATTCCCTAATTATGTGCTCTTTGATACATGCATAGACTTTAATACATGCTAAGTGTTTGATGAATGAATTGTAACATGATAGCATAAAGTTCCCCAATTATGTGTTCTCTGGTACATGCCAAGACTTAAATATATACGAAGTACTTGATGCAAGGCCTTGTTGAATGGAGTATGATCCAATAGCATGTCCCCCTATGTTATTACATGTTTAGGATTCCTAAATGCTTGAAGTGATGCCTTAGTGATTGTGATGGTGAATGATTGTCCATGGTCTTGATTATTTAAGAATGGTTATATTTTACTTTTATGTTATCGAGTCCTGGGGGTATTTATACTCGACAATTTAGCTATTGTCTAGATCCTGTGTCAGTTTTCACGTAATTCCAGTCGAGCCATGATTCTCAAAACTGAGCGAGTTGTAGAACTCTATATTCTCATACAAATATAGAACTTAAGAAATCTCTGTAATCACCGTAATTTTAGTATCGCTAGTAATCTAGCCTCAGTTCTGTACCCAGATCAGATCTAGTAGTATTCAAGTGTTTAGTTCTGACCTCTGTAGTAATCGAGTACTCTATTCAAAGCTCAGTGTCGTTCAACCAGATAATGATATTAAGTTGTATTCTATCAGATACGAAACCAAGTGAATTCAATTTAACTCAGTTAGATCATTCAAGAAACATGATTAGTATCAGATTTAGCTTAGTTTGTGTTCAGCTAAGAATCAGTTCAAAGTCTTTCAATTAGGAGTAGGAGCTAGCACCGAGTGAGAGCAAGGATGGCGACTCCCCATTAGAGAGGCAGTCATTAGGAGCGATCCCTAAACTTTAGAACTGCATAGCCAGTGCAGGATGTAAGATTCACCCATTAAGAAAGGCTGGTCACCCATCAGATAGGCTTGACTTCCTGCGAGGGTCACCCATCAGATAAGCTTGACCAGAGAGATATTTACCCATGGCACAGTATTTACACCCGTCCAGCTGGGGTTATAGGTTAGACCCCAACAGTTGAGATTCGGGAAATGTCGGTAAGTGACTACTTCCCATAGTTGCCATTTCAGTATCAATCTTCAGAAATCAGGACTGTCAAATACAATCATCTATCTCAGTGAGGAACTCAGATAGTTTTATTGATTCATGGACCACCCATCAAATAGGTTTGGTCCCATATAAAGTTATTCAGTATTAGAGTTATCAGATCCAGAGATCACCCGCTAGATAGGATTGATCTAAGTCTCAGATTCAGTTGAGTATTCTTATTATTGGATCTAGAGATCACCCATCAGATAGGATTGATCTCAGTCTCAGATTCAGTTGAGTATTCGTGTTATCATATCTAGAGATCACCCATCAAATGGCTTGATCTGAGTCTCAGATTTAGTTAAGTATTTTTATTATTAGATCTAGAGATCACCGTCAGATAGGCTTGATCTTAGTCTTAGATTCAGTTGAGTATTCTTAATATTAGATCCCGAGATCACTTGCTAGATAAGACAGATCTCAACTCCAGTACTCAGTTATTAGTATTAGATGATTCAGTTGTTCAGTATCTCAAGAATTAGTACTAAGTTCGGATGACAGTAAATCAATATTCGAGTTTCAGTATTTTGAGTCACGATGAGTTCGATTATGACTTGTGCATTCATGCATGTATTCTCACTCAGTACTCTTATGATTAATTAGTTAATTAATTGTTCATGGATAAGCCCTTGTATTTAGCCTTACCTAATCTCCATACTCAATACATTCCTGTACTGACGCATTTGCGTTATGGTATTTTATTTGACACCATAGGTTCAGAGGCACGAGATCCAGAGTACCCTTAGATGCTCAGTCTCCGTTATCAGCAGTAGACAAAGCATTGAGTCCTCTTCAGTCGAGGATGATCCTTTTTTTATTATCGCATTAGACTTAGTTTATTTTCAGTAGACGGTGTTAGTTGGGGACATGTCCCATCAACACCACAGCTCAGACAGTTTAGAGGCTTTTTGGACAGATGTATAGTGTTCAATTTTCAATTTTGAGTAATTTTAGATGTTTTGAGTATTAGTAGATGGTTAGCTTGTAGTCCTTCAGGATCATAAGCACTATGTGACGTTCCAATTCTAGAAAATCTGGTTGTTACAAACCTGTAACCTCAGTTGGAAGGGTGTCATACCGTGCCACGGGTAAAGAAAAGCTTTTAGTGACCTTCATCTAATAGTTACTCTAACGAGAATGCCAGAACCCTCATCTAACAGGTTATCCACCTCATCAACCCTCATCTAACAGGTTTGATATCTCAACCTATGTTGGCTACGTAGTTCTGGAGCTCAAGGATTGCTTCTAAGAATCACACACTCTACTACCAGGTGAGTTCCCATCCTTGGGCTTAATCGGTGCTGAATCCTACTCCCAACTGAATAGACACTGAACTAATTCTTAGACTGTACTTGACTAAGCTGAATTTGTTACTGATCAAATTGGTTAAATGAGTTGAACTGATTTCACTGAGTTTCATTGACTAACAAAGTACTACTGAGTTCTAAATTAATTACTGAACTGGACTGGGATGTTATTGAGATTAATGAACTTTCCTAAGTCATGATGCCAACTGAAATCTACTGAATTCTATAGCTGACAGAGAATACTACTGCTCGTGACATGATTGAGAATACTATAACTGATATTGGCTTTAGGTAGAAGATAAATTATTGGGTATAAATACCCCCAAGACTCGTTGGCATAAAATTAAATCAAAGCATAATCTTGACATGTCAGCTAACACTTGTAATGCATTAATTTATACATGAGTGGGGAATACAAGTTGGCATGCTATAATAGCATTATTTCATTCTCATAGACAATTTAACAAACGCTTGTAGGAATCTACTTATACATACTTGGGGGTATACATGCTACTATGTTACAATGGCCCTATTTCTTTCACATAGGCATTTCATCAAACACATAAGGAGCATGAAATATTTCACATAACAATGGCCAACACATATAATCATGAATACCATACTCAATTTAAATTCTAGGGTTTTAGCATACAACTCATCATATAACCATTTCAATTTCATGGAATCTTATAGTTAAACATGATTTAAAACTCAATTAATATCATAAACATGAATTGAATCTATTTCAAGCATGAAAATCATAAATCATAATCTTTGTATTTTTGAAAAAGGATTCTTGGACTTCATGGGTGAAAGGGACCCATGAATCAACATATAACATACCTCAAAATCTTGAATCTTGAAATATAACTAACATTTCTTGAATGTTCTTGGATTGGGAAACACAGATCTTGATGTTTTCTTGATGGTTCTTGAACTTGAAGAACTTGAATTTCTTAGTTTCTTGAAGAAGCGTTTGGATCTTGTTCTTGGGGAATGATCTTGAAACAAACCCTAATTTTGATTTTATGGGTGAATGAGAAGTTATGTGCTTTGATTTGACATGATTAGGTGTTAAATTGGGTTAAAAATACCCAAAAATCCTTTTTAAAATAGCTTAAAAACGCTAAATAGAGGTCCACGATAGTTTGGGCGATGAACCGTCGCACTGGGAATGGTCCCTTCAACCCATCGATTTTTGGCCATAAAATAGGTTTACTGCCTTAGTTTCATTGATTTAGGCGATGGTCCATCGCAGGCGTGATGGTTCGTCCTCCTTCTAGTCGCACTTTGGCAGTTTGGATAGCTTGTTCTAAAATAGCTATAACTTTTTACTTCGATATTGGAATTTGGCAAAATTGGTATCGTTGGAAAGATAATTCAATTATACATATGTTGGTGGTTAATAAGATCAAAAATTATTTTTATAGTAGGAGATATTCTTATTTGAATTTGACTATGGAAATGTCCTTCTCAAGAATTCAATCGGTAATGGATGTTTTGATTCGTCTAATATTGAGGACGTATTTAAGGCCTTAATATACATCAAACTTGATCATAAAACTACCAAATCACTAAGATTTATTTTTCATAAGCTTGAAGCATAGTTCTATTATCGGTTGGGATTCTTGGGGTATTACAATATCTCCCCCTTAGGAACATTCGTCCTCGAATGGGACTGAGTAGGATGGGAATCAAATAGACTTAACTTAATGCACGTGAACATCTGAAACATGACTATTTGACTGGAACTTCTAATATACTAAAATCTCATACTGAATATGCATGGATACATGAATGTGTTGCTCTCATAAATGCATGACTGTAATTACTGATAAGCTAAGTATCTTCTACTAATTATACATATCTAAATGTACGAATATCTGACTAAACTAACTCTTGAATGCATGACTGAATATGCAATGATAACTGATACTAGCTTTGTAAGAAACATCGAAATGGGTCTAAGGATATGAAAGCATCGGGGAAATATGGGGTATGTCCCCCTTGGGAAACTATGTCCCTCTAAGAAGGCTTACTTCAGTAATACACTTGAGGAGAACTATGGCAATGCACAAGGAACCTATGAATTGGATTGTGACTGAACATCTAGGATCTAAAACTAATACATGACTCATGAACTGAGCTGATCTTGCAACTTCTGGGACTCTCCATCTTGGAATAGTTACATTATTGGGATTTCTGATAGTATGGCTAGATGGAAAGATTGAAAAACAAACTATATGAATCTGACTGTCTGACTGCTAAACTGAATTACTGACTTTACTGAATTACTGCTCGTGACACTACTGAGAATACTATAACTGATACTGGATCTAGGTAGCAGCTAAATTATTGGGTATAAATACCCCCAGGACTCGACGACATAAAAGTAAATCAAAGCATAATCTTGACACATGTAATGCATAATTTATACATGAGTGGGGAATACATGTTGGCATGATATAATGGCATTATTTTATTCTCATAGACAATTTATTAAACACTTGTAAGGCATCTACTTATACATGCTTGGGGTATACATGCTACTATGTTACAATAGCCCTATTTCTTTCACATAGGTATTTCATTAAACACACGGGAAGCATGAACTATTTCACATAACAATGGCCAACACATATAATCATGAATACCATACTCAATTTAAATTCTAGGGTTTTAGCATGCAATTCATCATATAACCATTTCAATTCCATGGAAACTTATAATTAAACATGATTTGAAACTCAATTAACATCATAAACATGAATTGAATCTATTTCAAGCATGAAAATGATAAATCATAATCTTTATATTTTTGAAAAAGGATTCTTGGACTTCATGGGTGAAAGGGACCCCTAAATCAATATCTAAAATACCTAAAAAGCTTAAATCTTGAAAGATAACTAATTTTTCTTGAACATTCTTGGATTGGGAAACACAGATCTTGATGCTTTCTTGATGCTTTTTGAACTTGAAGAACTTGAATTTCTTAGTTTCTTGAAGAAGGGTTTGGATCTTGTTCTTGGGAAATGATCTTGAAAAAAATTCTAATTTTGATGTTATGGGTGAATGAGGAGTTACGTGCTTTGATTTTACGTGATTAGGTGTTAAATAGGATGGAAAAGACCCATAAATCCTTTTAAAAATAGCTTAAAATCGCTAAATGGAGGTCTGCGATAGTTTGGGCGATGAACCGTCGCACTGGGGACGGACTGTCCCTTCAACCCTTTGGTTTTTTGCCCAAAAATAGGCTTACTATCTCATTTGTGTTGGTTTGGGAAATGGTCCATCGAAGGTACAATAGTTCATCGGCCTTCCCATCGTACTTTGGCAGTTCGGATAGCCTGCTGTAAAACAATTATAACATTTTACTCTGATATCGTATTTTGATGAAATTGGTATCGTTCGAAAGATAATTCAATTATCTATATATTGGTGGGTCATTATCTTAAAAAGTCTTTCTATAGTGGGAGATATTCTTGTTTGAAGTTGACTATGGCAATGTCCTTCTCAAGAATTCAATCGGTAAGGATGTTTTGATTCATCTAATAGCTAGGATGTATTTAAGGCCTTAATATACATCAAACTTGATCATAAAACTACCAAATCACTATGATTTATTTCTCATGATCTTGAATCATGGTTCTATTATTGGTTGGGATTCTCAGGGTAAGACACAAACAAAACCCTTGGAAATCATTTTTCTTGCCTTAAGGTATGAAACAATTTGACCCCTAAATGTTGAAGTACTACCTTCTGTTCAATGATTGATTCATTTGTAAACTGAAACTAAATGTCTCTGTTTCAATAGTTAACTGAAGCATAGCATGAGTGGAGCCAATCCATGCCGAGAATGAAATCAAAATCCATCATCTCTAACTCCACAAGATCAGTTGAAGTGACTTTTTATGATATTATAACCTAAAAGTTCCGGTATTCCTGCCTGGCTATAATAGTGACACCTACCATAGTGGACACTGAGAAGGGTTCTGCTAAGGTTTTGGGACAGACTCTAAAGTTGAAAGCTATATAGGGGTTACAAAAGAAAGAGAAGCTCTAGGATCTAGCAAACCATAAACGCATAAATGAAAGACCTGTAATGTACTCGTACCCATATCAGGAGATTTTTCCTGATCCTATCGAGATTAAAGTACATATAATCTGTTCTAGCACTGACCGCTGGTGGCACTGAAAGTAGCGCCCTGCTAAGCTGGGTGACCTGCGGGTGCCGCTGAAGAATTACTTTGACCCTGCTAGTGATCATTCTCACCTTTCCACATACCTTTTGGACATTTCCTCAACCTGTGGCCTAGCTTGCAATATCCAAAACATTTATCACTACTAGCCTTGCATACACCTTGATGATTCCTGCCACACTTCTATCAAAGGGGATTAGTCTAACCACTGTTTACACTACCCTGAGTGTTAGAGCTCAATGCCCTATCATAATTACAATTTATAAACTTTAGCACTGGAGCACTAGATGAAGACGGGGCTTGGGCTGAAGATTTTTGATGGAATTGAGGACGAATACCACCTTCTAACCTCGACTAAGCAAAACTGAAGCTACCTATTCTTGTGCTCTTATTCTCTATCTCTCTTTCCTTAAACTTTTTCTCCTCAATCTGTTGAGCATGGACCATAAGCCTAGACAAGTCCATCGCCTTAATCAACATCGAGGTCCTACACTCCTTGACCATACTATTAGCTACCCAGAGACAAACTTACTCATCCTAGACCTGTGATCAAACACCACATTAGGAGCATACCTGGCTAGCTAAGTAAATTTAAGCGAATACTTTTTCACACTCATGTTCCCTTGCTTCAAATTGATAAACTCCTACACTTTAGCTTCCCTTAACTCCTAGGTAAAGAACCTATCTAAAAAGGCTATAGTAAACTTATCTCATTCAATAGGCCCTGCATCTGTGCCTCTATCTCCCTTCTACTACTTATACCAGGTTTGATCTACATCTCGCAACTGGTAAGCACCCAATGTCAAGGAACTCCTGTGGATTCTTATAAGAGTTGGATCCTGTAAATAAAGGAGGATTCATTTGGGTGAAGTCCTAAATCCTAGATGCTTTGGTATTAGCCACTAGAAAGGATGGGGTAGTAGACTGCTGATTATTTTAAGCAACTACCGAGTGAGCTAAAGTAGTGAATTCATCTCTAGATTTGGCATGAGAGACCTACTCATTCAGGGGATCCTCTTGAATAGGCAGAGGTGAAGGATGGTTTCTATTTCTCATTCTATTATTCTTTCGGGGAGGCATGTTCTGTAAATAGAAGGCATATTAAATTAGAAAGAGAGTTTAAATTGAGTTCATGCTCAATTGCATGGCATAAATACAGAAAGAAGGGAAACTTTTCTTAAAACATCTCGTAGCCCCTCATCCATAAGTGTGGCGTACTTCTCACCATGCACAAGACTCTACTCAATGCAGCTTTTAGACTCCCTAGGACACTGTAAAACCTTAGTCTCTGATACCAAGTTTGTAATGCCTCGGGAGTACACCATGGATGACACATAGTGCGTACAATCACAACTGGATACAAGCTAACCCATGAGCTAGTACCTACTGTGAGCCCTGAATAATAATAATAAAATACACATATGCAGAATAACAGAGTATTCCATAAGGCTTTAGATGCTAAAATTTTTTTGAATCATAAGTCCAAAAACAACTACAGGAAAATAATTGTCTGAAAACTAATCAAAGTAATGGAAAACTGACTGACTATCTAAAGTGTACGAAATCGTCTAAAACTGACTGAATAAGATTTGATGGGGCAGGACCCCAACCAACTCCACTTAATACTGAATGGAAATACTCAAATAACATAATTGGTCCTCAAAATATAAGGACTTACCACTGTTTTACTGTTGATGCACTAGAATGTCTAAGTGCGGTCGAGAACCTGAGCGTATGAACCTATGATATAATATATCATAGCACAAGAAACAAGTATGAGGTCAATACTTTGAATGTGCTGGTATTCTATATGGGGTTAGGCTAATATACATGCACTCATGTGCATAAATAATAACTGACTAAATGAATAGCATAAAATAACTGATGCATAGTATGCGTGAAAACGGTAAATTCTAAGAAATGCATGACCAAGCATATAACATGATACTGAAGTAATCGATAAACTGAAATACAAAAATCTAATAACTGAATAACTAATAACTGCATGTTATGGTGAAGTAAACCTTAACTGACTTTCGAACTGAGACTGGACTGAGACTGTGGGAGCTAGCTATAACTAGCATACCCCAATGTACTAAAAGGTTCCAACCTGTAACCCTAGTTGGAAAGGTATTAGTATCATTCCATGGGTTATAACATTGGTAATGTTTATCCACCAATCTAATATCCCAAAGGACGAGGGTGTCATACCTAACTGATGGGGGGCCCTCAAAGTCTACGGTGACACCATATGTCTAGAACCTAGAGACTGCTACTAATATCTCATTCCTACTGACAAGGGAGGCAAGTTTCTCATACCTACTGATAGGGGAGATACCATCCCTACGTTCACTCGGTTCTAAGTTTTACTCCCAACTAAAAGACACTGATTTCTGAACTGAGCAAAGCTTAAGTGAATATGATAGATGACTGACTGATAGTGCCCATGCATATCTAAAACCATACTGAAAATACTAAGACTAAGTAAACAACTAAGTTTTTGACTATTCATAACCCCCAGGACTCAATAAATATAATAATAGGAATATACTAAATCTTAAAAAAAAAATAATAAATAGTCCTTATTCAAAAACCTAAACCATTTAGGCATTTCATCGAACACTTGAAATTCATGGATTAAGCATAGGAATAATTAAAACATATAGGAATAACATAATTATAACACTAAAACCATAAATTGGGAATTTAACATGGAATTTCCTTTATTCAAACGTGTAAGGGCCACTTTCAATGAAAAACACAAATAAACATCATGTATAATCGAAATTCATAAAATCTTCATGAAGATAACTCAGTGTAAACATATAAATTCATGAATTAAAACATCAAAATATGTTCTTGGAATTCATGGGTGAAAAGGGTCCATGGATGAACATCTAACATACCTTAATTGAAGAATTTGTGAATGTTCTTGGTGATTTCTTAAAGGTTAAACTTGAATTTGTAAGAGGCTAGGGTTTGTTCTTGAGAGGATTACTTTATTTTGAGAGAATTTGTGAAAGAACGATCAATTTTTGCCTTTTGGAACCCTAAATCC
This sequence comes from Capsicum baccatum var. pendulum, assembly GCA_030864225.1. Lineage (NCBI taxonomy): Eukaryota > Viridiplantae > Streptophyta > Magnoliopsida > Solanales > Solanaceae > Capsicum > Capsicum baccatum. Next base: position 86,874,793 of record CM061560.1, on the reverse strand, counting down.
TATGTCATGGCTGGGCTGGGGGGAGGGAAATAACTTAATTTCCCCATGAGGACCCAAACTCAATAAACTAAATTGGACTGTCCGACGCGAAATATAATGCATCGTGTTGCTCTATAAATATGATAGGTGATACGCCATATTGCTCTTCACCGACCCGATACCTAACGTGATGCAGCTGTTTTGTGGAGCCTCACTATTTTGATCATCCAAACAAGTCTCAAACATCATTTGAAATATCTGAAACTCACCCGGGATGAATTATGGACAACTCGGATCATGAAACAAATTAGACATTAATGTCCCAAGGTTGGGAAGGTTGAAAATAGGGTCATCGAAATGTAAGTGGATTTGGAAGTTACTAAGTCTTATCACTTAGTGAAATTCTCTAAGTCTTGGAACCCTTTTTAACATCCAATAGTAAGCTGAAATAAGCTAAGATCTTAAGGGGTCTTACAACAATTTTAATGTGGAAGTTAGTTTTGATGCACAAGTCATCTATAAGAAAGGAAGTTTCAAGTATCTTGGTTCTATTATCCAAGGAAACAGAGAAATTTATTAGGATATCATTCATTGTATAGCTGCAGGGTCGATGAATTATAATCTTGCATATGAATTATTGTATGATACAAAGGTTCCATCAAAACTTAAAGGTAAGTTCAACAGAGTGGTAGTTATACCAATTATGTTGAATGGAGCAGAGTGTTGGCTAGTTGGGAACTCTCATGTTTAGAATTTGAAAGTTGTAGAAATGAGGATTTTTCATTGGATGTGTGGAAATACTAGGAGAGATAGGATAGAAAGAAGGATATTAAAAAAAATGTGGGAGTGGCTCTAGTGGAAGATAAGATGCGAAAAGAAAGATTGAGATGGTTCTGACATATGAAGAGGATATGTATAGATTCCGTATTACGGAGGTATGAGATACTGTATATGGATGGTTTCAAAATAGGTGGAGGTATGCCTAAGAAGTACATGAGAGATATGATTAGATAGGAAATATCATAGTTATATCTTACCATGACATGACCTTAGGTAAGAAGTTGTAGAGAATGCATATTAGGATAGAGGGTTAGTACAAATTATTGTTTTGTCCTTTTGTCTACCATAGTATTAGTTGTAGTATTGCTTTAGTTTTTCTTATCCGTAAATTTTGTTACCTTTTTTGGTTCATATTCTTCGACTATCACAGTACAAAATTGTAGCTTCTACTCTATTATTATTTGCTATTTTATCTTTGTTTCCTATGAATTTATTACTTGCTAGACTACTTTTGAAAATCTTTCTTGAGATGGGGATCTACCAAAATTATCCTATCTAACATTAAGATAGTGGATAGGTCTGTGTACATTCTACAATACCAATAATTTACTTTGTGGGATTATATTGAGTTTGTTTTGTTGTTGTAACACAAGTACAATGCAGAATAAAAACACTGAACAAAAACAACAATGATCAAGAAAAATAAATATATGGACATATGCTGGGAATGGGATGAATAAAGCAGAGAGGATGAAGAGGAAAAATATTCTTCCATAAGTATCAATAGCTTATTAACAAGCCCATTATGCACTATTTGTTCTTGTATAATCTTCTCCTAAGGGTGAAATTAAAAAGCCTTAAGCTCAACCACAAGTTGTAATTCTTATTAAGGGAGATAACATGAGTATTACCAAGCAACAGGTCCGATAATATTTGAGTAACATGACTCTTTCCATTTGTTACCTGGTATATTTATTCAAAAATTACACTCCTCCTGAATTTTCCTATCAAGAAACTCTTTTTTCAAATCAACTTTTCCAATACCAAGGGAAAACTAATAAGACTCAAGGAACTTTATGAGCAGAAAACCATAGGCCAAACTACAAGCACCCTTTTTTATATCCACAACTCAAGAAATATGTTTGATTATGTGTGTAGATTGATTAATGTTACAACACGAGGCTACCCTTTAGTTGTAACATGCTTCTTAGAATCACAAGTGACTCCAAACTGACCCATAGCTTGGCAAAACTTTAAAAATATAGATAATAACTAATATTACACATGTGGAAGTTGAACTGAATAATATATTAAATATTCAAAGGAATCAAATCATCACAACATAAGTCTGAGATCAAAATCTTAACATCTAACTATAAGTCTAGAAAGCCTCTACCAAGACAAGTTGATAAGACAATCCCTAGCTAATTCTCACTGTCTGAAAACTAGGGACGACAAAGACAAAATGAAATAAAATATTAAAGCTGGTCTTTACATGATGAGGAATCACCAAAACTATTATTGCTGATATAGGAAGAGATCACAATAAGTGTGATCCAGATGCAGAGCATCAGGATCGATATTATGAGATACTATAACACAAAAGAAAATATGCAATCAATACTTTGAATGTACTGAGTGTGAGATATAAGAAAATAACTAACATGAGATAAACATGTTACATGTAACATGATGGCTAGTGCAAGACCATGTAATGAATATATGCTATAAAATGTACTGAATAATTGAATACGATGTCATGTAAGAATTTGTAATCTAATTTGTAAACTTTGGACTATGGGAGTTACTAATAATTTCCATAACCCAATATGACCTAACCAGGTTCCAACTTGAAACCCCAGCTAGAAGGGTGTTCAGTACCTTGTCAAGGGTACAAACACTGACTGATGTGGATCCACTAAAAAAACCTAAGGTGTCTACACTGATCTGATGGGTGACCCTTTAGAACCAATGGTGGTGCCATAGTTTTGGGACATAGGGACTTCTACTAAAGTTCTCAACCTAAATGGCAGATGAGTCTTTATCCATGCATCCATTCAATGTTAAGTACTACTCACAATTGAAGGACACTAATAACTACAATTATCACTGATGACTGAAATAAATATACTATCTGAAATTATTCAGAACATATAAACCGATAAATATAGCATCCAAAAGTATATGCATGAAATCCTAGGTCATCGGGTGCTCATAACCCGCCATCTCTGAAGAATGCAACTACTATGTCAACTTTTTAAGATGAACAAAATTTAAAAATTCAATGACTCGAGTCCAACAATAAAGAAATTTATGATGTAACAAGTTTTTGGGATCATGGTCAAGTAATAACAATACAATTCATGCTAAAATAGGGATTATAACATAATGACACCAAAATACTTACATATTAATGAATCTACCAATACCCATAAACCCTAAATTATGGAAGAGAATTGAAATGGAGAGTTGGGTTAACTTTGGGACTCAATGGGTGAAAGGAAACCCATTGATAAAATCTCACATAAATGTAGATGAGAATTCTAAAGAAGTCCTTAGATTTGGATGCGTGAAGAAGATGAATCCTAACTCTGCCTTGGGGAAAATGAATTAACTCATTTCTTTTCCTACGATAAATATCAGATGATATTCTAAGTAATGAGAGCTTATGGTTATATAAAACCCACTAATGACCCTTGAGATCTTGAAAATAATGTAGTTTAAATCTTAAAAGAGTGGGAAAAGACTAATATTCCCTTAAAAATTATGTAACTACAAACTGTAGGGAGGGACGTACGATACACTCCCACAATTATGGGAATAACCTATGATAGTGGGTTGGACTCATGGTTGGTAGCTAGATGAGATCTATCTAAACATGGTCAAACAAGCCTTGGTACAATTGTGGAATCCACCTACGGTCATACCTTGGTTCGTTCGTTTGCTGGTTACATCAAGGGCATCTATAGGGCTCACGATCATGCCAGGGAATCGTGGTTCCAAAGACAATTTTGGGTCCCTCTCATGGTATTAGGGTATAATTTGTCAATTCTCAGAATTTGGGGTTATATCTATAATATGAGACCATTTTATGGTCATACAACATAACAACGCTCGTGGTATCTCACTACAGAGCAGTGCTTTACTAGAAAGGCCACGACTTTTTACTCCTATGTCGTATTAAGGCAAAAATAATTGCGTTGTAAAGGTAATTCAAGTTTCTATAATTTGGTGAGTCTGGATAAAAAATTCATCTAAATTTGAAAGATATGTTCATTTTAATCTAATCACTCATTTAGGGATCAATCAGTAAGGAAGGTTTTGGCTTGTTAAGGGCTAGGGGGTTCTTGTGACATTGGTACATCACCAAATCCATTATCATGCTATTAAACATTGATAATTTACCCTAAAATTACTTGAATCATGATTCTAGCCTAGGCTTGGTGATAACACCCAAGCACACACGCAAGTGTACGTGGTCTACCAAGTAGTAAAGTGGCCTTCAACAAAGCCGAGTATCGATCCCATAGGGACTTGATCTAACAATGATTCACTTCTACTTTAAATTTTAAGATTAATTTGATGCAAAGTTAACAAACAAGAGTTTTGAATATTGTAAATTTCAAGTAAAGTAAACAATGCATAAATAAGAGTCTTGACACAATCAATAAGAGAAAACCTAGGGTTAAAGCACTTCGAACAATCATACTATGTTATTGAACTTCATTTGTTAACTTGCTTGTCTTGGTTGTTTATTCGTTGGGTTAATTTCATGATCATGGTCTCCTAACCTCTAACCGTTTACCTACTTTGACAATTACAACTACATCATTGAGCGAGGATGTAATAATCCAATTAAGTTCTTTACGCTATCATCCTACATGTGAATCAAGTAAGCCATCTAAGTATATCCTTGTCCTATCCACTAATTTGAATTCCCTATTTTATAAAAGAATACAAACCATACTTTGTTTATTCCCACGCTCTATCTCCCTATTCCCTCTCCTGAGATCACAAGATTGACAGTTGATGTATTCTAAGGGTGATAGAACCTCAAAATAATTAAATAAAGAATAAACAAACAACCAATAATTATGATCAAATTAAATGAAATTAATCCAAATAATAGTACTCATGTTCTTGGCTTCAAACCCGAAAAGAGGGTGTTTAGTCACGCATAGTCATAATTGTAATCACAAGATTGTAATTAACAACTAATAACATGAATGGACTAAATTAAAATAAGAAAAACCTAAAATATGAAGTTGTAGCATCCCCTCAATCTTGAAAATACATCCAAGAATGATTAAGAATGTGTACAATGATGTATTTATAGCTTTAGGGTTAGCCAAAACCGTGTTGGACAAGGATTCAATTTCAGGTCATGGTTGAACTCAGCAGTGCATCGCGTTGGTCAACACATTGATAGTAGTGAAGAAGCGTGTCAAAAATCTAGTTGGAATCCTCAATGCGGCGCATTGGTTATAGAGTTTTTGGACTTGTGTGTCTCGTCCATATCGCATTAGCTAATTGGAATTAGCCTCCAAAATAAATTCCAAGTGTTGAACGTCCTATCTTTTTCCTATGCCTTTTGTAGTGTATTTCCAATGAATTTTCAACCTTTTTATCATCAATATATCACCATATTCAGATCACAAAGCTTCCTAAATCATCACACACCACATATTAGAGATCATAACAACATAATATCCATAACGACGCATCAAAACAAGAGCTAAGATAAGTCTAATTCCTATGATCTTCAACTTTATGTTTCGACTCTTGGCTTAATCAATTTGAACTTTTCACATTACAAACAAGTTATTCCATATATAATTACACATTAAACCCACTTGTAACACATCAAATACATTAGAATAAAATGAAACAAACTAGACACACAACTAGCTCAAGCTAGTAAAACTAGTTTTCTCGATTGAACTCTAAATGACTAAATTAAGTACAAACTTGTTTGAAAACACTTTGAACCTTTGTAAAAATGTCCTTGAACACTTATATCCTTGTTTATATAATTATAACACTTAAATCACATGAATTATCCTTAAAACAAGGCTAAATAAGATAGAATAGTAACACTAGAATGCATAAATACACCCAACATCACCACTCTACACTTAAAGCCTTGTTCGTCCTCGAACAACTCTTAACTCTAAGCATCATAAGTTGAGGAGACTCTTTACTTCCACTAAATGCAAGACACTCAATCTAGTACTATAATGATTACACTGAATGCAAGCTCCTACGCTAAGCATATAATAACCATGATTGAAAGCTCATGAACACTACTCCAAAACATCCTAACCTCAAGAATAGATTCACCTAGTTAGCAAACTCATGCTTACTGTTCATTCAAGGACATCATAAAAATCACCCACATTCATCAAACATGTGCCCTCACAACAAGAGAGTTACCCATAATCACTCACATAAAAGCATTTTATTACATAATGGGTTTAAGAATCAAATTACGCTCACTCTCACAAGGAATTCATAAGTTACAGACAATGAACCATAGGCTTGCCCTTAGTATAGTGCTCTACTAATATCTGAATGCTAAACTTAGGATCAAATAGGTCTTTTTCAGGTTGTAATATAGGCTAAGGGATGGGTAGGAACTATTTTGGAATAGTGAATATCTTTCCTAAGTGCTTTAATACATCACTTCTTACAAGTAAAACTAATCCCCAACAACCAAATTACACCATTTTTTACTACCCCATTCTTTTATTTTCACCCCATATTATTAAGCTCATTTACATACATTATGGTGGGAGTATTTTTTGCACAACTCATTCAATTTGAACAAATTTTTATTCTTTTTCATTACTTAACTCCCCACCACGACACATTACAATTATTTTGAACACCGATAACTATCTCTTTGGGGCTTCAATTTTATCTTTTCTTTTTCAATTTCACACTCTTAACTCAATTAAATTTTAATTAAAGTGCCTAAAAGCTTTGGATCAAATTAAGGTTTATCAAAGAAGGGATTAGGCTACATATGTGGATGCCAAAGAAAAAGCTAAAGGCCCAACAGGGCTTACTAGGATTATTCTCAAAGGGTAGGTCAAAAAGAAAAAGTATAAAACAAGGATATCAAAGAAATGCCTATATCACACTCTTTATTTTTATTTGGACACACACCAGGCAAGTTCTAGACATGACATGCCACAAGGAATATACTACAAATTCACATCACATGGAACATGAACAACTCATATAGGATTATCATTAAGCTCAACCAAACAATAGGATGAATTCAAATTTAAGCCAAAAATTACAAGAGCCATAATCAAGAGCCTAAGAGTCTCAAAAGTAGTAGTTCACACAATTCAACATACTTACACAAACAAAATACTTGCACCATGCAATCAAAAATAGCCCCAACAAGAGTTTCGCACTTATTCCTAACCTAAAAAAAATTAAATTGAACCCAAAATTGAAAATTTCCCTACCTCATACTTAAAAATCAACTTTGTACCCAAAGTATAATTAAATGCAAGAGATAGAAATACTCCCTGAGGCTTCTAGGCCTAGCTAGTCGCATCTTTTTGCATTAAGAAGGTCTTGAGACCCCACACTCAGTCTCTTCCATACTCCTTAGCTCGGGTTTCTGGTGCTCAGACTTCCCATAAACCTATGAATCAATCAAACAAAAAAACTACTTGAAGTAAAAACTACAAAAACAACTAAAAATAAAATATACCTACTTAACTTGGTTGCCTCCCAAGTAGTGTCTGATTTAGTATCACAGCACGAGCCAACTCAACTCAACCAAATTCCTTCATCCTTTTCCTCATAGTTGGAGGTTATTTTCTCTTTCGTTTCTGACCTCTTGAGTTTTCACTCCTAAATTCAACATATTTTTCAACTTTAGCCTTATTAGTTCTATCAAACTTCATCATATTTGGAAGCAATAGTCTTGGCTTAGGCCGCTCAATAAGGGTATCTGAAGAGGTCTTTAGCGGACTAACCATCCCACACTTATCCCCTTCAACAGCAGTAATCATGCATAAGTATTTATAGTGGGATAGTGTGTTTAGAAATTTGTAGACCTTGAAAATTGCCTCTTCATCTTCCAACCTCATTTTTAGCATTTCCTCTATTACATCAATTAAAGCTCTGCCCGTTGCTAAAAATGGATGCCCCAAGATAATTGATACCTATTCGACAACCTGAAAATCTAAAATAATAAAGTCAGGAGGAATAATAAATTTACCAACCCTTATGACTCTATCATTCCTTTGGGATAGGCTATGGTCCCGTTTGCCAACTAAAGTAGTACAGAACTTGTTCTAGGTTTTCCCAAACCCAATGTGTTGAATAAAGAAAGAGGTATGAAGTTGATACTTGCTACTAAGTCACTAAGTGCCTGCAACACCCCGCTTTTTCCAATCTGAATGGGGAGAGTAGACTTACTTAGGTCCTGAAGCTTTTTTGGCATCTTTTGAGTGACCACCTAAATACACTACTCAGTGAGTGTTATTGCCTCTACATCCTACAATTTTACCTTATTAGCAACCACATCCCTCAAGTACTTAGCGTACTTGGGCATACCCTACAAAACATCTAACAAAGGTAAGTTAATGTGAAGCTCTCTAAACTTGTCAAAGAACTTCTTGAAACAAACATCCTTCTTCACTTTTATTTGCCTCTGAGGGAAGGGAAGTGGAGACATCTATTTCTTTTTTGGTTCAACAATTTTAGTTTTCAAGTACTCAAACTTCCTCGATTTTACAGCAACTTTTTTGGAAACTCGTGGGGAAGTCAAATCTGCATCTACCTTCTCAATTACCTTTGAAGGTTCTTTTTGAAGCCCTTTACCACTCCTCAAAGTGATTTCCATAACTTATTTTGGATTTTCCATATCTGCTGGTAAACCACCTTGAGGCCTAGTATTTAATGCTTTTTGTAACTGCCCCAACTGCAACTCTAAGCTTCTGTGGATAGCTTTCTAATTATTTACGTCTACAGCCAACTGTGTCTGATTAGCTAGAACCTTCTTCGACATCTCTTCCACGTTGCTCGTTAACTGGTTTTCTTGTGTCTGTGGTTGCTGAATTTATTGCTGTTGTGTTTTCCAAGGCTGATTTAATGGATAAGTTTACCATTTCATGTTGTAGGCATTACCATAATTTGGCCATTGAGCATTGCCCACATATATCACCGATTATGGATTGGAACCGCACATGGCTGGTAAATGGCTAATATTATCACAAACTTCACACCAACCTTCAGCTTGTTGGATTGCATTGACTATGGCTGCAGGTTGTGTTACTCCCAACTTTATACTGCTAATTTGATTTTTCAATGTAGAGATCTGAGCAGAGATGGTAGTGAATTGATCAACCTTTAATACACCTGTAATTCTTTTTGTGGCACTTCTATCATCTAAATACCATTTGGGATTTCCTTGTGCTATGCGGTTTAATAAGGTATACAGCTCATCATAAGTCAATTCCAGTGCTCGACCTCTTGCGGCTGAATTTAGCAAAATTTTGTATTGTGATCAAGTGCTTCTACAAAAGTATGAGCAAGTACCTCATTGGACTGTTGGTGATATGGACAGTCCCGAAGAAGAGCCTTGAAGCATTTCTAAGCATGATATAGATTTTCATCTAGCCTCTATTTGAAACTCACTATCTCACTATGCAGTCTCGCAGTCTTGCCAGATGGAAAGAATTAGATTAGGAAATTTTAGGCTAAGTCATCCCATGTAGCGATTTAATTCACCGGCTTTACATTCAACCACCTTTTTGCTTTCCTTAACAGTGAATAGGGAAAAAGTGTCAGCTTTATATAATCTTTGGACACACCTGTCAGAATAAATGTATCAGTGAGCTCAATGAAATTATGCAAGTGGACTTGTGGATCCTCATGTGCAAGCCCTGTAAATTGTCCACTGTTGATTAGAAGCTGCACCATGTTGTGTTTTAACTCGAAATTCCCCCAGCAGCCGGTCTTTGAATTAGGGAAGTCAAGTTTGTCGAAAGTGGGACTGCCACTTCTCAAACTGTCCTATGTGCTTGTTATTCCTGAGCCATTTGCGTAGGATTCTCTTGGTATTCATGGATTTGAGGAATTTGGGGGAGAAATACTACTTCTCTCCTTTGTTAATGGAACAGTCGCTCGGGTTTGGGGTTTGGTTAAACCAATTTGTTGAGCCTTTGCCAACTTCCTACTTTTAAAACCTATTTTCCACAAAGACAAAACCAAGACCAAGTGTTAAAATACTAAATAAATCTAAAAGTAAAACAAAAAATAACAGTTGCCAAATTTTAAGCCACCAGAAACGGCGCCAAAAACTTGAAGCGCCCAAGCACACACGCAAGTATACGTGGTCTACCAAGTAGGAAAGTGGCCTTTAAGAAAGCCGAGTATCGATCCCACAGGTACTTGATCTAACAACGATTCACTTCTAGTTTAACTTTTAAGATTAATTTGATGCAAATATAACCAACAAGAGTTTTGAAAATTGTAAATTGCAAGTAAAGTAAACAATGCGTAAATAAGAGTATCGACACAATCAATAGGAGACAACCTAGGATTAAAGCACTTCGAACAATCATACTATGTTATTGAACTTCATTCGTTAACTTACTTAACTTGGTTGTTGATTCGTAGGGTTAATTGCGTGATCATTGTTTCTCGACCTCTAACTATTTAGATACTTTGGACATTACAACTACATCATTGAGTGGGGATGTAATAATCCAATTAAGTTCCTTACACTATCATCCTACATGTGAATCAAATAAGGCATCTAAGTATATCCCTGTCCTAGACGCTAATTTGAATTCCCTATTTTATAAAAGAATACAAACCATACGTTGTTTATTCCCACGTTCTATCTCCGTATTCTCTCTCCCGAGATCACAAGGTTGATAATTGACGTATTGTAAGGGTGATAAATCCTCAAAATAATTAAATCAAGAATAAACAAACAACCAATAATGATAAACAAATTAAACAAAATTAATCCAAGACAATAGTACTAATGTTCTTGGTTTCAACCTCGAAAAGAGGGCGTTTAGCCATGCATAGTCATAATTGTAATCACAAGATTGTAATTAACAACTAATAACATGAATGGACTAAAATAAAATAAGAAAAAACTAAAAGATGAAGTTGTATCAAAAATATCCAAAATACATCCAAGAATGATTAAAAACGTGTACAATGATGTATTATAGCTTTAGGGTGAGCCAAAATAGTGTTGGACAAGGATTTGATTTCTGACCTGGTTGAACTCAGTGGCGCATCGCATTGGTCAAAGTGTTGATGGTAGTGATGTAGTGAATCGACAATATCATTGGACTCCTCAATACAGTACGTTGGTTATAGCATTACTAGACTGGTATGTCGCGTCCATATCACGTTAGCTCACTGGAATTATCCTCCAAAATAAATTCTAAGTGTTGAACGTCCTATCTTTTTCCCATGCCTTTTGTAGTGTATTTCCAATAAATTTCTGAGCCTTTTTATCATAAATATATCATAATATTCAGCTCAAAAATCTTCCTACATCATCACACACTACATATTAGAGATCATAACAACACAATATCCATAATGATACATCAAAACAAGGGCTAAGATAAGTCTAATTCCTATGATCTTCAACTTTATGTTTCGACTCTCGTCATAATCAATTTGAACTTTGTACATTACAAACAAGTTATTCTACATATAATTAAACATTAAAACAATTTGGAATACATTAAACATATTAGAATCAAATGAAACCAACTAGACACAGAACTAGCTCAAGCTAGTAAAGCTAGTTTTCTCGATTGAACTCTAAATGACTAAACTAAGTACAAACTTGTTTGAAAACACTTTGAAACATTGTATAAACATCCTTGAACACTTATATGCTTGTTGATATCATTATCACACATAAAGCACATGAATTATCCTCAAAAAAGGCTAAATAAGATAGAACAGCAATACTAGAATGCATAAATACACCCAACACCCCTTGGATTTTCTAACGCATAGCAATATATCCCCCTTGGGTTCATTTTTCCCCAATTAGAAACTGACTAAGCTGATAGGTTAATGAAAAAGAGATGCAGTTCCCTAATTTTCTTCACTACTTTTCCTGATATTATTAGAACCTTTCTACACTATCTATACCTAAAATTCTTACACTGAGTTTCTAAGAACTGGACACTAACATGGTAATAGATAGGTAATTGAAACATGTGCTGATTTGGACTCATAGACTCATGCTATGGCATGGGAATATCTGGAGACATGAAATAGAAAGTTAACTAATTAAGAGAAACAATTACCCCAAGTTGGGAATGAGCTAGAAGGAAAGAATGAGGTACTTGGTCATGATGTCTTATTCTACTTCCTATGTAGCTCTCTCAATAGACTGATTTTTCCACAAAGCCTTTACCAATGCTACCTCTTTATTCCTCGACCTACAAACCTGATGATCAAGGATTTTAATAGAAAACTCATCATAAGAGAGACTATCTTTCACACCCATACTTTCTAAGGACAGAACCGATGCGGATCACCAATGCATTTCTTTAGCAAGGAAATGTAAAATACTAGATGCATTGTTGCTTAGTCCGTTGTCAAATCTAACTCATAGGCCACCTTGCCAAAATTACCTAATCTCATACAAACCAATAAAGTAGGGAATGAGCTTTCCTTGCTTCCCGAACCTTTTAACCCCTTTCATAGGTGAAACTCTTAGGTAGAGAAAATCACCAAGGGAAAACTCAAGTTCCCTCCTCCTCACAACCATATAACACATTGGATGACTCTAAGATATTTTAAATATCTCTCTAATTATCTGAACATTCCCTATAGCCTCATCGATTAAGTTCAGCCCTATCAACATAATTTACCAACTTCAAACCAACCAATAGGAGATCTATACCTCTTTCCATAAAGTACCTCAAACGGTGCTATCTAAATAGTAGAGTGATAGCTCTTATTATACCCAAACTTGATCAAAGGTAGATGATCATCCAAAGCACCCTTAAAATCAACCATACATGCTCTCAACATATCCTCTAAGGTTTGAATGGTCATCTTTTCCTTACCATTAGTCTTCGGGTAAAAGGCTATACAAAGATGAACTTAGGTACCAAGAACTTTCTGAAAATCCTTCCAAAACCAAAAGGTAAACTGAGCACCTCTATTTGAAATGCTAGACAAAGAGACTCCATGCAATCTCACCAACTCCTTCAGGTAGATTTTAACATAGTTCTCAGCTAAATCCAAAGTGTTAAATGGTAGGAAATGGACCGACTTAGTCATTCTACCCACTATGACCCAAATAGAATCATGTTGTTGATGAGTACGACATGACTCTGTAATGAAGTCTATGTTCACTACCTTCCAATTCAAGTAGGAATACAGATGACTTAAAGTATGCCACCAGATATCTAGTGCTAAACCTTAACTTGATGGAAATTTGGGTGCTTAGCCACAAATTCCATGATATCCTTCTTAATACCATTCCACTAATAGACTTTTCATAGAACTCAATACATATTATTGGCTCCTTGGTGAATAGAATATCGAGAACCATGATCCTCTGCTGTCTCAATTCATCTATTTCTGGAACATAAAGTCTATCATAATAGCAAAGAACACCATCTTTCCTTGGAAGAAAACCTCCAACATCTGACTTTGGATTGTTATTTTCAATCGGAGCAAAAAAGGATCACTATTTTGCTTTTCCTTAACCTCAACAGCCAAAGAGGATTTCAAACCATTTTAGAGAAAAATATTATCTTCGACTGATTCAACCAGTCGAACTCCCATTTTGGCCAATCTATGAACCTCACGAGCTAGTTCTTTCTTCTCATCCTCTACATATGAAACACTCCCCATACATAATCTGCGAAGAGCATCAATCACCATATTAGCCTTACTCAGATGGTACAAAACACTTATATCATAATCTTTTAAGAATTCTTGCCATATTCTCTGATAGAGGTTCAAATTTTTCTGGCAAAACACATACTGAAGACTCTTGTGATTGGTGAGCAATCGACATGAACCCCATAGAGGTAATGCCTCCAAATTTTTAAGAAAAAAACAACAGTGGACAATTCTAGATCATGAGGTAGGTAGTTATTTAGGATTGAGCTTTATAGAGGAATATGCTATAACATTGACCTGCTACATCAATATACAACCAAGTCCATCCATGGAAGTATAATAATAAACCATAAAACCATTCGATCCCTCAAACAAGGCTAAAACCAGTGCAGTCGTGAGCCAAGTCCTCATCTCGTGAAAACTTTTCTCGCAAGATTTAGACCACTAAAGTTTTACTTTATTTTAAGTCAAACTAGATATGGCATAAGCAATATAGGAAAATCCCTTGACAAACCATCTATAGTAATCGGCTAAGCCTAAGAAAATCCTGATATATGTTGGACAAATGGGACTAAGGCAGTTTCTTACTACTTTGGTCTTTTAAGGTTCAACTCGAATGATTTTTCCAAAAATAATATGACCAAGGAATGTTACTGATTTCAACCAGAATTCTCACATTCTAATTTTGGCGAATAGCTAGTGGTCCTTAAGAGTCTGCAAAACAATCCTCAGATAATTGGCTTATTCATTCTCTCTCCGAGAATAAATGATAATGTAATCTATGAAGACTATAACAAACATATCCAATTACTACTTGAACAACTTGTTCATCAGGTTCATAAAAGTTATAGGAGCATTTGTTAGTCCAAAAGGCATAACAACAAATTCAAAGTGGCCATACCAAGTTTTGAAAGTTGTCTTTAGATTGTCATGATCCCTAACTCTGAGTTGATGATAGTTGATATCACCCAAATTATACCTCTAAGAAAGTAAAACATGGTCACTGTCAAATATATAACCCAACAGAGGTTGGGGTCAAACCCACAGGAAATATGGCAAATCTCTACCAAGACCTTGCTAAAGTCACCAAAAAGTCTAGAAAAGTAAATGGGTTGAATTTTTGTTAAAACCATAACAGTAATAACGAATCTTGATTGCTTTAGGTTGAAATTAATATGATATGAATAATAGGACTGTGTTCCACCTAACTTCATAACTTCATAGGCTAATCTTGATCCATTAAACTATCTCAATACCTTGTATGCATAATATGACAAGATACATATCACCTACTATCTTGCGAATGCTTTAGGTAAATTTCACTCTTAAACTTATGAGTCTCAGAGTGTCTCTTTGACAACCCTTGTCTTGTATCCCAGATTAACTATATCCTTTTGGATGTCAAGTTAATTAGATAAAGGTTGGCGGCCTCAAATTACTGTTGTGATCTTCTTTTCCTAATCTCAACCTCTCTTGTAAAGATGGTATAAAATATAGGTAGGTTCTTAACTTCTAAAGTTGTTAAGAAAGCAATAAATATGAAGAAAACCACAAGACATGCAAGAGGATCAATCACAAACTCTGTTATTCCATCAAGGTTCCCACAACTGTAGTTAGGTGGTTTAGCTGGTCATGTTTGTAAGAATATCCATTAAATTCTTGAAAGAAATCCTACGAATAATAATACAATAACTGTATGATAAAAACTAGAATGTGAAAGTAATATCCAACCAAAAAACCAAACACATTGGATTCCAAGATCAAAAGTCGAATCTCAGAATCAATGTAGTGTTGTGAGTACATAAACTAATAACCAAACATCAATTGGGTATTTATAGAATACATAAGAATCCTAAAACCCCTAACCAAATTGAAAAAGAAAAATTGGGTCAGCAACAACTTACGAACCCGTATAAAAATTCTAACCAAAATAAAAAAGAAAAACTGAGTTGGCAACAATTTATGGTCCTACGTACGGTCCATAGGTACCACCTATGGACCATAGATGGGTCATAAGTCTTAGAAAAAAGAAATAGTTGTCTGAACTTCCACCTACGATGGAACTTACAAGGGGCCTAAGTGATACTTATTGCCTATAAATAGTTTTCTTAAATCTCAGAACAAATTTTCTAACTTAAGATCTTTAGAAAAAGTTTTCTATGACACATATGTAGCCACTTACAATAGTGGTAAGTACTAATTACAACCCATAAGTGGGTCCATAAGCATTCTCTCTGCACACTTCAACGTTTTTTCTTCTAATTTGCTCCGTAACCTAGTTTCCTGCAAAACAAATACAAAAACACATCACATCTACCAAAAAGGTCCTTTGTACTTTCATATTTTCCAATTTAAGCATCAAAAGTTTCATGAAATCATGGCACATCAACACCGTCAACTTAGAATATTTGCATGTACTCAAGAAACAAATATATAACAAAACAACGTGATGATTAAACAAGAGAAATCTAAGGTACCTATGGTAGTTAACTAAATTTGAGTGCACAAACTTTTACCCCCTCCTATTTCCAATTTTCAAAACCAATTGTGTTGATCCATGTAGCATAATAATATGACATAAATGAATCAAGTAGTAGCATTATATTCACAAAAAATATCAAGCATATATACGAGTTACACTACCTAAATAGATAAGCACCTAAGCAACACAACTCTTGTACTCTGACAACAAAGACATCTCTTTCTTATAGTATACTCATGCATGTCAATGTGGTGATAGTATCGAGATACTCATGCTCACAAAAGAAGTTCCAATCAATGTGTATAGAATACCATAGGCTTTCCTTTATTTTCTTTACCTTAGTTTTTTGGACAGTCGAACTAAGTTCATTATAGGAATTTATTCGACTTGTAATATAGGCTTGGGGGATAGTATGATACATTTGGGATATTCTGACTAACACTCCTTGACACTACAATTACATTTAGTCTCAAGTTCTAAATCAATTTTTCTTTTATTTCTCTCTTATCTCTCATTATTGCTTAATCAGGTTAGGTGTAGTTTCTTTATTCTCTCTCTCTCTTTTTCTTTTCTTTTTCACTTTTCTTTCTTTTTGCTTTTCTTTTTTTTCATTTTTTTCTTTCTTTTACCACACCCAACCCAACTTTATTTTCTCTTATTCAAACACTTCTTCATACCCAACTTTAACTATGCGTCCCTATTATAGCCACCCTCAACTTACCAATTTGCCTGAGTTGAGGTACACAAAGTCCAATGAGGAACCAAGGCCAAAACAGGTTCATTATAATTAATTTGGGAAAGTGACAAAGTGAAAACAAGAAAAACAGGTCCATGTAGGCTCAAACTCGGGATTAAAGGATACTTTATTCATATATATATGGTTATTTAGGCTAAGAGTAGGATAAGTCAAAGAAGGCCTTAAATCATATTCTAACCAACTATCCTACAACCTAGGCAAGACTAACCAGAGAAGTTATGGATTAAACGCAGAAAGCGAACTAGGTAAGTATCTCGCACACACATGGTACAGGGTTATATTACAAACTACTACCCATATAGTTCATCACATGATAAGATGTGATTATTTTGTACCTAATCTAATACCATAATAAGATTTACAATAGTCATACATCTATTCACATCACACTGTTCACAAAATTTCTTAAGGGGTTGTCATTTTTCTCAAAAGATTTAAAAACAAAAAGAATATGTAAATTGCCCACAGGTTCCTTATTTTTCTCCTAATTAAGCAAAAACAACACATATATGACACAAACACAAAACAATCTCAATATACCATTTTTACTAGGTTACTAAAACCGACGGGAAGAGAAGCATAACAAGAAAAACCCTTGGTTGTTGTCCACCCATAACTAAAGACTATGCACTATACCTAGCACATAAGTATAATATAAAACAAGGTATGAAGATATAACTGGGATGCTCTAGGTGTCTGAATTAAACTTGCCTCCATTTGGGGCATGATATGGCTCCACTGGAGAAAGTGGTGGTGGTACATGGCTATTGGAGGCGCCAACTACCATCTAGATGTTCTTCTACTTATAAATCAAAGCTAACACCCTAGAATCATAGGTAGACCTTTTTAGGACCTATTAAAAGTCTATGGTAGGGTCCTATATCTCCTTCTCTGACCTCTTTTAGTCCTAACAATCAAGACTGTATCATTATCTGCAAATAGATCAACTACCATAAGTAGAGCTGGAGGCAATGGCTATGTGAAGGCTGGAATAACAGGGGGAATGAATGGAACACGACTCTCTTCTAGTGATCGTACCTCGATCCGTAATATGGTCATCTTCTTATGGATCCTTGATAAATCAAGAGCCTGGACCTCGTGAAATCATGCATTCACCCAAAACCATCAATCTGTACAAGTAACTCTCTTATGTACTTTACCATATCCACCCTCAGCCTCTGCTCAAATTAGGCCTCAGAAATCTCTAGTGTAGTTCAGATCGAAGGCCAGATCTATCTAAATAATGCAGCTAACTAGGCCATAATATAAGTGAAGTAGGTTGTCACCTCATTATGCGCTCAATCATGCATTGAAGAAACTAACGTGTCACTGTAATAAAGCTAGTAACTGTGGGGTGAGGGGTCAATATAGATGCCTCATTTAGCTTAGAAGTAGAAGTCGATGTTGGTGTGGATATTCTTGTAGCACCTCCCAACCTATAGAAATCATGAGCTCAACTCTTTGCTCACCTATATTAATGTTAAAACTAATATCTAGCCTCTCAAAAAGATCGATTGGAACTAAAATACCTACAAAATAGGTCATAATAAAAGTAGGATGTGGCTGTGCTCTTTGTGCATGATTTGGGTTCACTGCATCCTTTATCAAGCTAATGTTTGCTATGTGTCCACCTCAATCTGTTGATCTACCCAGTTAATAGGCGGCACTCCAACCGCATTACACAACTGTTGAATTAAGAAAGGAAAGGAAAGGTAGTGGTTTCACCAAATGCTCTAATATACATCTCCAGCAGGTTTAATCTCACCAAAATCAATGTCGTAACCTATAATTAGGATGAAAATCAAAGAAGCTCTGTCCCATATAAGAATGTTGTCTACAAAAGTCGAACTCACTCTACGATGCACTATAGTTCACCAAAACTTCACCGTAAAATTAAGATATGCCTTTTTTATCTCACTTTTACCTTTAATCCATGGGACATGAGTTCCCCACTCTGCTATCTGGGTAGATAACTATCCAGCCAAATCACATTTTTGGCATCTGTGTTCTACATCCCTCATAATGCTTCTATCCCATGCCAGCCTCATGTAAAAATTGACTCAAATATCTACTCTGGTCCCTTATAATCTTGGCCAAATAACACTAGTTGGATAGTCGGCTTAGAAAAATCCACTCGCATTCCTCTGACTAAAGTGTGGGTCAGTTGGGTTGCTTAACTCTACTATTCTCTGGCGGGGCAATCAAATAGATCATCAAGTCATATGAGGTATAGGATTCTCAAACTATAGCAGGGCTATATGAATCTTGGGGATAGGTCATCCATCGCAATTGACATCTCTTAAATAAGGCCCGCAGGTCTAGTACCCCTGCTAGCCCATTTAAATCTATTCCAACCACAGTTTTTATACTATGCTTTTAATTCCCTTGCTATGTAATGAAACTATCTCTCTCAAAAATATGGTCCATTCCCTCCATATGTCATTTTAGAGGAATCTCAAGTATATGGATAGTCGAGACATGTATGGAATCAATTGTTGGGGAAGAAAGTGGTGAAATAGTGGGTTGAGTGCCCTGTGCAGCAAGATGAGCATCCTGTCTTAATGATTATGATATCTCTTGTGGGATCGGGGATACACCTTCCTCAGATTGGGGTACAATTGGGACCGATGTAGACTTACTAGCTAAACTAAATACATATTTTGACCCTTCTCAGACTAGGAGACGAATGCATCCTCCTCTTCTCCAGAACCCATACCAGTACTTTATCTTAACTAATCTCTAAAATTGAACCCTACATTAACTGCCTCTTCTGAACTAACCTCTTAATCATTCTCTCCCTCCTCAGACTGGGAAGAGTATGGTGGTGATGTCCTAACTGACTTTATCCATGGCCTCTGTATAGGTCTAAGTGGTGAAAGCTGGGGCCCAACCTATGCTATGGGCTGAGAGCTTAGCTTAATAAGATCTAGCACTGGCTGGGGCCTATCTGAATAGGCTCTGGGGCGGGCTAAGTACTCAACTCAGCAATAACTGCTACAGATGGAGCCTTTCTCTGTGATTGAACCCGAGTCTCTTGTGGTACCAAAGGTGTTATATCTTGGCTCATGGAATACTCCTAAAAAAACCACTCCATTCAGGATACTCGTCACCAAGCCTAGACTGAACTCCCTTCTTTTGCACATCTTTTAGTGCCTTCTTGAAACATAAAAAAGGAGCAAAAATTGAAAAGCATTTGATGACCCAAATAGGGCTACTTACAACCTTACCTACGAAGGTCGTAAGTAGTACGTACGGGGGTCATAAGTGTCCTAATTAGTAAAAGACAAAGCCCAAAATTTTCAGGGTTTTAGATCTTTTCTTATGAGGCTACTTATGCCCTTATAAGTGCTACTAACGAGGCCCATAAGTGGCTTTGTAAGTTACCTTCAGAGAATTAGTCAATTTTTGTCAAAAATTTTAACACACAGAGTAGATATTTCAATTTTTAACCCAATTTTTTACAGTACAACATCTATCAATGTAAGTTTAACAGGTAATGCACATGTATTTTTGGGCTTTCCCTTCACCATTCAACTTCTACTTCCATATATTAGGTGAACACAAGTTTCCCAAACATAAAACATGGAACAAATTAATTTTCATCCTGTTGAGGCTCCACATCGGTCAAGCATTATGATATTTTGACAATTACATGTCTATATCTTGTACTATCTCAAGTTCAATAATCATGCATATGTTATTACCAAGGTAGATCCAAGAATTATTACCTAGATTGAAAGAGTTGGAAGTACAAAATAAACAAAGTGAAAATTAATCCCTCATTCTGGAAGAATATGCGTACAAGTGATGTGAGAATGAGAGGATTTTTTTTTCTTTTATTGATTAAGAGGGAAGGTGAGGAGTATTAGTATGGGTAGGAGTTTTAGAATTTGAGGGAGTAGGGGTAAAGGATTAGATTTTGGGGTTTTAAGGGAAGAGGTATGGTCGGATTAGGTCGGGTCACTTGGGCCCGACCCATATTTGAAAAATCTTGACCCCGGGTTTCGGTGGTAAGTACCACTTAAGACCATCGTAACTTTTCTATAGATTATGTCCCTCTCTAATTTCTACGAAGCCACTTATGGGGACATAGGTTGCACGTATGACTCGTATAAGTGGGTTCATAAGTACAACTTTAGAGACCCCAAAATCCTTAGAATTTCATTCTAGCACCTACGACACCACTTACCTATCATAGGTTGGACCTACAACCCCCATATGTGGGTTTGTAGGTATACTTACCTAGACTTGTCTGAATTTTGCAATTTTTAATAGCTTCCAGGTCAATTCCCATGCTTTAAACCTACAAAAATGATAGCAAAATGAATATTAGATCATTGGGTTGCCTACCAATTAGCGCTTGATTTAGTTTCGCGACACGATATGGCTATGATTGATACTCAAAATTAACCAACAAGCCCATGGGTTACCTCCCACAAAGTTCCTGATTTAATGTAATGGAATGACTCGGTTGCCTTGGCTACGACTTCCTTTGTAGGCTCCTAATCAACACAAATTTTCACTTTCTCAATATTTCCCAAATAGTGCCTAAATCGTTTCTTGTTCACCTTGAATGGGGATTCCTCGTCTCGCTTCAAATCAATAGAAGCTTGTGGGAATACTATAACCATAATTAATGGTCTATACCACCTAGACTTCAACTTTCTAGAAAAAAAGCGAAGTCTCGATACAATAAGACCATATCATCAGGCTGGGACACATTTTTATCGATCTTTTTGTCATGATACAGCTTTATCTTCACCTTGTACAGATATGAACTCTTATAATCTTAGAGCCACAACTCATCTAACTCATTTACCATACTCATACTGAAATTTTCAACATCACTATACTCAAAATTTATCTTTTTCAATACCCATAGTGCCTTGCACTCAAGCTCAATAGGCAAGTGGTATGCCTTGCCACACACAAGCTGATATGGAGAGACACTTATGGGGGTTTTAAAAGTTGTTCAGTAAGCCCAAAGTGCATCTTCTATCTTCTTTGACCAATCAATATGGTTGGCATTCACAGGATTTGCCAATATGGACTTGATCTCATAATTAGAGACCTCAACCTCCCACTCGTCTATAGATGGTACGGTGTTTCCACCTTATGCTTCATACCATATTTTTTTAGCAGGGCCTTAAATAGATGATTAAATAAGTGGGACCCACCATCACTAATAATAGCACGTGGAGTGCTAAACTAAGAAAAGATGTTCTTCTTCAAGAATGCAATGACATTTTAACCCTTATTATTGGGAAGCGCAACCACCTCCACCCATTAAGAAACATAGTCACTGCCACCGATATATACTTCATCCTATAAGAACTCATAAACGGACCTAAGAATTAATACCCTATAAATCAAATAACTTTATCTCCAAAATAGGTGTCATGGGGAGCTCATGTTTCTGTGAAATATTTCCTTGTCGCTGACACTAGTAACAGTCCCAATCACAATCATGAGTATCTTTATAAATAGTCAGCTAATAGTAACCATACTACAAAATTTTATGGGATGTATGGGTGCCACTATGGTGACCCCCAACTAGTGATGAATGACAAACCTCAAGAATAATCATCATATCTACCTCAGGAATACACCTTTAAATAACTCCATCTACACACAACCAAAATAGATCAGTCTCATTCAAAAAAAACTTATGTAACTCATGCATGAATCATTTGTGTTGCTGAAATGATAAGTCTACCGAGATGAAGTCACTTGCCAAATAATAGGTGAAATTAGCAAACTAGGGGATTAAGTTCTATGATGCTTTCAAGACCCATTCATCTGGAAAAGTATAATCAATTTCAAGTCTATCCCCTAATTTCAGCATTGCCTCCTCTTCAAGGCGGGATAGGTAGTCTACAACCTATTTTTAGTGCCATTGCAGTATTTCACCTCAAATTCAAATTCCAACAGTAATATTACCAATGAATCAAACATGGCATAGCATATTTCTTTGAAATTAGATACCTCAAAGCTACATGATCTGTATGAACAATGACTTTGGTCCCTATCAAATAGGATAGGAACTTCTCAAAAGCAAATACAGCAGTAAGTAAATCCTGCTCAACAACTGTATAATTCCTCTATGTGAGGTTGAGTGCTTTTCTGGCATAGTAGATTGAGTGAAGGACCTTCTTACATTGTTTGCCTAGGATAGCTTTTTAATTCACACCACTAGCATCACATATCACCTCAAAAGGCAAGGATGAATTTGGAGACATAATAATGGGAGCCGAGACCAACTACTCCTTAAGGAATCAAAGGACTTGAGACAAGCATCATCGAATATAAACCTTACCTCCTTCTTTAAAAGCTTGCATAATGAATTAGAAATTTTAGAAAAGTATTTGAAAACCTGCTATAGAATCTAACATAACCCAAGAAACTTCTAATACCTTCAACTGAAATCAGTGGAGGTAATTTTTAAAAAAACCTTTATCATTGAATTGTCAGCCTCGATACCCCTCTCTAAAATTTTGTGTACAAGAACAATCCCTTCCTTCACTATAAAGTGGTAATTTTCCCAATTTAAAACCAGGTTGCAATCCTTACATCTATGAAGTTCATTGTCCAAGTGGGATAGACAATCATCAAATGAATCTCCAACAGCCAAAAAATCATCCATAAATATCTCTATAGTGTACTCCAACATATCAAAAAAATTGGCATCATACAACGCTGAAAGATGGCAGGAGCATTAAAAAGTCTGAAAGGTATCCTCTTGAATGTAAAAGTACAATATAGGCATGTAAAATTAGTCTTGTCTTGGTCTTCAGGGGAAATTTAAATCTGATTATACCCCAAATAACTATCAAGAAAATAGTACCAACCTCTACCTGCAAGTCTATCTAGCATCTAATCCATGAACGATATAGAAAAATGGACTTTTTGCATCCAAGTGTTTAACTTTTGATAATTCATGCACACTCTCCATCTAGTAATCGGTATCATGAGCACTAACCCATTCTTCTTGTTTGGGACCATAGTGATCCCAACCTTCTATGGTACGTATTAAATCAGGCTCACTCATTTGCTATTAGTATTAGGATAAGCCATACCTGCATCTAGCCACTTTATAATCCTTTCTTTACCACCTCTTACATTGGCGGGTTCAAATAACATTGGTTCAAGATGTTGGACTCACAATCTGACTCAAACTGAATTTCATGAGTACTAATCCTGGGTAGAATCCCCACAATATCTACAATTGTCTATTTGATGGCCCTTTTGAATCTCTATAATACTAATATCAATTCCTCAATTTGTCTATCCATAAAATCAATAGCAATAATGAACAACAAGGTATTGTTATCTCCAAAAATACATATTGCAAGTGAAAAGGGAGGGCCTTTAATTTCATGATCAGTGGCTCCTCAATGAATAGTCGAGCTGGTGGAGTAGCTCTATTATTCAAATTAAGATCTAACTTCTTTGGTACATAATAATATGAACCTCTTCCATAGAGTGTGCTCACCATCTAATCATATTCCTTGATACCATCACTATCAAAGTTAATGATAACTGCCGCTAGTACCTTAACCGCAAGTCTTTCCTTAATAGGTATAGTCAATGCATCATCATCAACTATGTATATGATAGATACCGCTCACATATCTTTAGGATTCCACATCTACCAACACATATTAAAAGTAACCTGTTCATTATTAAGCTCATATTTTATCTGTCCTATCTCCGTGTTAACTAATGCCCTACCTGTGGCTAGGAAAGGCCTCCTAAAGATAATAGGAACTTCAAAATCCACCTCACAGTCAGGAATTACAAAATCAACTAGAATTATGAGGAATACACCTTCACCAACACATAAGATAATATACCAACCATATTCTTTATAGTGTGATCGACTATCAATAATCTTATAAACATTTGCTTAGGTGATACCAACCCCCATTGCTTGTACACAACTAATGGAATTAGATTTATACTAACTCCTAAGTCACATAATGCTCGTGCGAAGTTGAAGGACCCAATAGTGCATGGAATAGTGAAAGCTCCGGGATCCTTTTTCTTCTCAACTAGAGATCAAAAAGTAATATCACTACAATAGTGCATATTATTAGTGGGGTCAAAACTCACCGTTCGATTTCTAGTGACCAACTCCTTCATGGATTTTGCATATCTAGGCATCTACTCTAATGCTTCAACTAAAGAGATATTAACTAAAAGTTTCTTCAACATCGACAGAAACTTCTAATACTTTCCTTCCTCTTGATTCTTCTTCAATCTCTGAGGAAAAGGTTGGGGAGGTCATGGAATAGTTTTCATTATAAGCTTAACTTTCTTTTCCTTTTATTTTTCCTTCTCAACTCATTTATCCACACCCATCAATTTTTGGGTTGACTTACCTCTAGTCACCAATTTTTCAGATTTTGTTTCGAGTGCATCATCAATATTAATAACATAATCCTTTGCCTTTCAACTACAGGCATAAGGGGATAAATAGTTGCCTTCCCACTCTGAATGGTGATGGATAAGTAGTGATTGTCATTCTTTAAATTCCTCACAGTGTTACTCAAAAGGGTAACCGATTGACGTTGGTTTAAATCATCTTACATCTGACCAAACTATTGCTCAAGCTGCTTGATTGTGATAGCATGCGATTTTACTTTATAGCTCAGTCTTAAAATGTCTGTCTTAATCTTCTTAAGGAAATTCTCTTGATTTTAAACCCCTTGACCATCTTAGTAAGTAATCTTTCCATCCTTAAATCAGTATCACAGTTCCCTAGTGGAACATATGTACTATATTTCTTCTTATAGTTAGTTTTTATCCTCTGATCACTATCTATCTCTTTTCTTTGATCCTTGTATGTGTCCCTATAATAGTTCCAACCTTGATTCCCTTTCCTTGAGTTCCAAGTGTCGTGGTTAGAGCCTTGTCCCTTGGGCCAGAAACTCATCCTCGCTCTATCTAGGTACTTCTCTTCCTCTTCAATGTTAGAATCATGCAACCTAGGAGCTTTAACTTGTGGCACCATAATATTCACCTTTTCTAAATTCATAGTCGCAAATTGTTTAGCTAGTAAACCAATTACCACCCCTAGTTATGTAACCTCTTAAGCCACTATATTATCTATGATTCTTTTCTCACTAGAAGAATCAATAGCATAATGAACCTTCAGGTTATTTTCCATATCTCTACATATTTTTTCCATTAAAGCCTCTCTATAGCTGCCCCAAGTCATTTATGACTTATTGGGACTGACAATTTGGTTACCGGATAGTTCATTTGATTTTTAGAGTCAATTCCCTAATGAGAAGTCTTTCCTGGTTCCGAATGGTCACTAGGAAAAAAATTTGTAAAACAATCTTGTATGAAAATTTTGACTGCTTTAGCAGCTCTGGAATGTTAATTTTAGGCTAGGTAGACCTTTGGTTTGGGTCTCGAGGCACTCTAGCTCATTTTGACCTATTTATCGGAAAATTAAGAAATTAGATATATGGGTGTGGCGCCCATATTTGGTTGAAAGACCTTGGATGGAAAATTTGAGTGCTACATCACGTATGGAACATTGAATTCAATATGGTTACATGGTTCATTTGCATCTAGGGGATTTTGGATGAATTCTGAGGCCTTAAAGGGGACTTGGAAGATTTCTAAGTTTTTAGTTGTCAACTGATGTAGCTGAGATCGTGGTGGTGCGATTGTATATAGGTGTAACTGCGACAAGTGGTACAAACCATAATATGCTGCAATCGCATACCTTCAGGTCACGGTAGCTACGGTCGAGGCCCTAGACTAGCTATAAATTAATCCCTTTTTTCATGATTTTGGGCATTTTTCATCTTCCCCCTTGAGATCTAAACCTAAAAATAGTGTGTTAACATAAAATTGGAGCTTTTGGGAACTTGGTCTAGAATAACATTTATTTTTTATGATTATTATCTGATTTATAATCAGAATTCACCCTTTTCTTGGTTGAATTTCTTGATTAATTTCTCAAAACCACAAAATCCATAGATATTTATTTTAACCTTAATTTAGCTTAGTTTTTACCCATGTTGATGGTAATGATTTCTCCTCAAAAATGTGATTTCCATAAGTGGGACCCACATGAGGGTTTCGAGGTAATTTTTGAACCCAAAGCACAATGGTAAAATATGGGTATCGATATTCTCATATTGATGAGTAGAATGTATTTTTGATATCTTGGCATCCTAGGGAGTCTTCTCGAAAGGGAAAGACAAAGGTTTAGCAGTTTCTTAAACTTTCTGCTGCGACTAAGGAGGCTCGGTAAATTCCTTGTTAGATTGATCTAATTCATAGTATTCCTATTGTATTGTGTTAGATTTGGAATGGGTTTAGGTGTTGGATTTATGAAATGTAAGACTTGGGTTAATTGGATCATTTAGGTTGATGTGAAATCGTAAAGTGGAATTACATACTTATTGCCTTGACCCTTAGTGCATTAGATTTCATTACTTATATTTAGAATAAGAATGCCTTAGATTACTCAACATCAAGTAAAATTCTCTAGTAAATCATGCTTAGGTAAGTTTGGCCTTATTTTATTATACTAGTGAAGGTTTCCTTAGTTTCTAGTGGGCTTAGTAAATGTATTTGGGAAGAATCTCTACCTTAGGATTAATTATTGTTTGTTCAACATATGAAAGAGGATTTAGGTACCTTAATCCTAGTCCGAGTAGAAATTTTCATAAAATGAAACTTGAGGATTAGAAGTGGACTCTTAACCCACTTTAGGCTATGACACATGTTAGCTTTGGTAAAACCATTACCTTATTACATTTTTGAAAATGTGTATTGAAGTAATACTGGGAACTCTTAATACTTGATGGATATGTTTGTTAATGTGAGGTGGATGTCTAATGACTATACTATTATTTTTGCATTTTGATGATACTATTTATGATTTGGATTATATATATATTTATCTGGTTCGAGTTCAAAAGATGATTATTTAGATTATTATATATACCTGGTTTGAGTTTACAGGATGACCATGGCATTATTGACTATATTTATAGATTCAAGTCCTTCTATTAATATATACCTGATTCGAGTCTGGAGGATGAATATGACACTATTGATTATATTTATCCATTCAAGTCCAGCTATTGATATTACATAGTTTAAGTCTGAAGTATGACTATGGCGATATTAACTATATTTACAATTCGAGTTTGGATATTGATTATTTATTGGTTTGAGTTCGGATATTTATTGTTCACTGGTTTGAGTCCGGCTATTGATTATATTTACCGATTCAAATCCAGCTATTGTTATTTACCGATTGAGATGAATATGCATAATATGCTATGATGATATACTTTTTATGATTAATGATAGAGGTGTGTGAAATTGAAGGTAGTATTTTTGCTAAGTTGGAAAATGAGGAAATGGTTAAAATATGATTAGCATAAATGGATTCTAGTAATTGGATAGATTGGCTAACAAATGGTAATTAGTAAGCAACAATGGTAAGGTTTTTAAATGATGGTAACATTGTGGTATATGGATAAATTATGGAATGATGGTTAAATGACAATGAAGGTTAGTTATAGTGTTTATTGATTGCTTATTCTTCCCTTGAGTGTATTCTCCACTCATATGGGAGGTTGTAACGAATCCTTTACTTTTCTGCACCAATTGGCATATGGGAGCCAATTATATAATTTATAATTGCTTGTGTGATATTATGTTATGTTATGTTATTATTCTGGTTATTTACAGATTATGTACAACAGTGTTAGAGATAATCCATGTTTGTTTCTGTACCTTGACTTAGTTATGATATCTTACATTTTATCATACTTATATCATGATTTAGCTCAGTCACCCAATGATGCCTACTGAGTACCCGTTGTTTTGGTACTTATACTACACTTATGTATCTTTTTGGTGTAGATCTGAGTAATAACTACCATCATTGATCGTTGTTTATATGGTGACTGATTTTTTGAGATACAATGAGCTCTTAGAGTTTGAGTCACCCATTTCTCTCTATATTTATTTTTAGTATTTTGTTTTAAGATAATTGTATTGACTATTCTAGACTTTGAGTTGTATTGATACTATTAGATGTTCTTATACTGGCTCTACTAGGCCGTGGGATTGGTATATTGTGTTCACTGTTTTATTTATCTAGAACCTTTTTCTTATTTATATATTGTGTTCTTAAATTTCACCTGTGTTGTACATTTTCTATCGAATTAACCTATTGTGTTAGCTCCAGTTTATGGTTTGGCTTACCTACTAGTGAGATTTAGTAGGTGCCATCATGACTCATAAATTGAGTCATGAAAAATTGGTATCAGAGCCTACGCTCCACTGGTATTATTGGTACACGAGCAAGTGTCTAGTAGAGTCCTATGGATCGAAATGATGACATCTGTTTCCTATCTTTGGGAGGGTATGGGATATTCTTAGGAGTTCTTCATTTCTTTCACTCATATCATGCTAAGAGTATGAGTTGGTTTGTAGAAGTATTCCCTTGCCTTTACTCTTTTGCAGATGGCCAGGATATGTGCTACCTCTACACAATATGAGGGTCCCAAGATTGAGCCTAGGGATCCTACTCTTATTCATAGATGACCAAAAGGTCGTGGACAACCTCGTGATGTGTCTTTAGCAGGATCTAGGATAGGTCACCTTTCCCAAACCCTATTCCTACCCCTGAGCTAGAGACTCTTCTGTGAAAGCCAGCAGTGGGCTAGAGACCAGCCCAGGCTCCACCAGGGTTTATTTTTTCTTTGGTGCTTAAAGATGCATTGGTTTAGCTTTTGGGAATAGTTGGTGGTGTGCCATCTGGTGGTTTATTTTCTCATGGTTGGTATTCTCCGCGTCCATCCTATCAGCGCAGAGTCAACCTAGACAACCAATTTAGGCAGCTCTTTAAATTTCTGATAGAGGTTAGTCTAGTGCTAGTGATTTTCCTGGGTAGATTGGTGGTCAGTCTTTAAGGGATCATCTTTTGGTCATTATAGTTGTGGTGATTACACCGGGTCAACCGAATCTATTGGTTCTGGTCCCACTTTGGGTTTATGTTATAGCTTCGGGGGTCTTTGTCACTATCCTTGAGAGTACCCACTCCGTGGGTGATATTGGCTTCAACTCAGAGTGTGGCCCCTATTAGATAATTTCATACCTCAGTTAGAGGTGGTTCATGATGTCACCAAAAGCTACACCTCCAAAGAAGGCTAAAGAAATCGAACCAAAATATAGTAACCCAACAAGGTTGGGGTCAAATCCTAAAGGGAATACACAGAATTATATCTCTCATTTGCTTGAATCAATGGGCAGTATTGAAAGTAAATGGGGGGTGACAGTTGTAACTAGTAACCAAACTTACAATATTTGGTTGTAAACAATCAAAAATAAACACTAGGCTTGTGTTCCTCCTGTCTTCTAACTCGCTATGGTTCTCATGCTAAATCAAACTACTGTGCATGTAGAATCTGGTAAGTTAGGTATCGCGATCCACCTCTTTGCACCATTTGGTGAATGTCGCTCATCTTCTCGATCTCAAAGCATTGCCTTACTAACCCTTACCTCGGACCCAGTTTCAACTATCTCCTCTCAGTCTCAATTTGATTAGATGTAAGTTAATCGTCTTCAGTAGATAATATAAATATGCTTGTTTTAGTAAGTAACCCAAAATTAGTATTGTGATCTCCTTTTCTCAATCTTTAGCTCCCTCTCTGATTCGTACTGAATAAGGTTGTATCCTAACTTTTGAAACCATTAAAAATGATAAACTCAAAGAAAATCACGATGCATGCAACAACAATAATCTAGAAGGATTGAACACTTCCCCTACTTCGTTATTCAGACTGGGTTCCCATAACCCTAGCTAGGGAATTAGCTACTCATCAATGTGAAATGATCAAAGGAATTCATAATTGAAAGCATTCAAACAATATCACAATAATCAACAAATAAAGCCCAAAGTCTTCAATTGAATAATCAACTAAAACCAATACAAAACAATCCCAAGATCAAAATTGAATCCTAGAATCAAATATATGTTTTTAAGTATATAGTGTGCATCAACCAACTAAAAAAATTCAAAAGGGTATATATAGAGTACAAGGAAACCCTGGAACCATTGCCAAACAAAAGAGGAAAATCAAGGTTGGTGACAACTTACTGGGCGACCTACGTAGCATAGGTGTAACCTATGGACCATAGGTGGTCCCACGTTGGTACCCCTCCTCCAAAAACTCTTTGTATTTTGCTTCTCCATCACCTACAGACTGTAGGTGGCACCTACAGGCCATAAGTTCCCTTCATAAGTTGCCAGGTCTTCATTTCTTGGTTTCTAAGCCTCTGGACTTCACTTTCTGACACCTACACCCTGTACGAGACGTAGGTTCCCACTTCAGTGTTCCAAAACTTTATATTTCACTCTTTTTCACCAGAATAGTTCCAAAACCTGATTTCCTACAAAACGTAACATAAAATACAACATATCTGACAAAAAGACCTAAGTAACTTGAATATTTTCATCGTTTTAAGCGTCAAAAGTCCAATGAAACCATAGCACATCAACACGCTCAATTTAGAAAATTTGCATGTCCTTAGGCAACACAACACAACAAACATAACAAAGACACTTAACTAGGATAACTCTAAGTTATCTAAGGAAATTAGTCAACACTTTAAGCTTAAAACATTAGCCCCTCCTATTTCAACACTTCAAAACCTACTCAATGTATACATAAAGCACAACAATGTGACACAAGGGAATCAATATATGGCATTACATTAGCAACAGACAACCATTCATATATATAAGTTATACTACCCAAATAAGTAAGCAGCTAGCAGTACAAGCCATGTGCCCTCACAACAAAGAAGTCTCACTTACTCATATGAAATAATGCATGTCAATGCATGGACGGTCAAGACACACTCACACTAACAAGAGAATTTCCACTAATGTGCATCAAATACCATAGGCTTGCCCTTATTTTCTTTTTCTTAGATTTTAGACAGTTAGATTAGGATCACTATAGGACTTTATTCAGCTTATAATGTAGGCATGGGGCTAGTATGGTACATATGGATATATTTACTGACTAACCCTCCTTGGCACTACACTTACTTTAGGGTCTACTTAACAACCAATTTCCTTTTTATTCCACCCTTATTTCTCCTTTTTTATTTTTTTATTGTACATTCAGGTTGGGTGTGGTTTCTTTTATTCTTTTTTTCTCCTTTTCATATTTTTTTCTTTTCTTTTTCTTTTTTTCTTTTCTTCCTATATCACACCCAGTCCTACTATTATATTTTTTATTTTACCCTTCTTTATACCCACTTCACATTATGTACCCCTATGATAGGCACCCTTAACTTAGGAGATTTGCCTAAGTTGAGGTACACAATGTCCAAGGAGGACCAGGACCAAAATTGGTTCATTGTAACAAAATGGGAAGGTAAAAGGTGTAACAAGAAAAATAGGCTATAAGGCTCAAAATTGGGGTCAAGGGATACTTATTCACACATGGAAGGTCATTTTGGCTAAAACTGGATTAATATCAAAAACGGCCTATGATCCTTTCCTAACCAGCTATCCTATAGCGTAGTAAAGACTAACCGATCAAGTTCTAGATTCAACACACAAAGGTAACTAAGTAGTATCGTGCACACACATGGCACAAGGTCACATCACATGCTACTACCTATCCAGTCCATGCAATTATTAGCAATAATTATCATGTCCTTAATCAAAATGCCATAACAGATCCACAATGGTCATACATAAATAGATATCACACAGTTCTAAAACAAATTTTTATAGGGGTATCATTTTTCCCAAAAACTATCAAAAACATATCAACTTCCCTAGATACTCACAAATCTCCTAATTAAAAATACATAACACAATACAACACAAAATTAACCCAGACATGTCGGTTCTACAACCATACTGTGATCGACAGGAAAAGAAACAGGGCAATAAAATCTTGTGGTAGCTATGGTATATCCCACCCCCAACTAAAAGACTATGCACTATCCCAGTGTGTGTAAATAATGTAAAGCATAGGAATGAGGACATATCTGGGATGCTCTAGGCATTTGTATCATGAGAAAAAAGAATTTACCTTGGGTTTCCTACCAAGAAGCACCTGATTTACTATCACAGCACAACCAAATTTCCTTGGCTACTCGGACTTCACCAAGGTTGACTTCATTGACTACCTTCACCTTATCTACATTTCTCAAATAGTGTTTTATAGCCTGTTCACTTTGAATTAGGCATCACCATATCTCTCGAGTTTTGCAATAACATGAGGGAATACCCTAACCACGGTGAATAATCCAAACAACCTAGACTTCAACTTGCTAGAAAACAACTGAAGTCTTGAATTATACAATAGAACCAACTTACCAATCTTAAACCCTGTTTTCTTGATTTTTCTGTCATGATAGAGCTTAATTTTTTTTTGTATATGGCAGAGATATCATAAGCGTAGATTTGAAATTCATCCAACGCGTTCACCTTGCTCAACCTCATTTTGAGCGCATCATGCTACTCAAAATGTAACTTCTTTAATGCCCATAGTGCCTTATGCTAAAGTTTGATTGGAAAGTGGCATTACTTGCCATATAAAAGCTGATATGGAGAGGAATATACGGGAGTCTTATAAGCTATCGAGTAGGACCACAAAGCATCATCTAACTTTCTTTACTAGTCAGTCCTGTTTGCATTCACAGTTTTTGCCAATATGGACTTAATCTATCTATTCGAGACCTCAACTTGCCCACTTGTCTGAGGATAATAAGATGTTGCCACATTATTATCAAGAAGTATCTTAAATACACAGTTGCAAAAGTGAGATCCATCATCACTAATAATCACACTTAGAGCGCCAAATCAAAAAAAGATATGTTTCTTCATAAATGTGGTGACCTTCTGCATTTATATTTGGAAGCGCAACTTCCTCAACCTATTTTGAAACATAGTCAACCACCACCAAAATACACTTCATTCCTTAGGAGCTCATAAATGGATCCATGAAATCAATTACCCATATATCAAACAACTCTAACTCCAAAATTAGTGGCATGGGGAGTTCATGGCGTTATGAAATATTGCCTTGATGTTGAAATTGGTCACATACTTGTGCAAAATTGTGAGAATCCTTATAATCATAGGTAAATAAAACCTACACTATAGGATTTTGTAGGTTGTGTGGGTTTTACTATGATAAGCCCTAAACAGTGATAAGTGATAAGCTTCACGAATGTTCATCATCTCTATCTCAAGGATACACTATCAAATTACACCATCTGAACAAACCCTAAAAAGAAATGGTTCATACCAAAAAAACATCCTTACCTTATGCATAAATCTCTTGTGCTACTGGAAGGATATGTCTTCTGGGATAAGATCACTTGCCAAATAGTTTGCAAAATCAACAAACCAGGGGATTAAGTCTTCAGATGCTGTCAAGATCTGCTCATCTAGAAAAGTATAATCTATGTCATACTCATTCCCTAATTTTTGCATTGCCTCTTCTTGAAGCCTAGCCAAGTGATCAATAACTTGGTTTTTTGTGCCCTTTCAATCTTTCCCCTAAAAGTTAGATTCTTTCAACAAGAAGACCCAATAAATCAAACTTGGTTTTGCCTATTTTTTAACATTAGCTATCTCAAAGCTTTATGATCTTTGTGAACTATGACTTTCGTCCCTATCAAATAAGACCAAAATTTCACAAAGGTCAAAACCACTGCAAGCAACTCCTGCTCAGTGACTGTATAGTATTATTTTGTAGAGTTTAATGCCTTTATTCAATAATAAATTGGTTGAAGGATATTCTATTTTATTTAGCCTAGAACAGCACCTAAGGCCACTCTATTAGCATCACATATGACCTCAAATGGTGCAGACTAATCAGGGGACACAATGATAGGAGCAGAAATCAACCACTCCTTAAGGCACTTAAAGTCCATGAGACATAAATTATCAAATAAAAAATTCACCTCTTTCTCTAAAACCTTGCATAGAGGATTTGAATTTGTACAGAATTCCTTGATAAACCTCCTATAATAACCTACATGGCCCAAAAAGCTCTGTATACCGTTAACTTAGACTAGTGGTGGCAACTTTTCAATTACCTCAATATTTGTTTTATCCACCTCAATACCTTATTTTGATATTTTGTGACCGAGAATAATACCTTCTTTTAACATGAAATGGTAATTTTCCCAATTCAGTACCAAGTTTCATTCTTTACATCTTTGCAGTGCGGGTGCCAGATAGGCTAAACAATTATCGAAGGAGACCCCAACTACTAAAAAATCATCCATCATTACCTCGATCATGTACTCTACCATGTTAGAAAATATAGGCATCATTCATCGCTGAAAGGTAGCAGGAGCATTGCATGAGTCGAATGGCATCCTCTTCAATGCAAAAGTCCCATAGAGGAAGTGAAAGTCATCTTTTTTTGGTCCTCGGTAGCAATAGTGATTTGATTGTATCCCGAGTACCCATTAAGAAAACAATACCAACCCTGTCCTAATAATCTATCAAGTATTTTATCCTTGAAAGGCATAAGGAAGTAGTCTTTGTGGGTCCAAATAATCAGCTTCCAATAATCCATGCAAACTCTCCAACCAATTACCAGTCTCATGGGAATAATTTTATTTTTCTCATTGGGAACTATGGTGATTCTATACTTCTTTAGCACATATTAAACCAGCCTAACCAACTTTCTATCTATAATGGGGTAAACCACTCCAACATCTAACCACTTGACAATTCTTTTCTTCACAACCTACTAATTAGAAGGTTTTAATCTACGTAGATGCTCAATGCTAGGAACATATTTTGGCTTAAGTTGTATATTGTGAGTACAAATGCCTAGTGGAATCCCCACAATATCTATTATGGTCCATCCAATGGCTCTTTTAAACCCCTACAACACTGATTTCATTGCTTTAACCTGTGACAATATGAAATATACAGCAATAATCATCGGTAAGGTATTGTTAGCCCCCAATGATATTAATTCCAAAATTGGTGTCTCCTTAATGGATGGTTTTGCAGGAGTCGTGATTCTATTTTCAAATCAAGGTCTAACATTTTTGGAGCATAATTGTAAGAACCTCTACCATGTAATATGTTGACCAACGTATCATACTTTTAGATGTTGACACTCTTAAAATTAATGATTACCAATGCTAATGCCTCAACCCCAAGTCTCTTTTCAACAGGAATAACCTCTGTATCAATATCATCATCAATGGTGTCTATCACAGACACTACCCACATATTATTTGGTTGCTATACTGACTAATACATACCAAAGATCACTTGCTCATCATTTAGTCTGAACTTTATCTACCCTAATTCCATATTAATAAATGCTCTACTCATGGCTAGGAAGGCTCTACCCAATATAGTAGAGGCTTATAAGTCCACTTCACAGTTAAAAATATGAAGTTATCTGGCAATATGAAAGATTCAACCTTTACCAATATATCATACAAAATACCCACCAGTTTCATAACTGGTCGATCAGCCATCAATAACTTTATAGATGTAGGGTTAGGTGCCTCCAACCCCAACTTCTTGTACACTACTAGAGAAATTAGATTAATATTGGATCCCAAGTAATATAAAGCCCTTTTAAAGTTGAAGGGCCCAAAAGCACATAGAATAGTGAATGCTCTAGGGTCCTCCTTCTTCTCTACTAATGACATGGAAGTGAAAAAACTACAGTGATGCACGTTATCAATGGGATAAAAACTCACTGGCCGCTACTTGGTGACCAACTCTATCATGAACTTCATCTATCTAGGAATCTGCTCAAGCACCTAGACAAGAGGGAACTCAAGTTCAACACCTTCAATTTATTAATAAACTCCTTTAACTTCTCTTCTTTCTTTTGTTTTTGTCTTTGAGGAAAACGTAGGGGTGGTTGTGTTATTTGCTTTACTATAGGCTTATAGACCCTTCTCTTACCCTTATCCTCACCAATACTAACATCCATATTTGTCTCTTTGTTCAACTCCATATCAAGTGTCTTAACAACCACTATACTACAATTCCTCGACACATCAACAATAGGCAAAAGGGGATCAATAATAGACTTACCACTCTGAGTGGTGATAGCTAGTTAATTACCATAATTCTTAAGATTCTAAATCATGTTGCTTGGAAGGGTACCCGACTGCCTCTAATTTAAAGTCGTAGATATGTACCCAAACTGTTGTTCTAATTATTTTATCATAGTTGCATGTGATTCAACCTTTTAAGTCAATCTTGATATATCTTTCCTAATCTCCTTAAGGCACATTTCCTAAATTTCCTGACCCTTAACAAGATTGGAAAACATCATCTCTATCTTTGATTTAATATTGTAACTACCTGGTAGAGTATACCTATCTCTCTTTTTCTTATAGTTATACTTTTTTCTCCGGTCAATCTTTGTATCTATCTTTATAATAGTTTCTACTTTAGTTTTCTTGCCTTTGGCTCAGAAACCTACTAATTCTAGTTCAAGAAACTTAGACTCCTCTTCTAAACTAGAATCATAAGACTTGGACGCCTTGCCTTATGGACCTACTTCTGTTACCTTCTCAAAATTTACTGTTGAAAACTGCTCTGTCAGCAACTCAATATTAGTTCAAAGCTATATAATATCTTGCACCATAGAATCATTAGCCACCTTATGGTCACCGAAATCCGTAATGGTATAAGTGTCAACACCCTTCTCTACCTTTTGAGTATTCCACCCTTGGTTAGTGAGAGAGATCTGGTCTAGAATATTAAATGCTACTTCCCATGTAAATGCATGAAATCTCCTCCAGTGATTTTAGTTTTCATAGCTCTGGAACTAATGTTTAGGGATCTATAGTATATATCCAGTAAGTTCATCCCTAAAATGTGATGATTGGGTGCCATGCTCAACTTCTTATTAAACCAAAACCAAACCATATCCATTAACTTGGAATATAATATCTTGAATTTATATATCTCATCTTTTTACTACAACATTCTAGATTAAAGGAAGAAACGGTCTTGGAATTGCCTCAAGGAAGTTTCCCCAACCATAATAAAGTTTCTCCAGTCAATGAAAAAGAGAACAACCTAAGTCTGAGTGCCTCCTAATCTACCTAGGTATAGTATAAGAATTTCATAGCCAAATAAAGTAAGCAAGATAGATATTTGCATCATCTGTAGCCAATCCTGAAAAAATATTTTTCATGTTTAAAAGCTGGATCATGGCATCGGTAATGTCAAACTTAACACCTAGTGGCAGAGAAAGAGGAATTATGGCTCCTGTCTAAGCCAACTCAACGTATCCCATATCCTTCTTATCATCTTATGGTAGTAAGTGATGGTATCTAGGGATCACTTGACCTTAACCACCTTAAAATCTATCTCGATTACCATTGAGTGCTACTCAACGATCAATCTCTGATCTCTACCTTGCCAGCTCTGCCTCCTAAGCTATATGATAGGCCTCATCTTTCCTCCTCTAGGCATCAATTACTTCTACTATTAACTGCTCAATTATCTCATTAATAATTTTTTGAACATTCCTAAAAGGAAAAGGTACAATATTATGATCATTCAGAACCCTTTCAAGTTAGCCATCATATATATTTTTTGTCATCATATAATTTGGTAGTAGAGTTATCTTTGTGTTCAAATGTAGTGGGAGTAAGGGATTGCCTTGACTCCTTATGTTAGATATACACCAGCGTAAACCCAACCAAAAATGGAAAATAAAAAAAATAAAAACTTTAACAACTTTAATTGACAACTCAACATCATATTTCTTAGCAACATAGAAAAAATTTAGATGTCGCCCAAAGCTATGCCTCTAGATAAGGCAAAAGTAATCGAAGAACAATATAGTAACCAACCAAGGTTGGTGTCAAATCCTAAGGGAATATGTTGAATTATTATCTCTCATTTGTTGGAATCAATGTGAAGTATTGAAAGTAAATGGGAGTTTACAGTAGTAACTAGTAACCAAACTTAAAATCTTTGGCTGTAAATAGGCATAAAAGAAGACTAGGCTTGTGTTACCCT
This sequence comes from Capsicum baccatum var. pendulum, assembly GCA_030864225.1. Lineage (NCBI taxonomy): Eukaryota > Viridiplantae > Streptophyta > Magnoliopsida > Solanales > Solanaceae > Capsicum > Capsicum baccatum. The sequence continues at coordinate 86,835,871 of CM061560.1, read as the reverse complement.
GGCTACTAATTCAGCAGGCTTCTTATTCTCAATCTACCATCAAACTGCTATGCATGTAGAATCTGGTAAGTTCGGTATCACTAACTGCCTCTCAAAACCATTTAGTGAACTTCACTTATCTTTTTTGATCTCAGAGTATCACCTTACTAATCCTTACTTTGGACCCCAGTTTCAGTAATCTTCTCTAGGTCTCGAGTTGATTAGATGTCAGTTAATCATCTTAAGCAGATAATAAAGATAAGTTTATTTTTACAACTAAACCCAAATCACTATTGTTATCTCTTTTTCCCAATATCTTCCTACCTCTCAGGTTTGCAGTGAATATAGGTTGGATCCTAATATTTACAATCATTACAAAAGCAATAAACTCAAAGAAAACCATAATGCATGCATCAACAATAATCTAGAAGGATTTAATACTTTTCATACTTCCTTATTCATCCAAGCTTCCCACAACCTTTGCTAAGGGAATTCGCCGCTCATCAATGTGAAATGATCAAAAGCATTCAAACAATACCACAATAATCAATGAATAAAACCTAAAGTCTTTAACTAAATAATCAATAAAATTAATACAAAATAATCCATGATAAAAAACAAATATTGGAATCAATATATGTTTGTAAGTATATAAAGTGCATCAACTAACTAAAAAATATGAAAAGGGTATATATAGAGTACAAGGAAATCCTAGGAAACCATTCCTGAACAAAGGAGGAAAATCAACGGACTATTGGTCGCACCTATGGACCGTAAGTGGTCTTATGTAGGTATTCCTCCTCCAAAATATCCTAAAAAATCTTCGTATTTTCCTTCTTTTTCACCTACTACATCATCTACAGACTATAGTTGGCACCTATGGGTTGTAGGTTCCCTCCATAATTAGCAGAATCTTCTTTTCTCAGTTTCTAAGCCTCTGGACTTAACTTCTGACATATACTCTGCACCTATGCCTTTTAGGTAGTACATAAGGGTCATAGATGCCCACTACAGTGGTCTAAATTTACGTTTTTTCTCCAAAATATTTCTAAAACCCAATTTCCTACAAAACACATCATATTTAACAAACAAAAACCTAAGTAACTAGCATATTTTCATCGTTTTAAGCATCAAAAGTTCTATAAAACCATAGCACATCAGTTCTCATAGTCACAAAGATGATTTCCAAGGTACTAAAGAAGGTTCTCAGGAAGGCAAGACAGGAGGTTGTCTAGGTGCCTGACCAGTGGCCGTGGTCAGTTGTCTGCAGTACCTGCTAGACCTGAGGCTGATACTTTAGGTACTGTAGTTATAGGTATGATTTTGGTGTTCCATTAGTTGGCCCTTCCTTTATTTAATTTAGGACCACTTATTCTTATATATCTGCTCATTATGCACCATGATTGGAGTTGTCTTCTAATTTATTATCTATGTTATTGTGCGTATCTATTTCCATGGGTGATTCTTTTATAGTGGATCAAGTTTTCAGATCATGTGTTATGACTATTAGCGATGTTGATACTTATGTTGATCTTATTATTCTAGACATGGTGGATTTTGATATGATTCTAGGCATGAATTGGTTATCCTACTATCATGCAGTTATAGATTATTTTGCCAAGACCATTATCTTAATCATGCCCGTCATACCCCCAGTCATATTGCAGGGAGTTTATCTGTGAGTCAGCATGCATTATTTCTTATGTTCTTGCTAGGAGGCTTATTTTGAGGGGTTGTGAGTCTTATCTCACTTATATTTCTAATACTAGCATAGAGAGTCCATTCCTTGACTCTGTTCCTATTATTTATGAGTTTCCTAATATGTTCCATCTTGTCCTGCCTGGTATTCCCTCTGTTCATGAAATTGCATTTTCCATTAGTATCAAGTCTATCACAAGACCTATTTCTATGACACCTTACCGTATGGCTCTTATTGATCTTAAGGAGCTGAATTCTCAGCTTCAAGATCTTCTTGGTAACGGTTTTATTAGTCCAATTGTGTATTTTCAGGTTACTCCTGTATTATTTGTAAAGAAGAAAGATGGCTCCATACGTATGTGTATCAATTATAGGTAGCTTAATAAGGTGACAATGAAGAACAGTATTTCTGTGCCCTGCATTAATGATTATATAACCAGCTTCAGGGTGTGGTAGTGTTTTTAAAGATTCATTTGAGATCTGTTTACCATTAGTTGAGGATTTGGGTTGAGGATATCCCAAATATGACTTTTTGAACCTGTAATGGTCATTATGAGTTCTTACTGATATCATTTGGGTTGACTAATACCCCAGCTGCAATCATGGCTTTGATGAGCTGAGTATTTAGGCCTTACTTAGATTCTTTTTTGGTTGTGTTCATTAATGACAACCTTGTTTATTAAGGAGTAGAGAGAAGCATGTGCAACTTTTGAGGATTGTACTCCAGACATTGGGAGATCATATGTTTTTTTTCAAGTTCTCCAAGTGTGTATTTTGTCTTGATCCAGTGACATTCCTTGGACATATGGTGTCTAAGGATGGTATTATGGTAGACCCAACTAAGATTGAGGCTATTTGTGATTGGGCTAGACCTACATCTCCGATTGAGGTTCGTAGATTCATTAGATTGGTCGATTATTATTGATGCTTCGTCGAGGATTTTGCTACTATTTCAGTGTCTATGACTAGATTTACTCAGAAGGAGGTTCTTTTTTTATTGTCTGAGGAGTGTGAGTTGAGCTTTGGAAAGCTCAAGGATTTTCTCACTTCAGCTTCTGTTTTAGCTCTTTCTATTGATATTAAGGGATTCATCATGTTTTGTGATGCTTCTAGAATTGATCTTAATTGTGTATTAATGCAGTAGGGTTGTGTTATTGATTATTCGTCTAGATATCTTAAGGTGCATGAGCACAACTACCCCACTTATGATTTAGAGGTGGAAGCAATAGTTTTTGTGCTTAAGATTTGGAGATATTATCTATATAGTGTGAATTATGAGATTTTCACCAATCATCATAGTATTTAGCACCTTATGAGTCAGAGGGAGCTTTATGCAAGAAAACATAAATATATAGATTTTCTTAAGAATTATGATATTTCTATCTTGTATCATCTAGGCAATGCAAATATGGTAGTAGATGTCTTGAAATGGAAGGTAGTGAGTATGGGTAGATTGGCTTGTATTTCAATTTCCCAAAGGCCTTTGACACATGACATTTAGACCCTAGACAACTTTATAGTTCTCCTTGATATTTTAGACCCTAGGAGGATTCTTTCTAGTGTTGAGGTAAGGTCTTACCTATTTGAGCAGATTTGAGATTGCCAGTTTGAGGATACTAAGATTTTCTTTCTTTGGGATAAGGTGTTGAGTGGTGAGTTTGAGAGGGTCATAATAGATTCTGAGGGTGTTTTGAGATTTGATGATCATATTTGTGTTTTGCAAATTGATGACTTAATTTAGTTAATTCTGCATGAGGCTCCCTACTCTAGATATCCATTAATCCTGCTACATCGAAGATGTATATAGATTTATTATTGGTTGAGTAGTATGAAGAAAGATGTGGCAAATTTCATTGCTCATTGCCTATGTTGTCAACATGTAAAGGTCGTGCATTAATGACTTGGTGATTGATTCAGAGTTTACCCGTTCTCTAGTAGAAATGGAAATGGATTACCATGGATTTTGTTAGTGGTTTGACCTGCACTTTTCGTGGTTTGGATGGTATTCGGGTCATTGTAGATTGTTTTACTAACTCTGCATATTTCATTCCTATTCAGATGTACTTTAGTGCTGAGGGATTGGCCTATATTTATGTTTGAGAGATAGTCCATTTGCATGGTGTGCCCATTTCTATCATTTCAGACTATGGTTCTATGTTCACTTGGAGATTTTGGGAGGCTTTTCATAAGGATTTAGGTACTCAAGTGGATCTTAGAACAACCTTTCATCCACATACAGGTGGTCATTCTGAGCAGACTAATTAGTTCTTAAGAATATACTCTGAGCCTATGTTATGGAATTCAGAGTCCAGTGGGAGTAGCACTGAGCCTTGGCATAGTTTTCTTGTAATAATAGCTATCTTTTTAGCATTAAGATGGTGCCTTTTGAGGATTTATATGGAAGGAGATGTCATTCTCCAGTAGGATGGTATGACACTTTCGAGATTAGGCCTAGTGGTACCGATTTGCTTAAAGAGTCATTAGATAGAGTTAAGGTGATTCAGGATAGGTTGAGAGTGGCTGGGAGTAGGAAGAAGTCCTATGTAGACCATAGGATTTATTTCTTGAGATTCGTAGTTGATAATCGTGTATCACCCATAAAAGGTACGATGAGGTTTGGGAGGAAAGGCAAGCTCAGTCTGAGATATATTGGACCTTATGAGATTTTTTGCACAATTGGTGAGGTATATTATGATTTAGCTTTACCTCCATATTTTTCCATTGTTAGTCCAATTTTTATGTCTTTATGTTGCGGGGATACATTCCTAATCTATCTCATGTGCTTAGATAGGACTCAATCCAGTTGCATGAGCGTTTGACCTTTGTAGAAGAGTAGATACTCATTTTGGCTAGTGATGTGAGGTATTGCGCACTAGAGAGATTTCAGTTGTTAGGGTTCAGTGGAGGAGGCCACATGGAAAATCAAGAGCGAGATGCTTTGTATCCTCACCTATTTGACACTTCAGGTATTTCCTAATCCATAACTTTCATGGATGAAAGTTCCTTTAAAAGTGGATATTGTAATGATCCTTCTGGTGATTTTCCATGTTTCCGCATATTTTTGATGTTAGAGTTTCTCTATAGCTGCTTCCAAGTCATTTATGACTTGCTAGGACTGATAGTTTAGATACCGACCAATTCGTATGGTTTATAGAGCCAATTTTCTATTCAGAAGTCTTTGTTGGTTCCAAATAGCCATCAGGAAAAACCTTTAGTAAAATGATCTTGTATGTAAATTCTAACTATACCAATAGCTCTGTAATGTCAATTTAAGGCTCGGTAAACCTTTAGCTTGGGTCCCTAGGTACCCAAGATCATTTCGACCTATTGGCCGAAAAGTTGAGAAATTAGAAATATGGGTATGGGCCCCATATTTGATCGAAATGACCTTAGATAGAAAATATGAGTACGCCATCATGGAATGTAGAATTTACTGTAGTTACATAGTTTATTTTTGCATACGGGATTTTGAATGAATCCCGAGGCCTTGGAGGAGACTTGGAAGATTTCCAAGGTTTCAATTGTCAACTGATGCAGCCATGATCATCATACTTGGGCTGTGACCGCAGTGGTGTGATTGAACGTCGGTGTTGTAATCGTAACAAGTGGTGTAGACCACAAGATGTTGTGATTGCATACTTACAGGTCGCAATAGTAACTGCTAAGGCCTTGGACTGGGTATAAATTGAGCCTTTTTCCATGATTTTGGGCATTTTCCATCTTCCCTGTTGAGATCTAAACCCTAAAATAGCATGTAAACTTAAAATTGGAGCTTGTGAGAGCTTGGGAAGCTAGAATAACACTTATTTTCGTGATCATCATCCAATTTAAGGTATAACTTCACCCTTTTCTTGGTTAAATTTCTTGATTAATTGCTCAAAACTCCAAAATCCTTACGGATTGATTTTATCCCTAATTTAGCTTGGTTTTCACCTATTTTTTAGGGTAAAGATTCCTTGAGCTTGTATGAGGTATGGGTTGGCCTGGAAAATGTGATTTTCATAAGTGGGACCCACATGGGGTTTTTGAGGTAATTTTTGAACCCAAAGCACAAAGGTGGGATATGGGTATCGATATTCTCGTATTGATGAGTATAATGTGTTTTATATCTTGAATCTTAAAGAGGCTTCTCAAAAGGAAAAGACGAAGGTTTAGCGATTCATTGAGCTTTCTTCGACAACGAGGTAGGCTAGGTTCCATAATCAATCGTTGTTTGGGTACTTATACTACACTTTTGTACCTTTTGATGCAGATCCGAGAACTAGGTGTTGCAGTTGCTCACTGTTCATGTGGTGATTGATTTTTGGAGATAGGGTGAGCTTTTAGAATTTGAGTCGCCTATTTCCCTCTATCTTTATTTTTGATCTTTTTTTTGAGACAGATGTATTAACTATTCTAGACTTTGAGTTGTATTGATACTATTAGATGTTCTTGCACTGGCTCTACGTGGTCGTAGGATTGGCATCTTATATTGACTATTTTATCTATTTAGAACCCTTTGCTTATTTATATATTGTGTTTTTTAATTTCACCTATGTTGGGCATTTTCTATCAAATTAACCTATTGTGTCAGCTCCGGGTTATAGGTTAGTTTACCTACTGGCGGAATTTAGTAAGTGTCATTATGACTCATAAATCAAGTCATGACAAATAGCATAGGTACTTGCTCCTCTCTCTATCTTCCGAGTATACCACCCTCGGTTGGTATTAGAGACTCGGTCTAAGATTTTTGTAGCTAACTCCCAAAGAAGGATCATAAAAAGCTCCTTCAATAATAGTATCAACAACAACTTTGGTATTGGCATTTAAGGATCTATAGAATATCTCAAGCAAGTTCCTTCCTGAAATTTTGTAATTGGACACCATCATAAACTTCTTATTAAACCTTAACCATGTCTCGTACAATCGTTCTGAATACAATTTCTAGAAATTATAAATCTCATCCTTTAACTGCAGCATTCTAGAAGGCGGGAAGAATTATTCCAAGAACTATTTCCATAACTCATTCCAATTAATGATGGACCCACAAGGTAGTTCCCCTAACCATAATGTCGCTTCACCAGTAGGAGAGAATGGGAATAACCTGAGTCTAAAAGCTTCCTAACTCACCCCAGGTAAATTATACAAAGTGCAGATCCTAACAAAATTCATGATGTAGATGTTCGCATATCAGTCAGCAAACTCACAAACACACCCTTCAGATTGAACAGTTGAATCATAGCACTCATAATGTCAAACTTCACCCCTTGGGGAAACTCAGGAGAAATAATAGCTCCTATCTCTAAAGGCTTAACATACCACTAGTCTTTCTCCGGATCATCATACACTGGCAAATACTACAAGGATGGGGTTAGTTGAACTCTATGTCTCCTAGCTTTGTCTAATACTGTTTGATTCTCTCTTTTTTATCTCACTCTAGAATCTTGAGGTACACGATAGGAAACACCCCTCCTCCTCTCTTTAACTAATAACCGAGCAATAGTTTCATCAGTTATCTCTTGAACACCATGTGGAGGAGGCGGATTTAAGGCAAGTGGGTCATCTTAAATCCCCTTATGACGAGCTTCATGACCATCTTCTGACATCCTATAATTCTATCATAGTGTTTGTTCAAGCTTTGTATCAATTAGGATCAAGTTATTTCCTTGACTCTGAATACTGTGCATACACTAGCGTACACCCCAAGAACAACACAAAAGTAAAATCCAACAACCTCAACAAACTTTGTCAATAAATCCATAACCGTAGTCCCCTATAACAGTGCCAATATTTGAAGTCTCCCATATTATACCTCCAAGAAAGTACAATATAGTCGCTGTCAAATATAGAACCCAATAGAGCTTGGGGTCAAACCCATAGGGAATCAAGCGAATCTCTATCAAGACCTTGATGAAGTAGACGAAGAGTGCAGAAAATTAAACTGCGGAATTTTTGTGAAAACAATTCAGTAGTAAAATATCTTGATCACTTTAGGTTGAAATCAATATGAGATAAATACTCGGATTGTGTTCACCCTGACTTTCTAACTCTGTAGACTTATCGTTCTCCATCAATCTATCTCAATGCCTAATATATGCAGAACCTGATAAGATATGTATCACCAACAGTCTTGTGAATGACTTTGGTAAATTCACTCTTTACCTTGTGAGTCTCAGATTGTCACCATGCTAACCCTTGTCCTAGATCCCAAATTAACTATCTCTTTTTAGGTGTCAAGTTAATTAGATGAGGGTTGGCAGCCTCAAATTACTTTTGTGATCTTATTTTTGTAATTTCAACCTCTTTTGTGTATATGGCATCAAATATAGACATGTTCTTAATTTCTTCAGTTGTGAAGAAAGCAATCAATACGAAGAAAACCACAAGACATGCAAGAACATCAATCAAGAACAACCTTGCACTTCCTCTACTTTGTTATTCCAACAGTGTTCCCACAACCTTATTAGGTGGTTTAGCCGCTCATGTTCGTAAGAACATCCATTAAATCACGAAATAAAGCATATGAAGAATCTTACAATGGTTGAATAGTAAAAACTAGAATCTTAAATTAATATCCAACCATAAAAACCAAGAACCATGGATTCCAAGATCAAAACTCAAATCTCAAAATCAATATAGTGTTGTGAGCATATAGAGTGCATAAACTAATAATAAAACATCAATAGGGTACTTATAGAATACATTAGAAACCTAAAAAATCCAAATCAAAACAAAAGGGAACACTAAGTCATTAATAATTTAGAGACCCGCTTACGGTCCACAGGTACCACCTACTAACCTTAGGTGGGTTGTAAGTTTGGAACCAATCTACATCTAACATAACTTCCACCTATGATGGAACTTACGAGGCGTAAGTGGTACTTAGGCCCCATAAGTAGGTTTTATAACTCTCAAAACAAATATTTAGACTTTAGATCTTTAGAACAAATTTTCTTCGACACTTATGTGGCCACTTATGATGGCCATAAGTACCAATTACCGACCTGTAAGTGGGTCTGTAAGTGGTCACACTGCACACTTTAGCTTCTTTTTCTTCTATTTTTCTCCAAAAACCTAGTTTTCTACAAAACAAACACAAAACACATAATACATACTAAAAAGGTCCTAAGTACTTTCATATTTTTCGATTTTAAGCATTGAAGTACCATGAAACCATGGCACATTAATATCCTGAACTGAGGTCTATCATAGAGAAACAACTTACACCCTTAAGTTGGTTGAAAAAAGTTATCAATTCTAGGGATATGATGCTTATTTTAGATTGTGACCTTGTTCAGCTGATGATAGTCGATGCACATTCTGACAGAACTATATTTCTTATGCACAAAAAGAATCAGAGCACCCTATAAAGATACGTTAGCCCTAATAAACCTTTTGTCTAAAAGTTCCTTTAATTGTTCCTTCAACTCTTTAAGCTTGGATAGAGATATTTTTTAGAGTAGAATTTAAAAAGGTTGGGCTTTTGGAAGAAGATCTATTCTAAAGTCAATTTCTTATCTGTGAGAAACTTCAGGTAGGTCTTCTAAAAATACTTTTAGACATTTACTTACCACTGGAACTACCTAAGTGTTGGGTTTTGGGTTTGACTCCTTAACTCAGATATGATGACAAATACACCCTTTTAATATCAACTTTCCAGCCTTAAGGTAAGAGACAAACCATCCCATAGGCGTAGAGGTACAGTCTTTTCACTCTAGAACTAGTTTATTTGGAAATTAGAATTAGACTTGTCTCTTCCTAATATCAATCAAGGAATAACAAGAGAGTATCCAATCCATACCAAGAATGATATCAAAATCTAGCATTTCTAACTCAACAAGATAAATTGATGTAACTTTTTGGGAAACTATAACTGACAATTTTTGTAAACCTATTTAGCTATGACCAGGTCACCAACTGGAGTAAAGATTGTGAAAGGTTCTAATAGGATTTTGGGACAGACATTAATGTCTACTGCTATGTAGGGAGTTATGAAGGAAAGCATAACTCCAAGATCTAATAATGCATAAACATAAATATGGAAAAACCTACAACATACCTATGAATACATTAGGAGAACCTTCATGATCCTGATGAGTCTGAAGGGCATAAAAACTATTCTGATGTTGTAGCATCCTGGATTTTCTTTCTTGAAAGTTTCTTGACCTATGGACTTACTACCCAGATTGCAACTCTTCCTCCGAGTCATAGGGTGTTATTATGAGTCGTAGGACACTAATCATAGCCTGACCAATATGGATTAGCCAAGTTTGTATTATTATTACAATTGGATCCTAATGAGTCATAAAGACTCTATACGAGTCATTTAGTCCCAACTGTAGACAAACCAGTAAGATGCCCAAGGTGTTTTGTTTTGGGAACGATTAGACTCAATGAGTGGTAATGACTATATGAGTCCGAAGCTACCAATCGTAGGGTGACTAGTGTGTACCCAAAAGTTTCTATCTTGATTATAACTCAAACCCTACAAGTTGTAGTGAGTCCTTATGAGTTGTATAGTGACCTATAGTCACTGTCTATATTTTATAGCTTTTAAATTAAGGGCACTTTGAATATTTTTCCTCTTTCCCAATTGTGACTCATGACTTAAAACCGCTTTAGGTTATCATTATCACTCTGAAACAAATAAAAATAACTTCTCAATCTCTCTCAAATCCCCAAAGTCAAGAAAACTTAGGGCTTCCAAGAAGTTGGTCAATTAGAGCTCTCAAGGGTAATTTCTCTCCTTAGTTGTGATACTTTCAGCCATGTTACTCTTCCCTAAATTTCATTTTGTGAAAACATGTGTTTTAAATGTTTTAATTGTATTGATTCAAATATGGCTTTTGATATGGTTGAGGGTTTTGCAATGGATGATTTTTGAATTATTTTTCCATGGTTTTTATGACCTATTCATGCTTTGATGGAATGATTTTGAAGTAATAGGGTGCATGGGGGTGGGAATTGGAATGGGAGTCAAGGTAATCCCCCAAATTGATGCTTTGAACTTGAAAATTGGTTTTGAACAATTGTGTTTCTTCAACCCACTTATGTAAATGGCTTTGAATTATGAAATTATCACTTGGTTTGACTTACTCACCTATTCTATTGTATTGCATAAATGGTTAAACAATGAACATAAATTTTGAAAGCCCTTTTGGCTATGTTTTGATTTAACGAACAAAGGGGGTTGAGGCATTCCCTCAAGTAAATGGAATAGTAATAGACTAATTTTAAGCTTACAAGCATACAGTATGAAGATACCTGTGGTGTTCCTTAATGTAGAATTTTATGGCTAATGAATTGTTTATGTGAAACTTGTTTTAATTAGGCTTAATGGGGGTTACATAGCCAAGTCGTGAAGGTGTGGGTCTTGAATGACTTGTACTAGAAACTCATATTTGTTGATATGAGGGTTGGTCTTGATGACTTTGTGCATAGTTCACACTATTGATATATGTATTTATATCTTGGATTGACAAGGGGACGGGGCATTCCCTGGTCTTCCTTGATACCTTTGATTCATGTGGCTAACACACACTGGGGCCCTTTCAGCAGGGGTAGCTAAACCTATATAGCTTGTGGGTGCCTGTTTATGATGGTTTAGCTACATAGTCTAGGATAATATTTTACTATCACGTAAAACCTTGTTACCTACCCCGACATCTATTTTATATATATATATATATGCATGTATGTGAACATGTACAATGAGTTTGAAATATAACTTTTGATTGACATTATTTTATCCTTATCTTGAGTTACATACTAGTGCTCATTCCACTAACTATCTTTGGACGTTGTGTCCCTATGTGATGTAGGGTCCGAAAGCATGTCTATTTTTCTACGTCGTGATAGATACTCTCAGAGTTGGTCATTTTTCGTAAAGTGGTGAGCTTTCATTCTTTGGAAGACTTGATCATTCCATCAGTTTTCCTTTCATAAAGTAGAATTCAAAACTTCACATTTACATTGTCATTATTATTATCGGGGTTGGGACATTTCCCAACATAGGTTGTTTTCTAGTATAGAGGCTTTGTGCATATTATTGTGGATTGGGGAATGATATTTACACTCTTAGATGTCTTTAAATTTATTACTTTCTATCTTGTTAGATGTTTAAAATTCAGCCATTATCAAGTGTGCTATTTTCTTTATCTAGGCAAAGGGGATGGTCTTCGGTCCTCGGTGGACTTGAGATATCCATCACAACCAGACCCTAGTTTGGGTCATCATAAAGTTGGTATCAGATTCTAGGTTCATGGCTAATTAGATTGCCACAAAGTCATGTCAAGTAAAATCTCTTTCATAGGTGTGTAGCATGCAACAATTATGAGAGAGATGCTACAATACATCTAGGAATGTTTAACTTTCTTGTGTTCTACTTTCGGTCTATAGAGTCTATGGTATTGAAACTCCTATAATCTTTATTTGTTCATATTTCATATTATGCATCCCCAAAGATCTGATGCTCATGGAACTTCTTTTATCCCACCTGAAGATAATATGGGCAAAACTCATCCTGCTTATAGAGTTCAAGCCCGATCTAAGGCTCTAGCTCCAGATCTTACTACCCTACATAGAGTTCCATTGGTCCCTACCAGTCCTCCTAAGGATCCTCGAGCTGATGATGATTATGCATCACTGCTCTAAAGAGATATTTCAAATGCTGAGTTTCATCGATCTATTCATCTATTGACCCAGTTGGCGACATCTCAGTTATGTCAATCGGGTCCTGATGGTACTGCTATGAGTTATTCTAAGGCTAATCGAGTCAGATAATTTATGAGGCTCAACCCTCTGACCTTTACTGGCTCTAAGGTTGAGAAGGATCCTCAAGGATTCATAGATGAGATTGAGAAGATCTTTTGGGTTATACATGCTTTTGACTCTCAGGGTGTGGAATTTTTTGCATATCAGTTGAAAGATATGGCATATCAGCGGTATAAGGAATGGGCCAGTCTAGGGGTAAAATTTATAGTTAGCAATATTGGATGAGTTTTTGGGTGCCTTCTTGGATTGTTTCTCTCCTCAAGAGTTGAGAGAGGCTAAATCTAAGGAGTTTGTGAATATGAAAAAGGGTAGGATAACTATGAAAGAGTATACCCTAATATTTCATCATTTGTCCCATTATGCTCCTGAGCTGATGTCTAGCATAGGGGATGGGATGAGGAACTTTGCTTTGAGTTTGTCTCGAGATTTGGTACTAAAGTGCAAGGCTGCTTTGTTGAATAGTGATATGGATATCTCTAGGCTTGTGGTGTATATGTTGTAGGTCAATGATGAAAAAAAGAGATAAGTCAAAATAGGGGAGAGGCAAAGTAAGAGGTCTAGGTATTCTAAGCAAGGTGGAGGCCAGCAGAATATTGGTAGAGATGGCAAGCAATAGTCCAAGAAGAAGTGGGGAAATTCTGGTTTATATTCACGGCTAGTGATCCAAATCCTAAGCCATTCGGTGGTCACCAATTTTAGAGAAAAAGTCAATTTAAGGAGCAAGGTGCCCAATCTCAAGCAATGGGGTCCGGTAAGCTTCGTCATATCCGCCTTATAGATTTTATGGTCAGTTGCATCGTGGTTTATGTGATGAGTAGAGAAATAATTATCCTTCCGGCGATGTTGCTACTGGGGCTAATAAGGTCTTGGTTGTTGCTTCTTCAACTTCTACACCAAAGGGTACGTTTTTGGCTCCAATACTAGTCGGAATTATCTTTATGCTCCTGCAACCCATCAGGACTCTAAGGTGTCTCCTAATGTTGTTACCAGTATGCAAAAAACTTTTATCTCGTTATATGTATTGTCTGCTAGATTTCGAGGCTACCAATTCATATGTGACTCTTTTTATGGCTATTTATTTTGGGTTTGGTCTTGAGTGTATTCCTGATCCTTTTTCTGTGTCTACCCCAGTGGGTAACTCTATCATGGCTAGAAGAGTCATAGACCCTGTGTGGTATCTATGTGTGATAGAGAGACATTGGCGGATTTGATAGAGTTGGAGTTGTTCGATTTTGATGTTATTTGGCGAATCGATTAGATCTATTCATACTATTAGTCTCTTGATTGTAGGACCTGAAGGGTCAATTTTAAATTCTCAGATCAATCGGTGATTGAGTGGGAGGAAAGTTCCCTATTGCCTAAGGGAAAGTTCATCTCTTATCTAAGAGCCCAAAAATTAATTTCCAAAGGGTGACTGTGTCACCTGATTAGGGTTAAAGATTCTAATTCTGATGGTCTCTCCTTGTCACTTGTCCCTATGATCTTTGAGTTTCTCAAAGTATTTCCTAATAATCTTTCTAGTGTTTTTCCCAATAGGGAAATAGATTTTGGGATCAATCTTCTTACGAACACTTATCCTCTATCCATCCTTTCCTATAGAATGGCTCCGACTGAGTTGAAAAACTTAAGGAGAAATTGACAGATCTCTTTAGTTAGGGTTTTATTTGCCCTAGTGTTTCCCCATGGGGTGCTCTGGTACTCTTTGTATGTAAGAAAGATGGGTCCCTTTGAATGTGTGTAGATTAACGCCAAATGAATAAGGTGACAATGAAGAATAATTATCCTCTTTCTAGGATTGATAACCTATTTGACTAGCAGCAGGACGCAAAGTGCTTGTCTAAGCTTGACCTTTGGTCGAGTTAACATCAGTTGAATATTAGGGAGGTAGATATCCCATGACTTTTTTTCGAACCCGGTATGATCATTTTGAGTTTTTGGTGATGTCATTTTGATTGACTAATGCCCCGACAACATTTATGGATCTTATGAACCTATTTGTTTATTAGTTTTTGGAATTATTCACCATTGTGTTTATTGATGACATCCTAGTATATTGTAAGAGTGAGGCGGATCATGTCGATCACCTCTATATAGTGTTGCAAATTCTTATGTATCAGTATTTTATGCTAAGTTCTTGAAGTGTGAGTTCTAGTTGAATGTTGTTACTTTTTGGGTCATGATATTTCTAGCAAAGGGATCATGGTGGATCCACAGAAAGTTGTGGTGGTTAGTAAGTGGCCTTGACCCACAACTCCAATTGATATTTGAGACTTTTAGGTTTAGCTGGGTATTATAGGAGGTTTGTGGAGAGTTTCTCTTCGATTGCACTCTATTGACTAGGTTAACTCAAAAGAAGCTAAAGTTTCTATGGTTTGACGTTTGCAAGGATTGCATTGAGAAGCTAAAAGATATGTTGACTTCTGCTCTAGTTTTAACCCTGCCCGAGGGTACTGATAGATTTGTTTTATATTGTGATGCATCTCGTATGGTACTGGGTTGTGTGTTAATGAAACATGGTAAGGTTGTGGCATATGCTTCTAGGTAATTGAAGGTGAATGAGAAGAACTACCTGACTCATGACTTGGAGTTGTTGGTGGTAGTCTTTGCTTTAAAGCTTTGGCGCCATTACCTGTATGGGTTCATATTGACAACTTCTTAGAACATAAGAGTTTGCAGTATGTGTTCACCTAGAATGAGTTGAATCTCAAGCAAAGAAGATTCCTTGAGTTCCTCAAGGACTATGATATGAGTCTTCATTATCATCCAGGTAATGCTAAAGTGGTTGTTGATTCTCTTAGCAGGTTATCTATGAGAGTTTGTCTCATATTGATGAAGAGAAGAGAGGGCTAGCGAAAGATAAGCACTATTTGGAAAATCATAGATTTTATCTTTTAGACTCAGAGGATGGTGGTGTGATTATTCAAGAGGTGATGAAGTCCTCTTTGAGTGTCGAGGTAAAGGAGAAGCAGGTTTCAGATCCTATTCTGATGAGAATCAAGAATGATATGGCTCACTCAAAGATGATTGATTTTAGGATTGGTGGTGATGGTATCTTGAGGTACTAAGGTAGATTTGTGCTCCCGATATTGATGGAATACAAAAGAGGATCTTGGATGAGGCTCATGAGTCGAAGTACATTATGTACCCTGCTTCAACAAAAATGTACCATGATTGGAAAGAGATTTATTGGTGGAATAACATGAAATAGGATATGGAAACTTTTGTGGCTAAGTGTATGGTGTGTCAACAAGTTAAGGTTGATCACTTGAGGCTAGGTGGTTTGTCTCAAGAGATTGAGTTTCCTATGTGGAAGGGGGAAGTGATCAATATGGATTTTGTTACTGGTCTTCCGTGATCTCGAATTCAGTTTGATTCGATTTGGGTCATCGTCGATAGGATGACTAAATTCGCTTACTTGTTGCAAGTGAAGACTACTTATTCTATAGAGGGTTATGCCAAGCTCTTCCTTTAGGAAATCATCAAGTTGCATGGTGCGCCTATTTCTATTATATCTGATCATGGCATGCATTTCGTATCTCATTTTGTCATTCTTAATAGAGAAGTTTGGGGTCTAAGATGAATCTTAGCACCGTTTTTCATCCTCAAATGAATGGTAAAGTGGAGCGAACGATTCAATCTTCAGATATGCTAATGTCTTGAGTGCTTGATTTTGGTGGAAGCTGGGTTGATCATTTGTCTCTCATAGAGTTTGCATATAATAATAGTTTTCACTCTAGTATTGCGATGGCTCTTTTTTAATCCCTTTATGGTAGGAGGTGTAGGTCTCCTATCGGGTGGTTTGAGGTTGATGAGAATAGGTTATTTGGTCCCCACTTGGTTCACCAAGCCATGAAAAAGGTGAAGGTGATTTGGGATAAACTTAAGGCCACCCAAAGTTGCAAAAATTCCTATGCAGATGTTAGACATAGGTAGTTGGAGTTTAATGTAGATGATTTGGTGTTCTTGAAGGTATCTCCCTTGAAGAGAGTGATCCAGTTTGGAAACAAAGGGAAGTTCAATCACCGGTATTTTGGTCTCTTTTGTGTTTTGAGACGACTGGGCCATGTGGCTTATGAGTTGGAGTTTCCACCTAGGCTAGATTCCATTCATCTTGTGTTTCATGTTTCAATGTTGAATAAGCACGTGGGTGATCCTTCCTTGGTTGTACCTTTGGAGAGTGTTGGTGTTTCGGATTCCTTGTCTTAAGTAAGTCCGTCGTCTGAGGACTAAGTATATGGCTTAGGTGAAAGTTCTATGGAGGAATCATAAGGTCGAAGAAGCTACTTGGGAAGCCTAAGAGAACATAAAGTCCAATTATCCATTCTTGTTCCCCATTCTGGATAATCATGCTTAAGGTATATGTTAATACTAATATCTTTGTTTTCTAACTTTATCAAAGGAAATTGTGATTTGCTTGACATCTTTTTTTTTTTGTCTTTGTTAAAGGTAAGTGTAGGTGTGTTTCTGTGCTAACTTGTGCCAAAGAACTCATTGACACATCATTCGAGGACGAATGATCCTAAGTAGGGGAGAATGTAACACCCCAGATTTTGGTCCTTGAAAATTTCTTGACCAATGGGCTTACTGCCCAAATTACGACTCTCTGTATGTGTAGTAGGGTGTCATTATGGGTTGTAGGACCCTAATCATATCCTGACCAGTGTGGATTGGCCAATTTTCAGTTATGATTACGATTGGCTCCTAACAAGTCATATAGTCCTATCGTAGCCAAACCAGTACGATGCCCAAGGTGTTCAGCTTTGAGAACGACTAAACTTAATGAGTCATAATGACTCAATATGAGTTGTAAGGTGCCAATCGTAGGGTGACCAATGTGTACCCAAAAGTTTCTGTCTTGATTATAACTCGGACCCTATGAGTCATGGTGAGTCCTTATGAGTATTATAGTGAATCGTAGTCACGGGCGATAATTTTTCAGCTTTTAAATTAAGGGAACTTTGGATAACTCCCCTTTTTCCCATTCATGACCCATGAACTAGAACTCCTTTAGGTATTACTATCACTCTGAAACAAATCAAAATAACTTCTCAATCTCTCTCAAATCCCCAATGTCAAGAACACTTAGAGTTTTCAACTAGTTGGTCAATTAGGGCTCTCAAGGATGATTTCTCTCCATAGTTTTGATACTTTCAGACATGTTAGTCTTCCCCAAGTTTAATTTTGTGAAAAGTATATGCTTAAAATGGCTTAGTTGTATGGATTTGAATATGGGATTTGATATGGTTGAGTGTTTTGGAATGGGTGGTTTTTGTAACACCTCCATTTTCTGAACTAGAATGCTACATGGTGCTCATGACCCCAAAGGACCACAAGCTAGCCCATGACCGATATCTGTACTTGTATACTGCATAATATATCATAAAATGCGGAAAAAATGAACATTAAAGGTCATAATGTTTGAACTGAATAAACGACTGATAAGAATAATAGCTGAAGATAGTATAACAATACCAAAACAAAACTGTAATAACTGTCTGACATGCTGTAGTCTGAAAGCCTCTAAACTGTCTGAATTAGGAGTTGAAGAAACATGTCTCTAACTAACTCCATCTAGCAACTGAATAGTAAATGTAGCAATAATCATACTGTCCTTGAGTGAGAAGGACTCACTGCAAACTCTGAACACTGAAATGTTACTGCTGATCTGGAGCTCGTGCCTCTGAACCTATGGTGTAACATAAGAGAAAGCACCATAGCGCAAATGCATCAGTACATCTGAATGTATTGAGTATATGAGTGAGGTAGGCTAAATGCAAAGGGTTATATGCATGAACAATACTGACTGATATGAACGTGAGAATACATACATGAATAAGCAACTATAACTGAACTCGTGGAGATACTGACTACTGAGTCTGAATATTGACAACGTGAGTGTACTGTTACTGAGATACTGAATAGATAAACCACTATTTCTGACAGTTATAATTATGAAGAACTGGTCTGATTGACTGTGTCTAATAGTCCTGATGCTGAATACTGATATCATGAATTCTGATAACTGATATGACTAATACATGAGTTCAGAAAACTAATATAACTGATATAACTGGGATTATTGGCCTAACCGATATAACTGATACTGAGCGAATGTATCTGACAGTCTAAGTTCTAATGGAACTATCAAAGTTCTATTCTAGTTGGAGTAATTATATTTGAGATCAGTCCTATCTAGCGGGTGATCATGAGTTTACTGATAATAAGGATGATTTAACTTAGTCTGAGATCAGTCCTATCTAGTGGGTGATCTTTAAATCTAATGATTTTGATACTGATTAATCATAGTTGAGATCAGTCCTATCTAATGGGTGATCTTAAATTCTATTTACAATGATAAGCATTGACTGTATCTAATAGTACTGAATCTGTACTACTAAGCTGAGTTGACTGTGTATGACAATCCTGAATCTGTAACTGAAACTATGTGATGTGTTCATCTAACCGATATGCCCTAAGCTAAGCTAACTGGGGTCCAATCTCTGCCCTGACTGGAAGGGTGTCAGTACCGTGCCACCAGTAAAGACATCTGTTGTGAAGTCAGTCCTAATCTAGTGGGTGACACCTCGGATCAGTCCTATACATATAAATATACTAACGGTGACCCCTGAGTATGTCAATCCTATCTAACGGATGATATCTCGTACCTATGCTGGCTATGTAATTCAAGAACTTAGGGATTTCTTCTAAGGATCTTATTCCTAATCTAGCGGGTGAGTCCCCATCCCTAGGCTCACTCGGTGCTGAATCTTACTCCCATCTGAAAGACACTAAACTAAATAACTAGGCTGAACTGAATAACTGAACTAAACTAATTAGCTGAACTGATACTAATTAACAAAACAGATACTAGAGGTATTGATTAGCGGAGCTAAACTAAGTTTACTGGATTCCGATGACTGACGGAATGTACGGAGTTCTGAGGATTGGTTGAGAGTACTGAAATTACTAAGATTGACTTTGAATACCGAGGTTACAGATATTACTGAGTACTGAGATCACTGAGATTACTGAACTACTGAGATTACTGGGGCTACAGGATTTTCCTGAGTCACATGACTGACTGAATTCCATAGATCATGGCTTGACTGAGAGTATCGTCACAACATGATATGGCTTTAGGCACATAGCTATATTTTTGGGTATGAATACCCCCAGGACTCGATGGAAGGAAACTTCCATAACATGACTGACTTGATCATAAGATCGGAGTCCACAATTCTCATTGTCATAAGTAGTGGATATTATACTTCATGTAGTTCTTCAACATCTTAAGCATGGTAGGGAGTGCGTGGATATATTTTATGTACATAATTCATATCTTCATTATCATACATGTTTCATACCACAACAATAACAACACATAAATAGCATGGAAATCCATATTGAAGCATATAGCTAACATGGACTTGTCATTTAGATATCATGGAATCATGTAAATATGAATTTCTAGCATCCTAGGTATTTTATCAAACACCTTACATAAATTCTTTAAGGCATAGGTGGATTTCATACTTTCACCATATTAAACAACCTAAAGTTCATGGTTTTCAATTAACAAACATATATATTTCATGAAAACACCTTTAGACATCACATTGAAACTTAAACAACAATCGTCAACATGTACATACTCATATCACCACAAAAAGTTTATAAAATAATAGTTAAAACATGGTTCTTGAGCTCTATGAACGGATTGGATCCATAGATGAACACTACGTATACCTTAAAGCTTGATCTTGAAAGAGATCTAATGTTTCTGAAGGTTCCTGAAGAAATCTTTAGGCTTGCCGTTGATTTTTCCTGACTAGGGTTTCACCCCTTTAGGAATGAATGTTCTTGTTCCTGAGGAGATAATCTTGAGAGAAAACCTTAATATTGTGGTTGAAAGCGTAAGATAGGGTTTTTGAGATGCTTAACTGAAGAAAATTGGGAAAAATTATGCCTCTTTAGGATTATAAGTCGTGGGAAATGAAGGGAAAAAAACAAAATACACTTATGAAATAAATTCCCAGCTGCTGAAAATCATAGCTGACGACATTTGTGACAAGGCGTCAAAAGTGTGGTAAGCCATTAAAAATGTCATCACACAGGAGCTGGAATTGATGGTTTCTGCCTAAGTATGATGACCTTCGTGGTAGGGTGTCACAAATGTGGTAAGCTACTACGAATGTCATCACTTAGGAGCTGGTTTCTTCCTAAGGCTGACGACCTTCGTGGAAGGGCATCACAAATGTGGTAAGCTACCACGAATGTCGTCACACCGGAGCTAGTTTCTACCTAAGGCTGATGACCTTCGTGGTAGGGCATCACAAATATGGTAAGTTACCACGAATGTCATCACACAAGATCTGGTTTCTGCCTAAGGCTGACGACCTTCGTGGTAGGGTGTCACAAATGTGGGAAGCTAGCACGAATGTCGTCACACAGTTTCCAGCCTGATATGCTGGAGTAAAATAGGAATAACTCTTTGCTCCGATATCGAATTTAGGAAAAATTGGTATCATTGGAAAGATAATTCAATTATATATCTGTTGATAGGTCATTAGCTCAAAAATTCCAAGTATAATCAGAGATATGCTCGTTTGAAGTTGACTATACCAATATCCTTCTCAAGAATTCAATCGATATGGAATGTTTTGATTTGTCTGATAGCTGGGAGTTATTTGAAGCCTTAATATACATCTAACTTACTCATAAAACTATAAAATAACCATGATGTACTATGCATGATCTTGGTACATGGCTATAATATTGGTTTGAATTTTTTTAGGGTATTACAGTTTTTGAATTGTTTTCCCGTGACTTTTATGAGTTGTTCATGCTTTGAATTGAATGTTTTTGAATTAATAGGGGGCATGGGCATGGAAATTAGAATGGGGGTCCAGGTAATCCTTCAAATTGATGTTTTGAACTTGGAAATTGGTTTTGAACAATTGTATTCCTTCAACCCACTTGTGTAAATGGCTTTGAATTATGGAATTGTTACATGGTTTGACTTACTCACCTATTCTATTGCATTGCATAAATGATTAAACAATGAACATATATTTTGAAAGGCTTGTTGGCAATGTTTTTATTTAATAAACAAAAGGGATCAGAGCATTCCCCCAAGTTAATGGAATTGTAATGGCATAATTATTAGTTTGCAAACGTATGGTATGATGATACGTATGGTGTGCCTTAACGTATAATTCCATGGATAATGAATGGATTATGGGAAAATTGTTTTAATTGGTCTTAGTAGGGGTTATGCAGCTAAGTTGTAAAGGTGTGGGTCTTGAATAACTTGTACTAGAAACTCATGTTTGCCGACATGAGGATTGGTCTTGATGACCGTATTCACAGTTCACACTATTGATATATTCATTTATATCTTGAATTGTCGTGGGGTTTGGGTACTCCCTGTTCTTCCTTGATACCTCTTTTTTTGTGTCGCTAACATGCACTAGGGCCCTTTCAGCAGGGAAAGTTAAACCCATATAGCCCATGGGTGCCTATTTATGATGGATGAGCTTCATAGTCCAGGATAATGTTTTACTATCATGCTAAACCTTGTTCCCTATCCCAGTATCTATTATATATATGTATGTATGTATGTGAACATGTACAGTGAGTTTGAAACTAAACTTTTGATTGACATTATTTTATCCTTATCCTGAGTTATATTCTAGTCTCATCCCATAAACAGTCTTCAGATGTTGTATCCCCTCGTGATGCAGGGTCCGAAGGCACTTCTACTTTTCCTATGCAGTGATAGGAGATCTAAGAGTTGGCCTTTTAAGGTGAACTAGTGAGCTTCCATTCTCTAAAACACTTGATCCTTCCATCGATTTTTCTTTCATAAATTAGAAATGAAGACTTCACATTTACATTGTCATTGTCAAAGTTGGGGGTATGTCCGAACGTAGGTTGTTTTTTGGTATCGAGGCCTTATGGATATTACTGTGGATTTGGTATTGATGTTGACACTCTTAGATGTCTTTGAACTTATAACTATCTATCTAGTTATATGTTCAAAATTCAGAATTGTCAGGTGTGCTATGTTTTGTTGGCTAGGCAAAGGGGTTTGTCTCTAGTCCGTGGTGGACTTGAGATACCCATCACAGCCAGGCCTTGGTTTGAGCCATGACAGATGTTATTCCGCAAGCAAAACTAGTTGAGGCGCCCTACTATATCAGGCAACCTACAAGATCCATTAAATAATTAGACTAGCTTTTTTTATGGTCATCCCTACCTTTCTGGAAAGCTATTGGACATTTGTAATCCTCTGGCCTGTCTTGACAAACGTAAAGCAACCATTTTTATAGGACATACACTTACCCTTATGGTTCCTATAATATTTCTTGAATACCAAATTTTTCTACAAACACTGCTCATACTACCCTGGGACTTAGAGTTGGGTGCCCTATCTAATTCCTACCTAAACTTGGGCACTAGGGCAGTAGAAAAAAAAGGCTGGAGCTGAAGATTTCTTATAGAATTGAAAATGATTTCCACTAACTGATATTTGCTGAGAGAAATTTAAGCTACCTATTCTGGCCCTCTTACTCTCCCTGTTCTTCTTCTTAACCTTTTTCACCTCTATTTATTGATCATGAACCATCATTCTGTAGATGTCCATCTCTTTCTCTAACATGGTCGTTCTATACTCTTTGACCACATTCTCAGAAACTCCAGACACAAACTTACTTATCCAGGCCTTGGAATCAGCAACCATAGTCGAAGCATACTTTGCTAACTGAGTAAATTTTAGAAAATACTCCTTAAAACTTATGCTACCTTATTTCAAAATTATAGACTCCATAACTTGGCCTCCCTCAATTCATGTGGGAAGAAACTATCCAAAACTGCAACCATAAGATCATCTAATTCTATCAATTTTGTGATTGAACCCATATCCTCCTTTCATTGCTTGTACTAGGTGTGAGATACTCCTTATAGTTAATAGGTAGCTAGCTCATCACTCTCAGTTGGAGTAACACCCATAATCTCTGTAATATTTTGAATACTATCCACATACTCATGGGGATTCTCCTCATACTCGAATCCAATATACACTGGGGATTTGTTCGAGTGAAGTCTAAGACTTTTGCCATTGTTGCATTCATTGTAAGGTTGGATGGTTCCATGGTAGGCTGGTTATTCTAGGTGGTTACAGACTGGGCTAAGGCTATAAAGGAAGCTCTAAATTTGGTATGGGAAACTTGTTCTTTAAGAGGGTTTTTTCGGATCTAGTGGTTCTTGCTTATTTTCCACCCCACTCTCATTTCTACTTCTCTTTTTGTTAGTCCTATTTGTAGGCATATTCTGTAAATAGGTAGAAAACGAGTTAGAAGAAGGTTTTAATAGAGCTAACACTATTGCATAATATGAACATGAATAATGTGGAACATTTCATAGAACATCTCATATTTTTTCACTCATTAGTGTTGTGAGTTTAGCACCCAAGAATAGACTCTATTCAAAGTGTCTTTAGACACCCTACGACACTTTAAACCTAAGTCTATAATACCAATTTTGTTATGAACCAAGACTACTTCTAGACATAACACAGTGCTTCTAATCACAAATGACTCCAAGCTAACCCATAGCCTGGCAAAGCACTAAGAATATAGACAATAACTGATAAAACACTTATACAAAAGCTTGGATGAATAATATTTTAAATATTAAAAAGAATCAAATCATCACTAAAAAAGTTTGTGAACAAAAGTTGGACATATAATTATAAGTCTGAAAAACCTCTACTAAGATGATTTGTTGGGACAAGCCCCTAACTAACTCTAACTGTTTGAAAACTGGGACAATAACGTCAAAATGAAATAAAATTTTGACTCTATTCTTCACATTATGAGGACTCGCCAAAATTGTTGTTGTTGATTTAGAAAGAGATCATACTAGGTGTGATCAGAATGCTGAACATTAGGACCTATATTATAAAACATATTACATTGAGTATATGAGTATATGAGATAGAGAAATAACTAATATAAGTTGACATGGTACATGTAACATGATGACTATTCCAAGACCAAGTAATGAATATGTGTTATCAAATGTACTAATAATTGAATTTGAGGTCATACAAGAATATGAAAACTGAATTGTGAACTGTGGACTATAGGAGTTACTAATAACTGACATACCCCAACGTGATCTAATCAGGTTCCAACCTTTAAACCCAGATGGATGGGTGTTCAGTACCTTTCTAAGATTATAAACACTAACTAGAGAGGATCCACTAACTTTATTTCTAAAGGAACTAAGGCGCTAAGCCTGATCTGATGAGTGACCCTTTAGAACCTGCGATGGCATTGTAGTTCTAGGACTTAGGGACTTCTAATAACGGTCTCAAACTAACTATAGAATGAGCCTTCATCCTTTCGTCCACTCTTTGCTAAGTACTACTCCCAACTGAAGGACACCAATAACTGCAATGCTCACTGATGGTAATGATGTGATGACTGAAATAAATATAATATTAGAAAGCATTCAAAATATATAAACTAGGAAATATAGCATCCAAAAGTATATGTGTGAAACCCTAGGACATCAAGTGTTCATAACCCGCCTCTCTGAAGAATGTAACTACCATGTTAACTTTGTAAACTAAATGAAATTATAGAATTCAGTGAATTAGATCCAAAAATCATGGAATTTATAATATAACTAGGGTTTGGAATCATGGTCAAGTATAACACTGGAATTCACGTTGAAACTAGTATTAAAACTTAATGATACTAAAAGACTGGCATATAAATGAATTTTCCAATATCCATAAACCCTAAATTATGGGAAAGAATTGAACTAAAGAGTAGGGTTAACTTTGGGACTCAACGGGTGAAAGGAAACACATTGATGAAATCCTATATACACGGAGATAAGAACCCTGAAGACATCTTTAGAGTTGGGTGCTTAAAGAAGATAAACCCTAACTCTGCCTTGGGAAAATAGAATTGCCTCTTTTCTCTTTTAAAACAAAGTATCGAATAATTTTCTAAGCAATGAGAGCTTAGGGTTATATAAACCCCACTAATGACCCTTGATATTCCCAAACAACATAGTTTCAATATTGAAAGAGTGGTAAAAGACTGATATACCTCATAATATTTTGTAATTAGAAACTACGGGGAGGAACATACAAAGACGTTTCTACGATCGTGGGACCAACCTATAATTGTGGGTTGTACTCGTGGTTAGGAATTGGATGAAAGATCTATAAACATTATCATATGGGTTTTGGTATGATCGTGGGATCTACCTATTTTCATACCTAGGTTTGTATGTTTGTTGATTATATTAAGGGCATTTTGGGACTCACGATCGTGCTACGAGATCATGGTTCCCTCTCGTGGTGTGAGGGTACACTTGGTCAAATTTTATATGCTGGGTTTATCTCAGACAATACCATTGTACAGTCATACAATGTAACTACGATCATGGTTTGGCTTGTGGCATCTCAATGTAGAACAGTGCTTTATTGCAAAGGCCATAAATTCTTACTCCAATGTTCAATTAAGGCAAAACTAGATGTGTTAAAAAGGTAATTAAATTATATATCATTTGGCAGGTTTGGGGCTCAAACATCCATCTAAATCTATAAGTTTTTCTCATTTGAAGTTGATCACCCCTTTAGTGATCGGTCAATAAGGAAGGTTTTGGCTTGTTTAAGGGCTAGGAGGTTCTTGTGGCCTTGGTACATGACCAAATCCCTTCTCATGTTATTAAAACCTAATTATTTACCCTACATGTACTTGAAGCATGGTTTTATCCTAGGTTTGGATTTTCTATTAATTAGTATTCAAAGCTATCATTAGTCTTAAATTGGGATAACTTACCTCATAATAGTGTTTAATATGGGAAAGTAAATACTTATTTAGAAACCCTTAGTGGGTTTTGTATAAAGGATGCACATTTTCTTTCAACACCTTTCAGGACTCTAAACTAGCCCTTCTCAAGTGTATATTTGAAAGAGGGTGGAGTCATCTATTTATCCAAATCATATTTTGAAATCACCCTTATGGAATATTTAATAGTTGATCCATATTGGAGACATCAAAGACAATGGGAAACCTATATATAGTTTTAATGATTGTATCCATCTAATCACCTCAAAATTTACATACAATTACCCCACCTTAACATTGGTAGAGAAATCACAAATAGATGAGAATACCAGTGGTATCATATTAGGTCAATCAATGCAGTTATACCAAGTTCTTAAATCTCAAGTAGATCCATCAAACTTTCTTTTAAAACATTTTAACATACAAAGTAGATCTCCTTCCTTATAGTAAGAAACTTTTCTACCTTCTTATTTACCTTGATAATGGTCCAAACAAAAGAACTTAAACCAAAACTTTTAGTGGGATGGGATTATATTTTCTTAGGAATCGTCAGGTTGTTCATCATACAGAGGGGAGTCATTTTAGGTCACTTAGTCCTCAACAAAAGAAAACCCCATAAGATATTGAGTTTGTTCCTCACTATGGGACTGGTTTACTTCAAAGCTAGTATCCTCCCTAAAAGTCTTTTGAACACCTTCTGCTACCTCAGTCACTTTGGACTTGGATTTGCTCGCTCTTATCTTTTTTATGGCATGAATCACTTGTTCGATGTTAACTTTTTCTTTTTTCGCCTAGTAAGAGAAGGGAGTGAAACTTTAATGTTAATATGTTTCCCAAGTTTTACAATATTGAGTAGGAGGACAACTTCTTTTGTATATCTCTTCTTAGATTACCCATGATGATATCCCCTTTAATCATTGTCCCTAGAACAATCAACAATTTTAGTGTCTTAAACATTTTTGTTCGCTTCATCCCTAGTTTCTTGATGATTTACAACCCTTTATTTTTTAGATGAGGATCAGTTATAGTTAAGAGACTCACCTAATTTTGGTACAACAATAATAGGTTCAACCATTGTTTGGGCACTAACAATAGCTTATTCCTAAATATAAGTTCTCCTAAAGAGAGAGTTAAGTCCATGCATGGCATAGATAACGTTTTGATTAGAGAGAGAGGATCAAAACATAGGATTTATGGATGTAGTATTACATAAGCGGCGTTGAGGATGATGGAGAACCTAAAAGGTGGGACTAGGTTCCCTCTTAATAGGAGTTGGGCGCTCTGTAACTAAGGTCTTCTTTATCAAAGTAGTCCACTAATGGGAGTTTAGGATCTATGGATGAAATTTCTAGAAAGTCCATTCTTGATTTTTCTTAGGAAAGTAGGCTTTTTGGGAAAATAAAATGATTCATTTAGAAAATTACAAAATAAGTGGGGGAGGCAAGTAAATGGTGGGAGAATGATCGGATATCCTAGAGGACTTGATAGGAATGATTGTGGGAGAGAGATAAAATAATGGTTTACTTTTTGCATTTTTGTGAGAGCTGGCCCAATTGATGGTTTTACCAAAAACAAAGAAAAAATTATCACCCATTTTCCTACACAATCTACGATGGGAAGAGATCATGTGTGGATCCGGTTCACCCATGCTTAAGTTGAGACATACTCAAGAAAATATACGCATTGAAAAGGATGTTACATATCTGAGTATTATAGAGGAACTAGGTCCCTATTATGAGTTCCTCAGGTTTTGCTAGATATTGACCGTAAGAGAGTAGGGAGCTTATGACCTAAAATCATCATGACATTTAAAATAGGGAGTAAAAATTATGGCAAATTTTCATAAAGCAATTTTTTAAAGAAATTCAGAAATGGTGTAGTGTTAGAGGGATTTTGAGGGTGTACTATTATAAGAAAATCTGGTGTCGATGTTAACATTTGTAGGGATGGTTGACTTGACTTCTAGATAGAAAACTAGTTTAAGAAGCTATAGCAACTTCTGACATATAAAATGGATGTACAGAACTCTGGTTATAGAGTTTACCATAAAGGAGTTGGTTCGCGATATGGTATTTTGATGGGTGAGTTGTTGTCATGACCAGAGACTACCCCCTAGTCGTAACACAATGCTTAAGGCTACAAGTGATCCCAAGCTAACCCATGTCTGATATATGTTGTAAGAACTAAATCCTATTGGAGTCTGTAATAAGAGTTGATTTATTATAGTGGATCTTGAGAAAGCCTATACGGATAGGTCGTGGTTTTTCTCCCTTGAGCAAGGAGGTTTCCACGTGAAAAATCTTATGTGTTGATTTGTTTTGTGCATTTATTTTATGTTTGTGTTTTATTGTTATTTATAACTCCTCAGGAACCTAGTCCCTCAGTGGTACTGAAATAAAAATAGAAAATACAGAATATATGCAAATAGATTATATAGATTATGAACTAGAAAGTGAAGATAGTATATATGAAATTTCAGAAAACGAAACAGATACTGAAATAGATAGTGAGATAGATGAATCAAATGACTGGAGAAGATATAAAAATAATAACAAAGGAAGAATATTTAAATGACGAAGGAACAGAACAAAAGATAATATTTGACAGTAATATATTTGATGAAATAAAAGGAAAAGAGTTAGATTTAAGTGTAGAAAAAATATTTAAAATACCAACAATAAAAAATATTTTTAGTAGGAAAAAAGATGAATATTATGTAGTATGTCAAAAAGAACATGTAATAGACTGTAGATATGCAAAAGGAAAAGCTAGTATACCACTAGTAACAAAAAGAATAATTAATAAAGAAATAAATGATATAAAAAGTAAAGGAGATCCAATAAAATATGTACACCTTGGAGGTACAGAAATATTAATAAAAGCATGTTTTAGAGAAGGAATAGATACACCAATAGAATTATATTTAGCAGATGATAGAATTATAAAACCTATAGAAAAAAGCATAATAACTGCCGTAAAAGGAAATTTAATATACCAAAAATTTAAATTTATAATAAGTGCAAATTATTCAGTAGCAGTAACAGATAGGAATATAGATAAATCATTAGTATTATATTAGAAGATATCAGGAATAGAATTAACCCCAGGAAGTAAAATATTTACAGCAAGATGTAAAAATTTATATGTATTAACAACAAAACATAAAATAACAGGGAAAAATAAGATTAACAAGATACAAATAGATAGCCCATTTGAACAAATTGTAAAAACAATAGATTATAATGATTATAGTTATAGAGACATAGATATAGAAGAAAATTTAGAAATAGTAAATGATAGAATAAGTACAACAAAAAGAATAGCTAATGAGAAACCAGAATCATCAACCTCATCAAAAAGAATGAGTTATGAAACAAATCCAATAATTAACCTAAATCAATATTACATAACAGGAAAAATAAATGAAAAAGAATATTTAATACTATTAAACACAGGACAAGAAGAAAATTATATAGCAAAATGTCTAGTAAAAAATGAAGAAATAAAAACTGATAATGATATATGCCCAGATCTACCGAGAAGTTTAATAAATAGTAAAGATATAGTAGAAAAAGAAATAATAATAGGAGGAATTAGAAAAATAAAAATAGAATTTGAGGTAAAAGAAGAAATGCAAAAAGCAGATATAATATTAGGAATAAAATGGTTAGAACAAGTAAAACCATATAATATAGAACATACACAATTAGCCATAACATATAATAGGGAAAGATTATTCTTAAGAAGAGTCTTAACATAAAATGAAAATATATGTATTAATGAAGATAGTAGTGGAAGGATATTACAGTAGATATTATACGCCTATGATAGATACAGGAGCAGAAGCTAATTTATGTAGATATAATTGCTTACCAGAAAGTAAATGGGATAAATTAAAAATACCAATAGTAGTTAAAGGATTTAATAATGAAGGAAGCTTAATTACTTATAAAGCTAGGAATGTAAAAGCACAAATATGGGATCTAACTTTCCACAATTATAACATGTACATTCTTTTATAGATTTTTTCTTTCTATATGGTCTTTTATTCTTGTAATTTTTACATAATATCTTTTTCTTGGTTTCTTATATTTATATTTTGATTTTTTATATTTCTTATATTTCTTATGTCTTTTTCTTTTCTTATAATATCTTTCTTCGCATCCAAATTGCGGTGCTATTTTATTTTTGCAACATGCTAAATTTCTTATTAATGTATTTTCCATTTTTAATTCTTCTCTATATTTTTCACATAAATTTCTATACCATTGGTGTAAAAATTTTAGTCTAGCTCCTAATGTATCTACTATTTTTGCTTCTTCCCAACTTTTTATTATTTTTGAACTAAATGGTTCGGGTAATTTATTAAAATATAATTTTCTTATTTCTTTACTTTCTTCTATGCTATATGCTCCTTTATAATAATATTCTTTAAATGCGCAAGTATATTCATCTATATAACACATATTACATATTGTTAATTTTATCATTAAATTCCTATTTGTATCTTTTTCTTCATCTTGTTCTTCTTCTAATGTTGTCATACTACCAAATTCATCTTTTATAGCTGTTTCATATTTTTTTAATAATTCTATAGGTGTTAGTTTAGTTGTTGTTGATGATGTTCCTTCCATAGGTTTATTAGTTCTTAATACTTTTTTACTATTTTCAGTTAAATTTGAAAACAATAGTTTTACTGATCCTATTAATGTTCTTTCTATATATTCTGGTGCATCTGTTATGTTTATATTATTATCTAATAATTGTTTTGTCATATATCCTATCCATAATTGTATTGTTTTTTCTGTATCTATTACACAGTCTAGGTCTAAAAAGTTATAATTTTTATTAACTATTTGTTTTGGTGTCCATTTGTCATATTCATTATATCTTTTAAATTTATTTTTATAATATATAGGTTTTCTTATTTTTGTTGTCTTAGGTATTATATTTTCATCTTCTTTTTTATCAAGAGTATTTATTTCTGTATTGGTGTTTTCTAAGTTTTCTTCATTAATTTTTTCTTGTTTTTCGTTAATTTCTAAATCTTTTATATTTGTTAATATTTCCGTATATGTTTCACTATCTTCTGAATCATAATTATCTGTGTCTTCGACCTCTATATTATTTATTTCTAATTTTTCCTTAAATTGGTTTATCTCGTTTATTAATGTTTGTTCTTTATCTTTTTCTTCTTTTTCTTTTTGTCTTTGTTCGTATAAATCTTTTAACATTTGCAGTTCTTTTTCTAATTCAGCAATTCTACTATTTTTAGTTTCTTCTATTTTTCGTATTTCTTCGTAGTTTGTTGTTTAATTTTTTCTATTTCCTTTTTTCTATCTATTTCTTCATTTTCTTTTTCTATTCTTACCATTGCTGTTAGTTTATCTTCTAATTTTAATTCTTCTTTTTCTAACATTAAATATAAATGTTCTCCTATTTTCTTGTATCTTCTTCCTAGATTCGAAAATACTATTTTTGTTTTTGATCCTTCGTGATTTTCGTATATTTTTTCATCTATTATAAATTCTTCTTTATTCATTTTATTGTGAATAGTTCATGTTGATATATATATTCTAAACTATCTATTTGAGATTCTAATTTTGATATTTCATCTTTTTGTATATTTATTGAATTTTTACTAACTCCGGCAAATATATTATAATGTAATCTTTCTTTTCTTATTTTTAATTCTTTACGTTTTTCAGAGATAAATTATTTTAATTCTTTGTATTTTTACTCTTTATTCATTTGAATTATGTTTATAATATTTTGGTGGATATCTAAATCTAATTTTATCATAATTAGATGATATATGTCTCATTCTTCTAGATTTTAAATGGATTATTAATTTTGCTTCAATACTAGATATTAATGTAATTAAATAGGCTAATCTTTGTGGATTTTCTTTTGTTTTATTTAGACTTATATATTCTGAATAATTACTAACTAAAGATTCTTTAATTTTTCTAAAAGCTTCTCTATTTTTAAATGGTCTTCTCATAATTAATTTAATAAATAACTAAATCTAACTTAACTAAATTTAAATTTAACTTAACTAATTTAACTAATTCCAACATAGCTTTGATACCATTTGTAGGGGGGTGCGGATAACTAGGATAATAAATAGATTTATTGTATCTAATGAATCTATTCTTTTTTGTGCGTGGATATTTCTTAGATTTTGTTTATTCTTTTTGTGAGATGTATCCATTAATTTATTTGGTATATTATTTTATCCTGTAGTAACTGCTGAGTTACAAATTTCTGTGTAATAATTTATTCTATCTGTACTGTAGTATATATCTAATTCTAGATTTTCTATGTCATTTATTATCTTGTGTTGTTCTTCTCGTAGTGAGTTTTTTAAATTATATAAACTATCACATGTGCTTTTTTCTAAATTTTCTAAGGTTTTTTCTATCCATATTAACTTTTCTTTTAGATCTTCCATTATTTTTCTAATATGGTTTCTATAATTAATTTCGTTATTTAGATTATCTTGATTTTCTCTAGTTTTTCTAATATATTCTAACATCCACAATCTTGGTCTGAATAATATCCTTCTGGGTAAATGTCTTCGTATATTCGTTCTAGCGAATTTATCATTTCTATTTCGTAGTTTATTACTTCTTCTAATATTATTTTCTTAATATCTATTATTTCTATATCTTTAAGTATATATAAGATTAAAACTCTAAGGTAGTCTAAATGAGCTATTTTCTAAAATTGATATTTTATAGTTATTTGTTTTAGTCTTAGTAGTTCTTGCATATTTATATTAAGAGATTTTATATATTTTTTATTTTCCATGTATTTGTCTATATTTATTTTTATCTGTTTTTCTAGTAACTGTATATTTCGTATATCTTTAAAATTTCTACGTGATCTTAACATAATAAATATTTATAAGAGTAGTTAGGTATGTGTGGTATATAACTTATTCTATCTATATAATTTTCTCCAAATGCTTCTTCTAATATAATTTTTTTTATATCTGCAACATTTATATCTCTAAGTACATACAAAATAAGTATCTTAAATTTATCTACCATGACATCAGATATATTATCATTCATTATCATAAAATTGTTTTTTTCAAAATATTCCCTTCAACCATGTACATAATAAAATATAGTCATCTCAGATTACTATATACGAGATTATTCTTAAATAACATGTTCTTCGGTCACTATTAGCATGGTAATTCGGATACTTTTCCCTTAAACAACACCTCGACTTTGGTTACTCCCCGCCACGGCTTCTTGCCTCATTGGTTTCACCTTTAGGATGGCATAGTTCCTTGAGATTTTTCTCCGTTTCCACTTTGCTAATAAACTTCTTAACATATTATTTTTTGAATAATTCTACTATAAAGTAACTAATATGAATTTATTTTATCATATCATGATTGTCGGGAATTATGAATTTAGCTATTCATAATCATAAATAGATATACCTGTTCCGGTAGCTTTGATATTTCTGAGGTTTGTTGTTCCATAGCTTTTTCCATTGCAGTGTATATATTTAATTAACTGGGCTAAATATTTTTGAACGGAATGGAGAGAGGTTTTTTTTTTGGCTAATGTAAGAAGGCTTGCCCTCTGCAATGTCTTCCTTCTGTTATTTATAGAATGAAAAGAGTACAAAAATTTTTTACATCTGTTTCAAAAAACTATTAAAAAACTAAAAACTAAAAATTAAAAACTAAAAAGACTTAAAAAGTCTTTTCTCTCTACCTACCTGTAAGACTTTCAAACTTTACATAAATATTACATTAAATGTTAACTACTTTATCTTTTCCTTTTACGTATTCCTAAAGACTAAAGTTTAAGACTAAAGTCTTGTAATACATTAAATATACTAAAGACTTTGTACAATATATTAAATATCTTGTCTTCCGTTTATTTTGTCGTATCTGTTGTATCTCCATTATTGCTCTGGTCTTATCTTTCCAGTTGTCGTCCTTATCTTCTTTTATTCTAGCTGCACTGCTAGGACGTCATTATCTCCTCCATTACATTTTCAACATTTGTGGTCTGGGTGATTCATTAGATACAATAAATCTATTTATTATCCTAGTTATCCGCACCCCCTACAAATGGTATCAAAGCTATGTTGGAATTAGTTAAATTTAAATTTAGTTAAGTTAGATTTAGTTATTTATTAAATTAATTATGAGAAGACCATTTAAAAATAGAGAAGCTTTTAGAAAAATTAAAGAATCTTTAGTTAGTAATTATTCAGAATATATAAGTCTAAATAAAACAAAAGAAAATCCACAAAGTTTAGCCTATTTAATTACATTAATATCTAGTATTGAAGCAAAATTAATAATCCATTTAAAATCTAGAAGAATGAGACATATACCATCTAATTATGATAAAATTAGATTTAGATATCCACCAAAATATTATAAACATAATTCAAATGAAAGGTATTTGTGTCCAAGAGTCTTGCAATATCTGGTCAATAATTCTTCTGAAATAAATTTTTCTCTAATAGCTCTGGCGATAGGTTCTGTTTCTGGTTTAAGCAACGTGATAATCCATTGCCTAATAGTTTCCATATCTGTTTCTCGTAACTCTTTTGAATTTGAATAGATTAATACATGATTTCTTGAATAATAGCTCCATATAGGATTTTGGTTGCAATATGTATTTGCTAGCTCTTGTAAAATTGTAGATAGTCCGATAATTCTTTTGTTCGCATAAAATTTTGGTATCTCGATTCTAGGTATCTCTGGCTGTGAACCAATATCTTGTGGAATAATCATATCTCGTGTCATTCCTATCTTTACAACTTGTATGGGTTTTTTAACTTCATCAAATAATATCTCTGCTGGTGCCGTGTAAATTTTTATAAAAAATAAAGTACCTTTGGTTATTCTTTTAAATGTGGTAAATGCTTCATATATCTCGGGTATAGTGGATATCTCAGTTCCGTCCGTGGTATATACGGTACTAAGTAATCCATATTCGTAGCAAGTTTTAACTAAGGTGGGTTTGGTTTTAGGTAAGGCAATTAGCTTATTGGATGGCCCTTATTTACTTAATTTTTATTATCATCAAATTAGTCGCAGCTTGATTTGAAACCTCCATGAACTAATTTGCGACCTCGTTCAATATTGAACAATTAAACCATAGGCTTTGATATCACTAGTTGAAATCAAAATCATCGCGGTGTCATGAGGAAACTATAGTTGCAAAACTTATTCACGATAAATCAGTTGACAAAAGATTATACTAAAATGCATAATATTGTTACTATTTGATTTGGTTAATTGGCTTACATATGAAAAACTAAAATAAAATAAAATATAAATTTATTAGAGAAAAAAAACTCCCCTAAACAAGACTCTTTGGTAACTACATTGCACATTCTATTCTGATGTGTTTGAGAAAAAAAGATTCTTTATATGAAAGTCTAAAACTTCCCCATCAAGAAAGGATTAACTTATTATGAAACAAATCTTTTCCACAAAGAAATTTTTTTTAAAGTAAGAAGCAATTATGATAAAATTCAAATAAAGTAGAAAATTCAGTGCAAACTCTAACACATGCGACACCATTTAATGATATGAAATTTAAGAAAAAAGGGAAACTTTGTCATATTTTCAAACTTTCTTTATTAAAGTCATTTTAAGACTTACTTTAAGTTGACTTTTCTTCACAATAAAATGTTAAGGGGGGAAATCATAAATTAAATGAGTATGATATCACTAGAAAATTACCAAACAAGAAAAGGTACTATATTCTGTTTGGGATGGCGTTTAATATTTTCAATTAATAGCTATCAAAATAGGGAAATGGACCAAATATAACACTCAATTATTTAAAATACATTTGTTCTATCATTCGTTATGTTTTTCTAAAAAAATGTCCATGTCATTACGTTTTTTGTTTAAATATTCTCGCAGTTATAGTAAAATAACTTTAAAATACTCGTCTTACTAATGATTATTTCAAAATAAAAGAAAAGGGTCTAATTTTATCCTTAAACTATAATAAGGTAATTTTCCCTCCTTTTAAAGTTTCGGATAAGTCATCTTTATTGTAAATACATAAGAAAAGCCTTATATTGTGGATTATGGGATTAAAATTGAATTTTCAAAAATAATTTTTATATAGTGTCATGTTTATATAAAGTTTAATTACCTATAATAATGTTTCAACGAAATATTTTTCTGTTGCTTTCTTTCAAACTATTATACCGATCATCGACTAAATCAGGGTGAATGTACACATAGGTACGACCAGTTTGAGCCTACAACTTTCGACACAGAGTATAAATTATTGTGTAAAGAAATATTAAAATTGTGATGACTAATCGATATATGAACTCATAACT
The DNA here is from genome assembly GCA_030864225.1 of Capsicum baccatum var. pendulum. Lineage (NCBI taxonomy): Eukaryota > Viridiplantae > Streptophyta > Magnoliopsida > Solanales > Solanaceae > Capsicum > Capsicum baccatum. The sequence continues at coordinate 86,799,221 of CM061560.1, read as the reverse complement.
TTAAATATACAATGAGTTCGGTGCTAAAATTCTTAAAAGTTTGAACTCATAAAATATAAATTCTTGATCTATCTTTGACTGAAACTTGAGATGATTTAAGATTACGATAATTAATATATCGTACTGAGATATAATTGAGTTTGATTTCTATTGAAGTGAATTAGATGGTGAGCTGGCTAGTTTCTTATAAGAGTGATGATTAGCCAAAAATTAGAGAAGGTTAGCTTGAACATGTAACTAATTGTGCTGAGTTATACACAACTGTAGTATGCAGCTACTCCTCTATAAATAGAGGTAGTTGTATTTGTTGTAACTGCTTTCCCAATATATCAAAATATCTTCTTCTTCCTCTACTCCTACCGACATTTTCAGTTTCAGCCATGGTAGAAGCTTGAATTCATAGAAAATAACATGGTATCAGAGAAATAATAAGTAACGTGACTGGGATCACTTACTTAACAGTTCTCAATAAGAGTTGTTTTTGTCAGTTGCCATTTCCAAATGGCACTGGAATTGCAATCTACCTCAGCTTCCCCTGAGAAATTACCTGCAATGTCTGCAGAAAGGTGAGCAATACTCATCCCTTGTATGTTCATTCATCCACATACCGTGATCGATATTAATTCCTATCAAATCAATTGGATCAAAAAATTATGGGTTATGGCAGCATTCGATGACGATCGCATTGCAAGTTAAAAGGAAATTGGGTTTTGTTATAGGTATTTGCAAAAGAGAACAATTTAGTACTGAATTGCATGAAGATTGGTAGATCTGCAACATAATTATCCTTTCATGGATCATGAATACAGTCTCTGCGAGCCTCCTTAGTGGCATTGTATACTCATTGAGTGCGCATCTAGTGTGGGAGGACCTGAAATAACGTTTTGATAAAGTGAACCACATTCGTATTTTTCAATTGCATCGTGAAATTGCCATAAATTCTCAAGGCATATATTCTATAGCTGTGTATTTTACTCATTGACGATTTGGTCCCTACCCCAGGCTGTGATTGTGTGAAATCAAAGGAGTACATTGAGCATTTGCAGAGGCAAAGATTAATGCAATTTCTCAATGGATTGAATGAATTATATGACCAAGTTTGAAGACAACTATCGTTAGAAATAGTAGCACCTTCTCTGAATCGAGATTATGCTCTAATTAATGAAGATGGGAGTCAAATATCTTGTCCCTTTCCAGCATTGGGAGGGAAGGGAGAACCTTTAACTATACATTTCACTCGAGGCCAACCCTATAAGGGTAAGAAACCTTTCATCAAATTTGATCACTGTGGCAGAGGAGGTCATGCCAAGGAAGATTATTATTGGTTGATAGGGCATTCTGTATAGCCAGATAATCATAAGAAGGTTCATGATGCTGAATTCAAAAGAAAAGGTTACTCTGGGAATGCTGACTGAAAGTCATATAATTCACACCTTGAGAGTAAATCATGTGACTCTCATTTTGATAGAAAGGAAACCTTTGCCGCAAAAACTATTATGACTATGGGTAGAAAGTCTTATGTCACTAAGCATGGAGCATCAAATAACCCTACTTCTAGTGTAGATATGCATACTTTTACATATGCACAATATGAGAAGTGTTGACACCTAATTTTTTTCCGCCACAACTAATTTTAATTCTGAGTCTCTTTGATTTTTAATAAAATTAAAATATTTATTTCATCTGAATAAAGAAAATCAAAATATATTTGTACGTAATTTTGTCATTTTAAGTAGCTATTGTATATTATCATGTTCAATTATACGATATTAAGTAATTTTATTACTTAAATATTTATTCTATAGGATCTCGGATTTTAATTAAGGAACATACTAAAAATAAATATAATAATTAAAATCTTGATTTAAATATAATTTATTCTAAAAAAATAATTTATTAGGAGAAATATTTATTCAATTTTATTGAATCAAGAAGTTCAAGATTAAACAAGATACTAATTTGTATTGAATCTCAATTAAATTTAGTCAATTTATCAAATTTGACCATAATTGAAATCGAATTGATCACAATTGCCATGCGATTGATAAAATTGATATCCAATTTGGTTAAAATTTAAAGAAAATTGGCTAAAAATTAATTTAATTCGGCCTTTTTTAAATGACCAAATTTCTACCCATGCATTTTTTTGGGCCACAAAATTGGCCCAACATAACAACTAATCAGCAGCCCATCCTTTTATTTTCACCCACCAGCCCACTTTGAAACTCTATACCCGGCCCACACTCTCAATATCCCCTCTCTTTCAACTTCAGAAAACAAGAGTAGAAAAACCTAATCAATAACATAAGAAAAATCGCGAAGAACAGCGATTGAACGACAATAATGGCAAACCTGATGCCAGCATCCACCGACCTAACTCTAGCAACGGTGATCCACACCGACTCGACCCAGACCCGAACCCACAATCGGCAAAAACCCGATCTGTGACCCATTTTCAACCAACAATAACTCGTAAGCCTTTTTCCTGCTTTAATTTTCTCAGAAAAATGGTTGAATCTTCTAGAAGGTGTTGAGGTGTCATCCCAAAAACGACTGATTTGTACAAATTCATACAATTACAACTGATTATTCTTATCCCTTTTTCAAAATACAAAATTACCCTTTACAAAAACCCCAAAATACCCCTCAATTTTCCTAATCCCACATCGGTGGAGCTCAAAAAAGGACTCTATTTTGTTCTCTATATAAAGGTCTTACTATTGAGCAAAAAGGACAAGTCTCGAAAGGTGAAAAAAGCCATTTTGAGAAAAAAATCAGTATATTTTTATTTGAGTATAAAAATTTCTTCTTCCCGAGGAGGGTTGGGGGCTGCTCAGAGCTTTTGAAGTCGCAAAAGAATCCTCCGATGGGGATAGAGTCCGGTGTTAGCTCGTTGTCCCATTTTGCTACTCCGAAAGAGGTAAACACCCTTTGCCATTTTTAATTTTGTCATCATTTCTTCATCCCCTTCTTTATAATGTAATTATAATATCGTTTGTTTGATGGGAGTAGTTGTAGATGTCTATGATGACCTTAGGATTAGTTTGTGATTTGTTGAATTATTTCGTGGAATCAGTGTTCATGTCATAATTTTTTTGCAATTATGTTGAATATACGGTCTCTTAATTGATTTTGTTGGTCACCTGTAGGTGTATGGTATGAATCAGCATATAGATATTGTCAAAATTCCGTCTTTCATTTCTAGTTCGCTATTTTGATTTAGTGTTTCTTGTTGTGTTAGGATAAATTCTATCTTAATTTCTTGATCCGTGATTTTAGCTTTATTTTGCTTCCCTCGACATTTCAATCTGTTGTCTAAACCTTGATATCATCAGTTAATTATCCACCCATTATTTCGTCTTGTGTGTTGCTTATGATTTAATCTCTCGTTCTCCTTCAATTAATGACTTTCATCTTAATAGTGGTTGATAGCATCAATTTAACTATTTTCTTTCGCTCGTGTTAGTCTAAACTGTTTTCCCTTAGTTCTTCATTTTGATCCCTTTATATGTTGCTTTGTGTTGGCTTAGTCATATTGTTGTTGAAACCAATGTTTCAGCCTAACTTACCTATTCGTAGTATTGTTAATTTCTACTCCAACTTACTCTTTCAAATATAGTAGAATATCCTTCTTGGTTCTTTGATTCATACTATCAATGAGAATGTTCGGGTTGGTTCATAAATGAGGGGTATTTCGTCCGAGGACTCCTCCATGACACTTTTGATATATAAAAAAATCCTTTTGGCGTGTCAAAAAAGATGAGTAGGATGAATTTGGTATATGTGTTTCTTTTGCCTATTTCTAATCAGTTTTTGTTTATTGCGGTTAGTGATATTGCATGTTTTGAGTCTTTTCCCACAAGATTTTGATTAATGTCAAGTTTTCATTTCCCTGTTTTCTCATGCTTTTATAACCATGTTTATGATCCTATAATTATAAAAGTTTAATTTTGTTGCCTACTTTAGCATGAATGTGTTTTAAAAGATAGATATGTTTTCAAGACTAGTAGTTTGGTTACTTAAACAAATCTCATCCGTTATTTCTCTAGTTCATAAGGAACTAAGATTATCGAATCTTGTGTAAGAGGTAGTAACCCATCTAAGGTTGAATGTTTTCTTTTATGTTGTGCTCGTGCTCGGGTCTATTACTCCTTTCCACAACTAATTTATAGATTCTCTTCATGTTTGTGAATCTTTCCATAACATTAGAATAATAATTTATTAGTTTTATTTGCTAAGAACCATAAGAAGCCATGTTTTGAGTTTTAGTCGGTATTGCTTTAATTAATTATTTATGATTGTCTTCTTTGAACTTCATGAATTTTGCTCCTGTTGCATTTTACCTGTGTATGAATATATTTAGATGAATCATGAATCCTATAGCTTGTAGATTGTTAAATTTTGGGCATTTATTAATTCTTTTTTCTTTTTTTTCTCTCTTTGCATGAATTCATCTTGGAGTCCAGACAGACTCCTCCCTTTCAAATTTCGTCATGGACCAACATGGCACATCTTTCGAGTCGGATTCAAAAGAAAGTTCACAAGCCGATTACATAGAGCATGGCTATAAAGATTCAAACGAAGAAGAAGGGGTTAAAGGCTTACACTTGAAGCGGCTAAGAGACTCAAAAGTCTCATTTATTATTTATTTATTTATTTTATTATTTTCCTTATTTATTTTATTTATTTATTCATTTGGGCCTCGAAGCTAAAGTTGTATTTAATATAGGTGGAGCAAGACTCGATCCAAACTCTCGAAAACAAGACTAGAACAGGTCTCGTTGATTTGGGCCCAATGGCATAAATCCCTTACTTTCTCCTCTCTTTCCCCTTTTATGTGTTTATTTGCTTATTCGTTTTGTTTAGACTTAGTTAAAATCCCTATGAATCCGCCTAAATCTATTTTACACAAGTCTTTGCTAAAAAATTGATTATTTCTCAAAAAATTAATCTTTTTAGAAGTTAATCAAAAGATGTTTTCAAACAGTCCGGATAACCGCAAGTTAGCGGACGTTTTAGGTGCCTAACATCTTCCTAAAATGTTAATAAGAACTGCTTATCTAGAATCTCTAACTTAAAGCGATTTTCATGTTTTGGATCGTTTGAAGTAACTCTATAAAGGTTTCTTAATTTCTTTTCAAAATTAAGTGCAAAATTTGATAACGCCCAAACTACAGCTCTCGTTAGAAAGTGTAAGCGGTCGATGTCAAATATAGAACCCAACTGGGTTGGGTGTCGAATCCCACAGGGAATACTTGGTCACTAAGTGTTGCAATTATTAGTAGACTGTTGGTCGAAAATTCCTCGAAAAGGGGGGATTTGATTATAGCGTGAACTACTATTATTAAAGTAACGATGGAATGCTTTGTTTAATAAGATTTAATCACAGAGAATAATAATTTAGGGTTATGTCCACCTTATGATTTCTACGTATCTATTAACTATGAGTAATGCGGAATTTAGACATGCATGCACTTATAGAGATTCGTATTCTAATGGTAAATCCTAGTGTTTCTCAACCATCAAGAATTATTTCACCTTAACTCTCTCGAGCCTAAAGCGTATAACTAATGGTACGAACTCTCCAAGAAAGTTAATCCGGTTAAGGCATTAACGTGTAAATAGGGGTTGGTAGCCCTATTTCCTTGTAACACTCTCTTTTCCAAACATATAACTTTTCTCTCGAATAAGTTAATGCTATACTGGTGTAATCCCTATGTTTGCAACCATAAGAATTCAATTAAAACGAAGAGAGTAATGATATAAGAAGCATACACATCAAGAATTCACACACTCATAGCAATAGATAGTATCTCACAAGGTTTCCATAACCCTAACAGAGAAGTTTAGCTACTCATGATTACAACGGAAATCACAATAGGCTTAATCATCATACCACAACTAGAATAATCTTCGCGATGGGATGATTTTAACATCAAAGAAGAGATTGACGTTTTTTCTCTCTTGCCATTTTCCCAAGTGTAGCATGTTTCTCTGTGTTAGACGTACAGAATCTGTAAACTGAATAATGATTGAATGAATGCTGAAAAATTCAGCAAATAAGGTTTTGTTAACATCCTTGTCCTACTAAGTTACCGTTGCATTCCCTAAGTATTTAGAAATACTGATTTTGCCCTGGACAAGTTCTCCATGCATCACATTCAGTCCACAAGCTTCCAAAAGTTGTCTTCCTTCTTACGTGAAGTTTTTCTTTGCTGCCCAAAGGTCCACAAAGTGCTGAAATCTTCATCGTTAATACCTGAAAAACATGCTAATCACATAGGTTAGCTCACTTACAGGAAAATGGACTAAAAGTGCAGGAATTACATATTTTATCCTCCAAACTTAGCTAAAATATGGGTAAATTATGGTTCTTAGGCGTGTAAATATGCCCAACATCAGCGACTCTTCTCAAAAGTCAAAATTTCTGCAAAACAGAAATGGCGACTCTGCTGGGAATTTTTAACTAGGTTCTAACCAAATGTTTGATTTCGTCTTTTGATTAACTATTTATGTGTTTGTATGCTTTGATTCTTTAAAGTTTAACTATCGCATCTCATGGCATATTCCTGCATTATTTCAAGTGTTTTGGGGTTTCGTAGATGTCTCGGCCCTGTTGTTCAATTACAAAAATGTGTTGGAAATACGAACGGCTTATTAGCACGTGAGCCGTCTGATAGTTGTTCATATTTTCAATTTCAAGTTGTCTGCTTGAGAACCAGTGTTCAAACCCACTCTAGACACCTAAGATAGAACGAAACCAAAACCCTATTTTAGGCATGATCCTAGGACGATCCAGTACTTGAGCAGGGTATTAAGCCCATTAGAAAACTGCCCTGTGTCTATTGACCCCAATTTAATTATATATGAATCATATTTATGTGTTGAAGAAAATGTATGCCTGTTTAATTCAATCCATTATCCTTTGAGAGTCGGGCAAAAGCTTGATTTGCTTACTTCGTAAGAAGAATTAGAGCAATTTAAGCAAGAAATTGATCAATCTGAGAGGTTGTATCTAAGGCACAGTTTGAACGTCAAGGGACATCACCAATATAAGAAATGGACGAAGCTAAGAAGGTAAAGGCTGGTATAAGAACCACCTAGGAATTAGTATTTCTATCCCTTGTGTGGGGGAATGTGTCTTCTTTCATGTTATTTCCTTTTCCCTAAAGATTGTATCCCTCTTTTGTTATCTTTTGTAGGCATTTATGCCCTTTTAGTGTCTATAAAAGTTGGGGGATAATGGATTGACCTTAAGCAAGCATATATTTTTCTTCAAAAATCATTAGGTCAAAACCCTTGGCTCAAAAGGGTCACCCCAGTTAGGATACGCATTATTATAATGTTTTTATGTGATATAACTGTATTATATGTTTATGTGTATTTGTTTGGATCAAAGGCAAGTTTATCCGCTATGCTCCTACGGATGAATTTGGGTATGACACAAATGACTATACATGGCTATTTCTTGTCAAGTTTTTGCATTGCTTATCACATATGGAAACTAACACGTTTGCCATTAAGTTGTTCTACTTTACAGATAATAGAAAACTGCTCCGTGTTGAAATAAGTTGGCAGAACATCCCTACTTCACCCGATCAAAAGCGCACAAAATCCCATCCTCTGACCATCATTCAAAAATGACTAGAAATGATGAAGAAAACACATTGACCATCAGGGACAATATAATAGCGGAACAGAGTGAGATGATTGTGGAACTTGCAAGAAAGTTAGAAATGCTTCAGGAGGAAATAAATCGCACTCGAGATTTGGCTAACCTGGCCATCACCGTCAATTCCCCCATTCCAGGAGGACACGAGACTACACTCTAAATTCCTCCCCTCAGTATACCTATTCTTGGAAATCAGCCAAATAACGTATCGTCCGTCTTCGCTCCTCCATTTTTCCAAAACACCATTCGCAAAAATAACCCAGATGCCTACCATCCACAAAATCCATCTCTAACCTCACAAACCCTATCTCCGAATCCATTCTCGAATCCCCAGAATACATTTTCAAATCAAGAAAATTCATTCTCAAATCCACAAGATTCACTCCCAAACCCACAAAATCCATCAAATCTATCCCCAAAACCACCAAATTCATTTCCAAATCTGCAAAATCCTTCTCAGATTCCACAAAGCTACTCGCAAATTCAACAGAACTTTTCCAATTTCCAAAACATCCTACCCACCTACCAACCAGCTTCCATTCATCCGCAAAATCAAGCCTCCCTTCTAAATCCCTCTCATGTCATCATATCTCCTGACATCTATAACTCCCTTCCTAATCTTGAGGTGGAACATTACGAGGAAAAGGAGAAAGAGTGGAGGATCGAGCATGAACTGAACTTTCTAGATATGAATGAAGATATTATGAGGATTAAAGAATCTCATAGAACGAGGGACCATGACGGTTGATGGTATGATGATTTATGTGTTTACCCTAGAATAGATCTACCAGAAGGGTATAAGGTCCCTAAATTTGAAGTGTTCGATGGCACCGGAAATCCAATGGCCCATCTGAGAAGGCATTGTGATCAAATGGTGGGGGCAGGGAAATATGATGCATTATTGATGTGTTTGTTCATCCGGAGTTTAAGAGGCGAAGCCTTAGAATGGTTCATATCTCAGGAACTGAAAAGATGGACTGGTTGGAAAGCATTGGCCAAGGGTTTCATTGATAGGTTTGCATTTAACATTGAGAGAGTCCCTGACCGATACTCACTAAACCGGATCAACCAGAAGAATAATGAGTATTTTTGAAACTATGCCTTTCGTTGGAGAAAAGAAGCTGCTAGAGTACAACCTCCCATGTCTGAGGAAGAAATGGTATCAGTTTTCTCTCGCGCACAGGAAGGAGAATTTTGTACCAGGATGGTATCCGCGGTCTGAGCAACTTTTGCAGATTTAGTAAAGATTGGGGAATCGTTAGAGGAAGGCATTCGAACAGGAAAAATTGCCAAAACCCCAACATCATCTGAATTTTTTGCATTCTCAAAGAAGAAAAGAGAGGATGTGACTGCGGTCTCTACTAATTTTGTTTATAAGTTAAAGAGGAAATTCAAGCCTAGGAATATTCTTTCCTCATCATCAACACCAAGTTTTCAGCCTGTATTCTACGCTCAACCCCAATGTCAAGCTCTAATTCTAAATATTTTACCCCAGTGCCAAGTTCCACAGCCAAATTATCAGCCTCATACTCAAGCTACTTTTCTAAATAACCAAACAAACATCCAAACGTCTCTAAATTATCGTCAAGTACCTCCTCCTATAAATCAAAACCATTATAACCCTTTACGTCCAAACTTTGAAAAGAAACCTCCATGAAACTTCACGCTGTTAGCTGAAAGTCATACCCAGCTCTTCGAAAGATTGATGAAAGCTGGTCATTTGTAATCGATCCAGCCAAAACTTATCAATCCCAACTCTCGATTTTATCATCCCAATCAAAATTATGCCTATCATTCAGGAGCAGCGGGGCACAGTACCGAAGATTGTATTAACTTAAAACATACAATCCAAGATTTGATTGATCAGAGGTTATCATGCTTCAGTCGCCGACACCAACTATTAACAGCAATCCATTGCCTAACCATGGGGGACCTACTATTAACATGATTGAAATAGAGGGTGACTGGACGTCTAGCAAGGCTATCACTAAGGTAAATTCAGAAGGACTCAATAGAACAGAAGAGGTGGAGAAGATAGAGGAAGTTATGGCTGCCTTAAGTAAGGATTTAGAAAGAATTATCGAGCCTGTTATGGTCCCAGAAAAGGGTTTTAAGCATGGAATAGAGTACCAACCAAGAAAGGAAGATGAGATCGAAGATAATTCAAAGAAGAGTTTGTTTAGACCCTTGCCGCTCTTGTACCATTCATTTCCCATACATGAGATGTCAAATGATGATGGTATTGGGGATGGGATAGAAAATCTGTTCGAAGGATGCAATGCTCTACCAGATGATTTCCCAAAGTCCGGTGGGGTGAAGAAGATTGCACCAGGGAAGGCCTTGCAAAACTGGACCTCCACTCCACTCATAACTCGTCACCCATCGTGGTAGATGAAAGGGTAATTACTAATAGTTTTTAAAATTGGTAATGATCCGGAGAAGGCCTCGGGATCCACTATTTTAAATATCAAATTTTCATTTCGTGTTTTACAACTTTCAAAAAGGCATGGGCCCATATTTATGTGGGTCATGAGCCATAGCTTTTATTTATTTTTCAAAATGCCTCCCTTTATTTAAGAAGTTATTTTTTAAATATGATTATCTAGCATGGTTTATTTTGGTAGCAATAATTTAAAAACCTTCCAATGTCATGTCAAGGATTAGACGAACAAAGCGAAGGAAAGAATAATGAATAGAAAAAGGTGATGAGGAACAATTAGTTGAAGGTATAGAGGAATGTGAAAATCAAAAGAAGCCCAACCTGGAGGAGCCCTAATACTACCTGATATGGATGGTCAAGAGTGGACCAAACCAATCAATTCTGATGCACCAAAGAGATATTTTGCTTGAAAGATGTTATAGTTTTTGTGTTTCCTTAGTTTACTTGTAATCATCTTTGTAATAATGTTGTTTTCTAGTGTGTAATTGCCTAGAACCCCTTTCCTTTTATATACGAACTATGTTTGACCTGAATTACCAAAAAAGGGATACGTAGGCGGACTATGTCAGCTTCGATCAACCCCTTAGGAAATTTTATCCTTTCCTTTTATGTACGAATACGTTTGACTTGAATTCCCAAGAAAGGGATATGTAGGCGGCCTATGTTGGCTTCGGTCAACCCATTAATTTCTTTTTGTATATCCCTAACGTAGTCCTAAACTATGTTTGACCTGATTCCTGCTTCAATGGGATACGTAGACGCCCTAACTGCTCGATCATATAACCCCAGGAAATGGAAACTAGGGCAAAATTTTTTAGAAGGAATCTCAAAAATTCACAAGAGAAGATCAACATCCAACAAACAAAATGAAGATCAGCAAAAACTTCAGATCCACTCGAGATGATATCATCTCAGACTACTTTAAACTGGGGCAGAAATTTTGAGCGAGGCCTCAAAATTTCCACCAAGTACTATACTATATTTCAAATTTCCTGGCACCAGAGGTTAAATCCAAGCTTTTGAATCCACCAACTGCGATAAATTTTAGGTAGACTCAATTTTTGGCTATGATAGAACTATTTGAAGAACCCTCTAACAATGATCATGAGTTTTGAAAATCATCTGTCGGATATAGTCAAAGCCACGAGGAAGACATTCGTTGAGCTAGTATATGACATGACTGACATAGATTTTCTAAAGCTTTTACAAATACTTTTGAAACTATTTGCTAAAAATAACACTACTTTTGAAAAAAAAAATCTTTGCAAATCTTTTACTTAGTGATTGCCTAGGCGTCTATGGGAGCCGGGACCCAGGGTGGAGGTACCAATGTGGCAGGGTACCTGAAAGATGGCGAGGAGCAAATCAAGGATCGAAGAAGGTCAACACAGAGTATTTTTATTCAAACTAATTATTTCTCTGTGGATGCAGGGATCGATGCACAAAAATGAGCGTTTCTTTCGAAAAATCCTAAAGTAAGTCGGGAGCCATGCCAGAGCATATAATACTTAGGAACGGTACTTTTGGTAGCCCAAAAATAGGCTCAACACCCATTTATCGATGACCTTTTGAATTGTCCATCTCATTTCTTGAGATCATGGAAGACAAATAAAGGCGTCTTCTTTTCTTTACAAACATTGTATTTAGAATTTTTCTCAAAAGATGGTCGCTAGCAAAAGGGACTTTGTTTCTACTAATTGTCTATCTTGAGTACAGGTACATGTAGAAAGAAAGACACAGACAAATGAACTTAGGTAAAACTATTTTCAAATCGCCAAGAGGGCCATTCATATCATTGCCAAGAGGGCCATTGCATATCATTGCCAAGAGGTCCATTCATATCATTGCCAAAAGGGCCATTTCATATTATTGCCAAAAGGGTCATTTCATATCATTGCCAAGAAGGCCATTTCATATCATTGCCTAGAGGGCTATTTCATATCATTTCCAAGAGGGTCATTACATATCATTGCCAAAAGAGCCATTTCGTATCATTGCCAAGAGGGTCATTCATATCATGGCTGAGAGGACCATTGCATATTATTGCCAAGAGATCCATTCAATATTTGTTGACACGCAAGACATAAACGCTGGCGTCAGGGATATCATCATCATTTAATATTTGTTGACGCGCTAGACACAAATGCTGGCGTCGAGGATATCTTATCTTTTTTATGAATCAGCATCTGAATGCATCAAGAGCAAGTGATTTGAAGGGATGCCTTTAAGTCGCTATCTGAAGACGAGTGATATATGGGATTTCCTAGAAATTGATAATTTGAGGGTCATCTATAAGTCATATTATTTGAAATAGGATAGTGTGCAAGATCACCTATGAATTGATAGCCTATAGGTCATCCGTAAGCCACAACAACATCCTAACTGGATAATGTGCAAGGTCACCCAAAAATCTATAGTTCAAAGGTTATCCGTAAGTTGCAACTTAATCCTTACTGGAGAATATGCAAGATTATCAAATTGAAAATGTCCAAGGGTTCTCTATAAGCCGCATCATATCCAAGATCGATTATATGTAGGATTACCCAAAGACTAGCAATTTGAGACATATCTGTAAGTCATATTATACCCAAGGTTGGATGATGTGCTGGAATACCAGAGAGCTAATGATTGGAGGGATATTTGTAAGTCATTTCTTATCCAAGGATGGATAATGTGCAGGATTACCTAAAGTCTAGCAATTCAAAGGATATCTGTAAGTCACCTTTTATTCAACATAAAATAATTCACAAGTTTATCTAAACATTGTCAATTCAAAGAAAAGCTATAAGTCGTATCGATAAAAAAATGCACAAGACTTACCCAAGATCATATGCAAAGAATTAATGACTATAACTAGAGAGGTTATCATTTCACGTACAACAAGTGATATAGGTAACCAAAAGGGTTGCCATACCAGTACAAGATTACACGGTTGTAGGGACCGTTCTGCATAAAGTATCATCGGTGTCCCCACTTTGAAGACATATTCAACTGACAAATGTCATAATTATACAAAAACCAAGAGGGTTGTTGTGTTGTTGCCAGTTATTTCATCCCAAATAGGTACAAGAAAGGATAACTTCTCTTTATAGGCAATAACTCACGTGGAGATATGGTAAAATGTTATACATCTCTTTCGTGAATTATGTTTATTACTAATAATTTTTGTTTGAGATATTGTCGAGAGCATCCGAGAGGATGAAAAATATCAAATCAAAACCACAGGTGCGGACGACTCCAAAAAAGACACAACACAACGTGGAACTCTTTCTTAGCAGTATAACGAGACATAGTCTAGAAAGGGACATCAAACTCTCTGGATGCAAGTTAAAGGATGATCTACACCACCAGCTAACCACACCCCTATTAGAAGTCATGTGGGTATTTTTGGGATATTCTGGTTTTTGCTTCACCTTCGGGATATTTCTAAACTCATACCGAGGGTAAACTTCTTTTTCTTTCAAATTCGAGTGGTAGGACACCTAGAGTTATGAAAATTATGTCCAGGTAAGTTCTTGCCTATGGATGTGAAGGATCCCATATTCATTGTTAAGTGATTACAAGCCTCTTTTTCATAACTCGAATAACTTGTCACTCATCATGAGCTGAAGATCATCTGAAATAAAAAACTATCTTTTCTACCTATCGAGTCAAACTACAAGTAGTTTGATTCCCTGAAATTTCAAGGATATGTAGGCCAGGATCTGTGTAAGAAAACTCGACTGCATTCCAACCTCACCCCAAATCCCTACATTCCACAGCTTTTTGGTTTTATCAAAAACTCTAAAACCGAGATAGCTTGTGAATTTTCTTAAAAATCGTGATTACAATCGAGTTTTATGAACTACAAGTGGCCTGAGTTCTTATACAACCTGAGATATGTAGGAATTCAGATTCAAATTTGTGGTTGGACAAAACTTAAGAACGTCAACCTCCCTTTGCCCAGGGTAACTTGCATCCACCCTACCCAAAAGGAGGGGGCAGTTGTTGACACCTAATTTTTGCCCTCCACAACTAATTTTAATCCTGAGTTTCTTCGATTTTTAATAAAATTAAAATATTTATTTCATTTGAATAAAAATTTTTGAAAATATATTTGTACGTAATTTTATCATTTTAAGTAGCTATTATATATTATCGTGTTCAATTATACGATATTATGTAATTTGATTACTTAAATATTTATTCTATAGGATATCGGATTTTAATTAAGAAACATTTTGAAAATAAATATAATAATTAAAATCTTGATTTAAATATAATTTATTCCAAAAAATAATTTATTTGGAGAAAAATTTATTCAATTTTATTGAATCAAGAAATTCAAGACTAAACAAGGTACTAATTTGTATCGAATCTCGATTAAATTTAGTCGATTTATCAAAATTGACCATAATTGAAATCGAATTGATCACAATTGCCATGCGATTGATAAAATTGATATCCAATTTGGTTATCATTTAAATAAAATTGGCTAAAAATTAATTTAATTTGGCCTTTTTTAGATAAGCAAATTTCTACCCATGCATTTTTTTGGTCCACAAAATTGGTCCAACATAATAAATAATCAGTAGCTCATCCTTTTATTTTCACCCACCAGCCCACTTTGAAACTCTATACCTGACCCACACTCTCAATAGCCCTTCTCTTTCAACTTTAGAAAATAAGAGCAGCAAAACCCAATCAACAACATAACCAAAATCGCGAAGAACAGCAGTTGAACGACAACAATGGCAAACCTGATGCCAATATCCACCGACCCAACTCAAGCAACGGCGACCCACGCTGACTTGACCCAGACCCGAACCCGAACCCGCAATCAGAAAAAACCTGATATGTGACCCATTTCAACCAATAATAACTCGTAAGCCTTTTTACTACTTTGATTTTCTCAAAAAAATGGTCGAATCTTCTAGAAAGTGTTAAGGTGTCATCTCAAACGGTTGATTTGTACAAATTCGTACAATTACAACTGATTATTATTATCCCCTTTTGAAAATTCAAAATTACTCTTTACAAAAACCCCAAAATACCCCGCAATTTTCCTAATCCCACATCGGTGGAGCTCGAAAAAGCACCCTATTTTGTTCTCTATATAAAGGTCTCACTATTGAGCAAATAGTACATGTCTCAGAAGGTGAAAAAATCTATTTTGAGCAAAAAATTAGTATATTTTTATTTGATTATAAAATTTTCTTCTTCCCGAGGAGGGTTGGGGGTTGTTCAAAGCTTTCGGAGTTGCGAAAGAATCCTTCGGTGGGGATAGAGTCCGGTGTTAGCTCGTTGTCCCGTTTTGATACTCTGAAAGAGGTAAACACCCTTTTCCATTTTTACTTCTATCATCATTTCTTCATCTCCTTCTTTATAATGTAATTATAATATCGTTTAATTACTGGGAGTAGCTGTAGATGGCTATGATGGCCTTAGGATTAGTTTGTGATTTGTTGTGTTATTTTGTGGAATCAGTGTTCATGTCGTAATTTTTGTGCGATTATGTTTAATATATGGTCTCTTAATTGATTTTGTTGGTCACCTATAGGTTTATGGTATGAATCAACATATATATATTGTCAAAATTTTGTCTTTCGTTTCTAGTTTGCTATTTTGATTTAGTATTTCTTGTTGTGTTGGGCTAACTTTTGTCTTAATTGTTTGATCCGTGATTTTAGCTTCATTTTGCTTTCCTCAGTTGCAATCTATTGTCTAAACCTTGATATCATCAGTTAATTATCCACCCATTATTTCGTCTTGTTGCTGCTTATGATTTAATCTCTCGTTCTCCTTCAATTAACGACTTTCATCTTAATAGTGGTTGCTAGCATCAATTTAACTATTTTCTTTTGCTCGTGTTAGTCTAAAATGTTTTCCCTTAGTTCTTTATTTTGACCCCTTTGTCTGTTGCTTTGTGTTGGCTTAGTCATATTGTTGTTGAGACCAATGTTTCAGCCTAACTTACCTATTCGTAGTATTGTTAATTTCTACTCCAACTTACTCTTTCAAATACAATAGAATATCCTTCTTGGTTCTTTGATTCATACTATCAATGGGAATGTTGAGGCTGGTTCATAAATGAGGGGTATTTCGTCCGAGGATTCCTTCATGACACTTTTGATATATAAAAGATCCTTTTGACGTGTCAAAAAAGAGGAGTAGGATGAATTTGGTATATGTGCTTCTTTTGCCTACTTCTGATCAGTTTTTGTTTTTTGTGGTTAGTGATATTGCATGTTTTGAGTCTTTTCCCACAAGATTTTGATTAATGTCAATCTTTCATTTCCCTATTTTCTCATGCTTTTGTAACCATGTTTGTGATCCTATAATTATAAATCCCTACGAAGTTGCCTAAATCTATTTTACACAAGTCTTTGTTAAAATTTATCATTTTTCAACAAATTAATCTTTTTAGGAGTTAATCAAAAGATGTTTTCAAACAGTCCGGATAACCGTAAGTTAGCAGACGTTTTAGGTGTGTAACACCTTCCTAAAACGTTAATAGGAACCGCTTGTCTAGAATCTCTAACTTAAAATGATTTTCCTATTTTGGATCGTTTGAAGTAACTCTCTAAAGGTTTCTTAATTCCTTTTCAAAATTAAGTGGTGAGTTTTCTCAAAAGTCAAAATTTTCGCAAAACAAAAAGCTTCAACAATTATGTGGTAAGAATGCACAAGGATTCAGAGATGAACAGAACAGACAAATTCAAGAGATGCTGAATGAGAAGAAGAATCATCCTGACAATCACATTAATCTAGCAGGTATTGTTACATCACTCTTGGCTAACTTTTGTTCCAATGAGTGGATCATAGATTATGGAGCTACACATCATATGGCATCCAATCTTAACCTCTTAGAGGAAATTATTGAGCCAAGGTATTCATCCCATCAACATATATATTTACCAAATAGAAATACATCTAACATTACACATGTAGGAGCTGTTGAACTCACAAAGAATATGATAGTGGATAATGTTTTACATGTGCCAGATTGCAAGTATAACTTGATCTTAGTTTTAAAACTAACCAAGAGCCTATCCTACTCTGTCACTTTCTTTCTTGATTTTTGCATTTTTCAGGATCTTTACATTGGCAAGGTGAGGGGGATTGGTAGGGAGAAAGAAAGTTTGTATATTGTAAAGTCAAGTTTCACTAATGAATGCCTCCTGAGATATGGCATCAAAGATTAGGATATCCACATGTACAAGTCATGAGAAAACTTGGTGTAGTCCAAAAAAATGTACTAGATGCATCTGCAGCTGTTGATTGTCCCATTTGTCCATTGGCCAAACAAAGCAGGTTAACATTTCCCACTAGCACATCTAGAATCAGTAGACCTCTAGAGATGATTCATCTGGATGTGTGGGGTCCTTATAAAATTCCTACTCATAATAGAAAGTCTTTATTCCTTACTATTGTTGATGACTTGATGAGCAGTTTTTCTACTGATTCCTTGATCTGTTTTTTGTGATGCTGACTGGGCCTCATGTCCCAATACTAGGAGGTCCATATTAGGCTTTGTCATCAAAGGAGCTCCTTAATATCTTGGAAATCCAAGAAGTAACACACAGTTTCGAGGAGTTCTGCTGAAGCAGAATACAGGAGCTTAGCAACAGCTACAGTTGAAATTATGTGTCTACTGGGATTATTCAATGAGCTGGGAGACAATGTTAATGCACCAGTTAATGTATTATGTGATAGTAAAGTTGCTCTACAAATTACAGCTAATCTAATTTTTCATGAACGTACCAAACATATAAAGATTGACTGTCACTTTGTGAGAGATAAAATCAAAGAAGGAGTAGTGCAAACACATTATATTAGGATTAGAGAATAACAGGTAGACATATTGACAAAAGGACTCAGCAGAGGTCAACATATGTATCTGTTAAACAAGCTTGGAGTGCTTAACTTGATGAAGCCTCTAGCTTGAGGAGGAGTATTGAAGTGAATTGGATGGTGAGCTGGCTAGTTAGTTATAAGAGTGATGATTAGACAATAATTAGAGAAGGTTAGCTTGAACCTGTAACTAATTGTGCTGAGTTGTACACAGTTGAAGTATGCAGCTACTCCTCTATCAATAGAGGTAGTTGTATTTGTTGTAACTACTTTCCAAATATATCAAAATATCTTCTTCTTCCTCTACTCCTAGCTACATTTTCAGTTCAGCCATGGTAGAAGCTTGAATTCATAGAAAATAACAATTTCTTGTATCATGCTTTCTCCATCCCATTTTACTCGTCTTAAATTTTCTAATTTGATTTCTTGTTTTACTTGTCATTTTTCATTAGTCAAGAAAAAATATTTTTTCCCTTTTTTACCCTAGTATTAATTATTTTTTCTCCAAATTAAAATGTAAACATCATTTAATAGGGATACTATGGTAAAGTAGTCATGTTATTAATTATTTTTCTTAATGAATGTGCAATGTCAAATTGGAACAAGTAAAATGAGACGGAGGGAGTATATTTTTAGAATTAGTAAACTAAATTCATTGCTATTAATGTAGACTCATGCCCAACGTATAAGGAATCAGGAAGAAAAATAGTTATATGTCATCGTTTTTATTTGTTAAAATAGGAAGTGTTATACTACTTATTTTTTAATATGTTATTATATACTCCTTCCGTTCCAAATTATCTGTCCAAATTGAGATGGCACATAGATTAAAAAAATAATTAACAACATGGCTAGTTTACCATAGTGCCCCTATTAAATAATGTTTACATTTTAATTTGAAGAAAAAGTAATTAATGCAAAGGGTAAAATATGAAAAAAAAATTATCTCTTCTTGATTAATTAAAAAAGATAAGTAAAATGAGAAATCAAATTAAAAAATTTAGGATGGAGGGAGTATATATCACACATTCAATCTCCTTATCCCCAACCTGCAAAAAGTATTAATAAGGTGCTTCGATTGAGTTATCTTTAAGAGATTTTGGTATTTACGTATTTTTTTTAGTTTTAGTAGTGTTTGATAAAAGTAACAAGAGCCTTTAAACACTCACTTTTAGGTTTAAAAAGTACAAAATAAGCAAAAAGTCAAAAATAGGGTCTCCTCTAAAAGAATATTGCCCCTTTTTTCTTATGTTGAAATCATTATAAACCTGTCAAACGGGACGGGTTGACCCAGCCCAACCCGGTCCGAATCGGCCCACTTAATAAAACTATCCCGGTTTTACCTGGCCCTGTCAGCCCATGGGCTGTAGGGTACCGGGTCTCAGGCCGATTAAATTTTTTGGTTGGGACCGGTTAACCCGGCCCGAATCAAACCTGGTTCAGGCCCGCTGGTTAACCAGCCCGAATAAGTTTTTAAAAAGAAAAAAATTGATATTTGGGCCAAACTAGCCTTTGGCCCAACGGCGATATAGCCGTTTTTGGGTCCAAACGGCTAGTTTAGGCCTATTTATTAAATAAAAAATCATTTAAAATATTTTTTAATCTCAAAAAAAAATCTATAAATACTACATCTTCAAATCATTTTTCTCACAATTTTTCACTCTCTCAAATCTCATTCTCTCAAATCTCAATTCTGAATTCTCAAATATTCAATATATTTAATTTCCTAAGGTGCTCACTTTAATTTTTTAATTTTGCGATTACAAAGTACGAGTGGAAGTTTCTAAAGTCGCAACCTTCAGATACTTTCAAAATTTGGTATTGTCTTTCCATCTCTTACGTTTAATTTTTATTTATTGTATTAATTATTGAATATTTATTTTTTTTATAGTTGTGTATTTTTAATTTTTTTAGTTTAATTTATATTATGGATAAATTAAGAAACCTTGCAACTAAAGGTGTTAAAAATTTTTATCCCGGAAGCGGTAGTGGTAGTAAAAAGCGAATTACTAGCGGTAGAGGTACTTCAAGTAGTAGATATACCCGTGTGTCTTCGCCTCTGGTATCGCTTGGTACACCTTTTGAGGAAGAAATAGGTGTAGGGGCTCACGATATGAATTATGTAGAAGCTCAGGAAAATTATGGTATAGAAGAAGAAAATGAATTAGATGCGGTTAATTTAGACGAAGATGATAAAAATATTGGTGAGACACCCGCAGTAGGAAATGCTAACGTTAGATCTGAATCGGTTAATCTTTATTTCCATCCTTCCCGTGCCCCAAGAGCTCGTAAAACAACTAGTATTGCATGGCAATTTCTTGAACGTATATCAGATACTGAGGTGCAATGCAATATTTGTCAACAAATATATAAGCATAAAAGCGAAGGCAAACAAGGGGGTACGGGTACGTTAATCAAACATATAGGTGATGCTCACGAATGAGAGTTAAAAATTGCACGAGGTGGTGGGGATGTTGGTGGACCAACGCAAACTAGAATGGACGCAACAACCGGTCAGGTAACGAAGAAGTATAATAAATTGAGGGATCGGAAAGAAATAACTAAAATGGTAGTTGTGGGTTGTTTGCCTTTTAGTTTTCCTTCTTCTGATGTCTTTATTCATTATATTCAAGAATTTTACAATCCTATGTTTAATGGTATTCCTAGAAGTACTTGTCGGCCTGATATTTTTAGACTTCATTCACAATATTATTTTTATTTATCAATATTGTTAAAAAATACTTAATGTAGATTGTCCCTAACTTCTAATCTTGGTCGTGCTGTAAATAAAAATGATTATTTAACCGTTACTTATCACTGGATGGATAGTAATTTTGTGATGCAAAAACGTATTCTTGCTTTTTTATAAGATGAAGATCGTAAACATATTGGAAATTTTATTGTTGATTCTATTGTTAAAGTTGCCGAATTTTCTGGTATCGAAAATAAAATCTTATGTATTGCTTTTGATAATACTTCTAACAACAAAACTGCTATAAAAAAGTTAAAATCTAAGTTATCTCCGTCGTTGCCTGAAATTTTTCATATTAAGTGTGCATGTCATATATATAATTTAATTGTAAAAGATGGCCTTGAGTTTTTTGAGTTTTATATTGAAAAAATCCGTCTTGTTGTTGATTTTATTCAAGAAAATACTCATAGATCGAGAATTAGAGAATTTAAAGATAAATGTTAAGAAAATGGACTTGCACTGATATTGATGCCTGAGGAAATTGATATTAGATGGAATTCTACGTATGATTTTTTAAAAACTTGTTATAAATATAGAGTTCCTATGACACTAACTTTTAACCAACATTGCGGTTCATTTGCTGATTCTGCTGATTGCATGCTACATGATTCTGATTGGGTTGTAATTAATGATCTTATTAAGTTTTTAAGAAAAATCTATGTAGCTACGGTTGAATTTTTTGGTGCTTATTATCCTACTATTTGTAATATTTTGGCATAGATAGCTGATATTTCTGGTTTCCTCAAATAATATAAAAATAAAGAAGGTTATAAAGATGTTGTTGGTGCCATATTTACTAAATTTAAAAAATATTTTTTTTCGATTCTCCCTATTTATTTGGTTGCTGCTCTGTTAAATTTGTGCATTAAATATAATATTATGTGCCACTTTAGTACTATTATTTATGCTAACTTAAAAATAAATACTAACAATGACTCTGAACAAGTACAGCCTGATTTGTGGACGGTTATGGGTGATGCGTATGAATACATAGAAAAAATATATAATCACTATGCTGATTTAGTTGATTTAGCTGTACCTATAAATATCACTTTAACTGTCACTCCTCATCCTCCCGAGGAGCCATCATCTTATAAAAGTCTGGCACATAGTGGTTTTCCTGATTTCTTTTATGATTTACCTTGTTGCAACAGTGTTGATGACAGAGCTTACACATCAACTTATCGGGAAGAGCTAAAATATTATCTTCGATCGCCGCTAGAGGATCGCAGACGATGGATCAACACGTTGGATTGGTGGAGGAGTAATGAAACACAATATCCTGTGCTTTCAAGATTAGCTAGAGATATCTTGAATGTTCCAATGTCAACCGTTGCATCAGAGAGCGCCTTTAGTCAGGGACGACAGCAGCTTGGAGACAACCGACACTCATTGGGAAGCAATGCAATGAATGTTCTAGTTTGCCTCAGAGATTGGATTAGAGCGGAAAGAAGAAATTAAGGAATGGAACTGGAGCCGAACGATGAGCAGAAACTTGAAGAAATTATGTCTTCACGGGAGAACTCAGAAGAATCAAGTCCAATGCATGATTTTGCCCCTGTTCACTTTGACTATCCTATGCAAGTTCCCGTTAATATTAACATGAATGAATTGGAAAAAATGATGCATAATTTGTAGATTTTTCATTCATGTAAATTATAAATTTTGAATCATTTCACAATCAATAAAATTCAACATTCATTCACTCCTTATTCCTTACTTTGTAATTTTTTTCATTTAATGATTTAAATTAAATTTCTAGTTTAAATTAAAAACTTACTTCTAATATATTATTAATTAACTACCAAGTATTATTAATTTATTATATTAAGTATCATATGTTTTGTATATTTGTGTATATATTTTCTATAGACGTGTATATTTAACGTATACATGTGTATATGTTTTATAAATTAGTATATAACTATATATATATATAAAAAAAAAAAAATAGTACATATACATTGAATAGAGCATATATATATGTGAATACATCTTCTATAGACGTATATATTTAACGTATACATGTGTATATGTTTTATAAATTAGTATATAACTATTTATATATATATATATATGTATATCGTAATGTGTATATATTGTAGTATATTTTATTTAAAGTAGTACATATACATTGAATAGAGCGTATATATGTGAATATATCTTCTATAGACGTGTGTATTTAACGTATACATGTGTATATGTTTTATAAATTAGTATATAACTATATATATATATATTGTAATGTATATATATTGTAGTATATTTTATTTAAAGTAGTACATGTACATTGAATAGAGCGTATATATGTGAATATATTTTCTATAGACGTGTATATTTAATGTATACATGTGTATATATTTTATAAATTAGTATATAACTATATATAAATATATATATATTTATTGTTATGTATATATATTGTAGTATATTGTATTTAAACTTTAAAGTAGTACATATACATTGAATGGTGCGTATATATGTGTAATTGTGTATATATGTATATATTTTTAAAATTCTAATGTAGTATATACGATATATATAGTGTATATATATTGTTTAACATATTTAAAATCTATATAAGTGGGTATATATAGTGTACATTGAAAAAAACTTTTTCTTTACCGGGTTTGACTGAATTTTTAGCCGAATTTGACCGAGTTTAGGTGGATTTGATCGGGTTGGATTATGTTGGCCGGGTTAGGGTTATTTTTAAAAAATTTACTGTTGATTCTGGACCAGCCCGACCCACTTAACCCCAATCCAGACTTGGCCCAACCCACAACCCAAATAAATTTAAAGGGTCGATTCTGGGTTGACCCGGTCCGACCCACTTAACAGCCTTATATCATTAGTAAGAAATATTTTAAAATTATATTGCTAGCTGGAGGATATTTTGAGTCAAAAAATAATGGTGGGAATATTTTTTCCGATAGACACAATATAGAGTAAAACTGACTCATTTCAATAGTTTAAATATATAATTTGCCCTTTTCCCATCAAAAATGTTGATCAAGACAATTTATTACTCCACATATTACAATATTTTTAGATGGAAGATTATCTTCACCTTTTTCTTTATTATATTCAGTTGGACCTGAATCCTTCCATTGTGAGAAAAGCTTTTTAGGTTAGAGACTTGTGAACAAAGATATTAATTCGTACTTCGAAATACAGAATTATTGGTAGATTTAGTAGTCGTTTTGGAGCTAGAGTTGGAGTTGGAGTTGGAGTTGGAGTTGGAGTTGGAGTTGAAATTGGAGTTAGAGTTGTGTTAGGTCATGTCTTTTTTGAATTTTTTTTTTTTACTTTTGAAAAAACTTTCTAAAATATGATTTTATGCCTCAACTTTTACAAACTAACAAAATCACCCAACTAAAATTTACCTACTAACGGGGAAAAAACACAATTAGTCACTTTTATAAAAATAATTACATATACATGGCCATATTTAATGAATTTCAATTATGACATATATAATATTTACATTAATAGTCGTTTTCTCATATTTGAAAATTTTAATATGGATGTTATATTAACAGATCACTGCTTCCTATTTTTTAGGTAACAAATATTATCTTTCAAACAAATTTATTTTTTTCGGAATTTATTTAATTTATTTAATTTATTTTCCGTTCCTAAAAAATATAAAATGATAAGTTGTTATTAAATTTTAGGGTGCAGTTGTTATAAAATTTTAGAGTGTAGCTAATTTATTTATTTAATTTTTTTATGCATGAAAGATTTTACTGTGTGTGAATAAATTATTTCTATGTAAAACATACTTTGCATATTTATGGTATATTAGATCATATACCATAAATATATAAATATACTTAGTATGTTTCTTTAAACTTTGTATATTTATATATGTGTGTATATGATTTATACATAGTATAAACTTCATATATAACATACTTTGTATATTTATGTTATAAATATGCTTAGTATGTTTCTTAATACTTTGTATATTTACATATGTGTGTATATGGTATATATACATGGTATAAACTTTATATATAACATACTTTGTATATTTTTGTTATAAATATAATACTTTATATATTTATGGGTATAAATATAATACTTTGTGTATAAAGATATCAAGTATTATGGTATATAAAGATAGCAGTTGCAGTTTAAGGTATAAATTTGTTAAATTAGACATATTTTTTAATGAAAAATATGTATCAGCGATTTATATTTTTAGCATATATATGGTATAAACTATTTATATTTGAATAGTATAATAAAGATGTACACAATATAATATATATAATCAAATTAAAAATGAGAATAATTTTTGGAAGTGATAAACTAATCTGCTACAACTTCATTAATTTCATAAATATAGAAAACGATTATCCATTATTAATTACACGACTATAATTCCTTAAACGTCCGTATCACAATAGAAAAATTATTATTATTATTATATTATAGTAATTAGGATCATTAGTAGTAAAATAATGTCTTAAATAAGGAAGAAAATTAAATAAGGAAGAAAAATAATGATGAGAGAGAAAAAAGATAGATATTAATTAGGATAGCATTAAGCTTGAAATTATAATTATCTTATTCTTTAAAACTGTTATATACTAATATTGAAAAAGTAATGTTACAGGGAGAGTTTTATGTAAAAATTTAAAAGATTGGGATTATATGTAATAATAATAAAAGTTAAAATTGGAGTTGAAAACTTGGGAAAATACCAAAAACCTATTTTTCCTTTTTAGAAAAATTTTCAACTCCGAAAAAAGAGAAAAAAATTTATGGCCAAACAGGCCCTTAATATCTGGTTGCACAAGTGGTGATATTAATTACGTATTGATCGCATTTAGAATGAGGAGGTCTATTGCGTAGCTCAAAAGTCATCGAGTGGATTTAGGAGCTTCCCTTCTTTTTCTTGGTCTAGACTCCAGATTAATAAAGAAATTAAGGGGGCATTTAGCCACCGACTTCTTTTTTTTTTTAAGTTGAATTTCAAAAAACAGATTTGTCGGTAAGAAATCAGAAAATGTTGTTTTTGCTTTATTCACTTTTTTAAGAATTTTTAAAATTTTTAAAAAGAACCAAAAAACTGTTTTCACTTTAAATTTTTCATAAAAATAATTTTAATTCACTTCATGATCAAATACAATGTAAATTTCAAAAAAAATTCTCACTATGAAAATAAAAATTATTTTTGTTTATTTTCACAATAAAACATGATCAAACAAGGAGTTTGATAGTTGAGGACTGTAACATGATTGTGAAAATATGAAGTGAGAATAATTATTAGTTAAAATTTGAAAAGTCAAGAAATCATAAGATGGATTATAGAGTAATTATATTTCGAACTCTAGGATAATTACAATTATTACCAGAGAATGATAGGATAATTTTATTTATTCTAAGGGATAAATACATCGACATGCCTCTCAACTTGATGCGATCTTTTACTTTGCATTTAAAAAGAACGATGTTCATTTTAAGCACCTAAACCAGCTACAAACCATGTCACTTTGGCATCATTCGCTGATATGACAAAGTGAGTGTTCTACACTCATATTGGGTGCGTGACAGCCGGATTTTAGCCTGATTTTAATTTAATTTTATCATTTTCTTCCACGTTTTCTTATTCCACTATCTTCTATTATTTTTTCAAGCTCAAACTCCTTTAATGGTATTCTCAAACCTTCTATTTCTCTTAGAAAATAATTTATTTGAATGTTTTTTCATATCACTTCAAATAATATAATCTAAAAAGTGAAGAAAATAAAAAATTTGTCTAAAAATATACCTACAAAAAAAATTAATAAAATTGAGTTACAAATTCAAATACAAAGAATAATATATTCTATCAATATGATAATTAACTCTTAAAAAGAATACTCTTAAAATACAATTTGGTTTGCAAAATTCACTTTCGAACACCCAACTTCTGTAAATTCAACTCCAAATAGTACTCATGTTTTCTTTTATTAATTAATTTTCTAATTTTCTAAAAATTTGAGGCTAATTTTCTAAAATATTGAGGCTCAGATATGTCAATAAAGCTCAAGCAAAAGAGATTCTGGCAACGCTAAAGAAATTTCGACCACGTCATGACTGCAAATACCTTGATTGAAAAAGCTCATAAAGGGAATAAAGGAGTTTTAAAAACTCAAGCATAAAAGAAATTTAAAAAGCTTATTATGTTCATAAAGGGAATGAGGAGGCATATTTATCATTCCTGAAAAACTCAACCCCCATTAATGGAGGTCAAGGTTGAAGAAGAAGACGATTTTGATCTTTTTAATATATATATATATATATATATATATATATATATATATATATATATATATATATATATATATATATATATATATATATATATATATATGGGTGTATATAATGATGTGACCATTTAAAATGAGTTTACACAAATCAGTTGGTTGTTTAAATCCATGTCAGATTCAAGTGCAATCAACGCATAAGAGTTGAGGCAAAAAGGTGTTAAAATGACATAGTTTGTGACTGATTTAGGTTTAGATATCAAAGTAAAAATTCATGCCAAATTGAGGGATCTAACGATGTGTTTGGCCTATCTTAAGTGTCCATACTATCAATGTAATGTACATATCTAGATTGTAAGCTAGCTAGCTAAGTATTTTTAATGGGTTAAGACCAAAATTTTTACTATGGACCTCATATCATATAATAATTATGTGAAACATATATTTTTTTTTTTATATCATGTATAGAATAAATTTTCGATCTAAATCAACCTAAAAGGTAGCTCTAAAGTTAGAATGCATGAGTTCGGATTCAATCCCGCAACCTCAAAGGTGAAGAGGCATATATCTTTTAACACATATACTTCTTGGGTCCCACCAAGCAAAGCAATTCCCATCTACATATTCTTGATCAAAGTGATTGACTTTTTTTTCACAAATAATTTTTCCTTTTTCCCTTTTTGGGGTTAATTTGTATTTATGATTTTCTTTATTTTTTGTTCTTTGCCCTTTCTTTTAAATTGTTTTTTCTCATGTTATGATATTAAGTATACTGAAGTTTCGTTTTGGTTCTTTTTTATTTTCTCCTATTTCTTATTTCCATATACTTGTACATGAATTAAGTTCTTTGATCATTCACCATGATAACAATTTCTAATTTTTATTATGTCCTCTTTTTAGTTGGTGTAGGAAAATTTGAATACTGAAAATTTAAAATTAAATTTTATAAGTGATAAATTTATAAATTTTTTATGAGTTTATATAATATTATTTATTATGGTTCAATATTGTTAAAGGAATCCTTAATATTTAGAAATAAAAAATAATCATATATGTTTTTATTATTAAGGACATCTCTTGTATAGCAAAATCATTCAAAGCGGACAGGGTTAAGAATTGGAGCGAATTTAGACAGGTTTGACACTAAATAAATTTAAATATTAATTTTAATTTTTAAAATATTTTTTTCTTAAAACGTTAGTGTTGTTTGTCATTAATAGACACCAAATTTTTTTTTTGATATTTTAATTGATCTTAAATTGAAATTTGTGAAATATTTTTAAAAGGTTCTTTAATTTTTGTGAAAACATGTCATGTAAAAATTTGAGATTAAAGGTTTTTTGAAAAATAAAAAAGACATTTTTTAAAATAGACTTATAATATAGTAATAGAAATAAATAAAAATAGAGAATATGCTTTTAAAATCTTATTTGATTACAAATATCTACGAATAAAATCTAGGAGGAAAAAACGATTTTCAATCTACTTAGTATCATGTACACGAAATGAATTGAAAACAAAATGTAAAGAAAGGAAAAAAAGAAAAGAGTAAATAAAAAGTAAACCCAAACGAAAAGAACAAAAAAAAAAAAATTGTCAAAAAATAAAAGAAGTTAATCACATTGAAAAGGTTAAAGAATATGAAGAAGAGGGAAAGAGAAAACAGAAAGAAAATTGTCCTAAAAGGTGAGACCGAAAAAAAATTATTTTTCGAAAAAATAAATATCTCACACAACTATTACATGGCATATAAGGTCCACAGTAAATTTTTTTGGTTAAGATCATAAGCGCGACAAAAGTTGATAAGACTTTGAGGCCCATTCGACCCGGAACTGATCCGTCACTTTTAACCGGGTTATGGACCGATTTGGATTCAAAACTGGTTTGACAGACCGATTTGGTTCCGGATCCAACAGTAAATTTTCAAGAAACAATTCGGGATCGGCCCATTATACGTAATCCGGTCAAAACCGGTCAAAATAAAAAAAAAATTAAAAGTTTTTTCTCCAATATACACTATATATACCCACCTATATACATTTTAAATACGTTAAACAATATACACTATATATATAGTATATACTAAGTTGGAATTTAAAAAACATATACACATATACACAATTACACATGTAATCATGTATACGACTATACGTTAGTTAAATATATATACTACTTTAAATAAAACATAGACTACAAGATATATACTACAATATATATATACTAATTTATAAAACATATATACATGTATACGTTAAATATATACTACTTTAGAGTCTATAGAAAATATATACACATATATACGTACCATTCAATATATGTACTACTTTAAATAAAAATATACTACAAGATATATACTACAATATATATACTAATTTACAAAACATATACACATGTATACGTTAAATATATACTACTTTAGAGTCTATAGAAAATATATACACATATATACGTACCATTCAATATATGTACTACTTTAAATAAAACATATACTACAAGATATATACTACAATATATATATTAATTTATAAAATATATACACATGTATACGCTAAATATATACTACTTTAGAGTCTATAGAAAATATATACACATATATACATACCATTCAATATATGTACTACTTTAAATAAAACATATACTACAAGATATATACTACAATATATATACTAATTTATAAAATATATACACATGTATACGTTAAATATATACTACTTTAGAGTCTATAGAAAATATATACATACATATACATATACATACCATTCAATATATGTACTATTTTAAATAAAAAATATGCTACTTAATATAATAAAATAATAAATTAATAATACTTGAGGTTTTGAACTTAATTTTTTTTTTTTTTTCATTATGTGTATATATGATTATATGTTTGTTTTGTCTCTTACTTAGTGAGTTAGTGTAAAGATTGCTAGTAAATTAGTAATATATTAAAATTAAATATTTAATTTAAACTAGAATTCAATTTAAATCATTAAATGAAAAAAATTACAAAGTAAGGAGTGAATGAATGCTATATTTTATTAATTGTAAAATGATTCAAAATTTATAATGTACATGAATGAAAAATATACAAAGTTTTCATCATTTTTTTCAATTCATCCATGTTAACATTAACGGGAACTGGCATAGGATAGTTAAAATCAATGAGGGCAAAATCATGCATTGGACTTGATTGTGCTGAGTTCCCCCTTGAAGTTATAATTTCTTCAAGATTCTGTTCGTCTTTCGGCTCCACCTCTATTCCTTGATTTCTTCGTTCCGCTCTAATTCAATCTCTAAGGCAAACTAGAACATTCATAACATTGCTTCCTAATGAGTGTCAGTTGTCTCCAAGTTATTGTCGTTCCTGACTAAAAGCGCTCTCCGATGCAATGGTTGACATTGAAACATTCAATATATCTCTAGTTAATCTTGAAAGCACAAGATATTATGTTTCATTATTTTCCACCAATCCAACGCGTTGATCCGTTGTCTACGATCCTCTATCGGAGTTCGAAGATAATACTTAAACTTTTACTGAGAAGCTGTTGTGTAAGTTCCCTCCTCAAAACTGTTCCAAACATTTAAATCATAAAAGTGATCAGAAAAATCACTATGTACCGGCCTTTTAGAAAATGATAGCTCGTCGGTACAGCTAAATCAAGTAAATCAGCATAATGATTATATAATTTATCTATGTAAATATTCACATCACTCATAGCCGTATACAAATCTGGTTGTTCTGGTTCTTCATCATCAGAAGCATTGTTAGTATTTATCTCTAAGTTAGAATAAATAAGAGTACTAAAGTGGACATAGTAGTATATTTCATAAGTGGATTTAGTATAACACCAATCAAGTAAATAGAGGGAATCAATTTTTTTTAAAAAAAAAAAATTAGCAAACATAGCACCAACTACTTCTTTGTAACCTTCTTTATTGTTATATTCTTTGAGCAAAACAGAAATATCGGCTATATATTCTAAAACATTACAAACAATAGGATAATAAGCACCGAAAAATTCAATCGTAACTAAATAAATTTTTTCAAAAAACTTAACAAGATCATCAATTACAGCCTAATCAGAATCATGTAGCATATATTCAGCCGAATCAACAAATGAACCACAATATTAGTTAAAAGTTAGTGTAATTGGAACTCTATAAGCATGACAAGTTTTTACATAATCATACGTAGCATTCCATCTAGTATCACATTCTTCAGGCATTAATATCGGTCTAAGTCCATTTTGTTCACATTTAACTTTAAATTTTCTAATTTTTTTTTATGATTATTTCCTTGAATAAAGCCAACAGCAAGTCAAAATTTTCAATATAAAGCTCAAAAAATTCAAGACCATCTCTTACAATTAAATTATATATATGACAAGTACACTTAACATGAAATATTTCAGGTAACGATGGAGAGAGACTAGCTTTTAACTTTGTAATAGCAGTCTTGTTGTTAGAATATTATCAAAAGTAATACATAAGACTTTTTTTCAATACCATAAAATTCTGCAACTTTACTAATCAAATCAGCAATAAATTCTCCAATATATCTACGATCTTCATCATACAAAAAAGTTAGAATACGTTTTTGCATAATAAAATTACTATCTATCCAATGACAAGTGATAGTTAAATAATTATTTTTATTAACAATACGATTAAGACCAGAAGTTAGAGCCATTCTACATTGAATATTTTTTAATAATGTAATAAATAAAAAAATATTGTGAATGAAGTCTAAAAATATCAGTCCGACAAGTACTTTTAGGAATACCATTAAACATATGATTATAAATTGCTTGAATATAATGAATAAAAACATCCGAAAAAGGAAAACTGAAAGGCAAACAACCCACAACTATCATTTTTGCTATTTTTTTCTGATCCCTTAATTTATTATACTTCTTAATTACCTGAACGATTGCTGGGTCCATTCTAGTTTATGTTGGCCCACCAACATCCTCACCACCTCATGCAATAAATAACTCTCTATCGTGATTATCATTTATATGTCTCATTAACGTACCCATATCCCCTTGATTGCCTCCTCTTTTATGCTCATATACTTATTGTCAAATATTGCATTGCACCTTAGTTTTTTCTTCTATACATGTAAAAAATTATCATGCAATACTAGTTGTTCAACGAGCTTTTGGGGCACGGGGAGGACGGGGAGGGCGATTAACCGATTCAGATCTAACATTAGCATTTTCTAATACGGGTGTCTCACTAATATTTTCATCATCTTCTTCTAAATTAACCGCATCTAGTTCATTTTCTTCTTCTATACCGTAATTTTCCTGAGCTTCTGCATAATCCATATCGTGAACACCTACACCTACTTCTTCCTCAAAAGGTTGACTAAGCGATACCGGAGCCGGAGGCACACAAGTATATCTACTACTTGAGCTACCTCTACCGCCAGTAATTCACTTTTTACTATCACTACCACTTTTGGAACAAAATTTTTTGACACTTTTACTGAGGTTTCTTAATTTATCTATAATATAAATCAAACTAAGAAAAATTTAAAATATACAAAAATAATAAA
The DNA here is from genome assembly GCA_030864225.1 of Capsicum baccatum var. pendulum. Taxonomy (NCBI): domain Eukaryota; kingdom Viridiplantae; phylum Streptophyta; class Magnoliopsida; order Solanales; family Solanaceae; genus Capsicum; species Capsicum baccatum. Next base: position 86,766,704 of record CM061560.1, on the reverse strand, counting down.
ATTAAATATTCAAAAATTAATACACTAATTAAAAATTAAAAGTAAGAAATGGAATGACAATACCAAATTTTGAAAGTATCCAAAAGTGACGACTTTAGAAATTTCTACTCGTACTTTGTAATCGCAAAATTAAAAAATAAAATTAAGTACTTTAGGAGATATATAGAATATTTGAGAGAGGATGAGATTTTGAGAGAATGAAAATTGTGTGGAAAATGATTTGAAAGTGTAGGGTATTTATAGAATTTTTTGGGGGTTTTAAAAAGTATTTTTAATTAATCTTTTTTAAAGGGCCAAAATAGCCGTTTTTGGGTCCAAACGGACATATAGCCGTTTGGCCCAATGGTCGAAATCTGATTATTTTCTTTTTAAAAAAAGTGAACCGAACCGGGTCAGTTAATCGACGGGTCTAAACCGAGTTCATTTCGGACTGGATTAATCGGGTTCAAAAAAAGTTTAGCCCAACTCGGGATCTGCAGCCCTAGGACTGATCGGGCTGGACTTTTTATGTGGGCCGGATCGGACCGAATCAAATCGGCGTGTTTGATACCTTTAGATACAATAGGTGTTAGTAACGATTGACCAAGTTTATGTTATTAGTAACGATTTTCAATATTCACAAATTAGAAATTGTTGAAATCCGCATCTCATTCCAGATTAAATCACAATAGTCAGAAAGTTGTACTTATCTACGCTGAATATTTATACAAAATCAATCTACGCTAACATGGTAAAAGGATTTAATAAAATAAAAATACATTCACTATGGCTGGGAGATGATTATGAATGTTTAAAATCAGTAATGCATTCATCAGTTTGATATAATTAAATACCTATCATGAATAAATTTATATCCTCATAAAAATATTAAAATATATATTAGATAGAAAAAGGATCCTCTGCGGTACGGCTGTGTTTGTAGCGAGAAAAATGTTTTTCATAGAAAAGACAATTATAACTTTCTAAATTGTTTATATTTTAGAAAATACAAGTGTTTGATATGTTAAAGAAGTATTATCCCCAAAAATAGTCTCAAATATATCTGTATTTTTGAAAAACTTAGTTTTAACACATTTTGAATTTTACGAGAGTTCTATGATCTCCCTGAACTATTTATTAATGTATTTTAGTGATATTTATAAGTTTTTCTTAGTCGGGGTCTATCGGAAATAACCTCTCTACCTCATCTGAGGTAGTGGTATGTTCTGCGTATACTCTATCCTTCCCAGACCCCACTATGTGGAATACACTGAATATGTTGTTGTTGTTATTGTTGTAGTGACATTTATAAGTTTAATAAAAAAATGCTATTTTTTTAAAAAAGAATTTAGCGCAAATAAATGTCAATAAAATACGCTAATAAATAGTATAGGGAGCCATAGGATTCCCGTAAAGTTCTAGAGGTTATAGGACTCCCGCAAAATTTAGACGTGTTACAATAAATTTTGTCAAATTTTAAGCATATTTGAAAGCATTTTCTCAAAAAAAAAATATACATGATATCTAGTAAAAAACTATGAGGATAGAATGTGCCGGAAAGTGGGAGTTTGAAGATGTCGGGTTGGGGGTGGGATGGTTAAGGAGTGAAGATTGGAGAATGGGGAGGAGATAATGAGCTTGAAAGATCACCTATTAAAATTTGGTTACACTACTTCCTCTAGAAAAGTTATTTTTTTTATTTATAAAAAACTTTATAAGAAAATCAAAATACTTTTCAAAATAATATTTTCCTCCGTGCCAAATGCATCTCCATTAATGTATAATGCAATTTTGGTTTCATGGTACGTGTCTATTAATTTCTCCAGGGATGGGATCATTCCACAATTTAGTATGGAGTTTTTATCTTAATTTATGAAATGGAATATCATTTTTTAGAATGATCAATTTTTATATTTCAAATATTTAAACACTAATTTTTTAGACGATTTATACCATATGCCTTCTTTGATTATTATATTAGTAAAGTATCTTATCTTAAAGAAAAAAGTGAAATGATTTATAATTATAAAATATTAATGACTTATATTGAATTATGAAATTTTAAAAATGCAATGCTTTAACAAATTTGAGTCAAATCGAAGTGTATCATATGTGAGAAGGGGGGCGTGTGGGTGGGGCTTGGGATATTTAAAGTACCCCGTTTAAAAAAGAATGACCTGTTTCTCTTTTTAGTCGATTTAAAAAAGAATGATCACTTTTTTTTTATAATACTTTAATTTTAACTTTCCACATGACATATTTAAGATCACAAAATTAAAAGGCATTTTGGTACATTTGACATAACTTTAATTTAAGGCCACAAAATTCAAAAATCTTTTTTATTTTCTTAAACTTTATGTTAAGTTAAAATATGTCATTCTTTTTTAAACGGAGGGAGTATTTAACAAAGGGAAAAAGATATGTGATGTCCATTTTCCTAAATAAATTGCCGCCAAAATGATCATTTCAAACTTATACCACAAAGGGGTCAATCGACCCTTTATAGCAGCCAAAGTTCGTACAGAAAGTATATATAGAAATGGTATTATTATTGTACAAAGTATAGAATATGTATATGTGTAGGCTGAATTATTTTATTTTGTATAAAATATGTACTTCCTTCGTTTCGAATTAGTTGATCCTCTTTCTAAAAAAAATTATTTCAATTTATTTGTCCAACTTATTAAATCAAAACTATTTTACACAAATTCTTCTCATTCTACCATTAATAGGTATTAAATATAACTACACTTTTCAAAATTTTTGAAATAACATTTATATTTTCAATACAAACTTTATGAAGCTTGACTGTTTTTCTTCTTTTCAAGGAGTACTACTAGTATTCCATTTTCAATCCATGCATGCATATACTACAATTTTTCATGCTTAATTAATTATTGAGTCTTACAATGTTAAGAAGGGTAAAAAGGTAAAATATACTCCTAATCATTGAATTTCTTAATGGGTGTGCCAAGGTTGAAAGGACTATCTAATTCGAATCGGAAAGAGTATATGTATAAGATGCATATACAAATTGTTTCTTTATTGTATAGAATATGTATCTATATAAGATGCATATAAAAACTGTATCATTATTGTTTAATACGCATACGTATCATTGTTGTTTAAAAAATATTTTTTTTATATAATCAATAAAAATACACTTTTTTATATTTGATTGATAAAAAAAGAATAACAATTTACTTGTATTTGATTGTTAATAAGAAAATTAAAATTATAAAATTTTAATGGATTGCTTTTTATAGAATTTTAAAAAAATATGGGTAAGTGTTTTCTTAAAACAAAGGAGTAAAAAAACATGAAGAAGCAATAGGAAAAAAGGCCACATCAATCAAAAACAGAGGTAACCACAAAAAAAACAAAGGAGATTTGTCAGTTACCGGTGAATTGCTATTCCCTGACCACTTTGTGACATTAATTTCTGCCAAAAAACTCTTTCTGTTCTTTCTCCTTTAACGAATTGTAATTTGACATAAGAAAATGATAGCCATTAGTGAAAGCTCCCCGCTAGCCCATTCCAACCCGCGGGCCCACCATACTGATATATTTTAGTACTCTCTTTCTGTTATTCAAGTGAATTTTATAGTTTTTTTTTTCCTAAATGAGAATAATCGTCTAATCTATCTATAGTGGCAACGCTTGTCTTAAACATTAATGGTTATTATAGAAAAAATTAAGTGGGAGGTGGTAAAAAAGTCTTTAAATTAAAAATGGTTATAATTTTGACCGGATAAGGTCAAAATTTTATTTAAATTGTGATTAAATTAATTGGGGTGTAAAATGTAATTTTTAAAAACTTTTAAATTTTTTAAAAAGTCCTCCAACTCCAAATTCCAAATTTTAGATTTTCTCCCATTTTCTTATCTTTCAATCTTTCTTTCTTCTTTTTCTTTCTTCCCATCTTCTTATTTTTTTTCTCTCTCTAAATATTCCTCTTCTTCCATCTTCTTTTTTTTTCTTTTTCTTTTCATTTCGTTCTTCCTTTTTAAATTTTCATGGACTATTTTAAAAAAATAAAACTAAAAAGTTTGAAAAGAACTTTTTTGATTTCTTTTAAAAATGAATGAAGAAATAATTTAACAATTTCAGCAACTACGAGAGTTGCTTCAGCAACTACGAGAGTTGCTTCAGTAACTGCGGTAATTGTTGCAACAACTACTATTAGTTGTTGTGTTACAATAATTATTGAATTTGTTGTAGCAATTATCTAAGTTGCTGCAACAACTATACAAGTTGCTGTAGCAACTATCCAAGTTGTTGCTGCAGCAACTTCGACTGTTGTTGCAGCAAATTCGATACTTACTTAATTTCTGAAAAAAATCTGATTGAAAGCCCACAAAAAGTGATATTTATGATAAAAATGGAGGTGGTGGTGCTGGTTGTGACGCCGAAGAAAAGGTGGCTGCGGGGGGCGGCAACAAAAAGGGTGTGGAGGAGGACTGGTGCTTATGATGTAGGAATCTTTGTGTAAATATGGGGTAGGGATCTTTGTGTAAATAATAAAATTTGAGGGTTTTAAAATTAGTGTTATTAACACTAATCTTAAAATTGTCACCTCTACTCAATATTTAAGACTTGTATCACTATTTTTTAGTTTTGAAACTTTTTTGTCACCCTTAATTAATTTGCCCTATAGAGTTATTTGGTGTTTAAATCTCATTTAGTTATTTTAAATAAAATTTGAAAAATTATTCTTTATAGTTTTTTGTGTTATAAATAAAAATAAAATACTGGTAAATTTAAAATTTCAATTGATTTTCATAGTTAATTATTGAAAGGAATTACTAAAAAACAAAATTCACAACTAGATGTGTCGTATCGATAAAGAATTAAAATATAAGGAACATATGTATTTAAAATTAATGAAACATTTAAATATTTCAAGCTTGATGTAAGAATTCTATAATTCTAAGTTGTTTCATAAATTCTAATTTTTTAGTGACAATATATCACTTGAATTGACGAAATTTTTTGTCCAAACTTTCAACAAAAAGGGTATTCAATTGCTTTCCCTTGAAAATTGTTTAAGAGCTTAATAATTGACTCTTTTATCTCACCCAAGTAGCAGTAGGTTGAGACTCTTCATCAACACTTTTGTAATCATCTTCTGTATCTACCGTCTCCAGTTCTTTTAGTCCAATGACTGTGCAATAATCTCTTCATTCGATGTAAGTTTCAAGATTGGAAAATGCATCAGACTCCATATAAAATGTAGCATTCATTGTTTGATTGATGTTATGAGCTAGGCTTCGGGCTATAAGTGATAACACACTACCAACATATTCGACAAGTTTTAAATTTTCACTAATAACATTAAAGTTGTGTCACGATCCAATTTACGAGTCATGATTACACCTACTTTATTATGTCAGTAGGTAAGCCAAATTATAGCCCGGAGTTACAAGCAACGGGCTAATTTTGTGAAAAGTGACCTAAAAGCCCAAAAATTAATTATCAAATACTTATAAGAATAAGACAACAATAAATATAGTCTAAAAGATAGATAAAGCATAAATCAACCGAATAGTTTTGGTGTAAAAGCTACTACAAAAGGAATAGAAGTATTGAATAGTCAAACACTCTATCTCAAAAAATGAAAGACTAGACATAGATAATGGAAGGAAAAAGGGGAAACCCGACTTCGAGAGCTCACCTATCTTTAGAATTAACTTAGCATGATCGTCACGTCAGCGACGGCTACTAGTAGTCAAATCTACACCAAAAAGGAACATAAGTGTAGAATGAGTACCAAAACTACGGGTACTTGATAACGTTCAACTTATATGTCAATTTAAGTGTACGACGGTCTTCATCAATATATTTACCTAACTTTAGAGTCGGGGTCGAATCCACGAGGAACAATGTGAGTGAAAATCAAGTTACTTTAAAATAATAGATACAAGTTAAATCCAAACCAATGTTACAAGAAGGTAAAAATATGAGAGATAGGTATCTACACTAATATTCTTTTTTTGGATTTTTCTAGTATAGATTTGGGGCTACGAATAATTAGAGTTTTAACGGGTATGTACGGATCTTGGGATCATGCATTACTACGGGAGTGATGTGGGTGTTAGCATCAACATCAATTTAGTAAGTCAAATATGGGTAGGTTTGGTTATAAATTTTGATGCTAGTCTTTCAACAAAACACTAAACTTTCACTCATTGATTCTTACGAGTACTTAATAAGTGTGTTCAACAACTGATAACCACAACCTCAATCAAGGCATCCCTATTTCTAGGATGATACAATGGTATAGTCAGCCTCATATTCACCTTTATGTCTAAGGTAGTAAGAATTTAGCAAACCACACATATAATTATCTATCATTGCTTTGGTATCCACATCCTTCTTTCAAGGATGATATGGATTCCTAAACTTCACCCAAAACCCTTCTTTCAAAGATGGCTTTGGATTTTCTAGAGCAAGGAGCTTTCACTCTTCATACCAATGTGGGTATTTAGGGATTTCACCCATCAAACCCCAACTAAATTATCATAGCAATAATAAAACCCATAAACATGAACTACTAAATAGAAGCTAATTAATAACACCCCCCCCCCCCACACTTTAACCCCTATTCACACATAACCCTAAGAGGGAGATCTAGCTACACATAAGATAAATAAGCATAGATATACCCATAATCTCCATTGAAGTGGTTTATTGAAGTTTAAATGAATGTTACTTCAAACATGACACTCCCACAAATCAACAATGAAAGAGAGCTAATCTTTTACTTAGAAAGTCTCCAATGTATTCTTCACCAAAAAATTATACAATATTTTCTTCTAAAAAAATAAAGGCTATGAACTTAAGAGCTAAACCTAAAAATTGGGGAAGATGGAATATCATCAATGATGCTAGTGTTTGAGTCTTTTTGCCTAAATTTGGGATCAGCCACGTGCATTTCCAGGTTTGCCCTTGGGCTAATTTCTTTCGCTAAGCCGCGATCGCGCGGGTCTGGCTGCGGCTGCGGTTATGCGATCGCGAGTTTCTTTTGCGATCGAGGTTGAATGACTTTTGTTTGACTACCATGATCGCGGTACTTGAGGCCTTTCTGCTCCAAGTCTTCAGTTACACTTTTCTTGCTCCCTTTTGATCAATTTACGCTCCAATCCATATCTTTTGATCTCCTCAACTCTATGCCTACAAAGAGTGGATATTAGTGCATTTTATCACCAATATGTCTCATTCATTCATTCAAAACAAGGTAATGTGCACAAATGTTTAGTAAGAATGAGTGATAAAATCATCACTCATCAATGTCCCAAACTTAAAGCATTTGCTTGTCCTCAAGCAACACTACCTTTTACCATGAGACAACAATTATCTATGCCCAAACTTTATACCTTAAAGCTCACAATGACTTCAACTTTAGTCGCAACCACAAGTAGCTCATTGCATACGGGCTAAGATAATTTCCACTCTACCCCTCATCATAAGATGCAACATTCAAGGATGCATAGAACTTTAAAGAAAAACTAAGCAACAACAACCAATATTCTAGAGGTGGCTTCCTCTTGACCATAACTTAGCTATATTCCATTTGCCTCATTCTTTGAAAGGTGACAAAATAACCCACCCTAACTTGTTTCACATGCCAATCCTCACAAGGAAGAAAATTCTACACACCAAGCGAATAAAAATACAACAAGGAGTTTTAAGTGCAAGAACTCTCTCTCTCACAAAAGAAATCTCTGTGTAACAAGTGTCATACCATAAGCTTGCCCCTATTTTCAATCGTCACTAAGAAAATACATGGTTGGAGATCTCAAAGGGCTTTCTAAGCTTGAAATGTAGGTTTGGGTTAGGGTAGGATATCATTTGGGAATAATATGGCTACACCCTTCCTTGAACATCTACATCACACTTTTTCAATTCTTCTTTCAGACTAAGGGCCATTTTTTATTTTCTTTCTTTTCTTATGCCTACTTTTAGCTTCCTTTGTTCACCACTATTCTTTTATTTCTTTTTCTTGCAACTTACGTGCAATTCATTCCTTTGATGGACTCATTAATTTTTTATTTATTTATTTTCACGGTTTAGGCTCATAAGGCATTTCACTAACAATTTTGTGGCCTTACACTTTCTTCCATCAACCTTTACCACCCCAACTTAGGCTTTTAGACTCAAGTTACATTTTCGAGTTCAAAGAGGGTTTGATTAAAAAAAAGGATAAAAAGAATGGATCACAGGTTGTAATGAGTCTGCCAAAGAAAGTTCCAAAGGCTCAAAGTGGGTACTAGGGATTATAATTATGCATGGGTAGGCTTTTTTGGCTAGAGTGGGTTCCAAAATCACAAAGATGGCCTAAGATCATTTCTCCAACCACATACAATCAAAATTAGTTTTGAAAGACTAACGGGGTAAGTTCTAGATAACACAAGTGTACAAGAGATGAATACCAAAATCTCACCACACATGGTATGCAAAATTTGCCAAGGAGGATCAAATATTCCTCCCGCGAGAGACAAAATGGGATTATCTGTTTCTATTCATAAGTCAAAGTTTATGAAGCCACAAAAAGAGAAAAATTTTTACTACAACATTGCTTACGTCCATGCCCTTGATTTTCAAAAATTTTGGATGGGGGGAGTTGTTTATTTTGCATTGGCCTCTCGCACAATTTGCTAAACTATGTCTACAACCAAAGCCTTAGTCTCACATTTAGGCTCAAAACGGGAAAACTACCCATATGGCTACTTAGACTTCATCAATGGTGTACAAAGTGACCCCAACTTTACAACATACAATTCCATAAGTACTCAAACTTCCCTTGTATTTTTGACATTTATGCTATGAGTACTCAGACTTCCCCTGCACCTATGCCTTAAAACCCAAACACGACACTTTACCCTTAAGAATGTCGTCACTCAATCTATCATAGGGAAAAGATAGTCATGTATCATCAAAAGTAAAATTAAAGTAAAATAAAAACTAAAACTAAAAAAACCACATGATAATCCATAAAACGTGGGCACCATCAGAGTGCCCAAAGATGTAGCATCTCAAAACCAAATAAAAAAATATCTAGATTATCATCCCAAAACATCATAACAAGAAATATCTAGCAACAATCAAAACAATATGAATTCGAGGCACCCCCAACTAAAAAGAATATAGTGTCCTCACTGCATATGTAATAAAACAAGAGCAAGAGGGGTCTCCCTAAATCTGCATTAGGAGTTGCTCTCTTCTGCTGACTCTGCAGCCTCATTATCAACATCATCAATTGACCAATCAGCAGGGGCTTTATCTTTACTGTCCAATCTCAGTGAAAATATTCGCTCATTGGGTTTGATCACCTTAAAAATGCCTTTTACCCCCTTTCACAACTTTTTGAAGAATTTATCTCTTTTTTTCTCTCTTTACCATCTTCTCATGTGACTCCTTGAGGTCTCTGTGTAATCCCACTAAGGCTGAGTAGGCTCTCTCTAAACTGGCAACAGTGGCTCCCTGCTTCTTTTGATCCTCATGGTATATGTCATAATCTGACCGAGACATATATAAGTGGCGAGTGGTAGATGGCTCTCCTGATCCCTGAGGCAACCTATACACTAGCTCTCTAACCTCTCTCATTTGACCTGAGATGTCATCGAGGGGGTTGCTGACGAAGGTCTACAAGAATTCGTGTCCTGTTGGGATGATTTGCTCGTGTCCATCTTTCTTTTCTTACTCTGACCTAAGGCACCCTCACGTATGAATTTGAGTAGGTAGATGAGGAAGCCCGGATGCACCTAAGTATCTGCAACATACTCTTCCACTTCTACCCTCTTGCAAAACTCAGTGATAAGGGAAAGGAAAATAAAGTGCATACCTCCATGATTCTGGAAATACCTCTACTCCAAAAGAACAATCTCTCCCACATTGAGAGGGATGCCATATAGGATGCAAACCACCATTCAAGCTCTCAAATCTGTAATAATGGTCATATGGGTGCATGGAAATACTCGACTACATATGATGTTTAGCCAAAGCCTGGCTTCTGCTGTGAAGTCCTTCATCAAAATATCTCTCTTGGTGATATACTAGGGAACTGCTTTTCCAGGATATAAAATGTTGGCCATCCAGGTCCCTGGCTCACATGCTCTTTCATAGAACTGCCTCATGTCGGCATCTGGGAACCCATACACCATATTAACCTGCTTTTCTCTGAAGTTCACTTGCTTACCCTGAATTATCATCACTGGTTTTGTAAGATAAACTACGTCGAGGTTTGCATAGAACTCACGTACCTACTGCTTATTAGCATAGCAGGGTTCCAGGGCAAAGCATATCCATCGGATCGTAGTGAATCTGATATGGAATTTTGAGAACTTCTCCTCAACCTTGTCTAAGCTAATAACCCTTTTTGGGAGTAGCTTAGTCCTGTGGAAATCTTCATACTAAAGGTGTTGACATGTGCGACCATGAATTTGGTGTCATCAAAATCTCCTATCTTTGAGGCTGAGAACCTGCAAGCAATGTAACTCAGCCTAATATTAGTATTATCATACCAAAAACTTGCTAGATCAAATAGATAAGCTCATGTGGTAGTGTTATGGAGGTTTCAGGGGCAGCAAAGGATGTACAAAAATTTTTGATTTCTGCCAAAATTTGCCCTCAGGTATGGTGATCATGAAGCATTAACCGTGACCACGGTGCCCCGATTGGGGTCATCAGTGGTACCTGAGACTAGATATGCCAGTTTCCGCACTTTAGTCCAAGAATAATTTTAACCCCAACTTATATTTCAACTAGGCATGACAATATTATAAATAATGAATGAAAGCCTAGAAGGTGTAATTATAGCCCCCAAACTTTGAAAGAATTCAAATCAAACTCTGTGGGGCATTAAATTGAACACATGGTGTACATGATCACTTCAATCATTTAAAGCTTAAGTTTGGGTACTCAAGAATTTCCCATTAGCGTGTAATCCGACTACAATATCTAACCACAACAATAATCAGTACTAAGTAGGTATTTAGCGATGAAAACACTATTGCAGGCCTTTCTCTATATTATGAGTTCTAAGCATGCAATTATGTCAAAATCAAGGAAGCTGAGATAACTTACCAAGTTAGATGATGCTATTTGAAATAAATAACACTTGGATATGCAATTCAAAGCCATAAATTTGAGAGAATTTTAAGAGAAAAGCGTGGGAAGAAATGACATTTGAATGGTCACTTAAACTGATTTGACCGTGATCGCAGTCCTTGTTCCGCAATTGCGGTCATGTGGCCTCCGCAATAGCTGTGTCACAGATTTCGGTCGCAGTAACTGAGAACAAGTAATCGAGTTACGTACACTTTTTGTTCATTCCAAACTTGCCAATTTCATACGTTCCTTTCCCAAATTCAATCAAAATTTCTCTTAGCACCAACATTTCATTGGTTATGCATGCAACACACAAAAAATGAAATCTACTCAACATGCATAAATCAAAAGGATATGTGCCACTATTTATGGTATGATGGGTTGCCTCTCGTCTAGCGCTTAGGCCAATTGTTGTGCATCGGGAATTGTGTTCCTTGGCCTTTGATGGATGGGGTTCTATATGCTCCTTTGGAATATCAAATTCCAAAATATAGGGATAGTCCTTCTTCTCCCTACAATTCATTATTTGCCTATGTAGATGGGTTCTCATCATATCCTCCAAGAACAATGTTGAGAAGTGGTTTGAATGAGGTCCAACTCCTAATTTTGGAATAGCATGCTCGAAAGCATCTTCACCCCGAAATGAGTTAGAGTCATCATAAGAGATTTTCTTTGATTCTTCTTGAGACTCTAGCACCATTCCTTTTATTTCGGCCTCTTCTTCCTCATTTGATTTGGTAGATTGGGAAGTCACCGAGGATTCTTTGCTACCAAGCTCATCATCGTAGCTTGGTTTCTCTTCTTGATAAACCTCTTCTTGGGAAATGGGCATGGTTATGAGGTTTACAAGAATTATGTCCTTGCTAATGCCTTTGACTTGACATTTGTCCTTTCGAACACCCCATAGAATTGATGCAAGTCTTGTGCATTCTCCCCGGTTATAGTTACCCGATCCAATATGGTTTGAAGCATTGCTCGAAGACCAATAGGTCTGGTTTGTTGCTCCTCATTCTTCTCATCATAAGACCTACCAATCTTATAAGAAGAACTAGAAATTCGGTTAGTATAATAGGGAGACAAGGCATTTAGACAATCATCCTAATTTCCATCTCGACCACTACATAACGAGCATCTATACTCCCTATAAGATTTAGATTGTGGGTCCATCTCTTTCTAGGGAGTATAGTTAGAATCTCTCCTGAAGTGTGGTTCGTTATAGATTGGACATGAGTTGTCACGATAGGATTCCCAACTACCAATATCATATTTGTTAGGAGATGCCATAGAGAAAAATAAAAATAAAATAAAATCTACCTACAAAAAAAATCACAAAAAAATATATATAGGCTTGAGTTCAAGCAAGTAACTAAAATTTCAAACTAATTTAATACGCCAAATTATTCCTCGACAATGGCGCTATTTTTAATAACGCTTAACTTACACATTAATTTAAGTGCAAAGCGGTCATCGTCAATATATTTACTCAACTTTGGAGTCGGGGTCGAATTCACGAGGATCAATGTGAGTGAAAATCAAGTTACTTCAAAATAATAGATACAAGTTAAATCCAAACCAATGTTACAAGAAGGTAAAAATGAGGGAGATAGGTATCTACACTAATGTTTCTTTTTAGGGTTTTCTACTCTAAATTTGGGGATATACTTAGAATTTTAATGGGTATGGACGGATCTTGGGATCATGTATTAATAAGGGAGTGATATGTGGGTGTTAGCAATCAACATCAATTTAGTAAGTCAAAATGGGTAGGTTTGGTTATAGATTTTAATGCTAGTCTTTCAACAAAATACCAAAATTTCACCCATTGATTCTTTTGAATACCTAATAGGTGTGTTCAACAATTGGTAACCACAACCTCAATCTAGGCATCCCTATTTCTAGGATGATACCTATGGTATAGTCAACCTCATATTCATTCTTATGTCTAAGATAGTGAAAATTTAGCAAACCACACACACAATTGTCTATCATTGCTTTGGTCTCCACATCCCTCTTTCAAAGATGACATGGATTCCTAAACTTTACTAAAAACCCTTCTTTTAAAGATGGCTTCAGGTTTTCTAGAGCATAGAGCTTTTACTTATCATACCCATGTGGGTATTTGGGGCTTTCACCCATCAAACCCCAACCAAATTATCATAGCAATTGTAAAACCCATAAACATAAACTACTAAATAGAAGCTAATCAATAACAACCCATACACACTTTAACCCCTATTCACACATAACCCCAAGAAGGAGATCTAGCTACACATAATATAAATAAGCATAGATATACCCATAATCTCCATTAAATTGATTTATTGAAGCTTAAGTGAATGTTACTTCAAACACGAAACTCCCACAAATCAATAATAGAAGCGACCTAATCTTTCACTTAGAAAGTCTATAATGTATTCTTCACCAAAAAATTATAAAATATTATCTTCTAAAAAAATGGAGGCTATGAACTCAAGAGCTAAACCTAAAAATTGGGGAAGATGGAATATCATCTATGAGTTTGAGTCTTTGTGCCTAAATTTGGGATCAACCATGTACATTTTTAGGTTTGGCCTTGGGCTGATTTCTTCCGCTAAGTCGCGATCGCATGGGTCTAGTTGCGGCGGGTTACGTCCGTGATCGTGGTTGAATGAATTTTGCTTGACTACCATAATCGCGGTCAGCAGACCGCGATCACGGTATCTGAGGACTTTCTTCTCCAAGTCTTCAGTTGAAATTTTCTTTCTCCCTTTTGATTAGTTTACGCTCCATTCCACATCTTTTGATTTCCTCAACTCTATGCCTACAAAGAGTGGATATCAGTGCATTTTTTCACCAATATGTCTCATTCATTCATTCATTTAAAATAAGGTAATGTACACAAATGTTTAGTGTGAATGGTGGTAAAATCATCACTCATCAGTACCCAATGGAAATCATCATCCAACTGATCTAAATTATGATATAAATGTGATAAGATTCAAGATAAATAAGCTAAGTGAAGGTAAAAAGGAAAACCTGGAAATAAGCTCAAACCCTATGCATAAATAAATAAATCCAAAATATTAACGCAAAGATCACACAATTATACTACTAAATTGGCCTCCTTAAGTCAATAAGTGTGGAAAAGTAAATAACCCAATGTGGGCCCCCATAAGCTCAAAGGGTGCAATCAAAGGAAAGTAAATACCAAAGTTCTTTAACTTTATCGAATATCAGCTATAATTATGAAACCATCCATACAGTATCATAACATAAATAAATTCTCAATGTCGGACTCAAATCAGAACTAAATAGAGTAACATCATAACATCATTCGTCGGACTTGAATCGAAACTCATATCATCAATAAACCATCAGTTGTCGTACTTGAACTAGAACTCAATATCAATAAACCACTAGGTTTTACCCGGAATCAACACCAACTCCCAAATACCAAACCAACAATAATTAATCATATAACTTCCTCAAGCACCAAACTAAGCATTTCGAAGGTATAACATGCATATAGAAGTCTAGAAAAGCTAACACAAGTCTTGACCTAAGATGGGCCAAAGGGGCCCACTTTTAATATCTGAAATCTATAGTTTAAGGCAAATTCTACCCTGGACTAGACTAGGGTATATAAATAAATTCTAGATATTAAATGAACCACAAATATCCTAAGATAGAAATTCTACCTAAAACATAAGTGACTAAGTCAATTATGCCTAAATTATGTTTCAAGATAACCTAAACGGTCAAAATAATCTAAATATTGTCAATCATACCTCCAAAACCTAAATCACATCCCATATCAAGCATAATATCATAATCATACTATGAAATAACTCAATTTTGGAAGAGGGTAAACCTAGAATACTTGGATGCCAAAAAAAGCCCAAAGAATCTTCTAAACCAATAATTTTCCCTTTTGAGAAGTTTTCGCAAGATGCCACACTATCAAATTCATAATCTACTCATTAAAGTGAGAACAATGATACCCAATTAGAATATTGTGCTTTGGATCCAAAATTATGTAAAAATTCCATGTGGGGTCCATTTACAAAATCCCACTGTCCAAACCAACACAACGTCCCTCTATGCTCAAGAAACATTTTTTCTCAAAAATGGGTGAGTTCCGAGATCTAATGGTACTATAATCTAATTACCAGTATTTTAGGAATTTAGGACAAAGATGAAGGATTATATTAAGAAATTGATGAAATCTTATCACGAATTTGAAAGAAAAACATGTAATCTAAGTCCATAAGTGCTCTAAAATTTCCCACTAAAGATTCTCCCAAGTTTTCATACTTTTTAGGGTTCTATACTCTTGAAAAGGGGTGAAATATGGGAGAAATCGGGCTAAGTGGGGAATATATAATGCCTAGGTACTACTAAAGCAGTACCTGCCTACGCATGCCAGGTCACTAAAATGGGCCCTGGGCCGCTTTAGCGTTTTGGTGCTAAAGTACCTAGGTTACCGCTAAAGAAGAATTTGCTATCTGTTCCAGGGCCACTGAAGTGCCCAACGGGCTGCTAAAGCACCCTCCGCTAAAATACCCAGTGGGATGATTTAGCGGTCACACCAGATTTCATATACCAGTTGGAGACTTAAAATTTTTGAGTCTCCACCTGCCCATCAAGATTCGCCCTAAATTTTGTATACCCAAATGAAATATGCTACCCTATAAAATTTGATATTTCAAACATAATGACACAATCAAAATTTCCATCCAAGGTTATTTTAATGAAAAGTGGGTCCCACACCCATATGCCAGTTTTCTTAACTTTTGATCAATAGTTTGAAATGAGTCTGGGGCCTCGAGACCCAAACCAAGGGTCTATCTAGCCTAAAATCAATGTTCCAAAGCTGTTGAAATAGTCAAAATGCATACAAGGCTGTTTGACTAACGTTTTTGCCTGATATCCAATTTGAACCAGCGAAGGCTTCAAAATAATAAATTGACTCTAAAAATTAAATGAACTGCTTGATAATCAAACTATCAGTTTTAGCAAGTCATAAATGACTTGGGCAGGCTATAGAAAAGATTTAAACAACATGAATAAGTGGAAATACATAAAATAACCTGAAGTGTCATTATAATATCTATTACTAAAAGAACTTTTCTCTATAGTCTGCAAAAATAAAGAATTAAGATCTACCTAAATCCTCGAACAGGTGATGATACTGGGTCTGCATCTCACTCTAGATATCCCAAGTAGCCTCCTCTACTGTATGGTTCCTCCATTGAATCTTAACTACTGGAATCTCCTTAGTGCACAACCGTCTACCATCACTAGCCAATATGAGCACCGACTCCTCCACGAATGTCAACTGCTCATCCAACTAGACTGAGTCCCATATAAGCACATGAGAGTGTAACACGCCGCATCATTGGGATAGAATGTGAACCATTGTTGCTACATGTATAGAAACAAACCCAATGATTCTATGTCAACAAAAGTGTGATCGTCAATTCTCTAGTGTGGGAACATCTTTGGGGGTGGAGTGAGATCATAAAAATCTCCTAACTCAAAGGCGAGTTGAGAACCTTTCTACCGGTTGAGTTTTAGTGAGTGTACCTATTGGGGTCAACTTTCAATGACCATTACTTCTTAAATATAGTGAGTTAGGTGGCCCACTATACACTAAATAAAATATCTTTGAGTTTTCTTTCCAATGCATCTAATTTCGACTTAATTCAATATCAGAGTAAAAAGTTATGCTTGTTTTACTTGAGAGTGTCTGTCTGTAAGAAAGTGAAGCTTTCAACTAGGTGATGACTAAGGTGACGAGCCATCAACTCATGTCGTCATCCTTAACCAGTAAATGGCAAAATCTAGCCAAATATTGACGACTAGGGTGACAAGTTGTCACCAAACAGACGAACCATCAACCCAAGTCGTCAACTGAAGAATTTTTGTAATTTTCTTTGGTCTCTTTATGTAACATGTTGTGCCTAAGGGAACACGTAAGTGTACATAGTTTCACCAAGTAATACAGTGGCCTTAAATAAAGCTGAATATCGATCCTATAGAGACTTGTGTTAACAACTATCCAATTTTAGTTCACTATTGAGAGTAATTTGGTGCAAACTTAGCCAAAAGAATTTAAGAGTTATAAACTGAAAGTAAAGTAAACAATGTGGTAAGGTACAATGCTTGGACAATCAATTAGGAGAAAACCAGGGTTAAGGCTCTGCGAACAATCATACTATGCTATTAAACGTCATTGATTTGCTTACTTATCTTGGTTATTGATTCACGACGTTGATATTATGATCACGGTCTCTCGAGCCTCTAATCACCTATCTAACTTATACCCATAACTACATCGTTGAGCGGGGATGTGAGAGCTAATCTAAATGAATTTATATTTCATCCCATAATTAACCAAATATGGAACGTAGGTATATTCTATCCTAAGTGCAAATTTCAACTTTATTCTGTAGAAGATTATAATCCTACTCTATTTATCCACGTTCTATCCTCTTGTTCCTCTTCCCGGGCTCACAAGTTGACTATGAATGTATTCTAAGGTTGGATACTCCTTAAAATAGTTATAAAAATGATAAATAAAAAACCAAAACCAAATCAATTCAAATAAATAGTAACCAAGTTCTTGGCCTTAACCCCCCCAAAAGGCTTTTAGCTGCTTATGGACATAACCGTAATCACGATAGATAAATACATGATAAAATACATAAAAAAACTATATTAAGGAAATGAAAACTATAATTTAAGTGTTTTTCATCCTCCCTCTAGGTTTCCAAGTCGTCCAAGGTGTATAGCCTCATGTTTAAGTGTCCTATTTATAGGAGGTCAAATCTGTCGAAATTGGACTAGGGTCCGCATCACGCTCTCTATCGCGGTACCTAGGGTGTGCGATGCTATCTAATTGTGTATAAACACTGTTTTGGGTCCATTAGAAAGCTATCAATGTGTTTCATGCTCCCCATAGCATTTTATAATCTCCGCAATGTTCTAGTGAACCCCAAGAGGTCGGTTTTACGTTAAATCTTGTCCCATGCTATTGTCTATCCATTCCAAGCCTTTGGGTGATGTTTTAATGATATAAATATTGTGTATCATCAATATATAATCATAATAATCTCACAAATCATCCTATAGCATTAAACATCACGAATTAGAGTTCAAAACAACACAACATCCAAGACGGTGAACTAGAAACTTAAGTTAAGAATGCTAGTTTTGTCCTTTTGATCTTTAACTTAGTTTTGACTCTTGAATTGATTCAATTGAACTTTAAACACTATAAGAAAGATTTTACACACATAATTACTCAATAATACCATGAGGAACTCATTAAATACACTAGAGTCCATTGGTATCAACTAGAACAACACGTAACTAAGCTAGTAACACTAGTTTTCTCGTCTAAACTCTAAGTAACCAATTTTAGTCCTAACTTGTTTGAAAAACATCTTAAACATTGTAATCAAATATTTTAACACTTAGATGCTCATTTATATCATTATTAACACATTAATAACTCAAGAAGTTCTCAAAACAAAGCTAAATAAGCCTGAATTACAACTCTGAGGTGCATAAATCCACCTCAAATCATCACCCCACACTTAAAGCCTTGTTCGTCCTCGAACAACTCTTTACTATAAGCATCATAATCAGTGAAGACTCCATACTTCTACTACAAATAATACATTCAAGATAGTACTACATTGACTACACAGAATGTAAGTCCTTATACTAAGCATGTTATACACAATTGGAAGTTCAAGAACACTACTCCAAAATATCCTATCCTCAAGAATAGACTCACCAAGTCGGAAAACTCATACATATTGCTCAATCAAAGACATCATACAAATCACCCAACTATCATCAAGATGTTCCCTTACCATAAGAGAGTTACCCATAACCACTCACATAGATGTAATTTATCACAAAATGGGTATAAGAATCAAGTTACACTTCCTCTCACAAGAATTCACAAAATACACAAGATGAACCATAGGCTTGCCCTTAGTGTAGTACTCCACTAATATTAGAATGATGAAACTTAGGATCAAATATGTCTTTAAGGGTTGTATGTAGGCTAAGGGATGGGTAGGAACTATTTTGGCCAAGAATAGTGACTATCTTCCCTAAACGCTTTAATACATCACAATTTTTATTCAATTTACCTCTAACAATCAATTTCCACTGCTTATGTCTACCTTCATATTTTGTTTTTTCCCATCTCATTAAGTCTATTCACATATACTATGATGGGAGTATAGTCTATTAATTCATGATTCAATTTTAGCATAAATTTCTTTCACTCCTAACCGTAAAATGCAAAATAAGACTAATTCTAAAATAGAAGGAGATATATTAGATTTGTATGCAAGAAGCTCACCCTAATCTATGATCAAATAGCTTCACAAAAGGATGTCATCAATGGAGATGAATTTTACTAGGATATAAATCAGGAAAAAAGATACACCACATCAGGAAAAAAGATGCAAAAGTGCAGTATTAGTACCAAAATATGCCATACCCAGTAGGTATTATTGTCCAACTAAGCTAAAATAAGATAAAACTATAATAAAGTACAAATTTATGATAAGGGTAAGAGATAAAGGTCAAAGGAAAGGGTAATAGGCTAAGTCTAGATAATTATGAGAAATATATATGAATAACTCAAAAAGAGTAAATAAGAATCTCACTATTACCTAATCGTACCTTCATAAGTCCAGAAGGTACACACAATAATAAATAAACCTAATCGAGCCCCCATAAGCCCGGTGGATGCAAACAACAAGTAATACTAACATAAACTAGGTACAATAAAGAGTAGTGTGAAAGAATGCCATGATATATAATAAATTTACCATATACTGCTCCTCTATCCATATCCATAAACAATGCCCTGACTCAAATTAGGCTTCAAACCAGAATCAATGACCATGTATTCCCCAAATCAAACTAGGGCTAAATATGTAATAAGCACTAAACTCAGGTACCCATACTTTAACTAGGACTAAATAGTCCAGTTTCACCTTTTAGAAAGATAAATTCATTTAAAGTGTTTAAAATCCCATTTATCAAGTAAAAAATAGTGCTTTAGGACAATTTACTAATGAGCCAAGGATAAAAATCAAATAAGAACAATAGAGCTAAAAAACCAATCTATGATTTATAATCAGGCCACCAATATGCAACCTAGGTTATTTAAATTTGTCTACATTAGGAATATAAGCTATTCTAAGGCAAATAACCTTAAAAGAGAGGTAAAACTAGCTACATCATAGAGAATTCCAACCTAAGGCAATTAGCAACCCAAGCATAGACTAAGGAATCTCAGTATAACCCTAAGGATACTATGTACTCTAAGTCAGGTCCTATGGGAGAAATGACTATTGAACCTAATGGTTCAAAGGCAAAATTCTACTCTAAGGCTCCTAAACTGGCTACTAGAATCGTAAACACATAAGTAGATTATTCAAGCCTTAGTACTCCACTATTAATTTGTAAATATCACACCAATAAATTAAATGAGTAAAGCTAAAAGTAAGTAAGTAGTAGCCTACGTAGACATTAAAGAGCATACTCACAATCCACTAAACTGGGACTTTTGTTTTTTGAGGAGAATCCGACCACTACCATGCTACCAAAATAATAATCGAGGTATCAATGCAAGAACAACAATATTCACCTTATAATTTTATACACCGGGCCACGAAGCGAGTAAAAAATAGGCTCAAGGGGCCCATCGATGATATCAGAAATTACATTCATCATTAGGTCCCTCTCAACTCAAGGGTCACATGCTCTAAAATCAAATATAATTAGAGCCTTAAAATAGTGCTAAATCATCCCCAAAAGTCTACAAGAAATCAAGGAATTAAACTAAAGAATTAAATGGAATAGAGGTTGGGAACTTAATAATACTGATGAAAAAATGATCACGAATCAAAACAAAAATGAATCCTAGACTTACCTTATGATACCACACTGTTTCTCCAAGCTTCACATCCACAACAATGGTGAGAATAGAGTTTAAAATAGGTTTAAATCATGAAGGTCAAGGTTTATATAGTACCAAAATAGGGTGCTAAAATGGATAATTTACCATTTAAAAGGTTCTATTTAAGTAGACATTTGAACACTAAAGAATTCCTTTCCATACTTGCCAACTCCCACTAAAGAGGCTCCCAGTCGCTTAAGAAATTCCGCTAAAGTAATAAACAGGTAAATTAAGCGATGGATGTTGATATCATTAGCAACCACTGAAGCGGCTCTCTAGAAGCTAAGTCTTCTCTACTTAGGTAAGAAAGGGTTGCTAAGGTAGCTGCATCAGATGCTTTACACCATTCTTTTGTTGAGGTCTAAAAGTGACTCTGACTAGGTGCTTGGGATTCGTTAGGACCCCTATGCACGCAAACAAAATATGTTAACTTACTAAAAAAGGTATTTCTAGGCTTAGTGCATCTATTAAAATTCCTAATCAAGGTCGTTTAGACAAAATATAGGCCCCATACCTATTGTTTCATCTTTTACTAAATTCCAACAAATAACCAAAAATGAGTCTGAAAATGTAAGGATGCTATGGATCTAATAACACTATAAAAATTCTCATCCAAGGCAGTTTACTAGAAGTTTAGGGAGAAGAGCTATTTCTCAACTTTGGAATCTCCAGAATAGGGAAATAAGCATAGAAACCAAACGAACAACCCAGGAACTAAACTATCATTCCCAACAAGTAACAAATGACTTGGATAAGTGATAGACCAAATTTATACCTCCCTATCTAATATAGAATCGAACAAAGGTTAAGATCAAATCCCACAAGGAATATGTTCAACACTAAGTCATTCATGAGAAAAATGATTTTTAGTTCATGATTTATATAAAATAGGGGTTTATAGAAAATCTGTTTGAATTATTATTCAAACTATTGAGTGTAATAAGTGAAAATTTTTATAATATGTGATTCAATAAAGGAAACAAACTAGGCTTGCATTCACCACGACATTGTAATACTTTTGGGTTAATAACAATATTGGTTATATTAACATATAATATTTCAAGGTTATTATATCTAATATGCATCCAAAATTTCTCAACCTAATTGGATGAATACAACATTAATTCTTTCAGACCTATAGAGATAACAACATTTAACTTGATATTTGCTTGATATTGGTTAATCTTGTTATAACATTAACCATTAGACGGAGGATAAAAGCTTCCAAATCCTTGTTAATAATCCTTTTTTCCAATGTTAACCTCTTATTTCAAGGAAGTTAAGCCTAAGGCTTGTTTTAATGTATAAAATCATTAAAAATCTGTTAAGACAAAAATATTAGCAATTGATATCCAATTATTAATCAAATACAAACCAAAATCAACCCTTGAGATGTCATTTTATCATGGATCCCACAATCATAGTTGTGAGATTTAGACACTCATTATCTTAGAATAAAGTACAATAGTTGAAAATAAGAATGAAAGTACCTTTTCAATAGATGAACATGAAATCAAGCCATCTTCCAAAAATCAAGAAATATGTTAAAAAACCCAAGAGAGTTTAAGAACAAGAGAGTATTTTGTTAAACGTAATGTGTGATACATCAAAAAGCTCTAGTAGCAGCTATTTATAGAATAGGTAAATTTGAAATTCAATTAAAAATTTAGAGTTTGCTCACCTCGCATGTGATGATAAGGTTGATGGCTCATCACACGTCTGATGTCTCATCAACATTAGTCGTCACTTGAATTCCATATAAGCCAACTTCTATTTAAGGTTTAGGGCCTCAGTGATGGCTCATCAAAGGTATGCTAAATTGTCACTTAGCCTATCACTCAACCATTGTTCACCCAACATTATATTTATGCTTCACGATGTGGTTGATGAGTCATCACTAAGTTGACGTTTCATTAAATTGGTTGTCATTACTCCCTTTTAGTTCAATTTCTCCTGTTGGCTACTTGTTACCTTTTTCTAAAAACTAGAAATAAAAATGATTAAAAAGTATAAATCTTTTGAGAACTTATAGTTTTTGCTAGTAGAAAGCCTCAAATGTGCCATCAAAATGCCGGTACATCAACACCCTCAAATTAGAGCATTTTCTTGTTCTTAAGCATCTAAATAACATACTATGTAAATAACTCTATTCTAAGGAATGTCACAAAAATCATTATTATTATACTTAACCGTATTAGCTGAAACAAACACAACATACATGGACTATTTATTATACTAGTCGAGAAGTATCCATGATTATCATTATGATACAAACCGGTAACATTATGTACACATATAGTAGTGAAGCAAACATTCAAAAGTTAGCAATTTGATCCACAAGCCCTCACCACAGAGAAGACCCACACACAAGATATCAAATTAATTAGGGGCTAAAATTAAATCTCTCACTCTCACAACAAATTTCAAGCAATGTACAAATGATGCCATAGGCTTAGATTTACCATTCTACTTAAATTCTTCAAAAAGTAAACTAGGATCACTACAGGACTTTTTATACCTTGTAATGTGGGATTGGGTACATGTAGGATATGTTTGGGGATTAGTGACTCAGGCCTTCTTGACATCAATATAATTTATTTTAACTTAAGACTTATAATTTTGCCCTTATTCACCTTTTACTACCAATTATTTTCCTTCACGGGTGTAGAAACTCTTTTGATTTAACTTTCTCTATTTCCTTTTTTCAATACTTTTTTATTTTTTATTTCTTTTCTTTTTGTTTTACATGCTCACATCCCCTATTTTTTTTTTCCATAACACCCATTCTTTTCATACCCCTTTTCACTTTATCATACGCCTTTAGAGTAACCGCCCTTAACTTAGGTGATTTTCCTTAGTTGAGGTACATAATGTCCAAGAAAGGACTAGGTCCAAATAGATGTTCAAAGATATAGTACGGAAGGGTTTGGTTATTAAATAAAAAAGGTATAATTAGTTCAAAGTAGGAATCAAAGGAATTATTCACTGTATTCGGAAGGTATTTTTAGGCTATGTGGACTAAACTCAAACAAGTTCTGTGATCCTTTCCTAACTAACTAAGTTACAACTTCACACAATAGACGGGGCAAGTACTAGACGTATGCATAAATTATTCATATTTATTTTCTCAATTTCTTCTAGATCATCTTGTTTCTTTATTTACCTCTATCCCTTTCTCTTAAGTATTAGAGGTTTTACTATTAAGTCATACACATTTTCTTATTCCTCCTATGACTCCAGTTCATCTAGAGTATATAAAACCAGGTTGGGTCTATTTTGTAGGTCAATGATGTCAGCCCAGGCTTTTTTTAATTTAGCTTTAAACTTTTCCAAATCTTGTATATTAGTGGCCTTCACTGTCTCATTTATCCATTATTCTTATCATTAAATCAGCCAGCATAAGGCATCAATTTAGTTTCATGGATCAGTTCGAAAAAGGATCAAACTATTTGGAAAAGTGCTTCAATTTTTCATCAAAACTTTTTCCTTACTTTACTCTACTTTTGAAATTTTGTGAACTGAGGTTATAATCCTATTACGAGCTACAGCAATAACATTATCTATAGACTTAGTAGTTAGAGTAGTGCCTGTAGTGGAAGTACTAGGTGGAGTTATATAAATAGTCAGTTGCATACTTGAAATAAAGACTGAAGACTATGAAGTGGCAGAGGGATCCCATATGGTCTGAGTATCATTCCTATGCTAGTACATTTGTTTAGTTGTAACCCAAGATCTCTTTTATCCTTATATATCCAAAGTTATCAGTCTTTTTGTTGCTATTTTAATATCTAAACCAATTAGTATTGGAACATAACCCTCCTTATAGAGTTGGGTAGAAACGCATGGAAACTGATAGGAGGTATCAGGCTTTGTAGCTCATATTCTCATTTCATCATCTATAATCTCCTCAAAGTTATGCTTGAAACCAGATATTAGGTTTTCTACTTACATTGACTGATCATCCCTTAAAATTTTGTTCCCTCCAGTCAAAATCTGCCGGAACTGCACAAATTCCCATCAAAATTTAGCTATGAAAGGTATTTGCAATTCTTGTGTTGTGATATGTCAACCACTTAGGTTCACCTTCAATTAATACCTATTCTATCCAAGGACATTAATTTTCTTTATCATGTATTTTGTTGTCAAATTCTAGAGTGCTAGTTTGTGGCACAAAATCCACCATATGCAAGAATTGATTGATTGTTATATCTAAAATATTCACTGGAACACCTATAATAGAACTTTGATCATGTTTGGTAACTCGGTAACTTTCTTCTCCTTTATAAATTGTTCTCCAAATTGGAAACATATTGGCATAATTTGTGTAGTTTTCTCTTGATCTTCGGATGCAATGGAAATTTGGTTATAACAGATAACCATCCAAAAACCAATACCAGCCTCTCCCTACTAGCCTATCAAGTATTTCGTCC
This sequence comes from Capsicum baccatum var. pendulum, assembly GCA_030864225.1. Classification (NCBI taxonomy): domain Eukaryota; kingdom Viridiplantae; phylum Streptophyta; class Magnoliopsida; order Solanales; family Solanaceae; genus Capsicum; species Capsicum baccatum. The sequence goes on along the minus strand of CM061560.1, from coordinate 86,741,213 downwards.
ATGAACGACATTAGGAAGTGATCTATGAGAGTACTTGAGTTTAGATTTCTATAATCTATGCAAACACACCATCCGATAATTGGCCTCAGTGGAATCAACTCATTTTGATCATTTTCTACTACTATCATACATCTCTTTTTTTGGACACATTCTATAAGACTTACCCACTTGCTAATCAATATTTGCTATATGCAGTTGAATCAAGCCACTTGATTATTTCTTTCTTAACTACCTCTTGCGTTTATGGGTTAACTCTTCACCGATGATCAATGGTAAGAGGACACTCTTCTTACATTTGAATCATATGGGTATAAATACCTAATAGAGTTCTAATAATATCCGCAATAGTCTGACCAATAGACCTTTGTACCTCTAAAATATATAAACCAATGCTTCCACCTGCCATTCAACATAATCAACAACTATAATTATGGGAAATGTATTATGATCACCCAAGAATGCATATCAATGATGGAAAGGCAATTATTTATGTTCTAACATTGGTGGCTCCTCTATTAAAGGTTGGGATGGTAGAGTTGCCTATTTTTCAAATCTAGGTCCAACTTCTTTAGGGTGCAAGAATAAGATCCCATTCCAACTAAAGCATTAACCATCTACTCATAATATTTGATATCCACACCATTGAAATTCATTATTACAATATTCAAGGTTTCAATAGTAAAGTTTTCCTCAGGCACCTCAATATTAGCTTCATCAATAACGTCAAAGACTAAGACAATACTCATGTATCTTAGTTTTTTCGTTGATTGACACACATTGAACTTAACATCTTCATTGTTCAATTTGAACTTTAACTCATTAATATCCATGTAAACCAATACTCTCTAATGGCTACGAATGGTTTACCTAAGATTATAGGTACTTTGAAATCTATTTCGCAATCAAGTTTCACAAAGTCAACTAGAAATATAAAGTTCTTAACCTTTACTAGTACATCATGCAATATCCCTACTAGCCTCTTAACTAAATGATCAGACATTAATAGCCACATAGTAATTGGTGTGGAGGCTCCCAAGCCCAACTATCTACAGATAGCTAGCAATATCAGTTTAATGCTAGCACTAAGGTCACAGAACACCTTTGAAAAGTTAAACATTCCAATTATATATGGAATTATAAAGGCAACCAAATCTTCCTTTTTTTGAACCAATGATCGTGAAGCAATCACACTTAATGATAAAAATTATCCACCAACTCAAAACTAACATTTCTCTCCTTTGAGAACAAGTTCTTCATGAAATTCACGTAACTCGCCATTTGCTCTAAGGCTTATTCCAATGGAATGTTCACCAACAACTGTTTAACATGGATTTAAATTTATGAAATTTTCGATCCTCAGCCTTCTTATTTACTTGGCGTTGAAATGGAAGGGGAGGTCTAAGAATTTGAGTTTGAGGCTTTTCAATATTTTTTTCCTTTCCTTTATTTATGGGAACATCTTATTTCACCACTGTAAACTTTTAAGAATTTACTTTTGATCATTAATTATTTTTGACTTTGTAGACTCGATTAGATTCTTATCAACACCTATGTCATCAACCACCATTTTATATTTAGAGGCAATATCCTCTACATATGTTTGATAATAGGTTGCAATTCAGGTAGAGGTTTGTCACTCACCATGCAACTTCCATTATTTCTAGTATTTTAAATAGTATCAATAGGTAGATTTCTACTCTTCTACTGATTGACATAGTAGACAATTGGCCTATGTGGTATTCTAGCTATTTAATGGAGGTAGAGTGTGAATCCATAAGCCAAATCATCAAATATAGTTCACTCTTTATTTCTTTCACTCATGAGTTAGTAGATTCCACCCTTTGTAGCACTATAGCTAATATGTCTTCCATCTTTGTATTACCTAAATTATTATTAGCTCAATCATAATTTCCAAGTGGTACATACAAACCACTCCTATGATTTTTTATTTTCCAATAGCCTTTATTACCATCCTTGTAACCAACCTTGTCATAATAGTTATCTCTTTGGTAGTTACGAGCTTTGTTTCCTTAGCTGTTTGTCTAGAAACCCACCATTATTGAAGTAGATTTCCTTTTCTTAAGAGTCAGAATTAATGTACTTGTCTTACGAACTAATATCTTTCACATTTTCAATACAACCTACTAATAATTGCTTTGTAAGCAAGTCCACCTGCGCCTTTATTTGAGTCATAGCTTGATCATACTCTTTTTCTCTTTGGTGTTATTCAATAGATATGCCGACAATATAAGTACTACTTTCAACCTCAAAATCTTTGGTATGCCAAGATCTATTGGTTTTTATAAGTATATATAGGATTATAGTTGCATGTACATAAGAAAGTAACATGAAAGCTCCTCTTACAGCGTTATCAATAGTTAATTTAGTTACAAAATCCAGAAACCTATAGAAAGTTTCCAGTAAGTGTTCATCTTTTAGCTTGTGATTGGGGCATTAGGTCAACTTTTTCTTAAACCTAAGCTATATTTCTTGTAGTTCATCATTAGGCTACTGTCTAAAATTACTAATTTCATCCCTAAATTGCAGTATCCTACAAGGCAGAAAGAACCTTTCTAGGAAAACTCCTTTTAGCTGATTCTAATGTGTAATAGAATTTGGTGGTAGCTCAATTACCCACAATGTTGAATCTCCTATCAAAGAAAGTGGGAATAACCTCAATCTACTGTATTTCTAGATAACTAATGGTAAACGACTTACAAATACCTATGAAATTCATCTCGTACAAATTCGAATCATCACTAACCATTTCACTAGTAGAATCATGGTACTGGTATTATTAAACTTTTCTCCATAGGATATTAGTGGAAGAACAATGGACTTGTAGAGCCAAACTCATTTAAGTCAGCCTCATATTCATCCTTCATATCAAAAGGCATGGCCTATTATTGTCATCCTATCACCTTTTTTCATTGATATTAGCTAACTAAGGAAACATTATCAACTTGTTGTGCATCAAAATCATCATGCAAAACATTATCTTCCTTATTATTCAATGCATTTAGATTCAGTTGGTTAGCAAAAAGCTATTAAAGCCTTTCTGCTTATGCTCTTGTGCATTCATATTCAATCTTAGAGTCTCTAAAATCTTGGGTCATAAAGTAGCAATGGTTCAACCAAGCTTCAGGTACTTGTCATGCATAAGTCTGTACCCTAAAATTAAAAAAACAAAGAAAAAAGTAAAACTAGAAAATATGACTAAGAGTCAAATAAACATATCAAACCAATAGACAATCTTATTAGCTGATAATAGTGATAAAATTTGATACGCCTAAATTACACCTCCTTAAAGATGTATAATAAATTGATTTTAAAATATAGAACCCAACTAAGGTTAGGGTCAAATCCCATAGGTAATATGGTGAACACTAAGGCATTCCTGAGTTAAAAGACTTTTAATGTGTGATTTTTGTGAAATAGGGGTTCATAGAAAATGTATTTGAATCAATATCCAACCTGTTATGTGTAAGAAATGACAAATTTTATAGGATGTGAATTAATAGAGGAAACAAACTAGGTTTGTGTTCAGCATGACATTGTAATACTTTTGGGTTAATCACAATATTTGATTCCCTTAATATACAATATTACAAGGCTATCAAGGTTCAATATGTGCCAAAAATATTTCTCGGTCAAATAGGATGGATATCACTTTAATTCTTTTAAACCTGAAGATATGACAACACTAAACTCTACATTAGCCTCAAGTTGGTTAATCATGTTATAGCATTAGCCATTAGATAGAGGTTAGAATCTCCCAATCCTTGTTGATAATCCTTTTTCCCAGTTTTAACTACTTATTTCAAGCAATTTAATCCTAAGGCTTGTTCTAACATGTGCAATCATTAGAAATATATTAAGCTGAAAAGATTAGCAATTCATACCCAATCATTAATTGCATCCAAACTAAAAACACCTTAATAGTATTTTCCCATGAACCCCATAACCCTAGTTGTGGAATTTTAGCCACTGATCATCTTAGAAAAAAGTACAGTAGTTGAAAATATTAATGAAAATTACCCTTTCAATAAATGAATCCAAAATCAACCTGTCTTCCAAAAATCAAGCAAAGCGCTAAAAAGTCCAGAGAATTTTAATTCAAGAGAGTATTTTGTTCAATGTAACTGAGATACCCCAAAAGACCTAGTAGTAGCTGTTTATAGTGCAGGAAAACATGGATTTAAAATATAAATTAAGAGTTTTCTTGCCTCGTGTGTAATGATAAGGTTGACGACTTGTCATATGTCTGATGGCTTTTCAACATTGGTCATCACATGGATTTTATATAAGCCAAATTTTATTTAGGTTGATGGTATGTGGTATTGGCTCATCACTTAGGATTTTACTCAGTCATTGTTCACCCCATTCTATTTAGGTCAGAAAAGGTGTTTGACGAGTTTTCACTACGTTGATGTCTCATATAATTGGCCATCACTGCTCCCTTTTAGCTCAATTTATCCTGTTGGCTACTTGTTTTCTTTTTGTGCATACTAGAAGTAAAAAGTAATTAAAAACAACACGAGTTGCTTGAGAACTTATAGTTACTCCTAGTCGAAAGCCTCACATGTGCTATCAAAATGTGGAATATCAAGCAACTATAGGAAATGTCTAAACCCAGAAAAAACATAAATATAAAAAATATAACCTAGTGGGTTATTACCACACCCTCTTCTAAACGGACTTTTGTCTGTGAAAATCAAGAGTCAAGACTTTTCCTAACGGCTTGGAAAAGTGATTATATTGGGCATGCATATCATGCTTAATTTCCTACGTGTCCTCCTTGACTAGATGATATCTCAGGCTAGAATAGCAATTGGCTACCCAATAAAGGACAACCTATCATCCAACTGATTTTAATACCATTGGAGGACATGAGATTTATCTAGAGTGTAATGGTAAAGCATCAACATATATAAAAATGGGTTAATAGAAAAAAGTTGGAGGCAAGGGTAATATATATGCTACATACCCAACGTTCTGAAGGAAAAAATGGCTTGATATATACCTGGGGCTGAGCTTTCCCCTTTTCCTGAATCACCTTAGGCCCTTTATGGGTGACACTCAAAAGAATACCTGGTCACCAACTCTAAATTTCAACACTCAAAGCCTATGGTCAACATTACTCTTCTACCAGTTTTGATATGCCTACAATATATCCTAAATAGTCTGAACCTTATCCAAGAATTACAAAGCACGTCTGTATCCTAAGGCCAAGCCTTAGAAGTATGAAACCACAGTAACATAGACCTACACTGCCTACCATATAATGCCTCAAATAGATCTATCTAGATACTCAAATGGTAGCTGTTATTAAATGAGAGATATGCCAAATGAAGAAACTAATCCCACTGATCTCCAAAATCAATAACATAGGCCTACAGTATATCCTCCAAGACCTTGCATGACCTTATATACACCTTCAAAGTACAAACTTCTAGGATAGGACCTATAGTGGGTTTGTAACCCATATACTTTCACAATCTCAATCTTATATCACAATCCCTCTTGCCGTCATAATATTCGGTAAAGGGTTTTATTAAGTGTTCTATTTTCTTTCTAAATCACTGCTTCTTTATGGTACCAATTCCATGTATAAGGATGAATGATATGAGAATGCATGCTCAATAACTAATACAATATCATATATAATGATTCAAGTAAATAATGGTATCAAATGAGCTCAAATCTCCTTAATATATTAGTAAATAATGATATAATAAATTTCATGGCACCACACTAATGAATAGTCATGTACGACATCAATAATATCAATTTATGATCCCATGTGAGCATAACAATAAAGATAGATGGCAAATAAAAATCATCTCTCAAGTCAATTATATGATCACTTAATCCCCCACTCTAGCATCATAATAATAGTAATCACAATAATGTCAAGTATATAATCATACTCAACTAGTCCTCAAAAGTGGCAACATAATTGTATAACTATCTCCAAATATGATTGTCATGATATTATCCCCTACCCATAGCATGGTTTATGTGAATGGTTAACTACCCAACCTAATCTAAAGAAAGATAAGCCATAACCTACCTTGAAAATCCAAACACAAGATTGGACCATTCAACAAAAAGACTTTTCTTTATGAGCTACTTCAGAAAAAAACAAATCTATACTGACTACTTTCATTCAGAGTTCAAAAATTAACCTTGAAGAAAAATGGGTAAAACTAAAATTCTTTTAAGAATCACATTTCTTAAACCTCAAGGATCCTAAATATGAAAATCCATTGAAAAATAAGTTAAAATCATGAAGGATCCTAAATAAGAAAATCCATTGAAAAATAAGTTAAAACCAAGGTTGAAATCATCGAAAAACCATTGTCTCACTTTACTGGGTTAAACACCGAAACTCCAGGTTCAAAATGTATGTTTTGAATGTGTTTTAGCGAAAGAGTCAGTGAATAAGGATAGAAATCATGTTTTAAGTCTCACCCAAGTTAGATGCATTATATGGGGCATGTCAGTTAGATCACTACTTTTCATAGTTTCAGTACATAATCAAGACTGTCAAATACAATCATTCATTCTCAGTAATAGAACTCTGATAGCTCTACAGGATTCAGGACTGTTAGATATATTCAACTTAGAACAGAATAAAACTCAGCTAGTTCCATCAGAAACTAGACTGTCAGATACAGTCACTCAGTATAAGTGTTTTTAGTTGTACGGTTATCAACATCTCATATTATGAGTATTCAGACTCAGTAATTATGTTATCATGAACTTGGTTATAGTCATTATGTTTTCATGCATGTATTCTCATGCTTATGTTATGCAGTCAGTTAGTATAGTTCATGCAGGTGAACCCTTTTGCATTCAGCCTACCTCATATGCATACTAGTACATTCCAATGTACTAATGCATTCGCGTTATGGTGTTTTATACCATAGGTTCATAAGCACGATCTCCAAATCATCAGTAGCATTCTAGTCTCAGCAGTCAAAGTTAGAAGTGAGTCCTCATCCTTCGAGGATATGACCTACTTTATCGCCTCATTAATTAATTTATTTCAGTAGTTGAAGTTAGTTGGGGATATGTCCCATCAACTCCTTATTCAGACAGTTTAGTTAGTTAGAGGCTTTTCAAACTATCATGTTCAGATAGTTTTTTTTAGGTTTTGTTTTGGTATTGTGATACCATATCATTCAGAGATTATTTTATTAGTTTTAAACCTTATGGCTTTACAACCTTTATTTCTCCATTTATACAGTATATCATGCAGTTTTCAGGTATATATATCAGTCATGGGTTAGCTTATAGTTCTTCAGGGTTATGAGAGCTGTGTAACATTCCAGATACCAGATTTGGGGTGTTACAACCAAAGTCTATCTTGGTCAAATCTTTAAAACATCATTTCCTATCTCTTGATACACATGTTATTCATTAAGATAATGAAATTATTATTATGAAGAAATGCTCTTTTAAGGTGAAAAGTGGGCTTTATCCCTTATATCGGAAAAATAATAATAAAAATATATTTTAGTTGCAATCATATCATTTTCAAATTTAATGATCATGAATGTACCGAATCTATGCATGAAATCACCAAATTCAAATAATGGAACCATAAGCATCAATATATCTATAAACTACAAATCATTTAGAAGGATAAACACTTTCCAAATGTCCAACTGATATCATAACATGGACTAGGGCCCAATGATTTGTCCAGAATAATTACAAAAACCATAATGACAATTTTAGGCCCACATACATATCTGGAACCCATATCAATAATTATATTCATACGCCATCTTTCTTCTATAATTTATAAATTATATCTACGAGGCATATCATATATATAGGCCATATATCATAATCAGGAAAAATAATCACCATTTAACAACTCACAAAGTAACCTTATACTAAAATCTCAATAGTCTCCACTATGTCTAACATTCTTAATTAAGTTCACAAGGGCTAAGACAAGTCTTGGCCTAAGGTGGACCCAAGGAACCCACTTCTAATTCTTGAGTTTCATATTTAAGCAATTTTTATCCCATACTAATCTAAAATGTCTAAATTGACTTTTACATGGTACATAATCCATAATTATTCCTAAGATATGTGATGCCCCAGGTCTTGGCCACTAAAAAGTTTGAGTTTTTGAACTTATTGTCTTGACTACGACTGACGGGTTATATGACCCAAATCATAAGGTGTACAATGAATTTTGACTGAGTTGCTACCTTGGTGATGACCTGAGGCAACGAGTCGTAAAGACTCATTATGAGTCGTATAGCCCCCATCCGTAGCCAAACTAGTATGATGCCCAATGTGTTATATCTTGAGTATGACTAGAACGTAATGAGTCGCATGGACTCTTTATGAGTTGTATGGTCCTTCCATAACCAAAATAGTGTTGAAGGCCCTTAACACTGTCTAGCCTATGACTAAGGGCCACGAGTCGTAGGGTGACCCTACGAGTTGTAAGGTTACTCGTAGCAAATTGGTAATAAATTTTTAGTCTTTTATTTTACATGTACTTTGGACATTTAACTCTTTACCCACTTAGACCCCACGTCCATAAAATATATTTAGGGCAATATGTTAACACTTTAATAAATCAAAAACCCTTTTTACTCTCTCAAATTCTCTCAAGCAAAACAAGCTAGGGTTTTATCAAGGTTTAGCATCTAGGGGCCAATTCAAGATTTCTTTTCTATAATTTAGAATTTTTCAGGCATGTTATTCTTCCCCAACTATTACTTTGTGAAAGAATGTGTTTTAATTACTTCCCTATGAGGTTTTGAAGGTGGTTTTGAAACATGGGTTGATGTTTTTGAATGATTGTTGTTTATGTGATGTTTTATGTTTACATATGCATTTTTATGTCTTAAATGGTGGTTTTGAAATTATTTGATGCATGGGTTTGGTGAATAAACTAGGGGATTATGATTTCTCCAAATTTTGTGAATATTGATAATTTAATAGGTAATAAACCCAACCTAACTTTTTTAAAAGCGGGTTGAGTATGAGTAAAATTTCATTGAGCTATTTTCAAAATAATTGCATGATATAAAGAGCTTATTGGAACATGACAGTTTGCATTTGAACATGTTGTTCTCCCGAGTTAATGTAAATTCAAACGCTATGTTGATATTACCTTGCAAATATAGTTGATATGAAAATACCCACAATGTATGCCTAAATATGTGTTACGGTTCAATGAATGGGAATATGTAATAAATGTTTTAATGGGGATTAAAGAGGGTTGTATAGTTGGGTCGTGAAAGTGGTGATCTCATGGGACCAAAATTGTAAACTGCATTTGCTGGTGTAGGGGTCTAAGCCTGGGGTTTGAGTCCCCTTGCTCGTGATCGGGTGGTTTGAGCCCACTTTATTATATGATTGGGAGGTTCAAGTCCCCCATAATACATTACATGATCGGGTGCTTAAGTTACTTTAGTATATGGTTGGGAAGTTTGAGTCCCCTATACATATATATAACATTGTTCTCCAGTTTGTGCGTTTACACGCACAGGTCCTAACCAGGGGTGAGATATGGGGCCCATACAGCCCAAGGATATTATTATATGATGGTTAATCTACACAATCCAGTTTAAAGTTTTAAAGTTCATGCTTAGCGTTGTTCCCTATCTCAGCATTTTATATAAGTATATATGTATGCACACATATATGTGAACATGTACATTGAGTTGAACAAGATTTTTAATTGTCATTACTTTATCCTTATCCCTTAGTTACATGCTTTTGCTCAACCCACTAACCATTCCCAGATTCTGTTTCCCTATGCGATATACGGTCCAAAGTTAATCCTACTTTTCCTGCGCAATGTTGGGGGGATTGGTTTTGTTTGTTGGTCATTTGTAGTAAAGTGGTGAGCTTCCATTCTCTGGAAGACTTGATCATACCATTGGTTTCCTTCCATGATTTAAAATTAAAGAGTTTATCTTAACATTATCATTTTCATTGTCAATGCCAGAGTCAGGGGCATGTCCCGACGTAGGTTTTGATTATGGTATAGGGCCTTTGTCGATTATTGTGGATGAGTTTTGGTTTTTGACCTTCATAGATTTTTAAGTTTCTATTTACTCAATCTTATTATATGTTCGAAACTCATCTTGCATTTATTTGTGTGTGTTTTGTATGGTAAGGCAAAGGGAGTAGTCCCCGGTCCTCGATGGACTTGGGATGCCCATCACGGTCAGGCCTTGGATCGGGTTGTAAGAAGATAGGGATTCCACCTAAAACATAAGCAACTAAGTCAACTCCACCGAAATTATGGTTTCAAGGTTTCTAAAATAGCCTAAATAAGGTTAATCATACTAATAACTCATCTAATCCCCAACAATTCAATAACCAAGACTAAGTCCCAGGGTTCTACCCATAATCAATCTTAACATTCTCATTCGCATACAACATATAAAATATATCAACTTGTGAAGAAAAGTAGACAGAATCCTACCCTGAAGCTGAACAATAAATCCTTGAATCGTCCACAAAATATTTGTCTTTACTCCACAATCCCAAAAAGGTGCTATGCCATAAAAATTGTAAGATACGCATCATTAGGAGTCAAATGAGACCTAATTTCCATATAATGGTCTGGGTCAAGAATGAGCCTATGGGGCCCCTAATTAAATCTTAAATTGAACCCATCACAAAGTCCCTCGAAGGATAAGAAAGTTATGTTTAAAAGTTGAGCACAAACGCAACACAAATCGGGTCTCAAATCAACCCTTAAAGTTTAGGAATTCAAAGACCTAATTTATAAGAATTTACTAAGAAATTGAAGGAAAATCATGGAATAATCGATAACCAGGCTCTCGAAATCATCCACAAGTTTCAATCCCACTTAATCTCACTCTTTAGGGTTTAAGCTCTCAAGAAATAGATGAAAAATGGCTAAAATTGCGACATTGAGATCTATTTATACCGTTACCAGGTCCTTGGGTACCGATAACATAGCCTAGGACCTACGAACGTAACTCATCACATCATAAGAAAATGTTGTAATCACAACACTCCTTTCCCGCAATTGCAACACTTTTTCTACCAAGGGTACCGTGATCGCGACCCTTGGCTTGCGATTGTAGCTACACTTGATGACAACTGAAACTTGGAATTAAGCCCTTAGAATTTATCTAGAATCCCATATACACAAACAAACTATGTAACAACACCAAATTCAAAGTTCTAGAGGTGATGACACACACAAAATTTTCATTCAAGGTTGTTTCGACCAACTATGGGTTCCACACCTATGTTTCTAATTACTTAACTTTTTGACCAATCGGTCGAAATGAGCTTGAGTTCCTAAGAACCCAAACCAAGAGTCTACCTTGACTAAAATCAAAATTTTGGAGCTGACGGCACTACTACAATTCTCAACTGAGGCAATCTATAGGAGTTTTGATCTGAGACCAAATCTTAAACAACAAAAGCCCCAAAATAGGGAAGTAATCCTAAAATCCAAACAAATTGTTTGATCATCGAACGATAGTTTCGACAAGTCATAAATGACATGTAGACACTGTTGGAAGGCTTGAAATGCATGCAAATAAAAGGAAATGACCTGGAGGGTCATTACAAACCTATCATCCAGGGACTGGATATTTAAATCCAATCGCTTTGATACTTCCAAAAATTTCAAAATCCCTATACTTATTGACTTTTGACTCTAAGCGTATAATCTATGTTCACCTAGCCTATATTATATAAAATAGAAATATTATAGTCCTTGAGGAACTCTAGCCATCTGCTGTTTCTTAAATTAAGCACCCTTTGACTCAGAATGTGCTACAAGCTACAATGATTGTAAATATCTTACACTAGACAAAATAAAGGTAATGCCTGCAAATCTTAAGCATGAAAACTATCACTGCCAACTGTAATTCATAAGTGGGCAGTTGCTTTCATGCATCTTTAGATTTCTAGAAGCATAAGCAATAACTCGGCCCTACAATATTAGATCATAACCCAAATCAAAACCTGAAGCATCATGATGCACTATAAATCCCTATTCCTAAAGTAGAAGTGACAAAATCATTACTAAATTAAGAAAGGACTTGAGCTTCATAAATTCCACCTCATACTTATTAGACCATTGGAATAGGACATCTTTCAAAGTCAATCTAGCCAAAAGAACTATAGTAGAGCAAAAATTATCGATGAATAGTATGTAGTAACCTGGCAACCTAATGACACTTTAGGCCTTGATCAGAGAAGTGGTTCTAGACCAATCACAAATTGCCTCAATATTTTCTAAGTCTACCATAATCTCATATTTGGACACCATGTGCCCTAAAGATGCTACAAACTTAAGCCAGAACTCTCATTTTGAAAACATTGCATAAACCCACCTATCTCTGATAGTGTGGAGCATAATCCTTAAATGTTTCTTGTTCTTAGTAAGTATGTTATTGGTAAACACAATAATGAAGATGTCCAAATAAGGATAAACACGCAGTTCATCAAGTCAACAAACACTATTGCGGATTCGGTCAACCCAAAAGATATCACTAGGAACTCATAATGGTTATAGAAAATTAAAGGTTGTCTTAGGGATGTTCGCTGCTTGAATCCTTCACTGATGGTAACTAAATATCAATTCATTCTTAGAAAGCATAGCTTCATCCTTAAACTTTATAAATAGATCATCGATACATGTCATAAGATGCTTATACTTTGTAGTCACCCTATTCAACTACTGATAATTGATAAAAATATGTATGGTGCCATTGTTTTTCTTTATAAATATAGTAGGGGAAAAAATGAGAAATACTCCGTTTGATAAAACCCTTACCTAGAAGATCCTGAAGCTATACACTAAGCTCTATCAACTCAGTAGGAACCATAGAATAAGGTAAAATAGAAATACGACTGGTTCCCAATTCAACATAAATAACAAAGTCAATATCACACTCGATCAGAATACATGCATATCAATAAGGAAGAGATCTACCAAAGAAAGAACCATACAAACCTAAATCAAGTGAAGGGACACCAACTCTTGTATTAAAAATAAGCATGGTAGTCTAAACAACCCGTCGTCACTAACCTCCAAACAGGAATGTAAGAAATAATTCCTATCAATGCATGACTAATAAAACCATACCACAGAATCAAGGATATGCAAAACATGGATAAGGTAACTAGTTAACGGTAGGTGGATAACTTGCCCATGCTAAGAATAACATTGAAATGTACCATCAAGTACAATAAGGTTATCCCAATTGTCATGATCTTGAATAGCCATCAAACTAAATTTGTAAACTAGATCCACTACTAAAGAATCTCCTAGAGCTGTATATTCATGCATTGGAATATATAATGGTTCATTAAAAAATCCTAAATGAGTAGCATAATAATTAGTAGCATAATAATAAGACACAAATGAATATGTAGAACCTAGATAAAAAAAGATAGAGGTTGGCTCAACAAATTAAAATCATACCTTTGATCACTAAGTTTGATTCCTCTGCCTTGAGCCTACTAAGAAAGCATATAATAGTTTGCACTCTTCTTTGGACTAAGAATCTAATCGACCATCCATCCTGCTCTGCTGATCACCACCATGAGTACCCTGAGAAGTACCCCTACTACTTTAGGAACCACCTCTAGCTGGTGATGCCACTGATCTATGAGGTTTTGCTTCTTGTTTTCAAGACCAAATCATCTCATGTTGTAGACTCTCTCTAGAAAAATGACCAATTAACTCATAATCATTGCATTTATTCCTTGCATTACCCCAATAAAAAGGCCCCATTGACCCAAATATCTACTACGATCTAAGGACTTAGAAAAAGCACCCCACATAATTGATAGAACTTTGATCATTTAAATCACTATAACCAGTCTTAACCCATAAAAAATCTAAAGTGGTGGATAAACAGGCCTACAAGACTAAACCATACTACTGATACTACTATTGATGCCTGTACAAGAAACCTCTACCTTAGAACTATAACCCGCAATGTTTTCCAAACTATAACTCTCTAACTAATAAGGTCTTTTATCCCTGCCCCTATTGGTCTCTCAATGCAAATCCTTCATAATATGAGTATGATCAACAATATCTGCTAATGACCTACCTTATGATACTATGCTCTAGGTAGATATGTAGATGAAATATCAACTCCTTGATGAAGCAACACACTCTTTCATGCTCAATCAGTAAAATTATGTGGCATGCCTAGCTAAATCATAAACCCTAGCCTCATAGTCAAACACTATTATAGAAATCTATTAAACCCTTAAAAACTTATCTTTTAGTCATTCACACATGCGACAAGGAATATACTTCTATAAAAAAGCCTTGGAGAGTTATGATCAAGTCATAAAAAGGGAACTAGATGGCCCATACTTAAATATGCCCTCCACTACTATCTCATTGCAATATCAAGCTATAATATACTATAATACACTCTATGAGGATCCACTAAGCTAGGAACCTATATGCATCTTTTCATGGAGCTCTGAAAAACCTCAATGATACTAACCTAAGAAACCACCCCATTATCTTTTAATTATCAGAAATCATAGATGGATGGACTGCTGCTAGCTGTACATCTAAAAGTATTGGTGGAACGTCGGTCCTAAGAGTTGTAGCCACAAAATATGATTCTGTACCTGATCTACCCATTGTTACCTCTACAACAAATATTTGTATCCCAATTATTGGCTAACCTCCAATCATACCTAATAATTGGACAAGGGCATCTAGAAGGTAGATGTGGCTATAAATCTAATTTGATATTTCCCTAGTCTCTATCCTACTATTTATAGTAGTGGTGGATAGTTTGGTGCTATCTTTGGCAATATCTGGCTTTAGCTCACTAATTTGCATTGCTGGCATCTTTGTGGAATGACCTCTAACTGGGTTTGCAACTCAATCTCAAACTTAACCTAATGGTAAACCTCTACCTCTACCCCAAACTAGAGCCCTAGCTAGTAGTTTAGGGCCTTATTCTCAGCTGAAGAAGCCCTCATCCTATCTATTGTTAAAAATGAAACAAATGACAATAAAAAACCAACATAGACACAACACACAATAAAGAATATAATGGTGTGATTTTGCCTAATATTGTATGGTAGCCTCCCCAAGATAGGATAAGAACATCTTTATATCAACAACTCTAGAATGTTGATTTTAGGCTAGAAAGACCTTTGGTTTGGGTCCCAAGGCATCCAAACTCATTCTAGATTATTGGATAGATGTTGATAAAAATGGCACATGGGTGTGGCACCTACTTTTGATTGAAATGACCTCTAAATTTTTTTTGACTATGCCATTGAGTCCATAAAGTCAAACTTGATAGGGTAGCATAGTTTATTTGCTTATATGAGATTCCAAATAAATCCTGAGGGGTTGGTGGAGACTTGTCTCCAACTAGTACTTTAGTGCCCTGGCCCAGCCCAGTGAGCCATTTTAGTGGCAAGTAGGCCTCTAAATCTCATGCCACTGGTTGTTCCACTTTAGTGACATGCTAAGTAAGTGCAAGTACCGCTTGAGTGGCATTTGGGAGTTTTAGCATTTACCGCTAAAGTGGCAGAATGATCGCTTTAGGAGCATTTGGAGTCATTAAATGGCTCACTTAGTTCTATTTTCTCCTATTTTTCACACATAATCATGAGTTGGGAACCCTAGAATGGTGGAAACTAGGAATAAACATCAATAGGCAATTTTGAGGTGTTCGTTAGCTTGAAATACTTGTTTCTTCTCTGAATTCCTAGGTAAGTTCTCATTAAGTCCATTGTTAATTTCTCAATTAATTCCCAAAATACCTATAATATTGGTGGGTTAATTCTAGCAACCATTTGATCTTAGAATTTACCCATTCTTATGGTTAAATTTTCCTTAATCATGGAGGGACACATTAACTATTTTGAAAGCGCGATTTTATAAATGGGCCTCACATGGGATTTTTACATAATTTTAAAGCCAAAACACAAAATGCAATATAGGTACCATCGGTCTTGTATTGATGAGCAGATTATGATTTTTATATTGTGGCATCGTGCAAAAGTTTCTTGAAAGGGAAAATCAATAATTTAGTGGATTTCACTGGCAGTTCTTTAACATTAAGGTAGGGTAGGCTTACCTTTCTTTAGATTTAACTTAATCATAGTATAATTATGATAATATGCTAGATATGGGTGGAAAATTAGGTCTTTAAGGCTTAATTACAATAATTTAGGTCTTTTAGCCTATTAGGTAACCGTAATTTAAGTGTAATTGACTTAGTTTTTATGTTTAGGATATAATTGCTATGTTAGGAATAAATATGGCTCATTTAATATCTAGAAGTGAATTTAGATTCCTTAAACTAGTCCAGGGTAGAAGTTGTCTTATAATAAATTTTGAGTATTAGAAGTGGGCCCCCTAGCCCATTTTGGGCCAAAACTATTATTAAGTCCTTGTAACTTTATTGGCATATTATATCCTTTAAATTGTATATTTAGTATCTTGAAGATGCTGGTTACATGATACTTATGCTAAGTTTGTACTTGTGAGTTAATACTAATTCTAATTAAAGTTTGACAATTTATGATCTTAAGACCGGTTCTATTTAAAATTTTTTCATGATATGAGTTCTGGTTCAAGACTAGAAATTGACTACATAAGTTTTGGTTTAAGTCTAGCATTTAATTATACGAGTTTCAATTCAAGTTCGACATCGAGGGGTTGTTTATGATGATTATGGAAATTTGATCTAGTCCGATGTTTATGGTATGGAAGAATTCTCTATTACATCTTGAGATATGATTATTTATTATAATACCAATTAATTAATATCTTTGATTGTACCCCCAAGCTTATGGAGGCCCACAGGTTATTTACTTTTTTGCACTTATTGGCTTATGGGGGCTTGTTTTGTAGTGATAGTTATGTGTTCCTTATGTTATTAGTACAGATTATTTATATATTTATAGTAATGGGAGAATTATTCTAGGTTTTCCTTACAGTTATGCTATGAAGAAGCTTGTTCTTGATCTGAAGAATAGAACCACTCCTCCATCTTGACCAACTATTGAGGAGCCACAGGTCTTGGAATTAAAGGCACTCCCATCTCACTTATGATATACATTCTTTGGGGCTGAAAATACTTTATTAGTTATTATTAAAAATGACCTAGTGGAGATAGAGGTATAGGAATTGCTATAAGTGTTGTACAGATTAACGAGGGCTATTGGATGGACCATGGCAGATATTATAGGGATTCCATAAGGTATTTGTACCTATAAAACACAATTTGAGTCAGAGTAAATTTCTTGCATTGAGCATCATCGACGGTTGAATCTGCCTATATAGGAGGTCATGGAGAAAGAATTTATCAGATGGTTGGATGCGGGAGTGGTTTATCCCATTACAGAAAGCAATTGGTTTAGCCTGGTTTAATGTGTTCCTACAAAGGGTAGAATCATAGTGGTGCCTAATGAGAAGAATGAACTTGTTCCCATGAGATTAGTTACTAGATGACAGGTATTCATGGACTACAGAAAGCTAATACATGGAATCAAAAAGACCATTTTTCTATGCTATTTATAGATCATATTTCTGATAGGTTAGCAAGCAGCAGTTGTATTGTTTTCTTAATTGGTAATGGAGATACAATCAAATTACTTTTACTACCAAAGACTAAGAACAAAGAACTTTTACTTGCCCCCATGGGACTTTTTCTTTCAAAAGGATGCCATTTGGTTTGTGCAATACTCCTACTATATTTCAGAGATGTATGATGTCGATATTCTCTGACATGGTGGAAGACACTATTAAGGTCTTCATGGATGATTTTCTATGGTTGGGGACTCTTTTGATGACTGTTTGTCCTATTTGAACAATGCTTCCCTAGATGGGAGCAATACAACTTGGTTTTAAATTAGGAGAAGTGCCATTTCTTGGTAAAAAAAGGTATTATACCCTGACTCAAGATCTTAAAAAGGGGCATTGGCACTGATAAATAAAAAAGTTAAAGTGATCAAAAAGTTACCATCATTAGTCTCTGTGAAGGGTATTTAGAGTTTTCTAGGTAATACTGGTTTTTACAAGCATTTCATCAAGGATTTCTCAAAGATTGGACATTCTAAATTCAAGCTTCTTGAGAACAAGATGATATTTTATATTTAATGACACATGCCTTACGGCCTTTGAGTTCCTGAAGGAGCGGTTGGTGACAACCCTTATCATTATGTTTCCTAATTGGTTTGCATATTTTGAGGTCATGTGTGGTGCAAGTGGAGTCACTTTGGGTGCTATTCTAGGTTAGCAAAGAGAGAAGATCCTTCACCCGATTCACTATGCCATCAAGAACTAAACCCCACACAAAAAACTATTCGATTACTAAGCAGGAGTTGCTTGTGATGGTTTTTGCATTTGAGATGTTTCAGTCCTATCTGATTGGGACCAAAGTCATTGTTCCAAAAAATCATAAAACATTGAGATACCTAGTGTTGTAAAAAGTTTCAAAGTTGATATTGATTCGTTGGGTGCTCTTGCTGCAAGAATTTGACTTTGAGGTAAAGGATAAAAAATATGCTGAAAATCAAGTTGTAGATCACTTTTCTAGGCTTGAAAAGGAAGCAATGCATAAATTAGGGGATGATCTTGACATAGATGATACTTTAAAAATGAGCAAGTCTTGGCAGCATCTCAAGACTTAATCCCCTGGTTTGCTGATTTTGCCAACTATTTGTCAAGTGATCTTGTCCTAAAAGATTTTTCCTTCTAGCAGCGCAATAGGTTTATGTATGAGGTGAGGAAGTTCTTCTGAGATGAGTGCTTCCTTTTCTAGGTTTGTGCAGATGGTGTTATTTAGAGATATGTTCCAGAGATAGAGATGATGAGCATCCTTAAGGCTTGTCATTCATCACCAGTTGGGGGTCATCATAGTGGAATCCGCACAACCCATAAAATTCTATTTGTGGGTTCTATTGGACTAAGATGTTCAAGGATGCACATGATTATGAAGAGGCCTATGACAATTATTAGCGTTAAGGTAATATTTCACGACACCACACCTATTCTGGAGTTGGAGCTGTTTGATGTAACAACAATTAACTTCATTCGGCCATTCGTGAGCTCCTATAGTATAAAGTATATTTGGTAGCAGTTTAATATATTTTAAAATAGGCGGAGGTGGTAGCACTTCCAAATAATAAAGGTTGAAGTGTGCCTTTCTGAAGAAAAATATCTTTTTTCAATTTGGCACTCTTCGTACGGTCGTTAGTGATGGTGGGTCCCACTTTTTCAATCGGTTGTTTAAGTCCCTGGTAGAGAAATATGGTGTAAATATTAAGGTGGCAACACCTTATCATCCTCAGACAAGTAGGCTGGTTGAGGTCTCCAATGGCGAGATGAAGTCCATATTGATGAACACTGTGAATGCCAATAGGTTTGAGTGGTCTAAAAATTTTGACGATGCATTGTGACCTATAGAACTGGCTCTAAGAATCGTATTAGTGCCTCCTATATCAGCTTATGTACAACAAGACATGCCACTTTCTAGTTGAACTTGAGGGCGTTAAAGAAGCTAAATTTGGTGTGGCATAATGAAACTACATTAAGGTGGAAAAAGGTGAATGATTTGGATGAATTCTGACTCTATTCTTATGAGAGTTCATCTATATACGAAGGGATACTGAAGCTACACCATGATAGAAAAATTGAGAAAAGGGTGTTTGAACCTGGTGATCTAGTCTTGTTGCATAATTCAAGTCTTTGCTTGTTTCCTAGAAAGTTGAAGTCTTAGTGGTATGGACGATTTACCGTGGTTTGGGTATTCCCACATGGTGCTGTTGAGCTGGAGCATAATAGTGAAGCCCCGTTCAAAGTCAATGTGTAGTTGGTAATGAACTATATGGGAAACCATGTGGAAGTAAAAGTCGTTGATGATATTGACCTTGGTGAAGTCTGAATAACCAAGGCAATTACATCACACTGTGACATTAAATCAAGCTTTGCATGGGAGGTAACCCATGGGGAAGGTTGGTGAAGTTTGAGTATCCAACCTAGCTACGTTGTACCACAGAGTTAATCAAGCATTTCATAGGAGGCAACCCATGTTTCGTACATTATTCATTATAGGGTAACTTGTGTGTTTTGTGTGCAGGGCTGGAGATTGCAGATAAATACTGAAAATATTTTTGGTGCCAGGCCATATGACTCACCTTACGAGTGGTTATCTGATCTCACGACTCGTGACTTGTGGCGTACATGATGGATCCTAGACCAAATCTTAGATAATTGGATTCTATTGCCATAACGATTCTTAGAATGATTTGTAGTCAGTGACCACGACTCAACACTTTGAGTCATTATGACTGGAGACCTAGGTAAGGTTCCAGTACTTATGATGGGAGTCTATGATTTGTTGTCTGTGGTAATGAGTCGTTATACCAACTCATTATCAGGACCGACATCACATTCCTAGTGGGTCTACCTGGTTTAGTACATGTGATTTAATTTTGAGAATTTAAGTCAAATGATTGATTTCCTACTTTAAAACTGGCGACTCCTTCCATTTAGTAACAACCATTCCTATAACAATTACAAGAGCCATATTTAATCATCCCCAACTCACAAAAATTCCCAAAACTCTCCAAGAACTTCATTTCAAGTACTAGGGAGATACTTACTAATGTTTAACGGCTCCAAGTGCATTCTTCGAGGTAGTTTATAATTGAAAGTTAGATTTTTGAAATTTAAAATACAATATCATATGAAATTCTTTGATTCATTAATTATTATCATAAACTAAGTTGAAAAACCTTTTGTTCTTGAGAAACTCAAACTATAGTGTTAATATTGGGAGTGAAATATGACTTGGTCTATGTTGTGCAAATGAGGATGATTTAGGAGTGTTAATTTATAATGACACCATGTGGTTGCGTTGGAACTTTGGTTTTCAGAAGATCAATTCCTTCAACACTCATGATTCCAGTGACTACGAAACTCATATTTACTCATAGGGTAACCTCATGAGTCATTGTGTTATTCGTAATAACTAGAAACATAGGTGTAAAAAGGGAGTTGAGATTCTGTTAACCTCATGACTCACATCCCGAGTCATTGTCTTACTATAAGAATCGTAGTGAGAGTCGTGATGACTGGAAAGGATATTGTATCAGGGAATTATTTCTAGTCAGACAATGTGTTTTGGTAATAAGTCATTATCTAACATATAACTTATTAATAGGACTCGTTACCTGAGCAGTAAATACTACTTAGGAATTCTTCCACGTCACAAATCTCATAACGAATCATGACCTAAGGTCACGACCCTTACCCTGAGTCATAGGGTCTAGTCTATGTAACACCTTATTTTTCTTATTTTTCTTTCCTTTTCCTAGGATGTACTAATATGTTTGTTCCTTCCAGGTACAATGGTACCTAAAAATTATTAAACCTAAAAGAAAAATACCAAAAAGAAGTTCCCCACTCCCACCCATTAGTTGAGAAATGAAAACACTAATGATGAATCATCAAGTGGGTCAGTTGAGGAATAACCAATTGGAGAGGCAGTGGACCCAATGGACAAATTACCCAAAGGTGCCAAAGTTGTGACAGAAGAAGTCATTCCACCTCGGACCAGGCCAAGGATAAAATATTCGAACCAGTCACCACCCCACTCACCATCCTAGCCTGAAGAAAATGATGAAGTTAATGAAGAAGAGGAGTCTAGCCTAGATGAGAAAAATAAAGAGGAAGCTAGTGGGTCTGAAAATGAATATGGTTATGAGGATGAGGGGTACGAAGGTGAATAGGAGGGAGAAAGTAAGTCAAGTTACACCACAAATTGAAATTCCTCCACCTCTTGTACCACAGTCCATAGAGCCTTCTCTGGTGCCTATCATTGAGCGGTGGGGGTACCTCGGCATATGGGACTTATATAACCAGTATAGTTCCATAAACCCTCCCACGGGTAAACTACATAGATGGATTTATTCATAGTGAAGGTTGACCATAAGGGGTATGTTTGAGATGCACATATTTGATGCCCAGTTTAGGCAGTACAACTTTGAGTGGGTGACCAGAGTTCCAGGACAGCATAGTTAAGCATTAGTTCATGAGTTCTATGTTGCCTATCAGATGAAGCTCAAGAGGATGTATCCATATGGGCGTCTATGGAAGGATGGTGACCTGTTGGCTAATGTGATGATCATAGGTGTTCGGGTGAACATCTCCACTTGAACCATTTCTAGAATGCTATATGGTCCAGAGTTCCAGTCACCAGTAAACACGTCATAGATTGACTATTGCATGGATGAGATATAGAAAATTAAGAGAAAGTAAATTGACATAGAGGATAAGTTGATTAACTTCTGGTGGATGGCCATTCTGATTACGGTCGAGCGAGAGGAGGTTCTTTGGTTAGTGGAAGAAGCAAAACCTAGTTCACAGCAAATTACAAAGGGTATCTTGAACTTTTTAGCAAAGGCATGGTGAGAGCTTGTACATCATAGGTTATGTACCACGTATGAGAATAATATACTCAGTCCAGACCGCACAACCTTGGTCGCTGGTATTATGGAAGGCTATGATATTGACGTGGCCCAGTTGATTACTAGAGAGATCCGAGATTGGGCATTGAGCACAATCTTGGAGTTCCTATGATTTCTAATATGAATATGTTTAGATGTAGGGGTGGGAGAGATTCTAGGGGTCTATCAGTTATTCCAGTCATAGGGTACTATAGATTTGGGGTTGATTCTTAACATTACAAACACTATCTCTAAGGTTGCTAAAATTGGAACAACATTGCTTAGCGAGGCATTTTGGGATGGACTAGGTCTTAGTATGTATACCCAGTGGGTCATCGACATAGGTGATACCCCTACTGAGATTACACAATCTGAGTCTTAGGATTTTGATGCAGTAGGTACTTCTCAGACTCCAACACCACTTCCTGTAGACAGACCATTCACATCATAATCGGTCTCTATTGGTTATGCTTTATTTCTCAATCATTTTTGTTTGAGGTGAAAAAGAGACTGGGGACTATAAAGGAAAAGGTAAAGCTGATTGAGAAAGGGGTTACACCGTGGGTGCAGAAATAGATTAGAGATGAGATGCAGAGCATGCAGACCTAGTTTGATAGATTTAATTAGTGGATTTGCTGGATACTGGAGGGGGTCAAGTCCCCAGATTTGGAAAGTGTATAGGCTCAGCCGGCCACCCTCCGAAAGTAGTTGAGGATTTACATGATAAGCCTTTCCCCTTTATTCAAATTTCAAGGAGATCCATGAGGAGGAGGAGATACTAAATATTTTGGGTGTTTGAGGATCAACCCCTATGGATGATGTTAATGATAATGAGAGAGGTAGGAGGAGAAATAAGAGAAAGATAGTTGAGAAGGAGAAGACTGAGGCTGCAAAGGTAGCCAATATACAGTCTGAGTGGGACCATCAAACCAGGGTCTGAGAGATAGTGATGGGAGCTGGTAGTTTCCAAGTTGCTGGTGAGACAATTCTAGATGCAGCATAGTTAACTGGATTGTTCCCATCCCATAGATACCATTGAGCGCATCGACAACAGCCGGTGCCACTGTTAATATAAGCATACCTGACCACACTAGGACCACTGATGCTGAGAGTGGGGATCGTTTTGAGGTACCCCATATTGACACTACATGAGATGACTTCTAGTGCACCTAGGTATATCTTATCCCCTAGTTTTTACTTTATAGATACACTAGGGATAATTTACATGCTTTTAGTTGGGGGTGGGGTGTACTTCACAACTGCCGCGGGTTATTGTTCTTGTTATTCTTTACCTATCAGCTATGGTTTGAATGTGAAACCAATATGTCTTGAATAAAAATGAGTTGCAATGTGTTTTTTTTATGATGTTCATGTTTGTGTTTAATGAGGAAGAAAATTTGTACCAAAGGCAGTAAATAGTTTTTGTAGGATTGTGCTAAAATTTGTTCATACAAATGATACCCCTTCTAAAAATTTATGTTACAACTGTTTGAGGTGTGTATGCATGTGACTGCTATTAATCTAGTAATGGCATCTGGATTAGGAACATAATAATTGTGCAGAACAATTACATGAACCGAATATATTGTACTTTGCAATGTGACCTTGTACCTTCTGTGAGGCGTTACCTTGTTCCCTCTATGTGTGGAATCCAAAACTTGCCTGATTTGTCTTGCCTAGGTTATAGGATAGTCGGTTAGGAAAGGATCATTGGCCTTTTTTGAAAGCAGTCCACTTTAGCCTAAATAGCCAACCAAATATAATAAAAATCCCTTGATCTCGATTTTGAGCCTTAAAAGACCTATTTTTTTGTTTGCACCTATTCACCTTCCTATTTTAATTGCAATGAAATTGTTTTACCCCTAGTCCTCCTTGTTCATTGTGCACCAAAACTCAAGTAAATTTCCTAAGTTGAGGGTGGATATCATAAGGGCGCACAAGTAAAAATGGGTATGAAGAAGGGGTATGAATAAGAAATAAAAGAAGATATGGGTTTGGTAGAAAAATTATAATGAAAAAATAAAAAATAAAAAATAAAAGAAAAGAAAATTAACAAAAGAAAGAATAAAAGAAATCACACCCAGCCTGAATGAGCAAAAAAAGAAAAAAAGGGAGAAATAAGGGTGGATCAAAGAAAACTTAGTTAAATGAGTGGACCCCAAAGTAATTGTAGTGTCAAGGCTAAGTCACTAAAAATTCCCAAATATATCATACCATCCTTCAAGCCTACGTTACAAGCTAGATTAATTCCTATAGTGATCCTAACCCGACTTTCCGAAGTTTGAGGTAAATAAAATAACGGCAAGCGTATGGAATTCATTGCACACAATTGAAAATTCTTTTTGGGTGAGAGCATCTTTTGACCGTCTTGACATTAATATTTTGATTTAGCTAAGTGATTGAGACTTATTTGCTTGTGATGGTACAGGGTTTGCGTTGTTAGGTTACTTATCTATTCGGATAGTGTAACTTGTAATGCATGGTAGTTTCTTGCTAACGTGACACCATCATTGGATTCCCTTGTGTCAGATTATTGTACTTCATCGATATACATAGTTGGTTTTTGAAAAAGTCCAATGTTGGAGATGGTAATGTGTCTTGAACCAAAATTGATAATTGACTGCAAAGGTGTCTTAAGATCTTCCTAGTTAAGCATTGTGTTTATTTTATTTTGTGTTGATTTCCTGAGGACATGCAAACATTCTAAGTTGAGGGTGTTGATGTGGTATGGTTTCGTGGCACTATTGATGCTTAAAACGGTGAAAATATACATTTACTTAGGTCATTTTGTCAAATATGATGTATTTTTTCTGTTTGTTGTAGGGAAATTAGGTTGGAAGTGGCATGGGTCAGATTTGGATGAAAAAGCTCTGGAATAATTGAAGGACTGTCTATATCACAATTTAATTAGTCACCTAACGACTTGTGACCTCATTAGTTGTGATAACAATGAGAATGAATGATCTTAAGAGTCAAGTGAAGGTTCCTTACTATGTGTTATGTGTGACTACTAGTCATGAGGTGAGTCGTTCTGAGCATGGATACAAAAGTCCTAAAAGATGACAAAGTAAAGTCCTAGTGAATACGAGTGAAGGCCATGAGTCATGATGACTAACTAGGAATCATGGTGAGGAGTCGTTCTGACAACAGACTCAAAAGTACTGAAAGAGAATAACTGCTGGAGTGATGACGACTTACAGGATACAACTTATTACATCACCTAACGAGCTGTAACCATTGAAAGGATTAAATATCTATACAATAGGCAATGATTCATTGCCAGAGGCATGACCACTGTTGACCTAGTTTTCCTATTTTATTTTAATTAGGTGCTACGACCCGAGACCACATAGTCATAACAGGTGCTGAGAAACAAAAGTCATCCCAAGCTAACCCATGTACTGGCTTGATGCTTGAGCAACTGATTTAATATATATATATATATATATATATGTATATATATATAAACACTAAAAAACTGAGCAGAAACATAATCATGACAAGAAAGAGAAACTTAAATTACAAATACTGATTGACCATCTATTAAGCCTCTACTATACTGACTATAGGTAGTCAGGACATGACCCCCAATAATCACTAATAAATACATCGGAATAAGAAAATAAAATATAGGAACTGCAACTAACTTGAGTCCTCAAAATAAGAGAACTTATCTCCTGCTGGTTGAATACTACGAACTATCTAACCCTGATGTGTGGGCTATCTCTGGTACCTTCATCATGAAGGAATGTATACACAGATACATATATGTGGTCAGTACTTTGGAATGTACTGAGTATGTGAGATACGCGCAAACCATGAAAGTACTTAAAACATACTTTAAAACTAAGTACATAAGGTATTTGCTGAAATATGCATTTAAAATAGGTCTGTATGTAAAATCTGTAAGGCATAGTGAAATATATCATGAGCTGAAGACATTTATGTAAGTTGGGAAGTGGTAGAAGCATGAATACTATACATAAATCTCACATCAAAGATGAATAGGTTGCAAAACCATATTGAGGATCATGTATTGATACTGAGCATGAATGAATAAACATGTAAAACGAATGCAAAACCAAACATAAAGATGTACTAAAATGATCTGAATAACTTAATAACAAATATATGGACACTTGGTCATGCAAACCTGAACTGATATAATCTTAATACTGAACTAAAAATGTGGGGATCTAACTACAAAAGACATACCCCAATCTAAGCTAATCGGGGTCCAACCTGTGACCCAGTTAGAAGGGTGCTAGTACATTACCAAGGGTAGCAATATTGGCTGGCGTGGATCCACTAAACTGATGTACCGAAGGACGAGAGTGTCATGACTCTACTGATGGGGGACCCATCATAATCTACGGTGCATCGTAGGTCTAGAACCTAGGGACTGCTACTAATGACTCATAGCTAACTGATGGGGGAGCCGCCATCCCTGCGTTCATCGATGCAAAGTGCTACTCCTAACTGAATGACACTATTATAAACTAGTGCATGAACTGTTAACTGATATTCTCAAATATGGTATTCTAAAAAATAATGGTTTATGCATTATCAGAGTAATCATCAACATGTTAACTAATGTATTTAGCAAGATATAATACTAGTGAGTGCTAATTATTAAAATATTATAAATTTCATTGTACAAAATGGTATGAATAACTAGAGATCTTGAAAACTGTAGCCTGCGTGATCATTTATTTATTGGGTGTTCTTAAACCACCAACATTGAAAAATACAATTCAATACCATAATTTTAAAGTAAGGATATGATAAGAAATTTCATGACTTAAACTCAAGAATCCAACAATTTCATAAACGTAATGAATTATCATGATAAAAGTACGGAAAAATACTTGAAATTATGAGGGAACACTATTTCATGGTTGAATTTAATAATTACATGGAGGAATCAAAAAATTTATAATTGTCATGGAACCGAAAATCAAAAGAGGAATAAAACTTGAAAATTGGAGAAAACTTTTGGACTCAATGGGAGAAAGGAACCGATTGATGAATAGCCCACATACCTGAATTTCTTGACTTTTTGAAGGAAAGAATGAATTTGGATCCTTCTAAGTTGAAATTTTTATGAAGAACCCTTATTTGGTGTTCTTGGGGATTTGGGAGAAGAGGGATTGTGTATTTAGTGTATTTTGGGGTTAGGGAGTGGAGGAGGAGGCATGCTACTAGCCCATGTTCAGTGCAGATCTAGTAATTGTTGTCTAAGTCTCAATACCCCAGCATTGCGTTCTAAACTTTCTTCCCTGGGATCCTGATCTAGGTCAATGAGTCAATTTTCAATCTCCCTACTAGACATGGCAAGCTTCGCTTTTGATCTAGTGAAATACGGATGACTAGCCAGAGTGCTACAAACCAACCATTTATCTAAAAGATCATGCTCATCAAAGACAAAACCCGTTAGGATTAGGTCAGGAAACAAGCATAGAAATCGCATTGTATACATTCTAGGTTCATGTACATTTCTACCGGACTTAGAGGGTAATGGGGCCATTTTAACATCATCCCGATCTTTCTACTATACTCATTTAATTCTTCCCTCCAATCACACCTTCCTCCTCCTTTTTTTCTTTTTTCCCTCACTTTTCTCTTCTTTTGCATCAGTCTCTTTTTTTTATTTTCTTCTCTCATCATTCTTTATTTCTTTTATTCTCTCGCTATCTCCCTTTTTTATCATTCTTTATGGCTTTTGTTTTCTTTAAAAGAGGAAAAATAATGAAAAACAAAATGATTAGATCGAACCCAAAAGTAGGTTGCCTACGAATCATGTTATACATGAATTAGATCCTACGTAGTTCAGGATGCATGTGTATAAATATCACAAAATTGATGATTTATTTTTTCAATTTGTTTCTATTTTTTTTGATGAAAAATGAGAAACAAACTAAAGAAAGAACAACGCAACATCACTACATTTTCATAAAAGAAACAGCTAAACAAACTTAGAATTAAGACAACCTTAATACTATAGTAAACAAATACTAAACGATATTATAGACCAACAGTACGACATGCATAATACTCTTAATAAAACTCCAAAAGCAAACTAGATACTGATTGGACGAATACACAACAAAACAATGATAGAAAACAAAGGACTCAAACTAAATAAAAGATAAGAAGTGCCCCTTCAAATTGGTGCGCTGCGTGATGACCCTGGCTGAGATGGTCCTGTCTGTGAAGTTCTTTTTCTCCCACTCAAAATTTGTAGAATATCCTGCAAGGACACTCTGATATTTGGGAAAAAGCTTCTGGCACGTATTCCTGCCTCATGGGCAGTACACCTGAAAAGACTGTTCTGACACCCTTCCACATTTGTGACCATACCTGATAACTGAACTCTCAATAACTCCATTTTAGCCCCCACGTCTACGTCCTTATCGTTATCACCTAAGACCGCTTCCTGTGTCCATCCTCTAATTTCACTGACAATGAACTACTAATACCCTGAGGTATGGACTGTATCCAAATCTCATATCTCTGAGTGTACCCCAGATTATCCAAACCTTTTTCGAAAGTATCCACTCCTATCTTTGTTGCGTGACTCCAGAACTGCTCATATTTTCTCTCACCTAAGGTTTGGTTCTTGAAATACTCAACATCCTTCAGAAGATCCACTACTGGTGGCACGTCTTGTGGCCTACCCAACTGGCTTATTACCCTAGAAGAGGTGTATGGTCTAGTGCAATTAAGCCCTGACATAACCAGCAGGTGTTGCATCTGACAACCAAATAGGATTATTTTTGGACGAAGCCACAGACAAGTCAACAAAATAATATCCTCACTTCTTGACTCAAGAAATTTAATCCAAGCATTAACTCCTACAGGCAGCGAGAACTAGTCAAAGAGCATTTTTTGTTGCATGGCTTTCACTCGATTGGGCAAACAACAGTCAATCACATCCAGTCTAACTAAAGCAGGCGCATGTAAATGCTCCATCATCCACAATTGCAATATCAGGTTACTGCACTCAAAAAATCACGATTATATCATGTATAGGATAATTTAGGGTATAAATGACTAGTTTAGCCTCAAAAAACTAAAGAGAAATGAAGGTTTTAACATTTTTGAACATAGGTCCATGCCACGGAGAAATCACGGAGCACAAGGTCCTTGCGACGCAAAAATTGTGCACCCTCACTGGTTCCTCACAAAGATGCTCATAACTTTTCGCTCGGGGATTAGATTAGGGAAAAATTGGATGCATTGGAAAGAGGACACATTTATATGCAATTTGTTGGGTGCTGAGCTATAAAATTCTATATATTCCAAAAGTTATACACATTCAAAGTTTACCCATGTATGATCGAATACAAAAATTTGGTCGAATCAAAAGCTCTTAACTCAACCTTGTTCTTAGTATTTCCAATGAATATTTTTCACCTCAAAAGCACTCTTCACACTAGGATAATGATCATGACACTTATATTTGCATAGGGGTCATTGGTTTTGAGTTTATACATGTAGGAACAATGGTTTAAATTCTAGCCCAAAAAATACAGGGTTTTACATTATCTCCCCCTTGGAATCATTCGTGCTCGAAAGATTGATAGGAATCTTTTGAAGCTTTAGAAGTATGGAATAATGTTATTCCACATTAGGTATTCTCCCTCCATAAAACACATATTGGAATCAATAGAAAAGGGATTCATGGCATAACCAAGTACATTTGTAAGCACGAATCATGAGATAACGAGACTAAGGTCGTACAAGGGGTAAAATATCCAAAGCCCCTCACCCCAAGTAAGAAAATAAAAAACTGGATGAAATTTAAACAATGGCATGGCACGCTGCTTATCATGGAGACTATCCTTCGTGCCACGCCAATATCGCAGAGACAAGTCTCCGTGACACGACGATATTTTGGAGGCTTACTATCTCAAAAATTAAAAATAACCTCGAACCTCATCCAATTATTTTGAAACTCTTCTGAGACATCCTATTAACATACCTAAACACATTTTAAGTCAAAAATTGATGTTTCAAACAAGGGAAAGCCAAAAATAAAAATACTCAAAATTTTGAGGCTGTTACAAACAAATGACGAATAGTTGAAAACTTATCTAGTAGCATGTGGGGTATTATAATGTTTGAGCTGGAATAATAGGAAAACTGAGATCATGAACTAAACATTTATGTACTGAATCATGTCTAAATATTTGAATCGAAAACATGATCTATGAACCAAACTAAATTACTAATTTGCTTGGATATGAATAAATTACCTCATGGAATAGCCATATTTATGAATCTTCAATAGTAAGACTAGATGGAATGATGTAAAACCATAAGAGCTTATCTGTTAATTCCTATACTGAATTGTTGGCTATACGGACTTACTTATACTGAAAGTTTATACCCAACAAGAGTATTTCTTCAACACTCTTTCTAAGAAGTTATAATAATATTAGGGGGTAAAGAATTTTGGGCAGGGTATGCGTGAGATATCCAAAAAAGGAATCACAACATGGGTACAACTCTATAACTAGGAATATAGGCCTATAAAACATCAGCTAGAATAGAATCACTATGCCTTAGGGAATGCAACTTCTAATTTTCAATCTTAGCCACATTTCTCAAATAGTCCCCCAACTATGCTTTTCTTCTTAAATAGTACCCTTCATTTGACGTCACTTTTAATCTTCACATGGGCATTGATAACTCCATCTACTAAAGTCTAAGTTGAACTAAATTCTCTCACCATATTCAATACTACTCAGAGTCATAAGGTACCGCACATAACACTATATTCTTAGACAAAACCACGAATTCAATATCGTATGTGTTTTCACAACTCTCGTATCCAGAATAATACTCCTTACCACTTCAATAACTAACTTCAACCTCTTACTAGGAATTCACTAATGTATAATGCATTCATCCACTTATATACCAACATGACATTCAAGCCTATTGTTATAACCATATATGAACTTTAAATCAAACAACCCACTAAAAAAATATTCTCATACTCCCTAATACCTTTATCAATAGCTACTTTCATGAACTATCCCCAAGAAAACACACATAAAATTCTCAACAAACCAAGACATATACCAAAGATGTGCCTTAATCTTTCTTTACACTTATAGACTTAGATAAAGCAAGTATACAATAATCTTTCCCTAAAAAGAAACATTTAGTCTCTTCCATCTAAACCATTATTTATCCATTTCCACAACCACTATCTTTACATGAGGATAGGACATTGAAAGGTTAGAACTTGAGATCTTGAAGCATAAAAGAATACTATGTATAACTTTGACACTTAATAAAGGCCTAAGGAATAGAGTATTAATGGCATAGTTTCATTAAAGAGATCTAATCTAAGGACATACATGACATAATGCAAAATTTTCATTTGTCATTAAGGGTTCGAGGTGCTCAGGATTATATGATCCCAGCATTCTAGTATTTTCAGCAGTATGATAATGAGGAAGATAAGGGATACGTTGAGTGGATAGAAACAAAAGCTATCATTCCTCCTAAATTGTCTCCTATGTGAAATTTTACATAACTAGTGTCATGATCCAGCTCTTAAATTTGAAATTTATTATAACACCCTGATTTTCTGAATCAAAATGCTACACAGTGCTCATGACCCCGAGGGACCACAAGCTAACCCATAACTGATATTTGTACTTGTACACTGCATATATAATGTAATAATGCAGAAAACATGAACATGTAGGCCATAGGGTTCAACTAAATAAAGAATCTATCAAAACATAATATCCATATGGATGGAAGATACCCAAAATATCTGAAAACTGAATCAAATCTAAACGTAAGTCTGAATACTGAATCTGAAATCCTCTTAGTACTGTCTGAATAAGGAGTTGAAGGAACATGTCTCCAACTAATTCCATCTAGCAAAACTGAGCTAAAATAATAAATGAAATAAAATAATATCGCCCTCAAATGGATGAGAACTCACTGCAACTCTGCGACTGGATGCTACTGCTGATCTGGAGCTTGTGTCTCTAAACCTATGGTGTAATATGAAAGAAACCACCATAGCACAAATGCGTCAGTACAACTGAAGTACTGAGTATAAGAGTGAGACAGGTTAATGCAAAAGGGTTTACATGCATGAACAATGCTAACTGTCTGACTGATATGATCGTGATAGGGTAAAAATACATACATAGTAACTAAGATCGTGAGTACGTAATGGATAAATATGTATGCTAATACATGGATGGAACCATAGTTCTAATAATATGGATGACTATATCTGACAGCCCTGAATCTGGTTGAACTCTCTGAGTTTTGTGCTATAACTAAATTTGACCGTATCAAACAGTCTTGGTATACTGATATCTGAAGAACTGTCTTAGTTCTTTTACTAGGACTGATACTGAAACTATGGGAGGTAGTTGTTTAATCGACATGCCCCATGTATGCCATTATGGTTAAGCTGGGGTCCAATCTCTACCCCGACTAAAGAGGTGTCAATACTGCACAACTGGTAAGGACATTTGTGAGTGACCCTTATATAGCAGGTACTCAAGGTGAGAATGGTGGGAACCTAAACTGATAGGTTAAGCCACCTTATCAACCCTAATCTGATAGGCTAAGATGTCTTGACTTACGCTGGCTACGTAGTTCTGGAACACAAGGATGACTGCTAAGAAACACACCCTAAACTGGTAGGTGAGTCCCCATCCTCGGGTTCACTCGGTGCTAACTTCTAATTCCATCTGAAAAGACTAAACATAATTCAAGTGACTGTACATGGAAAGATTAACTGACTTCCGTTGACTGATGGAGTAGTACTATTATCTGAGAGTTAACTGAGATCATGAGATTTTTGAGGTTTCCTGAGTCACATGACTGACTGGGTTCTATTGATTATAGCTTGACTGAGATTATCATGACAACATAACATGGCTCTAGGCACACAACTATGTTTTTCATGTATGAATACACCCCGGACTCGATAGAAGGAAACTGACACATATGACATGACTTGATCACAAGATTTGAGTCCATAATTCATAATATCATAAGTAGGGGGTATCATATTTCATATAATTATTCAATATCTTAAACATTGTAGGGAATGCATGGATATATTTCGTGTGCATATTATATATTTCCATTATCTTGCATGCTTCATACCACCACAATAGCAATATATGAAAATCATGGGATTCATATTGAAGTATATAGCTAAAATGGACTTGTCATTTAGACATCATAGAACCATACAAACATGAATTTCCAGCATCCTAAGCATTTTATCAAACACCTTGCATGTATTCTTTAAGGCATAGGTAGGTTTCATACTTGAACCATATTAAACCACCTAAAGTTGATGGTTTTCAATCAACAAACATATATATTCCATGAAAACACCTTTAGATAACACATTGAAACTTAAAGAACAATCTTCAACATGTACATACTCATATCACCACAAAAAGTTTATAAAAAAATATTTAAAACATGGTTCTTGAGCTCTATGAATTGATTGGATCCATAGATGAATACTACGCATACCTAAGTGATTTAATCTTGAAAGATATCTAATGTTTCTGAAGGTTCTTGAAGAATTCCTTAGGCTTGCCCTTGATTTTTCTTAACTATGGTTTAACCCCTTTGGGAAAGAATGCTCTTGTTCCTTAGGAAATGATCTTGAGAGAAAACCCTAATCTTGTGGTTGAAAGTGTATGAGAGAGATTTTTGAGATGTTTTAACTAAAGAGAATGGAAGATAATATGTTCCTTGAGGGTTATAAGTCATGGGAAGTAAAGGGAAAATTATGAAATAAATTTCCAGTTGCTGAAAATAATAGCTGACGACATTTGTGACAAGGCATCAAAAATGTGGTAAACCATCAAAAATGTCATCACACCGAAGCTGGAATCTGCCTAAGGCTAACGATATTTGTGACATGGTGTCAAAAATGTGGTAAGCCGTTAAAAATGTCGTCACATAGAAACTGGATATTGCATAGGGATGACGACCTTCGTGATAGGGGTTTACAAATGTGGGAAGCTACCACGAATGTCGTCACTTAGGAGCTGGTTTCTGTCTAAGGATGAAGACCTTCGTGGTAGGGCAGCGGAGGTGTGGTAAGCTACCACGAATGTCGTCACTTAGGAGCTGGTTTCTGCCAAAGGCTGACGACCTTCATGGTAGGGCGTAACAAGTGTGGTAATCTACCACGAATGTCGTCACTTAGGAGCTGGTGTCTACCTAATGCTGACGACCCTCGTGGTAGGGCGTCACAAATGTGGTAAGCTACCACAAATGTGGTCACACTATTTCCAGCCTGACATGCTGGAGTAAAATAGGAATAACTCTTTGATCCGATATTGGATTTAGACGAAATTGGTATCGTTGGAAATATAATTAAATTATATATCTGTTGATAGGTCATGAGCTTAAAAATTCCAAGTATAATGAGAGATATGCTCGTTTGAATCCAACTATGGAAATATCTTACTCAAGAATTCGATCGGTGAGGAATGTTTTGATTCATCTGATAGCTGGGAGTTATTTAAAGCCTTAATATACATATAAAATTCTCATAAAACTATAAAATAACCATGATGTACTATGCATAATCTTGGTACATGGCTCTAATATTGGTTTGGATTTTTTGGGGTATTACAATATCTCCCCCATGGAAACATTCGTCTTGGAATGATGACTGCTTGAGAGGGGAGAAAAGATGAAATGGTGCATACACTGATCAAGCTCAATTGGCACGTGATTTTGGGACTAAATTGAATTCTAAACTGAATATAGCCCAACTGAACATGCATATCTGATGCATGATAGATAAGCTAAACTCATGAATGCAAGATAAACTATGTACTGATACTTGATACCAATTTTATACTGGAATTTTGAACATGTAACTAAATAAGATTAAGGAAAATGGTTACCTTAAGCTAAGCCTGAATTAGCGGAGAAAAGATGAGGGTACTTGGTTCACATGTTTGCTTCTGCTTCCCAAGTAGCTCCCTCCATGGACTGATTCCGCCAAAGAACCTTGACTAGAGGGACTTCTTTGTTCCTCAGCCTACGAGTCTGATAGTCAAGGATTTTGACTGGAATATCTTTATAAGAGAGGCTATTCTGAATTTCAACGCTCTGAATAGGGACCACAACTGCTGGGTCACCTATGCACTTCTTGAGCAAAGAGACATGGAAGAATGGATGAACTGAGGCTAGATCTAAAGTTAATTCGAAATCATAGGCTACCTTGCTGAAGCAACTGAGAATCCTGAAAGGACCGACATATCGGGGACTAAGCTTTCCTTTCTTGCTGAATCTCTTCACTCCGTTCATAGGAGAGATCTTGAGATAGACATAGTCATCAACCTCGAATTTGAGATCCTTTCTACGAACATCCGCATAAGACTTCAGTCAGCTCTGTGTAGCCCGGAGTCTTTATCTGATCAACTAAACTTTCTCTAAGGCATCGAATAATAAGTCATGCCCTATGACTGCGGTCTCACTAAC
This sequence comes from Capsicum baccatum var. pendulum, assembly GCA_030864225.1. Classification (NCBI taxonomy): domain Eukaryota; kingdom Viridiplantae; phylum Streptophyta; class Magnoliopsida; order Solanales; family Solanaceae; genus Capsicum; species Capsicum baccatum. Next base: position 86,705,213 of record CM061560.1, on the reverse strand, counting down.
TTCGAACCAACCGATCAGAGACCTACATATCCTTCTATAGAGATTTTCAAATGGAGCCATCTGAATACTGGAGTAATAGCTGTTGATATATGTGAACTCAATCAAAGGCAAGTGGTCATCCCAGCTTCCCTTGAAATAAATTGCACATGCCCTTAGTATATCTTTTAGAGTTTTAATGGTCCTTTCTTCTTGACTATCTGTCTGAGTATGAAATGCTGTACTGAGATGAACTTGGGTACCAAGACCTTTTGGAATGCTTTCCAGAAGTGAGAGGTGAACTGAGTACCTCTGTTTGAGATGATAGATAGTGTAAAACCATGTAATCTGACCAAATCCCTAATATAGAGTTTCGCATAATCCTCGGCTGAGTAAGAGGAACGATCTGGAAGGAAATGAGCTAACTTGGTCATTCTGTCTACAATGATCCAAACTGAATCATGCTAATGACGTGTTCTTGGAAAACCCATCACGAAGTCCATGTTCACTTCTTCCCACTTCCAAGTAGGAATAGTGAACTCCTACATGGAACCACTAGGTTTCTGATGCTCTATCTTAACCTGCTGATATGTAGAGGACTTAGCCACAAACTCTGATATATCCCTCTTCATCCCACTCCAGCAATAGATCTCCCATCAGTCGTCGTACATCTTAGTTGCCCCTGGATGAATAGAGTATCGTGCACCATGCGCCTCTACAAGAATTTGCTGCCTCAATTCTTCTACACCAGGAACACACAGACGACCCTGAAAATAAAGAACAACATCTCCCCCTTGGGATAAAACCTCTACTTCCTGACTCTGAACTGACTCTTTTAGCTCGACAAGGCTAGGATACCTATCTTACTTCTCTTTTATCTCGAAAACTAGAGATGACTCTAAAATACTCTGAACACATGCACCACCCTCTGAAGAGTCGACTAAGCGAATACCAAGTCTGGTAAGCTAATAAATCTCCTGAGCTAACTTCTTCTTACCATCCTCAACATGGGAAACACTACTCATGGAAAGTCTACTGAGTGCGTCGGCCACTACATTGGCCTTGCCAGGATGATAAAGGAAACTCATGTCATAATCCTTCAATATCTCTAACCACCTTCTATGGAAAAGATTGAGATCTTTCTGGGAAAATACCTACTGAAGGCTCTAATGATCTGTGAAGATGTCTACATGAACACCGTATAGATAATTCCTCCAAATCTTTAAGGCAAAGACAACTGCTGCTAACTCAAGGTCATGAGTAGGATAATTCTTCTCATGGGGCTTTAACTGTCTGGAGGTGTAGGATATGAATCTACCATACTGCATGAGTACACAACCTAAACCTACTCTGGATGCATCACAATATACTACGAATCCATCAAAACTATCGGGAAGTGCTAAAACTGAAGCTGAGGTGAGTCAAGTCTTCAACTCCTAAAAGCTCTTCTCGCAAGGTTCTAACCACAAAAACTTGACCTTTTTCTAATTCAATCTGGACATAGGAGATGCAATAGAAGAAAATCCCTTGAAAAACCATCGGTAGTAGCCAGCCAAACCCAAGAAACTCCTGATAACTGATGGAGAGACAGGGTGAGGATAGTTTCTTACTGCTTCAGTTTTCTGAGGATCTATTCTAATGCCATCACCAGAAATAATGTGTCTAAGGAATGCTACTAATCTTAGCCAAAATTCGCACTTAATGAACTTGGCGAACAACTAATGATCCCTAAGAGTCTTAAGAACAATTATGAGATGGTCTGAATGATCACGCTCTATGCGAGAATAGACCAGAATATCATCTATGAAGACTATGATGAATGTGTCCAAGTACTGCTTGAACACCCGGTTCATCAAGTCTATGAAAGCTGAAGGGGCATTGGTAAGACCAAAGGACATGACTAGAAATTCAAAGTGACCATACCGAGTACGAAAAACTATCTTTGGAATGTCACATTTCTAACTCTGAGCTGGTGATAGCCTGATCTAAGGTTTATCTTGGAGAAATAACTGGCACCCTGAAGTTGCTCAAACAAGTCATATATCCTAGGCAGCGGATACTTGTTCTTGACCGTGACTTTGTTGAGCTGACGGTAATCAGTACATATTCTGAGAGAACCATCTTTCTTGTGCATAGATAAGACTGGTGCACCCCATGGGGATAACTGCGCCTGATGAATCCCTTATCTAAGCGATCCTTCAACTGATCTTTTAGTTCTTTGAGTTCTGCTAGTGCCATTCTATATGGCAAAATAGACATAGGCTGAGTATCTGGGAGAAGGTCTATGCCGAAGTCTATTTTCCTTTTGGCAGGAATGCCTGGAAGATCTTTGGGAAAAATGTCTGAATATTCATTAACCACTGGGACTGATTTGAGATTGGGAGATTCAGAACTGGAATCCTTAACATGCACGAGATAATACACACACCTCTTAGAAATTATTTTCCTTGCCTGAAGGTAAGAAATAAGCTGACCCCTAAATCACGAAGTGCTACCCTTACACTCTAGGACGGGCTCATTCAGGAACTAAAACTGAACTATCCTATTTTTACAGTCGGCTATGGCATAGCAGAAATGTGCCAATCCATGCTAAGAATGATATCAAAATCAGCCATCTCTAAAATCACTAGGGTAGAGACTGAAAAGGGCTCTGCTAAAATTTCAGGACTAATTCCGAAATTGCCTACTATGTATGGAGTGACAAAAAACAAGGATGCACCTGGGTCTAGAAAAGTATAAACATAAATATGGAAAATTTGTAATGTACCAGTAACGACATTAGGAGAATTTTCCTGATCCTGTCGGATCTGAAGAGCATAGAGTCTATTTGGGCGTTGCCTACTAGTAGCACTGGAAGTGGCACCCTACTGGTTTAGGTGACCGGACTAAGCTGTGGAATAATTCTGCTGACCTTGAGGGCCTGGATGAGGAATTCCCTAATCCTGTGGCCTGGCTTACCACAACCAAAATAGACATCACTACCAGCTTTGCAAATACCCTTGTGGTTCTTACCATAAGTCTGACAAAGGGGGTTTGTTCGGGCACTGCTAATACTACCCTGAGATTTAGAGCCTGGTGCTCTATCTCTGTTGCCGTCCCTGAACTTCGGCACTGGGGAATTAGTAGAGGAAGGGGCTTGAACTACTGACGTTGGACAAAACTGGGAATGATTTTCTCTCTCTGATTTGGGCTGAGCAAAACAGAAACTGCCTGCTCTTGCTCTCTTGTTCTGCCTCTCCCTAGTCTTAACCTTCTATTCCTCTATCTATTGAGCTTGGGTCATGAGCCTAGCTAAAGTCATATCACTATTCAGCATCGTAGACCTACACTCATTTACAACGCTTTCGTTCACCCTTAACACGAACTTGCTCATATTAGCCCTATTGTGTGCAACCAATGAGGGGCATATCTGGCTAGCTGAGTAAATCTAAGAGAATACTCTCTAACTGTCATATTTATCTACCTAGAATTAATAAACTCAAGAACTTTGGCCTCTCTCAGCTCTTAGGGAAAGAATCTGTCTAAGAATGTCGTGACAAATTCTTTCCACTTAACAGGACCTGCATCCTCTAACCTTTCTGCTGCCCACTACTTGCACCAAGTGTGAGCTACATCCTACAATTGGTATGCGGCTAACTCGGCACTCCTAGAAAAAGTTACTCTCATGATATCAATGACCTTCTGGACTTGGTCAATAAATTCCTAAGGACCCTCGTCTGGCTTAGTCCCAAAGAAGGATGGAGGGTTCATTCGGGTGAAGTCCCGAATCCTAGTTGCTATTGAATTGGCCACTGGGTTTGTTAGAACGACTGCTGGTCATTCATTTTGGGAAGCTACAGACTGAGCAAGAGCGGTAAATACGGTCCTTAACTACACATGAGAAATATGTTTGCCCAAATGATCTTCGGGCTGAGGAGTTGGCTGATTTCTTCTCTTTGGAGGCATGTTTTTGAAATAAGAGAAGAGTGGATTAGACTGAGAGTCTGACTTGAAATTATGCTTACTAGCACGACATGAATAATGAAGAAAGGGAAGTGTTCCTAAAACATCATATAGCCTCCTATACATAAATATGGTGCACAACACACCCAAGTACAAGACTCTACTAGATGCGGCTTTCAGACTTCCTAGAACTCTATTGAACCTTAGGCTCTGATACCAAGTTTTTAAGGCCCCAATTTTCTAAATCAGAATGCTACACGGTGTTCATGACCCTGAGGGACCACAAGCTAACCCATGATTGATATTTGTACATGTACACTGCATATATAACATAATAATGCAGAAAACATAAACATGTAGGATATAAGGTTCAACTGAATAAAGAATCTGTCAAAACATGATATATATATGGGTGGAAGATACCCAAAATAGTTGAAAACTGAATCAAATCTGAACATAAGTCTGAATACTGAATCTAAAAGCCTCTAAGTACTGTCTGAAAAAGGAGTTGAAGGAACATGTCTCCAACTAACTCCGTCTAGCAAGCCTGAGATGAAATAATAAATGAAATAAAATAATATCACCCTCAAATGGATGAGGACTCACTGCAACTCTGCGGTTGGATGCTACTGCTGATCTGGAGCTCGTGTCTCTGAACCTATGGTTTAACATGAAAGAAAGCACCACAACGCAAATGCGTCAGTACAACTGGAGTACTGAGTATACGAGTGAGGCAGGCTAATACAAAAGGGTTTACATGCATGAACAATTATAACTGTCTGACTGGTATGAACATGAGAGCGTAATAATACATATATAGTAACTAAGATTATGAGTACGTAATGGCTAAATCTGTACGGTAATACAGGGCTGGAACCATAGTTCTGATAACATGGATGACTATATCTGATAGCCCTGAATTTGGTTGAACTCTCTGAGTTCCATGCTATAACTGAATTTGACCGTATCTAATAATCTTGTTATACTGATATCTGAAGAACTGTTTAAGTTCTTTTACTGAGACTGATACTGAAACTGTGGGAGGTAATTGTTTAACCGACATGCCCCATGTATGCCATTATAGCTAAGCTGGGGTCCAATCTCTGCCTCAACTGGAGGGGTATTAATACCGCACCACTGGTAAGGACAGTTGTGAGTGACCCTTATCTGGAAGGTACTTAAGGTGAGAATGGTGGGACCCTAAACTGACAGGTTAAGCCACCTCATCAACCCTAATCTAATAGTCTAAGATGTCTTAACCTATGCTGGGTACGTAGTTCTGGAACACAAGGATGACTGCTAAGAAACACACCCTAAACTGGTAGGTGATTCCCCATCCTTGGGTTCACTCGGTGCTAACTTCTACTGCCATCTGAAGAGACTAAACATAATTCAAGTGACTGTACATGGATAGATTAACCGAGTTCCGTTGACTGATGGAGTAGTACTATTATCTGAGAGTTAACTGAGATCATGAGATTTTTGAGGTTTCCTGAGTCATATTATTGACTGGGTTCTATAGATTATAGCTTGACTGAGATTATCGTGATAACATGACATGGCTCTAGGCACACAACTATGTTTTTTGGGTACAATTACCCCCAGGACTCGATAGAAGAAAACTGACACACATGACATGACTTGATCACAAGATTTGAGTCCATAATTCAAAATATCATAAGTAGGGGGTATCATATTTCATATAATTATTCAATATCTTAAACATTGTAGGGAATGCATGGATATATTTGATGTGCATATTGTATATATCCATTATCTTGCATGCTTTATACCACCACAATAGCAACACATAAAAAACATGGGAGTCATATTGAAGTATATTGCTAACATGGACTTGTCATTTAGACATCATAGAACCATACAAACATGAATTTCCAGTATCTTAAGCATTCTATCAAACACCTTGTATGCATTCTTTAAGGCATAGGTGGATTTTATACTTGCACAATATTAAACCACCTAAAGTTCATGGTTTTCAATTAACGACATATATACTCCATGAAAACACTTTTAGACATCACATTGAAACTTAAACAACAATCATCAACATGTACAAACTCATATCACCCCAAAAAGTTTACAAAATAATATTTAAAACATGGTTCTTGAGCTCTATGAACGGATTAGATCCATAGATGAACACTACGCATACCTTAGTGATTGAATCTCGAAAGAGATCTAATGTTTCTGAAGGTTCTTGAAGAATTCCTTAGGCTTGCCCTTGATTTTTCTTAACTATGGTTTAACCCCTTTGGGAAAGAATGCTCTTGTTCTTAAGGAGATGATCTTGAGTGAAAACCCTAATACTATGGTTGAAAGTGTATGAGATAGCTTTTTAAGATGTTTTAACTAAAGAGAATGGAAGATAATATGTTCCTTGAGGGTTATAAGTCGTGGGAAGTAAAGGGAAAAGACCAAAATACCCTTATGAAATAAATTTCCAGTTGCTGAAAATAATAGCTGACGACATTTGTGACAAGGCATCAAAAATATGGTAAGCCATCAAAAATGTTATCACACAGAAGCAGGACTCTGCCTAAGGCTGACGACATTTGTGACATGGCGTAAAAAATGTGGTAAGCCGTCAAAAATGTCATCACATAGAAGCTGGATACTGCCCAGGGCTAACAACCTTCGTGATAGGGCTTCAAAAAAATGGGAAACTACCATGAATGTCATCACTTTGTAGCTGGTTTCTACCTAAGGCTGACGACCTTTGTTGTAGGGCATCACAAGTGTGGTAAGCTACGATGAATGTCGTCACTTAGGAGCTGGTTTCTGCCTAAGGCTAACGACCTTCATGGTAGGGCATCACAAGTGTGGTAAGCTACCAAGAATGCCATTACTTAGGAGCTGGTGTCTACCTAATGCTGATGACCTTCGTGGTAGGGCATCACAAATGTGGTAAGCTACCACGAATGTCGTCACACTGTTTCCAGCCTGACATGCTGGAGTAAAACAGGAATAACTCTTTGCTCCGATATTGGATTTAGGTGAAATTGGTATCGTTGAAAAAATAATTCAATTATGTATTTGTTAATAGGTCATGAGATAAAAAATTCAAAGTATAATGAGAGATATGATCGTTTAAATCTGAATATGGCAATATCTTTCTCAAGAATTCGATCAGTGAGGAATATTTTAATCCATCTAATAGCTGGGAGTTATTTGAAGCTTTAATATATATCTAACTTACTCATAAAACTATAAAATAACCATGATGTACTATGCATGATCTTGGTATATGGCTATAATATTGGACTGGATTTTTCAGGGTATTACAGTTGTATTTTTAGGCTTGGCTACAAACGACACAAATATGTAGCTTGCTAAATTTGTTGGGATATGCACCTTTTATACTCTATAGAGGGTAGACTAGCAGGGACTTAGACTGAGGTTGTGCCCCCTTCATTGACTGGGGATGCTTCTTTATGGTTGGGTGAGCTTATGAGAGGATCTATTACCAGTTGGAATGAGTTGCCCAAGCAATTCTTAAACTATTTCTTTCTCCAACTAGGATTTTGCAGCTTAAAGATGAGATATAAAATTTTAGTCAGCTTTATTCGAAGTTGATATACGAGTTTTGGTTTTGGTTTAAGAAGAAGTTGAGCAGGGTACCTAGTCATCATATTTTAGGGATGAGTTTGCTGGAGAAATTCTATAGATCCCTAAACATTAGTTCCTAAGACATGACAGACACAATCACTGGAGAAGTGTTCATAAGATTATATTGGGAAGCAACTTTGAGCTTCTAGACCAGACTTCTCTCTCTAATCGAGGGTTGTATACTTGGGAGACTGAGAGGGGTGTTGGCACTTATGCCATTGGAGCTTGCAGCAACCATAGAGTAGTGGATGATTCTGATGCATAAGATATTATGCAAATAAGGACTGATATTGGGTTTCTGTCTAAGAAGTTTACAATAGTAAACTCTGAGAAGGTAAACACAGTAGGTGCATAAAGGTTAGCCTCTAGAGCTTATGAGTCAAATTTTGAGGAAGGTGTTAAGTATCTTGAATGCAAATTTTTTGATTTATGATCCAAAGGTCAAGGAAACCAAGGTTAGAACTATTATGGTGATAAATACAAGGATCACAATAGGGAGAAGAATAGTTCCTAGAGAAGGAGAGATGACTACAAGGAGAATGAAAACAAGTATATTCCATTGAGCAGTCATGATAAAATATCAAGAATAGAGGCATTGTTGTCCAAACTGGTGAAGGGTTAAGAGAATTAGGAGACATGCCTTAAGGATGTTAAGGTTGACATCTCTGGTTTGACATAAAAGGTTAAATTTCATATGATTGAAATTAAGTAGTTAGAGACGTAGTTTAGGTAGATGTCTGCTATCTTAAATCAAAGCCAACCAGGTACCCTTCCATGTGACACGGTTCAGATCCCTCTAAACATCGGTCATTGTCTAGCTATTACTACTAGGAGTGGTTCTCCTATTGTTGATCCACCTATGGTCACTACTGAGGAGTCAAAGAATGATAGTACTGCAATCGATGAGACACTTGCAGAAGAGTTTGAGAAGTTGAAATTTATTGATGATGATTATTATACTGATGATGGTAATGACTGGGTCACCAAGGACAATGATAATTGCTCCTTGATAGTGTAATTCCTTCAAGATTGTTGGTAGAAAAGAAGAAGTAAACAGGGCCAGTCACTATTTTATGTTCTATTCGGATTTTCAATATCAAACAGGCTTAGTGTGATGTGGGTATGAACAAGGGTAAAATAAGTAAAAAGAAATTAGATTTGGGTACGGTAGAAAAAAAGAGAAAATAAAAAATATGATAAAGAAAAAGAAAAAGAATAAATAAAAGAAACCATACCAACCTGAAGGTGCATAAAAGAATAAAAGGGAGAAACATGAGTAGAATAAAAGAAAATTGGTTGAAGTGTGGACCCCAAAGTTTGTGTAGTGTAGAGGAGGCTTAGTCACATGATATATCCATATGTACCATACCATCTCCCCAATCCTACATTACAAGCCAAATAAAGTCCTATAGTGATTCTAACATGACTGTCTGAAAACTAGGGTAAAGAAAATAAGGGCAAAACTATGGTATCTAATGAGCATTGGTGGAACTTCTCTTTTAAGCGTGACTATCTCTTTACTGTTCCTTTATTGACATGCTTATTTCATATGAATTGGAATTCCTTATTGTGAAGGCACACGAGTTATATTGCTAGTTGCTTACTTTTTTGGGTAATGTAACTTGTATATATGCATGTTTGTCTGTCACAAATGTAATTTCCATAACTTGATTCCCTTGTGCCACACTACTGTGCTTCATTGTTTACACACAGTTGGTGTTGGATTGTTAATATAGGAGGGGGTAATGTGTTTGAATTTAAAGTAATGATTGATTGCCTTAGATAGCTTAGATTCTCCTGAGTAAGCATCATATTTTATGTTGCTTTGTTGTGTTGTCCGAGGACATGCAAATGTTCTAAGTTGAGGGTGTTGATATGCTATGGATTTATAGCACTTTCTATGCTTAAAACTATGAAAATCTTCAAGTTTCTTAGTTTTTTTAGATATGATGTGTGTTGGCTATGTATTGCAGGAAATAAGGTTTTGGATGCTAACTGAACAAAAAGATGAGAATTGAAGTTTTGGCTACTTACCGAGGAAATTCTAGACGTATGTGCCACTTACCGAGCATAGGTGATCAAAGTGGGTGTCATAACTTGAAGTCTAGAGACTCGGAAGCAGGAAAAAGATGAATTTATCACTTACAAAGGGCACATACAGTCCTTATGTAGTACATACGGTCTGTTTGTGAACAAAGTATGTTTTAGAGGTCCAAATCTAAAGAGTTTCAAGAGTTTTACAAGAGTTTTGGCACTTACCTAGGACCACATACCCATATGTACTACATATGGTCAGTATGTGGCCTAAGTAAGTAGCCACCGACCTCAATTGTCCTACTTTATTCGGGTTTTGTTTTTTAGGGTTTCTATGTATCCTATAAATACCGTTATGACATTTTATAGTTAGTTTATGCATTTTTAACACTTAAAGACTTATAGTTGATTCCAACATTCAGATTTTGATCTTGGGATTACTTTGTTCTTGATTTTGGTTTATAATTCAGTTGTTGGCTTTGGGTTTTACTTGTTGATCATTGTGACATCGTTTTGCTTTTTATTATGAATTCCATTAATCGTTTCACAAGCATGAGAGGCTAAAGCTCTTAGCTAGGGTTGTGGGAAACCTAGCAAGTTAATGAAGTAGGGGAAGTACTATGTTGTTCTGAACCGGTATTGTTACATGTACTATACTATATTTGGTCTGGTAGATGTCTTAGCAATTGAAATGCTAATATCCCACCTAAAATATCACTACGTCACAAGAAGAGTAGTAACTAGGAAAAGATAATTACAATATTAATTTGAAAATTAATTGTCGATCAAGGCTAGTCAATATTATCTATGTAAGATGGTTATCTATCATCTAATAACTTGAGACTCAAAAGGTAATAGTTAACTGGAGTCTAGGATAAGTGTTAGTAATACAACATCTTGGGACTCAAAAGGTAAAAGATGAAATTCATCAACGAGTCCACAAGATAGTTGGTGGTACATAACTTATAAATTCTGCATGCAAGCTACTGGGTTGGTTCAATAAAGCACAATAAGCCTACTGAGTTGAGAAGCCAGGGGGATGATAATCCTAGTGTTTGTCACTGACTCATTACAACTAAAGTTAAGATTTGCTACCTGTTTGAGATTACAAATAACAAAACTCCCATTTACTTTCTGTTTAACTAGTTGAGTTCAACAAACTAGAGATACAAAGACACATCTTCCATGTTGGTTCGACCCCAACCTAGTTGGGTTATTATACCTGAAATTAACCGTTTCATCCTTAATTTGAGGTGTAGTTTGGGAGTTGATCATTTACTAGATGGTGCTTCTACTGAACCATAACTATTGGAATCTCTATAGTGTGGAATCGTCTGACATCACTAGCCTAAATGAGTACAAGCTCCTCCATGAAGGTCAGCCTCTCATCCAACTGAACTGAATCCCATCTAAGCACATGAAATAAGTCAGGAATGTATCACCTCAATATACAAAAATGGAAAACTAGATGGATAGCGACAAAGTCTAGGGGTAAGGCTAACTTTAAACCACCTCACCAACTGTGCAAAGAATCTCAAAAGGTCTATTATATCAAGGGTTGATCTTGCCTTTCCTCCCGAACTTCATTACACCCTTCATGGGTTATACACAGAGGAATACCTAATCACTAACTCCAAATCTCAAGGCACAAAGTTTATGATCTGAAAAAGCCTTTTTTCTATGGTGAGCTGCTCTCAATATATCCTGAGTCACCCTTACTCTATCCAATGACTCCTAAAGCAAGTTGGTATCACGGGGCCTAATATCAGAAGTTTCAAAGCATAAAATCATAGAACGACATTTCTTACCTTATAAATCCTCAAAAGTTTCCATCTCAATACTCTAATGGTAACTATTTTTATTGGAAAACTCTGCCAAGGCTTAGTGTTTCTCCCACTAACATCCAAAATCCATAACAAAGGTTTGGAGCATATCCTTAAGAAGCTGAATAGTTCGCTCTAAATGATCGTGGGTTTAAGAATGGAAGGTTGTACTAAGATCCACCTGAGTACTCAACTTATCCTAAAACACTCTCCAAAAGCTTGAAGTGAACACTGAACTTAGGTTTGAAATGATAGATATAGGCACACCATGTAAATGAACTATCTTACAAACATAGATACGAGCCAACCTCTTAGAACTTAAGGACATCTGAATAGGAATGAAATATGCTGTCTTGTGTAATTGATCCGTAGTGACCCAAATACCATTGGAACCATGAGCCAACCCTCTTACAAAGTCCATGGTAATCCCCTCCCATTTACACCCAAAAATGGGCAATCTATGAATCAAACCACTAGGTCACTGATGCTCGGCCTTCACCTTTTGTAAACATAGGCAAAGAACTACAAAGTCCGCCACTTCTGTTTTCATACCACTCTACCAATAATGCTGTCTCAAATCTCTATACATCTTAATCGTACCCAGAAGAATAAAATATCTAGAAATGTGAGACTTATGCAAATTCGACTAAATCAAGTCATCAACTCTCGAAACACAAATGCGGATGTCAAATCTCAAGACACCCACAAAATCTAGGGTTGCCTTCTTGGACTCACCACTCAAACCTAATCACGAATGAAGCAAAGTCTCTTATCCTCAAACTGGAGATCCCTAATATGCTCAAATAGCGAGGAACTCACCTCAACACTATCAAGAAACGTCCTAGGGTCTGAAATATTAAGGGGTACCATTAACTTGTCTAAGGACTAAATGTTCTATGCCAATGACCTCTAAGAAACTGAAGTACAAGCCAAGCTACCCATACTCACTACCTTCCGGCTCTAGGCATATCTACCATATTCGCCTTTCCCGGATGATACAAGATAGAGATATCATAATCCTTAAGCAACTCCATCCACCTATGCTACCTAACATTAAGCTCTCTCTTAGACATAAGTGTCATAACCCGATTTATAGTTTATGATGGCACCTGCCAATTCTCGCAGTGGATAAACCAATACCATAATCGGAGATAACGCAATGGCATTAGTTCAGTAAAAATTGCCCAACTAGGCGAAAATCAATGAACACAATATACACATAAATAATGTTTTAATATAAAAAGATAATTGATAACGCCCAAACTACAGCTCTCGTTAGAAAGTGTAAGCGGTCGATGTCCAATATAGAACCCAACTGGGTTGGGTGTCGAATCGCACAAGGAATACTTGGTCACTAAGTATTGCAATTATTAGTAGACTGTTGGTCAAAAATTCTACGGAAAAGGGGGAGTTTGATTATGCGTGAATTACTAATATCAAAGTAACGAATGAGGCGAGTTGTTTAGTAAGATTTAATCACAGATATTTGTAAGTTAGGGTTATGTCCACCTTGTAAGTTCTACGTATCTATTAACTATGAGTAATGCGGAATTTAGACATGCATGCACTTATAGAGATTCATATTCTAATGGTAAATCCTAGTGTTTCCCAACCATCAAGGATTATTTCACTTTAACTCTCCTGAGCCTAACGTGCATAACTAATGGTACGAACTCTCCAAGAAAGTTAATCCGGTTAAGGCATTAACGTGTAAACAGGGGTTGGAAGCCCTATTTTCTTGTCACACTCTCTTTTCCAAACATGTAACTTTTCTCTCGAACAAGTTAATTGTATAATGGCGTTCCTTATGTTTGCAACCATAAGAATTTAATTAAAACGAAGAGAGTAATGATATAAGTAGCATACACATCAAGAATTCACAAACTCATAGCAATAGATAGTATATTACGAGGCTTTCATACCCCTAACAGAGAAGTTTAGCTACTCATGAGAACAACGGAAACCAAATAATACATCATCATCATACCCAAGTTAGAATAATCTCACGATAGGGATGAGTTTGGCGTCAAACAAAGGATTGACGTTTTTCTTCCCTCTAGCCGTTCTTAAGTGTAGCGTGTTTTTCTATCTAAAACTTACAGAATCTGTAAACTGAATAATGTAAGATAAAAACTCCCTGAAAAATTCAGCAATAGGGTTTTTATAATGTCCTTGTCTACTAAATTACTGCTGCATCCTTAAGTCTTTAAAAATGCTGGGTTTGCCCGGGAAAAAGTTCCCATGCATCACTTTCAGTCCAAAAGCTGCCTTCCCTCTATTGTGAATTTTTCCTTTGCTGCTCAAAAGTCCATAAAGTGCTGAAATCTTCATCATTAATACCTGAAAAATATGCTAATCACGCAGGTCAGCTCACTTAAAGGAAAATGGACTAAAAGTGCAAGAATTATATATTTTATCCTCAAAACTTAGCTAAAACATGGGTAAATTATCGTGCTTAGGCGTGTAAATACGCCCAACATCAACACCCCACACTTAAAGCTTTGTTCGTCCTCGAACAAAATATAGCATCCATGCAAACACCTAATCTAGAATTTCACAACAGCAACACAAAATTTATCCCTAACTAGAATTTCACAATAGCGACACAAAATTTATCCTCAAGACATGTACGACAATTATTAACAAAGAGTAGGTTTCTTAATCACTACTAGAAACAATTCAACCTCCAACATAGACTCGTGAGGATGGTTAATTCGTATCCACAAGTTAAGCCACAAAGAATCATAACACTACCCAAGAATCATCAACCATGTGTGTGTCACACAAGATATCACCCATAATCGCTCATAGTTTTGCATTTTTCAAAACATGGGTATAAGACTCTCCTTGCTCTCACTCTCACAAAGAATTCTTATATTGAAACTGATGACCATAGGCTTGCCCTTAGTGTAATGCTCCACTAATATCAGAATGCTAAGCTTAGGATCAAATAGGTCTTTACAGGTTGTAATGTAGGCTAAGGGACAGGTAGGACTATTTTGGCCAGAAATAGTGACTATGTTCCCTAAGCGCTTTAATACACTACGTTATGCCATTGACACTCTATTTTAAACAACCCCTCTACTTTCCTTTCCTCTACCAACCCCTTTTCACCTAATTTGTTATTCAATCATAAACATAACTATCTTTTTATTTTTCTATTTCTCCTTTTATATATATATATATATATATATATATTTATAAAGCAACTCTATGATAGCCACTTTTTTCACAGCAATTTCAAGTACCAATACACTCTGAGGTATCACTCTCACCATTTTCCTCTTACTTTATCACATGACTCTATAATTTTAAGCGCTTAGGAATTTGGATCAAATTATGGTCTTGAAAAAAATGGATTAGGCTACATATGAGGCTGTCAAAGAAAATAGCTAAAGGCTCAAAGGGGGTTAACTAGGACAATGTACAAAGGTAGGTAAAAAGAAGGTAAACAAATTGGGGCTGCCAAAGAAATGCCTAAATTATCTCCTAAACTCACACTCTTTATTTCGCTTTACACACACACCAGGGAAGTTTTAGCATCAGTCACAACATAGAATATACTATAACCTCACCCACACAAGGCACATGGTCAACTTAATTGGGAGCTTTATAGACTCTTGACCCAACGGATGAATGAATTAAACCACACAATTATCACACAGTGAGTCACACTTAGAGCCTAAATGTCTCAATAGTTATGATTTAGCACAAACTCTTGTTATACTACCATGCCTTCTATCAGAACAATTTCAAGCAAACTCTAAAAAAAATTTAACTAACTAATTACGACTAATTAACTACGACTAATTCAAACAAACAAGAATAAATATAGGCAAAGAAGTACAGCATACAAATTTCAACACCCCACACTTAGACGGGACACACTGCCCTCAGTGGAAAATAAATAAGGAAAACCTGATTAGTCGGACTCCTCTTCTATGTCTGGGGTCATACCCCCTTCATCGAAATCATCATCAGAGTTGTCGTCATCAGAGTTGTCCTCCACGTCTGAGTTTGATAGCCGGCGATCATCATCAGTCGGCACGTCATCATCGAAAGGCTCCTCAAAATGTACCCCAACTCCACACATGGCCCGCAGATGCTCATTCATCGGGTAGTCATAATCCAACTGCTGGAGCTCTGCATCAGTCAGAATATGACCTCCACTCATCATGGTAAACCTAGTCATGCCATATAGATAGCAAAAGAAACTTTCATCCCAAACATGTCTTTCTGCAGTGGTAAGGTTGATGCCATGACCAATTTCAGGATCTTTAACTTTTGTGAAATTAACCTTCTTCGGGTTGTGTGGAAGCTTATGATCTGCAGGTTCCTCTTCAATGTGCTCCTTCCTTAATATCGCAGTCAACAAATTACCAAATCTGAAATGGGACCTTTTGTGTAGCCTTGCTTTACGCATTGATGATCGTATAACCGCACCAATGTTGATGGGAATATTCGTCATCAGAGCGTACACCAAGCATACTCGATCACGTTTGATCTTTGTGTACTGTGTCCCAGGAATCAGGCAAGAGTTGACTATCCTCAACCATATACGGTCTTCTCTATTTAAATAAGAATACGGGAAGGTATTGTGCCGACCGTTATCTTTGTGATGAATCCACCGTGCCATTGACCTTGTTCCACACAGTGTGTGTCTGATTGCGCTGTAGGGAGGTCTGTGATAAAGCTCCTTGAGCGGTGATGGATCCACAGATGGAAGGACCAAAAAAGAGTTGAAGAACTCCGCATTCAGTTTCAACACCTGGCCCCGAATCTTCACTTCACTTCCGGTAGTCTTTGGGGACCAATTGGCATAAAACTCGCATGTTAGATCAAGATTGCATTCTCCCATATCTTGGAAAATAAAATCAAGGTTTAGTGCTATGATTTTAGCCAAAATGCCTCCTCTAGGACCCACTTTATCCCGAAAGTGCATCGAGGTATTTGCAAAGAGGATGACTCAGCTTGCTCTTTTCTTGACCTTTTCTGTCCTTTCTGTGAGGTGGACGCTTTTTATTTTCCTTGTCGTCCTTTTGGGGCTATTCTTCCTGAGATCACAATAGAGTCATGTTAGCTTCATCTCGGAAGATTCAATCGAAAAACACAAACAGTAATGGCACCACCCCACACTTAATTTGTTGGCACAGACTAATTAAGTTAGTGATGTCGATTACGCAGACTTCATCAACATACATTTAGGCGATATATTCCAATAACATGTTTAGCATAGTCATACTTTCATGTTTGGATTAATGCACCTTTTAAACAAGACTACCACATAGGGATCGTATCAAGTTATTGCATAGAAATAATCATTACATCTTATGCTTGTGTTCAATCATGATCTTTATCTCGATGAACGAGTCATTCAAACATTCAAGCTTTCAACTTTGAAGATTATGCATTAACTTAACCATTTCGATTCCGCAAAAAGATGACAGTGTATAACAATCAAATAAAAGTCAGAACAAAGTCAAGAACACCCACACGTATTCTTTCACTCAACTAGATGTATCATAACAAACCAACCACATTGTATTCACCAACACCACTTCAAAATCTAACAAATCATTATAAACGTAGCTTTTCAACAACTACGGAATATAAAAGAATAACTTACTTGGTGATGGATCCGGAAGATGAGTTTGCAAGATTAGATGAGCAAAAAGAAAAATTTTGAGATAAATTGGAAGGTTGGGCGGCGCCTATCTTAAACAAACAATAGGATTGTGTTCTAAGATTGGGGATATATTTATAGACTAAGCTATGGGTCGGGTTTGATCTATGTAAAATCGGGTTAGGAGACAAAAAGTGATAAGTAGGCGGTGCCTAATGCTTTGCCTATGCTTAGCATAGGCGGAGCCTTTTGCTTCGCCTACATAGGCATTGGCGGCACCTTTCCTATCGCCTAGTTGGGCATAGGTTGCGCCTTGCCTATCGCCTTGTTGAGACAGTGAGCATAGGCAATGGCATAGGTGGTGCCTATGGTATTGCCTAGATTTGCATAGGCGGCGCCTATGTTATTGCCTTGATTTGCATAGGCAATGCCTTGTCTGTTGCCTAGTTGAGGCAGTGAGCATAGGCAATGGTATAGGCCTTGCCTTGTCCATTGCCTAGATTTGTATAGGATTTGCCTTGTCCATTGCCTAGTTGAGGCAGTGAGCATAGGCAATGACATAGGCCTTGCCTTGTTCGTTGCCTAGATTCGCATAGGCATTGCCTTTTCCATTGCCTAGATTAGCATAGGCAATGCCTAACCGATAGCCTTTGATCCTTCATTCCTAACTTACCACCTTTAACATGGCTCACTTTCAAATCAAAATTGTGGGATTAATCCCCTCCTTTGTACGTCTTGCACCTACACTTAAGTAAAAACCACAAAAATGATTAGAAAGATGGGTTGCCTCCCACCAAGCGCCTTAGTTTTGGTCGTGGCTCGACTCTTCTTTTTGGATTTTTATTTAACAAAAACAAAATCCTAGTAAATAAAATGATTAAAAATGATGGGTTGCCTCCCACGTAGCGCTTGATTTATTATCACGGCTCGACATAGTTACCTCGATTACTTAGACTTCATCAAGATAGATGGTGGCCATGACCTTTATCGAATCAGGTGGACCGATATATGGCTTCACTCGTTGGCCATTCACCTTAAAGATACCACCATCATTGTTTTCTAACTCCACTACTCCAGATGAGTAGACTTGGCTAATTTTGAATGGACCAGACCATTTAGACTTTAACTTACCTGGAAATAGCTTCAGTCTAGAGGTGAAAAGAAGTACCAAATCACCCTTTTGAAAGTTTCGTTGGATAATCCTCCGATTATGGTTCTTTTTCATCCTTTCCTTGTAGAGGTCTGATCTTTTATACGTATGTAGTCGGAATTCATCCATCTCATTCAGCCGCTCCAATCTCAGATTAATAGCATCATCCCGATTCAGGTTAAGCCGCTTCAATACCCACAGTGCTTTATGATCTAGCTCAATTGGCAAGTGACAATCCTTGCCATAAACTAGTTGGTAAGGTGACATGCTAATTAGTGTCTTGAACGCAGTCCTATAAGCCCATAAGGCATCGTCCAGCTTTCGGGACCAATCTTTCCTACTAGCATTTATAGTCTTAGCAAGGATCTGCTTGATCTCCCGATTAGAAACCTCTACCTGCCCACTAGTTTGTGGGTGGTAAGGTGTAGCTACCTTATGTTGCTTGACCCCATATTTCACCAACGCTGCTCTGAACAACTTGTTGCAAGAGTGTGATCCTCCATCGCTTATAATGGTACGTGGTACTCCAAAACGAGAGAAGATATTTCTCTTTAAGAATGCTACAACACGCTTACCTTCATTCTCAGCCAGTGCTACTGCTTCGACCCATTTGGAGACATAATCCACAGTAACTAGGATATATTTCATCCAAAACGAACTCACAAATGGGCCCATGAAATCAATACCCCATACATCAAATAGCTATACTTAAAGAATTTTAGACATGGGCATCTCATGGTGCTTTGAAATTGCGCCTTGCCTCTGACACTGATCATATCTTTTAAAAAAATCATAGACATCCTTAAATAATGAAGGCCAATAATAGCCGCTTTGCAATACCTTCCTGGCTGTTCGATCACCTGCATGGTGACCCCCAACTTGGGAAGTATGACTTTCTTCCAATATGCTAGGCACTTCTTTATCTGATATGCATCGCCTAATAACACCATCATCACACCATCGAAAAAGATACGGATCGTCCCAAAAATAGTGTTTCACATCATGTATGAACTTTCTCTTTTGATGAAAGGAGAGATGCTCAGGAAATACCTTACTTACCACGAAGTTTGCAAAGTCTGCATGCCACGGTAAGTATTTCACCATAGTAGCTAAGATCTCTTCGTCGGGAAATGCATCATTAATCTCAAGGTCGGGTTGCGCTATGTGCTCACTCTCAAGTCTAGATAGATGATCAGCTACTTGGTTTTCTCAACCTTTTCTATCCTTTACCTCGAAATCAAATTCCTGAAGCAATAACACCCACCGAATTAGCCTTGGCTTAGCATCCCTTTTTGCCATTAAATATCTCAGAGCTGGATGATCTGTATGAACTACCACTTTGGTTCCCAACAAGTAAGCACGAATATTTTCAAAAGCATAAACAACTGCTAGAAGCTCTTGTTCCGTGACGGTATAGTTCTTTTGGGCCCCATTCAAGGCCTTGCTCGCATAGTAGATTGGATGAAATAGCCTTTCTCTTCTCTGGCCAAGTACAACACCCAAAACTACCCCACTTGCATCACACATAACTTCAAACAGTAGAGACCAATCGGGTGCTACAATAATAGGAGCTTCAACTAGCTTCCCTTTGAGGCATTCAAATGCCTTCAAGCAATCTTCACTGAAGTCGAACTTTGCATCCTTCTCCAAGATTTTGCATAATGGACTAGCAATCTTGGAGAAGTCTTTAATAAACCTCCGATAAAAACCTGCATGACCGAGGAAACTACGAACTCCCTTTACAGAAAGTGGAGGTGGTAGTTTCTCGATAACTTCAATCTTAGCTCGACCGACCTCAATTCCTTTTTTAGAGACTTTGTGCCCAAGAACAATGCCTTCCTTCACCATAAAATGACACTTCTCCCAATTTAGTACCAAGTTGAATTCAACACATCTCTATAAAGCCATACTCAGATTTGCCAAGCATGATTCAAACGACTCGCCTAAAACTGAAAAATCGTCCATGAACACCTCCAAGGTGTCTTCAACCATATAAAAAAATGGACATCATACAACGCTGAAAAGTGGCGGGTGCATTACATAGCCCAAATGGCATACGTTTGAAGGCAAACGTACCATATGGGCATGTAAAAGTGGTCTTCTCCTGATCTTCAGGAGCAATGCAAATCTGATTATATCCGGAATAACCATCCAAGAAACAGAACCATCCTTTCCCTGCTAATCAATCAAGCATTTGGTCCATGAATGGCATTGGGAAGTGATCCTTCAGCGTCCATGAATTTAGCTTCCGGTAGTCCATGCACACTCTCCACCCTGTGACAGTTCTGAGTGGAATTAGCTCATTCTTTTCGTTTGCTACTACCGTCATGCCCCCTTTCTTGGGCACACATTGCACCGGGCTCACCCATTTACTGTCTGAGATTGGATACACCACCCCTACATCTAACCACTTAATAATTTCCTTCTTCACCACCTCTTGCATAGGTGGATTCAAACGTCATTGATGCTCAATGGTGGCCACGCAATTTTCTTCGAGCTGAATCTTGTGCATACATATCCCCGGAGGGATACCAATTATATCAGTGATAGTCCAACCGATGGCTCTCTTGTACCTCTTCAAAATAGAGATAAGGGCCGCAACCTGCTGTTCACCTAAGTCAGTCGTAACAATAACCGGAAGTATATCACCACTTCCCAAAAATGCATACTTCAGGTGACTGGGCAGCTCTTTCAATTCTAGCACTGGTGGTTCTTCAATGGATGGTTTTGCTGGTGGTGAAGGTCGTTTTTTAAGATCAAGATCCAACTTCTGAGGAGCATGAGAATAGGATCCTATTCCTGTTAGAGCATAAATAGTTACTTCATAATCTTTAACATCCTCCCGCTCAAAATTCATAAGCACAGCAGCCAATGGCTCAGCAATAAGCTACTTCTCTACAGATAATTCTTTCTCATCTTCATAATAAACATCAGCTACAGAGAACACATTCATATCTTTGGGCTGCTTCATTGCTTTGCATACATCAAAACGGACCACTTCGTCATTCATTCGAAATAAAAGCTCATTAGCTCTTAAATCAATAAGCACACTTCCTGTTGCGAGGAAAGGACGCCCCAAGATTATGGGAACTTCAGAGTCCACCTCACAATCCAAAATAACAAAGTCTGCCGGAAAAATGAAGGTAGAAACCTTCACCAATACATCATATAAGATACCAACAGGTCGTTTTACCGACCTATCTGCCATCACGAGCCGCAAATTGGTTGGTGTAGGATTGCCCAACCCCAATTTCCTGTAGACGGATAGCGGCATAAAATTGATGCTAGCCCCCAAATCGCATAATGCCTTAGCAAAATCTAAAGATCCAATCGTGCAAGGAATAGTGAAAGCACCAGGGTCTGCCTTCTTCTGTACTAAAGACCTCGTGGCAATTGCACTGCAATGATGAACATTATCTGCCAGCTCATAGCTTGCTGCCCACTTCTTTGTCAAAAGGTCCTTCATGAATTTCGCGTACCCAGGCATCTGTTCCAGCGCCTCCATCAAAGGAACATTAATAGTCAGTTGCTTCAACATAGTCATAAATTTACTGAACCTGGTGTTATCAGCTTTCTTCTTCAGTCTCTGAGGAAAAGGTGGTGGTGGAAGGGGAATAGTTTTCTCCACCACTTCCTTTTTATCTTGCTTCCGATTATCAATCTTTCCAGGATGGTGACGTCTAGGTGTAGTGTCATGAACGTTCTCACTTTGATTTTCAGCTTCTATAGAATCATCACAATTTGCTTCAATCACATTCTCTTCTGTATTATCAACCACCTGCTTGCCTTTGGACGGATTTTCCAACACCTTACCGCTCCTGGTAGTAATATCCATACATGATCCATCATTCCTTGGATTTTGCATAGTGTCGCTAGGTAAGGTGCCAGCCTTTCTTTGGTTGAATGCCACTGATAGTTGACTCAATTGTTGTTCTAGATGTTTTATTGCAGTGGAGTACGATTCAACCAATTGATTTATTGATGACAAATCATTCTTTACCTCATTTACTCCCGTATTGGTTGACTCCACTCCTTTCAACAGCTTAGCCATCATATCTTCCATGGGCATCTTCCCAGAGCCAAACGCCGCAGCATTACAATTTCCAGGAGGAACGTACAAACCACTCCTGTCGGTCTTATTCTTCCAACTCCCTTGATCACGGTCCTTGTGTCCAGATTTATCATAATAGTTTCGACCTTGGTTTACTTGGGCATTGCCTCAGAAACCCCCCTGATTATTCAAGTAATTTTCTTCCTCCTCAAAATCAGAGTCATCTCTTCCCTGTGATACGACAGCCTTGACTTTTTTGGTCTTCCCTGATAATAAATGCTTGGTAAGAAGATCCATTTGTGTTTTCATGTGCGCCATATCCTGGTCACGTTTCTCTTCTCTTCGCCTTTATTCTACAGTCATGGCAATAGATACAGTAGAGCTTGCTACCTCAGAATCCCTAGTATGCCAAGATCTACTCTGCTTTGTCATACGATCTATCATATCACTTGCCTCAATAAAAGTAAGGTCCATGAATGACCCACCTACAGCATTATCAACCACTGGCTTAGTCACCGAATTCAAAGACCTGTATAATATCTCCATCAAGTGGACATTGGTCATATGTGATTTGGGCACCGCATAAGCTTCTTCTTGAACCTCTCCCATATTTCGTGGAGAGCTTCAGTTGGAAGCTGTTGAAAATTGCTGATCTCATCTCTCAATTGTCCTCTCTTGGATGGCAGAAGGAATCTCTCTAGGAAAGCGTCTTTCAATTGCCTCCAATTAGTAATATAATCAGGAGTTATCCCATTCAACCATAGAGTTTTCTCTCCAGATAGATACAATGGAAATAAGCACAACCGCATTGCATTGTATCCAACTCCTGGATTGTCAAACGACTTGCATGTTGAGATAAAATTGGTCAGATGCATATTCGGATCATCGCCTGCGAGTCCACCAAATAATCCCTTGAGCTGCAATAGTTGAATCATGGTGCTAGTGATATTGAACTTGGCTCCGGGTGCCAAGGGCAGAGGAATAATAGCCTCTGTGGCACCAGCCCCATCCAGATCGTCATCATCATCATCATAAGGAACCTGCACAGCTCGGTGGTCAGGTCTTATTCTAGCTTGACGATCTCTCCTGTTCATAGGCGCTGCCACATCATCTGCACGCCTTGGATTTAGTAACTCATCATCACCCAGGTCCTCATCATCCAGATTTGTTGCCCGACCTGGGTTGTCAATATTCTATTGATGCACTTGAGCGGCTACCAATGCAGCTAATCTAGCCTGCTCCTGTTGAGCAAACCTTTTTTCAATATCTCGTTGTGCCTCCATTCTGCCAATAAGTTGCGGTTCAGGGTTTATGGGTAATAATGGCTGACCAGAACTTCGAGTAATTGGCATGCACTGAACAGAACCTGAATAAAACAAAAACAACAGACAAAAAGTAAAATTCGAGAATCTTTGACCAAAGGGTCTAGTAACTATCACAAACTTAGTTGACAACCGTATTCCCCGGCAACGGCTCCAAAATTGGATAACGCCCAAACTACAGCTCTTGTTAAAAAGTGTAAGCGTTCGATGTCAAATATAGAACCCAACTGGGTTGGGTGTCGAATCCCACAGGGAATACTTGGTCACTAAGTATTGTAATTATTAGTAGATTGCTGGTCGAAAATTCTACAGAAAAGGGGGAGTTTGATTATGTGTGAATTACTAATATCAAAGTAACGAATGAGGCGAGTTGTTTAGTAAGATTTAATCACAGAGATTTTTAAGTTAGGGTTATGTCCACCTTGTAAGTTCTACGTATCTATTAACTATGAGTAATGCAGAATTTAGACATGCATGCACTTATAGAGGTTCGTATTCTAATGGTAAATCCTAGTGTTTCCCAACCATCAAGGATTATTTCACTTTAACTCTCCCGAGCCTAACGTGTATAACTAATGGTACAAACTCTCCAAGAAAGTTAATCCGGTTAAGGCATTAACGTGTAAACAGGAGTTGGAAGCCCTATTTTCTTGTCACACTCTCTTTTCCAAACATGTAACTTTTCTCTCGAACAAGTTAATTGTATAATGGCGTGTTCCTTATGTTTACAACCATAAGAACTTAATTAAAACGAAGAGAGTAATGATATAAGTAGCATACACATCAAGAATTCACAAACTCATAACAATAGATAGTATATTATGAGGCTTTCATAACCCCAACAGAGAAATTTAGTTACTCATGAGTTCAACGGAAACCAAAGAAGACATCATCATCATACCTAAGTTAGAATAATATCACGATAGGGATGAGTTTGGCGTCAAACAAAGGGTTGCCGTTTTTCTTCCCTCTAGCCGTTCTTAAGTGTAGCGTGTTTTTCTCTCTAAATCTTACAGAATCTGTAAACTGAATAATGTAAGATAAAAACTCCCTGAAAAATTCAGCAATAGGGTTTTTATAATGTCCTTGTCTACTAAATTACTGCTGCATCCTTAAGTCTTTAAAAATGCTGGGTTTGCCCGGGAAAAAGTTCCCATACATCACTTGCAGTCCAAAAGCTGCCTTCCCTCTAATGTGAAGTTTTCCTTTGCTGCTCAAAAGTCCATAAAGTGCTGAAAACTTCATCATTAATACCTGAAAAACATGCTAATCATGTAGGTCAACTCACTTAAAGGAAAATGGACTAAAAGTGCAAGAATTATATATTTTATCCTCAAAACTTAGCTAAAACATGGGTAAATTATGGTGCTTAGGTGTGCAAATACGCCCAACATCAATAATCAACTACGGATACCAATCCCACGACTTGGTAATATTAGTACAAGAGCACCTAAATATGATAGTAAAGGAAATACAAACCAAGAATCTTAAATAGTTAATACATCTGTCTTGAATACAAAAGACTGAATCAAAGATAGAAGGGAATGGGTGACTCAAAACTCCAAGAGATTACCCTATCACCAAAATATCAACACTGTACAAACTCAACTCAACAGAGGTAGGTAGTACTCAGATCTGCACCAAAAAAGTACAAAAGTGTAGCATAAGTACCAAATAATGGGTACTCAGTAGGTATCATTGGCCAACTGAGCTAAGTCATGATATAGAGATAACATAATGTAAGATAAATTTATCTAAGTTAAGGTACAAAATCGAACCTGAATCATCTGTATCATCACTGTATATAATATAAGTAATCAACCAAAAGAATAATATACCATAACACATCATTATATGTCAATACCATCCTGCATAAGAAATAAACGAGTTGGAATCATAAAACAACACAAACACATTCACAAGCTACACGAGTACAAAGTTCGTGCCCATACGTCAACTAGTGCATAAATTAAAGGGACCCATCACAACATCCCATACTATAGGAGAGTACACCCAAGGAAATAAAAATTATTTATGCATAACGAACAACATAACCAAATCTCAACATTTTTCGACCATTTTTCGAATTTATCGACAATCAAATATTTTCTCATCTTCAATTAGGCTACAACCTCAATCGTAGGCCCTTATTCCATATTATTATCATTATTAGATATTTATCATCCACAATTGCTAACTACCTTATTTAAACTAAACAAGGTTCATTAATTAGTACATTAGCTTTCTAGCCATCAAATAATATAGTCACTTGATAGACAACTATCCACTATTTAGCTTATTCTAATAGTCAATACCCCTTAATTAATCCATTAGTTCATGCTAACATTACCCTCTTGGTGAATCCTCAATTTTACACAAGATCTCAATTATCAACTAGTCTCGATTCTACATTAAGAAATAACCATTATAATTCTCCCTAATTATCTGCACTCATAACTATCCCACTTTATAGGTAGTTAACACTAGTGATCTCAAACCGTCATGCTACGATCAACATCATATCCTCATTTCACATATGAATGTATGCATATAAAAGCATGTGCATAAACATAATTTCCATACATAGGTCTAGCCGGACTCAAATCGGTAGACATGCTCATAGGCACATCAATAATTATACTCTGGCCTTGTCGGGCATTATCATATCCTCCAGTTTTGTTGGGAATTATCATCATATCAATATATCCTCCGGCCTTTTTGGGCATCAATATCATCAATACCTTATCCCGACTTAAATCGGGTATCATCATATCATAACAATAAGCAATTAATATCAATTATGAAAGACAATCCCCACAATCCCCATGAGGTCTAAAGTAAATGACAAGCTCCACAAGGTCAAAAATAAACTGCAAGCCCCACGAGGGTTAAATTAAAAGGAAGTAAGAAAAAATATACCTTCATATCTCCTTGTTGATAGTCAGGGATAATTTATCAATAGATTTATGAATCTATATATCATGAATATTATGATAGATTACCGGATTCCATATGGTTAGTGATGTTGGGAGATTTATACCCCTAAGAACCATAATTTACCCATATTTTAGCTAAGTTTTGAGGATAAAATATATAATTCCTGCACTTTTAGTCCATTTTCCTTTAAGTGAGCTAACCTATGTGATTAGCATGTTTTTTCAGGGACTAATGATGAAGATTTCAGCACTTTGTGGACTTGTGGGCAGCAAAGGAAAACTTCACATTAGAGGGAAGGCAACTTTTGGACTGAAAGTGATGCATGAAAACTTTTTCCTGGGCAAACCCAATATTTTTAAAAACTTAAGGATGCAGTAGCAACTTATTAGACAAGGATGCTATTAAAAACCTTATTGCTGAATATTTCAGCATCATTCGACAATTATTCATTATTTAGTTTTTCAGATTTTGTAATTTGGGGATCACAGAGAACGGCTTACGTGAGCAACGGAGAGAGAGAGAACGACACTCTCCTTTTATTGATGCTAAATCATCTCATCGTGAAGATTGTTCTAGTTTTGGTATGATGATTATGTCTACTTTGATTTCCGTTCTATCAATGAGTAGCTAAACTTCTCTGTTAGGGTTATGAAAACCTTGTAAGATACTATCTATTAACTATGAGTTTGTGAATTCTTGATGTGTATGCTACTTATATCATTACTCTCTTCGTTTTAATTGA
The DNA here is from genome assembly GCA_030864225.1 of Capsicum baccatum var. pendulum. NCBI lineage: Eukaryota > Viridiplantae > Streptophyta > Magnoliopsida > Solanales > Solanaceae > Capsicum > Capsicum baccatum. The sequence goes on along the minus strand of CM061560.1, from coordinate 86,677,986 downwards.
ATTCTCATGGTTGCAAACATAGAGAACACGCCATTATAGCATTAACTTGTTCGAGAGAAAAGTTACATGTTTGGAAAAGAGATGTGACAAGGAAATAGGGCTTCCAACCTCTATTTACACGTTAATGCCTTAACCGGATTAACCTCTAGGAGAATTTGTACCATTTGTTATACACTTTAGGCTCGAGAGAGTTAAAGTGAAATAAATCCTTGATGGTTGAGAAACACTTGGATTTAGAATTAGAATACGATTCTCTATAAGTGCATGCATGTCTAAATTCCGCGTTACTCATAGTTAATAGAGAAGTAGAAACTACAAGGTGGACATAACCCTAACTTATCATTCTCTGTGATTAAATCTTACTACACATATCATTCCATTGTTACTTTGATAATATTAGTTCAAGCCTAAACCAAACCCCCCTTTTCCTTGGAATTTTCGACCAACAGTCTACTAATAATCGCAACACTTAGTGACCAGAGTATTCCCTTTGGGATTCGACAACCAACCTAGTTGGGTTCTATATTTGACAGCGACCGCTTACACTTTCTAACGAGAGTTGTAATTTGGGTGTATCAGTTAGTATCATATCTTCACATGTAGTCAATAAACATACATTCTAGAGCCCATAACATTTGACTTATAATCTTAGAAACAAGAAAGGTTTCCTAGAATACTCAATAGTTTGGCTACTAGGAAAAAGCATAACATAAATAATATCATAGCCCAAAGCTCAAAATAATAGTCTAGTCAATGGACCAAATGGCAACATAGTCATGGTCTTGATTAATGATGAAATCCATAGCTACTCATAGCATTAGACATAATTTAGTCAACAACAAAATTTATTACTTCTAATGTAATCACCATAATTCATGTACTGAAGCTAGTCATCATGTCACCAAGTTCATTCACTAAGCATTTAACAAGCATCTAAGGCCTCCAAGGACACTATATCGATCCAAACTTAATATGGGTCAAGAACCCAAAACTAATCCACCAAAGTGTACAATAAGACCATCTTCTACCTAGGACTAAGATAAGGTATCTAAGTCAATTCTTAGATGAATAATGAGCCACAAAATTCTAAAGGTTAAAGTCTATCTCAAATATTACTCCTAACTCCTTAATGGAAACTAAGGTATTCCCACAATTATAGGTAACTAGGGTCAACTTACCCCTTACATGAGTGAAAATGTAAGAACCCGCAAAATTCCTAAGCTTAATTCAGTTCTTTAAGCTGTCAAGGGGGTCCCAGACTTAGAAAATTCTAGTAAATTTCTAGACTTAGTTTATTTTTGGCCTTCAAAAGTTGGCAATCTCATTTCGCGACCTTAATGTCCTTTAATGGTCGGTATTCTTGCTAACTCATGATCAGGGAGGTCAATAGGTGTTCCCATACAAGTTTTGTTTTTTCAGACCTTGTTTAGACCACGTTTGGTGTCCCAAAATAGTGGACCAATGCAATCTTGGTGCGCCGCGTCGCCTATCGCATTGGTTAACATTGTTACAGGTTGCTCAAGCCAAAAGTACTGATGCTTGGAGTGATTATGGCGCGATGCGTCGAGTATCACGCTGGTACCATTGATGCGCTGCATCACTCAACGCGTCAGTGTCCAATTTTAGTAATTAAATGACCGCATCCTTAAGGGTAATTAGGTTATTTTCCTCGGTCTTCAGCCCTCGTAAACACAAAATTTAGCCCTCTCTTGGCTAAATACATTCCTTATTCCATAATTTCTCAAGAACAAAAAACCCTAGGTGATCAATTTCAAGCCAAGGATTCAAGATTTCCTCCATCAATCTTTAAGAAATCATCCACCTAGGTATGTAAAGTGTTTATCCAAGGATCCTTTTTATCCTTGGAGTTCAAGAAACCATTTTTTTAGAGCTTAAATAATGATATTCATGTTGTGGATTAAAATTGTATCCATGTTGTTGATTTGTATGGTTTCCATGATGGAATCTTTATGTATTACTTGATATTATGTTAGCATATGGATTGAATTTCATGAAATTGAGTTGATTAAAGTAGACAAGATGTAATTGTTTAGTGTTCATGCCCAAGCCTAAGTATATGCATCCCATGTGTTTGATAAAATGCCTAAGTTAGTAGAATTGTGTTTTATGACCCTTTGTTGATATAAATGATGAACTTAGGCTACAACTAGATGTTCAAAATGACTCCCATGCTGAATCTATGTCTTATAGTTGTTTGATGGAATGTTCATGTGACTAGAATTGCGAAATTATGATATGTTTGAATGCATTCCTTCCATGTACAAGATTATGAATATCAAGTGGTTCATTAAATCCCTTAATGATATTATTATGAATTGTGGAATATGGTTATGTATTGAAAGAAGTGTCATATCTTGTTAGTTTCATGCTATCAAGTCCTGGGGGTACTTGTACCCGACAATTTAGTTGTGTGCCTAGAGCCACCATCAGGTTTCAATATACTCTCAGTCAAGCCATGATCCTTAGAATTCAGTTAGTTACATGACTTAGGAAAACTCAGTAAATTCAATATCTGTCCAGTCATTCATAGTACTCAGTAATCAAAGTAATATCAGTGAGTTATCAGATCTCAGTAGTATTCCGTCAGTCAATGGAACTTAGTGAAATCAGTCTAGTTCAATCAGTAACACGATCAGTGATAGTTCAGTCAAGCCTAGTATGAACTAGGAAATTAGTTCAGTGTCTTTTCAGTTGTGAGTAGGATTCAGTACAAAGTAAACCCAGGGATGAGGGCTCACCTGTTAGCTAGTAGAGGGTGTGATCCTTAGAAGAAATCCTAGCATTCCAGAACTATGTAGCCATTGTAGGTTGAGATGTTACCCTATGTGTCTAGGGATTATACATCTCATTTGAGTTTTTCTACTAGGAGGGGTTGACGGAAGTGCTCCCTGTTAGAGAGTGTTAACTCACAGTTTGTCTTTACTCCTGGCATGGTACTGACACCCTTCTAGTTGGGGTTATAGGTTGGACCCCCACCATTTCAGATTTAGGGCATGTCGGTTAGATGATTACTCCCCACATTCTTAGTCTTCGTCTCAGTAAAAGAACTCAGATAGTTTTTCAGATTTAGGACTGTTAGATAAGTCACTCAGTCCAGTGCGGAACTCAGCTAGTTGCACCAGAATCAGGACTGTCAGACATGGTCACTCAGTTAAGAGTATATTAGTTATACGAAACTCATGTTATCATTATTCAAACTTTGTAGTCAGTATTATCACGATCTCATTTACAGTTACGTATTTATGCATGTATTCTCACGTTCATGTTATTCAGTTAGTTAGTATTGTTTATGCATATGAACCCCATGCATTCAGCCTACCTCTCGTTGCATACCAGTATGTTCAGACGTACTGACACATACTTTTCTTATATGCTATGGTGTTTTATACCATAGGTTCGGACGCTCAAGTCCTCGATCACACTTGGCTTCAAATTTCAGCCAATAGTAGTAGATTTGTAGTGAGTCCTCATCATTTGAGGATAGCATAATTATTTAATTACTTCATTATTGTAGTTTTAGTAGACGGAGTTAGTTGGGGACATATCCCATAAACTCCACAGTCTTTAGACAGTTTAGAGGCTTTTAGACTAGCATGTTCAGACAATTTATTTTAGTTTTGGCATTGATATACCATATTTCCAAATGTTATGTTTTATTAGATATTTGAATCTTATGGCCTTTCATCCCTTTTATTCTGCATTTATACAGTATATTATGCAGTGCTCAGTTAAAAATATCAGTCATGGGTTAGCTTGTTGTTCTTCGAGATTTCTAGCACCGTGTAGCATTTTGAGTATCAGATTTGGGGCATTATATAAAATGTCACTCTCATCTAACTAAAGCAACTAGTGCATTCTTATGCCATCCACGAGACATGAAGTCCAAATAACCAAGATTCTATCCTACAAGTAAAGTATTCCAAAATATGATTTCAAATTACCTAAATAAGTCAACTAATCCCAAGTGTTACCATTTAACCAATTCCACACCTAGAACCTTTCCCAATCCAACAAAATATCACAATTATACTATAACGTAACTCAATCTAACAAGAAGTAAGCCTAATCGACCTCAAATCAAAGAAATCCCACGAATTGCTAAACCTTCGCTTTTTATTTTTGAGAAGCTTCTTCAATGTGCCAAGCTATTAGAAATACAATCAAAACATCATTACAAGAATTTTGATACCCATATTGCACCATTGTACTTTGGGTCCAAAAATGGCACCAAAAACCCCAAAGTGGTTCCCACATATGGAAAACTCATTTTCGAGATCAACCCAATGTTCAACTATGATTAGAGAATCATAACCCACAAGACTCAAGTGAAAACTAAACTTATTTGGTCAAAAATCATTCCTCGAGCTGATTGGGGCCTTGGTAAAAAATTCAAAAAGTTATAGCATGAAATGAGAGGATTCTAACCTCAAATATATTCTAATTATGAATATATATATGTTAATCAAGATTCTAACTCACCCCCAAGAATCAATTTAAAGTTACCAGGACATTCTAGGGCTACTAGGGTTCAAAGGGAAGCAGAAAATGACAAAAAATTGATCAAGAAGGCTTTTTATAGTACCCCAGTCGCGCTTATATGGGGTCCACAAGGTCAAAACTTATTTTTGACCTCTCAAACTCATTCAGACTTTGTTTTTTGCAAGTGAACTATGTGCCCAACTAAATATTCCGTTTCAGATGCATTGGTGAATTCATATTTTCCATTCTAGGCCTTTTAGACCAATTATGGGCCCTACACCAATGTCTATCGATTTTCTCACTTTTTGACCAATTGGTCGAAATGAACTCGGATGTTTAGGGCCCAAAACAATGGTATTTCTAGCATAAAACCAATATTCCAGAGGTTTTGGCATAGTTAGAATTTTCATCTAAGTTCTTTAACTAATGTTTTCGCTCGACAACCATTTGGAACCAATAAAGACTTCTAAATGGGGAATTGGTCCTAATGCCAGACGAACTATTTGGTAACCGAACTATCAGTGCCAGGAAGTCATAAATGATTTGGGGCAGATATGGAAAAGCTCTAAAGGCAAAAATAAGTGGAAAATAGGAAAAATGACCTGAATTGTCATTATTATATCCACTACTAAGGAACTTTTATCCCTGAAAATGAAGGATAAGGAAGTACCTGAAGCCTTAAATAGGTGAGGATACTGGGTTTGCATCTCACTCATGATTTCCCAAGTCGCCTCCTCCACTGGGAAGTGTCTTCACTAAACCTTAACTACATGTATCTTCTTGGTACGCAACTGTATGACATCACTAGCCAAAATAAGCATGGGCTCCTCCACAAAGGTAAATTACTTATCTAACTGGACTGAGTTCCATCTAAACACATGAGATGGATCCAGAATATACTTCTACAGCATAGAAACATGGAAAATAAGATGAACAACAACAAAATATGAGGGTAAAACTAACTCATAAGCCACCTCACGAACTGCACAAAGAATCTCAAAAGGGTCAACGTATCGAGAACTGAGCTTAACCTCATCACACCCTTCATGGGTGATACAGAAAGGATTACACGATCACCAAATCTAAATCTCAAGTCACAATGCCAATGATTAGCATAGGTTTTCTGCCTTTTCTCAACCTATCCTGAATCACCCTGACTCTATCTAATGAGTCCAGAAAAAAATATGTGCCACAAGGCCTCACCTCAAAATTATCAATCTAACTAATTAGAGAATGACATATCCTACCATACAAAGACTCATAGGGTGACATATCAATACTTGAATGATATCTATTGTTAAATTTGAACTCTACCAATTTTAAGTATTGATCTCACCATCCTCTAAAATCCATGACATAAGTTCAAAGCATATCCTCGAGCATCTGAATAGTCTGCTCGGACTGACCACTGGTATGTGGATAAAAAGTTGTACTCAAATCCACTCAAGTACCCAAATTCTCCTAGAATGCTCTCCAAAACCTCAAAGTAAACACAGAACTATGATATGAAATGATAGAAATAGACACCCTATGCAAATAACCTATCTCCTAAACATAAATATGCGTTAGTCTGTCAGCACTGAAGGTTATCTAAATAGGACTAAAATATACTGACCTAGTCAAATGATCCACAATAACCTAAATACCATCAAAACCATGGGAGGTACGAGGCAAGGCATTGATGAAGTCTATAGTAATCCATTCCCATTTCCATGCGGGAATGGGAAATCTCAGAGTCAAACCACCGGGATGCTAATTCTCAGCCTCTTTTTGTTGACAACATAGGAAACAAGCTATAAAGTCTACTATATTTCTCTTTATGCCATCCCACCAATAATGCTGTATCAAATGTCCATATATCTTAGTTATACCGGGATGAATAGAATATCTAGAGAAATGAGCCTCATGTAAAATCAACTAAATCATATCACCAACTTAAGAAACACTAATACCACCCTAGAATCTCAAAATACTCTTAGAATCAATGGTAATACTCTTGGAGTCAACACTCAATACCCAATCTTAAAGGACGCACAACTTGCCTTCCTTATACTGATGATCATAAACCTGCTCAACTAGAGAGGACTTCTACTCCCCACAAGACAAAATCCTCATATTAAGATAGCGCATACTTGCAGAAGTACATAGTGCATGGTATTTTATTTATCTAGGAGCCACTAAGTTGTACCACTATTTGCGAGAAATCTATTGGTAGAGTGGTATGAAGATGGATATTGCAGAGTTAGTGGCAAAGTGCCTAAATTGTATATAGGTTAAGGTTGAGTACCAAAGACCTAGTGGTTTATTGTAGGAGTTTAGCATCCCCACATAGAAGTAGGAAGTGGTGAATATTGATTTTGTGATAGGGTTGCCTCGTATGCTTCTTCAACATGATTTGATTTGGGTGATTACTGATAGAATGACCAAGTCAGCTCATTTCTTGCAAGTTCATACGTTGTATTAAGCTAAGTATTATGCTATACTCTATCTCAGAGAGTTCATTAATTTTAATGGGATTCTATTGTCCATCATTTTAGATAGAGGTACTTAGTTTACCTCTTATTTTTGGAAGGCTCTTCAGAAGGGTCTTGGTACCTAAGTTTGTCTCAGCACAACTTTTTATCCTCAGATAAATGGTCACGTAGAGAGGACCATTCATACCTTAGAAGACATGTTGAGGGCATATGTTATTGACATTAAAGTTAGTTAGGATAACCACTTACCATTGATTGAGTTTTCTTACAACAACAGTTATCACTCCAGTATTTAGATGGATCTGTTTAAGGCTCTCTATTATAGAAGATGTAGATCTCCTATTGGTCAGTTTAAAGTAGGTGAGGCTGAAGATTGCCCAAAGTTATCAGAAATCTTATGTAAATGTGAGGAGAAGACATTTTGAGTTTGAGGTTGGTGATCTGGTCTATTTGAAAATTTTGCCTATGAAAGAAGTGAAGAGATTTGGAAAGAAGGTAAACTTAGTCCCTTCTATGTTGTCCCATATAAAATCTTGAGTCATTTTAGGAAAGTAACTTATGAGCTAGAGTTTCCTGCAGATTTGGCGTCAGTACATCCAATATTTCATATTTCCTTATTAAAGAAGTGGATTGGTGATTAAGCAGTAGTTGTTCCTTTATAAGATGTGGGCACTAAGGATATCCTTTCCTACAAGAAAGTGCCATTTGAGATCTTTGATCATCATATTCATAGGCTAAGGAAAAAAGAAGTTCCCTTAGTTGAAGTTCTTTGGTGGAATTTGTCTGATGAGGGTGCCACTTAGGAAGAAGAAGCAGATATGCGAACCAAGTACCCTTATCTTTTCTCTACAAACTCAGATTCATCTTGAGGTAACAATTTTCATTAGATTGACTCTTTTCCCTTCTCAATTCCAGCTATGTAATCATTCTCATGTCACTACATATATTCATAGAAATTAGTTTAGTTCATCTGTTATATTTTAGACTCAATTATATCATCATTTTCCAAGTTATGCATGTTTAGTGTGTGATCTAAATTACATTAGTATAGTACTGTCCGTCTAACCAGTCTTATTCAAGGATGAATGTTCCTAAGGGGGAGATATTGTAATACCTCATACTAATCTTAGCTCGATTCAGCTTTTAGTTGTATGTATAAAGGAATTAAGGAATGAATTTTCACTAAGTGTTGGGGACTTACTCATTTATAAGACCTCTAACTTTAAGGATAATTTTGGTCTTCCCGACCCTGAGATGTTATTTCTTGAGTTGATTCATGTTTAGGGATGTAAAAGGTATATAACATGAGAGTTTCAGATTTTTTGAACAAGGTTTTGGTCATGTTTGGATCATGAAACCAATGGGTCACCGAGATAAACCCACGATGTAGCATTAATCTTGATGTCATGCAGACCACATTGCGGTGAAGGAAATTAATGACCGTGATAAGACCGTATCACAGTGAATCTAATGTTTAGCTCTGAATATAAATGACTAAGGGGTAATTGGGGTTTTCCCCCAACCAAATCATTCATATCATGACTTGGGGCATCAGTTCGGGAATTATTTTCCCTTCTTCTCCAAATTCCTCTTATGAAAACCCTTCCCTTTTCCCAAGAGCAAAAATTACTTTCTTTTTCCCCAAGAAATCAAGAATTCAAGTTCCCCAAGTTCAAGAACCTATAAGAAAGCATCAGGGTTAGAGTTTTTCTTTCAAGTTAAGAAGCTTAAAGTGTGTGGGATATTCATCAATGGGTCCCTTTTACCAATTGAGCCCAAAAATTTCTTTTTTGACAAAATTATAGAGTGTTCCTTTACTATGGTGTTTTATATGTTCAAGATTAGTTTAATTCAAGTTTTTCCTTTGTAATTCAAATTCAGTTCAACCCATGTATGATCCCATGAAAGAGTTGATTTCCGCATGCTTTAAATTTTAGTTACCATGTCTTGTTTAAGTGAATTTCATGATAAATTCCCTAATTTATGAATTTAGCCACATGAATAATGTTGATTTCCTATGTTTAACATATTCCTATATTCATGTTTATGATCCTCATAGGTTTCATGAAATGCCTATACTTTTAGGTTTGAACCATGATTCCATATTATTATTTTAAAAGATTATTGTCATAAATTAAGGTCATTCAGTGTTGGCAGGCTATGAACACTCGATACCTATGTGTTTTAATGGCTTTAGATCATTTAAGTAATGATTCAGGTAAACCATGAATATTCCTATTTATTCAGTTGATATGATTATAATGATACTATCAGTAATAATGTTCAATTTTAGTTCAGTCCAGTACCAGTGTCAGTTCAGTTGGGAGTAAGATTTAGCACTGAGTGAAACCAGGAATAGGGGCTCACCTTCTAGTAGAGGGTGTGACCCTTTGTAGATATCCCTGAGTTACCCAACTGCATAGCCATCATAGGTTTGAGATGTATATCTGCCAGTTAAGGGTTGAAACATATCTTATGAGATCACCTGCCAGTAGAGGGTGACTCTCTAGTCCTTCAAGACAGTATCTTAGTGGATCCACACAACCAGTGTTAGTACTCATGGAACAGTACTGATACCCTTCTAACAAGGTCTATTGTTTGGACCTCGATTAGCTTAGATTGGGGTATATTAGTTTCCCATAGTTTCAGTCTAGTTATTCAGACTAAGTACTGTTTAGTATTACATGATCAGTATTTAGATATCAGTTAATCAGTACACAAATATCATTTAATTAGTACATAGACACCAGCTACTTAGTAAATAGTGTGTCTCAGCTTAGGTTTGCTTAATCAAAGCATAAAGATTTTCAGTTATTCAGTTATTTATTGATTATCTTAGAAACATGTTTATGTTTGGTCTTGCATTCTCGTATTTTACATGCTTATGCATTTATGCTCAATTATCTCATGCATTTCAGTCGGTCCTTTTCTCATGTACCAGTACATTCAAAGTTCTGGTCACATAATTTTCTTTGAGCTATGTTGTCTTGTAACATAGGTTCAGACGCTCAGTTTTCCAATCACTCTTAGACATCTCAACATACTTAGCTACAGTAGTGGGGAGTCCTTATCCATCACAGACATGATTTTTTTATTTTAGTTATTTTAGTACTATTTTATGTTTAGTTAGTTGGAGTTAGTTGGGGGTCTATCCCATCAACTCCTCAGTCAATTTAGAGGTTTTCAGATAATCAGCCAGTCAGTCAGATAGTTTGTCAGTTACCAGTACTTTTAGTACTTTTCTATCATTCAGATAGATAGTTTTTTCAGTATTTATCAGATGTTTTAGATTTTTGATGTAATCACATATCAGTGTTCAGACTGGTATTACTTTAGAAGTTTATCTTCCGCGCACGTGCTTTATTAATTTTTTATTTAGTGATCACAGTAGGTACCAACTCATGGCTTAGCTTGTGGTCACTTGTGATTATATTCACCTTTGTAATGACTAAGGGGTAGCTTCGGGTCATGACAGAACTTGGTATTAGAGCCTAAGGTTTTAAAGTGTTATTGGGAGTCTGATAGCCGCATTGAGTAGAGTCTTGTGCATGGGTGTGAAGCGCGCCACACTTATGGACAAGAGGATGTTAAATATTTTAGAAAATTTTCCCTTCTTTCATTGTTCATGTTGTATGAAAGAGCATGAGCTCTATTTAAAATTTCTTTCTAACTCATCCTTCATTCCATTTACAGGCAATGTCTCCAAGAAAAAACAAAGGAAGAAGGAATGAGGATCAACCCGCACCCCACCTGTTAAGAATGATCCCCTGACTGATTATGTCTCCCACATAGAATCTCAAGATTCTTTCACTACCTTAGCCCACTCTGTAGCCACCTACAACAAACAATGGGTTGTTGCTCCAGCCAACCCAATGGCAAATACAACAGTAGTTAGGATACAAAATTTCACTCAGATGAATCCCCCTTTGATTTTAGGATACAAGTCTGAGGATGAACCACCAGAGTTTCTGGATATGGTACAGAAGATGAATGATATTATAGGTATCACTTTGAGTAAGAGTGTAGAGTTGGATGCATATCAATTATAGGATGAAGCTCACACATGTTTTAAGTAGTTGAAGGAACACCATGGTGTTTATGTAGGGCTGATAGAGTGGGAGGTGTTTTCCATGGCTTTTATAGACAGGTTCTTTCCCTTAGAGTTTAGGAAAGCTAAGGTTTAGGATTTTATCAATTTGAAGTAGGGTAATATGAGCACAAAGGAATACTCACTTAAGTTCACTTAGTTGGCGAGGTATGCTCCTTCGATGATAGATAATAATAGGTCTAGAATGAGTAAGTTTGTGTCAAGTATAGCTGATAGTGTGGTTAAGGAGTGTCAAACTGCCATGCTGATTAAGGAAATGGAGTTATCTAGACTCATAGTTCATGATTAGCATATTGAGAAGGATAAGCTTTAGGGTGAGAAAGAAAATAAGAGGTCCAAAATAGGTAGTTTAAACTTTTCTCAGCCAAGGTCAGAAGGTGATAACTGTTCTCAGTTCTGTCAAAAATTTTCAACCTCATCTCCATCTTCAGCTAGTGCACCAGTAAATAAGTTTAGGCAAGACAGTTAGGATAGGGCACCAGGCTCTAAGTTCCAGGACAGTGTGAACGGTGGTCGTACTAATTTGCTTTATAAAAAATATGGTAGAAATCACCTGAGTGAGAGTAAGGCTAGTAATGATATTTGTTTTCATTGTGTAAAGCCAGGACACAGGGTTAGTGCTTACTTAAGGCTGGTTAGTATGGTTAGTCCAATTATTCTTCAGCTCTACTAGGTCACCTGACTTTATAGGGTGCTACTTCCAGTGCCACCAGTGGGTAGCGCTAGAATAAGTTGTGTGCACTCCAGACTTAACATGATCAGGAAAGTTCTCCTAATGTGGTTATGGGTATCTTACAAGTTTTCCATCTTCATGTTTATGCATTGTTAGATCTCGAAGCTTCACTTTTTTTTGTAACTCCCTATATAGTTTTCAATCTTGGTGTCATTGTTGAAATATTAGCAGAGGCTTTCTCAGTGGCTAAATTTATTAGAGCCAAATGGGTATACAAATATTGCCCAATCATAGTATCTTAGAAAATCACCTCAACTGATCGTGTGGAGTTAGAGATAACTTATTTTGATGTCATTCTTGGCATGGATTGGCTCTTCTCATGCTATGCCTTAGTTGACTATAGAAATAGAGTCATTCAATTTTAGTTTCCTAATGCACTAGTTATTGAATGGAGGGGTAATACCTCTATTCTTAGGGGTCAGATTATTTCTTATCTTAAAGAAAGAAAGATGATATCTAAAGGGTGTGTTTACCATCTTGTTTGAGTCAAAGACTCTACTTTTAAGACTCTAAGTCTTGAGTCAATTTCAGTAGTAAGGGAATTTCTAGATGTGTTCCCTGAAGATCTTCCCGGAGTTCCTCCCAAAATGGAAGTTGACTTTAAAATGGATCTCCTTCAAGTTACCAAACCTATCTCTATTACCCCCTATAGAATGACTCTATTTGAGCTTAAGGAGTTGAAAGAACAGTTAAAAGATCTCTTAGATCATGGTTTCATTAGGCCTAGTGTTTCTCCTGGGGTGCTTCAGTCATGTTCATGAGTAAGAAAGATGGTTCTCTCAGAATGTGCATCAACTATCATCAGTTGAACAAAGACAATCAAGAATCAGTATCTACTCCCCAGAATTGATGACTTGTTTAACCAAATTTAGGGTGCTAGTTATTTCTCTAAGATAGACGTCAAATCTGGCTATCATCAGCATAGAGTCAGAGAATGTGACATTCTAAAGATAGCCTTCTAAAATTGGTATGGTCACTCTGAATTCCTAGTTATGTCTTTTGGACTAATGAATTCCCCTAAAACTTTCATGGACTTGATGAATAGGGTGCTCAAGTAGTACTTGGACATATTTTTCATAGTTTTTATTGATGATATCCTTTTCTACTCCCATAGTGAGCATGATCATGCAAACCATCTGAGAATTTTATTGTAGACCGTTAGAGCTCATCAGTTGTTTGCCAAGTTCAGTAAGTGAAATTTTTTTCTAAGATCGGTAGTTTTTTATGGCCATATTATTTCTGGCGATGACATTAGAGTTGACCCTAAAAAGACTAAAGTAGTTAGAAACTACCCTAGACTCACCTCTCCATCAGATATTTAAAGTTTCTTGGGTTTAGCTGGATATTACTGATGATTTGTTGAAGGTTTTTCTTATATTCCATCCCCCATGTCTTGATTGACTCAAAAGAAAGTCATATTTCAGTTGTCAGATTCTTGCGAAAAGAGTTTTAAGGAGTTCAAAACTCAACTCACTTTTGCCCCAGTCTTGACTTTGCCATATGGCATGGATGGGTTTGTAGTTTACTGTGATGCTTCTAGAGGTTGTCTTGGTTGTGGTTTGATTTACAGAGGCAAGGTCATAGCTTACACCTCTAGATAGCTTAAACCCTATGAGAAAAATTATCCTACTCATGATCTTGAGTTGACAGTTGTTGTTTTCACTTTGAAAATTTGAAGACATTGTCTTTATGGGGTTCATGTTGATATTTTTACCAACCATAAGAGTTTACAGTATGTGTTCACATAAAAAGATCTGAATCTTCATTAGAGAAGGTGAATTGAGTTGTTAAAAGATTATGATATGAGTATGTTGTATCATCCTGGAAAGGCCAATGTAGTGTAGATTCCCTTAGTAGGTTGTCTATAGGTAGTGTTGCTTATGTTGAGGAGGATAAGAAGAAGTTAGTTCAGGAGGTTCATCAACTTGCTAGTTTAGGTGTTCAGTTGGTTGATTCAGTTGAAGGTAGTATATGGGTTCAAAATGGTTCAAACTATTCATTAGTTACCGAAGTTAAAGAAAACCAAGATAGGGATCCTACTTTGGTTAAGTTGAAGAAGGCAGTAGAGGTTAGAAAGTAGAATTTTTCTCCCAAGGGGGAGATGGTGTGCTTCATTATCAGGAAAAGTTATGCGTTTCGTGAGTTGATAGTTTGAGACAGCACATACTTGCAGAAATGCATGGTGCACTATATTCTATTCACCTAGGAGCCACTAAGATATACCGCGATTTGCAGGAAATCTATTTGTGGAGTGGGATGAAGTGGGATGTGGTGAACATGGATTTTGTGACAGTGTTGCCTCATACGCGTCGTCTGTATGATTCGATTTGGGTGATTTTTGATAGAATGACCAAGTCAGCCCATTTTATGCTAGTTCATATATCGTATTTAGCCGAGGATTATGCTAGACTCTATCTCAGAGAGTCAGATAAATTGCATGTGATTACATTATCCATCATTTAAGATAGAGCTACTAAGTTTACCTCTCACTTTTTGAAGGCTTTTTTCAGAAAGGTCTTGGAACCAAGTTCATCTAAGCAAAGCTTTCCATTCTCAGAAAGATGGTCAGGCAGAAAGGTCCATTCAGACCTTATAAGACATGTTGAGGGCATATGTTATTGACTTTAAAGGTAGTTGGTATGACCACTTACCTTTGATTGAGTTTGTTTACAACATCAGTTATCACTCCAGTAATCAGATGGCTCCATTTGAGGCTCTCAATAGTATGAGATGTAAATATTTCATTAGTTGGTTTGAAGTAGGTGTGGCTATAGTGATAGGGACAGATTCAGTATTTGAGGTGATTGAGAAGGTTTAGTTAATTTGAGAAAGGATGAAGATAGCCTAAAGACATCAAAAATCTTATGCAGATGTGAGGAGAAGAGATATTGAGTTTGAGGTTTGTGATTTGGTCTATTTGAAAATTTCTCCTATGAAAAGAGTGAAAGGATTTGGCAAGAAGAGGAATCTTAGTCCCCGCTATGTTGGCCTGTATAGAATCTTGAGTAGTTTTGGAAAGTAGCTTATAAGCTATAGTTGACAGTCGATTTGGCATTTGTACATCCGGTATTTTATGTTTCCATATTAAAGAAGTGTATTGGTGATTCAGATATAGTTGTTCCTTTAGAAGATGTTAGCATTAAGGATAGACTTTCCTACGTGGAAGTCCCAGTTGAGATCCTTGATCGTTAGATTCATAGGCTAACAAAGAAGTTCCCTTGGTTAAAGTTCTTTGGCGGAATCAATTTATTGAGGGAGACACTTGGGAAACAGAAGCAGATATGCAAACCAAGTACCCTCATCTTTTCTCTGCAAACTGAGATTCAGTTTGAGGTAACGATTTTTCTTAGATTGACTCTTGTTCATTGTCATTTTCAGCTATGTAATCATTCTCATTTCAGATCATACATTGATAGAAATTAGTTCAGTTCATGTGCTACGTTTAAGACTTTATATCATCATGTTCCATCTCATTCATGTTCTATATGTGATCTCAGTTACCTTAGTACAGTACTCCCAGTCTAACCAATCTCATTCGAGGATGACTGTTCCAAAGGGGGATATATTGTAATACCCCGTACTAATCTTAGCTTGATTCAGTTTTTAGTAGCGTGCATAAAGGTCTTAAATCCTTAAGTGTTGGGGACTTAGCATTTTTAGGACCTCTAACTTTGAGGATTTTAATTTTTGTCTTCCCGACCCTGAGACATTAGTTTTTGCGTTGATTCATGTTTAGGGATGTAAAAGGTATGTCCCATGGGAGTTTTAGATTTTTCAAACAAGGTTTGGGTCATGTTTGGATCACAAAACCAGTAGGTCACCGCGATAAGCCCGCGATGCGGTATTAGTCCTAATGTCATGAAGATCGAGTTGTAGTAAGGGAAATCAACCACCGTCAGAAGACCGCATCACGGTGAATCTGTTGCATCCAGTTTTGAATTTAAATGACCTAGGGGCAATTTGGTCTTTTCCCCCTCAAACCAATCCTTCATAACATGACTTGGGGCATCAGTTAGGGCTATTTTCCCTTCTTCTCCATATTCCTCTCTAGAAAAGACTCCCCTTTTCCCAAAAACAAAAATTGAGTTCCTTTTCCCCCTAGAAATCAATAATTCAAGTTCCTCAAGTTCAAGAACCTCCGAGAAAGTATCAAGATTAGTTTTATTCATTCAAGTTAAGAAGTTTAAGATATGTGGGGTATTCATCAATGGGTCCCTTTCATCCATTGATCCCAAAAACCTTCTTTTTTGACTAAATTATGGAGTTTTCCTTTACTATGGTATTTTATATGTTCAAGATGGGTTTAATTCATGTTTTTCCATGGTAATTCAAATCCAGTTCATCCTATGTATGATCACATGAGAGATTTGATTTCCTCATTCCTTAAATTTTGGTTACCATGTCTTGTTTAAGTGAATTTCATGATATATTCCCTTATTTATGAACTTAGCCACGTTAATCATGTTGATTTCCTATGTTTAACATATTTCCATATTCAAGTTTATGATCCTTACATGTTTTATGATATGCCTATGCTTTTGGGTTTCAACCATCATCCCATATTATTGTTTTAAAAGCTTATTGTCGTGAATTATGATCATTCAGTGCCGGCCGGTTATGATCACCCAATACCTATGTGTTTTACATGAATTTAGATCTTTCAAGTAATGATTCAGTTAAACCATGAATATTTCTATTTATTCAGTTCATATGATCATGATGACCACTATCAAAATTAATGTTTAGTTAACCTTAGTTCAGTTCAGTATAGTGTTAGCTTAGTTGGGAGTAGGATTTAGCACCGAGCGAAACCAGGGATGGGGGCTCACCTACCAGTAGAGGGTGTGACGCTTAGTATCAATCCCTAAGTTACAGAACCACATAGCCACTATAGGTTTAAGATGCCTACCTACCAGTTAAGGGTTGACACATATCTCATGAGAGTACCTGCTAGTAAAGGGTGACTTCTTAGTGCTTCGGGACACCAGTTTAGTGGATCCATATATCTAGTGTTTGTACCCGTGGCACGGTACTAACACCCTTACAACTAGGGTTATAGGATGGACCCTGATTAGCTCAGATTGGAGCATGTTGATTACTTGATACCTCCCACAGTTTTAGTCTAGTTATTCAGTCTAAGTACAGTTTAGTATTACTTGATCAGTATTCAGATATCAGTTAATCAGTATACAGACATCAATTAATTAGTATATAAATACCAGTTACTTAGTAAACAGTATGTCTTAGCTTAGGTTTGCTTAAGTAAAGTATAATGATTTTCAGTTATTCAGTTATTTATAGATTATCTCAAAAACATGTTTATGCTTGGTATTGCATTCTCATATTTTACATGCCTATGCATTTATACTCAAATATCTCATGCATTTCGTTCAGTTATTTTCTCATGTGCCAGTATATTCAAAGTACTGATCATATACTTTTCTTTGTGCTATGTTGTCTTATAACATAGGTTCGGACGCTCAGTTTCCGGAAAGCTCTTTGTCAGCTCAGCGTACTCAGCAACAGTAGTGGTGAGTCCTTATCCATCGCAGACATGATTTTTTTATTTTAGTTATTTTTGTACTTATTTATGTTTAGCTACTTTGATTTATTTAGGGGTGTTTCCCATCAACTCCTCAGTCAGTTCAGAGGCTTTCAATCAATCAGGCAGTCATTCTGTTACCAGTTCTTTCAGTACTTTTTCATCGTTCAGATAGATGGTTGGTTTTCAGAATTTATCAGATGTTTTAGACTTTTGATGTAATCACATCTCAGTATTCAGATTGGTATTATTTCAGCAATTTATCTTCTGCACATGTGCTTTATCATTATTTTATTCAGTGCTCACAGCAGGTACCATCTCATGGGTTAACTTATGGTCACTAGTGATCGTAAGCACCATTGTCGTGACTAGGGGGTAGCCTAGGGTCGTGACACCTCTCCACCAATGTTGAGTTTCCAATTCCAATTGAAAAATACCGTAATCCACACCAAGAGTCTCAACTAGGCCAAAATTCCAGAGCCTATCCTCACAAGAAATCAAGAACTAATATATCCTTGCTCGTTGTTTAAGAAAACCTAGGCGAAGAAAATCTCAAGAATCTACCCAACATCTTTTACTCCTCGAAAGACATAGCAGGATGGGTAACTACTAGTTGGGCAACTACCAATAAAGGAGGGACCTTAACTCTATAGGTTGTGCTTTTTCCTCAACACCACACTAATCTGTAGATTGTGCACTATTAGATTCTGCACCACCAACAAATACCAAAAGTTGAACCAAAGTATCTCTGATCAATAAATAAGAAATAAACCTTGGTAGAGTCTTGGATGGTCCATATCCCACCATTGGCTGTGGTGAAATACTCTCTTGCTCGGGAGCATGAATAGGGTTTGGGGAAGGCTCCCCTATCTTTCCCCTAGTCGGGGACACATATTGAGACCATCCAAAATGATTAGGTCATCCACAAACAGTGACAAGATCCCTAGGATTGGTCTTGGGACCCTTGTCTCATATAACAGTAGCACGTGTCCAATCCATCTACGAAGGAGTGAAACCAAAGAAATGCTTTAGAAACCAACACAAACTCTTAGCACAGAATGAGTGAAAGAAGTGAAGAACTCCAATGAATATACTATAGCCTCTCAGATATAAAATAGATGCCATCATTCCAATCCGCAGGACTCAACTAAACACTTGCTTTTGTACCAGCAATACTGGTGAAACTTATCTCTAATACCAATTTGTAACAACCCAATTTATAAGTCATGATGACACCTACTCTATCCCGTGAGTAGGTAAGCTGAACCATATTTCAGAGCTACATAAAATAGGCTTACTTGGTGGAAAATATTGTAAAAGTTGGAAATTAACAATTAAATACTTAAATAGCTTTAATACAGTCATAAATGTCTAATAGATAGATAGAACATAAACAACCATCCCAAGACTTGGTAATGTCGATACAAGAGCTAATACAATTGAACTATGAGTACTAAATAGTCAAATATAATTCGTCTTGAAGATAGAATACTAGACATAGATAAATTGAACGAAAAGGGGTCAAATTCGATTATAAGAGCTCACCCAATCTCCGAAATCAACCCTGCACAAATGAATATCTGCGGTGACAACTGGTACTCAAATATGTACCAAAAAGGTACAAAAGTTTAGTATGAGTATTAAGACCATGGGTACTCAGCAGACAATATTGGCCGGCTGAGCTAAATCATGAAATAAACATGATAAAACACAAGATAGAATATGCTAAGTAAAGACAAAAAGGGCAATCCTAGAAATAAGATCCAACACTGTTGTACATAAATAAATGAATGTATATAAGATAATAATATAAAGAACATACCATTAAAAGTTCAAGATTGGTCCCCATAAGCCAATAAGTATGGAAAAGTAAATAAGCCAAAGCAAGTCCCTATAAGCCTGGAGGGTACAATCAATGGAACTAAGCAACCAAATAATCATAAATTACAAAATTATCATGCCATAACCAAGAATTCATCCAATCCGTATCATATCATTTGTAATTTCCAATGTTGGGTTGAACCAAAACTCATATTATCAAGATCATTATTAACTGCTAGACTCAAATAGGAACTCATATTTATAAATCATATCAACATACCATATCAACAATTCATACCTATAAATTAACCCAACAAACTATACCAATACTGCATCTACCAGCCCATAGGCCATGTTGATAGTGGCAATCATAAGTTATTTCTATAATCATTTCTATAAGCTATTAATCATATTTATAAGCCATTAATTATAGCTATAAGCCATATCATCCATGATCCATTAACCACATATATGCTCCATATCATATCTATAAGCCATATCATATATGTAAAATAATTAAATATATCCATGAGCCATACCATATCCATAAAGCATTAATCATATTTATGACCCATACCATATCTATAAAACATTAAACATATCTATGAGCCATTATTCATATCTAGGAGCCATTAATCATAACCATGAGCCATACCATATATATATACCAATAATCATATTTATGAGCTATTAATTATATCTATAAGCCATACTGTTAATCATCTTCTTATCTATATCATTACGTATGTTTATAGGCCATATCATTATTTATATTTGGAAGACATCAATTATTATATATATATATATATATATATATATATATCTTTATATCTCTATATAAATAATTCATATCATCATTCAAAAATCAATAAATCATATCACAAGTCATGCCCAAAAGCTATCTTAATAATCATATATATATATATATATATATATATATATATATATATATATATATATATATATATATATATATATATACACATACACACATACACAAAAGTCATATCATAAGTCATATCTATAAATCATATCATTAATCACGCACATAAGCAATATCTTTAGCAATACCTAAAATTAGCTTTAATATTTCAACATCCAACTAATGCACTCAATAAATATATTTAATCTCCTCAAGTTTTAAACCAATCATTAGTAAGAGTATATCATGTGCAACTAAGTCTATAAGTCTAACATAAGTTTTGGCCTAAGGTGGATCAGAGAAGCCCACTTCTAATATACAAAATCTATTTTAAGAAACTTTTACTCAAACTAGGCTAAGGTATCTAAGTTTATTTTTAGATATCAAGTAAGCCATAAATAACCCTAAGATAGTAATCCTTCCCAAAAAGGAACAATTAAGGCAATCCTACCTAAAATAATAGTAACTAAGACAATTTCACTTAACTTAAGAAACTAAGAACAATTTTTCCCTAAAAATGATGACTGAAGTAATTTCACCTAGCTTGAATAATTAAGGCATTTCCATTGTAAACCTATACCATGAATCCCAATTCACCTAAGACATGAATAACTACAGTAACTACTCCAAGTCTATAATTTCAAGATAGCCTAACAATTCAACTAAACCAAATATTCTCATCTGTACTTCTAATACCTAAATCCTACACAACATCTAGAATAATATCTTGAGCATACTACGAGATAGCTAATCTATGAAGAAGGTAAACCTAGCCAACTTGCGCACCGAAGGAAAGCTCGAAGAATATGCTAAATTACTGATTTCCTTTTTTAAGAAGCTTTCGCAAGGTGCCATTCTATCAAAATCACAATATAATCATTAAAATGATAACAATTATACCCATATTGTACTATTATTCTTTAGGTCTAAAATTACGTAAAAATCCCAAATAGGGCCTTTTTATGGAATCACACATTTAAAACTAACACAATGTCCCACTATGATCAAGGAACATTTATCCTTAAAATTGGGTGAATTTCAAGATATAATGGTGCTAAAATCAAGTAACCAAGCTTTAAGAATTTTAGATATGAATGAATAAATCAACTACGAAAATAATGGAACCTTACTGCAAATTAATTAGGAAATCATATAAATTATTAATGCTAAAGCTGCACAAACACCCATAATTGATTCTCCCAAGAACTCCTACTTCATAGGTTTTATGATTCTAGAAAATGGATGATAATGGTGAAAATCGGGATAAGTGGATATTTATACCCTTCCTAGGTGCACGAGTATTGCTTATCAAACTTTGGGTTTCTTAAGTGATTCTTGTGCTCTGGTATGACAGTCATGTACATATTCATTAGATCACTAACGCGATATTTGGCTGCCTGTGCCAATGTCCCGTATGCGACATAAGTATCACTTACGTGATATTGCCCATATTGACAAGCCATTCGATTAAGAAAGAAAATGAATCGCTTAAGTGATACTTGATGTGGTTTTCCATATCACTAAAGCAATCAAAAGGCATCGCTTAAGAAATTAACCAACATCAGCTAAAACTTGAAGAAATTCCAACTCTCCACTAACCCCTCTAAATTCATTTGAAATCCTATATATGTAAATAAAATATTCTACCCTATTAAATTTGATGTTCCTGACTTAATGGCGCAATCCAAATTTCTATCCGAGGTTATTTAAAAAAAGAATGGGTCCCACATCCACTTCTTAACTTCCAACCAATAGTCCAAAATGAGTCGAGGAGTCTTAGAACCCAAACCATGGGTCTACCCAACCTAAAATCAATGTTTTGTAGCATTTGGAATAGTCAAAATTGGCATAGATGGTCGTTTTACTAAATTTTTTATCCGATAGAAAATTTAAACCAACGAAGCCTTTAAAATAGAGAATAGGCTCTAAAAATCAAATGAACTGGCTGGTAACAAAATTTTTAGTTCCACCAAAGTCATAAATGACTTGGGAAGCTATAGGAAATCTCTAAATGGAAAAAATGAGTGGAAATTCAGTAAATGACCTTGGGGATTATTACACTTGTGTGTGTGCAAAGTGGAATAAAATGTATTAGGCTTAGGAGATGATATACGTAATTATTTGATAGCCATGTTTTATACCCTTATTTATCCACCCTTTGTGCATGATCTTAGTTAGCCTTATTAAGCTTTTAACCTATTCTTTGATAGCCTCATATATAGCCTATTCCCCTTCTTAGATTGACTAATTTTGATCTATACCTCCTATTCACTTTAGTTAAAAAATTAATTTGGTTAAGGAGTATGAAATTTAAGACGGTAAAAGTGTAAGTGAAGCCCCAAAATAGTAGCTATTGGTGTGAAAATATTTATGTAATATGGTTCAGAGTAATGTAATGAAAGAGGAAGATTGATCAAAATTGAATTGTGTGTTGATAGAGTATACTCCCTTATTACTATATGTAAATTAGCTTAAATGTAATATAGAAAGACATGAGAATGTGGTAAGATATAAGTGGTATAAACTTGTTTGATTAGAGAATATTACAATGTTATGTGTAATGTATTAAAGTTCTTGAGGAAAATAGTCACAATTACTTGCTAGAATAGTTCCTACCCATCTCTTATCCTACATTACAACCCTTAAAGTCCTGCTTGATCATGAATTTCGATATTCTAATATTAGTGAAGTAATAAACTAAGGGAAAGCCTATATTTCATCTTATGGTACATGATAATTCTTTGTGAGAGTGAAGAAAATTTGATTTTTATACCCGTTGTTATGATGAATTGCATATCTATGAGTGAACATGGGTAACACTTTTGTGATGAGGGCGCATGTTTGATGATAGTTAGGCGACTTGTATGATATCTTTGATTAAGTATTATGCATGAGTTTTCCAACTTGGTTAAGTCAATTTTTGAGGTTAGGGTGTTTTTATGTAGTGTTCATGAGTTCCAATTGTAATAAGGCATGCTTGGTGTGGAAGTTTCTATTCATGTAGTCATCGTAGCTTTAGATTAAGTGTCTTATAGTAGTAATGTATGAGTCTTCCTTAAATGGTGCTTAAGGTAAAGAGTTTTTTGAGGATGAACAAGGTTTTAAGTGTGGGGTGGTTATCTTAGGTGTATTTATGCACCTAAGAATCAGTATCCCTAAGCATTTGGCCTAGTGTTAGGACATCTTTTGTGTGTAATGAGTTATGAATGATTATAATTCAGAATGTCAGTTTAAAAGTACTTGCTCATATTGTGTAAGGTGTGTTATAAACAAGTTAATAATCAAATTGGTCCCATAGAGTTTAGATGAGAAAAGTAGTGTTACTAACTTGAGCTATGTGTTGTTCTAGTATATCTTAGTGGACTCTATTGTGTTGTGTGCATTAATTCATCAAGTTTGATTTTATACAAGACCATGAATGATGTTAAAATAAATATTAGGAAGCTAAACAATTCCAAAAGTTGGAAAATATAGCACCCCATAAAATTCTAGACACATTTCCAGCTCCTAGACACATGTTTTAAGGGTTGCAAGGCTATAATTTCACACTAAGTTGAAAATACTTAGCTATTTTAAGATCCCAAGAATGAGAATATTTTATTTTTGTCCTTCCCGAGTTCAAAACATCAATTTTTGAGTTGAAATGTGTTTAGGGAAGTTAAAAAAGTCATCCAAGAAAGTTTAGAATTTTTGAAAGGGGTTGAGAGTGTTTTTGTACCAAGGAGGCAGAATACTTTTGAGATTTGGGTGTGTAACGGAGGCTCGACCTGCATGATACATTGCATGTTAGGGAGGTTATCCTCCATGATACACCCCGTGTCATAGAGGTTAGTCTCCCCAATAGCCTCTGTGCCACAGAGACTATATTTTCCTGTAATTTTAATTAAAGTCCAAGTGGGTATTTTGGTCTTTCCCCTTCTTCCCAAACATTTAATTCACGAATTAAAACCCCAAGAGGGGAATAAATTGCTCCATTTCTCGTCAGTTATCATACGTAATCCCTATTCATATGAACATAATTTCAAGCTTTCTTCCCAAGGATTCAACCATTCAAGGTTCCAATTCCAAGCTTTTTCTACTAGGATTAAAGAAATTAAGGTATGCGGGTATTCATCTATGGGTTCCTTCCTCCCAGTGAGTCCTAAAAATCCCTTTTTATTCAAGTATGAATTATTTATCCTTATTCATTAAATTTGAATGCTAAGTATGAATTTACTAAATGATTTCTTAGTGTTTTAAATTAAAGACATGTCAATGTATTTCCCCATGTGAATTATTTTATTATATGCTTTTAATTTTGATAAACCATGTTATATTCAGTTGACACCATGTCAAGTTATCAATTTATGAACTAAACCATATGAGCATATTGTCCTCTCAATTTTAACACATCCCTATATTCAAATACATTGATTTAATCAGTTTAGTATAAGGTATAATATTTTTGGTCTTTGATTTTTCTTACAGCATTTTAAATGATGTTATGATGTTTAGAGTATCATTCAGTGCTAGTGGGTTATGAAGAAACAAGTCAGTTTGAACATGATTTTTATTATCATACTCAGTTTGTTATGATCATGCAAAGCATTATCATTTGTGATGTCCAGTTTAATTGAATCAGAATTAGTGTCAATTCAGTTGGGAGTAGGATTTAGAACTGAATGAACCCAAGGATGAGAGTTCACCTTCCAGTCAAGGTTGTGACCCTTAGTAGTAGTCCATGAATTCTAGAACTACGTAGCCAGCATAACTTTTGAGAGGTCTTTTTGCTAGTTAAGGGTTGATACTCTCTTAGGGTAACCTGCCTTTAGAGGGTGAAACCCTAGTCCCTTAGGACATCAAATTAGTGGATCCACACAGCTAGTGTCAGTACCCATGGCAAGGTACTAATAACCTTCCAATTGGAGTTACAAGTTGGACCCCGATTATCTCAGATTGGGGTATCTCAGTAACATGATAGCTCTGAGAGATTCAATTCAGTAGTCAGGGTATGTAATTATAGGTTTACATGACCAAGTATTTGGATTATCAACTATTCTATCCGTCAGTTTTACAAATTATCTCAGTACATATTTTACTTGGTCTTGCATTCTTTTTACATATTCATGCATCCATGTTCAGTATCCATATGTATTTTTAGTTATTCCATATCTCATGTATTATTACATTCAAAGTACTGACTCCATACTCCCTTTTGTGCTATATTGATTTCACAATATATGTTCGGACGCTCAGTTCTCTGATCGCCCTTAGTCAGCTCAGTACCTTTAAGAAGCACTAGTGGAGACTCCTCATCCATAGAGGATAAGTTATTTTAGTTATTTTAGTATTTATTTATGTTTAGTCAGTTGGAGTTAGTTTGGGGTTTGTCCTATCAACTCCTCATGTCTTAGACGCTTTCAGATAGTCAAACTAGATATTCAGATATTGAGACTTATTTTTGATTTCTTTTTTCCATAATTCAGACATATTGGTATTTATATCTAGATATTTTGTGCATATTATACATTATAATTATTTATTCAATGCTCACAGCAGGTACCAGATCATGTGTTAGCTTGCTATCACTTTTGGCCTTAAGCATTGTGTCGAGACTAAGGGGCAGCCTTGAGTCATGAAAAAAATATGGTATCAGAGCTCCTAAGGTTTTAATATTTCCTAGAGTGTCTAAAAACCATTTTTATTAGGGTCTTGTGCATGGGTGTGAAGTGCACCATACTTATAGGTAAAAGGCTATAAGACATTTTAGGAAGGTTTCCCTTTTTTTATTATTCATGTCATACGAAAGAGTACAAGCTCTATTTAATTTTCTTTCTCTAACTTATCCAAGATCCATTTACAGATAATGCCTCCTAGAATAAACAATAGAAATATAAACAAGGAAAAGTCCGCACCACCACCTGTTCAGGAAGATCCTCGAAACGAACATATTATCACGCTGAATTTAGGGATACTTTCACAGTTTTGGCCCATTCTGTGGCTACTAAGAATAACCATCAAGATATTTCCCCAACTAATCCAGTGATGAATATAGCTACAACTAGGATCTGAGACTTTACTCGAATGAATCTTCTATTGTTTTTTGGTTCCACATTTGAGGAGGATCCACAAGGGTTTTTGGATTGTGTTAAAAAATGACTGATATTATGGGTGTCACTCTGAGTGAGAGTTATAACTTAGTTGATTATCAGTTGTAAGGATTATCCCACACTTGGTTTAAGTCGTGGAAGAAGGATAGAGATGTTGAGGCATGACCTATAGAGTGGGAGGAGTTTTCCACAACCTCTTTAGACAGGTTCTTTCCATTAGAGTTGAGGGAGGCTAAGGTTCAGGAGTTCATTAATTTAAAGCAAGGTAAAAAGAGTATGAAATAGTACTACTTAAGTTTACTCAGTTCATGAGGTATGCTCCGACTATGGTGGTCGATTTTAGGTCTAGGATGAGTAAGTTTGTGTCAGGACTTTCTGAGAAAGCTATTAAAGTGTGCAGGAAAACTATGCTGATCAAGGAGATGGATCTCTCTCGGTTGATGGTCCATTCTCAATAATTTGATAAGGAGAAGCATAAGGATAAATAAAGAGAGAATAAAAGGGCCAGGATAGATAGCTTCAACATTTCTCAGCCAAGGTCGGAAGGTGGTAATCATTATCCATTTCTCTAGAAATTTTTAGCTCCATCCCCATCTTCATCCAGTACGCTAGTGCCTAAGTTTAGATAGGATAATAAGGATAGAGCTATATTCTTTAAGTCCTAGGGTAATATAAACAAAGGTTGTATCAATTAACGTTATAGGAAATATGGTAAGAATAATAAGGAAGAGTACATGAAGGGAAGTGATGTGTGTTTTACATGCGGAAATCCAGTCCAGAGGATATGAGATTTCCCGTTGGTCAGCCAAAAGGTAAAAGATATTCGTCAACAGGGTTAGTCCAACTTTTTATTGCCTCTAGCAAGTTGCCTGAATCAGTAGGATTCCACTTTTAGTGCCACCAGTGATCATCATTAGAATTGACTTTATGCTCTCCAGACTTTAATGATTAGGAAAGTTCTCCTAATATGGTTTGGGTACATTACAAGTCTTCCATCTATATGTTTATAAATTGTTAGACCTCGATGATTTATTTCTCTTTGTGATTCCTTATATAACTATAGACTTTGGTGTTAGTCCCAAAATATTAGCATAGCCTTTCTTAGTATCTTTCTAGTAGGTAGTTCTATGTAGCCCAATGGGTATATAGAAATTTCCTGGTCACAGTGTCTTAGAAACTTACTTCAATTGATCTTGTGAGGTTAGAGATGATTGATCTTGATATCATTCTAGACATTGATTGGCTCCATCATGATATGTCTCCGTTGATTGTAGAAATAGAATTGTCCAATTTCTGTTTCCTAATAAGCCTATTCTTAAATAGAGGGGTAGTATTTCAAAGCCTAAGGGTCAATTTATCTCCTATCTATAGGAAAGAAAAATGTTATCCAAGGGATGTATTTATTATCTTGCTTGAGTCAAGGACTCAAGTTCTGAAACTCCAAGTCTTGAGCCAGTTTCAGTAGTAAATTTTTTTCTAGAGGTATTCCCTAAAGATTTTTTCGGAGTTCCTGCCGAAAGGGAAATCAACTTTGGAATAGATTTTATCCCAGCCACCTAGCCTTTCTCAATTCCACCTTACAGAAAGGCTCTAGCTGAGCTTAAGGAATTAAAGGAATAATTGAAAGATCTCTTAGATAAGGGTTTCATTAGGCCTAGTATTTCTCTATGGGGTGCTCTATTCCTCTTCATATACACGAAAAATAGTTTCCTCAGAATGTGCATCGGCTATTGTTAGTTGAACATAGTCACAATCAAGAATAAGTATCCTCTCCCCAGAATTGATGACTTTTTTAACCAACTTTAGGGTGAAAGATATTTCTCTAAAATATGCCACAGATCCGGCTATCATCAACTTAGAGTCAGAGAATGTGACATCCAAAAGACAGCCTTCCAAACTCATTATAGTCACTTCAAATTCCTAGTTATGTCTTTTGGACTAACAAATGTTCCTGCAAGTTTTATGGACATAATGAACATATGTTCAACCAGTACTTCAAAGTGTTCATCATAGTCTTCATAGATTATATCCCCGTTTATTCCCGTAGTGAAAATGATTATGCAGACCATATGATGGTTTTGTTGCAAACTCTTAAAGATCATTAATTATTAAATAAGTTCAGCAAGTGTGAGTTCTAGTCGAGGTCAGTAGCTTTCGTTGGTTACATCATTTCAAGTGATGGCATTCGATTTGATCCTCAAAAGATTAAGGCAGTAAGAAACTGGCCTAGACCCATCTTTCAATCTGACATCAAGAGTTTCTTAGGTTTAGCTGGATATTGCATAATATTTATGGAAGGATATTATTATATTTCTTCTACCATGTTTAACCTAAAAAAAATTTAAATTTTAGTGATCAGATTCCTGTGAGAAGAGTTTTTAGGAGTTTAAGACTCGACTTACTTCCACTCAAGTGTTGACTTTACCAAATGGCATAGATGAGTTTGTAGTTTATTGTGATGCTTCTAGATTTTGTCTTGGTTGTGTGTTAATGTAGAGAGGTAAGGTCATAGCCTATGCCTCTAGACACCTTAAACTCCATCACAAGAATTACCCAACCCATGACCTTTAGTTGGAAGTAGTTGTCTATACCTTATAGATATAGAGGCATTACCTTTATGGGGTTTATGTTGATGTGTTTATGGATCATAAGATTTTACAGTATGTGTTCACTCAAAAAGACTTAAATCATCATCAGAGAAGGTGGTAGGATTTGTTGAAAGACTATGATATAAGTGTGATGTATCACCCAAGTAAGGCCAATGTATTAGCTAATGCCCTTATTAGACTGTCAATGGGAAGTTTTGCGTATGTTGAGAATGATAAGAAAGAGTTAGTCCATGAGGTTCATCATTTTGCCAGGTTAGGTGTTCAGTTGCATGTTTTAGCTGAAAGTTATATATGGGATCAGAATGGTTCAGAATCTTTATTGGTTGTTGAAGTTAAAGAAAAACAAGATACAGATCCAATTTTAGTCAAGTTGAAGGAGGCAGTTAGGGATCAAAAGCTTGAGGTTTTCTACCATGGGGGAGATGGTATTCTTCATTGTCAAGGAAGGTTATGTTTTTTGTGTGCAGATAGTTTGAGAAAATGAATATTAGCTAAAGCGCAAGGTGGGCGATACTCTATTAGACCAGGAGATACTAAGATGTACCATGCTTTATAGGAATATATTAGTGGAGCAGTGTAAAGAAAGATTTATAGAGTTTGTGGCTAAGTATTCAAATTGTCCGCAAGTTAAGGTTGAGCACCAAAGGCCTAATGGTATGCTTCACAAGTTTAGTAACCCTACTTAGAAGTGGGAGGTGGTGAATGTGGATTTTTTGATAGGGTTACCTCGTACGCATTGCCAACATAATTTTATTTGGGTCACTATAGATAAAATGACCAAGTCAACCCATTTCTTGCTAGTTCATACTTTGTATTCAGCTAAGAATTATACTAGATTCTATCTCAGGGAGTTGGTAAAGTTGCATAGGGTTCTATTGACCATTATTTTAGATAGAGGTACTCAGTTTACCTATCACTTTTGGAAGGATTTTCAAAAGGGTATTTCTACCAAGTTTATCTCAGTACAACTTTTCATCCTCTGATAAATGGTCAGGCAGAGCAGACTATTCAGACTTTAGAGGACATTTTAAGGGATTATGTTATAAACTTCAAGTGTATTTGGGATAAACAGTTACCTTTGATTGAGTTTGCATATAGCAATAGCTATGTCTCTGGTATTTAGATGGCTTCATTTGAGGCTCTCTATAGAAGGAGGTGTATATCTCTTATTGGTTTATTTGAAGTAAATGAGGCTACTTTGATAGGGCTAAATTTAGTGTATGAGGTGATGGAGAAAGTTTAGTTAATCTGAGAAAGGCTAGAGAAATCCCAAAATTGTCAGAAATCTTATGTAGATGTAAGGAGAAGAGATTTTGAGTTGGACATTGGTGACTTGGTTTATTAGAAAATTTCACCCATAAAAAGCTGAAGTGGTTTGGTACGAAAGGGAATCTCAGTCCATGATATGTTGTCCCATACAGGATTTTGAGAGGTAAGGTAGCTTATAAGTTAGAATTGCTATATCTTGTTTTGATGATGATAAACTGACAAAAAGGGACTAGGTCTCTAGGTCTTTATGAAAACACACAACTATTACTATCCTGTGCAGTTTTTTTGTTAGTGTAACAAACTGCACAGGTGAGTTGTGTACTAGTCAGGAAACGTCGCCCAATTGAAATTCAACCTTAATTATTAACCAACTATAAATAGAAAAGAATGCTCCTCAGTTCCATAGTTTTTGCAATTTTGCTATTCAAAGAGGAAATCGAAAAAACTCAAATATTGCTCAAGTTTTGAGCTTTTGGGTGCTGAAAGAGTGTTTATTCTTGAGAAAGTCTTGGCCTATAGCTAAATTACTATTTTTATAGGAGTAATGCTTTTCTTATGTCTTCAGAGTTCTTAGGCAGAGTTACCTGAGTTGATATTTGTTAGATCTAATCAATATTGAGGTGAGATCTTGATAGAGTTGTCAAGGAGAGTTTGTAATAGAGTTGTTGTAACTAGTGGATCTTAGAGTTAAGTTCCAATGGAGTCTGTAATCATGTATTTGATTATAGTGGATTGTTGATTGCTTGTGAGGAAAAGCAGTGGTTTTTCCTCCCTTGAGCAACGAGGTTTCCATGTTAAATTTTTGTGTTCCTTAATTTCCAGCAAAGTTTTTGTTTCCTACTACTTTACTGTTTTAGTGCCCGTGTTTGACTCTAAGGGACCTGGTCCCCCATAGTGTGGTGCAACCACCTATATTTCAACAATTGGTATCAGAGCAAGGTCACTCTAAAAGTTTCATACCTAGAGTGATTTATTGATCATGGCTTCTCCAGTTAATATGGAAAAGGGCAATCTACCACTAGACCACCCTGCTTTAATTGGTAGTACTTTGGGTGGTGGAAAAACCAGGATGTATGACTTTATTATAGCTGAGGGTAGTGGATGTAATACTTGAGGGTAATCATGTTCCTATTAGAGAGGTCAAAGAAGGAGACATAACAATTATGGTTGTAAAAACTAGGAGAGAGTTTTATAATGAAGATCAAAAGAAAGTCGAGAAGAATTACAAGGAAAAAAATTGCTTGTCTGTGGCCTAGGACCTAATGAATATAATAGGATTTGTACTTGTGAAAATGCTAAGGAAATATTGGATTTCTTAAGGACTGCTCATGAAGGAACCACTGATGTGAAGGATTCAAAAATTTATCTACTTACTACACAGTATGAAACCTTCACCATGAAAGAAGGAGAAACTATCCAAGAGATGCAAATTAGATTCACTTCAATCACCAATGAGTTGCACTTCTTGGGAGAAGTTATTCCTTTATATAAATAAGTGAGAAAAATTCGAGGTGTTCTTTCTAAATTCTGCGAAAACAAAGTGGATGCTATCACTGAGGCAAGAAACTTGAAAACTCTTACGATGGATGAACTTATTGGTAATCTGAAGACTCGTGAACTAAATAAGTAGCAAGGGAAAGAGAATAAGGAAGAAAAAAGAGAAAACTCTCTGGCATTGAATGCTTCAAAATTTGATTCTAGTGAAGAATACACTAATGTTGCCTCTTTGGGAAAGAGGATTGTTAGAGCTATGAACACAAGTTATCAGTTTCATACAAGAGGAAACAGCAACAACAAGGGAGGAACTGTTGAAGTTTGTCACAAATATGGAAGTCTTGAGAATTTCTTTAAGGATTGTCCAATGCAAAAAAAGGATTTTCAAGAATATCTCAAGATTGGAGGTGTCAAAGTAAAGAACAAGGACCAGGTCCCTACAAAATCAAGAAAAAAGGCTGCAGCTTATTGTACAGTGAAGCAGGCCCTAGCAGTCAGGGGAGATACCTTTAGTGAATAGGATGAAGCTGAGAAGTCTGAACATGTGTCAATGCTATATGCAAAAGATAGTGACGCTATCTATGATTCCTTATTTGCTCTTATGGAAACCACTGAAGATGAAGAATAAAATGAGGTAACTCTCTCTTACATTAAGGAAAATTTAGATAACTACTCTTCTAGGAAGATAAAGAAACTTGCAAATATGTTGATTGATTCTCTGTGTGAACTGACTGCTGAAAAAATGTTCTAGAAGAGAAGTAGAAAATCACGATCTTAAATTAATTTTTTTAACTTTCACGATATCTGAAATAAAGGTACAGTTTACTAAGTTGAAATCTAAGAACCTAAGTTCAATGAATCAATTGAAGAGAGTGGATGATTCTGATTGCATAGGGAAGAAAGAAGCCTCAAAGCTTAAAATTGATATTAAAGATAAGTTGAGGGATTCTCTAAAGCATCTTATGACTGTACTCTATTAGAATGAATAATTATAGAGGGACCTTGTTCATATAACAGAAGAACTTAACAAATTACTAAAATGGACCACATCCTCTTAAATCCTTTCTAATTAACTGGTTAAGGTGTCAATAATGGTAAAGGCCTTGGATATCAGTATAAAACCCAATCACTTAGGTATCAAGGGAAATTTGTTCATGGTATTAGAAAAAGGGTCCATAAACCTCTATGTAATCAATGTGGAAGAGATGGACACTGTAAGGTAGACTATCAATATTGGGTTAGAGCTAGAATGAGTAGTACTAAATACATCCAATAGGAGAATTATTATTCTAAGGGTTACATGCCCTTGAAAAATATGAAGAAGAAATCTCTACCTAGATGGTCTAAGAATGATTTGATCACACCTTTGTCTTCTTATTAAGAACTCAAACTCAAGTGGGTTCTGAAATATAATAAATGACTATGTTTACAGGTAAGACAAAGGGAATGCAGTCAGAACTGGTTCATGAACAAGACCCCATATGATCTTATGTTCAATAGAAAGCCTAAGATTTACTATTTTATACCTTTTGGGTGCAAATAGTTTGTTCTAAATAATGGGAAGAATGATCTAGGAAAGTTGGAGTCCAAAAGTGATGAAGCAACATTTGTAGGATACTCCTAAATAAGCAAGGCATACATACAAAGATTTCAATAAAAGAATTCTGTCTTGAAGAAAGTGTGTATATGGTCTTTGATGAGTCAGGAAAGCTAATGACTCCAAGTGATGGTAAAGATTCAGAAATTGAATAACTCATTCCTGTTCATCGGGATGATATTACTGAAGTTGATGGTCAAGGGCTAAATGAAGCAAATGAAAATAATGAAGGTGATGGGGATGAAGTATCTCAGTTACAGACCCCTGCTTCAGTTGAAGAACATCAAGAAGGTTCCAGTAAAACTTCTCGAGGACCTGGTCCCAGTGGACCTCATCTCAAAAGGTCAAACTAGAGGCACAAATCATCTCATCCCCTTAAGAATATAACTGCACCTTTGGAGACTGGAGTACAAACAAGAGATCAAGACAAAAATCTCATGGAATTCACAACATCTTTCCTTAAATTGATTGAGGCTGGGGTTGATCAAAATAACCAGACCTACATGATCAGGATACAGGTATACTTGGTAAAGTAGGTACATATTGGTCTAACTTAGTATCATACCTTTGCAGATATGCACCCATGGGAAAATCATTGGAACAAAATAGTTGAGGCTAACAAAAATTGAGGATTCACTCAACAAATAGAGGGACCTAGTCCTATCTCTCAGGTTAGTACCAAAATAGTGTGCTTTAAAAATCATAAATTTTCCTAAAAAGCCACATGTCTTTTCTTCTCTAAGTAAAATCTGTCAATTATTTAGCAAGGTTAAGGGTCGCACCTATTAGACCCAAACAAGCCATTTTGTTCAAAAAGGCACCTCTTAATGACAATATCATCTTACTTAAATACAAAACCAAATTCATTCCTTTTTATGAACTTCTAATATTAACTCATTAATCATCTTTCTAACTAATTCATACTCTCAAAAACAAAGTGTTCACTCTCTCTCACACACAAAATCTCAAAAATGGTAGACATTCCTACTTCCTCAAATCCCATTAAAGACCCAAAAGTCAATAAAACCCCTAAAATTCTATTTGAAAACTCCCAAATTGAACACTCTAATCCTTTAACTCCTAGAACTGTAGAAGATCCCTACTCGAATCCTCAACAAGAATCTGAGTCCATTTCACCCTCTAAATCCTCTCTAGAAATTCAAAAATGACTAAATAAATTTGTCCCCATCAAAACATCCTCAATCATCAAACCTCTACTAGTTTAACCATGGTAGAGGATCTAAATCAAGGTTTTAGTTCTCCAATTAAAGTTTCTCAAAACCCATTTCCATATGAAGAACCAGAAAGAACAGATCTCTCAAAAATCCTAGAAGTATCTGGTTCCCCTACTCCCTTAGAGTCATACCCCATTTTTGCAAGTATATGATAAAGAAATACCAGTAACATAGTATGACCTTTCCAATAGTGTAATTGTATATCTAAAAACTTACTTCTACTTGAAAATAATCCAAAGGAAAGCTTTTATGGTTTAGAAAAGCAAGCAGTAGGTGAAAAACTTGATGTAATAAAAGATGAAGAACTTGTGCTACCTCCCAATTAGGAGGATGAGGCGGATAAGGATAGACATCCTCTGAGGTGGTTCATACAGAAACAATGGGGAAACAAAGGCAAAGAAAAAGTGGTTGATACTGCTGTAAAGGTTACAAGATTATAGTCTACTAGGGGATCTAATAATAAGTTATTAGTAGATACTATGAAGGCTATCAAGTCTTGTACTACCAAGAGAAGAAGACTAAAGAAAGTTGTTGTAGTAGAGGAGGGGAATGCTGAAGTTGTAGAGGTTGGAAAGGGTGACGACATCAATCTTAATGTTACTACCGCAATTGAGAAAAAAAGAAAGGAAATCCACATTGCAGGAAGGACCAGGTCCTCCAGTTTAAAGTTTAGTAGCCCTGTTGGGGTGAAACAGAAACACATTACTGTTAAGAAGAGGAAAGTATCTGAAAGACCTGGTCCTAAAAAGATAAAAGTTATTAAAGAGGAACCAAGCAGTGATTCCAAAAGAAGATCAAATAAGGAATAAAAGAAGTGAGAATCTAGAGTAGAAAGATATGTGATCTTGAAAACCCAAAAAGTACTGTGTGGTAGAGTGTTTAATCCATGGATTTATGAGAAACTTATAATGATAGAGTTGGTGGATTATGTAAGACACTAGCTATGGTTACACCTCCTAGAGGAACCAACTCCCATTGTTTTTGAAAAGAAAGTAAGAGAATTCTATTATACAATGGATTTCTTAGATAATGGGCTAAGCCTACTACCCAGGTGCAAGGATCAATAAAAACTAGATGAAGAGGCATTAGGAAAAAATTCTAGATATGCCTATTATGGGTGTGAGGAGTGTTGTAAAACAAAAGCCCACAACTGAGTTCACAATTGATGCCTCAAAAGTGGGAGGGACATTACTAGCTGGTGTGAGGAAATTTTTTCTCACAAGTGAATTTCAATTGGTGTTCGAATTTGTAAACAAGGGCATACTACCCATACCAGAGAAAAGGACTATAGCTTCTACTGTTGATCTATTTATGATAGGGTGTTTGAGAAAATTTGAGCTGATAGTTTGCCTACTTTTATGATAGAGCACACAAATAAGGTGATCCATGATAAGGACGAAAGACATGTGATGCCTTATGGGTACTTCATAAACAAGGTATTTGATCACTTTGGAGTGGTCGGGACTAATGGGTGTCATGACCCAAACTGGGGTCCTGGCCGTGACGAGCATCCTGAATCATGAAGGCCCGAGCGCCCTTCTCTATCTGGCAATCATACACACTTCCATAGAATATGAAGGAAAAATACGGAAATATAAAATAATACTGAATCATGGTCATGCTTTGAATTAAGTATACCAATATAAAAGAAGACCCATCAACATCTAAACAATATCTAATTCTGTCTGCGAAATCTCTAATACAGACAAAGTAAATAAAACTGTTTAAAACTAGGACAAGGCCCCCAGTGGACCTAAACCAAAATAAATATCAAAAGCATGAAAGAAATAGGACTTCTGAAATAAAGAAGGCTCACCAACTACACACTTCACTTCTGTTTGAATACTTTATGGCTTAGCAGGACCTCTAGACTGAGCCTCAGACCCTGGAAGATAGGGGGTCAATAAAATTGTACTGGTACGCAGATAAAATCCAAAATAATAATTTGTATTCAACATATATGAAGGAAATTTAGAAATAGTTCATAAATATGTTATATGGTAAGAATAACATGGAAATTTTTAAAAGACTCCATAAAATCATTTGAACTCCGTGACACTCTTTATTTTATTTCTGCGCTTGGTGGTATACCCTACAACTCTGAAATTCCACAGGCTATATGGAATCTTCCCTTAACTCGACAACCAAGCCCCCAACCCAAGTTTGTCGCAAGGGTCGGAGTCTCTGAATCTCTACTACGCCACAGGGCCGTCGCCAGTGTACAATAGTAACATACCCATATTGGCAAAATAGAGTTTTGAGCTATGAGTTGATTGACTCGTGCCCTCTTCGGTTAACCACCTAACCCTCTTTAAGCCCATTTTTAACCCTTTAAAACATGTATTCTCTAAAAAACATAGTCTGAAAAACAAACTCTGAAATTCTTACTCTGTTATGGCATACATTTATATGGTATCATCATACCATTGACTTGCTAGTCGCATCTCTGAGCCATTAATAGTATATTATCATCTCTTCTTTCAAAACATAATGTTTGGGACCACCATATTAATAAATCAAATTCAAAGAACTCTTTCTCTAAATTTATGTAAACACATGCAAAAACTCTCTCTGGTGTTAACATTTCGACAACATAAGGTAGTCATGGAATTTGTGACAAATCATGCAAATCTTTCGTCATATATTTTTAGTATTTATCAACTGTAAAATCACCTCTCTTCAATTTAAAACCATAGACAATTCATACATAACAATCAAAACATTTGTATCATGCTTCTCAAAGTACATTCAAAATAACCCATATCGTATATATAAATGGGAAATCATAGCAAGAGAGGGATTCTATGTTTTCATGCTCTCAATTAAATAATCAAACACGATTTCATTGATACATATATAAGATTACAAATCAATTTGAGGGAAAGGCCTCAAGACCAAACTAATTTTATCATTAGAAGATTCTTGATGCATAATAAAATCATGGATTCCAAAACCCCTTTCTAAATTCATGCTTGAAAATCTTTAAATCATACTTGAATATTTCAACGAGCCCATGTAGTTTTAGGATAAACTCCACATACCTCAAATTAGAAATTTGATGGATGATTCTTGAAGACCTCGGTTTGGGGATTCTAAATCTTCAATCAATTTCTAAAATCGATGGTTGAATTTTGAGTTATTTGAAATTCTTGTTTGAAACCCTAAGGTGTGTTCTTGGTGGATTTTGAGAGGAAGAATGAATAATAGGCAGTTTTTTGGCTTCTTGGGGCTCAAATTATTTATTTTAGACATATTTTGGGTGAGGAAAAATGCCAAAATACCCCTAAAGAAATAAAAAATGTCGCAGAAATTTCTGCCAGTTGACAGGCCGACATGCTGAAGTAAAATAGGCATAACTTTTGACTCCGATGTTGGATTTTGACGAAATGAATTGCGTTGGAAACAAGACTCAAAGTCCTTTCATTTGATATATATCAGGCCACCCAGTTCGTTATATAACAGAAGTTATACTCGACGAAAGTTGACCCAAGCTAAAGTTTTCACTAAAACTTAATCGATGGAATTGTTTTCAACTCGTCTTAGAGTTAGGGGATTCTTGTGATCTCAATTCATATTCAAAGGTTTTTACGCACTATAGGATTGATCGCCACACATATATTAACAAAGAATATTTTAGTTCAGGTCTATACGTATAGGAACAACGCTTTCATTTCTAGCCCAAAAAATGCGGGATGTTACATTATCTCCCCCTTGGGATCATTCATCCCCGAATGATGGGTAGGGACCTTTTGAAGATCCAAGAGTGTAGAATAAAGAACGCAATCTCACATTGAACATTTTTCCTCGACAAAATATGCAAAGGCATCAAACAAGCTTCATGATAACCCCTAGCAAAACATGAAAGCACGAAACATGAGCCAATGAGACTTTATATAGGGATGATCTTGCACATGAGTTCTATGAATCATTATCATCACCACATATGGTAGGGGTTTATTTGATGATCATAGACCATGATTAAGATTGGTACAAGACATGAGATAAGATTCTCGTGGGGCATAAAATATTAACATTCTCCATCTTACAAGATACAATGAAAAGACTTAAACTTGGAGACATTATTTGTCTACACCCCATACAATAAATTACATACTTCACACTTTTCAACCTACAAATCCCCAACCACACATCTAGCCACAAGAATTTGAGTCCCACTACTTAGTACTGCTATATTGAAGCCTAACTCGGAGTTAAAAGGTTCTAATTTAAGCTATAGGACTTTGTACTTTACATCTCATTAAAAATATTTTCTTACCTTATCACTATCGTCAAACACCCTCGGGTTTTAATTCAAGGAATACTAACCGCATAGTACATGGGTTGAGTTTTCATCAATCTCAACATGAGCCTATCATTACACCCACTTCATGGATCCCCCCCACTAAGATCAAGAAATTAAATCACATTCACAAAAAGTTTCACCATATAACTCCTTCCTAACTTTTTCCACATAACAAAAGTTCATCTCCTTCTTTTCCCTTTCACCTATAACCTTATCTCAAGAATTCACACCATTTTTTCAAAAACATCTACTCCTCTACCTAACACATCACCACGCTTCCACAACCACCATCATACTACCATACAGAGGGTCGTTGAGAGACCCGAGCATAAATGTCATGAATGGAAGTAACACTTATAAATTCATAACTTATACTTATAATACTGCTCAAGGAGGGACATAAAGTGAAGATACAATAGAAGAGAGACAGCGTGCTTCAGATAT
This sequence comes from Capsicum baccatum var. pendulum, assembly GCA_030864225.1. Classification (NCBI taxonomy): domain Eukaryota; kingdom Viridiplantae; phylum Streptophyta; class Magnoliopsida; order Solanales; family Solanaceae; genus Capsicum; species Capsicum baccatum. The sequence continues at coordinate 86,638,846 of CM061560.1, read as the reverse complement.
CAGGTGTCTAAATCATAAGTATAGAGTCATTCGGCACAACCACGACACAACATGATTTTTTTAGAATAGGATATGGTGAGAAACATGGGTTCACAAATCTCATGATTTGTATAACATAAGGGTCGAATTCATAAAGTCAATGATTGAGACAAAGGTGAATACTTGAAGCTATTGCTTCTCATTTTCAGATCTGAAATAGTAATAAGTTTGCACAACTTTACCGCTTTGGCTAATTCTGGTATAAAATGATTCAATGACATACAGGAACATATTTTCTTATGACCAAGCATGTTGTAAGACATAGGTTTAGGATCATGAGCAACATAACATATGGCTTGGATACTTGGAGTATTAGGTCACTGAGGAACATTATTGCTTCTTGTTTGGACGTCGGGATAAGGCATGACATACATAGATAACTCAAACCTTAAACATCGACAGGACTTTAATTCATAAGCCCTTGATAGAATAAACTCCTAAACTGAAGTAGGAGGAATATTCTTGAATAGGAGTAGGTTCATCATGACTCTTCATTAAATTGGCATAATGAGAAAATTCGGAAAACTACCGTAACTCACCATCTTCCCCTTAGATCAAAGTCACAACTCTCAACATAAAAGAGACATCACCATATACTTAAACTCTAACTCTCCCAAATGATCTATACCTGAAGGCCTTGATTTTCTATAAATGTTACTCTTAAATTTCCCTGACTATTATAGCCATCACTTTACAGCCCCCACTCCCATGAGTGTACACATTCACACTCCCTATCACCTAGGGATATTGACATATACGTGAATACAACTCTTCTCATTCATTTATAATATAAAGGCACTAAATCCTCTCTGGGACATTTTCCACTTAGGGATACTAATCATGACTTCCTATAACACCAAAATCATCAACTCATGACTAACATCGTTATGGGAATGGGCGTCTATGCTTCAAATCGCTCAACACCTCTTCCTTAGAATACTAGCATTACACCTCTAATCACATATCTTACAAATTAACAAACTTTGTAAAACTATACTAAAGGCGCATATTGCCCACTCATATTTTTTCAATTCAACTCTAAATAACGCTATACCATAACTCCCCAAACTTCTCCATACCACAATTTTCAAGAATACAAACTAGGTACGCAAAACACTTATACACATAAATGCTAAACTTTCCCTTTTTAAGTATACTCTAAAGGAATTTCTTTCCACCATCCTTTATCATCATCAACTTACAACTCCCAGTCCCAAGAGCATACAATACCTAACTCCTTATCACATAAAAATTCACTCTCCACTACTAACTTTCTAACATTAGACCGTTAATCGTATAACTCATATCATAAAATCTTACCTAACGAGTAACGTCATACTACCAGGGGGTGCAACTTATATACTTATGCCCTTATCCACTTAATGACTCACCTATAATTCATCATTTTAACACTAGCCCTCATATACCTCACAATTACCACTTACTTTTTTATCAAGTATTAACCTGGGCTTTTTCATGAATCATATCAAGCCTACTAATTCATTCCCATAAAACATACATCATTAATCATAAGATACTATTTTTACCACCACATTCTACATCTATAATTCGAGCCTATAATCTAGTATCAAACATCTACCACCAATAAAGTAAAGCATGCAACATAATATACCAGTCCATCAAATTGGGAAAATCAACCCTAATACTCATCTCATTTAACTACTACCTACAATCAAAATGCCCTCCATGGAACCACTATATTAGCTCAAGATCCACTTCATACCTTCTCACATGAAGTACTAGTTTACAACCACTAAAGAAAATAGGGTCAAGAGGGTAAAGTCATACATTAGATATGGTCAACCTTAATCTTATATAATAACCCACCTTATATGCAACTCTCACTAGGAAGCTATAGAATAAGACATCAGGAAACACTAGCCCACTAGAATCTCATAACAACAATAATCAATCATAATCATATGGCATATCTTATTTACAATCCATTAACGCATCCTCCTTCTAGACATCATTACTATTTACCTATCTATACATCTAAACTTCTTTCATAGCTCTATAAGTTTCAACTAAACTCCCTCTTACAACCTCAAGAAAGCCTAAATTAACAACATTCATCCACCAAATACTTTCACCAATATCCTATACTTTTCTAGCACAACAATCACCATTAACAACTCTTTTCATAATTCAAGCAAACAACAATTTACCTTAACCAATAAATTCTTCTCTACCTTATACTAACCTAACACACAAGGATATATCACTTTATTACTAACTCAATCATATGCAAAAAGATTCGGCTATATATATTCAATAAATCACCCTTACCACTTTTCTTGCCACTGCATCTCTAAACCCCAGTTCGTACCAACACAAGAACCATAAGATGAATAATAAGTTGCTAGTGAATCGAAATAGGCCTCACAAGGCTTCACTAGACTTTGATTTGGTGCTTTGAACAGGAAAATGAGATAAATAGTAAAGCAACTACACTAGTGAATCGAAAGAGCCCCACACGGCTTCACTAGACTTTTAGTTTCAACAACATAATGATAACAAGATTACAAGACATAGAAACTTGACACATAATATTTAGTGACCTAAGAATACACATCTTACTCTATCTTAACTGAATGCTTCATAAGAATGAGGAAATAACTTTAAACTTGAGGGACTTATGACACACTAGGGAGCTCATCTCAAGCCCTTTGTGTGACTTTTGAAATTTCTGCTAGTAAATCTGAGAGCATTATCTGGGAACACCAGAGTAAGAAAAGAATTAAGATAAATTTTATTTCATATGGGCGACACCATAGCATGAATTAAAGTATGAAAAAGGAAAATTCTGACTCTATATCATGAACTAGAACATGAAGAAAGAGAGATATTTCTAAAACCCTTGTAGCCTCCTACTTATAAGTATGACGCACTACACATCCATAACCAAGACTCTACCCAACACAATTTTATAGACACCCTAGGACCATGAACCTTTCTCTAATACCAAGTTTGTCACGACCCGAACAGGGGCCTTGGCCATGACGAGCATCCCAAACCATGAAAGCCCAAGTACCCTTCTCTATCTGGCAATCATAGACACTTTCATATAATATGAAGAAAAAATATGAAAATATAAAATAATACGAAATCATGGTCATGCTCTGAATTAAGTATATCAATATGAAAGAAGACCCATCAACATCTAAACAACATCTGTTTCTATCTGCGAAATCTCTAATACATACAAAGAAAACAAAACTTTCTAAAACTAGGACAAAGCCCCCAGTGGACCTAAACCAAAATAAATATCAAAAGTATGAAAGAAATAAGACTTTCAAAATAAAGAAGGATCACCAATTGCACACTTAACTTCTGTCTGAATACTTTACGGCTTAGCAGGACCTCTAGACTGAGCCTCAGACCCTAGAAGGTAGGGGGTCAATACAATTGTACTGGTATATAGAGAAAATCCAAAATAATAATTTATATTCAACATATATAAGGGAATTTTAAAAATAGTTCATAAATATGTTATATGGTAAGAATCACATGTCCATTTTCAGAAGACTCCATAAAATCATTTGAACTATGTGACACTCTTTATTTTACTTCTGTGCTTGGTGGTATACCCTACAACTTTGAAATTCCATGAGTTATATAGAATCTTCCCTTAACTCAACAGCCAAGCCCCCAACTTAAGTTTTTCGCAAGGGTCAGAGTCTCTGAATCTCTACTATGCCACAAGGCCATTGCCAGCGTACAATAGTAACATACCCGTATCGGTAAAACACAGTTTTGGTCTATGAGTCGATTGACTCGTGCCCTCTTCGGGTAACCTCCTCTTTAAGACTATTTTTAACTCTCCAAAACATGTATTCTCTGAAAATATACTCTAAAAAACAAGCTCTAAAATTCTTGCTATGTTGTGGCATATATTTATATGGTATCATCATACCATTGACTTGCAAGTTGCATCTCTGAGCCATTAATAGTATATTATCATCTCTTCTTTCAAAACATAAAGTTTGGGACCACCATATCAATAAATCATATCCAAAGAACTCTTTCTTTAAACTCATGTAAACACATACAAGAAACTCTCTCTCTTTTCATCATTTCAACAACATAAGGTGGTCATAGAATTTATGATAAATCATGCAACTCTTTCGTCATATATTTTCAGTATTTATCAACATATAAAATTCCCTCTCTTCAATTCTAAACCATAGTCTATTCATACACAAAAATCAAAACATTTGTATCATGCTTCTCAAAGTACATTCAAATTAACCCATATCATATATATAAATGGGAAATCATAGCAAGAGAGGGATTCTATATTTTCATGCTCTCAATTAAATACTCAAACACGATTTCATTCATACATATATAAGATTACAAATCAATTTGAGGGAAAGTCCTCAAGACCAAAATAATTTTATCATTAGAAGATTCTTGATGCATAATAAAATCATGAATTCCAAAACTCCTTTCTAAATTCATGCTTGAAAATCTTTAAATCATAGTTGAATATTTCAACAAGCCCATATAGTTTTAAGATAAACCCCACGTGCCTTAAATTAGAAATTTTATGGATGACTCTTGAAGCCCTCGGTTTGGGGATTCTAAATCTTCAATCAATTTCTAAAATCGATGGTTTAATTTTGAGTTATTTGAAATTCTTGTTTGAAACCCTAAGGTGTGTTCTTGGTGAATTTTGAGAGGAAGAATGAATAATAGGCAGTTTTTTGGCTTCTTGGGGCTCAAATTATTTGTTTTAAATGGATTTTGGGTGAGGAAAAATTCCAAAATACCCCTAAAGAAATCAAAAATATCGCTGAAATTTCTGCCAGTTGACGGGCCGACATGCTGAAGTAAAACGGGCATAACTTTTGACTCCGATGCTTAATTTCAATGAAATAAATTGCGTTGGAAAGAGGACTCAAAGATATTTCATTAGATATATATCAGGACACCCGGTTCATTATATAAAATAATTTATGCTCGATGAAGTTTGACCCAAGTTGAAGTGTCCACTAAAACTTAATCGATGGAATTGTTTTCAACTCGTCTTATAGTTAGGGGATTCTTGTGACCTCAATTCATATTTAAAGGTTTTACCACACTGTAGGAGTGATTACCATGCATATATTAACCATGAATAATTTAGTTTGGGTCTATACGCATAGGAACGACTGATAACGCTCAATCTACAGCTCTCGTGGGAGTGTAAAGCGGTCGTTAGCAAATATAGAACCCAACCTGGGTTGGGTATCGATCCCACAGGGAATAGCTTGGCCAACAAGTAAGTAAAATTACTAAACTTTTGGTGCAAGTCTCGAAAAATGGGGGAGTCTTGTCGTGCAAGTAATGTAAATAAAACAATGAAGTAAAAGCTGAAAATAGCAAAGTAAAAAGAGAAGGATTGTTACGTAAGTTGTAAACAATGAGAATTGAAGCGTTGGGGTTATGTCCACCTCCTGAGTTATACGTCTCTATTGACTATGAGTGTGTAGAATTCCGACATGCATGTGCTTATAGAGAATTGTATTCGATGGTAAATCCAGGCGTCTTTCGACCTATTCGAGGATTATTTCACTTTAACTCTTTCGAGCTTAAAGCGTGTCTAACGGTACGAATTCTCCAAGAGGTTAATCCAGTTACGGCACTAACTTTTTAATAGGGGATGGGACCCTACTACCTTGACATTATCTCTTTTCCAGACAAATAACCTTTCTTTCGAACAAGTTAAATGTTATACTGGCGTATTCTTGCGTTTGCAACCACAAAGAATGTAGATTAAGATGAAGAGAACAATGATATAAGCAGCATATGTGTCACGAACTCACAAACTCACAGCAATAGATAGTATCTCAGTTGGCTTCCATAACCCCAACAGAGAAGTTTAGTTACCCATGAATGTGAAGGAGATCACGATTGACATTGTTGTTATACCACAAGATTGATTAATTTCGTGTAGCACAAGTGGTAGGTGTTTAGGCGTGAATTCCTAGGCAAAGTAACGATTCTCTTGTTGCGGAAATTAAGAATAAATAAATAGAAGAAGAAAAATAGAATTAATAGAAAGATTAGAAGTAGTAGTGAATGTGTAATATAAAGATGGAAAGATGATTGTAAGAATCTGAATGTATCTCTCCACTAAGGGAGGAATGCCTAAAAATCTCTAGCATGATAGGGTATTTATAATACCCATATCCTAGTCCTACTAAGCTAATGAAATATCTAACCAAATCCTACTAAACAAATGAAATACTTAACCCAATTATACTAGGTTAATGTAACATTATCCAAATCCAAATAAACTAATGAAATACTTAACCCAATTGTACTAGGTTAATGTATTATTATCCTAATCCAAATAAGTTATTTCAAGTCCCCAAAGTCTTCAAAAATGTTGTTTTAGCCCGAGACAGATTTTCCATGTATCAGTTTTGGACCTTTAGGCGTTCAAGCTCCCTTTCCTTCCTTCGTGAGCTTTCTTTGGCGTCAAGTAAGCCATAAAATGCTGATTTATGTATCATTTATACCTGAAACTTTGCTAATCATGTTCGTTAGCTCACTTACAGGATAAAGGACTAAAAGTGCATGAAATATATAATTTGTTCTCAAAACTTGGCTAAAATATGGGCAAAATCTAGTGCTATAGGCGGTAAATTCGCCTATCATCAACACCCCACACTTAAAGCTTTGTTCGTCCTCGAACAAACTATCATGTCCGTCTAAACATTAACTTAGGGTTTCACAGTATCAACATAAAATATTCGTCAAGACAAGTACAACAATTATCAACAAAGAGTAGCTTTCTGATTATTAGTAGAAACAGTTTAGTCTCTAGCATAGACTCGTGATGGTGGTCAACTCGCATGCAAAAGTTAAGGTACAATGATCATATACAACTACCCAAACTCATCAACTATGTGTGTCTCACAATATAGTACCCATAATCACTCACAAGTATAGCATATTTTTCAAACATGGGTATCAAAATATCCTTGCTCTCACTCTCACAAAGAATTCATATGCAGCAACTGATGACCATAGGCTTGCCCTTAGTGTGATACTCCACTAAATGTCAGAATGTTAAGATTAGGATCAAGTAGGTCTTTTGATGGTTGTAATGTAGGCTAAGGGACGGGTAGGATCAGCTATTTTGGCCGGAAATAGTGACTAAGTTCCTAAGCACTTTAATACATCACATTGTATAATTGACACTTTTTTCTTTCATCATTTCTTCTTCTTTTCTTCTACCACCCTTGTTCTCCTCTTTTGCTTTTCAATTTTAAACATAACTCACTTTTCAGCTTTCTTTTTCCTTCTTCTTTTCACAACATACCTCTTATGATAGCACTTTCTTTTTCATAACACATTCAAGCACCATTACAATTTAAAGCATCATACTTACCTAATTCCTCTTATATTGTCACATGACTTTATACTTTAAAGCACTTAGGAATTTGGATCAAATCATGGTCTTGAAAAAATGGATTAGGCTTACATACAAGGTTGTCAAAGAAATAGGCTAAAGGCTCAAAAAGGTTTAACTAGGATGATGTCCAAGGGTAGGTAAAACGAAGGTAAACATATGTAGGTTGCCAAAGAAATGCCTAAATCATCTCCTAAACTTACACTCCTTATTTTCGCTTTGCATACATACCAGGCAAGTTCTAGCATCAGTCACAAACATAGAATATACTATTAATCTCACACACACAAGGCACATGGTCGACTTTATTGGAAGTAATATAGACTCTTGACCCAACAAGTGAAGGAATTGAACCACACAATATCACATAATGAGTCACAATTAGAGCCTAAACGTCTCAATATTCATAATTGTAGCGCATACTCTTGTTATAATCTCATGTTGCCTATTGGAATTATTTCATGCGAAGCTAAAAAAATTATGCTAAAAAAATTATTCCTAAAAAACAACACAAAAATAAAACAAAGTAAACAGAGTAAACAGACATAGATGCGATAGAGAAGTATAGCATGCGATACCCCCACCCCACACTTAAACGGGACACTGCCCTCAGTGGAAAATAAATACGAAGAACCTGATCAGTTGGACTCTTCCTCAATGTCGGGGGTCATACCCCCTTCGTCGGAATCATCATAAGAGTCATCGTCAGAGTTCTCCTCCTTGTCGGAGTCTGGCAAGCGTCGATCGTCATCGGTCGGCACATCATCGTCTAGAGGTTCCTCAAAGTATACGCCCACTCCACACATCTCTCATGCATGCATGTTCATTGGATAGTCGTGGTCTAGCTGTTGGAGCTCTGCAGCAGTTGGAACACGTCCACCACTCATCATAGTAAATCGTGTCATGCCATAAAGATGTCGGAAGAAACTCTCATCACGAGCATGTTTCTCCGCAGTAGTAAGGTTGACACAATGAGTTGTTTCAGCATCTTTGACCTTTGTGAGGTCAACCTTCTTCGGGTTATGTGGGATTTTGTGATCAGCTGGTTCCTCTTCGATATCCTCCTTCCGCAAGATTGCTGTCAACAGATTACCAAAAGTGAAGTGGGACCTTTTGTGGAGTCTGACCTTCCGCATTGTAGAGCGAATGATCGCCCCAAAGTTGATAGTGACATTCATCATCAAAGCATAGACTAAACACACTATATCTCTTGATATTTTGGTGTATTGAGTCCCAGGAATAAGGCATGAGTTGACAATACGCAACTAGATTCTTGCTTCCCTATTCAATGGAGCATAGGGGAAGGTGTTGTGTCGTCTGGTGTCTCGGTGTCTGCCCCACCTTGCCATGGATCTACTTCCACAAAGTATGTGTCGTATTGCTCTATAAGGAGGCCTACTGTACAGCTCTTTGAATGGTGCTGGGTCGACCGAAGGTAAGCCAAGAAAGGAGTTGATCAAATCCGCGTTGAGCTGTAACACTTGGCCCCGTATCTTGACTTCGTTGCCTATGGTTTTCGGCGACCAGTTGGCATAGAATTCCCTTGTCAAATCGAGATTACATTCTCCCATGTCGTGAAAGATGAAATCCAGATTCAACACCATTATTTTCGCCAACATACGCGGCTCCTTCTTTGCTAGGGTGTCCTTATTGATCAAGTCGATGTGAACATATTTTCTTTCCTTGTTGTTCTTGTACCATTCTTTGGCTTCCTCCTCAAGAACCCATTTTATTCCAAACATTTGGCGGGGTAGTTGCATGGAGGATGATTCTCCTTGGTCCTTGCGACCTCTCTTCTTGCCCTTTTGGGAAGTGGTAGCCTTATCTTGTCGCGCTTTAGGTGTCATTGTTCCTGAGACTTAAACAATATTCATGTTAGCATCAAATCGAAGGAAACAATCTATAAACAAGCCGTCGGGGTACCACCCCACACTTAGGTTCGTTAATACAAAACAGTGAAGTGAATGTAGTCGATTACTTGAACTTTGTCGACATATGTTTTAGGAACTATATTCCGATAAGAAAATCAGCAATGCATCACTACTTGCAGCCAGTGCACTACTTTCATGCTAGGTATAACAACACTACTACATAGGGGTTACATCATGGTATAGTTATTTTCAACAATCACAACCTCCTAAGTCGGTAGGCAACTATAAGTCTTATCCCGATGAACGGGATAGTCTAACATGTAAGTATCCAAGTATCAAGATTAAGCAATTTTCATAACCATAGCAATTCCGCAAATAGTATAACAAGGCTAGTAAAACCAAATTCAAGTCGGAAACAAGTCAAGATTATCCTAACGTATATGTTTACTCACATGGTTTTGTATCAACAATCCAAACACATTAACATCACCAATAACCCTTCAAGATGTAGCAATTCATAATAGACATAGTAACGTAGTACTTACAAGAAATAGATGAAGAATAAAAGAGTACTTACGTGATTGGAGCCTTTGGAGATGGTCTTGTGAATTGGAAGAGCAAAAAAGAAAAATTTTGAGATGATTTGGGTGGATGTGCGGCGCCTTTAGGTCAATTTCCAATGTGGTTATGTTTCAAGACTAAGTCCCCTTTATATAAGAAAAGAATGGGTCGGGTTTTGACCTATTTACAAATGGTTTTGGAGACAAAAATGACCTCTATGCGGTGCATAGTGCTTTGCATAATCATAGTATAGGCGGCGCATAGTATAGTGCATTTAGGGACATATGCGGCGCATAGTGTATAGCATTTAGGGACATATGCGCCGCATAGTGTATGGCATTTGAGATACTGAGACCTAATTCTATATCATAGGCGGCGCATAGTGTATAGCACACTTAAGCATGGGCGGCGCCTATGTCTTTGCACACTAGATTCCGAGACCTTAGGCTATAGTATAGGTTTTGCATTGTTCGTGGCCTAGTTTTACCTATGCCTAGCCTTCCTCGATGCCTATTTTGGCATGAGCAATGCTCAATCTATAGCCTTATGCATCCTTATTCCTAACTTACCACCTTTACCATACAATACGTCCAAATCGTCATTTGAAACCAATCTCCTCGTTGAATACTTCTCGCACCTATATTTTCTCAAAACCAATGAAAATGATTAGTACGATGGGTTGCCTCCCACCAAGCGCCTTAGTTTTGGTCGTGGCATGACTCTTATTTTTGTATTTTCTCTTATCAACAGCAAGCCAAGTAATAGAACAAAAGAAAGACAAAACGATAAACGAAAAACGATAAAACAATAAAACAATGGGTTGCCTCCCATCTAGCACCTTATTTATTGTCGTGGCTCGACGTAGTTTCCTCGAGTACTTAGACTTCGTCGAGATAAGTGATGGACATATAATTCATTGAGTCAAGAGGACCGATATAAGGTTTAACACGTTGGCCATTCACTTTGAAGACAACACCATTATTGCCTTCCAATTCGACTACTCCAGACGAGTAGACTTGGATAACTTTGTATGGACCAGACCACTTAGACTTTAACTTTCCTGGGAAGATCTTCAATCTGGAGTTGAAGAGAAGTACCATATCACCCCTTTGGAAGTTTCGTCGAACAATCCACTGATCATGATCCTTTTTCATCCGCTCCTTGTATAGGTCTGATCTTTCATATGCATGGAGACGGAACTCATCTAGTTCGTTCAGCTGCTCCAACCTCAGATTCTTAGCATCATCCCAATTCAATTCAATTGCTTCAATTCCCACAATGCCTTATGCTCGAGCTCGATGGGTAAGTGACAAGCCTTCCCATAAACTAGTTGATAAGGAGACATGCCAATGGGTGTTTTGAATGCAGTCCTGTACGCCCATAGTGCATCATCAAGCTTCCTAGACCAATTCTTCCTATTCGCATTAACCGTCTACGCAAAGATTTACTTGATCTCGCGATTGAAAACTTCCACTTGTCCGCTAGTTTGGGGATGATAAGGCGTAGCTACCTTATGTTGCTTGACACCATACTTGGCCAAAACTGATTTGAATAGCTTGTTGCAAAAGTGAGATCCTCCATCACTTATGATAGTACGAGGTACTCCAAAGCGAGAGAAGATATTCTTCTTTAAGAACGATACAACACGCTTCCCTTCATTGTCGGCCAACGCTACAGCTTCCACCCATTTCGAAACATAATCTACAGCAACCAAGATGTACTTCATTCCAAACGAATTTACGAATGGACCCATGAAATCAATACCCCACACATAAAAAAGTTCTACCTCAAGAATTTTGGACATGGGCATCTCATGGTGTTTCGATATAGCACCTTGGCGCTGGCATTGGTCGCACCTTCTAACATAGTCATAGGCATCTCTAAATATCGAAGGCCAATAATAACCACTTTGCAACACCTTTCTTGCTGTCCGATTACCTGCATGATGTCCTCCAACTTGGGAAGTGTGGCATGCTTCCAAAATATTAGGCACCTCTACATGGGATATACATCGTCGAATAATACCATCCGCGCATTGTCGAAACAAATATGGCTCATCCCAATAGTAGTGTTGTACGTCATGCATAAACTTCCTCCTTTGGTGGTAAGATAAATTGGCAGGTATCACATTACTCACCACGAAATTTGCAAAGTTGACATACCATGGTAATTTTTCCATTGTTGTCGCTAATATATCTTCGTCCGGGAATGCATCATCAATCTGAATTTCAGGTTGCGCCACATGCTCATTCTCAAGTCGAGATAGGTGGTCGGCCACTTGGTTCTCGCAACCTCTTCTATCTTTGACCTCGAAATCGAAATCTTGCAGCAGCAACACCCATCGAATCAACCTTGGTTTCGCATCCTTCTTTGTCATGAGATACCTAAGAGCTGCATGGTCTGTATGAATGATAACCTTAGTTCCCAATAGATAGGCACGAAACTTCTCAAATTCATACACAACCGCTAGGAGCTCTTGTTCTGTCACAGTGTAGTTCCTTTGGGCTTCATTTAGGACCTTACTTGCATAGTAGATAGGATGAAATAATTTTTTCTTTCTCTGACCAAGAACAGCACCAACGGCTATACCATAAGCATCACACATGACTTCGAACGGGAGAGACCAATCTGGTGCTACCATGAGAGGGGCTTCAATGAGTTTTGCTTTGAGGCATTCGAATGCCTTTAAGCAATCTTCATTAAAGTCAAACTTCGCATCTTTCTCCAATAGTTTGCACAATGGACTAGTAATTTTGGAGAAGTCTTTAATGAACCGACGATAGAAACCTGCATGGCCGAGAAAACTACGAACTCCTTTCACCAAAATTGGAGGCGGTAGCTTCTCAATAACCTCTATTTTTGCTTGATCAACCTCGATTCCTCGTTCGGAGATTTTGTGCCCAAGAACGATTCCTTCTTTAACCATGAAGTGGCATTTCTCCCAATTTAGCACAAGGTTGAATTCTACACATCTTTGCAACGCCATGCTTAGGTTCGCCAAGCACGCCTCAAAAGACTCACCAACAACTGAAAAATCGTCCATGAACACCTCCAAAGTGTCTTCAACCATCTCAGAAAAAATAGACATCATACAGCGTTGAAAGGTGGCTGGTGCGTTACATAACCCGAATGGCATACGTTTGAAGGCAAACGTACCGTATGGGCATGTAAACGTTGTCTTCTCTTGGTTGTCGGGGGCAATACAAATCTGATTGTATCCTGAATAATCGTGCAAGAAACAAAACCATCCTTTCCCCGCTAATCGATCTAGCATTTGGTCCATGAATGGCATTGGGAAGTGATCTTTAAGTGTCCAAGAATTCAGTTTTCGGTAGTCCATGCATACTCTCCATCCAGTGACGGGTCTGAGTGGAATAAGCTCATTCTTAGCATTCGCGACCACCGTCATGCCTCCTTTCTTGGGAACACATTGTACCGGGCTTACCCATGTACTATCAGAGATTGGATATACAACTCCTGCGTCTAACCACTTGATAATTTCTTTCTTCACCACTTCTTGCATATGTGGGTTTAGACGTCTTTGATGCTCAATGGTGGGTGTACAATTTTCTTGAAGCTGAATTTTGTGTGTACAAATCCCTGGTGGAATACCAATAATATCCGCAATGGTCCATCCAATGGCTCGTATATACTTGCGTAGAATAGCAATAAAAGTTGCAACTTGTTGCTCACCCAAATCGGCTGCCACAATAACTGGAAGTGTGTTTCCGCTTCCTAAGAATGCGTACTTTAAATGACTTGGCAGCTCCTTCAATTCTAACGTGGGTGGCTCTTCAATAGATGACTTAGGTGGTGGTGTGGGTCGATTCTTGAGATCAAGGTCCAGCTTCTTGGGAGCATAGAGATATGTCCCTAATCCCGATAGAGCATAAATAGCTTCTTCACAATTTTCAGCATCCTTATTCTCTCCATTCATAAGCACAACCTCCAAAGGGTCATCAATAATTTGTTCTTCTTCAAGTAATTCTTTCTCATCATCAAAGAAAACATCATCCACCAAAAATACACTTAGATCTTTGGGTTGCTTCATTGATTTGCACACATCAAAGCGAACCACTTCGTCATTTATTCAGAATGAAAGCTCATTAGCTCTCAAATTAATAAGCACACTTCCTGTAGCAAGGAAAGGGCACCCCAAGATTATGGGAACTTCTGAGTCTGCTTCACAATCCAAAATAACAAAGTCTGCCGGAAAGATGAATGAAGAAACCTTCACCAATACGTCAAATAGAATACCAACAGGTCATTTTATCGACCTATCCGCCATGACGAGCCTCATATTGGTTGGAGTAGGATCACCCAACCCCAACTTCTTGTAGATTGATAATGGCATAAAATTGATGCTGGCTCCTAAGTCACATAATGCTTTGGCAAAATTCAAAGATCCAACGGTGCAAGGAATAGTGAAAGCTCCGGGGTCGGCCTTCTTCTGAACTATCGATCGGGTAGCAATTGCACTACAATGATGCACATCTTCTTTCAACTCATAACTTGCTGCCCGCTTCTTAGTCAAAAGATCCTTCATAAATTTCGCATACCCAGGCATTTGTTCAAGTGCCTCCACCAATGGAACATTAATGGTCAGCTGCTTTAACATAGTCATGAATTTGCTGAACTTTGTGTCATCCGCCACCTTCTTCAATCTTTGGGGAAAAGGTGGTGGTGGGTATGGAAGTTTTCTCTCCACGGTTTTCTTCTCCTCTTGCTTCCATTTTTCAGATTTTTCAGGTTGCACAGCACTGGGTAAGGCGTCCTTTTCATCAGGAGTAGGTGCTGCGGCATCTTCTCCTTTTCTGTTGTCATCCATGCCCGCAACTTCGTCAACCACTTGATTGCCTTTTGCTGAAGTTTCCAGCATCTTACCACTTCTGGTAGTGATGGCCATGCATGACCCATCATTTCTTAGGTTTTGCACAGTATCGCTAGGTAAGGTGCCAACCTTTCTTTGATTGAGTGCTGCTGAAAGTTGGCTCAATTGCTGCTCTATTTGCTTGATTGAAGTGGAATGAGAGTCAACTAATTGTTTCATGGAGGACAAATCATTAATTACCTCCGTAACTCCCGCGCTCGTTGCTTCCACTCCTTTCAATAATTTAGCCATCATGTCTTCCATACTTCCAGAATTAGATGTGGTGGTGTCACGTCTACCAGGGGGAACGTACAAACCACTCTTTTCATTCTTGTTCTTTCAACTACCTTGGTCCTTGTTTCCAGATTTATCATAATAGTTCCGACCTTGGTTTCCTTGGGTATTACCTCGGAAACCCCCCTGATTGTTCAAGTAGTTGGCTTCTTCTTCCGAATCAGATTTGTCTCTTCCTTTTGACGCAATAGCTTTCACTTTTTCGGTCTTCCCTGATAATAGATGCTTTGTAAGAAGATCCATCTGCATTTTCATATGAGCCATGTCTTGGTCACGATCCTCTTGTCTTCGCCTCTGCTCTGCAGTCATGCCAAAAGATACAGTAGAGCTTGCTACCTCAGAATCCCTGGTATGCCAAGCTCTACTTTGCTTTGTTATCCAGTCTAGCATATCGCTTGCCTGCACAAAGGTGAGGTCCATAAATGATCCACCTGCTGCATTATCTACCACTGGCTTAGTCACAGAATTCAAAGATCTGTATAATATCTCCATCAAGTGGACATTGGTCATATGGTAATTTGGGCACCGCATAAGTTTCGTCTTGAACCTCTCCCATGTTTCATGGAAAGCTTTAGTTGGAAGGTGTCAAAAATTGGTGATCTCGTCTCTCAACTGTGCTCTTTTGGATGGCGGAAAGTATCTTTCTAGGAAAGCGTCTTTCAATTGCCTCCAATTAGTAATAGAATCAGGAGTTAGCCCATTCAACCATAGAGTTGCCTCCCCAGACAGAGACAATGGAAATAGACGTAATCGAATTATATTCTGACCAACACCAGGATTGTCAAACGACTTATATGTAGAAATAAAGTTGATGAGATGCATATTTGGATCATCGCCTACTAGTCCACCAAATAATCCCTTGAGTTGCAATAACTGAATCATGGTGCTTGTGATGTTGAACTTGGCTTCGGGCGCTAATGGTGGTGGAATTATGGCTCCAGTGGCTCCGGCACCATCAAGATCATCATCATCATCGTCGAAAGCTGGCTGCATAGGTTGGCGATCATACCTAAACCGTGCTTGTCGACCTCTTCTATTGACAGGTGTTATAATTTCAGCATCACGCCTAGGGTATAGTAACTCATCATCACCTAAATCCTCACGAACTCACAAACTCACAGCAATAGATAGTATCTCAGTTGGCTTCCATAACCCCAACAGAGAAGTTTAGTTACCCATGAATGCGAAGGAGATCACGATTGACATTGTTGTTATACCACAAGATTGATTAATTTCGTGTAGCACAAGTGGTAGGTGTTTAGGCGTGAATTCCTAGGCAAAGTAACGATTCTCTTGTTGCGGAAATTAAGAATAAATAAATAGAAGAAGAAAAATAGAATTAATGGAAAGATTAGAAGTAGTAGTGAATGTGTAATAGAAAGATGGAAAGATGATTGTAAGAATCTGAATGTATCTCTCCACTAAGGGAGGAATGCCTAAAAATCTCTAGCATGATAGGGTATTTATAATACCCATATCCTAGTCCTACTAAGCTAATGAAATATCTAACCAAATCCTACTAAACAAATGAAATACTTAACCCAATTGTACTAGGTTAAAGTAACATTATCCAAATCCAAATAAACTAATGAAATACTTAACCCAATTGTACTAGGTTAATGTTTTATTATCCTAATCCAAATAAGTTACTGCAAGTCCGTAAAGTCTTCAGAAATGCTGTTTTAGCTCGAGACAGATTTTCCATGTATCAATTTTGGTTGTTTAGGCGTTCAAGCTCCCTTTCCTTCCTTCGTGAGCTTTCTTTGGCGTCAAGTAAGCCATAAAATGCTAATTTCTGCATCATTTATACCTGAAACTTTGCTAATCATGTTCGTTAGCTCACTTATAGGAAAAAGGACTAAAAGTGCATGAAATATATAATTTGTTCTCAAAACTTGGCTAAAATATGGGCAAAATCTAGTGCTATAGGTGGTAAATTCGCCTATCATCAACGACGCTTTGATTTCTAGCCCCAAAAATGGGGAATGTTTCAATGGGACTCTTGGAATAATTAAAAAAAGGTTTATTCTGATAATATTGGTGGAAAATAAATGTATAGAAGGAAAAATAGCAACTGTATCCCAAGTGTCAAAGCTACTAGTTGCTCAGGAAAATGTAAGTAAGGAAATAGAGGAGATGAGGATTAAGTTACCTACTGAAGATGCTTAGATAGTGCACTTAAAGATACAAAATCAGAAGTTATCCTCAAAGGGACTTGGTGCTGGTGAGGATCTTATAGATGAAAATGCAAAGCTCTAGACCAAGGTTATAGAACTCACTAAGGAGATTCAAGGGTTGAATATCAAAGTATTGTTGAATGTTCATGTTGTAGAGAGTTCTAGAATGAAGATGTTACTAAAATTCTTCTCTCCTAAACCTCCCTATAATTAAGTCCTATCACCTTTGTCCTTTTGATATCCTTGTATCAGTTTTCTAATTTTTTTTCTAAAATAGTTTTTGATGAATCAGATATTTATATTTTTTTGTATGTTGTAATGGTACTAATACTATTTAAAAATGAATGAATTCTTTTTTGTGTGCTTCATCTACCTCTTCTTTGCCTTATAAGTTGTTCTTTATGTTAGTATTGCCCAGTGGCCATTAGTTAACTAGCTTGTGCTTATTTTACTCTTGGTTACTGTTATCACTATTCAATAATGCCAAAAGAGGAATACAGAATTCACCTATTAAGGAATAGGTGTGTGTTTTGCACGATGTGTTAGGGACCAGGTACCAGGTACGTATATGTTAAATGTTAGTGAAGCATGATGGCATACTAACAGGGGAAAGTAATGATGGTGCATAGTAATAAGGGAAATTATGGCGCATAGTGATATGTGCAATATTCATCGATAGTATTGGTGATCAATCTTCTTAAATGAGATGAATAAACTTTGATGCTCAAAAATCTAAGGTTGGTTTCTCATTATCAAACAACAACAACAACAACAATAACAAACCCAGTGTATTCCCATAAAGTGGGGTATGGGGATGGTAAAATATATGCAGTCCATACCGCTACCTCTGAAGAAGTAGAGAGGTTGTTTTTGATAGACCCCCGGCTTAAGATTAAGAATAGTAAAAAAAACAGGGGGAAATTTATTATATCTTCCTTTGATGATGATTAGATGACAACAAGGGACCAGGTCCCTTGGTCCTTATAAAAATATACAGTTGTTATTGTTCTGTACAGTTTTATATGTTAGCATAACAAACTGTACAGGTGAGCTATGTGCCAGTCAGGACACCTGGCCTAATCAAAATTCAACCCTAATCAATATCCAGCTATAAATAGAAAAGAATGTTCCTCAATTCCATTGTTTTTGCAATTTTCTATTTAAAGAGAAAACCAGTGAAAACTCATATATTGCTCGAGTTCTAAGATTTTGCGTGCTAAAAGAGTTCTTGTTCTTAAGTGAAGTCTTGATCTATAACTGACTTACTCATCTTATAAGAGTAATCCCTTTCTTGTGTCCTTAGAGTTCTTAGGTAGAGTTACCTATGTCGATATTGGTTAGAGTTAATTAATATTGAGGTGAGATCTTGACCGAGTTATCAAGGAGAGTTTGTAACAGGGTTTTTGCAAACTAGGGGAGATTAGAATTAAGTTTCAATGGAGTCTGTAATCATGATTTTGATTATAGTGGATTGTTAAGTGCTTGTGAGAGTAAGTCGTAGTATTTCCTCCCTTGATCAAGAAGGTTTCCACATTAAATCCCTGTGTTCTTTAACTTCTAGCAAAGTTTATATTTCCTACTACTTTACTATCTTATTACCTATGTCTGACTCTAAAGGACCTTGTCCCCTACAGTGTGGTGCAAACCCCTATATTTCAACAAGAGTTGCCTACAAATTTGGTATGAGTGGATTTGGTGTTTC
Organism: Capsicum baccatum var. pendulum; assembly: GCA_030864225.1. Lineage (NCBI taxonomy): Eukaryota > Viridiplantae > Streptophyta > Magnoliopsida > Solanales > Solanaceae > Capsicum > Capsicum baccatum. The sequence continues at coordinate 86,619,906 of CM061560.1, read as the reverse complement.
GTATCTCTTTGTTGAAGATATATATTAGTGACACAACTTCTGTTGTTCCTTTAGAGAGTGTGGATGTGAAAGATAGTCTCTCCTAAGAAGAAGCCTCAGTTGAGATTGTTGATCATCATATTCATAGGTTACAGAAAAAAAGTTTCCTTGGTTAAGGTTCTATGGAGAAATCAATCTGCAAAGGGAGCTACGTCGGAAACAGAAATAGATATATCAGCCAAGTATCCCCATCTCTTATTTATGAATTCAAATCCAGCATGAGGTAATGGTTTTCCATAAATGATTCTCTCATTTTCTATGTCAGCTATATAACCATCCTAGTGTCATAACATCCATTCATGAATAAAGTTCAGTCCATGTATTATGTTTCAGATTTAGTTATTGAATCATTATTCAACTCATAAGTATTTAGTACACAATCTCAGTTTTCTTAGTATCTCAGCTTAAACAGATTCATTAGGGGATGAATAATCCCAAGTGGGGGATACTGTAATACCCCATAAGATTCTAAACATATTTCTAGCTCCTAAACATATGTTTAAAGGGGTCCAAGGCTTTAATTTCACTCTAAGTACAAAACTTAGCCATTTTAAGACCCCAAGAATGATAACATTTTATTTTTGTTCATTCCGAGTTTGAAATGCCAATTTTTGAGTTGAAATATGTTTAGGAATGATAAAGAGGTCATCCGGGAGAGTTTTGGAATTTTTAGAAGGGGTTCGAGGTGTTTTTGGACCATGGAGCCAAAATGTCTTCGTGATTTGGGTATGTCAAAGAGGATGAACCTCTACAATACATGGCACACGATAGAGGTTAGCCTTCATGATAAATGTCGTGTCATAGAGGCTAGTCTACGCAACAACCTACATGCCATGGATGCAATATTTTTCTATGATTTTAATAAAGTCCAAGGGGGTACTTTGGTCTTTCCCTTTCTTCCCAAATGCTTAATTCATGAATTAAAACCCCTAGAGGGGAATCAATTGCCCCATTCCCCATCAGTTATCATATGTAAAATCGATCCCTATTCCCAAGAACATAATTTCAAGCTTTTTACCCAAGGATTCAACCATTCAAGATACCAATTCCATGCTTTTTTCTTCAAGGATTCAAGTAATTAATGTATGTGGGGTATTCATCAATGGGTTCCTTCCACCCAATAATTCCCAAAAATCTTCAAGTATGAATTCTTTATCCTCTTTTAATGAAATTTGAATGTTAAGTGTAAATTTACTCAATGATTTCTTAGTAGTTTTAAATTCAAGCCATACTAATAGGTTTCCCTATGTGAATTATGTTATTATATTCTTTGAATTTTGATCACCCATGTCATATTCAATTGACACCATGTTAAGTTATCAAGTTATGAGTTAAACCATGTGAGTATGTTGTCCTCCCAAGTTTACTATATCCCCATATTCAAATTCATGGATTTCATATGTTTAGTGGAAGGTATAATGTTTTGGGTATTTGAATCATGAATTTACTTATAGTGTTTTAAATGATATTATGATGTTTAGAGTATTATTCAGTGTTGGCGGGTTATGAAAAGCTGATACCTATATTTTTACACATGATTCAGAATTACAACTAACAAGTCAGTCAGATCATGATTTTTATTATCATACTCAGTTTGTTATGATCATGTTGAGCATTATTAGTTGTGATGTCTAGTTGACTTTAGTCATAACCAATGTCGGTTCATTTATATTAGGATTTGGTATTGAGTGAGCCCAGGGATAGGGGCCTCCCTTCCAACCGAGGGTATGACCCTTAGTTGTAGTCCCTGAGTTTTAGAACTATGTAGCCAGTGTAGGTTTTGAGAGGTCTTCCTGCTAGTTTAGGGTTGACACTCTCTTAGGGGCACCTGCCAGAGGATGACACCCTAGTCCTTTGGTACATAAGATTAATAGATCCACATAGCCAGTGCCAGTGCTCATGGCAAGGAATCGACACCCTTCCAACTAGGGTTAAAGGTTGGATCCTGATTATCTCAAATTAGGGTATGTCAGTTAGATGATAGCTCCCATAATTTTAGTTTACGACTTTGGTTATGTCAATATATGTTTGTATGACAAATTATTCAGTTTATCATCTATTCAGTCTGTCAGTTTTACAGATTATCTTAGTACATGTTTTACTTGGTCTTGCATTCTTTTTACATTTTCATGAATCCATGTTCAGTATCCATATGTATTTACTATTAGTCCTTATCTCATGCACCAATACATTCAAAGTACTGACCATGTACTTTTTTTTTGCTATATTGATTTCACAATATAAGTTAAGACTCTCACTTTCTCGATCACCATTAGTTATCTCAGTACCTCTCAACAACAGTAGTGGTGAATCCTCATTTATCGAGGGCAGGTTATTTTTAGTTATTTCAGTATTTATTTATGTTCAGTTAGCCAGAGTTAGTTTGGGGCTTGTCCCATCAACTCCTCATGTATTATAGGATTTCACATAGTAATACTAGATATTCAAATATTCTGATTTGTTTTTAGTTTCTTTTATCAGTAATTCAAATATGTTGGTATTTATATTTGTTCAACTTCCACATATGATACTTTATTATTATTTTATTCATTACTCACAGCAGATACAACATCATGGATTATCTTGGATCACTTATGGGCTTAGGAATTATTTTGTGACTAGGGGGTAGCCTCGGTTCCTGATAGAAAAGCAACCATAAAATGCAGAACGCAAAGTCAAATGAAAAGAGTTAAAGACTACAAAAAATAATATTTCTGAGCACATAGGCATTTCACTCCCTTGGACCTCTGCGATAAGGGAGTCCATGTCCCAATACACAAATTAAATATGTACAAAATAGGTTACATCTGTGTTAATATTTTTACCTACCCCTTAATGTGGAGCAACATAAGCATGACATGCCCAAGAGCCAAAAATAGGCTATTTGCTTTCTAATATAAATAGAATACCTGTCTCTTATTGTAAACACCCTGGACAACTATTGGGGATAGAAATACATTTGATGAGTCTACAACCAGGGTTATTTATCTTTTTTCTAGTCTACTTTTTGTTTTATACATGAATTTCTTAATTGTGATTCATTGTATGAACATACGAGGCTAAACACCCTCAGAAATGGTTGAGGCCAAGAACATGATTACTTGTGATTTCAGTTGAGTTTGTTTAAGTTTATTATCATTATTGGTTGTTCATATATACGTATTATTACTATTCTATGAATTCACAGACCATAGGATAAAACTATATTTCTATTATAAGCCCAGAAGGAGTAATAACAGATTAGATCGTGGGATATATGGAGTGGTATCTTATACATTCAAGGAATTGAAATTAGGATTTGTATATAGGATATGAATATACCTAATTAGCCCTATTTGGTTCATATGTTGGATGAAATATAAATGTGGTTAACTTAGTTCTCTCATCCCCACTCAATGAAGTAGTTGTGGAGATCAGTTAGATAGATGATTAAAGGCTCGAAATACCATAATCATGCTATCAACTCCATGAATCAACAACCAAGGTAATTAACTGAACAATGAGATTGTATGGCAAAGTAGGAATGTTCATAGTGCCTTGACCCTAAATTCTTCCACATTATTTTCTCCAACACTTCATAATTTTGAATTGTTTACAACTACTTTTAATTCTCAAATTTTGAATCATATAGATTACATTTGCACTTGTTTAATCTTTATAGTAACGCTATAATTAGACTTTTTTTCATCACGAGTCACTGTTAGATTTATACTTAGATTTTAACGACCACTTTACTACTAGTGTGATCACATACAGTTGCGTGTATGCTCGGAGCCAACCGCTACATTTACCTTTCTTTTGGATTGAGCTTAATCATAGTATACTTATGATAATGTGCTATATATGGTTGTTAAATTAGGTATTGGAGGCATAATAAGTATAATTTGGGACTTTTAGCTTATTAGGTAATCGTAATTTAGGTGTAATTAATTAAGTTTCTCATGTTTAGGGTAGAATTTATATCTTAGGACTAAATATGGCTCATTTAATATATAGAAGAAAATTTAGATGCCTTAGCCTAGTTTGGAGTAAAATTTGCCTTAGAATAAATTTTGGAGGTTAGAAGTAGGCTCCTTTGGCCCACCCTAAGCCAAGACTATTATTAGTTCTTCATAAATTTATATGAGTTTTTTATACTTTAGATTGTATATTTAGTAGCTTTAAGAGGTTGGTTATGTGATACTTATGCTAGATTTGTACTTGGGAGTTGATACTAGTTCTGGTTCAAGTCTAGCGATTTATGATCGTAAGACTAGTTTGATTCCGGCATTGTTCATGATATGAGTTCTAGTTCAAGTTCGACATTTTACTATATGAGTTTTTGTTCAAGTATGATTGTGTTCATGTTCAAGTCCAACAACGAGGGGTGGCTCATGACGATTATGGACTTGTTTCTAGTCCGATGTTTGTGGTATGTAAGGATACAAAAATTATGGCTTGAGATGAGGTTATTTATTATAATTTTGGTTAATAATTATCTTTGATTATAACCTGTGGGATTATGAGGGCCTGTGTTGGGTTATTTACTTTTTCTCACATACTGGCTTTTGGGGAGCAGTTTTGCAGTATTAGTTATGTGTTCCTTAAGTTATTATTCTGATTTATTTATTTATTTATTTATTTATAGCAATTGGAGAATTATTCCAGGTTTCCCCCATTTTCTTGACTTGGCTTATTTATCTTGCACATTTATCGTACTGATATTATGATTTAGCTCAGTCGACCAATGATCCCCACTGAGTACCCATGGCTTTGGTACTTATAGTATACTTTTGTACCTTTTTTATACAGATCCAAGTACGAGTGGCCATCGTTGATGCTGTGATCATGTTGATTTAAGTTCAAAGATAGGGTGAGCAATTAAAGTCGGTGTTTCTTTTTTTCCTTCTTGTATTTATATCTAGTCTTTCACTATTCAAGACTAATTTGTATTTGACTATTACAGTACTAATATTCCTTTTGTTAGTGGTTCTTTTACTTACACTACTAGGCCTTGGGGTGATGTTATATTATCTATCTTTTGTATTATTATGATTGCTGGATTTATTATTGTAAGCCTTTACTTACAAAATTCCAACATTTATGTCATTTTCCACTAAATTAACCCATTACTTATAGTTTTGGGCTTTCGTTTAGCTTAGCTACTGGTAGGATAAGGTAGTTGTCATCACAACTTATAAATTGGGTCATGACAGATGAACTTAGGCTTTGATACAAAGTTTTCATGACCAAAAACTCAGGTTATGATGGCACCTCCTATATCCCATTATTAGGTAAGCCAAAACCATAGGTCAAAGCAACAAGTAATGGTCTAACAAGTGAAAGAGAGATAAATAAGGTAAAAAAATAAATAAGATGACTAATAAGGAAATTATACAAAGCATGCAAACTAATAGTGGAAAAGCAAAACATATACCAAATAAATCTTCAAGAAATAGTATAATGAGTACAAGAGCCGCTAAGCATAAGGAGTAGCAGACAAGTGCAATATATATAGAGTAGTCTCCAAAAAAAAAAAATAAGAGCAATCCTACCCAAAATATAAGTAGATAGACAGCTCTGGATGCCCAAACCTCACCTTAATCTTAGATCAATAGCTACAGGCGAGGATGACATCAACGATGATGACTTGCACATAGATCTATATCAAGAAAAAATATGCAAAGTGTAGTATTAGTAACAAAGATGCGGTATTTATTAAGATCATAGGCTGACTGAGCTCAAATAAGATAAAAGTGTAATAAAATATGAATGTATGATAAGGGTAAGATAAAAGGTCAGAAAAGGGGTAATAGTCTACAGCTAGAAAATTATGATAAATATATGCAAATAATTTTAAAAGATTAAATAAGCATCTAATTATAACATATGTGAACTCCCATAATCCTAAAAGGTACACACAAAAATAAATAAATCCAACCAAGCTTCATAAGTCTGGTGGATACAAACAACAAGTAATACTAACATAAAAAAAACTACAATAGTGAGTAATTCAAAAGAATGCCATGATATGTAAGAAATATACACTATACTCCTCTAATAATATCCATAAACCATGCCTGCACTGGAACCAGAATTCCAACTAAAAATCAATGGCAATGCATGCTTGTACTTGAACTGGACTAAGTATGTAATAATTAGTAAACTCGTGTTCTTAGACTCAAATTAGGACTAATTATTCCATTTTCCCTTTGTAGAAAGCCAAATTCACTTAAAGTATTCAAAATTGCATTTATCTAGTAAAAATAGTGCTTTTAGGTCAAATTACAAATATGCCAAGGATAAAAAATCAAACAAGTACAACAAAGTTAGCAAAATAATAAATTATCAATAATTAGGCTATCAATATGCAAACTAGGTGTTTTATGGTCGTCTACACTAGGAATATACATTATCCTAAGGTGAATCATCTTAAAGGAGCGATAAAACAGGCTAAAAGCCCCAAGAATCCTGACCTAAGGCAAGCAGCTACCAAAACCTAAACTAAGACATCTAACTATAACACAAAAGATACTATGTACACTAAGTGAGGTCCTAAGGGAGAAAGGACTACTGATCCTAACGGTTCTAAGGCAATATTCTACTCTAAGGCCCCTAAACTGATTACCAATATCATAAACACCTAAATAAATTATTTAAGCTTTAATACTCCACCAATAGTTAGAAAATTATCACTACAATAAATTAAATGAGCAAAGTTTAAAAGTAGGTAAGGTATAGCCTACCTGGATGCTAAAGAACACGCTTGTAATTCACTAAATTGAGGATTTTATTTTCCAACAATCCTCTAACGGCTATCATTATTTTAAAATAAAAATCTAGGAATCAACACAAGAATAATGATACCCACTTTGTAATTTTATACATTGGGTCAAAAATTAGGTCAAAATATTTCTCATGAGGCCCACCAATGGAATCAGAAATTAGATATGTCATCAGATCCCTCTTAACCGAAGGACTATGTAATATAAAATTAAGCATAATCTGAGTCTTAAAATACTCCCAAGTTAGCCTCAAAAGTCTAAGACGGATCAAGGAATTAAACTAAAGAATTGAATAGAATAAATGTCGAGAGCTTAATAATTATCAATGGGAAAATAATCATGGAGCAAAAAACCAAAGAATCCTTGCCTTATCTTATAACCCCAAAACTGTTTCTCCAAGCTACAAGCCCCATTAAGCCTACAACAATGGTAAAAGTAGAGTTGAAAATGGGTTTAAATCATGATGGACAAGACTTATATAATACTAGTATAGACTGCTAAAGTGCCCAATTTATCTCAAATATTGCATTGCTTAAGTAGAAATTTGACTGCTAAAGCGGTCCTTGCCTTGTTGGCTATCTCCCACTAAAGTGGCTCCCTAGTTGCTTAAGCAATTAAAGCGACAAAGGGATCTCTTAAGTAATGGACGTTGACATCATCATCAGCCTCTTAAGTGGCTCCCCATCCACTAAGGAGGCTCTACTAAAGAGAAGAAAGGATCACTAAGGTGGCTACACAATATTCTTTGCAACAACATTTACTAAGTCCTAAAAGGACTTCAACTTAGTGCTCGAAACTCATTGGAAAATCCATGAACGTAAAAGAAATATGCTACCTCATTCGAAAAAATATAAGCTCCACACCCATCGTTCCATTTTTATCAAATTTCAACCAACAGCCCAAAATAAGCCAAAAAGCATAGAGACCAAAACCAAAGATTTCCCTACTTAAAGTATTTTCTCTAGAACTAATGGTTTTTGACTCCCTCATCAAAAGTAATTTATTATAAATTTTAATCGAAGAACTATTCTCAACTTTTAAAGCTCCAGAAAAGGAATGGACATAAAAATAAATGAACTATCTAGGAACCGAACTACCAGTTTCATCAATTCATGAGTAACTTAGGGTAGCTATAGAAAACCTCTAAACATAGAAAATGTATGAATTTAAGGAAAATAATATTGAGGGTAATTACATAGCCATAGCTTGCTTATTTATGATTCATATTTAGTGATTTTGAGTAAATTTACTGATTACCCAAAGTTATTATATACATTCGCTCAATTTTGTCATATCTATTCATTAGATCTCACTTTTTATAGTGCATTTGTTTTCTTAAACCTAGTTGTATCAACACATGATATTCTACAAGATATATTATATCTATATTTTAGTTAATGTATTACCATGAATATATCATATACGAACATATAATACATTACCATTTATCTTGTTATTTAGATGTATATGTCCTTTTACTTAACTATAATTCAATTAATAAATCATTGTTGATTGTCCATACATGCAAGAAAAATATATAAATACAAGGTTATATATATTAATAGTTGAACTCATCAATACAAATAGATAAGTGTGTGCTCTATAACACTGCATTCACAATATTTGGTTGACTGTGCTTTGTGTTGTTTTATTCACTACCACATTTATGAATATACAGAAAATCAATAAGTGGAGAAAATATTCACAACAACACCGTCAATTATGGTTTATGGATATTTGAATAAATATTTTGTGCTCATGAAAATAATGTAGTGACTTAATTTTTTCTGATCTCTGTTAAATATTTATTTCTATGTGAGTTGACCATTTTATCCCTCTTCATTGTTGTATTGTGGTATTTTTGGGGTATGGAAATGATTGTCATGATTTCCAATGCATTTGAGTGTGATTTGTACAAGATTGTGTTTTTTGATAGTTATAAAGGCTTTATTATCGACTTTGGTCAACATTTAATGATATGTATGTTAGATAAAAAAAATGGGTTGCTCTAGTAGATTTAGAACATCAATTTTAGGTTGGTAGTATAGTTGGTGTGGGTTTATGACTTTTCTATCTTATTTCGACTTCGATTCAGAAAGTTGTAAAATTGGGTATTTAGGGGTCAACTTAGTGCAAACAATATTTAAAAAAAACAATTATTGCCATTGAGTATTTAGAATCAAATTTAGTATCTTAGCATTGTTCATTTGCATTCTCAGGATATCAGATGAATCTAAAGAGGTCCACAGAGACTTAGAATTCTCTGACTCCCTAGCTGGTAAACCACTCAACTGGTGCACTCACTTAGGCAACTCCTTGGTCACTTAAGTGACTGGCATCAAATAGGGGGTATCGAATCCATCTCTTAGATGACAGTCGCTTAAGCAACATACAAGTTGAATATGCGATAAGGCATGCATTTTAAAAGTGATGCCTAGTCGCTTAAGAACCTAGTGGTCACTTAAGCAATGCTTGGGTGGGTTAAATCCCCCAATTTTATGATTTTTCAAATATTTTGAGACTTGGACCTTGGGGATTCAAATTTTTGGGCAATTTCTTCTATTTTTATCTTGGATAAGCTCCAAAACTTCTATTTCAATTATTTTCTTTGATTCTTATCATTTTTAGCAGTCCTATTTTCATAAATTTTTGAATGACGAAGGGGACAAAGGTTTTGTGTTAGGGGGCTTAGAGAATTCCGAGGAGTGTCATGAATATGGTTATTATAGGTGTATCAAGGTTTATGAGGTCAAAAGGGCTATTTACAAGATGCATCAGGGTAGTGCAATGGGTCCAACTAAGATTTTGGTGGATTTTTGACAGAGCACCGACGGGGCAGGTTTGAAGTGGTAGATAAGGTTTTTTAACAATTTTTTTAGGGAAACAAAGAAGCCTTAACCATTGAAGTAGAGTACTATGATTCCATTGTATAATGCCAAGGCAGATATCCAGAGTTGCAACAACTATAGAGGTATTAAGTTGTTGAGTTATACTATGAAGTTTTGGTAAAGAGTGGTTAGTTGAGACTGAGAAGGATCGTGACTATATCAGAGAATCAGTTCAGTTTTATGCTAGGTTGCTTGACTATTGAGGCTAATCACCGTATGAGGAGATTAGTGGAGCAATTTTAAGAGAGGAAGAAAGACTTACACATAGTGTTTATTGATCTTGAGAAGGCATATAATAGAGTTCCCAGGGAGAGTCTATGGAGGTGCTTGCAGTTTAAAGGGGTGCCCGTGGTATACACTAGGTCAATTCAGGATATGAATAATGGCGCAAAGACTTGAGTGAGGATGGTAAGTGGAGATTCAGAGCACTTTTTGATTTTAATGGGGTTGCACCAGGGATCAACTCTTAGTCCCTTATTATTTGCATTAGTGATGGATGTTTTTATGCGACGTATTCAAAGGGAGGTGCCTTGGTGTTTGTTATTTGCTAATAATATGGTACTTAATGTTGAAACTCAGGGAGGAGTTAATGATAAGTTGGAGATTCGGAGACAGACCCTTGAGTCTAAAGGTTTTTGGTTGAGTAGGGCCGAGACGAACTACTTGGAGTGTAAGTTTAGTGATGTGTCGTAGGAGGCTGATGTGGTGGTGAAATTGGACTCTCAAGTCATTTAGAAGAGGGAGAGTTTCAAGCATCTGGGATTTATAATTTAGGGTAACGGTGAGATTGAAAAAGATATCACACATCGCATTGGAGTAGGGTAGTTGAAATAGAGGCTAGCTTTGGGAGTTTTATGCAATAAGAAGATGCCCCCAAAACTTAAAAGTAAATTCTCTAGAGTGGCAGTCCGGCCAGCTATGTTGTATAGAGCGTAGTGTTGGCCAGTTAAGAACTCCCATATCTAAAAGTTGAAGGTGGAAAAGATAAGGATATTGGGATAAATGTATAGCCATACCCGAAAAGATAGAGCGAGAAATGAGATTATTCGGGAGAAGGTGGGAGTGACTTTGGTGAAAGACAAGATACGAGAAGTGAGGTTATATTTGTTCGGGCATGTGATGAGGAGGGGCTCTGATTCTCTAGTGCAGAGGTGTGAGACACTGGCTAGTGATGATTTTAGGCAGGGTAGAGGTAGGCCAAAGAAATATTAGAAGGAGGTGATTAGGCATGATATGAAACAGTTACAGCTTACGGAGTACATAACACTTGATAGGAAGTTGTGAAGGACAGAAATTAGGGTGGAGGACAGAAATTAGGGTAGAGGGTTAGGGGTGGGAGTGCGTCGGTAATAGTAGGGGGCGTTCTTTATTTATGTTAAAAGTTTATTGTTTGTGGTGTTGAGTGATATTTTTGGTTTTAGATAGATAGTTTTAGTATTATCTTGTGGATTTAGTATTATCTTATAGCAAGTGGTATTTGTTTATTTTTTAGATTTTACTAGTTTATATACATCTATGTTTTGTATTTGTTATACTGATATTGATCCTAAGCCAGGGGTCTATCGAAAATAGCCTCTCTACTTCACCTGAGGTAGTGGTATAGTCTGCGTATACTCTACCCTCCCCAGACCCCACTATGTGGGAATACAATGGGTATGTTGTTGTTGTTGTTGATTCTTATCATTTAAATTCTTCTTAAAACTTGAATCCAAAGGTGGAATTTAGGGATTTTGTCCCGTAAGGCCTAAAATTGGAAATTCTTTGATTAAAAGCCAAATTCCAAACCATTTTCGCTTGGTTTTGCTATAGGTTTCCTAATTCATGGGAAATATATTTTTGGACCAAAATTTTAGTTTTATCCTTCTTTTTTGAAAACCTATTTTGGGGGTCCGTTTTGACTCCAACCCAAAAATGGAAAATATGGGTATTATTGGTTTTTTTTTGACACATAAATTCTACATTTGTGTATTTTAATTGGTTTTGGGTTTGTTCAAGAGGAAAGACTCGATATGCAAGGCTTGTTTATACTGGTTCTCATTTTTACAATAGGTTATGGCTTAACTTTCTTCAGATTGGGATGGGTAGTTAATAGAGATATAAAATGATATTAAGGGTGTGGGAAACAATCATGAAAATGGCTATATTATTGTTTGGTGCTCGTGTAGGGACCTATATTATTGTGAATTGGTGGTTTGAGACACTATGTGTTTTGTGAGATCGGGTAGGGTCCTATACAGTGTTGTTGGCCTTCTGTATGTATATTTGATTATGTGATTTTTGAAGAGAATACCTAAATTGGAGTTTATGTGTACGCATGGTTGGATGATTGAGTAGGTTTTGGCTCACATGTTTGGTATATTAGTTGTTTTTTGGAAATTTTATTTTGTTTGGTTGTGAGTATTACATCATTATATCAAATACATTCATGTTACATTGGTACCACCATGGAAATACTGGAAACACAGGCTTTTTCTTATAAAATATGTGACATTTTTAAAAACCCTCTACAGATGGATGTGTCAGATAGGAGTTACTAATATTGATATTGGATATTGGATTGTATATGGGTTGTGAAACCCATATGGGTCCTACCTAGAAGCATAACTCTATAGATGTATATGGAGGTTTTGAGACAACCTGAACATTACATCATTATCATCATCATCTGTATTGAAATTTTATATATTGTGTTTGTTCGGTGTTGTATGTGTTGCCTTGATGTGATGTTTGTCCAATTGTACTTCTTTCTTATAATTGTATTTGGTATACATTTATACTTGAGATACTTCTTCATATTTGTGTATGGAATATTTGTATATTGTTGAACTGTAATGAAACACTCCAGATTTTTGCCCTTGAAAAATTCTTGAGCTTTGAGCTCACTGCCTCAACGATGACTCATCCTATGAGTCATAGGGTGTCATTGCGGGACCTAGGGACCCAAGTCATAAAAAAATCAGTAAAGTAAGTGGCTAAGTTCTACTCTGAGTACGAGTGGCTCTCTATGAGTCATAAGGACTTGTTATGAGTCGTTGGGTGCAAATCGTAGGATGTCCAGTGCTTACCCAATTAGGTTCAATGTTGACTACGACTGGACGCTACAAGTCATAGGGCCTCATACGAGTGGTACCAGTCAAGTTATAGGGTCAACAGTGTGTTGGGGGTCCTAGAGACTATCTTAGTTTTGACTTATGGTGACGAGTCAATGGTTGACTCGAAGTAAGAGGTGGCACTTTTCCAGCTTTTAAATTTAGGGCATTCTGGACATTTTCCCTCTAACCCAACTGGAAACCCACATCTTATAACCCCTTTAGAGTGTCATTAGCACTCAAAGGCAAATCAAAGTAACTTCTCAGTCAGTTCAAAAGGCTCTCTAAATTCCTTTAAGCAAGTCAAACTAAGGTTTCATCAAGTTGGTCATCTAAGTTCTCAAGGGTCGATTTCTTTCCAAATTTCTTAGTGTTTAAGGCATGTTACTCTTCCTTCATTTTTAATTTGTTAAAAGCACATATTTTAAAGTATTGACCATGAGATATTTGTGTTGCTTTTGAAATAAAGGGTAGGGGTTTTGAATGCTAATTGTTGAACAATGTTTTCCCATGGTTTAATTATAACTTTCCATGCTTAAAATATTATTTCAAATATGTGGGTATATGGTAGGTGAATGAACTTGGGAATTTTGATGTTCCCCAATCTTTTGACTCTTGAAGTGGTTATGACCCCAACCCTGTATTGGGAAACTGGTTTTAGTCGTGAGATATGGGGGAATTGAACTATTCTTGAAACTATGGCATTATAATGTTAAATTGAATTTTATGGATTTGTTTTTCACATGCTATGGCTTAATTGAACCAAGAGGGCTGTAAATTACCCCAAGTGGTGTAATTATTTTTGCATATTGTTGCTACCTTAAAAGTGTAAGTTGGTATAATGATATTGATAGTGTATGCCTTAATGTATAACATGGTTCAATGAATAGGAATATGTGATAATTGATATAATTGGGCTTTAAAAAGTGTTGTGCATCTGAGTCATGAAAGTGGAGGTCCGACTGACTGATACTGGAAACTGTGCTAGCCAGTGTAGGGGTTGTATTGCTTGAGGGTCCAAATCTCCTTTCTTATGAGTAGGTGGTTTGAGTCCACCTTATTTTTATTATTATGATTGGAGAGTTCGAGTATCTCATATCATATTTCATGATCGAGTGCTTAAGTCACCTTAGTATATGATTGGAGGGTCCAAGTCCCCTATGCATATATCTGAGATTATTCTTCGATTTATGTGGCTACACACACTGGGGCCTGACCAACGGGTGAGAACTGGGGCCTATATAGCCAGTGGGTGCTATTATATGACAGTTGATCTACACAATCTAGGTTAAGGTTTAAAAGTGCATGCTAAACCTTGTTCCTTATCCTGGAAAGGAATATATATATATATATACATATGTATATATATGTGTATATATATATATATACGCACACTTATATATATATATATGTATGTATTTGCCTATGGTTATGTGCATTAGTGGACTTGGTTTGAATTAACGATATTATTTTATCTTTATCCCTGAGTTACATGCTAGCATTCACCCTGCTAACCATCTTTGGGTATTGTATCCCAACACGATGTAGGATTTGGCCATACTTTCTACTTCTCCTTCTCAGTAATTATGGATTAATCGAGAGTCGACTTGAAGTGGTGAGTTTCTATGCTTCAAAAGGTTCTATTTCAGGATTATGTTTTCCTTTTTAGTTATAGACTATTGGATACTATTTTTAGCTGTAGTTAGGGGCCTTTCCCGACACCTTATTGATATTTTGTTTGGTAAAGGCTTCATTGGACTACTGTGGACATGAGTGGTATTGGTTGGGGGTTGGTTGGTTTTGGTTATAGACATATCATAATATCTTAAATGCTAAGTTATCTTATCTGGTTATATGTTCGGAATTCACACTACAAGAAAAAGATTTATTTAAGACAAACATTTAGAGACGAGTTAATAATTTCATCTCTAAAAGTATGTTTATTGGGATGATAATATATTTTGGTCCCTAATTATGCATTTTATTGGGAATATATAAAATCTGGTCCTAAAATTTTTTTTAACTGGTCCCTATTGATTATTTAGAACCTTTGAGAGGGAAAGAGTACTACCAAACTTTAATAAAAAGTATAATAAAAAATTTTAAAAATTGTTTTCACTGCTAAAACATATATAGGCGCCAAAAAGAAATAAAAAAATCTCTATGTTTGCTCTTCAGAATACTATAGGTCGTCCGTAAGATATAAGCATTGCCCTAATTGTTTCGATGGTGGCTTTGACAATTTCTTTTTTCAATATATGTTTGCCCTAACTCTGTTTTCCTTTGCTTCTTCTCACAGCTTTGTCAATTTTGTTTTGCCTTCAAGTTTTTGCCCTAATCTCAATTTCCATCGCAGCTCAGGTATGATTTCTCATCCATCGAGTTGTTTTCTTGGTTACAATTTATTTTCAATGATTTCTTCTTTCTATTACTTGTTTTTTTTACCAGTTAATTTTCTCCTGTTCTCTCCATTTTTTTTAATAATTAGTGAAAAGGTTATTGGGCTGAAATTTTCAACTGATAATTTGATGTATTTGAAGTATCTTCAAGTTGAATTTTGATTTATTAGGGTTTGTTTATAGTGAAGTGAAGTTGTAGTATTTGGGTTAATTGAAAAGTGATAATTTGCTATTGAATTTTTTATCTGTTTGTGAAGTCGATTGTATTTGCTTGAAAGAATGCGTTTTTTGGTATGACATTTAACTAAATAAGAATATGGTATTTTTATAAGAATGTACGTTTCTGATAAGAATGTCAGAGAATTGAAGTAAAATGTTTTATATCCATGGTCAGAATGTACGTTTCTAATGTAATGACTATGCTTATTTTGGTTGAAATTGCCCAGGCCAATGCTATTTCTCTCAGTTGCAACAGTCTTCTCTGATTAGTTATCATCTTTGGGAGAAACGACCCTAAATGATTATATGTGGGAGGTTCCTATATAATGAGAGAGGTCGGATAATATATATTATAAAGGTAAGTGGATGAACTATTTTTCAGATTGATAGTAATAGTAAGGTATCGAGTAGCCAGTGTTGTGCGTGGAAAGTTATCTGTTTTTCATATTAACTCATTATGTATCTGCTTCATGTCTATTAATGAAAATTTTCCATTGTTTCTATTAGGAAAATATGATCTTATGTCAAAGTATATAAGAAGACTCAAGTTATGTATTAAGTGGTTCCAGTAGCTTGAAGGAAACTATGTTATAGAGCAGGCATCACTCAACGGCTTATTAGAGTCTGTTGAGAAAAATGCAATGAGATGTGTATGGTTGTGTTGCAATAGTATGTGTTTGTGCCTTGGAATTAATTTTAGACTTATACTAGATTTTGCATTTTCTCTTAGAGATTCAAATAAAAGTGAAAGAAGAAGAGTTGAATAAATCATTAAGGAGTTAAGAAATAATATTGAGGCACTCCAGGAAAAGTTAGCCAAAGGGTAGTCAGCCAAGTTGGTAGGCTTCTCAGGGCGATGATCATGCCCTTTATGTTTGAGATGTTCTTGGAGATTAGTTTGTAGATATAATTTTCTCTAAATTTTTTAATTTGTTCATCAAGAAGCACTGGATTCTTATAGGAGACAGAAACAAGCTAGATATTCAACAAAGAAACTACAAAATTCCCTTTTAGAAGAGCTAAAAAGGGATTAACAAGACAATGCTAGTGCAAATTAGAAGGTAATAAAGAATCTCACACATATTGTTTTGGCTTCATTATAGTTGTGAATCCATTGGTAAGAACATAGCTTAAAAACTCTCATATCTGCAGATCCAGTCACTAAGTAATGCGTACAAGGGGTTGCAGGAGTACAATAAAAATTTACACGATTATAACTATAGGCTCCAGAAAGACCTTGGTACAGTCAATGAAATATTCAAGCTTATGGGGAAGGAGAAAGCTGCAGTGGTTGAAAGTCTCAGTGGACTAAGGGGTTATTATACTTCTTTACAGGAACAACTCACTTTTTTCTAGAGTAAGTCTGTGAGTAGTTGTTTCTTCTGCATTTGTTGTACATATAGCTCATCACTGTGATACCTTCATGAATATATGTAATTACTTCTTCTGCATTTTGGAGCGACTTAATCTATTTTGCATTTGCTGGAAACCTATACCCTGAAGCAATACAGAATATTTAACACATTCCCATCTACGGGAGAAACGAGCCCAAATGATATGATCTTCTCCAACTTGTGACCATATTTACCTTTTTGATAATGACTACAAGGATGTAAAAGATATTTATTGGAAGCCTATGTATGGGAGGTTCCCATATGATGAGAGAGGTCAGATAATATTAGAGATAAAATTACATTCTTATAATTATTCTTTCAAATTTTTGTGACTTCTTGTCCATGGTGTTTATTTTTGTTGATAATTACATACTCTAGGAGTTTAGTTTGTAATAATGATTTGATCTAAAGTTATTAAGAGGTTAGTTTCTACAACTATTTACCATTAGTTTCTCTGGCTATTTACTCTTTTGTTTTACCGGGATGGGCAGTCAGGGCAAGAGAAACAATCCTTTGTGGACATTCATGTGTGAATATTTTCGGAGAGGTACTTGATGAGCAGAAAGCAAATAAAAGACGCAATAGGTTACATCACATTCTACTTGGTAGCTGAAGTTGCTTTATTGTATGTCAATGCACCTTATTTATTTTTGGATACTACCTATTGAGTAGATATGAAACAGAAGGTTATGGGTAATTTTTGGAGATAGATGCTCACATCGGTGATATGAGCAGAACGATTGAAGGGCAATCTCCCTATGTAATCGATCCTTCTAACTATGGATATGTTTCCCATTTTATCAACCACAGGTACTGTTACAACTCGCTTGATTTGATTTAATCTTGATGTGGTTATAACTGCCTCAATTTGCATTATATTTGGACCATCGACTCCAATTTAAGTGTAAAATTAAAGCAATATGGAATATTCATCTCAAAGTTCTTTTATAATGCCTAACAACACTTGCAACAGTTTGTTTATTAACTGAAGATTGACAACCAACAAATCTATTACTATGAGAAATCTATTCGGATGAAAATCAGACTGCTATAGTAAAATCTCATTATAATGAGGTAAGTTATAAAGAGTTCTCATTGTAAATGAATTGTTGAATTTCCGCACACCCTTTAATAGGATCTTTAAAAACATTAATCAAAATAAAATTAATCAATATCATCATTTTGATTCTTTTTTAAGTTAAATGTCATTAACGAATTTTTTCTCTCTGTCACAACATTTTATGTCTTAATTAACAATTTTTTTACCACTTTAATTTTCTTAGGCAATTGTCAAGACTTGATTACTCAACGTAACATCAAAAAGATGAACTCCAGGCTGAAGTAAAATTCATGCAAAAATTTGCAACCCTTGGACCCTACACACTAAGGATTGCAAACTTATTGTATAACAAACTTGGAAACTACACTGGTGATTAGTCTTCACTAGTCCCAAAATACTCCTTTGACATTTATGCCTTTTTCTGCATGTTACTATACTTTGATTTCAAGTGTTGTTTGATTAGCAAAATAAGACTATGGGACAATTGTTTGTCTCATACTAGTAACTTGTTGCCATTGTCTAATAAATGATAGAAAACATTATTGTCTAAGCACCTCATAGTCATAGAAACACTGTAAATTCGGCTTGAAGAAAGAAACAAATGAAGACTTAGCTAAGCATATAATCCATATATAAAGTCAATTCTAGACAAATTAAATGATGTTAAACATTAATCCGGCTAATTGACTACTACCATATATATATTTGCAATTATTTCTCTATAACATTCTTTTCTAAGGATCTTTTTAGCATTTTATAAAGACTTTCTTATACTTCTATACGATATTTGTCAAATATTGTTGAATCGCTTGATAACATACTAGTAGTTTAATATAGTAAAGGGCTAAGAAATGAGAATATCTAAGACTTACACCAATAACCTTTACTCTCCTTATATCCAGGAAGTTTCTATTTTATTGTTTACTCTTATGCATATAATGCAACAAAATTAGAAAAAGGATTAAAAAAGATATACAACAAAAACAAATCTTGGCACATGTATCGTAGCATACAAATGTTAGTCAAATGATGCCTATATAAGCAGCTCAGACATAAGAATATTGTATAGTGAATTAAAATTATTAGTACTTCCTTGAAGAAATAATGATCATTTCCTTCCAATATATTCTTGTTAGTTTCCTTAATACAATGTGTTTCGCCTTTTGTTGCATTAGCACCTTGGGTGGCAATAATTCAGTTATTAACTTTTAAGTGGGTATGATTCTTGATTTGGACATAGAGCTAGGAACAGGGCCCTTGACTGTTTGATGATTCCTCCATGCTATCCCAGCTGCATAACAAAATTAGTTCTTTATGCCAGGGACTCCAAAGGAAATGCAGTTAATGTTGCTGCTTCTGGTAAATACACTTTCCTTATTTTCTTTAACATGCCTATATACTGTGTTAGTATCCTCTATTAGAAACGAATCTATGTTGATATCCACAGTCCAGTAGAGTACTACTAAAAGAAAAAATAGGAAAAGAAGAAAGAAGTACTTGTGATTATATCATCTTGGTTGTCAACAAATTAGCTCCATTGATTTTTAAATTAAATTCAACCCGTATTGCCAATTTTCTCATATTCTTGACCATTACAGGTGTTCGTTTAATGAATGGGCTTCATCAACTGACCATTATCCTTACAATCATATTCTGTGTCGTAGCATGTACAATGGATTATCACTCCCCCTAAAGATCAATTCTCCTTTATTGTCTTCAGACAAACTAAACCGTGGGTAGCTCAAAATAGCCGTTGGACTTGGAACTTTTTAGATAAGAAAATTGTTGGTGTTTGAACTCAAAGAGCCTAGATAGTTGGATAAAGCCAACATGACATTTATATTAATAGTATTAGTTAACAGAGGATGTTAGTTTTCTTTTTTCTTTTGTGAAGTATTTGTGTAAACAATGACATGACTGAGTATATATGGTGTTTATGCGTATATATGAAAGAATATTATGATAATTTGATATATATAGATATATACACATTTGATTAATGCCATTAGAAATTATAAAATTATATATATAGGGACAAAACTTTATTTGAATAGGCTTTTTAGGATCAGTAAACTGGTGGTTGAAAATCTTAGCACCAATGTACTTTTTGGACTAAATTTTTGTTGGTCACAAAATTTCTTTAATTGAGAACCAGAAACATGGTCCCTAAAAGTATTTTAAGGACTAGTTTTATGTTGGCTGCACAACCAGCTAGTTTAACTCGTCATAAAAGACCTTTATCAAAAGAGGCTATAGGGATGGGTGGTGACCATCTTTCCCGTCGCTAAAAGAGAATTATGACCAGGTAGTTAGTCAATTAGGACAAGATATACCGTCGCTAAATAATAATTACGATGGGATTTTTTGTCATCGCTAAAAGCTTTTAAGGATCAGCTTATTAGAGTCGTCGCTATTGACCTTTTGCATAAGAGCCTATTAGGACAGGACATGACCAACTTTTTCCCATCCTAAAAGACCAATTGGAACAAGATTTGGACTTTTTGGAACCAATTTTCCCTTTCTTATAGGCTATTTTATTGTAGTGTCTTCTGACATGGGGTGTAAGGTGGTCTATGGTTTGGGTATTGGGGTCAGTCTTTGGTCCTTATTAGACTTGAGTTAACCATCACATCTAGGCCCTAGTTTGGGTCATGTCAAGATGGTATCAGATCCTAGGTTCATGATCAACTAGGAGTCCACAAAATTATGTTGAGTAGATTCTCTTTCATGGGTGTGTAGCACTCTATACTTATAAGGGGGAGGAGAATGTTTTCCTTTCTTGTTATCTTATTTTAGGCTGTAGAGTCTAAGTTCTTGAAATATCCTTTAATTCCTATTTGTTTACTTTTCAAATCATGCCTTCCAGATGCTCTCAAGCTCGTGGAAACTTCTCTGTCCAACTTGAGAACAATGCTGATGGGACATGCTCTACTTATAGGGTACAAACACAGTCTAGGGGTACAGTTCCTGATTTTCCTTTTGGAGTTCCACTGGTCCCTTCTAGTCCTCTTCCATCTCCTCATGTGGATGTGTCGAATTCTAAGTTTTATCAGTCTATTCTTATGTTGACTAAGTTGGTAACTTCTTAGTTGGATCGTGTTGCTTTTGTTACTCCATCTTCTAAGGCCACAAGGGTTGGCCAGTTTATTAGTTTATGTCCTCCAACTTTTACTAGTGTTAAGGTTTAGAAGGATCCTAAAAGATTTACAAATGAGATGGAGAAAATCTTTTGGGTTATGCATTCTTTATATATTGAGGGTGTCAAAATTTGTTGCCTATTAATTGAAGGATGTAGCATACCAATGGTACGAGGAATGGGAACAGTCTTGGGGAAATGATGGCGAATCTACACTGTGGGATGATTTCTCTTGTGCTTTTCTAGAATGCTTCTTTCCTCAAGAGATGAAGAAGAAAAAAGCAGAAAAGATTGTCAATCTCAAGCAAGGTAGGATGACTGTCAAGGAGTATTCCTTGAAATTTCATCAGTTTTCCCAAATTTCTCCCGAGTTAGTGTCTAGCATAAGGGCTAGAATGAGGAAATTTTCTTCTAGGTTTTCCCACAATTTGATAATAGAGAGTAAGGCTGCCTTGATGAATAAGAAGATGGATATCTCCATATTGGTTGTGTATAATAGTAGGTTAAAGAAGAGAAGAAGAAGTAGGCAGAGATAGGGGAAAGGCAAAATAAGAAGTTTAGATTTTTCAATCAGGGTGAAAGTCAGTAATAGAGTGAAAGAGATGGTGGAAAGTAGTCTAAGAATAAGTAGGGGAGTTCTAGCTCCTACTATATGGCTAGTTCCACTTATCTGAAGCCATCAGGTGATCATCGTTCTCAGCATGATGGTGGGTTTAGGGCACAGGGTTCCCAATCTTAGGCTGGTGGTGTTCAGTCAGATCAATCATATCCTTTTTGTAGATTCTATGGGCATGTGCACTGTAGGTTTTCTGAAGAGGGGAGGAACATGTGTTTTAAATGTGGTCAGATTGGTCATTTGCACAGGGATTGTCCTTCTAAGGTTGCTTCAGAAGAATATAAAATTCTTGTTTCCATTTCATCAGCTTCTTCACCAAAGGGTAATACTTCTACTTCTAGTACCAACACTAGCTGGAGTTACTTTTATGTTCTTTATACCCACGAGGACTCCTGAGGCATCTCTCAATGTCTTCACTGGCATATTACGACTCTTTTCTCGTGATGTTCATTGCTTGCTTGATCCGGGGTTTACTCTTTCTTATATGACCCCATTTATGGCTGTGCATTTTGGTTTCTGTGACGAGTGTATCTCTAATGCCTTCTCTATTTCAACCCCATTGGGTGACTCTATGGTTACTAGAAGAGTCTATAAGGGTTGTGTGGTATAAGTTGGTAGTAGAGAAACTCTAATGGATCTAATAGAGTTAGACATGGTTGATTTTGATGTCATATTAGGGATAGATTGGTTACTTTCATATTATGCATCTTTAGGTTGTCGAACTCATAAGGTCATGTTTAAATTCCCAAATAAGTAAGTTATTGAGTTGGAAGGGAATTCTCTATTTCCTAAGGGAAGGTTCATATCATATCTTAGAGCCCGGAAGTTGATTTCCAAGGGTGTCTGTACCATTTGGTTTGGGTTAAAGATACTATCTCAAAGAGTCCTTCCTTACATTCTCTTTCCACAGTAAATTAATTTCCTCAAGTCTTCCCTGATGATCTTCCTAGTGTCCCTCCCGATAGGGAAATTGACTTTGGAATTGACCTTGTTTCGTACACTCGTCCTATCTCTATCCCTCTCTATAGAATGGCTCTGGCCAAGTTGAAGGAGCTCAATGAGCAATTGAAGGATCTCCTTGACAAGGGTTTTATCCGTCCTAGTATGTCTCCATGGGGTGCACCTATTTTGTGTATGTTTAAGAAGGATGATTCCCTTCAGATGTTCATAGATTGCTGGCAGTTAAATAAAGTTTCTGTAAATAATAAGTATCCGCTTCCTAGGATTAATGATTTGTCTGACCAACTTCAGGGAGCTAGATGTTTCTCTAAGATTCATCTTCGGTCTGGTTATCATAAGCTAAAGATTATGGAGATGGATATCCCTCAGACTGCCTTCCGAACTCGGTATGGTAACTATGAGTCCCTAGTCATGTTTTTTGGTCTGACTAATGCCAAGGCGGTATTTATGGATCTCATGAATCGGCTGTTCCGTCAGTTCTTGGATTTGAATTTCATAGTTTTCATTAATGATATTTTGGTTTACTCTAGGAGTGAAGAGGATCACGCTGACCATCCATATTGTGTTGCAGACCATGAAAAATCAGCATTTGTATGCTTCATTTTTGAACTGCCAATTCTTGTTGAACGCAGTTACTTTTCTGGTTCATGTCATTTCTTGTAAAGGGATCATGGTGGATCCGCAGAAAGTTGCAGTGGTGAAGAAGTGGCCTAGGCACACGGTGCAAATTGATAATCGAAGATTCTTGAGTTTAGCTGGTTACTATAGGAGATTTGTGGAGAATTTCTCGACTATAGCTGCCCCGTCATGCTTGTGAGGGTAGTTTTGAGAAGCTGAAAGATAAGCTGACTTTAGCTCCAATTTTTTACACGATCCAAACCAGTGCCTAGTAATGTCGGTGCCTCATTTCCAAATAGGACTCACCCCCAATACTCAAGCATAACTGCCCTGCAATCTATGCTAGATGAATTCTGAACATATAATAAGATAGAACAATAATACATCATAGACATTAATAAAAAATCCATAATCATAACTAATAAAAACATCCAACCAAATATCCAATCGGTGTCAAACCCAATGTCAATACCAACACCAAGTCTGACACCAATACCGATATTGCCTATGCCCATAGTAGTCACACAAAGCCTCTAACTGAAAACAAGGAACATCCGGCCAGGATATGCCCTCGGACATAGCAAAACCAAAGTCCAAGAAACAAAAACAAAGTAAAGAAGTCTATAGCATGAAATGGATTCTTCCAGAGTATGGAATGTCACCACTTCATCCTGACTCTTATTTGTCCCCGAATCCAAGTCATCGAGCAAGAGAAGTAGTATGGCCGATTCCTGCATCACATGGGGATACAGTGACCGAAGACAATTAGCTTAATGAACGCTAGCATGTACTCAGGAATAAGGATAAAATAATGCCATTATTCAAAACTGAAGTAAATAACCATATGCAATCACATACATATATACATATATACTATTACGGGAAAGGGAACATGGTTTAAGCATGCATTTAAAACTTTAACTAGAGTTTTGTAGCTTGACCGTCCTAAAACCATCCACGGGTTGTATAGGTCCAGTGTTACCCCCTTAACGGGCCCAAGTGCATACAGCCTCACAAACCAAAGATATCATAGGGTCCATGGATTTTCATGTATCCTTCTCCCTCCATGATACATATATACAAGTATAAACTTAGGGGATTCCCATATACCCCACAAGTATATGGTCGCAATGACCAACCCTCATGTCGGCACACATGAGTTTCCAGTGTCCATCCATTAGACTCACACCTTCATAGTTAGCGATCACAACCCACCATTATTGTCGAATTAAAACATTTAGCACATAAACTAACCACAAATTCCAGAATTTAATTACAGAGGCATTATGAAGTGTTATCGTCATACCGAGTATAACTTGCAAGCAATGTCATTAGCTACCACTTCAGGGATTCCCATGTAACCCACATGATTTCCAATTAAACCAAAGCCATGGCCACCAAGGCTTTTCTAATCCATTTAAAACAAACTAAACCAATTTAAGTTTCATTACCATATTATGCAATGCAAAGATTTCAAGAATAGTCAAACTATGTGACTAAATCATTCTCATTGTCATTTAAACAAACATATTGAGGGCATTTATTTTCCAAAGTGAAAACCAAGAACCAATTGACCATTCCTACGCAACCAAATATTCAAACCATAATTATAACATGAAAAACCATAAGTAAAACATTGGAAAACATTATACAACCAAGAATAACAAAATCCCAACATATATTTCAAAACCAAATCAATACCACAATATTACCATGAAAACCACTTATTTACATCTTTTTGGTTGAACTAACAATGTGGGAGGTGTGCCTTAGACGCCAATGAAGACAGAGAGAAACCACCCTTGAGAGCCTTAATTGGTCACCTTGATGAAACCCCAGCCTTTTCTTGAACCAAGAGCTTGAGAGAGATTTAAAAGTGTTTAAAAAGTGTCTGATTGAAAATCATAAGTTAAGGAAGCCTCCAAAGGTGTATTATGTCATGGGGTTCAAAGGGGTTAAGAGGGGAATGTCCAGAATACTACCAACTTAAACTATAAAAATTCTCGCAAGTAGGTATGATTGGACTCTTCAACTCATACCCACATCATGTGAGTGCTACCTTCCAATCATATCCAAGATAGAAAGTTGGACACCACATTCCATCTAACAAATGACTCACTTGTGCAACTCGTGACAAAACCATACGACTCGTATGGTCCAGTTGTACAAAAGATAGAATCAAAAAGGGTTGGACACTGAAAAACATACAGCTAGACTATACCTCTCGTACCCTATCTTGAAGACTCTTAAAGAGCCACTTGTACTAAGAGCCAAGTCAAGTCACTAAGTTTCAGATTAAGGGAAGGATCAAATCAATGACTCATCACCAAACTATATGACCCATACCAACCAAGTTGTTACAACAAGAGAAAACTAACCATCACCTACTAGACACCTTAATAGTTGAGACACCTAACCCTTAGCCACACCATACGACTTATATGATGAGTCGTTATAAGACCGGTGATCTTAAAGCTTAGGAAATTTCCAAGGGATAAAATACAAGGTATTTCAATTCTCTCACACATGGATCATTCTTCCTCGAATGATGGAACAAGGTAGTACAAGAACGATTAACACCCTAACACCTCAATTTTGACCTTAAACTAAGTTAGGAAAAGAAGTATTATGAAGAAAAGCTACCTTCTGCATAAATTTCCAGAGTATTAAACATGAATGAATACTTAGACTTTATGTCTTCTTCAGTTTCCTAAGTATCCTCTTCAACCTTGTGGATCTTCCATAAAACCTTTACCGAGGCCACATCCTTGATCCGTAACCGATGAACCTGTCAATGCAAGATCTCAATTGGGATCACCTTATCAGATAGATAATCTAAAATAACTATATCCTTGATAGGCAAAATTTGAGACGAATAACCCATACACTTTCTCAGCACAAAAACATGGAACACCAAGTGAATGGAGCTCAAGCTAGAAGGCAACTCCAAGTCATATGCAATATTACCAACTCTACTTAAAACATTTTACGAACCAACATACCGAGGACTAATCTTCTCTTTCTTATCAAACCACATCACTCCCTTTATGGAAGACACCTTAAAGAACACCCTATCCCCAACCTTAAACTCTAAATCATACACCTCACTTTTGCATAAGAATTTTGGTGACTTTGGGCAGCCTTAAGCATATCCCAAATCACGTTCACCTCTCCATATCTTTGTGAACCAAATCTATTTCAAATATCTCTACCTCACCAACCTCGAACCACCCAATAAGAGACCTACACCTCCTACCATACAAAGCTTTAAACAGAGACATCCCAATGCTAGAGTGGTAACTATTATTATGGGAAAACTCTACAAGAGGAAAATACTTAACCCAACTACCACCAAAGTCAATCACGTAAGACTGAAATATATCCTCCAATGTCTAAATAGTTCCTTCCGCTTACCCATTCAACTACGGGTGAAAAGCAATACTAAGACTCACCTTAGTCCCTATACCTTTATAAAATGACCACCAAAGGTGAGATAAAAACTGCATACCACAGTTAGAGATGATAGAAATGGGTACCCCATGCAACTATATAATCTCATGGAGATATAACTTTGTATCATCCTCGGTCGAGAAGTTAGTCCTCACTGGCAAAAAGTGAGTTGACTTTATCATCCTATCCCCAATGACCCAAACCAAATCAAATTAATTCTGAGACCAAGGAAGTCTAGTAACAAAATCCATTTTGATCACTTATCAATTCCTTATAGGCAACTCAATCTCTTGATAAAATCCTTCATGCCTTATGTGCTCAATTTTCACTTATTGGCATACCATGTACTTCTCTACAAAACTAGCCACATCCCATTTCATATTGTTTTACTAATACATCTCCTTGAGGTCATGATACATTTTCATCAAACCAGGATGAATAACATAGTGAGACTTGTGCTCCTCAGCCAAGATCCTTTCTAGAAAACGTTCAACGTTGGGAACACATAACCTTTCTTGGTAACACAAGGTACCATCAACTCTAATATCGAAGGCCATCTTATTTTGCCTACCTACATCACCCTTGATCATCATTAATACAACATATAACATCTGTTTCTCCTTGATTTTAGTATAAAGAGACGACTGTGTCACCTCTTGAACGAATACACCATAATCCTCAGAGTCCAGGAGACGAACTCTAAGGTTAGCCAAATGGTGAATATCCTTCACTAACTCCCGCTTCTCTTTATCCATATAAGCTAGACTCCCCATGGATAACCTACCAATAGTATCAATAACTATATTAGATTTACCTGGATGGAAGTGAAGACTCATTTCATAATCCTTGAAAAGCTTGAGCCATCTTCTTTGCCTAAGGTTATGATCTTTCTGAGTAAACACACACTGCGAGCTATTATGATCAGAAAAGATATCTACATCCACTCCATATAAATAGTGACATTACATTTTCAATGCGAACACCACAACTAATAATTCCAAATATTGAGTTGGATAATTCCTCTCACACACCTTCAACTGCCCAGAGGCATAAGCTATCACCTTACCACGCTACATCAAAACACAGACAAGACACACACAGGATGTATCACAGTAGAATATAAACCCATTCGTGCCTTTAGGAAAAGTCAAAACTAGAGACGAAGTTAGTTTATGCTTCAACTTCTAGAAACTACCCTCACAAGCATCAGACCACAAGAACTTTACCTTTTTCTAAGTCAACCTAGTCAGCCGGGTAACTATAGAGGAAAAACTCTTGACAAAACTCCTGAAGTAACTAGCTAAACCCAAGAAGCTCTAAATGTCAATTATAGTCTTGGTTCTAGGCCACTTCTTAACCACTGCAACCTTATACAGATCTACCATGATCCCCCCCTAAGAAATAACATGACCCATAAAAGTGATAGCATTCAACCAGAATTCACATTTTAAAAATTTGGCATACAACTGTTGCTCCTTCAAGGTCTATAATACAACACAGAGGTGATTGATATTATCCACCTCACTCTTAGAGTACACTAGGATATCATCGATGAACATAATGACAAACAAATCTAAAAACTAATGAAATACCCTATTCAAATCCATAAATGTCACTAAGACATTGGGTAACCCAACAGACATAACAAAAAACTCAAAATGCCCATACCAAGTACGAAAGAAATTCTTAGGGATATCCACCTCCCAAAACTTTAACTAATGATATGCAAATTGAAGATCAATCTTAGAGAAAAATTTAGCACCCTACAACTGATCGAACAAATTATTTATCCTTAAAAGAAGGTACTTATTCTTTACCATCACCTTATTCAACTTTCGGCAATCACTACATAGACAAAGAAAACTATCTTTCTTATCCACAAATAACACCAGTGAACCCCACGGGAATATTCTAGAATGGATGAAACCCTTATCTAAAAGATCCTTTAGTTTCTTCTTAGGCTCCTTCAAATCAGCCAAAGCCATTCTATACGGAGGAATAGAAATTGGATGAGTGTACGGAATAAGATCAATCCCAAACTCAATCTCCCTATCAAGAGGAACACTGGGAAAGCCATCAGGGAAAACCTCGGGAAATTTATTCACCACAAGGACGGAATACAAAAAAGGGCCTTTTAAGTTAGAATATTTAACCCGGACTAGATAATAGAGATACCTCATAGAGATTAGTATCCTAGCTCTAAGATATGATGTGACCTTCCCCGTAGGAGCTAGCGAACCACCCTCCTACTTAATAACTAGTTTATTATGGAATTTAAAGACAACCTTATGGGTCTAACAGTCTAGAGATGCATAGCACGAGTGCAACTAATCTATCCCTAATATGGCGTCAAAGTCATTTACCCCAATATGTGTTTCCATTATATCCAGGCAGGTATACAGGAACTATTCGATCATAATATCTTAAAAGTTACCTCAGTTGATCTCGTAGAGTTAGAGATGACAAATTTTGATGTCATTTTTGGCATGGATTGGCTCCACTCATGCTATTCCTCAGTTGATTGTAGAAATAGAATAGTTCATTTTCTGTTCCCAAATAAACCAGTCCTCAAATAAAAGGGTAGTATTATAGCCCTTAAAGGTCAGTTGATTTCGTACCTTAAAGCAACAAAGATGATATCCAAGGGGTGCGTCTACCATCTTATGAGAGTTAAAGACTCTAGCTTAGAAACTCCTACTCTTGAGTCAGTTCTAAAAGTAAATGAATTCTCAGATGTGTTTCCTGAAGATCTTCTCGGAGTTTCTCCCGAAAGGGAAATCGACTTCGGAATAGACCTTCTTCTAGATACTCAACCTATATCTAATTCTCCATACAAAATGGCTTCAGCTAAACTTAAAGAGTTAAAAGAACATTTAAAGGATACCCTAGATAAGGGATTTATCAAGCCCAATGTCTCCCTATGAGGCACACCTGTTCTATTCGTACGCAAGAAAGAAGGTTCTCTCAGAATGTGTATTGACTACCATCAGTTGAATAAGGTCACAGTCAAGAATAAATACCCACTTCTTAGACTCGATGACTTGTTTGACCAACTTCAGGGTGCCAGTTACTTTTCTAAGATAGACCTCAGATCAGGCTATCATCAGCTTAGAGTCAGAGAATGTAATATTTCAAAAAAAGCTTTCTGAACTCGGTATGGTCACTTCAAATTTCTAGTCATGTCCTATGGTCTTACCAATGCCCTAGCAGTCTTTATGGACTTGATGAACCGAGTGTTCAAGCAGTACTTGGACATAGTCGTCATAGTGCTTTAAACTATTAGAGCTCACCAGTTGTTCACTAAATTTAGTAAGTGTGAATTCTGGCTAAGATCAATAGCATTCCTTGGTCATTTTATTTCTGGTGATGATATTAAAGTTGATCCTCAATAGACCAAAGCAGTGAGAAACTAGCCTAGACCCATCTCTCCATCAGATATTAAGAGTTCCTTGGGTTTAGCTGGCTATTACCGTCGGTTTATTGAAGGGTTTTTATTTATTGCATCCCCTATGTACAGATTTACTTAGAAGAAAGTTAAGTTTCAGTGGTCAGATTCTTACAAGAAGAATTTTCAGGAGTTGAAGATTTGAGTCACCTCAACCCAGTGTTGACTCTGCTAGATGGTTCAGATGGTTTTGTTGTGTACTGTGATGTGTCCAGGGTAGGTTTAGGTTGTGTCCTCATGTAGAGAGGTAAGGTCAGCCTACACCTCCAGATAGCTTAAGACTCACAAGAAAAAATATTCGACTCATAATCTTGAGCTAGCAGCAGTAGTATTCACTTTAAAGATTTGGAGGTATTACTTGTATAGGGTGCATGTAGATGTGTTGAAAGATCATAAAAGACTTCAGTATGTGTTCTCTTAGAAATATTTGAATTTGCATTAGAGAAGATGGTTAGAGTTATTGAAAGATTATTGCATGAGTATTCTGTATCATCCGGGTAAGGCCAATATAGTGGCAAATGCTCTCCATAGAATATCTATAGGTGGTGTAGCTCATGTTGAGGATGGTAAACAGAAGTTAGCTCAGGAAGTCCATTAGGTGTCCCAACTAGGTGTCCGTTTACTCGATTCAGCAGAAGGTAGTGTATGGGTACAGAGTAGCTCAGAGTCATATCTAGTTTCCGAGGTAAAGAAAAAGCAGGATAGGGATCCCAATCTAGTTAAGTTGAAAAAATTAGTCAGAGATTCGAAAGTGGAGGTCTTCTCCCAAGAGAGAGATGGTGTGTTACACTGTTAGGGTAGATTGTGTGTGCCTAGTGTACATGATTTAAGGTAATGAATTCTTGCAGAAGTGCATAGTTCACATTACTCTATTCATCTAGGGGCCACTAAAATGTATCGTGATTTGCGGGAGATCTATTGGTGGAGTGGGATAAAGAGAGATATTGCAGATTTTGTAGTTAGGTGCTCTACATGTCAACAAGTCAAGGTTGAGAACCATAAGCCTAGTGGTTTCATGTAGAAGTTTAGTATTCCCATATGGAAATAGGAGAAAGTGAACATGGAATTTTGTGATAGGTTTGCCTCGTACCTATCATTAGCATGATTCTCTTTGGGTTATCGTATATAGGATGGCCAAATCAGCTTATTTCTTGCTAGTCCATACCTCTTATTCAGACGAGGACTATGACAATCTATATCTCAAAGAGTTGGTTAGGTTGCACGGTGTTTCCTTATCTATCATCATAGATAGAGGACCCAGTTTACCTCTTATTTATGGAAAGTGCTCAAAAAGGGTCTTGGTACCTAAGTCTATCTCAGTACATCTTTCTAACCTCAAACAGACGGATAAGTAGAAAGGACCATTCAGACTTTTGAGGATATGTTGAGAGAATGCATTGTTGATTTCAAGGGTAGTTGGGATGACCATTGGCCTTTAATTAAATTCACATACAATAACAACTGTCATTCCAGTATCCATATGGCTCCATTTGAGGCTCTCTATGGTAAGAGATGTAGATCTCTAATTGGTTGGTTTGAAGTAGGAGAGGCTGCAGTAGTAGGGCCTGACTTGGTGTTTGATGCGTTAGAGAAGGTTCAGTTGATCAGAGAAAGGCTTAGGGCTGCCCAGAGCTGACAGAAATTATATGCCAATGTAAGGAGAAAGGATCTCGAGTTTGAGGTCGGTGATTTAGTGTACTTGAAAATCTCTCCTATGAAAGAAGTGAGGAGAATTAGCAAGAAAGGGAAACTCAGTTCCCGATATGTCGGTCCCTTCAGAATCCTTAGCGTTTTGGAAAGGTAGCTTACGAGCTTGAGTTGCCTTTAGATTTAGCCTCAGTACACTTAGTATTCTATGTGTCATTGATGAAAAAGTGTATTGGTGATCTAGCTGTAGTTGTTCCCTTAGAAAGTGTAGACATTTAGAACAGTCTTTCCTTTAAGGAAGTTCCAGTTAAAATTCTTGATCATCAAGTTTGTTGACTAAGGAACAAAGAAGTCTTTCCTTTACCAGTTTTATTCGGAGATGAATGATCCCAATGGTGAGATATTGTAACACCCCATATTTCCCTAGAATAATCTAAGTATACATGAGTATTCATATATGAAATCTTTGAAACACTCATTATTTTTCAGTTTAGATCCTGCCATTACGTAGGAAATTCAATTAGCTTTCCAATGATATAATATTCTCCCAAATACGATAACTGGGTAAGAAGTTATGGTGATTTTATGTTTTAGTCGCAAAATATTATTATTTTAACCCTTAGCACGTCACGTAGGCAAACCAAATGATAATTGTCGATTTTCAATGTGACGCCGTGATCATGGCGCATCGAGGAGTAGGCCAATTTGGCATCCACAAGCTTACCGCGATGGTGACGCGTCCCAGCATTTGTCCATATCCCAGTTGTCCCTTTTCCAGTGGCTTGGCGCGATAGTGGCGCGTCGCGTCAAGGAAAAAAATTGGGATTTCAGTTTCCAGCTTGTGTTTTTAAATTCGTTTAAGGGTATTTGGGTCTTTTTTCCTAAGCTATAAACTCAACCTAAACACGAAATTTAACCCCTAATTGACCTAAATACTCATAATTATTCACTTTCTCTCAAATTAAAAATCCTCTCTTTCAAGAACGAGAAACCCTAACTCTCAAGAATCAAGGTCAAATCTCAAGAACTCTCCATCAATTCTTCCAAATTCATTAGCCCAGGTATGTTAGATGTTCATCCATGGATTCCTTTCATCCATGGAGCCCAAGTAACCTATTTTAAATCACCAAGTTATAATCTTTCAAGTTATTATGGTTTAAATTATGATTTCATCCATGAATCTCCATATACTATTGATTTTATACAATGTTACCATGAAATTATTGTTATTATTCAATCTTTTATGTTTTAATACTATTATTTATTGAATTAAACCATGATTTAGTGCTATTATGATGAATTCATGCTATTACTATAAATTTCATGATTTTCCTATGATTGTTTTAAACCATGAATTACAAGTGTTTGATAAAATGCCTACAAGAGCGATTTATTTAATAAGAGCCTTCATATTTTGTCATTAAAGTTTTAGTGTCTTTTCAGTATTGTTGTTTTGAGTCTTGGGGGCATTGAATATTTGAAAACCATAGATGTTTATTTAGTCTAGCCTTAGTACATTACAGAATAGTCTTTAGATTATATTACGAGCATTATCAGAATAGTCAGATATTAGTTATTCAACTTAGAACGGTCTAGTATCTCAGTGTTTTTCAGTTGGGAGTTGGATTTAGCACCGAGCGAGTGTAGAGATGGCGGCTTCCCCGTCAGCTAGGCAGAGTCGTTAATAGCAGTCCCTATACTTCAGAACTACGTAACCAGCGTAGGATATGAGTAGTCACCCGTCAGATTAGGCTTGACTATCTCGCAGGGGTCACCCGTCAGTTCAGGCTGGACACCTTTAGTCCTTTGGACATTGTATCAATTTAGTGGATCCACGCATCCATTGTTAGTATCGGTGGCACGGTATTAACACCCTTCTAACTGGGGTTACAAGTTGGACCCCGATTAGCTCAAATTGGGAAATTTCGGTTAGTTGATACCTCCCACAATCTCAAATATAGTCTCAGTTACAGTTCCAGCTCAGTTATTCATTCTTAGTGTTGTTTGACCAAAGCATACAGATTTCAGTTATCTCAGTATTTTAGTTTATAGATTTTAGTCAGTTCAAGTTATATGATTGGTCATGCATCCACAGTATTTATAGATTTTCATGTATTTTCAGTATCTACAGATTCCATGCTCTTTATTCAGTACTCCATGCTTTACATGCATGTCCAGTTAATTATTACTATTCCTATTCATGAGACCATGCATATCAGCCTACCTCATTTAGCATACTAGTACATTCAATGTACTGATCGCATACCTTTTCTTTTGCACTATGATGTCTCATATCATAGGTGTTGATACTCAGTTCCCGGATCGCACCTAGATTCTCAGATTATTAGAAGTACAGTAACAACAGTGGTGAGTCCTCATCATCTGAGGATAGATTATATTACTTCGTGTCGTTATCTCAGTAGTTAGTAGAGTTAGTTGGGGCCTGTCCCATCAACTCACAGTATTCAGTTTAGAGGCTTTTCAGACACTACAGTTAGCTATTCAGACTATTCAGATTTCAGTATTTTTATCAGATTCATAATTCAGTAGTTATTTCATTATTAAAATCTTATGGCATTTTAGTTATTCTTCCGCATTCATGATTATATTATTCAGTGCTCACAGCAGATATCAGCTCATGGGTTAGCTTGTGGTCCCTCGAGACTATAAGATCCGTATAACTACTAGGGGTAGTCCCCGATTAATACATCAGTCCAGTATAGTCAGTTAACATGATCAGTGTCAGTTCAATCAAGCCTAGTACAGTCTCCTTAAAATAGTGACAGGCGTTTAATAGCGTGTCCCGGTCTTGGTATTTATGCCCAATTCCAAATTGACCAAATTTGTTCCTAATTATGCTGATGTGCTCCAGTTGTCCAGCATTTGTGGGAAAATATAGCCTAATATAATAATGTATCCTTCTATTAGTGAGATTTTCAAATTTCTTGCACGTGGTCCCACTAGCCGTCCCTTCACTTGAAATTAAGACAATGTCACATATGTGTCGGCGGCGCCTGTTCAGTTGACCAAGTATAACTGTAGCAACCCGACTCGTCTCTCAACGCGTTGGCATATCGATGCGACGCATTGACTTCCTGTCATCTCACTGAAATATGCATTAAAAAATTTGATGAAGCGTGGAAAGTCCTATTCTTTATTCATATTTTTTGTAGTGTATTTTTAATGAATTTTGAGTTTTTTTATTATCAATATATCACTGTATTTAGTTGATCAAGCCTCCTACAATATCATATACCACACATTAAAGATTAAAATAACACAATATTCTCAACAACAAATCAAAACAAGAGCTAAGATAAGGAAAATTCACAATGATCATCCTGTTATTTTTTCAACTCTTGACTTAATAAAATTAAACTTCGCACATTATAAATAAGTTATTCCACTCATAATTGCACCATTAAAATATTTGGAATAAATTAAACACATTAAAATCTACTGAAACCAACTAGACACACACCTAACTCAAGCTAGTAAAACTAATTTTTCGAATTGAACTCTAAATTACTCAATTAAGCACAAAATTGTTTGAAAAGTACTTTGGACATCGTAATAACATATTTGGACACTTAAATGCTTATATATATATATATATATATATATATATATATATATATATATATATATATATATATATATGAACACTTTAAGCACCCGAATTGCTCTAAAAACAAGGTAAAATATGTCAGAATAATGATACAAAAGTGTATAAAACCACCTCAGATCACGTTGGCTCACTAGAAAATGATTTGGACTGCCTCTGCGACGCTCTAAAGTAACAGGTGGTACATTATTTTCACAAAAATGACTTTAACTCTCCGCTCAAGTATCGAATTTGGGCGAATTTTATATCATTGGAAAATTGACTAAATTTTCTACACACTGGTAAGCTCTAAACTGAAAATACTGAACAAAAATTTTACATTCAATAACTTATGGACTAAGAATTAATTTTAGCTACGAAAATACGGGTATTACGTCACGCTAGTGAAATGGTCATATTATAATGGTAATGGTCATATGGATGTGTGTCAATAGCTACCAAATCTTTTGGCAACAGTCATAATTGTTGCATTAGACTAGTTATAGCAACAGTTGTTAAATGGTTACCAACAAGTCTATTTCCATAGGCTTCCCTATAAACTAAATTATCCAAATCTTGTCAGCTAACTAGGAAAAATAATTGAGCCTCATGTGGCTTGTCAACATATTATAACATAATGAAATGAAGTCAAAAGATACACAAGACCCAACCTTGGCTGCATAGGGACATGATTTCAATTTTTCCTCAACAGATGAGCAAATCTTTTCATTGCCTTAAGAGTATCATATGAAAAAAGGAAGTCATGACTATAAATAATATAAGGTGTTCAACTTAGAAGAATGATAGTATCTAGACACATAAACATAGGTGAAATGACATACAAACATAAAAATTTGAAAACTTGGAACTGAATACCTCAAACCACAAATTTACTTACTAGATGAAAGTATGTAAAAAAGATTATCACTTAAGAAACCTTTTCCTGATCCTGGAATAAGTGTGGATATTTCCACTTGGTGGTACAAAAACACCAACAAATCAAATCGAAGAAAAGAAAAAACTCTTACTCCCTCAAAAGGGGAAAAGGGAAATAAAAGAAAGGAGAAATCATTTTGTATCCAGGGCACACCTTTCACAAAGAAAAGGATTACATACAAAATTCTCCACCTCAATTGTCCAATTATTACTATGATATTCTTAAATATTTGAGGTGTTAGGTCAAGATTGAAAGTCATAGATTAAGAAAATTTATCAATATTAACAAAGTTATATTTGTGGCCCTCGTGGAAATTTTTATGGATATGATCAAACTGAATAGTTATAGAAAATTCTTAGGCTTTTAACAATTTATTTTTGATATTACAAATGGAAGATCTTGTCCATCTGGGACTACATGAATCATACATATATTTTAAGAATAGTGAATTATTATAACTTACATCTTAAATCATTTTTAAGTCATCGCGATGTATCTTAGAGCCTAGGACTAAGTTATTTGATCGAAGAATTGATTAGAAATCAATTAAACCAAGTTTAGAGAGCATGGAGGCTAAAGCTAGCGATGGACACTGTGCTGCCTCAGGATTCAAACTTCTAAAAGCTTGTTTCAGTAGCCATTGCAGTACACAACCCATAGCCCTATAAAGCTTTCAGCAGCTTTGTGCTGCAAGGCCATTTTGGCCCAAATTTTAACACGTTATTCTATTAATGTTATTTTTTGTCCTTCCCATATTATGTAGACCTAAACATGGCATAAATCCCTCTTTAAATAAGGTATAACACCTAAAATCATTCTAACTACTCATATCTTCTTTAGCAAACTCCACAAAAGGGTTTCAAAGGCTACGATATGAGAAACCCACGAAATAAAATCCCTCAAGTTTCTCTCTAAAGTTCTTTTACCAAAGAGGTATGTTTGTCCATCCTTCATCACATTCTTCCTATATATTTTACTCAAATGGTTTTTGAATGGTTCTCAAGAGTCAACTAGGATTAGCGTAAGACTCTCATAACTTGAAATATCATCGATTCTTTATGAAAACTTCATGTATTCTCTAGTCACTTTTCATATTCTTCCGACAACCCTAATCCTATGTGATTTCTACGGGTTTATCTGAATTTATAAATTTCTATGTATTAACAAACCTTTATGTTAAGCATAAATTTGATTTGAAAATAATATGGATCTCATGATCTTTAAATTTCAAACTCGTTTCAAGAACGTGACATTGATGACTTGATATAAATTCTCCTGACTATGCTCTTTGACATAAATCTATGAAGTTTTAAGTGAACAAAAATATTCATGTCAATCATTAAGTCTCTAAGAATTTCTTAACAATTGCAAAAGGATATGAACTTTATTTTACAAGAACCAAATGGTGAAATCTCTTGAAGAATGTTAGTTTGCATGACTTATGATATGATTTCCCTAATTATGACTTCGAAATGATCGTATTAATTCCTACATAAGAACTATGATAAAACAATATTATCTTCCATAATCTCAATAACCCCATGAAATTATTTTTGTATGAACTTTGACGTAATGATATGATCCTTATGACTTCTAACACTGCAAAACTACATTATAAATGTAACTTTATAGTCTTATAATAGGAAATCTATTAACTATACAGTGTGATATGATGATATGAATCTCTTACTGATGAACAATGCCAAAGTGAGATGATCTCCAAAATAAAAATAGATGTACTGAATCTCAAGGTTAGACACAGAAGTTCAAGCCTCTTGTTTTCCTATAGTATAATAAAGTTGGTAAGTTTTATGGGGACTTGATGATTAAAGAAGTTAAGAAAGCTTTGGTTTCCTATGTAATTAGAGTGAACTTCACTGTAGATAAAGTATCCTTGGGAGAAAATCTTGGTGTTCCTTTAGAAGGGATCTCAATTGTTGTGAACTAAAGTGCCTCTAACATGTCTCTTGGAGTGATGGCAAAACTGGAAAGCAATATGCATAGTGAATGGATGATCAAGAAGCAAATGAAACCACAATACAAGTTGCTTTTAGAACTGTCTGAGGTACTACTTCCTAGGTTTGAACAAAGATCTAGGGCTTTCATTGCCAATTTGTATCTAATGGAGGCCGTTGACACTATTGTCCTGATCAATATGCCCAATATCATGATTGAGCACATTGTTAAGATATGTGAAATAAAGGGGAGTAGTCTTGGTTTGCATTATTGATTCCTACTCAAAAGATGTTTGATCATCATGGAATTAAATCTGAGCATGATACAATGAAAATCAAGAAGCAAATGTCCACCCTGACTACACTATAGGAATGTGAGTGTGTTGAGAAGTTAGCCCAAGCTCCATAGTTTTCTATTTGATTGCTGCCTAGAAAAATACACTAATAAACATAAGAAATGTTTATTTTGTTGGCACAGAAGGATTATGAAATTGCAGCATTGAAGTCTTAATTAATATAAGGATCTTAGAAATCAAGTCAAGAACCAGATGTATCAATAGAACTTCTAGCGGAGATTGCTCAATTAAAGCTGATATAGTGTCCCTTAAAAGAAGGCAAAGGATCTAGTTGAGTGATCAACTTGATTCCCTAAAACATCCTGATCAACTATTCTTCATTCCTCGATTCTTGTCTCTGCCTTGTACCCGTCCAGTCTCTTTATATCATCTTATTACCTTTTTTTAATTTATGTTTGTACTATAAATTAATTTTGTTACCCATGATATGATTTGTCACTCGGTTTCCTCTTTTAGTTATCCTATCGTATGCTTTGAAATGCTAAATTACTATTGAGACTAGTCCTATGATATATAAAGTTATTCATGCCATTATCTGGATTGCTGATTTTATTCGTGTTGTCCAAGTGCCATTAGTTAATATTACTTCATAATCTCTTCACATGCTATTGCTATTCTTTTTAATAATGCTAAAAGTAGGAATATTAGTGTTAGTTTCTTTAGGAGGAGAAGTATTGTGTAAGGGGATCTGATTTTATGGGGAATATTATTGTTAGTTTGTACATAAGGAGAAGTAACGTGTAAGGGGGAAGTGATTTTAGAGGGAATGTCACGACCCAATTTCTCATGATAACGCCTACTATAACCCACTAGCAGGCAATCTCAACTCGTAGTCCAAAATAGTTAGTAACAGACTACTCAATAATATAAAGAAAAAAATATGGAATAAATGAAATAAAGATCAATTACATAAGTGAATCCAAAAACCCAGTGGTATTAGTACAAGAGCTTCTAAAATAATAAGAGTACAAGAGTGAAATATCAATGGAATTACACTAATACAACTTATCTCTGAATACAATACAGAGACTAGTATAATATATAAGAGGGGGGTAAGTAATACTATCAATGTTAGGAGCTCAATCTCAATCTCCGAATCGTGGATGCTCCGCACGACATAGACATCAATGAAGATAACCCGTACTAGGATCTGCAGACTACAGAAGTGTAGTATGAGTACCAAGAGAATAGTACTCAGTAGGCAACTGCCAACTGAGCTCCAAAGATAAAGAAGATATATACAACATATAAATCAAATGAAAATTACACCCCGGAGTCCATAAATCATATAACAGGTCAATGAGCCAATAAGGATAGCCTATTCTATTCATATCCAAGAGACTAACGTAATAAGGCTAAGAAAGTATTAAGGATGAATTATCCTATTCATGTACAAATTCTTAAATCTCAATACTATACCATATATCCCCGGATAATACGTGAATAAAGGGCGGAAAAAAGTAGATAAAAATATACAAGGCCAAGGAATAAATATACAATATGAATAAATAAAGGAGGGTTATACAGTTGTACCATAGCTACGTATAGCCTAGAAATAAAAATATATACGTCTAGTTATGAGGCCAACTCAAAACATAACCTAAATCATTATGTCCTCATTTTAAGACCTCATTATAATCTTATCAGGATTTAAATCTCTCATAATCAGGGTTTCTAACCCACATGGCTGGACATGAATTAATCATGTATAATAATGCAATCGTAAGATAAAAGAGGACATGAACATGCCTCAACTCTCAATATCGAATCAATGACCAATGTGTCATAAGCTAGTCATAATAATGATCATAACAATGATAATAACAATATCAATAATTGCACGAGTAACCAGTTATTTGGACAACCAAACACCTAGCTGAGCCTATATGTACCCCTACCGCCTCAAGCTGAGAAGTTTCAATCAACATACAACAACACAAGGCATATTCATCACCCATATCCATGCAACCATCCCATACCAGCTAATATACATAGGCGTATATTGGCGATGCGTATGCAAAAATGAATGTAAGGCATACAATCCAAATCATAATCTCATTATCGTAACCATCATCATCATATTAATCTACCTCTGACCTTGTCGGGTATCAATATATCATAACAATATCCACCCAACTCGAAGAGAGTATATATATATATATATCATTACAATAGTATCCTTCAGAATCGAACCGGGTATAAATATCATCACAACAATATTCTTTGGGCTCGAATCGGGTAAACATATCATCACAGTAGTATCCTCCGAACTTGAAATGGGTATATATATCATCACAATAGTATACTTTAGACTCAAACTAGGTATATATATCATCATAATCATCTATGTATATATATATATATGTATATTGATATATAATAGATGCACAAACTCAAGTCATTGCTAAAAGTGTAAATTCATAAGTCTGTTGCCCAGAATGATCTTCGAGACTTAATCATTATAAAAGTGTAGAAAGAGTCAGAATATCTCACGACCAAAGTAAATAATAGTGTTATGTCATGGACCAGAATCTGTCTTGGTCAAATCTTTAAAATAATATTTTTAACCTATTTAATACATACAAATATTTCATATAGTTAGGCATTTATTGTAGTAAAGGAATTCATTGTTAAGGTTAAAAGTTGGTTTTAACTCTTATTTAGAAAGACAATGATACATCGTATTTAAGCTAGGATCACATCAATACCGATATAAGAATCATGAGTGTACCAAATCTATGCAAGCCATTACTAGTATTCAGTCAATAAAATCATAGGAAACATAAATATTTATGTGTCCATATTCTACAATCGTATCCTTTACAAGGATAAATACTTCCTAGATATCCAACCAATATCATAACAAGACCCTTGGCTTAATAATATATACCAAATAATCACGACATCATAATCATAACCTTAGGCACATATACATATCAAAAACTCATATTGACAATCATATTTATAAGCCATAACATATCTACAATCATCTTACATATAGGAGGCATCTCACATCTAGGAGGCATAATATCAATAAGCATATCACCACTTTTAGACATCTCTAATCTATAGGTCATACATCATAACCAAGAGAAAAATCACTTCAATAAGCCTAATAATCATAACTAGGAGAAAAATACATCTCTATGGGCCAAATATCATAATTCATAGGAAAATGCATCTCTATGGGCCAAATATCATAACTAAGAGAAACATACATCTCTAAGGGGAAACTATCATAACTAAGAGGAAAATACATCTCTGTAACGCCTTAAGACTGCACCCTGGGCATCACATAGTGCTTACGACCTCAAAGGACCACAAGCTAACCAATGACTGGTACCTGCCGTGAGTACTGAATATAATACTGAAATATATATGTAGAAGAAGTCAAAAATTTCATAAGGTTCTAAAAATACTAAAATAATACTGAGTATAACTAATAATAACATCTGGAAGCTGAGTAATTATCTGTGCTAGTCTAAAAGCCTCTAACTGTCTGAATATGGAGTTAATGGGATAAACCCTAAACTAATTCAATTGAAATAACTACTGAAATGCTGAAATACTGAAATAAATAAACTTTGTCTGCAAACTATGAGAACTCACCACTATAACTATTGTTGATAGCCTGAGCTGCTAAGTACGGTCAGGAACCTATGACATGAGACATCATAGCACAAAGAAAGAGTATGGGTCAATACGTGGAATGTATTGGTATGCTAAGTAAGGTAAGGCTGACATTCATGGGTTTATATACATGAGCTGATAACTAACAGAATGAACATCATGAAGCAACTGGATAAGAGTACATGCAAAACTGTAACTACTGAAATGTAACACCCCTTATGTTTCTAAGCTAGGAGACGAACCATTTTTCCTACGTATGAAACCACTTATCCTGTGAGTAGCACTTTAGTGCAAGACTTACAATGAGTATCCTAGTGATAAGATAGCTTATGATACATTAAGCATGTTCATTGAGTCACTTAACGTAATACAAGCTAAGAGTTTTTGAATCTATCAAGTTTTAGTGTTTGATTTTGTAAGAGGTCATCTTTGAATGAGTATAACTCGATGTTAATGTGGTATTTCTGCATATTTATACCCACCAAATTGTAGATAATTGAATTATTTTTCCAAGGATACCAATTTCGCCTTAATCCAATACTCGAGCAAAAGGTTATGCCTATTTTTGTGAGAGGCTGTAAGGATAGGCGATTGGTTATGCGCCGCCCAACCCAAGCATAGGAGATCACTTGGGCGCCGCCTAAGACAATTCCTGGTGTCAAAAACACTCTGTCTTGAGTTGTTTTAAAGGGAATCAAGTCCTTAAATACTCCTTACACGTCCCTAAACTTAACCCTACGAAATTTATATCTTCTAAACATACTGCCACCCTATTTCCATCTCAAAGCTCATCATCCAAGAGCACTAAAGGAGAAAAACAACTAGGGTTGCATAAGTAAGCTTGAAGATCCAATTTCAAGGAAATTCCTCCGTCAATCATCAAGAACCTTCCTTCAAGGTATGCGTAGCGTTCATCTATGGATTCGATTCGTTCATAGAGTTCAAGAATTCATCTTTAAAATACGAAAGCTTGGTTGATTGTGGTGATATGATCATACCCATGTTGATATTGATTATTTTTTCTTTTTTCTTTTTATTATAAAGTATGATTTCTATATTTTTGGGTGTTGATGATCATGTTGTTGATATTGGGTGATTTCCAAGATGGAATCTTTATATGTTTTTGTGAATTCATGATATCATATGAGTTGGAAACATACAAATTTGGTAGTTCATGATGTATAATTTGATGAATTCACCTATGCTTAAGATGTACATGTAAGGTGTTTGATAAAATGCCTAAGGAACTAGAAATCATGCAATATAGCTAAATTGTGACTAAGTGAAGGATTCATGATATGCCCTTACGTCCCAATGACTTCTATGTTGATAATGTGCCTTGTAAATGTTGTTGGAATACTCATGAACTATTCTTATGATATTATGCTATGTTTACTTGCAAATCCTACTTATGAATAAGATGTATGATAACCATGCAATCCATATGAACTTCCATGCTATTGGTATGCGTTGCCAATATGATTATGCAATGAACATGATATTAAGATTGTGCAAGTACTTCCATGTGATATGAAATCCTTTCCATGCAATACATTGTTGATAACCATGCTTAGTATGAGATCCCTACTTATGATATTATAAATTATGGACTCTACTCTTATGATCAAGTCAGTCATGTGTATCAGTTTCCTTCCATCGAGTCCTGGGGTTACTTGTACCCAAAAAATATAGCTGTTTGCCTAGAACCATGTCATGTTTTCACGATACTCTCAGTCAAGCCATGATCTATAGAATTCAGTCAGTCATGTGACTCAGGAAAACTTAAAAATCTCAGTAATCTCTGTAGTCCAGTAATCTCAGTATCTCAGTGCTCAGTAACTTCAGTAACCTCAGTATTCACAGTCAATCTCAGTAATCTCAGTAGTCCAGTAATCTCAGTAATCTCAGTAATCTCAGTGCTCAGAAACTTCAGCAACCTCAATATTTACTATCAATCTCAGTAACTTCAGTACTCTCAACCAGTCCTTAAAACTCAGTACATTCCGTCAGTAATTGGAATCTAGTAAACTTAGATTAGCTCTACTAAACAATACCACTAGTATCAGTCCAATTAATCAGTATCAGTTTAGCTAATCAGTTCAATTCAGTTATTCAGTTCAGCTTAGTGATTCAGTTCAGTGTCCTTCAGATGGGAGTAGAATTTAGCACCGTGTGAACCCAAGGATGGGAACTCACTCATCAGTTCAGGGTGTGATTCTTAGTAGTAATCCTTGTGTTCCAGAACTACGTAGCCAGCATAGGTTGAGACGTCTTAACCCATCAGATTAGGGTTGATGAGGTGGCTTAACCCGTCCGTTTAGGGTTCCTACCATTCTCATTGAGT
Source organism: Capsicum baccatum var. pendulum (assembly GCA_030864225.1). Taxonomy (NCBI): domain Eukaryota; kingdom Viridiplantae; phylum Streptophyta; class Magnoliopsida; order Solanales; family Solanaceae; genus Capsicum; species Capsicum baccatum. Next base: position 86,575,356 of record CM061560.1, on the reverse strand, counting down.
ACCCGCTAGATAAGGGTCACTCACAGCTGTCCTTACCAGTGGCGCAGTATTGACACCCCTTCTGTCGGGGCAGAGATTAGACCCCAGCATAGCCATAACGGCATACACGGGGCATGTCGGTTAAATACTATTTCCCACAGTTTCAGTTATAGATTTCAGAATTGTCAGCTATAGCTACCCAGTCTCAGTAAGGAACTCAGATAGTTCTTTAGATTTTAGTATATCAGGTCTGTCAGATACAGTCAACTCAGAAATAAAATTGAACTCGAATAGTTTTCTTCAGATTTATGGATTGTCAGATACAATCACTTATGCTATCAATCACAAAAGTTATCAGAACTCATGCTATCAGTACTCAGCTTCAGGACTGTCAGATACAGTCAATCAGACCAGTTCTTCATAATTCGAACTATCAGAAACAATCATTCATTTATCATTAATGAAATATCAGTCTCTTAGTATATCAATAATAAAATATCAAATCCATCACTTAGTAGTGATTTACATATCAATATCAGTAAACTCAGTCTTTTAAAATCTCATTATCAGTACACTCATGTTGTCAGTATTCAGACTCAGTAGGTAGTAGCTCCACGAGTTCAGTTACAGTTACGTATGCATGTATGTACTCTCACGTTCATATCAGTCAGTATTTTTCATGCATATAACCCTTTGCATTTAGCCTAACTCACTCGTATACTCAGTACATTCAGACGTACTGACGCATTTGTGCTATGGTTTTTTCTCTTATGTTACACCATAGGTTCAGAGGCATGAGCTCCAAATCAACAGTAGATTCCAGGATCAGCAGTCGAAGTTAGACGTGAGTCCTCATCCTTCGAGGACATGATGATTTCATTTCTATTTCAGTTTTCAGTTTATTTTAGTAGTTGGAGTTAGTTGGGGACATATCTCATCTACTCCTTATTCAGTTCAGTTAGAGGCTTTCAGACTAGAGGTCAGATTAGATGTTCAGACTTCAGTATTTATTTTTCTTTTTTGGGTATTGTTATACCATATTTTTTAGATATGTATCAGTATTGAAACCTTATGGACTTATAGTTCATGTTTCCGCATATTTTATGAGACATTATGCAGTTTACAGGTACAAATATCAGTCATGGGTTAGCTTGTGGTCCCTCAGGGTCATGAGCACCGTGTAGCATTCTGGTTCAGCAAATCGGGGCATTACAAACTTGGTATCAGAGCCTAAGGTTCAACAGTGTCCTAGGAAGTCTGAAAGCTACATCAAGTAGAGTCTAGACATAGGCGTGTTGTGCACCACACTTATGTGCAGGAGGCTATGAGATGTTTTAGGAACAGTTTCCCTTCTTTCATATCTCAAGATCATGCTATGACAAGTTTCTCTAAGGAACCCATGTAGATTCATATCATGCACCCCTCATGTTTAATTTAACTTACTTTTAAGGTAACAGAAACAGTGAAGTTCAAAGTCCTAAAGATAGGGCTTTCTCAAAAAGTCCCTGCGGTCAGTTATGAGATTAGCAACAGACTGAAATAGTATCCCATCAGTTCATTATTGTTCCAAGGTCGTACAGATTTTATTCATGATCATGAGAACTCATTCTTGAACCCAGAAGTTTAGCAGTAGTAGAGTTGGGATAGTATTATTCTATTTGCTCAGATTATGTATTCATGGGGATTAGATCAGTAGGCTTGAACAGTACGAGCTAAACACTTAAGTTTATTGACTCAAAATTAAGCATGAAGGTTTGAATATAATATTAGCAGTATATGAGGGAACAAAATCAGATGATGTGTTTAGTAAGACAGGCAGGTGTTAAACAGAATGTAGGTATGTGATGGTAGGTCAAGTGACCAAGTCAGACTCTCAAGATTCCAGTAGTAGTGCTAATATGTATAGAAAAGTATTAAAGGAAGACGATTCCCAACCCATCCTATTCTCAGTACAAAGATTTGTACTTTAGCTATCACAAAATCCACTCAGGTCTTACATATCAACTCTATCGTCATGAACCATTCTCATGTATCTCTTTTTCCATGATCATGTATGAATTCAATTTCCACCATAAGGAGTTCCTTTTTCTCTATAGTACGAGTCATGTTCCATAAGCACAATCTATTTTCACGCACTTTCCACGGGATCATGTGCACCTTTAGTTCCCAGTATAAGGGGTTCAGTTCCAACTCCCTCAGTATTATGAATTATGTCCCACGACTACAGAAACTCTAGACTCAGGTCATGAAGCTCATGACTCATGTATGCATATCATGCTTTCTAGTATATTTAGCTTCCTTGACTCATGCTATGCCCCTACAGATTAGATACATTTAGGCTATGTCATGTATATCCTTAGTTCAGACCTTATTGGTAAATCCAAACTATTGATATTTTATTCCTCAAGTTTCAGTCATGTGTCAAGTTTAGTTTGTATCTATTCATGTTTCAGGTCCTCCTGATTTAATCCTCCAGTTAGCTCTCCTTATGGAATAGTGTAGTGATGAGCAGTTGTTTAGATAAGAGAAGATTGTTGCATGCTTAATTTGCATGAGGGTGTAGTTGTGAAGATAGGCTTGAATGTCATGATAAATGTTCAAGTAAACGTCTAGCAAGGGGTTGTATTTAGAAGTTGGGAAACTACAAAGTGTAAGTGTACATTTAGATCTTTGACTTATGTCAGTCCCCAGCATGTAGCCATCAAAAACTCAGTTGCCAACTCAATTATAGTTTCACTATCCAGCACTCAGTGATCAGTGTTCAGTCCTTGAATTCAGTACTTCTGTACTAGCTATAGGATTAGTTATAATGTCATCTTCAGTTCGATAACCAGATTTGAAACTCAGTTCAGCTCCAGACATGCTTGACCATAGCATTCAAGTTGTCAGTACTTAGTTATCTGTGTCTCAGTACCCCAGTTTATAGAATACCTCAGAGCCATGTCGTACGCTTGGTCTCATATTCAAAAATAATACAGACTTCATGAATCCATGCTTAGATACCTCATTCTGCTTAGTTAGTCCTTATCTCCTATGCATAAAACTCAAAAATCTTAGCCCAGCTATTCAAACTAAGTATAGTTTAGCATTGCAGATCCAGTATTCAACTATCAGTTATTCAGTTAATCAGATAAGTTAGTGTATTCATGCACTCTTGTTCAGCTCAGTTTATGTACCATGTCTCAGTTTTAGATCCTAGCTGTTCTGTCATGACTCAGTTCCTAGGTATCTTGTGCATCGCCTCAATTTCCCTCAGTATCTAATCCAAGTCAGTATTCTTTGAGGGACATAGTGTCCCAAAGGGGAGATACATCATACCCCCAAAATTTCATGACATAAACATGTTGCTCTATTTTCTTTTGATTAATCTAGTTTGGAGAAGGGGTATTCATAAGTTAACCCTCAAACTCCAACTTCAGTCGTATGCCATGTTTTCAAGATTCAGTTTAGATCATAATATTCAGTATATCTACCACGTCCCAGACTTAGTTATGTTCTCATTTTTTCGATCATGCATATAGAGTAATTAAGCTCAAACTTATCGGTATTATCAGTTCAAAGTAACAGTTTTCCTTAAACTTACTCGTTCTCATGTTCATATTTCAGTGCCAAACTTGGTACTCAGTTCCATGCTCAGTTTTCAGTTCAAACTTGATACCTTTACCATTGCATGTTCATGAGTAAGTTTAGTCATGAATTCATGCATCAGATATGTGTGATCACCTCATTAGTACTTTCAGTCATGCATTCACGTATTATGTCAGTCATATAATCATGGATCAGATATGCATGGATTCATCCTTTCAGTTGTGCATCAGATATACATTCTCATTTTGAGAAAACTTACTTTATTAGAATACTAAGTCTTATATCCATGAATCACCTTCCTATGCATCAGATATGCATGTTCAGTATGTTGTTCTCAGCTTTCAGTCATGCCAGTCATGAACCCATGTTTCAGTAGTGTATGTTTTGTACGTACTTCATCTTATCATCCCTCCCGCTTCAGTTAATTTCCATTCGAGGATGAATGTTCTCAAGGAGGAGATATTGTGATACCCCGTATATTTCTAAGCTAGGAGACGAACCATTTTTCCTACGTATGAAACCTCCTATCCTGTGAGTAGCACTTTAGTGAATGACTTACAATGAGTATCCTAGTGATAAGATAGCTTATGATACATTAAGCATGTTCATATGAGTCACTTCCATAATTATGCAATGGAACATGATATTAAGATTGTGCAAGTACTTCCATGTGATATGAAATCCTTTCTATGCAATACATTGTTGATAACCATGCTTAGTATGAGATCCCTACTTATGATAATATAAATTATGGACTCTACTCTTATGATCAAGTCAGTCATGTGTGTCAGTTTCCTTTCATCGAGTCCTGGCGGTACTTGTACCCAAAAAATATAGTTGTGTGCCTAGAACCATGTCATGTTTTCACGATACTCTCAGTCAAGCCATGATCTATAGAATTCAGTCAGTCATGTGACTCAGGATAACTCAGAAATCTCAGTAATCTCAGTAGTCTAGTAATCTCAGTAATCTCAATGCTCAGTAACTTCAGCAACCAAAGTATTCACAGTCAATCTCAGTAATCTCAGTAGTCCAGTAATCTCAGTAATCTGAGTACTCAGTAACTTCAGCAACCTCAGTATTCACAATCAATCTCAGTAACTTCAGTACTCTCAACCAGTCCTCAGAACTCAGTACATTTCATCAGTAATTGGAATCCAGTAAACTTAGATTAGCTCTGATAAATAATACCACTAGTATCAGTTCAGCTAATCAGTTCAGTTCAGTTATTCAGTTCAGCTTAGTTATTCAGTTCAGTGTCCTTCAGATGGGAGTAGAAGTTAGAACCTAGTGAACCCAAGGATGGGAACTTACCCATCAATTCAGGGTGTGATTCTTAGTAGCAATCCTTGTGTTCCAAAACTACGTAGTCAGCATAGGTTGAGATATCTTAACCCATCAGATTAGGGTTGATGAGGTGGCTTAACCCGTCAGTTTAGGGTTCCCACTGTTATCATTGAGTACCCGCCAGATAAGGGTCACTTACAATTGTCCTTACCAGTGGTGCAGTATTGACACTCCTCCAGTTGGGGCAGAGATTGGACCCCAGCTTAGCCATAACGGCATACACGAGGCATGTCGGTTAAACACTATTTCCCGTAGTTTCAGTTATAGATTTCAGAACTGTCAGCTATAGCTACCCAGTCTCAGTAAAAAACTCAGATAGTTCTTCAGATTTCAGTATATCAGGACTGTCAGATATAGTCAACTCAGAAATAGAATTGAACTCAGATAGTTTTCTTCAGATTTATGGACTGTCAGATATAGTCACTTATGCTATCAATCACAAAAGATATCAAAACTCATGCTATTAGTACTCAGCTACAGGACTGTCAGATACAGTCAATTAGACCAGTTCTTCATAATTCAAACTGTCAGAAACAATCATTCATTTATCAGTAATGAAATATCAGCCTCTTAGTATATCAGTAATACAGTATCAGATCCATCACTTAGTACTAATTTACAAATCAATATCAGTAAACTCAGTCTTTTAGAATCTCATTATCAGTACACTCATGTTGTCAGTATTCAGACTCAGTAGTCAGTATCTCCACGAGTTTAGTTACAGTTACGTATGCATGTATGTACTCTCACGTTCATATCAGTCAGTATTTTTCATGCATATAACCCTTTGTATTTTCCCTACCTCAATCGTATACTCATTATATTCAGACGTACTGACGCATTTGCGCTATGGTTCTTTCTCTTATGTTACACCATAGGTTCAGAGGCATGAGCTCCAAATCAACAGTAGATTCCAGGATCAACAGTCAGATTTAGACGTAAGTCCTCATCCTTCGAGGACATGATGATTTCATTTCTATTTCAATTTTCAATTTATTTCAGTAGTTGGAGTTAGTTGGGGACATATCCCATCAACTCCTTATTCAGTTCAGTTAGAGGCTTTCAGACTAGATGTCAAATTAGATGTTTAGACTTCAGTATTTATATTTCTTTTTTTGGTATTGTTATACCATATTTTTCAAATATGTATCAGTATTGAACCTTATGGCCTTGCAGTTCATGTTTCCGCATATTTTATGAGATATTATGCAATTTACAGGTACAGATATCAGTCATGGATAAAAGAGTGTAAGTTCATAAATATTTTGCCCGAGGTAAACTACAAGACAAAATCATCATAAAAGTATAGAAAGGATCGAAATCTCTATCGATCGAGGTAAATAGTACTAGAAAAACCATAAATCAGAATATATCTCAGTCAAATCTCTAAAACATCATTTTTAGTCTCAACAGATCATAAGTTATTAATTAAGAAAGTGTGATTCCCATTATGAATCTGTCTAAAAAGTGAAAAGTGAGAATAAATCCTTTTTTAGGAAAAATAGTAGTGAAATCATATTTTTAGTAGGAATCGTACCATTTACCTCTTTAGTGAGCATGAATGTACCGAATATATGCATGCCATCACCAGTATCCAAACAATATGATTATAAGCATGTAAGTGCCTATAGACTACAGCCATGTCCTTTACAAGGAGAACCCACTTTCCAGAATCAAACCAATATTATAATTACGATCTTAGGCCATATAATATATATCTGACATAACCATAATATCATCACTTAGGAAAAACCATCACAATTCATTTAATATAATATTAAACATAAAACCATCACAATTTATTTAATATAATATTAAACATCATACTAAAGGTTCATTGGTATCAACTATACCTAATATGCTAGCTACCTAGGATAATATGATCCTAGAAGCATAATAAGTATTTCACATTACGGGTCAATTACCCTTCTAGTTCCCAAACTAATAAATTAGGCTATGTCTCAATGTTCTACCCACAATCGTATACTAGCATCCCTATCTAAAATGCAACATATTAAATACACTATATCATGAAGAAGAGTAGACAGAAGACTACCTCGATTCCAAACCGCAATCCTTGAGTCATCCACAAATCATCCACTTTTTCTTCACAATCCTGAAATGCCACCACTCTATCAAATTGTAATTTGTACGTAATTAGGAGTAAAACAAGGTCCATGTTGCTATGTTATGGGTCGGGTTAAAATTTTGTTCAAGAACAGGTCCTCAGAGCTCGCAAATAGAATTCAAAATTGAATTCATCACGAGGTCCATTGAAGGACGAGGAATGTGTGCTTAAAAGTTGAGCACGAACGGAGCATAAATCATATCTCAAATCAACCCTTAAAGTTTACAAATTCATGACCCAATTTCTAAGGATTTTTCCATGAATTTGGATGAAAATTGAAGGCAAAATTAATGGGAAATGACCAAGGAGAGTTAAGCTAGTTTACCTTAGCTTCTAGGGATGATTTCCCACTTTTTCCTTTCTTTGAGCTCTCAAATTGGTGTAAAAATAGTTGAACAAATAGTAGAAAATTGGATAGGGAAAATAGTATTAAAAGGGATACAGGTGCCACTAAAGCATACATCTGAGAACTAAAGTGGCATCTTGACTACTTTAGCAGTCTAGTAGAAAGTTGTGGGTCTCTCTAAATTGGGCACCCCTTTAGCAGCCATTGGGCACTATAGCACACCACTGCCAATGGTCTAGGTCCACTAAAGTGGCCCATAGGCACTAAAGCTCTTAGATCTAAAGAGACCTAATAGGCACTTAAGAATTTCTATTATGTGCCATGCACCAGATTCTTACTAAGTCTAAAATGGACTTTGACCGGGCGCTCGAGATTCGCTCAGAACCCCGTGTGCACAAATAAACTATGCTACCATACAAAATTCAATATTTTAGACTTAATAGAATCTTCAAAACTTTTATCCGAGATCATTTAGAATAAATATGTGCATCACACCTATATCACATTATTAGCTTAATAGCCCAAAATGAATTTGAAAGCCTCGAGACCTAAACCAAGGTTCCCCGTAGACTAAAATCAATGTTTCAGAGTTGATGGTTCTTTCAAAATTCTTATCCGAGTTCATCTACTAGGATTTTTGGCCCAAGACCAAATCCTAAACAACAAAAGCTCCAAATTAGGGAAATAATCCTAAAATCCAAATGAATTATCCAATAAACAAATCGACAGTTTTGAGAAGTTATAAATAATCTGTAGCCATTATGGGAAGGCTCACACACAAATCAAGGAAATGACCTAAAGGATCATTATAATATTCACTACTAAAAGGACTTTTATCCATGAAATTCAATGTAAAGGAGAAACACAAAACCTCCAAGGGATGAGGTACTAGGCTCACATGCTTAGAGAAAAACTCCCTAGATAACCTCCAAGAAGAGACAAAACTTCCAAGGGATTTTGCAATAGGAACCCCTTTTCAGCCAACTTTTACATTTCACTCCCAAACAACCTAAACTCAACCTCAGCCACCAACTGGCCTCTAGCTAAATGGAGGAAGATTGATGCATGCAAATCCAAACTACAAGGTACTGATACCACACAGATACTAGCACAACCAAGAAAAGACACATCCAAGACTAAGGGAAACCATGGCCTCACTCATGCCATAAATTCCAATAACCAAATTTAGCATTCCTTTCTTTTTTAAAACCTTCTATCTGCTCCAAACTAAGAAAAAAGTCACCCAAGTCCTAACCGCACAACTTTATGATGCTAACCTTAAGGAACTAAAGCTTATCTACTATAAATCCATAATGGCAAACATGAGAATAAGCTAATATCCAACTGGTCTGAATGACCATCCAAATAGAAAGCCAGGAGTCTAAAGCATAATTACTCACCACTGAATGATCCTCCCAAGAATGTCCCATCAATCGAGAATAAATCCATGTTGAATCTAACTGACGCATATAACTCCCTCTAAGTAGATCTTCTAAAAATTTTGTTGAAAACTAAAAGCCGAGGTTAAAGATGAATTAACAAATACCATACCAATGGACCACTATCTAAACACTTATCAACCATAATCTATCTGAATTGAAAGAGATTGAAATGGTAAATACGAAGAAAGCTTATCAATCCTATAGATGAAAACCTAACCAAGACATGTCTGAAAATGAAGGTTGTACCCAAGCTCTACAACTCCCAGTTGAATCTCAACACCAAGGTTGAACCTCCCTATCTTAACTACCCAAACTAAACCAGAAGATGGGTAAGCATCCATATTCCAAATCTGTCATAACCTCTATATCACTATTCCAAGATGTCAAATTCAAAACTAAGTTAAGGAGTCTTATCTAAGGCTAAATGCCCAATCGACCTTAGTATCAAAATAAGACATATATATTTTTTATCATGTCAGAGCTATACTTAAAATATAGTTAAATCACAAATCACCATAGAGAATAAATCACCGGCTAAAAACACAAGAAATCAACTCCATATCTGTAGGGTATGAAGCACCAAAGCATACTCGTCAAGGCTGAAAATTGCACTAGTAACAGTAAAAACTCTAGCAATACAGAGAAATGTAACCTTAGCCAAAAATTGGTCAATCCAATACTCTATCTAGGGAATGATTACTAATTTCCCAAACATAGAAAATGACCATAGGAAAGATCACCTATCTCCAAATCTCAATCTTCACTAGCATAAGAACCGTACCACAACAAGGACAAAGTGTCTAACTCCACACCAATACCAAGAGTAAACCATTACTAGGAGACGAACCCGACAAACCTGAAAGGTGAATCCATGACTTCTCAGTATCAACATCAAAATAACTATCTAATGATAAATTAGTCAAATTAGAAGAACAGACCACAAACTGGTCAAACTCAAAAACAGACGACACAACCTAATCACCAACTCTCAAACTATAACAAAACCATGGAAAGTTAACTTAACTTATCTTCCATAACCCACTCCACAATCGATCTACTATAGCAAGCAAAAGAGAAAAATGGTCAACCTCACCTTACTACAAGAGAGAAATCACCCAACCAAAGTGGCCGCCCAAGCCAATAAATAAGAATCGCGAGAAAGAAAGTTCTAACTAGATACTACTAGTCTAGTTGTCAATCAAGCAAGGATCGATAAACATTAAACAATGACAATTATAACAATAGTAATATAAACATCAATAAAATATATAAGTAGTACCAAAATGAAATCAACAACAAGTACCACTACCTAGGTACATGAAGGCCAATATACCAAGGTAAATGGTACTCGTACCTAAGTGTTACACCCCAAGGAAACATAAACATTACTATACTCTATCCACTACTAAAACAAATCATCGATGGGGGTAGTCATATAATTATGAAATCTATATCAAGGCACACTACAATTGATATAAACCTACCAAGGCATACAATTATCGATGGGTATGAGAACCCTAATATACATAAATGAAAAGGTAAAGGCATGACATAAAAAAACTCATCATGGTGAAATAAAAGGTCACATGCTTGATAGGTCCAAAGGAGAACAAATCTGAATGGGTTCGAACTCAGAGTGACCATCTATGGCACTAAGCATACTATATATGCCTGTGGTGCCACAACATTATAAGACTCATCTAAATAAGTCGACTGACTAATAATCCCATGTCATGGACATTATCTTGACCATTGACTGACCTTTAGTAGGCGTAGTAACCTTAAAGCCATAACTTAGTGTGAAACATGAGCTAATCCCAACTGGCTGACCAAATAATACTGATAGCACTCTTTATTAAAAGGACCATCCTCTCCATAATCATAACATACCTCAGGAACTCTAGGCTAGTGAGAAACATATGCCGACTTATTCTGAGAAACCAACTCATATCTAGGCACTCCCTAAACTAATGTTCTATCTTGCCATAACCAAAATAAACTCTTGGAGTACTCTAAGATGGTGCCCATCTTGATCCAGAAAGGCTTCCACAGCCTAAAGACCTTACCAAAAACTATATAATGTCTGATGAGAACTATATCTACTGAGATCACCATGACTAATTTGACAGCTACCCATAGTATGAGACACTACTCACATAGAACCGATTGGCTGTAATGAAGTTGACCTCCAATAAAAGAATCCTTACTCCTAAGTGTAAATAGAAATAATATTGTAATAATTATATGGCCTCTTACCGTTGCATCCAAAAGTCTCAATATATGCTCTCATTATGTCTTTCGTATAGTTAACATCCTGAGAGAAGAAAAACCCAGTTGCTATCAGATGCTTCAAAGATAAACAAAGAGGTATTGGTAATCGTTTAATCAATGCATGCAAGCACGACATGCTCCAAAGGATATAGCATAAGAATATGCTTGTCCCACTCAAGAAACCCAATCTCATACTCTTAAACAGACAAGGAACCCTAATGAACACCAACAACCCAACTCTATCGTAAGAACTTCTCGATAAATCGAATGTTATCCTTAGTTGTAAGGCATCAACAAAAAAACTTAGGATCTCCAATGTTGAATCTCCAAAGGCTAAAGCAGTCATGAGATCAACTAGAGCTTAGGTTTGTTCTAAATCCTTTGACTGAGCTAAAGATCTTTGACATCCATCCTTGACTCTTTGTTTAGATATTGCACTAAAACTTTAGAAATGTGTAAAACTTTAGAAATGTGTATTGATGTCCTACCTGCATCTATTAGAAACCTTAGATCATCCATCTGGGACATAATAAAGTTAAGAAATGTACGTGAGGCTCATACAAATATGGAAACACTACGTGGAGTCAAGAATAAAATTTTATAAATATTTTTGTAGCCATCCGAAAATAGATTATGTACATTTTTGCACTGATTCGCATGACTCTACTTGGCACTTATCTCTTGTACCAACACACTAGTAAACCTAGGCTCTGATACTAATTTTTCATGACCTAATTCCTTAGGTCATGATGGCACCTATGATAACCCATCAATAGGTAAGCCAACTAGTAGTTCAGAACTACTAGTAATGGACTACCAAGAGAAATAAAGGAAGAATGCAAAATAAATATAGTAAAAAGGCTAAAATATAAAAAATAGTCCCCAAACCTAGTAAAATCAGTACAACAAGTTCCAATGTAATAGGCTTCTAAAATGAAAAAATAAATGAATATACTGATACAAACCCATGGCTAAATACAACATAGATATTACTCTAGTACAAAAGAGGGGGAATAGTAATACTCCGTATGCCAGGAGCTCACCCAATGTCTCTAAACCATAGATGCCCTACACAACACATACAATAACGGTGAAAACCCGTACTATAATCTTCAGGCTATAGCAGTACGGTATGAGTACCAAATATGTGGTACTTAGTAGGCAACTATTGAATAAGATACAAAGATAATGTAAATATACATAACATGCAAGCAAGTATGTAAAATATGCTCAAATATCTAGGGAACTAACATAGTAAAGCTAAGTAGGTAATGAGGATATACTATCTTATTCTAGTAGTACTAAGGAACCTAAGCACTATACTGTAAATTGTTGGTCCATATGAAAATAATATGAAGATGAAGGATATATAATAGTATACAATGCCAAGGAATAGATATAAAACTAAATAAAAAAAGGAGGTATATACAATAATACCATAACTAATTATATAAATGTATGAACATAAACTAGGCTAACCCAAAGGTACAACCTAAATTAGTAATAATAACATCTCAAGCCCCCTCAATCATAGTAGAAACTAATACTAATAATTAGGATCTCTAATCCATACATCTAAATATTAGATAATTACCCATAATAAAACAACCATAAAGAAAGGAATCAGAATCATACCTCAAATCTCTATACTAGTCTAATAATCAACTTGTAATGAACTAACCATAATAATAACATAATAATGTAATCGGTTAGCTCAGACAAACAAAACTACACCAGGACCCATAACTCGAAAAATCCATAAAACATAATAGCACGCCATAGGAAATACTCATCACCTATATTTATGCAACCCTCTATAAGGCTGATAAATATAGGCATATACTGGTGATAAGCAATGAGCATGTAAGGATGAATGCAAAGTGAATCCATAATACCATAACTGATCCAAGTACTATAATTTAATCCAGTTTATACACCTCCTCCAACTCTACGACTTGCAAAGGTAGGACCTATGACAACCTCTTTTGTCCAGCACAATAGCACACGGACGAAGGGCCACTAGGATTTTTTGGAGTTCCAGTGTACACTGAGCTAGTCCAAATCCAGGACTTTCAATAACCATCATCATCATCATAATAAATCAACTCTATCTAGTATTTATATATGTATATAAATGCATGGGATAAAACGTAGCTAAAGCAGTGTAAGTTCATAATTTATTACTCAAGGTAAACTCCAAGACTAAATAATCATAAATGTGTAGAAAGGGTCAGAATCTCTCTCGATTGAGGTAAGTAGTAGTAGTAAAATCATGGACAAGAATCTATCTTGGTTAAATCTCTAAAACATTATTTTTAGTCTCAAATAATCATAATTTATTCATTAAGATGGTATGATTCCTGTTATTATGAAATCCATTTAATAAGTGAAGAGTTGGAATAAATTCATTTTTAGGAAAAACAATAGTAAAACCATATTTTTATTTTGAATCGTATTATTTATCACTTTAGTGAGCATGAATGTACCAAATCTATACATGTCATCACCAGTATCCAAACAATATGACTATAAGCATCTAAATGTCTATAAACTATAGCCACGTCCTTTACAGGGATAAATTGCTTTTCAAAATCCAACCAATATTATAATCATGACCTTAGGCCTAATAATATATATCTGAGATAACCATAAAATCATTATCTAGGAAAAATCATCACGATCCATCAAATATCATATTAAACATCATACTAAAGGTTCATTAGTCTCAACTACACCTAATATGCTAGTAATCTAGGGTAGTATTATCCTAGAACATAATAAGTATTTCACCCACCCTCATTGTCCCCAAACTCATAAATTAGGCTAAGTCATGATGTTCTACCTGTAATCACATCCTAAGATGCCTATGTAAAATGAATCATATTAAATACACTATCTCATAAAGAAGAGTAGACAGAAGCCTGCCTCGATCCTGAATTATAATTCTTGAGTCGCCCATAAATCATCTATTTTTATGTCACACTACTAAAATGCTGCTACATAGTTAAAATCATAATATATAAGTCATTAGAAGTCAAAAAAAGTCCCATATCCATATATTAAGGGCTGGTTGAATTTTAGGTCAAGAATGGGACTACGAGACTCGCAAACAGAATTCAAAATTGAATACATCATGAGGCACCTCGAAGGACACCGAATGTATGTTCAAAGTTGAGCACAAATGTAGCATTAATCGGGTCTTAAACTAACCCTTACAATTTAGGAATTTAAGACCTGATTTATAAAGATTTTACCATAAATTAGGATGGAAATTAAAGGAAAAATTAATGAAAAATGATCAAGAAGAGTTAGGCTAGCTTAACTTAGCTTCTATAGGTGATTTCCCATTTTTTCCACTCTTTGAGCTCTCAAATTAGTGTAAAATAGTAGAAAATTAGGTGGAAAAAATAGGATTAAAATCTCTACCATTTCCACTAAACCAGACAACAGGGCACTAAAATGCCATCTCGACTACTTTAGTAGTATGACAGAAAGTTATGGGTGTTGCTAAAGTGGACCAAATAGCATTAAAATGAGCACTTCTTTAACAACCATTGGATAATATAGAGCACCAATGATAATGGGCCTATCAGGTGCCAGGTACCAATTTTTACCAAGTCTAAAATTGACTTCAATCGTTTGTTCGAGGTTTGTTCAGAACTCATGTCCGGAGATAAACTATGCTATCATACCAAATTCGATGCTTGAGACTTAATGAAATCATCAAAATTCTTATCCAATATTATTTTGAATACGTGTGGACCTACACCTATAGTTTTATTTTTAACCTAATCACCCCAAGAGCCCAAACCAAGTCTAGAAACATCGCGACCTGAACTAAGGATCCCCCTAGCCAAAATAAATGTTTCAGAGGTGATGACGCTATCAGAATTCTCATTTGAGATCATATAATAGGAGTCTTGATTCGAGACCAAATTAGAAACAATAAAAACTAAAAAATAAAAAAATCATCCTAAAATCAAAACAAACTGTGTTAAAACCAAATTGAAAGTTCCGACAGTCATAACTAATCTTCAACCATTATGGACAGGCTCAAAATGTTATAAATGCATGCAATTCAAGAAAATAACTTGAAGAGTAGTTATAATAGGATTGAGCAAATCAAGATAGTTCAATACTTATGGTGAGGAGACATATTCTTGTATACGAGTTGTAGTAAAAACAACACCAAATAATAAAATAACTAGTGATAAATGCTAAAAACTTAACAGTAGGTATACACGTATCATTGAAAACCATGAAAAATACATTTTTGATGTCAAAAAATAAATACTTAATGGATGTCTATTATAGTTTGATTTATAAGAGTACTACTTTGCTAAACATGTCTTCTATAATATTCTCATATCTTGGCTTTGGTTTAACCATTTTTAATCGACCATCCTTTAGATTAAATTATTCTAACGAATGACTATTTATTCATCAACTTTCGAACAACATTCACACCACCGAATCTAAAGCACTATGGCATACCATTCAATGATAATATTGTTGTACCTCATTCATGGATTGGATGAATAAACTCATCAATTTTGAAACTGCCAATTACCTCATGAAAATTGGTAATAACTTTCATCTTTAACTATGTGAAAGTCTTGAGTTGGGTATTGACTTTATATAATTGTTATAACAAAAAAGTGTGAATAAAGTGCAAAATTCCAATCTTGACAGCATCTTTCAGATTTTTTTCCCATTGTCTATTCATAAAACAACTACCCAACTCGATTCTTTTGACATTTGCTTTGGAATTAGAAAAATGCCTTTTCTATAATATATAAGGAGAAAGGTAAGAATATTTGAAATCATTTTCATTCCCAGTGCATTTCAGTCAAGTAACGATGGATGGTATTGTTGACCAATATCTATAGTTGATCATGATATGGGTGTTGAACCTCTAAAGTCATTAGACATCTTGCTACTGATCTTTCAAAGTTACAATTGGGCAAGTTTAGGTCTACCCAAAATAGGTTCATCAAAAGTTTGATCCCTTCATCTTTCAAAACTTCTTAAAGTTTTAAGACTATATTAAGGTTTTGTACACTCTCATACCTTATGTTGTGGACAGTCAATTTTTTTACAACCAAGCTAAAATCCTGCCAAAGCAACATATATTGAAAAACACATGTTAAACGATGATTCATATATATATATATATATGCATGTATGTATCATATATATTTTGATACATATGTTAAATGTATAAAGCATTTATAAATGAATCAAAAATATGAATCACTATCAACTAATATCTGCCATATGTATCCGCATTATTCTGACAGCAAATGTATCACTCATATCTATCACTAATACACTGACAACAAATACAACAACAACAACAACAAACCCAGTGTATTCCCACCTAGTGGGGTCTGGGGGGATAAGATGTACGCAGTCCATACCTCTACCTCTGAAGAAGTAGAAAGGCTGTTTCCGATAGACCCCCGGCTCACTGACAACAAATATATCACTTATATATATCATTGTGTTAGAACAAAAATTTATTAGAAATTAATAACATTATATATGTATCAAGCACATTAACAAAAAAATATATGTATCACCTATATGTATCAACATTGAATTCGATACCTGATTCTACGAAGACCTAGGGATCTGCTCTAACCATGTACATGTCTGATTCTTGATTTATCACAACATATTCTTCTCTAAGATTCTTCATTTTTTTTAAAATCATTGAGATTCTTTGACCTATTTTCATGAATACCTTATTTTGTGCAATCAAAGATACCTAGAGTAAAACCCACAACTTGGCCACTTGCATTAACACCTTTGTTTGTTTTAATTTGGAAAATACCTAAACTGGATGAGAGTGAATCTTTATTATCCATTGAAGAGAAAAAATTAACACAACAAATGTTAAAGTAGATGAAAATATTGATCCGTGTTGTTAAATATTTACTTAAAATCTACTTAAGCAATTAACTCACCTTTTGAAAATAATTTAAAATATTTATATTGTAAAGTAGTACATTATCGATGGTTTCAAGAAGTTGCAGTAATGGAGATGAAAGTTATCTCAACTGATGATAAGTTGGTGAAATATTAAGGGAGGAAAATTTTAAAGAAAAAAAAATTTAATTTTGGCATTAATGGTGAAGAGAAAAACGATGTGGGTTATCTATGTATATGTATCAAGATTAAATATTAAATCTAAAATTTTAAGTAATTGTTTAAAAGGTTGGAAATTTTATGTATTAATCTCTTAAGCTTATGATTTTGTGTAATTTTTTCCTTCTTTCTAAACCCACAACTTGGTCACTTGCATGATTACCTTTTTTGGTTTCATTTTGGGAAATATCCAAACCAAATTAGGGTAAATCTTCATTAGTCATTGAAGACCAAACAAATTAACTCAAAAAATATTAAAGCAGATGAGAATATTGACCTATGTTGTTAAATATTTACTTAAAATCTACTTAAACAATTAACTCACCTTTCGAAAATAACTGAAAAAATTCACATTGTAAAGTAGTACTTTGTCGATGGTTTAAAAAAGTTGTAATAATGGAGATGGAAGTTATCTCAACTGATGATAAGTTGGCAAAATATTAAGGAGGAAAATTTTGATAGAAAAATGGTTGAGAGAAAAGTGACTTTGGTTATCTTTGTATATGTATCAAAAGAAAAATATTAAATCTAGAATTTTAAGAAATTGTTTATAAAGTAAGAAATTTTATGTATTAATATCTCTTAAGTTTTTGATTTTGTGTCTTGATAACATCTTTCGGTTTTCTTCCCCGTTGTCTATTCAAAAAATGCAATCAACTCGTTTCTTTTGACACTTGCTTTTGAATAAGAAAAATATCGGTTCTGTAATCTACAAGGAGGAAGGTGAGAATATCTAAACTAATCTTCATTACCAATGCATTTCAATCCAGTAACGATGAAAAACTTATACAATAAAAATGAAGGATGGTATTATTGACCAATATTCGTAGCTGATCATGAAATCGGTGTTGAACCTCTATGGTCATCAGACATCTTGGTACTGATCCTTGAAATTTACAATTAGGAAAGGCTAGATATGACCCAAAATAGGTTTTTCAAAATTTTGATCCCTTCATCTTTCAGAACTTCTTAAATTTTTGAGACTATATTGAGGTGTGTGCACTCCTACACCTTATGTTATCGATAGTCCATTTTTTTATAACCCAACTAAAATCCTGCCAAAGCAACATATATTGAAAAACACAAGTTAAACGATTATTCATATATATATATATATATATGTATGTATGTATAAATATATATATATATATATGTATAAATATATATATATATATATATATATATATATATGTATGTATGTCTTTATGTATGTATATATCATATATATTTTGATACATATATTAAATGTATGAAACATTTATAAATGAATCACAAATATGAATCACTATCAAAAAATATCTACCATATCTATCACCATTAATCTGACAGTAAATGTATCACTCATAACTATCACTTATACACTAAAAACAAATAAATCACCCATATATATCAATGTTATAGAAAAAATATGTTGATAAATTAACAACATTATATAAGTATCAAGCACATTAACCAAAAATATGTGTATCACCTATATGTATAAATGTCGAATTCGATACCTGATTCTGCGAACACCTAAGGATCTGCTCTAACCCTGTGCATATCTGATTCTTGATTTATCATAGCATATTCTTCTTTAAGCTTCTTTATTTTTTCTGAATCAATGCGATGATTTGACCTATTTTCATGAAAAACTTTTTTTGTGTAATCAAAGATACACAGAGTAAAACCCACAACTTGGCCACTTGCATGAATACCTTTGTTGGTTTCAATTTGAGAAATACCTAAAACTAGACAAGGGTGAATCTGCATTAGCCATTGAAGATAAAAAAAAATAACAAAACAAATATTAAAGATGGTGAGAATATTGATCCGTGTTATTAAATATTTGTTTAAATCTACTTAAACAATTACTCACCTTTTGGAAATAACTGTATAATTGTAAAGTAGTACATTGTCGACGGTTTCAAGAAGTCGCATTAATGGAGATGAAAGTTGTCTCAACTGATGATAAGTTGACAAAATTTTAAGTGTGAATGTTTTTAAGGAAATAAATCAAATTTTGTCATTAATGGTGGAGAGAAAATTGACTTAGTTTATCTATGTATATATATCAAGAGAAAAATATTAAATCTGAAATTTTAAGTAATTTTTAAAAAGTAAGAAAATTTATGTATTAATATCTCTTAAGTTTATGATGTTTTGTCTTGAAATCATCTTTTAGATTTCTTCCCCATTGTCTATTCACAAAGCAGCTGACCAAAGATGATCCACCACTCGAACTCTGCAAAGCTACCTATACCGAACTACCTTGATATCCATGAGAACCTCTGAAATCTCTACTATAAGAAACCTAACCTTTGAACTATAACACCTCGAGACGACCCCTGGACGTCACATGGTGCTTATAAGCACAAGTGATCCTAATCTAACCTATAATACTAGCATAACTCATGAGCAACTGAATAAAAGACATAAAACTAGAAGTAGTAAGCGAAAGAAATTTCTTTAGGTGAACAATTTGAATATAAAATTATTTAAAAAATTTACACTTTATTAATACAAAATAAAATTAAAATTCGATACATCAACTCTAACTAACTGTCTATGAAGCCTCTACGAATACTAACTATAGGTAGTCGGGACATGACCCCCAGCTATCCCTGATCAATATGGTTGGATAAAAATAATACTGGAACAATAGTTGTCTCGAGTCCTTAAATCAAAAGAAATCATCACTTACTGGCTGAAAGCTGGGAACTGTCTGATTAAGATATGTGGGCTACAACTGGTACCTGCATTATGAAACAATGTAGCCACATAAACGTATACGTGGTCAGTACTTTTGGAATGTTCTTAGTAAGTGGAGATGAATGCAATAAGTAAAATAGAATCAATGCATAATGTTAAAACAAGCATGCTAAGTGCAAGTAGACTCAATAAGAGACTGAAATAAACTGAAAGGTGAAATATCATAAAACATGAGTAACAGACATAATCTGAAAGGGTGGGTAATTTACTACACTTAGTTTCTAAAAGCTATCTTTTCTGTGGGATAAGTAAAACTGAAGCTGAATATACTTTTAAATCATGTAAACTATGTGTAGAAGGACTCACCCTAGATAATACAAAAACTGAAAGCTGAAATCTCATGGATAATAAATCATTAAACAATATTAGAATAAAATTATGAGTCTTTACACTTAGTTTCTAACATACACTTTTTTGTTGAAGATTCTTGTAACTGACATAAACTATGTGATCTAGCATGGAGTCCAACATCTGACCCATATTAAGGAGGGTTGTTCTATCATTTTCATCGAACTAAAAGCTAAAATGAACTAGAGTGATCATTAAACTGACCCCATATTAGGCAAGTGAAACACTCTCTGGTGAGGCCCCTAAACTTACAATGGCATGTAGTTTCTAGGAAATAGGACGCTCTGAATGGACACTTCCCTATCGGTTCTAAATAATAATCCTAAAATATTTAATATATGCACATACTGATGAAATTCACTTTAAACTAAGCATATGAGCTTTATAAATCTAAAACCCAATCATGCTTCTATTAATATATTATACTGTTGACTACTTCATGAATTTCATATCATGGATGAGATCATACGATTAAAACTGTAATCTAAATCATACTAGAGTAATCTAAAATAATAATTCTGAACTTCCTATAAACTGAGAATCATGATCAATTCATATGCTCTTATTGGTAACTCACTTAATCATATTGAAAACTATGCATACTTTTCAACTCATGAAAACTCATGTCACTGTCCTTAAATTAATCTCATAGTAACAATTATACAAGTGAAAACATGAATAAAGGTAAATTCGTATGAAAAATGAAATTTAGATCACATGATAAAGCTGTAATCTTAAAACATGAAAATTTAGTATGAACCCTAATTGAAATCACATAAATTAAACTTTAAAATCAATATTTTGGGCACAGGATGGAAGACTATCCTTGTTCAAACCCCACATACCTGAAATTCTTGACTTCTTGGAGGGATATTGAATTTAGAGTCTTAGGAGGTGAATTCTTAGAAGAAACCCGACCACTTTATCTCTTAAGAGTGGAGAGAAGAATATGTTTGATAATTGACTAAGAAAGGAGCAAATAATTTCTATTTCATGACTGAACTCATTTTTAAAGACCCTATACATGTACATAATGGATTAGGAGTTAATTAGGTGTGTGAAAAGACCCTTATACCCCTAAAATATATTAAAAATGGACAATTTCAATGTACAGGGAGTGGGTTCGCATCGCGACCCCCATCATGGACCATAGGGTTTAAGGGGAAAACCTAAAAGCAAACCTCAGGGTTCATGGGGAGAACCGAAATACGAAACAAAGGTAGTAGCCTATCACAGCCCCCTTCACATCATGAGGCTCTCATGGAATGTCATATTAAAATGCCTATAACTTTTGACTTCAAACTCGGACTGACGCGCGGTCAATTGTGTTGGAAAAAAACTTAAAAGACTTTAAGTTACTATAAAGTAGGACCCCTAACTCGATATATTATAGGATTTAAACTTTTTTAAATTTGACAGTTATAGAATCCAATATTAAAACACAATTGATTCAAATTTTCACAACTCAACTTTGCTCAGAGTGCTTTCAAGGACCATAATCGCACTGTCAACACTTCACACTCAAGTTGAATGGTAATGACACCTATTTATGGTTTGAAATAATCACTTAGGGTCCTTTACATATATGATGAATAGTTGGAAACTTATCTCCCCTTGGTATCATTCATCCTCGAAGAAAGACTTATATTTTCACAAGAAGAATATTGTTACTATCTTGAAACTGAATTTCTAAAATTCATCATATCTCTTAATTAGAATCACCTATTTATAGGGTACTAACTTAGATTATACATATGGAACATGAACACATACATAGGAATCTTATGGAATATTGTAGGAATGACATGTGTGCTAATGAATTATATAGCTTATATAAAATGATAAAACTTCAATGATAAAACTGATTTCTAAGCTAACTTGATTTACTATAAGGAAATGATTCATGCTGGGAGTTTAAAACTCAATTAAAACATTCATGATATGATCATACATAAAGAACTATGAAGTGATAGCTGATGGGATAAAATCTCCAAGAGTTACTAAGATTGGAATATGAGTTTCGTCAAACTCTCGTTATCATAACTTATAATAATAATTGAGGGAAAGAATTTTTGGCACTATTTGAGCATGGGATTTGAATAAGGAATTACAACATGGATACGACTCTATAACATAGGGTATAGGCATATAGAACAGAAGCTAGAATAGGATTACTATGCATAAGGCGATGCAACTGCTAACTTTCAAGCTTAGCAACACTTCTCAAGAACGTTTCTGAACTATAATCTTCATCTCAAGCACTACACTTCATTTTCAGCAAATGATAAGCTTCATATGGTATTGATAACTCCTCCTACCATAGTTTGAGTTGAACAAAATTCTCTCACCATGTTCAAGCCTAACTCAAAGTAGTAAGGTACTACACATAACACCATAATACAAATCTAAACCACGGATTAAATATCCTATGTTTTTAAGAGATCTTATCTCAAGAATAACACTCCATACTACTTCAAAAACTAACTCCGATATCTTATTAGTAATTTCCTAGCATACCATGTATTCATCCACTTATATACCAACATGATATACTACAACAAATAACCTTTATAGTGGCGACAATTAGTGGCGAGTCAATTTATTGCTACAGAAATGTCATATTCAGTGGCTACAAATATTGTCGCTGGAATACATTGTCTTTTAGCATCGACTAATTCTTTTCGCCTATAATAGGAGTCACTTTACTAAAATTTTTAGTTCCCGTGGATAGTTAAATTTTGGCTCCATTTTTATAGTGGCACCAAATATAACATCACTGCTAAATGTAATTATGTGGCGACCATGTCTTCTCTAACATTAATTATAAGACTACAATAGTTGGAACCTTCTAATAGATATTATATATTTAAAATTTTAGAAAAAATAAAACCAAAAATAGTCATCTCTTTGCTCTAGCTCAACACTGCCTCTTTTTTACTCAAAGCTCAAAAATTCATCTTCTTTACTCCCAAAATATTGTCCATCTCTTCAACACCATTTCTTTTTTACTCTAAAGTAGACCAAAATCTCGAATCTGAAACAAAATGGGTTAGATTTGTTGGTCAAAGCTGCTCAAGTCTATTGATTAAAGCCTAAAATTTCCTATTTGCTCAAACTTGTTCCCCTTTAATGGAATAGGGTTGTCTAAAGGTATTGCACTATCAGATATCTGCTCAAATTGATTTGTGGGTGATATTCATTTTTTTGATTTTTACGTGGAATTTCCTTAACTCAAATATTTTGCAAAAACATAATAGATCTTTGCTTGAAATTCTTAGGTTTTCTCAAATATGGTTCTCAAAGTTTGTGCTCCATAGGTATGTGGTCAAAATTCTTTTGCGTATATATGTATTTTTTAGATTTAATATTAAAATTCTTTAACCCACTTGAAAATTTTTAGAAATAGAACTCTCTAAGGTCCAAGGACGAAGTAATAGAGTTCATAATTTTTGAGGTTATAGATCCAAAGGTAACATTCATGTTTATCCCTATTTTTGTTTAGTATATTATGTCAAATATCAGTCTTAAAAGTTTCTCCAACTTTTTTTCTTTGGGTAAGATGAAAGTTCATTTTTGAAGTTCTAGAATTTTTGTGTTGTAATTGTGATTACATGTTCGTAGTATATCAGGTATGTTGAAGTGGAGAAAAGAGAGTTCAAAAATTTGGAAAAGGAGAATTAATAAATTTTTAAAACTAAGCAATGTTAATTAGTTAAATTATGGTTAGAATATTACTTTAGTTAATTAAATATTAACCATTAATTTTAACTCATGCCATATGTCTACGAACTTGAGGTAAATAGAGACAATGGAAATGGCGAAGAGCGCAACCCATAATGTACCATGTGAATTTGTATTTCCTTTCTCTATTTTCAATATGGGATTTGTCTATGGTTTCATATGTACTGCTTCTTTGTAAGATTTTTGCCAACCTAGAAGCCTTAATGATCAAGCACCATCCATCATACCACTTAATCATAATATCATGCACAACCTATCATTGAATATAGTGCAGAACATTGTTATACTACTACTGATCATTGTTCATTTGATCAAGGAAATATATTATATTTGGATTTATCACTTATATGTTGGAACATTTCTTTCTTTTAGAAATTCAAAATCTCTTTTTTTGGAAACAAATGTTGTGAGTTAGATTAACACATATTAGCATATGATATTCAAGTTACTTGATTCTAGGTTTTTTTGGTGGAGCTAATGGAGACATGGCATGTGATATGTACCACAAATACAAGGTGTACACAATCAATCTATTTTAATCTGATTCTTTAACCTTCCTAACTGTGATAAATGAATATGATTAAAAAAAATCGGTACCATCAATAGTTAAAGGAGAGTGTTATCTTGTTAGAAGTATGATTGATATACATCAATTAAAAGATAGACAACTGCAATGAGAAAATTATAGATGTAGAGTCAGATAAACTTCTTGATTATTGTATTTCACAAAACTGTAATGTATGTGTACAACTTCTCCTATATTTCAAATTTCTTAACAACATAACAAGGAAAACATTTAACTCTAGGTCTTTAAGCCTTTCTCTTGAATAGTATAATAAAAAGTAAAGAGCGCAAAATTTCTGAACTCTCTTTCTCCTTTATTTTTGAATTTCAAGACTTTTGGTATTGAATTAGTGAGTGTTCTAGGTTAAGTGGAATAGTTCTTGAGATAGTTAAGAATTTCACCTTCATCTAGATAGAAGTAGAGGTGGAGCTAGGATTTTGAGTTTACGAGTTTTGGATTTAGTAAAAGATAGCTTACTCAGTTTCAAATCAATTATTTTACATTCCCTCCATTTCAATTTTATTTTTCTTATTTTAAACTAAAGATTCGTAGAATGTACCAAAATGACATTTAATCTTGAAGTCTTAAACATTCCATGAGGATGTTTTTTTTTAGACAGGCTAAAAGAAAAAATGAGATAAATAAATTGGAATGGAGGGAATGCATAATAAGTGGATCTTAAAACACAAATGCAGGGTCAAGGAAAAAATTCTAAGCTTGTAGACATGCTTGTAGCTCTGTCCCTAGATAGAAGAAGAGGAAAAGTAATGTGTATAGTACTCCACTACTCTATTGTTAGACTAGATGGTCCATTATATGTCTAGGAAAATGATAAATATTGTTTCTTTAAGTTAAATCAGATTATTATGAGTTTGCTAGAAGCA
The DNA here is from genome assembly GCA_030864225.1 of Capsicum baccatum var. pendulum. Lineage (NCBI taxonomy): Eukaryota > Viridiplantae > Streptophyta > Magnoliopsida > Solanales > Solanaceae > Capsicum > Capsicum baccatum. Next base: position 86,549,816 of record CM061560.1, on the reverse strand, counting down.
CAATAAGCTCTAATGCTGAGATAGCTACTGAATGACTTTTTTAGTAGCTTCTTAAATGTTCCAATAATAGATTTAGTTCTCTCTATCAAAAGTGAGCACTCTTATTGGTGAGTGTCTTTTGATTACCCAGTCATGATGTTTCTATTTTTTTTACTATTTTTGTAGTTGAAAGTTGTCCGTCATATGAGACGACTAATTAAGAATGTTAGATGTTCAAATGCTACTCTAATAATTTGTATTAATTTCAAATTGTGTTGGGTTTATTAAATTAAAATTCAATTTTTGGCTGGTCCAAAGATTAGAATATGATGTATTTTCTTGTTCAATTATATTGTAAGATTTCTTAAGTTCTCAAGATATCCATGTAACCTCAAGAATTTCTTTGGTCCAGCAAATAGATTAAGAGTGTTATGGACTTCAGTGAGTTTGTCCACCTCCCAATTATTTGGAGATTTCTTGAAACTAAGATTTCATCCTTGGTTGCTCCACACTTCACTAATGCTAGCATAGCCCTTTGCAGGGCTTTGTGATAAGCACTATGCAAAGATTTTTTAGAGCATGAAAAGCTCGATTACATGTTATCTACTCTATCTATAACAACAATAAAGATAGATTGTCTCATTGATCCGAGGATGTTGAGTTTGATGACTGGAAGTACCTAGTGGAACATTTTGGTAGTGATAATTTCAAGGCAACTTAATAAATAATTCAAATTTTACACATAACAATAACTATTTACTGTTTAATTAGAGATTTCCTAATCTACTAACTTAAGTGTAGGTCATCAGTGAGAGAGACAAAAGAAATAGAGAAAAATAAATAGCCAAACATTTTTATGGTACAAGATCATTTGTAGAAGTAAAGAAATCTACGGTGAAAATACATTATATTTTTTCTCTTGTTATTACATATACTTCTTTGATATTTATATAATTCCTTGCTTATACTTTTCCTTTTGATATTATAAAGAAATCCTCTTACAGGAGAAAAGGAGACACCAGATAAAATCTAAGAGATCCAACACACACGTAAGAATGTTAATGGAGAACGTGTATGGTTTGATCCACAATCCCAATAGATTCATATACTTTTCTAAAACTTCCGCCTTATTATATTTCTGATGTACGATAAGTTATGCTCAGTATGTTATGTGTCGATGTAAATTGTTATGTATTATTATCGGGATAGCTTCAACAACTTCTTATTGAAAAATAGTCAGAAGAGATAGAGAATCTCATGACTAGCGATGAGATTTTATCTTCGATTCTTAGTGAGAGATCAGGATATGTTCAAGGAAAAGGATATGGAAAGAATCTTCCTAAAAAGAATCAAACACAGAAGGTAAACATAGAGGCCAACGCGTAGAAAGTATGTGTCAAGAGATGGAACTTGACATGGAAAAAACGTTGCAAGAAGAGTGAGAACAAATGGTTGCCAACTTTAAAAGAGATATGGATCAGGATTTGCAAAAAAAATTGGAAGAGGAACATGAATACATGAAAGGAGAAGTAGAAAAAATATTTCTAGAAAAAATGGTTGTTCTCATGGATGGAATGCAATAGGTATTTTCTTGACTAGAATTCAACTTTTAGATTGTAACGACTTCAATTATTTGTCGCCTCTCTTTTCAATCATGGCTGCTCATATGATTTCTTTACACTAAATTACTAAAGTTTGTAAGTTGTGAGCTGAATTTATCTTTTTGGTACTTAAACTGTACAACAACTGTGGCTTTTCCAGTTTCTAAAAATTCTCCCTTAGCCCTCCATTGCCAATTTCATACATTTGTAAAACACAAAAGATTGGGTCCGTGAACTTTAATCCTGATGATATAGTTTCTTCTTTTCTCAAGGAACTCAAACCATTTATCATTTCCCCTGAACCCCAAAAGTTTTAATGAAAATAGTAAAGTGAAAATAGATAGCATAGACAACATTAAACCAACAAGTAAAAATAACTACATTAAAAAATAGAAACAAAACTAAAAGAACGTCTTTCTTCACTAGTTGAGCATATGATCATATAATCTGAGTCTCGATTGCTAGTCTATAAATAGAACTTTTTTTTTGGATGGCATTATATTTCATCTATTATCCAATCAAATGATAGAACAAATCAAGAACATGTTGCAGTCATTAGGGATTTATATCCAATCACCTTAGTATTGAACAAAGTAGAAATAGAGAATTGATGATACAGTCATACTTTGATCCTTTATAGAGGCTCTTGGAACTATTTACTAGCTAGGATTTGACAAAAGAATTTAGTTTCAATTTTCTTCATCACTGATAGCTAGAGTCTTGAGTGCTATAGGTATCCACTTATTAATTTAAATAGGGATTTATTATGCTCCTTTATTACCTTTAAGATTTATGACAGCAAACTCTTGTTCAACATATTCACCGGCATAAATAGGAGGATACTTGCTTGGAAAAGGACTCTCTGATAAATTCCCTAAAGGTTTTAGAATAACATCTGATGCTATATGTGCAAATAGTATTGAGGATACTCTCCACGGACTATAATTTTACTGCAGTCTATACTCGCTTATAGACTGTGGACAGGGATCACCCGGCTATAAATAGACTGTAGTTTATGCCTTATGACCACATAGTCCAAAGGACCCAAAAGGAATATGAATATAAAAACCTCTCAAGGCATGCAAACCTCTATAAATGTAGTAGTGTGGCAACTTAACTTGAATAACCTCAAGCTGAAATCTATACCTGCTCACATACACAACTAGCACAAAGATCGGTATGTATATAAAAAGTGCAGCAAGTGTTATTAAAGTGCAGCAACTAGCTCTACAATATTTATTTTCTCTTTATTAGTTCTTGGTCTTGTTGTTCCTTTTTGAAATGATTGATGCAATATTTTAGGTGCTAGAGTACACCAATATTTTCTTCATATATGGTCATTATTCACTCAAGAAGAGAAAAAGAAAGATATCAGTAACGCAACCTTTTTTGGTGACTCACGTACTGTAGATGAATATAGGATAAAATGCAACCAAATAAACAGGAATATTCTTTTGAATTGCCTCACATCTCTTTAACCAGCTGGATATATATTTTGATTTGGAAATATTATGATAATACAATAATAGTCCAATTTCATGATTTGTTTTTATTACTAGCATCTACATTTCTGAAGAAATGACCTGTGTATGTTAATTATGTTCATTTTATTCTGTGTAAAATTCAATCTCTTATAAGAAATCAATAATTGATTTTTATTTATAGATTTGGAAAAAACTTCTTAGTTTCAAGCTTTTTAGTAAATAAAACATAAATATTTATTCACACAAAAAAATCAACAGAACTTATCATGGCTAAGTGATTCAATGAAAAAACATATTAGTCAACTACTTATTGTTAAGTGATAGTTGTGTGTCTAAATATAAGTCTCCATTGGTTTAAGTGTAAACACCTATATTAATCTTTGACTGAAAAATAGAGACAAATAATTTATCGAATCAAAGAACTTTCAATAATATATATATATATATATATATATACATACACACACACACACATACACTTTCTCTTTTTTCTAGAATCATAAAGTGATTCAGTATTTTTTATGGCAAGGACATTCTTAAACAATGGGTTGACCAAGGAGGAGCATGAAGGCGTACAATTCATTTTTTTATTTTTGATCATCTATATGAATATGATAAAACTGAAGCACCATGTCATTATTAATGTATATGCCATTAACTTCTTATTAAGGGAAGTACTTATAATATTTGATCGGAGGATGATTTTCAAAAATGCTATTGGATGCTTTTACTAGCTAATATTATATGTAGTTCTTCAAATTTGTTGTCAATTTTGTCTAATACAGGTATAAATTCAATTATATGGTTGATGAAAATAATATTTTTATTTGTGCAAATAATTTAAGTGGCAAAATATGACTTGCCACTAACGATTAGTAGATTTTTTGGCTATGGATTTCGCTATTGTAAGTTCTTTTCAACAATAAGATAGTAGTGTTGCCACTAATATTTAAAGGTATACCAGCGATATAGATTGCTACTAATATATAGGTTTTAGTAATGAAAAATATATGGTCACTATTTGTAAGACCCCGCAAAATCGTAATCTTAACCTAGACCTTTAAAGCTTTATAAAGGGTCCCAGACTTAGAAAACTTTAGCTAAGTGTTCATACTTAGAGTTATTTTATCCTTCATAAGCTGGCGATCCCTTTTCACAACCCTTATAACCTTTAAATATCGATTTTTAGGTTAATTCATTATTAGCTATATTAGTAGGTATTCTCGAATAAGTTTTGGATTTATTGTACTTTAATTGAAACACATTTGAAAGCTCAAACCACGGGATCGATGCTATCCATCGCCCATCGCATAGATGAGTATTTTCCCTCATCTCCTAGTGCTAATTCCAGTGAACCAACGAAGACTCGATGCATTGTGTTGGCTATCGCATCAATGCCAACGACGCGGCACGTCGGTCTAGCATCGCTAAATAAATTTTCAGTCATTAAAAAGCCGCATCCTCAGGGGTAATTAGGTCTTTTCCCATCTTATGTCATCCCCCAAAACACAAAATTAATCCCCTTTAGAGGCAAAATTCTTTCCCGATTTAGAATTTACTCAAGAACAAAAACCATCGGAGATCAAATTTCAAACTCAAGGCTTAAGATTTCACCAACATTCTTGAAGAATTTATCAACCACAGTATGTGAAGTGTCCATCCAATGGTTTCCTTCCATCCTTGGAGTTCAAGGAACTCTTTCTAAATACAAGTTAATTGATTTCATGGATTTCTAGTTGTATCTTGAATGATTAATGATTATGATGTTAATGGTGATCTAATTCCATGATTTTTCCCAAGTTCATGCAAACTAGTTTAATTGTGAATTGAATTTTGTGAACTACATGTCAAACTCTTGAATTGCAAGTTTAATGTAGAATCCATGATATTACTACATGTTTATTGATATGTGAAATACCCATGCTCCTCAAGTGTTTGTCAAAATGCTTATGTGATTAGTCTTGTCCAAGCATAACATGTTATTGTGTGATATCAATCATGCACAAGCTCATGTATAACAAGTGTTAGACCAACTATGTCTAAGTGAATGTATTATTAGCAAGCTAGTACCATGATGCTACTAAAGTCATGCAGTGATTTAGTTTTCATGCTATCATGTCCTGGGGGTCTTTAATACCCGATAATTTAGCTGCTTACCTAAAGCCAATGTCAATTATATAATAATCTCAGTCATGTCATGATTAGTAGTAATCTCTGTCAGACTCAAGAAAAATTCAGTAGACTTAGTATTAGTCCAGTCCAGTTTAGTATCTAGTTCAGAGCTCAATAAATTTAGTCAATTAACAGAATTCGATAGTGTTTCATCAGTCAGTGAACTTAGTTCAGTTCAGCTAGGTAGTATAATCAGTAACGGCTCAGTAAAGCCTAGTATGAACTAAGAATGAATTTAGTGTCTATTCAGTTGGGAGTTGGATTCAACACCAACCAAAACCCAGGGATGGGGAGATTTCTGCCAGCAAAGGTTTGAACCTTAGTAGCAATCCTTGTGTTACAGAACTACATAGCCAGCATAGGTTGAGATATCCTCCTGCTAGACTAAGGTTGATACATCTCATACGAGTTTTTCTGCTAATAAGGGTTGACGAAAGAGCTTTTTGTCAGAGAGGGTTAACTCATAGTTGTCTTTACCCATGGCACGGTACTGGTAGCCTTCTAACTGGGGTTACAGGTTGGACCCCAATCTATTTAGAAAGGTGCATGTCAGTTAGATTATTACCTCTTACAGTCTCAGTTTCAGTCTTTAGAATAGAACTTAGTTCAGTTCTACAGAAATTAGGACTGTTAGGCACAGTCACTCATTTCAGTATGGAACTCAGACTAGTTCCACAGATTCAGCACTCTCAGATACAATCACTCAGTTAATAGTAATACAATATTAGTAAACTCAGATATTAGTAAATCAGTAATTCAGAAGTCAGTATCCAGTATTATCACGACCTTAGTTATAATTTACGTATTTATGTATGTACTTTCATTTAGTTATACTCATGTTATTTAGTCAGTATTGTTCATGCATATGAACCCATGCATTTTACCCTACCTCATTTAGCATATCAGTTCATTCAAAGTACTGGCATAAACCTTTTTTTTGTGCAATGATGTCTTATATCATCGGTTTACACGCATTAGCTCCAGATCATACTTAGCATCCCGATCCATCAACATCAGACTAGTGATGAGTCCTTATTGTTTGAGGACAGATTTATTATTTCAATACATAGTTTATTTTAGTATTCAAAGTTAGTTGGGGACTTATCCCATCAACTCCTTATTCAGACAATAGAGGATTTTCTGACTAGAGTATTTCAGAAAGATGTATCAGTATTCAATTTTCAGTACTCAGTATTTATTTACAATTTTGAACCTTATGGAAAGTTTCCGCCTAATTTCTGCATAATACAGTATTATTATTTAGTTATTGCAGCAGGTACCAATTATGGGTTATCTTGTGATACCTCGGGATTATGAGTACCATGTGACATTCGAAGGATAGACTCAGGGCGTTACAAAATTCATAGTAGAGCCTAAAGTTCAACAGAGTCCTAGGAAGTCTAAAAGTTGCATCTAGTAGGGTCTTGTGCATGGGTGTGTAGCATGCCACACTTATGGACAGGAGTCTATTAGATGTTTTAGGAAAAGTTTCCCTTCTTTCAGTATTCATGTCATGCGAGTGAGCAGGAGCTCAAATTAAAATGTCAGTCTGATCGACTATCTCCTTTTCATTTATAGAACATGCCTCCCAAAACTACTAACAAAGGAAGAATTGGAAATCAGTCAGTACCTCATCCTGTTCAGGAAGATCCCCAGGACAAACTTGTCTTCCACGTTGAATTCAGAGTAGCTTTTACCACCCTAGCTTATTATGTGGCAACCTAGAATGAACGCCCAGCTGCTGTTCCATCCAACCCAGTTACCAATAGTGCTGCATCCAGGATTCAATACTTCACATGAATGAACCCTCTATCTTTTACTGAGTCAAAGTTAGATGAGGACCCACAAGAATTTCTTGATTAGGTGTAGAAGGTTACATATATTATGGGGGTAATAGCTAGTAAGAGTGCTGAGTTAGCTGCATATCAGTTTCAGGATGTGGCTCACTCATCATTCAAACAGTGGAAAGCAGAGAGGGCCACAGATACTGGGTCCATTTAATGGGAGAAGTTTGTTCCTGATAGAGTTGACGGAAATGGAGGTTTTGGAATTTATAAATTTAAAGCAGGGCAACATGACGGTACAAGAGTACTCTCTTAAGTTTGCTCAATTAGCTAGATACGCTCCTCATGTGGTAGCAGATAGAAGGTCTAAGATGAGTAAGTTTGTGTCTGTCGTGTCTAATAGATTGGTTAAGGAGTGAAGGACCACAATGTTAATTAAGTAGATGGACATATCTAGACTCATGGTCCATGGTCAGCAGATAGAAGAGGCTAAGAATAGGGAGAAGGAGAGGGAGAACAAGAGAGAGATAATTGGTTGTTTCAACTTTACTCAGCATAAGTCAGGGGTGCAAATCGTTCTCAGTTCCACCCAAAATCCTCAGTTCCAGTTTCGTCCTCAGCCAATGCTCTTATGCCAAAATTCAAAAATGGCAATAGAGATAGGGCATCAGGCCCTAAAATGTAGGGTATTGTTAGCAGTGCCCAAACAAATCCTCTCTACCAAAAGTATGGCAGAAACCATCAGGGTGTCTGCAGAGCTGGCAGTAACGTATGCTTTGGATATGTCAAGCCAGGCCATAAAGTCAAACAATGTTCTTAAGTGAGTTTTACTGAGTTAGAATAGCCGTCTTTCAACTCAATCTGGTTGTCCAAGTCAGTAGGGTGCTGCTTTCAATTCCACCAGTGGGTAATGCCCAAATAGACTCTATGAACTTCAATCTGGACAGGATCAGGAAAGTTCTACTAATGTGGTCACTGGTATGTTACAAGTTTATCATTTACATGTTTATGCCTTGCTTGATCCAGGAGCTTCTTTGTCCTTTGTTAATCCCTGTATAGCTGTTGACTTTGGAGCCAGTCCCAAAATCCTAGCAGAGCCTTTCTCAGTCTCTACCTCAATGGGTAAATCTATTATAGCCTAGTGGGTATACAGGAACTGCTCGATTATGGTATTTCTGGAAGTCACTTTAGCAGACTTAGTCGAATTAAAGATGCTAGATTTTGATGTCATTCTCGGCATGAATTGTCTTTATTCCTACTATGCTACAGTCGAATGCAAAAATAGAATTATCTTGTTTCAGTTTCTGAATGAGCCCATCCTAGAGTAGAGAGGTAGTACTTCAACACTTAGGGGTCATCTTGTTTCCTACCTTAGATCAAGGAAAATGATAACTAAGGGATGTGTCTACCATCTCGTCCGAGTCCAAGATTCTAGATCAAATCCCTTACTCTTGAGTCAGTATCAGTAGCATGTGAATTCCCAGACGTCTTTCTCGAAGATCTTCCCAGAGTTCCTACCAAAAGGGAAATCGACTTCAAAATAGACCTTCTTCAAGATACTCAGCCTATATCTATTCCACCATACAAAATGGCTCTAGCAGAACTCAGAGAATTAAAGAAACAGTTGAAGGATCTCCTAAATAAGGGATTCATCAGATCTAGTATGTCCCCGTGGGGTGCACTAATTTTATTTATGTGTAAGAAAGAAGGTTCTCTCAAAATATGTATTGACTACCATCAGCTAAATAAAGTCATGGTCAAGAAAAAGTATCCACTTCCCTGAATCGATGACTTATTTGACCAACTTCGGGGTGCCAGTTACCTTTTTAAGATAGACTTCAGATCAGGCTATCATCAGCTCAGAGTCAGAGAATGTGACATTCCGAAGATAGATTTTAGAACTAGGTATGGTCACTATGAATTCTTAGTCATGTCCTTTGGTCTTACCAATGTCCCAGCATCTTTCATGGACTTGATGAACCATGTGTTCAAGCAGTACTTTGACATGTTTGTTATAGTCTTCATAGACAATATACTTGTTTACTCCGGCAGTGAGCATAATAATGAAACTATCTCATAATAGTATTACAGACCCTCAGAACCCATTAGCTATTCACCAAATTTAGTAAGTGTGAATTTTGGCTTAGGTAAGTAGCTTTCCTCGGCCATATCATTTCAGGTGATGGCATTAGAGTTGATCCCCAAAAGATTGAAGCATTGAAAAATTGGCCTAGACCTATCTCTCCATCAGATATCAGGAGTTTCTTAGGCTTGGCTAGCTATTACCAATGGTTTGTTGAGGGATTTTCACCTATTTCATCCCCTATATCCAGATTAACATAGAAGAAGGTTGAATTTTGGTTGTCAGATTCTTGCGCGAAGAATTTTTAAGAGTTGAAGACTCGACTAATCTCAGCTCCAGTATTGACTCTACCAGATGGTTCAAACGGCTTTGCGAATTCAGCTGAAGGTAACAATCTTCCCTAATTCAATTTTTTTCTAGTCTCCGACTATCCATATAGCTATCTTTATGCAAATTCATGCAATTACAGATTAGCTTAGTCGGTTAGTATATTTTAGATTTGTTCATACAACTTGTTTTAGTTGTGCATACCTGTATATAGCCTTAGATTCCTCAGTATTTTTAGTTTAGTCAGCTACATTCGAGTACGAATACTACTAAGGGGGAGATAATGTAATACCCCATACTTTTTCCTAGCTTAATTTAGCTCCTAGTATTTTAAGGTTTAGCTTCAAAAGTGAATAACCTTTTATAAATATAGAATTTTCCAGTTCTATACCCTCCGGTGTGTATAAAATTAAATTATCCTTCAAACGATACAAATTTAGCCTAAATCTGATACTCGGTTGAGAAGTTATGGCATATTTAGTAATACAGTATGACATTTTAACAAACACCGCATTGCGGTGAAGACCATAATTTCTAGTAAACCTCCATGATTGTCCCGCATCTCGTTGAAGTCCCATTTCCTAATTATCAATTTCCAGTAGCCCATCCCGATGGTGGCGCATCGTGGTGATGGACTAAATGACATTTCAGTGGATTACCATGATAGTTCCACGTCGTGTTAGTTTTCCAGTTTGCAATAGTAAATTTCCAGTTAGCCGCCGCGATAGTAGTGCATCGTGGTGGCATTCAAACTTGGTATTTTTCTTTCTTTTTCAATTTTGATTAAAATTTTAAAAAGGGTAGTTTGGTTTTTTCCCAAGCCCCAATTCATGGATAACACAGGATTAAGCTCATTCTAAGCACTTTATGCATACTTTTCATCAATTGTCTCTCAAAGAAAACCCTAGATCTCAAAACTTTCTCCTCTAAGAAATAAAATTTCCTCTATTCTTCTTCTAAAATAACTCAAGATTAATGATTCCCAATTAAAGAAGATTAAAGAATGCATCTTCAAGAGCACAAATAGGGATTCCAGTTCAAGCTTTCTTAACAATTTCATCAATGAAGGTATCTGGGGTTTATGAAGAAGGATATTCTTTAATCCTTGTGCCCAAAACTATTTTTTGATTACAAATTTACATGATTTTGTATGAATATACATGAGTTTTAAAATTTGGGTTCATACCCATTGTTGTTATTTGAAAGATTATTAGATTTTAAGTGATTTAGAAGTTGAATTGCGTGTCTATCTTCATATTTTCATACGTATTGCAGTAAATTCTAGATTTTGAGTTGAATTATCAACACTTAAATAATCAAGCATGAACATTATGATGTTTTGACATGAATTTGATCCATTGGTCATTAAGCCCTAATTAAATATTGTTATTTCAAGACTTATTGTGCTATAAGCACCCTATGACTAGATTATGTTCAGGTTTTTGATAAGGATTTGATCTGTTGATCTCAGCCTAGATATGAAATCCACTTTACAATTTCAAATTGCGGTCTAACTTAGAAATTATACTGTTGGTTTTCATAATAAACTGTTATACTAGATTTTAAAGTGAATTTCCAATAGAATGAGCATACAGATTAAAGGGAATAGTATTTAGCATCGAGTTGGCCATGCTCTCATGCCCCAGAAGTACGAGCCAATGTAGGTTCATATTATCAGATTATTTCCTTTTCTATTTGGATGACAGATGCAGATGTGATCACTTAGATTAGGTTATACTCTTTGACAAGAGTATGACACCTCTTCCCAGCATGAGGTTTTACAATAATGGAACTAGATGTTGGACTCCATGATAGTTCACATGGTTTATTTCGATAAGAAGAACCTTTCTACTAGTAAAAGTAAACAGATAGCTTTTGAGTAAATCTACCTACAAACTATAAACTACACATTTTAGAAGAATAATCCTAACAGAAAATCTTTTAGAAATTAAGTGTAAAGGCTCACAACTTTATTCAGATATTGCTTTACAGAAAGATATTAGCTACAAACCTCAGCTTTTAGATTTCATATATAAAAGTGAGTCCATTCTATACTTAGACAACATGATTTAAAGACAAAATACCAGTACAACTTTTAGAAACTAAATGCTATGACTCACTAGATTTATACAACATTTTTGTTATTCTTTATTATAGTTTACAGTTTTTAGATATTCCAGTTTATGTGAGTCATTTACATATGTCATGCATTATTTTATAAATTGTGATGACGTTGAGATATTATTTTACTTATGAATTCATCCCCATATACTCTGTATGTTCTAAAAGTACTAATCCACATATACGTCTATGTACTACATTGTCTCATAATGTAGGTTCAGGTGCTCAGTTTCAGTAGCATAAGTGATTTCGAGCATCTCCTTCTACATACCGACAGTTGGTGAGTCCTCATAGCTTAGGGACTAAGTCTTTTTAGTTTAATTATATAGATGATTCAGATAGGTCGAGTCAGCTGGTGGGTTTTCCCAGTAATTCTCTAGTTATTAGTAGTAAAGGCTTGTCAGATTACAAGATATGATTTCAGATTATTCAGTATTGATTGTTCAGAATATTGAGTCTAGTATTTTCTAGAGATTACATTCAGATATTCTCAGTTAGCTCAGAAAAATTTTCACATTCTAATTTTGATGTTATATCTATATTCCCTTGTTATGAGATTCAGACTTAGTAGAAGGCAGACAGGGTTAGCTTAGGGCTACTCATTGACTTGAGCATCGTGTGACGTCTCGAGATCCTTTTTTGCGGCATTACAAGAACCTCATAATAATAATATTTTATCAAAATCTTATGGTCTACCTCCTCATAACCCATTAGCACATCCTCCTTCCACATATATCTAATACTTCTATATATCAAATTATACTCCTAGCCCTACAAGTATCAACGAATTTCTCTTTCCCAACCATAAGGAGAACCCATTTTAGCAATCCTTATAAACATAATACTTTTGATTATAACCTATTCTTTTCTAATATAATACAATACCCTCAAGATCTTGTTTCCTGCTTCAAGCATTCTCTAATCCACCTTAACCAATATCACTTTCTCTACCTTCTTACATGAAACGTGCACCTCACCCACTACCTTTTAGATAATACCCCCAAAAATATCACCTCAATACTAACTCAATAGCATGCCCAGATCTATCAATTTATCCTCAACCAAATGCTAACCCCACCCTTTCTTGTCATTATACTTCTAAACCCATACTTCCAACTCTAAGGGTGTTCTACTACTTATGGATAATATCATCCTTAGTTATGATATCCCTAATGAAAACTATATTCAACAATCTAGGTTCATACTCTCTCCTCTCATGAACGTATATGTAATTTAATGAGAAATATGATTACATAACATATTCTATCTTACTCGCATAATTCACATGGATGAGGAGAAAAGCATTCGAATAAAAAGACTTTGGACACACTAATGGTCTCCTTTAAAGCCCTTTGTCCAATTTCTGAAGTTACTAATAGCCAATCTGAGAGTATCGATCAGAAGAAATTGGAATTTACTAGTAATATTAAATCAAAGATGAGTTATAGTTAAGGGATTATGGAGTAACACATGTCCATAAAATTATCTAAGATAACAAACTTACTGCACTATCTAAAGCATAAAGAAGGGAAATATTTCTTAAATTCCCAATAGCCTCTCGAAGAAAAGTATAGACGTTTCTGTATAGATTTGCAAGACTCTACTAGGCATGCTTTCATAGACACCCTAGGACACATAAACTCTATGCTCTTATACAAAGTTTGTAATGCCCCGAGACTACCCCTGGATGTCACACAGTGCTTAGAACCACAAGTGATCATAATCAAACCCGTGATACTGGCATAACTCATGAGAAACTGGATAAAATACAAATAACTAGAAGTAATGAGCAAAAGAAATTTATTTAGCTAAACATGTTCAATATAAAATTGTTTAAAACATTTACACTCTGCTATACAAATAAATTGAAATTAAATGCATCAACTCTAACTGACTATTTATGAAGCCTCTACTAATACTGACTATAAGTAAAGGGACATAACTCTAAGCTATCCCTTATCAATACAACTAGATAAAAAGGATACTGGAACTATAGTTAACTTGAGTCATCGAATAAAAAAAACTCATCACCTGTAAGCTGGAAGCTGTGAACTGTTAGATTATGATTTGTGGACTACAACTGATACCTACATTATGAAAAAATATAGCTACACATATGTATATATGGTTGGTACTTCTAGAATACACTGACTAAGTGGGGGTAAATGCAATAAGTAAAACTAAATCAATGCATAACCTTAAAACATGCATTCTAAGTGCAAGTAGACTTAGCAAGAGACTGAAATAAACTAAAAGCTGAAATATCATAAAACATGAGTAATAAACATAATCGGATACGTTGGGTCAGTTACTACACTTTGTTTTAAAAGGTGTCTTTTCTGTGGGATAAGTAAACTGAAGCTAAATATACTTTCAAATCATGTTGACTAAGTGTAAAAGGAATCACCTTCATCATACAAAAACTGAAAGCTAAAATCTCATGGATAATAACTCATAAAAAATATCTGAATAAAATTGTATGTCTTTACACTTAGTTTCTAAAATACTCTTTTTTGTGGGATATTCTTATAACCGATAAAAACCATGTAAGCTAGCATGGATTCCAACGTCTGATCCGCATTGAAGAGGGTTGATCTATCCTTTCCATTGGAGAAGAACCTAAACTGAACTGGAGTGATCACTAAACTGAGTCCATAATGAGCAAGGGTAACACTATATGGTGAGTCCCCTAAACCTGCAGTGGCACATATTTTCTAGGAAATATGATGCACCAAACTCGCACTTCCCTCTCGGTGATAAATACTACTCCCAAAATATTTACTATATGCTCATAGTAATAAAATTCACTTTAAACAAATAATATGGGTTTTATAAATCAGAAACCAATTATACTTCTATTAATAAATCATACTATTAAATATTATGTGAATTTCATATCATGTCTAAGATCATAAGATCAAAACTATAATCTGAATCATACTGGAATAATCTGAAATAGCAAGTCTGAACTTGTTGTAAACTAGTAATTATGATAAATTCATATGCACTTATTAGTAACTGACTGAATCATATTAAAAATCATACATAATTAACAACTCATGATAACTTATGTCAATGTACTAAAATTCATCTCATAGTAACAATCATGTAAGTGAAAACATGAATGAAGGTACATTCATATGCAAATAGAACTTTAAATCACATGCTAAAGACATAATCTTAAAACATGAAAATTTGGGTATGAACCCTAACTGAAGTCACATACATTCAACTTTAAAATAAAGATTTTGGTGAAAAGGATGAAAGATTATCCTTGTTCAAACCCTACATACCTGAAATTCTTGACTTCCTTGAGGAAGCTTAAATTTGGAGCCTTGGGAGGTGATTTCTTGGAATAAACCCTACCTCTTTATCTCTTTAAAGTGGAGAGAAAAATATGTTTGATAACTGACTAACAAAGGGAAAAATAATACCTATTTGATGATTGAAGTCCTTTTTAAAGACCCTATAGCATACATAAGGGATTGGGAATGACTTAGGGGTGTAAAAAGATCCTTATTTCCCTAATATATACTAAAAATGGAAAATTTTGATGCACTAGGAGGGGGTTTATTTTGCGAACCCCATCACAGACTATAGGGTTCATGGCTCGAACCGAATCATGAACCTCAAACCTTAGGAAGCAGCCTATCTTGGACCCTTTCATGACGTGGGGTTGTCATGAAGAGTCTCACTAAAATGCCTATAACCTTTGACTCCGAACTTAGATTGATGAACGTTCAGTTGTGTTGGGAAAAGACTTAAAGGGATTTAATTTGTTGTATAGTAAGACCCCTAAATCAATATATTCTAGAAGTTACACTCATTTAAAGTTGACCATTATAGAATCCAATATTAAAACTCAATCGATACAATGTTCACAACTCTACTTTGCTAAAAGTGTTTCCTATGACTATATTCGCACTGAAAACACTTCACACTCAAGGTGAATGGTCATCAAACCTATCTAAGGTTTGAAATAATGGCTTTGGTTCCTTTAAACATATGCTGAATAGTTGGAAACATATGTAGAAGCTTGCGGGATATTACATGAACTCACCTAAATGACGCACCTTCTTAGATCCTCCTTGAGATTCATAAAAATACCTTTAGTCATCTCTTCATGATCTACTATAATCCAAAAAGATGCCCCAAATACAACCATCTGTGATATAGCCAACTGAAGAAAGACTTATGAACCCTTTACAAACTTTTAAATCTTCTCAGAGTCAGTGGAATACTATCATGGCAATATCAGGACAAGGCATGGAAGTGTGCCTTATTCTCTTCTATAGCACTACTCCAGGTGGTCAAACTTATCACATATTTGATCCCTCAATTTGTAAGGCACAAACCTCTCCAAAAATGCATTGGCAGACTGATCCCAAGTCATATCATAATAACCAAGAGGTCTACAACTAACCAATGACCTCCACTAATATCTAGAGTATCTCTCAACTGGTAAGTAGTATAAGCAGCCCCATATGACTCAAGAGAACCAAAGTTATACGACTTCTCTTGGCTATTAATCAGGAACTCATAAGCGTTCTTGTCAATAGCACCACTGAATCCAGGAGGACCCAAATATGTAAACCTTTTAACCTGTTCTGATCCTCAGAAGACATAACAGTACTCACAGTATAAGAAGACATAGTGAATATGGCATGCTGAGATCCCATTTGAGGAGGTAATATAGATGAAGCTTAGACTCCATATCCCAAAAAGTCATAATCAGATGTCAGTGTTGAAATATGAATAAAAATCGGGGTCTAAGGAGTACCCAAAATAGAAGAAGGTGAAATAGGAGGATCCACACTCGGAACTGGAAGAAAACCCAACATAACCAAAGAAGAACCCTCTAAATAGGTTAGAAATGTAATACCCCAAGTCAGCACCCCGAAAGATACACGATACTTATGACCCCAATGGACTACAAGCTAACCCATGACTGGTACCTACAGAGAGAACTTATTAATAATGCTAAAATAATGTGGAAGTTAGGCTGAAATTCCATAGGGTTCATAAACTGAATACTAATAAATATAGCAACTAATCATAACATCTAAAAAACTGAATACTATCTGAACTAGTTAGTCTAAAAATCCTCTAACTGAACTATCTAAATATACTGTAATACTGAAATAAAAGAATATCCTCAATAGATAAGGACTCACTACTGAATCTAATACTATTGACTGAATCTGGATAAGCACAGCCAGGAACATGAGTATCCAAACCTATGATATGAAATATCATAGCGCAAGAAAAGAGTATGTGATTAGTACATGGAATGTATTGGTATGCTAGATGAGGTAGGGATGAAATAAATAGGTTCATATGCATAAAAAGTAACTGACCGAGTGATCTAAATATAACAAAATAAGAGTACATGGATAAATGAAGCTATAGTATAAATTAAGTATGCAATATTGTGCAAACGCATATATACTGTATCTGAGATTTATACTAAAACTGAGTACTAAGTTTTGATAACTGAGTAACTGATGTCTAAGATTACTAATAACTGAATTACTGATAATTGGGTGATGTTACTGACAGTCCTGATTCTTTAGAACTAAACTAAGTTCTATATTGAAGACTTAAACTGAAACTAAAATTATGGGAAGTAATTAGATAACTGATATGCCCCTCTCAGAATGGATTAGGGTCCAACCTGTAACCCCAATTGGAAGGGTGTCAGTACTGTGTCATGGGTACAGACACTAGCTATGTGGATTCACTGAAAAGCCATCTCGAAGGACTAAGGGTCACCCTCTACTGGTAGGTTCCCTGATAGGAATGGTATTACCCTTAACTGGTAGGTAAACACCTTATCAACCCTCAACTAGCATGTTGATATCTCAACCTACCCTGACTATATTGTTTAGGAATGCAAGGACTGCTACTAAGGATCACACCCTCTACCGAAAGGTGAGCCCCTATCCTTGGATTCAGTAGGTGTTGAATCCTACTCCCAACTGAATGACACTAATTATTAAACTAAACTAAACTAGAATAAGTTTCACCGAGTTCTGTAATTGACAAATTACAATTGTACGTGACATTACTGAAACTATTTTGTAATTACTATGATCTAGGTAAACCACTAGATTTTTCAGGTATTGGATACCCCCATGACTCGATAGCATTAATAGTAAAACATGGCACAATCTTGAGAATAGACTAGCTAGTCACTTAGTCATGATTCATTCATTGAGACATTTTGTCAGACACTTGCAAATCATGAACTTGTACATGAAAGGGAACACATGCTAACATATTATGATTGCACTATTCAATTCAAAGATGTATTTTACCGAACACTTAGGAAGCCTGATTATTTCATATAATAATAACAAACATAAATAAGTATCAATGCTACTATATTCAGCTTGTAAATGCAAGGATTAAACATGAAAATCACATAATTCATCACACATGCTATCTTAATTTCATGAAACTTGTAATTAATCATGGATTGAAGACCATATAAAAATACACACATGAACACAATTCAACTCAAATGAGTAATTCATGGAATCTCAATCTTGTATTTTGAAGAAGGATTCTTGGGCTCCATGGATGGTAAGGACCCATGAATGAACACCTAACATGCCTGGGAGGATGAGTTCTTGAAGTTTCTTGGCGAGATTCTTGAGGATTTGCTCTTTATTCTTAAAAGCTAGGTTTTTGCTAATTGAGAGAATGATCTTTAATTTGGGGAAAATTGACTGAATAATGAATTAAATAGGTTATTATGGGTTTATTAACATGTTTAGACTAATTAGGGCCATGGATAAATACTAAATTACCCCTGGAAAGATTTAAATTTTTTCACTAAAAGTCCCAATTTTGGCCTTCATTACTACATGATGGCATCACGGTGAGCCACTGAAAGTTGGTTGAAATTGGTTAAAAATGGATAACTGCAAAATTGACTTTTGTCACGACGCGTCGTTATTAAGGAGCCTCACTAGAAAATGATAATTCTTAAAATGGGCATCGGCACGAGGTGGGCCAATGCGGTACCCCACTGGAAAAAGATAATTGGGAACTGCACTTCACTGCGTTGTGCTGGAATCACGGTGCCTCACTAGAAACTGATGGAGGACATTTTGACTCATCGCTACACGGTGCTTCTCACTTTGGTATCTTGTTTCACAAAAAGGTCCATAACTTCTCACCCAGATATCGAATTTGGGAAAATTTTTTATCATTGGAAAATTGACAGAATTTCCTGCACTTTTGTAAGCCATAAACTGTAAAAATTCTAAATATATTGAAAGTTTTTTATAGAAATTCTCATGTACTAAGAGCTAAACCGAGCTAGAGAAATACGAGGTATTACAATATCTCCTCTTTGTAAATATTAGTCCTCGAATGAGACTGATTAAGCTGGTGAATAATGATAGACATGAGTTTACATACTGAACATGCATAATTGAAGCATGAAATATGTGACTAAAACTGATTCATGAATGCTTGACTACATAAAGATTATATGCAGCAATAACTGATACCAAGTTTGTAACGTAATTGAACATCAAACTAACTGAATATAAGGAAGACTGTTATCTTAAGTAGAGTCTGAGTTTGTGGAGAATAGGTGATAACGCCCAAACTATAGCTCTCGTAAGAGTGTAAGCGGTCGCTGTCAAATATAGAACCCAACTGGGTTGGGTGTCGAATCCCATAGAGAATACTTGGTCACTAAGTATGCAACTATTAGTAGACTGTTGGTCAAAAATTTTACATAAAGGGGAGATTTAATTTATGCGTGCAATAAAGTTAACAAAGTAACGAATGAATGTTGGGTTTAGTAAGATTTAATCACAGAGAATAATATGTTAGGGTTATGTCCACCTTATGAGTTCTACATATCTATTAACTATGAGTTATGCGGAATTTAGACATGCATGCACTTATAGAGATTCGTATTCTAATGCTAAATCCTAGTGTCTCTCGACCATCCAGGATTATTTCACTTTAACTCTCTCGAGCTTAAAGTGTAGAACTAACGGTACAAACTCTTCAAGAGGTTAATCCGATTAAGGCATTAACGTGTAAACAGGGGTTGGTAGCCCTATTTCCTTGTCACACTCTCTTTTCCAAACATGTAACTTTTCTCTCGAACAAGTTAATGCTATAATGGCATATTCTATATGTTTGCAACCACAAGAATTTAATTAAACCAAAGAGAGTAATGATATAAGTAGCATACGAATCAAGAATTCACAAACTCATAGTAATAGATAGTATATCACAAGGGTTCCATAACCCTAACAGAGAAGTTTAGCTACTCATGAGTATAACGGAGATCAAAGAAGACATCATCATCATATCACATCTAGAATAATCACACGTTGGGGATGAGAATGGTGTCAAGTAAGGCTTGACGTTTTTCTTCTATCCGAGCCTCAAGAGAGCCATGTTTTCTCTGTCTCAAGTTACAGAATTTGTAACATGAATTAAGTGCAAAAAGTTGAATAAAAAGAAAATAGAATTGAATGATAATGCTTAATGAAAAGCGTAAATTAAAAGCTTGCTGAAAAATTCAGCAAATAGGGTTTTTATAACATCCTTGTCCTAGTCCTACTGAAATAGGGTTTTTATCCTTGTCCTAGTCCTACTGGGTTACTGCTGCACCCCTAAGTATTAAAAAATACTGATTTTGCCCGGGATGGATTCTCCATGCATCACATTCTGTCTACAAGCTTTCAAAAGCTGCCTTCCTTCTTACGTGAAGTTTCCCTTGCTACCGAAAGGTCCACAAAGTGCTGAAATCTTCATCATAAATACCTGAAAACATGCTAATCACGTTGGTTAGCTAACTTATAGGAAAATGGACTAAAAGTGTAGGAATTATATATTTTGTCCTTAAAACTTAGCTAAAATATGGGTAAATTATAGTGCTTTAGGAGTGTAAATACGCCCAACATCAACACCCCACACTTAAAGCTTTGTTCATCCTCGAACAAAATATTACGTCTATGCAAACATCTAACTAGGATTTCACAGCAGTAACACAAAATATTCATCAAGACAGGCACGACAATTATTAACTAAGAGTAGTTTTCTTGATCACTGCTAGAAACAATTCAACCTCCAACATAGACTCGTGATGATGGTTAATTCGTATCCACAAGTTAAGGCACAAAGAATCATACAAAACTACCCAATAATCATTAACCATGTGTGTCTCACACAAGATATCACCCATAATCGCTCACAGTTTTGCATTTTTTGAAACATGGGTATAAGATTCTCCTTGCTCTCACTCTCACAAAGAATTCATATGTTGCAACTGCTGACCATAGGTTTGCCCTTAGTATAATGCTCTACTAATATCAGAATGCTAAGCTTAGGATCAAATAGGTCTTTTACAGGTTGTAATGTAGGCTAAGGGATAGGTAAGACTAATTTGGCTAGAAATAGTGACTACGTTCCCTAAGCGCTTTAATACATCATATTATGCCATTAACACTCTCTTTTAAATAACCTTGCTACTTTCTTTCATCTACCACTCCTTTTCACCTATTTTGTTATTCAAAAATAAACAAAACTATCTTTTTATTTTTCTATTTCTTTTCCCTTTTTTTATATATTTTCTAAAGCACCTCTATGATAGCACTCTTTTTCACAACAATGTCAAGTACCAATATACTTTGAAGTATCACTCTCACCATTTTCCTCTTATTTTATCACATGAATCTACAAGTTAAAGTGCTTAGGAATTTGGATCAAATTATGGTCTTGAAAAAAAATGGATTAGGCTACATATGAGGCTGTCAAGGAAAATAGCTAAAGGCTCAAAGGGGGTTAACTAGGATAATGTACACAGGTAGGTAAAAAGAAGGTAAACAATTACAGACTGCCAAAGAAATGCCTAAATCATCTCCTAAACTAACACTCTTTATTTCGCTTTACACATACACCAGGCAAGTTCTAGCATCAGTCACAGCACAGAATATACTATAATCTCACACACACAAGGCACATGGTCAACTTTCTTGGGAGCAGTATAGACTCTTGACCCAACAGACGAAGGAATTAAACCACACACTTCTCACACAGTGATTCACACTTAGAGCCTAAACGCCTCAATAGTAATGATTTTAGCACAAACTCTTGCCATAATACCATGCCGCCTATCAGAACAATTTCATGCAAAATCTAAAAAAAAAAATCTAAAATTTAAATACTAAATACTAACTAAATCAAACAAACAAACATAAATAAATGCAAATGCAGGCAAAGAAATATAGCATACAAATACTATCACCCCACACTTAGACGGGACACACTGCCCTCAGTGGAAAATAAATAAGGAAAACCTGATTAGTCGGACTCCTCCTCTATGTCTGGGGTCATACCCCCTGTGTCAGAATCATCATCAGAGTCGTCATCCTCAGAAGTTCCTCAAAATATACCCCACTTGATTCCAAGAGTGCGTCGAGGTATTTGCAGCGAGGAGGATTCAGCTTGCTCTTTTCTGACCTTTTTGCGAGCTGGACACTTTTTTTGTTTTCCTTGTCGTCCTTTTGGGGTCATTCTACCTGAGATCCTAATAGAGTCATGTTAGCTTCATCTCAGAAGATTCACTGTAATCGAAAAACAAATAGTAATGGCACCACCCGACACTTAATTTGTTGGTACAAACTAATTAAGTGAGTGATGTCGATTACTCAGACTTCATCGACATACATATAGGTGATATGTTCCAACAATATGCTCAGCACAATCATACTTTCATGTTATCTTGGCTATCTTTTCCAACTCTTTTTCATGTAATCTTGACAATACTTTCATGTTTGGATGAATGCACTTTTTGAACAAGACCACTACATGAAGATCGTATCATGTTATTGCATAGAAATAATCACACCATCTTATGCTTGTGGTCAATCATGATCGGTATCTCGATGAACTAGTCATTCAAACATTCAAGCTTTTAAAGTTTCAAGATTATGCATTAACTTTACAATTTTGATTCCATAAAAGTATGACAGTGTATAACAATCAAGTTCAAGTCGGACAAACTCAAGAAAAACCCCACATATTCTTTCACTCAACTAGATGTATCATAACAATCCAACCACATTCAAATCACCAACACTACTTCAAGATCTAACAAATCATGATACACTTAGCATTTAAACAACTACAGAATATAAAAGAATAACTTACATGGTGATGGATTCAGAAGATGATCTTGCAAGGTCAGATGAGAAAAAAGAAAAGTTTTGAGAGATTTTGGGATGTAAAGGCGACGCCTAATGCTTTGCCTATGCTTGGCATAGGCGGCGCCTAACGCTTTGCCTAGTTGGGCATAGGCGGCGTCTATGCTATGGCATTGTTGGGTATAGGCGGCGCCTATGCTATGGCATTGTAGATTCAGAGACCAAAGGCATTGGCATAGGCGGCCTATGCTATGGCATTGCTGGGCATAGGCAGCGCCTATGCTATGGCATTGTAGATTCAGAGAGCTTAGGCCATAGCATAGGACTTGCCTTGTTCGTTGCCTAGATTTACATAGGCCTCGCCTTGTTCGTTGCCGAGATTCGCATAGGCATGGCCTTGTCTATTGCCTTTACTCCTTCATTCCTAACTTATCACCTTTAACATGGCACCCTTCCAAATCAAAATTTGACACCAACTCCTTTATACGTCTTGCACCTTCACTTACTCAAAAACAATAAAAACTATTAGAAAGATGGGTTGCCTCCCACCAAGTGCCTTAGTTTTGGTCATGGCTCGACTACAAAAACAAACTCCTAGTAAAACAAAACAATTAAAGATGATGGGTTGCCTCCCATATAGCGCTTGATTTATTGTCGTGGCACGACATAGTTATCTCGATTACTTAGACTTCATCGAGATATATGGTGCATCGTTTTTTGAATGGATTCAGACGATGCTGATGCTTACTTGTAGGCATGCAATCTTCTTCGAGATGACTCTTGTGCATACATATCCCAGGTTGGATACCAATTATATCATCAATAGTCCAACCTATAGCTATCTTGTACCTCTTCAGAGTAGAGATGAGAGCCTCTACGTGCTGTTCACCTGAATCAGCCGCAACAATAACTGGAAGTGTATCACCACTTCCCAAGAACGCATACCTTAGATGGCTGGGGAGCTCTTTCAATTCTATCATTGGTGGCTCTGCAATGGAAGTCTTCGCTGTTTGTAAAGGTCGATTCCTAAGATCAAGGTCCAGCTTCTTAGGAGCATGAGAATAGGACCTTATTCCTGTTAGAGCATAAACGGTTTCTTCATGTTCTTCAGCCTCCTCACGCTCAAAATTCAACAGCACATCAGATAGTGACTCAACAGTAAGCTGCTTCTCTACAGATAATTCTTTCTCATCCTCTTAATAAATATCATCTACAGAGAACACATTCATATCATTAGGCTACTTCATTGCTTTGCATACATCAAAACATACCACTTCGTCATTCAACCGAAATAAAAGCTCATTAGCTCTCAAATCAATAAGCACACTTTCGGTTGTGAGAATAGGGCATCCCAAGATTATGGGAACTTCAAAATCCACCTTGCAATCCAAAATAACAAAGTCTACAGGAAAAATGAATCTATAAACCTTCACCGATACATCATATAGGATACCAAAAGGTCATTTTACCGACCTATCTGCCATCACAAGTCGCATATTGGTTGGTGTAGGATCGCCCAACCCCAAATTTCTGTAATGGATAGCGGCATCAAATTGATGCTAGCTCCCAAATCGCACAATGCCTTAGCAAAATTCATAGATCCAACCGTGCAAGGAATAGTGAAAGCACCAGGATCTGCCTTCTTCTATACTAAAGACCTCATGGCAATTGCACTGCAATGATGAACATTGTCTGCCAACTCATAACTTGCTGCCCGCTTCTTTGTCAAAAGGTCCTTCATGAATTTCGCGTACCCAGGCATCTGTTCCAGCGCCTCTACCAAAGGAACATTAATAGTCAGCTGCTTCAACATAGTCATAAATTTACTGAACCTGGTGTCATCATCCTTCTTCTTCAATCTCTGAGGAAAAGGTGGTGGTGGAAGGGGAATAGTTTTCTCCAACACTTCCTTTTTATCTTGCTTCCGATTATTAATTTTTTCAGGAGTGTCATTAGCCTTCTTCTACCATCTCTGAGGAAAAGGTAGTGGTGGAAGGGGAATAGTTTTCTCATGAACGCTCTCATTCTAATTTTCAGCTTCTACAGAATCATCATAATCTGCATCAATAACATTATCCTCTATATCTTCCATGGACATCTTCCCAGAGCCAGATGCCACAGCCTCACAATTTCTGGGTGGAACATATAAACCACTCCTGTCAGTTTTATTCTTCCAACTACCTTGATCACGGTCCTTGTTTCCAGATTTATCATAATAGTTCCGACCTTGGTTTCCTTGGGCATTGCCTTGGAAACCCCCATGATTATTCAAGTAGTTAGCTTCTTCCTCAGAATCGGATTCATCTCTTCCCTGTGATATAACAGTTTTAACTTTTTTGGTCTTTCCTGATAATAAATGCTTGGTAAGAAGATCCATCTGCATTTTCATGTGCACCATATCCTGGTCACGTTCCTCTTCTCTTCACCTTTGTTCTACAGTCATGCCAATAGATACAGTAGAGCTTGCTACCTTAGAATCCCTGATATGCTAAGCTCTACTCTGCTTTGTCATACGACCTAGCATACCACTTGCCTCATTAAAAGTAAGGTCCATGAATTACCCACCCGCAGCATTATCAACCACTGGCTTAGTCACCGAATTCAAAGCCTTTTATAATATCTCCATCAAGTGGACATTGGTCATATGATGATTTGGGCACCTCATAAGCTTCTTCTTGAACCTCTCCCATGTTTCGTGGAGAGCTTCAGTTTGAAGTTGTCAAAAATTGTTGATCTCATCTCTCAACTGTGCTCTCTTGGATGGCGGAAAGAATCTTTCTAGGAAAACGTCTTTCAATTGCCTCCAATTAGTAATAAAATTAGGAGTTAGCCCGTTCAACCATAGAGTTGCCTCTCTAGATAGAGACAATGGAAATAAGCGCAGCCGAATTGCATTTTGTCCAACTCCTGGATTGTCAAACGACTTGCATGATGAGATAAAATTGATCAGATGCATATTCAGATCATCGCCTGCAAGTACACCAAATAATCCCTTGAGCTGTAATAGCTGAATCATAGTGCTAGTGATATTGAACTTAGCTCCAGGTGTCAAGGGCGGAGGAATAATAGCCCCTGTGGCACTAGCTCCATCCAGATCGTCATCATCATCATCAAAAGGAATCTGCACAGCTTGCCATTCAGGCCTCAATCTATCTTGACGATCTCTTCTATTCATAGGTGCCGCCACCTCATCAGCATGCCTTGGGTTTAGTAACTCATCATCACCCAGGTCCTCATCATCAGGATTTGTTGCTCGCCCTGGGCTATCAATATTCTGTTGATGCACTTGAGCAGCAGCTAATGCAGCTAATCTAGCCTGCTCCTGTTGAGCAGCTCTTCTTTCAATGTCTCGTTGCGCCTCCATCCTGCCAATAAGTTGCGGTTTAGGGTTTATGGGTAATAATGGTTGACCCGAACTTTGAGTATTTGGCAAGCACTGAGCAAAACCTGAATAAAACAAAAACAACAGACGAAAAGTAAAATTCGAGAATCTTTGACCAAAGGGTCTAGTAACTATCACAAACTTAGTTGACAACCGTATTCCCCAGCAACGGCGCCAAAATTTGATAACGCCCAAACTACAGCTCTTGTAAGAGTGTAAGCGGTCGCTGTCAAATATAGAACCCAACTGGGTTGGGTGTCGAATCCCACAGGGAATACTTGGTCACTAAGTATGCAACTATTAGTAGACTGTTGGTCCAAAATTCTACAGAAAGGGGGGACTTAATTTATGCATGCAATAAAGTTAACAAAGTAACGAATGAATGCTGGGTTTAGTAAGATTTAATCATAGAGAATAATAAGTTAGGGTTATGTCCACCTTATGAGTTCTACGTATCTATTAACTATGAGTTATGCGGAATTCAGAAATGCATGCACTTATAGAGATTCGTATTCTAATGGTAAATCCTAGTGTCTCTCGACCATCCAGGATTATTTCACTTTAACTCTCTCGAGCTTAAAGTGTAGAACTAACGGTACAAACTCTTCAAGAAGTTAATCCGATTAAGGCATTAACATGTAAACAGGGGTTGGTAGCCCTATTTCCTTGTCACACTCTCTTTTTCAAACATGTAACTTTTCTCTCGAACAATTTAATGCTATAATGGCATATTCTATATGTTTGCAACCACAAGAATTTAATTAAAACAAAGAGAGTAATGATATAAGTAGCATACGCATCAAGAATTCACAAAATCATAGTAATAGATAGTATATCACAAGGCTTCCATAACCCTAATAGAGAAGTTTAGCTACTCATGAGTATAACGGAGACCAAAGAAGACATCATCATCATATCAAAGCTAGAATAATCTCACGTTGGGGATGAGAATGGCGTCAAGTAGGGCTTGACGTTTTTCTTCTATCCGAGCCTCAAGAGAGCCATATTTTCTCTGTCTCAAGTTACAGAATCTGTAACGTGAATTAAGTGCAAAAAGTCGAATAAAAATAAAATAGAATTGAATGATAATGCTTAATGAAAAGCGTGAATGAAAAGCTTGCTGAAAAATTCAGCAAATAGAGTTTTTATAACATCCTTGTCCTAGTCCTACTGAAATAGGGTTTTTATCCATGTCCTAGTCCTACTGGGTTACTGCTGCACCCCACAAGCTTTCAAAAGCTGCCTTCTTTCTTAAGTGAAGTTTCCCTTGCTACCGAAAGGTCCACAAAGTGCTGAAATCTTCATCATAAATACCTGAAAACATGCTAATCATGTTGGTTATCTCACTTATAGGAAAATGGACTAAAAGTGCAGGAATTATATATTTTGTCCTTAAAACTTAGCTAAAATATGGGTAAATTATAGTGCTTTAGGCGTGTAAATACGCCCAACATCAACAGGTTAGGATACTTGGTCCACATATCTTCTTTTGCTTCCCAAGTAGATCCTTCAACGGATTGGTTTTACCAAAGTACTTTGACCAGGGGAACTTCTTTGTTCCTTAGTCTACGAGTCTGATGATCGTGGATTTTGACTGGGACCTCTTTGAAATAAACATCATTCTAAATATCTATGCCCTCTAAGGGGACTACAACTATTGGGTCACCAATTCATTTCTTTAGAAAGGAGATGTGGAATACAGGGTGCACTAAAGCTAAGTCTGAAGGAAACTCAAGCTCATAAGCTACCTTTTTAAAACGGCTGAGAATTTTGTAAGGACCAACATATCTAGGACTGATTTTTCCCTTCTTGCCGAATCTCTTCACTCCCTTTATGGGAGATCTTTTTAAGTACACAAAATCACCAATCTCAAACTCGAGATTCTTTCTCCTCACATCTGCATACGATTTCTTTCCGCTCTGGGCTACCCTAACACTTTTTCTGATCAACTAAACTTTTTCTAAGGCATCAAACACCAAATCAGGCTCTACTAATGTCGCCTCACCTACCTCTAACCAACCAATTTGGAGATCTATATCTCCTACCATAAAGAGCCTTAAACGGAGCCATCTGAATACTAGAATGATAGTTGTTATTATATGTGAATTTGATCAAAGGTAAGTGGTCATCCCAACTATCTTTAAAATCAACAACGTATGTTCTTAACATATCTTCTAGAGTTTGAATAGTCCTTTCTGCTTGATCATCAGTCTAAGGGTGAAAAGTTGTACTGAGGTGAACTTGGGCACCAAGACCCTTTTGGAATGCTTTCCAAAAATAAGAGGTAAACTAGGTACCTCTATTAGAAATGATGGAAACTGGGACTCTGTGTAACCTAAACAACTCTCTAATATAGAGTTTGGCATAGTCCTTGGTATAATAGGAAGTATGTACTTCCAAGAAATGAGTGGATTTGGTCATCTTGTCTACGATGACCCAAAGAGAATCATACAGACGATGAGTGCGAAGCAAACCCATCATGAAGTCCATGTTCACTTCCTCCAACTACCAAGTGGGAATACTGAACTCCTACATGGACCCACTCAGCTTTTCGTGCTCAATCTTAACTTACTGACACATAGTGCACTTAGCTAAAAACTCTGTAATATCCCTCTTCATCCCACTCCACCAATAGATCTCCTACAAATTGTGGTACATCTTAGTGGCCCCTAGATTAAAAAAGTAGCTCACATCATATGCTTCAGCAAGATTTCATTGCCTCAAGTCGTTTATACCCGACATACATAGCCGACCCTAGCAACGCAACACACCATCTCTCACTTGGGAAAAAACCTCTACTTTCTGATCTCTGACCGACTCTTTCAACTTAATTAGACTGAGATCTCTGTCCTACTTTTCCTTTACTTTAGAAACCAAAGATGATTCTAAACTATTATGTACCCATACACTACCCTCTATTGAATCGAATAAGTGGACGCCTAATCGGGCAAGTTGATGAACTTCCTGAACTAACTTCTTCTTACCATTCTCAACATGAGCAACGCTACCCATAGACAACCTACTGAGTGCATCTACCACTACATTGTCCTTGACCGAATGATATAGAACACTCATGTCTTAATCTTTTAAAAACATTAACCACCTTCTTTGGCGAAAATATAAATTTTTCTGAGAGAACACATACTGTAAGCTTTTGTGATATGCGAACACATCTACATGCACCCCATAAAAATAGTTCCTCTAAATCTTTAAGGCAAACACTACTACCGTTAATTCAAGGTCATAGGTAGCGCAATTATTCTCATGGGGCTTAAGCTATCTAGATTATTAGGCTATGACCTTACCTTTCTGCATTAGGACACAACCCAAACCTACTCTGGATGTATCATAGTACACAATGAACCCATTCGAACCATCTGGTAAGGTCAAAACTAGGGTTGTAATGAGTCGAGTCTTTAACTCCTGAAAACTCTTCTCAGAAGAATCTGACCACTAAAACTTAACTTTATTCTGAGTCAACCTGGACATGAGGGATGCAATATGGTAATAGCCAGCTAAACCTGAGAAACTCCTGATATCTGACGGAAAAATAGGTCTAGGCCAATTTTTCACCTCCTCGGTCTTTTGAGGATCAACTCTAATGCCATCACCAAAAATAATATGACCAATAAATGCTACTCAAATTGACCAAAATTTGCACTTACTCAATTTGGTGAACAACTGATGGGCTCTGAGAGTATGAAGTATGATTCTGAGGTGATCTGCGTGATCATTCTCACTATGGGAATAGACAAGAATGTTATCGATGAAGACTATAACGACCATGTCCAAGTAATGCTTGAACAAGTAATTTATTAAGTCCATGAATATTGTTAGGTCATTTGTGAGACCAAAGGATGTGATTAGAAACTCAAAGTGACCATACTAGGTTCAAAAAGCTTTGTTCGGAATGTCATGTTCTCTTACTCTGAGTTGATGATAGACTGAACTGAGGTCTATCTTTGAAAAGTAATTTGTGCCCTAAAGTTAGTCAAAAAAATCATTGATTCTAGGAAGTGGGTATTTATTCTTGTCCGTGACTTTGTTCAACTGATGGTAGTCTATACACATTCTGAGTGAACCGTCTTTCTTTTGCACGAATAAGACTAGTGCACCTCACTAGGAAATATTAGGTCTGGTGAACCCCTTGTCTAAAAGGTCTTTTAACAGTTCATTTAACTCACTAAGTTTAGCTGAAGCCATTCTGTATGGTTGAATAAATATAGCTTAAGTGCCTGGAAGAAGGTCTATTCTAAAGTCGATTTTCCTTTTGGGAGAAACTCTGGGAAGATCTTCAGGAAACATATCTGAGAATTTATTTACTACTAAAATTGGCTCAACTCTAGGAGCCTCTGAACTAGAGTCTTTGACTCGCACAAGAAAATAGACACATTCTTTGGATATTAGTTTTCTCGCTCTAAGGTATGAAATTAACCGACCCTTAAGCGTTGTAGTACTACCCCTCCATTCAAGGACTAGTTTATTTGGAAAATAAAAATAAAAAACTATGCTTCTACAATCAATTGAGGCATAGCATGAATGGAGCCAATCCGTGCTGAGAATGACATCGAAATTTGTGATCTGTAACTCTACTAAGTCTACTGAAGTGACTTTTTATGATATCATAACCAGACAGTTCCTGTATACCCATCCGGCTATGATAACTAACCCACTAGGTAGAGACTGAGAAAGGTTTTGGTAAGATTTCTGGTCTGACTTTCAAGATGGCTGCTATGTAAGAAGTGACAAATGACAAAGAAGATCCTAGATCAAATAAGGCATAAAAATATAAATAAAATATCTATAATGTACCAGTTACCATATTAGGATAACTTTCCTGATCTTGTCTTGACAGAAGTGCATAAAGCCTGTTTGGGTATTGCCCACTGGTTGCACTAGAAGTGCATAAAGCCTGTTTGGGTATTGCCCACTGGTTGCTGGGGGACGGTAGTACTAACCCTATAAACCTAACTGAGGATAATCTCTGATTCTATGGTCTGGCTTGCCACACCTAAAACATTCATCACTACTAGCTCTACAGACATCCTGATCGTTTCTGCCATATTTCTGACAAAGAGGATTTGTTCGAGCACTGCTTACACTACCATGAGACTTAGAGCCTAGTACCCTATCTTTTTTACCATTTATGAACTTAGTTATTGTAGAACTAGATGTGGGCGGAGCTGGAATTGAAGATTTTGGACGAAACTAGGAACGGTTATCGCCCTCTGACTTAAGCTGAGGGATATTGATGCTACCCATTTTGGCTCCTTTATTTTCCCTCTCTCTATCTCCTCATTCTTAGCCTCTTCTATCTACTGAGAATGGACCATTCTCCTATATATGTCCATTTTCTTAATTAACATCATAGTTTTGCACTCCTTAACCATATTCTCTGACACCTCAGACATGAACTTGCTCATCCTGGACTACTTATCTGCCATTATATGGGGATCATACCTAGCTAACTGAGTAAACTTAAGGGAATACTATTTCACACTCGTGTTGCCTTGCCTAATATTGATAAACTCTAACAACTTGGATTCTATCAACTCTAAGGGAAAGAATCTATCTAGAAAAGCAGTAGCAAATTCTTCCCATTCTATGGGCTCTGCATCTGTGACCCTATCTACCTTCTACTATTTAAACCGTGAATGAGCTACGTCTTGTAACTGATAGGAAGCTAACTCAGAACTTTCATTGGATGTCACTCTCATAATATCTATGACTTATTGCACCTGATCGAGGAACTCTTGTAGATCCTCTTCAGACTTAAATCCTAAAAACAATAGAGAGTTCATTTGTGTGAAGTCCTAAATCCTGGATGCAACATTAATGGCCATTGGATTGGACTGAACAGAAGATGGATGTTTATTATGAGCTGCTATAAAATGGGCTAGAGTGGTGAATGTAGATTTGTATTCTGCATGGGAGATATGCTCATCCAGGGGATCTGCCTGAATGAGCTAACATGCTGGCTGATTTTCATACCTTCTTCTACTAGCTTTTTTGGGAGTCATGTTCTATAAATTTAAGGAAGAAATAAATTAGAGTTATAGCTTAACTTGATCTCATGCTCGCTAGCACAACAAGAATATTGAAAGAAGGGAAACTTTCCTAAAAATGTGTCATAGCCTCTTGCCCATAAGTGTGGCGTGCTTCACACCCATGCACAAGACTCTACTTGATGCAGCTTTCAAACTCCCTAGGACTTTGTTGAACTTTAAGCTCTAATACCATATTTGTAACACCTCGAGTATGCATCCCAAACTCTACACGGTGTTTACGACTACGAAGGACACAACCTAACCCATGACTTGTACCTGCTGAGAGCACTAAATAGTAATACTGAAATAATGCAGAAGTTAGGCTGAAATGCCATAAGGCTCATAAACTAAATACTGATAAATGTAGCAATTGATAATAATATCTAAAAAATTGAATACTGTCTGAACTAATCTAGTGTGAACATCGTTTAACTAGACTATCTGAATATGGATTTGATAGCACAAGCCCCCAACTAACTTTGACTAATAAAATACTGAATGTACTATAATAATGAAATAAAATAATAGCCATGATAAATGAGGACTCACTACTGAATCTGCTACTGCTGACTGAATCTGGTTAAGCATAGCCAGGAACCTTAGCGTCTGAACCTATAATATAAGACATCATAGTGCAAGAAAAGAGTATGTGATCAGTACGTAGAATGTACTAGTATGCTAGATGAGGTAAGGCTAAAATGAATAGGTTCATATGCATGAGCAGTAACTGACTTAGTGATATGATATAACTAAATGAGAGTACATGGATAACTGAAGCTACTGTAAACACTGAGTATGCAATACTGTGCATATGCATATATACTATATTTGAGATTTATACAAAAATTGAGTACTGAGATTTGATAACTGAGTAACTAATGCCTAGCTAATTGATAATAGAATTACTAATAACTGGGTGACTGTTATTGACAATCCTGATTTTTTAGAACTAAACTGAGTCCTATACTGAAGACTGAAACTGAAATTGAAATTATGGCAGGTAATCATCTGACTGATATGCCTCTCTCAGAACTGATTGAGGTCCAACCTGTAACCCTAATTGGAAGGGTGTCAGTACCGTGCCATAGGTACAAACACTAATTATGTGGATCCACTAAAAAGTCATCCCGAAGGACAAAGGGTCACCCTCTACTAGCAGGTTCCCTAAATAAAATGGTATTACCCTAACCTGGCAGGTAAACACCTTATCAACCCTCAACTGGCAAGTTGATATCTCAACCTACGCTGGCTATGTAGTTTCGGAATAAAAGGACTGCAACTAAGGATCACACCTTCTACTGATAGGTGACTGGCAGGTTGATATCTCAACCTACGCTGGCTACATAGTTTTGGAATAAAAGGACCGCAACTAAGGATCACACCTTCTACTGATAGGTGAGCCCCTATCCTTAGGTTCACTTGGTGCTGAATCCTAATCATAACTGAATGACACTAACTATTAAACTGAACTAAATAGGACTAAGTTTCATTGAGTTCTGTAACTGATGGCATACTACGGTTCGTGACATTAATGAGACTATTCTGTAGCCACTATGATCTAGGTGAACAGCAAGATTTTTTAGGCATTGGATAACCCAGGACACAATAGCATCAATAGTAAAACATGACATAATCTTGAAAACATACTAGCTAGTCACTTAGTCATGATTCATTCATTGAGACATTTTGTCAAACACTTGCAAGGCATGAACTTGTACATGAAAGGGAACACATGCTTACATGTCATGATTACACTATTCAATTTATAGATGCATTTTAACAAACACTGGGGATCATGATTAATTCATATAACAATAATAAACATATATAAGTATCAAGGCTACTATATTTAGTTTGTAAATGCAAGGATTGAACATGAAAATCACATAATTCATTACACATGCTATCATAAAATCATAAAAATTTTAATTAATCATTGATTGAAGACCATATAACAATACATAAATGGACATAATTCAACTCAAATGTGTTATTCATGAAATCTCAATCTTGTATTTTGAAAAAGGATTCTTGGGCTTCATGGGTGGTAAGGACCTATGAATGAACATCTAACATACCTGGGAGGATGAGTTCTTGAAGTTTCTTGGTGAGATTCTTGAGGATTTGCTCTTGATTCTTGAAGGCTAACGTTTTGCTAATTTAGAGAATGATCTTCAATTTGGTAATATTGAGTGAATAATGACTTAACTAGGTTATTATTGGTTTATTAATGTGTTTAGACTTATTAGGTCCATGGAAAAAGACTAAATGACCCTGGAAGGATTTAAATTTTCATCACTAAAATTCCTGACTTTAGACTTCACTGCAATGCGGTGGCATCACGGTGAGACTGGAAGTCAGCTGAAACTGTTTAAAAATGGACAACTACTAAATTGACTTTTAGCGTAATGTGTCATTATCGCAGAGACTCATTAGAAAGTGACAATCTGAAAAATAGGCAGTGCGGTGACGTGGTCCAATCACGCTACCCCACTGGAAAAAGACAATTGGGTACTGGCATGTAACGCCCCGAACCTAGTGCTCGAAATGCTACACGGTGCTCATGACCCCGAAGGACCACAAGTTAACCCATCACTAATATCTGTACTTGTACACTGCATAATATAACATGATAATGAGGAAACATGCACTGAAAGGAAATAAGATTAATACTGAACAAAATCTGAATAATAAAATATCTGAGTGGGGTAATAGAATACCCAAAACAAAACTGAAAATACTGAAAACTGAAACATGATAGTCTGCATCTAGTCTGAAAGCCTCTAATGTATGAATAATCTGACTATGGAGTTGATGGAACATATCCCAAACTAACTCTAACTAAAAATCTAATCAATGCGATAGTAAAGAAATAATCATGCCCTCAAAAGATGAGGACTCACTCCGGACTATGACTGCTGAAACTGGAATCTACTGTTGATATGGAACTTCCATCACTGGGTAGATGGTCCATTATTTCGACCATCGTAGGTAGACCAGAAGTTTGAGCCACTTTCTTTGCTGCAATGGTCTAATCAACGGTTCATCAATCTGGCTGTCGCACTTGAGCGATTCTGATAGCTCTGAGTAAAACGTCCATAACTTCTTCCCCCAAAACCAGATTTTGATGAAATAGGTATCGATGGAAAGCTTATTAAATTTCCCATATGATGGAAATTGAAAATCATAAAAATACCACTTGAAGAAAATGGTTTCATATTTCAAAGCAAGTTTTGACATCCTTGAGATGATTTCAAGCTAAGAAAAAGGCACGGGTATTACAATATCTCCCTCTTAAGAACATTCATCCTCAAATAAGACTGACTAAAAGGGGAAACACTAGATTAAACATAAATAATTAGAACATGATCTTATGATTTACCTAACTGACAGGATGAATATAACATACTGAACATGCATATCTAATGCATGTATAACTGATTCATGAATGCATAACTAAGTGTTCAGAAGAACAAAGTTTCTCACAATGAGAAGGCATGTCTGATGCATAAATACATGACTAAACTGATACATGAGTGCATGAATAGATATGCAATGGTACTTGATACCAAGTTTATGATGGGAACATGAACATGAAACTGAATACCAAGTTTGTGATAAAACACAGAACATGAAACTGAGTAAGCTTAAAAAGAACTGTTACCTTGAGGTCTTAGTTGGCGGAGAAGAGGTGAGGATACTTGGTGCGCATGTCTGGTTCTACTTTCCAAGTAGCTCCCATGATGTACTGATTTTGTCAAAGGACCATAACTAGAGGGACCTCTTTGTTCCTCAATCTATGAGTCTGATAGTCTAAGATTTTGACTGGAATCTCTTCATAAGAGAGAACATCAATGCTATGAATAGGGACTACTACTGATGGTTCACCTATACACTTCTTGAGCGAAGAGACATGGAAGACTGGATGAACTGAGTCTCGATTTGAAGGCAATTCGAGCTCATAAGCTACCTTGCCAAAATGACTAAGAACCTTGAAGGGACCAACATATCGAAAACTGAGCTTTTCTTTCTTGCCAAACCTATTCACTCTCTTAATGGGAGAGATATTTAGATAAACAAAATCGCCGATCTCAAAATCGAGATCCTTTCTACGAACATCTGCATTAGACTTTTGTCGTCTCTGAGCATGCCAGAGTCTTTCTCTGCTCAACTGGACTTTCTCTAAGGCGTCGAATACTAAGTCAGGACCTATGACCTAGGCCTCACTAAATTTGAACTAACCAATTGGAGATCTATATCTCCTACCATAGAGAGCTTTGAATGGAGCCATATTAATACTGGAATGATAGTTGTTATTGTATGCAAATTAAATCAAAGGCAAGTGGTCATCCCAATTACCCTTGAAATCAACTGCACACGTTCTTAGCATATCTTCTAGAGTCTGAATAGTCCTGTCTTCTTGACCATCTATCTGAGGATGGAAGGCTGTACTGAGATGAACTTGGATACCAAGACCCTTGTAGAATAATTTCTAGAAATGAGAGGTGAACTGGGTACCTCTATCTAAGATAATGGATAGCGGAACATCATGCAATCTGACCAACTCCCTGATGTATAGTTTAGCGTAATCCTTAGCTGAATAAAAGATATGAACTGGAAGAAAATAGGCTGATTTGGTTATTCTATCTACAATGACCCAAATTGAATTATTTTGATGACAAGTTCGAGGCAAATCCATCACGAAGTCCATGTTCACAACTTCTTACTTCCAAGTAGAATAATATACTCGTGCATAGGACACCTAGGCTTCTTATGATCTATCTTAACTTGCTGGCATATGGAGCACTTCGCCACAAACTCTGCAACATATCTCTTCATCCCACTCCACTAATAGATCCCTCACAAGTCACAGTACATCTTTGTGGCCCCTAGATGAATAGAGTAATGCTCACAATGCACTTCTGTAAGAATTTGCTGCCTTATGTCATCTACATTTTGAACACAGATACGACCTTGACAATGAAGAACACCATCTCCCCCTTGGGAGAAAACCTCTATTTTCTTATCCTGAACTGATTCTTTCAACTTGACAAAGCTAGGATCTCTATCTTTCTTTTCTTTCACCTCGAAAACTAGGGATGATTCTAAATTACACTGACCACATACACCACCCTCTAAAGAATCGAATAAGCGAATGCCTAGTCTGGAAAACTTATGTACTTCTTGAGTTAACTTCTTCTTACTATCCTTAACATAAGAAAAATTACCCATGGACAATCTACTGAGTGCATTGGCCACTACGTTGGCCTTGCCCGAATGATAAAGGACACTCATGTCATAATCTTTCAAGAGATCTATCCACCTTCTCTGATGAAGATTGAGATCTTTCTAAGAAAAGAAATACTAAAGGCTCTTACGATCCGTGAACATATCTACATGAACACTGTATAGGTAATGCCTCTAAATTTTCAAGGAAAAGACTACAGCTGCTAACTGGAGGTCATGAGTAGGATAATTCTTTTCATGGGGTTTAAGATGTCTGGATGCGTAGGCTATGATATTACCATGCTGTATGAGGACACAACCCAAACCTAGACTTGATGCATCATAATACACTACGAACCCATCTGAACTATCTGGAAGACCTAATACTGGAGCTGAGGTAAGTCGAGTCTTCAAATCCTATAAACTCTTCTTGCAAGGATCTGACCACTAAAACTCGGCCTTATTCTGAGTTAATTTGGACATAAGGGATGCAATAAAAGAAAATCCCTCAACAAACCATCTGTAATAGCCAACCAAACCCAAGAAACTCCTAATATCTGATGGAGAGTCAGGGCAAGGGTAGTTTTTTACTGCTTTAATTTTTTGAGGATCCACTCTAATGCCATCATCGAAAATGATATGACCAAGGAATGGTACTGACCTTAGCCAAAATTTGCACTTACTGAATTTGGCGAATAACTGATGATCTCTGAGTCTGAAGTATTATCCTGAGATGGTCTGAATGATCTGGATAATCTCTCTCACTGTGGGAATTGACCAGGATATCATCTATGAAGATTATAATGAATATGTCGAAGTACTGCTTGAAAACATGGTTCATCAAGTCCATGAAAGCGGCTGGGGCATTGGTAAGACGAAATGACATGACTAAGAATTTGAAGTGACCATACCGAGTAAGAAAAGCTATTTTTGGGATGTCACATTCTCAAACTTTAAGATGATAAAAGCTAGATCAGAGCTCTATCTTAGAGAAATAACTTGTACCTTGAAGTTGGTCAAACAAATCATCAATTTCAGGAAGAGGATATTTGTTCTTGACCGTGAACTTTTTGAGTTGATGGTAATCAATGCACATTCAGAGAGAACAATCTTTCTTGCGCACGAATAATACTGGAGTGCTCCATGGGGAAATGTTGGGACTGATGAATCCCTTATCTAAGAGATCCTTCAATTTTTCTTTTAGTTTTTTGAGTTCTGATGGTGCCATTCTGTATGGCAGAATAGATATGGGATGAGTATCTAGAAGGAGATCAATGCCAAAGTCTATTTCCCTTTTGGGAGAAATTCCTGGAAGATCTTTGGGAAAGATATTTAAATATTCATTTATGACTGGAACTGATTCAAGACTGGGAGTTTTCGAATTGGAATCCTTAACATGAACAAGATGATAGACACATACCTTAGATATCCATTTCCTTGCCTGAAGATAGGAAACAACCTGCCCTCTGAAAGCTGAAGTACTACCCTTTCACTCCAGGACGGGTTCATTCAGAAACTAAAAATGGACTATTCTATTTTTGTAGTCGATTGTGGCATAACAGGAATAAAGCCAATGCATGCCGAGAATGACATCAAAATAAGCCATCTCTAATTTGACAAAGTCTGCTAAAGTGACTTTCTAAAATGTCATAACCGGGCAGTTCCTGTATAACCATTGAGCTATGATGGTTTTACCCACTAGAGTAGATATTGAAAAGGGCTCTGCTAGAATTTTAGGACTAATTCCAAAATCAATTGCTATATAATAAGTAACAAAAGACAAGGAGGCTCTTGGATCTAGTAAAGCATAAAAATGCACATGAAAGATCTGTAACATACCGGTAACTACATCAGGAGAATCTTTCTGATCTTCTCAAGTCTGAAGAGAATAAAGGCAATTTGGGCGTTTCCAACAAGTAGCACTAGTAGTGGTACCCTATTGATTTGGGCAATCGTACTGAGCTGAGGAGCGGACATGACTCTAATAACCTGACTGAGGGAAGTCTCTGACTCTGTGGCATGGCTTGCCACACCCGAAACAAACATCACTACCAGCTCTGCCAGCAGCTTTGTTGTTCTTACCATAAGTCTAACAAAGAAGATTAGCTTGGGATTTGCTAACAATGCCCTGAGACCTAGAGCCTAGCTGAAGAAGGAGCTGGAATTGATGACTTAGGGGAAAATTGAGAACGATTGCCTCCCTCTGACTTAGGCTGACTAAAATTGTAATACGTGTCCCAGCTTTCTTATTTTGTTTTTCCCTCTACTTAATCTTTTGCTCCTCTATCTACTGAGCATGGGTCATAAGCCTGGCTAAAGTCATATCACTATTTAGCATGGCAGATCTGCACTCGTTTACCACACTATTATTTACCCTTAAAGCAAACTTACTCCTCTTTGCCCTACTGTAACCACATGAGGGGCATATCTGGCTAATTAAGTAAACTTAAGAGAATACTCTTTTACGATCATACTACCATACATGAGGTTGATGAATTATAGTACCTTAGCCTCTCTAAGATCTTGGGGAAAGAATCTGTCTAAGAATACAGTAACAAACTCCTCCTACTCTATAGGACCTGCATTATCAGACCTCTCTGACTTCCACTGTTTGAACTAAGTATGAGCCACATCCTGCAAATGATATGCAACTATCTTACCACTTTCAATAGTAGTCACCCCCATAATGTCTGTTACCTTCTGAACCTAATCAATGAATTCCTGAGAGTCTTTATCTACTTTAGAACCGAGAAAGGTTAGAGGATTCATTCGGGTGAAGTCCCAAATTCTAGCTGTGGCTGAGTTAGCCACTGGATTGGCCAAAATAACTGTTGGTTGTTCATTCTGAGTGGTGACTAATAGAGAAAGAGTGATGAATGTAGCCCTGAACTCCGCATTAGAAACATGATCTCCCAAAGGTTCTTTGGGCTGAGGGGGTTGACTAATTTTCGTTTCTTCTTTAAGGTGGCATGTTCTATAGAAGAAAGGGAGAAACAAATTAGACTGAGAGATTGACTTGAGATTATACTCACTGGCATGTTATGAATACTGAATGAAGGGAAACTATTCATAAAACATCATATAGCCTCTTGCACATAAATATGGCACGCAACACACCCATGTACAAGACTCTACTAGATGCGGTTTTAAGACATCCAAGGACTCTATTGAACCTATCTTTGATACAAAGTTTATAATGCCCCAAACTTGGTGCCCAAAATGCTACACGGTGGTCATGACCCCGAAGGACCACAAGCTAATCCATGACTGATATTTGTACCTGTAGACTGCATAATATAACATGATAATGCAAAAACGTGCACTGAAAGGTCATAAGGTTGAATACTAAACAAAATCTGAATAATAAAACATTTGAGTAAGGTAATAGAATACCCAAAACAAAACTGAAAATACTAAAAACTGAAACATGATAGTCTGCATCTTATCTGAAAGCCTCTAATGTCTGAATAATCTGAATAAGGAGTTGATGGGACATGTCCCCAACTAACTCTATCTAATAAGCTAATCAATGAGATAGTAAAGAAATAATCACGCCCTCGAAGGCTGAGTACTCACAGCGAAATCTAACGGCTGAAACTGGAATCTACTGCTGATCTGGAACTCGTGTCTCTAAACCTATGGTGTAATATAAAAAGAAAGCATCATAGCAAAAATATGTCAGTACAATGGAATATACTAAGTATACACGTGAGGTAGGCTATATTCAAGGGTTCACATGCATGATTATCGCTAACTAACTGTCTAACATGAATGTGAGAATGCATGCACAAATACGTAACTATAACTGACAACATAATAACATGATTACTGAGTCTAAATGTTGATAACATGATATGTTAATAACTGATATGACTGATAACATGAGTGATTGTATCTAACAGTACTAACTATAATGGAATTATCTGAGTTCTAAACTATATCTATGTTAACTGTATCTAATAGTCCTAAATTCTAAAGAACTATCAGAGTTTTATTACTGAGATACATTGACTATATCTGATAGTCCTGATTTTATAACATGAAAATGTGGGAAGTAGTTATCTAACCAACATGCCCCTGAAACAGCAATATGGCTGAGTTGGGGTCCACTCTATAACCTTAATTGGAAGGGTGTCAATACCATGCCACTGGTAAGGACAAGCTATAGGTGACCCTCATCTGATAGTGTCCCCTATATGTGAATGGTGGGGCTTTTATCTAACAATGCTTAACCACCTTATCAACCCTCATCAATAGTGTTAAGGTCTCAACCTATGCTGGCTACATAGTTTTGGAATGCAAGGATGATTACTAAGGATCACACCCTCATCTGATAGTGTGTGTCCCCTTCATTGGGATCACTCAGTGCTAATTTCTACTCCCATCTGAATGGATATTGAACATAATTTATTGAACTGAACATGATCTTAATCACTAAATTCCGTTGACTGACGGAATACTACTGATATCTGATAACTAACTGAGTTTATGAGATCATAGATATTTTCCTAAGTCATAAGACTGTCTGAAGTCTAAGGATCCATAGCTTGACTGAGAGTATCGTGAAAGCATGACATGGCTCTAGGCACACAACTAATGTTTCGGGTACAAGTACCCCAAGGACTCGATAGAATGAAACAGACAAAGCATGACTTGCTTGAATACATAATAATCATTATAATACATTTATTGAAGCATTTCATCAAACATGTGATAGGCATAAGCTTGTACATACATGGGGATTTCATGATATCATGCTAATTAGACACTTTTGCTTCACCTAGGCATTTAATCAAACACATAGTAGGCTTAGAACGTGTAAACAACATCATACAACAATTAACTGTCATGATTCAATTCTAATTTAAACATTCAGGGGTTTAGTCATAAGATTTCATGAATCTATACCTATACAAATCAACCGATATGGAAGGTAGCACTCATTCATGGAATACAATTCAATTACTCATTAACAACTTGAACAAGAGCAGCCAAATCATGAAATTCATAAGAAAATCCATAACTTGAATTTAGATAAGGGATTTTTGGGCTTCATGGATCAAAGGTGTCCATGAATGAACACTATGCATACCTGGGTTAAGGTTCTTGATGTTCTTGAACTTGAAGAATTGGAAAATACCTTAGTTTTTGAAGAAGATTGGATTTTTTTCTTGGAGATCAAGGTTAGAGAGAAACCCTAATATTTGTTGTGAAATTATAATAAGAATGCGATTTCTTGCCGGATTTAACTAGGTTTATAAACAAATGGCAAAAGACCAAAATGCACCTTTAAAATGACTTGAAAATTTGATGAACGAAACCTGCGATGGCTCGTGTGATGGTCCATCATTTTGACCGTCGTAGGTGAACCAGAATAGGTTTTCACTGCCTTCGTAGTGATGGCTCATGCGAAGGTCTGTCACTAGGTCGATAGTTTGTCATTTTGACCATCGTAGGTGGACCAGAAGGTTGAACCACTGCCTTGGCTGCGATAGTCTAAGCAATGGTCCGTCGCTAGATCGACGGTTCGTCAACTTGGCCGTCGCACCTGGGCAATTCTGATAGGTCTGAGTAAAACATCCATAAATTCTTCCGCTAATACCGGATTT
This sequence comes from Capsicum baccatum var. pendulum, assembly GCA_030864225.1. Classification (NCBI taxonomy): domain Eukaryota; kingdom Viridiplantae; phylum Streptophyta; class Magnoliopsida; order Solanales; family Solanaceae; genus Capsicum; species Capsicum baccatum. The sequence goes on along the minus strand of CM061560.1, from coordinate 86,506,821 downwards.
TGATGAAATTGGTAAGATGAAAAGCTTATTCAATTTCCCACGTGATGGAAAGTAAAAATCATAAAAATACCATGTTAAAAAAAATGGTTTCGTATTTCAAAGCAAGTTCTGACATCCTTGAGATGATTTCAAGCTAACAAAAAGGCACGGGTATTACATGGCACTTCACCGTGATGTGAAGGAATCGTGGTGCCTCACTGGAAACTGACAAATTCCATTTTGACTCTCACCGCGATGCAGTGCTTCTCACTTTGGCATCCTATTTCACAAAATGGGCCATAACTTCTCAACCGGATATCAGATTTAGGTGTATTTTATATCGTTCGAAAGCTAACTGAATTTCCTACATGTTTGTAAGCCCTAAACTAGAAAATTATAAATATATTGAAAGTTTTATATAGAAATTCTCATGTACCAAGATCTTAACTAGGCTGGGAAATATGAGGTAATACAAGAAAACACACCAACGACCCCTCCAAAACTGAGGCAGACAAACTCTAAATAATTGGAAATGAACTCACACCCCCAACATTATCATCTTGATGCTCAAGAGAGAGCCCAATAGCACCCCCTAGATAGGGCTAATCTACAGGCCCATCTACTCCCTCGAGTTCATCCACAACTTGAGGCTCGTCCTCTCGACTAAACTCTTTCTCCTAAAATAGGCATTATATCTCTAACCTTATAGGACCTAGTCAACACAATCTATGCAAAAAGAGTAAAACACAACTTAGAACACAAGGTATGAAAGAACTTCGCACGTTAAGGAATAAAATAAGGAAAGTTTCCTAAAGACATCTTATATCCTCTCGAAGATAGATACGACTATCTACAAACCAACCTATGAGACTCTATTAGATATCCCATTCTTACACAATTAAGACTAATGAAACTTGGTCGCTCGAATACCAATTTTGCACGACCTAAAAATAAGGTCATGACGACACTTGTCACAGCGTACCTTGACAAGTAATCTTATCACCCAAATTGATACTCAAAAAAGAGAAAAGACAGAACTACCATCAATATAAGGCTTCTAGAATAAAGCCAAACAATATATCATAAGTGAAGAAATAATATAATTAACAATATAGACATAACTCCCAAAACCTAATATCAATAGTATAAGAACGTATCTAGTACAATTCGAATCTAAAAGAAATACATAAGATGTCCAGAAACAAGAGAAACTCTATCTTCAAAATAAAAGTAAGGACATGGTCAATAAGAAAGGTAGTAGAAAATATTTGGACACTTGAAAGTCAACCACTACCTTGAAAACTCCAAATATGGCCCAAATCAACCAAGTTGGGAAGCACTTGTATGAGGACCTGCACTGAAAGGGCACAGTAGGCATGAGTATGATCTACTTTTACTCGGTAGGTACCATAGGCCGACCAAGCAAAGTAGATAGTAAAACATAAAAAATACACATAAAGGGCACGTCACCTACAATTAAAAAATGTCCCACAACGGTATCCCACATCGCTTTCACTAACAATTGTAATATATCATATATATTTGCAACAATGACAACCAAATAGAACACAAGTATACATCATATAACGTACAAGTAGAAACAAGGATGAACATGTATATAAAAGATCATCAAGTACAAATAATGAAAGATAGATCAAATAGATCTATGACAAGTCAACATTCGATCACAACATAAATACAACAAAGCAAGTCCAATGTATAAGAAGATGGTGATGGTGATGATTTTGATGATGATGCATGAGGTTGTCGCACAACCTCCGTATATACCTATAGAGGCAAGCCTCTTGATATGGGTCCCATGAGGGGTTCGTCAACCCATAGATAATCCATATATATATCCATATCTCCTCCCTGGCACATCTCTCGAGGAGGGTTTTATAAGATATCTTATTTTCTGTCAAAAAAAAATGTTGCCAGTGTTTCCCAAATATTGCCACACTGGTATAATTTTTTCATGAATGAGTATGATATAAGGATGAGATGATCACAATCAATAATAATAAATATTTCCACAACCAACCACAAAATGTACTCCACAACCAACCATAATGATATATTCCACTACCAGGTGAGTTAATATCTACTCATTATTTCCCACCATCCCAGAAATTCCACATAATTATATGTCGATAAAGTATGAATATAGTACAATACACCAGTAGTACCATATTTGGAATTTGAACAATACAATAATGTTATTCACAAGTATATCAAGCTATTCACATCACATAGGACCTCACACGGTGACACAAATCGTGTAATAACTCAAAATAATAATTACATCACATATAGGACCCCACACAGTCACAACACAGTAAGATAGCCAATTTCATGATTAGTTCCCATCGGCTTAAAATACATTTTGTATATGAATTAACTACCCAGCCCGATTAGAAGAGTTAAGACATAACCTATCTCGAAGGCTGAAACCGATCTGCAACACTCCAACTACAAAGACATACTTCTCTTGATGGTCCTAAAATCAACTAAAACCAAGAAATATAGAATCTATATGTCAAAATAAGGCTAACAATACCCATATTTTCTACTTTTAGTTTAGGGTCTAAATAAACACCTGAATGGGTTTTTGAAAAAGAAAGGAAAATCATAACTTTATTTCAAAAACATGTTGCCCATATCTTTCGAAATCTACAGTTGAAAACCTAAGTAAAATCGAGTAAAAATGAGGTTAAAATCGAAGAAACACCATTTTTGAGTTTTACTAGGTAAAATCTTTGAAATCCATTTTAAAATCAAGAATTGAAGTTGTTTTGAAGATGAAATTCGGGAAAACTAGTAATTATAGGATTATGAACATTATTCAACTAAAATGTCTTAGAATTTGGGGCTAAATCAAGTACTAATGTTTTGGGGTTTCTAAACAATTAATCATACAATTTTTTAAATAAAAAAGGGTAATTTCTCACCATAAATCTATAAGAGAATCAAGAAATAGATGCTAATCTAGCTTCCCAATCACCCACAAGCTTCACTTTTGAGCTCTCACACTATTTTAGGATTTATCTCTCAAAAGATAAGATAAAATAAGCAAAATCGAATAAAAAGGGGCAATTTATATTCATACCAGGATACCAGGTGCATAAGGCTTAAAATGAATACCCCAAATAAGTTTTATCCTTTATGGTCTAGGTTGCAGTAGCAACCTGATGCACCAGATTTTCTAAGTCCAAACGAACATCGACGGCATGCTCGGGATTCATTTGGAATTTGATATATACAAACAAACTATATAGATACACTAAATTTGATGCTCGAAACTCAATGGTAATATCAGAATTTTGAAAACACATCATTTTCAAAAAGTCAACCCCCGTAACCGAAAATCATAATTTTCTAAACCAAGGGTCAAAATGAGATTTAAAAGTTATTAAACCACACCAACCATGTTACAACTCTAAAATTGATGTTTTGGATATATTGGCACTATCCATTCATCCATCCATCTCATAGCTCAAAAGTTAACTATAGAAGTAAAAAATAAGTCTCTCAAAGCCTCCAGAAATCATAATATTGGACAAATATTACCAAAATGCATTGGGAACCATTCCAATCACCCCACATCCCAGAAATAACATAATGCAACTATGGGGAGGTATAAAATAGTAAAATCACACAAAATTATAAATTTCACATATTTCATCAAATTTTAGGTCATTAAAGTACACCCCTTTAATAAGCTCTAAACAAAACTGCAATCACTCTACTCTAGAGTTTGGGATATAACAGTACACATAAATCCTAACCTCCTCCTAAAATAATATACCAAAAAGTTTAAAACTCATAGCTAGTACTTTATTTTGGGATACAACTCATAACTATCTATAACCTCAATAGTTATCACAATAACTTAAATGATTGTTAACTTCGCACCTTATGAATTATTGCAATACCCTGGTTCATACTTTTCCCTTCTAGAATTCAAACGTTTTTTTATCTATTAGCTTAATCATCCATAATTCAAACTTAGATTCTAACACTTGATATGGATATCCATAAAACTTTTAATGAGATATAATAACTTCCTACTACTAGATAAAATCATGAATCAATAACCCACTCAAATTTTTATGAGCATACCCAACCTTAACAAGATTCTCCATATTTTTGATTGCTACCTAATAATAATCTTGTATAAAGCATTAACATACTCTAATTCCTATTAGTTGGTAAATCTCTGTCAAACTTATATTATATAATTTACACAACAAAGTTTTGGCTTCATCGACACATAACCTACTAAATCTAGATAAGCTTTATCCCCACTTTACTGTTGCTATATGATAACGCTCAATCTACAGCTCTCGCAGGAGTGTAAAGCGGTCGTTAGCAAATATAAAACCCAACCTGGGTTGGGTGTAGATCCCACAGGGAATAGCTTGGCCAACAAGTAAGCAAAATTACTAAACTTTTGGTGCAAGTCTCGTAAAAAAGGGGGATTCTTGTTGTGCAAGTAATGTAAATAAAATCTGAAATTAATAAAGTAAAAAGAGAGAGATTGTTACGTTGGTTGTAAACAATGAGAATTGAAGCGTTGGGGTTATGTCCACCTTCTGAGGTATACGTCTCTATTGGCTATGAGTGTGTAGAGTCTTGACATGCAATTGCTTTTAGAGAATTGTAGTCGATGGTAAATCCAAGCGTCTCTCGACCTAAACAAGGACTATTTCACTTTAACTCTCTCGAGCTTAAAGTGTGTCTAACGGTACGAATTCTCCAAGAGGTTAGTTCAGTTACGGCACTAGCTTTTTAATAGGAAAGGGTGTCCTACTACCTTGACATTATCTCTTTTCCAGACAAATAACCTTTCTCTCGAACAACTTAAATGTTAGACTGGCGTATTCTTGCGTTTGCAACCACAAAGAATGTGGATCAAGATGAAGAGAATAATGATATAAGCAATATATGTGTCTCGAACTCACAAACTCACAGCAGTAGATAGTATCTCATTCGGCTTCCATAACCCCAACAGAGAGGTTTAGTTACCCATGAATGCGAAGGAGATCACGATTGACATTGTTATTATATCACAATATTGAGTAATGGCGTGTAAATCAAGTGATAGGCGTGTGGCGTGTTTCCTTGGCTTGGTAACGATTCTCTTGTTGTGGAATTTAAGAATAGAAGAAGAAAAATAGAATTAATGGGAAGATTAGAAGAGTTGTAGAATTGTTGTGGTGGAAGAAGAGAGGGATGGAAGAATATTAATTGTTGAATAGAAGATGAATGTCTCTCCACTAAGGGAGGACTTAATTAAAAATCTCTAGCATGATAGGGTATTTATAATACTCCTATCCTACTCCTACTATGCTAATGAAATAAATAACCAAATCCTACTAAACTAAGGAAATACTTAACCCATTTGTACTAGGTTAATGTAACATTCTCCTAATCCAAATAAACTAATGAAATACATAACCCAATTGTACTAGGTTAATGTATCATTGTCAAAATCCAGCTTTGTGTTTGTAAGTCCCCAACGTCTTCAGAAATGCTGTTTTAGCCCGGGACAGATTTTCCATGCAGCAGTTTTGGTCCTTAGGCGTGTAAACTCCCTTTCCTTCCTTTGTGAGCTTTCTTTTGCGTCAAGTAAGCCATAAAATGCTGTATTTTGCATCATTTATACCTGAAACTTTACTAATCATGTTCGTTATCTCATTTATAGGAAAAAGGACTAAAAGTGCATGAAATATATAATTTGTTCTCAAAACTAGGCTAAAATATGGGCAAAATATATTGATATAGGCGTGTAAATTCGCCTATCGTCAACACCCCACACTTGCAGCTTTGTTCGTCCTCGAACAACATATTATGTCCTTCTAAACATCAACTTAGGGTTTTTACAGCAACAACACAAAACATTTATCAAGACAAGCACAACAATTATCAACAAAGAGTAGCTTTCCGATTATAAGTAGAAACATTTTAACCTCTAGTATAGACTCGTGATGGTGATCAACTCCCATGCAAATGTTAAAGTGCATAGAATCATATACAACTATCCAAAACTCATCAACCATGTGTGTCTCACCATATAGTACCCTTAATTACTCACAAATATAGCATATTTTTCAAACATGGGTATCAACAATATCCTTGCTCTCGCTCTCACAAAGAATTCATATGTAGCAACTGATGACCATAGGCTTGCCCTTATTGTACTACTCCACTAAATGTCAGAATGTTAAGATTAGGATCAAGTAGGTCTTCTGATGGTTGTAATGTAGGCTAAGGGACGGGTAGGACTATTTTGGCCAGAAATAGTGACTAAGCTCCTAAGCGCTTTAATACATCACATTGTATCATTGACATTTTTTTTTCAACCTTTCTTCTTTCTTTTATTCTACCACCTTTGTTCTCCTCTTTCGTTTTTCAATTTTAAGCATAACTCACTTTTCAGCTTTCTTTTTCCTTTTTCTTTTCTCAACATACCTCTTATGATAGCACTTTCTTTTTCATAACACATTCAAGAACCATTACAATTTAAAGCATCATACTCACCCAATTTCCTCTTATGTTGTCACATGACTTTTTCACTTTAAAGCACTTAGGAATTTGGATCAAATTACGGTCTTGAAAAAAAATGGATTAGGCTTACATACAAGGTTGTCAAAGAAATAGGCTAAAGGCTCAAAAGGGTTTAACTAGGGTGATGTCCATGGGTAGGTAAAACTGAAGGTAAACAAATATAGGTTGCCAAAGAAATGCCTAAATCATCTCCCAAACTTACACTCCTTATTTTCGCTTTGCATACATACCAGGCAAGTTCTAGCATTAGCCACAAACATAGAATATACTATTATCTCACACACACAAGGCACATGGTCGACTTGATTGGAAGTAATATAGACTCTCGACCCAACAATTGAAGGAATTGAATCACACAATATCACATAATGAGTCACAAATAGAGCCTAAACGTCTCAATAGTCACAATTGTAGCACATACTCTTGCTATGATCTCATGCTGCCTGTCAAAATAATTTCATGCGAAGCTAGAAAAAATTTACTCCTAAAAAAACTTAAAAAGAAACAAAAAAAAACGAACTCAAATAAAAAACTTAAAAAAAACAGATTAAACAAACAAACATAGGTACAAACAAAGAAGTATAGCATGCGATACCACCACCCCACACTTAAACGGGACACTGTCCTCAGTGGAAAATAAATATGAAGAACCTGGTTAGTCGGACTCTTCCTCAATGTCGGGGGTTATACCCCCTTCGTCTAAATCATCATAAGAGTCATCGTCAGAGTTCTCATCCTCATCAGAATCAGGCAAGCGTCGATCATCATCAGTCGGCACATCATCATCTAGAGGTTCCTCAAAGTATACGCCCACTCCACACATCTCCCGTGCATGCATGTTCATTGGGTAGTCGTGGTCCAGCTGTTGGAGCTCTTCAGCAGTTGGAATACGTCCACCACTCATCATAGTAAATCGTGTCATGCCATAGAGATGACGGAAGAAACTCTCATCACGAGCATGTCTCTCCGCTGTAGTAAGGTTGACACCATGAGTTGTTTCAGCATCTTTGACATTGGTGAGGTCAACCTTCTTTGGGTTATGTGGGAGTTTGTGGTCAGCTGGTTCCTCTTCAATATCCTCCTTCCGCAAGATTGCTGTCAACAAATTTCCAAATGTGAAGTGGGACCTTTTGTGGAGTCTGGCCTTCCTCATGGTAGATCGAATGATTGCCCCAAAGTTGATAGGGACATTAGTCATCAAATCATAGACCAAACACACTCTATCTCTTGATATCTTGGTGTATTGAGTCCCAGGAATAAGACATGAGTTGACAATGCGCATCCAGATTCTTGCTTCCCTATTTAGTGGAGCATAGGGGAAGGTGTTGTGTCGGCCTGTTTCTTTATGTCTGCCTCACCTTGCCATCGATCTGCTTCCACAAAGTGTGTGTCGTATTGCTCTATAAAGAGGTCTGCTATACAGCTCTTTGAATGGTGTTGTGTCGACCGAAGGTAAGCCAAGAAAAGAGTTGATCCAATCCGCGGTGAGCTGTAACACTTGGCCCCAAATTTTGACTTCATTGCCTGTTGTGTTCGGCGACCAGTTGGCATAAAACTCTCTTGTCAAGTCAAGATTGCACTCTCCCATGTCGCGGAAGATGAAATCCAGCTTCAAAGCCATTATTTTTGCCAACATTCGCGGCTCCTTCTTTGCTAAGGTCTCCTTGTTGATCAAGTCGACGTGCACATATTTTCTTTCTTTGTTGCTGTTGTACCATGCTTTGGCTTCTTCCTCAAGAACCCATTTTATTCCGAACATTCTGCGTGGTAGGTGTGCTGAGGATGATTCTCCTTGGTCTTTTCGACTTCTCTTCTTGCCCTTTTGGGACGTGGTAGCCTTCTCCTTGCCTTGCCTTGCCTTAGGTGCCATTGTACTTGAGACTAGAAATAATGTAAGTTGCAGCACAATCTCACTTGGTACAATCTATATGCAAGCACTAGGGGTACCACCCCACACTTAATTTTGTTACGCAAATAAGTGAGGTGAAAGTAGCCGATTACTTCAGATTACGTCGACATACGTTTTAGGATTGTATTCTGACAAGAAAATCAGCATTACATCACGTATTTGCAGCCATTGGACTACTTTCATGGTAGATATAGCAACACTACAACATAGGGGTTACCACATGGAATCGTTATACTTATAACAAGCACAACCTCCTAAGTCGATAGGCACTATAATCTTAACCCGATGACCGGGATAGTCTACCATGTAAGAATCCAAACAACAATCTTAAGCAATATGTATAGCCATATCAATTCAGCAATTATCATAACAATGCTATTGAAACCAACTACAAGTCGGAAACAAGCCAAGAATTCCCTACGTATATGTTTCCTCACATGATTTTGTAACAATAATCCAAACACCTAAACATCACCAACCATCATATATGTTTTAGCAATTTATCATAAACATAGCAACGTAGTACTTACGAGAAATAAATGAAGAATATGCGAGTACTTACTTGCTTGAAGCTTGTGGAGATGGTTTTGTGAATTGGAAGAGCAAAAGAAGAAAATTTTGAGAGGATTTGGATGTATATGCGGCGCCCTTAGGTCAATTTTTAGTGTGGTTGTGTTGTAAAACTAAGTCCCCTTTATATAGGAAGAGAATGGGTCGGGTTTTGACCCATTTACAATTGGTTTTGGAGACAAAAATACCACATATGCGGTGCATAATGCTCGGCATATCAATGACATATGCGGTGCATTGTCTATAGCATAATGGGACATATGCGCCGCATAGTCTATGGCATTTGTAGACATATGCGCCGCATAGTCTATGGCATATGAGATACTGAGACCAAATGCCATAGCATAGGCGGCGCATAGTCAAAAGCATACCTAGGAATAGGCGGCGCATAGTGTATAGCACACTAGATTCTGAGACCTTAGGCTATAGGATAGGTTGTGCATCGTTCGTGGCCTAGTTTTACCAAGGCCTAGCCTTTCTCGACGCCTATTTTGGCGTGAGAAATGCTCAATCCATAGCCTTATGCATCACCATTCCTAACTTACCAACTTTACCATACAATGCATCCAAATCGTCAATTGAAATCAATCTCCTCGTTGAATACTTCTTGCACCTATTTTTGCTCAAAACAAATGAAAATGATTAGTACGATGGGTTGCCTCCCACCAAGCGCCTTAGTTTTGGTCGTGGCACGACTCTTATTTTTGGATTTTTCATTTATCAAAAACAAAACAAGTATAAAAACGATAAAACGATAAAACGATGAAATTATAAAACAATAAAACGATGGGTTGCCTCCCATCTAGCGCCTTATTTATTGTCGTGGATCGACATAGTTACCTCGAGTACTCAGACTTTGTCGAGGTAAGTGATGGATCGTTTTCTAAAAGGATTTAGACGACAATGAGGATTACCTGTGGGCATGCGATCTTTTTGGAGATGGCTCCTACGTTTCTCCGGAGAGTCACCAATTATATCATCAATAGTCCAACCCATAGCTCTCTTGTACCTCATCAGAGCAGAGATGAGAGCCTCTACGTGCTGTTCACTTAAATCATCGGCACTCTCTGGAAGTATATTTCTACTTTTAAAGAACACATACCTTAGATAATCGGGAAGCTCTTGCGATTCTAGCATTGGTGGCTCGTCAAAGGGAGTCTTCGCTTTTGGTTGATTCTTGAGATCACAATCTGGTTGCTTAGGAGTATAAGGCTCTATTTCTGTTAGAGCACTCATAAGTTCTTCATAACCTTCATTATCTTCATGCTCAACTTTCAGTGGCACAGCAGTCAATGGCTCAACAGTAGGTTGTTTCTCTATAGATAATGCTTTCGTATCCTCATGATGAACATCAGCTACAGATAACTCATTCATATTGCTGGGCTGCTTCATTGCTTTGCATATATCAAACCGTACCACTTCGTCATTAATTCAAAACAAAAGCTCATTATCTTTCATGTCAATAAGCACACTTCCGGTTGCAAGGAAAGGACGTCCCAAGATTATGGGAACTTCAGAATCCTCCTTACAATCTAGAATAACGAAGTCAGCAGGAAATATGAATGAAGAAACCTTCACCAACACATAATTCAAGATACCCACAGGTCGTTTTACCGACCTATCAGCCATCACGAGCCTCATATTGGTTGGTGTAGGGTCTCCCAACCCCAACTTTCTGTAGATAGATAGTGGCATCAAATTCATGCTAGCTCCCAAATCGCACATTGCCTTAGCAAAATCCAATGATCCAATTGTGCAAGGAATAGTGAAAGCTCCAGGATCTGCCTTCTTTTGAACTAGCGATCTTATAGCGATTGCACTACAATGATGAACATTATCCGCCAAGTCATAACTTGCTGCCCGCTTCTTTGTCAAGAGATCCTTCATAAATTTCGCATACCCAGGCATTTGTTCAAGTGCCTCCACCAATGGAACATTAATGGTGAGTTGCTTTAACATATTCATGAATTTGCTGAACTTTGTGTCATCCGCCACCTTCTTCAATCTTTGGGGAAAAGGTGGTGGTGGGTATGGAAGTGTTCTGTCCATGGTTTTCTTCTCCTCTTGCTTCTGTTTTTCCACTTTTTCAGGCTGCACAGTGATGGATGTGGCGTCCTTGACGTCAGGAGTAGTTGCTGCGGCATCTTTTCCTTTTGCGTTGTCATCCATGTCCGCAACTTCGTCAATCACTTGCTTTCCTTTTGCTAAAGTTTCCAGCACCTTACCACTTCTGGTAGTGATGGCCATGCATGACCCATCATTCCTTGGGTTTTGCACAGTATCGCTAGGTAAAGTGCCGGTCTTTCTTTGGTTGAGTGCTGCTGAAAGTTGACTGAATTACTGCTCTAGTTGTCTTATTGCAACGGAATGTGAGTCAACCAACTGATTCATTGAAGACAGATCATTCTTCACCTCAGTTACGCCCATATTGGTTGCCTCCACTCCTTTCAGCAGCTTGGCCATCATATCTTCCATACTTCCAGAATTAGATATGGTGGTATCACGTCTGCCAGGGGGAACGTACAAACCACTCTTTTCATTGTTTTTATTCCAACTACCTTGGTCTTTGTTTCCAGATTTATCATAATAGTTCCGACCTTGGTTTCCTTGGGTATTCCCTCGGAAACCCCCCTGATTGTTCAAGTAGTTGTCCTCCTCTTCCGAATCAGATTCGTCTCTTCCTTTTGACGCAATCGCTTTCACTTTTTCAGTCTTCCCTAATAGATGCTTTGTAAGAAGGTCCATTTGGGTTTTCATGTGCGCCATATCTTGATCACGTTCTTCTTCTCTTCTTCGTTGGTTTGCAGTCATGCCAATAGATAAAGTGGGGCTTGCTACCTCAGAATCCCTGGTATGCCAAGCTCTATTTTGTTTCGTCATACGATCTAGCATATTGCTTGCTTGACCAAAGGTGAGGTACATGAAAGAACCTCCAACTGCGTTGTCCACCACTGGTTTAGTTATTGAATTCAAGGCTCTATACAAGATCTCCATGACGTGAACATTAGTCATGTGATGGTTTGGGCATCTCGCTAGCTTTGTCTTGAACCTCTCCCATGTTTCATGATGAGCTTCAGAGGGAAGCTGACGAAAGTTGCTGATTTCATCTCTCAATTGAGCCCTTTTGGATGGCGGAAAGAATCTTTCTAGGAAAGCGTCTCTCAATTGCCTCCAATTTGTAATTGAATTAGGAGTCAGCCCATTCAACCATAGTGTTGCCTCCCCAGACAGAGACAATGGAAATAGACGTAATCGAATAGCATTCTGATCAACACCAGGATTGTCAAAGGACTTGCATGTAGAAATAAAGTTGATGAGATGCATATTCGGATCATCGCCTGCTAGTCCACCAAATAATCTCTTGAGTTGCAATAACTGAATCATGGTGCTTGTGATGTTGAACTTGGCTCCGGGCGCTAATGGTGGTGGAATTATAGCTCCAGTGGCTCCGGCACCATCAAGATCATCATCATCATCGTCAAAAGCTGGCTACAAAGGTTGGCGATCATACCTATACCGCATTTGTCGACCTCTTCTGTTGGCAGGTGTTGTAGTTTCAGCAACATGCCTTGGGTTTATCAACTCGTCGTCACCTAAATCCTCATCGTCAGGATTTGTGGCTCGCCCAGGATTATCAATGTTTTGTTGTTGGACTTGAGCAGTGGCAAGAGCAGCTAATCTTGCCTGCTCGTGTTGAGCAGCCATCTTGTCGATTTCAGCTTGTGCTTCCATTCTTCTAATTCGTTGTGGTTCAGGATTGATTGGTAATAACGGTTGACCAGAACTTCTAGTATAGGGCATGCACTAAAGTAAAAACCTGCAAGAAACAAAAACAAAAACTAAACGTAAAAGTACGAGAATCTTTGACCAAAGGGTCTAGTAATTATCACGAACTTGATTGACACTCGTAGTCCCCGGCAACGGCGCCAATTTTTGATAACGCTCAATCTACAGCTCTCGCAGGAGTGTAAACCGGTCGTTAGCAAATATAGAACCCAACCTGGGTTGGGTGTCGATCCTACAGGGAATAGCTTGGCCAACAAGTAAGCAAAATTACTAAACTTTTGGTGCAAGTCTCGTAAAAAGGGGGGATTCTTGTTGTGCAAGTAATGTAAACAAAAGCTGAAATTAATAAAGTAAAAAGAGAGAGATTGTTACGTTGGTTGTAAACAATGAGAATTGAAGCGTTGGGGTTATGTCCACCTTCTGAGGTATACGTCTCTATTGCCTATGAGTGTGTAGAGTCTTGACATGCAATTGCTTTTAGAGAATTGTAGTCGATGGTAAATCCAAGCGTCTCTCGACCTAAACAAGGACTATTTCACTTTAACTCTCTCGAGCTTAAAGTGTGTCTAACGGTAAGAATTCTCTAAGAGGTTAGTCCAGTTACGGCACTAACTTTTTAATAGGAAAGGGTGTCCTAATACCTTGACATTATCTCTTTTCCAGACAAATAACCTTTCTCTCGAACAAGTTAAATGTTAGACTGGCGTATTCTTGCGTTTGCAACCGCAAAGAATGTGGATTAAGATGAAGAGAATAATGATATAAGCAATATATGTGTCTCGAACTCAAAAACTCACAGCAGTAGATAGTATCTCATTCGGCTTCCATAACCCCAACAGAGAGGTTTAGTTACCCATGAATGCGAAGGAGATCACGATTGACATTGTTATTATATCACAATATTGAGTAATGGCGTGTAGATCAAGTGATAGGCGTGTGGCGTGTTTCCTTGGCTTGGTAACGATTCTCTTGTTGTGGAATTTAAGAATAGAAGAAGAAAAATAGAATTAATGGGAAGATTAGAAGAGTTGTAGAATTGTTGTGGTGGAAGAAGAGAGGGATGGAAGAATATTAATTGTTGAATAGAAGATGAATGTCTCTCCACTAAGGGAGGACTTAATTGAAAATCTCTAGCATGATAGGGTATTTATAATACTCCTATCCTACTCCTACTATGCTAATGAAATAAATAACCAAATCCTACTAAACTAAGGAAATATTTAACCCATTTGTACTAGGTTAATGTAACATTCTCCTAATCCAAATAAACTAATGAAATACATAACCCAATTGTACTAGGTTAATGTATCATTGTCAAAATCCAGCTTTGTGTCTGTAAGTCCCCAAAGTCTTCAGAAATGTTGTTTTAGCCCGGGACAGATTTTCCATGCAGCAGTTTTGGTCCTTAGGCGTGTAAACTCCCTTTCCTTCCTTTGTGAGCTTTCTTTTGCGTCAAGTAAGCCATAAAATGCTGTATTTTGCATCATTTATACCTGAAACTTTACTAATCATGTTCGTTATCTCATTTATAGGAAAAAGGACTAAAAGTGCATGAAATATATAATTTGTTCTCAAAACTAGGCTAAAATATGGGCAAAATATATTGATATAGGCGTGTAAATTCGCCTATCATCACTATACTCATAGGATCATCCTTCTAACTTTACGTCATGATGCCATAAGATTTTGAGATGGGATTTGAGGGAACATCTAATTTTATCTCAGTGCACAATTTTCATAAAAAAATGAACTCTTTCAATCTTTCAAGCTTAAATGCATTGATGGTTTACTTTTAAGACCGCGTACAATTTCATAATTGTCTGTGGGGAGGGTCTAAGAAAACTCTATTAATAGGAATTTAAGCTTGACTATTTCTATTACCTCAAAAGTAAGGCATAACCAATAGGAATAGATAAAAGCTAGAGTATGTATAATTTTCTTATAGAAGATCTCTACTACACGGTCTAAAATATGAAAGAATGAAAATATTTCCTAAATGCCCTATAGCTAAAACACCCCAAATTTTGGCCCTTGGAAATTTCTTGAGCTTTGACATCATTGCTTGGCTATAATTGGACCTCCAAAGTTGTAAGGTATCTTGATGACACATTGAGATAAGTCTTAACCAAATCTTGTAAGTTTGAAGCATGATTCTTTTTTTAGTACGAGTGGCTCATAATAAGTCAAAGGGATTTGTTATGACTCATGAGGTGCAAATCGTAGGGTGTCCAATGTATACTCCAAATGGGTTATGTGATAATTATGACTGGGATCTACCAGTTGTATGGTCCCATTACGAGTGGTGCTATTGCGTTAAAAGGATAATAGTGTAAGGTTCCTTGGTGGTACTTCCTTTGTTATGAATCATGGTGATGAATCGTAAAGAATGGTTGTGAGTCAAGGGGTTAACTTGTAGTCAAAGGAGACACTTCTTCAGCTTTTAAGTTGAGGGCATTCTTGATATTTTTCCTCTTACCCAAATTAAGAACCATGACTTATAACCACTTTAGCGTATTATTAGCACTCAAAAACACATCAAATTAACTCATCAAGTAACTCTCAAATCCTCAATATAAAAAATACTTAGGGTTTTTAAGAGGTTGATTAATTAGGGATTTCAAGGGAGATTTCTCTACATACATCTTACAATTTCAGGCATGTTACTCTTCTCTCACTGTTAATTTTGTAAAAGCATGTATTTTAAAGTGTTGTTCACATAGAATTATTTTGGTTTAAAACCAAGGGTTTTGGGTCTTGAATGGTCATTGTTAAATAATGTTTTCCCATAGTTTTCATATGATTATTCATGCTTTAAATATAGTTTTGAACTTATGGGTGCTTGTGTATGGTGAATTTCCTAAACTTGTGACTTTTGAAGTGGTTATAACCCAAACCCCATAATTTGAAATTGGTTTTAATTATGAGAAAGGAAGGAATTTGTGAAATTGAACTAGTCTTGAAATATTGCACGATATAAATAGAAATTTGAAATACAATGGTCTAATTTAATGAATAAAGGAAGTTGGTATTCCCCTACCTTGTATTAATAAAAAAAGTGAGTTGTTCTCCCCAAGTTAACAAAAAAAAAATTGGCATGTTGTTACCTTGCAAGTATAGATGGTATGATGATACCAACAATGTATGCCTTAATGTGGAAAAAGGTTCAATGAATGTGAATGAATGTCACTTATTTTAATTGGGCTCTAATAAGGGTAGTGTAGGTGAGTCATGAAAGTGAAGGTTTGAATGATCGATACTGAAAACTGCATTTGCCGTTGTAGGGGTCAAAGTGACTAGGGAGGTTCAAGTTCCCCTTATTATTATTTCATGATTTGGGAGGTTTGAGTCCCTTGTAAATCATTACATGATTGGGTGCTTATATCACCTTAGTATATGTTTGGAGGTTCAAGTCCTCCATGTTCATATATATGAGATTATTCTCTAGTGCATCTGGCTACATGTATTGGGGCCTGAAGAGGGGGTGAGAGTTGGGTTACAAATAGCCCATGAGTACTATGCTAAAATGGTTGAGCTACACAATACAATCTACAGTTTTAAGTGCATGTTAAACCTTGTTCCTTATCCCGTCATGTGAAGTATATATATGTATATACGTTGATTATTTGCATTGGTTTAGAATACTTTAAAATTGTTGATCATGTCATAATGTTATCCTTATCCTTGAGTTACATGCTGGAGTTTATGTAACATCCCAAATCTATACCCCTGATGCTACACGATGCTAGCAACCCTAAAGGACCAGCAGCTAACCCATAACTCGTACCTGCTATGAGCACTAAATAATAATAACAATATAACTAGTATAAATTTGGAAGTTCGGCTGAAAATTCCATAAGGTTCATAACTGACAAAAAAATCAATACTGAATACTGAAACAACTGTCTGAAATACTCTAGTCCAAAAGCCTCTAACTGCCTAAATTCTAAAGTTGATGGGATAATCCCCCAACTAACTCCAACTACTAGAAACTGTACTGAAATACTGAAATACTGAAATAATACTCTGTCCTCAAACTATGTGGACTTACCATTAAGTCTGTTGCTGATAGGTTGGGCTTCTATGTGCGGTCAGGAGCCCGTTCACCTAAACCTATAATATAAGACATCATAGAACAAAAGAAAAGTATGTGTCAGTACTTTGAATGTAATGGTATGCTAAGTGAAGTAGGATGCATGGGTTCATATGCATGAACAATAACTGGCTGATTACAAGAACATAACTGAATGAGAGTACATACATAAATACATAAATTGTAACTGAGGTCATGATAACACTGGATACTATGTTTTGGATTACTGATTCATCGATATCTGAGTTACTGATACTGTATAGCTGATAACTGAGGGACTATATATGATAGTCCCAATTCTGTAGAACCGATCCTGAGTTCTATACTGATCTGAGTTACTGTATCTGATAGTCATAAATATATAGAACTGATCTAAGTTCTATACTAAGCCGGGTGAGTGTATATGATAGTCCTGATTCTATAAAACTAAACTGAGTTCTATACTAAGACTAAAATTAAAACTGTAGGAGGTAATTATCTAATCGGCATTCCCCAAATTTAAACTGATGGGGTCTAACCTATGACCCCAGTTGGAAGGGTGCTAATACCATGCCACGGGTTCTAATACTGTAAATACCAGGATGCCAAGCCTAACTGACGGGTGACACCTGGGTGGATCCAAGCCTAATCTAGCAGGTGACACCTGGGCGGATCCAAGACTAATTTGATGGGTGACCCCTGGGAGGTAGTCAAGCCTAGTCTGATTGGTGACTCCTCATCCTGCGTTGGCTACATAGTTATGGAGTACATGGATTGCTACTAACAACTCTACCTACCTAACGGGAAATCCACCATCCCTGCTATGGCTCTAAATCCTACTCCCAACTAAATAGACATTAAACTGATTCTTAGACTATACTAGAATTGATTTAGCTATTTCTGATCATACTATCTAACTAAATTGAATTGAGTTCACTGGGTTTCGCTAATTGATGGAATACTACTAAGTTTTGTTAACTAACTGAGTTCATCGAGTTTTGAACTAAATACTGAACTAAGACTGTGACTGATTACTGTGTATTATTATTCGTAACACTACTGAGACTATTATGTAACTACTGTAGCTCTAGGTAAATAGCTAAAGTATCAGGTATAGAATACCCCCAAGACTTAATAGCATAAATTTTAAGACAACATAATCTTGAAACATGATAACAAATTTCTTGATCACAAATCATTCATTGAGGCATTTTGACAAACACTTGCATGACATGAACTTATATACATATTAGCATGATAAAGTTACATTACTCAACCCATATGAATAATTCATCAATCACTTAAAGAGAATAATTTATGCACATGACTGTGATATAACATCCAACCATCATAATCATAACCCCAACTCATAATTAAAAGGTGATTTTAACATAAAACCATACAACAACCCACAAAGGCCATATATTTCTCATGAACTTGTAAATTATTTATGGATTCTAAACCCAACTAACATCATAGTCATGAACACAATCAAATTCAATCATGAAATTCATCAAATGGATGTACTTGAAGTTTTAAAGGAGTTGCTTGGACTCCAAGGGTGGTAGGAACCCTTGGATGAACACTTCACATATCTTATTACTTGAATTATTGAAGATTGATGGTGAAATTCTTTAGATTTGAATCTTGAATAGAAAGCCCTAAGGTTTATTCTTGAGTAATTTGAGAGATAATGAGGGTAATTTGCTTAAGGGGAGCTGAATTTTGTATTTTTGGGGATGAATATTCGTGGGAAAAAAACCTAAATACCCCTAAGGACGTGGAATCTTAATGAGTAAAAACTGACTTAGTGACGCGCAGATTGAGATATCACATTAATAGGGTCAACGCTATGACCGTCGCACCTCGTCGAGTCCACATTAGTTCATTAGAAATTGCACTAGGAGCTGGGGAAAATATTCATCGATGCGATAGGCAATACGGTGCATTGAGATTGCATCGATACACTTGTTTGGACTCCAATTGTGCCTCAAACAATGTCTGAAAAATCCGAAACTCGTTCGAGAACACCTACTGACATTCCTAATTATGAAGCAACTTAAATATCGATATTTAATAGTCTCGAAATAAGATTCCCAACTATGCAGGCTAAAATAACTCTAAGCATGAATACCTAGCTAAAATTTTCTAAGTCTGGGACCCCCTTAACAAGCTTTAAAGGACTGAATCAAGCTTAGGATTTTCTGGGGTCTTACAATTTACCCTGCTAACTGTCTTCAAATATTTTATCTGCATGTGATGTAGGATTTGGCCATACTTCCACATCTCCTACTCAGTGACTTGGATTTGAGATTAGCTAGCAAGTCAGATTAAAATAGTAAGCTTCCATACTTAGGAAGACCTCATTTCATGATTAGTGTTTCTTTTATATTTTTATTACACATTTGGATTTGGTTTTTGGCTATTTTTGAGTACATGTCCTGACACTTTATTGATATTCTATTTTGGATCATTGTTTAGAAGACTTTATTTGGACTACTGTGGTTATTGGACGGTGTTGTTTGGTTGTTTGGCTGATCGTTGGTGGTTGGTTATGGTAATGCATTAATTTTTCTTAAGCTATTGCACACAATCTTGTTATATATTCGTAATTTATCTGACTCTAAAGTATGTTTTGTTTGGGTTGGTTAGGTGCAAGGGATGATCTCTGGTCTGCATAGGACTTGAGATACCCAACATGGCCAAACCTTTTCTTAGGTCATGTCAGATTTGTATCAGAGCCTAAGTTTGGTGTCATTGGGTGTCCAACAAAGCCATGTCAAATAAAGTTATTTTATTGGTGTGTAGCATACCATACTTATAAGGGAAAGTCTATAAGGCATCTAGGAATATTTTCCTTTCTTTTTATTCTATTTCGAGAAATGGAGCTAGAGGTTTTAAATCTCTCTAACTCCCAATTGTTTGCCTTTCAGATCATATCTCCAAGAAGATCTAATGTCCGTGGGAATCCTTCTGTCTAGTCTGAGAACAATATGGACAGATCTCATCCTACTCCAGGAGTTTAAACCCGGTCTGGTGTTATTGTTTTTGATTGCCCTGATGGAGCTCCAACGGTTCCTTCTATACCTCCTTAGGCACCTGTATTTGATGTGTCTAATGATAAATTTTTCTAGTCGATTCACTTGCTTACCCAGTTGGTAACCTCTCAGACTAAGCGAGTTATTTTTGTTGCTCTATCCTTTGAGGTGACTAGAGTTGGCTAATTCATAAGATTGAGTCCTCCAATTTTATTAGTTCTAAAGTTGAGGAAGATCCTCAATATTTCAGTGATAAGATGAAAAATATCTTTTGTATGATGCATTCTATTGATGTGAATAGCATTAAGTTTGTTCCTTACCAATTGAAAAATATGGCATATCAATAGTACAAGGAATGGGAATAGTGTAATACCCTGTATTAGACTTAGATTGGTTCAACTACTAGTGTATGCATAAGAGGCTTAACGCTTAAAATTTTAGCTAAGTGTTGGGGACTTAGTCATTTTCAAGACGCCTAAACTTCAAGGATTTTCATTTTGGCCTTCTACACCCAGAGGAGTTATTTTTTAAGTTAATTTATGTTTAGGAAAGTAAAAAGTATATCTCGGGAAAGTTTAAGATTTTTTGGATGAAGATTCAGTCACTTTTGGATTTTGATTCCAATACCTTAACGCAATAGTGGTGCATCGCGATAGGTATAGTGATGCGCACATCATCGTGTCACGGTGAAGGTTTTGTGTCTAGTTCTTGATTTATAAATTGAATGCATGTGTCATGATCTTTATCCTTGTGTGTGAAGTTATTATTAGATTAAAAGTGTTCATAAGAATCACTTAGAGCAAAGTTGAGCTAAGAGTCTGTGGTTCGTCCAAAGTTTGGGTGTTCAATCCTACAAGGGTCAACTTTGAAAATGTAAAAATTTTGATATATGTGGAATTTTTAATCTCAAGACCCACCAAGTAGTAAATAATTGAGTTAGCTTTCCAACTATACCAATTTAGCCTTAATCCGATGGTTGAGCGAAAAGTTATGATCATTTCTGTCAGAACCAGTAAGCCACCATGATATGACTGCATCTGATGGCCTTCAAATTGGCATTATAGTTGCAAATTTTGGTTTAAATGATGGAGGGGCAATTTGTTCTTTTCCCACCTTAGCCTAATTCATAGAAACACGACCTTAGGCTTCAGTTAAAACATTATATGCCCATATTCTCCACTTTTTCTCTAAAGAACAAACCCCAACCACCCTCTCTAATTTCATCCATTCCATCATCTTCTCTTCAAGAAAAATCAAGATTTTAAGTTCCCTAAACCAAGAAATGCAATGACAACTTTCAAGATCATCTCCAAGGCTTTCAAGGTCAATGTTTCTTCAACAAGTCAAGTCTATTAAAGTATGTGGGGTTATGAACAAGGGATTTCTTTCACCCTTGTGCCCAAATTGCATGATTTTAAGATACTATGTACTTTATTTGAAGTAGGGTTTATACCCAAGTTTATATATTCTTGAAGCATGTGATTATCATGAGAATTAAGGTTCGAGTATATAAAAAGTTTCTTATGTTTATGTTTTTAACCTATAATATTTATATTTTGAATGAGATTTTACTATCTTGACTTGTTATTGTTGAAGTATTTCAATAATTATATTAAGCATGAATCTTGGTATGAATTACCATGAGTTCAAAGCATTAATTTTAAGCCCTCGGATTAAGTGTTGAGATTTCAAAAAGATTATACTTTTAAGCATTCAATGACAAGCTTATAGCAAGATTTAAAACAAGAATTAAATTTTGTTCCTCGGCTAAGATATGGAATCCACATTTGTGCATTTTGATTATAGTTTAAAGAAAAAGAAGCATAATTGTTTTCATTAGAAACCCTTATGCTATTTTAAGGTGGATTTCCTAAAGTATGAGTATTGTATAATAAAGGAGTAGTATTTAGCACCAAGTTGGGTATGCATCCAAGGTCACATGCCCTAGAACTATGAGCCAATGTAGGTTAAGGTTATTCCCAATATGGATGAAGTTACAGATAGTGATCACTCAGTTTAATGTCCTATTCAATGGAAAGGGTAGGACAGCTCTCCCCAACGTGGGTAAGATGTTGGACTCCATGATAGCTCACATGGTTTATGTCGGTTAGAAGAACCTCCTACAAGAAAGAATAAATGTAAAGATTTTAGAAATTAAGTGTAAAGACTCACAGTTTTATTTAGATATTAACACAAGTTATTATCCATGATATTTTTAGCTTTCAGTTTACATATGATCAAGGTGATCCTTTTTACACTTAGACTGAATGATTTGAAAGTATACGGAACTTTAGTTCTACTTATCCTACAAAATAAAGAGTAAAAGCAAAGATCTTAGAAACTAAGTGTTATAACTCACAAAGTTATTTTTATGCTTCATTACTCAAGTTTATGATTTTACAGTTTTTGTTTTATTCAAGCCAATGTGATTCATTTATACTTAGCATGCATTATTTGAAATTCTATGAACATATTCAATTATTGTTTTACTTATGCATTCACCCCCACATATGCAGTACATTCTAGAAGTACCGATCCACATATATGTCTATGTGCTACATTGTCTCATAATATAGGTACTAGTTGTAGTACATCATAGTCAGACAATTTACAGCTTCCAACCAGCAGGTGATGAGTTCTTTTGATTAGAGGACTCGAGTCAACTATTGTTTCTATATTTATTCTTTTATTTAGTTATATTGAGTAGAGATAGTTGGGTATTTTATCCCGGCTACCTATAGTTAATATTAGTAGAGGCTTCATAGACCGCCAGTATAGATGTATTTAATTTCAATTTTGTTTTGTATAACCAAAGTTGTAATTATTTTATATAGTTTCGTATTGAACATACTTAGTAAAGACACATCTTCTACTTATTTCTTTTATATTAATGTATCTTATTTAGTTGCTCATGAGTTGTGTCAGTATAAGGGTTAGCTTGAAATCACTTGTGGTCCTAAGCACTATGTGACATCCAAGGGTAATCTAGGGGCGTTACAAACTTGGTATCCGAGCATAGAGTTCAAGTTTCTTATGGTGTCTGTGAAGCCGTGTCTAGTATGAGTCTTGCAGAATAGTACAGAGACGTCTGTACTTTTCTTCAAAAGGTTACAGGGCATTTAAGAAATGTTTCCCCTCTTCATGCTCTAGGTCGTGCTATAAAGTTGTTCACTTAAAAACTTCAGTCTATTTGTGTGTTCCTATATAATCATTCATCTATGACTTATTCTTTAGAAAACATAATTAGCAAGTTCTAATTCCTCCAAAGATAATTCTCTCAGATTTACTATCAGTAACTTCAGAAGTCACACAAGGGGCTTAAGAGGAGCTCCCTAATGTGTTATAAGTTCCTTAAGTTGAAATTTATTTTCTCATCCTTATGAGTTGTTTAGTTAAGATAGTAAGATATATATTTAGATTCCTCTTTAACCCTTCAATGCAAATAATGCTCATAAGAGAAGATAGTGTGAACCTAGATTGTTAAATAAAGTTTACAATTGAGGGATATTACAACCTAGAGTTTTATGATTTATAAGTAGTAAAACCATCTTATAGATAGAAGTGTAGTAATAAGAAAGGTGGGAATGGCAATTGATTGAAAGTATATAGATGAATTTATGGATGCTATCAAGTTTATGTTAAGGTAATACAGCATTGTGTGTGTCAGCTTAGGGGTAATGAATGTAATACTATTTTCCTAGTGAAAGGTAAAGAAAGAGTTATTAGTTAAGGTGAATTATGGTCTATTTAAAGTAGAAAAGGAGATCTTAATGGTATTTTATGGTGATAGAAAAGTATAGGTCATTGATTAAGGTATTAAGTTATTAAGGATTGTTGATGTAGGGTTCCCCATGTGGTTGTGAAAAATAAATTGGTTGACGTTTGTAGAGCTAGGGGTATAATTTAAATATATGGATAGATAAGTAATTGAGATGTGTAGAAGAGGGATGTGCTTATGGACTGTAATTAGATAGACTATAAGATTATGATCAAGTATCATTATTATAATGTTCTAGTGGACTAGTGTTTCCTGATTTTTTGACATGTAAGAATGATGTGTGAAGTTGTGGTTAATCATGTATAGCACTAGATGTTACATTTGAATAGTGGATGATCATCAAGGTGGAAGTAATGATTTCTTTGTTAGTGATGCTAGTTATATGGAAGTGATCTAGAAAGCTTAAACAGTGTATGCTAAATGTAAAGAAGACTAGTTATATAGTATATGGTGTTCTTAATAGCTAAGTTAAGAAGTTATGGATACGTAATGTTGAGTCTTTTAGTATGTTTTGATTCTCATGATTTTGGGAAAAATATAAGTTTAGAGATGTTATATCAGTAGGCTATGATGGAAGTAGTATGGTTCATTAAAGGTTTGGGGATATCTATGCTAAGTGTTAGAATCTAAGTTCGAATTTTTGAAGGTTGAGTTAGTAAAAATAAGAGTTGAAGCTATAGATGGTGTGAACTCCGGGTATGGTGATACTCATGAAGATTCTAAGTTAGTAAGTGTTCAAGTTATTATATTATGACTATTGGGGCTATATAAAGATAGAGTTGTATCTCAAAAGAAAGTATTTTCAGTGGATTTTACACTTTCATGTGTAGTCTTTTGGGGTAAGTTTATTATTTACATGTATTTTTATATCCCAAACTCTAGAGTACAGTGATTGTAGTCCAGTTTATAGTTTAGTAAAGCATTCCACAAACATAGAATGGTGGATTAAAGCTAAGGAGGATATGATAGAACAAGGAACCAAGTCAGATTCTCAGATTCTAGTAGTGATGCTAGTGTGTTGCAGAACAATACTAGGGAGGAAGAAGCCCGACCAAGTCTTATTTTAGTATTTGTATTTTAGTTATCATGATATCTACTCATGCCTTATGTGTTAGTTCCATGATCATAGTTCATGCTTATGTATATAATAGAGAATCATGTACTCTCCCAGTTCTTAGTATGAGGAGTTCCAGTTCATGCAACAGTATGAATCATGTTCCATGAATTTATGAACTCTAAACTCAGGTCATGCAGCTCATGACTTATATACTCATGCTTTACAGTATGTTCAATTCAAAGTACTCATGCTACACTTATAATGCTCAGCAAAATGCAGATTTTTCCATGTATATCCTCAATTTTGATCTCTGTAATGAATCCATGTCATGGATACTCTAATCCTCGGTCCTCAGTAAAGCATCTAGTTATGCTTAGTATCCCTTCATGCTGAGGTCTAGATAGTGATGACGAATAATTATGTAGATGGGAGAGAGTAAATGATTCATGTTTGGAAAGATTGTTGTATATTTGTTTTATTTAAGTCTATAAGTTTGAAGGAATATCGAGGTGAAGATTTTTGTGTATGTCTTGGTTAGTTGAGAATTTTTATGTGTATCTTCCTAAGAATAGCACATGAAATTTGTTATTGATAGAGGTATTAGAGAATATGAGAAAGATGCTTTTATGGGTGTTTGCTTAGAAGTACATATGTGGTTATGAAAATAGGCTTGAATGTCATATTGGTATATATGAGTGGATGGGTTCATTGTACGTTAGTTAATTCCTAGTAAGAGTTTGAATTTAGTTTTTTGAGTGGTATTAAGGATTATTCATAATGATAGAAAGTTGTGAAAACACATGGGGTATTGAATCCATGGTTCAGATTAGTGTTAGGGTGTTATGTGCAGTACCTTAGGATTTCGAGTTAAGCTTGAACATGGCGAGAGTGTGTAGCTCAACTTCGAATTTGGCTAAAGTAGTTTTATGTACCCATGTGAGAAGGTATTCAAGGGGAATAGAATAGTTAAGGGAGTATTTTAGGAGTGTGGCTAAGCTTGAAGATTAGCAGTTGCATTACATAAGGCTTAGAAGTTCTATCTTATCTTATGTTTCATAGGCCTATTTTCCATGTTACGGAGTTATAGCCATAGTAAAATTCCTTACTCGGAGATCTTATTCAGATCATTCCCAAGATTCTTTACTCATTAATGTTATTAATACTTCTTAGAAAGAGTTTTGAACAAATACTCAAGATGAGTGTAAACTTTCAGTATAATTCAGTTTGTATAGCCAACAATCTAGTTTAACAGTCAGACAGACAAATATCTATAGTTTTTTTATCTTCCAATCTAGTTATACTATCTGAAGTTTAATGAATATGGCCATTCTAAGAGGTAGTTTATTCGCATCCATGTAAATTATGAATCCATTTCATTCCATACATCATGTTTAAGATTTAGAAATTCAGTGATAATTCAGTTCGTTAGTGTCCCGTGCATAGTCTTAATCTTTCCTTAGTATTTTAGCTAAGGCAGTGTCATTCAAGAACGAATTCTCCCAAAGGGTAGATATTGTACTACCCCGTATTAGAATTAGCTTGGTTCAGCTCCTATTGTATGCATAAGAGGCTTAAAGCCTAAAAATTTAGTGAAATATTGGGGACTTAGTCATTTTCAAGGCCCCTACACTTCAAGGATTTTCATTTTGGTCTTACCGACCCCGAGATATTAGTTTTTGAGTTAATTCATGTTCAGGGAAGTAAGAAGTATATCTCAAGGAAGTTTTAGATTTTTCAAACGAGGATTGGGTCACTTTTGATTTTGATTCCAGAACCTCACCGCGATATTGGTGTGTCACGGTGGGTATAGCGATGGGCACATCATCGCATCGTGGTGAAGGTGTTGTGTTTAGTTCTTGATTTATAAATTGAATGAATGTGTCATGATCTTTATCCAAGTGTGTGGAGTGCTATTAGGTGAAAAGTGTTCATTGAAATCACTTAGAGAAAATTTGAGCTAAGAACCTTTGATTCATCCAAAGTTTGGTGTTCAATCATATAAGGGCCAACTTTAAAAATGTATAACTTTTGATATATGTGGAATTTTTAAGCTCAATACCCACCAAATTGTATATAATTGAGTTAGCTTTCCAATGATACCAATTTTTCCTTAATCCGATGCCTAAGCGAAAAGCTATAATCATTTTCGTTAGAACCAGTAAGCCACCGCGATAAGACCGTATAGCGATGGCCTTCAAATTGGTATTCCAGTAATGAATGTTTGATTTGAATAATGGAGGAACAATTAGGTCTTTTCCCACCTTAACCCAATTCATAAAATCATGACCTTAGGCTTCAGTTGGCTATTATATGCCCATATTCTCCACTTTTTCTCTGAAGAACAAACCCTAATCACCCTCTCCAAGTTTATACATTCCACCATCTTCTCTTTAACAAAAATCAATGTATTAAGTTCTCTAATCCATGAATTATCAAGAAAACTTTCAAGATCATCTCCAAGGCTTTCAAGGTGAAGGTTTCTTCACAAAGTCATGTCTATTAAGGTAGGTGGGGTTATTAGCAAGGGTTTCCTTTCACCCTTGTGCCCAAATTGTATGATTTTAAGCTTCTATTTTCTTTTTTTGATGTAGGGTTTATACCCAAGTTTATATATTCTTGAAGCATGTGATTATCATGAGTTTTAAAGTTCAAGTATTGATGTTGGGCGTATTTATACCCCTAAGAACCATAATTTACCCATATTTTAGGCTAAGTTTGGAGGATAAAATATATAACTCCTGCACTTTTAGTCCATTTTCCTGTAAGTGAGCTGACCTATGTGATTAGCATGTTTTCAGGTATTAATGATGAAGATTTCAGCACTTTGTGGACCTTTGGGTAGCAAAGGAAAACTTCACATAAGAGGGAAGGCAGCTTTTGGAAGCTTGTGGACTGAATGTGACGCATAGAGAATTTGTCCCAGGCAAAAGCAGTATTTTTAAATACTTAGAGGTGCAGCAGTAACTTAGTAGGACAAGGATGTTATAAAAACCTTATTTGCGGAATTTTTCAGCATTTATTCGATCATTATTCATTCGACACTTTACTCATTATTCAGTTTACAGAATCTGTAAGTCTAACACATAGAAAAATGCTAAGGCTACAAAGAACGGCTTGAGGAGAACAATGTGCTTTTCCTTTTGACGCCAAATTCATCCCCATCGTGAGATTATTCTAGCTTTGGTACGATGATGATGTCTATTGTGATTTTCGTTGTAATCATGAGTAGCTAAACTTCTCTATTAGGGTTATGGAAGCCTTGTAATATACTATTTAAAGCTATGAGTTTGTGAATTCTTTATGTGTATGCTACTTATATCATTACTCTCTTCGTTTTAATTGAATTCTTACGGTTTCAAACATAGGGAATACGCCAGTATAGCATTAACTTGTTCGAGAGAAAAGTTACATGTTTGGAAAAGATAGTGTGACAAGGAAATAGGGCTACCAACCCCTGTTTACACGTTAATGCCTTAACCGGATTAACTTTCTTGGAGAGTTTGTACCATTCGTTATACACTTCAGGCTCGAGAGAGCTAAAGCGAAATAATCTTTGATGGGTGAGAAACACTAGGATTTACCATTAGAATACGACTCTCTATAGGTGCATGCATGTCTAAATTCTACATTACTCATAGTTAATAGATACGTAGAACTTACAAGGTGGACATAACCCTAACTTATTATTCTCTGTGATTAAATCTTACTAAACAAAGCATTCCATCGTTACTTTAATAATAGTAGTTCATGCCATAATCAAATCCCCCCTTTCTATGGAATTTTCGACCAACAGTCTACTAATAGTTGCAACACTTAGTGACCAAGTATTCCCTATGGGATTCGACACCCAACCCAGTTGGGTTCTATATTTGATAGCGACCGCTTACACTTTCTAACAAGAGCTGTAGTTTGGGCGTTACCAAATTTTGGTGCCGTTGCCGGGGAATACGGTTGTCAACTAAGTTTGTGATAGTTAATAGACCCTTTGGTCAAAGATTCTATAATTTTACTTTTTGTTTGTTGTTTTTGTTTTGTTCAGGTTTGGTAAAGTGCATGCCAAATACACGAAGTTCTGGTCAGCCATTATTACCCATAAATCCTGAACCACAACTTATTGGCAGAATGGATGCACAACGAGACATTGAAAGAAGGGTTGCTCAACAGGAGCAGGCTAGATTAGCTGCATTGGCAGCCGCTCAAGTGTATCAACAGAATATTGATAACCTAGGGCGAGCAATAAATCCTGATGATGAGGACCTGGGTGATGATGAGTTACTGAATCCTAGGTGTACTGATGAGGTGGTGGCACCTATGCATAGGAGAGATCATCAAGATAGAATGAGACCTGACTGCCGAGCTGTGCAGGTTCCTTTTGATGATGATGATGACGATCTGGATGGAGCTGGTGCCACAGGGGCTATTATTTCTCTGCCCTTGGCACCTGGAGCCAAGTTCAATATCACTAGCACCATGATTCAGTTATTGCAGCTCAAGGGATTATTTGGTGGACTTGCAGGCGATGATCCGAATATGCATCTGATCAATTTTATTTCAACATGCAAGTCATTTGACAATCCTGGAGTTGGACAGAATGCAATCCAGCTGCGCTTATTTCCATTGTCTCTATCTGTAGAGGCAACTCTATGGTTGAACGGGCTAACTCCTGACTCTATTACTAATTGGTGGCAACTGAAAGACGCTTTCCTAGAAAGATTCTATCCGCCATCCAAGAGAGCCCAATTAAGAGATGAGATAAGCAATTTTTGACAGCTTCCAGCTGAAGCTCTCCATGAAACATGGGAGAGGTTCAAGAAGAAGCTTATGCGGTGCCCAAAGCATCAGATGACCAATATCCACTTGATGGAAATATTATATAGGGCTTTCAACTCGGTGACTAAGCCAGTGGTTGATAATGTTGCAGGTAGGTCATTCATGGACCTTACTTTCATTGAGGCAAGTGATATGTTGGATCGGATGACAAAGCAGAGTAGAGCTTGGCATACCAGGGATTCTGAGGTAGCAAGCTCTACTGTATCTATTGGCTTGATGGCAGAACAAAGGCGAAGAGAAGAGGAACGTGACCAGGATATGGCTCACATGAAAATGCAAATGGACCTTCTTACCAAGCATTTATTATCAGGGAAGACAGAAAAGGTCAAAGCTGTTGTGTCGTAGGGAAGAGATGATTCCAATTTTGAAGAAGAAGAAAATTACTTAAATAATCAGGGGGGTTTCCGAGGCAATGCCCAAGGAAAGCAAGGTCGGAACTATTATGATAAATCTAGATACAAGGACTGCGATCAAGGTAGTTGGAAGAATAAGACTGACAGGAGTGGTTTGTACATTCCTCCTGGGAATCGTGAGGCTGTGGCGTCTGGCTTTGGGAAGATGTCCATGGAAGATATGATGGCTAAGCTGTTGAAAGGAGTGGAGGCAACCAACATGGGCGTAACCGAGGTGAAGAATGATTTGTCTTCAATAAATCAATTGGTTGATTCGCATTTTACTGCAATTAAACAGCTGGAGCAACAATTGAGTCAACTATCAGTGGCATTTAACCAAAGAAAGGCTGGCACTTTACCTAGCGATACTGTGCAAAATCCCAGGAATAATGGATCGTGTATGGTTATTACTACTAGGAGTGGTAAGGTGCTGGAACATCCATCCAAAGGTAAGCAGGTAGTTGATGATATAACAGAGAATGTTATTGACGCAGATCGTGAGGATGATGTAGAAGCTGAAGAGAACGTTCATGATGTTACCCCTAGATGTCTGCAGCATGACAAGATCGATAATCGGAAGCAAGATAAAAAGGAAGTAGTGGAGAAAACTATTCCTCTTCCACCACCACCTTTTCCTCAGAGACTGAAGAGGAAGGCTGAGGATACTCCTGAAAAGGTTAATAATCAGAAGCAAGATAAAAAGGAAGTGGTGGATAAAACTCTTCTCCTTTCACCACCACCTTTTCCTCAGAGACTGAAGAAGAAAGCTGATGACACCAGGTTCAGTAAATTCATGACCATGTTAAAGCAGCTGACTATTAATGTGCCTTTGGTGGAGGCTCTAGAACAAATGCCTGGGTACGCTAAATTCATGAAAGACCTTTTGACAAAGAAGCGGGCAGCAAGCTATGAGCTGGCAGATAGTGTTCATCATTGCAGTGCAATCGCTACACGATCGTTAGTTCAAAAGAAGGCAGATCCTGGTGCTTTCACTATTCCTTGCACGGTGGGATCTATGAATTTTGCTAAGGCATTGTGTGATCTGGGAGCTAGCATCAATTTGATGCCGCTATCCATTTACAGAAAGTTGGGGTTGGGCGATCCTACACTAACCAATATACGGCTCATGATGGCAGATAGGTCGGTAAAACGACCTATTAGTATCTTATATGATGTACTGGTGAAGGTTTCTACATTCATTTTTCCTGCAGAGTTTGTTATTTTGGATTGCGAGGTGGATTCTGAAGTTCCCATAATCTTGGGACGCCCTTTCCTTGCAACAGGAAGTGTGCTTATTGATTTACGAGCCAATGAGCTTTTATTTCGGTTGAATGATGAAGTGGTTCATTTTGATGTATGCAAATCGATGAAGCAGCCTAGAGATATGAATGTGTTCTCTGTAGATGATGTTTATTATGAAGATGAGAAACAATTATCTGTAGAGAAGCAGCTTACTGTTGAGCCATTGGCTGCAGTGCTTTTGAACTTTGAGCGCGAAGAAGTTGAAGAATATGAAGAAACTATTTGTGCTCCAACAGGATTGCGGTCATATTCTCATGGCCCTAAGAAGCTGGACCTTGATCTTAAGAATCGACCTTCATCACCAGCGAAACCATCCATCGAAGAGCAACCAGTACTAGAATTGAAAGAGCTACCCAGTCACCTGAAGTATGCATTTTTGGGAAGTGGTGATACACTTCTAGTTATTGTTGCGACTGATTTAGGTATGCACAAGATTCAACTAGAGAAATATCGTGTACCCGCTATTAAGCATCAGCGTCGTCTGAATCCATTCATAAAATGATGGACCATCTATCTCGATGAAGTCTGAGTAATCGAGGTAACCATGTCGTGCCACGACAATAAATTAAGGCGCTTGGTGGGAGGCAACCCATCGTTTTTAATCGTTTGTTTTACTAGGAGTTTGTTTTTGTTAAATAAAAATCCAAAAAGAAGAGTCGAGCCACGACCAAAACTAAGGCGCTTGGTGGGAGGTAACCCATCTTTCTAATTGATTTTGTTGTTTTTGATTAAGTGTAGGTGCAAGATGTACAAAGGATGTGATTAATCCCAAAAATTTTGATTTGAAAGTGAGCCATGTTAAAGATGGTAAGTTAGGAATGAAGGAGCAAAGGCTATCGGTTAGGCATTGCCTATACGAATCTAGGCAATGGACAAAGCAAGGCCTATATAAATCTAGGCAATGGACAAGGCAAGGCCTATACAAATCTAGGCAATGGACAAGTCAAGGCCTATGTCATTACCTATGCTCACTGCCTCAACTAGGCAATGGACAAGGCAAGGCCTATATAAATCTAGGCAATGGACAAGGCAAGCCCTTTCCAAATCTAGGCAATACCATAGGCGCCGCCTATGCCATTGCCTATGCTCACTGTTTCAACTAGGCCATAGCGCAGGCTCCGCCTATGCCCAACTAGGCAATAGCATAGGCGCCGCCTATGCCCAACTAGGCCATAGCATAGGCCCTATGCTAAGCATAGGCAAAGCATTAGGCACCGCCTACTTATGTATTTTTGCCTCCTAACCCGATTTTGTATGGACCAAACCCGACCCATACCTTAGTCTATAAATAGAACCTCAACCATAAAACACAATCTCATTGTTGGCTCAAGATAGGCGCCGCCCAAGCTCCCCAAATTCTCTAAAAAAAATTCTTTTTGTTCATCTAATCTTGCAAGCTCATCTTCTGAATCCATCACCAAGTAAGTTATTCTTTTATATTTCGTGGTTGTTGCAATACTACGCGTATAATGGTAATTTAGATCTTTAAGTGGTGTTTGGTGATAAGAATATGATTGGTTTGCTATGATGCATTTAGTTGAATAAAATGCTTCGTGTGGATGTTCTTGACTTTGTTCCGACTTGTACTTGATTGTTATACACTGTCATATTTTTATGGAGTCGATATTGTGAAGTTAATGTGTAATCTTGAAAGTTGAAATCTTGAATGTTTGAATTACTCGTTCATCAAGATAACGATCATGATTGACCACACGCATAAGATGTTGTGATTATTTCTATGCAATAACTTGATACGACCTCTATGTGGTAGTCTTGTTCAAAAAGTACATTAATCCACACATGAAAGTATAGTCAAGAATACATGAACTAAAGTTGGAAAGGTTATTCAAGACTACACGAAAGTATGACTGTGATAAACATGTTGTTGGAACATATTGCCTACATGTATGTCGATGAAGTCTGAGTAATCGACATCACTCACTTAATTAGTTTGTGCCAAAAAATTAAGTGTGGGGTGGTTCCACTACTGTTTGTTTGTCGACTAAATATTCTGAGATGAGCTAACATGAATCTATTTTAAATCTCAGGTAGAATGGCCTCAAAAGGACGACAAGGAAAAGAAAAAGTGTCCACCTCACAGAAAGATCAGAAAAGGGGAAGAAAAGATCAAGCTGAATCCTCCTCTCTACAAATACCTCGATGCACTTTCGTAATAAAATGGGTCCTAGAGGAGGAAGAAAAGGAGTGGTAAAAGAACAACAAAGTGAAAAAATATGTTCACGTGGATTTGATGCAGAAGGAGAATCTAGCAAAGAGAGAGCCACGCATTTTGGATAAAATCATGGCACTAAATCTTGATTTCATTTTTCGAGATATGGGGGAATGCAATCTTGATCTAACGCATGAGTTCTATTCCAATTGGTCCCCAAAGACTACCGGAAGTGAACTGAAGATTCGGGGCCAAGTCTTGCAACTGAATGCGGAGTTCTTCAACTCTTTTCTAGGTCTTCCATCTGTGGATCCATCACCGCTCAAGGAGCTTTATCATAGACCTCCTTACAGGTCAATCAGACACACACTGTGCGGAATAAGATCTATGGCACAGTGGATTCGTCACAAGGATACCGGTCGGCACAATACCTTTCCGTATGCTTCCTTGAACAGAGAAGCTCGAATATGGTTGAGGATAGTCAACTCTTGCTTAATTCCTGGGACACAGTACACAAAGATCACATGTGATAGAGTATGCTTGGTGTACGCTCTGATGACTAATATTTCCATCAACATTGGTGCGGTGATATGATCGTCAATGCATAAGCCTAGGCTGTACAAGAGGTCCCATTTCAACATTTGTGATTTGTTGACTGCGATATTGAGGAAGGAGCACGTTGAAGAGGAACCTGCAGATCATAAGCTTCCACACAACCCGAAGAAGGTTGATCTTACGAATGTTAAAGATCCTGAAACTGGGCATGACATCAACCTGACCACTTCAAAAAGACATGCTCGCGACGAAAGCTTCTTTCGCCAATTATATGTCATGACGAGATTTACCATGATGAGTGGGGGACGTGTTCCAACTGATGCAGAGCTCCAGCAGTTGGATTATGACTACCCGATGAATGAGCATCCGCGGGCTATGTGTGGAGTAGGTGTACATTTTGAGGAACCTCTCGATGATGACGTGTCGACTGACGATGATCGTCGATGGCCAGACTCAGACGTGGAAGACAACTCTGATGATGACGACTCTGATGATGATTCTGATACAGGGGGTATGACCTCAGACATAGAGGAGGAGTCCGACTAATCAGGTTTTCCTTATTTATTTTCCACTGAGGGCAGTGTGTCCCATCTAACTGTAGGGTGCTGGTATTTGTATATTGTACTATACTTCTTTGCCTACACTTATTCCTGTTTGTAGTTAAATTTTTAGATTTTTAGATTTTTTTTAGATTTTGCATGAGATTGTTCTGATAAACGACATGGTATTATGACAAGAGTTTGTGCTAAATCATTGTTATTGAGACATTTAGGCTCTAAGTGTGACTCACTGTGTGATATTTGTGTGGTTTAATTCATTCATCTGTTGGGTCAAGAGTCTATACTGCTCCCAATAAAGTTGACCATGTGCCTTGTGTGCGTGAGGTTATAGTATATTTTATATTGTGACTGGTGCTAGAACTTGCCTGGTGTGTGTGTAAAGCGAAATAAAGAGTGTGAGTTTAGGAGATGATTTAGGCATTTCTTTGGCAGCCCTAATTTGCTTACCTTCTTTTTACATACTTTTGTACATTATCCTAGTTAACCCCTTTTGAGCCTTTAGCTATTTTCTTTGACAGCCTCATATGTAGCCTAATCCATTTTTTTTCAAGACCATAATTTGATCCAAACTCCTAAGCGTTTTAAATTGTAGAACCAAGTGAGTAAGGAGTGTGGAAATGGTAAAAGTAATGCCACAGAGTGTATTGATACTTGAAAATAAGGTGAAAAAGAGTGGTTATCATAGGGATGCTTATAAAAAAAAAGAAAAAAAAATATTAAAAAAATAATAGAAAAAATATATATATAAATAAGAGAGTTGTATATTCTCATCTTTGTGTTTATGATTGAAGAACAAAATAGGTGAAAAGGGGTTGGTAGATGAAAGGAAAGTAGAGGGGTTGTTTAAAAGAGAGTGTTAATGACATATTGTAGTGTATTAAAGCGCTTAGGGAACATAGTCACTATTTCTGGCCAAAATAGTCTTACCTGTCCCTTAGCCTATATTACAACCCTGTAAAGACCTATTTGATCCTACGCTTAGCATTCTAATATTAGTGGAGCATTACACTAAGGGCAAGCCTATGGTCATCAGTTGCAATATAAGAATTCTTTGTGAGAGTGAGAGCAAGGAGAATCTTATACCCATGTTTCGAAAAATGAAAACTTGTGAGTGATTATGGGTGATATCTTGTGTGAGACACACATGGTGATGATTTTTGGGTAGTGTTATATGATTCTTTATGGCTTAACTTGTGGATACGAATTAACCATCATCACGAGTCTATGTTGGAGATTGAATTATTTCTAGTAGTGATCAAGAAAACTACTCTTTGTTAATAATTGTCGTGCCTGTCTTGTTGAACATTTTGTGTTGCTGTTGTGATATTCTAGTTAGATGATTGCATGGACGTAATATTTTGTTCGAGGACGAACAAAGCCTTAAGTGTGGGGTGGTGATGTTGGGCGTATTTATACCCCTAAGAACCATAATTTACCCATATTTTAGGCTAAGTTTGGAGGATAAAATATATAACTCCTGAACTTTTAGTCCATTTTCCTGTAAGTGAGCTAACCTATGTGATTAGCATGTTTTCAGGTATTAATGATGAAGATTTCAGCACTTTGTGGACCTTTGGGCAGCAAAGGAAAACTTCACATAAGAGGGAAGACAGCTTTTGGAAGCTTGTGGACTGAATGTGACGCATGGAGAATTTGTCCCGGGCAAAAGCAGTATTTTTAAATACTCAGGGGTGCAGCAGTAACTTAGTAGGACAAGGATGTTATAAAAACCTTATTTGCTGAATTTTTCAGCATTCATTCGATCATTATTCATTCGACACTTTACTCATTATTCAGTTTATAGAATCTGTAAGTCTAACACAGAGAAAAACGCTAAGGCTACAAAGAACGACTTGAGGAGAACAACGTGCTTTTCCTTTTGATGCAAAATTCATCCCCATCGTGAGATTATTCTAGCTTTGGTATGATGATGATGTCTATTGTGATTTTTGTTGTAATCATGAGTAGCTAAACTTCTCTGTTAGGGTTATGGAAGCCTCGTAATATACTATTTATAGCTATGAGTTTGTGAATTCTTGATGTGTATGCTACTTATATCATTACTCTCTTCGTTTTAATTGAATTCTTATGGTTGCAAACATAGGGATTACGCCAGTATAGCATTAACTTGTTCGAGAGAAAAGTTACATGTTTGGAAAAGAGAGCATGACAAGGAAATAGGGCTACCAACCCCTGTTTACACGTTAATGCCTTAACCAGATTAACTTTCTTGGAGAGTTTGTATCATTCGTTATACACTTTAGGCTCGAGAGAGCAAAAGTGAAATAATCCTTGATGGTTGAGAAACACTAGGATTTACCATTAGAATACGACTCTCTATAAGTGCATGCATGTCTAAATTCCGCATTACTCATAGTTAATAGATACGTAGAACTTACAAGGTGGACATAACCCTAACTTATTATTCTCTGTGATTAAATCTTACTAAACAAAGCATTCCATCGTTACTTTAATAATAGTAGTTCACGCCATAATCAAATCCCCCCTTTCCGTGGAATTTTCGACCAACAGTCTACTAATGGTTGCAACACTTAGTGACCAAGTATTCCCTGTGGGATTCGACACCCAACCCAGTTGGGTTCTATATTTGACAGCGAACGCTTACACTTTCTAACGAGAGTTATAGTTTGGGCGTTACCAAGTATATCAAAAGTTTCTTATGTTTATGTTTTTAACCCACAAGATTTATATTTTGAATGAGATTGCACTATCTTGACTTTTATTGTTTAAGTATTTCAAGAATTATATTGAGCATGAAGTTTGGTATGAATTACCATGAGTTTAAAGCATTAACTGATTTTCATTATAAACCCTTATGCTATTTTAAGGTGGATTTCCTAAAGTATGAGCATTATGTAATAAGGGAGTAACATTTAGCACCGAGTTGGGTATGCGTCCAAAGTCACATGACCCAGGACTACGATCCAATATAGGTTAAGCTTATTCCCAATATGGATGAATTTAAAGATAATGATCACATAGTGATCACTCAGTTTATGGTCCCATTCCAATGGCAAGGGTAGAACAGCTCTCCAAACCATGGGTAAGACGTTGGACTCCATGATATCTTACGTGGTTTATGTCGGTTAGAAGAACATCCCAAAAGAAAGAATAAAATTAAAGATTTTTGAAATTAAGTGTAAAGACTCATAGTTTTATTCTGATATTGCTTTACTTAAGTTATTATCCATTTGATTTTCAGCTTTCAGTTTATGTATGATCAAGGTCAGTCTTCTTACACTTAGCCTGCTTGATTTAAAAATATACCCGACTTCAGTTCTACTTATTTTACAAAAGAAAAAGAAAAAGAAAATTTAGAAACTAGTGTTATGACTCACAGAGTTATCTTTATGCTTCATTACTATGTTTATAATTTTACAACTTTTGTTTTATTCAAGCCCAAGGTGAGTCATTTACACTTATCATGCATTATTTGAAAGTATATGAGCACATTCGGTTATTGTTTTTCTTATGCATTCACCCCAACATACTTAGTACATTCCAGAAGTACTGATACACATATATGTCTATGTTCTACAGTTTCTCATAATTTAGATACCAGTTGTTGCACATCATAGTCAGATAGTTCGCAGCTTCCAGCCAGCAGGTAATGAGTTTGTTTGATTCAAGGACTCGAGCCAACTATAGTTTTCGTATTCATTCTTTTATTCAGTTGTATTGATTAGAGATATATGAGGTCATGTCCCGGCTACCTATAGTCAATATTAGAAGAGGCTTCATAGACAGTCATAAATAATTTATGTATTTAATTTTATTTTTTTGTATAACCAGAGTTTTAATTACTTTATACATTTTTGTATTGAACATACTTAGTAAAGACATCTCTTCTTCTTATTTCTTTCAGATTAATGTATCTTAATTTAGTTGCTCATAATTTATGCCAGTATAAGGGTTAGTTTGGGATCACTTATGGTCCTAAGCACTGTGTGACATTCTGGGGGTAGTCTCAAGGTGTTACAAATAGTTTATGGGATATGATGTTGAATCAACACTGTGGGATAGTATCTCTAGTGATTTTCCGGATCACTTCTTTTCTCAGGAGTTGAGGAAGGCAAAAGCAAAAAAGTTTGTTAATCTAATGCAAGGTAATACACCAGTCAAGGAGTATTACTTGATGTTTCATCAGTTATCTTGGTATGCTCTAAATTTTGTGTCTATCATGAGGTCTAGAATGAGTAAGTTCACTTTTGGGTTGTCTCGAGCCTGGATTCTGGAATTTAATGTCGCCTTGTTAATCAAGGATTTGGATATTTCTCAGCTTATGGTTTATATACAGCAAGTCGAAGAAGAGAAGAAGAAGCAAGCTAAATTTGGGGAAGGTAGAGTAAAAATTTTTACTATTTTGATTAGGATGGAAGTTAGCAGTAAAGTGGTAGAGATGGAGGAAAGTTGTCTATGAAAACATTGGGCAATTCTAGTTCCTACTCTACAGCTAGTGCTCCCTACTTAAAGAAGTCAGGTGATTGTCGTATGGAGAGTGGTGATGCTTTTAGGGTGCAGGGTGCCTAGTTTTTGGCTGGTGTAGCTAAGTCAGCTCTATCGTATCCTCCTTGTAGATTTTGTGGTCAGATGCATTATGGGTTTTGCAAAAAAAGGAGGAACAATTGCTTTAAATATGGTCAGATTGGTCACTTACAGACAGAATGTCCTTCTAAGGTTGCTTCTAGGGCAAACAAAGTTCTTATTGCTCACCAAAGGGTGCTACATCACTATCTTATATTCACGCTACTCGTCAGGAGTATAATGCATCCCCTGATGTCATTACCAATATGTTGAAACTCTTTTCTTGTGATATGTATTATTTTCTTGATCTCAGGTCTAGACTCTCTTATGTAACCCCATTTGTAGCTACGCATTTTGGATTTAGTCCTAAGTATATTTTGGACCCCTTTTCTGCTTCTACCCCGGTGGGTGACTTTGTGGTTTCCAGGAAAGTCTACACGGGATGTGTGGTGTCTATTAGTGATAAAGTAACTTTGGTAGATCTAATAGAGTTAGACATGGTTGATTTTAATGTCATACGAGGATGGATTGGTTGCATTTGTGTTATGCTTCCTTAGATTGTTGGACCTGTAAGGTCGTTTTCGAATTCCCAAATGAATCGGTTATTGAGTGGGAGGGTAGTTACCTAATACCTAAAGGAAGGTTTGTTTCTTATCTTAGAACTCAAAAATTGGTTTGAAAAGGGTGTCTCTATCACTTAGTGCATTTTAAAGATTCTAGATCCAAAGGTCCTTCTTTGCAAACTATCCCTATGGTCTATGAATTTTTGAGGTGTTCCCTGATGATCTTCTTAGTATTCCTCTTGATAGGGAGATTAATTTTGGGATTGATCTTGTTTTTGACACTTCCTATTTCTATCCCTCTGGATAAAATAGTGCAAGCTGAGTTGGGGGAACTCAAGGAGCAATTGAAGGATCTTTTAGATAAGGGTTTCATCCATCATAGCGTATCCCCATGGGGTGCACCTATTTTTTTTGTGCGTAATAAGGACGATTCCCTTTGAATATGTATTGATTATCGGTAATTGAATAAATTAACCATAAAGAATAAGTACCCTCTTCCTTGGATTGATGATTTATTTGATGAGCTTTAGGGTGCTATATAATTCTTTTAGATTGATCTTAGGTCTGGTTATCATCAACTAAAGATTAGGGAGACAGATATCACTAAGACTACTTTTCAAACCCTATATGGACATTTTGAGTTTTTGGTGATGTCATTTGGTTTGATCAATGCTCTTGTTGCATTGATGGATCTTACGAATCAGGTATTCCATCAGTTCTTGGATTTTTTATGATTGTCTTTATTGATAATATTCTGGTGTATTCTAAGAGTAAGGCGGATCATATTGATCACCTCTATCATGTGTTGCAGACCCTAAAGGTTCATCATTTGTATGCTAAGTTCTCCAAGTGTGAGTTCTAGTTGAATGTTATGACTTACCTGGGTCATATTTTTTGTAGTGAAGGGATCGTGGTGGATCTACAGAAAGTCGTAGTGGTTAGGAAGTAGCCTAGGCCCATAACTCCAATCGATATTGAGAGCTTCTTGGGTTTAGCCAATTATGATAGAAGGTTTATGGAGATATTCTCATCGATTTCTTCCCCTTTGACCAAGTTGACTAAAAAAAAGGTGAAGTTCATGTGGTCTGATGCTTGTGAGGGTATTTTTTAGAAGTTGAAGGATAAATTAACTTTGGTTCCAATTTTGACCCTACCTGAGGGGACTAGTGGTTTTGTTATCTTTTGTGATATGTCTCAGATGGGACTGGGTTGTGTATTAATGCAGTATGGCAGGGTGGTTGCTTATTCTTCAAGACAGTTGAAAGTTCTTGAGAAGAACTACTCAACTCGTGATTTGGAATTGTTAGTTGTGGTGTTTGCATTAAAGATTTGGTGACACTATTTTTAAGGAGTTTGTAGATATCATTTTTTATCATAAGAGCTTGCAATATGTGTTTACTTAGAAAGAGCTAAATCTCGAGCAAAGTAGGTGACTTGAGTTGCTCAAGGATTATGACATGAGTCTTCACTACCATCCAGGTATAGCTAATGTGGTTGTTGATGCTCCTAGTAGGTTGTCTATGGGAAGCTTATCTCATGTTCATAAGGAAAGTAGGAGTTGGTAAAATATATTCACCATTTCGCTAACCTTAAAGTTCATCTCTTTGGCTCTGAGAATGGTGGTATGTTTGTGCAAAAGGTGGTAAAGTCATCCTTTGTTGCTAAAATAAAGAGAAACAGGTACTGGATTTGGTTTTAATTAAAATTAAGGGGGATGGGGGATAGCAAAAGGTTGTAGCTTTTGAAATTGGTGGCGATGGTATTTTGAGGTACCAAGGCAGATTATGTGCTCTCGATATAGATGGGTTGCGAGAGAGGATCATAAATACGGCCCATGAATTGCATTTTTCCATTCATCTTGGTTTAACGAAAATGTATCATGATCTTAAGGAGATTTATTGGTGGAATAATATGAAATAAGATATGGCAAATTTGTGGCTAAATACATAGTGTGCCAAAAAGTGAAAGTTGAATATTTGTGGTCAAGAGGGTTGTATCAAGAAATTGAGTTTCCTATGTGGAAATGGAAAGTAATTAATATGGATTTCATTACCAGACTTCCCCAATCTTAAAATTAATTTGATTCGATTTGGGTCGCATGGATAGGATACTAAGTATGCTCAGTTCTTTTAAGAGAGGACTAGTTATTCGGCAGAGGATTATGCGAATTTGTTCCTATATGAAATTGTAAAGTTGCATAGGGCGCCTACTTCTACCATGTCAGATTATGGTACTCAGTTCTCATAATTATATTGCCACTCCTATTAGAGAGGTTTGGGAACTAAGGTGAGCCTTAGTACCGCTTTCCACCCACAGTCGGATGGGCAAGCGGAAAAAATTATTCAGACATTGAAAGATATGTTTCGAGCTAGAGTGATTGACTATGGTGGTAGTTGAGTTGATCATTTGCCTCTTATAGAGTTTGTGTATAATAATAGCTACCACTCGAGTATTAGTATGGCCTCGTTTGAGACGTTGTAGGTAGGAAGTGTAGATCTTATATTGAGTGGTTCGAGGTTGGTGAGATGGAGATATTTGGTCCTGATTTGGTTCACAACGCCATGGAAAAGGTGTAAGTGATTCGGGATAGACTTAAGACTTCCCAAAGTTTCCTAAAGTCCTATGCAGATGTGTGTCATAGGTAGTTAGAATTTAAGGTTGGCAATTAGGTTTTCCTAAAGGTATCTCCCATTAAGGAAGTAATACGGTTTGGGAAGAAAAAGAAGTTCAGTACCCAGTATGTCAGCCCATACTTGGTATCGAAGAGGTTCAGCGCTGTTGCATACGATTTAGAGTTGCCTCCTAGTTTGATCTCCATTCATCCGATGTTTTTTGTTTTGATGTTGAGGAAGTGCGTGGGTAACCCTTCGATGGTTGTTTCTTTAGATGAGGTGGATATTTTGGATTCCTTATCTTATAAGTGCGTCCCAATTAAAATGTTTGATCATCAAGTTTATCGTCTCCGAACAAAGGACGTAGCTTCGATAAAAGTTCTATGGAGGAACCACAAGATTGAAGAGGCTACTTCGGAAGCCGAAAAGGACATGAAGTCCAAGTACCTGTTCTTGATTCCCATTTTGAGAAATTCTGCTTAAGTTATGTGTATTTCCTTACAACTTTATTTTCTTTCTTTGTTAAAGGAAAGAGTAGAGGCATATGGAGTCAAATCGTGCTAGAAATTACCTTGACCCATCATTCGAGGACAAATGATCTAAGTGAGGGAGAATCGAAACATCCCAGTTTTTAGCCCTTGGAAATATCTTGAGCTTGATCTTACTACCTTGGTTACGACTGGACCCCTAACTTCATAAGGTGTCTTGATGACTTATTGGGATGAGTCGTAACCATATCATGTAACTTTTTGGCATAATTCTTCTCTAAGTACGAGTGGCTCACTATGAGCCGTAGGGATTTGTTAGGAGTTGTAAGATGTAAATAATAGGGTGTCCAGTGTACACCCGATTGGTTTGTGTGTTGATTATGACTAAGACTTACTAGTCTTAGGGTCCCATTATGAGTGGTTCCATTGAGTCGTAAGGATAAAATTATAGGGTGCCTTGGTGGTACTGCTTTGGTTACCACTTGTAGTGAACAGTTGTAACAAGTAGTTACGAGTTAAGGGGTTGACTCGTAGTCAAAGGAGATACTTTTTTAGATTTTAAGTTGGGGGAATTTGGGACATTTCCCCTCTTACCCAAACTAATACCCATGACTTAACCCCTTTAGGGTATCATTAGAACTCAGAAACACATCAAAGTAACTCCTCTTATACTCTTAAATCCCCAAGGTCAAGAATACTTAGGGTTTTCAAGAGGTTGAAAAATTAAGGCTTCAAGGGTGATTTCTCTTCGTACATCTAACTGTATCAGGCATGTTACTTAGGATTTTCAAGAGGTTGATCAATTAAGACTATCAAGGGTGATTTGTCTTTGTACATGTTACTATTTCAGGCATGTTACTCTTCCTTTATTGTTAATTTTGTAAAATCATGTGTTTTTAAGTTTTGTTCACATGGAATAATTTTGGTTTGAAAAAAAAAGGTTGTGGGTTTTGAATGTTCATTGTTAAATCATGTTTTCCCATGGTTTGCATATGATTATCCATGCTTTAAATATGGTTATGAACTTGTGGGTGCTTGTGTGTGGTGAATTTTCAAAACTTGTGACTTTTGAAGTGGTTATGACCTTAACCCCATAGCATGAAATTGGTTTGAATTATGAGAAAGGAGGAAATTTCAAAAAATTAAACTAATATTGAACTATTGCATGATATAAAGAGAAATTTGAAATACAATGGTTTGATATAATGAACATAGGGAGTCGGTGCTCCCCCATCTTGCATTTAACAAAGGGAGTTGTTCTCCCCAAGTTAATGGAAATTATTTTGTTATGTTGTTACTACCTTGCAAGTGTAGTTGGTGTGACAATACCAACAATGTATGCCTTAATGTGGAAAATGGTTTAATGAATGGGAATGCATGTCACTTGTTTTAATTGGGCCCTAATAAGGATTGTTCAGCCAAGTCGTGAAAGTGGAGGTTCGAGCGACCGATACTAAAAGTTGTGTTTGCTGATACGGGGTTCAAAGTGAACAGGGAGGTTCGAGTCCCCCTAATTATAATTATTTTATTATTAGGGAGGTTTGAGTCCCCTATAAATCATTACATGATCGGGTGCTTAAGTCACCTTAGTATAAGTTGGGAGGTTCGAGTCCCCCATATGCATATGTATATATATATGAGATTATTCTCTGGTTCGTATGGCTAGATGCACTGGGGCCTGACTAGGGGTGAGAGCGGGGGCCCATATATCCCGTGGGTACTTTGTTAAGAAAATTGAGCTAATCAATTAAGACTAAAGTTTTAAGCGTATATTAAA
This sequence comes from Capsicum baccatum var. pendulum, assembly GCA_030864225.1. Classification (NCBI taxonomy): domain Eukaryota; kingdom Viridiplantae; phylum Streptophyta; class Magnoliopsida; order Solanales; family Solanaceae; genus Capsicum; species Capsicum baccatum. Next base: position 86,462,274 of record CM061560.1, on the reverse strand, counting down.
CCTTGTTCCTTATCCTGACATGTGAAGTATATATATGTATATGCATTGATTATGTGCATTGGTTTTGAATACTTTTAAATTGCTGACCATGTCATTATGTTATCCTTATCCCTAAGTTACATGCTAGCATTTACCCTTCTAACTGTCTTCGGATGCTGTATCTCCATGCAATGCAAGATTTAGTCATACTTCCACATCTCTTACTCAGTGACTTGGATTCAGGATTAGCTAGCAAGTCAGATTGAAGTGGTGAGCTTCCATACTTTGGAAAACCCCATTTCATGATTATGGTTTCTTTTATATTTTGATTACTCCTTTGGATTTGGTTTTTTGCTATTGTCAGAGGCATGTCCTGACACTTTATTAATATTCAATTTTGTACCATTTTTTAGAAGGATTTGTTTGGACTACTGTGGTTATTGGGCGGTGTCGGCCGGTCGTTTGGCTGGTCGTCAGTGGTTCATTGAACTTTTCATAAGCTATTACATGTTATCTTGTTATATATTTTGAATTCATCTGACTCTGAGGTGTGTTGTGTTTGGATAGTTAGGTGCAGGGGGTGATCTCTAGTCTGTGTAGGACTTGCGATACCCAACACGGCTAGGCCCTGGTTTGGTTCGTGTCAATAGCCTCTCAAAGAATGTCTCCGTACCACTCCATAAGACTCTACTAGACACAACTTCATAGACACCCTAGGATACTTGAACTTTGTTCTCTGATACCAAGTTTTCATGACCCGAGATTACCTCCTAGTTGTTACATGGTGCTTAACCCATGGTACTGAAAAATGCTTGAACAATTGATTAAAACATTTATTAAAGTTATACTAACTGAGCAGAAGCATAATATAAGATAAGTTGTTTCCATATGTTACCGCTAAAATTTTACTACACTTTAATCTGAAAGAAAAAGGAACGTAAATTACATAGAATTACTCTAACTGACTAACTATGAAGCCTCTATTATTACTGACTATAGGTAGTAAGGACATGACCCCCAACTATCCCTAATCAATAAGAAAAAGAAATATTAGAACTACATATGACTTGGATCTTTTAAATAAGAAAACTTATCACCTGCTAGCTGAATGTTATTTCCTGACTATGAACCTGACAATAAGAACCTGGATCTACATCACATGAAAAATGTACTCAAAAATAGGTATGCGATCAGTACTTTATAATGTAATGAATATGTGAGATATGCACTTGTCACGAAAACACTTAAAACATGCTTTACAACTAAGGACATAAGCCATTTGCTAAAATATGCATTTAAAACATGTTTGTACATTATGATTGTGAGGCATAATGAGATCCCTAAATCATGAGCTAAAATATATCTGTAAATTGGGAAGCGGTAGAAAGATAAATAATATATTTAATCTCAAGTTAATGTTGAATATGTTGTAAAATTATGCTGAATACTAACTGATTTCAAAAAACGATGAATTGAAGTACAATGATAATATAAAAAGTCATAGTTTAAGAGAAAGTAAAACTAAGCTGAGGATCATGTGCAAACACTGAGTCTAAAACTCTAGGTGTGAATGGATGCAATTACCATATAAATAAACATGTCACTGATCAATATTATACTGAGTAAACTAATTATGAGGTCATACAATAACTGAGTTTGATCTGTAGGAGCTACTATTAACTGACATATAACCATGTGAGCTAAACATGGAGTTTGAAGTATAAACTTCATCAAAAAAGGCCCAATATACATTGCCAGGGTATAAAGGGTGATCTGATGTGGTATCACTAAATTTATGTCCAAAAGGACTAAGGTGTTAATCCTAGTCTGACAGGTGGCCCTTTAGAACCTACGGTGGCACTGCGGTTTTGGATCTTAGGGACTTCTACTAGAGGTCTCAGCTTAACTAACGGGTGAGCCTCTATCCCTATAGCTTCTTGATGGTAAATACTACTCTCAACTTAATATAAACTAATATAATGAATAGCTCAATAAGACTATAGTCCTGAGGTTGAAACATAAGTTCTTTGTCTAAAAGCGTTCTAAATCATGAAAACTGAGGATTGAGTGTTTGACTGACAATATATGATATCCTAGGTCATCGGGTTTTCATAACCTGTCATCTCTAAAGAATGCAACTAATAATGAATATCTAATATTTGGAAGGGAAAAGGGAAATTTTCATAGCACAAGTCCAAAATTATGACCTTTGGATACAAATCATGAGAATGTGTATTTGTTCTCCAATTTGTCATTGAGAGGAAAAGAATTTAATCCTTTTAAGAAATTCATAATTCTAAGTATGTGTAAGAACTAATTTTCATGGAAAAACATTGTATGTCAACTACTACGGACTGGAATATGCAAAATCATGATAAATAATACTTAATAGTCTTGAAGACTGATACACCATACATAGCTTGTTAATGTGCTTTAAATCTGAAGTAATATCATGTAAATCATGCATGAACATGAGAATACTGTGAATGCTATAATATAGTTATAAGACATCATAAATATTAGTGAAAACATGCTCATGTATGTAAATATATCAAGGAGAATTAAATTTAAGCTTAGAATTCTATTTGGGTAAAAATCCTAGTTTATAGGAATCATAGAAATCATAACTGAAATTCACATTTTAAAAATAGATTTTGGGAATAAGGGTGAAAAGAATCCCTTATTTAATACCCCACATACCTAGACAGATAAAATATTGGACTGAAGTCATGGAAATTTGTCTTTGAGAAAAAACCTAGGCTTATGCTTGCTTGAGAGTTGAATAACTAATTTTCTGATTTGGAATGAGTTTGGATAAAATAATGAGGTATTTGTGGTGATTAAATAGATTTATACCTTTTATAGCAGCTAAAAAATTGTAGTTTTTGGGTTAAAGGAGTGAAAAAAAAACCAAACTACCCCTTTAAAATCATCTGAAAAGTTTTTGGTATCAATCCCGACGAGTTTGGTCATGACCAATAGGGTCTGGGGACGAGTCCTAGACTAAGTCCCCATTTGGGACTCAAATGTTTTCCCTACTACCGTGACAATGAGTCACCCCATGACTCGTAGCAGCCTGATAATGAGTCATCATCACTAGAAGCTTTGACAGTGCTTCAGTAAATTGGATATATTGTTTTACTCTGATATTTGATTAAGGTGTTAGAAATCTTGTTAAGTTATATATATTTTGGTGGGTTTTAAGATCAAAAACACTTAGTAGTCTAGAAGGTATACTCGTTTGAAGTTGACTATGACAAGATTTTTCTCAAGAATTCAATTAGTAAGGAATATTTTGACTTTTCTATAAGCTAGGAGCTAGTTGTGACCTTAATATATGTTTAAATCACCTATAAATCTAAAACAGCATGAGTTTGAATTTGTATGTACTTGAATTATGTAACGACCCGACCCGAGGCCCTGACAACAATGGGCATCCCAAACCACGAAGGCCTGAGAAACCCATTAGCCCATCCCACTAGTGATATAGTCCACTCTGATCCTAGACCCACACGGCCTTAAAATGTGTCACTAATCTCTCATATATTTTGCCTATGTGGGACTCCTTATCCAAAGTTGGGGTGTTAGATACATCCCCCCTTAAGGACTCAGTGTTCTCGCTGAGGTATACCCCATCGAATGGGATTTTTCTATACTCAAGACTGAGGTTTTCCCTACCTAATCGGGATTTTTCTAAACTTAGTTTGAAATTTGTCCCACATCGACAGGGCTGACGCAAGAGCGACTCTAATACTATTCTTGTCACCCAAGCTAAGGCCCTAGCCGCGACAGGCATCCCAAACCACGAAGGCTGGAGAGACCCCTTAGCCCAGCTCACTAGTGATATTGTCCGATGTGGGCCTAGGACCGCATGGCTTTAAAAAGCGTCACTAGGGAGCCAGGTTTGCTTACTTATATACCCAACATATCTCTTGTGGTTTACCGGTGTGGGACTCCTTATCCTATATTGGGGTGTTACAAATCATGGTTCTAATATTGACTTGGATTTTTGGGGTTTTACTAATTTAGAGTTTAGAGAAACATAAATTTCAAGCCCATGGATAGTAAGGTCGTTCTACATACCTCTTCGCTAAAGAAAATTGATGCAACTTGACCCTTAGAGCTAAAGAAACTTGAATCCTAGATAATTCTATTCTCTAGTGATTTGGGGATCTTTCTAAAGTTATTAGAAGTAATAAGAGCCATTTTTAGGAACTTAATGACAATTTGGGTGAATAGAAAATGTTTTAAGGGGGTGAAAGACCCAAACACCGTTGAAATTATATTAAAACGAAGTCTCGTTGATGAAACTAGGGAGTGTGGCGCATGTCTTGAAGTGTGGCCCACTCCTCACAGCGTGAGGCCCAATGCGAGACAGCCCCCTCGTAGCATAGGATCATCGTGTGGTTAAGGTTGTAGCCCTCTGCGATGGTCCAGGCAATGTGGGCCTATCGTACAGGTTCGCCTATGCGATGTACGATATTTTTTTTCATTCTTAGAATTACCCCCAACGCTTTCAAACTTATCCCTGTGTGATTTATACTCGATCTAGGGATCACATAAGCTTGTTTTTAGCTCTATTTAGGCGTTTAAACACCCAAGACATTACACTTTCCTATTTTTTGGGTGTAGCAGCATCTAGAACGAGTGAAGGTTTGCTTTTATCTCAAAGAAATATAGTGAGGAGCTCTTTCAATGTGTCTAGATGGAGTTTTACAGTCCTGCTAACACTCTTATTTTCCCATGTTCTAAGCTTCCCCCATCTAGTGGTATTCTATTCAATGATCCGATGTTGTATCGTAACATAGATGGTGGGTTGTAGTACTATACCTTCACGCATCCAAAATTTGTGTATGCAGCGAATAAAATTTCTCTATTCATGCATAGTCCTATGGATAATTTCTGCTCGTATAATGGATTAACCATGATTTTGGGGATGGTTTTACAATGAAGAATGGTCATCCTTTTGTAGATTACCAAACTTGGGATAGTTTTACAATGAAGAAGACCAAACTTCGGCTCCATGAACAAAATTGTAAAAGGACAAATAAATATAAAATGTATCCTCGCAAATTTTGCTAGCTCTCCTATTTTACTTCCTAGCCAAATAATTTAGCACGTCTGATTTTCTTTCATATGGATTAGACCTCATAAAGCCCAAAACAACTCTTTCAATTTGAGATGCCCTTAATTGAGAGGGCGTGAGGAGAAATACATGGTAACTTAAAGAGGAGAAAGTGAGAAGGAGAAGAAAAATGAGAAAAATGAGGGAAGAAATATTAATTTAGAGAAATAAGGATAAAAGGGTCATTTAAAAATTCTATATAAGCAAATTTAAGTAAAAAAATAATTAAATAGGTTGAGTGACTTTCTCAATAAAATAATTATAGTCAGAGTAACTTTTGAAATAAAATTAAGTGACTTTTTGAGATAAAATTTCATAGTTGAGAAAATAAAAGTTGTAGGAATACATTCAGTCAATCGAAATCTATGGTGATAGTGTAGTACTAGCACAAGAACAATAGGATAAGTTTCAAAGTAATAGAGGTGTCTCTGTTGACTTTGAAAACATCCATGAAACAGGAGACAATCTTGGAGCCATTTCATTTAGAGTAGTGTGGTGGGAAGAATCTTTTGCAGTTTAACTTATGCCTTATTATATAGATCAGTGAGTTTGAACATTACCAAGTAGCACATGTTGATCCCAATATTTGGATTCAATCATTTGAATGGAAACATGGTATTAACGGCTTGGCTATTGAAATTGGTCAAATTAAAGGTATGAATAGTTCTAACTTTGAAACAATGAAATAGTTACGTATCTCGTCTCACGCATTATCTCAAAGTAGTTAGCTAATTCAAGGTCTCAACTCGATTGTTATCCACTGGCAGTGATAGTTAAGAGGGAAACAACTCACAAAGATCATACATGTCTATCTCGTGGCTGTCTAGGTTCACAATTTGTCTCAGTATTAATACATTGGAGAAAATGAAGGAAATTTTAGCATTTAGATTTCCTTGTTTCTACCTTTACCAACCAGAAATATGTGGCGTCCATGAATGAAAAACTGGCTGAATATTTTATGTAACGTGAGCGATCCCTTTCAGGAAATTCTATGAAATATTTGTCACATCATGTATATAAGAAATATATAATAATCCGGAGAAGAGAATAATTTCTCTTGAGGCGTATCGAAGGAAATTGTCCATTTGGAAAATGCTATGGAAGAGTTGTTGCACCATGTATCTTCATAAAAAGGTACCAGGATGAATATTAATTATTGAAACTAATTACGATATTGTGCATTGGGGTGTTGGTGAATATGCAACACCCCTCTTAATCTTCTTTCTTCAGAGTACATATGGGTGCTCTGTACCATGTCCACGGATTATAACAGATTGCTATTACTGCTAGAAAATAACAAGAGACAGTTGTAGAAGTTTCCGTGATCTTGACGAAGTGTGGGATGAGGCCTGATGCAGTTCTGTATTTGTTTATGATGGCTCTACTACTGTTCAAACTCCAACAATTAACATTTCAGACGGATTACTGACAAGATATTGTAAGATAATTGGACACAAATATCCAGACCATAAATGTTCAAGATGTAATGGAGAAGATAACATTATTCCAGAAGTATAACTAGAATAAAAATCAAGAAAATGAGCATGCCAGCTGGAAAGATAAGATGAGAAGTAATAATGGAGTATAGCAGATACGACAACGAGAAGATATCAACGGAGTAATAGAAGACAATATTATTTACGTAAAATTGTTATACAGAATTATTAGACTTTAGCCTTTTCTTTTTAGCCTTCTAGCCTTTTTGACTTTTTTAAAGACTATAGCATTAACTTTTTAGCCTTCTAGCCTTTTTGATTTATTTTAAAGGCTATGACACTTAGTTTTAGGATTGGTTACCTACCAAAATCTAGTTGTCTTATGCGCATATGCTAGTTTTGTCTATGAGGCGCGTGTTGCAGAATGTATAGCCTACTGGGCAGTGCTTTTCAATTGTATTGACTGGCTATTCAATAGTAGTGTTTCTACAATAATTCAATGGCATACATTATCAGTTTTAAAGGTGTAGAATACTATTTTGTGGATTATAAGAATCTCTTTATAAAGTAGAGGAAAAAGTTGTGAACAATTGGACAATATATGCGACTTTTGCCAATACATAACAACTTACAACTAATTTTACACGAGCAGAATAAATAGTACAGAGACTTACCCATCCATCATAACTTATATATAGTTGAGCGACTTTTGCATGTAAGGCAGAATTCGTTCGCTCGGAACTGGTAGCAGAGGCGGATCCAGGATTTGGAAGCTCCGGGTGTCACCCTATTTTGAACAATAACGTACTCCGTACAATATTTTAGGATAGTGGAGTCAATATTCACAGAGTAAACTATAGTTATATATATCAACAAAAGTTGGTATGGCATGAAGGCTTGCCTAATTGGTATCATTAAAGGTTTTGTTAAAAAGGGTCAGTTCAATTTTTTAATGAGAAAGCAGAAAGTATAATGCTAAAAAATCAATCTAAAAAAGAGTCCTAAGCTGGGTTCGAACCGGCGCTGCTGGTCATCCCAACCACTTGCACCGTCAGCTCACTTTGTAGTGTGGGTGCCAAGCATAATAATTATACTTTAACTGATACATATATACAAATATACACATAAATATACAGGGTTTCGACCGAGAAGTGCGGGTGTCGTGGCACCCCATCCACCTACATAAATCCGCCCTGACTGGTATCGTCGATTGACAGACATATGTGTCCTTGAATTTTGGCATGTTACATGCCCTTTCTTAACGAGCGAGCGCAGAGAATTTTAACATCTATGATTTGGCACCACCATTGGGCCCCATCAGTGCTTTTTTTACATTTTTCACTGATCAGTTGCATATGTGTGTGTTTATTACGGTTGAAATTTCAAACTCTCAAGGCTCATCGTGGTCAGCTTCTTCTGAATGCACAATATGCCAATATATCATTGTGACACGAATTCTGTAGAATTGCGCTGAGATACAGCACAGCCTTGGAAGAAGATATCAGAATAATGCTTGAGCAGTTCAAAACAATTCAGCAGCACAACTCTCAGTTGTAAAGGATACAAAATATGACAATTCCATGTGAGCTTCCACCTTTTAAATTATGAGATAATTAAGAATGTATCTTTTTAGAATTTGTGGATGATATAGGCATATAAATTGTCAACTGAGACATAAAATTACTTATTCCAAGTAGAAAGCTACCAAAACAAGGCAAAATAAGCAATCATATATCAAACGACAAAGAATGACAATATCAGAGAGACTACTAGTTAATCATCTGTCCATTGATTTACCACAAAGTAGGGTATTTGGAAATATAAAAGAGCAAGGAAAGAGGACATAAACCCACTCAAAAACCCCTTCCAGTTTGAATAAAATTACCCAGAGAGAACGAGTCTTTCGACATAACTTTATATGCGTTTGGTGCAGCTCTCCTCAGAAATCCCCGTGATTTCTAATTCCCTCCAACTCTTTCTTGCGATATCGTAAGATGAATAATGTAACACACTTGACTTTAAGTTCACGGATACAATCTTCCAGTGCGGTACGTGCTGAATTATATAAATCCATATTGTATGTCGTTGCTATTGAAGGATAGCTAATGATATGTCTCTCCCATTCTCTATGAGGGGTCTGCTCTAAAATCCACAAGTCGATGTATCCACTTAATCCTTTTCCGTTATCTATGACTGCTAATTTCCCCTTCAACTCTGCCAGTTCGTAACTGCTCAGCCATGTAGATTCAATCGACAATTCAAATAATTTTGAAGCTTTCATATTTAACATCAAATGCAGCTATAAGATTGTAGAACCCAACACTTTCGGGCTAGAATTTGAACTGTCCTTCATATGTGTATAGAACCGAACCCAATAATTTCTATTTAGATAAAAGTGTGAAAATCAGTTCTTTAGTGTGGGAATAACTTTGGAGATGAATTTAGGTCATAGAAATCTCCTAGATCAAAGTAGAGTTGAGAATTCTCCTACCGATTGAGTTTTCTACAGATTGAGTTTTAGTACATGTTCTTACTTGAGTCGACTTACAACGACCATTACTCCTAGAATATGATGGTTTAGGTGACCTACTAACTACCAAATGAAAGGTCTTTGAGTCTTGTTTCCAACCCAACTGATCGTTCATCAATCCAAGTTCGAAGTAAAAGGTTATGGGCATTTTAGCGAGACACTGTGCAAGGTGCGAGATGGCCATGCGAGAAAAAGCTGTTGCAACATGATTGGACGTACGAGTCATGGCTGGGGCCATGCAATTGGCCTTCGATGCACCCCCTCTCGTATCAGATGTAAAATTTCATTGTTCTTATATTAAATCAAGGGCAAAATGGTCCTTTTACCTTATGAACTTCTGCAATCCGTTTTTAATCCCCAAAATTATCCCAAGGTATGAGAATCATTCCCAAATCCCTAATTCATCTTCTCTTCTAAAACACCAAACTCTCAATCCTAGAGTTTCAAGAAGATTCAAATATTATAGTTTCTTCTTAACATTTTCTCACCAGATTTGTCATCAAGGGTCTGTGGAACGAATTCCAGTCAAGAAAGTCTTCATATCGATATCAAGATAAGGGACAAGCTCCAAGGTTAAGGAAAATGATTCAAGATTTTCTTAAATTCCTTCATTAAAAAGGCATGTTAAACACTCTGTACTTTAACTACTATCCTAAAATGTCAATTTTATTATCGTTATGCTTATTTTGTGTATGTTTTGAAGTTAGGGTTGAGAATTTCCATTACAAACATCAAATGTTAATTTTTTTGTCTTCTAATAAATTGTTTATAACCACTTGTGGAGGATTTCGGAGATTTGAACAAAATGATTGAAAAGATGCATTCCATTATATGAATTTCAAAACGATAAATGTTATGAATGATTGAAATTATGACTTTCAAGTACTTTGAAAAGGTCTTGAATTAAAAAGATGAACAGAGATGACACTCCATCATTGTGAAATATCGAAAATGTTGAAATTTATACTTGCTTTGAGAATTTTATGCAATATAATAATGAATATGGTTATGTTTTGAATGATGGGGTTAAGGAGTCAAGGTATGCTTTATGATTATGATTTCCTTGGCATGATACACCGACTTGCAAATCTTTGTATAAATACCAAATGTGAATGCCTTAAAGACAGACTCCATGAATAAACGAAAGGAAAATTTTTTGATTGGGATCAAAGAGGACCGTGTAGCTTCACCAAGAAGGTGTAGTCCTCGTGATCAATACCAAAATTCAAATTTAATGACGTAGGAGGTCTTGTCCTGAACGAAGGATGAACTTTGTTTGAAATTATGTTTATGATATGAAGGCCAAAATATGACTACTTCAGTCCATGCGGATAGCATGGATTAGAACCCCACCATTTCGGTACATACTGGACCTATATAACCTCATAGGTTACTTAATATCGGTATAAACTACATAGTCCAAAATCAAAGGTTTTCAAATTAATTATTTTTTCTCTTTTATGCTTTGAGTCACTTACATATTATTATCCTTATTATGAGCTTGTGATATGAAATTGCATAACTCTAATATAAACTGCTTTGGTTCCCTTTTTGTAAGTTGCATTTCAGTACTCATCGTACAAACCGTCTCCGAACGCTACATCCTTTCATGATGTAGGTTCTGAAGCTCAACCTCATGATTTGCTTCAACATTAGGATTTCACTTGGGATAATATCTGGCAAGTGGTGAGCCATCCATCTTTCGGATGGTTATGTTTATTCTTTTAGTTGAACATTGGATTAATTTCAAATTGTGGTATTTTTTTAGGCCACGTTCCGGTATAGGATTTTTTTTATATTATTAGAAGCTTCCTAGACTGAGTCAAATAAATGTTTCCATGTCGTATTTTGGTACTTAGAGTTTTGGATTGTTGATTCTTTTAAACTTTATAACTTACAGGTCTATTTTCCACACATTATTTATACTATACTTATGATGAAATGCTAAGGAGTCATCTCAGGACTTCATTGGTCTAGCATGTCCATCATGGTTAGGACCACAGATTGGGCCGTGACAAAGATGTTCCAAATTATTATAGCTAATATACTCATAGATAACTTCATTAATGCAAACATCGGCCTTAAAAGACAAAAAAGAAGGGTAAATGCTTTCTCCATAATAAGTTAAAACCCATTAATTTATGCACCCTTTTAGCAATCCTATTATAATGCCCTGAGTGTTTAGACACTAAAATAGAGCTTAAAAAAAGCCCTTGTGACATCTATTGCGAGTATAAACAACTTTGAGATGGGTTCGAAGGTGTTGGGGCTGATTTTAGACATGATAAAGAGACATGCATCATAAGGACCCCGTGCACCAAACCCGTGCCACATGGACCACCGCAGAGGGATACTGCCTTACCCATACAATGACCCTACAGCACGAGGAGGCAACTCATGTTAGGCCCCGCACCGTGAGAGTGAGGCAACGCTTCCAAGTATGCTCTGCGCCTCTCCTCTTTTCATAGAAGGGACATTATTTTAATATTATTCCAAGAAATTTTAGATCTTCTCATACTGCTAAAAGATTCCCCATTCACCTAATGCATTTTAAGCCCCTAAAATTGACTCTCTTAACTTCTAATCACTTTGAGGACATCCTTAAATCTATGGAGAAGAGAGTTACCTAGGGTTCAAAGTTCCTTAGCTCCAATGGTCAAATTGCACCAATTTCCTTTGACTAAGAGGTATGTAGAATGACCTTACTACTCATGGACTTGAAAATTATGTGTTCATATACTCTAAATATATATATATATATATATATATATATATATATATATATATATATATATATATATATATATATATATATAAACTATGAAACCTTTTTTATTATGAGAATTATGCATTTAACTAATGTTGTGGATTATTTCATGAAGGGTGAAAAGGGTTGAGTTTCAAATGTTTCTTTTACCAAATCATACATTCTTTACTCATACTGATTTTGAAGAGTATTTCTTGTATTTTAAGTGTTCTCTTTTTCCAATAAGGATTGCATGAATTTATGAAAGAGATGACCACCTTCAAGAGTTTTCATAGAAGTATTGAAAGAAAGACGTAAGACGTTTTGCATAAACTTGCATATGAATTTCGAAAGAGAATCATTATTTGATCTTTGAATTATTTTATGGTGGTCAATGATTTATTGCATAAAAGATGAAACAAAATATATGAGATGGCTTATGTGACTTACAAGTCTTGGTATGACGATACCAACATAGAAATTGCAATTTAGAATTAGAATGAGATTTTAGAAAGATGCATGATTGAAAAAATTAAAAATGGTCTTTAAGAGAATTAGATGGTTACATTGTGTTGGGAAATGACTTTTTGCTAGAACTCCTGTGGTTATTCTGGTATTTGTGCCACCAGTACTACATTCTGATAGAGTTATCACCCAAAACTATGTTTTACCAATGCGGGATTGATTCTGTCTGAAAATATAGATAATCATTGTATATTTGCTTTATGCTTTGGTATACTAGATTAGAATGTAGAGACTACAACTCTTGCGACAAACATGGATTGAGGGCTTGACAGACAAGTTAATGCTAGCACACATAGCCCGTGGTGTAGTAAACATACTGGGAATACTATCTAGCTCAGAATTAAAGACAAGAGTGGAGTCTATCTATGAAGTGATTACTTGAAGTCCTTATTGTGCCCATATGTTTTGACTTCTACATTGTGATTTGATTTCTATAATCATGACTATTTTGCATAGTGTAAATTTTATTTTGGGTTGTTATATATTCAATACATTCCAAATATTGATCATCCTCAAGGGGTTGCATCTTCTCATAATGTGGGTTTGAAGGTATATTCTAACGGTCCGAAGCAGCATTAGGATTTGGTATGACATTATCGGAGTTGGTGAGCTCTTCATCTTCCAGAAAGATATCATTTAGACATTCAGTACTTTATGTTTTGATGGTATCACCAGGGCCTTGTCCTATTCTAGATAGTTAGTCATGGTTAGTAGCTTCGTAGACTGGGTTTGACATATGTTGTTGTCTGATGTTATGTTCAAAGTCTGGGGTTTCCATTTTATTTAATTTAATGAATTTCCTCGACTTTTATTACATTTTCGCTCTTTAATATAATTTATACTTATGATAGAATGCTAAGGGGTCTTTTTGGGCCTATGTTCTCTAAAATGCTCATCGTGGATAGGGCCTCAGCTTATGTTATGACAAGATTAGTATCAGAGCATGGTTAAGGGTCCCAAGATGTCTACTAAGTCATTTCAAGTAGAGTTTGTTTTATCGGTATGTAGAGCATCACACTTATAAGGGGGAGGTTGCGTGATATTTAGGAATGTTTCCCTTTTCTTCATGTTCTAGTTCATGCTAGAGAATATAGCCTCAAATGAATTTTCGTAACTCCTATATTTTATGAATTTTAGATCATGCCTCTAAGAAGGCCAGATGGTCAGAGGGCTTTAGCTAGAACCTTTACCCCTAATAGGATAAGTGTTGATGAGGTTCGCCCTACTCATATAATGAAGGCCCATAATGGGGCCTGCATTAGTGATACTTTCACTCCTAACAGGATTCAATCAGTCCCAACTAGTCCTTCCTAAGCTCCTAGGACCAATGCCAACTCATACTCATACCCCTTAGAATAAGATTTCAAATGTTAAGTCTCGACAGTCGATTCACATGCTAAGTCAGATAGTGGCATCATAGTCCCATAGATCTAGAAATATTTATTCTACTATTGGTTCACCTAAAATCACGTAGGTTGGTCAATTCATATGACTAAACCCGCCAATTTTTACAGGTTCATGGTTAAGGAATATTCTCAAGAGTTTTTGGATAAGATGGAAAAAATATTCAGAGTTAGGCATGCTAGTGATATGGAAAGGGTGTTATTTGCAGCTTATCAATTAAAAGGCATGGCTCACTAATGGTATTATGAGTCAGAAGAGTTAAGAGGTGAGAATATTAAACCTGCCATATGGGAGTTCTCTGATTTCTTGACCACTTCTTTTCCTTGGGAGTTGAGGGAAGCCAATGCCGATGAGTTTGTGAATCTGAACAAGGTAATATGAGCATCAAGGAATATATCTAAAGTTTACTCAACTATATCAATATCCTCTAGAGTTTGTGTCCAATATGAGGTCTCATCTGAGGAAGTTTGTGTCTAATCTTTCTAATGATTTGGTCTTAGAATTAATAGGGTAATGCTGAACAATGATATAGACATATCCAGGTTGGTAGTGTATATGCAAAAAATAGAGGAGAATAAGAATAAATAGGTGGAGGTGGAGGAGAGACAAGATAAGAGGGTTAGGCCAGCAGATCAGGATGGCAGTCAGCATCAGGGTGGTAAATTAAGAAATAAATGGCCTAAAAAAAAATCTTGGGGTATTTTTCAATCATCAGCTAATGCATCTGCGCCTAAACCATCAGCCGACAATGATTTTAGACCAATAATGGGCCAAGGATTTAGGGCACTCAATCTCAAGGTAGTGTGGCTCAGCCCTTTAAAACATACCCTTACTATAGTACTTGTGGAAAGTATCAGCTTGGGAAATGTCAGTATGATACTCTTGTATGCTATGGTTGTGGTGCACCCAAATATTTCTAAAGAGAATGTCCCTTAGTAAAAGGAATCTTTAGGGGTACTAAGGCCTATGTTACTGCTTTAAACCCTCTAACTAAGGGTGCTACTTCTGGTATAGGCGGGGATCACAACTATTTTTATGACTTATCTACTTACCAAGACTCAAGGGCCTCACCAAAAGTGGTTGCAGGTATGTTGTAGATTTTTTCTCGTGATGTTTATGTGCTACTTGATCCTAAATCTACTCTATATTATGTAACCTATTATGTGGAGATGATTTTTTGTTTTGATTCCAAGTATATCTAAGAACCCTTCTTAGTTTCTACCCCTGTTGCTAATTCTATTATTGCCAGATGGGTCTATGAAAATTGTGTAGGGCCTATTTTTCAACAAGATACTACAGTAGATCTAGTAGAGCTTGGCATAATAGAATTTGATATAATTCTAGGGATGTATTGGCTCCACACTTGTTATAATGCCCTAGATGGAAGAACTAGAAAAGTAACTTTTTATTTCCCCAATGAACCAACCATAGAATAGGAAAGAGATTTCCTTTAACCAAAGGGGAGGTTCGTACATTATCTAAAGCCCGTAAGCTTATATCCTAGGGTTGTTTGTACTATCTTGTTTGGGTCAAAGATAATAGTACGGATTGTTCCTTATTTCAGTCAGTAATTATAGTTAATGATCTTCCCAAAGTCTTTCCTAATGATCACCCAAGGATTTCCACAGATAGGGAGATAGACTTTGGAATTGATCTATTAGCCGACACTCAAACCTTTTTATTCTGCCGTATAGAATGGATCCTTCAGAACTAAAAACATTGAAAGAGTAGTTGAAAGATCTCTTTGATAAGGGCTTCATTCATCTTTGTGTCTTTCCCTAGGGTTATCCCACACTTCTCATGCTAAAGAAAGATAGTTCCCTTCATATATGTATAGATTACCTTCAGTTGAATAAGGTCACAATAAAGAATACATACCCTTTTTTTAGAATTAAGGATCACTTCGACCAGCTTTTGGGTGCTAGATGTTTCTGTAAAATAGACTTTGTTTGGGTTATTATTAGTTGAAGATTGGGGAAGCTAACATTCCCAATACTCTATTTCGAACCTGATATGGTCATTATAAATTTTTTGTTATGTATTTTGGATTGACTACTACACCTACATATTTCATGGATCTTATGAATAGGGTGTTTAGATAGTTTTTAGATTTACTTGTCATAGTCTTGATTGATGATATTTTAGTATACTTCAAATTTATGGAGGACCACACAAATAACTTTTGGATTGTAATTTAGACCCTTAAGGACCAAGAATTTTATGCCAAATGTTCTAAGTGTGAATTTTGGCTTGGTGTTGTGACTTTTCTTAGACATATTATTTCTAGTGGAGGAATTAAGATTGATCCACAAAAAGATTGAAGATGTGAAAAAATAGCCTACACCGATGACTCTAACTGACATTCAAAGCTTCTTGGGTATGGTAGACTACTATAGTAGATCTGCAAAAAGTTTTTCATCCATAGCTACTCCACTTACTAGGTTGACTCAAAAAAAGGTAAAGTTCTTATGGTTTGAGGCTTATGAGAGCCTTTTTAGGAGGGTTAAAGATAGACTGACTATAGCCCCTATTTTGGAACTTCCCAAAAGTACTGAAGTATTTGTCATGTAATATGACGTATTCCGACTGGGACTTGGTTTTGTGACTATGCAGGATGATAAATTTGTAGCTTATGCGTCCAAGAAACTTAAGGTTCATGATAAGAACTAATTCACCCATGATCTAGAATTAGAAGTTGTGGTATTTGCGCTTAAGATTTGGCATCACTACATATATTGAGTACACGCTGACAGTTTCACTGATCAGAAGAATCTGTAGTATGTGTTCACACAGAAAGATTTGAATCTCATGTAAAGGCAGTGGATTGAGCAATTAAAATACTATGACATAAGCTTGTACTATTATCTAGGTAAGTCAAATATTGTGGTTGATGCTCTTAGCAGGCTATCAATGGGTAGCCTTTCTCATATTGATGAGGAAAAGAGGGATCAGGTAAAGGATATTCGTCGACACACTAATTTGGGTGTCCGACTCTTAGACTCCAAAGATGGAGGAGTAATAGTTCACGAAATGGCTAAGTCCTCCTTATGTGCCGAAGTTAAAGAGAAGCATGCTAATGAACCCATATTGATGCAGATCAAGAAGGATGCTGGCCAACAAAAGGTTTTGGCATTTGAAATTGGAAGAGATAATATATTAAGATATAAGGGGAAATTTTATATTTTGAATATTGATGGACCTCAACAGAAAATCTTGGTAGAGGCCCATGTTTGCAGGTATATTGTTCATCTCAATTCTACTAAAATGTATTATGACCTAAAATAAGTGTATTAGTGGAATAATGTGAAGAGAGATAAAGCAAATTTTGTTGCTAAAATTTTGTTGCTAAGTGTTTGAATTTCCAACAAGTTAAAGTTAAGCACTTGAGACTGTGTGGTACCTTCTATGATATAGCTATTCCTATATAGTAGTGGGAGATGATTAACATGGATTTCATTACAGCCATCCGTGTTCCCAAAATTAGTATGACTCTATTTGGGTCATTATGGACAGAATGATCAAGTCTGCTCATTCCCTGTCAATAACAACTAACTTTTTAGGAGAGGATTATGCAAAGCTATATATTTAGGAGATTGTTCAGCTACTTGGGGCTTCCATATCCATTATATACGACAAAAGTATGTAATTTTACTCGTAGTTTTGATGGTCATTTTAGTGAGGCATAGTACGTAGGTAAATCTTAACACTATTTTCCATCCTCAAATAAATGGGAAGGAAGAACGCACTATTCAGACCTTAGAGGATATGTTGATATCTGTGTAATTGACTTCAAGAATAGTTGGGTAGACCACTTGCCTCTTATAGAGTTCACCTATAATAAGAATTATCATTTTAACATCCAGATGGCTTCTTTTTAGTATTTTTATGGTAGGATACCAGTTAGTTGGTAAGAGGTAGGTGAAACTAGATTTTTCATACCTGATCTTATGCATCAAGCAATGGATAAAGTAAAGGTTATTAGAAAGAGACTTAAAATTGCTCAAAGTCACCAAAAGTCTTATGCTGACGTGAGAAGGAAAGAGTTGGAGTTTGAAGTTGATGATTGGGTATTTATGAAAGTCTCTCCTTTGAAGGAAGTTATCAGGTTTGGGAAGAAGGAAAAGCTCGGTCTTTGCTACATAGGTCCTTATCCGATTGTGGTGAGGATTGGTAGTATGGCATGTGAGTCAGCTTTCCCGGTGGACTTGGTTTCAGTCTATCACATCTTTCTTGTGTCTATGCTTAAGAAGTATGTTGGAGATCATTCTTGTGTTGTTGTAATGGATAATATTGGAGTGAAATCCTCTTTATCATATAAAGAGGTTCCCATAAAGACTTTGGATAGATAAGTTTGGAAGTTGAGAAGCCAAGAGATAGCTTCGATCACAATAAAGACACTTGGGAATCGAAAGATGATATGTGCTCTAGATATCCCTTAATATTCAAATCTTTCGAAGAAATCTTGAAAGGTATTAATTTTAATCTTACTTTACTCTTATCGCAAAATGTGTTTACTTAAATCATGCTAACCTTGTCCCAACCCATAATTTAGGGACAAATGATCCCAAGGGGGATAATGTAATGGCTTGAGTATTTAAACACTTAAATTAAGCCAAGAATGCGCCCATATGACCCCTAGATCGAGTACAAATCACATTGGGATAGGTTCGGAGGTGTTGGAGATTATTTTAGACATGTACAAGGGTTATGAGTCACAAGGGGGACCCCGTGCTCTAGCCCAGCATTGTGTAGACCACCGTAGGGGGGTACTACCTCACCCATATGGTGGCCCTACGCTACGAGGGGGCATCTCACATTAGGCCCCGTACTATGAGGGAGAGGCCACGCTTCCAAGCATGCGCCGCGCCTCCTCCCTTTTTAGTCTATGGGATATTATTTTAATATTATTCCAGGGGTGTTTGGATCTTTTTACACCCTAAAATGTTTCCCATTCACCCAATATGCATCATTAAGCCCCTAAAAATGACTCTTAACTTCTAGTCAGTTTGAGAACATCCCTAAATCTATAGAAAAGAGAGGTACCTAGGGTTCAAAGTTCTTTAGCTCCAAGGGTAAAATTGACCCAATTTTCTTTGGCTAAGAGGTATGTAGAATAATCTTACTACTCACGGGTTTGAAGAAAAGGTTTTCCTATAATCTATATAAATATATATACATATATATATATATACACACATATATATACACATATATATACATATATATATATATACATATACATACATATATATACATATATATATACATACATATACATATACATATATATACATATACATATATATATATACATATACATATATATACATATACATATATATATATATATACATATATATATATATATATATACATATACATATATATATACCTATACATATATATATACATATATATATATATATACATATATATATATATATACATATATATACATATAGATACATATACATATATATACATACATATAGATACATATACAGATATATATATATATATATATATATATATAGGATTTCAAATTGTTTGAAGAACATGAATTATAAACCCCTTTTTAAGATGAGAGTCATGCATTTAACTACTGTTGTGGATTATTTGATAAGGGTGAAAAGGGTTGAGTATCAAATATTTTTTTTATCAAATTGTATGTTGTTTACTTATAATGATTTGAAATAGTAGTTATTGTATTTTAAGTGATCTTGCTTTACAATATGGATTTAGTGAATTTATGAAAGAGATGACCACCTCAAGAGTTTCAAAGAAATTGAATGAGTCGTTTTGCTTAAACTTGCATGTGATTTTCGAAAGAGCATCATTATTTGATCTTTGAATAAATTTATGGTGGTCAATGATTTAATGCATGAAAAAGATGAAACAAAATATATGAAATGATTATGTGTCTTGCAAATCTTAGTATGACTATACCAATGGAGAAATTGTCATTTAGAATCAGAATGACTTTTTTTATGAAGATGCATACTTTAAAGAACTAAAAATAGGATTTAAGAGAGTCAGACGGTTTACTCGAGAAGGCATGAGTTGAAAGGTTTACAGACCAAAATCGTGTTTCGTTGATGCGGGGTTGATTCTATCCTAAAATATGAATAATCATTGTATACTTGCTTCATGTTTTGGTATACTAGGCTAGAATGTAGAGACTCCAATCCTTGCGACAAACTTAAATCGAGGGCTTGACCGATGAGTTAAATTTGGACCCACATAGCCTGTTGTATAGTAGACATGTTGGGAATACCACTAACTAAGAATTAAAAAGAAGAGTAGAGTCTATTTACTAAGTGACTACTTGAAGTATTTATTTATGCAAATGTGATTTGAGTTCTACATTGTGATTTGATTTCTATACTCATAATTATGTCATATAAAGTGTATTTTATTTTAAAGAATCTCCTTGAATTTCATTATATTTTCACACTTCAATATAAATTATGCTTATGATAGAATGCTAAGGGGTCTTCTTGTGCCTATGTGGTCCGAAATGCTTGTCGCGACCAAGGTCTCTGCTCGGATCGTAACACCTATCAAAAGCACTTTGTACTTCTTTTCTTCTGATTCAAAAACTAATGAATAGTTACGCCAAGAAATATCTTCAAATAGGTCTCGAAGAAATCTTACTTTTCTTGTGCTGGAATTAAAAATTATAGCAGGTTCCATATAGATAATGGGTCCCAAGTGCAAAATAAATGATTAATGCAATTCAACAGAGTGTCTGAATGGCGATGGAGTTCATCAAATCTCTCAATTTGTAGAAGGGAGGAATAAAGTTTTCTTTCTTCTTTTTGCTCAGCAGTGTAATAACTCTTCATTCACTTCAAAAAGAATATTGTTCCACCCGGACAGGTCATAAAGTGACATGTATGGATATCTGTAAAATCTGAACTGAAAATAAGAGAATTAAAGAATTTGGGAACATACTTGAAACACAATAAAAACTTAGCAGGAATCCATAAGAATATTTCAAAAATAATATCAATGGAAATTATAAATACATCTTCTTTGGTGTAATATGACAATTTTTTGTCCAATATTTTATTGAAAATCTCATGATAAATGATAGAGATAATACCCAATTACCCCCTGAACTATACCCAAAAAAGTTATGACACACTTCAACTTAAAAGGGGTCATATTACCCCCTTGAACTAACTAAAAGTATAATTTTGACACCCATAGTGCATATGTGGCACATACATGGCACAACACATTGAAGTGTCCACGTAGGCACACATGTGTGCCACGTATGTGCCACATAGTCACTAAGGGTGTCAAAATTACACTTCTAATTAGTTCAGGGGTAATAGGACCCCCTTTAAGTTGTGATGTGTCATAGGCTTTTTAGGTATAGTTAAGGAGGGTAATTGGGTATTTTCTCTAAATGATATAGTGAAAATATCTATCAAGTGTTTGTTTCCTCATGTGGATGAGTATTTGGGATATTAGTGTATTTAATTACTCTAATTTTGTACTCTCGGATTTTCTTAGACTCTTTTGTGTCTGTTAGTGTTAGTGTATTGCTCCTCTTTTTAGTTGTGAAGTCAAGTTGATCTAATCAAATTAAATTTGTGTCTCGTTTATTTTTTTTAACTTATCATTATTATTGATTATGTTATTATCTTTAATTAATTACTTTATTTCATTCCACACTATTCGCGATTTCCGATCCTAACATTCTGTATTATTGATAGTACTCAAGTTGGAAGCCCTCTTAGATTTTTAGGTCTACAAACCCTTCTATTATTTTCATGACTCAAAAATTAAGTACACGCTTTCAATTAGGAGAAGATAAAGAGGAAAATTAGTAATAACTATGAATTTCGGTAAAAACTTACCCTCACCCGGTGTATACACCAAACTCATGTAATTCACCGTGATTAAGGGAATAAATGAAGTAAAATATATGTTAATTAATTATGGTTGAGTAACATAAACTCTAAATTCACACATGATATGTATGTATTGACTTGGTATATATACTCAGTGTAGGTAAGTTTTTTCCCTTTCTTCCTCTTCCTTTTAATTCTTTATGTCATTTAAAATTTTCTCATAAGTTAAAAATCAGTTTACATTGTATTTCAAGGTATAATTTCTTCGTTTCCAGAAAATTTCAAAGATAGTTTATCACATATATTGTTGAGTTGGTTATTATTTTTTACGTGCTTAATATTGTTCTTGAACTTGAATATATGGATAGGGATGGAGCTAGAATATAGCTAAATCGATCCTTCAAAATGGTTATTATTAAGGTCCAAAGCCTCTATGTTGGTGAGATTCTATAGATATCTAGAAATGGGCCCAGCGAGATTACAAGAAATCATGACCAATGTATGAGTGAAGTTAGATGGCTAAATGATCCAGGTGTCTTACGGATAAAATTCACATATATGAGATATAACTTCATGAGATATGCACTGCTATTCCATATGGTCATCGAAAACCTAACTGTGAGCTGGGTACTGTCGATAACTCAAAAAATTCAAAGTTGGAAAGGCAAAAAACACTTCCGGGAAACGTCCCAAATATCTGTCTATGAAGGCTTCAAAATTTTCAAATAAGAAGAGAAATTTAGAGGAATGGTGGAAGAGATATCCATATATCTAAGATCATTCTCTTTTAATTGGGTCAAGTTTTTACGGAGCAGTACAAAATTATGAGGTCAAGTCTAATCTCATATGGACCATAAGTCCAGATACATAGAATTTTTAACTTAGAAAGATGAAATATTTCATAAGGGATTAGACCTAACTGATAGATCAAGATACATCAAGCTTGAGAACTCACCTAATTGGCAAAATGAATGATCCGGATAAATCATAAGACGATAAGTCTTTTGATATTTGATAGTTGAAAGAAGCTACAATTGAAATAAAGCTTGCCTTGAAGTTCTCTGCAAGTAAGGTTAAGCTCCGTCACTTTGCCTTCTATCTCAGCACAATGAACTTCACCTAATGAGCAAGGATCTGTGCACTTATTCCATGCAGGTGTTTTTGGATTAGAAAAATAACAATCTTTAGAAGCATGGGATTAATGTTAACCATATCCTAGCTTGACCATTAGGACACAGGTGAGGTAAGGATGGGGAGGAAGCAAGTTGATAAAGAAAGTCATATAGCATAAACAATGTGAGGTTTCCAATGTCCATTTTTGTACTAAAAAGATCAAAACAAATTTTGTAGAGGAGAAATCTAAGAAAATTTTTGCTCTGTTTCTGTATAAAAGAACTTTGAGGTATATATTGTTATTTTCAGTGTTTTTGGGTACAAGAATCTGTATTTAGGTACAGAAACTTCAACTCAAGTTCATGTGTAAAACCAAGAACACCTACGAAGTTGCTTAACACCTTTCATTAGCCAACCAAGGTTATCAATTTCATCACACATGGTTCATAATTCCTTTAACACATCAATTATTATTTATCCATGTTCATTTGGGCCCAGACCTCACTCACTGGTCCTGTTGTTGTTGTATGTTCATTTGGGCCATTGCCCTAGCTCAATACATTGTCAACATGTAACTAGTCATTCCACTTAGACATTTTCACAAACACCTTGTGTACATGCCCTTACCTACGCCATATTCAAAGGAAAAATCATCATCATTAGGATTTTTCAAGACTTATTGGTTAGAGTACAAACAACAAGCATTCACATATGCAAAACATCTACAATAACATGTATAAACACAAGTCTAAGCAATAGTCCACATTATTCATCATTAAGCAACAAAACCCTTTTCATTTGATTTCAAAACCACTATGTACACTTACTAATACGAGTATGAAATACATGTATTTAGAGTTATTTAAAAAGGGTAAGAGATACATGCCTTAAAAAAGATAACACACCTACAATCTTGGCTCCTTCTTGACACTAATTAAGCACCTCGAAACCCTAGCATCCAGTCTTTCTCTAAGAAGCTTTTAAAGTGTTTAGGAGTGTTTGAGTCTTGTAAATGAAGACTTAGGATACTACAATGCCTTATATAGTTAGAGTGATTAGGGTTTTAGGAAAGGGAAATGACCACAAGGTCCTTATTTAAAAGCTGAAAAGTTCACTCATGCAGGGGTACGACTCCACCATACGGTTCCCTTATCAATTGTACCCTAGGGTACGAGTGGTACCCTAACTCGTACCTTCGGTTTCTCCTAGGTCAACCATACTATTGTGGGTAGGAGTGGGAACCCATGAGTCATAACCAAAGGGTACGACTCAACCCTTAAATTGTATAGACCACTCGTAAAGAAAACAGTCCACTCAAGCTAGGTCCATGCTCCATACGGTTGAGTAGTATATGACTTGTATACATTGGTTAAGAGTGAGGGATGGTCATTTCGTATAGAAATAGTATGACACCCTCATGGACTGATCAATGTACAAAAGAGGAGTGTAAGGTGGGTACGATTCGTGACCTAGGGTACGACTCAAGGCTCTAGTCGTACCCAACTCAGAGGCACAAAAATGAAGCTATTTTTTAATGGTTCAAGACTTAGGTGTTTCAATTCACTACTACTTGGATCATTCGTCCTCGAATGAAGGGTAAGGCAAGAATAAACACAAGTTAACACATCAACATGCATCAACTCAACCTTTACATAAGTTAGAAACAAAAACACAAAAAGGATGCAACACAACACATATAATGATCATCATCAATCAACCATTTCATTTTATTGGTCTTGGGACTCCAACCCATTACTTATCCAACACTTACTCATTTCATCAACTATCAAGGACATGAATCAATTCAAGGTATTAGAAACTTAAGCCTATCACAACAAGACAAATTATTTCATAGCATTTGGGATTTCAACCCCTTGTCTAGAAAGACACAAATCAATTCACACATTCAGAACTCTAATCCATTGCCTTGCAAGACATAAATAAATTCACACATTGGGAACTCTAATCCTTATCTAGCAAGACATATATCAAAGTAATAATATTAATGCATACCTCTATTACAAGCTTGTGAAATAGGAAATAAATGCGGGTACTTGGACTTTATGTTCTTTTTTGCCTCCCAAGTAGCTTCCTTGGACTTTTGGTTCCTCCATAGAACCTTTACCGAAGTCACTTCTTTCAATTGTAACTGGCGAACTGGCTGATCCAAGATCCTCACCGGGATCTCCTCATAGGACAAAGAGTCTGAGATACTAACATTTTTCGTGGGAACAACCAAGGAAGGATCACCCACACATTTCTGCAACATAGATGTATAGAAAATCGGGTGAATGGAGTTTATACTAGAAGGCAACTCTAACTCATAGGTAACATTGCCAACCCTCTTCATAATCGAGTAGGTACTAACATATCGGGTACTAAGCTTTCCTTTCTTACCAAACCGCATCACTTTCTTCATGGGCGACACTTTCAAAAATACCCAATCACTAACACAAAACTCTAAGTCCGTACCCCGCATATCTGTATAGGACTTTTGGCGACTTTGAGCGGTCTTCAATCTATCACGATTCACTTTAACCTTCTCTAAGTCTTGGTGAACTAAGTGGGCCCAACCAACTTACCCTCGCCAATGTCATACCACCTAAAAGGAGATCGACATCTCCTACCATACAATTCTTGAAAAGGAACTATGTTAATACTAGAGTGGCAACTGTTATTATAGGTGAACTCAATCAAAGGCAAGTCACCATACCCACTACCACCATAATAAATTACATAAGCCCGCAATATATCCTCCAATATTTGGACAATTCTCTCTACTTGACCATTCATTTACGAATAGAAAGAGGTACTAAGGCACACCTTAGTTCTCAAACCTCTTTGGAATGACTTCTAAAAGTGGGATGAAAATAGAGGACCATGATCCGAGATAATAGACACCGAAGCACCATGCAACCTCATAATATCTATAATATACAACTTAGCATAATTTTCCCCTGAGAAATTAGTCCTCACGGGTAAGAAATAAGCAGACTTGGTCATTCTATCAACAATAACCCAAATAGAATCACATTGATTTTGGGATCTAGGAAGACTAGTAACTAAATCAATATTAATTGCCTCCCACTTCCACTCGGGCAAGACTATCTCTTGGTATAGGCCACCGAGCCTCAAGTTCTCAACCTTTACTTATTGATACACCATACATTTAGCCACATAGATGGCAATATCAAGATTTATATTATTCCACCTATAGAACTCTTTAAGGTCATGATATTTTTTGGTGGAACTGGGATGAATAGCATAACGAGCCCTATAGCCTCGACCATGACTCTTTCCCTCAATCCATCGATGTTAGGAACACATAGACTACCTTGGTACCTCAAGATACCATCACCACTAATCATAAATTCCACGACCTTGTGTTGACCCACATTACTCGTGATTTTCATCATGTCGAGGTCCAAAAATTGCTTCTCTTTTATCTCAACAACAAGAGACAATTGAGATACTGGATGTATAGACAAACCACCATCCTCAGATTCCACAAGTCAAACTCTAAGATTATCCAAACATCGTACATCTTTCACCAATTCCCACTTATCCACATTGACATAGGCCAAACTTCCCATAGACAATCTAATAAGACCATCGGTGACTGCATTCGCCTTACTGGGGTTGTAATGAAGACTCTTATCATAGTATTTCAATAGCTCAAGCAACCTTCTTTGCTGGAGATTCAATACTTTTGAGTAAATAGATATTGGAGGCTCTTATAATTAGAAAAGATATCAACATGAACACCATAGAGATAATGCCACCCAATTTTCAAAGCAAAGACCACGACTAACAATTCTAGGTCATGGGTAGGGTAGTTCTTTTCATGAACTTTCAATTGCCTAGAAGCATAGGCTACCACCCTACCATGTTGCATCAACACGCAATCAAGACCGCTACGAGAAGCATCATAATAGACCACAAAACCATCACTACCCTCGAGTAAGGTCAAAACCAGAGCCAAAGTTAATTTATCCTTTAACTTCTCAAAACTACCCTCACACATATCGAACCATAAGATCTTGACCTCTTTTTGGTCAGCTTGGTCAACGAGGTAGATATAGTGGAAAAACTCTCTACAAACCTTCTATAATAACCAGCTATACCCAAGAAGCTCTAATTATCATTTGGAGTCATAAGTCTAGGCCACTTCTTAACCACCGCAACCTTGTAGGGATCCACAGTAATGCCATCACTAGAGATGGCATGACCAAGAAAAGCAATGGCTTTCAACCAAAACTCACACTTGGAGAACTTGGCATACAAATGATGATTCTTCTAAAGTTTGTAACACGGCACAGAGGTAATCTATATGATCCTCCTCACTCTTAGAATACACTAAGATATCATCAATGAAGACAATAACAAATAGGTCCAAGAACGAACAAAAGACCCTATTCATTAAATCCATAAATACCGCCAGGGCATTAGTCAACCTAAAAGACATGACAAGGAAATCGTTGTGACCATACTGAGTTCTAAAGGCAGTCTTAGGGTTATCTGCATCCCTAATCTTAAGCTGATAATAACTCGATCTAAGATCAATCTTAGAGAAATAATTTGCTCCCTGAAGTTGGTCAAATAAATCATCAATCCTAGGAAGAGGATAGTTGTTCTTTATGGTCACTTTGTTCAACTGATGATAATCAATTACATATGAATGAAACCATCTTTATTGCGCATAAAGAACATGGGGCACACCAAGGAGACACACTAAGACAAATAAAAACCTTATTTAAGAGGACCTTCAATTGCTCCTTAAGTTGTTTCAACTCCTCCTTATGCATTCTATAAGGAAGAATAGAGGTTGGAAGAGTGTCTAGACCAAGGTTAATCCCAAAATAAATTTTTCTATCGGGAGGAACGCCGTAAAGATCATCGAGGAACACCTCAGGAATCACATTAAATACAAGAACAGAATGTAGAGAAGGCCTTAATGAGTTAGAATCTTTAACTCGGACCAAATAACACAAACACCCCTTCGAAATCAACTTTTGAGCTTTAAAATAAGAAATGAATCTTTTCTTAGGAACCAAAGAACCACCTTCCCATACAATGACTGGCTCAATAGGGAATTTGAACATGATCCTACAGGTTCGACAATCTAAGGAAGCATAAAAAGAGTGCAAGTAATCCATGCCTGAAATAATATCAAAATCAATCATGTCAAACTCTATCAAGTCAACAATAGTATCTCTACCACCAATAGATATCACACACCCCTTATAAACTCTTTTAATAATCACAGAGTCTCCTACCAGGGTATAAATAGAAAAAGGAACCAGCAGACTATCAAGACCACAATTAAGATGCACAACTACATACGAGGTCATATAAGAAAGGGTAGACCCTGGATCAAGAAAACAATACGCATCATGGGAGAAAATATTGGCAAGTAGTAAGTGCATATAAGTGGTTTTGGTCAACACCGATGCCAGAAGTAGAAGTAGAGGTGAACATAAAACTTTTTGGTGCCGGAGAAGGTGGAGTAGCAGTAGGGGGGTCCTGTTAGCCCAAAAAGCTACTAAATATAGGAACTCAAGCTGCATGTTCCTAATCTGACCATAATGGAAACATCTATTTCTCCCCTTTTCACACAGACCATGATGACTCTAACCATAAAATCTGCAAAGAGAATGGGGTGGAGCCGACTGAGCAACACTAGCCTAGAATTAGGCACCACGTGCCTAGTAACAACCACTAAACTAATTCTGATGATCATCTAAGAACTTAAGGTAAAGAGAGCAAACACTAGCCGAGGAGAACTATAATACCCCATACCTTTTCTAGCTAGAATGCATCCCTAGGGTGTTAAGGGATAGCTCCTAAGATGAATATTAATTATTTTGTGTAGAATTATTTAGATATACTTTCCATTATATAGGAAATTGAATGAGCTTTCCAACAGTATACGATTTGCCTAAATTCGATAACTGGGTAAGAAGTTATGGCTATTTTAAGTACCAGTCGCAAAACACCATCATTTGGACTCTTAGCGCGTCATGGAGTAGTGTTAATTTCTAATTTCAATTTCCAATGGCCCTCCGTGATATTGACGTATCATGGAGAGAGCCAAATTTCAAATTGTCCGATTCCAGTGAAGGTCCGCGATAGTGGTGCGTCGCGCCGAGTTTCCAGGTCCCATCCAAGGTGGTAATGTGATACCTCCGCGTCACACCACCAAGAATTTTCCTAGTTGAAATTTTCTAGTGGATTTTATTTTCCAAGGCCAAAAATTATGACCCCCGTTTATTTTTTCAGTTTCTTTCATGAGTTAAAGGGGGTATTTTGTACTTTTCCTCAACCCCCAATCTGTCAAACACATGATTAAAGCCTTTTAAAAGCATTATATGTTAATTTTCATCAAAATTACTCTCATCCAAAATCCTAGGCTTTAACAATCATCTCTAAGAAACTCAAGATTCTACCTTCCTTTTTCCAAATTATTTCAAGATTTAAGATCCCTAGACCAAGAGCTTCAAGAATATTCATTTAAGAGCAAAAATAGCATCTAAAAAGGCAATATTATTCATTTAGTTCATCATCTAAGGTATGTGGGGTTTGAATAAGAATAAATATTTCTTCCTTGTGCCCAAAAACTTGATTTTTATTAAAGATTACATGATTTGCAAGCAAGGGTTGATACATAATTCTTATTAAATTTAGTTTATGAAATTATCATGCTATTTAAGGCTTAAATTGTATAAAGGTTCACATATATCCATGTTTGAAATCATGAGATATATATTATGAGTTATTTTCCACTATCTTGATTGAGATTGTTGAAAGCTTTTAAGATGATTATTGAGCATGAAATTTAAATACGATTTCTGATGCATTAAAGCTTTATATTTTGAGTCTTAAGTACAAGTGATGAGTTTATAAGGAGATTATGATCTCAAGTTTTATTGACAAGTTTTGATAAGTTCTTTCAAATGCAAAGATTGAACTTTTGATCCTAAGCTAAGACAAGGAATTCACATTATTCATATAGTTTGAGATTTGAAGAAGAGAAGCATAATTTGTTTTGATTATAAACCCTTATGCTATTTTAAGGTGGATTTTCTAAAGTTTTGAGCCTAAGTATGGGAGTAGTATTTATCACCAAGTTGGGTATGATTCTAAGGTATCATTCCCTATAACTATACGCCACCATAGGATTAAGTTTATTCCTACTTCTACGTTGAGGACTAAGATAGTCATCACTCAAGTTAATGTTCTATTCAGATGGCAAAGGTAGAATAGTTATCCCCAATGTGGGCAAGACGTTGGACTCCATGTTAGATCACATGGTTTATGTCAGTTAGAAGAAACTCCAAACCCCAAAGTCTCTATGTCCCAAAACTTCTAAGTTTCAAAAGAAAAGAATGATTGAAAAGTTTTATAAGACTTAAGTTTTATAGAAAAGAATGATAGAAAAGTTTTGCAAGTACGATTTGTTATACCTGATTTTGCATTTTGATATTTTAAATATTTAAGCTTATGTGAGTCATATACATCCATATGCATTTACTTTCTAATTATGATGATTTTTACTTATGCATTAGACCCCCTTATACTCAGTGCATCTTCAAAGTGCTGATCCACATATACGTCTATGTGCTACATTGTCTTATCATATAGGTTCAGGTGCTTCATATCAATATTATGAGTATTTTGAGTATCTTTATCTATGCTCCCACAGTTGGTGAGTCCTCATGATTCTAGGTCCTACTTCTTTAGATTTTGGGCTTTTATAGTATTTGAGTTATCATTTTTGATTGAGTACGAGTCAGGTGGGGGTCTGTCCTAATGGCTCTCTAGTACTTTATTTGTGGTAGAGGCTTGTCGGACTACGGATTTATTTACAAACTATCAGTATTTGTTGTTCAGACATTATCTATAGTTTATTCAGTTCAATTTTTGTATAGTATAGTATTATTCCTTGATTAGATGATCTTGAAGTAAGGTTCAAACTTAGTAGTAGGATCAAGGGGTTAGCTTGAGGCTACTTATAGCCTTGAGCACCGTGTGACATCCCGGGATCAAATTTTAGGGCTTACAAACTTGGTATCAGAGCCTAAAATTTAGAGAGTTCTAGGGAGTCAGAAAAGCAGTGTTACATAGAGTCTTGATCATCGGTGTGAAGCGCACCAAATTTATGAGCAAAGGGCTATGGAGCGTTTTAGGAAAATTCTCTCTTTCTTTCATAATCTGTCATGCTTATAGCTATCTCTATCTGCTATTAACTTATGCTTTTTTATGATAGAATATGCCTCCTCGTAGAGCTAAAGCTCGTAGAAATGATAACCAACCACCTCAGCCCGTATATCCTTTAAATGAGAATATGTCACATGCAGAGTTTCGAATAGCTTTTCAGGTGCTTGCCCAAGTTGTGACTGCTAATGTTTAAGGTAATTATCAAGCTGTAGTCCCTCCTCAACAGGATGGGGATTTAGCCATAGTTAGAATTTGAGACTTTATGATAATGAACCCGCCAAAATTCTTTGTGTCGAAAGCAGGTTTGGACCCACAACTATATCTTGATGAGGTGAAGAAGATCACCCAAGTGTTGTATGTTAATGAGGAAGAGAGTGCAGAATTGGCATCTTATAGGCTGAAGGATATTTCTTATGATTGGGTAATGAAGTGGAAGAAGAGAAAAGAGGAGAATGCAGCTCCCATGACTTGGCAAACATTTTAAAATACATTTTTAGACAAATTCTTCACACTTGAGATGAGGGAAGCTAAGATAGAAGATTTCATGAACCTAAGGCAGGGCTTCTTGACAGTGAATGCGTATTACCTTAAGTTCAAATAGTTGTCTAAGTATGCCTCATATCAAATGGCTGACCATAGGTCAAACATTAGTAAGTTTGTGACCGGTGTGTCTGGATTGGTAATTAAGGAGTGTAGAACTGCTATGCTCAATAGGGACATGAATCTTTCTAGATTGATGATACATTCTCAACAGATTGCGGCAGAGAAGATAAAGGAAAGAGAGAGTAAATAAGAGGGATAGAACAGGGTAGTTTGAGTATGGTCAGACTAGATCTCATGAGGGAATCACCAACAGTTTTAAAACCATTCGTCTATGCCAGTAACATCTTCAGCTAGTGCTCCCACTCCCAGAGGTAGGAAGGAGCAGTGGGGTAGGTCTTCTATGTCTAGATCCCATAATTATGTGAGTGGTAAACCCAATTATCCTCCATGTGCTAAGTGGGGACATAAAATTAGAGAGTGTCATATGCTAAGCATGGAAGCAGAGATGTTTGTCCTCAGACTCAGGCTACCAGTGAACCAGCCCCTATAGTTCCCAGCCTTTCCTCAAGGTGCTTCATCCGATACCGGTGGCAGATAGCGCCAAAATTGGTTCTATGCTCTACCATCCCTCTAGGAGTAGAAAGATTCTCCAGATATTGTTACTGGTATACTTTGTGTTTTTCATTTTGATATCTATGCATTGTTAGACCCTAAGACAAGTTTCTCTTATGTGACCCCGTTAGTTGCTGTGAATTTTGAGATAAGTTCTGAAAAGAATTTTGAGCCTTTATTCATTTCCATCCCTGTCGGTGAGTTAGTCATTGCTAAACGGGTTTACAAAAATTGTCCTATCACTGTTCTTTATAGTGTCATGTTAGCAGACTTGATAGAGTTAGACATGGTTGATTTTAATCTTTTTCTTCGTATGGATTGGCTTCATTCCTGTTATACTTCTATCGATTGTCGTACCTGAGTGGTGAAGTTTCTGTTTCCAGATGAGCCAACCTTTAAGTGGTCTGATAATTCAGTGTCTCCCAAGAGTTATTTCATATCTTATCTTAAGGACAAAAGGTTGATATCCAAAGTTTGCATTTATTATCTAGTTCTAGTTAAAGACACTAAGTCTGAGACCCAATATTTCAGTCAGTTAATATAGAAAATGAGTTTCCAAATGTCTTTCCAGAAGATCTCCCAAGGGTACCTCCCGATAGAGAGACAGAATTCAGAATCGACCTTCTCCCAGATACTCAGCCTATTTCTATCCCTCCTTATCATATGGCTTCCACAAAGCATAAGGAGCTAAAGGAGCAACTCAAGGATCTTTTCGGTAAAGGTTTCATAAGGCCTAGTGTTTCTCCATGGGGCGCTCCCATCCTATTCGTGCAAAAGAAAGATGGTTCTTTGTGCATGTGCATCGACTACTGTCAGTTGAATAAAGTTACAGTCAAGAACAAATATTCTCTTCCTAGAATTGATGACCCGTTTGATCAATTTCAAGGTGCAAGTTATTTCTCAAAAATAGACCTTAGATCCATCTATCATCAACTTAAAGTTAGGGAATGTGATATTCCAAAGAATGCTTTTAGAACCCGTTATGGTCATTTTGAGTTTCTAGTCATGTCTTTCGGGCTCACTAATATTCTAGCAGCTTTCACGGATCATATGAATCGATTGTTCAAGTAGTACCTAGATATGTTTGTCATATTGTTCATAGATGATATCCTTGTGTACTCTCGTAGTGAGGATGACCATGCAGATCATCTTAAAGTTGTCTTGCAAACTCTTAGAGATCATTAATTGTGCGCTACGTTTAGCAAGTGTGAATTTTGGCTAAGTCCAGTAGCCTTTCTCGGTCATATTATTTCCGCTGATGGCATTATAGTTGATCCCCAAAAGATAGAAGCTATAAAAAATTGGCCCAGACCTATCCCTCCATCAGATATTAGGAGTTTCTTGGGTCTAGCTGGCTATTACTGCTATTTTGTTAATGGTTTCTCATCTATTTCATCTCCCATGTCTAGATTGACCCAAAAGAAAGTTAAGTTCCAATGGTTAGATTCCTGTAAGAAGATTTTCCAGGAGTTGAAGACTCAACTCACTTTAGCCCTAGTTTTAGCATTACCTGATGGTACCAATGGTTTTATGGTGTATTATGATGCCTCTAGAGTTGGTTTGGGTTGTGTGTTGATGTAGAGAGTTAAGGTCATAGCCTATGCCTCTAGACAGTTGAGGACTCATGAAAAGAATTACCCAACCCATGATTTGAAGTTAACTGTTGTGGTTTTTGCTTTGAAAATCTGGAGACATTATCTGTATGGTGTGCATGTTGATGTTTTCACGGACCACAAAAGCTTGCAGTATGTGTTTACTTAGAGGAAGTTGAATCTTCATCAAAGGAGATGGTTAAAGTTGTTGAAAGATTATGATATGGGAGTGTTGTATCATCCGGGCAAGGCCAATGTAGGGGTAGATACCCTTAGTAGATTGTCTATGGGCAGTGTGCTCATGTGAAGAAAGATAAGATAAAATTAGCTTGAAAAGTTCATCGTTTGGCTAGATTGGGTGTTAGGTTGGTTGATTCAGCTGAAGGTAATGTTTGGGTTTAGAGTAGTTCCGAGTCATCCCTAGTTTCAGCAGTGAAGGAGAAGCAAGACATGGATTCTAGTTTGGTTAAACTAAAAGAGTCAGTTAAAGGCCAAAAGGTATAGGTTTTACCCTAAAGGGGAGATGGCGTATTGAGATATTATGGTAGATTATGTGTGCCTTGTATAGATGATCTGAGATGGAGAATTATGGCTGAAGTGCATGGTGCACATTATTTTATTCATCCCGATGCTACCAAGATATACCGTAATTTGCGAGAAATTTATTGGTGGAGTGGTATGAAGAAAGATATAGCAAAGTTTGTAGCAAAATGTGCAACTTGTCAACAGGTTAAGGTAAATCACCAAAGACCTGGTGGTACGTTACAAGAGTTTAGTATCCGCACTTGGAAGTGGGGAGAGGTGAATATGGATTTTGTGACTGTTTTACCCCAATCGAGTCGTCATCGTGATTTAATATGGGTTATTATAGACAGATTGACTAAGTCAAAGCTTTTCTTTCCAGTTCACATATCCTATACAGCTGAAGACAATGCTAAGTTGTACATCCGAGAGTTAGTCAGATTGCATGGAGTTTCCTTGTCTATCATCTCAGATAGGGGTACTCAGTTTACTTCCTAGTTTTAGAGAGCCTTTCAGAAGGGTCTTGGTACCTAAATCCATCTTATCTTAGCTTTCCACCCTCAGACAGATGTTCAAGCGGAGAGAACCATCCAAACTCTAGAGGATATGTTGAGGGAATGTGCTCGTGATTTCAAAGGTAGTTGGGATGAGCATTTTTCATTGATTGAGTTTGCTTATAATAATAGTTACCATTCTAGCATTCAGATGGCCCCATTTGAGGCTCTATATGGAAGGAGATATAGGTTACCTATAGGTTTGTTTGAAGTGGGTGAGGTCATTTTGCTTGGGCCTGATGCATTGTTTGAAGCCATGGAGAAAGTCAAGTAGATTAGAGAACGATTGAAAACATCCCAGGGTCATCACAAATCGCATGCGGATGTGACAGGGAGAGATATTGAGTTTGAAGTTGGTCATTTAGTGTATCTGAAGATTTCACCCATAAAAGGGGTGAAGAAATTTAGCAAAAAGGGGATGCTCAGTCCCTGGTATATTGACCCTTTCAGCATTTTAAGTCATGTTGGGAAGTAGCTTATGAGATTGAGTTGTCCGCAGACTTGTCAGTCTTTCATCCTGTATTCCACGTTTCAATGCTTAAGAATCCGTAGACTAAGGAACAAAGAAGTTCCCTTGGTCAAAGTTCTTTCTCAAAATCAGTCGGTTGAGGGCACTACTCTGGAAGCAGAAGAAGACATGCGAGCCAACTACCCTCACCTTTTCTCCGCAAACTCAGATCTAGCTGAAGGTAATACTCTACCTTGATTTAGTTCCTTTCTAATTAGATATTTAGCAATATAAATGTCCTCATATAAGTTCATGCACCCACGGAGTTACTCAGAAGCTCAGAATGATTTAGAGTCAATTGCTTAGTACATTTTTGTTGTGCATGCTATCTTATGTTCTCAGATTCCTTGGAAATCTCAACTTAACTATCCATATTCGAGGACGAATGTATCCAGAAGGGATATATTGTAATACCCCATACCTTTTATAGAAAGAATCCATTCCTAGGGTGTTAAGGGATAGCTCCCAAGATGAATATTAGTTATTTTGTGTGGAATTCTTTATATTTAGACTTTCCATTGCATAGGAAATTGAATGAACTTTCCAAAGATATATGATTCGCTATATCTGATAACCAAGTAAGAATTTATGGCTATTTTAAGTCCAAGTTGCAAAAAACTGTCATTTAGACCCTTAGCGCATCGCGAAGCAGTGTTAATTCCTAATTGTCAATTTCTAGTGGCCTTCCATAATATTGACGCATTGTGGAGAGAGCCAAATTTCCAATTGTCTGAATCCAGTGAAGGTCTGCGATACCGGCACATCGCAACGAGTTTCCAGGTCCTATCCAGGGTGGCAACGCGATACCTCTGCATCGCGCCATTAAGAATATTACCAGTTGGAATTTTCAAGTGGCTTGGCGCAATAGTGGCGCATAGCGCCAAGGCTAAAAATCAAGACCCCAATTTATTTTTCCAGTTTCGTTCAAGAGTTAAAGGGGGGGTATTTTGGACCTTTTCCAACCCCCAATCCATCCAAACACATGATTAAATCCTTTTAAAAGCATTATATGTTAAGTTTCATCAAAATTACTCTCATCCAAAATCCTAGGCTTCAACATTCATCTCCAAGAAACTCAAGATTCTACCATCCTTTTTTCAAATTGTTTCAAGATTTAAGATCCCTAGACCAAGAACTTCAAGAATCTTCATTAAAGAGCACAAATGGCATCTCAAAAAGCAATCTTATTTATTTAGTTCATCATCTAAGGTATGTGGGGTTTGAACAAGGACAAATATTTCATCCTTGTGCCCAAAAACTTGATTTTTATTAAAGATTACACGATTTACAAGTTAAGGTTGATACTCAATTCTTATTAAATTTCTTTTATGAAATTATCATGCTATTTAAGGATTCAATTGTAAAAAGGCTTACATATATCCATGTTTGAAATCATGAGATTCATATTATGTGTTATGTTCCACTATCTTGATTGAGATTGTTGAAAGCTTTTAAGATAATAGTTGAGCATGAAATTTAAATACGATTTTTGATGCATTAAAGCTTTATATTTTGAGTCTTAAGTACAAGTGATGAGTTTATAAGGATATTATGATCTCAAGTTTTATTTACAAGTTTTGATAAGTTCTTTCAAATGCAAAGATTGAACTTTTGATCCTAAGCTAAGACAGGGAATCCACATTATTCACATAGTTTGAGATTTGAAGAAGAGATGCATAATTTGTTTTAATTATAAACCCTTATGCTATTTTAAGGCAAAATTCCTAAAGTTTTGAGCCTAATTATGGGAGTAGTATTTAGCACCGAGTTGGGTATGATTCCAAGGTTTCATGCCCCCGAACTACGCGCCACCATAGGATTAAGTTTATTCCCACTTCTATGTGAATGACTAAGATAGTGATCACTCAAGTTAAGGTTTTATTCTGATGGAAAAGGTAGAACAACTCTTCCCAATGTGGGCAAGACATTGGACTCCATGTCAGCTCGCATGGTTTATATTGGTTAGAAGATACTCCCAAGCCCAAAGTCTCTAAGTCTCAAATCTTCTATGTTTCAAAAGAAAAGAATGATAGAAAAGCTTTAAAAGACTACGTATTATGACTCATTAGATTTACAAGTATGATTTTTTATACTTGATTTTGCATTTTGATATTTGAAATCTTCAAGCTTATGTGAGTCATGTACATCTATATGCATTTACTTTCTAATTATAATAATGTTTACTTATGCATTACACCCCCATATACTTAGTACATCTTCAAAGCGTTGATCCACTTATATGTCTATGTGCTACATTGTCTTATAATGTAGGTTCAGGTGATCCGTATCAACAGCATGAATAGTTTGAGCATCTTTATCTACTCTCCCACAGTTGGTAAGTCCTCATGATTCTAGGGACTACTTCTTCAGATTTTCAGCTTTTATAGTATTTGAGTTATCATTTTTGATTGAGTCCGAGTTAGTTGGGGGTCTGTTCCAATGCCTTTCTAGTTTTTTATTAGTAGTAGAGTCTTGTCAGACTACGAGTTTATTTACATACTTTTAGTATTTATTGTTTAGACATTATCTACAGTTTATTCAGTTTTGGTATAATACAGTATTATTTCTTGATTAGATGATCTTGAAGTAAGGTTCAAACTTATTAGCAACCTCAAAGGGTTAGCTTGAGGCTACTCGTAGCCTTGAGCATCGTGTGACATCTCGGGATTAGATTTTGGGGAATTACAAAAATGAACTCAAACTCCCCTACTTCTTTTGTGGCCACTTGCCACCACCTCCACCCTTATACTCAGAAGGCCTAAATTTCTATCTATGCCTCTCACTAAGCTCAACTTGCTTCTTTTTCTCATCTTTTACCTGTTGCATATACACAACCAACCTAGAGATATCCATGTTCTTAATCAACTAGGCCACCTTGCTCTCAAGAACTAGCTCACTGGACAATCCCAAGAAAAACTTGTGCATTCTAGCCCTCATTCTAGAAACCTTCTTGGGAGTATACCTTGACAATTGGTGGAATTTCATGGCATACTCTTGAACGGACATCCTCCCTTGATTTAAGTTCAAAAACTCTTTTGTCTTTGCCTTCGTCAATTCTTGAGGAAAGAAGCGGTCAAGGAAAGCCTCGGAGAAATCCTCCAACATGGCGGGGCTAGTATCAACACCCTCAGATAACTCCTACTCTTCGTAGCACTGGTATGCTACATATTTCAATTGTTTGTAAGAAAACTCAACGACCTCAATATCTGAAGCATGCATGATTTAGAAAACATTTTCCATTTCATCAACGAAACCTTGAGCATCTTCCTCAACCTTCATACCGGAGACCATAGGAGGGATCAACCCCATAAATTGGCCAATTATTGTGGCCTCAGAATAAAAAGTAGTCTGCGCACCACGCTTCACTTTAGAGGCTACTAATTGAGCCAAGGGCTTGATAGAACAACAAAACTCGGCATTAGTAGAATTCCCTTATGGTGACTGAGGATGAAGTCAACTCCCATTGTCGGTATTGGTGGGGATAGGTGGAATCCCATGAATATAATCAGATATTGCAGCTCTAGCCCGGTCTAAACCCCAGAAGTTTTATGAGCTTCGTCTATAGGACCCTCAGTAGTGTTTTTCTGAGTCTCACATCTTCTTGGAGGCATTATCTGAAAGATAGCAAACAAAATCAGTGGAAATCCAAGACCTAAGACTTAATAGCTTGAGATTGAAACACAAGAAAGGGAGACATTCCTAAAATGTCTCATAGACTTTGTTTTATAAGTGTGACACGCTTCAGACCCATAAAAAAATCTACTTGACAAGGTATTGTGAACACCCAACTGACCATGACCTAGGCTCTGATACCAACTTGACATGCCCCAAAATTGGGACATGTCAAATGGCACCCTCAAGCACACATGTACTAGAGGTTGCCACCAATCATCATCACAGCCATCCTAAGAAGCTAGACGAATCCCATTCATATAATAAGATAACAAAAATATAACTAAGTATCAAGCCTTAACAAGTCTATCCATTAGATTCATTAAACATAAAGATTATACCCAAGTCCACAGTCATCCACAATACCTCAATACAAATGGAAGTTTAGAAATGTATATGTCGGGACAAGCTCCCGACAATAGCCAAATGAATCCAAAATAGACTAAGTCTAAAGACAAGGGAACCAGAATGAATATATTCCAAAGTAAGGAAGATCACCACTCTAAGTCAATGCATAAACCATTTTGATCATCTAATCACTGTGCAGGAAAGGAAGAAGATGATCTAGCTCCTATGTCGTGTAGAGACATACGTCCAGAGATAGTTAGCGGTTGGAGCGCTAGCATATAACTCAAGGATAAGGATAAAATAACATCATCAATCAAATTAAGTCAATATATCATATTTCATCTCATTCACACATAATTCCATACATACATATATCACATGTTAATCAAGGTGTCAATGCTCATTATCATTCTTAAGCATTTGTTCAATAGACATGAAATGGGGAACTTTGACCCTCCACACTTATAGGTTCAACACTTCATAATATGCATAGGAAGTTGACCACATTCACATTCTAAGGGACTTCAACCATGCTTACTCATTTATTAGTGAAGGACTTTAACCGCATACACAATTATTTAAACAAGGATCTGTAATAATACACTCATCTAATTGGACATAGATCTTCAACTACATATCCACGCATTCAATCAGGGATGGGACTTTGACATCATGATCATACATTTAGTAGGGAACTTTAACTCATGCTACACTTGGACTCTAACCACAAGCTATTCTATTTTGTGAGGTTATCTAACCTCAAAAGATCTCTTTAAGCAAGGGACTTTAACCTCAAGCAATATCATTAGTCAAGGGACTTCAACCTCAATCCATTCATAAGGAAAGGGACTCCAACCTCAATCCATCATATAAGGAAAGGGACTTCGACCTTAAGCCATCACAACTATCATTAGTTAGCATTTAGTACTTTAACACTTTGGCCATGCATTTACATACATTCAATACAACATTTAAGGAGTTTAACCACTTTAATCAATTCAACACTATACATGACCACATGGTCCTTATGGGAGCCTTCACTACTCTTCCATCATAATAGGCCAATGCCTTCACTTAATTCAACCTACTAAGCAAGTTATGGTCATCAAAACCCTTACAATAATTCTATGCCACATTCTCACCACACTTGGGTTCAACCCACAATTTAAGTTTATATTTATATCCAGGGACTTTACCCTTTCATTAGCCAACAACCAAGGTTATCAGTTTCATCACACATGGTTCATAATTTCTTTAACACATCATTTATCATTTATCCATTTTATTTGGGTCTATTACTCTTGCTCAATGCATTGTCAACGTGTAACTAGTCATTCCACTTAGACATTTTCATAAACACCTTGGGTAATGCTCTTACCTAGGCCATATTCAAAGCAATAATCATCATCATTAGGTTTTTTCAAGACTCATTGGTTAGACTACAAACAACAAGAACTCATATGTGACAAACATCAACAATAACATGTATAAACACAAGTCTATGCAATAGTCCACATGATTCATCATTAAGCAATAAAACACTTTTCATTTGATTTCAAAACCACCATGTATACTTACTGATCCAAGTGTCAAATTCATTGGTTTAGAGTTATTTATAAATGGGAAGAGATACATTCCTTAAACATGATGACACACAAACAATCTTGGATCCTTCTTGCCACTAAATGAGCACCTCCAAACCCTAGACTCCAATCTTTCTCTAATAAGCTTTTAGAGTGTTTAAGAGTGTTTGAGTCTTGTAATGAAGACTTAGAAGACTACAATGCCTTACATAGTGAGAGGGGTTAGGTTTTTAGGCAAGGGAAATGACTACAAAGTCCTTATTTAAAATCTGAAAATTTCACTCGTGTAGGGGAACGACTCCCCCGTACGGTTCCCTTAGCAATCGTACCCTAAGTTATGAGTGGTTCCCTAAATCATACCCTAGGTTCTTCTTGGTCAACCACACTATTATGGGTACGAGTGGGCATCCTTGAATCATAACCAAAGGGTATGAATCAACCCCTAACTCATTTAGACCACCTGTAATAGTCCTCTCAAGCTAAGTCCATGCACCATACGATTGAGTAGTATATGACTCATATACATTGGTTATGAGTGAGGGATGTTCATGTCATATATAAAATAGTATGACACCCTCATGAACTGATCAAGGTACAAAAGTGAAGGGCAAGGTGGGTACGAGTCGTGACCAAGGGTATGACTCAAGGCTCTAGTCGTACCCAACTCAGAGACATAAAAATGAAGTTGTTTTTCAATAGTTCAAGACCTAGCTGTTTCAAGGGTATACCCCATGGTACTACCTCTAGAAGGGATAGATCCTCATGCCCATCCTCTACCTCGAGCCCATCTGCGACCCTTCCCATGTCTTTTAGGCTAGGCTCTCTCCTCAAGTGCTAGCTCATTATCCCTAATCTCATTAGATCTATTCCTTACTATCTGTGCAAAAAAAAATGAATCAAAATGTTAAACATACAGAATGGAAAATCCGCACGATAAGGAATAAAATAAGGGAAATTTCCTAAAGATATCTTATAGCCTCTTGAAGATAGATACGTAGATCTATGTAATAATCTGCGAGACTCTAATAGACACCTTGTTCTTATCGCGACTAAGCCTTGAAATCTAAGACAGTTACCCAAACTGATATGTAAATGAAAATCACAATGCAAATCCCAAATCAAGTCTTCTAAAACAAAGTCAAACAATACATGCATAACAATAGAAAAAGCCTAAATCATAATAATACAATAAACTATCCCAAAACTTGATGTCACAGTGTAAGAAAAAACTAAATACAACTCAAAGTTTATAGGTTGGGTACTACACTGGTACGGATATCACACACACACTATGAGTACATCACCTACAAGTGTAAATTATCCCAAATGGTAGCTCACATCATCTCCGCTGAAAGTACTAAAAATATATAACACAAGTAGGAAATAGGTACGTAAGAAAATAGATTAGACATGCATCAGATATAACATAGAAATTTAATACTGAAGATAGATAAATGAATATACTACAATGAGGATGATAAAGATGATGATTTAATATGATTG
Organism: Capsicum baccatum var. pendulum; assembly: GCA_030864225.1. Classification (NCBI taxonomy): domain Eukaryota; kingdom Viridiplantae; phylum Streptophyta; class Magnoliopsida; order Solanales; family Solanaceae; genus Capsicum; species Capsicum baccatum. The sequence continues at coordinate 86,419,900 of CM061560.1, read as the reverse complement.
AGGTTATTGGATAGCCTTCATTACCCACCGAGTATTAGTGCTTCCAGGTAGGACCCATCAGGGGTTTGCAACCCATCTACTATCTTAATACACAATTTCAACCTCAATATCCATATCTCATCTCTGACTCGTGGGCTATGGCAAAGGGTTTTTCAAAAATGTCTTATTTCTATCAAAAAATAGTGTTTCTATAATGGTACCAATATCTCATGAATGTATATATGATATGTGGATGTAATGCTCACAACTAATCCAGCATGAAGATCTCAAATCCACTCAATAATGCACATAGGAGTCCAGAATCCATTCAATATATCAACCTAGCATGATTACGTATAAACAATATAGCAATAGAGTGAAAATTCAAGTATAACATCAATAATAACACATTAACCCAGAGTAGGTATTTTTATCATACAAGAGAAACCAAAATGTATACACAAGGCCAATAATGTCAAGTAAGGCCCCCATACGGGCCACATGCAGTAAATATCATCTCAAGCCACCACCAACAACACTATAAGCCCCCACACGGGCCTGCAACAGTTACTATATTATTTTCACAATTATTACCCATTCTCATAGCATACATTTTTATATAAATATTAACTACCAGCTAGTCTGAAGAAAGTTAAGCCATAACCTAACTTGTGACGCTGAAATTCAAGCCTAAAAACCTTCACATGGAGCTTTTTCCCTCTCAAACAACCTTGAAATCAACTAAAACATATGATTATAATATCTATGCATCAAAAAGAAGCAACGATACCCATATTGCCTATTTTCATGTCAGGGTCAGAATGATATGCCCCACCTAACCCCTCACCCCCACCCTTAAAAAAGTTTTCTAAAAGAAAAGGTAAAATTGAAACTTTTGTTTATAAACACCTTACCTGTGATTAAAGAAAGCCAAGAAATAAAAAATAAGTGAAAAGGGGTTTAAAATGGGATTAAATTTGTAGAAAACCTCTTTTAGGCCTTCTGGGCCAAAATCTCCAAATACTACTTTTAAAATCATGAATTAACAAGTTTCAGAAAACGAGAATCAAAGTAAAATAATTGAAACAGTGATTTGGAGCTTACCGAAGCTTGAAAATGGAAGTTGTCCAAAAATCCTAAAACTCGAAGTTCTAAGCCTCATAAATGGGAGAAAAATAAGGAAAGGGGTTTTCATACTATACCGACATGACCTCTAAAAGTCAAGTGATGCTAAAGTGGTAACCATGAGTTCTGCACACTCTGCTTAACCGGAAAATAGGTTGCTTAAGTAGACTCATCTTAAATGGGTTGATCTTCGCTTTAGCAGCCCCAGTTGACGAGCCTGGCTGCTTAAGCGACAAGTGACTCTTTAGCAGTTGCACCAGTTGGAACATAGAAAATTTCTAAGTCTCCACCAACCCCTCGATATTCACATAGAATCCCGAGAATGCAAATAAGCTATACTACCCTATCAAATTGTACATTTCATACTCAATGGCAACATTAAATTTTTGAAAATAGGATTTTTTCACGAAGTTCGCCCCCGAAAACTAATTTTGTAATTTTTCAAATCGAGGGTCAAAATGAGATCCAAAATCCATAAACATGAACTAACCATGCTACTACCCACAAATCAATGTTTCAGATCTGCTAATGCAACCAGCTTTGCCATCTAACACATAGAACAACAAATGTGGACTGAAGTCAACTACAAGGCATGTTTAACCCCTAAAAGACACAAACTCGCTCAAATTGCTCCGAAATACATTGAGAATCATGCCAACCATCCCTACATCCCAAAATCATCATGTAGCAACCACGAGGATGGATAAATTGTCAAAACATAAAAATAAAAAATTCACAAAATAAAGTCCTTGCATAATACTATTAAAGTGAATTTTTAATAATACATAAAGGTAAAATACAATTAAGTTCTTATACATAATATTCCTGGTGCATATTTTTTTCATGGCCCAATTTCTCAAGTCATGATGGTATCTACTATAGCCTATAAGTAGGTAAGCCAACCCATAATTTAGAATAAATAGTAAAGGAATATCAAGAGAAACAAGAATACATAAGAATAAATATGATAAAGAGACTAAAATGCATAAAACAACCCCAAGATCTGGTGAAGTTAGTACAAAAACTTCTAATACAAAAGAGTATAAAGTGAAACAAAAAGTAAATACATATACAAAGACATATCTGTATCCGAAATAGAGAATAGTCTAATCAATATGAGGGAGAGCAAGAATACTTTGAATGCCAGGAGCTCACCCCAAATCTCTGATTCATAGATGCTCCGCACTATGCAAAGAACTCCTGCTATGATATACAGGTTGCAGAATTATACTATAAGTACCAAACATGTGGTACCCAGTAGGCATCGACCGACTAAGACTTAAATATAATATAAATATATATAACATGTAAGGCAAGAATATAAAATACAAGAAACTATCTATAAAACTAAACATAATCATGTTAATGGAGCAATAAGGTAAACTATCCCATTCTAATATTGTTCAAGAATTAAATTACCATACTGTGTACCACTAGCCAAAATACAAATAAAGAGTGAAGGAAGGATATATAGCAGTAATACAAAGAAAAAGAATACATATACAAAATGAATAAATAAGGAAAGAGAGAAAGAAGGAGAGAAATATGATAATATATATATATATATGTATATATATATATATATATATATATATATAAGAGTAATTCAAGATAATTACCTAGGGGACCAAATCTAATATCTCGAGGATTAGAGCCTTAAAGGAAAGATAATACTAGTATAAATATGGTCTCTAACCAAAGGATGAAAAAATATGAGATAATCTAACGGTCATACCTTACTATATGAAAGAAAAAAGATCAGAATTGTACTGATAACCTTAGAACCAGTCCAAAATTATCCTTCTATAATCTAACCAAAATAACAAACAATAAAGTAGCCAACTAGTTTGGACAAACAATAACTTAACTAAGACCCTATAATCCCAGAAGGTTTAAGCAAACACTCAGCAAACAGCAGTCATAGCTTATACCTATACAGGCCCCCATAAGGCCTATATATATAAGAATCAAACAATTATATTATTGATAGAAAAATGCATATGAATGAATTAATGCGCATAAACCAATAGTAAACTATATCTGATTCGAGTGCCAAATGTACAAAGTGTATAAACCTTCTCCTACTTAGTAGCTCGCAAACGTAGGACTTATGGCAACCATCCTTATTCTACATTGAGTCTCACAAATAAGGGGCCCATAGGTTACTTACGATATGTACATACACTTCATGGTCCCATACCAGGACTTTTAATAACCATCATAATTAATCTATTCTATCTAGTACTGAAGTGATGTATATATGTATAAATAATGTAAGATTTAAATCATGACTAAAAGAGTGTAAATCTGTAAATATAATGCCCTAATTAACACTAGGACTAAATCTGCATAATAGCAAAGAAAGGGCAAAGTCTCTCTCGGCCGAAGTAAATAGTAGTGGTAAAATAGTGGATTAATAATGGACTAGAATAAATTTCAATCCAGTTTCCAAAATATTGTTCCAAAGATCATAAGTCATTAAATAAGGTGGTATGATTCCCATTTGTAAAAGAGTCCATTTAAAATTAAAAAGTGGGAATAAATCCACTTTTGGAAAATAGTTGTAAAATTAAGAGTTCGGTTGGAATCATACCACTAAGTAAATGATAATGCACCTAAAGTATGCATGCTAGCACCAATATCTAAGCAATACAACCATAGACACCTATAAATAACAATCACATCCTCACAGAGGTAGAATACAAACCTGGTGCTCAACTGGTATCTAAATCATGGCCTCAATCCTATAATATATACTTTAATATAACATTAAATCCATAATAAGGGAGACTAAGGTAAACAAGGGCATAAATATACTAGAAGAGTTTAATTAGGAGATATCACTCCAAATACTAAGTAATACTCTAAGTCTTATGTTAAAGGATTCCTTATGTAAATCTATTGTCCAAGCCCATTATCAACTATAAGAGATTCTACTGCCTAAAGTCATTCTAGACTAAGGTTTGGGTCACATATCTATTATAAATCTCCTAATTAGGCTAAGTTATCATATAATAGTCATCAACCCATCCTATAATCCAAATCTAGCATGAAACCTATACTATAAAAAATCTCATAGTGCAAAGTAGACCAAAGTCTACCATGATGCCGAACTACAACTGTGAACCATTCATAAACTGCTCGTCCTTCCTTCATGACCCTAAAATAATGCCACACTAGAAAAATAATAATCTATACATTAATAGGAGTAAAATAATATCCATATTGTTATCTAAAATTTCAAACCCAAAATTAGGTCAATAATGGGCCCGCGGGGCCCTGTAATAGAATTAAAAAATTGAGTTCTTTAAGAGGTCTCTTAAAGTATAAGGATGTGTGCTTAAAGTTTGAACATAAATGGAGAACAAATTGATACACAAATCATCCCTTAACGTTGGGGAATTCAAGACCTAAATTCTAGGAATTTGCAATGAAAAATAATGGAATTTGATTGGGAAACTAATGAGAAATGATCAAGGAGTGTTGAAATAGTTTATCATAACTTTAATGTATGATTCCCATACTTTAAAATGTCCCATGATCTCAAAAATGGAGCAAAATCCCTAATAAATGAGGGATAAATTAGGTGAAGAAGGTGATATAACACCAGCAGTTGCTGCTTAAGTGATTTACACTGTAACACACCAAAAGTTTAAGCTAATTCTAGAACCACTCTTTAAGTACATGTAGGACTAAATATCTATTATTAACAGTATGAAAAGGAAGTTGGCCATTTACCAAGGCAATAAGAAACCCTCTAGCCCTTAACCAAGACAAATCCCTTTTTATGAATTAGTCCCTTAAGAAAGAATTATATTCAAACCAGCATAACATCCATATTCAAGTACATATTTGAACTCCATACCCACCAAATAAGTGATATTTAAATTATATTTCCATACATCTAGTTGTGCCTCAATTTGATAACTTGGTGAAAAGTTATGGCTTTTTTAGTGAAGCACTACACTATAGTAAGATATCACGAGCCTAACCACGATCATTATTACATTGTACAATTGAATTGTACAATGGTCTATTCTGATCGATACAACCTCTACATTTGAACCTTATCAAGTGTACCTTCTTACTAAGAGACGGAACCATGATCATTCTTCGAAACCACGATCCTAGGCTGATCATGAGTCCCATAGATACTTATGATTGAACCTTCAAACCTACGAACCAAGGTATGACTATAGGTATATCCCATGATCGTACCAAGGCTTATCTGTTCATATGTTTTCATCTATCACCCAACCATGAATATAACCAACGATCATAAAACGGTCCTATACGAACCTTGCAGCAGTCTCCAGTTATGAATTTTAAAAGGGCATCAGTCTTTTCCCACTCTTTTAACATCAACACTATTTTATTTATGTTATCTTAAGGATTATTATTGGGGTTAAAATTACCCTAAGTCCTCATTACTCAAAAAAACATCTAACATTTAGTTCCACATATAAAAAATAGGTGATGTCTTTTTCTAAGGTAGAACTAGGTTCATCCTCTTCAGCTATCCAATTTGAATGAATTCTTCAAGGTTTCCATCTCTAAGTATATGGTATTTCATCAATGAGTCCTCTTTCATCAATGAAATCCATGATTGTTTGAGTTGAGTAATTAAATTCTTTAAATTCATTTAGTTTATAAAATTGGCATAATAGTTGTATTCTTCATAGATAATGGGTTATGAAAACCCAATGATCTAGGAGTTCATAAAGATACATTTGGGTACTATATTCCCCAGTTTACATAATTTGAATATTTTCAGATAATATATTTATTTTTAGTTTTTAGATTATTATTAGCATTATGCATTGTAATTATTAGTGTCACAGTAAGGAGTAGTACTTAGAACCGAGAGGACGCAGGGGTGAAGGTTTGTCTGCCAGTTTGGCTGAGACCTTTAGTAAAATTCCCTGATCCCCAGAAATATAGTGCCACTGTAGGTTGTAAAAGGTCACCTATCAGACTAGAGTTGACACCTTAGTTCATTTGGACATCAATATAGTGGATCCATATCAGTCAGTGTTCATACCTATGGCAAGGTAATAAACACCCTTAAAGTTGGGGTTATAGGTTAGACTCTTAATTAGATTGGGGTTTGTCGATTGTTAGTAGCTCACACAGTCCTCAGTTTACGGTTCTGATACAGATCTTTTCTTGACCTTGTATTTAGTTATCAAGTTTATTATACAACATATGTTCATTACTTGGTCTTGCATTATTTTATCATGTTACATGTATTATGTCTAGATATATCAGTTATTTCCCTTCTCATATACTCAGTATATTTAAAGTACTGATCATATATTTTCTTTATGTTATATTATCTCATAATATATGATGACCCTTCAGGCTATTTTTTATATTTCTACTTATTTTGACCGTTAGATCTTTTTCATAGCTTCCCTAAGTCATTTATGACTTGCTGGAACTGACAGTTTGGTTACCGAGCAGTTTGCTTAGTTTTAAAGTCAATTTCCTAATTAGAAGTCTTTGCTGGTTCCAAATAGCTATCGGGAAAAATGTTCAGTAAGAAAATATCATATGCAAATTCTGACTGTACCAAAAGCTCTAGAATATTGATTTTATACTAGGTACACTTTTGGTTCCAATCTCGATGCACCCAAGCTTATTTCAACATAATGGTCGAAAAGTTGAAAAATTAGTAATATGGGTGTGGGACCCACATTTGGTTGAAATGATCTTGGATGGAAAATCTTACTTCTCCATTGTATCTGAAACATCAAATTTAATGTGGTTACATATTTCATTTACGTATATCAAATTTTAATTAAATCTTGAGGCATTCGCGAAAACTTGGAATTTTTCCAAGTTTCAGCTGCCAGCTGTGCTGACAGTAAGTAGTGTGATTGCACCAAGGAGTATGGAGATCTCCATACCTTATCCTACAACTAGGTAGGAAGATTGAACACCTGGCATGGGTGTAAAATGGCCCCTTAGGTAGCGTTTTGGACATTTCTCACTCATTATTGGGAGCCAAAAACCCTAAAATAGTGTGCTAAACTTAAATTGAGTATTGGGGTGTCTTGGAAGCTTGATTAACATATATTTTTGCTAATATATTTGGATTTAAGGTAAGAATCCTTTATATTCATGCTTGAATTTCTTTAATTTTTTACCAAAGCCCTAAATCCTTTAGGTCTTGGTTTAGCCCCAAACTTAGTTTGGTTTTTACCCATTTTAAGGGTTTTTATTCCATGATCTTGATATCATGTTGGGTTGGTCTCAAAAATATGACTTTTCATGAGTAGGATCCACATGAGGTTTTGGCATGATTACTGGACCGGAAGCACAATGGTGCAATATAGGTATTGATATTCTAGTATTGATGCGTAAAGTGTGATTTTGATAGCTTGGCATCTTAAAGAGGCTTCTCAAAAAGAGAAAGAGAAGATTTAGTGGATTGGTGAGCTTTCTTCGACACTGAGGGAGGCTAGGTTTATCCCTTGTTAGATTGAGCTATGTCATAGCAAAATTATGATACCTAGTTAGATTAGGATAGGTTCTAGGTGCTGGATTTATGAAACTCAATACTTGGGATTAGTTGAATCTTGTAGGTCATTTGGACCCATAGAGTAAAATGCTTAGCTTGTTGCCTTGAACCTTGATGGATTAGACTTAATGTCTCATGTTTAGCATGAGAATTCTTAGAATTACTCTAGTTAGATGGGATTGACCTTGTCACTCATGTTTAGGGAAATATTGAACTTAGTTTATTACTTTAATGAAGTTGCTTTAGTTCTAATGGACGTAGTGATATATCTTGAGTAGAATCTCTACCTTAGATTTAATTATGGCTTTTATACATCTAAGATTTAATTTAGATACCTTAGCCTAAGTTCAGGGTAGAAATGAACTTAGAATGTATTTTGGAGATTTAGAAGTGGGCTCTTGACCCACCTTATGCCAAGATTTGTTATAGGTCTCTTGGAAATCTTATATGTTGCCAAATGTTTAGAGAATTCCCTTATGAGGCAACATTGAGGAATCCTTAATACATGTTGGTTATGATGAATAACGTTAGTAGTAATGTCTTATCGGTTGTTCCAGGAATGTGAGTTATTGGCTAAGCTCATGATGAGCCATTGATTATGCACTATTGATTGGGATTTCGAATATACTATTGAAAGAACCCTTGTCTAGGCTATTGCCTAAGCCTTAAATTATGATATTGATGATGTTGTGAATAAGTTGTGGATTATACAATGGATTAACTATTGCTCAAGTTATTGATAGACTATTTTTTACTAATGGTAGGTTATTAAGTATACTACTATTGGGTCATGGTTTATAATATTGATTATGCCAAGGAAGTATGCTAGAAATCATGCTTGAAAACACTCTTTATTATGATCTTAGCAATGATGTCATGAATTATGATTAGAACTAATGATTATTGATTTATGGGAAGTTATGTTTCTAATTATTCTTGAAATAATGAAAACTCATTATACGATTGCTTATATTATAAATGTTGCCACCGATTATGATTATACACATATATTGATACCCGATTTAGCCAAAGGATATTATGATGATATTATGATGCCCGAAAAGTCTAAAGGATACTATGATAATATGATGGTATCCGGCAAGGCTGAAGGATATTGTAATGGTGTTGATACCCGGCAAAATCGGAGGATATTAATTTTGATGATATATGCCCAATAAGACTGGAGAATGATTATGATGAGTCATTAATACCCGTCAAGGCTGGAGGATGATTATGTTGATGTGTCTATGTGTACATCTACCGATTTGATTTTGGCTAGCCCTATGTATGGAAATCACATGCTTATTTATATACTTAAGTGTAATTTAGGTATGTTGTTGATAATATGGATGCCGATTATAGCCCACTAGTGATATGCACATAAGTGGTATAGCTGATGATTGATTCGAAATGATGATTAGTGTCGAATATTTTTAAGTGGCTAATAATGGCTAATGGATAATCATACACTAGCGACAATGATGAATAGTGGTATAAATGACTATGATGATAATGGCTAATCTATAATGATGATAACTAGTGCTGTCAATGATTAGTAATAATGATGATTAGTTGATAATGATGACTAAGTTGATGATAATGACTAGTTAATAAATGATGCCTAATTGCTAAATATTGGTTAGTTTGTGAATAATGACTAGAAGAGAACCCATGATTAGTGATTATATGGTAAATAGTTTTTAAATAACAACTAGAGGTCTTATCATGGCAAGTTACTAAATTGATTAGTTAATGAGAGATGACTATCTAGTAAAGTGTGATTAGCATATATTAATGCTAAGATTATTAAATGATGGTAATTGTATGGAATATGGGTACATGATCAATGTAGGTAATTAACAAAAGTTTGATAAACTGGCCGATTGATGCTAATTATGGGGGAAATGGTTGAATATTAATGAGGTTTGGATATGTTGTTGGTTAAATTCCTTTATGGTTCTCTTGGATGTACTCTCCAGTAGTATGGGATGTAGTGATGAGTTCTTTACTTTTCTGAACCGGTTGGTATATGGGAAACAACTTTGTTGTCATGTTGCTTGTTTTGATGCTTTATGATATGCAATTATTATTCTGAATTATGTATTTATTTTGTGTGGTAATATTGGCATGTGTTGATGCCTCATGTTATATTGTCATTTTGATTTAATTACTCATTATGTATAGTAATGATGGAGATGATTCAGGTTTGATTATGTACCTAGACTTAGCTATGATTATCTTGCATTATATCATCTTTATATCATGTTTTAGCTCAATCAATCGATGATGCCTACTAAGTACCTGCTCTTTTGGTACTCATACTACACTTCTGTACTATTTTGGTGTAGATTTTAGTACTGGTTGTCGCAGTTGTCCGTTGTTCATGGAGATTTGATCTTTTGGAGATAGGGTGAGATATTGGAGTTTTGAGGCGCCCATTTCCTTCTATCTTATTGTTATTCAGTTTTTTGTATTGAGAAAGATGTATTGATTATATTCTAAGTCTCTTAGGTTGTATTATTAAGATTAGATGCTCTTGTACTGGCTCTACCAGGTTATGGGATTGGTATTCTTATTGTGTTTGTTTATTTATTTTAGAACACTGTTTTTATTTGTAACTTTTATTCTTTGAATTTTCCCAATGTTGGGTATTCCCGACTCAATTATTCCATTGCAATAGCTTTGAGTTATGGTATTGGCTTACCTACAGGCAGGGTTTAGTAGGTGTTATCTTGACTCATAACTCGGGTCATGACATAATATAAGTTCCAAATCTCAGCATCTGGATTGCGCATAGTACGACCTCCTACCACTTAAGCTGAAGTATTTGGTGAGTTCTTATCATTCAAGGGCTAATATCAGAATTTCATTTTGTCTTTGTCGTTCTCAAATTTTAGGCTGTTCTAATTTAGTGGGGGCTTGTCCAAGCAACTTGTCTTAGTAGAGGCTTTTAGACTTATAGTTAAATGTTCAGCTTGTAGTCTTAGATTTAGTTATTGTTGATTTCTTTTTATTTTGAATATTTATTTCATTATTCAGTTCAACTTCCGCATGAGTTTTTTGGTTAGTTATTTTTTACATTCTTAGTGTTTTGATAGGACATGGGTTAGCTTAGGTCAACTTCTGACTCTAAGTACTGTGTTATAACTAGGGGAAATCTCAGGTCATAACAACTTTGTATCAGAGCAACAAGTTTAAAGTTTCCTAGGATGTCTAAAAGTCGCGTTAAATAGAGTCTTATTCATGGGGGTGAAACATACCACACTTATAAGTGAGGATCTATGAGATATTTTAGTTTCGATTCATTCATGTTCATATCATGTAGTAGAGTGTGAACTCTATTAAAACCTTCTTCTAACTCATTCTCACATATTTACGGAATATGCCTCTAAAGAGAACTAACAAAAGAAGGAGTGGAAACAACAATAGGGTTGATAATTAACAAGCACCGCTATCAGCTCCAGAAAACCCTCTGAATGAACAAGTCTCCCATGGAATTTAGGGATGCTTTTATAGTCTTAGCTCTATCCATGACCACAAAGTATAACCAGCCATCTGTGGAACCAACAACCCAGTAGTGAATGTGATAGTAGCCAGAGTATGAGACTTCACTCAGATAATACTCCAATGCTTTTTGGGTCTGTGTTTGAGGATGATCTATAGGAGTTCTTGTATAGTATTCAGAAATTTACAAATATCATGGGTGTTATGTCAACTAAAAATATTGATCTAAATGCCTATTAGCTGCAAGTAGGGGTGGTAAACGGGCGGATTGGATTGGTTTTGGACGGGTTAAATATCGATAGAGTAAAAATAGTTTGGATTGCAATCCGCCCATATAAATATGGGTAAATATGGATTTGGTCAAATATGGATTGGGTAAAAATGTTTTCAACCCACATTTTCCATTTAGACTAAAAGGAGGAAACTTTGAAAGGACTGCTAGTTCAATTCATACAAGCAAGAAACTATAGCCACTACTCACTGCAATAACCAAAATTTCATCACACTACAATATTATACAAAACACTCAATTGCATACACACCATCAAAAGAAAAACTAGAGGATCAAATGAGAGGAGAAACAGTTCAATCAAATCTAATTAACAATATCATCATCCCACTACAACATTATACAACACCATATAAAAATTAACCCCCAAAGTCCCAAACTAACTCTTTAGGTAATACAATATTGTAGCCATCACTCCCTTTAGCCATTTCAACACCAGTTCCATTCCTAGTACCATGATAATACAAACTTCAAGTGACATACATTAATTGTCAAGAAAATTTATGCCACTGTAATGTGAAGATCATGTTCACTAAGACATTGATACTCTCTGCATTGTATTCTTGAGATCAATAACCTAAACAAAGTGCATCTGCCATCAGGGCTAAAATCAATATTCCTTACAGATTTCTCCATGAAATAAGTAGGCCATCGAAGGAACTTGTTCATCTTACTTGGATCACGTTTCCAAAGTGCAATCACTGATGCTTCCTTCAATGGAGCCTAAACAAACCAAAAACAAAAAATCTACAGTGAATAAACCCGTTAGAATCCTTGCATCTAAAAATGCCTTGATACTGCTAATTCGTGCCTTTACTGCTAGATTTTTAAAAAAATAAAGAAATAAATAGTTGAAGGTAGAGAGATATTTGCTTTATATATGGAGAGAACATCCTCAGTCTAAAAATTCATTAAATATTCATCTTTATATATAACACAAATCTCACAAAATCCGCTAATACAATAACCAACAATTACATATCAACCAAAGGACCAGATTGAGCCGGAGAGAATCAAGCTCAATAAAGTTGGAGCAGCAGAAAAAAACACAACAATCATTGCAACTAAAAACATCATAGTCCATAATAATGCTAATCCGTGCCTAGAAGTTGTTACCTAGAAGCACTACTGAAGTGTGTGACCAAACGTGATATACAGAAAACCACAACGCACTGTTCAGAAAGTATTATTGCAGAAGCCTCTTGTTTTAAATCAACATCCGTGCTACTATTTTTTGTTAATGTCATACAGCAACACAAGCATCAGCAGCAGTTTTCATATAAACCAGAAGACAAGAAGAGTAAGTAAGATGAGATAAATCCAATTTGTCGTTTAGTGCAGAAACTATCGATCGGCTTCTTAAACACAGGAAACAAAAATAGAAAGATATTGAAAATCATATCTAGTAATCACTAGATAGATGACTTACCTTCTTTTCCTAATAAAGCGAGTCAAGTCTAGCAAGATACGGTTGGAGGTCTACCACAATTTCATCCTCATTGTAGTCCGATCCATCATATTCTGAGACTAAGATATTGAAATATAACTCTATTATAAGTTATAACATAATAAAATAAAAAAAAACAATATGCAATTGATCACTTACCTTTTTGTCTGCAAAGCCAATCTCTAGCACACAACCTTGCTTCGGTATTTATAGGTAAAATTGAACTTTGAAATTTTCCTATAATGTGACCCCCAATAGTAAAGGTAGATTCTGAGGCTACAGTCATAATAGGTATGCTCAATATATCTCGTTCCATAAATGAGAGATCTAGATGCCTTGGACTATTTTCTTTCCAATATGCAAGTACATCAAAATTTGGATTTGCTTTACGGTCAAGTTTTGGCTCCTCCAAGTACAAATCCAATTATGTTTTCTTTATACCAAACTCTGACTGATTCTCAAACACGTCAAACTCCTCAAGGATATCCCTGATTTCATTGCTAGTTGTGGGCTCCATCGACAAAGAAATAAAGGTTGAAGGTATCTTGTGTTCTTTGAATAACAATTCTAAATGATTTAAAACTTTTTCTACCTTGGCATCAGTGTTCACAGGATCTATTATGGAGAAGCAACATTTAACAAACTTTATTTTATATTGGGGGTAAAGGACAATGGCAATCGATAAGATCATACTATACGACCTCCAATATTTTTTAAACTTTCTTAGCATTAATATAGTCATCTTATTCATAGTTAAGTCACTACTATTTTCTTCTTCCTTTACCAATATTTGAATTTTCCACTCATTCGGCAAATTCAAATTTGCGGTTGGATATTTGCTACTGGAAAATAGTGTAGTAATCTCATTAAATGGCCTAAAAAACTTAGCAGTAACCTCAACCTTTTTCCATTCCTCCTCAAAAATACTATATTTAAAATTAACATCAAGAAACTTATATTGAACATAAGCTTGTTGGTAGAAGAGAGAACTATCAAGCATCTGGTAAGTGGAATTCCAATGAGTAGTTACATCTTGGCGAAGCTTCTTTGAACACGACAACCCATGATTCTTAATGCATTCCACAAACTTCAATATTCGTCCTTCAGAATGTTTAATGTGCTTAACACCTTCTCTCACTTTTTCAATAGCTTCATCAGCTTTCTCCAAACTCGTCTTCATATTAAATTCAAGATATGGTTCCCATAATGAATATAAAAGAACTTTCCATCACAAACTAGTGAATGCATTAAAGATAAATAACTCTTTAAATGATCTACCAAACCTTTATTGCAACTAGCATTATCCAAAGTAAGAGTAAAAATTTTCTTTTCAATGCCCCACTCCTTAATGAACTCGATTAGTAAAGGACCCAAAATTGCACCAGAATGTAGAGGCAGAATATGATGAAAAATTAACACTCTTTTTTGAAGATTCCAATTCAAATCAACATAATGAGCGGTTAAACACATGTAGCCATTTGATGCCATAGAGTTCCACATGTCTGAAGTCAAACAGACTCTACTAGGAATCATTGCAAGCTCACACTTTAAAAGTTATTTTTCCCTATCATACAATTTCAAAATATCAGCCTTTGCAGTATTTCTCGAAATGGTTTTGACAGTTGGATTTATGTACAAATGAATCTTTTTATTTTCTTGATGTTCAACAAAGCTAAAAGGGTAATTATGCTTTAGAATAGCAACAGACAACTTCTCGCGATAAACTACTTGATAAATAGATGCACAAACCTGATTTTTTCCATTATCCAACTGCTTAGCCATATGATGTTTCATATTTGTAGTGCCAGAATCTACCACAAATATTTACTTACAAACTTGACATTGTGCTTTTGACCTTTCATTATCGCTAACACGAGTCAATCTCGTAAAAGTATTCCAATCAATTGAAGTATTTCTTTTAGCTCATTTTCTTGGGATAGATGAACTAACTTCACAAGATTCCTCATTGTCCTCCATCGAAATCCTTGTTAAAGAAACAAAATTTTAAACAAGATACAAATTAGGGGTTTCATAGGAGTTTCAAATTAGGATCTATCTGCTGTGTTTTGTTCTCTTAGAATCAGCAATAAAAGCAAAATAAAATTTAAAAAATAGTAAGAAAAAATATAATATCTTAAGTTGAATGAATTATTCAAGAAAGTGCTGAATTTGTAGATGTTATTCTTCTAGAGAATCACTAAATCACACCACTATTCACTAAATCTGAAAACCACATCAACTAAAGCAACTCGAGAAATTTTGTTTTGTCATCCCTATTTCGAAGTAGGGTTTTGTGAGTCAATTTTGAGTAATCCCTATGAAGAAGCAAAGAGAAGAGATCGATACTGTTGTCGCACACAACTACAATTTTGTAAGAAATCGAGAGTCACTGAAAATTTGAGAAATGGTCCGCAAGTTATCGCAATTGGGTTCTATATGGGTACCCATATTTTACCTATTTTCCCCATTAATTTATGGGCTTTTAAAAAAAAATTAAGCCCATATTTACCCACCTGAAATATAAGTGATCCAATTTATTATATATAGGCTAAATGTTCTAATTTTTTGAATATGGTCAAAAATTGCCAACTCTAGCTGCAAGGAATAGTTCACAACTGGTATAAGTAGTACAAGAAAGATAAGGGTGCAAACAAAGAACTTGTAGAATGGGATGAGTTTGTTGTTGCATTTTTGGACAGGTTCTTTTGCTTGAGCTAAGAGAGGCCTATATGTAGGAATTCATAAATCTAAAGCATGGTAGCATGAATGATAAATTCCCTTAAGTTTACTTAGTAGGCAAGGTATGCTTCGACTATGGTTGTTGATTCCAAGTCCCACATGAGCAAGTTCGTATTTTTTGTTTCTAAGGATGTGGTCAAAGAGTCCAGGATTGCTATGTTGATGAATGATATCGACATCTCCAAGATGATGGTTCATGATCAACAAATTTAAGAAAAAAAATCAAGGGGAAAAAAGAGAGAGTGATACGGTCAAGAAGGTAGCTTTAATTTTTTTCAACAGAGGTCAGATGGTGGAAATCATTCTCAATTCTTCCACAAATATTTATCTCCTCTCCTATCTTCTACTAGTGCCTAAGTTTAATATATATAATCAAGATAGAGAACCAATATCTAAGTCCCAAGAAAGTATGAGTGTCAACTAAATAAGTAAGGAATATGGCAGGAACCATAAGGTTGAGTGTGTAGATGGTAGTGATATTTTCTTTGGTTATGGCAAGCCAGGCCACATATTGAGGTAATGCTAGTGGCTTCACAGAAAAGTAGGGATGACTATTATCAAAGTCAATCCAACTCTTTAATAACTCCAGTAGGTCACTAGACTCGTGCAGCTAGCAAAAAGTGACAGAATAGATTATATGCCCTCCAGGCTAGACAGAATAAGGAGGGTACTCCTGACATAGTCATGGGTACGTTACAGGTTTTCCATACTCATGTTTATATACTATTAGATCTTGCAGCCACAGTTTCTTTTATAACTTCTTATATAGTAGTAGACATTAGTATTAGTCCCAAAATTCTTTCAAAACCATTCACAGTCTTTGCTCCAGTTGGTGACTCAATCATAGCTAGACGGGTATACGGAAATTACCCAATTATAGTTCCCTAGAAAGTCACATCAATTGATCTAAAAAATTAGACATGGTAGATTTTGATGTCATTCTTAGTTGGATTGGTTATATTATATTGATGCCTCAATTTATTATAGGAAGAGAGTAGTCCAATTCAAATTTCCTCATTAACCATTTCTAGAGTGGAAGGGTAGTACCTCAAAGCCTATAGATTGGTTCATCTCTTACCATAAGGCTAGAAAGTTTATCTCCTAAAGGTGAATATTTCATTTTTTCTTGGTTAAGGATTCAAAATCTAAAGCCACAATACTTTGGTTAGTTCTAGTGGTAAACGAGTTTCTAGAAATGTTTCTAGAAGATCTACCTAGAGTTTATCCCAACTAAGAAATTGACTCCAGAATAGTTCTCTTTCTAAAGAACCAGCCTATTTTAATTCCATCCTAAAGAATGGCTCCACCCAATCTTAAAGAGTTGATAGAAAAATTGACATACCTTCTAGACAAGGGTTTTATCAGGACCGACATCTCTTCATGGGGTGTTCTAGTTATTTTTATGCATAAGAAGGACGGTTCTCTCAGAATTTACATAGACTACTATTAGTTAAACAAGGTCACAATCAAAAATAAGTATCTCATTCCCAAAACTGATGACTTATTTGACCAACATCAGGGTTCAAATTGTTTCAATTAAATAGACCTCAAATCAGGCTATCAACAGCTCAGAGTCAGGGAACCTGACATTCCAAAGATAGCCTTTAGAACTTTGTATGGTCACTTTGAATTTGTTGTTGTGTCTTTTGGACTAATGAATGTGCATGCAAATTTTATTGACTTGATGAACATGGTGGTTAAGAAGTACTTGGACATGTTCATTATAATCTTCATAGATGACATTCTTGTTTATTCTCGGAGTGAAGAAGAACATGCAAATTATTTGAGGTTTGTCTTTGACTTACATACTCTTAATGATCGCTAGTTATTTGCCAAATTCAGCAAGTGTGAATTCTTGTTAAATCACTAACATTCCTTGGTTATATTATTTTTGGTGAAGGCATTATTATGACATGGTTTCATGGCACTTTCGATGCTTAAAATAAGGAAATTATGCAAGAACTTAGGTATTTTGTTGGGTAGATGTGTTCTTTTATGATGTTATGCAGGAAAATAGGTTTGAAAACTACTTGGGGATAAATGATCAAGAATTAACTAAAGAAGATCATTTCTTAAATCCACGAGTGTGGTCCACAACTTGTATATAGGTCCCATGACATATGAATGGGGCTCGTGAGTCAATTTTAAAGCTAAAGAATAGAAGTTTGATTCCCACAAATTAATAGATGATTTGTGAATCTAACCCATAACTTGATAGTGTCAGTCATGATGAAGTACTAAATTTTGATCTAGAGTCTAATTTCCATAAGATAGACCTATATCTCATTGGTTTGATCCATAACTTCAATCCATGAGTCGTAAAAAGCTTCCGAACTAATTCTCCTACACATTTTAGGATAGGATTCATTTTGTATCTATAAATAATATTATTTTTTTATGATTAGTTTACACACTTTTACATTATTTTGTGGTTCTTAGACATATTATTTATCTTTGAACTCATGATATTGGCTTTTAGGGTTTTTTATCAATTTGAGATTTTGGTTTTTCATCTTAATCTTGTAATTGCACAATTATGCTTTCATCTATGAATTGTTCTTACATTCTTATGATTATGAGTATCTAAACCACATAATTAGGGTCATGGGAACCATTATAAATTAACAAAATGGTTTAAGTGTAGAGTCATTCTAGACTGATGTGCTTGCATGTATTGGTATTTTCTTTGATTCATTCGATTTCTTGATGGTTGCGAACATTAGGAACTCACCAATATTCTAGACTTGCTGGAGAGAGTAAGAGATTATAAAAAAGAGATAACCATAGAAACTTAAAGCTAACAACCTTCATCTAATTTACTTGAGACTTAATCAGGATGGTTAATTGAGATTACACAACAAGGGTTAGTAATAAGATTCTCTAAGTCATAGAGGAGACGAGTGAAATTCATTTAACTAAGGTTGAGAAATAGTTAGGTGATTCATATCTTGTTTGATTTTTCATGCAAGGCATAGGTATGGTCTGCTAGCACGAATAGCCTGTGGAATTATGAAGTCATAGGGAACACAATCCTTATTCTTGTCTCATATTTATCACAATACAATCAACCAACAGCTATTACTATTAAATTCACTTTTACAAAACCCTCCATTTTACTTACTTAGCCGCCAGTTACATAGATAAACTCTTAACAGGCGTTCGGCCTATTCATCATGGGATCGACCCCAACCTTGTTAGGTTATATATTTGATTCAAGGACCACTTTATACTTTCTGAGAGATATTGCCCAAACTACACATCTCAAAAAGTACAAAACGGTCACTAAACCAAATATTGAACCCAACAGGTTGGGGTCAATCCCATAAGGAATAAGCCAAATATCTGTCAAGAGTTTGTCTACATAACTAGAAACTAAGTTAATTAAAAAAAAGGTTTTGTAAAAGTAAATAGTAATAGTAATAGCTATTGGTTGATTGGATTGTGATTAATATGAGACGTGTACTAGGATTGTATTCCCCATGACTTCATAACTCCACAGGCTGTTTGTGCTAGAAAACTATCTCGATGCCTTGCATGCAAAATTTAACAAGATATGTATCACATAATTATCTCTCAACCTTAGTTAAATGAATTTCATCCATCTTCTCTTCGACTCATAGCGTTGTATTACTAACCCTTGTTTTGTAACCACAGATTACCTATCTCGGTTAAGCCTCAAGTTAACTAAATAAAGGTTGATAACTTTAAATTTTTGTGGTCATCTTCTTTTCCTGATCTCTACTTCTCTCTCAAGGAACTATAATACATGCGAGTTTCTAACATTTGCAACTATGAAGAAAGCAATTGAATCAAAGAAAATACCAGTATATGCCAGCACGCTAGTCTAGAATGACTTTAAACTTGACTTATTTTGTTAATTCATCATAGTTCCCACAACCCCAGTTATGGGGTTGAGCTAATCATAATGATAAGCACGCTATAATAATTCATAGATGAACACATAATTATGAACATACAAGAATAAGATGAAAAACCAAAATCTCAAAGTGATTAAAAACCTTAAAAACCAACATCGAGAGTTTTAAAATCAATGTCTAGAAACCTCAAAACAATGTAAAAGTGAGTAAACTAATCATAAAACGTAATGGGAGTATTTATAGATATAAAATGAATCCTATCCTAAATTGTATAGAAGAATCAGGTCAGCAACATCGTACAACTCGTGGACTGATGTCTTAGATCAGACCCATGAGTACTACCATGAGTCGTAGGTCTATCTCATAGAAATCAGACTTTGGATCAATCTTCAGTACTTCATTGACAAATGCCACTCACGAGTCATGTGTTGTAGGCATAGATCATAGGTTAATCTATGGCAATCAAACTTATATTCTTCATCTTCAAAATCTACTTATGTATCCTATCCATGAATTTGGATTCTATTTATGGTCGTTGGCCATAAATGTGAGTCTCAAAAATAGTCTTCCTTTGTTACTTCTTGATCCTTTTTCTCCAAGTAGCTTCCAAAACCTGTTTTCCTGCACAACATCACAAAAGAACATATCATACCCAACAAAATATCTAAATTCTTGCATAATTTTCTTATTTTAAGAAGCAAAAGTTCTATGAAACCATCGTATATCAACACCTCAATTTAGAATGTTTGCATGCCCTCAGGCAAATAAAAGATGATAAACACCCACGATGCTTAACGAAAAAAAAAACTAAGATACCTATAGTAGTCAATTTGTTCAATTCATCACAAATTCCCAACCTCCTCCTATGCATAACTTTTAAAACAACAGTGTATACATGCAGTACTATATCATGACACAAATGGGAAAAGTGATGTCATTACTTTACAAACAAACCACATTACTCAAATAAATAGTAAACAACAATGGAATCATGTACTCTTAGAAAAAACAAGTCTCATACTCTAACAATATAATGATAAATCTCAATGTAAGGACTACATCAAAGCAATCACTCTCAAAAAGAAGTTCAAACATTGTGCATGAAATACCATAGGCTTGCCCTTATTTCTTATGCCTTTGTTTTATTTGGACAATTAGACTGGGATTAGTATAGGTATTTTCTCGGATTTTAATGTATCCTTGGGGGAAGGTATGGTACATATGGGTAATAGTAACTCAACCCTCCTAGACACTACACTTATGTTTTTTGCTCCACTATTCAACCATGCTCACTTTGTTCTCCATTATTTACTTTCAGATTGGGTGTGGTTTTGCTGCATACTTTCTATTTATTTTTTTCTTTCCTTTTTTCTATATATTTTTATTTATTTTTTCTACCACACCCAAATATACCTTCTTTCATTTCTTAACTCTTTCTACATACTCGTATCCAACTACGTACGCTTATGATAGCCACCCTAAACTTAGGTGACTTTCCTGAGTTGAGGTAGACAATGTCCTAGGTAGGACCAAGGCCAAAATAGGTTCTTTGTAATTAAAATAGAAAGGTGAATTAGTTAATACATGAACATAGGTCACTTAAGACTCAAGTTTGAGACCAAGGGATACTTATTTCGTTTGGTCGATCATTTAGGCTAAAAGTTGACTTCGTCAAGAATGGCCTATGATCCTATCCCAACCAACAATCCTACAACCTAGGCAAGACAAACCGAATAACTTTTGGATTTCACACATACAGTGAACAAAGTAAGCACCTCATATTCACATAGCATAGGGTTACACCATCAACTACTGCCTATTTGGTTCATGTAATGCTAAGTTATGGATATTATGTCCCTAATACTAACGCCATAAGAAGATCTAACAATGGTCATATTTTTGCATAGTCACAACATAGTGTTCAACAAAACCTTTCAGTAAGGAGATACTTTAATCATTAATAAATCATAAATACAAAAAAAACAAACTTGACTGGTCTTAAGGTTCCATATATTTCCCCTAATCAAACACAACAAATAGCACAAACACAACGTAAGCATAATATCCTAAACATGTCGGCTTTACTATGATAGCACACTATAGGGAAAAGTGAGATGACAACAAAAAACTAGAGTGTTGGTACAGCCACACCTCCAACTATACTTTGATACACTATCCTTAGTGTATAACTAGGAAAATAAGTAAAACAAGGGAGTGGAGACATACCTACAATGCTCTAGGCATTGAATGTGGACTCACTCCCAGTAGGGGTGCTAGGAGGCACATTTAGTTCAGTGCTAGGAAGTTATGGTGGTTGGATAGATAAGGCTCCCAACTCTTGTTGTTTGCACTCAATTGGACCAACATGATACTTAAAGTGTGAGTGCATGGTATCCCTCTTCATATCCTATGCAAACTTATCAAAACGAGCACTTTTCTTAGTTGGATCCTATGTGCTCTTACCCCTAGCAATGGAGGCCTCATCATCATCATCGAACAGTGCAACGACCAAGGATGGTTAGGTAGGAAACAACTATGGGATGATCAGTAAAACCAAGGGAATGATAGGATTATGGTTGTCGGCTAAAGCACAAACCTTGGTCCTTAAAGTGTCCACCTCCTCTCTCAGGCTGGATAAATCAAAGACTGAATGTTGCGTAGTCTCCCTTTCATTCAAATCTCAAATCTATCAATTCTCCTATGTATATACCTCATAAACTAATCTTTCATATTCATTACTCATGCCATAACCCATGACTAAGAAGTCTCAATAGTGGTGCATACCCATAGCCTAATATAAGTAAACAACTTTGCCAACTAGGTGTCTGTGTGAGTATGATGCTTTTCTAGCTATGTATGCCTATACACCAAGATTTGCAGAAACTCTTGGGATAGAGTAAACATACTCTAAGTAGGCGGGTAAGGGGGAACTACAGATATAATAGGGGAATTGAAGTGCCTATGACCCCTTCACTATCCACTATAGCTGAACCCATTGTTTCCTAACTATCCATCTTTTGCTCACCACTCGGTGCTAGCCTATCTACCTACTTAGTAATCTCCAAAGACCCCTCAAATAAGGCCACTCAAAATAAGGTAGAATTTTGTGCCTTCTATTGCACAATTGGCTTTGTGTCATCTCTAATCAACCCCACATCAACAACCTGGGTCATCTTAATTGGATGATCAACATCTGGTAATGCTACAACTCCCACTACATCACATAACCTCTGAATCAAACATAAATAGTATACTGGTAATCTTTCTAAAGGCCCACTCATGAATCTCATCACGAATGTTCTGAGTAAAGTTAATATCATATCCATCCATGATGTTGGCCACAAGAACAACCCGATCAAGTGTAAGTTAGCTATCAGCTCCAATCGAACACAATCTATTCCAAACTATAGAACACCAAAACATTTCATCCAAGTATAGAGATGACTTCTTAATATCAGTCTTCCCCTAAACTCAAGGGGTATCAAGTCCATACTCAGTAATATAATGAGTAACCCAACTCAAAAATTCTTGTCACTACTATAGATCATTTTTCTTTATCTAGTTCTTTAGGGTCTCCATCCTACAATCAAACTCTAGAGTAGTTATCAATATCTCATATTTAGGCCCAAAATAGAAATCTTTAAATTTTCTGCTCTGATATCAACTCGAGTGCCCATTAATAAAGTATAGGCCAATGGAGGTTGTTCCCAATCTCTCTCACCTATAGGTGTAATCAATTCAATGAATGCAGCATATAATGTATAAAACCCATGAACCAACTTCAAACTATAAGATTCAGAAGGCTCTTCTATCCAACTAGCTCTGTATCTATCAAATGTTTCCTTAATATCGGGATCTCTGCCATTTCATCTATCTAGATATAGGGTTCCTCAGCTATGTTCTATCAAAACCTACCCCACTCAATCATGCAACTCCCCAAAAGTACCCTTTGAACATCACACGATACTCAAGACTACAAGTAGTCCCAAGCTAACCCATTAATCCTACTTAACTTGAAACTTATATAAAAAGTGAACTAACATATTAGAATCTGAAGGTTAACAAATTCATAGCTTAACTGAGAGTCTTTAACTTGGGAATCATACACAAACACTTTCAACTTAAAACATAAACTATTTGACAAGCCTCTAATTCTGATAAGAGAACCACTGGGACAGACCCCAGCTGACCCGAACATAAATAGGAGTTAAATAACTAAATACTTTTATCTATAAACAAAGTCTGATGAACTGGCTCCTCGGACTATAAGGACTTACCAAATGTTAGGATGTAGGTGATGATGCCCGTAGTAAATCGTGCTATTTAAAACGAGCACCAAAACCTACATTATAAGACAATGTATCATACAGACATATATATATGGGTCAATACCTCTGGAATATAATGACAATATTGGAGAGAGTTGTTCTAGCCTTGCCATTGGAATAGAGCCTTAACATAAGAGATCACTAAAATTCATCTATATTGGGAAAAATCTTAACCTATAGTGGATCATAGTTTCCAGGAATTTAGGATACGCTCATCAAAATTCCCTTCTCGATGCTAAATACTACTCCCAGAATACTTATATGATTATACTTAAGAAATCCACCTTAAAATAGCATAAGGGTTTATAGACTTAATAACTAGTTATGCTTCTCTTTACTTTAAATCATAGTCAAGATGAACAGTTGTGGATTTCATGTCTTATCTTTAGATCAAGGATCAAGCTTTTCTTTAAATCATGTTATAGAACATGTCAATGTAGCTTAAAAGCATAAACTTCTTGTAAACTCAGTACTTGTACTTAGGACTTGGAATTCATACTTTAGTTCATAGAAGTTCATAACAAAACATCATGCTAAATAATCACCTTGAAGTCTTTCAACAATATCTCAGTCAAGATAATGAAATTCAAGTCATAATATTAATTTTATAAGTCAAAAAATCAATATATGTAAATCTTGATGCACTTCATGCTTTCAATCTCATGGTAATATCATAATGCAAGAATATGGCTATTTGGGTATGAACCCTAATTCTAAATAAGTAAATACAATTCGAAAACCATGCACTTTAGGCTTAAGGATAAAAGAATAACTATGTTCATAAGGCCCACAGACTTGGATTTTCTTGACTTGTGAAGAGAGTTTGAATCTTGAGACTTGAGGTATAAGTTTGTGAGAGATGAACCCTAATCTTGATGTTCTTAAAGATAAGAGAAGAAAGTGTTGTTATTTGATAGAGGAATATAACACCTCTTTGAGGGTTATAGGTCGTGGATGGGAAGTTTTAAGAGAGGAAAAGACCAAAAAGCCCTTAGCTAAACTTTAAAGAAATTGGTCGTCAGTCTTTATGACTCAACCATATGACTCATATGGAAGGGTACGACTATGTCCCTCAACTCATAAGCCTAGCAGAATCAAGGATAGTATAAACTGGTAAATATACGGGTTCCATCTATGACTAGTATCATCTTTATATGACTCTTAGACACGGGGTATTATAAGTTAACTCAACATATCGATCATATATATCCTTCTGTCATGTATACACCACCTTTAATTTTCTTGGGCTAAGGGCATAGTGAAGGTGTGTGTGGAGAATTTGTATCTCGCCCAGCACTACCTGACTCAGCTGATTTTACCCCCTCTATCACCAGACTCGAGTATTTTCTCCTCCTTATCAGACTGGAAGAGGTAGCATAATGAGGTTGTGATCTTTATGCATTTTTAATCTAGGTCTTTGCCTATATAATAGAAGCTAATGGGGCTTCTGGCCTAAGCTGGAGTACATGATATATTGCAACCTTAGATGCAGTTTTCTCCTAAGTATAGCATTGTGTATGTAAAGGTATCAATGGGGCATCATCCATTGAGTATTTTTCCATAGACCCAACCACTCAAAAGACTCATCTTGGAGTCTAGATTATGGGATCTAGGCTTTGGCCCTTTTGCTGGGGATGGCATCACCCTTTTTTTGTATTTTCATTGGTGGCAGGGTACCTATTTGCCATGACCCGAGACTACCCCAAGTCATAACACGGTGCTTAAAGTAACAAGTGAATCTAAGCTAACCCATTGCCTAGCATACATAGAATGTTAAAGAAATAACAAAATAATGGGTTGAAACTAACTGATATAACTGATGGAAGTAATAATGTAAAACATATTATCGATCAAAACTGGAAATAGAACTGTCTGACAACCTAATATGCTGATAATCTAAAAATCTATCTGAAAGCCTCTAAATCATAATGAGTTGTTTGTACAAGGCTTCAACTAACTCCAACTGACTTAAATAAAATGAAATACTAAAATAACTAACTAGCAACAAGCCCTTGAATAATGAGGACTCACCAAAGCTGTTGCTGAGTGATGTGGAAACGTGCTAAGTATGGTCCACTTACTGAGCATCTAAACCAATATTATGAGATAATATAACTCAGAGAAGTATGCGGTCCGTACCTTAAATATACTATGTAAGATATAAAACCAACTAGTATAGGCTGCACATGAAAGCATGAACATGTAAACTTAATGCAAATTAAATATCTGAAAAACTGAATACAAGGTCAATGCAAACCAAAATGGAAGACAAACTAAAACATAAACTATGGACTGTGGGAGATAAAAATCATTGAGCTAATCCAATCTGAACAAATCAAGGTCCAACCTGTAAACCCAATTGGAAAAGTGTTAGTACCTTGCCAAAGGTACCAACACTGGCTGGCGTGGATCTACTAAACTAATGTATCGAAGAACTAGGGTGTCATGCCTCAACTGATGGGTAACCCCTTGTAACTGATGGTGGTATTGCAGTTCTAAAACTTAGGGATTGCTACTAACGATATCTACTAAATTGACATGGGAGTTTTCATCCCTGCATTCACTTGGTACTACATATGACTCCCAACTGAATGACACTGAAGAATAAATTGAATTTCTCATTATGATATCATTATGACAATAGTAATTAATGCATAATATGAAATACTCAAAAACATGTAAACCAATGTATGTCTGAATTCCAAGGTATAGGGTGTTCATAACCCACCAGATCTAAATATGATAATATTAACTAGATAGTTTGAGAGAAATCATAATTCAAGTCCAAGAACTCGACATCGTATCATACTCGGGGAATTTATGATTATTAAAAACATAGGAGGATGCTTCATTAATGGGAAACATGTGTTCATGGATTTCCTACAAGAATAAACTGTAGAATCTAAGGAAAACTCATATTTGACCTAGAACCTAAACTTGAGAGGAAAACAACTTCAGGTTGAGAAGTTATTAGGACTCAGTTGGTGGAAAGAAGCCATTGATATAAACAATATTAAGATTGAGAAGTTATTGGGACTCAATGGGTGGAAGGAACCCGTTGGTGCAATCCCACATACCTAAAGGGGGAAGCCTTGGAGAAATCCTTAGAATTGAGGTTGTTATTGAGTAACTCTAACTTGGCTTTGGAAAAGAAGAAATCATCCCATTTTGCTAAGTGTTGAGTGATTTTGAGTTTATGTGTTGTTAAGGTAAATTTAACCCCCAATAATTGATGTTGGAGTGCCCAAACGAAGGTGGTTCGAGATTAAAAGAATAGGAATTCAACAAATAGCCCTTTTTAAATCATGCAGAAAATTACTTGTCCCAGTTATAATAACTCAGGCTATGACCCATTATGAGTGGTCACGAGTTGTGGCCAAGAGTTATGACCTGGGGATCTGATCCTTGGGTCCTTACTGTCATGACAATTACACACTCCTGATGACTTGTTATGTCTAATAATGGGTCCTCATAAAGAGTCGTGGTCTACAACTGATTCCCTTAGTTCTTTACTATTGTGAATATGATCCTACATAACGACTCGTTATGTTTGATAACGGTTCATTGCCTGAGTCATTATCACTGGCAGTTTGATAGCTTCTCACTCAGCTTGGCATCATTTTTCACTACGAAATTGGATTAAGGGAAAACTAGTGGCGTTGGAAAGCTAATTTAATAGCCTATCTTTTGGTGGGTCTAGAGCTTGGGGTATTATAACACCATTCTCTTAGAATTATTCATCCCCAAATGAAACTGACTAAGCTGAAGCATTTGGGGGGGATTAGGATTTGCACTGAACACTTAAAATTTGAGCCATGAGTTAATGTTTGAATCTATAACTGATGCATGTACTGAACAAAACTCATGAATGCATGCTATGACATAAAAATGAAATGATGGCTTGAGATAGAACTAAAAGAATTAATTAATTAATTAATTAATTAAGGGAAACTATTACGCTATGCTAGAACTAGGTTCGAAGAGAAAAGATGGAGGTACTTGGCAAGTATATCTACCTCTGCTTCCCAAGTAGTTCTCTCAACTGACTGATTTCTCTACAAAACCTTTACTAAGGCGACCTCTTTAATCCTCAACCTATGAACCTGACAATCAAGGATCTCAACTGGGTCCTCTTCATCAAAGAGGTTGTTTTCCACACCAATCCTTTCAAAAGGGACTTTTGATGTTGGGTCACCAATGCATTTCTTTAACAGAGAGATGTAGAATACTAGATGCACTGATGCTAACTTAGCAAGAAATTTCAACTCAAAGGCTACCTTACCATATTGACTCAAAATCTTGTAAAGACCGAAATAATGGGGACTGAGCTTCCCTTTCTTACCAAATCTCTTCACACCTTTCATGGGAGAAATCTTCAAATATATAGAATCACCAACATCAAACTCAAGCTCTCTTCTACTCATATTTGCATATGATTTCTAAAGAATTTAGGCAATTTTCAGCCATTCCCTAATCAGTTGAACCTTTTCCATTCCCTCGTGAGTTTCACCAACCGAAAAGAGACCTATACCTCCTACCATAAAGAGCCTCAAATAGGCCCATCTAAATACTAGAGTGGTAGTTGTTGTTGTAAGAAAACTCGATCAAAAGAAAGTGATCATCTCAACTACCCTTGAAATCAATAAAGATGTTCTCTAAGATCTGAATGGTCCTCTTGTCCTGACAATTTGTTCTTTAAGGTTCTCTTGTGACATCATGCACATGGTCACCAAGGCTATACCTCATATCGGCAAATATGAGTTTATAGTTTTGTCCCCCCGAGACCTCCATCTTCCATGGGTTTGCTACACACCCCACCATTATTGCCCGATTAAAACCATTTCCAAGCAACCGACCAATCCATTAACCATTTATTAACCAAGGCCATTAGTAGTGGTATCATCATACCGACTATACTTGCAAGTAATATACATAGCCAACAATGTATAGGTTTAAAGGATTCCATGTACCCTTCCATTAATCATATTAAACCACTTGGGGGATTCCATGTACCCCATCGGCGTAACTAATTTAATAGCCACCAAGGCTTTACTATTTAATCCTTCCAAACCATGTACACCATTTATACCATTTAAAACCATTCCAAACCTTTAATGACCATGCCAAACATTTAAATCATTTATATCATTTAAAACATTTAAACCATCCAAATCCATTTAAGGTTCCATTACCAAACCAAACCAAACCATGAAAGAGTTCCAATGTAAGTTCAATAATAGAGTGAAAACATTCTTTTAGGTATTTTATCAAACATGTTGAGGGCATACCTTTTATAAGATCAAAACTAATGTATAAACCACCATAATTAGGGTTACTCAAGACCCATTTGTTAAACCTTAACCAACAAGTACCAACATATGCAAACCATTACCAAAAATATGTAAAACATAGTTTAAACCAATACAAAACCGTATGCATCAAGACCCTCAACATAGATTTTGAAAACTGCCATTCATGATTCATAAATCAATGTTTAAAACATAATACACATGCCTTTAGTTGGAACTAACAGTGAGGGGAGGAGTGCATGCCTTATACAAGAAGAGTTTGAAGAGAAACCACTCTCTTGATCCCTTTTGAAGAACATTTGAGAAACCCTAGCCTCCAATCTTCAAGAGTAGGTTTAAGATAGTATTTGGAGTGTTTCCATACTTTAATAAGCATTATGAGAGGCCACCAAGGCTTATATAATGTGAGGACATAAGGGATTTGAAGTATGAAATGTCTGAACTACCCTTGACTTAAAATTAAAAATAAGTCATGTCCAGGGGTACGACTCACCTATACCATCCGTATCCTAGGGTACGAGGGGTACCCCAATTCATACCCAAGACCTTACCAAGACCCTACCTACTGGTTTTTATTTGACTCATACCTCCTAACTTGTATCTAAGGGTATGAGTGGTATGCCAAATCATACCCACCAACTATACCTTGGACAGATTCCAGAAGACAAGCCAATCAAGCAATATACAACTTGCCTTACACTACTCGTATGTTCCTATTTGAATCATACCTAGATGAGTCGTATCTTGGGCAATAGCTAACCCAAACACATTGCCTAATGTATAAGTAAAACATATAGCCTCCCTCCAAACTCGTATCAAAGGGTACGATTGGTACCCTTGAGTCGTATGAAGCCTAGTGAGTCCAAAACCAAGGAAATTTTGCATGGGTCCAAGACTTGGGCTGTTTCAGTCTCCCCCACTAGTATTATTCATCCTCGAATGGCGGGTAAGGGTAAGAACAAGGATGAGATATAACATTAACACCCATCAAATATCCCCTCAACCAAAAATAGAAGTCAAGGACATAAACGAAGGTGAGAGGATCATCACATATCCTAAACACAATTTAAATCCCCAACTCTTTCATTCCGACCTTTAACTATGTTAGAAAACAAAGATACAAAAGAAACCATTCTTCACCTTCAACTGAGTTAGAAAACAAAAAGACATGTTGAAGAGTACACACCTTACGCATGAATTTCTGAAACAAAGAACCAACGCAGACACTTGGACTCCATGTCCCCTTCTTCTTCCCAAATGGCTTTTCAAACATTTGGTTCCACCATGGAACCTTTACCGAAGCCACACCATTTGTTCACAACTGGCGAACTTACCAAACCAAGATCCTCAACATTGGGATCCCCTTAAAGAACAAGGAATTCGAGTTACTACTACCACCTAAGGAACCAACCAACCAAGGACCATTCACGCCTTATCCCCAACACAACCTCATAGAATACTGATTGAATTGACTTATGCAAGGGCAAGTCCAATTCAACTTAGAATTTACTAAGACACATCACTATAAGAGCTTGATTCTAGTTATACCCTACCTCCATGTTCAAGCCTATCCAAAGCTAAAAGGAGTTAAACTAGGTCACCGAGCTCTACTCCTTACATCTATCCTGAAATACCACTCCGCTTCTATCACTATTATAATATGGAAACCATTAGTAAAAGATATGGGCAAACCATGTCCAACTACTATAACCAAAAACGCCAACCTATAATTGAACATCTAAAATCATACAGCTACTAAGACATGAAAATAATTCATGAAACCATGCCTTACCAGACCTCTTATGTACCCAACATAACTTATCGGTATATCTCCATTCACAGCATGCAAGCCTATGAATTATATAACTTCATTATGATCTATCCATCAAAGGATCTAGCGCCCTTTACAACCTTCACAAGGCTTTCAACACCCATTTCTTTCCTAACCATTGCCCATGACAATAACCTTACCTTACCTTCCAAAACCTTAAATTTTAGGTCACCCTAGAACCTCCACTACTTGGAGACATCTATATTCCCTATTCCATAACACTACCATGCTCTCCAAGCTGCTAACATACTAACACAAGAAGAATTATTTAAGGAACCAAATTACAAGAATTATCCATGGTACCCAAGGCAAGACAAAGACCCTCGAAAGAAGACATGGCGCCATAGGTACAAAGTACTTCATAGTCACCACCTAGACCATAATGAAGAACCATCCCAACCAAATCATACCGTAAAAGGAGTTCTTAGGCTGGATACCAAAAGAAACATAACTACACATACCATGAGTAACTTAACACAAGGTCAAGGCTCATATCTAGGGGACAAGGCAAATGTGAAATGTGAACCTTAGTCTAAGTGCTATAAGAATACATGCAATTGGGTAATCTCTTAACCGAGAGAGAATAGTATCACTAGAATATACAACCTGACCTTCCCTTGAAGTT
The DNA here is from genome assembly GCA_030864225.1 of Capsicum baccatum var. pendulum. Taxonomy (NCBI): domain Eukaryota; kingdom Viridiplantae; phylum Streptophyta; class Magnoliopsida; order Solanales; family Solanaceae; genus Capsicum; species Capsicum baccatum. The sequence continues at coordinate 86,388,323 of CM061560.1, read as the reverse complement.
TACCCCTAAAAGAAAATTTTGAAAAACCATCAACATTCACCCCATTATACCAATAAGCACAATACTCTGCTCTAAAAGATATCATCAAAGACGTACACTAGGGATACTTGGTTCTCTTATACCTAAAACCTTATTCAACCAAATGCTACCCCGAGCCCAGCATTGACATACATAAACCATGAGACCAAATTAACTCCAAGATTTCCAATTAAACCAAAACCATTTAAAGTCAAACCATGGCCACCAAAGCCTTTTTATAAATTATTTGAATCCAACCAAAACCAATTCATGCTCCTTTAATCATTTATACAATGTAAAGATTTAAGAATAGTCAAACTATATGATAAATCATATTCAATGGCAATTTTACAAACAGTTTTGAGGACATATAATTTCCAAGACCAAAACCAAGTAATTGGGGAATCCATAGTACCCAAAATTCATTTACTGTTCTCATGCATCACACAATGTTCGTTTATAAACATTTCTAAAGCATAAATAATGCATCATAATCCATGGAAAATCACTTAAATGAGTAATCATATCAAAGACCTCAATTGTGTCAAACCCTAAATTTTAAAACCATGAATTTAATAATCAATTTCATGCCAGCAATAAAGTACTAGTATAGGGACAAAGATACATGCAAGCACCATGATCTAACCTATTGAATGACTAGATCCCCAGTCCCTCCGTTCAACCAAACTCCGACCTATATGGTACAACTCTCCCACTATTGTATTTCCCAAATCATCAACTTCACCCAACCTGCCAGTTTACCTCCATAAATCCTGCATTTCTATTTTTGAGCTTATGATACTCCCTTTTATCAAAATCAAGCATCTTGATTCAAGCCTAGGATCTACCAACCACCATGTGCTACTAGCAAAGTACCTTTATAAAATATACATAAGCATGGTCCACCCCATAAATAGGATGCTCCCAATTCCTTTGTCACGCACCAACAACCTATCCATTCCTAGGAAAAACTATTCCCGTTATGCATGCAAGAACAAAACACTCCATAGGGGAACATTAAGATGATGATACCTTCCTCTAAGAGATTCCTTAATTTCTAGTTAAGATCCTTTAAATTCACCTAAACCATTCTATAAAAAAAGGAATATAAATTTGGACAAATTGTCTAAAATAAGACCAACCCAAAACCAACCTCTCCATTAGAAATACACCATGAGGGTCATCAGAACGGACCCCAGGAAATTCATTCACCACCAAAACCAAATGCAAAAAAAAGACCTTCCGATTTAGAATCTTTAACCCAGACCAAACAATAAAGACGTCCCATTTGAAACCAACCTATGAGTTCTAAGATATGATATAACTTTTTCGTTAATAGATAGGGAACGAAACCATTATGTTACCCTATAATCAAATCACCATGGAGCCTAAAGACAATATAATAATAAAAAGCAGGAGTGAAACCAATCCATCCCCCGAATAAAAATGAAATCCACCACATTTGAGTGAAGTAAATCCACCAAGACTACTTTATTAACAACAGATACCACACACCCCCATAGATTTTTTTGCCAATCGTAGAGTCACCTACTAGGGTAGAAATAGAAGAATAAAGTAGTCTAAAATAACCAGAGGATCGAAATACACAATAACAAATGGGGCCATAAAAGAGAGAGGACCCCAAATCAAGTAAACCATACACATCACAAAGAAAATAGTTTTCAACATACCGATGTCAGCATTAGAAGATGTCCTAAAATCCCAAGGAATAGTAAGAACATTGAGACAAAACCAACCACTGTCATAGCCAGAAGTAGCACCCCTGAGTGCAAAGGGTAGAGAAGTAGCAACCGATATCCTATTTTCCCCAAGTGGCTACCCTCATCGGACACTTCCGGTGTATGTGACTCACTTGACCATAACCAAACTACCAATTCCTTCCTTCTCATAACAACTATGGTGTGACTGACCATAAAATCAATAAATAAAATGGGATGAGGAGGATTGGGCTCCACTAGAAAAAATAAAAGTTGCAACTCCTGATCAGGTTTGTGTCCCATGAGTTAGACTAGATCCATCCATGTTGTCCTCGAGTGTTACAGGTGAGTTTCCATGAACTTTAGATCATTGAGAAGACATGATCCGAAGAGTGAACCAAGGAAGATTCAGAGAAAAGTTCAAGACCTTAGACTCCATACCCCGAAAGTAGAATAACCAACAAAGTGAAACATTCCTAAATGCCTCATAGCCTCCTGATTATAAGTGTGGTGCACGAAAAACTCATAAGCAGGACACTACTCAACACGGCTTTGTGGACACCCTATGACACCGAAACCTAAGGCTTTGATACCAACTTGACAAGACCTGAACCAAGGCATTGTCATAATGGGCATCCCAAGCACAACTAGGACTAGGAACCACCCCTATTACCCAACCCGACCACCATACGCATACCTTGAGTCGGCTGAAGTTTGAACATATAACAAGATAGCGTATCCAAGCATGTGGTAACTCTGGGACAAGTCTATATTTGAGACCAGCCTAAACAAGTCCAACCACCCAATAACCAACCAAACTAATGCCAAAACCTATAAACATAAGCTAATTATAAAAATCCAATGTATGTATATATATATATATGAAACATAACCAATCCATACCATACACAAGTCTACAATTGTCCATACAAAGCCGCTAGACCAACCAAAGAGTACTTAGTCGGGGCATGCCCCCGACCATAGCCATAAACCAAAGTCTATGAAAGACAAGAGATATGTAAAGTAAATCGTGACATGAAATAGATGCCTTCCAAACTATGGAATCTCACCACTTCAATACAATATCGACTGTCCCTGAATCCGATCAATATGCAGGAGAAGTAGAATGGTATGTCCCTATATAGCGTGGGTATAGCTGCCCAAAGATGGGTTAGTGGGTGAACACTAGCATGCACTCTGGATAAAAATAGAATAATGTCGTTTAAAAAACCAAGTAAAACCATCCATAATGCATACAACAATACATAACATATATATATAACCATTCTAGGAAAGGGAATCAGGTTTAGCATGCCTTTAAAACCTTTACCTGGGCTATGTAGCTTTGCCGTAGTAAACCACCCACAGACTATTTAGGTTTAGCTCCCCCTACTGAAAGGGCCCCAGTGCGCGTAGCTGCACAGCCAGGGAAGAAAACCTGGGATGACTAGTACATCCCTGAAATACAAAGTGTGATATCATGCATGCGATCACCAAGACCAAACCTCACATCGACAAATATGAGTTTGTAGTTTTGATCCCCTGGGACCTCCACCTTCCACGACTTTGCTACACACCACACCATTATGCCCAATTAAAACCATTACCAAGAAACCAACCAATCCATTAACCATTTATTAACTAAGGCCATTAGTAGTGGTATCGTCATACCGACTATACTTGTAAGTACTATTCATAGTCAACCATGTATAGGCTTAAGGGATTCCATGTACCCTTTCATTAACCATATTAAACCACTAGGGGATTCCCATTTACCCCATAAGCATAACCAATTTCATAGCCACCAAGGCTTTACCATTGAATCCTTCCAAACCATGTACACCACATAAACTATTTAAAACCATTCCAAACCATTTATGACCATGCCAAACATTTAAAGCATTTATAAAATTTAAACTATTTAAACTATGCAAAACCATCCAAATCCATTTAGGGTTCCATTACCAAACCAAACCATGAAAGATTTCCAATAAAAGTTCAATAATAGAGTGAAAACATTCTATTAGGCATTTTATAAAAACTTTTGAGGGCATACCTTTACCAAGATTAAAATCAATGCATAAACCACACTAATTAGGGTTACTCAAGACCTATTTGTTAAAACATAACCAACAAGTATCAACATATGCAAATCATTACCAAAAACATGTAAAAACATAGTCTAAACCAATACCAAACCATATACATCAACACCCTAAAAATAATTTCAAAAACCACCTTTCATGATTCATAAATCAATGTTTAAAACTCAATACACATGCCTTTAGTTGGAACTAACAATGACGGAAGTAGTACATGCCTTATACAAGAAGATTCTGAAGATAAACATATCTCTTAAGCCCTTTTGAAGAACACTTCAGAAACTCTAGCCTCCAATCTTCAAGAGTAAGTTTTAGAGAGTATTTCCATCCTTTAATAATCGTGATGAGAGGCCACCAAGTGTTATATAAGATTAGGACATAAGGGATTTGAAGTAGGAAATATCCGGACTACCTTTGATTTCAAATAAAAAAATAAGCCACGTCCAGGGGTACGACTCACCTATACCATTCATATCCTAGGGTACGAGTGGTACCCCAACTCGTATGCAAGATCTTGCCAAGACCTTACCTACTTGTATCTATACAACTCATACCTCCCTAACTCGTACCTAAGGGTATGTTTGGTATACCAAATCATACCCACCAACCATACCTTGGGCACATTCTAGAAGACAAGCCAATTAAGCACCATACCACTTGCCTTACACCACTCATATGTTCTTATACGACTCATACCAAGATGAGTCATATCTTGGGAAGTAGCTACACCAAACACACTGACTAGTGTACGAGTGAACCACCAAGCCTTCTTCCTAACTCATATCCAAGGTTACAATTGGTACCCTTGAGTCGTACCAAGCCTAGCAAGTCCAAGACTAAGAAAATTTTACATGGTTCCAATACTTATAGTGTTTCACTCTTAGATAGAGTATAGCATTATCTTTGGCTGAATCTAAAGTGTTAATAGGAAAGAAATGAGTTGACTTAGTCACTCGATCCACAACAACCGAAATTAAATCATGCTAACGACGAGTACGAGGCAATCCTGTGATGAAGTTCATATTCACTACCTTTCACTTCCAAGTGGGGATACTAAACTCCTAGAATGAACCACTAAGCCTATAGTGATTAATTATAACTTGCTGGCAATTTAGATACTTAGCCATGAATTTCGCGATATCCTTAATTATGTCATTCCACTAATAGACTTTCTGCAAATTATGGTACATCTTAGTGGCTCTTGGATTAATAAAATACCCAAGAACCATGAGCTTCTACTACCATCTACTGCCTTAAGCCATCCACATTAAAAATACATAATCTATCTTAACAGCGAAGAGAACCATCTTCCCCTGGAGAGAAAGCGTCAACCTTTTGATTATGAACCGCCTCCTTCCACTTAATAAAAATTGGATCTTTATCATTCTTTTCCTTTACCTCAATAACCAAAGAAGATTTTGAACCATTCTGAACCCAAACACGACCTTTGGCTGAATCAGCAACCTGAACTCCTAACCTAGCAAGACGATTAACCTAACAAACTAACTTTTTCCTATCATCCTCAATATAAGAAACACCCCTCCCCACCAGATAATCTGCTAAGGGCGACTACTATCACATTGTCCTTACGTAGGTGATACAAAACGCTTATATCATAATCTTACAATAACTCTAACCATCTTCTTTGATATAAATTTAGATCTTTCTGGCTGAAACATACTAAAGAATCTTGTAATTAGTGAACACATAAACATGAATCCCATAGAGATAATGCCTCCAAATCTTTAAGGGAAATACAACTGCTACCAACTCGAGATAATCTATCGGGTAGTTCTTCTCAAGAGGTTTGAGCTGTCTAGAGGCATATATTATAACATTGTCCCGCTAAACAACACAAACAAAAATAACTTTAGAAGTGACAGCGCTCAAGTGCACACGCAAGTGTACGTGGCCTTATCAAGTAATATAGTGGCTTTAAAGAAGCTCAAGTATCGATCTCTCCGGGACTTGCGTTCGCCGCCTATCTAATTCTAGTCTAATTAAATGAGAAAAAAAAATAAAAATATATTTTGTAATTTTGTAATTAAAAATAAAATATATAAAGCGTAAAAATTAAAGTCTTGGGACAAGCAATTAATTAAAGCTCAGGGTTAAAGCACTTCGAACAATCATACTATGTTATTGAATTTTCTTCATTAACTTGCTTATCTTGATTGTTGATTCGTAGGGTTAATTGCATGATCATGGTTTCCCAACCTATAATCTTTTACCTAATATGGATATTAAAACTATATCGTTGAGCGGGAATGTAATAATCCAATTAAGTTAATTAAAGCTATCATCCTACATATGAATCAAGTAAGGCATCTAAGTATATCCTTGTCCTAGACGCTAAGTTAAATTCTTTATTTTATAAAAGAATAAAAATCCAAACTTTGTTTATTCTCATATTCTATCTCCCTATTCCCTCTGGCAAGATCAAAAGATTGATAATATATGTATTCTAAGGATCGCGAATCCTTAAAATAATTAAAACAAAAATAAACAAACAAACAACAATGATAAGCAAAATTAATCGAAATTAATCCAAAATAATAGTAATTATGTTCTTGACTTTAACCCTAGAAGAAAGGTTTTTAACCACTAATATTTATTTTCACGATCCAAATAATTTAATACATGATATGAAAAATTAAAAACTAAATAAAAAATAAAAATCTAATTAACCGTGTAACCGCCTCCGCTTTTCATCCAAAACAGTGTCCAGGTGACCAAAAATTGTCCAAACCGTGTGCACCGTTTTTATATAATCCCAAGCTTGTTCCAAGTGGTGACCAGCTGCCCCCTTTAATATTATGTACAACAAATATATATGTATGTCATATTTTAATCCTCCTTTTGAGTGGATTAGGTAGCAGCCCTCACGTGGGTCCAAGGAAAAGATTTCCTCCCCCTTCTTTTTGTGTGCCTCTTTGAATTACAATAGGACACAACCTTCAAGCTTGTCAGCGCTGTTATATTGTGTGCAGGTATTATCAAAGCGACGCGTTGCTCAACGCGTTGGATACATTGATGTGATGCGTTGAATTTGCATCATCTCACTAAAATTTGAATCTAAAAATTTGATCAAGTATAGAATGTCCTATTCTTTGTCCATGCCTTTCTTAGTGTATTTTCAATGAATTTCAATTTTTATCATTAATATATGACCGTATTTATTTCACAAAGCCTCCTCCAATATCACATACCACATATTAAAAATCAAAACCACACAATATTTCCAACAACAAATCAATAAGGCAACTTCGCAATGATTTTCTACTTATTTTTTCGATCCTTAACTTAATCAAATTAAATTTTGCACATTACAAACAAGTTATTTCACTAATAATTACATCATTAAAATATTTGGAATAAATTAAACTCATTAGAATCCATCGAGACCAACTAGACACACAACTAGCTCAAGCTAGTAAAACTAGTTTTTCGGTTGAACTCTAAATTACTCAATTAAGCACAAACTTGTTTGAAAAATATTTTGGACATTGTAATCACATACTTGGACATTTAAATGCTTATTTATATCAATATTAACATGTTAAGCATACGAATTGCTCTCAAAAGAAGGTAAAATATGCTAGAATAATGATACCAAAGTGTATAAAATCACTTCAGATCTCCACCCCACACTTAAACTCTTGTTCGTCCTCGAACAACTCTTTACTCTAAACATAAAAATCTGAGGTGACGCTACACTTCTAAAATAAATACACTTAAGCTAGTACTACAATGACTACACGAAATGCAAGTTTCTATACAAAGCATGTTATTTACACAATTGAAAGCTCAAAAATTCTACTCTGAAACATCCTAACCTCAAGAATTGACTCCGCTAGTTGAAAAACCCATGCATATTATTCAATCAAAGACATCATACAAATCACCCACATTCATCAAACATGTGCCCTCACAACAAGAGAGTTACCCATAATCACTCACAATAATGCATTTTATAACATAATGAATACAAGATCAAATTACACTCACTCTTACAAATAATTCACAAGTTACACACAATGAACCATAGACTTGCCCTTAGTGTAATGCGCCACTAATAGTCGAATGCAACGCTTAGGATCAATTAGGACTTTTTTGGTTTGTAATGTCGGCTACAGGACGGGTAGGAACTATTTGAGAATAGTGATTAACCTCTCTACGCACTTTAATACATTACTTTTTACAATTAAAATCAATCTCCAACAACCAAATTACACCATTTTTGCCTGCCATCTCTTTTTATTTTTGCCCCATCTCTTTTAAGAATTTTCACAAACACATGATGGACACATAGTTTACTATCACAAGAATCAATTTTTTTTCTTTTTTTCTCAACCAAGGAAATATTTCTAGCATCAATTACATCACATCCAACCACCACACATCAATTATCAACACCAATAACTATCACCTTGGGGCATCAAATTCACCTTTTTCTTCTTATTTCTCAAACTCCTTACTAATTCAATTTTTTTACTAAAGCACTTAGGAGCATTTTGGATCAAATTATGATCTATCAAAGAAGGTATTAGACTCCTTATGAGATGATAACGCTCAATCTACAGCTCTCGTAGGAGTGTAAAGCGGTCGCTAGCAAATATAGAACCCAACTGGGTTGGGTATCGATCCCACAGAGAATAGCTTGGTCAACAAGTAGGCAACGATTACTAGACTTTTAGTGCAAGTCTCGTAAGAAGGGAGGATTGTAATGTGTAATCAAAATATTAAAGTAAAAACTGAAAATAGCAAAGTAAACAGAAAGAATGTTTAGTATGTTGTAAAACAATGAGAATTGAAGCGTTGGGGTTATGTCCACCTTCTGAGTTATACGTCTCTATTGGCTATGAGTGTGTTGAATTCCAACATGCATGTGCTTGTGGAGAATTGTATTCGATGGTAAATCCAGGTGTCTTTCGACCTATTCGAGGATTATTTCACTTTAACTCTTTCGAGCTTAAAGCGTGTCTAACGGTACGAATTCTCCAAGAGGTTAATCCAGTTACGGCACTAACTGTTTAATAGGGGATGGGACCCTACTACCTTGACACTATCTCTTTTCCAGACAAATAACCTTTCTTTCGAACAAGTTAAATGTTATACTGGCGTATTCTTGTGTTTTCAACCACAAAGAATTTAGATTAAGATGAAGAGAATAATGATATAAGCAGCATACGTGTCATGAACTCACAAACTCATAGCAATAGATAGTATCTCATTCGGCTTCCATAACCCCACCAGAGAAGTTTAGTTACCCATGAATGCGAAGGAGATCACGATTGACATTGTTATATACCACAATAATGATTAATTTTGTGTATCACAAGAGTGGTAGGCGTTAAACGTGAATTCCTAGCAAAGTAACGATTCTCTTGTTGCGAAAATTAAGAATAGATGAATAGAAGAAGAAAAATAGAATTAATGGAAAGATTAGAAGAGTTGTAATTGATGGAAGAAGAATTGATTGTAGAATCTGAATGAATAAAAATCTCTAGCATGATAGGGTATTTATAATACTCATATCCTAATCCTACTAAGCTAATGAAATACTTAACCAAATCCTACTAAGCTAATGAAATACTTAACCCAATTGTACTAGGTTAATGTAACATTATCCAAATCCAAATAAACTAATGAAATACTTAACCCAATTGTACTAGGTTAATGTATTATTATCCTAATCCAAATAAGTTACTGCAAGTCCCCAAAGTCTTCAGAAATGTTGTTTTAGCCCGGGATAGATTTTCCATGCATCACTTTTGGTCCTTAGGCGTCCAAGCTTCCTTTTCTCCTTCCGTGAAGCTTTCTTTGGCATCAAGTAATCCATAAAATGCTGAATTCTGCATCATTTATACCTGAAACTTTGCTAATCATGTTCGTTAGCTCACTTACAAGAAAAAGGACTAAAAGTGCATGAAATATATAATTTGTCCTCAAAACATGGCACAAATATGGGCAAAATATATTGATATAGGCGCGTAATATCGCCTATCATCAACACCCCATACTTAACGCTTTGTTTGTCCTCGAAAAAAATATCATGTTCGTCTAAACATCAACTTAGGGTTTCACAGTATCAACATAAAATATTCGTCAAGACAAGCACAACAATTACCAACAAAGAGTAGTTTTCCGATCATTAGTAGAAACAGGTTAACCTCTAGTATAGACTCGTGATGGTGGTCAACTCATATTCAAAAGTTAAGGTACAAGGAATCATATATAACTACCCAAAACTCATCAACCATGTGTGTCTCACAATATATTACCCATAATCACACACAAGTATAGCATCTTTTTCAAACATGGGTATAAAAATATCCTTGCTCTCGCTCTCACAAAGAATTCATATGCAGCAACTAATGACCATAGGATTTCCCTTAGTGTAATACTCTACTAAATGTCAGAATGCTAAGCTTAGGATCAAGTAGGTCTTTTGATGGTTGTAATGTAGGCTAAGGGACGGGTAGGACTATTTTGGCCAGAAATAGTGACTAAGTTCCTAAGCACTTTAATACATCACATTGTATCATCACCATTTTTCTTTCAACCTTTCTTCTTTCTTTTATTCTACCACCCTTGTTCTCCTCTTTTGTTTTTCAATTTTAAGCATAACTCACTTTTTAGCTTTCTTTTCCTTTTTTCTTTTCATAACATACCTCTTATGGTAGCACTTTCTTTTTCATAAAACATTCAAGCACCACTGCAATTTAAAGCATCATACTCACCCAATTTCCTATTATTTCGTCACATGACTTTATACGTTAAAGAACTTAGGAATTTGGAACAAATTACGGTCTTGAAAAAAAATGGATTAGGCTTTCATATGAGGTTTGTCAAAGAAGTAGGCTAAAGGCTCAAAAGGGTTTAACTAGGATGATGTCCACGGGTAGGTAAAATGAAGGTAAACATGTATAGGTTACCAAAGAAATGCCTAAATCATCTCCTAAACTTACACTCCTTATTTTTGCTTTGCATACATACTAGGAAAGTTCTAGCATCAGCTACAAACATAGAATATACTATTAATCTCACACACACAAGGCACATGGTCGACTTTATTGGAAGTAGCATAGACTCTTGACCCAACAGATGAGGGAATTGAACCACACAATATCACATAGTGAGTCACAATTAGAGCCTACACGTCTCAATAGTCATGATTTTAGCACCTACTCTTGTTATGATCTCATGCTGCCTATTAGAATAATTTCATGCGAAGCTAAGTAAAACAACTACTACTAAAAAAAACTTAACTTAAACTAAAAACGAAACAGAAATAAAACAAAGTAAACAAACATAGATGCGAATAGAGAAGTATGCAATACCACCACCCCACACTTAAACGGGACACTGCCCTCAGTGGAAAATAAATACGAAGAACCTGGTCAGTCGGACTCTTCCTAAATGTCGGGGGTCATACCCCCTTCGTCGAAATCATCATAAGAGTCATCATTAGAGTTCTCCTCTACGTCGAAATCTGACAAGCGTCGATCATCATCGGTCGGCACATCATCGTCTAGAGGTTCCTCAAAGTATGTGCCTACTCCACACATCTCCCGTGCATGCATATTCATTGGATAGTCATGGTCCAGCTGTTGGAGCTCTGCAGCAGTTGGAATACGACCTCCACTCATCATTGTGAACCGTGTCATGCCATAAAGATGACGGAAGAAACTCTCATCACGAGCATGTCTCTCCGCAGTAGTAAGGTTGACACCATGTGTTGTTTCAGCATCTTTGACCTTTGTGAGGTTAACCTTCTTCGGGTTATGTGGGAGTTTGTGATCAGCTGGTTCCTCTTCGATAACCTCCTTCCGCAAGATTGCTGTCAATAGATTACCAAAAGTGAAGTGGGACCTCTTGTGTAGTCTAGCCTTCCGCATTGTAGAGCGAATGATTGCCCCAATGTTGATAGGGACATTCGTCATCAATGCATAGACCAGACACACTCTATCTCTTGTTATTTTGGTTTATTGAGTCCCAGGAATAAGGCATGAGTTGACGATGCGCAACCAGATTCTTGCTTCCCTATTCAAAGGAGCATAGGGGAAGGTGTTGTGTCGTCCGGTGTCTTAGTGTCTGCTCCACCTTGCCATGGATCTACTTCCACAAAGTGTGTGTCGAATTGCTCTATAAGGAGGTCTGCTGTACAGCTCTTTGAATGGTGCTGGATCGACCGAAGGTAAGCCAAGAAAGGAGTTGATCAAATCCGCGTTAAGCTGTAAAACTTGGCCCTGAATCTTGACTTCGCTGCCTGTGGTTTTCGGCGACCAGTTAGCATAAAATTCTCTTGCCAAATCAATATTACATTCTCCCATGTCGCGGAAGATGAAATCCAGATTCAATGCCATGATTTTTGCCAACATACGCGGTTCCTTCTTCGCTAGGCTGTCCTTGTTGATCAAGTCGACATGAACATATTTGCTTTCCTTGTTGTTCCTATACCATTCTTTGGATTCCTCCTCAAGAATCCATTTTATTCCAAACATTCGGCGGGGTAATTGCATTGAGGATGATTCTCCTTGATCCTTGCGACCTCTTTTCTTGCCCTTTTGGGATGTGGTAGCCTTATCTTGTCTCGCTTTAGGTGCCATTGTGCCTAAGATTTAAACGATATTACATGTGAGCATCAACTCAATGGAAACAATCTATAAACAAGCCATCGGGGTACCACCCCACACTTAGGTTCGTTGATACAATTCAGTGAAGTGAAAGTGGTCGATTACTTAGACTTCGTCGACATACGTTTAAGGAGATATATTCCGACAAGAAAATCAGTGATGTATCACTTCTTGCAACCTTTGCAATACGTTAATGTTAGGTAAAACAAGACTACTACATAGGGGTTTCATCATGGTATAGTTTCTATCAACAATTACAACCTCCTATGTCGGTAGGCAACTGTAAGTCTTATCCCGATGAACGGGATCTTCTAACATGTAGGTATACAAGTGACAAGACTATGCAATGTTCATAACCATAGCAATTCCGCAAAGAGTATGACAATGCAATTAAAACTAAATTCAAGTCAGAAACAAGTTAAGATTATCCTAACGTACATGTTTACTCACATGGTTGTGCATCAACAATTCAAACACTTTAATATCACCAATATTTTGTAAAGATGTAGAAATTCATGATAGACATAGCAACGTAGTACTTACGAGAAATAGATGAAGAATAAAAGAGTACTTATGTGATTGAAGCCTTTGGAGATGTTCTTGTGAATTGAAAGAGCAAAAAGAAAAATTTTGAGATGATTTGGAGTGGATGAGCGGCGCCTTTAGGTCAAGTTTCAATGTGTTTATGTTTCAAGACTAAGTCCCCTTTATATAGGAAAAGAATGGGTCGGGTTTTAACCCATTTAAGATCAGTTTTGGAGACAAAAAGGGACCATAGGCGGCGCCTTTAGCTTTGCCTAAGCATGGTATAGGCGGCGCCTAATGCAAAGCATGAACTAGCATAGGCGGCGCCTAGTGTAATGCATAAAGGGACCATAGGCGGCGCCTAGTGAATGGCATATGAGATTCCGAGACCAAATGCTTTTGCATAGGCGGCGCCTATGCTATAGCATACTTGAGCATGGGCGGCGCCTATGCCTTTGCACACTAGAATCCGAGACCTTAGGCTATAGTATAGGCGTTGCCTTGTTCGTGGCCTAGTTTCACCTAGGCCTAGCCTTGCTCGATGCCTATTTTATCATGAGCAATGCTCAATCCATAGCCTTGTGCATCTTAATTCCAAACTTACCACCTTTACCATACACTAAGTCCAAATCGTCATTTGAAGCCAATCTCCTCGTTGAATACCTCTTGCACCTATATTTGCTCAAAACCAATGAAAACGATTAGTACGATGGGTTGCCTCCCACCAAGCGCCTTGGTTTTGGTCGTGGCACGACTCTTATTTTTGGATTTTTTTTTATCAAAAGCAAAACAAGTACTTCGAATGAAAGAAAGACAAAAACGATAAACGATAAACGATAAACGATGGGTTGCCTCCCATCTAGCACCTTATTTATTGTCGTGGATCGACATAGTTACCTCGAGTACTTTGACTTTGTCAAGATAAGTGATGGACATATAATTCATCGAGTCAAGAGGACCGATATAAGGTTTAACACGTTGATCATTCACCTTGAAGACAACACCATTATTGTCCTCCAATTCAATTACTCCAGACGAGTAGACATGGATAACTTTGTATGGACCAGACCACTTAGACTTTAACTTACCTGGGAACAGCTTCAATCTAGAGTTGAAGAGAAGCACCATATCATCCTTTTGAAAGTTTCGTCGAACAATCCGCTGATCATGATACTTCTTCATCCGCTCCTTGTATAGGTCCGATCTTTCATATGCATGGAGACGAAACTCATCTAATTCGTTCAGCTGCTCCAAGCTCAGATTCATCGCATCATCCCAATTCAAATTCAATTGCTTCAATGCCCACAATGCCTTATGCTCGAGCTCGATGGGTAAATGACAAGCCTTCCCATAAACTAGTTGATAAGGGGACATGCCGATGGGTGTTTTGAATGCAGTCCTATACGCCCATAGTGCATCATCTAGCTTCCGAGACCAATCCTTCCTATTAGCATTGATCGTCTTCGCAAGGATTTTCTTGATCTCCCGATTGGAAACCTCTACTTGTCCACTAGTTTATGGTTGATAAGGCGTGGCTACCTTATGTTGCTTGACACCATACTTGGCCAATACGGATTTGAATAGCTTGTTGCAAAAGTGAGATCCTCCATCACTTATGATAGTACGTGGTACTCCAAAGTGAGAGAAGATATTCCTCTTTAAGAATGCTACAACACGCTTTCCTTCGTTGTCATCCAACGCTACAGCTTCAACCCATTTCGAGACATAATCTACAGCAACTAAGATGTACTTCATTCCAAACGAATTCACGAATGGACCCATGAAATCAATGCCCCATACATCAAAGAGTTCTACCTCAAGAATTTTAGACATGGGCATCTCATGGTGTTTCAAAATAGCACCTTGACGCTGACATTGGTCGCACCTTCTAACATAGTCATAGGTATCTCTAAATATCGAAGGCCAATAGTAACCACTTTGCAATACTTTTCTTGCCGTCCAATTGCCTGCATGATGTCCTCCAACTTGGGAAGTGTGGCATGCTTCCAAAATATTAGGCACCTCTACATGGGATATACATCGTCGAATAATACCATCCGCACATCGTCAAAACAAATATGGCCCATCCCAATAGTAGTGTTGTACGTCATGCATAAACTTCCTCCTTTGGTGGTAAGATAAATTGGCAGGTATCACATTACTCACCACGAAATTTGCAAAGTCGGCATACCATGGTAATTTTTCCATTGTTTTCGCTAATATCTCCTCATCAGGGAATACATCATCAATCTGAATTTCAGGTTGCGCCACATGCTCATTCTCGAGTCTAGATAGGTGGTCCGCCACTTGGTTCTCGCAACCTCTTCTATCTTTGACCTCGAAATTGAACTCTTGCAGCAGCAATACCCATCGAATTAATCTTGGCTTTGCATCCTTCTTTGTCATGAGAGACCTAAGAGCTGCATGGTCTATATGAACGATCACCTTAGTACCCAATAGATAGGCACGAAACTTCTCAAACGCATACACAACCGCTAGGAGCTCTTGTTCTGTCACAGTGTAGTTCCTTTGGGCTTCATTTAGGACCTTACTCGCATAGTAGATAGGATGAAATAGCTTCTCCTTTCTCTGACCAAGCACAGCTCCAACGGCTACACCACTAGCATAACATATGACTTCGAATGGGAGAGACCAATCTGGTGCTACCATGATAGGGGCTTCAATGAGTTTTCCTTTGAGGCATTCGAATGCCTTTAAGCAATCTTCATTGAAGTCAAACTTCGCATCTATCTCCAAGAGTTTGCACAATGGACTAGCAATTTTGGAGAAGTCTTTGATGAACCGACGATAGAAACCTGCATGGCCGAGAAAACTACGAACTCCCTTCACTGAAATTGGAGGCGGTAGCTTCTGAATAACCTCTATTTTTGCTCGATCAACCTCAATCCCTCTTTCGGAGATCTTGTGCCCAAGAACGATACCTTCTTTTACCATGAAGTGGAACTTCTCCCAATTCAGCACTAGGTTTAATTCTACACATCTTTGCAATGCCATGCTTAAGTTTGCCAAGCATGCTTCAAAAGATTCACCAAAAACTGAAAAATCATCCATAAATACCTCCAAAGTGTCTTCAACCATATCAGAAAAAATAGACATCATACAGCGTTGAAAGGTGGCTGGTGCGTTACATACCCCGAATGGCATACGTTTGAAGGCAAACGTACTATATGGGCATGTAAACGTTGTCTTCTCTTGGTCTTCGGGTGCAATACAAATCTGATTGTAGCCTGAATAACCGTCCAAGAAACAAAACCATCCTTTCCCCGCTAACCGATCTAGCATTTGGTCCATGAATGGCATTGGGAAGTGATCTTTGAGTGTCCAAGAATTCAGCTTTCGCTAGTCCATGCATACTCTCCATCCAGTGACGGGTCTGAGTGGAATAAGCTCATTCTTCGCATTCGCAACCACCGTCATGCCTCCTTTCTTGGGAACACATTGTACTGGGCTTACCCATGTACTATCAGAGATTGGATATACAACCCCCGCGTTTAACCACTTGATAATTTCTTTCTTCACCACTTCTTGCATAGGTGGGTTTAGACACCATTGATGCTTAATGGTGGGTGTGAAATTTTCTTGAAGCTGAATTTTATGTGTACAAACCCCAGGTGGAATACCAATAATATCCGCAATGGTCCATCCAATGGCTCTAATATACTTCCGTAGAATAGTAATAAGAGCTGCAACTTGTTGCTCACCCAAATCGGCTGCCACAATGACTGGAAGTGTGTTTTCGCTTCCTAAGAATGCGTACTTTAGATGACTTGGTAGCTTCTTCAATTCTAACGTGGGTGGCTCTTTAATAGATGGCTTAGCTGGTGGTGTGGGTCGATTCTTGAGATCAAGGTCCAGCTTCTTGGGAGCATAGCGATATGTCCCTAATCCTGATAGAGCACAAATAGCTTCTTCACAATTTTCAGCATCCTCTTTCTCTTCATTCATGAGCACAACCGCTAAAGGGTCATCAATAATTTGCTCTTCTTCAAGTAATTCTTTCTCATCATCAAAGAAAACATCAGCCACTGAAAATACACTCAGATCTTTGGGTTGCTTCATTGATTTGCACACATCAAAGCGAACCACTTCGTCATTTATTCGGAATGAAAGCTCATTAGCTCTCAAATCAATGAGCACACTTCCTGTAGCAAGCAAAGGGCGTCCCAAGATTATGGGAACTTCTGAGTCTGCCTCACAATCCAAAATAACAAAGTCTGCCGGAAAGATGAATGAAGAAACCTTTACCAATACATCACATAGAATACCAACAGGTCATTTTACCGACCTATCAGCCATGACAAGCCTCATGTTGGTTGGAGTAGGATCACCCAACCCCAACTTCTTATAGATTGATAATGGCATCAAATTGATGCTGGCTCCTAAATCACATAATGCTTTGGCAAAATTCAAAGATCCAATGGTGCAAGGAATAGTGAAAGCTCTGGGGTCGGCCTTCTTCTGAACTATCGTTCGGGTAGCGATTGCGCTGCAATGATGAACATCTTCTTTCAACTCATAACTTGCTGCCCGCTTCTTTGTTAAAAGATCCTTCATAAATTTCGCATACCCAGGTATTTGTTCAAGTGCCTCCACCAATGGAACATTAATGGTCAGCTGCTTTAACATAGTCATGAATTTGCTGAACTTTGTATCATCCGCCACCTTCTTCAATCTTTGAGGGAAAGGTGGTGGTGGGTATGGAATTGTTCTCTCCACGACTTTCTTCTCCTCTTGCTTCCATTTTTCCACTTTTTCAGGATGCACATCGCTGGGTGTGACGTCCTTGACGTCTTCCGCGGACTCTTCTCCTATTACGTTGTCATCCAAGTCCGCAGCTTCGTCAACCACTTGCTTGCCTTTTGCTGAAGTTTTCAGCACCTTACCACTTCTGGTAGTGATGGCCATGCATGACCCATAATTCCTTGGGTTTTGCACAGTATCGCTAGGTAGAGTGCCGGCCTTTCTTTGATTGAGTGCTGCTGAAAGTTGGCTCAATTGCTGCTCTATTTGCTTGATTGAAGTGGAATGTGAATCAACTAATTGTTTCATAGAGGACAAATCATTAATTACCTCTGTTACTCCCGCGCTCGTTGCTTCCACTCCTTTCAATAATTTATCCATCATGTCTTCTATGCTTCTAGAATTAGATGTGGTGGTGTCACGTCTACAGGGGGAACGTACAAACCACTCTTTTCATTCTTGTTCTTCCAACTACCTTGGTCCTTGTTTCCAGATTTATCATAATAGTTCCGACCTTGGTTTCCTTGGGTATTCCCACGGAAACCCCCCTGATTGTTCAAGTAGTTGGCCTCCTCTTTCGAATCAGATTCGTCTCTTCCTTTTGACGCAATAGCTTTCACTTTTTCGGTCATCCCTGATAATAAATGCTTTGTAAGAAGATCCATTTGTGTTTTCATATGCGCCATATCTTGATCACGTTCTTCTTCTCTTTTTCTTTGGTCTGCAGTCATGCCAATAGATAAAGTGGGGCTTGCTACCTCAGAATCCCTGGTATGCCAAGCTCTACTTTGTTTCGTCATACGATCTAGCATATTGCTTGCTTGACCAAAGGTGATGTCCATAAAAGATCCTCCACCTGCATTATCCACCACTGGTTTAGTTATTGAATTCAAGGCTCTATATTAATATCTCCATTAGGTGAACATTAGTCATATGATGGTTTGGGCATCTCGCTAGCTTTGTCTTGAACCTCTCCCATGTTTTATGAAGAGCTTCAGTGGGAAGCTGACGGAAGTTGCTGATTTCATCTCTCAATTGTGCTCTTTTGGATGGCGTAAAGAATCTTTCTAAGAAAGCGTCTCTCAATTGCCTCCAATTTGTAATAGAATCAGGAGTCAGCCCATTCAACCATAGAGTTGCCTCCCCAGACAGAGACAATGGAAATAGACGTAATCGAATTGCATTCTGACCAACACCAAGATTGTCAAACGACTTGCATGTAGAAATAAAGTTGATGAGATGCATATTCGGATCATCTCCTGCTAGTCCACCAAATAATCCCTTGAGTTGCAATAACTAAATCATGGTGCTTGTGATGTTGAACTTGGCTCCGAGCGCTAATGGTGGAGGAATAATGGCTCCTGTGGCTCCGGCTCCATCAAGATCATCATCATCGTCGTCAAAAGCTGGTTGCATGGGTTGGAGATCATACCTAAACCGAGCTTGACGACCTCTTCTGTTGGCAGGTGTTGCGATTTCAGCATCATGCCTTGGGTTTAGTAACTCGTCATCACCTAAATCCTCATCGTCAGGATTTGTTGCTCGCCCAGGGTTATCAATGTTTTGTTGGTGTACTTGGGCGGCGGCAAGAGCAGCTAATCTCGCCTGTTCCTGTTGAGCAGCCATCCTTTTGATTTCTGGTTGTGCTTCCATTCTGCCAATACGTTATGGTTTAGGATTGATAGGTAATAACGGTTGACCAGAACTTCGAGTATGGGGCATGCACTAAATAAAAACCTGCAGTAAACAAAAACAAAAACTAAAAGTAAAAGTATGAGAATCTTTGACCAAAGGGTCTAGTAATTATCACAAACTTAATTGACACTCGTATTCCCCGGCAACAACGCCAATTTTTGATAACGCTCAATCTACAGCTCTCGTAGGAGTGTAAAGCAGTCGCTAGCAAATATAGAACCCAACTGGGTTGGGTATCGATCCCACAGAGAATAGTTTGGTCAACAAGTAAGCAACGATTACTAGACTTTTAGTGCAAGTCTCGTAAGAAGGGGGGATTGTAATGTGTAATCAAAATATTAAAGTAAAAACTGAAAATAGCAAAGTAAACAGAAAGAATGTTTAGTATGTTGTAAAACAATGAGAATTGAAGCGTTGGGGTTATGTCCACCTTCTGAGTTATACGTCTCTATTGGCTATGAGTGTGTTGAATTCCGACATGCATGTGCTTATAGAGAATTGTATTCGATGGCAAATCCAGGCGTCTTTCGACCTATTCGAGGATTATTTCACTTTAACTCTTTCGAGCTTAAAGCGTGTCTAATGGTACGAATTCTCCAAGAGGTTAATCCAGTTACGGCACTAACTGTTTAATAGGGGATGGGACCCTACTACCTTGACACTATCTCGTTTCCAGAAAAATAACCTTTCTTTCGAACAAGTTAAATGTTATACTAGCGTATTCTTGTGTTTTCAACCACAAAGAATTTAGATTAAGATGAAGAGAATAATGATATAAGCAGCATACGTGTCAGGAACTCACAAACTCATAGCAATAGATAGTATCTCATTCGGCTTCCATAACCCCACCAGAGAAGTTTAGTTACCCATGAATGCGGAGATCACGATTGACATTGTTGTTATACCACAATAATGATTAATTTCGTGTAGCACAAGAGTGGTAGGCGTTAGGCGTGAATTCCTAGCAAAGTGACGATTCTCTTGTTGCGGAAATTAAGAATAGATGAATAGAAGAAGAAAAATAGAATTAATGGAAAGATTAGAAGAGTTGTAATTGATGGAAGAAGAATTGATTGTAGAATCTGAATGAATAAAAATCTCTAGCATGATAGGGTATTTATAATACCCATATCCTAATCCTACTAAGCTAATGAAATACTTAACCAAATCCTACTAAGCTAATGAAATACATAACCCAATTGTACTAGGTTAATGTAATATTATCCAAATCCAAATAAACTAATGAAATACTTAACCCAATTGTACTAGGTTAATGTATTATTATCCTAATCCAAATAAGTTACTGCAAGTCCCCAAAGTCTTCAGAAATGTTGTTTTAGCCCGGGACAGATTTTCCATGCATTACTTTTGGTCCTTAGGCGTCCAAGCTTCCTTTTCTCCTTCCGTGAAGCTTTCTTTGGCATCAAGTAATCCATAAAATGCTGAATTCTACATCATTTATACCTGAAACTTTGCTAATCATGTTCGTTAGCTCACTTACAGGAAAAAGGACTAAAAGTGCATGAAATATATAATTTGTCCTCAAAACATGGCACAAATATGGGCAAAATATATTGATATAGGCGCGTAATATCGCCTATCATCATAAGACTAACAATGAAAATAAGCTAAAGGCTCAATGGGATTTAAGTAAGATAATTTACAAAGGGTAGGACAAATAGAAGGTATAAAACAAGGCTATCAAAAAAATGCCTAAATCATCTCCTAAACCCACACTCTTTATTTTGCTTTACACATACTAGGAAAGTTCTAGACATCATATGCAATAAGAAATCTACAAAATATTTCACAACATATGGCACATGCTCAACTCAATTGAATCATCATAAAGTCCCAACCAAACAATAGCACAAATTCAATTTTAAGCCAACAAGTACAAGGGTCACAAAAATGAGCCTAAGCATTTCAAAAATAGCAATTCACTCATTCAACATGCTTTTTTCAAATAAATCACTTGCACCATGTAATAAAAAATAGCACCAATAAGAATATCTCACTTATTCCTAAACTAATTTTTTTTAAAGTTTAGTCAAAAGATAGAAATATTCCCTAAGGCCTCTAGGCCTAGCTAGATGCATCTTCACATCAAAAGGGGATTCATGAGACCCCATACTCAATTTTTGCCATGCTTGTTAGCTTAGGTTTCTGGTACTCAAACTTTTCATTAACCCGTGAATCAATCAAAAGCAAAAACTACGTGAAATAAAAAAAAAACATATCTTAGCTTGGGTTGCCTCTCAAGAAGTGCCTGATTTAGTGTTGCGGCACGATCCAATCAACTTTTTTCTCCATCTTGAGGATATAAATTTCTCCCCCAACTTCGGATCCATCTTTTTTCCTCGTTCATAGGGTGGTGATATAAAAATTAATGAATCGAGTATTAGAATATGCATGGTAAACCACTCAACCTTAAATTGAGGTGTGTTTTTATATTGCTTATCCGATGTAAAATTAAGAATATGGAATTCTTGTTCCTCATCTTAACACTCTTCCACTATTTTAAATGATTCCACAGACAAGACATCATCTAAACATAATGTAGAAAAGTGCTTTGAGTGAGGCCCAACTAATCCTACTTCAAAATTTACACAATCTACTACACCTTCACTTATATTCACCTTCTCACTTTCAGTCTCAAGATAAAGATGAAAATTGAGTGACTACGATTCTTGTGTTTTCTCCACAAATTGGCCAATACCCTCATCATATTTTTCTTCACTTAACCACTGTAGACATGGTGGCAATTGGACCACAAATTGGCTAATATCTTTCTCATATTTTTCTTTGCGTAGCTACTATAGACATGGTGGCAGTGGTATCTCCTCAACCTGTTCGACAAATTTAGTTTCTGAGTACTCAGACTTCCTTGAATTATCATCTACTTCATCTACAACTAGTTGAAAGGTCATCTCTGCATCTACCTCCTAAGTTGTTTGTTGAGCATTGCCCGCAAACATGACTGAATCAGGATTAAAAGCACACATATCTGTAGAGTGATACAGACTATAACAAACCACACACCAACTTGTGAGTTGCTCCATAGGTTGAAAACAAATAGGGCCTCTCCAAATGCTTAGATCAAAATCTGGATAAAAAATCTCATGGTGGGGTCCTCCACAAAAATGACAAGAATCATCATCCCTCGAAACCATCTATCCAAGACTGACATCTCAAGAAGAGTGTAAGAAAAATAGAAATAAAAGAAACTAAAAAAAAACTAAACTATTTACAACTCAATACAGCTAAACTAAAAATAAGATAGATGCATACTTACAAGTCTCCGGTAACAGCGTTGAAAACTTGACAACACCCAAGCGCACACGCAAGTGTACGTGGTATTATCAAGTAATATAGTGGCTTCAAAGAAGCTCAACTATCGATCTCTCAGGGTTTTGCATTCACCGCCTATCTAATTCTAGTCTAACTAATTGAGAAAAAATAAACAAAAAGAGAGTTAGTAATTTTGTAAATTAAAAATAAAATATATAAAGCATAAAATAAAAGTCTTGAGACAATCAATAAATTAAAGCCCAGGGTTAAAGAACTTCAAACAAACATACTATGTTATTGAATTTCCTTCGTTAACCTGCTTATCTTGGTTGATTCGTAGGATTAATTGCATAATCATGGTTTTCCAACTTATAATCTTTTACCTAATATGGATATTACAACTACATCGTTGAGCGGGAATGTAATAATCTAATTAAGTTAATTAAAGCTATCATCCTACATATGAATCAAGTAAGACATCTAAGTGTATCTCTGTCCTAGACGCTAAGTTAAATTCTTCATTTTATAAAAGAATAAAAATCCAAACTTTGTTAATTCCCATATTTTATCTCCCTATTTCCTCTCCTGAAATAAAAAGATTGACAATAAATATATTATTCTAAAGGTCACGAATTCTTAAAATAATTAAAATAAGAATAAACAAACAACCAACAATTATAAGCAAAATTAATCGAAACTAATCCAAAAAAATTATAATCATGTTCTTGGCTTTAACCTGAAAGGAAAGTTTTTAGCCATTAATATTCATTTTCACGATCCAAATAATTAAATATATGATATGAAAAATTAAAGATTAAATAAAAAATAAAAATCTAATTAACCGTGTAGCCACCTCCGCTTTTCTTCGAAAACAATGTCCAGCTGCCCAAAAATTGTCCAAACCGTGTGCTCCGTTTTAATATTAATCCCAAGCTTGTTCCAAGTAGTGACCAGCTGTCCCCTTTAATATTATGTACAGAATAAATAAATAAATATATATATATATATACATATATATATATATCTGTGTGTGTGTGTGTCATATTTTAATTCTCCTTTTAAGTGTATTGGGTAGCAGCCCTCACGTGGGTCCAAGGAATAGATTCCCTCCCCCTTCTTTTTGTGTTCCTCTTTGAATTAAAATAGGACACAGCCTTCAAGCTTGTCGGCGCTGTTATACTGTGTGCAAGTATTATCGACGGAGGCGTTACTCAATGTGTTGGGCACATAGACGCGTCGCGTTGGCTTTGCATCGTTTCATAGGAATTTGCATTTAAAAATTTGGTTAAGAATAGAACGTCCATGTCCTATTCTTTGTCCATGCCTTTCTTAGTGTATTTTTAATGAATTTCAAACCTTTTATCATCAATATATCACCATATTTAGTTCACAAATTCTCCTACAATATCACTCACCACATATTAAAAATTAAAACAACACAATATTCCCAACAACAAATTAATACAAAGGCTAAGATAAGGCAACTTTGCAATGATTTTCTACTTATTTTTCCTACTCTTGACTTAATCAAATTAAACTTTGCACATTACAAATAAGTTATTCACTCATAATTACACCATTAAAATATTTGAAACAAATTAAACTCATTAGAATTCACCGAGACCAACTAGACACATAACTAGCTCAAGCTAGTAAAACTAGTTTTCCGGGTTAAATTCTAAATTACTCAATTAAGCACAAACTTATTTGAAAAATACTTTGGACATTGTAATCAAATACTTGGTCACTTAAATGCATATTTATATCAATATTAACATGTTAAACATACGAATTACTCTCAAAACAAGGCAAAATAAGCTAGAATAATGATACCAAAGTGTATAAAATCACATCAGATCAAGAAGCATTACAATATACCATGAAACCATCTTAACCCTTTGGTAGAGTCAAAACTGGGGTAGAGGTGAGTCGAGTCTTCAGCTCCTGAAAACTCTTCTCATACGAATCGGACCACTATAATTTGACTTTCTTCTAAGTCAGTCTAGACATGGGATAAAAAATAGAGAAAAATCATTCAACAAACCACCTGTAGTAGCCAGCTAAACCCAAGAAACTCCAAATATCTAATGGAGATACGGGTCTAGGCCAGGTTCTTACTGCTTTGATCTTTCGAGGATCAACTCAAAAGCCTTCACCAAAAATGTTATGACTAAGGAATGTTACTGATTTAAAATAAAATTCACACTTGCTAAACTTGGCAAATAGCTGGTGATTTTTAAGAGCGCGTAAGACAATCCTCAAATTATCTACATGTTCAGCTTGCTCCGAGAATAAATGATGATGTTATCTAGGAACACAACAATAAACATGTCCAAGTACTACTTGAACACCTTGTTAATCAAATCCATAAAAGTTGTAGGGGCATTCATTAGTCCAAAGGACATAACTACAAATTCAAAGTAACCATACCCAGTTCTGAATATTGTTTTTAGGATGCCACGCTCTCTGAATCTGAGTTTATAAAAGCTGGATCTGAGGTCTGTCTTAGAGAAATAATTGCTCCCAGAAGTTGGTCAAACAAGTCATCAATCCTAGATATATGATACAGCTATATGTAGTTTTAATGATGAGCAGATGACTACAAGGGATCAGGTCCATGGATGCTCGAAGCTACAATATAGCTGGCATGTGTGAATGCACATTTTTGTCCTTTGTGTAAAAAATTGGATGGTGCTGCTTATATTGATTTAGAAACCCGATTGAATGACATTTTAGCCATAATCATCACTCATCTATAAAAAGAAAATGATGTTTCTTCATCAAATGGTTTTTTACAAATTCAAAAGAGTGTAGAGAAGAAAAATTCAAAAACCCAAGTTTAGATCAAGTTCCTATTTTTGTGTTCTAAAATAGAGTATCTTGAGTGAATTCTGATTTGTAACTGAATTACTCAGTTTATTAGAGTAATGAACTTTTTTTCTTGTTTGAGAGTGCTTAGGTAGAGTTGCCTAAGTCCAAAATTGGTTAGAGTTAACTAGTGGTGAGGGTATTTTGGTAGAATTTCAAAGGTTAACCTCTAGTAGAGTTACTACAAATAGGAGGTACCTAGAGTTAGGCTTTAATTGAGTCTATAATCAAGAGGTTGATTATAGTGGATTTCTGAGGTACTTGTGAGGGCAAGTCGTGGTTTATCCTCCATTGAGAAAGGGGATTTCCACATTAAAATCATGTGTTTTACTCTTCCTGCCTTGTATTTCTAGTTGCTTTACTGTGGTTTTGCTTGTGTTTGATTTTGAGAGACCTAGTCCCACACTATGTAGTGCAACCCCCAAAGGTCTCAACAATTGGTATCAGAGCATGTTCACTCTAAAAGGTTCATACCTAGAGTATTTTATCATCGTGGTTGCCTCACTAAATCCAAAATTAGGAGAAAATTTTCCCTTGTACAAAGGAATAAGAACAATCCTAGGAGTTAGCTGTAATGCCCCGAATTTGGCACCCGAAATGCTACACGGTGCTCATGACCCCGAAGGACCACAAGCTAACCCATGACTGATATTTGTGCCTGTATACTGCATGATATACTGTGTAATGCGGAAATATGAATTAAAAGGCCATAAGATTCTAACTGTAACATAATATCTGATAAAATATAATATCTGGGATAGGGTATAAATGCCCAAAACAAAACTGTCTAAACATACCGTAGTCTGAAAAGCCTCTAAAACATAACTGTCTGAATAAGGAGATGATGGGACATATCCCCAACTAACTCCAACTAATAATCTAATTAATGAGATAATAAAGAAATGATCAGGTCCTCAAAAAATAAGGACTAACTGCTAACTCTGACTGCAGAGACTGGAATGCTACTGATACTTTGGAGCTCGTGCTTCTAAACCTATGGTATAAGATACCATATCGCAAGTGCGTCAGTACTTTGAATGTACTGGTATGCATGTGAGGTAGGATAAATGGAAAGGGTTCATGCATGATCTATACTAACTGACTGAATAATATGAACATGAGAATACATGCATGAATACATAATAACTGTAACTAGGGTCGTGATAACACGATTACTAAGTCTGAGTACTGATAACATGAGATACTGAAAACTGTATAACTGATACTGAGCAACTGTACTTGAGAGTCTAGTTTCTGATGGAACTAGCTGAGTTTCGCACTATTCTGAGTTGACTGTATTTGACAGCCCTGAATTCTATAAAACTATTTGTGTTTTATTACTGATATTGGATGATTGTATCTGACAGTCCTAATTCTATAACTAAAACTGTGAGAAATAGTTATCTAACTGACATGCCCCTAATACGCCATTATGGCTGAGTTGGGGTCCAATTTGTAACCCCAATCGAAAGAGTGTCAATACTGCACCACCGGTAAGGACAAGCTGTGAGTGACCCTCATCTGAAAGTGTCCCCAAAAGAGAATGGTGGGGTCCTCATCTTACAATGCTTATCCACCTCATCAACCCTCATATGATAGTATTAATGTCTCAACCTATGCTGGCTACATAGTTCTAGAACGCAAGGATGACTTCTAAAAATAACACCCTCATCTGACATTGTGTGTTCCCATCCTTAGGTTCACTTGGTGCTAATCCCTACTCCCATCTAAATAGACACTAAACATGGATTACTGAACTGAACTGGACTGAATTAACTGAGTTCCATTGATTGACGGAATAGTACTGAGATTACTGTATTACTGAGTTTTCCTGATTCATATGATTGACTGAGCTCTATGGATCGTGACTTGATTGAGGATATCTTAAAATCATGACACTAACTCTAGGCACACAGCTATATTTTTTGGGTACAAGTACCCCCAGGACTCGATGGAAATAAAATGACAAAAGCATGACTTTCTTTATTACATGACCAATATCACAATCCTTAATTCATTTATTAAGGCATTTCATCAAACATTTGACATGCATAAACTTGTACATAAATGGAGATTTCATATTATCATACTAGTCAAACACATGGGGATCATGCTTTGGTTATACAATTATTAACACATCTAATAATCATGGATACATTAATCAGCTTGTAATTTGAAAGGGATTTTATCATGATTTTTATGCAAATCTTCATATACTAGGGTCAACCATTGAAATATGCAATTTAAAACATGAATCAAAACCCCACAACATCATGAACATGAATTTCAATTAAATTTAAATCATGAACATTCATTAATACACAAATCTTGGATTTTGAAAAGAGATTCTTAAGCTTCATGGGTGAAAGGGACCCGTGAACCAACACATGACATACCTTGATTGTGAGTTTCTTGAAGTTCTTGGACTTGAAGAACTTGAATTTCTTGGTTTCCTGAATAAGGATATGGATCTTGTTCTTGGGGATTATCTTTGAGAGGAAACCCTAATTTGATGTTGTGAATGAATAATGAGCTTATGAGCCTTGGTCTGATATAATTAAGGGTTAAAATGGGTAGAAAAAGATCCAAACACCCTTTAAAAATGACTTAAAATTAGCTAAACGGGACCAGCGATGGCTTGTACGATGGTCCGTCGCTTGCTCGATGGTCCGTCATTTTGATCGTCGTACGTGGACCAAAAAAAGACTCACTGTCTTATAGCGATGGATTTAGCGATGGTTCATCGCAAGTTCGATGGTTTGTCAACCAGTTCATCGCACCTTATCCAGAAATTTACTCACTTTCTTGTCTATAACGGTCTAGGAGACGGTCCGTCGCTAGATCGACGATCAGTCAACCTGGCCGTCGCACCTGGGCGATTCTGACAGCTCTGAGTAAAACTTCCATAACTTTTTACTCCGATACTAGATTTGGATGAAATTACTATCGTTGGAAAGCTAATTCAATTTTCCACATGATAAAAAGTGAATATATTAAAAATTCCATATGTAAAAAAATGGATTCATATTTCAAAGTAAGTTTCTAACATTCTTGGGATGATTTTAAGTTAGGTAGAAGTACGGGGTATTACATTAGTCCAAAGTCCTGGGTAAATAAAGTAAAGGCTTTAAAGTCTAACTTAGGTGAAAAAGACACTGATTTTGCACTTATGGAAACAAGGATTATTAGAAAAATAAAAAAATATGGTCGGGCTAGCAAAAGGAATGGTAAAATTAAAGTATGCCAGAAAGGTGGTAGCTCTGAAGAATTCATGAAGAACTACCCAATGAAAGAGAAGGACCAGAATCTTACAAAGTCAAAAAGGAAGGATGTAGCTAGCTGTGTAGTTAGGAAGGTATTGGCTATATAGGAAGACTTGTCAAATAAATCTGAGAAAGACAAAGAATATAGAGATGGTTTCATATTGAAAAAGGATGATAATAAAATAATATTAGATTCCTGGTGTTCTCTAATAGTAACTACTGAAGACAAAGAATAAAATCAGGTAAAAAAGGAAGATTTCACCCAAAACTGGTTTATGGATAGTGGTTTCTTAAGACACATGACTGGAAGAATTGATTTCTTTCTTACCCTCAAGACACTTCAAGGGGGAGGTGTGTCTTTTGGAAATGTTAAAAAGGGGTACATCCAAGGTGTTGGAAGGATTGAAAAATCACCTCACCATGCAATAGAAGATGTGTATTATGTGAATGGTCTTAAATACAGTCTTCTAAGTGTATCTCAAATCTGTCACAAAGGAAATACGGTAAAATTCTCATCCGATGGATGTACTGTATCAAGCATGAAATCTGGAAGAACTATTCTTAAAGACAATAGGATAAAAACATGTATGTAGCTGATTAGGAGTCGGTGGTTGATGGGAAATTTACTTGTTTAAGAGCTCCAAGTGAAGATGCTAAATTATGGAACAGAAGACTAGGACATGTAAGTTCCTCTTTGTTAAACAAGTTGATTTCATGGTACCTAATCTATGGCTTTACAAAGCTGAAATTTCTAGACAATAAAGTTTGTGATGCTTGTGTTAAGGATAAACACAACAGATCATCCTTTAAATTGAAGAAGCAAGTAAGTACCTCCAAACCTCTTGAAATACTACACATGGATTTATGTGCACTTATTAAAGTCCAAAGTAGAGGAGGGAAGAAATATGTGATGGTTATTGTAGATGACTACTCTAGGTTCACCTAGACAATGTTTTTAAGAACCAAGGATTAAAAATGTGGGGTTCTTGAGGCTTTTTCCAAGAAAATCCAAGTGAAGCTAAATTGGAAAAAAGTTGAATTGATGTCTGATAATATAACTGAATTTGAGAATTCTTAAGTTGATGAATTTTGTGTAGAGCATGGAATAAGTCACAAATTTTCTTCTCCTATAACTCCACAAAAAATGGAGTTGTTGAAAGGAAAAACAAAACACTTATAGAGATTGCTAGGACCATACTAATTGATAGTGGTCTTCCAAAGAGTTTTTCGGCTGAAGCAGTAAATACTGCTTATTATGTGACTAATAGGTGTTTGATTGGATCACTTCTGAATAAGACTCCATATGAGTTGGTATTCAATAGAAATCCTAAGCTATACTATTTTAGACTATTTGCATGCAAATGCTTTGTGCTAAACAATGGGAAGAGAGAATTGGGAAAATTAGATTCCAAGAGTGATAAGCAGTGTTTGTAGGCTATGCCTCAATAATCAACGCTTACAGAGTGTTCAATAAAAGAACTCTGTGTGTTGAAGAAAGTGTTTATGTGATCTTAAATGAGTCAGGTAACTAAATAAACTCAGGAGATGGTGAAGATTCAGAAGTTGAAGAACTTATTCCTGAGATAATGCTAAAGATGATAATCATGGGATAAATGATGCAGATGAGAGTGATGATAGTAATGATGATCCAAGATCTCATTCGCAAATTCCAGCTCCCATAGAAGAACAACTAGAGAAAACTATTCAAGATTCACAGGGACCTGGTCTTAGTGGTATCAATCTCAGAAGACAAAATAGAGGCATAAATTCTCTCATCCCCTTGAGAACCTTACTACATCTTTAGAAATAGGAGTCCAAACAAGGGCTCAAGCGAGAAATGTTATGGTATTTTCAGCCTTTTTGTGACAAATTAAAACCAGAAAAATGAAAGAAGCTCTAAAAGCTATTGACTAGATCAATGCAATGCAAGAAGAACTCCAGTAATTTAAAAGAGGCAAAGTATGGAATCTGGTCTACAGGCCTATTGGTAGAATAATTATTGGTACAAATGATTGTATAAAAATAAGCAAAATAAGAATGGAACTATTAATAGAAATAAGGAAAGGTTGGTTATTGAAGGTTATAACCAGGAAGAAGGAATTGACTATGATGAGACCTTTGCCCCTGTAGCAAGAATAGAGGGAATCAAAATTCTTATTAAATTTTTTGCATACATGGGATTCAAACTATTTCAGATGGATGTCAAAAGTGCCTTCCTAAGTGGAAACATGAAGGAAGAGGTCTATGTAAAACAACCTCCATATTTTGAAGATGTAGATTTTCCTCATCATGTACTTAAATTGGATAAAGCTCTTTATAGTTTGAAGTCAGCACCAAGGTCCTGATATGAGAGACTCTCAAAGTTTCTCTTGGAAAATGGCTTCAAAAGAGGAAAAATATATAATACTTTATTCTTAAAGACCAGAGGTAGAAATCTATTAATTGTTCAGATATATGTTGATGATATAATCTTTGGAGCTACTTCTGAATCCCTGTGTAAAGAATTATCTAAGCTAATAAGGAGTGAATTTGATATAAGTATGATAGGTGAATTGAACTTCTTACTAGGCCTGTAGATTGAGCAATCTTCTCAAGGGACAATGATTTATCAAGAGAAGTACATCAAGGAGCTACTGAATAAGTATAACATAGAAGATGCCAAGCCAATTAACACCCTAATTGGAACCAACTCAAAATAGACAATGATGATTTAGGTTATTTAGTGAATGAGACAATATATAGAGAGATTACTGGATCCTTGCTATATCTCACTTCAAGTAGGCCTATCATTGGTTTTAGTGTAGGAACATGTCAGATTTCAAGAATGACCAAAGAAGTCACATGTGAAAGATTTAAAAAGAATACTTGGGTATCTGAAGGGGACAAAGGACCTGGTCCTATAATATCCATCAAGAGATAGTTTTTACTTGGTAGGCTATGCTGATACTAACTATGCTGGATATTTGGTAGATCAAAAAAACACTTCAGGAATTACACATTTTCTAGGCTCATTCTTAATCTCCTAGGGATCTTAGAAGCAAAACTCAGTTGCTCTATCTATTACTGAGGCTGAATATGTTGTTACTACTTCTTGTTCTGCACAAATTCTATGGATCAAGCAGTAACTAAAAGATTTTGGTATTTTCTCAGACACTATCCCTCTAATATGTCACAACACAAGTGCTTTAAACATGGCCAATAATTTAGTACAACACAAGAGGACTAAGAACATTGATGTGAGGCATCACTTCCTAAGAGACAATGTTGAAGAAAGAGGCAATCTGCATAAAGTACTGTAAGACTGAGGATCATATAGAAGATATCATTGCTAAGGAACTTCATAAATAACAATTTGTAAAGAATAGGTTAAAGTTAGGATTAATCAAAATGACCTAATCTACCATGTGAATTAGTAGTTCTCCACAAAATTTGCTATGATCAAGAGACAGGTATCCTTGGTAAAGTAAGAATTTGTTAGTCTAACTCAGTATCATACCTCTACAGGGATACACCTGTGGGAACAACTTTGGAAGAAAATAGATAAAGTAGGCATAAATTTTAGAAACCACTTAAGAAAATAGAAGTACCTGGTCCCATCTCTCAGGTTAGTATCATGAATATGCGTATTTTTGTTCTAATAGAAAGGCCACATGATCTCTCTCTATGTCAAAAAACTTTTCCTATGTAAAATTAAAATCAAATCATCTTTTCATTAACTCCATGAACCCTATCCAACTCAGTTATGTTAATCATTCAAAGCCAAAACCTTTTTTCACTTACCTTCTTAATGAAAATCTATCCTTGAAAAAATATTACCTCTCAAATAGTATACTGACTAGTGATCCTTGGGTTGCTGGAAAACCAAAAGGACATTTGGATGGTCCCAAGAACCAAAATGACAGCCTGAAAACAAAAGTCTCAAAATGAAATCTAGAAATCTTTTTGAAAAGCACCAAACTTTTAAGGGTCCTGGTCCCAAGAAGAAGAGAATTATTGATGATGAATCTACTAGGGCTTATAAAAGAAGAAAAACAAAAGACAAATGCTAGAAATACAAAAATTAGGTAATTGGTAGTGCAGATTCAAAAATTGTTAAAGAGGATTCACACGTATTTGCCAAACTTAGGAGTGAGAAATGATGAACTTATGAAGAAGGTTACAAATTTATCTAATAAGGTTTAGAGATTGAATACAAAAACAGAGTTATTACTGCTAAATCCTGACAGTTAGACTGCCATAAGATGATACTTCTCCAAACCTTCTTCCAAAATCTTTCACCTTTTTAACACCTCTAACTTCTCTAATTTTTTCTATGGAACATGAAATGTAATTCTTGCACAAAAATGATACATAGTCTATTGACTATGAATGAGTTGTTGCTTTTGTTCTCTTTATATATTTCAACCTTAAAAATCTTCTTCATGTTAGGGTTGCCCCAGTGGCCATGAGTTAACTAATTTGTGCTTATTTTACTTTTTATTTACTGTTCTTACTTTTCAATGATGCCAAAAGGGGAATACTAACTTTATGTGTAAGTACCAGGTGTTTGTGTGTTATGTAATCATGTGGTGTTGATAGGGGAAAGTATGGTAAGGCATAGAGATAGGGGGAATCAAATGTGCATGCTGATAGGGAAAGTATAGTAAGTCAAAGTGAAAAGGAGAAGCAAATATGCTCAGAGTTTTTGGTGCAAATGACAACAAGGGACTAGGTCCTTGTGTTACCTAATGGTGAAATCATGACGATCAGGGGAACATTCATCTTCATAATGGTAATGACACTAATTATATGTGATGAATGTGCATTGATGCTCAAATATTTGTGGTTGGTTTATCATCATCAAAAAGAGGGAAAATTTCTACATATAGTTTTGATGATGAGAAGATTACTATAAAGGATCAGGTCCGTAGATGTTTGAGGCTATACTATAGCTGGAACACGTGACTACACAGTTTTGTCCTCTTGTATAACAAACTAGCAGGTTCTACTCATACTGATTAGGAAACCTGGTCTAATGAAATTTCATTCCTAACCATCACTCATCTATAAAAAGAAAAAATGCTCCTTCATCAAATGTTTTTTTTCAAATTCAAAAGAGTGAAAGGAAACCTGTTCTAATGAAATTTTATCCCTAATCATCACTCATCTATAAAAACAAAAAATGCTCCTTCATCAAATTTTTTTTCAAATTCAAAAGAGTGAAGAGAAGAAAGAGGCAAAACTCCAAGTTTAGCTCAAGTTCTTATTTTTGTGTGCTAAAATAAAGAGTGTCTTAAAGTTCTGATTTGTAAATTAATTCCTCGTCTTATAAGAGTAATGAAATTTTCTTCTTATTTGAGAGTTCTTAGGTAGAGTTGCCTAAGTTCAAAACTGGTTAGAGTTAACTAGTGGTGAGGATGTGTTGGTCGATTTGCCAAGGTTAAACTGTAGTAGAATTACTACAAGTAGGAGGTGCCTACAGTTAGGATGAAATTGAGTATGTAATCAAGAGATTGATTATAGGGGAATTTTTAGGTGCCTGTAAGAGCAAGCCTTATTTTTTCCTTTATTGATCAAGCGGGTTTCCACATAAAAATCATATGTTTTTACTTTTCCTGCACTACCTTTTATTCCTGGTTGCTTTACTGTGTTTTTGCCTGTGTTTGATTTTGAGAGACCTGTTCCCTCACTCTGTGGTGCAACCCCACATGATCTCAACAGATACTTATTGTTGATTATAACTTTGTTCAACTAACGATAGTCGATGCACATTCTGAGAGAACCATCTTTATTCCACACAAATAGAACTGGAGCACCCTATAGAGAGACACTAGGCTTGCTTTCAATTGCTCTTTTAAATCCTTAATCTCAGTTGGAGCCATTTTGTAAGGAAAAATTAAAATAGGCTGGTTATCTCGAAGGAGATCTATTTTGAAGTCAATTTCCCTCTTGGGAGAAAATTCGGGCAGATCTTCAGTTAATACTTCTAGAAATTCGTTCACTACTGGAATTGACTCAATACTTAAGATTTTAGAACTTAAGTCTTTGACTCAGACAAGGTGATAGATCCACTAATTGGGAATCATTTTTCTTGCCTTAAGGAAAAAGACGAACCGACCTATGGGTGCTAAGGTATTACCCCTCCATTCTAAGACTGGCTTGTTGGGAAACTATAACTGGATTACTCTGTATATATAGTAAACTGAGGCATAGCAAGAGTGGATTAAATCCATGCCAAGGATAACATCAAAATTGATCATGTATAATTCTACAAAATCGACTGAGGTGACTTTTAGGATACTGTAGCTAGGTAATTTCTGTATACCCGTCTAGCTATAATGGAACTACCGACTGGAGTAGAAACTGAAAAGGGCTCTGTATGGGTTTTGGGCTGACCCAAAAATCTACTGCTATATAAGGAGTCACGAAGGAGAGTGTGGCTCTGGGATCTAATAATGCAAATACATGAAGGTGAAAGACTTGTAACGTACTAGTAATCATATTAGGAAAACCCTATGATCCTATTGAATCTAAAAGGAATAAAGTCTATTCTGATGTTGTCCACTAGTTTCACTAGAAGTGGCACCCTAGTGAGTTAGGCAACCCAATAAAACTATTGAAGAGTTAGTTTAAATTGTTGATGATCATTCCTAACTCCCTTCGTAACCGTAGGGAAATATCTTTTTTATGGCCTGACTTACGATACCCAAAATAAGAATATCTATCAACTATGCACTCACCCTTCTAGTTCTTACTATTTCTCTTTCAAATTGGATTTGTGAGACTACTATTTACGCTACCCTGGGACTTAGATCCTGGCACCCTGTCATGAGTATCCTATCTCAACTTGGATACTAGAGCACTAGCATAAGATAGGGTTGGAACTAAAGATTTTTGGTGGAACAAATAATGATTCTCATCATCTAACCTCGGTTCTGAGAAATTAAAACTACTAGTTCTGGCCCTCTTATTCTCCCTTTCCTTCTCTTTTAGCTTTTCCTCCTCAATTTTTTGAGTATCAACCATCAACCTAGAGATTTGCATCTTCTTATTCAACATGGTTGTTCTACACTCCTTAACCACATCCTCAAAAACACCAAACACAAACTTCCTCATTTGGGCCCTAAAATCAACCACCATAGTGTAAGCATATCTAAAATAAAGTTGAGTGAATACTCTTTAACACTCATACTTTCCTACTTCAAGTTGATGAACTCCAACACCGTAGATTCTCTTAACTCAAGTGAAAAAAAACTATCTAGAATTGCAACAACAAACTCATCCCAATATACTGGCCCTGCATCTATGCCTCTACTTTCCTTTCATTGCTTGAACCAAGTGTGATCCATCCCTTATAGTTGGTAAGAAGCCAACTCTACACTCTCAATAGAAGTAACACCTATAATATCAGTCACCTTTTAAAAACTATCCCATAATTCAAGTGGATCTTCCCCAGACTTAGACCCAAAGAACGCTGGCAAATTCATCCAAGTGAAGTCTCGGATTCTAGCAGCTACTATATTCCCCACTGAGTTAGCTGGGACAATAGCCTGCTGGTTATTCTGAGCAATCATAGATTGGGATAGCACTGTGAAAGTATCCCTAAATTCAGCATGAGAGACCAGCTCATTCAGAGGGTCTTTAGAAACTAGCGATGGTGCTTGTTGGTTCCCATTACTTCTTCAGTTTGCTTTTTTAGGAGGCATTATCTGTAAATAGATAGATGATAAGTTAGAAGAGAAATTTTAATAGAGTTCACAATATATTACATGACATGAATCATGAAAGAATTAATACCTTCCTAAGATTTTTAGAAGCTTCTTACTCATAAGTGTGGCACATTTTACACCCATTAGCCACACTCTACTTAACACGACTTTCAGACACCCTATGATACTCTAATTTGTTGCTCTAATACCAAGTTAGTCAGGACCTAAGACTACCCCCTAGTTGTAACATAGTTCTTAGAGCCACAAGTGACCCCAAGCTAACCTATGGCCAGACATACATTAGAATAATAAAGAAATAACAAAATATTAGGCGGAAGCTAACTGACATAACTGATAGAAGTAATTATGTAAAACTGAATGTCGATCAAAACTAGAAATAAAACTGTCTGACAACCCAACCTAAATATCTATCTAAAATCTTCTAATTCATAATGAGTTATTGGGACAAGCCCCCAACTAACTCCAACTGATTGAAATAAAATGAAATACTGATATAACTAACTGATAACTAGCCCTCATAGGATGCCGACTCACCAAAGTTGTTGCTGACTGATGTGGAAATGTGCTAAGTATGATTTGGGTACTGTGTGTCTGAACCTATATTATGATATAATATAGTGCAATGAATTATACAATCAGTACTTTAAATGTAATAAGTATGCAAGATGGGAAACTAACTAGTATAGGCTGAACATGAATGCATAAATACATAAACTGAATGCAAACTAAATATCTGAAAAACTGAATACAAGTTTAACACAAACCTAAACTGAACATAAATTGAAGTTTAAATTGAGGACTGTGGGAGCTAATAATAACCGGCAACTCTAATTCTAACAAATTGGGGTCCAACGTATAACCACAGTTGAAAGGGTTATAATACATTGACAAGGGTACTAATACTGACTGGCGTGGATCCACTAAATTAATGTCCCAAAGAAATAGGGTGTCATACCTCAACTGATGGAGGACCCTTCGTAACCTATAGTGGTGCTATAGTTTTGGAACTTAAAGACTTTTACTAATGGTCTCTACCTGACTGACAGGGGATCCGTCATCCTTGCGTTCACTCAGTACTACATATAAATCCTAAATAAATGACAATGAAGCATAAACTAAAATGCTCATCATGATATCATTCTAAAAATAGTAATGCATGAATAATCTGAAATACTCAAAAACATGTAAACTGATATATGTCTAAATTCCTAGGTATAGGGTGTTCATAACCTATCAGCTCTAAACATGATATATTAACTGGAAAGTTTGAGGGAAATCACAATTCAAGTCCAAGAAATCAACATCTTATCATACTTAGGGAATTTATGATTCTTAAAAATATAGGAAGATACTTCGTTGATGGGAAACATGTGTTCATAGATTTTCTACAAATATAAAATGTAGAATTTAAGGAAAACTCATATTTGATCTGGAACCCAAATTTGAGGGGGAAATCAACTTAAAGATTGAGAGGCTATTGGGACTCAATGGGTGGAAGGAACTCAGTGATAAAAACAACTTGAAGATTGAGAAGTTATTGGTACTCAATTGGTCGAAGGAACCCATTGATGAAATCCCACATACCTGAAGATGGAATCCTTGGATAAATCCTTGAAATTGAGCTTGTTCTTGAGGAACCCTGACTTGGATTTGGAAAAGAAGAAATTGCCCTTTTGGCATCACTTTTCACTACAAAATCATATTAAAGGAATACTGGTGGGTTGGAAAGATAATTTAATAGACAATCTTTGGGTAGGTCTAGAGCATGAAATTTTGGGATATTACACTATGTAGAGAAGAGTTAGTAATCAAAGCACACAACTGGGAAAAAACAAATACATAATAAATATTCTAGGTCCCATTCAGAAGTCCAGTCTATGAGTAGTAGACGAGGTGCACGGCTCAAATACTGTAGGTGTTAGTTCACGAGTCCAGTCCATAATTCCTGGATTGGGTTCATAAGTTGTGAATCCTACTGATGAAAGTCAAATCAAACTTCTAATCTTTGGAATCTTAGGTCTGATTTCCACGTATCTAATCCATGACTCATGAATTCCATTCACGGGTCATGGGTTGGACTAGTGAGTTCAAACCTGAGAATCAACACTATATCTCTAATTCTTTTGTTTCAAAAATGGAAAATATTGCACCAATAAAGTTATGTTCAATCAAATCTTTATGACTACGCATATTTAGTGTGTGTTGATTCAATTTGGGAGAATAACCTTGCTTGAGCAAGGAAGAAACAACCCTAAAGGGATTTAAAGAGTGAATGCACATACCTTGGCAGATATGATGACTTCAAATAATGCAAAAATAAATTCTTTAGTTAAGAGCTCATCATGCATGTTTTGGGTAGTAGGTTTGCTCAATATTATGGATGATATCTATTTAGGTGGAATAGGGTTTTGATTTGAATGGTATAGGAGGAAATATATATGGGTTAGGGTTTTACATTAAATGGGATTAGATTTTATGGGTTAGGGTTGAAGGATAATTGGGTTTAGGATTTGTTAAGGGAAAGGGCTGAATTTAGCATTCTAGGTTGGGTCGCATAGGTCTCCTAATTCAAATGAAGATATTTAAAAAAATAACTTAGCTGGGCCCATGAGATCAACCCATGAACTATAGACAAAGTTCACGATTTGTGGGTTAAACTCATAGGTCATGTTCCAAGATCCAAAGATCCCTGATTCCCACAGGTTTAAGCCCTGGGTCATAGAAAATTTTTATGACTTTTGGTTTGACGTTGTAGCTAAGGTTTCGAACTTGAACTCTTTTTTTATTTTGCTGACTTGACCTGTGAATCATAGGTATAGTTCACAACCCGTGAACCAAATTCATAGTCATGTTTAGAGGATAGAAATTCTTTTCTGAGTTTCATAAGTAAGTGTACACTTCGTGTACTTAAGTCACGACCTATGGACTCTACTTGCGAGTAGACTTACTTGGAAAATTCTGATATTCATTTTTTCCTATGGTCAATGAGTCCCTCATGCTTCCTTCCACGAGAAACAAAATAAAATGAATATTAAAACCTTAGGTTGCCTCTCAAGAAGCCCTTGATTTAACGTTGCAACATGTGGCTATGTTGGGTACTTAGACTTTAGCAATAATCCCATGGGTCGCTTTCCATGCACTGCCTAATTTAATGTCACGGCATGACCCAACTCCCTTGACTATGTAGACTTCATTGAGGCTTAATTCCACACACAACATTATCTCTTCTCTGTTTCTCATATAGTGCTTAATACGTTATCCATTTACTTTGATTGGGACATCATCCTATATCATTGTATCTCAATGGAATCATAAGGTAATACCTTCACCACGGTGAATGGTCTAGGCTATCTGGACTTCAACTTATAAGGAAAAAATCAAAAGTCTCAAATTACACAGCAAAACTAAATCATTGGGTTGGAATTCTCTCTATTTAATTTTTCTATCATGGTACAATTTCATCTTTTCCATGTACAAAGATGAACTCTTATAGGAACGGAGGTGGAACTAATCCATCTCATTCATTTTCTCCAATCTTAAGTGTGCTACATCATTTCACTGAAAATTCAACTTTTCTAATACCCACGGTGCCTTATGCTCAAGTTCAACTGGTAAGTGGCACACTTTTCCATACACAAACTGATATGGAGATGCACCGATAGGATTCTTGTATGCATTCTGGTGGTCCCATAATGCTTCATCTAACTTTCTAAATGAATCACTCCTATTGACATTCACATTTTTTGCTAGAATAGACTATATCTCCTGGTTGGAAACCTTAATTTTTCCTCTTGTTTGAGGATGCTAAGGTGTTTCTATCTTATGTTTCACATTATATTTATCAGGTAAGTCCTTGAAAATATGATTGTAGAAGTGTGACCCTTCATCGCTATTGGCTGCTCGAGGTGTATGAAACTTGGAGAAAATATTCTTCTTCTAGAATGTTGTGACATTCTTTCCTTCATTATTTGGAAGTGCAATTTCTTCCACCCACTATGAAATTTATTCAACATCCAGCAAGATATCCTTCATCTCACTTGAACTCACAAATGGACCCATAAAATTGATACCCAAAACATCAATAACTCAAGCTCAAGGATGGGTGTCACAGGGAGCTCATGTTTTTGTGGAATATTACCTTGACTTTGGCATTGGTCACAAGCCCTATCATAATCATGTGCATCCTTATATATAGTATGCCAATAGTAACCACATTACAAGTTCTTGTGTGCAGTGCGCGTACCTCCATGATGACCCCAACTAGGGATAAATGTCATGTCTTCTAAATACTCATCATTTTGACCTCGAGAATATACCTCCTAATTACACCATCAGCACACACCGAAAATTAGTACGGCTCATCCCAAAATAACTTCCACAACTCATACATCAATTTTTTGCACTACTGATATGACATATCTTCTAGGACAAGATCACTCGCCAAATAATTAGCATAGTATGCAAACCACAGGATTAAGTCTTGTGATGCTGCCAAGACTTGCTCATTTGTAAAAGCATCATTAATTTCAAGTTCATCCTTGAGTTTTAGCATTACTTCGTCCTCTAGGCATGAAAAATTGTCAACAACTTGGTTTTTGATGCCTTTCTGATCCTTAACCTAAAAATCAAATTCCTGCAACAGAAGTACTCATCGAATCAACATCGAATTTGTGTCTTTCTTCACAATGAGATTTATAAGAGTAGCATGGCCAGTGTGCACAATAACTTTGGTTCCAATTATATAGGACCAGAATTTTTTAAAGGGTAACGCCACTGCAAGTAGCTTCTATTTGATTACCATAGTATTTTTTATGTGCAGAGTTTAGTGCATTGCTATTATAGTAGATGGAATAGAGTATATTTTCTCTCTTTTGTCCTAAGAAATCTCCTAGTTCTACACCACTAGCATCACACATTGATATGCTATAAAAATATAATACTTTCAACGCTAAAAATAAGTAAAACTGCAAGTTGCTGAGGTTATTTTGTTAGATATGATGCCTTTTGGGTACTTTTGTACGAAATGATGTTTTGCATACTAAGTTCATGAAAAAGGTGAAAATGGTATTTTTGTCACTTTTTGGAGCAATTATGGATATTTGGGATGTTTTTCAGCTTGTTTGTTATCAAAGCATGTTTAAGAAGTGAAAACGTACTGAAAAGATGGCTCTCAGAACCTACCAAGGCAACCTACAGACCACAAGTAGACAAAGTAAGTGACAGAGGTTAAAATCCTGAGAGTTAGGCTACAAGATTTATACCTGTGGTTTGCACCTAGTCTAGTGCCAGGACCGCAGGTACTACTTGCGCCATGTGCTTGACTGTGGGTACAGAGAGCAGGTGGCCACCAACTCAGTTTTCTCCTATTTCATTTGGGCTTTGGCTTTAAGGTTTTGTCATGTACTATAAATACCATTCATGTACGTTTTAGCAAGAGTTACGTAATTTTGATATACATAAACATATTTTGATTCCAAGATCCAATTTTGATCTTTGAATTATCTTGTATTGACTCCGGTTGAGTAATTCAGTTACGGTTATGGGTTTTTACACTTCTTATCATTGTAATTTCATCTATGCTTTCTAATATAAGTATTGTTGATTTTTTCCATAATCACGAGAGGCTGAAACTTATAGCTAGGGTTGTGTAGACCCTAGTAGATTGGCGAAGTAGGGGACGACGACTATTGAATTAAACCAATACACATGGCATGCATTGCATTATCTTCACTATACTAGAATTCTTAGTAGTGGACAACATTAAGATCCCGCCTAGATTATTGCTATTTACCCCAAAAGAGGAGTAGTGACTAGGAAAGGATAATGACAACAGTAATTTAAAGTTAATTATTGATCCTTGCTATAATGAAATATAGTGAATGACTGTTAACTGTCATCTGATAACTAGAGACTCAAAAGGTAATATTTAACTGGGATCAAGATAAGGGTTTAATACAACATCCTGAGACTCAAAAAGTAAAGAGTAAAATCCTTTTACTAGTCCAAAAGGATATAGAAGGTACATTACTTACCAATTCTACATGCAAGGTGTCAGGTTGATTCGACATAGCACAATCATCCTATAGAGTTAAGAATCCAAGGGGAAGACAACCCTAGTGTTCACTAATATGATCAGAACTGCAGTTGATATTTGCTTTTTGTTTGATTCTGCCATCCAAATCCCCTATTTACTTTCTAGTTCTTGCCTGTCGATTATAGCATCTGAAATCCCTGAGTCCACTTATTCCCTTGGGATTTGACTCCAACCTGGTTGGGCTACAATATTTTGACAGTGATCGTATCATCATCTAATAGGAGGTATTATTTGAATGTCATAAGAATTTTGGCGCTATTAACAGGGAATACGGTGTTAATTTCTAAGTTGAAGGCATTGCAGTCTTCGGGTTTTTCTTTTTGTTCTTAGCTGGGTATACACCAGTGTATGCCTATCACATAGAGTAAGAGGTAATCCCTTACTCACACTAAATCTAAATCTAGAGAGGATCCTACAGTCACATAATAGGATGTCAAAGCTGAAAAGAGATGATTTGCCTCCCCCTCATCTCAAAGGAGTTTAGGATATTATTGATGACATACTGGTGAGATTTTAGCTCAAGATGGGAAGGAGAGAATGATAGTATAAGAATATTAATACATATCTTGGGAGGCATAGTTAGCTAAGCAGAGATAGGTAGTAGACTATCAAGAAATACTCGGTGGAAACAAGAATAGAAACAAAGGAGGCCGGCCTCAACTAATCCCAACATATTAGTATGTTCAGTCATATGTAGATGATGGAGAGGATCTAGGATACGTTGAGACGGTGGAGATTGGAGCTATCATTCCTTTTGTTTTTCCCCCTGATGTCAAGTTCAACATTTCTAGTGCAATAATTCAGATCTTATACTTGAAGGGCATGTTTACAGGGTTGCCTACAAATGATGCAAATATGCATCTGGCAAATTTTATTGGGATTTGCACTTCATATACCATACCATGGGTAGACCAGGAGGCATTGAGACTGAGGTTGTTTCCCTCTTCTCTTACTAAAGAGTTATCTTTATGGCTAGGGGAATTTCTAAAAGAGTCTATCACTATATTAAGAAAGTTACACAGATGATTCTTGAACAAGTTCTTTCCTCTATCTAGGGTATTTCAGCTCAAGGATGAGATTGATAACCTCAGGCAGCTGTAATCAGAATCTATGTATGAGGCATGGTTCAGGTTCAAGAAGAATCTTAGCATGGTACCTAACCATTAGA
Organism: Capsicum baccatum var. pendulum; assembly: GCA_030864225.1. NCBI lineage: Eukaryota > Viridiplantae > Streptophyta > Magnoliopsida > Solanales > Solanaceae > Capsicum > Capsicum baccatum. The sequence goes on along the minus strand of CM061560.1, from coordinate 86,344,472 downwards.
TTTCAGGGACAAGATTGTTGGATATCTTCTATAGAGCCTTGATTATCAGTTCCATAGCAATGACAAACACTATCTTCGGAGGAGCCTTTATGGGATTATGATAGGAGATGGCTTCGAGTATTATGGATCAGGTCTCATTAACTAATTGAGGGTGGGAAACTCGAGAGATTGAGAGAGGTTCTGATATTTATATCGTTGGAACGTTGGGTGAATGGAGAGTAGCTGAGGATATTGTATCTCAGGAGAGTTCACTGTTGAGTACATACATTGGTGAGTTAGCCAAGAAATTTGCAACCATAAATTCTAAAACGGTTAATGCAGTAGGGGCACCGAATGCAGCTTCTAGGGTGTATGACTCGGAGTTAGAGGGGGATGCAAAGTATATGGATTAATAACTTAGTGTGTTTTCGAGCCTAAGGGAAAAGGAATCAAGGTCGAAACTATGATGATAGAGATAAATACTTTCCACCTGGAATACGATATGAGGAATCGAGAATAGAAGAGATGTTATCTAAGATGATGAAGGTTTAAGAGAGTTAAGAGGCTTGCCTACAAAAACTCAAGGCTGATGTTTCAGGATTGGCCCAAAAGTTTGAGTCATATACAGCTGCTATCAAGTAGTTGGAGCATTAGTATAATCAAATCTTTATTACTTTTGCATAGAGACAGTCGAGAATACTTCTTAGAGATAATGCGTCGAATCCTCCCAAATCAATTCATTGTCTGGATATTAACATGATAAGTGATTCTCCACCTGATGAGCACTTTTTTCTTACTACTAATGAGCCACAGAAGGAGGATATTGATATAGATGAGGCACTTAAAGCTGAATTTATGAAGCTGACTACTAGTGATGATGATTTTGAGAGTGATAATAGTGACGACTAGGTAGCAGAAGAGCTTTGAGATATTATGTAGTAGCTCATTGCAGGTTTTTATATACCATTAGCAGAAAAAAAGGGATACCCAGGTGCAGTAACCATTCCATATTCTATTGGGCCTTATGAGATTAATCAGGCTCTATGTGATACGATAGTAGGAATAAATGTAATGCCATTGATGATATACAAGGTAATGGGATTTGGTGAACTCAAGCCTACATCTACAAGGTTGTTGATGGTAGATTAATTAGTAAAGGAGCTAGTGGGTGTTGTGCAAAATGTAGAAGTAAAGGTATCATCATTCACTTATCTAGCAGATTTTATGATTTTAGACTATGAAGTGGATGTAAACTCCCCAATTATATTGAGGAGACCTTTCTTATCCACTGGCTAGGCGTTTATTGATGTGTACCTAGAGGATATCATATTCAAATGGAATGATAAGTAGATAGTATTGAACATATACATGATAGTTCAGCAGCCTAATGATATGAGAGTGGTAGCAGTGATTGATGTAGTAAATGATGATGTAGTTGCAGATGATGTGCCTACTAAGAAGATATTAGGGGTAGAATCATTAGCAATAGTGATTATAAACTTTGAGAGTGATGGGATAGATGACTATGATGAGATGGTCAGTGCATTACATGGAATAGGTTTTTACAAATATGCCCCTAAGAAGTTTGATCTTGACTTGAAGAATAGAGTCATACCTCTTACAAGACCATCAATTGAAGAACCACTGGTATTAGAATTGAATCCCCTCCCACCTCATTAGCAGTATGTGTTCTTTGGGGACAACAATACTTTACTGGTAATTATTGCAGCAAATCTGGTAGAAGCATAGGTGGAAGCTTTGATATTGGTGTTATAAAAGTTCAAGAGAGCTATTAGGTGGACTATTGCAGACATTATGGGTATTCGACCAAGCATATGCAAACACAAGATACAACTTGAGCCAAATAGCACTCCTAGTATTGAGAATTAGAGATAACTAAATCCTTCTATGTAGGAGATAGTGAAAAGGGAGATAATCAAGTGGTTAGATGCGGGGGTGGTTTTTCCATTACAAACAGCAAGTGGGTGAGACCAGTCCAATGCGTGCAAAGAAAGAAGGAATCACAGTGGTTCCAAATAAGAAGAATGAATTAGTACTAATAAGGACAGTGACTGGGTGGAGAGTATGCATGGACTACAGAAAAACTGAACAAGTGGACACAAAAAGTCAACTTCCTGATGTTGTTCATGGATCATATATTGGATAAATTAAAGGTAGGGGTTTGTACTATTTTCTTTATGGGTATTCGGGCTACAATCAAATTATGATTCCCCCCAAAGACAAATAAAAAACTATTTTTACTCCCCTCTATGGGACCTTTGTATTCAAGCAAATGTCATTAGGGTTGTGTAATGCGATGGCTACTTTTCATAGATGTATGATATCTATATTCTCTTAAATGGTGGAATATAAGTATTCATGGATGACTTTTCAATGGTTAGATACTTATTTGATAATTCATAGCCCATTTGGCCAGTGCACTATAGAGATGTGAAGAGTGCAATTTGGTACTAAACTAGGAAAAATGCCACTTTATGGTGAAAAAGGGAATCTCTCTAGGGCACACAATCTCCATTCATGGTATTGAGGTTGACAAAGAAAAGATTGAGGTGATTGAGAAGCTACTACGACCAGTGTCAGTCAGAGGCATTTGGAGTTTTCTGGGTCATGTAGGCTTTTATAGAAGGTTCATCAAGTACTTCTCTAAAATTTCAAGTCCTCTAAGCAAGATTTTTGAGAAGGATATGAAATTTTTGTTTGATGATAATTGTCTTAAGGATTTCAAATACCTAAAGAAGTGTTTGATTTCAGCACCCATCATTGTGTCTCTTGATTGGTCTGCACCTTTTGAGGTAATGTGTGATGCAAGTGGAGTGACCTTGGGAGCTATTATAGGAAAAATAAGAGAAAAGATAGTGCATCCTAAATACTATGCGAACAAAGATTTAAGCCCCACATTGAAAAATTATACAATTACAGAGCAGGAGCTGATTGTAGGTTTTCACTTTTGAAAAATTTTGGTCTTATCTGATTGGGACTAAGGTTATAGTGTATACTGATCATGTAGCCTTGATGTACTTGATTTCTAAGAAGGATATTAAACCAAGATTAATCCATTGGGTTCTTTTGTTATAAGAGTTTGATTTTGAAGTTAAGGACCAAAAAGGGAAATAAAATCATATTGTTGACCACTTATCCAGACTTAAGGAGGAGACCATATAGAAAATAGGGTATAATATTAACATAGACAATTCTTTTCCTAATGAGCGAGTATTGGCAGCATCTCATGATTTTATTCCATGGTTTGCTGATTTTACCAATTTTGTAGCAAATGATCTTATCCTAGAAAATCTATCTTTCCAGCAGCGATGGAGATTTATCCATGAGGTAAGGAAGTAGTTTTAGGATGACTCATATTTTTGTAAGGTTTGCACTAATGGTGTGTTTCAGAGATGTATTTTAGAGGTAGAGATGATGAGCAATCTAGAAGTCTGTTATTCTTCGCCAATTGGGGGTCACACAGCGGCACATGCACAGCCCGTAAAATTCTACAGTGTGGGTTTTACTTGCCTTTAATTTATAAGTATGCTCATGATTTTTCAAAAGCCCGTGACCAATGTCAACGTCAAGGCAATATTTCATGGCTCCAGGAACTCCTTATGACATATATTCTAGAGTTGGAGTTATTCGATGTGTGGGGGATTGATTTTATGGGCCCATTTGTGAGATCCTATGGCATGAGGTACATTTTGGTAGCTGCTAACTTTGTATAAAAGTTTGTGGAGGTAGTTTGACTTCCAAATAATAAATGTAGAAGTGTCACCGGCTTTTTAAAGAGAAATATCTTTTCTCAATTTGGCACTCCACATGCAATAGTTAGTGATGGTGAGTTACACTTATGCAACCACTTGTTCAAATCACTTCTTGATAAATATGGGGAAGGCATACAATGGTAATACCTTTTCATCCTTAGACAAGTGGGCAAGTGGAAGTATCCAATATAGAGATAAAGTCCATATTGGCGAAGACTGTGAATGCCAACAGAACTGACTAGTTTAGAAACTTAGAAGATGCATTGTGGGAATACCGAATAGCCTATAGGACCCCCATAGGTTCCTCTCTATATCAACTTGTTTATGGAAAAGTATGCCACTTACCAATTGAGCTTGAGCATAAGGTACTATGGGCAATGAGAAGGCTAAGTTTTGAGTGGTGTGATATGGTAAACTTGAGTTTGAGCAAGGTGAATGAGTTGGATGAATTTCGAATCTGTGCTTAAGAAAGCTCGGCCATATACAAAGAAAAATAAAGTTGTACCATGAGAAGAAAATTGAGAAGAGGATATTCAAACCTGGTGATTTGGTCTTGTTGTATAATTCAAGGCTATATTTATTTCCCGGCAAGATGAAATCAAGATGGACTGGGCCATTCACTATAGTTAAGGTGTTCCCATATGGTTTTATTGAGGTAAAGTGTCATGGTGATATCCAGTTTAAAGTGAATAGGCTGCAAGTGAAACACTACATGAGAAACCTGGAAAAGTCAAAGTTTATGCGGAAATAGACCTTGGCTGAGTCTGAGTAACTAAGGGAATTAATTCATGCAGCGATAGTAAATCAGGCGCTTCTTGGAAAGTAACCCAAGATATTTTGTTATTTGTATATGTGTTCGTGATTGATGTCAGATCTCCGCACCTATGGTGCCATAGTTATGTTCCTAACTCTTTTTGTGTATATATTTGATACATTGGGGACAATGCATGATTTTAATTTGGGGACATGAAAACGTTCTAAGTTGAGGATGTTGATTTGCTATATAAACATAGCACTTTTGATACTTAAAATAAGGAAAATATGTAAGTTTCTGAGGATATTTTGTTAGATATGATGCCTTTTGGGTATGTTTCACAAGAAATCATGTTTTGGATGCTAAGTTCATGAAAAAGGTGAAAAAGGTATTTTCAGCCACTTTTTCAAGAAACTATGGACATTCAGGATGATTTCCAGCTTGTTTGTGATAAAATCACATTTGAGAAATGAAAAAAAGCAGAAAATATAACTCCCGGCACTTACCAAGGCAACTTACGAACCGCATGTAGGACCTACGGACCGCAAGTAGACAAAGAAAGTGCTAGAGGTCAAAATCCCGAGAGCTAGGTTATAGGATTGGTACCTACGGTCTGCACCTATTCCCAGTGTCAAGACCGCAAGTACTACCTGCGCCCTGTGCCAGATTGCAGGTACAGATAGCAAGCGGCCACCAACCCAGTTTTCTCCTATTTTGTTTGGGCTTTGGTTTTAGGGTTTCCTCATGTACTATAAATACCTTTCATGTACTTTCTAGTAGGAGTTACGCACTTCTGATATACACAAACATATTTTGGTTCCAAGATCCAATTTTGATCTTGGGATTATCTTGTATTGACTTCAGTTGAGTAATTCAGTTACGGTTGTGGGTTTTGACACTTCTTATTATTATGATTTCATCTATGCTTTCTAATATGAGTATTCTTGATTTCTTCACAATCATGAGCGGTTAAAACCTATAGCTAGGGTTGTGTAAACCTTGGCGAACTGATGAAGTAGGGGAAATGTGATTGTTGAATTGAACCAACACCCATGGAATGCATTGCACTATCTTTACTAAAATAGATTTTTTAGCGGTGGCCAACGTTAAGATCCTGCCTAGATTATTGCTACTTACTCCAAAAGAGGAGTAGTGACTAGTAAAAGATAATGACAACAGTAATTTTCAGTTAATTGTCGATCTATGCTACAATGGAATATAGTGAATGACCGTTAACTATCATCTAATAACTAAAGACTCAAAAGCAAATAATTAACTGGGATTAAGATAAGGGTTAGTAATGTGACATCCTAAGACTCAAAAGGTAAAGGGTGAAATCCTTCTACTCATCCAAAAGACTGTAGAAGGTACATAACTTATTGATTCTGTATGCAAGGTATTAGGGTGGTTCAACATAGCACGAGAAGCCTATGGATTTGAGAAGTCAGGGGGAACACAATCCTAGTATTCACCAATACTGATCACAACTACAGCTGATATTTTCTCTCTGCACAATTCTTCCATCCAAATCCCCCCATTTACTTTCTAGTTCTTGCCCATCAATTACAGCATCTGAAATCTATGAGTCCACGTACTCCCTTGGGACTCGACCCCAACTTAGTTGGATTACTATATTTTGACAACAACTATATCATCATCTAATAAGAGGCGTTTTTTGGATGTCAACATATATCACTTCAAATGGCAAGGTCCAATCACATAACACAATGATTAGAGCTTAAGTCTAAATCTCTTTTAGGAACTCAAAAACCGTAAGGAAAGCATCATCAAACACAAATTTTATCTCTTTATCTATCAATTTGCACATTAGATTTGCAATTTTAGAGAAATCCTTGATGAACCGCTAATAGAAACCTATATGACCCAAGAAACTCCGAATGCCTTTCACAGAAATTAGTGGAGGCAATTTTTCAATTACCTTAATCTTAGCCTTGTCAACTTTTATACCTTTTTTAAAAATTTTGTGCTCAAGAACTATCCCTTCCTTGACCATAAAGTGGAACTTCTCCTAGTTAAGCATTAGGTTGCACTCTTCACACCTTTGCAAGGAATTAGATAAAAGAGTCAAGCAATAATCAAATGATTCACCCACAACTGAGAAATAATCCATAAAACCTCAGTAGTGTCCACCATCATGTCAGAAAAAATACATCATGCAACGCTGAAAGGTTGCGAGAGCGTTACAAAGATCGAAGGGCATCCTTTTTAATGGAAATGTCCCACATGGACAAGTGAAAGTAGTTTTCTCTAGATCCTCGAGAGAAATAGAAATATGATTATACTCCTAAGAAAATAATACCATCCTCTATACTTTAGATTGTCTAACATCTAATCCATAAATAGCATAGGAAAGTGATCCTTCTGGGTCTATGAATTCAGCTTCATGTAGTCCATACATACTTACCACCTAGTGACCGGTCTCATAGAAACTAACTCATTCTTCTAATTGGGAACCACAATGATTCCACCCTTCTTTGGAAAACACTTAACTGCGCTGACCTATTTGCTATTGGCAATTAGATAAACCACACCTATGTCTAACAACTTGATGATTTCTTTATTCAAAACCTATTGCATAGATGGATTGATTGTACTTTGATGCTCGATGATAGGTATGCATTCCTATTCAAGTTGAATTTTCTGAGTAAAAATTTTTGGTGAAATTCTAATGATGACAGCAATGGAGAAACTAATAGCCCTCTTAAAGCTTTACAAGTTAGACACTAAGGCCTCAACCTACTAATTTAATAAATCCACCACAATAATAACTAGCAAAAGTACTGTTGGCCCCAAAAAATGCATAATGCAAATGAAAGGGAAGGGATTTAATTCTAAAACTAGAGCTTTCTTAAGGACAATTTGGCCAGTGAGGTTGCTCTATTATTCAGATCAAGATCTAGCTTCTAAAGTGCATAAGTGTATGAACCTATACCAATAAGTGTATTCACCATCTCAACATACCCAATAATATCATCACTGTCAAAATACATTATCACAATTGTAAGTCCCTCAACACTAAGTCGCTCCTCAATAGGTGTCACCAATGTATCTTCATCTACAGTGTCAATCATAAAAATCACACGTATATCTTTTTTTTATTAATCAATTGATATATATCAAAGGTAACTTGCTCAACATTAATTTTGAAATTCATTTATCCCATTCTATGTCAATCAATGCCCTATCCATGGATAGAAAAGGCCTTTCAAATATGATAGAGACATCAAAGTCAACATCAGAGTCAAGATCACAAAATTGACCAGAAATATGAAAGATGCTACCTTTACCAACACATCACACAAGATACCAATGATCTTTTTCACGGTGTGATCTATCATCAAAGGTCTCATAGAGGTCAGTTTAGATGACCCCAACCCCAACTGCTTGAAGATGATTAGAGGCATCAAGTTAATCCTAGATCTCAGATAACTTAAGGCCCATGCAAAATTAAAAGACCCAACAGTAAAAGGATTGGTTAAATCTCTCAAATCTTCCTTCTTTTCAACTAAAGATCGAGAGACAATGGCGTTATAGTGGTGCACATTATCAGAAAGCTAAAAACTCATTGTCCTCTTTTGTGTCACCAAATCTTTCATAAACTTTACATAACCCGACATCTTCTCTAAATCTTTAACAAGATAAATGTTCACAATTAACTCTTTTAGTATAGATAAAAACTTTAAATATATTACTGCTTTAGCTTTCTCTTTTAACCTTTGGAGAAAAAGTGGAGAGGGTTGAGCAATAGGCTTTAATACTGGTGTGATCTCCTTACCTTTTTCTTTATCAGTATTAGCTCCATTTTTTTGAACTATAGCCTTCATAGAGGCCTCAACGCTTATCCTTTCTCATATTGCATCCATATTCCCTAGAAAACATAAAGACCACCCTTTATTATATAGTCATCTTTCCTTCTCCAGTCACCATAACACTCTCTACTCCTATCCCTATACCTATCTCCATAATAGTTCCAACCTTGATTCTTTTTTCTCGAGCTCCAATTGTCTTGATTAGACAATTAGCCCTTGACTCGAAAACCCATCATATCTCTATCAAGATACTTAGCATCTTTCTCAGAATTTGACTCTTTATGTCCAAAATCCTCATCTCGTGCACCCACTACATTTACCTTTTCTTCTTAAACTATTACAAATTTCTTATTAAGCAAGCTAATCTCAGTCCTCAACTATGCCACCTCTTGAGTCGCTTTCTTATCTAATGCTCTCTGCTTATTGAAGGCACCAATTGAATAAGTATTGATGATGTATCTACTTTTTGAGTATGCCATCCTTAGTTGGTTTTAGTGATCTAATCTAAGTTTGTAGAAGTATGCTCCCAGTGTAGACTTATGAAGGTGCCACCTCTGATAATGTCTGCTACAGCATTAATATTAACATTCAGGGCTCTATAGAATATCTTAAGAAAATTCCTACCCATAATTCTGACATTTGGAACATTTTGCAACATTTTCTTGAACCTCAACCATGTCCCATATAGTGCCTCTAAATGAAACTGTCAGAAATTATAGATGTCATATTTCAATTATGGCATTATAGAGGGTGGGAAGAATCGGTCCAAAAACTGAGTCCTCAATGCCTACCAAGTGGTGATAGATCTATGAGGTGGATCACCTAACCATAAGGCTTCCTCTCTATCAAAGAGAATGGGAATAACCTCAGTTGTATGGCCTCCAGACTCACCCTAGGGAAGTTATATGAAGTACAAATTCCCAAAAAATTCCTCATGTGCATGCTTTTATCATCAGTAGTTAGTTCTGCAAATATCTCCTCAAAATTTAGCAACTTGATATATCGCACATATAACATTAAACTTAGTACCTTGAGGCAATTCTTGAGGAATAATTTCACCCATTTTAATTTTCTCAACATACCCCAAATCTTCTTTTGGATCATCATACACTAGAAGATATTGTTGGATGGGCTGTTGTCCTCTATTTTTTCTCATTCTATCCCGTACATCAAGTTCATCTAGACAATCTTCCCCTTCCTATCTATATTTTTCTTCCTTGGCTACTCGTCGAGCAACTTCTTGCCTAGAATTTTCCTCAGCCATTAAGCGAGTAGTAACTTTCTCTGAAGTTTTTAAAACATCATGTTGAAGTTTTCAATTCAATGTTGGGTCATTATGAACCACTTCAAGTAGGGCTCCTTGATCATGAACTTCTCCTCTCTTCATCTTTTAATTCTATCTCAGAGTTTGCTTAAGTTTACAATCTAATAAAATCAGGATATTGCCTTGACTCTGAATACTGGCTTACACCGGTGTGAGCCTTAAAATTGTAGAAAATAAAAAATCAACAAATAAAACTACCAACTTCAAAAAACTCAATCTATCACTTTGTAATCATATTTCCTGGCAATAGCACCAAAATTTAATGTAAAAAAAATTATACCTCTCAAAAAGTATAAGCAAAGTTGCAGGCGATCCTGCAGGGAATATGCCAAAAGTCTGTCAAGATTTTGTCTACATAACTGGAAACTAAGTAAATAAGAATGGGGGGTTTTATAAAAGCAAATAGTAATAGTAGTAGTTGTTGGTTGATTGGATTGTGATTAATATAAGACAAGCACTAGTACTATATTCCCCATTACTTCACAACTCCATAGGATGTTCATGCTAGCAGACTATCTCGATGTCTTGTATGCAAAATTTAACAATATATGTATCACCTAGTCATCTCTCGATCTTGGTTAAATGAATTTGTCATGATCCAATTTCTCAGGTCATGATGGCACCAACAATAACCCACAAGTAGAAAAGCCAAACCCGTAGCCTAGAATGACTAGTAATGGACTACTCAAATAGATAAAGGAAAAAATGTGGAATGTCTGAAATATAAGATCAATTACACAATATAATCCCAAGACCTGGTTGTATTAGTACAAGAGTTGCAAATATAACAAGAGTACAAGTAAAGTACAAATAAATACTCTGATATAACTTATGACCGACTACAACATAGAGACTAGTCTAGAACATAAGAGATAGATAAGTAATACTCCAAATATCAGGAGCTCACTCTAAGTATTCAAACTATGGATACTCTGTGCGCTGCACACATCAACTGCGATAACCCATACTATGATTTGAAGGCTACAAAAGTGTATTATGAGTATCATACATGTGGTACACAGTAGGCAACTGTCGAATGATCTCCAAAGATAAAGCAGATATATATAACATGTAAGCAGAATGAAAAACTACACCAAAAACTAGCATTTTAAGGATAAAGAAGTAATAAGAATACACTAGCTTATTCCATCCATACTTAGGAATCTCAACATTATCATATATCACTAGCCAATCTACAAAGTAAACGCGAAAGGAATATATATATATATGAGTATACAAATACAAGGAATGAATATCCAATCTGAATCAATGAAAGGAAGGGATATACAGTAACCCATAGCTATATATATATAGCCAAGGTCTACTCGAAGTACAGCTTAGAACGTTAGACTAGCTGTCTATTTAAGACCTCATAATCATAGCAGGAGCTACTTCTAGAATACTCAGGGTTCTAATCCATATATTGAGTCATCATCTAGGTATGCAGAATAATATAATCATAAGATAAAGAGGTCATAATCTTACCTTAAGTCTCGATACTGAATCAATGACCAATCTGTCATAAACTAGACATAGCAATGATTATAACAATAATAACAATATCAATACAACATGAGTAAATGGCTATTTTGCACAACTAAGCACCTATCCGAGCATATGTGTAGCCCCACCACCCCAGGATTAAAAAGTTCAATCAATATACAACAATACAAGGCATAGTCATCACCCATATCTATGCAGCCCTCACATACGAGCTGATAGACATAGGCACATACCGGTGATAAGCCATGCACATACAAGAATGAATGCAAAGTAGACAATCAATACCATAATCTCATCATCATAACCATTTTCGTCATCATAATTAACCTCCGACCTTACTGGATATATATATATATATAGTTGTCATACATAGGGCTAGCCACACATAGGCACATCAATATAATTATTCTTCAGTCTTTCCAGGTATCACCACATCATCATAATATCCTCCAACCTTGTCCGGTATCATCACATCATCATAGTAACCTTCGGCCTTTACGGGTATTATCACATCATCATAATATCCTTCGGCCTTTCCGGGTATCATCATATCATCATAATATTCTCTAGCCTTATCGTGTATTATCATATCATTATACCATTAAATTAATGTCAATAATAGAGAGCAATCACCATGAGGGCTAAGGTAAAGTGCAAGCCCCACGAGGGAAAATGTAAAGAATAAGCCCCACGAGGGCTAAAGTAAATAAACATAAACAGAGAGGAAGGGTAGAGTATACTTCCATAATTCATCGCTCATCATCAATATCACGTTGTCAATAAGCATATATACATCACATAAATGTTATAACATTCATCGAGTTTTACCCAAAATATATATTATCAATCGAGCATCTTCGTTCGACCTATATCAGAGAGATGTGTATCTGGATATGATAGGTGCACGGGCACAAGTCATGGCTAAAAGAGTGTAAATCCTTAATTTTACTACCCAGAGTGAATGTCGGGACTAAATTATTATAAAAGTGTAGAAAGGTCAAAATCTCTCACGACCGTATGATTAGTAGTATCAAATCATAGAACAAAACTTATCACTGTTAAATTTTTAAACATAATTATTAACCTGTTTTACATAAAAGTTATTCATCAAAACAGTCATTTATTATTATAAAGAAATTGATTTTAAGGTAGAAAGTGGGATTAGCCCTTAGTTAGTGAAAACAATAATAACATTATAATCTAATCAAAATTGTATCAATCATCGATGCAATGATCATGAATGTACCAAATCTATGCATGCCATCACCAGTGTCCATTCAATAGAACCATAAGCATTAATATATCAATAAACTACTATCATATCCTTTACAAGGATAGACACTTCCCAGATAGTCAAGTCATATCATAACATGGTCTTGGGCTCAATAATGTGTCCAGAATAATTGTAACATCATAATCACGGCCTTTAGCCCACATATATATCCAAAACCTAAACCAAAATCATATTTATAAATCATCTCATTTTAAATAAGTCATGACGTATTTATGAGGCATAATATCTCTATAAGTCATAAGGCATATCAGTAATGCCCCGTACTTTTTCCTAACTTGAAATTATTCCAAGAATGTTAGAAGATTTATTTGAAATATGAATCCACTTTTGTACACATAAAATTTTTAATATTTTCACTTTTTATCACGTGGTGAATTGAATAAGCTTTCCAACGATAACAATTTCATCCAAATACGGTATTGGAGTAAAACGTTATGGACGATTTACTCAGAGCTGCCAGAATCACCCAGGTGCGACGGCCAAGTTGACGAACCATCGACCTAGCGACAAACCATCGCCTTGACCATCGCATCCAAGGCAGTAGGGCAACCTTCTGGATAAGGTGCGTCAGACAGATTGACAGACCGTAGAACTTGCGACGGATCGTCGCCCAAGCCATCTCTACTTAGGTAGTGAGTCCCTATCCTGGTCCACCTACGACGATTGAAACGACACACCGTCGATCCAGCGATGGACCGTTGATCCAGCGATGAACCATCACATGAGCCGTCGCAGGTTCCATTCAGTTATTTTTAAGTCATTTTTAGAGGGGCTTTTTTAGTTTTTTACCACCCATTTATATACCTTGTAATATCTGATCAAGGCTCCTAAATTCAATATTCTTCCACAACATTAAAATTAGGGTTTTCTCCCTAAGAGCAATCCTTAAGCAACAAAATCCAAATCTTTTTCAAGGACTAAGAAATTCAAATTCTTCAAGTTCAAGAACTTTAAGAAACTCAATACCAGGTATGCATAGTGTTCATTCATGGACTCCTTTCGTCCATGAAGCCCAAGGATCTCTTTTCAAAGTTCAAGTGTATTGATTTCTTTATGAATTTCATGTTGGGTTTGCTTTTGTTCATGTTGATATGACCAATTGAACTCTAATCCATGTTGGGTGATCAATTTTATGTGGAATTAATTAGTATAAGTGTAGATTTATGTGAACCTATGATTAAACCCTTGGATGATGAAATTAGATTTGAATCATGATGTTTATTTGTTTATAATATTGTCTACATATACTATGCTTACCATGTGTTTGATTAAATGCCAATCTGAAGGAGAAGTGCCTAAATAGTATGATATTATACAATCGTCATGTATGTACAAGTTTATGCATATCACATGTTTGATGAAATGCCTCAATAAATGAATAATGGATTGTGATGTTGGTCATCTATTCAAGAAAGTCGTGCTTTGTCAGTTTCTTTCCATCGAGTCCTGGGGGTACTTGTACCCGATAATTTAGTTCTGTGCCTAGAGCCAGTGTCATGTTTTCACGATATCCTCAGTCAAGCCATGTTCAGTAGAATTCAGTTAGTCATATGACTCAAGAAAACTCAGTAAAACTCAAAAATCCCAGTAATCTCAGAAAGCTCAGTAATATAGAAATCTCAGTAATACTTCATCAGTCAACGGAACTCAGTTAACTCAGTCCAATTCAATTTAGTAATTTATGTACAGTGTTTATTCAAATAGGAGTAGAAATTAGCACCGAGTGAACCCAAGGATGGGAACACACACTGCCAAATGAGGGTGTGATTGGTAGAAGTCATCTTTGCATTCCAGAACTATGTAACCTACATAGGTTGAGACATTAACACTGTCAGATGAGGGTTGATGAGGTGGATAACCACTATCAGGTAAGGGCCCTACTGTTCTCTTTTGGGGACACTGTCAGATGAGGGTCACTCACAGCTTGTCCTTACCGGTGGTGCGGTATTGACACCCTTCCAATTGGGGTTACAGATTGGACCCCAACTCAGCTATAATGCGTTATTTGGGGCATATCAGTTAGATAACTACTTCCTACAGTTTCAGCTAAAAAAATCAAGACTGTCAGGTAAAGTTATTCAGTCTCAATAATAGAACTCATATAGTTCTACAGAAATCAGGACTGTCAGATACAGTCAACTCAGAATAGTACGGAACTTAGCTAGTTCCATCAGATTCAAGACTGTCAGATACAGTCACTCATGTTATCAGTTTTATCAGTCATCAGAATTTAGTTACCAGTCATGTTAGTTATCAGTAAATTTATGTTATCACAATCTTAGTTATAGTTACTATGTATTCATGCATACATTCTCACGTTTATATTAGTCAGTTAGTCAGTATTGTTCATGTATATGAACCCCATGCATTCAGCCTACCTCATATGCATACCAGTACATTCAAAGTACTGACGCATTTATGCTATGGTATCTTATACCATAGGTTCAAAAACACAAGCTCTAGAGCATCAGTAGATTTCAGTCTCAGCAGTCAGAGTTAGCAGTGAGTCCTCATCTATCGAGGACATGATCATTACTTTATTACCTCATTAATTTATTTATTAGTTGGAATTAGTTGGGGATATGTCCCATCAACTCTTTAGTCAGACAGTTCAGTCATGATTTAGAGGCTTTTTAGACTATAATATATTCAGACAGTTTATTTTAGTTATTTTGGGTATTTCATACCCCACCCGTATGTTATATTTTTATCAGATATTATATCTCAGTATTGAACCTTATGGCCTTTCAGTGCATATTTCTGCATTATACAGTATATTATGCAGTATACAGGTACAAATATCAATCATGGGTTAGTTTGTGGTCCTTCAGGGTCATGAGCATCGTGTAGCATTCTGGGTACCAGATTTGGGGCGTTACAATATCTATAATCATCTACATATAGGGGAATCTCACATCTAGGAGGCATAATACATCACTAAGTATCTCACATCTTGAAGGCCTAATACATCAATATAGCATAACTCATATCTATAAGGAATATCACTTCTATAGGCAAATTATCATATCTAAGAGGAAATAATATCTCTAAAGGCCCAATATCACTTCCATAAGGAATACTATGGCCATAAGCCATTAGTCATAATCTGAGGTAAGTCATCACAATTTACCAAGCCATGAAGTGAACTTATTCTAAAGGCTCAATAGTCTTAACTAAGCCTATCATCCGTCACTAAGTCCACAAGGGCTAACACAAGTCTTGGCCTAAGTGGGCCAAATGAAGCCACTTCTAATCCGCAATTTCTATATTTAAAAAATTTATACCCCAAACTAGGCTAAGTTATCTAGTTCAACTTCTAGATGTTAAGTAATCTATAACCAATCCTAAGATAGGAACTCTGTCTCGAAACAAGGGCATTTAAGTCAACTCTGCCTAACTGGAGGTTTTAAGATCACCATAATAGCCCAAATAAGGGTAAATATTCTAACCCTACTTCCAATGTTATAACCACATCCCCAAACCTAGTATCATATCAAATCTATTCTATGAATTAACTCACTCTACGAAGAAGACAAAAGGACTTAAAAGGGTATCAAGCATTTCAACTTACGGGTGAAAACCCTCATCTAATCCTCAAACTTCAATACTCAATACTAAGTCATTCTACTCATAATCAAACTTAACATTCACATTCACACGCAATATACATCAACATCAACTTACAAAGAAGAGTAGACAAAAGTCTACCTCAAAGCCAAACTATAAATCCTTACATCATTCACCAAAAGATCATCTATATTTCATAATCCTAAAATAACATCACACTATCAAAATCATAATTTACTCATCAATATGAGAATAACGCTACCCATATTTCACCACTGTACTCTGAGTCCAAAAATGACACCAAAAGCCCTAAGTGGGTTCCACTTATGGAAAATACATTTTTGAGGCCAACCCAACATGTTATCAAGCTCATGGAATCAAAACCCTCAAAACTTTGGGCTAAAATCAAGCCCTAAGTGAATTTAGGGTTTTGGGTTAAAAATCAAGAAATTCATCAAGAAGGTAATGAAATTTTGCCTTAATTTGGGTGATAATCATAGTAATATATGCTTATCAAGCTCCCAAGTCACCCACAACACTTAATTTTGAGTTACCATACCTTTCTATGGTTTCTGGGTCTCAAAGATGAAGAGAAAATAACCAAAATATGGCCTAAGGGGTCATTTTATACCCATAAAAGGTACGGAGGTATTGCTATCATGATTTTGTGATTGCCATACACCTTGTGTGATCACGGTATTCTATTTGTGAACCAGATATCAGCAAAGGCAAAAATTTATTTTCACCCTCAGAACTTATTCGGAACCATATGAACATGATCCTTAGTAAAATTTGAGTGTAAACCATATTTTAGATCCAATAAAATTATCAAAATTTCATCCAAGATCATTTTGGAAAAAAGTAGGGCCCACACCTATAGTTTCATTTTTCATAAATCCACTCAATAGCCCAAAATAAGTCTGGAAGCCTTGGAACCTAAACCAAAGATCCTTCTAGCCTAAAATTGATGATATAGATGCAATGGAAAAGTAAAAATTTTCATCCGAGGTCGTTTCGATCAAATGAGGGTCCTATACCTATATTCCTAATTTTCTAACTTTCCAACTAATAGGTCGCAATGAGTTTGGGTGCATTAGGACCCGAACAAAAAGTCTACCTAGCCTAAAATTGATCTAAAGTTATTGGCATAGTCTAAATTTGTATCCAATATCATTTTATTGAAGTTTTTGATCGGTGGCCATTTTGAACTAGAGAAGACTTTTAAATTAGGGATCAACTCTAAGAACCAAATAAACTACCCGATAATTTAACTGTCAGTCTCAACAAGTCATAAATGACTTAGGGAAGCTATGGGAAAGACTTTACAACAAAAATAAGTGAAAATATAAAAAATAACCTGAAGGGTCATTACAGAATTTTACTCACCTCTTCTCGAACTCAGAGTATCCTATTACTAACCTTTGTTTTATGATCTCAGATTAACTATCCCATTTAAGGCTTAAGTTAATTAGATAAAGATTGCTAGCTTCAAATTTCTATGATTATCTCTTTCTCCTAATCTCTACTTCTCTCTTGAGAAAGTCTAGAAAACATCTGAGTTCCTAACATTTGCAACCATAAAGAAAGAAATTGAATCAAAAGAAATACCAGTACATGTAAGCACACCATTCTATAATGGCATTGCACTTAACCCATTTTGTTGGTTCATAATGTTTCCCAATACATGGGTTCCTAACATTTTTGGCAAAGGCATTTTAGTTGATTCTCAAAAGACCGAAGCAGTGAGAAATTGGCCTAGACCCATCTCTCTTGTAGATATCAAGAGTTTCTTGGGCTTTGCCTATTACTATAGATGGTTTGTTGAAGGATTTTCCTCTATTTCTTATCCCATGTGTAGGCTGACTGAAAAAATATAAAATATCAGTGGTCTGATTCTGTTGAGAAGAGTTTTTAGGAGTTAAAGACTCGACTCACCACCGCTTCAATTTTAACTTTCCCCGAGAGCTCAACTAATTTTGTGGTCTACTATGATGCTTCCTAGATTGGACTTTATTATGTGTTGATGAAGTGAGGTAAAGTTATACCATATGCCTCTAGACAACTCAAGCTTCATGAGAAAAACTACTCGACTCATGATCTTAAGTTGGCAGAAGTTGTTTTTGCCTCACATATTTGAAGGAATTACCTCTGTGTGGTTCATGTTTATGTGTTCACCAATCAAAAAAGTCTTCAGTATATGTTTTATCAAAAAAATCTAAATCTCTGTCTAAAGATATGGCAAGAGTTGTTAAAGGATTATGATAGGAGTATTTTATACCATTTGCGTAAAGCCAATGAGGTGGCCGACTCTCTCATTAGATTATCTAAGAAAAGTGTTGCTCATGTATAAAATAAAAAGAAAAAACTAGATTACGAGGTTCACGGATTGTCCAAACTGGGAGTTCGATTGGAATATTCATCCGAAGGTAGTATTTTGGTCCAAAATGGTTAATACTCCTCTTTGGTTGCTGAGGTTAAAGAAAAGAAAGATAATGATCCTATTTTGGTTAGATTAAAAGCAGTGGTCCAGAGTTAGAGGGATGATATTTTCTCCTAAGGGGGAGATGACATTCTTCACTATCAAGACAGACTATGTGCTCTGGATGTAGATGACTTAAGAAAGTAGATGCCAGTGAAGGCTCATAATTCTTAATATTATATTAACCTAGGAGTCACTAAGATGCTCCGTGATATACGGGAAGTCTATAAGAAGAATTATATGAAAAGGGATATCATGAAATATGTGGCTAAGCATCCAAATTATCAATAGGTTAAGGCTGAGGAACCAGCGACCTAGTGGCATGCTTCAAGACATCAGTATTTCTACTTAGAAGTGGAAGATAGTGAATATGGACTTCATCACAGGGTTTTCTCGTACTCATCGATAACACGATCCCATTTAGGTTATTGTGGACTAAATGACTAAGTTGGCCCTTTTTTTCCAATAAACATAGTCGAGGACTATGCTAAACTCTACCTTAAGGAGTTGGTGAAATTACATGGGTCCCTTTAACTATTATTTCAAATAGATGTACTTAGTTTACCTCTCAGTTTTGCAAGGCATTTTAGAAGGAGCTTGGTACCCAAATTTAGGGGCGTCCAATGGAAGGGTTGGGTTGAGATTGAGTATATTGAATGGGTTGAATTGAATATTAGGTTGGGGAATAACCCCTCCAAATTCACTATAGGTTGAAATGGGTAAATATTGAGTTGTGTCTTGACCCACCCAATTTGACCTGCTTAGTCTAAAAAATATCAAAATATTAATATTTACTCCTTGTAAACCCAACTCAAAAAAATAAATTTGAATAGGGTTGGGAAGTTGGGTGGGTAGGTAGAGAGTAGGGGTGGGGTAAGAATCTTTTAAAAAAATTAATTTTTCTAAAAATAAAAATTCATTTCTTGGGGGGGTGTGGGGTCGGGGGTCGGGATGGAGTTAAGGTTAGAATTACAAAAAAAATTAGTTATTTTTTTAAAATAACTTTTTGGAATAGGGGTATGCCATGGGGGTGGGGTAGGAATTTAAAAAGATTAAAAAAATAAATTGGGAGTGGTGTGGGGATGGGGGTGGGGATCTAGGTAAGGAATGGGGGTTGAGGTAAAATAAATTTCTGAAAAAATTAAAGAAATTTTACTTTTAAAAAAAACTATATTTTTTTGGGAGGGGGGTATTGTCGTATAGGGGGGTGCAGGGGGAGGGGAGATGGAGGTTGGGGTTAGATTTTTTTTATAAAAAATTATTCATTTATTTTTAAAAAATATTTCTAATGAAAATATTTTTTGTGAGGGGTAGGGGATGCGATGAAAGGGAGAGGGTAGGATTTTGATCGTGAGGTAAGAAAAGATTTTCAATTTTTAAAAGAAAAAACTAAAAGAATTAATTTTTTAGGGTGGAGGTGGGGGTGGAAGTGGGGGTTTGGGGTAGGGAGGGGGATGGGAATGAGGTGAGGTGGGGGCAAAAAAATTAATAAAAAGCTTTTTAAGAAATAAAAATAATATATTTAATGGAAAAGGGTGGGGTGGGGTAACCTGGGGTGGTAGTAGGGTTGGGGTGAGGTGTGGTGGGTTATTTTGAGAGTGGGGGGACACATTGCCGCTTGTTTTTCCTGATTTTCATTAGGAAAATCACTTTTCTATTAAACGGGTTGAAGTGGAGATTGAATTGGGCTCATTTGAACCCATTTTTAAAAAGGGTTGAGACTTAATGGGCTGAGATTTTACCTAATAGTAAATTATCTTAAACCTAACCTATTAAATATTGGGCGGGTTAGGCGGGTCATCTCAATTTGAATTCATTTTGACACCTCTACCCAAATTCATATCAATATAGTTTTTTAGTCGCAGACGAACAGATGGTCAGGCAAAAAGGACCATTCAGCCTTACAGGACATGTTGAGAGCCTATGTGATCGATTTTATGGATATTTAGGATGATCATCTACCTTTGATTGAGTTTACTTATAATAATAGCTACCGCTCCAGTATTCAGATAGACCCATTTGAGGCACTTTATGAAAGGAAGTGCAGATCTCTTGTTAGTTAGTTTGAGGTTGGTGAAGCAACATTAATAGGGCCAAACTTATTCCATGAGTCTAAAGAGAAATTTCAGTTGATTAAAGAAAGGTTGAGAATGGCTCAAAGTCGTTAGACGTCCTATGAAGATATGGGAAAAGGGAGATTGGGTTTGTTGGTTGTGATTTTGCCTGCTTAAAAGTTTCACCTATGAAAGGGATGATGAGATTTAGGAAGAAAAGAAAGATCAATCCCCCCTTTATTGGTCCTTATGAGATTATAGCTCATTTTGTCAAAGTAGTCTATGAGTTAGATTTACCGGAAGACTTAGCAGTAGTGCATCCAATATTCCATGTTTCTATACTAAAGAAGTGTATTGGTAATCCTACCTCGATTGTGACCTTATAAAGTGTGGGCATGAAGGATAGTATCTTTTATGAAGAGGTTTCTATTGAAATACTTGACTGTCAGGCTCGTACATTGAACGACTGTACAATGGTTACAGGCTGTCAGGCTCGTACATTGAACGATCTTGGTTACATTGAACGACTGTACAATGGTTTTTCTGATCGATACAACCCTAAAATCTAAAAACTAACAAGTGTACCTTCCTACCATGATAGGGAACCACAATCGTACTTTAAAACCACGATTCTAGGCACGATCATGAGTCCTACAGATACTCCTGATTAACCTTCACACCTACTAACCAAGGTACAAACGTAGGTAGATCCCACAATTCTACCAAGGAGCATATTATCATGTTCATAGTGATCCCATCCAACTCCCAACCACTAGTACATCCCACGGATCAGAGGTTAGTCCTACAATCGTGGGAAGGTCCCGTACGTCCCTCCCAATAGTTTCTAGTTATGAATTTCAAAGGGACATATCAATATTTTTCCACTCTTTTAACATCAAAACTAAGTCCTTTAGGTTATCTCAAGGATGATTATTGGGGTTAATATTACCCTAAGTCATCATTACTCAACAAAAACATCTGACACTTAGTTTTAAATAGAGAAAAGGGATGATTTATTTCCCCAATGCAGAGCTAGGTTTCTTCCTCTTCAGGCATCCAATTTTAAAAAATTCTTTAAGGTTTCCATCTCTAGGTATGTGTAATTTCATCAATGGGTCCCCTTTCACCGATTGAGTCCCAAAGTTAACCCAACTCACTAGTTCAGTTCCTTCTTCACAATTTAGGATTTATGGATATTGGCAAATTCATTGACATCTCTATCCCTTGGTGTCATTAAGTTACAATCCTCATTTTATCATAAATTTTAGTATTATTACATGACCATGATTATATTTCCTAGTTATATTATGAAATCCATGATTGTTGGACTTGAGTCATTAAATTCTTTAAATTCATTCAATTTATAAAATTGGCATAATAGTTGCATTCTTTAGAGATGGTGGGTTAGTTGCATTCTATAGAGATGGTGGGTTATGAATGCCTGATAACCTAGGATTTCATGCATATACTTTTGGGTAATATATCCCTCGACTTACATGCTTTGAATGCTTTCAGATAATGTATTTATTTTTAGTCTTTAGATTATTATTAGCATTGAGCATTACAGTTATCAGTGTCATTCAATTGGGAGTAGTACTTAGCATAGAACGGATGCAGGGATGAAGGCTCATCTACCAGTTAGGCTGAGACCTTTAGTTGAAGTCCCTAAGTTTCGAAATTATATGCCACCATAGGTTCTAACGAGTCACCTATCAAACTAGGCTTGACACCTTAGTCCTTTTGGAGATCAGTTTAGTGGATCCACGTTAGTTAGTGTTCATACCCTTGGCAAGGTACTAACACCATTCCAGTTGGGTTTACAGGTTGGACCCCTGTTAACTCAGATTGGGTTATGTTAGTTATTAGTAGCTCTCATAGTCCACAGTTTATAGTTTGGATTCAGATCTTTACATAACCTTGTATTGAGTTATCTAGTTTATTATTCAACACATGTTTATTACCTAGTCTTGCATTATTTTATCATGTTGCATGTATCATATCTAGCTATATCAGTTATTTCCAATCTCACTTACTTAGCACATCCAAAATACTGATTGCATACTTTCTTTTGTACTATATTGTCTCATAATATAGATTCCAACGCTCAACATCTAAATCATGCATAGTACGACCACCTTCCGCTTCAGTTGCAATACTTGGTGAGACCTCATTATTTGAGGGCTAATATTCGAATTTTATTTAATCTTTGTTATTCTAAGTTTTCAGAAAGTTAGAGTTGGATGGGAGGGCATGTCTCAACAACTCGTCTTAGTAGAGGCATTCATACTTATAGTTAGATGTTCAGCTTATGGTCTTAGATTTAGTTATTGTTGATTGGTTTTTCATTTGAATATTAATTTCATTATTAAGTTCATCTTCCACATAAGTGTTTTTATTAGTTATTTTCGAGATTCTTAGTGTTTTTCAGGCCATGGATTAACTTGGAGTCACTTGTAATGCTAAGCACCATGTTATCACTAAGGTGTAGTCTCATGTCATAACATCCACAAAATATCGACCTTTACCTAAGCAATTGAGTGTCTCATAGAGACCTTCTATTAAGCGTTGAGGCCTCCACTTAAATGACTAGGCAAGGACCATGGCTAGTCATTAAAGCAATCCCCTGGTCACTCAAGCGACTACCGCTTAAGAAAATGAAGGTCCACTTAAACGGTTGCACCAGCTGATGCAAGGCACCAGATTTTACTAAGTCCAAATGGACTCGGTGCTCAGGATTCATTCAGAACTTTGTAAGTAAAAACAAACTATACTATTATATAAAATTCAACATTTTGGACTCAATGAAATCATCAAAACTTTCATTCAAGATTTTTTTGATTTAATATGGGTCCCACACCTAGTTTTATTTTAATCAAATTCTATCCAATAGCCCAAAATAAGTTTGAACGCCTCGAAACTTGAACTAAAGGTCTCCCTAGCCTAAAATCAATGTTTTGGGGTTGATATATCGTCGGATTTCTAATTCGATATCATTTACTAAGAGTTTTGGTCCAAGATCAATTCTTTAACATCGTAAGCTCTAAAATAGGAAATTGAGCCTAAAATCCAAATGAGTTGTCCGATAACAAACTGACAATATTGACAAGTTATAAATGACATGTACCCAATGTGGGAAGGCTCAAAATATCATAAATGCACATAAATCAAGAAAATGACCTGGAGGATCATTGCAATTATTTTCATTTATTTCAGTTGCGCTGTCAAGACTAGGACGACTCTTGTTGAGTAATATTATCAACATTTATATCTTCTTGAATGTAAAACATAATTGGAGTTATAATAAGAATTCATGTCGTGATAATTTAATCGAACACTGGAAATTTGTTCAGAACCAAATGTCAAAGAAGAAATTGAAAAGGAAATATTTTTATATTGCAGTATAACTAACTCAAAGGGAGAAGTGTTAATATTTTCATCAATTTTTAGCACAATATGTTACTTTCTCCGTCCAACAATACTTGTTTACTGTACTAAAAATAAATGTTCAAAAATACTTATTGCGTTTGGAAAACCAAGGGATAATTTACCCATTTGTACCCTTTTCACCCTTGGTATTAATATTATTATTATCTAATTCATTTTTCAAAGCAATAAATTTTTTTTAAAATTCAAAGGGTGATATGGTAAAATTACTTATATTATCTATTGTTTCTTAAAGTGTGTGTCAAGTCAATAGTGGATAACTATTGTTAGACAGAGGGAGTACTAATTTTAGAATGAATTTGAATTTTAAACTTTCATTTGATTTTTTTTTACTTTTTTGAGATATTTTAGATTTTTGAATTCTATATTACACATATTTTTACTTTAAATTAACTATTTGAAGCACTCTTATGCTTAATAGAAATATTTAATGACATTTTAAATTATTCTTTCTATCCATTTTGTTGCACCATTTCTTTTAAATGCCAATAGAGTTGTGAGGGGTGGTTTCACAGGATGAATTAGAGAAAATAATATATGTATTAGTCATGATATTGTTTAACTATCTATTTCATAGGATTTTTAGCTTATGTATAAGTTATAATTATGTATTAGTTATGCACACTATTCAAAATATTATAGGGTGTATAACATACATAGAAAATCAAAGTATTAGTAATATGAGGTTATTAATACATGATAAGCATGGTTAAAGATAGAACTGGTTTAGTAAGGGTATCCTATTAGGAAGAACAGGGATCAAATCCCAACTGGTTTTTGTTAGCCAACTTAGTTAGTATAGCGAGTGTAGTATCCCAAAGGGATGCTAGGGGATCTCCACCACTCAGTCAGGTTTATTATACAAGGCTTGCTTAGTGCAGTTCACATATCCTATGTGATTTTGCGAGCCATTGCACATAAATAGTTTCACCCAATGTGCACCCAAAGAGCAACAGTTATGAGTTTTCTAGGAATTTTCAAAAGAAAATAGAAGATAAAATTATCCTTAATTGATACACCAAATCAAATAGAGTATAAGAAATAACTAATGTCAGTGTAACTGATTCCAACATTACTAATACACTCTATTCGGTATTATTTTTATACACTTTACCAAATGAACCTTCAGTATACAAAGTCTTCTCTTTCTTTTCCCTTGTTCAAAGCTTTGCTACTTGATGATGTAGTCATCTAAAAAATCAAGGCCTCGTAGACACTTCTTTTGTCCAGACATTAATCACAAGATACTGCATTTATATTTTAAAATTAATAGATATATCTAAAGGTGTTCATGGGTCAACTTGGGTCGTTTATTAGTCAAAACCATAATCAAATCAAGTTAGTTGGTTTTAAAATTTCTAAAACCAAACCAAACCAGGATAAGAAAATAACTGTCGGTTTGGTTCTTGTCAGTTTAGTTCAATTTGGTTTGGTTTTTTCGGTTTATAGCTTTACCTAATGATAAAAGTTAAAATTAAAAAAAAAATAAACTCAATCCAACATATGAGATGTCAACCGAGTGTTGTGCCTAAACCTTGAATTGAAGATGTCAATTCAGTATTATACTTAGGCAAAGCCACGAACAACATCATATGAACGGTTCTACAAAAAGTATTTAGAAACTGCATATAAGAGGACGATATGATAACCCCCCCCCCCTCCTCCCCAAAAAAAAGGTGAACACATAAAATTTTTACTTCATAGTGGACAAAAAAAAAGTTCAAAACTAGTGATTATCTATAGTCTAATGAAACTCACCTGTAAAATCTCATATAGACAATAACATAATTTTCAATGTTATTTTTCATTTAAAGTACAAAAATCATTTAGAATCTCATAACATACTGTCTACTCAAGTGCTACGGCTAAGGTTAAATTCATGATTAAAATTTAAAAATGTAATAGATATTTATATTTTATTCATAAAAAATATATAAATAATATAGAGAGAGAGAGAGAAAAAAAAAAATTATCGGTTCGGTTTGGTCATTTTGTTGGTTATTTAGTGTAAAACCAAACCAAACCACATAATTATTGATTTATAAAATTTAAAATTAAACCAAACCAAACTAAATATTGATTTTTCTTAATTGGTTTGATTTTAACCAAATCGTGAACACCCCTATCATATATCATCGATTAGCAAATAAAAAAAAATAAAAACATATGTGGATTGTGCATTTAGTGGACAATCTATTACTTAGACTATGAATTTAGTTAAAGAAAAAAAATGAAACCAACATAAAATTTCTATCATCCAGTAAAAAGACTAAAGCTAAGACATGGCTACTCAGTAGGCTGATCACATGCACGTGTTAGTTTTGTAGCATTTTAACATTAATTATAAAGTTTTTTTAATGCCTCATTACCATGTAGTTAGTAGCCAAAATTATGACATTGCAATGTGGGTAGTCTTCGAGTCTATATTTCTTGAACTCTTAAAGTTAATGGTTGTTGATTTACTCCAATAATATAGGTGATTTATTCACCATTTACTTCATCCATTTAGACAGTTTTGCAAAACTTTGTGCAGCAGTTGACTACTTTTCCATTATGGCATTTTATGCCAATTACTTTTTAAAGTTAGTGGTTTTTAAAGGACAATAACGTGGGAGGTTTCTGCATGAGTTTATTAGTTTGTGATGGATGAATTTAGCCATCATTTTTCTTGAGATGCATGTAACTTCCTACTCTTTATTCCTCCATTATCCTAATTCTGTATGTGGTGTAACTCTTGTAACTCTTGAAACCTCTAGGCCATTGATCTTCCCTCTTTACTACCATTACTTATTCTTATTCAATACAAGGATGAATATCTTCACCGATAAATGGAGATGGTCTTTCATGGTTTTGAAATACAAGATAATAGAGAGTTCACAAAAGTTAATAAAGAAGAGAATTTATTAGTTGAAGGGAGGTGTTATTTTTGTGAAGCTTTGAAATCAACTCTTGTCCAGAGTTATTGAATTGTTCTTTTGATAAGGTTATTGTATCCTAGAGGGGACAAGTCAAGAAAATTACTTTTGGCTCGGTGAAATAATTTGTTGCAGTGGGCTTGAATTTCCTTAAAGAGAGCGAGATATCCGCACCACATCCAATGAAGAAGAAGATAACTTTTATTCTTCTTCACTTGTAATTTTCTATTATTGTAATTTCACCAATAACTTTAAGGAGATTCAATGTCAACAACTGAAAAATTCGTGGATGTCAAGATGGGAGATCATAACAAGACATTCCTATTCAACGGTACTCATTTCAAGAGGTGGAAGGGTAAAGTGCTTTTCTACTTGAGTCTTCTCAATGTTTCCTATGTGTTAACTAAGAAGAATCCAAACAAAGTAGATAACTCATCCATGACCGATGAAGAACTTATTTCTCTTCAAGAGAAAGTTGAAAAATACAATGGTGACTCCTACAAGTGGCGGTATTTTTTACTTAATTGTCTATCTAATAATTTTTATGATTATTATGATAGAACTTACTCTAGTGCAAAGAAATTTTGGAAAACATTGCAGAGTAAGTATGACACTAAGGAGGATGGAGCAAAAAAGTATGCTGGTGGTAGATTTTTTCGTTTTCAAATGGTGGAAAAAAATCAGGGGTAGACCAAGCTCAGGACTTCATAATGATTGTTGGAGAGCTGGGGTCCGAGGAAGTCAAAATTGGAGGTAACCTTATTGTCTGTGGCATAATATATAAACTTCCTCCTTTTTTGAAGGAATTTCATAAAACTATGTGCCACAAGCAAAAAAAAACTTCTCTTGAGACTTTGATAACAAGAATCCACATAGAACAAGAGGCAAGGGGACAAGATGTACTTTTGCAAGTAGAAGAGAAAAACATCACACCGAAGGT
The DNA here is from genome assembly GCA_030864225.1 of Capsicum baccatum var. pendulum. Classification (NCBI taxonomy): domain Eukaryota; kingdom Viridiplantae; phylum Streptophyta; class Magnoliopsida; order Solanales; family Solanaceae; genus Capsicum; species Capsicum baccatum. Next base: position 86,316,616 of record CM061560.1, on the reverse strand, counting down.
AAATTTAACTTATTCAAATAATGATGCTCTTGATGCTAACAAAAATACTACTTTGAAGCCTAAGAAGAAAAAATTCAAGAAAAATGATAATAGACATCCCAAGGACAATAATAGTGAAAATAACCAAGCAAAAATCAACAAGTTCAAGAAAAGGGGTCGTGCTTTATCTATGACAAGAGTAGGCATATTGCTCGATTTTACAAATTTTAGAAATGTGGACCTAAACCTTAGGCAAATGTTATCGAAGAATCATTTGTGGCGGTGATAACAGACATAAACATGATGGAGAATGTTGATAGATGGTGGGATGACTCTGGTGCAAACCATTATGTCTGTTATGACAAAGACTGGTTTAAAAAATATACTAATTTTGAAGAGCCCAAAGTCATCATGCTTGGAGATTCACACACAACTCAAGTACTTGAAATGGGAGATGTCGAGTTGAGTTTTACTTCTAGAAGGATATTAATTTTAAAAAATGTACTTTATACTCCTTCCATGAGAAAAAAATTGATGTCTAGTTTTCTTCTTAGTAAAGTTGGCTTCAAATAGATTATTGTATCTGATTAGTATGTAATTATAAAAAATAATATTTTTGTGGGAAAGGGGTATGATTGTTATGGTATGTTCAAATTGAATGTTGAAGTGAATAAAACATCTACTTCTGTTTATATGCTCTCTTCTACTAATTTTTGGCATGCTCGTTTGTGTCATATAAATGATAGCTATGTGGAAATCACGAGTAGTTTAGGATTAATTCCAGTGATCCAAAAGAATTTTAAAAAATGTGAGGTTGTTGTAAAGCTAAAATCACAAAGAGGCCTCATTTTTTACTTGAAAGAAAAACTACTTTATTAGAATTAGTTCACACTGATATTTGTGAACTTGGTGAAATTTTAACTCATGGAGGAAATAGATATTTTATCACTTTAATTTATGATTTTTCTAATTTTACATATGTTTACTTAATGAAAAATAAAAGTGATGCTTCTCAAAAATTTAAAAGTTTTCTTCGTGAAGTTGAAATCAGTTTAGTAGGAAAATGAAAAGAATAAGAAGTGATAGAGGTTGTGAATATGAATCACATGAGTTCAATTCTTTTGTTAGATCATTGGGTATAATTCAAAACTCCTCCTTCTTATTCTCTTGCATCTAACAGTGTAGCAGAAAGGAAGAATAAAACTTTAGTTGAGTTGACTAATGTCATGCTAATTGAGTCAAGTACACCTCTAAATTTTTGGGATGAAGCACTTTTGACTGCTTGTTATGTGTTGAATTTTGTGTCTCATAAAAAAATTAAATTAACTCCTTTTGATTTGTGGAAAGGACATAAGACAAATTTGAAATATCTAAGAGTTTGGGGTTGCTTAGTCTATGTAAGGTTAATGGACCCTAAAATCTCTAAGTTGGATAAAAGAGTTACTACTTGTGCTTTTCTTGGTTATGCTTCAAATAGTACAGCCTATAAAGATTTTAATCTTGAAGATAGTGTTATAATAGAATCAGGTGATGCTATTTTTTTGTGAAAATAAATTTTCTTTTGATTCTAAAAATAATGAGGGTCATAGGACTTAAAAAAATTGTCACTACCTAGTTCTTCTACTTCTACTTTGAAAAATACAAAAAATGATGAGTTTGAGTGAAGAAATAAATGAGCTAGAGTAGAAAAAGATTTTGGTCCTGATTACTATGTTTTTAACGTTGAAGATGACCCTTTCACTTTAAAATAAACTTTGTCTTCACATGATGCTATTTTTTGAAAAGGGGTTGTAAAGGATGAAATGGAATCGCTAATTTCCAATAAAACTTGGAAGCTAGTTGATTTACCATCGGGTTTTAAAACAATTAGATGTAAATGGGTCTTGTGTAAAAAGCTAAAACTGGATGGATCTATTGATAAATACAAAGCTAGGCTAGTGGCTAAAGATTTTAAATAACTAGAAGGGCTAGAATTTTTTGATACTTTTTCTCCGGTAACTAGAATTACATTCATTAGACTTTTAATTTCTATTGCGACAATTTTTGACCTACAAATTCATCAAATGAATGTAAAAACTGCTTTTTTAAAATAAAGACCTAAATGAGGAGATTTATATGGAACAATCCGAGTGTTTTGTTGAAGTTATACAAGAAAGCAAAGTGTTTAAATTTACTAAATCCTCATATGGCTTAAAATAGGCACCAAAGCAATGGCATGAAAACTTTGATTCCTACATGATTGATAATGGCTTTAAAACAAATGAGTGTGATAAGTGCATATATCATAAGTCTTGGAATAATTCACATGTTATTATTTGCCTATATGTAGATGATTTATTGATATTGGCTCTAACATGAATGTTATTGGTGAAACTAAAAATATTCTTAGAGGTCATCTTGATATGAAAGATCTTGGTGAGGCAAATTTTATTCTAGGAATAAAAATTACAAGAAATGTGATGGAATTTTCCTTAACCAATCACATTAGGTTGAGAAAATTTTTGAAAAAATATAACTTCCTTGATTCAAAGCGTGTTGTAACTCTATTTGATTATAGTGTTCACTTATTTCCTGTTGAAAGTGAAAATGAGGTTTTAAATCAAATGGAATATGGTATAATAATTGAAAGTTTGAGATATGTGACTGGTTGTAGTAGGACTGATATTGCATATGAAGTAGGAGTACTTAGCATTTTTACTAGAAATCTAGGTAATGAATATTGACATGTTATAACGAGAGTAATGAGATATTTAACTGGAACAAAAAATTGTGGTTTGTTCTATAAAAAATATTTTATTGTACTTGAAGGTTTTTGTGATGCAGATTGAAACACTTTATTAGGTGATTCCTTATCCACTACCGGTTATGTTTTTACTTTGGGTGGTGGTGCTATTTGTTGGAAGTATAAAAAGCAAACTATAATTGCTAACTCAACCATGGAGGCTGAACTAACTTCTTAAGCTTAAGCTAGTGAGGAAGCGAATTGGTCGAGAGATTTATTATTTCAAATACCTTATTTTGAAAAACTAATTTCTCCTATTTTAATTAATTAGTATAGCACCACTGCAATTGGTAGAGTTTGAAACCGTTATTATAATGGCAAATTCAGACCTATAAAGAGAAAACACAGTAATGTGACATCATATTTGACAAATGGTACCATTAACATTGATTATGTTAAATCTTGTAATAATTTTGCAGATCCATTGACTAAGGCCTTAGCAAGAGAAAAGGTTTGGAGCACATCGAGGGGGATGGGATTAAACCCTATTGAATCTTGAGTCATATGGGAGGAAACCCAACCTGGGGACTAGAGATCTTATAATCAGGTTCAATGGAAAAAATGAATCACATGATGACTTGTTATGAAAAATGCACTACTTTTTATCCCTCCTTATGGTGTGAGTGCATCTACCTATAATGATTGTGAGGTTGAGTTTAAAAAACTCTTAATGAAAATTTATAGCTTATATGAGTAGGGCGATAAAATTACAGGAGCACTCTTGACAGATTTCACCTATGTGAGTGTGGAGGCAGGCCGCTTCCTCTGAGAATTAGGCTCATTCTCAAAGACACTCATGAAATCGGGATTGCACAAGGCCACCATATGTTGTCTATAAAGCTCATGCCAACACTTTGACTATTATGTGTAAGCAGATACTTTTTTATTTCTCCTAATCAGTCATAGTTCAAGACTGAGACCACTACGAGTCTAGAGTAAAAATTACTATTTTACTAAGTAGAGGTTCAATATAGAGCACACCTTCATTATGCATGGTAGTCTTCCTTCAACTAGTAGACTTCCTTATATTAATATTAAAATGAGTGGGGGAATGTTAGTTTTGAGGAATTTTAACATTAATTACAAAGTTTGTTTAATGCCTCATTACCATGTAGTTAGTAGCCAAAATTCTGACATTGGAATGTGGGTAGTCTTGGAGTCTATATTTCTTGAACTCTTGAAGTTAATGGTTGCCTATTTACTCCAATAATGTAGGTGATTTATTCACCATTTACTTCATCCGTTTGAACAGTTTTGCAAAGCTTTGTGCAGCAGTTGACTACTTTTCCACTATAGCATTTTATGCCAATTACTTTTTTAAGTTAGTGGCTTTTAAAGTCCGATAACATGAGAGCTTGCAGCATGAGTTTATTAGTTTGTGATGGATGAATTTAGTCATATTTTTCTTGAGATGAATGTAACTTCCTACTCTTTATTCCTCCATTATCCAAATTCTTTATGTAGTGTAACTTTTGTAACTTTTGAAACCTCTAGGCCATTGATCTTCCCTCTATACTACCATCATTCATTCGTATTCAATAAAAGGATGAATATCTTCACCTATAAATATTGATGGTCTTGCATGATTTAAAAATATAATATAATAGAGAGTTCACAAAATTTAGTTAAAAAAGAGTTTATTAGTTGAAGGGAGGTGTTCTTTTTGTGGAGCTTTGAACTCAATTCTTGTTCAGAGTTGTTGAGTTGTTCTTTGTGAGAAGGTTGTTGTATCCTGGAGGGGAAAACCCAAGAAGATTACTGTTGTATTGGTGAAACAATTTGCGGCAGTGGGCTTGAATCTCCTTAAAGAGTGTGAGATATCCGCGCCTGAGACAAAGAAGAAGAAGATAACTTTTGATTTTTCTTCACCTGTAATTTTCTCAGTTGTAATATTATTGTAATTTCACCAACATCATGTGAATGTCATTTCATGTGAGAATAAAAAAGGTCTATCAAATATCAAAATTAACTAAGTGAATGTTGTTTAGTTGAAAGAGTTCACCTTAAACTGATTTTATGTATGAGAATCCACATGTAAAATCTATAGAAATTATTAGTAGGATCATAATCTCCCTCATAAGTTAGATATATTCATTTAAGATTTAACTAATAACAACTTTATCACTTAAAGGGAAAAAGAAATAAAAACATATATTACACGGGTTCAAAGCGACTAAAAAAGTACGAAGAGTAGAGTAAGTACATACCTCCAAAGGAAAGAGAAAAGAAAAAGCACCTAAAATAAATGTTGAAGATGACCTAAATAGAATTGTGCAAATTACTACATTAAATATTCATAGTCGCGAGAAAGTGAGATTTCTTGATAACTTACAAATTGTACAGAAGAAAATATTTTCCAGTTCTTATGTGTTATGAGGATCTGTTACAAAAAGACATAAACTAAAAAAAATTGTAAGTGATCTGCAAATTCAATTCTCATGTCCACGATTGCATCCTCCATTAAGCAAACATATACTTTGAATAGTAAATCTAAACCTGTCAACCGGGACGATTCGGGTCAAACCAACACCGACCCAATAATTGTTACCGGTCTGTGGGCCAGGACGGTCTGGGGCTAGGACTTAATGGGCCAGTTCGAGCCCAACAGTAAAAACTGCCTCTTCAGCTCGTGACCGGCCCACTTAGCCTAGAACTGGTTTTGACCGGTCCAAACCGGTCAAAATATATAAAAAAAAAAAATTAAATTCGAATTTGCATGTTTCCTTCCAGCATATACTATATAATAAACGTATAACATATATACATTACATATTATACTACTTTATAAAACATATACACATGTATACAATAAAATAAATATTCATAACTTTAGTGTTTAGACTTTAGTTTATACTCTATATAGATAATATATACACATATATACATGCATTATAATTTATATACTACTTAACAAACTACTTGAAACAAGAACATACAACATATATATTATATATATACTACTTTAGAAAACATATACACATGTATACACTAAATATGTATTATATACTACTCTAGTCTATAGACAATATATACACATATATATGTACAATATAATATATATATATATATATATATATATATATATATATACTACTTAAAATACTTCTTGAAACGATATACATACAACATATATACATTATAAATATACTACTTTAGAAAATATATACACATATATATGTACAAATGTACAATATAATATATATATTACCTAAAATACTTCTTGAAACAATGTACATACAACATATATACATTATATATATACTACTTTAAAAAATATATACACATGTATACATTAAATATATACTACTTTAGTCTATAGAAAATATATACACTTAAGTATGTGCAATATATATATATATATATATATATATATATGTGTGTGTGTGTGTGTGTGTGTGTGTGTGTGTGTACTACTTAAAATACTACTTGAAACAATATACATACAACATATATACATTATATATATACTACTTTAAAAACATATACAAATATATACATTAAATATACACTTCTTTAATCTATAGAAAATATATACACATATATATCTACAAATGTACAATATAATATACATATTACTTAAAATACTTCTTGAAACAATATACATGCAACATATATACATTATATATATACTACTTTAAAAAATATATACACATGTATACATTAAATATATACTACTTTAGTCTATTGAAAATATATACACTTAAATACGTACAATATAATATATATACTACATAAAATACTACTTGAAATAATATACATATAATATACATACATTATATATATAGTACTTTAAAAAACATATACAAATATATGCATTAAATATACACTACTTTAATCTATAGAAAATATATACACATATATACGTACAAATGTACAATATAATATGCATACTACTTAAAATACTACTTGAAACAATATACATACAACATATATACGTTATATATATACTACTTTAGAAAACATATACACATGTATATATTAAATATATACTACTTTAGTCTATAGAAAATATATACACTTAAAAGATAAACTTATAGTATTTTTACATGTCAATACTAGTTGTCTAAGTAGTATTTGCTAACATTATTTTTATTTTTTCATTATAGGTATATATGTTTGTTATGGTTATTACTTGGTGTAAAGTTGGATAGTAATATATTAAAAGTATTTAATTCAAACTTGACATTAAATTTAAATGAAAAAGAAATAAGTAAGGAGTAAATAAATGCTGTATTTTATTGATTGCAAAATGATCCAAAACTTATAAGTTACATGGTTGAGAAATCTATAAATTTTGCATCATTTTTTTTTCAACTCATGCATGTTAATATTAATGGAAACTGCCATAGGAAAATCAAAATCAATTGGGGAAAAACCATGCATTGGACTTGATTCTGTTGTGTTCTCCCTTGAAGTCATAATTTCTTCAAGATTCTATTCGTCTATCAGCTCCACCTCCATTCCCTGATTTATTCATTCCGCTCTAATCCAATCTCTAAGGCAAACTAGAATATTCATAGCATTTCTTCCTAGTGAGTGTCGATTGTCTCCAAGTTTTTGTCGTCTCTGACTAAAAGCGCTCTACGATAAAACGGTTGACATTGGAACATTTAATATATCTCTAGCTAATCTTAAAAGCATAGGATATTGTCTTTCATTATTCGTCCACCAATCCAGTGCGTAGATCCTTGCTCTATGATCCTCTATCGACTGTCGAAGAGAATACTTAAGCTCTTCCCAAGAATGTGTTCTGTGTGATGAAGGTTGCACTCTGTCTCAAACATTTGAATCAAAAAATTAATCAGGATAACTAATATGTTCCTGCCTTTTAGAAGATGATGGCTCCTCGGGGGCTTAAGCAACAACAATTGGAGTGATATTTATCGGTACAGCTTTAGCAAGTAAACCGGCATAATGGTTATGTAATGCTTCCATGTAATTTTTGGCATCACTCTTAGCCGTAAACAAAGAAAATTCTTCTTCAGTCTGTCTCTAACGCATTATAAATAATAGAACTAAATTCGGTCATAATATTATATTTCATACATGAATTTATTATAGCACTAATCAAATAAATTTGTAGAAGTGGAATAAAATATTTTTTAAATTTACTAATCATAGCAGTAATAGCTTCTTTGTAACCTTCTTTATTCTTTTATTCGTTAGGCAAACAAGAAATGTCGGCTAAATAAACTAAAATATTACAAATAGTATAATAATAAGCACCAGATAATTCAGCCGTAGCTATGTAAAAAATTTTCAAAAATTTAACAAGATCATCAATTGCAGCCCAATCAGAATCATGTACCATACACTCAGGAAAAGAATCAGAATATTGATTAAAAGTCATTCTAATAGGAACTTTTTAAGCAAGACAAGTTTTTAAATAAGTATAAGTAGCATTCCATCTAGTATCACATTCTTCAGGCATAAATTTCGGTCTAAGTCTATTTTGTTCACATTTGGTTTTAAATTCTCTCACTTTAGCTTTTCAATTATTTTCTTGAATAAAGCTAACAGCAAGCCGGACCTTTTCAATATAAAACTCAAAAAATTCAATATCATGTCTTACGATTAAATTATATATATGACAAGCACACTTAACATGAAATATTTTGGATAACGGCGGAGAAAGTTTAACTTTTAACAATTCAACAACAGTCTTGTTGTTAGATGCATTAAAAACTTTTCTTTCAGTACCATAATATTTTGCTACTTTAGAAATATATTCAGAAATAAATCTTCCAGTGTGTCTACGATCTTCATCATACAAAAATGCTAGAATACGTTTTTGCATAACAAAATTACTATCTATCTAGTGATAAGTAATTATTACATAATCATTTTTGTTAACAACACGATCAAGACCAGAAGTTAGAGCAATTCTATATGGAATATTTATTAATAATGCAAAGATATAATAAACATATTGTGCATGGAGTCTAAAAATATTGGCCCAACAAGTACTTCTAGGAACATCTGTAAACATAGAATTATAACTTGCTTGAATATAATGAATAAAAGCATCCGAAGAAGCAAAAGTGAAAGGCAAACAACTCATAACTATCATTTTCGCTATTTTTTTCCGGTCCTTCTTTTTATTATAATTTTAATAATTGACCGGTTGTTAGGTTCAATCTAGTTTATGCTGGCCCACCAACAGCCTCACTACCTTGTGTAATATTTAACTCTCTTGCGTGTCTTTCTCTTAAATGTCTCATCAACAAACCCGTACCCCCTTCATTTCCTTCGGTTTTACGCTCATATACAACTTCACAAATATTGTATTACACCTTAGCTTCTCCTTTTATTTCCAAAAATAAATTCACTGGAATACTAGTTCTTCTACGAGATCTTGCAGAAATATGGGAAGAACGGGGCGAAAGATTATCCGATTCAAATCTAATATTAACATGTTTGACTTCGGGTGTCTCACCAATATTTTCATCATCTACATCTAAATTAATCGCTTCTACTTCATTCTCTTCTTCTATACCATAATTATCCTGAACTTCTAAATAATTCATATCGTGAGCACCTACACCTATTTCATCCTCAAAAGATTGACTAATTGGTACTGGAGGCACACGAGTATATCTAGTACTTGAACTACCTCTACTGAAACTACCACCAATTTATTTTTTACTACCACTATCACTTTTGAGATAAAAAATTTGACACTTTTACTGAAGTTTCTTAATTTATCCATATTATAAATTAAACTAAAAAATATTTAAATTATACAAAAATAATAAATATAAATATTCAATAATTAATACATTAATTAAAAGATGGAATGACAATACCAAATTTTAAAAGTATCCAAAAATTCCGACTTTAGAAAACTTCCACTGATATTTGTAATTGCATAATTAAAAAATAAAATTAAGCACTTTAGGAGATAATTAGAATATTGGAGAGAGAATGAGAGATTGAGAATGTGTGAAAATGATTTTAAACATAGGATATTTATGGAAAAAAATTTGAATAATAATTTTTTTTAATAAAAATGAGAAAATGGGCCAAATGGTCGTTGGAGCTCCAAACGACATTATAGTCGTTGAGCCAACAGTCCATTTGACCGTTGAATCAGGACACCAACTTTCCAAAATTTTAAAAAAATTATTGGGTCGGTCCGATCCGAGTAACCGACGGGCCTAGTCCAACTTCATAATTGGGTCGGTCCACCAGGACAGTCAACTCAGACGGCCTCCGAGACCGACAGCCAAATAACCTGAAGGTCCACCAGGCCAGGTCAGACCAAGTCGGGCGAACTTAATGGTTCGAACTAACTAGGTTGAACGGGCCCATCCGGCCCACTTGACAGGTATAAGTAAATCCATATTCGATCATTCTCATGTAGAAGTAGGTCTTTATGACCTTGTGATGGCTTGTGGCGATGATAAGTTATCATTCATATTTAAAGGGAGATATCATTACGTTTCCTTATCATTAACTTTTTCAGTGCAAAATAAATTGTATTAAACTTGCTAGAAATTTAAATAGTGCTCTAATATGAAAATCCATACAATGCAATCTGGTTTGAAACATGGAGCAAAGAAAATTAACGTGGAATTTGGCAACATGAAAAGCATCGGTAATTGTGTTGTAATTGTCAAAATATTTGCTTGGCACTCCTAGATACACAATTTAGTAGTTTTGTTAATTTCATTGGAACCTATTCGACAAAAATATGACTTTTCCAAGTAGGCATATGTAAGTTGAAAAAATTATGTGTAGGGTGATAAATAAGTCTTCAAATTAAAATTGGTGACAAGTTTGACAAACTTAAGTCAATTTCTTTTTATTTTGTGATTTAAGTTAAATTGGGGTGCAAAATGTAATTTTCTTAAACTTTACAAAAATACAAAATAAAGTCAATCAAAGATATGAGTCACTTTACCAATTTTTTCAAAATTAGTCTCACAATTTTTTTTTCTCTCTCTAAAATAGAGAGAAAACATGACTCTCTCTCATGCTTCTCTCAAACATCATATTTAAACTGACCTCAAGTTGTCATTTTCTTGTATTGTCATTGTCATCTCCAACCTAAGTTAGGATTTTGATTCTTCAAGGTAAAGTTGTTTTCTTTACTTTCACAATTAGGGTTTCATTCATCTATAAGAATTTTTTGATTTTGAAAAAAAATGAATTTAGGTTTTTTAGATTTGTGTTGTTCTCTTTGGGTTAGTTCTTTTTAAAATAGTGAATTTGCCGTCTCATTAATCATGAAACAATTTCAATAATATAGTTTCTTGAAAATTCACTTATTTAGTAGAATTTAGAAAAAAGTTATATTTTTAGAAGTGAAAAGGAACGTTTTGTGCTACACTTGAATTTTTTACAGTGAAGATATAAATCTAAATTTATTTTAAATTTGTTCCTTTTATAGGTATGTTTGAATTGAAGGAATGCATTTATGCATTTGTTGAAAAAAAAGAGCTTAGTTAACTTGAATTTTTATAAAGTTATGAATTTTGTGGGATTGAAATTATTCTCGTTTGACTTATTTTAATATTATAATTTTTTACATGTAGATTGTGCATCCATGGATAAGTTCTACACCTAATGAGATGTGGATTGTTATGAGGTTTTGAAGGCATTGTCAAGTGTCCAAAAAATGGCAAAGAGACAGGTTGAACCTACCATCAAGAAGGAATTGGTGTCTTAGTTGATTCAAAGATAATTTATTTTAAGTTTTTTTTTATAGTTGATTTGTTAAGATTTGTTGAACTTTTTTGTTATGTTTTGTTGAACTTTTATAGTGGTGATGAGATGAGATTCACATGTGAATTGGTTCTCTTGGATTTAAAGAACTTTTGTAGTGTGGTGGGAGATAGAATTCATAAATATTATTTTATTAAGATAAATGTTGTTTGTTTGCAATAACAATTATTGATATAAATTAGCCGTTTGTTTCAGGAATGGTTGTAAGTTGCTAGAAATTTCATAGCAGTTGCTGAAATATGCTACAACAAGTAGGTTGCTGAAAATTTTATAGTAATTGTTGAAATATGCTACAGCAAGTACGTTAGTTGCTGAATGTTTTACAACACTTACTTAAATATGCTACAACAAGTACGTTTTTTGTTGAAAGTTTCACAACAACTGCTGAAATATGCTGCAACAAGTATGTAATTAGTCTAATTTTAAAATGTAATTTAGATTTTATGGTTATTAAATGAAATGAAATGGTAATTTAATATATACTAGACGATCAATTAAACATTGACAAATATGATCAACTAAAACTCAGTTAAATGATCGCTAATTGATTGGATCAATCATATTTAACGATAAATAGAGTGATATTAGTGTAATTAAGATTTGATTACTATCTTAATTGAATTTGTTACAACAAGTAAGTTAGTTGCGAGAAAAGTTATAACAATTATTATAATATGCTACAGCAAGTACGTTAGTTTCTTACTGTTTTACAACAATAGCTGAAATTTGATAAAAGTAGTATGTTAGTTGTTGAACATTTCATAGCAATTGTTGCATTATGTTACAACAAGTACATTAGTTGTTGAACATTTCATTGCAATTGTTGACAATGTAATCAACTAAAATTGAGTTAAATAATCACTAATTGATTTAATCAACCATATTTAATGATAAATAGGGTGATATTAGTCTAATTTATGTCTAAAAGTTATATTTTATAGTTATCAAATAAAATGAAATAATAATTTGAGATATAATAGATGATTAATTAAACGGTTGCACATTTAATCAACTAAAATTGAGTCAAATGATAATTAATTGACTGGATCAATCATATTTAATGATATATAGGGTGATATTAGTCTAATTTAATAGTAAAATTTAGATTTTGAAGTTATCAAATACAATGAGATAGTAATTTGAAATATACAAGATGATCAATTAAACAACAACAAATACAATCAGCTAAAATTGAGTTAAATAACCGCTAATTGAATGGATCAATCATATTTAATGATACAAAAAGTGACATTAATCAAATTTAAGAGTAAAATTTAGATATGATCGTGATCTTAATTGAATTTGCTACAACAAGTAAGTTAGTTGTTAGAAATTTCATAACAATTGCTGAAATTTGCTACAACAAATTTGTTAGTTGTTGAACGTTTCATAGCAGTTGTTGAATTATGCTAAAACAAGTATGTTAGTTGTTGAATATTTCATAGAAATTGCTTCAAATATAATCAACTAAAATTGAGTTAAATGATCACTAATTGATTGAATCAATCATATTTAATGATGAATAGGGTGATATTAGTTTAATATAAGCCTAAAATTTAGATTTTATACTTATCAAATACAATGAGATAGTAATTTGAGATATACTAGATGATCAATTAAACGTTTGCAAATGTAATCAACTAAAGTTGAGTTAAATGACCTCTAATTAATTGAATCAATCATATTTAATGATACATAGAGTAATATTAGTCTAATTTAAGAGAATAATTCAGATTTTATAGTTATCAAATACATTGAGATAGTAATTTGAGATATATTAGACGATTAATTAAAATGTTGCAAAAACAATCAAATAAAATTGAGTTACATGATGATTAATTGATTAGATCAATCATATTTAATGATAAATAGGGCAATATTAGTCTAATTTAAGAGTAAAATTTATATTTTATAGTTATCGAGTACAATGAGATAGTAATTTGACATATACTAGACGATCAATTAAATGATTACATATGTAATCAACTAAAATTAAGTTTAAATAACTGTCAACTGATTGGATCAATCATATTTAATGATGAATAGAGTAATATTAGTCTAGTTTACGAATGTAATTTAGATTTGATTGTGATCTTAATTGAATTTGCTGCAACAAGTAAGTTAGTTGCTAGAAATTTCATAATAATTGCTGAAATATACTACAACAAGTATGTTAGTTACTGAATATGTTACAACAACTGCTGAAATATGTTACAACAAGTATGTTAGTTGTTGAAAAATTCATAGCAATTTTTGCATTATGCTACAAGGAATAGGTTAGTTGTTAAATGTTTCATAGCAATTGCTGCAAATGTAATCAACTAAAATTAAGTTAAGCAATTACTAATTGATTGAGTAAATCATATTTAGTGATAAATATGGTGATATTAGTCTAATTTAAGCTTAAAGTTAAATTTTATTGTTATCAAATATATTGAGATAGTAATTTGAGATATACTAGACAATTAATTAAACGATTGCAAATGTAATCAATTAAAATTTAGTTAAAGGACTACTAATTAATTGGATCAATCACATTTAATGATAAAAGGGGTGATATTAGTATAATTTATGAGTAAAATTTAGATTTGACCATGATATTAATTGAATTTGCTATAATAAGTAAGTTAGTTGCTAGAATTTCATAACAATTTCTGAAATTTGCTATAGCAAGTATGTTAGTTGTTGAACATTTCATAACAATTACTGAATTATGCTACAAAATTTATGTTAGTTCTTGAACGTTTCATAGTAATTGTTGAATTATGTTACAACAAGTATGTTAGTTGCTGAATATTTCATAGCAATTGTTGTAATTTGTTGAATCTTCTAGACAGTATAATATGTATTTTTTAAAAAACTGAATAACAAGAATAACAATAAGATAAAACTTATTCACAAATGATAACAACAACAATAAGATGTGTTCAGAAATAACAAAAATAATAAAATTAAATCTATTTTTATGGAGCATTTCGCTCGAAGCATGTAGTCCTTTTGTGTCCAACCTTTTGCATATATATGAAACATTTAATTTCTTGGTTGAAAATAATTCTATGACTCATTTTCTACTTTTTAATGGTCTTCTTTCAATCTTGCCTAGCTCAACAAATGGAGGAGATATTTTTCTCTCTAAAATCTCAACCTTTTATATATTTTTAGTAGTTGTTGCAATTGATGAAGCATTTGCTGAATAAATTATTCAACAACTGCTGTATATTTTTTAGTAGTTGTTGCATCTGTTTCACCACCTGCTGCAGTTGCTAAAACATATATTGCAATGGCAGAATCAATAATATAAAACTCAAACTCAGATGATTAATGCACACCAGGCTACATACTTTATTTATATTAAAATAATTGAAAATTATTTTTTAAGCAATTTTCAATGCTATATGAACAAAATTTAGTCCAAAGTTGAGAATTTTTTTCCTCTCAAACTCTTCGCAGAAGAAATTCAAAACGATAATAGCAACAAAAACACCAAGAACATAGCAACAAAATAGAGGAGGGGAAGAGGAGGAGGAGGAGGAGAAGAAGAAGAAGAAGAAGAAGAAGAAGAAGAAGAAGAAGAAGAAGAACAAAAAAGAATAAGAAGAGAAAGAAGATAACATCGGGAGAAATTGTTGGGAGAGAAAAGAGAAAAAAGTTCTATTTCTCCCCTTTTCGGAATTAGGATTTTAATTAAAATTTGGGTTAAAGTGTAAAAAAAAACTTGAGGACTTATTTAAAAGAAAGTCAATTATTGTTAAACTCGTATTACAAACTTGTCACCTACACCTAATATTTACGACTTGAGTCACTCTTCTTACATTTCAACTCTCTTTTGTCACCCTTAATTAATTTACCCATGTAAGTTTGCAGCATTTTACAATATTTTAAAAACAAATTTAAATAGAGTATTACGGTAAATGATACGAAGGGTATTTGGGTAAAGTAAAGAGCGCATGTTTTTTATATGGGGTATTTGTAACACCCCCGTATTTTTTCTAGCTTAAAATTAGTTCTTATTAAGAGTGTGCTACAAAAATGAATAACCTTTATTTAATATGAAAATTTCCAGATTTAAACCTTTCATTGTGTGGGAAACTGAATAAGCTTTTCATTGATATCAATTTCTCCCAAATCCAACACTCGGTGAAGAAGTTAGAGTATTGTTAGTAATGCAATGTTCCACTTGGTCACTCACTATGTCGCGGTAGATGCCAAAATGACAATCATCACATTACAATGGACCTCCGCGATATTGGCCCATTACAGACAGGTCCAAACTCCCAATTATCAATTTTCAGTGGTGCAACGCGATAGCACCGCGTCGCACCAGAGTGCAAATTCCCACTCATCCTTTTCCAGTAGCTTAACGTGATTTCAACGTGTCGCGGTGAATGTGTTTTTGTCGTACTCTTGATCCATAATTTGAATTCTTGTGTCATGACTTTAATCCTAAGTATGTGAAGTCCTTATTAGGTGAATGATGTTCATAGAAGTCACTTAGAGCCAAGTGAAGCTAAGAACATTAGATTCCATTCAATCCTACAAGGTGATACTTTAAACATGTATAAAATTTTATATACGAAGAATTTTCCATCCCAAGACCCACCAAATTATAGATAATTAAATTAGCTTTCTGACGATATCAATTTCGCAAAAATTGATACCCGAGCAAAAAGTTATAGTCATTTTAGTGTGAGACAATGAGCAAAAATCGGGATGCGGGTAACGAATTTCTTTTTTAAAGTAAAAGGGGCAATGGGGTCTTTTCCCACCTCAACTCAGGTTGTAAAAACATGATCTAAGGCTTTAAATGGGGCATTATTTGACCCCATTCTCTAATTTTTCCCTCAAGAACAACCCTAATCAATTCCCTCAAGAATCATCAATTCCATCTTCTTCTCTTCAACAAAAAGATCAAGAATTTAGGGTTTACAATCCAAGAACTTCAAGAATGATATCAAGATCATCTCCAAAGTATTCAAAGTTCAAGCTTTTACATTCAAGTTCATCATCCAAGCTCCAAGATTCAAACTTTATTCATCAAATCAAGTCAATTAAGTTATGTCAGGATTCAACAAGGACAATCCTTTTGTTCTTGTGTTCAAAACTTATTTTAAATTATAAATTACTAAATTCTATATGATTCCTCACGAAATTTGAGTTAGGGTTTATACTCAAATCATATTATTTGAAGATTATGAGATTTCAAGCAATTGAATGTTGAATTACCTGATAAATTTTATATACTTATGCATGTAATGCGAATTTCCAGATTTTCCCAATTGAGTTTAAGTAAGATATTGAGATTCTTGATTTTATTATTTTGATATTGTTAAAGTATGATTCAAGAAGAATACTGAGCCTGATGTTTTGCTATTATTTTGAATGTTTATACGTGAGTTTTAAATTGGAATCTATACCCATTATCACTATTTACAAGATTATGATTTTTGAGAGATTTTGAAGATAAATTTCATGTCTATTCTCTTATTTCATGCGTATTGTAGAAAGTTAAAAATTTTGAGTTATATTTATTATTGAGTGCATTAACAAGCACAAATGCAGTGATTTTACATGAGTTTGAGACATGGGTTATTAGGCCTTAATTTGAGTATCGATATTTCAAGATCTTGTGCTTTAAGCACCCTAAGATTTGCATATTTTGAGTTATATAATAGTATTTGATCTTCGAAAACTCAGTTGAGTTTTGGAATCCACTTTTCAGAGTTTATTACTGATTACAGATATGAGTTCGGTCTTCATTATAGACCCTTGAGTTACTTTAAGTTGGATTTCCTAAAAGTTCTAAGCCTAAGTATGGAAATAGTATTTAGCACCGAGTGGGACTTGTGGGTTTAGCGTATCCTACTTTCCAGAACTATGTGCTATCGTAGGATTGACATTTATGAGCCTGAGGATGAGATAATGATAACTGAGTTGAGGTTATACTCCCTGGCAAGAGTATGACTCCTCCCCCCAACGTGAGGTTTTTTTCTTAGGAGGATAAAATATTGGACTCTATGTAGCTCACATGGTTTATGTCGGTTAGAAGAACCTCCCAAAGAAGACCCCAACTCTTTAAATAGTTTATAGATTTAAAGTCTTAGTATATATTTTGAAAGTTATTGTTTTAAGATTTCATCCAGTTGACAAGATTTGAGAACAAAAAGAGGATACTTATTTTAGAATAAGGTGTAATGACTTACGAGATTTATGCTACATGCTTCCTTATTCATGATTTGTGAGATTTAGATTTCAGTTTTTTCTCAAGATATGTGAGTCATTTATATCAGCATGCATGATTTTTATAAAATTGATGATATTATTTAACTATTGCATACACCCCTATATACTCAGTACATCCTCAAAGTACTGATCCACATATATGTCTATGTGCTACATTGCCTCATAATGTAGGTACAAATTGTAGCGCATATACCATATTCAGTCAGTCCATAGCTTTCAATCAGAAGGTGATGAGTCATTTTGATTCAAGAGCTCGAGTCAGTTATACATCTTGAGAAGTGTTATATTTTTTTTATCAGTCGTATGGAGTTAAGATAGTTGGGAGTCATGACCCGGGTACCTATAGTCAGTACCAGTAGAGGCTTCATAGACAGTCAGTGGTGTTAATGTATTTAATTTTAGTTTTGTTGCTAAAAGCAGAGTTTTAATCTTGTAAATTCAGATTTGTATTGATCAAGTTTAGAGAAGTTTTATGTTTTTACTGATTTTGTTCAGATTTATGTATTTTATTCAGTTGCTTGTAAGTATGCCAGTAGAAGGGTTAGCTTGGGATCACTTATGACCCTAAGCACCGTGTGACATCTGTGAAGCCGTGTCTAGTAGAGTCTTGCAGAATGGTACGAAGACATCTGTACTTTTCTTCGAGAGGCTACAAGGCATTTAGAAAATGTTTCCATTTTTTTAAGTCTCAAATTGGGCTATAGAAAGGGTTTCTAAGAAACTTATACAGATTCTCATCTTACTCTATTTGGGTTATCTCTGCCTTATTTTTAAGGTATCAGAAATAGTAAAGCTTAAACCTTTACTGCTAGGGCTTTCTCAAATAGTCTCCTCAGATAGTTATGGGATTATAATGAGGCTAGAAAGTATCCCATCAGTACTTTTAAGTTCCAAAGTATAAAGGTATTTATTTATATTCATGGAAAGTCATGCACTAAGACCTAGTTAGGTGTACTTTCAAATTTCTCAGAATCCATAATAATAATCTATACTTCTCTATCTAGGTACTATTCTTGAGGTAACATGATCGGCAAGTTCCAATTCCCTTCCCTGATAATGCTCTCAGAATTGCTAGCAGAAGTTTTTGAAGTCTCATAAAACGGCTTGAGAGGAGCCTTCTAGTGTGTTATAAGTCCCTCAAATTTAAATTTATGCCCTCATTCTTATGAGTCGTTCAACTAAGATAGAGTAAGATGTGTATTCTTAGATCATTGAATATTGTGTGTTAAGTTTCCATCTCTTGTAATCTTGTTATCATTGTGTTGTTAAAACTAAAAGTCTAGTGAAGCCGTGTGGGGCTCTTTCGATTCACTAGCATAGTTTCTTTGTTATTCATCTCATTTTCTTGTTCAAAACATAAAATAAAATTCTAGTGAAGCCGTGTGAGGCCTATTTTGATTCACTAGCAACTTGTTGTTCATTTTGTTGTTCTTGTGTTGGTTGGAACTGGGGGTTTAGAGGTGTAGTGACGAGAAAAATAGTAAGGGAAATTTATTAAATGTATCTATAGCTGAATCTTTTGCATAAGATTTAGTTAGTAATAAAGTGTTATGTCCTTGTGTGTTAATTTAGTAGAAGGTAGAGAAGGAGTCATTAGTTAAGGTGAATTGTTGTTGCTTGGAGTATGAAAAAAGTTGTTGACAGTGTTTGCTGTGCAAGAAAAGTATAGGTTATTGATGAAGGTACTTGGTGGAGGCGTGTTGTTAATTTAGGCGTCCCTGAGATTTCCAGGGGGAGTTTAGTTGAAACTTATAGAGCTATAAACTAAGTTTAGCAGTATAAAAAGGGTAGATAGTAATAATATATAGAAAGAGGATGTGTTAATGGATTTTAAATAAGATAGATCATAGAATTGGGATTGATCCTTACTGTTATAAAGTTGTAGCGGACTAATGGTTTCAGATATTTGGAATGTAAGAATATTATGTGAAGTTGTGGTTCATCATAGCTAGAACTAGATGCTAAGTTTGAACAGTTGATGGTCATCAAAGTGGATGAAATAATTTCTTGGTTAGTGATGCTAGTTTTATGTAAGGGATCTAGTAGGTTTGAACAGTGTATGCAAGAAGTTAGAGTTCAGTTATCTGTAATTAAGTATGATGCTAAATGTATGGTAAAAAAGTATGCCCAAGGTGATATAGGGTTGCATTATTTCCAAGTTTATTGCGTGTTGTGTGTGATTAGTAGTACTGTTGAGTTGCTAAGTGGAAGGAGACTAGTTATATATATGATGTTCTTAATAGCTAAGCTAAAGAGTTATGGGTAGATGATGTTAAGCCTTTTTTGTGTGATCTTGATTCTCATGGTTTAGAAATACAAGTCTAGAGAGGTGATATTAGTAAGCTATGACACAGGTAGTTTGGTTTATTAAAGATTGATGATGTTCGTGTTAAGTGTTCGAATCTAAGTTTGAATCCTTGAAGATTGAGCGAACAGAAGTAAGAGTTGAAGCTCTAGATGGTGTGAAATAAAGATCTGGTAATACCATGATGATTCTAATTTAGTGAGTATTTAAGTTGTTATATGATGACTTTTGAGGCTATAGAAATCTAAGAGTTGAATCTCAGAAGGAGGTACTAGCATTGGGAGTTACACGTTAAGATACAGTCCTTCAGGGTAAGTTTAGTTTTATGTGTATTGATTTTACGCTAGACTCTAGAGTAAAGTGATTGCAGTTTAAATTAGAGTTTATATAGTGGTTCACAGACTTAGAGTGGTGGCTTAAAGCTAAGGGGGAGATGATAGGGTAAGTAACTAAGTCAGACATCCAGATTCTATTAGTGATGATGAATACTTATTCGGATAGATGTATTATGCGTTAAGTGAGATTCTAGTAGAAGGTTGAATATAGTTGTTGAAGTGGAAGGTACAATATGAGTTAACCCGTTTAGCCAGTAATTTATTCTAGTAGCCATACAAATATGGTTTTCAATCTTCCCACCTAGTCATATCATTCTAAGAGAAAATTTGCTCACTTCGTGTACCTTGCAAATTTAGCTTAGTTTATACATCAGTTTTAGAATCTAGATGATCATTCATGATTCAACTCGTAAGTTTCCTGTTCGTCATCTCAGTCTTTTTCTAGTATTTCAATCAAATCTGTATCATTTGGGGACGAACGATCCCAAGGGGGAGATATTGTAATACCCCGAGTTTTTCATGTCATAAACCTCTCATTTATTTTCTCATGAAATCAGATCCAGCCTAAAGTAATAGCTACTCATAAGTTGATGCCCTTGTTTCTATATCAGCCATATAGCTATTTTTATGAGAATTCATGCACTCGTAGATCAGTTCAGTAACTCATTATGTTTAAGATTCAGTTATTCAGTTTATTTCAGTTGTGCATGATAGCTTATAACCTCAGATTCCTTAGTATTTTCAGCTTAATTATCCACATTCGAAGATGAATGTTTCCAAGGGGGAGATATTGTAACACTCCGTGTTTTACCTAGCTTAAAATTCATTCCTAGAATGGTAAGAGTGTGCTTAAAAATGAATAACCTTTATTTCATATGGAATTTTCTAGATTTAGACATCCATTGGGTGAGAAATTGAATAAGCTTTCCATTGATATCAAATTCGCCCAAATCCGACACTCGGTGAAGAAGTTAGAGCATTGTTAGTAATGCAGTGTTCCACCTGGGCACTTACCGCATCGCGGTGGATGCCAAAATGGAAATCGTCATATTTCAGTGAAACTCCGCGATATTGGCACATCGCATAGAGGCCCAAATTCCCAATTTTCAATTTCCAGTGGCACAACGCGATAGCACCGCATCGCGCCAGAGTATAAATTTGCACTCGTCCTTTTCCAGTAGCTTAATGCGATTACAACACATCGTGGTGAAAGTGTAATTTTCATAC
Organism: Capsicum baccatum var. pendulum; assembly: GCA_030864225.1. Taxonomy (NCBI): domain Eukaryota; kingdom Viridiplantae; phylum Streptophyta; class Magnoliopsida; order Solanales; family Solanaceae; genus Capsicum; species Capsicum baccatum. The sequence goes on along the minus strand of CM061560.1, from coordinate 86,295,021 downwards.
TCTTGATCCATAATTCGAATTCTTGGGTCATTACTTTAATCCTAAGTATGTGAAGTCCTTATAAGGTGAATGATGTTCATAGAAGTCACTTAGAGCCAAGTGGAGCTAAGAACATTAGATTCGACCAAAACTTGGCATTCAATCCTACAAGGGTCTATATTAAATGTGTATAACATTTTATATACATGTAATTTTCCATTCCAAGACCCACCAAATTGTAGATAATTAAATTAGATTCCCGACGATACTAATTTTGCAAAAATCTGATACCCGACCGAAAAGTTATAGCCATTTTAGTGTGAGGCAGTGAGCTAAGGCGATGGTAGCGCGTCGCGCTGAAGGGTAAAATTGAGATGCGGGTTACAAATTTTTGCTTTAAAGAAATAAGGGGCAATGGGGTCTGTTTTCACCTCAACCCAGGTCATAAAAACACAATCTAAGGCTTCAAATGGGGCATTATTTGACCCCATTCTCTAATTTTTCTCTCAAGAACAATCCTAATCAATTCCGTCAAGAATCATCAATTCCATCTTCTTCTCTTCAACAAAAATATCAAGAATTTAGGGTTTACAATCCAAGAACTTCAAGAATGATATCAAGATCATCTCCAAAGTATTCAAAGTTCAAGCTTTTACATTCAAGTTCATCATCCAAGCTCCAAGATTCAAACTTTATTCATCAAATCAAGTCAATTAAGTTATGTCAGGATTCAACAAGGACAATCCTTTCGTTCTTGTGTTCAAAACTTATTTTAAATTATAAATTACTAAATTCTATATGATTCCTCACGAAATTTGAGTTAGGGTTTATACTCAAATCATATTGTTTGAAGATTATGAGATTTCAAGCAATTGAATGTTGAATTACCTGATAAATTTTATATACTTATGCATGTAATGCGAATTTCTAGATTTTCCCAATTGAGTTTAAGTAAGATATTGAGATTCTTGATTTTATTATTTTGATATTGTTAAAGTATGATCCAAGAAGAATATTGAGCCTGATGTTTTGCTATTATTTTGAATGTTTATACGTGAGTTTTAAATTGAAATTTATACCCATTATCACTATTTACAAGATTATGATTTTTGAGAGATTTTGAAGATAAGTTTCATGTCTATTCTCTTATTTTCATGCCTATTGTAGAAATTTTCATATTTTGAGTTATATTATTATTGAGTGCATTAACAATTATAAATGCATTGATTTTACATGAGTTTGAGACATGGGTTATTAGGCCCTAATTTGAGTATTGATATTTCAAGAACTTGTGCTTTAAGCACCTTAAGATTTGCATATTTTGAGTTATATAATAGTATTTGATCTTCAGATCCTCAGTTGAGTTTTGGAATCCACTTTTCAGAGTTTATTACAGATACAGACATGAGTTTGGTCTTCATTATAGACCCTTGAGTTACTTTAAGTTGGATTTCCTAAGAGTTCTGAGCCTTAGTATGGGAGTAGTATTTAGCACCGAGCAAAAAGTATGGGTTTAGTGCATCCCACTTCCCTAAAACTACGTGCCACTGTAGGATTGAGATTTATGGGTCTGAGGCCGAGATAGTGATCACTGAGTTGAGGTTATACTCCCTAGCAAGAGTATAAAGCCTCTCCCCAACGTGAGGTTTCTTCCTTAGGAGGACAAAACATTGGACTCCATGTAGCTCACATGGTTTATGTCGGTTAGAAGAACCTCCCAAATAAGACCCCTACTCTTTAAATAGTTTATAGATTTAAAGTCTTAGTACATATTTTGAAAGTTATTATTTTAAGATTTCATCCAGTTGACAAGATTTGAGACAAAAAGAGGATACAGATTTAGAATAAGGTGTAATGACTCACGATATTTATACTACATGCTTCCTTATTCATGATTTATGAGATTTAGATTTCAGTTTTTGTTCAAGCTATGTGAGTCATTTATATCAGCATGCATGATTTCTATAAAGATTGATGATATTATTTAACTATTGTATAGACCCCCATATACTCAGTACATTCTCAAAGTACTGATCTACATATATGTCTATGTGCTACATTGTCTCACAATGTAGGTACAAGTTGTAGTGTATATACCATATTCAGTTAGTCTACAACTTTCAGTCAGCAGGTGCTGAGTCCTTTTGATTCAAGAGCTCGAGTTAGTTATACAGCTTGAGAAATATTGTATTTTTTTTTATTCAGTCGTATGGAGTTGGGATATTTGGGAGTCATGACCCGGCTACCTATAGTCAGTACTAGTAGAGGTTTCATAGACAGTCAGTGGTATTAATGTATTTAATTTCGGTTTTGTTACTAAAAGCAGAGTTGTAATCTTGTAAATTCAAATTTGTATTAATCAAGTTTGGAGAAGTTTTATGTTTTTGCTGATTTTGTTCAGATTTATGTATTTTATTCAGTTGCTTGTAAGTATGCCAGTTGAAGGATTAGCTTGAGATCACTTGTGACCCTAAGCACCGTGTGACGTCTCGGGACCCGTTTTCGAGGCGTTACAGTATTTTAGTAATTTTATTTTAAATTCTTGGAGTTCATGCTTTTAAGGTAGTATATATCTATAATCAATATCTATAATCTTTAATATATTAAAAGTGTAAAGACCCTTAAAAAACTGATTTTAAACTTTTTGTCCTTTATTAAAATCTATGTAATAGACAAAATTATTTTTTCACTTATTTTCTGCAATTATTATATTATTATTATTTTTATAATATTAATTAGACTCCTAAAATATATAGAAAAATAATTAATTAGTTTTTCCATGTTGGTTGTTACTCTCAAAACTATCGTTTCCTCATTGTTTCAAAGTTCCTTGTTTTTGACAAATTTAGAGGTATGGTTTTACTATAATACAATTAGTACAAATGGTATACATGCAATACAATCAATTTTTGGTAAAATTCTTTTTTTATTTTTGATAAAATTTAGTAGCATCCTAATATAATATAAATAATATCTATATCTCTCTCTCTATATATATATAAAATAAAAATCATATAGGAGTTAAATTATTATTATTTTTAATTTATGAATATATTTTTATAAAAAGAGTTATTTTGAAAAGAGAAAATCCATAAAGTTCACTAACAATTCTGATGTCATTGAGGTACTTTCTTCTTGTTCTTTGAATATAACAAGGTGAATTTGGCACCACTTTATTGGGCGTAAAAAATCGTAAATTGCTTAATCTTATGGGGTTTTAATGTTTTCTTATTATTTTGATTTTGATTTAAGTATCTTCGAAAATGAAAAGCCGATGAAAGCTCTACCAAAAACTTCACCAACAAACTCGATATTATTGAGGTACTTTCTTTTCACTCATTGTTTATTATTGACTTAATTTGAATTTTGATGATCTATCTCAAGTGTTCAGGGAAATAGCAAAGATAGCATTAATAATGCAAATATAAAAAGTTCCCTTTTTAGATCTTGTCGCTAGAAATTTATATATATGTGAAAAGAATAGTTTTATTTTCATGAAATTCAAATTAGATTTGTTCTTTTCTTTTGTAATAAACACTCAAGTTAGACACATCATACAACAATATATTTTATATATAATATTTATTTATATCATTTAAATAGGTGTATCATTCTTTAACGCCAATATATTACTACTTTTCAATAATATTATTCTTAATTTTTATGTATAATTTATTAATTTACACAAGAAACACGTGTTAAAAGTGTGAAAATCTTTTGAAAAGTGATTCAAACTTTTTACCCTTCACTCAAATCTCTATTTCTACCTATAATATATTAAAAGTGTGAAGATCTTAAAAATATTGTTTGAACTTTTTACCATTCATTAAAAGTCGCTGTAATAGATTAAATTATCTTTTTACTTTTTCTTTTTAATATTAAGTATTAAATATAATTTTAAACAAATAGGCAAGCACTCCTTTTCCATATAAAATAAGGTTGGTTGACTTTTCCTAACAAAGAAAATGATACGTCCACAGAATTTGGGCCTTTATGTTTGTAACTTCAAATCGATTAAAACTCTATTAACAATAATTATTTAATTATTTTCCTTATTTTCAAAATTTAAATCAACTATTTTAGAAGTTCTAAACCTAATTATTTTACGTGGCCAACCACTAAGATGTTTTCCATGTCCGCCAGTAGCTGACATGTCCCTCCTTCTCTAACAACCTAAAGTATTTTTCTCTTGAACTGGTAGGTTTTAGAAATTTTGCAACATAAGAAGTTTCATTTTGTTGGATTTATATTAATGTTCTTGATTTTATTGCTTGTTGATCAAGAATTCATAAAATTTTGTAACCAGAACATCTTGAACAAAGTTGAAGTCGAATTGAATTGAAGTATAACATTTTTTTTTTTAAGAGGGTAGAATCTTATCGAATAAGTTGATTTATTTTGTGCCTCTTTTGAGTGTATAATTGAATTAGTTATTTTATTTTTTCTCGAATTACGAATTTTGTTTTCAGTGCTTGCTTATAAATAGGAGAATCATGATTTTCTTTCTGACAGACGTTTTTTTCTAAATTCAGGTATCCACTAAATATGTTTCTATGTTCTTGTAACACCTTTTCTCCTTCGTGAATTTGTCCTAATACCTGTTACAAGATTAGTGATTGCTTGCAATACTTATCTCACACGTTGTCATAAGCTTCATTGATCCATCCGCCGTGATGCAGTGATAAAGACGAAGGAACCACGAAAAACACGATATTACCCGAGCTAAAAAGCTATTTTTTAGCACCTTCTTAGTTTGTTAAGTATTTTTTTCTTTTAGCATTATAGAGATTGAATCTTTTATAAACTAAGTTGCATGAACTCTTCACTTTCGACGTCGCGCCTGTGTCGTATTCTCAAAAAATATATTAGCTTTGGCGAATTAAACATGCACCCATTGACATTTTTGAAAAGTCCGAGCAACATAGTTTATAAGTTTAATGGAAAAAATTAATCTTGTGGTCGCTGATAATGGACATGGAGTAGTATTGACTGTGATGTAATGAGTTTCTAAATTTTACTTTGATGATTTTCTGTTATTTGCCAAAGCGTCAATGCCAACAACTGAGTCCGAGATAGAGTATTATGCTATGTTGGCAAAGGTAGGAGTCCAACACTACGGTAGGAGTCCAACACTACAATGGAAGTAAGTACATCCTTTTGTGTGTGTGAACAGTAATATTTAAGATATCAACCTATCAATATGGGTTGTGGTGCAGTGGATGGGGCTGTTTCACCCTTAACCAGAGGTCGAGGGTTCGATCCTGGTACGGAGAACACTCTGTTAGGGAGCGCTTCCCCTCGAAAGGAGCCCTTTGCAGCACAAATTTAAATTAGTCGGGCTCCAATGTAGGTACCGACACTGATGAGAAACCAAAAAAAAAGATGTCAACCTTTTTCACGTGCTTTCAAAGTATTTTGACGTATGGTTTGCTATTTTGATTGTGTAATACCAATAAATTTCTCTTTTTGCCAAAATTTAAATTATGTAACTTTAAGTTTTTCAGTAGTGTCAATTTTAGGGGTGACAAAATAAACCCAAATTAAGTTGACCCGTTTAAAACTTAATGGGTTGGGTTCAATAATTTGCTATTAGGTAAATCTCAATCCATTAAATTCCAACTCATTTTCAAATTGAGTTCAAATAAACCCAATCAATCTCTATTTCAACTCGTTTAATAGAAAAATTATTTTCTTAATGAAAAAAGAAAAAAAGTGACAATATGTCCTTCCACTCTCAAAATCACTAACCTCATCTCACCCAAATCCCACCACAAGCCAACTTACCCCACCCCTCCCCGCCTCCCTTAAATAAATTATTTTTATTTCTTAAAAAACTCTTTATAAATTGTATATATTGTCCCCACCCCACCTCATCCCTATTCCCCCTTCCTACCCCAACACTCACCCTAAAATATTAAAAAACTTTTAATTTTTAAAAGTAAATAAATATATTTTTTGAACAAAAAATTTAATTTAACCCCAACTCCCATCTCTCCCTACTCCCTACACCCCCACACCGTCCTCCCCTATACGACATATCCCCCCTCCTCCCCCCCCCCCCCCCCCAAAAAAAAATCGTATATTTTTTTAAAAAATTAAATTTATTTTTTTTGTAAAAAAACCTTTACCTCAATCCCCATCCTTTTCCTAACCCCTACCCCACACACCCACACCCCTACACCCTGCCCGCTCCCAATTTTATTTTTTTAAGAAAAAAAATATTTATTTTTTATAAAATAAATTTCTTTTTTTGAAAAGGAAATTGACCTCAACCCCCATCCTAAAAACCATCCCGACTCCTTACCCCACACCCCTCCCTAAAATATAAATTTTTATTTTAAAAAAATTAAATTTTTAAAAAATATTCTTACCCCACTCCCTAACCATCCACCCAACCTTTCAAACCAATCAAATTTATTTTCTTTACAAGGGATAAATATTAATATGATAATATTTTTTAGATTAAGTGTGTTAAATTGGACAGGTCAAGACCCAACCTGATTTTTACCTATTTCAACTCAAAGTGAATTTGGGCGGATCATGACCCAACCCGATACCCAGTTAAACTTATTTAATATCTTCAATCCTAATCCAACCCACCAATTTGACACCTCTAGTCAATTTATTTAATTTGTTGGTTAATTTTTCAAAGTTTTCTTTGATAGGTTTAGCCTGACTAAGTGGGTGAAGGTCTATTCGAAACAATCTCTCTATCTTTAAGGTAAGAATTAGATTGCGTAAACTTTAATTTTTTTTTAACCACACTTTATGAAATTACACTAAATACGTTGTTATTGTTATGATGTTCATAAGAAGCTTGTCCTTTAAATTTTACACCAATTACTATGCCTCAATTTTTAAAGTCCTTTGTAATTTGTTTAGTTTTGATTAGTTTCACCAACATTTTTTTATTTGTTCGTTATTATATTAATATGAGTTTTAGTTAGAGTAATAATTGTGGAGTCCAATTTAAAATCTAACATTAAAACTTAAGAATATAGAAGTCGTTGAATATGTTCGTATAGTAGAAAAATCTTATCCCGACAGGAAAATCAAGTGCATACCTTAGATTGGAGTTGCTTGAAAAGAAACAAGACCAAGAAGATGAGGATTCTATCATTTTTCGTACGTACTTATAATTAATAAATAATTGAAAAAGAATGTTTCTATATTTTATTATTGTTACTGCTATTAAAAGTGAGATCTTATACTTGATCAAATATTTTCTTAATTAATTTATTAAATTTTAGTGTAGTTTAGAAAATTACACAACAAATCGACAAAGAGAAAAAATCTTTATAGGAAAGGAGTAAAATTATAATATAAACCAAAACTTTCATGGATTTACATGCTTAAAGAATAATTATCTATTGAACATGATTATTATCCGAAAGATCGTGACATTAGATGATGAGAGGGTAATAATTTTTTTTCTATTAGTATAATTTATTGGATATATTATCGGAAGGTTATAATATTGACTTCTAATAAGCTATATGCGAAGAATTGCGATAAAAGAACTTCTTTTAAGACATGAAAAGTGAGAGGCTCCTAAAATATACGGTAAGTGAAGAAAAAAATATTGATAAGAGAAGCATGAGAAAAATAAGTATATATTAATCTATTATAATAAATAGCAACACTTTCACAAAATATATTTTATAGCAAAAATAACATTTTCTTGGTTGGACCACTCCACCACCCGTGTTTACAGTTATCAAGGGTAACTTTTTCTATTTTCACTCCAACATTTTATCTCTTTCCTTTCTTACTTTACCTTTTATTTTTTTCTCAAATATCTTCTATTTTTCAAATTTTCATTTCATTTTCTCATGTTTTTTCCACCTTGTAGATAAAGATTGTGTTCTACTAATTAAGGTAACTATTACTTTACTGTTATTGCATATTATCTCTTCCATAAATTCTATATATTATGTATTTTGTATATTTTTTGTTGATCATTGTTACTGCGATTTTTTTTTTTGAGATTTTTTTGTTGTATGATTGTGGAGTTCTGCTCTAATGGCAGAGCACACGCCATATAGAAGATTAAATAGAGGTATACACCAATCAATTTAGTTTCTGATAATCCATCATCAAGAGGTGCCTCGCGCTGTCGTCGCTCACTCGGCTTGGCTTCTTCGAATTTGGATTTGGATCTGAATTTGTCAAATGATCGATCGAGAGATCAATTTTTTAGAAAAAGTTTATTTGAAACTAGAAAAAATAAGTGAAAATTAATAATCCAAAAATCCAACAAAAATAATTTTTTTCGCCATGAATGTCATGTAAATGCATACAGAAATACACCTCTTTAGGGACGCAACCCTTAAAAAAAAAAAACACTGATTCGAAAAAGGGGTGACTATTCGATCGGATATGACTATTTAGAAAAGACACATTATTTTGGAAGGGACAAACATGACTGTTTCAAAATGATACACCTTTCCATGAACCATTGTTTCCTTTTCGAAGGGACACTTGATGGTTATAAATACCTGAACTTTTCCTCGGGTATGTACATAGTTTTGAGTACTGAAAAAACACTCTTTTTCCAAAAAAATTTTGTGATCATTAGTCGTTGAGTTCGTTCGAAGAATTTGAATGTTTAAGGTACCACTACATTCAGATTGTGAGCCATTTTTTACTGGGAGGAAAAATTCTGCAACCTCGGGTACTTAAGGGGAATTATTTCCTTAAGGACACTCTGTGAAATCGAAGGACTTGATTCTACTTATACTTCATCTTACTTCTGTTAAATAAACATACTTATTTGATAGTTCATGTTGAACTTCAGTGTTGTTCTAGAAACTGTCTTGAACTTAGATTGAAGGATATTATGCAAACATACAGATTGTGTACCCAAAACAACAATCTTAAGGAATTAATCCATAATCTGTATTGTTTGGTTTCTAGAAATTAAAGTTTTATGCTTTCTACTCTATTTGAACTTAACAAGTGATTTGAAGAAATAAAAACTTCATCACAAGTTAAAGGTCATTCTGTTAACGAATAGAAGACATAAAAACCTCATCGTTAAACTAGAAATAAGTATTGTTTAAAGTTGCTACAAGCTTGTAATTCATATTTTGATATACTAAAGTTGACTGCCTTGTTGTGATGGAAAAAATGACTACTGATGGTGGGATAAGTGTAGCAGCAACAAATGTTGCTACAACCAGTCACACAATTGTGCCACCAGCTATGGCACCAGCGGAAAAGTCCAAAAAAAATTTCGGTATAGATTTTAAACGATGGCAACAGAAGATGTACTTCTATCTGACAACTTTGTGTCTTCAAAAATTTATGTCTGAAGATGCTCCAGAATTTCCCAAAGAAACATCGGACAAGGAGCATTTCATTGTAATAGAGGCATACAAAATATTTTGATTTCCTATGTAGAATTATATCCTAAGTGGTCCAAGATGATTTATACAATGTGTACAGCGGAATGAAAACATCAAAAGAGTTGTGGAATGCGCTAGAACGATAGTATATGACTGAGGATGCTAGAACTAAGAAGTTCTATGTTGCAAGGTTCCTTGAATACAAAATGATTAACAGTAATACTGTCGTACCTCAAGTACAGGAATTGCAAGTTATCATCCACGATCTACTTGCTGAAGGTATGAATATATTAAATACCTTATTTGAACATATTAAATATATTCTCAATGTTCACATAAACTTTATTGTAGCTTTGGTTGTGAACGAAGCCTTTCAAATTACTGCAATAATAGAGAAGTTGCCACCTTTGTGGAAGGACTTCAAAAATTACCTTAAACATAAGAGGAATAAGATGACGGCCGAAGACCTCATTGTGAGGCTGCATATTGAGAAAGGCAACAAAGCCACAGAGAGGAGGTCGAAAGAAAATTCTGCAATGAGTGGAGAAAACACTATAGAAGAAGACCCCAACAACTCTAACAAATGGAAGAAAGCTGGACAACAAAGCAATTAAACTAAGAAAAAATTCAAGGAGAAGTGCTTTAATTATGAAAATATTGGTCTCAAGTCAACAGACTGTCGTGCCCCAAAGAAAGTCAAAAATAAAGATCAAGCCAATATGGCTGAATCCAAGAATGAAATGGACTATATATATTCCATGCTTTCTGAATGTAACTTGGTGGGAAATCCTATAAAATGGTGTATGGATTCCGGTGCTACCCGTCACGTTTGTGCCAATAAAGAGTTGTTTGCTGCATACACTCCGACTCAAGGCGAAGAGAAATCTATATGAAAAACTCTGCAATTGCAAAAGTTTAAGGGATGGGAAAATTCTGCTTGAAAATGATGTCAGGCAAAGTGTTGACTCTTAATAATGTCCTTTATGTACCGGAGTTGAGAAAGAACTTGATTTTCGTATCACTTCTTGACAAAAATAAATTCCAATGTGTATTTATTTCAAGGAAGATTATACTTAGTAAAGGTGAAGTGTACGTAGGAAAAGACTACCTCACTGAGGGCTTATTTAAAATGAATGTAATGACAATTGAAATCAATAAAAGTTTTGTTTCTTCTTATTTGCTCTAGTCTAATGAATTGTGGCATGAACGATTAGGACATGTCAATCACAAAACTTTGTGAAAACTGAATAACTTAGAAGTTTTGCCAAACTTTGAGTGCAATAAATCAAAATGTCAAACATGTGTGGAATCAAAGTATGCTAAGCATCCATATAAGTCCATTGAAAGGAATTCCAATCCCTTAGACTTAATCCATACCGACATTTGTGATATGAAGTCAACACCATCTCCTAGTGGAAAAAAGTATTTTATAACTTTTATTAACGACTGCACTAGGTATTGTTATGTTTATTTTCTAAATTGTACAGATAAAACAATAGATACGTTTAGGAAATATAAAACAAAAGTTGAAAATCAGTTAGAGAAAAGATCAAAACTATAAGAAGTGATAGGGGTGTAGAATATGATCTTCCTTTGCGGAAATTTGTGTAGAAAATGGAACTGTCCATCAAACCACGGCAAAGTATTCACCTCAATCTAATGGAATTGCGGAAAGGAAAATTCAAACCTTAAAGGAAATGATGAATGTCGTACTTATAAGTTCAGATTTACCACAAAACTTATGGGGAAAGCTATCCTTACAGCTAACCAAATACTTAATAGAGTGCCTCACAGTAAGACACTATCAATTCTAAATGGAAAATGGAAAGAAAGGAAACCCAACTTGAAATATTTCAAAGTGGGGGAGCGTCCATCAAAATTCCAAGTTCCTATGCTTAAAAGGATAAAGATAGGACCTAAGAAAATAGATTGCGTGTTCAAAAAATATGCTAAAAGTATTAAAACATGTCAGTTTTTTTATTCATAAATTCAAACATCTGAATATCAATGAAAATACGATAATTGAATCAGATAATGCTGAGTTCTTTGAACATATTTATTTGTATAAAACTAGACATGAATATTCTAATGGAGGGTCTAAACGACCTCGATATGAACCAAGTGAGGATGTACATAATGATAAGAATCTGAGATGTAGTACACGTCAAAGAACGTCAACTTCATTTGGATCGGATTGTGTAACATTTCCCTTAAAAAATAAGCCTTAAATATTTAAAGAAGCAATGTCATCTTCAGACTCATCCTTTTGAAAAGAGGCAGTCAATAGTAAGATTGATTTAATTTTGAGAAACCATACTTAGGAGTTGGTTGATCTTCCTCTAGGAAGTAAGCCTTTAGGTTCTAAATGGATCTTTAAAAGAAAAATAAAGCAGATGGTACTATTGATAATTACAAGGCAATACTTGTATTAAAAGGCTTCAAACAGAAGGAACACCTTGATTATTTTGATACATACTCACCTGTACCAAATATAACATTAATTCAAATGTTAATTGCCTTGGCGGTGGTATTTGGTCTTGAAATCCATCAAATGGATGTGAAAATAACATTCTTAAATGGAGAATTGGATGAAGAAATTTACTTGGAACAACCGGAGGGTTTTGTGGTTCCTAGTAAAGAAAAAAAAGTGTGTAAACTTGTTAAGTCACTCTATGGACTAAAACAAGTACCTAAATAGTGGCATACAAAGTTTAACAAAATTATGTTGGCAAACGGGTTTAAGATAAACAAATATGATAAATGTTTTTACATTAAAGACACTCCAAATCACAAGGTCATTGTTTGTTTCTATGTAGATGATGTGTTGATCATCATTAGAGATATTTTTTACATAAATGCTACAAAATGAATGGTTGAAAGAGTTTGATATGAAAGACCTTGGAGTTGTGGATGTGATCTTAGGAATAAGAATTCATAAAACTCCACAAGGGTTGGCATTTTCATAGTCTTATTGCATTGAAAAGGTACTTGACAAGCTCAAGTATTTGGATTTTGGTATTTCCAAGACTCTATTGGACGTGAGCTTTGCACTTCAAAAGAATAAAGGTGAAAGTGACTCACAATTGGACTACACAATAGTGTTGGAATGTTTAATGTATATCATGAACTATACATGTCCAGACATAACATGTGCTATTAGTAAGTTGAGTCGGTACACGAGTAATCCCAATAAAACTTACTAGATGATAGTGAAAAAAGTTTTGGGGTATCTTAAGTACACTCAAGACTATGCTTTGCAGTATAATAAATATTCAACGGTAATTGAAGGATATAGTGATGAAAATTGGATCACCAGATTGAATAAAGTATAATCCATGAGTAGATACATATTTACTTTAGATGGATGAGCAGTCTTTTGGAAATTGTCCAAATAGACATGTATTTCTTGCTCTGCAATGGAATTTGAATTTATTGCATTAGATAAAGCCAGTGAAGAAGTTGAATGGCTCTAGGATTTCTTGAAAGATATTACTTATTAGCCCAAATCATTGGCACCAGTATGTATACACTGTGATAGCCAAGCGGTGATAGGTAGTGTAAGGCGTATGATGTATAATGGTAAATCTCGTCATATAAGATGGAGACATAAAACCATTAGAGAATTTCTCTCAAGTGGAATTATCACTGTTGACTACGTAAAGTCAAAGGATAATGTGTTGGATCCACTTACAAAAGGCCTATCTAGAGAAGGAGTTGAGAGAACATCGAAGGAAATGGGTTTATGTCCTAGGACAAGTCAGCATAGAGGTAACTCTACTTAGCAAACTGGACCCAAGAGATAGGTTCAAGGATATCAAAGTTGTGATTGATGGTTCAACATTGTCAATATACCCAATCTATTCTCATGATGTAGACAATATTTAAGAAACAAGGATAAGGCTTATGGTGTAAAGATTTTTAATGATTATTTAAATTTGACAGATTTGACCAAATAGTTTAATCTGTAGGATTGAGAATTTATAAATAACCTATGTAAGGGTGAAGTGGAAGCCGCTTAAAAAAGAATATTAGTAAAGGCCTATTCTCTATGCTCTCATGAAACCAAGACGTGTTCATGGCTGAAACAAATAAAATATGAGAACCATAAACGGTAAAAGGATGGTTGTGTGACAGTTTTTGCCTAGGTGTACACTAAATTTGATGGTTCAAAGATATCAAATATATCTATTGACTGAGCACATCCGATGCATGTTCACTATGGAAAGTTCAAAGGAAAACCCACTTATCCAGATGCAATCAGTCTTTGCTTGCTGATCACATACTTGTCCGTAAAGGTTTATAAAGAATAATCATTCCCCATTCATGTGGGGGATTGTTGGGTTCAATTGGATGTATGAATGGAAAATAGAGGGAATTCTTGGAGGAAAAGTGAGCTCACTTAAAAGAAAAGTGTACTCACTTAAAGGAAAGTCTACTCCTCTCTCATTGGTGGGAGAAAGCAACTTTCATGTGTTTTTATTAAGAAACACACCTCCAAATGGATAGTGAGGCAAGAACCAGGAGGTTCCTCGTGCTGTCGTTGTCGCTCGCTCGTCTTGGCTTCAGCTTCGACTTTGAATTTGGATTTGGATCGATCGAAAGATTAATTTTTTTAGAAAAAGTTTATTTGAAACTTGGAAAAATAAGTGAAAATTAATAATCCAAAAATCCAATGAAAATAATTTTTTTCTCCATGAATGCCATGTAAATGCATGCACAAACACACCTCTTTAGGGACGCAACCCTACGAGAAAAAGACACACTATTTTGAAAAAGAGGTGATTGTTTGATCGGATATGACATTTCAGAAAAGACACATTATTTCGGAAGGGACAGACATAAGTGTTTTGAAATGATACACCTTTCTATGAACCATTGCTTCCTTTCCGAAGGGACACTTGATCGCTATAAATACCTGAACTTTTACTCAGGTATGTACATAATTTTGAGTACTGAAAAAACACTCTTCTTCTAAAAACTCTTTGTGATCATCAGTCGTTGAGTGCATTCAAAGAATCTGAACGTTTGAGGTAACGCTACATTCAAATTGTGAGCCATTTTTTCCTGGAAGGAAAAATACTACAACCTTGGGTACTTGAGGGTAATTAATTCCTTAAGGACACTCCATGAAATCGGAGGACTTGGTTCTACTTCTACTTCATCTTATTTCTGTTAAATAAACTTACTTCTTTGATAGTTCATGTTGAACTTGTGTTGAAGGTGTTAAACTTCAGTGTTGTTTTAGAAACTGTCTTAAACTTTTATTTAGGGGTATTGAGCAAACATACAGATTATGTACCTGAAACAACAACATAAACAAACAACCAATTTAGATATAGTTGTAATATCCATATATAACACAGTAGAACCTTTTAATGCTGACAACATGCATACGGTCATCAACAAAAAAAATGACTATGATAAAGTAGAAGATCACAATCTGAAAGTTGCTATTGCAAAAAATGGAAAGATCATCTATCAAGAAACTAACAATATCATAGTTCTCTCACAATACCTATCACATACAAAAAATAATAATAAAACACATAAAATTAATTTTTCATAACGATAAAACAAAACTACACATAAAACATCATAAAAGAATATCAAAAAAATAAAAACCAAACTAAATTCTAACATGTTCCATCTCAAAGTATTTTTCTATAAAATAACAAAATTTGTGTACTTCATTATTTTAGTTTTTTTTACAACAAGTACTTTGTTATTAGTCTTCATGTGTAATTTTGGCGTGTAGACTACAAAATCTTTTTTCTTATTTTTATCATCATATTTATAATGTTCCAAAAAACAAACTGCTTTGCGTATTTGATGGGGAGGGAATAACTTACATCTCAGTGATGACTGAAGTACCATTAACTCATCATCTGGACCAACTCTTCAATATTTCATTCTGAAAAAAGCAACCATACTTAAATTAAACTTAATTCAAAATAAAAAATTTGATACTGATTTTAAGATATTCTATAAAATCGTATAAAAATGAAAAACAAAACTATGACAAACTAAACTGTCATGATCCAAACTAAAGGACCATTCGGGTACCTATGCTATCCTAAGTAGCTAGGAGAACCCTTATTACCCAACTAAAAATATGCGGAAGACTTCTATTTTTAAGAAAATATTGGATTAAATATAATAAAGCAAATTAAATATTAATAAATAATTTTTTCAAAAACTTCTTATAACTGTCCTTCACTACCCCAAGACTTGGTCAAATATGTACAAGAGCTACCTATTACAGAATAGACTGACAATAAAATAAATAATACGAAAACTCCAACATCTGTCGGGAAAGAAGTGCAGTGGTTACTGTTGAATACCGTCATCCATCTAGTAATTGCAAACTAACCTGCATCCATTCTATACCCCAAAAAGAAATGTAGAAGAGTAGGTTCAGTACAACCACACATACTGGTAGGCTTCATCGGTGGACCGTGTTAGTTCATATAACATAAAATAAAATTAAGGAAAATAAATCATAACATCTTGAATAGAATATAATCCAACTAAGGTTGTAATAACATTATTACTTTACCTATATAAGTTACATCCTTTAACTACTCTTCCAACTCCATCAGTATTATATTCATTACTAACATATTCTAACCTCATTAATTCACACCATCAACCATAATCCAATGCTAATACATCATTATCCCTCTTTATTCACTTTAGCTTTTTTATTGCTCACATTCAAAGGAACAAACTCATAATTATAGACAACCCAACCTAAACTCTCAAACTAACAACCAAATGCTCTTTTATAATATTAAAGAATGATAACTAGCCATTCTGGTAATCTACGATTACAACACGTATAATTGAAGTAAGTCAACCAATATATAAGTACAAAGTTTCACTATTTCAAATACATATCACCCAATCAATATCAAAGATACAATTAAGTAGGGAATGCAAGTCAACTCACATCTCAATAAGACACACCACAGAACTCAAGTCTCATTAGCAATCTTATAAATATTCTTCAAGAAGGACTAATTCAATTATAGAAATTTCGGAATCGTTTCTTTGAGATTATTCATTGGATTCATCAATCTATATCACTTTATTATCGATCGGTTCCTTTATTATTATCATCATGCCGGCTCGTGGCATCTGATCCAATCATATCTCGCAGAAATATCAAAATTTAATGTCAGCTATATTGCTTGAGAAATTAATAAAGTAGCAATGCCAAAATTTAGTATCAGCTATATTGCTACTAACAATATTTCCATAAGTAACAATTACGTCCTTCTAAATATCATAATTTGAACACCATTAGCGTGTTATCAGCTTATTAAACCACATGACCTTCCAAATCAACACTAATCTGTACACACATACTAAGGGACTTATTCTTACCCAACTAGTCATGACCTGCAGGGGACAATCTAATTCCATGTACCATACCGGTGTGGTACCCGATACTTCATAAACAAATATTATCAATAATCATATTCGTACCGGCGTAGTACCTATCCTCCATAAATAAGTAATATTAATTTTCATATTCGCACTGGCGTGGTACTCAATCCTCATAAATAAATGTCATCACTATTCATATTTTTGTCGATGCGGTACCCGATCCTCCATAAATAAGTAATATCAATATTCATAGTTGTACCGATGCGGTACCCGATCCTCTGTAAATAAGTAATATCAATATTCATAGTCGTACCGATGCGGTACCTAATCCTTTGTAAATAATTAATATCAATATTCATATTCATACTGGTACAGTACTTTATCCTCCATAATCATATTATATACATTTTATTAAATTCACATTATCTTTCGGGATGAAATACAACATACCAAATTTACAAGTGCACTTAAAATCATACAGAAATTCAATCAAGCTCTTTCATTTATCAATATTTTGACCCTCTCAAGGGCATTATTTCAATAATTCATCACGATCACCAACAAGTCATTCATGGCATTGATTCAAGGAGTTATTATTATCAATTAAGCCTCTCATAGGCATAATTCAATAAATCATCATTATTATCAATTTAGACTCTCATGAGCAACCAATATATAAAGTGTTTTCATCAATACCAAAACAAGAATATTATAAAATAAATCACAATTTAATACTTAAGCATTCAAGTCATTATTGTTGCATTACTTACTCATTAATTATTAAAATGTCACTACCTCTTTTCATATAATACAACCATCACACTTATTCAAGTCATTTATCCTTTAGATATTACTATGTTCAACAATACTTGATCCTAGCATGATTCTCCTCATCATATTATTGTTCAATACATACAACTTAATATCATTATAACTCAACTAGGTTCATCACTTGAACAACTAAGAATTATCATGTCCACATACTTCATTTACAACAATCTCCTTGTGGTTATATATCACATAATATCATAAATATCATATAATTAATTAATAATATAGTTTTCGAGATTAAAGTTAAGTTCTTGTGTCTTTTATCCATAACAACTCCATGCCCGCAGGCCTAGACATGCTTTCTCCCATCAATTATAAATTATAAAAATATAAAATAACACAATATTCTACTCATTAAATCTAGCCTACCTGGACGCCAAGATTTTGAAACAAGAAAGTTGCAACAAGGATGCTCTTTTCTTTACTTCATGCCTTGGAATAATCAATCATTTAAAAATCAAAGAATTATAAGAGTAACTACATAATTACTCTTCAAACAAATATCTTGGGGATTCAAGAGCACTAATTCTACCTTTAATTCAAGGTCTATATCATTCTACAAGTTCAATTAACCATTAATTAGCTCTTTCAAGCTTAACTCATCTCCATTAATAGAGTTTTATGCTAAAGGTCTTATCTTTATGGAATTCAAGGTTTCTAACCATCAAAATTCATAATCTAGTTTATGAAATTCATGTTACAAATCTTTAATTTGTAGTTTAAAATCCGCTTTAGGTCATATTGAGTATTTTCCAAAAAAGAATCCACCATTAAAGGTCTTTCTAAGGATTCTAAGATGTTAAAGGATTAAAAGACGAAGAAAAAAATGGAAAAACTTTCCTCAACGAAGGAATTTCACCTTAAGCTTTGAAAAATCAGCTCTCTAGGGTTGGGTAATGAAATTTGGGGTTTTTAGACCAAAAATATGGCTGAATTTGATTTAAATACCATAAAAATTTTTGCTATAGTGAAATCCCATTTCAGCCCGAACAGTGCTCAGTAAAACAGTCAGAACTTTTTACTCCGAATTCGGATTGACAAATGGTTTATTGTGTTGGAAATAAAACTCAGATATCTTTGATTTGGTAGGTATTAGATCTATTAAATCCTTATATTCTAGCATATGTGGTCATTTGAAGTTGACCCTAATAGAACCCACATCGAAAAGAAAGTTTTAAAGTTAACTTTGTGTTAGGGATTTTGTATGACCTTAATTCATATCTAATGAACTTCCAAACTATAGTACTGATATTAATACTCATGAATAATTAAACTCATTGGACTTGAGTCTATCCAAACACATCAAAAGATTTAAATATTTGCCAAAAAATTTGAGATGAAATAATAAATAAAATGATGTCTATTTTGGGCTCAAGTTAATATTGAGGAATGGCTTATTTTTCATCAACTCATAATTGATAATTTTGTAATGATGAAATGGATCATTACATAAATCGAGAATAAGTAATTATAAGATGCTATAGAATGACATAAATATAAATATAGCTTAAACACTAACTTGTTGGAAATTGTAATGACCTGATTTGAGAAATTTTACTTTTTATTTGTTTTGATCATTTTGCCTTTTCTCATAGTTAGTACATGTTGATTTTGAGATGTGTAGATGGTTGGCATAGTTCCCAATGCAATCAAAAATGATTTGGATAAGCTTGTGATTATTAGAAACTTAAAAGTCATAAATTGACTTCGATCAATATTTGATGTTCTAAGTGTCATATGGAAATTTTAACAATTCATTAGGTTAGAAATATCGAATTTGGGTTAGTAGAATGGTTCTTTTGGATTTGAAACCTTTATTTTATATTTTAATCCTTTATTTGAAAAATGGTGAAAAGGAGATCTTAGAGGTTAATTTATTGAAAATTAAATGTTACCATTGAGTCCAGAACGCCAAAAACAGTCTAGTAGCATATATGGTTTATTTTTGTCGGATTCCAAATGAATTTCAAGGGTCGGTTAGGAGAATTCAGAACCATGCAAAATCAACATTTTTGTTGATATCTAGTGCAAGCCACATCCTTCTTTATGAATATGGGCCCCTTGTCATGAACACAGAGAAGGATGTCTTTCTTTCATCCCAAACGTGAGGTGAAAGATCGTGTTAGCGAAGGGTACTTGGGTCCAGGCCTATTCGCCCTTCTTCACGTATGCAATGAGACTGTCATGGACATAAAGGCCTGAATCACCAGCCTTCGCGAATGTGAAGGTCATTTTAGTGGCCTGATTAGCATTGACCGTAGTGAACGCGAAGGGTTGACCATGTTCATGAGTTACTATTCACGGAACAACATATAAACCTCATTTTTACAATTTTCATCATTTTTGGACCATCAAGCTTCGAAAAAGGCAATTTCTTAGGGTTTCTTATCATACTTGCTTGGGTAAACTCCTAAATAATATTTTCATTATTTTTAATTAATTGCATCTTCAAAAATACCTTTTAATCATGATTTTAAAATGATATTTTGAAGTTTTTATCAGTAAATCTTCGTCGACACTCAATTTTGACCTTCCAATACTCTTTTAGGCTGCTATTTTGTCAAAAATATTTAACTTTTAAAATTAATATTTTTTACGTATCAAATAAATAACGTCGTGTCACATTCATGATTTTAAAAAATATTCAAATTATTTTATTACTTTTTATGATTTATTAATTCAAATATGATATTTTACATAATTTTATCATTTTTCGTAACTATACACGCTCACATTTCACAAATATGTTGTCTATTACTAATATTGTTAATATTATTATCACTATTTTTATTATTGTTATTTTTGGTTATTTTTTTAAAAATTTTGTATTCATAATTTATAGTTGTCGATTTTATTTTGAATTATTATTATTATTATTATATAGTATGTGTCATATTTTTATCTACGCAATTTATTCGTGACTAATATGAGAATAATTATATTATTTATTTTTACTATTATTATTTTTATATCACATTTATTAATCCACAGTCTAAGTTGATTTAATCTTTTTTAATTCATTTATTTTCTAGCCTGATTTTATCAATTTTAGCCTAATTAGACTAAATTACAATTCTAGCCACATTTTTGAATTCCACCTAATCTTAAATCTCAGTTGTTGATCAAAATTGATCTAACGGCTGAGATCAAATCCCCCTTTCCTTTTTAAACAATAATCAAACCCTAATCTCATTTTTGACTCAAAGGAGCCGCAACTCACCCTTCTCTTTTTACCCTCTTCCTTTCTCTCTATCAAACTTTGGTCAACCATGACCAGTGACAGTTCATCAACACCGATGAAAACCCAAAACTAGCACCGCTCCCCTCGACAAAATCATCTAATGAACCGGCCAGCCACCATCCACCGCTCCCAATGACAACATCAACTCCAGCGAACCCCCTACTTTTACCATCTCTAGCGAACTCCGTAACCAGCCGCCGGCGCCGCCTCTCAATCAAAGCAGTGGCCATAGTTGTCGTTGCTTCTCCATTCTTCTCTCTCCACCAGCAAACTGACAGTTGCCTCACCTCACCGACTCCGAGCTCCAGTCAAACATCGCTGAAAAACACTAAAGTTCATGATAGATTTTTTGAATACTTCCCAAGTTTTTTTTGACACAATGAGTTTTTTTAGGATGAATTTAGTTAGCCGTCAATCATTCTCAACTCCGATGTATGTCTTGTGATTGGGTCTGTATCTTCGATTCAAAATAAATGGGGTGCACGGTGATGTTCAATTTTGAACTTCGTCCAGTGTGGTATTTGCTTGCTAAATGTGATAATTTGATTTGTTTTTCTCATTAGAATTGAAATTGTGTGATAGCTATTTGTTACAATTGTGATGTCATTTGTAATTGATTCTAGCTTGCCTATAATTGATTTTCTTCTCTCATTTTTACTTCTCTATTCATGGTAAACTTAACTGATTGATTCACTCTATTTAGTTAAGGAAATTTGGATTGATTGATATTTTTTGTCTTTCCTTTTATCTATTTTGACTGATTTTATATTATTAAGTGTGATTTTTACATTTAAGAAAACTTTCGTTGATATATTATATCAACTATTCTTCTTTCCTTTTATCATTGTGATCCCTTCACTATATAAAGGCCACCCCTCATTTGTAGTCAGACACTTTTTATCATCCCTTCTACCCTCTCTTTACAAAAATAAGAAAACGTAATTGCATTCTCCTCTTTTATGGCTTAACATCATCAACTCGCAAGACATATATTCTCAATTGCTTCTTTGGGGATTGACTGGCTTCTATTGATTCTATTCAAGACTGTGGTTTGCTTCTTCATTCTTTCCCAGTTTGATTTTGCGTCTTTGTTTTTACGCTTAAGAGGTATGTTTTTCTTTTCATGATACCTTTAAGTATTGATCGTCACAAATTATTTGTTTGTGGCTCTTACAAATAATGTTCTTGATATGGTATCTATAATCTGTCACTTTGTTTATCTTGTTCACATTGACTTGACTATTTTAATGTTTGTAACATGTTCTCGGGGTGAATCTATTCGTTGGTTGTGAAAATATGTTTATAAAGATAACATGAACATTAAAACTTCTTTGGATGAGTTCTATTAGTTAGTTCTTTTGTGCACTTTGATCATGCTAACATATTTGTGGAAGAAAGTTAAATTCCAAGGGTCACCGGTCTTTTGGGGAGGACGGACTTTTCCTTTAGTTTAGTTTTCCTTATTTTCCTCATTTTTTATGTTTGTAATAATGCCTGTGTAAACATCTAATGTAACAATAAATTTGGGACTGCTTGTGGGCAGGAATTTATTTGCTCTATAAATTATGTCGGCAAACATAGCCTAGGTTTAGGTGTTTATGTGCTTTTGTGTGCTTACGTGAATCACTTAGGCAAACAAATCTAGGATTTGTTAATAGAATTTTGTCACTTAGGAAAATATAATATAGGATTACTTTTGTTTTAATCACTTAGAAATCATATTTTAGAATTGATAATTAAATATCGACATATTAAATTAATTTTAAACATTTCCATGTAACTCCTAGGTTAGTTTCTCACAAACTTCTAACTCAATTTGGTAACACATTCAAAACTTTTCATTCATTCAACAAACTTCTGCATTCTAAAACAAACTACAACATGTTTTTTAAAAAGTAAATTTTTGGCACCTTCAAAGTAATTTTGATGCACCTCTAGAAAAGGTTTCTGCACATCTTCAGTAATTTTTTGGACATTTGTAAAATAATTGCTGCACTATGGTATAATTTTCCACATGGACTAATCATGTTTCTGCACTAGAAATAATTTCTGCATTGTTAAAATAATTTTTTTGCACATTTTAAATGATTTTCCTGCGCTGTCTCATTAATTTACTGCATATTTTAACAAATTCCTGCACAGTTTTTGTTCAGTTTTCTGCACTACTTTTGAAATAAATTGTTAGTTGTCTTAATCATTTCTGATGTTAATGACCGTGTATCATTTTGCAGCATGCCTATAGGCTTAATCACAATAAATAAATAATTGTTTGCATGTCAATCACATTAATCACTTTAATTAACCAAGAGGCCAACTTGAGACCATTATGTGCTACGTGACGTCCTTTGTGTTTTACGCACTTTGAGTCCTAGGAAATATAGCTTTGTTTGTCTAGACCAAAAATCCAAATTAGCAAAGCTCAATGCCTCATGGGCAATAGGTGGGACCACAGGCATTTCTAAAGGCGTTAGTTTTATCCTTTTTAGTGCGCCTTTAGGTTATCAATCATCCTAGATGGGGTGGGGGCGGGTAGCCATTCGGAAGTGATGATACCCAGAGACACTACACGACATTTGACATTGTTACTTATTTAAGAATCCGGCTAGTGGGTCGGATAATGATTAACAAGTTGGGGTTATGATCCAAATGAGACCAAAACCATTCTTTGTTTGATTTGGCAAATTCTTTCTTCTTTATTTTTTACATTTACTTTACATGCTTATTTTCTTGGGGTAGTTTTGGGTTTTAAATTAATAAATATTTTTGCTATAAATTATTTTACCTTCTCTCTACTCGCTTTTCTACTTTACATTATTTGTCTTGTTATTATCTCCACCTAGTTAATAATTAGAAATAAATAAAGGATGTTTGTTTATTAATTTATCACTTAGCTAACATTAAGTTAATAATAGGTGACCTTTTTTTATTACATAAAATCTCCACGTAAAATACGAATTCAGCCGAGAACCACCTTTGTGGACCTCGAAAGGTGCCTAACACCTTTCTTTTGAGGTAATTGTTACCCGAATTTCTAGTAAAGTATTACTAAATAACAAAAATTGGTTTGTAGTTAGCCTAGATCGGTGCCCTAACGCATCTTAATACGTTAGGTGGCGACTCTTCACACTCTTCAAAACAATCCTAAAAAGAGTAGTCACGTCAAATCTCGCTTTTCGTGAGAAAAATGGGGTGCGACAGAATGGCTACTCTGCTGGAGATATTTAGGTTCTAACCATTACGAGTTTGTATTTTTGTGGGATTCTTATTCTTTGTTTTATTTTCATGGTCACCTTTTTTTTTCTTTTGTTGGCTATTTATTTCCTACATGTTGACATTTTTTCCCTTGTCCCTTTCCTCTTTTTATTATTTATTTTGATCATGATTTATTTTTGCATGCTTGTTACTCTTATTTTCCCTTTTGTATGTGTTCTCCATGTTTATCCCATCTCCCTTTTTTTTCTTCAGTTCTCTATGTGTTTTGATGCTAATTTACTTTAATATTGTTAAGCATGTTATTGTATTTTTGCTATGTGCTATATGTTACTGCTTTATAACTGGCATTCCGCTCATGTTTTCCTCCACTTGGAACCTCTTTTATTTTTTTACAAACGGTTGCATAATTGCACGAACATTTTTTCTTAAAACAACTTTTGGGAAATGCGTTGTGGATTGGTCGATCAACGGTGCATCGACAGTCATAGTCTTTCCCACTCTTGAGTTGTCCACTCGAGGAAACCATGTCATAAACCCATTTTTAACCTTTAGATCTTGGCTACATGTTTCTTTTACTGAGGAATATACATCCTATTCAACCTAGGATGCCTTGGCATCCTTGATGCAGTGAATGTTAGTCTCATTCAAAGTTTAAACGGGTTCACGACCCCAAAAGGGCGCATAATACTATATGTTATGTGTTGCATTTCTATGCATGTTTTGATATTTTACCTATCTTGTTGTTTTCGTTCTTGACTTAGTCACTCCTTACTTTTAGTGTTTTCCAGTTTAGGACTCATTACTCTTAAAATTCTTGTTATGTGAGGATCCTACAATACATCCTTAGGGCCTATTCGAAACTTCCCTTTAATTTATTGTCCCGACTCATCCTTTAGTATATTAATCATATCTAGTTTCAACTCTTGCTTTGATAAAAGGGTTTTAGTCTTATTAATTATCTTTTAGTACAATTCATCATTTTAGGATATCCTCTTCCTACATGCTTTCAACGTTTACATACTATCATGACTTTTGAACATTAATATTGTCCTATTCATGTCATACTATAGCTTTCAAAACCTTTAAGTGGCGTAGAGATCTAATAACTTCTATTCACTCTGAATGAACATAACTCATTATTTTTAAATGAGTAGAATATTCATTCTAGACTCCCGTGCGTATTGTTTGTTCAAAATTATAAATCCTTTCTTTTAAGGTTGACTAGAGTTGAACATTGGAAATGGCTAGTCAAGCAATGTTTATCAATCTTGTTAATAGCGAAGCTGAGCGTGAAAGCTTGGGGTTGCATCAAAACAAAGTCATTTCGAGCATTAGAATGCTAGAAAGAAGAATAGAGCAAATTAGTGGGATAATGACTAATCTTTGAGGTTCAGTTGAGATGCCACTGGGTTTTTTAAAGATGCTATCTGAAACAGACGTTAGCACTCCCATCTACACCACAGAGTCTCCTATATTAACAACTTCACCTATGCCTGATCATGATACACATATGTCTCCAAGTTAAATTTCAGTTGCATTGCTAAAAGCACTTACTGGGTTGACAAATACGAGTAAGGACAAGGAGATGGAAGGACATGTTCCTAACCATAAGGCAGGATCATTCAATAACCTAAAATAAATAAGTTATCCAAATCAAGGGAAGAACATAAGAAGAGAATCGAGGGTTTGAAATTTCCATTATAAGATGGGTCAGTGTAATGCTCTGAGAGTAGACCCTAGATGCCACACGGTGCTTACGATCCTGAGAGACCACAAGCTAACCCATGAGCTGGTACCTGCTGTGAGCACTGAATGAAACTGATAAACAACATGTGCAGAATTTTAAATGCAATGCCATAAGGTTTTAACAACTGAAATCAATACTGAATCATAGTTTAAAACATCTAGAAACATATTGGCAATACTGATAAAACGACTGCTAATCATAACTACAAATTAGCCAACTGTCTATACTAGTCTAAAAGCCTCTAAACTGTCTGACTGTGAGTTGATGGGACAAGACCCAACTAACTCTAACTGACTAAATAATTGAACTACTAACATAACTGAATATAAGATAACTCATCCTCAATGTATGAGGACTCACCACGATGGTTGCTGCTGATGCATTGGAAAGTCTAAGTACGATTAGTAATTCGAGCGTCTGAGCCTATGATTTAAGACATCATAGCTTAAGAAATGAGTATGCGATTAGTACTTTGAAAATACTGGTATGCTAACTGAGGTTAGGCTAATATACATGGGTTCATGTGCATAAGTAATAACTAACTGAATGTATAGCATCAGGTACTGAGTAAGAATGCATGAAAACTATAAAGACTGAGTATGCATGACGATGAATAAAACAAGTTTTAAATTAGACTATAAACTGAAATACTGAAATATGATAATGTAACGCCCTGAGTCTATACCCCGGATACTACACGGTACTCATAATCTCGAAGGACCACAAGCTAACCCATAATTGGTACCTACTACATTAACTGAATGATAATACTGTAATAAGAAAAAATTAGGTAAAAAATATGCCATAAGGTTCAATACTGTAATAGAACTGCAAACGGTATAATAATACCAAAATTGAAACATCTGTCTGAAAATACTCTAGTCTTAAAAGCCTCTAAACTGTCTGAAATGTAGAGTTGATGGGACAAGTCCCCAACTAACTTCGGATACTGAAATAAAATTAAAATATGGAAATGATAATCATGTCCTCAAACTATGAGGACTCACCACTAACTCTGAATGCTAATAATCTATAACTGCTAGGGATAATTCGGAGCCCGTGCATCGGAACCTATGATATAAAACATCATAGCATAAAAGAAAGGTATGCATCAGTACTTTGAATGTACTATATGCAAAGTGAGGTAGGCTAAAATGTAATGGGTTCAGATGTATGAACAATTCTGACTGAATAATATAAATTATAACTGAATGAGAGTACATGCATAAATATGTATACTATAACTGAGGTAGTGATAACACTAGATACTGAGTTTTAAATTACTAATTTACTGATATCTGAGTTTACTAATACTGTGTAGCTGATAACTGAGTGACTGCATCTAATAGTCTTGATCCTGTGGAACTATACTGAGTTTTATACTGAACTGAATGACTATATCTGACAATCCTAATCTGTAGAACTGAACTAAGTTTTATTCTAAGACTGCAACTGAAATTGAGACTGTGGGAGGTAATCATCTAACCGACATTCCCCTCTTTGAACTAATTAGGGTCCAACCTGTTACCTCAGGTAGAAGGGTTTCAGTATTGTGCCATGAGTAAAGACAAGCCGAGTCACCCTCATCTGGAAGGTGCTCTGAACGAGAATAGTGGTACCCTCAACTGGCAGGTAGATTACCTCATCAACCCTCACTGGCAGGTTAATGTCTCAACCTACGCTAGTTATGTAGTTCTAGAACACAAGGACTGCTTCTAAGGATCATACCCTCTACTGGCAGGTGAGTCCCCATCCTTAGGTTCACTCGGTGCTGAATCCTAGTCCCAACTAAATAGACCCTGGACTAATTTCTAAACTGTTCTAAGCTGGACTGAACTGTTACTGATCATACTATTTAACTGAACTAAAGAGAGTTCACTGAGTTTCATTGACTGATGAAATACTACTAAATTTTGTTGACTAACTGAATTAATTGAGGTCTAAATTGAATACTAAACTGGACTGGACTGATACTGAGTCTACTAAGTTCTTCCTGAGTTCTGTAACTGATTGAGAGTACTACTGATCGTGACATGACTGATACTATCCTGAGACTGACTATGTGTCTAGGTAATCAGATAAATTGTCGGGTATTAAATACCCCTAGGACTCGATAGCATAAATTATAAGACATGGCACAATCTTGAAACATGATAAATAACTACTTGATCATCATTCATTCATTAGGACATTCTAGAAAACACTTGCATGCCATGAACATGAATACATGCTAACATGATATAATTTTATTATTTAATTCTCATGAAAAACTCATCAAACACTTGGAAGGCATTGTATACGCACATAGTACTAATCAACACATGAGCATCACAATTTCAAGGCTTTAACATGAATTCACATGATACTACATACATAATAGTTGTTTTTACTTAAATCTTGCACTTAAGCATGGGATAGAAATCCAATCAACATTATAATCATGAATACACTTGAATCCAAATCATGGAAAGTATGAAATCAAGCTACTTGAAGTTTAAAAGAGTTTCTTGGACTCTAAGGGTGGAAGGAACCCTTGGATCAACACTTGGCATACCTTACTAATCAAATTCTGATAGATTGATGGTAAGTTCTTGAGCCTTGAATTGAATTTAAAATCTCCTAGGGTGAGTAACTTATGAAAAATAAATAGTTTTTGATCTTATAAGGGTTTAATTTCATGTTTTGGGACTGATAGATGTGGGAAAAAGACCCTAATACCCCTGAGGAAGCGGCTTTTTAATTACTAAAAATTAGACTATTGATGCGCAGACCAACACATCGCGTCATTGGCATCGATGCGATGGATAGCGCATCACGTCGAGTCTTCCTCAGTTCACTGGAATTTGCTTGAGTTGAGGGAAACATTATCTGTCAGTGCGAAAGATGATGCGACGCGTTGAGATCGCGTTGACTCACTATTTTGGTCACTCAAACATGGTCTAAATGAGATCTAAAGAATCCAAAACTTGTCTGGAAACACCTACTGACATTCCTGATCATGAATCAATCTAAAGATCGATAGTTTAAGGTCATAAGAGTCATGAAATAGAGTTTCCAACTTACGAAGGAAAAAATAATACTAAGTTTGAATACTTAGCTAAAATTTTTTCTAAGTCTGGGACCCTTAACAAGCTTAAAAGGCTGAGTTGAGCTTAGGATTTTGTGGGGTCTTACAATATATCCCCCTTGGGAACATTCATCCTCGAATGAGACTGATTAAATTAAGAATACTAATAGACTGGATTTAGATACTGGACATGCATAATTGAAGCATGATTTCATGATTGAAATTACTGATATACTGAATTATCATACTGAACATGCATATCTGATGCATGAGTACATAGCTGAACATGATTCATGAATGCATGACTGGGATTACTGATAAGTTGGGCTTATATACTAGACATGCATGTCTGATGCATGAGTACATGACTGAACTGATTCGTGATGCATCATTGAATATGCAACGGTAATGGATACCAAGTTTATAACTGTAACTGAACATGGACTAAGCCAATCTAAGGAAGACTGTTACCTTAAGCTGAGAATACTGATGAACCTGAGATCATTTACTAAACATGTAAAAAAAAAATGAGAACATAGCTGAGACTGAAATGGGATACATGAACTGAATATCATGAACTAAACTGAGCCCCTGAATACATGGCTTAAGGTTGAGGTTTGAACTTGAGGGTGAACCTTATGAGTACCCACTACCTCAAACTATATTCATTACATAAAGAGAACATGGAAGGTTTAGGTCATGAAAGCTCAGGGGGATTATAGTACATCTCCCCCTTGGGACATTATGTTCCCTGAGGAATGCTGACTTGGCTGAGATACTCAGGAAAAATGAGACAATGCACGGGGCGCTTATGAACTGAATTGTGACTACATATGGGGGATCTGAAACTGAGGCATGAAACCTGAACTAAGCCAAACTTGCAACCATGTGGTTTCTCGATCTTGGAATAGTTACATTCATAAGACTTTGGATAGTACGACTATATGGAAGGATGGTAAAACCAACCATACGAACATTATCCGCCTAACCGCTAAACTAAATTACTGGTTTTGTAGACTAACTTATGTTGAAAACTTATATTCGACTGGAGCCTTTCTTTGACACTCTTTATATAGAGTTCTAGTGGCTTTAGGGAGCAAGGAGTCTTGGCATGGTAGAATAAAATAACTAAATAATAAAATCACATCTTGGCTAAAATTCTATATTATGAGTCGGGGCCTAAAAAACATTATCTAAGATGAAGTGACTAAGCCTTATGCACTGCAACTATTCTTTTTCAAGCTTAGACATATCCCTTGAATACTCTCCTAACTATACTCTCTACCTTAGTACAACACTTCTCTTGAGGCTACTGAAATATTCACATGGGCGTTGAGCATGAGTACATAAACACACTAACTTATCTATTTATCTGAGTGGCTGATAGCTGAATACTTGGCCAAGTAATATTGAACTGTACTTAGTTTGAATAACTAGGATAAAAATATAGGGTATTATGCATATGAGGTAAGGACTGACTGTGTAATAGAAGATAACTGAGCTTGAATTTATGAAAACTGTATTATTTAAGAAGGCAAGACCAAGCGTATAATATGACTTTGAAATAGTCTATAAAATGAGGTACTGAAATACTAATAACTATATAACTGATAGTTGTACGCTACGGTCAAGAAAATCTAAAACTGAACTAAGTTACTGATTTGATTACTGGATTGGGACTGAGAATGTAACTAAGACAATAATTGAGACTATAATTGAGACTGTAACTGGGACTGAACACACTGCAAGGCATGATTCCAAAAGTCATAAGCTGCATGACCTGAGTTTTGAGTTTCTGTATTCATGGAACATGAGTCGTAACACTGGGTGAACTGGAACTTCTTATACTAGGAACTGTAAGCGTACATGATTTTCGTTAATGTGCATCAACATGGGCTATGATCATAGATCTGACATGTAAGGCATGAGTAGAAATCATGATAACTGGAGTATAAAACTCTACATTAAGGTATTGATGGGTTGGGCATCATCCCCTCCCACTGCTTGTCTACACTTACTGACATTACTACTATAATCTAAAGGCCTGACTTTTTGAGGTATCATAACTGGACAGTTTCTGTACACCCGCCGACTATGATAGACTGACCTACTGGGGTGGAGACTGGGAAAGGTCCTGTTAATATTTGACCTGACTTTAAAGTTGACTGCTATGCAAAGAGTTACAAAAGAAAAAGAAGCTCCTGGATCTGAAGAGGCATAAAAATGTAAATGGGAGATCCGTAACATACCAGTGACCGTATCAGGAGAGATTTCTTGATCATATCTAGATAGAAGTGCATAAAGCCTATTTAGGTGTTTCCTACTGACGACACTGGAAGTGGCGCCCTGCAGATTCGGGTAATCAGACTAAACTGAAGGACGGTTGGACTGACCCTATTGGCGTATATATTTTCCCATCTGGGCCATTAATCTACACACCCGCATTTTGTGGACTGGCTTGCCTCATCCAAAATATACATCACTGTTATCTCTACACTCACCTAGGTGATGTCTACTACATTCTCCACAAAGTGGATAGGTAAGACCCCTGCTCACACTACCCTGGGTTTTAGAGCTTGCCGCCCCATCATAACTGTTATTCCTGAACTTTGGTACTGGCATACTAGTTGAGAATGGAGCTGGAACTGAAGATTTTGGATGAAACTGGGAACAGTTACCGCCCTCTGACTTAAGCTAATTGAAATTGAAACTACCTGTTCTAGCTCTCTTGTTCTCCCTCTCTTTCTTTTTAAGTTTCTTCTTCTCAATCTATGAACATGGACCATAAGCCTGGATATGTCCATCTCCTTAATTAGCATCGCTATTCTACACTTCTTAACTACACTATCTGACCCCCTAGATATGAACTTGCTCATTCTAGACCTATTGTTTGCTACTACATGGGGATCATACCTGGCTAAATGAATAAACTTAAGGGAATACTCTTTCACATTCATACTGCCTTACCTGAGATTGGTGAACTCTAACGCCTTGGCTTCTCTTATCTCTAAGAGAAATAATCTATCTAGAAAGCAGTAGCAAACTCTTCCCATTCTATGGGCACTGCATCTGTGCCCCAGGTTACCTTTCACTGCTTAAACCATGTATGAGCTATATCTTATAGCTGATAGGCAGCTAACTCAACACTCTAAATAAAAGTTACTCCCATGATATCTGTAACTTTCTAAACCTGATCGAGGAACTCCTGTAGATCCTCTTCTAACTTAGATCCTGAGAATAGGGGAGGATTCAATTCGGAGAAGTCCCAAATCCTGGCTGCAGTAGTATTGACCACTGGGTTGGCCTAAATAGCAGCTTTCTATTCGTTTTGAGCTGCTACTGAATTGGCTAGAGTAGTGAATGCAACTCTGAATTATGCGTGAGAGACATGCTCGTCCAGGGGATCTTCTTGAATGGGCTGAGGTTCTGACTAATTTCTGGTTCTCCTACCATTCATATTTTTGGAAGGCATGTTCTGTAACCAAAAGAAAGAAAAGGATTAGACTAAGAATTTAGCTTGAGCTCATGCTCACTCACACAACATAAATACTAAAAGAAGGGAAACTTTTCTTAAAACACCTAGCAACCTTCTATCCAAAAGTGTGGTGCGCTACACACCCATGCATAAGATTCTACTAGATGCAGCTTTCAGACTTCCTAAGACTCTATTGAACCTTAGGCTCTGCTACCAAGTTTGTAACACCTTGAGTCTGTACCCCAAATTCTATACATTGCTCATAATCCCGAAGGACCAAAAGCTAACCCATGACTGGTACCTGCTGCATTAACTAAATGATAATATTGTAATATGCAAAAATTAGGCCAAAAATATGCCATAAGGTTCAATACTGTAATAGAACTGAATAAGATATAACAATACCAAAATTGAAATATTTGTCTAAATATACTCTAGTCTGAAAAGCCTCTAAACTGTCTGAAAAGTGGAGTTGATGGGACAAGTCCCCAACTAACTCCGGCTACTAAAATAAAATTGAAATACAAAAAAAATAATCATGTCCACGAACTATGAGGACTCACCACTAACTCTGACTACTGAAAATCTATAACTGCTAGGGATGATCGGGAGCCCGTGCGTCTGAACCTATCATATAAAATATCATAGCACAAAAGAAAGGTATGTATCAGTACTTTGAATATACCGGTATGCAAAGTGAGGTAGACTGAAATGTACTGCGTTCATATCCATGAACAATACTGACTGAATAACAAGAAATGTAACTTAATGATAGTACATGCATGAATATGTATACTATAACTGAGGTCGTGATAATACTGGATATTGAGTTCTGAATTACTAATTTACTAATTTCTGAGTTTACTGATACTGTGTAGCTAATAACTGAGTAACTGTTTCTGACAGTCATAATCCCGTGGAACTATACTGAGTTTCGTACTGAACTGAGTGACTATATCTAATAGTCCTGAATTTGTAGAACTGAACTGAGTTCTATGCTGAGACTGTAACTGAGACAATGGGAGGTAATCATCTAATTGACTTGCCCCTCTCTGAACTTATTAGGGTCCAACCTATAACACCAGCTGGAAGGGTGTCAGTACCGTGCCATGGGTAAGGACAAATTGGGTCACCCTCATCTAGCTGGTGCTCTGAACGAGAATGGTGGTACCCTCAATCGGTAGGTAGATCTCCTCATCAATCCTCAACTGGCCAGTTGATGTCTCATCCTACGCTGGCTACGTAGTTCTGTAACACAAGGACTACTTCTATGGATCACACCCTCTACTGGCAGGTGAGTACCCATCCTTCGGTTCACTCGGTGTTAAATCCTACTCCCAACTGAATAGACCCTGGACTGATTTCTAAACTATTCTAAGATGGACTGAACTATTACTAATAATACTATTTAACTGAACCAAACTGAGTTTACTGAGTTTTGTTGACTGACAAAATACTACTAAATTCTATTAACTGACTGAATTACTGAGGTCTGAACTGGACTGGACTGATACTGAGTCTACTGAGTTCTTCTTTTGTTCTGTAATTGACTGAGAGTACTACTAATCATATTATGACTGATACTATCCTGAGACTGGCCATGGCTCTAGATAATAAGCTAAATTATCGGGTATTAAATACCCCCAGGACTCGATAGCATAAATTATAAGACATGACAATCTTGAAACATGATAAATAACTACTTGATCATTATTCATTCATTGGGACATTCTAGCAAACACTTGTATGACATGAACTTGAATACATGCTAACATGATATAATTTCATTAGTTAATTATCATGAACAACTCATCAAACACTTGTAAGGCATTGTATATGCACATAGTACTAATCAACACATGAGCATCACAATTTTAAGACTTTAACATGAATTCACATGATACTACATATATAATAGTTGTTTTTACATAAATCTTGCACTTAATCATGGAATAGAAATCCAGTTAACATTATAATCATCAATACACTTGAATCCAAATCATGAAAAGCATAAAATCTAGCTACTTAAAGTTTAAAAGAGTTTATTGGACTCCAAGGGTGGAAGGAACCCTTGGATGAACACTTGACATACCTTAATAATCAAATTTTGAAAGATTGATGGCAAGTTCTTGAGCCTTGAATTGAATTTAAAATCTCCTAGGGTTTGTTCTTGAGAGCAACTTGTGAAGAATGAATAGTTTTTGCTCTTATAAGTTTTTGATTTCATGTTTTGGGGCTGATAGATGTGGGAAAAAAACCCTAATACCCCTGAGGATCGGTTTTTTAATTACTGAAAACAAGACTATCGATGCACAAATTGACGTGTTGCATCGTTAGCATCAACGCGATGGCCAACACGCTGCGTCAAGTCTGTATTGGTTCACTGGAATTTGCACTGACCTGAGGGAAAACTTATCTGTCGGCGTGAGGTACGACGTGATGCAATGCATCGAGATCGCATCAACTCACTATTTTGGTCACTCAATCGTGGTCTAAACGAGATCTGAAAAATCCAAAACTTATTCGGAAACACCTACTGATATTCTTGATCATGAATCAATCTAAAGATCGATATTTTAAGGTCATAAGAGTCGTGAAATAGATTTACCAACTTATGAAGGCCAAAATAATACTAAATCTTAAGACTTAGCTAGAATTTTTTTCTAAGTCTGGGACCCCTTAGCACGCTTAAAAGACTGAGTTGAGCTTAGGAATTTTTGAGGTCTTACAGATAACTGAATAACTAATAAACTATATGCTATGGTCATGCAAGACTGAACTAAGTTCTAAACTGAGTACTGAAACTGAAACTGTGAGAGGTATCATCTAACCAACATACCCCAGTCTGAGTTAATTGGGGTCCAACCTGTGAACCCAGTTGGAAGGGTGTTAGTACCGTGCTATGGGTACTAACAATGGTTGTAAAGTTAGTCCTAATCTAGCGAGTAACCCTTAAGATCAGTCCTAAACTGGCGGGTGATCCCTGAGAGTGTTAGATCTAAATTGGCGGGTGACAACTCATAACTTACGCTGGCTACATAGTTCTGGAACTTAGGGATTGCTCCTAAGGACCTAGTCCTAACTAGAGAGTGAGCCCCTATCACTAGGTTCACTTGGTGCTAAATCTTACTCCCATCTGAATGACACTGATTACTGGACTGAACTAACTTAACTGGACAAGTAACTGACCATGATGGCTAATTGAGTACTAATACTCATGATTTATCTGAAACTATTTTGAAGCTACTGAAACTAAGTAAACAACTAAATTTTTGGTATTCATAACCCCCAGGACTCGATAGCAATAACAATAGGACCCCATGAAAGCTTTGAAACCATGGAAGGAAATCATTGTTCATAATTATTCACTTAAGCATTTCATCAAACACATCGGGACTAAGACTTTAACATGGAGATGCTTTTTAAACATGAAAAGATAGCACAATGGAATGACCAAATCATAAACTAAGGGCTTTATTCTGTATTTATATGAACATGATATTAAAGTCACAATATTTAAAACATACTATAATGCATGCCATATGAAAATCAATTGAAAACATAACTTGAAAATTGAATTACAAATATATAGCTAAACTTACATCAATTTTCGGAAACATAACAAAAGGTCATTATTCTGTAATACCTCGCATATTTCTAAGTTAGGATATGAACCATTTTTCCTACATATGAAATCTCCTATCCTGTGATTCATACTTGAGTACATGACTTACAATGAGTATCCTAGTGATAAGATAGCTTATGATACGTTAAGCATGTTCATATGAGTCACTTAAGATAATACAGCTAAGAGTTTTTGAATCCATCAAGTTTTAGTGTTTGATTTCGTAAGGGTCATATTTGAATGAGTATAACTCGATGTTAATGTGGTGTTTCTTCATATTTCTACCCACCAAATTATAGAGAATCGAATTATCTTTCCAACGATACCAATTTCCTCAAAATCCGACACCCGAGCTAGGAGTTATGGCTTTGCGAAGTAGAGTGCGTCGCCCAACCAATCGCACATGGCCACTGAAAAGCATATGCGATAGGATATGCGGCGCCTATGTAAATATAGGCGATAGTATATGCAGCGCTTATGTAGATATAGGCGTTATCATATGTGGTGCTTATGTAAATTTAGGCGATATCATATGCGACGCCTATGTAAATATATGCGATATCATATGCGGCGCGTATCTTATGGTTTCAAGTGACTTAAACACTCCATTTTGAGTTATTTTGAGGGTAATTAAGTATTTTAACACTCCTTACATGTCCCTAAACTTAACCGCACAAAATATATAGCTCCTAATTATATTACAACCCTACTAACATTTTAAGTTCATCATCCAAGAGCACTAAAAGAGAAAAATAACTAGGGTTGCATAATTAAGCTTGAAGATCCAATTTCAAAGAAATTCCTCCGTCAATCATCAAGAATCTTCCTTCTAAGGTATGCGTGAGTTGATTCATGGACTACTTTCATCCATGAAGCTCAAGAACCATATTCTAAATTATGTATTATGATGTTTATATTATTGGTGGTTGATGTTCATGTGGTTGGATTTTGATGATGCCTAAGATGGGATCTTTGTATGTTTTGTCTGAGGATATAGTGGTATTTAATGTATAAATATGTGAAATTGGTGGTTGAATATTTGTAATCTTTATGAATCCACCTATGCCTAAGATGTGCATGTAAGGTGTTTGTGAAAATCCCTAAGGGAATAGAAATTATACTTTTATGACATAATAAGTCCTAAATGACTATTCCATGTTCTAAGTTTATGCTCAACATGATCCCCATGCTATTGTGTTGAATTAAAGATGTAGTATGAGATGCTCATGATATTGTTTTGATATGGAATGACCATGTTATTGAAGCCATGCAAGTATATACATGTTGTGTGCATTCCCGATCATGTGATAGTTTATTGAGAATCATTCTTATTATGAAATCCTTACTTATGATATTATGAATTATGGACTCTACTCCTATGATCAAGTCAGTCATGTGTGTCAGTTTCGTTCCATCGAGTCTTGGGGTACTTGTACCCGAAAACTATAGCTGTGTGCCTAGAGCTAGTGTCATGTTTCAAGACATCCTCAGTCAAGCTATGCTCCATAGATTTCAGTTAGTCATGTGACTCAGAAAAACTCCGAAATCTCAGTAGTTCAGTAGTCCCAGTAGTTTCAGTACTCTCATTCAGACCTCAGATCTCAAGTAGCTTTTCTGTCAGTCAACAGAACTCAGCGAATTCAGCTTAGTTCAGCTAAGAAAATATTATCAGCTCAGTTAATTAGTTTATAAATCAGTTCATTTCAGTTAGTCAGTTGAGCGCAGTTAATCTTTTTAGAGTCTTTCAGTTGGGAGTAGGGACTAGCACCTAGCGAGTACAGGGATGGCAGTTTTTCCCGTTATAAAGGCAAAGCCATTAGCAACAATCCCTGTACTCCAGAACTATATAGCCAGCACAGGATAGGAGTCACCCATCAGATTAAGGCTATACTTTACTATTATATTTCTTTAGGCTTGATTTCCTGTTCAGGGTCACCCGTCAAAGAGGCTTTACCATAGTAGAGGTCTCTACCCATGGCACGGTATTGACACCCTTCCAATCATAGAAAAGATTGGACCCCACCAGTACAGTATCGAGGCATGTTGGTTAGGTTACTACTTCCCACAGTCACAATTATAGTTATAGTTTTATTATCAATCTTCAGAGTAGAAATCAGGAATCAAGACTGTCAGATACATTCATCGATCTCAGTAAGGCACTCAGATAGTTCCATTGATTCCTAGATCATCCCGTCAGATAGGGTTGGTCCCATATTCAGATGCTTATTATTAGATCTAGAGGTCACACAGCAGACAGACTTGATCTCAATCTCATATTCAGTCGAGTATTCTTATTATCAGTTTCAGAGATCACTCGTTAGCTAGGACTGATCTCAGACTTAGATGTTCAGATACAGTTTGGAACTCAGATAGTTTTCCCCAGAATTAGGACTATGAGATACAGTTATCCATGTTATTAGTCATTCAGTATCTCAGTATCACAAAACTCATGTTGTCAGAGTTCAAACTCAAGTAGTCAGTATCTCCATGAGTTCAGTAGCAGTAACATATGTATGTATGTATATATGTATATATGTATGTATTCTCACATTCATATTAGTCAGCATGTTCATGCATATAAACCCCATGCATTCAGCTTACCCCCACATATACTCAGTACTTTAGTTGTACTGACGCATTTGCGCTATGGTGCTTTCTTTTTATGTTACACCATAGGTTCTGAGGTGTAGATTCCAGTTCAGCAGTTGCAGTTCAGTAAGCAGTGAGTCCTCATCTTTCGAGGACATGATCGTTACATTTATTATTCCAGTATTTCAGTTTATTTTCAGTTTAGGGAGTTAGTTGGAGACATGTTCCTTCAACTCCTTATTCAGATAGTTTAGAGGCTTTTAGACGATTATAGAGTTTTCAGATTTAGACTATAGTATTTTCAGTTTTGTTTTGGTACTGTGATACCACCTTATTTAAGATATTTTATTATTCAAGATTGAACCTTACACCTTCTTTGTTCATGTTTCCGTAATTTATATGTATATTATGTAGTTACAGGTACAAATATCAGTCATGGGTTAGCTTGTGGTCCTTCGAGGTCATGAGCACCGTGTAGCATTACAGTTCAGAAAATTGGGGCGTTACATATTAAAAACCCAATCATTTAGGCATTTCATCAAATACTTGAAATTTATAGACTTGAGCATGAGAATAGTCAAAACATGAGATGCTAACGTAATTAAAATACTACAGATCATGGATTTAGGGAGTTAACATGTGAATAGCACCATTCAAAATTGTAAGGTTTAATTTCAACAACAATTACTTGTAAACATCATGTAAAATCAAAATTCATGGGATTTCATGAATAAAGTTCACAATAACATGTAAAGATCATTCTTTTAAAATTAAAATTGGACTCTTGGACTCCATGGGTGGAAAGAACCAATGGATGAACATCTAAATACCTCAAAAGCTTAGATCTTGAAGGAGAATAACTTTTCTTGAAGGTTCTTGAATGGTAACGCTTGGATTTTTATTCTTGGGAATGCAGGAGGGTTTTTAAGTAAGTTGATTTGAGGAAGATGGCCAAATTATTCCCTTTTTGGGTGTTCTAATTCATGCTTTGGACATTTGGGGTTGAAGGGAAATGACTAAAGTAAACCTTGACCCTTAAGAATCT
Organism: Capsicum baccatum var. pendulum; assembly: GCA_030864225.1. Taxonomy (NCBI): domain Eukaryota; kingdom Viridiplantae; phylum Streptophyta; class Magnoliopsida; order Solanales; family Solanaceae; genus Capsicum; species Capsicum baccatum. Next base: position 86,255,473 of record CM061560.1, on the reverse strand, counting down.
AAAACTGTGGGGGAATAACCCCTGTGGCGAGACCCCTAGTTGGGTTAAGCATCCCTCGTAATGCGACCCCCATTCGAGTTGAATAGCCATCGCGGCACGGGGCTATCGCGACCCCTTACTGCATCTCATAGAAAATGCCATAACTTTTCACTCGAGTATCAAATTAAGGATAAATTGGTATCGTTGCAAAGCGAATTTGATTATCTATAATTTGGTGGGTCTTAATTTTCCAAATTCCACATATACATAGAGTTATATTCATTCAAATATGACCCTTGTGAAATTGAAAACTAAAAATTGGCCAAATCTAAGGCTCTTAGCTCACTTTGCTCTAAGTGACACTTATGAACATCTTTCCCACCTCATAATCTTTCTTCACACTAGGTTGATGATCATGAAACATGGTTTCAAGTATCAATCATGAGACTAGAGTTTACACTCGTAGGAACGAAGGTCCAATTTCTAGCTTAGAAGTATGTACGGTATTACAGTCAGGAAACCCTCATTCCCATTTGAAGGAGTACCTTGACAAGCTATCGATTATAGGACAAAGTGATAGCATAAAGATGAAACTCTTTGTTAGTTCACTTAAGGGTCCAACATTGATGTGGTACGCTGAAAATGATACTAGCAAGTGGCTCTCTTAGGATCATTTGGCAACTAAATTTGTTAGGCGATTCGTCAATAAGCTAAAAAGGAAGCTCACAGTCGAGGCAAGTTTGGTCAAGCCACAATTCAAGGATAAGGGAAAGATGATCATCGATGAGACATCCAAACATCCATAGCATAAAGTAAGCATACCCCAACCTCAACTAATATGGTACCCAGCTCCAAAAATCATTCCAGCATCCAATTATGTACAAGCCTATTATCCCCGATCCTTCACAAAATATCCTCCTCAAACTGATTGGTACCCACATTCATCCATTGTTTCAAAATTAAAATACATTCCAGTTTCTTATCAAAACCTACCCACAAATCAACAATCCAACCAATCCATCAAACCTCAACATACTCTTCAAAAAAATCCATCAAAATAGTACACTTCTCTAAGTAAACCCATAGAACAGTTGTATCAACGACTCAAAGATGCGGGATACATCACGCCCATTGCTTCCATACCTTGTGATACTAAGTCTAGGAGGTATTGGCCCAACCTAATGTGAGCCTATCATTCTGGGATGAAAGGACATCTTACTAAGGCATGTTGTACCTTGAAGAACATGATCCAGAAGTTGATTGATACCTAAGTGATAAAAGTGATGAATCCAAATCGGGATGCTGTTTGATTTTCTAAGCTTGACTGGAACTTCTTGACATTAGTGTAAAGGATATCATGTTGATTCTCTGCTCCAGACTCCCAACATTTGAAATTCATTCAAGTTTAACAATTTGTAGTTTTCTTTTATGTTTTCCTTGTTTATGTAATGTAAACTGCGGTCGACCTGACTCCCCTTAATGAGGGATACTTAGGCTCTCATTTAATGAGTTTGGTCTCATCATAATAAAATTTTCTATTTTGTCCTTTTCTACATGGAGTTGGATGAATAAATAATATGATGTGATATCAATTACAAAGGATGTTTTGACTCAACAAATCTGATGTTCAATAAAAGTCAACCTTACCCAGTTCTTATCTTTCTTATCTTCTTTACAATTCCAATTGCAAATTCGATATTATGTTCTATCACTATCATGTTTCGTGCGTTGGGAGCTTAAATCTTTATGCCTAGATCACTTATCAATTCTTAGTCTTCATCCTAGAATGTCTTTTGTTTTATATTTATTGTGTTTTCAACCTATGCGTTATATGGTAATGTTTGTATGACTTGTTTATTTTATTTAAGGGTTGTCTAGCATTTGAACATCAAACTCAAGTGAGAACCTACAATACGATAAATATTCTCAATATCCAAAAAGTTTTCGGTTCTCCTTCTCATCCCCCAAGGCAAAACACTATGCCTCCTTATCCTCACCTTACCCACACACCATCTCAGTAATTTTTCTTCTGCACATAACACTCTTGAAAGTGAAAAGATCAATTTAGATAAATGTTGGCAAAGTCTTCGTGACTTAGAGAAAAGGTTTAATGAAGAACTACGTTCTAGAGGTATCTATGACTTGGGGTATGAGAAATTATGTATACATCTGAGGATTGATTTACATCCAGGATACAAAGTTCCAAAGTTCAATGTATTCGATGGGCATGGGAATCCAATCACATATTTGAAGGACTATTGTGGCAAACTAATTGGCATAGGGAACACTGAAGCTCTCCTTATGAGATTGTTTGTTCAAAGTTTGTTAAGAATGACACTCACATGGTTCACACAACAAGATTTTGATAAATGGATTAATTGGAAAGAATTGGCTTAAGATTTTATGGGGCAATATAAGTTTAACATCAATACTGGTCCAATAATGCGGGGGTTGCTCGAGATGAAGAGAACGGCCCATGAATCTTATGAGGAATATGCAATTTGATGGAGATAGAGGCTTTCAAAGTACATCTTTTCGTGCTTGAGGAAGAATTGGTCCAAATTTTCCTAAGGACACTAGACAAAATATACTTTCAGAAAATGTTCTTCCTGGTTAGTCACAACTTTGAGAGTCTAATTTCGATTGGAAAGAAATTAAAATATGAAATGAAGAATCCATCCAAGGGAGAGAAAGAAGATGCATCACACCCCCCCCCCCACCTCAAATGCAAGGCTATCAAAATAATGAAGAGTCCCACGCTATTTTTGGTTCTCAAAACAAGGCTCATTAGATCCAATCCTACTCTATTCGACAAGATTCTCAAAATAGGGCTCTATCCTACTCTGTCTAGCAAGATTTTCAAAACAAGGTTCAATTCTACTCTTTCTAACAAGATCCAAGACTTTCACGAAAGAAGCATAAAGCAACAACAACAACAAACCCAGTGTATTCCCACACAGTGGGGTCTGGGGAGGATAAAATGTACGCAATCCATACCACTACCTCCGGAGAGGTAGCAAGGTTGTTTCCGATAGACCCCCGACTCAGGACAAGGAATAGTAAGTAAACAAATATAAGTAAATTCATAATAAAGCATGAAACACGTTGGAAAAATAAAAATTTGGCACCCATACAGTAGAACCCTATACTAACAAACCAAAGGCACCCTCAACCACAATACCCCCACCCCAAAGCTCTCCTAGCTTCCGACTACGGGCCACCTGCAGGCACTAACCTTCTACTCTTATCCATGTCCTCCACAGCTTCCTATCTAGGGTCATGTCCTCCATAAGTTGTAACTGCTCCATATCCCATCTAATTACTTCCCTCCAATATTTCTTCGGCCAACCCCTACCTCGCCTGAAACTATCGAAAGCCAGTCTCTCATACCTACAAAGAGGGGCATCGTCGCCCCTCCTACTTATATGCCCAAACCATCTCAACCGAACTTCCAATATCTTGTCCTCCACCGAAGCCACTCCAACCTTCTCCCAAATAATCTCATTCCTAACCCTATCACTCCTAGTAAGCCCACACATCTAACGCAACATCCGCATTTCCACCACCTTCAATTTTTGGATATGGGTGTTCTTTACTGGACAACACCCCACTCCATATAACATGGCAGGATGAATTGCCACTCTATAAAAATTTCCTTTAAGTTTGAGTTGCATCTTCTTATAACACAACACTCCCGAGGCTAGCCTCCACTTCATCCAACCTGCCCCAATCCGGTGGGAGATATCCACATTAATCTTACTATTACCCTGAATCAAGGACCCAAGATACTTAAAACTATCCCTCCTACACGCCACCTGAGAGTCCAACCTAACTACCAACTCATCCTCCTTCCTCAAGTCATTAAACTTGCATTTCATTTACTCTGTCTTGCTCCTACTCAACCAGAACCCTTTAGACTCAAGTGTTTATCTCTGAATCTCCAATTTATCATTCACACCTCTCCGCGTCTCATGAATCAATACTACATCATCTACAAAAAGCATGCACCAAGGAACCTCACCTTGAATACGCCAAATTAAAACATCCATCACCAAAGCAAACAGAAAAGGGCTAAGAGTCGATCCCTTATACAATCCTGTCAGGACCGAAAAATACTCAGAATCTCCTCCCACTGTCCTCATCTGGGTCTTAGCTCCTTCATATATGTCCTTAATCTATCTGATGTAAGCCATCGGGATCCCACTCACCTCCAAGCATCTCCAAAAAACCTCCCTAGGAACTTTGTCGTATGCCTTCTCCAAGTCAATAAATACTATGTGGAGATCCTTCTTCCTTTCCCTATACTGCTCCACCAGTCTCCGCACCAGGTGAATTTCCTCCATCGTTGAGCGAATGGGCATAAAGACAAACTGGTTCTCTAAAATAGACATGTCACGACCCGAGCCTAGGCCCTAGCCGTGACGAGCATCCCGAACCATGAAGGCCCGGAACACCCATTCTCTATCTGGTTATCATACACAATATTCATAATCATAATAAAATGTGGAATTGAAAATGAGTACGGAAAACATGGTCAAGTCCTGCAATATTTCTGAATAATACTATCTGACATCAGTCTGCGAAATCTCTACTAAGAACATAAACATCTGTCTGAAAAGAAACTGGGACAAGGCCACCAGTAAACCAAAAACATAATAAATAAGATAATGTCTGACATAATTAGGCCTTCCAAATAATAGAAGGATCACCACTGTGAGATCAAGTCTGCAAATCCGAGAATGTCTACTGAGTAGCTGGACCCCTAGACTGTGTCTCAGAACCTGGAAGGAGGGGGAGGGGGTCAGCACAAAAGTACTGTCACGCGAAGTAATCCAAAAATGGTATAATGGAACATACATACATATATATATATATATATTAAGTGAAAGAAATTTTTTCATCAAGACATCATGTATAAAACTGTTTCTGAAAAATACATGGGCACTTTCTGAAAACATGCAACTTGTCTGTTCATTTCAAATCATGATCGGTGTTTTACTTCTGAGTTAGGTGGTATTCCCCTACAAGTCTGAATATTCCACGGGCTGTATGGAATCCATCATTGACTCAGCGGAGAAGCCCCCAACCCAAGTGTGCTGCAAGGGTTGGAGTCTCTTAGTCTGATACGCCACGGGACATTTAAGTCAGCGCATAATAATATACCCGGGTCGGCAAACCACGGTTTTAGGCAATGAGTCGCTTGAACTCAAGCCCTCTTCGGGGAACCACCTAACATCTCTGTATGCCCAATTTTAACCTTTTCTGAACATGCATCATTCTGAAATTTCTAAATCATGAAAGTCTGAAATGTCTGTTAGTCTGAGTCTGATATGGCATTAGTCTGAATTGGTATCGTCATACCAAGACCTTGCAAGTCATGATTTTTCTGAGCCATAAGGTACTAAGCAAAAGCTTTCATTCAAAACATAGTTTAGACCACCCAAAACATGCAACTGATGTAAAGGATTTCATATTCCGAACTTAAAGTTCAATTCATGCAGAAATTTCATCAAACATATGGTGGTCATATGCATTTTGGCAAAACCATGCATTCTTTCATTACATGCATATTCAACATTCACAACCCTCTCTTTCGTGTTCAAGAATCGTATTCCAAACATAGTAAAAGTCAAAGCACTTCATATCATAATTTCTTTTCTTCAAGATGTCTTTCAAAACAATTTATATTACGTGAAACATGGAAGAATTTACATTAAGAGAGGGTTTCCACAAAAATCATGCTTTAAATTCATATATTTCAGGACAAACACATATATACATATACATATAATTTTCAAACCACTTTGGGGGAAAGCCAAAAGGCCAAAACAATATCATTAAAGCTTCTAAAACATGAGTATGCACATGAATTTGAAAACCCGATACTTAAAACATGATTTCTATGCCCATGATATTTTAGGGAAATCCCCGCGTACCTTGTTCTCCAAGGATAATAGATGTTTCTTGAAGCTTGCGGATTGGTGACTCCGAATATGTAATTATCTTTGAAAACTTACGGTCGAATCTTGAACTATTTGGGTTTTTATTTTGAAACCCTAAGGAGAATTATTGAGCAATTGTGAGGAAAGCATGTGTATTATGGTGTTTGAGGGATTAAATCCCGTGTTGGTGCTATATATAGGGGTGGAGGATGACGAAAATACCCCTAAGGAACAATTAAGGTCAAATCTGTCCCTCAATTGACAGTTTGATAGGCTGGAGTAAATCGATTATAACTTTTTACTCATATATTCAAATTGGATGAAACCAACTGCATTTGAAAGAGGACTCAAAGATCGTTCGTTTGATATATTTTATATCACACAGTTCATTATATACGGGGAGTTATGATCATTTGAAGTTGACCCTGAAATGCTGAAAAAACTGGGCAATAGGCTATGCGTTTAGCTACTGTTTTGAAATCCAAACGCAGCCTTATGCATTCCGAAAAATTCCAAAACTTATCCGAGATGTACTATGAGATTGCCCGATCGTAACGCAATTTGAAAATCTAAAAATAGAGGTCGGGAAGGTCGAGAAGTTGTATCCCGAAGGTTGCCAGCTAAGAAAGAGTCTAAGTCATTTCAACACTTAGAAAAAATTTAAAACTTAAGTCTAAAGCTCAGAAATTACAGTCTAATACATGCATGACTTTTACGGGGTGTTACATTATCTCCCCCTTGGGATCATTCTTCCTCGAATGTTGGATAGGAACTTGTTGAAGCCTTAAAGATATAAAATAACGCGGACATGACATGTCCTCTAATAAAGAATACATTGATTTGAAACATGACCATATGGCTGGAACTACTGATATTTTGAATTCTTATATCGGACAGGCATATCTGATGCATGGAATACACGATTGAAGCTATTCATAGGCTGAATTCTCATAATGAACATGCATATCTGATGCATGGATCTGTCCTTGAGTTGTTCTCATGAACGTAGGACTAAATACACTGTTAAGCTGAACTTTCATACTTAACTGGAGTATCTCTTCAACACTCTCTCTAAAGAAGTTCTAACAGTAATAGGGAGCCACGAATCTTGGGTATGGATTACACAAGACATCCAACTGAGGAAATCACAACATTGACTCTACTCTACAGTCTGAAATATAGACATATAACTCCTAAATTAGGATAGAATTTTCAGACCTTTGGCAATACGACTTCTTACTTTCAGGCTTAGCGCACTTCCCGAATATCCCTTAACTATACTATTACCTATAGAATGATATTCATTCAATTCAGCTTAAATTTCTCATATGAGCATTGACAAATTTTTCTACTAATGTCTAAAATAGCTTAATCCTTACCCCGCGATCAAGCCTAACTCTAAGTCACAAAAATACAACATGCTACACCATGCTATTATTCTAAACCATATGATGCCACCTTCTATACCTCTTTTAAAGATCACATTCTAAGCATAACATGCCTTACCACTTTAATGACTACTCTGAACTCTTAATATAAAGTCGCTAATGCATATTGCAACCTTCCACTACAATCCCAAAACGTTATTCAAGCCTAATTTATAACCACATGTTAACTTCAAGGCAAACACCCATAAATACATACGTCACATAGTTTCTAAACTATTATCAATATAACTCCCACGCGCTATCCTAAAAACATACACACACAAACTTTTCCACTAACCATCACATGTATCAAAGATTGGCCCCAAATCTCACTTCATACTTTTGGCCTTATCTAAACAAACGTACTATGATCTTCCATCAACAAGAACATTTACATCATCACCACTATCATTGCATAGGGAGGTCACCAAAAGGTTAAAACATAAGACCCTGAAGCATGAGAAGATTTTTATATGGGACTGAACACACTATAAAGAGTGAGTACATGCGTCATGAGTTGCATGACCTCAACTAGGGTTCCTAACATAAGGAATGTAATTCCGACTACTTGAATGAAGTAGAACTCATTATCTTGGAACTGGAAGTGTACATGACTCTCTATCATATACAGGAATCACGAACTATGATCACGGAACTAAAACGTAAAGCTTGAGTAGGCATTGGGATCACTGAAAAATACTAAGATAAGAATGGGTTGAGTCTCACCCTCACTTTCTAACGTTCTAAATCATACTGCATCACTACTAGAATCTGAGAGCCTTACGTGTTCATTCGTTCTATCGTCTCCCCCTTAGCTTCAAGTCATCATCTAGAGTTTGGGAGATCCTTTACCAGATTCTAACAGAACTACACTTACTACACTCTAGGGTCTGAAAAAAAAATAACAATACATGCATATCATAGAACTTAGCCCGAATGACTACCTTCCGGGATACACTCTTTCTCTAGCCACCAATAGTCATAGTATAATGCTTGCACACTTATTCTATCGGTTCAACCTTCAAAAGTCAAGATTAGATGCTAACACTTAACATGGATATCACCAAGCCTTTGATGAACCATATCTCTTTCTATAGAGCATACCACTATTGCGACTCCAAATTTATATCCCTCTACTATGAGAATCAAGATCACCGCAAAAGGCCCAACACTATCAATCAAAACACCTTAACATGGCTATTTAGATCACCATGTACCATCTAACTAGACTTTCTCCACTTAACAATTCAATGGTACCACTAGCCACGCACAACAAGTAATAGCCTTAGAAAAATACCGCAACCTCATGTCACCTTAGGCATACTTCTACATCATACATGCAATATCATACACCACTACGAATCAAATAAACTTACTCTATTGCATGCACCGTTTAAGTCTATTAGATCACTTCTATACAACTAGAATTCATTAACCAAGAAATCTTCACATCCACCTTCATGGACATCAACTATTCAAACTTAATATCTAGTGCTATGCATGATTTACAACCCAACCTTAGACGAAATTTTCACTTGGAAACTATGAAATAAACATCACGAAACACTAGTGCACTAGAACTTCATAACCACAATAATCGATCATGACCTAACGGTTTTCCTTATCATAATCCATTAGCATGTACTATTTCAACACATCAAGCCTACTAATTTAATCCCACAAAACATGCATCATCAAACTCGTGCAACTATTTACCACCACACCATTTAAATTCAAGCCTATAGTTTAGTATCAATCATTCACCACCAATGAAGAATGCAACATAATATAAATATACTAATCCATCAAATTGGGATATTCTACCCAAATATCTCAAAAATCTACTACATACCTTCTCACAAGTAGAACTAGTTTACAACTACCAATGAAAAGAGGGTCAAGAGGGTTAAAGCCTCATAATAGACATGGTCAACCTTATCCTTATATTATTACCCCATACAATCTTTTCTACTTATACGGATTTCTCACCACATACATTTAGACTACCTTGAATTTCCACTACAACCATGAGTCTATAATTATAACTTAATGGCTAATACAACCATTTTCACACATCAAGCAACTGACAAATCACCCTGACTAACAACTCCTTCTCTACCTTCTACTAATCACACACAAAGACGTATCAATTCATTACCAACTCAATCTCATGCAATTAAATTCAGCTATACATATATTAAACCAACACAAAATCAACAAGTTGGATGACAAGTTGCTAGTGAATCGAAATAGGCCTCACACGACTTTACTAGACTTTGATTTTTTTTTGTATTTTGAACGAGCAAAATGACAAGACAACTATGCTAGTGAATCGAAAGAGCCCCACACGGCTTCACTAGACTTGAATTTTTTTTTTTCAAAAAGACCATGACAACAAGATTACATATTACAAGAGATAGAAAATTGACACATAATATTTAATGGTCTAAGAATATACATCTTATTCTGTATAAATGAAAACCTGAGTAAAACACTTCCCCCGTGGACTACCATACCATCCACACGTGCTACTAGCTACCACATTAGTTTATCACTATAAAGGGGTAAATCACCCTCACTCTCACTTCTAACTTTGTGACTTTACATCACCAACTTCTTGGTCTAATTTCATTACCAATAGGTCATGAAAACAAAACTTTGACTCATACTACTATTCGGGTGGAAATACAGTTCCAACATTCTAATACACATCATCCCCCCTTAAGCAAGACATCTGCAACATAAATTTCTGAAAAGGGCCGAATATACTCAATACAGAAGGCTGAAAAGCACGATTTCGTCAAGATCAAGGTTCACACTAGAACCCATCCACTCTCTGAAGCAATAACGGACTCTTCTCAAGTCCTTGCACAATTTTAAGATCTTATATGACGCGATCCGAAGGGACAATACCATTTATACTCTAAACTTCTGCACTTGATTCACCTTAATAATGAGACATATCTGAGGACATTAGAGTAAGGAAAGAATGTGGGATGACTTTTTACTTTCGTATGGGCGACACCATAGCACAAATTAGAGTATGAAAGAGGAACATTCTGACTCTATTGCACGAACTAGAACATGAAGAAAAAGAGACATTCCTAAACGCTTAGTAGCCTCCTGCTTATAAGTGTGGCGCGCTACACACCCATAAACAAGACTCTACCCGACGCGATTTCGCAGACACCCTGGGACCATGAACCGTACTCTGATACCAAGCTTGTCACGACCCAAGCCTAGGCCCTAGCCGTGATGAGCATCCCAAACCATGAAGGCCCAGAATACCCATTCTCTATCTGGTTATCATGCACAACATTCATAATCATAATAAAATGCGGAATTGAAACTGAGTACAGAAAACATGGTCAAGTCCTGCAATATTTCTGAATAATACTATCTGACATCAGTCTGCGAAATCTCTACTAAGAACATAAATATCTGTCTGAAAAGAAACTGGGACAAGGCCCCCAGTAAACCAAAACATAATAAATAAGATAATGTCTGACATAATTAGGCCTTCCGAATAATAGAAGGCTTACCACTGTGAGATCAAGTCTGCAAATCCGAGAATGTCTACTGAGTAGTTGGACCCCTAGACTGTGTCTCAGAACCTGGAAGGAGGGGGAGTCAGCACAAAAGTACTGGCACGCGAAGCAATCCAAAAATAGTATAATGGAACATACATATATATATATATATTAAGTGAAAGAAATTTTTTCATCAAGACATCATGTATAAAACTATTTCTGAAAAATACATGGGCACTTTCTGAAAACATGCAACCTGTCTGTTCATTTCAAATCATGATCTATGTTTTACTTCTGAGTTAGGTGGAATTCCCCTACAAGTCTGAATATTCCACGGGCTGTATGGAATCCGCCATTGACTCGGCGGGGAAGCCCCCAACCCAAGTGTGCCGCAAGGGTTGGAGTCTCTGAGTCTGATACGCCATGGGACATTTAACTCAGCGCATAATAATATACCCGGGTCGGCAAACCACGGTTTTAGGCAATGAGTCGCCTGAACTCAAGACCTCTTCGGGGAACCACCTAACATCTATGTATGCCCATTTTTAACCTTTTCTGAACATGCATTATTCTGAAATTTCTAAATCATGAAAGTCTGAAATGTCTGTTAGTCTGAGTCTGATATGGCATTAGTCTGAATTGGTATCGTCATACCAGGACCTTGCAAGTCATGATTTTTCTGAGCCATAAGGTACTAAGCAAAAGTTTTCATTCAAAACATAGTTTAGACCACCCAAAACATGCAACTGATGTAAAGGATTTCATATTCCGAACTTAAAGTTCAATTCATGCAGAAATTTCATCAAACATATGGTGGTCATATGCATTTTGGCAAAACCATGCATTCTTTCATTACATGCATATTCAACATTCACAACCCTCTATTTCGTGTTCAAGAATCGTATTCCAAATATAGTAAAAGTCAAAGCACTTCATATCATAATTTCTTTTCTTCAAGATGTCTTTCAAAACAATTTATATTACGTGAAACATGAAAGAATTTACATTAAGAGAGGGGTTCCATGAAAATCATGCTTTAAATTCATATATTTCAGGACAAACACATATATACATATACATATAATTTTCAAACCACTTTGGGGGAAAGCCAAAAGGCCAAAACAATATCATTAAAGCTTCTAAAACATGAGTATGCACATGAATTCGAAAACCCAATACTTAAAACATGATTTCTATGCCCATGAGATTTTAGGGAAAACCCCGCGTACCTTGTTCTCCAAGGATAATAGATTTTTTTTGAAGCTTGCGGATTGGTGACTCCGAATATGTAATTATCTTTGAAAACTTACGGTCGAATCTTGAACTATTTGGGTTTTTATTTTGAAACCCTAAGGAGAATTCTTGAGAAATTGTGAGGAAAGCATGTGTATTATGGTGTTTGAGGGATTAAATCCCGTGTTGGTGGTATATATAGGAGTGGAGGATGACCAAAATACCCCTAAGGAACCAATAAGGTCAAATCTGTCCCTCAATTGACAGTTTGATAGGCTGGATTAAATCGATTATAACATTTTACTCATATATTCAAATTGGATGAAACCAACTGCATTTGAAAGAGGACTCAAAGATCTTTCGATTGATATATTATATCTCACACAGTTCATTATATACAGGGAGTTATGATCGTTTGAAGTTGACCCTGAAATGCTGAAAAAATTGGGCAATAGGCTATGTGTTTTGCTACTGTTTTGAAATCCAAACGCAGCCTTATGCATTCCGAAAAATTCCAAAACTTATCCGAGATGTACTATGAGATTGCCCGATCGTAAAGCAATTTGAAAATCTAAAAATGGAGGTCGGGAAGGTCGAGAAGTTGTATCCCAAAGGTTGCCAGCTAAGAATGAGTCTAAGTCATTTCAACACTTAGAAAAATTTTAAAACTTAAGTCTAAAGCTCAGAAATTACAGTCTAATACATGCATGACTTTTATGGGGCGTTACAAGACACTATCTTCCTCAACCTCCGCTCTACCACTCTCTCCCAAATCTTTATAGTATGACTTAACAACTTAATACCCCTATAATTGTTGCAACTTTGGATGTCACCCTTGTTCTTATAGAGCGGAATTATGATGATCCACCTCCACGCCTCAGGCATTTTTGTAGTTTTGAAAATTCCATTAAATAATTTGGTCAACCACCTTAAAACATCCCTGCCAATAAACTTTTAAAAGTCCACAGGGAACTCGTCTGGCCCTGTCGCCCTACCTTTCCACATTCTGCGAATAGCCTCACTGACCTCCACCACCTTAAAATACCTATAATACCTTAAATCACAATACCTCTCTGAGTGCTTCAGCTCCCCTAGCACAATGTTCCTGTCCCCCTCATTATTCAAAAGTCTGTGAAAATATGACTGTCATCTTCTCTTAATATGAGCTTCCTCCACTAGCACACTACCATCCTCCCCCTTAATGCACTTCACTTGTTCTAGATCACGACCCTTTCTCTCCCTCGCCTTAGCAAGCCTATACAACCTTTTTTCCCACCTCACTCCTCCAACCCCGCATACAAGCTCTCAAAAGTTGCCGTCTTAGCGGCCGTAAATGCTAACTTAGCCTCTTTCCTATCTAACTTATACTCTTCCCTACTAGCCCTCTTATTTTCTCTATCCGTACTATCAACCAACTTAGCATATGCCCCCTTCTTAGTCTCCATTTTTTTCTTTACTTCTTCATTCTACCACCAATCCCCCTGCCGCTGACCGGCCCAGCCCCTCAAGACACCTAACACCTTTCTAGATGTCTCCCTGATACACCTAGCATCCCTATCCAAAATACTATCCATGCCGCCCCTACATTCCCACTTCCCTATCTCTATCACCTTCTCCCCTATCTCCAACGCATTAACCGGAGTCAAGCCCCCACTTAATTCTAGGATGCCCCTCCCCTCCCTTCCTCTTTCTATCCTTCTTTAAGCCCAAATCCATCACCAAAAGCCTATGCTGGGATGAAAGGTTCTCACTCGGGATGAATTTGCAGTGCTTGCACAGCACCCTATCCCTCTTTCAAAGCAGCGGAAAGTCAATCTGCATCTTAGCTATTGCGCTTCAAAAGGTGACCAGGTGATCCTCCATCTTTAGTAAGCTCGAATTCACTACTACCAACCCAAAGACCGCAAAATCCAATAAAGCAACTCCCCTATCATTTCTCTCCCCAAAACCATAACCCCTATGCACATGGTCATAGCCCCTCGGTACCACCCCGATGTGACCATTGAAATTCCCTACTACAACAATCTTCTCAGAGCTAGGCACGCCTCTTACTACCTCGTCCAAAGCCTCCCAAAACCGCTTCTTCTCCTCCCCGTCCAAGACCACCTAAGGCTCATAAACACTACACACGTTCAAAGTACACCCCTAATGACTAACTTAATCATTATCAACCTATCGTTGACCCTCTTAATCTCTACTAATTGCCCTCTAAGTTCTTCATTTACTAAGATGCCTACTCCATTCCTACACCTATCACTCCCCGAGTACCAAAGCTTGTAACCATCCACATCCCTGGCCTTAGACCCTACCCACTTGGTCTCCTAAACACACACAATATTAATTCTCCTCTTTCTAAGAATCTTCACCAGCTTTATTGACCTACCCTGAAGGGTTCCTATATTCCAAGACCCCATCCTCACCCTATCTATACTAATAACACGTCTACGTTTACCACCTTTCACTCCACACCTCACCCTCTACCAAACACAATACTTTGCCCCCAGACCCAAACTAGTCCTCCCATCTTCCCCCACCCTAACACCTATTCCCAGGGCCAAACCCCTCAGATATAACCCTACCCTATCATCGACGCCCAAAGCCACCCTTTAAGAAAAACAAACAAAGCAAGAAAAAAAACTAAACTACGATAGAAACAAAAACTAAACTAAGATAGCAACAAAAACTAAATGTCGGGAAATATAGGGCACACAAATGGCCTAGCACCAAAGATAGCAAAACTAATAATAAAAGTAGTGCAAGATAGGACAAAGGATAATCCGAATAGATTAAAAGCAAGTCAAGATACAGAAGATGATACAATACTTAATACGAAGAATGAAATAGCAAAGGTTAGAAGTCACCGGGCTACGTTTGTAGAACAAGTCCTCTTTTCCTACGTGGTATGTTAGACCCCAGCAAACGGATGCAGAAACTTGTCGCCGGGGTACTATCATCGGAGCTTCACCGGAGTGTCGCCAAAATCTGATCTGGTACCATTGCAATCCGAGCTAGTCAAAACCAGCCTTAAATTCAAATGTGCCTATCGGAATCAGTCGCTTCTGACTGGATCTGTGCACTGCCTATGTCGCCGGAGTCGCACGGCCTACTCCGGTGATATTAATCGAAGGAATGTTCATTGAAAACTTGAGGATGTGATGAATTAGAGGTTAGAGAAGATGGAGGCGGCATCGAGGGCTATTATTTTTTGTCACATTGAGTTCACCAAAGAGGGAGGGATAACAAAGGTGGCGTGATGATGGCAGCATGACCATGGGTGGGTCTGGATGATGGAGATGGGAGAAATCTTGGAGGCATGAGTGGTTTGACGGTTGTTGCTGTTGTTCGACGAAGAGGACGATCAGGAAAGTCGACGGGATTTTGTCAGCGATGTCGAGAGAAAGAAAAACCGGTAAGGTAACTGGTGGTTGGCTGGTGGCTTCTCTTTTGCCTTAGAGAGAAGGAAGAGAAGAGAGGTCCACATAAACAGATATATATACATATAAAGCACATCATATAAGTTGACGTGTGAAATTTTCCTATTTCACGTCACCATTCTCATTTTACCCGCCTTATGGCTTATAATACTTTTTTGTTTTCTCTACCTTTCTTTGTACTCATGAACTATGTTCGACCTGACTTTCATTTGGATACGTAGGTATCCCACTCTAGGTCAGATCTTAATCTAATAGAATATTTTTTCCTCTCTTTCAAATTCTTACAAAGCGTTAGGCTAATTGGCCCAACTCTTGAGCATATAGAGGCAGATTATAATTGAGGTTACGATATTCAAATGTAGGGCAACCATTTCTCTTGGACTAATGTTTTCTTTGAGTGGTACAGAAATATAAGACTCCAAATACCAAAACTGGGGCAGAATTTTTGAGGTTTCAAGATAACCTCAAAAATTTCACAAGTAAACAATATATCAATTCATAATGATGTGCAAAAGGCGGGTTTTATTCTAAACTGGGGAAGAAATTTTTGAGAATTCCTCAAAAATTTCATGAGTAAACAATATATCAATGACATGCAAAAGGCATTTTTCATTCTAAACTGGGGCAAAAACTTTTTAGAATTCCTCAAAAATTGTATAATGATGGAGTACAAGTCCCAATGATTCATGGAGTAGAAAAAAACGACCAAGGTGTCGAACCAAACAAGGTACAAATCAACATTTCTTTTGACTGACGACTTTTCTTTGAGTGCATGATTAACAGGTATAGATGAAAGCAATCGCTGCATCATGAGAGGCCCAACGGACAGTCCAACATTATTTCGAGAAGCCCAATAGCTGATCCAACAGTACAATAGATATGTTTAATAATCTCCTCTTATGATTTTTATTATGGTTGTTTTCACTACTTTGTTCAATTTTGTATACATACATATATATTCATGCTAACCATTTTTATCCAGTTGGGCTAAATATGGTAGGACTAACAGGTATAGATGATAGGAACTATTCCACCACGAGAAGCCCAAGAGATGATCCCACTATGAGAAGCCAAACAACCGATCTCACAGTGCATCGAAAAGCCCAAGAGTTGATCCCACAATTCCAAAATGCATCGAGAGGCCCAAGAGCTGATCCCATGATTCCACAATACATCAAGAATCCCAAGAGATGATCCCACAAGTCAAAAATGCATTGAGAATCCCAAGAACTGATCCCACAATTCCACAGTGCATTGAGAGGCCCAAGAATTGATCCCACGATTCCACAGTGCATCGATAAGCCCAAGAGCTGATCCCACGATTCCACAGTGCATCGGAAAGCCCAAAACCTAATTTCATGATTCCATAGTGCATCGAGAATCTAAAAGTTGATCCTACGATAAGAAGCCAAACAGCTGATCCCATAAAGCATCGGGAAGCCAAACCGTTGATCCCACGATACAACAGACCGCTGATTCCACAAAACAACAAATATGCTTTCTTATTTTTACATTCACTTTATGTTTATCAATTGATTATTTCTTACACACCCTAACCTTTGGTATTTAGTATATTGTAAAGTATGTAGGTAACAGAGAAGGAATAACAAATAGAAATAATTTTCATTCCTATTTTCGAAATATCACCCATCTATTCATCCATCGAGTGAACTCATCCTGAGACTCACCTACCTCAACATTTTCAAACTTCTACTTATGTCATTATTTCAAATCCTATTCATTCCCATCTCATCGACCCACCATTTCGTTGTTGATGCCCCATGCCTTTATCATTGACATTCTTTAGAAATATTGTTCGTTCCTAAATCTAGAACTACACACAGCCTAATTTTCTTAAAACAAGAGATATGTAGGCGATATAAAACCAAAGTATCGGTCACACTATTTTTAAAACAACCTTCTTTTTCTCTCCTAGGTCAAACAAAATTAGCTACTACGTCAACTTTCGTTGCTTGAAAATTCTTTCATCATTCTCAAGTAATGAAGGGGCAGCTGTTGACACCTAATTTTGACCTCCTAATGCTCTCTTAGTCTGCTATTTTGTCAAAATTATTTAAATTTTAACATTAAGATTTTTTACGTATCAAATAAATAACGACGTGTGACATTCATGATTTTAAAAAATATATAAATTATTTTATTACTTTTTATTATCATTTTTTATGATTTATTAATTCAAATATGATATTTTACATAATTCTATCATTTTTCAAAAATATACACGTTCACATTTCACAAATATGTTGTCTATTACTATTATTATTAATATTATTATCACTATTTTTATTATTGTTATTTTTGGCCATTTTTAAAAAATTGTGTATTCACAATTTATAGGTGTCTATTTTATTTCGAATTATTATTATCGTAATATAGTATGTGTCATATTTTTATCTACATAATTTATTCGTGACTAATATGAGAATTATTATTTTATTTATTTTTACTATTATTAATTTTATATTACATTTATTAATCCCCAGCCTAAGTCGATTTAATATTTTTTAGTTCATTTATTTTCTAGGCTGATATTATCAATTTTAGCCTAATTGGACTTAATTGCAATTCTAGCCACATTTTTTGAATTTCACAAAATCTTAAATCTCAGTCGTTGATCAAAATTAATCTAACGGTTGAGATCAAATCTCCCCCCTTTTCTTTTTAAACAATAATCAAACCCTAATCTCATTTTTGACTAAAAGGAGTCGCAGCTCACCCTCGTCTCTACCCTCTTCCTTTTTCTCTATCAAACTTCGATCAACTATGACCAGTAATAGTTCATCAACGTCGATGAAACCCCAAAACTAGCATTGCTCCCCTCGGCAAATTCGCCTAACGAACTGTCCAGCCATCATTCATAACTCCCAACGGTAACATCAACTCCAGTGAACCCCCTACTCTCACCATCTCTGGCGAACTCCGCAATCAGCCACCGAAGCCACCCCTCCATCAAAGCAGCAGCAATAGCTGCCACCGCTACTCCATTCTCTTCTCTTTGCCAGCAAATCGACAGCCGCCTCACCTCGCCACCTCCGAGCTCTAGTCAAATATCATCGGAAAATAATAAAGTTCATGACAAATTTTTTGAATACATCCCAGGCTTTTCTTTACACACTGAGTTTTTTTGGGATGAATTTAGTTAGCCGTGAATCATGCTCAACTTCGATTTATGTCTTGTGATTGGTTCCGTATCTTCAATTCAAAATTAATGGGCGCACAGTGATGCTCAATTTTGAACTCCATCCGGTGAGGTATTTGCTTGCTAAATGTGATAATTTGATTTTTTTTTCTCATTAATAATGAAATTGTGTGATAAATGTTTGTTAAAATTGTGATGTTATTAGTGATTGATTCTAGATGGCCTGTAATTGATTTTCTTCTCTCAATTTTACTTCTCTATTCATGGTAGACTTAACAGATTGATTCACTCTACTTATTTAAGAAAATTTGGATTGTTTGAAATTTTATCTTTCCTTTTATCTAGTTTGACTAATTTTATATTATTAAGTGTGATCTTTAGATTTAAGAAAAAATTTGTTGCTTGATTACATCAAATATTCTTCTTCCTTTTTATCATTATGATCCCTTCACTATATAAAGGTCAACCCTCATTTGTATTCAGGCACCTTTTATCATCCGTTCTACCCCCTCTATACAAAAATAAGAAAACTTGAGACATAATGGCATTCTTCTATTTTATGGCTTAACATCATCAACTCGCAAGACATATATTCTCAATTGTTACTTTGGGGATTCACTGGCTTCTATTGATTCTATTCAAGACGGTGGTTTTCTTCTTCATTCTTTCTAGTTCGATTTTGCGTCTTTGTTTTTACTCTTAAGAGGTATGTTTTTTTCATATTACTTTTAAGTATTGAACGTCACAAATTATTTGCTTGTGTCTCTTAAAAATAATGTGCTCAATGTGGTATGTATAATCTGTCACTTTGTTTATCTTGTTCACGTTAGCTTGACTATTGTAATGTTTGTAACATGATGTCGGAGTGAATAAATTCATTGGTTGTGAAAACATGATTATAAGTCTAACATCAATATTAAAACTTCTTTGGATGAATTCTATTGGTTGATTTTTTTGTGCACTTTGATCATTCTTGCAGATTTATGGCAGAAAGTTAAATTTGAAGGGTCGTCGGGCATTTGGGGAGGACGGACTATTCCGACAGTTTATTTTCCTTCTTTTCCTTATTTGTTATTGTTTGTAACAATTCTTGTATAAACATCTGATGTAATAATAAATTTGGGACTGCTTGGTGGTGGGGATTTATGTTCTCTATAAATCACGTAGGCAAACATAGCCTAGGTTTAGGTGTTTATGTTCTTTTGTGTGCTTACGTGAATCACTTAGGCAAACAAATCTAGGATTTGTTAATTGACTTTTGTCACTTAGGCAAATATAATATAGGATTAATTTTGTTTTAATCACTTAGAAATCATATTTTAGGATTGTTAATTAAATATCTACATATTAAATTAATTTTGAACATTTTTGTGTAACTCCTAGGTTAGTTTCTCATAAACTTCTAACTCACTTTGGATGTACATTCAAAACTATTCATTCATTCAACAAACTTCTGCATTCTAAAACAAACTACAACATGTTTTTTAAAAAGTAAATTTCCCGCACCTTCAAAGTAATTTTGATGCACCTCTAGAAAATGTTTTTGCACATCTTTGGTAATTTTTCCGGACATTTATAAAATAATTGTTGCGCTATGGTATAATTTTCCATATCGACTAATTATATTTCTGCACTGGAAATAATTTTTGCACTGTTTAAATAATTTTTGTGTACATTTTAAATAATTTTTCTGCACTGTCTCATTATTTTACTGCATATTTTAACAAATTCCTGCATAG
Source organism: Capsicum baccatum var. pendulum (assembly GCA_030864225.1). Lineage (NCBI taxonomy): Eukaryota > Viridiplantae > Streptophyta > Magnoliopsida > Solanales > Solanaceae > Capsicum > Capsicum baccatum. The sequence continues at coordinate 86,235,029 of CM061560.1, read as the reverse complement.
TTTTGTTTAATTTTCTGCACTACTTTCAAAATAAACTGTTAGTTATCTTAATCATTTCTGATGTTAATGACCGTCTATGAGTTAGCAGCATGCCTATAGGCTTAATCATAATAAATAAATAATTATTTGCATGTCAATCACATTAATCACTTTAATTAACCAAGAGGCCAACTTGGGGACATTATGTGCTACGTGAAGTCCTTTGTGTTTTCCGCACTTTGAGTCCTAAGAAACATAGTTTTATTTCTCTAGACCACAAATCCAAATTAGCAAAGTTCAATGCCTCTTGGGCGATAGGTGGGACGACAGGCATTTCTAGAGGCGCTAATTTTATCCCTTTAAGTGTGCCTTTAGGTTAACAACTAGCCTAAATTGGGTGGGATGGGTAGTCATTCGGAAGTAATGATACCCAGAGACATTACACTAAGTTTGAGATTGTTACTTGTTTAAGAATCTAGCTAGTAGGTCAGATAATGATTAACAAGTTGGGGTTCTGATCCGAATGAAACCAAAACCATTCTTTGTTTGATTTGGCGAATTCTTTTTGTTTACATTTACTTTACATGATTATTTGCTTGGGGTAGTTTAGGTTTTTAAATTAAGAAATATTTCTGCTATAAATTACTTTACCTTCTCTCTTCTCGCTTCTCTACTTTACATTATTTGTCGTATTTTTATATCCACCTAGTTAATAATTAGAAATAAATAAAAAACATTTGTTCATTACTTTGTCACTTATTTAACATTAAGTTAACAATTAGCGACCTTTGTTTTATCAGATAGAATCTCCACGTAAAATACAAATTCGATCGGAAACCATCTTTGTGGACCTCGAAAGGTGTCTAACACTTTCCTTTTGAGGTAATTTGAACCCTTACCTGAATTTCTGGTGGATTAAGACAAAATATCAAAAATAGGTTCGTAGTTAGCCTAGAACGGTGCCCTAACGCACCTTAATACGGTCGGTGGCGACTCTTCACACTCTTCAAAACAATCTCAAAAAGAGTGGTCACGTTGAACCTTGCTTTTTGAGAGAAAAATGGGGTGCGACAAGCTTTAAATGGTTTTTCTTCATTTTTAACCCATTTTCATAAGGATTTTCAGTTGTAGACTCCAATAAGGGTGTGCATGGTATAGTATATACCGAATAAATACCAAACCAAAACTTAAATTTTTTATACCGCGGTATGGATTTTATGGTATTTGATATGGTATTTGGTACGTGTTTTAAACTATTCTCTTATTTGGTACAGTATTTGGTATTTATGCAATAAATACCAAAATATTGTGTACCGTACTGAAGGTTTTTAATAACATATAAAACCCAGATATGTATTATATTTAATATTATTAAATATATTTATATATCATCCTTTAGCCAATTAAACACAAATATAACTTTTATTCAGAAATAAATTTTTTGGGAAGCTTACTATTTAGGAGTACTATGCTTAAGTTTAGGTAATGTTGTTCAGAGTTTGCATCTCTGACTATTCAACTGTGATTGAAATATTCTTTTGTGTAATTGATTAACAAAGATAGTTGTTAGTCTGATATAATTGATATATTTTTAAAATTTAAAGTTATAGTATTTTATATGAATATATGTAAGTCAAAATCAAATAAAGTATGGTTACCAAATTACCATACCATAAAATACGAAAAATGAATTTAATATTACCAAACTAATTTGGTATGGTAAGGGTATTGTTCTTTTAGATACCAAAAATCAAAGTTATCGTACCAAAGTTTAAAATGTCGTACCATGCCCACCCCTAGATTCTAATAACCATGGAGAATGTAGTCTAAACAAAATTTCTGTTTTACTCCTTTCATTTTTTAACTCATTTTTTAACCCATTTTGGATCTGGCTAGAATGGGCAATATGGGTATCATAATCTTTCTTTTAATGCATAGATGCTATTTTTTAATGTTGTCGATTTTGAGGCTATTTGAAACGAAAAAGTTCCATATTGAAGTGCTTTAAGCTTGGATTTCGTCATTTTGAGGTAGTTATAGCTTAACTTCTTTCAGATTGAGTTGGACAGTTAATAAATGGTAAAACCGTGCTATGGGTTGGGGAAAATAACTATGGAGTTTATATTTTGAGATTATTACTGTTGTGCGCCCGAATGAGGGGTTATATTTTGTTATTATTGACTTGTGATATCTAATATTGTGTGTTGCGCATGTGGGGGTTTTATTTGATATCGTTCACCTTATTTGAAAGGATAGGTTAACTTCATACTGATTTGGTTGTGAGAATTACATCCTCTTTTTATACATATATATTTATGTGATGTCGGTACATTAGGGAACACTATTTTTGAAAAAAGTAAGACATTTTTATAAAAACCTTATCTGCGAACATGAGCTAGATAGATAGGTTGAGATTTGAGATATGAGCCATAGTATATGATTTGAAAACCCCCCACGGGTCCTACTTTGGAAGTTGCAAGCTTGGTAGGTGTATATAGAAAGTCATGTAATGATCATGAGTTTCAACGTTCATCCCATCCTCATTGCATTGTATATCTATCTTTTATGATTTCTTTAGTCTCCCTTGACTTTGTGTTTAGTTTCAGCATATTTTATATGTATACTAGTGTTGTTTTCATTTTCTTATATATATTAGAATTGTTAGTGGAGATGGTGTGAACTACCCTTTGGGATTTTCTGTTTGCAAGTGACGTGCTCATAGGTTTCTTCACTTATGTCATTTTCTGCTTCGCTCAATCAGACTATGATACCTACTGAGTACAAGTGGATCATACCTACTCCTACTTTACTTTTTCTGTGTATATCTTAGTTCAAGTACCACACGTGGTGGATGATCTTACGGAGTTTCCTGGTTCTTTGAGGTATTTCAGACTTTGTCATGTGTAGATGTTGTTCTACTTTTTACATCATGTTTTTGGATGGTTATGTTTTATTCAAACTTACATATTTGTATATAATATTACTGGACTTTATTCTAGAAGTTTCTCCGTAGTTTATGTTTGCTGTTGATTTTGTTTTTCTTTATTAGTTTGGGTGATTAGATTACTTATTAAGCTGGCCGTGATAAGTATCATCATGACCCATTTTTGGATCATGACAAATTGGTGTCAGAGTAGGGTTCACTGATCTCATATGTGTAATAATAGGATGTCTAGTAGAGTATTATGGATAGATATGTAGACGTCGGCATCTATCATCGAAAGGCTATAAGATATCTTTAGGAAAAACTTCTTTAATTTGATTTCTTGTCGTGTGGGTTGTTCATAACCAATTTTATAAACTTCTATTCATTATTTTTTATATATATGGTGAGGAGTACGTCAATAGATCCTATAAATGCAGAGCCGACTCCTTATATGGGAGCTCCAGTTTAAGGATGAAGGAAGGGTCGTGGTCAACCCATAGGTAGAGGATAAAAAGATACCCATCTAGAGAACATGGTAGGGAGAACTCTTCAGAGCCTGAGGTTGTGTATTCCAGGGATTATTATCTGATAAGGGTCTGGGGATAGCTCAAGTTCTATAGAGTTCAATCAATACCCAAATACTATAGTCTCCTTTGGCTTAACTCTTGGGTCATTTGAAAGGTGTTACCTTCAGTAACCTGGTTTCCTCAGCCTTCGAGTAATATTCCACCATCAGTGTTGACATACTTATGGTATTCCTACTTCAGGATACAACTATTATCTATGGTACCCTACTTGTGAATATTTTGCCTATTAGGCTTACTATTCCTCCAATTGCTTCAGATATAGTTATGTTTTCTAATGATCATACGAGATTTGAGAGGTTCACTCACTTGGCTTATCCCAAATGTAGTGGATCTATTGGCAAGGATGTATATGAGATTTTAGTTGATTTCCAGGAGAAGTTACATAATCTTGGATCTCTTGATTCTCATGGAGTTTCTTATACTACCTATAAACTAACAGATATGAATAGGGATTAATGGAGGTTGCTTACCAGTTGTAGGCCTTTGGGTTTGCCGGCTATGATTTTGACTCAGTTTTTTAAGGTCTTTTTAGAGATGTTTTTACCTTATAGCTTCTGAGATCAGATAAGGGATGAGTTGATCATTTGGAGAAGGACTCCATGTCTAGTGCAGAGTATAAGTCATATTTTTACACCTTATCTAAATATTCAATTGCTAGCATCTTCATTGAGTCTAAAAGGATTTGAAAGTTTATAAAGAGATTAGATGGTACATATCAATTAGCTATAACACAAATGATAGTTTTGGGTCTTCCTTCTAAAGGATTATTGAGCAAGCCAAGATGCCCGAGTTTATTATCCAAGGTACTCAAAGAGGCACCAAGAAGGTACAACCTCAAGGTAAGGTTAGTAGGCATGCCTCCTAAGGTAAGAATTTCTCTAGTAGTCCGTAATTTTTGTGGTTGGCCAGTTCGATCCAGATTACAGGGATCGGGTGGTAGGCCTTTAGGTTCTGCAACTTTTGATATCTTAGTATCAGGTCATGTGAGTGGAGGCTCTATGATTATTTCTTCAAGCCAGGGCATTTGTCCTTGTTCATTATATTGAGTCTATCTGTAGAGGATGTTTTTTTATGATAAGTTTGTCCATGTTGCCAAAGATAGCTGATCTTGGGTGTATTTATATGTCTAAGCACCATAACTTACCCATAGTTTAGCTAAGTTTGGAGAACAAAGTGCCTAGTTTCTTCTGTTTTTACTCTACTTCTATGTAATTGAGCTAACCAATGTGATTAGCATGATTTCAGGAATTAATAAGGTAGACGGAGACAGATGGGACTATGGAATGCGGATGGCATTTGACACAAGAGAGAGTAGCAGTCTGGACCAAATATGGTGCCTAAAAACTATGTCCAAGACTAATTTGTCATTTAAAGTTAGTCTGGGGACTTAGAAGGAAATTATGAGGGAAAAGTTATTAAAACTATTTGATTCGGAAAAGTCACGTATTATTCATTATTCTGTATTATTTTTGCACTGAGAGTGGGGATTAGCACTAAGGGAGAAACGCAACTTCTTTTCCACCAAAAATTGGATTCACTTTTTGGTATGATGAATATTTCTAGTGTGATTTTTGTTTTACTCATGAGTAGCTAAGCTTATTAGTTAGGGTTATGGAAGTCTTGTAGCATACAATCTATTAATTTGTATTTTTTTTTTATTATGCATTGATTTTTTTACATCATACTTTCTTCGCTTATCTTGAATTCTCGTGGTTGCAAACATAGAGGATAAGCCTTAAAACACAACTTGTTCGATAGAAAGGTTGATGTTCGGAAAAGAGAGTAGTGATAAGAAAATAGGATTTCCAACCCCTATTTCATATATTAATTTCTTAACAGGATTAACTACTTGGAGATTTCGTATTGTTTTTGTAAACACTTTTGATTCGAGAGAACTAAAGTGAATTAGTCCTTGATGGTTAGAAACACTAGGATTATGTTATTAAATGCAATATGTTTCTCCGTAAGCATGGTGCACATGTGAACTCGTAAAGCCAATAATTATAAAGTATTGATAACTACAAGGTGGACATAACCTTAGCTTGCTAGTTCTCTAGATTCAAATACTACACATCTCTCATCTTGTTTAATTGAAACCATTAATTTGTGAATTGAATCGAATTCCCCCATTTTGGTCTTACGGAAATGAATGATTAAAAGTCAACTAATCTACATATAACTTAATTAGCACCATATTCCCTGTGAGATTAGACCCCAACCTAGTTGGGTTATATATTTGACAATAACCGCTTATGCTCTTGTAAAAGAGTTGTAATTTGGGCGTACCAAATTTTGGCGCCGTTGCCAGGGAATATGGGTGTCGATTGAGTTTATGTGTGTTAATTGAATGTTAGTCAAGTTTCCTTATTATACATTCATTTGTTTTTTTTGTTTGTTATAGGCTCAGTGTTGTTTATGCTCCAAACCAGAAGTTCAGGAGAACCATTATTACCCTTCAATCATGAACCTCATCTCATTGAAAGAATGGCTAACCAACAGGAAGCTGAAAGATTAGCCGCTTTGGTTAATGCTTAATTAAATCAACAAAATACAGATATCCCAAGTTGGGTACCTAATCTAGATAAAGAGGGCTTGGGAGATAATGATTTAATTGACTCGGCTAATAGGTGGCGTGCAGAGGGAGTAGTTGCACCTGTAAATCAAAATTGTCCATTCAGAGGAAGACTAGACCGCCAAGCTATATAGTTTGATATTGACAATAATGAGGATAATTTAGATGGAGCTGGATATACAGGGGCAATCATTCCATCACCACTATCTCCTGGGGTGAAATTCAACATCACCAGTACTATTATCCAGTTACTGAATTTGAAAGGACTCTCTGGTGGATTACCAGGTGATGATCCAAATATACATTTGGTGAATTTCATCAATATTTGTAAGTCGTTTGATAATCCTAGAGTGGGATAAAATGTTATTCATTTGAGATTGTTCCCACTGTCTTTGTCTTAAGAGGCAACTATGTGGTTGAATGAACTGACTCCTGATTCTATAACAAACTGGAGGCAATTGAAAGGAGCTTTCCTAGAAAGGTTCTTTTTGCCCTCCAGAATGTTACAGTTAAGGGATGAGATCAACAGCTTTAGACAATTGGCTAATAAATCTTTTCATGAGACTTGGGGGAGGTTTAAAAAGAAGTTAACTCAATGCCCAAACCATAGGATGACTGATGAACACTTGATGGAGACATTCTACAAAGCTTTGAACTTACTTACAAAGACAATAGTGGATAATGTTGTAGGAGGAGCTTTTATGGAGCTCACCTTTACTGAGGTTGAGGACATATTAGAAAGAATGACTAAGACAAGTAGAGCTTGGCATACCAGAGATTCTGTGGTAGCAAAAAATACTGGGTATAGTGTAATATTAGCAGAGCAGCGTAGGGGAGAAGAGGAGCATGATCAGGATATGTCTCACATGAAAACCCAAATAGATCTGCTCATGAAATATTTGATATTAAGGAATGTAAAAAAGATAAAAGTTATGGTGTCCCACGGTAAGGAAGATGAATCAAACACCGAGAAAGAGGCTAACTACTTGTATAACCAGGGGGTTTCTAGACTGGTGGTCAAGGAAACCAGGGTTGGAACCATCAAGGAGATTGGAAGAATAAAAGTGATAGAAGTAGACTATATGTACCTCCTAGAAGCTGTGTTAATGCTGCCACCAGTTCAGTAAAAATGTCCATAGAGGACATGATGGAGAAAATATTAAAGGGATTTGAGGCGACCAATTCTGGGGTAACTACAATGAAGAGTGACATATCTTCAATGAGTCAACTAGTAAATTCGCACTCAACTATTATTAAACAACTAGAGCAGCAAATGGGCCAATTATCCAAAGCATTCAACCAAAGATAGAATGGGACTCTACCAAGTGATACAGTTTAGAATCTGAGGATTAATGGATCGTGTATGGCTATTACCACTAGAAGCGGTAATATGTTATCTAGTCCAGGATTGAGAGCATTCTCTTATACTAATATGGTTGAAATAGATTGGGAGATAGTTGATGAATCTTCAATGATGCCTGTGGAGTTGGGAGGTTTGGAAAAAAAAAGTACGGAAGTGGAACAACCACCTAAGCTGAAGCATGTTAGTGATATGGAGAAAGGCATAAGAAAGGAGGTAAAAGTTGCTCCAATTGAAATCCCAAGGCCACCACCCCTATTTCCACAACGATTAAAGAAGAAAGAAGATAAAGGCAAGTTTAATAAATTCATGTCTATGTTGAAGCAATTGACAGTGAATGTGCCTTTAGTTAAAGAACTTGAGAAGATGCCAGGATATGCTAAATTTATGAATGATCTTGTGACGAAAAAAATAGTGGTAAGCTACGAACTGGTGGATAATCTCCATCATTGTAGTGCTATTTCTACAAGGTCACTGGTGCAGAAGAAGGCAGACCCAGGAGCATTCACTATCCCTTGTAAGATTGGGTCTCTGGATTTTGCTAAGACCTTATGTGATCTGGGAGCTAGCATCAATCTGATGCTACTAGCTATTTATAAGAAGTTGGGTTTGGGAGACCCCACACACTCAAACATGTGACTTGTAATGGTGGATAGATCGGTGAAAAAGGCGGTTGGGATTCTACATGATGTACTTGTAAGGGTGGACAATTTTATATTTCCTACCGACTTTGTATTTCTTGATTGTGAAGAGGACTTTGAAGTACACATAATTTGGATAGGCCATACTTAGCAACTGGGAGAGTGTTAGTTGACCTAGAGTTGAATGAGCAGAAATTTAGGCTCAACAGAAAAGTGGTTAGTTTTAAAGTGTGTAAATCCATGAAACAACAAAAAGAGATGAGTGTTTTCTTGATCGTTGATGCATTCTATGAAGATGAGGTACAAATGGTATCATCGATATATCTTGACGAAGTCTGAGTAGTCAAGATAATCAAGTCATGCCGCGACGTTAAATCAGGCACTACATGAAAGGCAGCCCATGATTTTATTTTCATTTTATCATATTAAACAAAAATGCAAAAATAGTAGTCGAACCACTACCGAAACTATGACGCTTAGTGGGAGGCAACCCATCCTTCTAATCATTTTTAGTTGTTTTTTATTAAGTGTAGGTGCATGAAGTACTAAGGAGGTGATTGGTACCAAATTCATTTTGAAAGTGAGCCATATCAAAGGTGGTAAGTTTAGGAGTAACGGGAACATTACAGGTAAGTTGGAGTGGTCAAATGTGTATGGCTTGAGTCATGATTCGTGTTAGAGTTGTGACCCAAATTATGTTAATACGAGCCCACAAGTTTTACAGTGTGACTTTATTTTGTGATTTTCAATGTGTCTGAGGTGGTAGCATAGGGATCAGGATGATAGGCCCAATCCCAAAGCCCACCACTGACCTCAATGGTGGTACGGGGTTGAAGCCCCCACGGTATGGACATTTCTCGCCACCTCAATTAGGAGATAGAGTGGGCGTCAAAACTGCCTAAGTTATGTTATCCCTTGTGCAGTGCCCAAAGTTAACTAGGCTATGCATTGTGCATCGCGTAACACATAGCCTACATCTACTATTTCACTTGTGCGAGTGCCTTTGCAGCACATAACCTGACTTGTGCGATAGCTTAGGCAGCGTACACCTTAATGTTGATGATTTCTTGTGCGTCGCATACTTACCTTTGTGCGATAACATATGTGACACCCGTATAGGATCACTGTTTCACGTGTGCAATGTCCAATGCAACGCACACTTAAACTTGGGCGATAACTTGTGCGCCAAACATCACTCAAAATTTAGCTTAGTGTTTGACTTTTAATTGGGTCAACCCGACCCGAAATTCATTCTTTAAATAGAGTCCACCCTAAATGCCCAAATTCACCCTTATTTCACCCCTAAGCCGTACAAGCTCTTACTATCAACATTCCTTTTATCCTTCAAGATTCTTATTTGCTTCATAATCTCAACAATTCTCCTTTTACTTCTTCAATCTTCCATCTTTAAGGTAAGTTTTTCTTTCTTAATCCTTTGATGTTGTCACTTTATGTTATAATTGTTGATTGATTTCTTGAGGATTGCGGATTGAATTCTTGCCATAGCTTTGTAAAAGTAGTTTTGAAACTCTTGGGGAAGATGAACACCATTATTTTGGAAACCATCGTTGTTGTAGTAGACATCATTGTTGAAGTACTTTGATATTTTGCATATGATTGAGTTATTCATGACTAACGTAGTTTAGTTGTGTGGCCATTATTTCACAACTTACTTGATGGAACATAGTGTTGGTTAAATCGTGTGAAAGTGATGGTGTTTTGTGTATATTGATATGTTGAAGCTCTAAGGCATAACTTTGTTCAAAAAAAATTTTCATTGAAGTAAAATTGGTGGAATTGAAGTGAGTGAATTTTATTGTGACTAATATTGGTGCACCATATCAAAGTGTATGTCGGCGAAGTCTGAGTATCCAATAATAACACTTAAGTGGTTTATACTAACAAATTAAGTGTAGGGTGGTGACTTCACCACCTTCATCTTAATTTTAATTAGCTTCATTATGTGTGGCTGACGTGGATGATGTGATGAATACAGGAAAAATGGCTCCGATGATGATCTCCATGCAGGTGGCATAACTCCTAATATAGATGAGGAGTACTACTAGCCAGGTTCTTTATCTTGTTATTTGTACTGGGGACAGTGCTTAACTTAAGTATGGGGTGGATGGCTACTTTGCTACTTGTTTTGTAAGAAAATAGGACATTCTCATTAGTATACTTCTGTGATAGGATTAGTTATTTTATTTATTTTGTTTCTTGTTAGATATTTGTTTGATTTAGTCATAGTTAGGTTCTTTTCTCGGTGATGGATGGATGATGACTGTCTTAAAAGAAAATTAGTCATTTACTTGCATGTAGTTGTTCTTGTGGATCACGTGACATTATAACATAAGTATGTGATGGATCATTACATTTGAAACACCTAGGCTCTAGTTGTGATTGTTTGTTTTATTTGAATTCATTTAATTGTTGGGTTGAGAATCTATAATGCTCCTAATTAAGTTGACCATGTGCCATGAGTGTGTAAGACTGTTGTATATTACTTATTGCAACTGATGCTAGAACTTTCCTAGTTTGTGTACAAAGCGAAATAAAGATTGTGAGTTTAGGAGATGATTTAGGCATTTCTTTGACAGCCATTGTTCATGCCTTCTTTTGACCTATCTTTGCACTTTATCTTAGCTAGCCTCATTGAGCCTTTAGCTTGTTCTTTTGTTAGGATCATATGTAGCCTAACTCATTCTTTAATAGACCATAATTTAATTCAAAACCTCCTAAGCGCTTCAATGTAAAATCAATTTGAGTTAGGAGTTTGACAATAAGAGAAAAAGGTGTAATTAATGCCCCAAAGTCTAGTTATTGGCCTGTGTAATTGATATGGTTGGGAGTAGCAAAAATTATTAAAAAAGTGCTAAATTTTATCCCAGACATGTTACAATGAACTTGTTTTAGCCCTGGTCTTTCTTGGACATTGTGCACCTCAACTAAGGCAAATCGCTTAAGTTAAGGGTGGCTATCATAGGGGTGCCTAACGTGAAATGGATGCAAAAAGAATATTTGAAAGGGTTGCATACTCCCACCATAGTGTTATCAATTGAGTTTAATGAGATGTGGTGAAAACAAAAGATATGGATAGATGAAAGTAGAGTAAATTAGTTGTTAGAAATTGGTCTTAGTTACATAATGTAGTGTATTAAAGCGCTTAGGGAAGATAGTCACAATTTCTGGCTAAAATAGTTCCTACACATCCTTTACCCTGTATTATAACTCGTAAAAGACCTATTTGATCCTAATCTTAGCATTCTGATATTAGTGGAGGATTACACTAAGGGTAAGCATATGGTCATCAGTTGTAATTTGAGAATTCTTTGTGAGAATGAGCGCAACTTGATTCTTATATCCATATTGTTAGAAATTGCATGATTGTGAGTGATTATGGGTAACTTTCTTGTTATGAGGGCATATGGTTGATGAAGGTTGGGTAATTTTTATGATTTCTTTGCTTAAACGGTATGCATGAATTTACCAACTTAATTAGTCTATTCTTGAGGGTAGGTTATCTCTAGTAATGATCCATGAATTTACTTCTTGTTCATAATTATTGTGTGGGCCTATTTGAGAATCTTATTTTTTCTTCGTGGGTGTTAAGACTTGTGTAGTATGCATAAATGGATAGGTTGTTCGATGATGAACAAATCTTTAAGTGTGGGGTGGTGACCTTGGGTGTACTTATATGCCTAAGCAACATAACTTACCCATATTTTAGCTAAGTTTGGAGAACAAAGTTCCTAGTTTCTTATGTTTTTACTCTACTTCTATGTAATTGAGCTAACCAATATGATTAGAATGATTATAGGTATTAATGAGGTAGATGGAGACATAATTGGACTATGGAATGCGGATGACATATGACATAAGAGAGAGTAGCAGTCTGGACCAAATGTGGTGCCTAAAACTATGTCCAAGACTAATTTGTCATTTAAAGTTAGTCTGGGGACTTAGAAGGAAATTATGAGGGAAAAGTTATTAAAACTATTTGATTCTGAAAAGTCACGTATTATTCATTATTCTGTATTATTTTTGCACTGAGAGTGGCGGTTTAGCACTAAGGGAGAAACACAACTTTTTCTTCTCCACCAAAAATTGGATTCACTTTTTGGTATGATGAATATTTCTATTGTGATTTCTATTTTTCTCATAAGTAGCTAAGTTTATTAGTTAGGGTTATGGAAGTTTTGTAGCATACAATCTATTACTTTGTATTTTTGTATTTATTATTGTAACACCCCGTATTCAAGTACGTGTATTGGCGTATTCAAATACGTGTATTGGTCTTATTTATATGGAATTAATTTTTATTTTATTTTATTTATACCGTAATTTGTCCGTCGATGGTTCCATACGAAGGTTATTGAATAAGCTTTCTAACGGTATAAAGATTTCCAAAAACGGATAGGTTTTGGATATAATCGAGCACGTTCGAAACTATAAAACGGTGGCCGGGATATTGGGAATAGTAAATGTGCAAGAAAATTTCCTGCACACAAACTACTGAGGCCAGCCAATTTTTTGGGTCAACTTTGAATGATCATAACTCCCTTAATATAATGAACTGGGAGATCTGCGACCTATCAAAGGAAAGATCTTTGAGTCTTCTTTCCAATTCAATTGGTTTCATCCAAATACAACTTCCGAGTAAGGAGTTATACTCGTTTTACTTCAGCCTCTCAAAACAGATTTTTAGGGTCAACTTCAAACGATCATAACTCCTTGTACAGGATGAACTGGGTGGCCTACTTTATATGAAATGAAATCCCTTTGAATTATATTTCCAACGATACCAATTTCACCCAAATCCGATATCAGAGAAAAGAGTTATGGTTGATCTACTTTAGCTTATCAATACAGTCCACCAAAGGACAAATTTGACATTATTTAAATTTTAAAGGCACTTTGGTCATTCCCTATGATATTATGGATGGGAATATGTGTATAATACATGTATATGAGTTCAAAAACTCATATTCATCATCAATCATTGAGAAAGAACAAACCCTAGCCAAATTTGACCTTTAAATTACTTTTGATTCAACTGTGGAAATTCCAAAGTAATCCGATAACTGCGTTTGTCATCTCGAGAGCTTCGAATGGCACCTGTTATTTGTGCAAACAGGATTTCATAATCAAGAGGTGAATTCTAAGGTATGAATATTGTTTGCCTTTGTTCTCTTCCATATGTATATGTATGATAGAGGATTATATGTATTGGTTGTTATTGAAAGGTGATGGAAATAGGGTTATGGACTATTTTGCATGGTTTGGTTGTATTGAATTGTGGAAGGTGGATATGTTAATTTGGTTATGGAAGGTGGATATGGTAATTGAGTTATGGAAGGTGGATATGGTGATATACTATTGAATTGATGATTATTTATGTCTATGACTCAATTTGGTTTAATGGATTGGTTGGAAGGATAAATGAATCCAAACTTGATATTGGAGGATGTTGTATGAATATGCATGGCATGTGAATGTAATTGGAGTATAAGAAGGTTATAGTGACACCCTTTATGGTGTAATTAAGGTTTACTACTTAACCACTAGTTTGGTGAATTCAAATAAATTGTGACGTTTGGTCGCTAATACTAGATTGCTATATATGTTCATTATAGATAAGTAATTCGAAAAGTCGAGAAGTCCATTTGAGACTAGTATTGAAGGTTGACAATCAGGTATGTAAAGCATACTCCATACCATATCTTTGGCATGAAAGTGAACAATTGTTCTATTAAGAAAGTTTCTAAAGTTATTCAGTAACATATGATCCATAATGATTTTGTATGATGTCCTACGTTACTAATGAACTTGTTTCCACCCTACAAGATGTCAGGAAATTCCAATACTTACATGTTTTCCAAATCTTACATATTTATTGCACTAATGAATGTCAGAAGGTATCCGGTTACTCGAACAAGATCCATGTGCTATTAATGACTCCAAAACGTTTCATTGATATACCAATAAGTTCCTACTTCATTGTTATGGCATTGATGACTCCAAAACACTATATGAGTTCTTCCTTCATTGTTATTGCATTGATAATCTATCTATATGTCTCTTATTGATGTATCATTGTTTCAAAGTATCAAAAATGTGGTGACGACCAAAATAACAATCTCAAAGATTAATTGAACTAAGTGATGGAAGTTCTCTCTTATCGGGTGGTATCCCAGGGGCATAAGCCTATCATGGGTCAATCCCTAGTTATGTGTTTATGGGTGGCATCCCAAGGGCATAAGCCTAGCATGGGTCGATCCCAGTTGATATGTACTGGAGGCAGCCTAATAGTCATAGTACAGTACAGTAATGATTACAAAGATGATAAGATCGAAGGTAAAGTGATTGAATAAATACAATATACAGGTTGTCACAAGTTCTAGTAAGTGTGGTCCACTTCTATTACGATTTATTCACTTGTTTCTGATTTTTATTGAGCTCTTATATCATATGTGATTATCTACAACTTTACATACTCTGTACATATTTCGTACTGACGTCCCCCACGGGGGACCTGCATTCATGCTGCAGGCACAGGTACCTCAGCTCATACACCACACAAGTAGGAGGCAGGATACCCAGCTGCTTTTGGTGAGCTCCAGTTTGCTTTGGGGCTTTCCGTGTCATATCCAGTCACTTTTGATATTGTATAGAAGTTAGCTATATGGCGGGGTGTTTCCCGACCTTAATTAAACTCTGTGTATTGTCTAGAGGCTTTGTAAACCTAATGTACAGTTAAGGTGGTGTTTTATTAATAGACATGATGGCTCCAACGGCCAAGTATTGTATATACATATATATGTGTGCTCGAGCTAATACAGGTGATTATTTCGGTTTATATGCGACCAGATGTTGTCCGAATTTTGGGTTGTCATAGAGGTATGCTTGGGAAGTATATGGTTATGAGATGGTTCTCCCGGGCCTCCTCAGTTACGGGTGCTAGTCCGCCCCAATAGGATTTGAGGCGTGACAATTATGCATTGATTTGTTTACATCATACTCTTTTCGATTATCTTGAATTTTCGTGGTTGCAAACATAGAGGATATGCCTTAAAACACAACTTCTTCGATAGAAAGGTTGATGTTCGGAAAAGAGAGTAGTGATAAGAAAATAGGATTTCTAACCCCTATTTCATATATTAATGCCTTAACAGGATTAACTACTTGGAGATTTCGTATTGTTTTTGTAAACACTTTTGATTCGAGAGAACTGAAGTGAATTAGTCCTTGATGGTTGAGAAACACTAGGATTATGTTATTAAATGCAATACGTTTCTCTGTAAACACGGTGCATGTATGAACTCGTAAAGCCCATAATTAGAAAGTATTGATAACTACAAGGTGAACATAACCCTATCTTGCTATTTCTCTAGATTCTAATACTACACATCTCTCATCTTCTTAAACTGAAACCATTAATTTGTGAACTTAATCAAATCCCCCCCCCCCATTTTGGTCTTACGGAAATGAATGATTAAAAGTTAACTAATTTGTATACAACTTAATTAGCATCATATTCCCTATGGGATTCGACCCTAACCTAGTTGGGTTATATATTTGACAACAACCACTTACACTCTTATAAAAGAGTTGTAATTTGGGCGTACCAATAGCCCTTGATGTTTGTAAAGACCCACTTAGTAGAGTTCTCAGCTTCAGCTTTTCCTTACTCTAATATTTGTTGTAAGAGATGGTTCACATAGTGATAAGGGTAGTGCAAGCGGTTCTAAAGATAGAGTTAGGGAAGCTCCTGAAGGTGGACGCAGGGTTACTCAATTCGATAGAGGATGTGGTTAGTGTTATGCTATACTTAGGAGACCTGAGGCAGAGGATTTTGATACAGTTATTACAGGTATTATCCCAGTTTGCTACAGATTTGCTTTCGTGTTATTTGAACCTAGATCTTGTCTACTTTTTTTTGGATTTTATATTGAATGTGAGCCCCTTTATATGCGTTTTCACATTTCTACCCCCGTAGGAGATTCTTTAGTAGTGGATCAGGTGTACTAATCTAGTATGGTTACCTTTGTGGGCTATGAGACTTGAGTAAACTTAATTATATTAGATATTGTTAATTTTGATGTTATTTTGGTTATGAATTGGTTAGATCCTTATCATGCTATTTTTGATTGTTATACCAAGACCATGACCTTAGCTACGCCCGGTGCACAAAGTTTAACTTGGAAGGGTACGCCTAATTTTGTCCCAAAGGGTGTTACATGCTCGTCACATGGTAGAGAGATGGTTTTGTCTAATTTGACTCAAGTTTTTGATACTAATATTACCTCATTGCCTTTTGTGGACTTTGTTTAGGTCTCACAAGTTCTTGGTTGTATTTCTCATGTGTTTGCCTTTATGACTCCAATCGTGAATGCTATTAATGTAGAGTCGGGCACCAAGGCCATCTCTATTCCTTAATATATCATAGATCCGGCTAAGTTGAAGGACTTGAAGCAGTTGCAATGTTTGTTGAGTAAAGGATTCACTAGACATAGTGTATCTTATTGGGTTCTCCTGTTTTGTTTGTGAAGAAAAAAAATGATTCTATGTGTATGTGTATCGATTATAGGCAGTTAAACAAGGTAAAGATTAAGAAAAAGTATCCTCTTCCTCGCATTGATGTTTTTTTTACTAACTTCAGGTGTTTCAGTATTTTCCAAGATTGATTTGAGATCTGGGTAGAACCACTTAAAGATTAGAGCTTTGAATGTTTCGAAGATGGATTTTTGGACTCGATATTTTCACTATGAGTTCTTGGTCATGTCTTTTAGGTTGAGAAATGTCCCTGCAGTATTTATGGAGTTCATTAATTGGGTATTTTAATCGTATCTCTACTCTTTTGTGATTGTATTTATAGATGACATCTTGGTTTATCCCAAGAATGAGGATGATCAAGTAAAGCATTTAGAGGGCGTGATGAGAAGTTGTATGGCAAGTTTTCCAAATGTGTGTTTTGGATGGATCCAACCTCTTTCAAGGGTCATGTAGTGATCAAGCATGGTATTATTGTTGATCTTGCTAAGATAGTGGGGATTCGTGATTGGGATAAACCTACTTCTCCTACAGTGATTTGGAGTTTCATAGGCTTGGCGGGTAATTGATATGTCGGGATTTAGTGGCACATTTAATGCTTAAAATAAGGAATTCACGCTTGGACTTAGGTTATATTGTTGGATATGATGTGGTTCTGTGTGTTGTTGTAGGTAAAATAGATTGACAGTGGAGTTTGACTAAAAAGAAAAAACAAATGTTATAAAAAGGCAAAGTAACAGTCAAGCCACGAGTCATCAATTCACTTTATGACTCGTAGCCAAACTCGTCAAGATACCGAAAGCAAAAGAAAAGCTGAGAAACCAAGTAAAGATTGACTATGACTTGTAAGATGTGGCTATTAGTGATTGAGAATAGTCGTCAATAGAATAGTGAACATAACCGAAGTCTTGAATTGAAGTTATAAAAGACTACGACTTATAAGGTCTGACTACGACTCGTAGTGAGCAATTGTAATGAGACTAGTGCATAAGGTCCTAAACTTTTAGGCTCAAGTGATAAAGAGTGAATACCACAAGTCGTAAGGACTGACTATGACTCATGGTGATAAATTTCAATGACAACAGAAGCTTTAAGCCCTGGAGATGAAAGTTCACTAGAATGCCCACAACTAGCAGCATACGACCCGTAAGGAGATGTTACGAGTCTTAATGATTGCCGACTTACTTTTTCTATTCCATTTTTATTAGGATTTCTTTATTATTTTGAGATTCTATAAATACCTTATGGTTATTCCTTTATTAGGTTGCGCACTTTTATATTGATTTTGATATTTTTAGCATACTTTGATCATTGAAATTTTTTTCTTGAAGTTTATGTTTCGTATTCAATTGGAGATTTTGGATTTTTCTCTGTCATCATTGTGCAATTAATTATATGTGTTCTTCATTGATTATCATAGATTGTTGCATGAATATGAGTAGCTAAACTCCTTAACTAGGGTTGTGGGAACACTGGCGAATTAGTTATGTAAGGGAAATGGGAAATTTATCTATTCTACTGTAGTTGTGTGTATCACAACCTTCTTCATATTAATTAGACCCAAGCTACTACAGAAGCTTGGGAATTGTCTGTATTTGAGAATGTCCTCACAGGGGAGTTTAAGATTGGAAAAAAGAGGTTACAACAGTGATTCGGGGCTATCAACCCTTGTCTTATCAACTTGAGACTCAAAAAGTGAGATTTGTACTAAGGTTATAGACAAGGGACAACAAGGTGACACCCTGAGACTCACAAGGTAAAGGGTGAAATCTATCAATGCATTCACAAGATAATTGATAGTACATAGCTTGTCAACTTTTCATGCAGAATAGGAGGTTAGGTGGATTGAACACGAGAATCTTATGTAGTTGTAAAGCCAGAGGGAACACAGTCCTAGTGTTCGTCTTCTATTGTTTATAAACTCAAGCATTCAAGTTTGGATACTGGTTATTGTTGATTTCAAATTCCCCCCATTTACATTTCCGCACTACTCATGGATTTTGTCAAGTTTCAGATTCTGTTCAACGTATTCCCTATGCATTCGAACCCACCTATTTTAGGATACTATATTTGGCATCAACCGCAGCATACTTCTTTGGAAGTTAGTTTTGGATGACATTAAATTTTGGCATTGTTATGGTGTGAATTTTTTATTGAAGTTGGTAAAGTTTAAGAGGTTTTATTTTTTGTTTTTAGTTGGGTATGTACTGGTGTATGCCTAGAACTAGGACTCAAGGAAATCCCTTACTCCCTATCGATCCTAAACCATAAAGAATTTTACAAACACCATGAAGGATGTCAAAGCAAGTTCATAATGGTTTGGGGTTTGAGACCCTCAGAATATACCTCCTTCTCCTCCTGCTGCTCTACAAAATATTGCCATTAGACAGATAGAGTAATAGCAGAGGCAGATGAAGAGAGAAGAGTAGCCGAGGATGACCGATTGGCTCAAAAGACCTATCTTGCTTTGCCAAGACCAATGATGCAAATCATGATAGAGGGAGTGGTGGTAGATCTAGAGTAGTCCCAGCCTATTAGTATTTACCACTGTATGAAAAAGATGAATACATGGGTTATGTAAAGCCTGATGAGACTGGAGCCATTGTTCCACCTGCTTTACCCCTCATGTGAAGTTTGATATTACTAGTGCAATGATCCAGCTGCTGAATCTAAAAGATGTATTCTCCGTGGTAGTAATAGATGATGTAAACATGAATCTAGCAAATTTTACTAGGATATGCACTTTATATACTATCTCTAAGGTGGATCAAAAAGCATTGAGGTTATAGTTATTCCCTTGTTCACTAACAGGTAAAGCATCATTGTGGCTGGGAGAAATTCCTAAAGGATCAATCACGACTTGACATGAGTTGCACAGATAGTTTTTGAAACAATTTTTCCCTCCATCCAGAATGTTGTAGTTAAAAGATGAGATCTATAATTTTTGACAGTAACCTATAGAGTTTATGTATGAAGCATGGTTTTGATTTTAAAAAAAGTTGAGCATGGTACCCCATCACAGGATTCCAAGATCTAACCTGTTGGAAATATTTTATAGATCCTTGAATGTTAGCTCTTGGACAATGGCATACATAATATCTGGATATGCACTTATACGTCTACATTGTGAGATGGCCCAAGAGATGTTAAATGAGATTTCTTTCATAAACTGAGGATGCCATACTCGAGAGGCTGATAGAGGGCTGGTACATACGCTATTAGAGCTGAAAGTGATTGTAGAGCTAATGATGATATGGTAGCACAAGAAGGTGCACATCTTGGAACAAACATTGGGATGCTTTCAAAATAATTTACTGTAAATGATGGTAAACAAGTGAATGCAGTTGGGGCATAGTGATATACTTTCAAAGCTTATGAGTCTGATGTAGATGATGAAGTAAAGTATTTAGATTGCAAAGTAGTAAGTTTTCGAACCAAAGGGAAAAGAAACCAAGGTCAAAACTATTATGGTGATAGGTACCAAGAAAGGAGCAGAGAATGAGATGGCGATTGGAAGAGTAAGGATGACTACAATAAGAAGAGAGATAGATATGTTCCATCAAATAGACGAGATACTGATTCTAGAATGGAAGTAATGTTGTCAAAATTTGTAAAAGGCTAAGAAAGTCAAGAAAGTTGTCTTAAGGAGATTAAGGCAGATCTATCAGGGCTGAATCAGAAGGTTGAGTCACATACTACTGCGATCAAACAGCTGAAGCAGCAGTTCAGCCACGTTGAATCAAAGACAGCCTAGCAATCTTCCTAGTAATACAATACAAAACCTAAAAAAATGATAGTCATTGCCATGCCAATACTACTCGAAGTGGTAAAATCACCACGGATCCACCATGCCCACTGTGAATGAGTCAAAGAATAATGTTGATCCTAATTCTGTTGAGGGAACGCCTGAAATAGACGCAAAGAAATCGTTAGATATTAAGGATAGTAGTATGAAAGACAAAGGTAAGGGTAAGGTTAAGGAATCTATTATGAAAACCATCCCAAGACCTCAACTACCTTATCCTCAGAGATTAAAAAAGAAGCAGGAAGATAGTAAATATCAAAAGTTTCTGTCTATGTTGAAGGACCTATCTGTAAATATTCCATTATTTGAGGCATTAGAGCAAATGCCAAGCTATGCAAAATTTATGAAAGATTTGATCACTAGAAAGCAGACTATGAGCTATGAGCCTACTGACAATGTTCATCACTGTAGTGTTGTTGCCTCTAGATCATTAGTAGAGAAGAAGAAAGATGTTGGAGCCTTCACCATTCCATGTACTATTGGGTATTTCAATTTCTCTTAGGCTTTATTTAGTCCAGAAGAAAATACTAATCTCATACCACTGGTTGTGTTTAAGCAAGTGGGGTTAGGAGCACCTAAACCAACATCGATAAGATTGTTAATGGCTAACCGAACCATAAAAAATCCAGTTGGTATTCTATGTGATTGTTGGTAAAGGTGGCATCTTTCTTCTTTCCAGTAGATTTCATGATACTTGATTTTGAGGTGGACTTCCAGTTCCCTATTATCTTAGGCAGACCCTTTCTAGCTATGGGTTGGGCATTGGTTTATATGGAGTTGGGACAGGTGAGATTTAGACTCAACAATGAACAGGTAATCTTCAATGTCTGCCATTCGATGCAGCAACCAAATAAAATGAGAATCATGTCTGTGATAGACACCATGGACGATGAAGTTGATGTAGAGATTATTCCAAGTGAAGAGAGGTTGGGTGTTGAAGTATTAGCAGCAGTGATTATGAATTTTGATAGTGATGGGATTGAGGAGTACGACGAGATGGTTGGTGCTCTGTATAGGAGAGGTTCATATACTTACGCTCTAAAAAAGCTTGATTTGGATCTAAAAAATAGAACCACTCCTGCCGCTCGTCCATTAATTGAGTAGCCAGCAGTATTGGAGTTGAAGGCTCTCCCATCCTATTTGTGCTATGCTTTCCTGGGGTCCAACAACTTATTGCTAGTAATTATTGTTGTGGATTTGAAGGAGACTGAGGTAGAGGTATTATTGTCTGTATTGCAAAAGTTCATACGAGCTATAGGATAAACTATTTTGGATATTATGGGTATTTCACTAAGAATCTGCACTCACAAAATTCACCTTAAATCAGACTGTATATTGACTATTGAGCATCCCTCTACTTTAGGATGGGTTCATTCGAAAACTGAGCTAACCGATGTGATTAGCATGATTTCAGGAATTAATTAGGTAGATGGAGACATAATGGGACTATGCAATGCGGATGGCATATGACACAAGAGAGAATGCAGAAGCTAAAACTGGACTATTCTGTTTCTGCAGAAGACTGTGGCATAGCAGGAATAAAGTCAATCCATGTCGAGAATTACATTAAAATCAGTTATCTCTAATTCAATTAAATCTGCTGAAGTGACTTTCTAAAATATCATAACCGGGCAGTTCCTGTATACCCACCGGGCTATGATGATTTTACCCACTGAGGTAGAGACTAAAAAGGGCTTTGCTAGAATTTCGAGACTGATTTCGAAATAAACTGCTATATAGGGAGTAAAAAAAGACAAGGAAGCTCCTGGATCTAGCAAAGCATAAACATGCACATGATAGATCTATAACATACCAGTAACTATATTAGGAGAAGTTTCCTGATCTTATCGGGACTGGAGAGCATATAGTCTGTTTGGGTGTTTCCCACTAGTAGAACTGGAAGTGGCTCCCTACTGATCTAGGTGACCGAAGTGAGATGAGGAACAGTTCTATTGACCCTAATAACCCGAATGGGGACAATCTCTGACTTTGTGTCCTGGCTTGCCACATCCGAAACAGACATCGCTACCAGCTCTGCAAGCACCCTTGTGGTTCTTACCATAAGTCTGACAACGGGGGTTAGTTCGGGCATTGCTGACACTTCCCTGAGACTTAGAGCTTGGCTCCCTATCTCAATTTCCATCCCTGAACTTAGGAGTTGGAGCACTGGCTGGAGAAGGAGCTGGAACTGATGACTTAGGAAGGAATTGAGAGCGGTTTGCTCCTTCTAATTTGGGCTGAGCAAAGTTAAAACTACCTTTCTGTGCTCTATTATTATGTTTCTCCCTCATCTTCAAATTTTGATCTTTTATCTACTGAGAATGATTCATAAGCCTGGCCAAATTCATGTCACTAATCAACATCACAGACTTACACTCATTGACCACACTATCGTTCACCCCAGAAACAAACTTACTCATATATCTAGATAATTGAGTAAAATTAAGAGAATAGTCTTTCACCATCATGTTTCCCTACCTGAGGTTGATGAATTCTAACACCTTAGCCTCTCTCGGAGCTTAGGGAAAATATCTATCTAAGAATGCAGTAACAAACGCCTCCCACTAAATAGGCCCTGCATCATCTGTACTTTCTGACTTCCACTATTTAAACCAAGTGTGGACAATATCCTGCAACTTATATGTAGCTAGCTCAACACTCTCGACAAGAGTAACCCCCATGATGTCTGTAACCTTCTGAAACTGATCGATGAATTCTTGAGGGTCCTCATCTGACTTAGACCTGAGAAATGATGGAGGATTCATTCGAGTAAACTCCCGAATCCTGTCTGCAGCAAAATTGGCCACTGGGTTGGCTGAAACAACGGTTGGTCATTCATTCTAAGCAGTAACTGACTGAGCAAAAGTAGTGAATGCAGCTTTGAACTTTGCATAAGAAACATGTTTTCCCAAAGGTTCTTCGGGCAGAGGGGCTGACTAATTTTTGTTTTTTCTTTTAGGAGGCATGTTCTGTAAAAAAAAATGAGAGAAATGGATTAGACTCAGAGATTGACTTGAGATTATGCTCACTGGCATGACATGAATGCTGAAAGAAGGGAAAATTATTCCTAAAACATCTTACAGCCTCCTGTATATAAATGTGGTGCGCAACACATCCATGCATAAGACTCTACTAGATGCGGCTTTCAGACTTCCTATGACACTATTTAATCATAGGCTCTGATACCAAGTTTGTAACGCCCCAAATCCTGGTAACCGAAATGCTACACGGTGCTCATGACCTTGAAGGACGAAAAGCTAATCCATGACTGATATTTGTACCTGTATACTGCATGATATACTGTATAAATATGGAAATATGAACTGAAAGGCCATAAGGTTCAAAATTGTAACCTAATTGATAAATCATAACATATGGATGGGGGTATGAAATACCCAAAACACTGAAATAACTATCTGAACGTGATAGTCTGAAAAACCTCTAACTAATTGAACTGTCTGAATAAGGAGTGGATGGAACATATCCCCAATTAACCCCAACTACTGAAATAAATTAATTTAATGAGTTAATAATGAAATTTCCATGTCCTCAAAGGATGAGGACTCACTGCTAACTCTGACTACTGAGACTAGAATGTTACTTATGCTCTGGTGCCCGTGCTTCTAAACCTATCGTATAAAACACCATAGTGCAAATGTGTCAGTACTTTGAATGTACTGGTATACATAGAAGGTAGGCTTAATGCATGGGGTTCATATGCATGAACAATACTAGCTAACTAACTAGTATAAACGTGAAAATACATGCATGAATACGTCATAACTATATCTGAGATCGTGATAACATGAATTTACTGATAACTAACATGGCTGATAACTAAATTCAGATGACTGATATAACTGATGACATAAGTGACTGTATCTGACAGTCCTAAATTTGATAGAACTAACTGAGTTTCGTACTATTCTGAGTTGACTGTATCTGATAGTCCTAAATTCTATAGAACTATCTGAGTTCTATTACTGAGACTGAATGAATGCATCTGATGGTCCTGATTCTATAATTGAAACTGTGGGGAGTAGTTATCTAATCGATATGCCCCTAATACGCCATTACGGCTGAGTTGGGGTCTAATCTATAACCTCAATTGGAAGGGTGTTAATACCGCACCACTGGTAAGGACAAGCTGTGAGTGACCCTCATCTAACAATGTCCTCAAAAGAGAATGGTGGGGCCCTCATCTGGCAGTGCTTATCCAGCTCATCAACCCTCATCTGACAGTGTTGATGTCTCAACCTATGCTAGCTACACAGTTCTGGAATGCAAGGATGACTTCTAAGAATCACACCCTCATCTGACAGTGTGTGTTCCCATCCTTGGATTCACTCGGTGTTAATTCCTACTCCCATCTAAATAGACACTGATCATGGATTACTGAACTGAACTGGACTGAATTAACTAGTTCCGTTAACTGACGGAATAGTACTGAGATTACTATATTACTGAACTTTCCTGAGTCACATAACTGACTGAGTTCTATGGATCATGGCTTGACTGAGGATATCGTGAAAATATGACACGGACACTAGGGACACGGCTATATTTTTCAGGTACAAGTACCCCCAGGACTCAATAGAAGAAACTGACAAAGCATGACTTTGTTGAGTATAGGACCAACATCAATAATACATAATCCATTGGCTAAGACATTTCATCAAACACTTGACATACATAACTTGTACATAAATGGAGATTTCATATTATCATAATAGTATGGCACTTTTCCTTCACATAGGCATTTAATCAAATATGAGGGGGAGCATGCTATGGTTATACAACATCAACACATCTAATAGTCAAGGATACATCAATCAACTTGTGAATTGAAGGTTTTATGACGAATACCGCATAATTTCACACATACTAGAATCAATTCTTGTAATTAATAGTCTATAACATGGAATGAAACCAAACAACAACATGAACATCACTTTTCAATTCAATCAAATCATGAACATTCGTAAATATACAAATCTTTGATTTTGAAAAGAGATTCTTGAGCTTCATGGGTGAAACAGACCCATGAATCAACACATGACATACCTTAGTTCTTGATTTAGCAAAGATTGACAGAGTGACTTTCTTGAAATTGAATCCCCAATTGAAACCCTAGTTTGTTCTTGAGAGAAAATTGAGAGAAACTAGTATATTTTGGGTTCCAAATAGCTGAATCTCGTGTTAAAGGTATTAAATAAGGGTGGGAAATTGACCCTTTTAACCTTGGACGTGTCTTTTAAATTGGTAAAAATTTCCCGACCTGGACCCCTGGCGCTATCGCTTCGTGTCACTAGAATTTGACAATTGGGAAATAGGAAAATGGCGTGACGTGGAGCCATCGTGTTGCCACTTCATTTGCAACCTGGAAGTTTGGTACGACGTATAGAAATCACGCTAGGACACTGGAAAAAGAACAATTGCCCTTTTATCTTGTGATGCGGCGCGCCACTGACCAATATGGCACTGTTTTACGATAGGGACTTGAAATAGTCATAACTTCTTACCCAGTTATCAGATTTAGGAAAACTTTATATCGATGGAAAGCTTATTGAATTTTACATATGACTAAAAGTAAAACTCTAAAAAATTCCTCATGGAATAAACGCCATTCAATTTAGAAGCTAATACTTGACATTCTTGAGACAAAATTAGTTAGAAAACTTTGAGGTATTATATTTCACCTCCTTCGTGATCTCAAATCTCAAATACTATGTCTTCAACCTCCTCTATAACTTACTCCTTAAGTTATTGATAACGCTCAATCTATAGCTCTCGTAGGAGTGTAAAGCGGTCGTTAGCAAATATAGAACCCAACCTGGGTTGGGTGTCGATCCCACAGGGAATAGCTTGGCCAACAAGTAAGCAAAATTACTAAACTTTTGGTGCAAGTCTCGTAAAAAGGGGGGATTGTAATGTGTAATGAAAATAATAAAGTAAAAGCTGAAAATAATAAAGTAAAGAGAGAGAGATTGTTACGTGAGTTATAAACAATGAGAATTGAAGCGTTGGGGTTATGTCCACCTTCTGAGGTATACGTCTCTATTGGCTATGAGTGTGTAGAATTCTGACATGCAATTGCTTATAGAGAATTGTATTCGATGGTAAATCCAAGCGTCTCTCGACCTAAACAAGGACTATTTCACTTTAACTCTCACGAGCTTAAAGCGTGTCTAACGGTACGAATTCTCCAAGAGGTTAGTCCAGTTACGGCACTAGCTTTTTAATAGGAAAGGGTGTCCTACTACCTTGACATTATCTCTTTTCCAGACAAATAACCTTTCTCTCGAACAAGTTAAATGTTAGACTGGCGTATTCTTGCGTTTGCAACCGCAAAGAATGTAGATTAAGATGAAGAGAATAATGATATAAGCAATATACGTGTCATGAACTCACAAACTCACAGTAATATATAGTATCTCATTCGGCTTCCATAACCCCAACAGAGAGGTTTAGTTACCCATGAATGCGAAGGAGATCACGATTGACATTGAGTAATGGCGTGTAGATCAAGTGATAGGCGTGTGGTGTGGTTCCTTGGCTTGGTAACGATTCTCTGGTTGTGGAATTTAAGAATAGAAGAGTAGAAGAAGAAAAATAGAATTAATGGAAAGATCAGAAGAGTTGTAATTGAGAAGTAGAATGTGCCTCTCCACTAAGGGAGGACTTGCCTCTCCACTAAGGGAGGACTTGATTAAAATCTCTAGCATGATAGGGTATTTATAATACTCCTATCCTACTCCTACTATGCTAATGAAATAAATAACCAAATCCTACTAAACTAAGGAAATACTTAACCCATTTGTACTAGGTTAATGTAACATTCTCCTAATCCAAATAAACAAATGAAATACATAACCCAATTGTACTAGGTTAATGTATCATTATCAAAATCTAGCTTTGTGTCTGTAAGTCCCCAAAGTCTTCAGAAATATTGTTTTAGCCCGGGACAGATTTTCCATGCAGCAGTTTTGGTCCTTAGGCGTGTAGACTTCCTTCCCTTCCTTTGTGAGCTTTCTTTTGCGTCAAGTAAGCCATAAAATGCTGAATTCTGCATCATTTATACCTGAAACTTTCCTAATCATGTTCGTTAGCTCATTTACAGGAAAAAGGACTAAAAGTGCATGAAATATATACTTCGTTCTCAAAACTAGGCTAAAATATGGGCAAAATATATTAATATAGGCGCGTAATTTCGCCTATCATCAACACCCCACACTTAGAGCTTTGTTCGTCCTCGAACAACATATCATGTCCTTCTAAACATCAACTTAGGGTTTTTACAGCAACAACACAAAACATTCTTCAAGACAAGCACAGCAATTATCAACAAAGAGTACTTCCCGATTATAAGTAGAAACAGTTTAACCTCTAGCATAGACTCGTGATGGTGGTCAACTTGCATGCAAACTTTAAGGTACAAGAAATCATATATAACTACCCAAAACTCATCAACCATGTGTGTCTCACAATATATTACCCATAATCACTCACAAGTATAGCATATTTTTCAAACATGGGTATCAACAATATCCTTGCTCTCGCTCTCACAAAGAATTCATATGTAGCAACTGATGACCATAGGATTGCCCTTAGTGTAGTACTCCACTAAATGTCAGAATGTTAAGATTAGGATCAAGTAGGTCTTTTGATGGTTGTAATGTAGGCTAAGGGACGGGTAGGACTATTTTGGCCAGGAATAGTGACTAAGCTCCTAAGCGCTTTAATACATCACATTGTATCATTGACACTTTTTTCTTTCAACCTTTCTTCTTTCTTTTATTCTACCACCCTTGTTCTCCTCTTTTGTTTTTCAATTTTAAGAACAACTCACTTTTCAGCTTTCTTTTCCTTTTTCTTTTCACAACATACCTTTTATGATAGCACTTTCTTTTCCATAACACATTCAAGAACCATTTACAATTTAAAGCATCATACTTACCCAATTTCGTTTTATGTTGTCACATGACTTCTTCACTTTAAAGCACTTAGGAATTTGGATCAAATTACGGTCTTGAAAAAAAATGGAGCTTACATACAAGGTTGTCAAAGAAATAGGCTAAAGGCTCAAAAGGGTTTAACTAGGATGATGTCCATGGGTAGGTAAAACTGAAGGTAAACAAATATAGGTTGCCAAAGAAATGCCTAAATCATATCCTAACTTACACTCCTTATTTTCGCTTTGCATACATACCAGGCAAGTTCTAGCATCAGCCACAAACATA
Source organism: Capsicum baccatum var. pendulum (assembly GCA_030864225.1). NCBI lineage: Eukaryota > Viridiplantae > Streptophyta > Magnoliopsida > Solanales > Solanaceae > Capsicum > Capsicum baccatum. The sequence goes on along the minus strand of CM061560.1, from coordinate 86,206,369 downwards.
GAAGATACTATTACTCTCACACACACAAGGCACATGGTCGACTTGATTGGAAGTAATATAGACTCTCGACCCAACAAGTGAAGGAATTGAACCACACAATATCACATAATGAGTCACAACTAGAGCCTAAACGTCTCAATAGTCACAATTGTAACACATACTCTTATTATAATCTCATGCTGCCTGTCAAAATAATTTCATGCGAAGCTAGAAAAAATTTTAACTACTAAAAACAAAACCAAAAAAAAACAAAACGAAACAAAAATGAAACAAAATCAAACAAACATAGATGCGAATAGAGAAGTATGGCATGCAATACCACCACCCCACACTTAGTCGGGACACTGTCCTCAGTGGAAAATAAATACGAGGAACCTGGTTGGTCGGACTTATCCTCTATGTCTGGGGTCATACCCCTTGCATTGGAATCATCATCAGAGTCGTCATCCTTAGAAGTTCCTCATAAGTATCCCACTTAATTCCAAGTGTGAGTCAAGGTGTTTGCAGCGGGGAGGGTTCTCCTTGCTCCTTGCGGCCTCTTTTCTTGCCCTTTTGGGAAGTGGTAGCCTTCTCCTTGCCTTGTCTCTCTTTAGGTGCCATTGTTCATGAGACTTGAAATAGTGTTAATGGTAGCACAATCTCAATGGATACAATCTATACATAAGCAGTAGGGGTACCACCCCACACTTAGTTTTGTTAACACAAATCAGTGAAGCGAAAGTGGTCGATTACTCAGATTTCGTCGACATACGTTTTAGGATTGTATTCCGACAAGAAAATCAGCAATGCATCACTTACTTGCAGCCATTGGACTACTTTCATGGTAGATATAGCAACACTACTACATAGGGGTTACCACATGGAATAGTTATTCTTACAACAATCACAACCTCTTATGTCGGTAGGCACTATAAGTCTTATCCCGATGGCCGGGATAGTCTAACATGTAACTATCCAAACAACAATCTTAAGCACTATTCATAGCCATAGTAATTCCGCAAATAGTATAACAATGCTATTAAAACCAATTTCAAGTCGGAAACAAGTCAAGATTTTCCTACGTACATGTTCACTCACATGATTTTGTATCAACAATCCAAACACATGAACATCACCAACAATCTTATACAATTTAGCAATTCATAATAGACATAGCAACGTAGTACTTACGAGAAATAAATGAAGAATAAGAGAGTACTTACTTGCTTGAAGCTTGTGGAGATGGTTTTGTGAATTGGAAGAGCAAAAGAAGAAAATTTTGAGAGGATTTGGATGTATATGCGGCACCCTTAGGTCAATTTTTAGTGTGGTTGTGTTGTAAAACTAAGTCCCCTTTATATAGGAAGAGAATGGGTCGGGTTTTGACCCATTTACAATCGGTTTTGGAGACAAAAATACCACATATGCGGCGCATAATGCTCGGCATATCAATGACATATGTGGCGCATTGTCTATAGAATAATGGGACATATGCGCCGCATAGTCTATGGCATTTGTAGACATATGCGCCGCATAGTCTATGGCATATGAGATACTGAGACCAAATGCCATAGCATAGGCGGCGCATAGTCAAAAGCATACCTAGGAATAGGCGGCGCATAGTGTATAGCACACTAGATTCCGAGACCTTAGGCTATAGGATAGGTTGTGCATCGTTCGTGGCCTAGTTTTATCAAGGCCTAGCCTTCCTCGATGCCTATTTTGGCGTGAGAAATGCTCAATCCATAGCCTTATGCATCACCATTCCTAACTTACCAACTTTACCATCCAATGCGTCCAAATCGTCAATTGAAATCAATCTCCTCGTTGAATACTTCTTGCACCTATATTTGCTCAAAACAACTGAAAATGATTAGTACGATGGGTTGTCTCCCACCAAGCGCCTTAGTTTTGGTCGTGGCAAGACTCTTATTTTTGGATTTTTCATTTATCAAAAACAAAACAAGTATAAAAACGATAAAACGATAAAATGATGAAATGATAAAACAATAAAATGATGGGTTGCCTCCCATCTAGCGCCTTATTTATTGTCGTGGATCGACATAGTTACCTCGAGTACTCAGACTTCGTCGAGGTAAGTGATGGATCGTTTTCTGAAAGGATTTAGACGACAATGAGGCTTACCTGTGGGCATGCGATCTTTTTCGAGATGGCTCCTACGTTTCTCCGGAGAGTCACCAATTATATCATCAATAGTCCAACCCATAGCTCTCTTGTACCTCATCAGAGCAGAGATGAGAGCCTCTACGTTCTGTTCACTTAAATCATCGGCACTCTCTAGAAGTATATTTCTACTTTCCAAGAACACATACCTTAGATAATCGGGAAGCTCTTGCGATTCTAGCATTGGTGGCTCGTCAAAGGGAGTCTTCGCTGTTGGTTGATTCTTGAGATCACAATCCGGTTGATTAGGAGTATAAGGCTCTATTTCTATTAGAGCACTCATAAGTTCTTCATAACCTTCATTATCTTCATGCTCAACATTCAGCGGCACAGCAGACAATGGCTCAATAGTAGGCTGTTTCTCTATAGATAATGCTTTCGTATCCTCATGATGAACATCAGCTACAGATGACTCATTCATATCGCTGGGCTGCTTCATTGTTTTGCATATATCAAACCGTACCACTTCGTCATTAATTCGAAACAAAAGCTCATTATCTTTCATGTCAATAAGCACACTTCCAGTTGCAAGGAAAGGACGTCCCAAGATTATGGGAACTTCAGAATCCTCCTTACAATCTAGAATAACGAAGTCTGCAGGAAAGATGAATGAAGAAACCTTCACCAACACATCATTCAAGATACCCACAGGTCTTTTTACCGATCTATCAGCCATCACGAGCCTCATATTGGTTGGTGTAGGGTCTCCCAACCCCAACTTTCTGTAGATAGATAGTGGCATCAAATTGATGCTAGCTCCCAAATTGCACAATGCCTTAGCAAAATCCAACGATCCAATTGTGCAAGGAATAGTGAAAGCTCCAGGATCTGCCTTCTTTTGAACTAACGACCTTGTAGCGATTGCACTACAATGATGAACATTATCCGCTAAGTCATAACTTGCTGCCCGCTTCTTTGTCAAGAGATCCTTCATAAATTTCGCATACCCAGGCATTTGTTCAAGTGCCTCCACCAATGGAACATTAATGGTGAGCTGCTTTAACATATTCATGAATTTGCTGAACTTTGTGTCATCCGCCACCTTCCTCAATCTTTGGGGAAAAGGTGGTGGTGGGTATGGAAGTGTTCTCTCCACGATTTTCTTCTCCTCTTACTTCCATTTTCCCAATTTTTTAGGCTGCACAGTGCTGGATGTGGCGTTGTTGACGTCAGGAGTAGTAGCTGCGGCATCTTCTCCTTTTGCGTTGTCATCCATGTCCGCAACTTCGTCAATCACTTGCTTGCCTTTTCTGGAGTTTCCAGCACCTTACCACTTCTGGTAGTGATGGCCATGCATGACCCATCATTCCTTGGGTTTTGCACAGTATCGCTAGGTAAAGTGCCGGCCTTTCTTTGGTTGAGTGCTGCTGAAAATTGACTGAATTGCTGCTCTAGTTGTCTAATTGAAGTGGAATGTGAATCTACTAATTGTTTCATGGTGGACAAATCATTAATTACCTCCGTAACTCCCGCGCTCGTTGCTTCCACTCCTTTCAATAATTTAGCCATCATGTCTTCCATACTTCCAGAATTAGATATGGTGGTATCACGTCTGCCAGGGGAACGTACAAACCACTCTTTTCATTCTTGTTCTTCAACTACCTTGGTCTTTGTTTCCAGATTTATCATAATAGTTCCGACCTTGGTTTCCTTGGGTATTCCCTCGGAAACCCCCCTGATTGTTCAAGTAGTTGGCCTCCTCTTCCGAATTAGATTCGTCTCTTCCTTTTGACGCAATCGCTTTCACTTTTTCAATCTTCCCTAATAGATGCTTTGTAAGAAGATCCATTTGGGTTTTCATGTGCGCCATATCTTGATCACGTTCTTCTTCTCTTCTTCGTTGGTCTGCAGTCATGCCAATAGATAAAGTGGGGCTTGCTACCTCAGAATCCCTGGTATGCCAAGCTCTACTTTGTTTCGTCATACGATCTAGCATATTGCTTGCTTGACCAAAGGTGAGGTCCATGAAAGAACCTCCAGCTGCGGTTTCCACCACTGGTTTAGTTATTGAATTCAAGGCTCTATATAAGATCTCCATGAGGTGAACATTAGTCATGTGATGGTTTGGGCATCTCGCTAGCTTTGTCTTGAACCTCTCCCATGTTTCATGAAGAGCTTCAGAGGGAAGCTGACGAAAGTTGCTGATTTCATCTCTCAATTGAGCCCTTTTGGATGGCGGAAAGAATCTTTCTAAGAAAGCGTCTCTCAATTGCCTCCAATTTGTAATTGAATCAGGAGTTAACCCATTCAACCATAGTGTTGCCTCCCCAGACAGAGACAATGGAAATAGAAGTAATCGAATAGCATTCTGACCAACACCAGGATTGTCAAAGGACTTGCATGTAGAAATAAAGTTGATGAGATGCATATTCGGATCATCGCCTGCTAGTCCACCAAATAATCCCTTGAGTTGCAATAACTGAATCATGGTGCTTGTGATGTTGAACTTGGCTCCGGGTGCTAATGGTGGTGGAATTATAGCTCCAGTGGCTCCGGCACCATCAAGATCATCATCATCATCGTCGAAAGCTGGCTGCAAAGGTTGGCGATCATACCTATACCGAGCTTGTCGACCTCTTCTGTTGGCAGGTGTTTTAGTTTCAGCAACATGCCTTGGGTTTATCAACTCGTCATCACCTAAATCTTCATCGTCAGGATTTGTTGCTCGCCCAGGATTATCAATGTTTTGTTGTTGGACTTGAGCAGCGGCAAGAGCAGCTAATCTTGCTTGCTCGTGTTGAGCAGCCATCCTGTCGATTTCAGCTTGTGCTTCCATTCTTCTAATTCGTTGTGGTTCAGGATTGATTGGTAATAACGGTTGACCAGAACTTCTAGTATGGGGCATGCACTAAAGTAAAAACCTGCAATAAACAAAAACAAAAACTAAACGTAAAAGTACGAGAATCTTTGACCAAAGGGTCTAGTAATTATCACGAACTTGATTGACACTCGTATTCCCCGGCAACGGCGCCAATTTCTTATAACGCTCAATCTACAGCTGTCGTAGGAGTGTAAAGCGGTCGTTAGCAAATATAGAACCCAACCTGGGTTGGGTGTCGATCCCACAGGGAATAGCTTGGCCAACAAGTAAGCAAAATTACTAAACTTTTGGTACAAGTCTCGTAAAAAGGGGGGATTGTAATGTGTAATGAAAACAATAAAGTAAAAGCTGAAAATAATAAAGTAAAGAGAGAGAGATTGTTACGTGAGTTGTAAACAATGAGAATTGAAGCGTTGGGGTTATGTCCACCTTCTGAGGTATACGTCTCTATTGGCTATGAGTGTGTAGAATTCTGACATGCAATTGCTTATAGAGAATTGTATTCGATGGTAAATCCAAGCGTCTCTCGACCTAAACAAGGACTATTTCACTTTAACTCTCTCGAGCTTAAAGCGTGTCTAACGGTACGAATTCTCCAAGAGGTTAGTCCAGTTACGGCACTAGCTTTTTAATAGGAAAGGGTGTCCTACTACCTTGACATTATCTCTTTTCCAGACAAATAACCTTTCTCTCGAACAAGTTAAATGTTAGAATGGCGTATTCTTGCGTTTGCAACCGCAAAGAATGTAGATTAAGATGAAGAGAATAATGATATAAGCAATATACGTGTCATGAACTCACAAACTCACAGTAATAGATAGTATCTCATTCAGCTTCCATAACCCCAACAGAGAGGTTTAGTTACCCATGAATGCGAAGGAGATCACAATTGACATTGAGTAATGGCGTGTAGATCAAGTGATAGGCGTGTGGTGTGGTTCCTTGGCTTGGTAACGATTCTCTTATTGTGGAATTTAAGAATAGAAGAGTAGAAGAAGAAAAATAGAATTAATGGAAAGATTAGAAGAGTTGTAATTGAGAAGTAGAATGTGCCTCTCCACTAAGGGAGGACTTGATTAAAATCTCTAGCATGATAGGGTATTTATAATACTCCTATCCTACTCCTACTATGCTAATGAAATAAATAACCAAATCCTACTAAACTAAGGAAATACTTAACCCATTTGTACTAGGTTAATGTAACATTCTCCTAATCCAAATAAACTAATGAAATACATAACCCAATTGTACTAGGTTAATGTATCATTGTCAAAATCCAGCTTTGTGTCTGTAAGTCCCCAAAGTCTTCAGAAATGTTGTTTTAGCTCGGGACAGATTTTCCATGCAGCAGTTTTGGTCCTTAGGCGTGTAGACTTCCTTCCCTTCCTTTGTGAGATTTCTTTTGTGTCAAGTAAGCCATAAAATGCTGAATTCTGCATCATTTATACCTGAAACTTTCCTAATCATGTTCGTTAGCTCATTTACAGGAAAAAGGACTAAAAGTGCATGAAATATATACTTTGTTCTCAAAACTAGGCTAAAATATGAGCAAAATATATTGATATAGGCGCGTAATTTCGCCTATCATCAGTTATATTTATGACATTTTTTTATTTGTCTCTATGTAACACTATAAATAAAGGTATAAGGATTTATAGTGTAGACACTTAAATACTTGTACACTTGATATTTGGAAGAATGAAAAGTTTTTATCTCTTATCTTGTCTTATTATTTTGTTTGCTTCTTCTTTCATAATACTACTCTTTTAGATTAATTTTAACACGTTATCAACACAAATTGCTCATTCTTCATCAAAAAACGGTGATAGATAATTTTTTTGTTGTTTTCATGAATATCATAAGCGGTAAGTGTTATCTTCATGATAATTTCTTTTATTACAAATGTTCACTGATCTTTTTGAATTAAATAGTTACATATTTAGTATAGGGCAAAATTCAGGTATAGCATACTTAGCACCTTAAGTATGAGATTCATAGAAACACTTTCATAATTACATAATATAGCAAGTTATATTTTATTTTTTTGTAAATTGTTGCTATAAAAATATAAATACAATTGTTTTACTGCCCCATAATTAACTAATTTAAATCTGAAAATATTACCTTTAATTAACTATTAAGATTACAATCCCATTAAAACCTCATTAATCACGCATTTTTCATTATTTGCAAACAAACCTATTTAAATTCAAAAAACAGTTTCAGAAACGTGTTCATTCAAAAAAAATCAATTCAAATAAAGTTGAATCTTCAATTTTGCTCAAATTGAACAATTCGACTCAAGTGTAGTTTTTTCTGTTCTAGATCAGTTTCAACAATAAATTTCTTCTGATTCAACGATCAACACTACCTTCTTCTAGAAAAAAATTTAGAATTCAACTATCTGTTGAAAATTCGTGCTTAAGTATTGCTGAAGGTATTCAATCGAATTTTTTTTGTGATTATACTAATTTTTAGGAACATGTTTTTATTTTGATCAGTTTTTCTATTGATCTAATTGTGTTGCTTTGTTGAAACTGTTCACTTTGTCGTAAAATTGTTTATGAATATTTTCTAAATAAATTACAATTTAAAATTTATGCAATATTAATTGAACTGCTAGGACGAAAACTAATCGAATTCAGTTTTTCAAGCTGATCAAATTCTATTTTTTTGTAGTTTTTACTTGTTAGAATTTAAGAGTATATCTGTGAATATGCAAAGATGTTTTATATATGTTTTAGTTGTGGTCGAATTTGGAAGTTTTGTATTTGTTCGTATTTAACGTTGAAAGAAACTTTTTCATTGTATTTAGCCTAAAGTAATTGATCGTTGATTCTAAGTTTAGTATATCAGATATTTTGTAAATATATTTTTTATTAGTGTTGTTGGCTGATATGAACTGATAGAACAAAAAATTGATAGAATTTAGTCTTTTCCAGCTGATGAATTTTTTTTTTAAATCTTTGTTGTGTTTGTATTTTAAGTATAACAAATGTTGTATAAATATATTTTTTACTGTAGTCGTTGGCTGTGTAACTTACTACAATTTTATAACTGAAAAATTGTGTTTTAATTTTTCTTTGGAAAAGTGTATGTTGTAACATTTGAATTCTTACTAAATATGATTATTGGGTAATTTTTGGTTAAATCAGTTAGAAATAGAAAGCATACCAGTTCTCGTGAAGCACTCAGGAAGGTGGACGTATGAAAAAAATTATGAAGAGTACATCATTGATGCTATACTGTTAAGCACAAAAGCATCATTCGTTGAGTTGCATGATGTTTTGGCATCTCACTTAAATATGAACTTAACCAGCAAACGTATTCTAGTGGAATATCAAATCACTCGTAATGCAAGCAAATACAAATACATAATGATATGAGTTTGAAGATATTTATTTTGTAGAAAAAGAAGATACAAGACATGAATTGTCTTCCTTTGTATGTAAGCATTTTGGATAAAATTGTAGGGAGCAGCTTTGCAAGTTCATCTTTATGCGTTGTTGAAAGAAGAGACGTCGTTAATAATATGCAAACAGTGATAAATACATCTAACAAAGGAGCTTTGATTGTTTCTGAAAATACAACAGGCTTAGATGTATTTGAGATGGATACGGTTCAGGTGATTATATCAGACCCATATCACAAACATATTGAGGAAAACCAGGTTTACTTGACGAAAAAAATTTTAAAGTCAGTCATGAAGGATTATACAATTAGGGAGAAATTTCAAACGCGAAGTGAAAAGTCAAGTAAGAAATGGTACGTACATTCTATATTATTTTGTTCATGTTTAACATGAGTTTGAATATGTATTTTGATAGTATTAAAATATCTTGGATGCAGTTATACATTGGTTTACAAATTAGGGAACTGTGATTTTTTATGTCGTGCTTCTAGTATGGGAGAATCTGGTATGTTAAGAATAAGAGAATTCATAGCTCAACATACTTGTCCGGTGAAGGACAAGGTCTATCCAAAGGCACATGCTACTAGTATATTGATAGGTGGTATTGTTAAACAAAAATTGAAAAACCACAAACGAAAATACAGTGCGATTGAAATAAAAAATGACATGAAGGAAGATTTTGGTGTGGATTTGACATAAAATTTATATTAGAGGGCCAAGGAAAGAGCGTTAGAAGAGTTGAGGGGTAATCCATCAGCATCTTACGGAAAATTACCATTCTACTTATACGTGTTGAACAATACCTATCCTGAGTCACATATAAGAATGAAGAAGACGGATGAGAATGAGTTCTTGTGTGAATTTATAGCTCTTTGTTCATTCGTTAAAGGATTCGATCATTGTAGACCTATCGTAGTTGTTAATGGTAGTCATTTGAGAGGAATGTATACTGGAGCATTTGTAACTGCATGTACGATGGATGGAGCAGGTTAGTATCATTTTTTTTATATTTACATTGTACACCTGGTCATATGTTTATATGTATTTTTGCATATAACTTGGTAATACAAATTTCTTTCTGATATATACATATCTGTACAAAAATACTTATATCTCCCAAGTTTCATGGATGAAAAAATGTATAACTGATAATGTATGTTTGTGATGTAGATTTACATGTTAGTATATGTAATTTATAATATGTATTTGGTAAAATATACAGCTTTTTGGATCTGTATTTTTAATAACTACATATGCAGTTTCTATATGTATGTATATCAGAATGTCCAAAATGTATTTATAAATACAGGTCATATATTCCCTTTGGCATATGGTGTGCTTGATTCTGAAAATGATGCATCTTGGACTTGGTTCTTTGAGAATCTAAAGAAAGCGTGCAGGGAAAGACAAAATATGTGTGTTGTATCTGATTGAAATTGTGTACAAAGATGATCCATATTATGCATGTGTGTGGCACCTATAGAGGAATGTGAAAAAACTTTACAGAAAGTCCGATGATGCATTATCAGAGATTTTTTATACAATGGCCAACTCATATTTAAAGTCAGAATTCCACATGTTAATGGAAAAGGTTGAGACAGTTAATATTAGGGTGAAGAAATATTTAGAATTGGCTGGTTACGAAAAGTGGGCTAAGTTCTATGCAACAGTTCACCAAGGATGACCTTTGACTTCAAACATTGCGGAGTCAATAAATGGAGTACTTGTATCAGCTAGAGAACTGCCAATTTATGATTTTCTTGAGGAAGTTCGATTGTTGTTTGCAAAATAGAATTGCAAAAATAGGCAGGAGACTTCATATACATTCACCACACTCATTGGAAAATTTAATGACATAGTCATAGAGAACGAGGCTTTGTGTACTCGTATGATGGTATGATCTTTTAGATTTATGGAATTTATACTTATGAAAACATAAGTAAAATAATTACTACCATTCAGTTCTAAATTAATGAAAATATATACAACATAACCAAAAAGAACATTAAAAAATATATTTTGTATTCTGCATATGTATTTTTTGTATTGAAAAATGTTAACACTGCATATGTATTTAGAAGCTCAATAAAAATGATGTATTTTGCATATGTATTTTTATTGCAAAATCTGAACACTGCATATGCATTAATGTCTATAAAAATAGCAAAAAAACATCTGCATTAACAAATAAAAATATTTTTGTAATTTGTTTTCATTAAATACATATGGTAATGTATACTTGTGTAGAAAAAATACATATGTTGTTGTGGTTACAACATATCAGAGAATATGATTTGCATCTTTTGGAGCACTTCATTTACATATTTCTTTTTTATATATCATGTTGTACCAGCCACAGAATATGTGTACACAGTACACGATAAAAAAAAAGTACTTCATTGTTTGCTTCAAGAAAAGAACGTGCTCATGTAATGCATTTCAACTCGATGAGATACCATGTGCACATGCTTGTGCGGTGTTGGACAGCAAGAATTTTCAGAAGGGGTCATATTATTGTGATTTGTATAAGCCAAAAACTGTGTTGAAGACATATGATGTTTCAATCTATCCTTTACCACACAAAGATGACTGGATATTCCAGTTAGCATACTTGGTGAAATAGTACTACCTCCGAAGTTCAAACGACCTCCGGAAAGGCCTGAAAAGAAGGATCATGGAAAATTGGGCTGGGATATATTTGGAAAGAAGAACATTAACTCATTCAGTGGTTGTGGGGTTAAGAGTCACAATAGGCGTTCTTGTAGGAAATATCGCAAATGATACATTTGTTCTTCCGTATAATTTCTTAAAACTTTCTTTTGGATTTTTTATAATAATGAACTAATTTTGGGGGGTTAATACAGTTATGCATCATTTGGTAATTGAACACAATTAGATGTGAATACTGCATATGTATTTGTTGCAAAATTTGACCTCTGCATATGTATTTTGAAACTATAGTTCATATGTATTTTTAACATGTTATATGTATTTTAGAGAAAATTTAGTAACTTTGATTAACCTAATATTTATTTAGGTCGTAAATGAACAAAGAATTAAATAAATATGATATATTCTGCATATGTATGTTTGAATTGCAAAATCTTAACACTGTATCTGTATTTATAAGCTAAATACATATGATGTATAGCATATGTATTTTTATATCAAAATATGATAACTGCATATGTATTTTTAACCAAAATTTTACAGAAAAAAATGAAAAATGCATAAAAAGACTAAAATTAATCTTTAATTCAATTCAATTTTTGAAAGATTGATTTACCTCAAATTTATTTTTATAGTGAATGAACACAGATTAAAATACATATTAGCTATGCTCCATATGTATTTTTTGTAATGCTTAATCTTAACACAATGCATATGTATTTTTGACTAAATACATTTGATGTGTACTGCATATGTATTTTTTTACTAAATCTCAAAGTAGAAAAGAAAACAGCATAAAATACTCAAATAAATCTTTAATTCAAATCAAAATTTGAAAGTTTGTTTTACACCAAATGTATTTTGAAAGATTGATTTATCTCAAATTTATTTTTATAATAAATGAACACATATTAAAATAAGTATTAGCTATGCTCCATATGTATTTTTGAAATGCTTAATCTTAATACTACATATGTATTTTTAGGTTAAATATATTTGATGTATACTGAATATGTATTTTTAATCAATATGTGAGCACTACATATGTCCCACAATAGTGCAGCATATCTTGTACGGAGTGCATTGGGGTTGATCTTAATCAAAAAAACTTTGTGACCATAAGAAAGGCACTCTACATATGTAATAATATATAGACCGTAGTCCCTACAAAAATTAAAAAAAATGATTAATAAGTAAAATATATTTTTTAGAAACTTACAATTTTGGTATATGTATATTAAAATACTTACAAGTTTTCACTCGGTTATTGAGGCAAATTATCTTCAAATAACACATCAAACGGATCTGAGGAGTCTTTGTCATTGTATCTTGGATGGTTTTGAAGATCAATTCCTCTCTTATCATAGAAATCACAAGCTTGGAGACACAAAGGAATAATCTCAGCTAATTTCCTATCTCAGTAAGAACAACCAGATAATGACCAGATGATTTATATGAATCATATAAGAATATGCACCTCTCTGAGAACGATAAAACTATGAGCACCAAATGATGTTTTTCCTTTATATTGACTGGAATATATCTTCCACTGTATGCCATGGCACAGCAGCATGCGTACGGAACCCATTGATGTATTCATTAAGATCGGTCTCCTGTCCTCTCGCCATAAGGTTTGGATCATCCATAGAATAAACATCATGAACAGACCTAATTATGTTCATAAATTTGCAATCTATTGTGCTGTATTTGTAAGACCTTTTGGGGTCATACTTTGACTTCTTCCTCAAGTAATAGAAGCAAACATCAATTTGTTGCAGTAATTAACACCACAAATCTTAGAACATTCAAATAATTTTTATACTAAAATAGCATGTGTATGTAATATAAAATACATATGCATTTTTTATTTTAATATCTAAGATTTGCGTATGTATAATTTCATTTGTAAACTACACTTATATACAGACAATGCAAGAAAAATGAATATTCAACAGTATGTGATTTAATATAAGTTCATATGTATATTAATAAGTTATATATGTATTTTTAACGCAGTATTTGTAAAATAATAAAAATAATATAAAATTACATATGTGTACCTGCATATGTATTTGCAGGTAACATAATATGTATTTTAAGTAGTGTTATAACTGTAAAGGAGAAATTGTCAAAATAATATACTAATTGAGTTTGTCCGTGATTGATCAGGGAACCTTATAGTGTAGAATCAGTTTTTATCTTCAACAGTCTCAACTTTAAAATGCATCATTGGAATGGCTGATTTGCCCTTTTGTAATGATCCACATTTTCCTTTCTATTTTTTTATCAGTACATGTTAAATCATGAAAACATAATGGAAATAAAAAAAATAAGATGAAATAGTTCAAAAGAAATACCTTTTAGCATGACCTTTTAGAAGGTCGACAGAAATCCAATCCATGAACTTCTTGACAATCTTCGTATCCACTATCCCATCAATCGGGTGAGAAATAAATGGATGTTTCTAGGAGAATATATGTATGTGCCCTGCTGAGCTCTCTATAAGAATACAAAAATGTAATTAATAAAAACGTATTTGCATAATATATTACATTGAAAAATATATATAACTTAATGTACTTACTGGCTGCTGAACCAAACTTACTTGTGTATGGTGACTCCTTGAATTTGGATGGTCGCCTAATCCTCAACTTTTGAATGGGAGTTTGAAGTTCACGATTAGAAGAGGGATGAATAATGATGTTTTTACTACTGTAGACATTCAGACTAGGAAGCAGCTCATCGGGGATTGTATTTTGTGAATCAAGACAAACCGGTTCATCCCTTTGTTCATTAGGAGGTGTCGTAATTTGCTCCTCTGTACCAAGATCAACCTCTCCGTGCAACTCTGATTTTGAACTCAATCCAACGTTCTCTTTGTTTGTCTTCAAAAATTTGAAAAAGATTAGTTTTTTCTATCCAAATTAACCCACATAACCTCAAAAATATGTTCATTATACATACATGACAATGATCTTCAACAACAGACTCAGAATTTTTATCATTCAAATGTTCATCAGTAAGTTCTTCTTCACGGGTTGCCGATGGATGTGTAGTGATGCTTTCTCTCTGGTAGGCATTTAGACTTGGTAATATCTCATCTGGAATTGCAAACTGCAAATCATAAAAATTTGTTTCATCTATTTTCTCATCACTGATCTACGAAAAAAATAAAACAAAAAAAGATAATTGTCTTTTGGATTGTTAGGATTGTTACATCCCCTAAACTCAAAGTTCAATTCATTATACATACTCGACCATCATGTTGAACAAGCTTCTCAGAATGTATATAATCCAAATTTATACTTTGGAGAAGCTCATCAGGGATTAAATGTTGAGAATCAATTTCAATGCTTGTTTTATCTGGATGCAAATCAGTGCACCCCTTGCAAACAAGTTAAAAAATTTAAAACAATATCAAACAAAAATCTACTTGTAAATGTTTATATAGATGTATGTAAAATAATATATAACTATTTAAATACAAAATTACATATGTGCACTCAAATGAATAAATGTATGCTAGTTATCATTTACCTTTTTACCATCCTGATTTTCACCGAAATTCAGATCAACATTCTGACTGAATTGTTATGGTGATGTTTCGACACCAGCATAATCCATATGTTGGAGTTCAGAATCTTTATCTTCATATTGTTGCTACAAATACAAGTTCAATAAACTATTAATACTTGAGTTCACTGAATATGTATATACAAACCCACTAAAAATACATATTGCTATAAACATCATTCTCAAAATACATACTAATAGACAAAACTAAAACAAACTATTTTACTGATTATAATATTTGCAATCAACCTAACAATACATATTCTTAAAAATTGAATACTCAAAAAAATATATGTATTTTTTAATACACTTCATATGTATTTTTTAATACACTGCATATGTATTTTTGAATATACTGCATATCTATTTTTGAATACTCTACATACGTAGTTTAACTAAATCTAACAGGAAAAAGTAGAAAATGCATAAAGTACAAAAATAAATCTTTTATTCTATTCAAAATTTGAAAGATGTCAAATGTATTTTGAAAGTAAATGAACACATATTATGAAGTTTAACACAAGATTTTTTTCAAGTGAAATTTCAACTAACACTATATATACTGATATATGTATATTAACATAAAGAGAAAAATAATCATAATGAAACTACATTTAAAAGTGCTTGAAAGTACATATTTGAAAGTTTAATATTTACCTTTGTACCGTCAAACATATTATCCAAAGTTTGTAAAACATTAGAACTAAAGTGTTGTCCAGATCTGTCTAAACCAACATCATCAACATTTGGTTGTTCAGCTTCTTTATCTGCAAACTTCTCCTACAAGATATATGTAGAATGATATAACGAGTTATTTGGCAAATGTGTTGTATTTGTAAAAGTCAATCTACTAAGAATACATATTCAAATCATGTAAGTTTTTTAAAGTAATATTGTAATAATAAAAAATTTACCTTGCTTTGTTCAATTACTTTAAGCATCAGATTGAGCTTTTTTTTTCACTAATCTATGAATTCCTTTAAACTCTTGACAAACCTGCTTTCATACAAAATTCTTAAATAATTTTTTTAATGTAAAATAAGTATTTGACAAAAAACTTACCTCATCAAGAAATGCATCAAAAATTTTCTTAGAAATGAAGACTTCTTTCTCTACAGGACTCTCTGGCTTTGACACGGCTTCTTCCTCTATAGGACTCTCTAGCTTTGATTGTTCTGGAGGAAAAATAATCCTAGTTGTTTGCTTTACTTTCTTCTTTTTGGAAGGAGTTACCTGTCGTGTTTGAATTAGCTTGAAGACTGGTGTCTTGACTCCAGTAACCTTTGCAGCACAAGGAAGTGGTGTCCTCTTTTCAGTATTCTCATCAACAATATTATGTGACTTTTTCCTTAATGATTTCTTCACTGCTGGGGTTGATGAATCAACCTTTTGTTTCTTTTTTGCATGTACATTGATCTGTTTTGGTGGTGGGTCCTAGAAGTCATCATCTGAATCAACTGAACGTTCATCTTCAAGTACATCCTTCTTAAATACAACCTAGGAAATATAGATAAACGATGTTAAAGTATCTTTTAAATAATGGTAAATCAAATATATATAGACTATAAAATACATATTAATGCATATGTATTTATTAACAACAAACCTTGCCATCGTCATTAAACATAACATCCATCAAATACTCAAAACGTGGCCGAAGTGCATTTGTCTTCCAATTTAATAATCGAGGAATCCGATTATCAACCTTCGATGCAATCTTTTATGGGACATTTGAAAAAAACTTGTAAAGCCACACTTGAATAGCCCGTGGCATTCCCTGTATCAAATAAAATTTTCCACCTACTTTCAACAAGTTATTCAAACTTCTCTCTAGATCCTCAAATAATAAAGTACCCTATGGAAGATCCTTATATCTTTCACTATCTAACAAATCAAAATAAAGTCGGGGTATAACCACAGTATCAATATTGGATAAAACAAAAAAATGCAGGAAATATAAAATTACAAACTTCTCAGAATCCTCATCATTCTCCCCTCAAACTTTCTCTGTGAATGCTAGAAATAGTTGTCTTTGCTGTATAAATTCTGCACCATTGAAATACTTCTCAACAATCCTATTTGGCACATTCTCGTCAAAAAATAAAGTCGTACCTATTAGATACACAATTCAATCCAGTAATGATAGCAAATTCCCTAAGAGTAAAATTAAGAGAGGTGCAACGACCTTTTATCTCGAGCGACATAACACATCTGCACAGCTGTGCTTGAACTACATAGTGCTTCTTCTTCATGAAATAATCAAAAATGATATTGTCGCAAAACTTTTTATACTATTCCTTGTTTAATATGGCCCGTATACTTCCATCAATATCATTATCACTGTACGAGCACATATGAGGTGCGAATCTTGGAAGTTTTCTACCAATAAATATTTCATCACGCAGCACCTATACAAAGTAAAACTACAACTTCTTAAACTGTAAATACAATTCAATAACACAATCACCTATGTATTTAACAAACTAATACATATAACATTCATATGTATTTTGAGCAAAAAAAATACAGATTCATCACTAAAATAAAATACATATGATATCTGATATGTATGTATAAAAATACAAATGTTAAAAACATATCAGCTCACTGCAATTCATAAATACATATCAGTAGAAAATAAAGTACATGTTAAAACTAAACCTTATTAACTGTAAAGAACAACAAAACACAACCAAATCAGAAAAAATATACATATATCATGCATATGTATTTTGATCAGAACAAAAATACAAAAAATACATGTCAACTATATTAAGAAAATATATAGCCAAATAACTCTTCATGAGTAGTTCATATAACAATATATGTTTCATACATGCAACTTATCAAAGTTAAACTATCATCTTCACAAAAAAGCTTGCTACAATCCCTAAAAATAAATATCAGTAGAACATAAATACATATTAACTAATTAAAAAAATACATATCATACCCAACTTTGATAACATCTTTACTTAGAACAGAAAATACTTAACAGTACATAGTAAAAAAATATTTACAGTAAAAAAATACTTCTTCCTCACTGTCTTCTTCAGATTCATGAGCAGAAGAGTTCTGAACATTGTCATCAACCTCAATTTCTTTAGCTTTCTTTTTCTTCTCGTATTTTTTTATTTTTTGATCTTTTGGAGAAAGAGTTTTCTTCAACATTTTTTTTTTCAAAATTTCAGTCATCTTCACCAGATCATTGCGAATCTTGGACCTAGTCTCCTTCGAACTCACAGATTTCTTCAACTGTATAGGATTTGAAATAACTTTAACTACATCTTCTTGAGTTAACTCAATACTAAAATATGGTACATAATCAGACACCAAATTAATATTTCGTATACCACTATTTGTTCGTGATTTTTATGTGTGTTCAGCCATTAAAGCATAACAAACCTTAAAATCGGATTTTAAGATGTGTTACAGTAGAAAAAAAAAAAAGAAAAACCACTAACATGTAATAACTAAATTAAATAGTTAGCTAAAATAGAGAAAGATAATCCTTATCTGATCGTGCTAAAATCGTTCGAAAGGGAAAATAATTTTGAAGCGCAATTTGAGTGTTAATGGTGTAAAATAAGGAGGAAAATATTTTAAAATAAGGAAAGAGGAAGAAGAAAGGCGTGAAAGGGGAGAGTTTTTTGTACGGTAATTTCTTAAGCGGCAAAAGTAGGGAATCACATTAAAATATTGCTACTGATGCTACAAAATGTAATTTGATATAAGTGTTGCTATTTTTTATAATTTAATACTTAGGTTTACTACTCTATGTAGTTTTTTCTTTAGCATATTAAGTCAAGTTTCTGATACGGGATCAATTTTCACTCAGTTTGATCATAAGGTATATGGCTAAATGTTCTTAACAATTCTCCTTTCATTATAGTTTGATGTAATTAACAACTTTAGGCGTTGAAATTTTGGAATTAATTTAAAATACATAATAACATATTAATTTTATTTAGTCATTGCCTATTACTAACCATTTGTTTTAAGTTTGGAGAGAAAATACTAAACATGATGAAGTTATAATAAGTAAAAATTTTGGCGTGCAGATTTATGCAAGTAAATTCTAATGGTTGGTTTTCATGTTACATTTAATATTTTTTGGTGAAATATTTTAATGGCTTAAGGGTGAATTCCATAACTATTATGTCATTGGTTGAGGATAAGACGATGGATTTAATTTTCATCACATCAAGAGGGTAAAATATCAGGTTAAAGTTCGAATCTACTATGATAATAAGATATTGAGTTTGAGTCTCACTGAATTTTAGTCTAAAATGCCTAATACATAAGACGTTGGATTCAAGTGCCCATGCACTATTTGATGATAATTATTACCAATGTAAATGTACTTTTGGTGAAAAATAATGAAATTTGCCACATTGATTTGGTTCATTCCTTGTTATGAATCTGGTAGTAGTGTATATAAGTCTGAAAGAAGACACGTGAATAAAAATGTAAGAGGACGTGGAGGAACAAAGTTATAACAGTCATCATTATAATAATAATAAAAGAAAGAATGGGTTCTCCAATTTGTCCTTCAAAAGGTGAAGTTAATTTTTTGTTCGCCGTCAATTTGGTATGAAAGATAGAGGGCACACGGGGTAGGTTTTATAAATCCTTCATCAAAGAGAAAAGAACAAAGTAAAGATGCACTTGACCTTTCAGGTGATGTTGAGGCGGATCTATAAATATGATAAATGTCAAGGCATGACACTGAACTTATAAAATTAATTATGAAACACATATGATTATAGTCTAATTCTTGAAGAAAATATGACTTGTAATAAGCATATAACGAGCATTCTTGAAAATAAATGGGTATATATGTGTTAAAGATTATGAATAAGAATGTGCTTATATATGGTTGGTAGATACCAAAAACTCACCTCTAAGGGAGGTGTGAAAGAACTAAAAATATTCATATTAATGATGATTGGTCAAGTACTTTTAGTACGTCACAAATGTTTTGGTATGTTTTATTAGGAACTGCCAAAGGACAAAAGAAATAAATAATTCTTTTATGTAAAGGTTGTGACCATGAATAAAAATGAATGTTATTGTGTGACTGAACAAATTTGTCATTAGTTATGTACCTATGGTGCTTCAACTATTTTGCAAAGGATCTTATTTATAATGATTTTGATCATCATGATAAAAAATTTCTCCTTAAAAGGAGATGCTCACCATATAAATGATGTTTTGTACTATAAAGTAGTACACAAGTATTTGATATCTTTGAAAAGCTAATGTGTTACTACACAAAAGAATGAAATTGTTCAATACATTGAGATTGTAGTAAGTCTCCAAAAGAAACTTTTACATATCAAGAAAATTGACTAGAAAAAAAATTATTATTATTTTGAAATTATAAACTATGAAAAAAAATTGTATTTTAATATTACTACAATCAAAACGGGTGATAAATATGCAATGACCTGCTTTTTGATGAAATATGTGAAATTTGTGATTTTACATGATTTGATTGTTTTACACCTCTTTGTAGTTGTATTGTTTTATTTCTAGGGTCTGGAGTTATTGACATGGTTTCTGATATATTTTGGTACTATTTATGCGATATTGCAATTTTTTATGGCTTCGAGAGCCTTATTTTGGACTTATGTAGATATCTTTTGATCTGTGCAATGGATGGTTGAATGAACTATGCTAACCGCTTTGAAATATCGATTTTAGGCTAGGTATACATTTGATTCAGGTCCCGGTGCACCTGGGCTCATTTTGACCTGTTGGTCAGAAAGTTGAAAAATTTAAAAAACGGATGTGGGATCCACATTTGATCAAAACGACCTCGAATGGAAAATTTGATTGTGACAGCATCTTTGGAATGTCAAATTTAGTGTGGTAACATGTTTGGTGTGATTTTACGACTTTTAAATATCATTTTGACCCTCGATTTGAAAAATTGTAATTTTAAATTTTGGGGGTCAACTTTGTGAAAATGATATTTTTTTTATAAAAATATGATATCGTTATTGAGCCTGAAGCATCGAATTTAGTATGGTTACATAGTTCGTTTGCATATATCAGACTTTAAACGAATTCCGAACACCACATCGAAGTCCAAATTAAACTTTTAAAAAATAGCTTTTCCCTTCAGTTGGTGCAGATTGTTTTGCAGTATTAAAGCAGTTTTTGGGTCCAATTTGCTCTTTTTTTTTTCATCTTGCCTCTTGAGAGTTAGACCCTAAAATAGTGTAGGAGCTTAAAAGTGAAGCTTGTGGGAGCTTGGGAAGTTAGATTAACATCTATTTCTTGATTCTATCACGGATTTAAGATAAGAATTGACCATTTTCTTAGTAATTTCTTGATTAATTTCTCAAAATTTTAAAAATCTTAGGACTTGATTTTAAACATCAACTTCACTCTTTTTCACTTGAATAATATTTTCATCTTATAATTACTAATTTTTCATTAATTTAACCTTCAAAATAACTTCGATTATTGATTTTAATCCGAATTTCAAATATTTTAGGTAAAACTTAAAAATGATTTTTCTTTGATTTGAATATCGTTTTGGACTTGATTTTACTTGGTTTTCAGTTGTAGATTCCTAAATATATGGAAAATATATTTTTGGAATAAAGTTATGATTTTGCCCTTCTTTTTTGAAAATCTATTTTGGGGGTCTGTTTTGATCTTGAACCAAAAGTAGTCAATATGAGTGTCATTGATTTTATTTTGACACTTAGATTTTATATTTGATCTTTTTAGTGGAGTTCGGGACCGTTCATGAGGAATAAGGCTTTGGGAGCAAAAGTCTTGATTGCGGTATTTCAACTTTTGAGGTAGGCAATGGCTTAACTCATTTAGAATGGGTTGGGTAGTAAATGATGGTACAAAATGCATGTTAATGGTGAGAACTAATCATGAAAAATATCTATGTGTTCTGCCCGTGTGAGGGCCTATATGTGATATAATTGTTGAAATTGTGATATTACATGATATGTATGACCGTGTGAGATCCTGTACGATGTTGATAGCTCTGAATACATGTGAATAATTGTATTACGTTATTGCAAATTTCTATTGTGGTACCTTTGGTGTAAAGTGATATATATATATATATATATATATATTCATATTTTTGGCATATGAAACATGTGAAAATTCATGGATGAATAGAAATAATAAATAGATATTGGCTCACGTGGTTATGAAAATATATCATTGTGGTTGGTTGTAGAAATATATCATGTGGTTGGTTGTGGAAATACTCATTGCAATTGTTTGTGAGAATTACATCCTCATATCATACTCATTCATAAAACAAATGGTACCACTGTAACAACACTCGAGAAACACTGGCAATACCTTTTTACGATAGAAAATATGATATCATATAAAACCCTTTCTCGAGGGATGTGATGGGAATGATATATGGATATGGATATGGATATATATATATATATACATGTGGATTGTATATGGGCTGAAGAACCCCCCCCCCCCCCCCCCCCCCATGCGTCCCACGTCGAGAGGCTTACCTCTGTGGGTATATACAGGGATTGCGCGATTATCACGAAAGTTGTGCGATGACCTTGTGCATCATCATCATCATTGCACTTACTTTATTGTGTTTATGTGGTGCTTGCATTTCCATATTGACTTATCATCTGTCTATTTGTTGTATATCTTGACTTGTTAATGTCTAATTGTTCTATATTTCTTTATTCGTACTTGATGATCTTGATTATACATGTTCCTATTTTTTGCTATTAGTATGTTATATTTTGTATATTTGTATCCCTATCTGGTGTATTGTTGTATTATGTATGGATATTGTAGAACTATTAGTGCAAGTGGTATGGGCTACCGTTGTGGGACATTTTTTGATTTCAGGTGACGTGCCCTTAGTGTATATTTTGTATAATTTACCTACTGCTTTGTTTGATCGGCCTACAATACCAACTGAGTACAAGTGGACTGTACCCATGTAACACCCCAATTCGCTGAACCGGAATGCTACATGATGCTCATGACCCCGAGGGACCACAAGCTAACCCATGACTGATATCTGTACCTGTATACTGCAAATCATGATATAATAATATGAAATACATAGAACTGTAAGGCCATAAGGTTTGAATGAATAAAACCATGTGGGTGAAAATACCCAAAACAACTCAATCTGAACGTAAATCTTAACATAAATCTGAAAGCCTCTAAATTATCTGAAGAAGGAGTTGAAGGAACATGTCTCCAACTAACTCGGTAAAACTGAACTAAAGAAATAAATAAATGTATCAAATCATATTGTCCTCGAATCAATGAGGACTCACTGTGTCTCTGCAACTGGAATGCTACCGCTACTACTGGGCTAGAGCTCGTGTCTCAGAACCTATGGTGTAACATGAAAAGAAAGCACCATAGCACAAATGCATCAGTACAACTGGAGTACTGAGTATACGAGGGAGGTAGGCTGAACATAAAGGGTTTCATGCATGAACAACACTGACTGACTAATATGAATGTGGGAGTGCAAACACACATATATAGAAATTGGGACCGTGAATACGTGATAGCATGACCTGTAAGCTAATACATAGTTTACTGATAACTATCATGACTGATACTGAAACTGATAACATGGACGACTGTATCTGACAGTCCTTGTACATTCTGAAATCTGAAGAACGCCCTGAGTTCTTTTATTAAGACTGATACTGAAACTGTGGGAAGTAGTGTTTAACCGACATGCCCCATGTATGCCGTTATGGCTAAGCTAGGGTCCAATCTCTGCCCCGACTGGAGCGGTGTCAATACCGTGCCAGGGGTAAGGATAGCCTGTCAGTGACCTTTATCTAGTGGGTACTTAATGAGAACGGTGGGAACCCTAAACTGATGGGTTAAGCCACCTCATCAACCCTAATCTAGAAGGTTAAGATGTCTCAACCTACGCTGGCTACGTAGTTCTGGAACACAAGGATGACTACTAAGAATCATACCCTGAACTAGCGGGTGAGTTCCCATCCTTGGGTTCACTCGGTGCTAACCTCTACTCCCATCTGGAGAGACTGGACATGAATAACTGACTGTGTATGACTTAATCTTACTGAATTCTATTGACGGACAGAATGTTATTGATATCTAACAACTGACTAAAATCATAAGGTTTTCCTGAGTCACATGACTGACTGAAATCTATGGAATCATAGCTTGAGTTTGGATATCGTGAAACATGACATGGCTCTAGGCACACAGCTATAGTTTTTGGGTACAAGTACCCCCAGGACTCGATGGAAGGAAACTGACACACATGACTGACTTGATCATAAGAGTAGAGTCCATAATATATAATATCATAAGTTGGGATCTCATACTATGCATGGTTATCAACAATGTATTGCATGGAAAGGATTTCATATCACATGGAAGTACTTGCACAATCTTAATATCATGTTCATTACATAATCATATTGGCAACACATACCAATAGCATGGAAGTCCATGTGGATTGCATGGTTATCATACATCTTGTTCATAAGTAGTATTTGCAAGTAAACATAGCACAATCTCATAAGCATAGTTCATGAGTATTCAACCAACATTTACAAGGCACATTATCAACATAGAAGTCATTGGAATGTAAGGGCATATCATGAATCCTTCACTTAGTCATAATTTAGCTATATTGCATGATTTCTAGTTCCTTAGGCATTTTATCAAACACCTTACATGCATATCTTAAGCATAGGTAAAATCATCAAACTATACATCATGAACAACCAAATTTACATGTTTCCAACTCATATGATATCATGAATTCATAAAAACATATAAAGATTACATCTTGGGAATCACCCAATATCAACAACATGATCATTAACACCCAACAATATAGAAATTATACTTTATAATGAAAAAGAGGGTTTTTTATCTTTATGGATGAAAGGGATCCATAAATCAACTCATGCATACCTTAGAAGGAAGATTCTTGATGATTGATGGAGGAATTTCCTTGAAATCGGATCTTCAAGCTTAGTTATGCAACCTTAGTTATTTTTCTCTTTTAGTGCTCTTGGATGATGAGCTTTGAGATGATAATAGGGTTGCAGTATGTTTAGAAGCTATATATTTCGTAGGGTTAAGTTTAGGGACGTGTAAGGAGTATTTAAAGACTTAATTACCTCTAAAATAACTCAAAACGGAGTGTTTTTGACACCTGGAATTAACTTAGGCGGCGCCCAAGTGATCGCCTATGCTTGGGTTGGGTGGCGCCTAACCAATCGCCTATGCTTGGGTTAGGCGGCGCCTAACCAATCACCCATGCTTACTGTCTCTCACGAAAATAGGCATAACGTTTCACTCGGGTATTGGATCAAGGCGAAATTGGTATCGTTGGAAAGCTAATTCAATTTTATACAATTTGGTGGGTCTAAATCATCTAAAATACCACATTAAAATTGAGTTATACTCATTCAAAGATGAACTTTGCAAAATCAAACACTAAAACTTGATGGATTCAAAAACCCTTAGCTTGTATTACCTTAAGTGACTCATATGAACATGCTTAATGCATCATAAGCTATCCTATCACTAGAATATTCATTGTAAGTCATGTACTCAAGTATGAATCATAGGATACGAGATTTCATACGTAGGAATACTTATTCACTTCCTAGCTTAGAAACATGCGGGGTATTACAACCCATGCCTACTGTGACCTTTTGATGAAATTCCTACTTTAGTGCGCCTTGTTAGGGGTGTTCATGGGTTTGGTTAAAAACTAAACCAAATCGTAAATTGAACTAAACCGATTAAAAAAATCCAACGTTATTTGGTTTAGTTAGGTTTGGTTTTAAATTTTAAAAAACCGATGCTTTTTTATTTGGTTATGGTTTTACTTAAAAAAAATCCGTGAAAATAACCAAACCGAACCGATAGATTATATATATATATATATATATATATATATATATATATATATATATATATTATAATTATTTATATATAATTTATAAATAAAATATAAATATTTTATTAAATTTAATCTTAAACTAAATTTTAATCTATGTCTAGTCCAACCAATACTTTAGCCCAATTGCCCAAATCCCCAAACCCAAGCCCAACTCTACCTACTAGTACTAATAAGTTAATCCTATGGTCCCTACTGCACTTTTTCTACTTCAGCTTTCACAATACGTAGTACATCAACTGTTGCTTTTTTTGTTCTTTATTGAAAGGCAGCACCGCATTAGCTTATGTTGTTCTTCATAGAAAGCAAACGATAAAAAAAATTCTTTTTAGTTTTTCATCTCACAAGGAAAAGTAAAAATAAAGATTAAAGCTTGGGAAGTGAAAACTTTAAATACAAGATTATTAAAGCTTGGGAAGGTAATTTTTAGTTTTTTATTCTAGCTACCTTAGCTAATTTTAATTTTATACAAGAATTTAGAGGAGTGCATGACATGCAATTAGTTTTTTTAAATGATTTTTTCTTCTATTTCCTTCCATCTGTACCTTTAATTATGAACAACTGTATAAATCATTGCCATTCTTTTGCTTAGTTGTTTGCGAGCAGTGGATTATGCACAATTGAATTAAATTTGAAAGAGGGGGCTCTTATTGTCCAAGGCTAAGAGTTACCAAGTGAATAGGTTTTCCCTCTCGTTTGTTTTGCGTTGATGGTCCATGAAACTACAAGTGTTTCACTTTTTTCCTGCTGATTATACTTGTGCCATGTTTTCTAGAGTCTCGACTAGCTCAGATATTGCAATATTTTCTTGTTTAGTTTCTTAACCCCCTATATCTAGTTTACGCTCACTTTCATAGTGTAGTCTTCTCTTTATTTTTTTGGAATGTTTTCGGTGATTAAATCTAATTCTATTCTATAGTAAAATCCCAAAGTTTCATGGGATGGAACTTTAGCTAGGCAATAGAGCAGAGGGGTTTTATTAAATATTATTGAATTTTTATTGATGTATGATTTGTGAATAACCCAAGAGAGATGGCATGAATGATAATAGAAACTATAATCCATATGCTGCTTCATCTTCATTCACATAAACAAATAATATTTCAAATGAGTTACCATGGTCCTTGGTTCAAATGATAGTTTTATGTCTCCTTGTTTATTCAATCTTCTCCCTATATGATTAGCTCACCTAGCTTGTCTATAAAGTAAACAGATAACTCAAATATGCCCAACTCTATCTCTTTCTATAGTACACTGCAACAGAATACAAAGCTTTATTTTACAATGTACATGTATCTGTTTGTATGTTGTTGGATAATCTTAGTGCCTACAATACAAAGCTAGTGCTTTTTATCTCAATGCTGATTTTGTTTAATGTGTTTGTTCTGATTTTTAAGAGTTTATAGTGTCATTAGTCCATCACTGTAAAAATATTTCATGAAAAATTATTCAATTTGATACTCTTTTCTATGGGCTATAAAAAGAGTTTATTCTAGAGATGGTTAGAGTAGGCTAGTCAATAACCAAGAAAAAATAAAAAACCGAATGAAACTGACAAGAACCAAACCGACGATTATTTATTTTTGTGGTTTGGTTTGGTTTTAGAAATTCAAAAACTGACTAAATTGATTTTGGTTATGGTTTAAACCACTAACCTATCCAAATTGACCCATGAACACCCCTACGCCTCGGCTTGCTTGACTTGGGAGATTGTTAGAGCTTCCAAGGTAGCGGTTGGACATTTATACGTTCGGAGCTCACCTCTATCTTTATATAGTAGCTATGTTTTTATTAGTATTCAGAGACAGATATTGACCTTGTGTGGATATTTCTGATGTATTTGACTCATGATTTGTACTAGTAGTTCTTATAATATTAACACATGGTTTTGGGAATGTATGGTATTTGGATATGTTCTTTCCGCATTATTATAATTACTTATTTGGTTCGACTTTATTCTAGAAGCCTTACCCTTGGGTATTTCTATCTTTTTATTTTTTTTGTATCAGTTTAGGTGATAGGCTTACTTGTCAAGGTACGCCGCGACAAATACCTCCATGACCCTTATTTTTAGGGTGTGATAAATTGGTATCAGAGGAGCCAGGTTCAGTAATCACAACGGTGTAAGAACGGGATGGCAAATAGAGTCTCATGGACCAATATGTAAACATTTGTATCTATCTTTGAAAAGTTGTAGTACGTCTTTACGAAACTTCTTTTATTTTATTCTTTATCGTGTGAAGTCATTCCATACCCTATGTTTTGAGTTGTATTTTACTATTTTTAGGCAAATGGTGTGGCTTATACTACATATAATTTGAGAGATACTGCAAGAGATTGGTGGAGATTATTTGTTGGTTGTGGGCCTGTTGATGCTCCTGAGTTGTCATGGGATCAGTTTTTTTATGCCTTTCTAGAGAGATTCGTGCCTTACAGTTTGACGGATCGGATGCATGATGAGTTTGATCATTTAGAGCAGGGCTCCATGATAGTTGCTGAGTGTGAGGCACATTTCCACGTCCTATCCAGATATTCCTATGATAGAATTTCCACCGATTCTAAGAAGATTTAGAAGTTTATGAAAGGTTTGGATGTCTTATTTTAGTTGCTACGTCTTATATGGTTATGTTTGGAGCATCTTTCAGAGTACTGTAAATCACGCCAAGATGACAGAGGGTATTCTTTGAGTATCTCAGGGTAGCACCAAAAAGGTGCACTATTTTGGTGAGTTTAGAGGTCAGTGTCCCCATTGTAGAGATTTCAGAGATTCTTGTGGATATTAGGGTAGGCTAGTATAGGTGGCCTCATAGAGTTCAAGTGGTGGATCTTTGGGTTCAGTAGTGTAGGGTGCCCATTCGGGTCCAGTGGTACCTTTTTCTGTTGATGTGGTCCGTAAAACTTATTATATGTGCGATGAGATTGGCTATATAGCTAGGGACTATTCCCTCCATATGATTAAGGCTACTTTTATTTCAGTTGTGAGAGGGTAGTGGTACTACTAAAGAAGCATAAGGTAGAGGTGGTAGAGCCTGCGGTGATGGTCATGGAGCCACTCAGGCAGTTAGTGGTCAAGAACAGTGTTACGCTACACCATCCAAACCTGAGGCAAAGGGTTCAGATATTGTGATCTCAGGTATTATTCCCCTTTATTTTGGATTTGCATCGGTGTTATTCGACCTCGGATCAACTTTCTCCTATGTCTGTATATTTTACTTTAGGTTTTGATTCTGTTAGTGAGCCTCTTGCCATTCCTATTCATGTATCAACCTCGATAGGTGATTCTTTAGTGGTAGATCGGCTGTACCAATTTTATGTTGTGACTTTTGCCAAGCGTAAGACATTGGTAGATTTGTTTGTGTTAGATATGATTGATTTTGATGTTATTTTAGGTATGGATTGGCTAGATCCTTATCATATTGTCTTAGATTATTATATTATGACTGTGACTTTAAATTTGTTGGTTGTGCCAAGGATAGCTTGGTAGGGTGCGCTGTATTCGGATCCTAAGAGGGTTATCTCTTATGTTCAGAATCATAGATTGGTTGAGAGGGTATGCTTATCTTATATGGCTCATATTGGTGATACTAGTGTTGTTTCATCTCCTTTCTTGTATTCTATTCGTATTGGTCGTATGTTTATAGATTTTTTTTCTATGAATTTTCCTGGTATGCCTCTAGATCATGATATTAATTTTGCTATTGATGTTGAGTCGGGCACCAGGCCCATTTCTATTTGTCCTTACAGGATGGCCCCAACATAATTGAAGAAACTGAAGGATCAGTTGTAGGAGTTATTAAATAAGGGATTAATTCGACCTAGTATATATTCTTGGGGTGCGCCTATCTTGTTTGTGAAGAAGAGGAAGAATGAGTTTGTACGGATGTGTGCTAATTATTGGTAGTTGAACAAGGTGATGGTTAAGAATAACTATCCTCTTTCTCACATTGATGATTATTTGATCAGCTTCAGGGTGTCGCAATGTTTTCAAAGAATTATTTGAGGTTCGGTTATCACTAGCTGAGGATTAAAGTATCGAATATTCCGGAGATAGATTTTCGAACACGATATGGTCATTATGAGTTCTTAATGATGTCCTTTGGGTTGACCAATGCCCCTTTGTG
This sequence comes from Capsicum baccatum var. pendulum, assembly GCA_030864225.1. Lineage (NCBI taxonomy): Eukaryota > Viridiplantae > Streptophyta > Magnoliopsida > Solanales > Solanaceae > Capsicum > Capsicum baccatum. Next base: position 86,176,661 of record CM061560.1, on the reverse strand, counting down.
TTCATGGAGTTGATGAATCGGGTGTTTCGATCGTATCTCAACTCCTTTATTATTGTATTTATAGATGATATCTTGGTTAATTCCAAGAGTAAGGATGAGCAAGAGGAGCATTTGTCAATTGTGCTTCAGAGATTGAGGGATAAGAAGTTGTATTCTAAGTTCACTGTAACGCCTCGAATTTGGTACCCGAAATGCCACACAGTGCCCATGACCCCAAAGGACCACAAGATAACCTATGACTAATATCTGTACCTAATTACAGCATAATATACTGTATAAATGCAGAAACATGTACTGAAAGGCCATAAGTTTCAAACTAGATAAACATCTGATAAAACAATATCTGAAAATGGTATAACAATACCAAAGAAAATCTGAAATAACTGTCCAACATGCTATAGTCTGAAAGCCTCTAAACTGAACTGAATAAGGAGTTGATGGGACGTGTCCCCAACTAACTCCATCTACTGAAATAAAATGAAAATTGAAATAGTAATGTAATCATCATGTCCTCGAAGGATGAGACTCACATCTGAATTTGACTACTGAACTGGGATGTTACTGATGCTCTGGAGATCGTGCTCCTAAGCCTATGGTATAAGACACTATAGCGTAAATGCTTCAGTACTTTGAATGTATTGGTATACAAGTGAGGTAGGTTGAATGTAATTAGTTCATATGCATAAACAATACTAACAGACTTACTAACATGAACGTGAGAATACATACATGCATACGTAACTGTAACTGAGATCATGATAGGACTGGATACTGAGTTCTGACTACTGAGTCTACAGATATTGATATTTGAGTCACTGATGAGTAGAAACTAATACTGTATTACTGAATACTGAGGGACTGATACTATGTTGCTGATAATGGATAATTGTGTCTGACAGTTCTGATTATGAAGAACTGGTCTGGTTGACTGTATCTGACAGTCCTGAAGCTAAATGATTAAGTTCTGATAACTGATAACATGAGTGACTATTTCTGATAGTCCTGAATCTGATGGAACTAGCTGAGTTCCATATTGTATCTGAGTTACTGAGTCTGAGATCATTCCTATCTAGCGGGTAATCCCTGAATCTAATAATACCGTTACTGATTGACCATAGTTGAGATCAGTCCTGTCTAGTTGGTGATCCCGAAGTCTATAAGGAATGACTGTCTCTGACAGTCCTAAATCCATACTACTGAGTTGAATTGACTGTCTGACAGTCCTGATTCTATAACTGAAACTGTGGGATGTATTTATCTAACCGACATGCTCCATACTAAGCTAACTGGGGTCCAAACTGTAACCCCAGATAGAAGGCTGTCAGTACCACACCACTGGTAAAGACAACTATTGTAGAGTCAGTCCTAATCTAACGGGTGACCCCTGGGATCAGTCCTATACATTTAAATGCGCTAACGGGTGATGCCTGAGTATGTCAGTCCTATCTATTGGGTGACATCTGGTACCTACGCTGGCTACGTAGTTCTAGAAATTAGGGATTTCTTCTAGGGATCTCAGTCCTATCTAGAGGGTTAGTCCCTATCCCTAGGCTCGCTCGGTGCTGAATCCTACTCTCATTTGAAAGACACTACATTGATTAACTGAGCTAAACTGATTAACTAAACTGAACTGATACTAGTGGTATTGTTTAGCGGAGCTAAACTGATTTACTAAGTTCCATTGACTGAAGGAATGTACTGAGTTCTAAGGACTAACTGAGGGTACTGAAGTTACTAAGATTGACTGGGAATACTGAGGTTGCTAAGATTACTGAGTATTGAGATCACTGAGATTACTGAACTACTGAGATTACTGAAATTTCTGAGATTTCTAGGTTTTCCTGAGTCACATGACTGACTGAGTTCTATGGATCATAGCTTGACTGAGAGTATCTTGAAAACATGACATGGCTCTAGGCACACAGCTAAATATTCGGGTACAAGTAACCCCAGGTCTCGATGAGAAAAAACTGCCATAGCATGGATTACTTGAACACATGACCAACAACACAATTCATAATTCATATATTGAAGAACTTCACCAAACATGTGATATGCATAAACTTGTACATACATGGGGATTTCATGATATCATACTAGTTGGGCATCGTTCCTTCATCTAGGCATTTAATCAAACACATGGTAGGTACAGCATATGTAGAAAACATTATACAACAATTGATCATCATTATTCATCTCTAATTTCATCATCCTAGGGTTTACTCATAGGTTTACATAAATATACATCTATTCAAATCAATTCCACATAAAATTGATCACCCAACCTGGATTTGAATTCAATTGATCATTCTCAACATAAACAAAACAAACCCAACATGAAATTCATAAAAAAATCCATAGACTTAAACTTAGAAAAGAGATTTTTGGGCTTCATGGACGAAAGTAGTCCATGAATGAACACTACGCATACCTTAGCTTGTGATTCTACGAAGATTGGCGGAGAGATTTTTGAAATTTGATGGTTAATTCCCTTGGAATTGAACCTTCTATGAAAATCCTAGGGCTTGTTCTTGAGAGTTTTTTAGAGTAATTGAGTATAAACTGCTGAATTATGGACAAATCTCGTGTTATAAGGCTTATATAGGGTGGGAAAGTGACCCTTTTAACCCTAGGACACGTATTTAATTTCTGAGAAAATTTCCCAATTTTCATCCTTGGCACGACGCGCCACTATTGCGCCAAGTCACCTGAAAGTAACAAATGAGAAATTGCACGATGGCGCAATGCGGAGCTATTATTTTGCCACTTTGTCTATGACCTGGAAGTTTGGCGCGACGCGCCACTATCGCAGAGCAACACTGGAAATTGATAATTGTCATTTGAGCTATCTCTGTGACGCGCTGAAGGCTCAAGTGATACACTGTATCACTAAAAAGGCTCTAACTCTTCGCCTGGGTGTCGGATTTGGGAAAATTTGGTATCGATGGATACCTTAATAGATTCCCCACAAGATAAAGAGTGAAAATCTTAAAAATACCACGTGTACAAAAGTGGATTCATCTTTCAAAGAAATCTTCTAACATTTTTGGGAAACTTTTCAAGCTAGGAAAAGTACGGGGTATTACAATATCTCCCCCTTGAGAACATTCATCCTTGAATAAGACTGAGAGTGAGGGGGAGAACATAAACTGACGTACATACTGAACATGAATAACTGAAACATGATCTCATGACAGACATGACTAAAGATCTGAATATAACAAACTGAACATGCATATCTGATGCATGACTAATAAGCTGAATTCATGCATACCTGATGCATGACTAATACATGACTCATAAATACATGACTAAATATTCTGATGAACTGAATTTCCCGCAGTAAGAATTCATGTCTGATGCATAATTACATGACTGAACTGATATATGAATGCATGACTGAATATGCAAGGGTACTTAGTACCAAATTTGTAATGGGGATCTGAGCATGAACTGACTACCAAGTTTGTAATGAAAACAGAACATGAAATTGAGTAAGACTAAGGAGAAATTTTATCTTAACTGGAAATACTAATGAATTCGAGATCGTCTTACTAAACATGCATGAGTGGAAATATGAGAACCTAATTGAGTAAGTTTAAGAAAACTATTACGTGACTAAAAAACACTAATGACCCATGATTATGCTAGAAGTATGCATGAATTGGAACCTAAGAACATGAGTGAGGCTGAAACATGATACATAAACTGAATTTCTATAACTGGATGAAGCCTCTGAATACTTGGCCCATACCTGAGGTTAGGACTTTGAGGGTCAACTTATGATTACCCTCGATTCTAAACTGGATTCCTTATACGAAGATAAACTTAATTTAAGGCATGAGAACGTTGAGGAAATAATGGTGTACTCCCTCTTGGAACACTATGTCCCTCTAAGAATACTCACCCTACTGAGATACTGGGGTGATGCACAGGGCATCAACCGACTGATTCATGACTGAGAGTTTAACTTTGAGCCTATGCTCACTAGCATAACATGAATACTGAAATAAGGAAAACTATTCCTAGAACACCTCATAGCCTCCTACACATAAGTATGGTACACAACACACGCATGTACAAGACTCTACTAGATGTGTCTTTTTAGACTTCCTAGGATACTATTTAACCTTAGGCTTTGATACCAAGTTTGTAATGCCCCAAATCTGGTACCCGAAATGCCACACGATACCCATGACCCCAAAGGACCACAAGCTAACCCATGATTGATATTTGTACCTAATCACTGCATAATACACTGTATAAATACGAATATATATACTAAAAGGCCATAAGGTTCAAACTGGATAAACATCTGATAAAATAATGTCTAAAAATGGTATAATAATACCAAAGCAAATCTGAAATAACTGTCTGACATGCTATAGTCTAAAAGCCTCTAAACTGAACTGAATAAGAAGTTGATGGGATAAGTCCCCAACTAAATCCATCTACTAAAATAAACTGAAAACTAAAATAGTAATGTAATCATCATATCCTCGAAGGATAAGGACTTACATCTGATTCTGACTGTTGAACTAGGATGTTACTAATACTCTGAAGATCATGCTTCTAAACCTATAGTATAAGAAATCATAGCGTAAATACATCAGTACTTTGAATGTACTGGTATACAAGTGAGCTAGTCAAAATGCAATAGGTTCATATGTATAAAAAATACTAACTAACTAACAAACGTGAACGTAAAAATATATGCATGCATACATAACTGTACCTGAGATCATGATAGGACTGGATATTGAGTTCTGACTACTGAGTCTACTAACATTAACATCTGAGTCACTGATGAGTAAAAACTAATATTGTATTACTAAATACTGAGGGACTAATACTATGTTACTGATAAATGGATAACCGTGTCTGACAGTTCTAATTATGAAGAACTAGTCTGGTTGACTGTATCTGACAGTCTTGAAGCTGAATGCTAATAACATAAGTGTTGATAACTGATATAACTGATAACATGAGTGACTGTATCTAACAGTCCTGAATGTGATCGAACTAGCTAAGTTCCATAATGTATCTGAGTAACTGAATCTGAGATCAGTCCTAGCTAGCGGGTGATCTCAAAATCTGATAATATTGTTACTGATTGACCATAGTTGAGATCAGTCCTGTCTAGTGAGTTATCCTTAATAATGATAAGGAATGACTATATCTGACATTCCTAAATCTATACTACTGAGCTGAATTGACTATATCTGACAGTCCTGATTCTGAACTAAAACTGTGAGATGTATTTATCTAACCGACATGCCCCATACTAAGCTAACTGGGGTCCAACCTATAACCCCAATAGGAAGGGTGTCAGTACCGTGCCACTGGTAAAGACAACTGTTGTGGAGTCAGTCCTAATCTAGCGGGTGACCCCTAGGATCAGCCCTATATATTTAAATGCACTAACGGGTGCTCCCTAATTATGTCAGTCCTATCTTATGGGTGACATCTCGTACCTACACTAGCTACGTAGTTCGGAAACTTAGGAATTTCTTCTAGGGATCTCAATCCTATCTAGCGGGTGAGTCCCCATCCCTAGGCTCGCTCGGTGTTGAATCTTACTCCCAAATGAAAGACACTAAAGTAATTAACTGAGCTGAACTGATTAACTGAACTGAACTAATATTAGTGGTATTTTTTAGTGGATCTAAACTGAATTTACTGAGTCCCGTAGACTGACAAAATGTACTGAGTTCTGAGGACTGACTGAGAGTACGAAGTTACTGAGATTGACTGGGAATACTGAGGTTGCTGAGATTACTGAGTACTGAGATTACTGAACTATTGAGATTGTTGAGATTTCTGAGATTTCTGGGTTTTTCTGAGTCACATGACTGACTGAGTTCTATGGATCATAGCTTAACTGAGAGTATCTTGAAAACATGACATGGCTCTAAGCACATAGCTAAATGTTCAGGTACAAATACCCCCAGGACTCGATGAGAAAAAACTGACATATCATGGATTACTTGAACACAAGACCAACGACACAATTCATAATTCATATATTGAAGAACTTCACCAAACATGAGATATGCATAAACTTGTACATACATGGGGATTTCATGATATCATACTAGTTGGGCATTGTTCCTTCATCTAGGTATTTAATCAAATACATGATAGGTATAGCATATGTAGACAACATTATACAACCATTAATCATCAATATCCATCTCTAATTTTATCATCCTAGGGTTTATTCATAGGTTCACATGAATATACATCTATACAAATCAATTCCATATAAAATTGATCACCCAACATGGATTTGAATTCAATTGATCATTCCCAACATAAACAAAACAAACCTAACATGAAATTCATAAAGAAATCCATAGACTTAAACTTAGAAAAGAGATTCTTGGGCTTCATAGATGAAAGGAGTCCATGAATGAACACTACGCATACCTTAGCTTGTGATTCTACGAAGATTGATGGAGAGATTCTTGATATTTGATGGTGAATTCCCTTGGAATTAAACCTTCTATGAAAACCCTAGTGCTTGTTCTTGAGAGTTTTTTAGAGTAATTGAGTATAAGCTGCTGAATTATGGCCAAATTTCATATTATAAGGCTTATATAGGGTGGAAAATTGACCCTTTTAACCCTCGGACATGTATTTAATTTCTGAGAAAATTTTTCAATTTTCATCCTTGGTGCAATGCTCCACTATGGCGCCAAGTCAATAGAAAGTGACAAATAGGAAATTACACGGTGGCACGACGTGGAGCTATCGTGTTTCCACTTTGTCTATGACCTAGAAGTTTGGTGTGATGCACCACTATCGTGGAGCAATACTGGAAATTGAAAATTGCCATTTGAGCTATCTCCGCGACACGCTGAAGGCTCATGTGATACACTATACACTAAAAAGGCTCTAACTCTTCACCCGAGTGTCGAATTTGGGTGAATTTGGTATCGATGGAAAGCTTATTCAATTGCCCTCATGATAAAAGTGAAAATATTAAAAATACCACGTGTATAAAAGTGGATTCATCTTTCAAAGAAAACTTCTACATTCTTGGAAAACTTTTCAAGTTAGGAAAAGTACGGGGTATTACATTCACCAAGTGTGAGTTTTGGTTGGAGTCTATTTATTTTTTGGGTCATGTGGTAACTAAGAAAGTTATCATGGTTGATCCAACCAAGGTTGCAGCGATTTATGATTGGGCTAGACCTACTTCACCCACCGAAATTCAGAATTTTATTAGCTTGGCAGGTTATTATCGATGTTTCGTTGTGTTTTCTCATCTATTATAGCACCGTTGACCAAGACTCAGAAGAAAATTTCTTTTTAGTGGTCTGATTCTTGTGAGGTAAGCTTTCAAAATCTGAAGAATTTGCTGACTTTATCTCCTATATTGGCTTTCCCCAAAAAAGTATGGCCTGTACCATGTTTTTTAATGTTTTAGGTGTTGGATTAGGTGTTGTAATGATGCAAAATGGAAAGGTGATTGCTTATGTATCTTATCAGTTGAATCCTCATAAGAGAAAATATCCTACCCGTATTTTGGAGTTGTGCGCAGTTGTGTTTGCCTTAAAGTTGTGGAGGCACTACTTATATGAAGTCCATTGTGAGATCTCCTCAGATCATCATAGCCTTCTATACTTCTTTACCCAGTGTGGTCTTAATATGAGGCAACGTCGTTGGCTTGAGTTGCGTAAGGATTATGACTTGACCATTCTCTATCATCTAGGCAAGGCTAATGTGGTTGTGGATGCCCTGAACCAAAAGTCGACAAGTAAGGGTATCTTGGCACATCTTTTCACCCAGGAGAGACCTTTAGCCTTAGAGGTTCAGTCTTTAGCTAACCAAATGGTTAGGCTTAGTATTTCAACACCTAGAAATTTTTGGAATTTGTGGAGGCTAGATTTTTTTGATAGGGCAGATTCGACCTCATTAGTTTGATGATGTTAAATTGAGGTTGATTCGAAATAAGGTGTTGAGAGGCAAGGCAAAGGAAGCCTCACTTCATTCAGATAGAGTTTTTTGGGTTGGAGGCCGAGTTTGTACGCCGAGAGTGGGCGATTGGATTAGGTTGATCTTGAATGAAACCCATTGTTCCAGATATTCTATCCATCCTAGTATGACTAAGATGTATCATGATTAGAGACAGCATCACTGGTGGGGTGGTATAAGGCAAGATGTAGCAGAATTTATGGCACATTGCCTATGTTATCAGCAGGTGAAGGCTGAGCATATAAGACCTGATGGTTTGCTTCAGAGGTTAACCATTTATGAGTGGAAATGATAATAGATTACTATAGACTTCGTGACTAGATTGCCTCGTACTTCTTATGATTTTGGAAATATGTGGGTCATCGTGGATCGATTGACCAAGTCAGCTTATTTCAATCCAATTTAGGTTTTTTTCAGTGCTGATAGGTTGGTTCATATCTACCTTTGTGAGATTGTACATCTTCATGGTGTGCTAGTGTCTATTATTTCAGATCGAGGTTTTGTGTTCATATCTCACTTTTAGAAGACTTTTTAGGATGAGTTAGGTACTCAGGTTGATCTTAGCATGACATTTTACCCCTAGACTGATGGTTAGTCAGAGCAGATTATTCAGGTTTTAAAGGATATGATTTGCTCTTGTGTGGTGGATTTTGGTGGACAGTTGGAGCAATATTTAGTGTTAGCAGAGTTTGCTTATAATAACATCTACAATTCCAGTATCGATATAGATCTTTTTGAGGCATTATATGTGTAGTGACCCTTCAGGTTATTTCTTATTATTCTGCTTGTTTTTGTTGTTAGAACTTTTCCTTAGCTACCTCAACTCATTTATGAGTTAGTGGAACTGATAGTTCAGTTATCGGGTAGTCCGTTTGGTTTTTAGAACCATTTCCCTGTTTAGAAGTCTCACTCCTTCCAAATGTCCACCGAGCAAAAACCCCAGTAAAATGATATCAAATATGAATTATGACTGTGCCAGCAGCTCTGGAATATCAATTTTAGGCTGGGTAGACTTTTGTTTTAGGCCCCGCTACACCCGAACTCATTTCGTCCTATTGGTCAAAAATTGGATAAATTAAAAATTTGGGTGTAGGGTCCATATTTGGTTGAAACTACCTCGTATGGAAAATCTGACTTCACTAACGCATCTGGAATATTAAAATCATTGTGGTTGCATATTTTCTTTGCTCATATTGAATTCTAGATGCGTCCCGAAGTATTGGCCAAAACTTGTAATTTATTTCGAATTTCAGCTATCATCTGGTGCTACAAAAACAGCATGATCGTGGGGGTTGTATTCTGAATGCCATCTGCGTGTTTTCAATCACCTAAATTGAGGGCCTGGTAAGGGGTATTTAAATGCCCTTTTTGGTTAAGAATTGGCCATTTCTCCATTGTCTTGAGTTCCATAAACCCTAATAAAGTGTGTAGACCTCAAATTGAGTCTTGGATGTTGATTGGGAGCTTGAATAACTTTCATATTTATGATTAACATCGAATCTAAGGTATGAATCCTTTTATTTGTAGTGTTGAATTCTTGATTATTTGACCCAAAACCCCAAATGGATTGAGGCTTGATTTTAGCCACAAATATGCTTGATTTGCACTAATTTCTTGAGGGATATAACTTTCTAAAGGTATTTGAATAATAGGTTGATCTTGGAAACTTATTTTTCATAAGTGGGACCCACTTAGGGTTTTTGGTGTCACTTTGGACCTGAAGCACAATAGCGTAATATGGGAATTGATGTTCTCATAATAATGCATAGATTGTGTTTTTGATAGCTTGGCTCCTCAAAGAATCTTCGAGAAAGGGGAAAGCAAAGGTTATCAGTTCGTGAGCTATATTTGGATTCGAGATTGGTTAGGCTTACTCCTTGTTAGATTAAGATTTATTATAGTATGACTTTGATATCTTGATAATATTAGGTGGATTTTTAAGTGTTGAAGTGGTAGATGTTAGTGGTCGGGATTAATTGAATCACTTAGACTATGAAACTCATAAAGTGTGATACTTGACTTATAGTCTAGAACCTTGGTTAGTTGGACTTGTTATCTCATGAATAACATAAGAATGCTCTAGATGCTCTAGTTAAATGGAAGTGACCTTGTCACTCATGTTAAATAGTAAGTTGACCTTAGTTGTGTATAGTTGTGGAAATTTTCCTTGTAGCTTTGGATGAATTAAGAGTAATACTTGAGGAAGAATTGTACCATAGAACTAGTGTATCTTGATAAACCTTTATAAGATGACTAAGATAGCTTAGCTTAGTCCCAGGTAGAAGTTAGACTATTTGAGAAAATTGGGTTATTAGAAGCGGAACTTGAGCCACCTTAAGTTTGGACTTTGTAGTTTCATTAGCGACCTAGATACTAGTGAAATGCATAGAATATGCCTTTGGTAATATGATAACTAACCACGGTAAATGATTTATTCATGATGTTGGTATTAAAAATGATGTGCATGATTGGTTGCTAGATTATTGATGATGCTTGGTTGGCAATGAATTGTCTTATAAATTGAACCCATGACAATGTTATCACTTAAATCACTAACTAAATTACCATGAGGACCTTGGAGTATGTTATTACTCATATTAAGTTCAAGGCTAGAGATTACACCAATGTTTGTGATAAAAATTTGTTTGTGTTAATATTGCAAATCATGGAAAAGGGGCTCTAGAAGATATAATTAAGGCTTTGTACTTAAAAATGCTAATGATTATGTTAAGCCCGGTTAAGTAGTGAGTGTTCATACCATATGGATATACCTGTTCATTCACTTATTAATATATTGTGTCGATAATGAATGATGAGGTTCGGTGATATGTGTTTCCTTATGTTTTTTTCACTCTATCCCTTGTGGGGCTTGCATTTACTATTATTTGGATTGCTTATATATGTTATCATGATGCCTGATAAGTCTGAAGAATATATTGATATTATGATGATGCCCGGTAGTCCAAGGATATATTAATGTTATGATGATGTCTAGTAAGTCGGGAGGATATATTGATGTAATGATGATGCCCGGTAAGTCCAGCGGATATATTGAGGCTATGATGATGCCCGGTAAGTCCAGAGGATATATTAAGGTTATGATGATGCCTGGAAATTTTGAAGGATATATTGATGTTATGATGATGCCTGGTAAGTTCGAAGGATATATTGATGCTATGATGATGCCCGGTAAGTTCGGAGGATATATTGATCTTATAATGATGTATGGTAAGTTCAGAGGATATATTGATGACAGGGTGATGCCTGATAAGTCCGTAGGATACATATGATGATATAATGATGCTCGGTAAGTCTGAAGGATATATTGATGTTATGTATAGTAAACATGTGTATATATGTTTATGTGTGATTATGCCTTTATATGATTACATTTGTATGTGCTTTGAAGACAGTAGCGGACCTATGGTATATACTATGGGTACTTAAGCACCCATTTCTTTTTTGATAAACATTATTACTTATGTATAAAATATAGAAATTCATTTAAGTATATTGTTTGAGCATCAACTCTTTGCCATTTTCAAACTAAAAATAATTGAGCACCCATGATGTAAAATTTCTGGATCCACCACTATTTGAAAATATAATGTTATTCTTGAGATGTCGGTTATAATTCTTTGATACTAATCACTTGTTAAGCTGTGTAGTTCTTGCTAGTGTTGAATAGTGAGTAGAAGTAGTATATGCCGAATAATGAATTATGACAAGTTGGTAAACAGGATATTGTGTGGCATTTGAGGATTCATCTAGTGAGCTTAGGTAGCATTGGATCAATGGATTAAGTAAGGTATATTTCTTATTAAGAGAGTTATGTGGTGACTAGTTGACTACTAAGGGACTATCTTACTTGATGGCTGAAGTCTAGAATTCTAGTTAGTAAACCTTGTTTGGTTGAAATATGGTAACTAGCAATTGTGGTTTTTACGTAGCAAATGATGATGATAGGTTAGTATGGGTGATGATTAATCATATGGATGACTAAGTTATGATGTCGATTAGATAGTAATTGAGGATTTATATATTAATGATGCTAGATACTACAAGATGTTAATGGTTAGATATATAAGAGTATAATGATAATTAGTGGCCCTTTTCTAAACGGTGATTAGTGCTATTATGATGATTAGAAAAGGGCATTATTTAAATGCACCTATGGTCAAATAGTGAACCTCGATTAGATGTTGGATATTGGTTAATTAAGGAATAATGATTAGTTAATATCTCATGAATAAAGATTATGTAAAGAATCGGTTAGGCTAATAACTAGAAGGCCTTTGATGACTAATGAATTAGTAGTTTAATAATGAGTATCAGCTAGTTAATAATAGTGCGGAGATCGAGTATATCAATGCGATAGATTTCTAAATGGTGATATGTTTATGGTTATGAGTACTTTGGTAAATTTTATTCAATTGTGGCAATTGATGAGGATTACGAATGTTGACAATGACCATTGGTGTGAAATGTGGGAAACCATAAATAATGGGAAGTTGGTTATATATCTAATACGTTGATGATTTGATCCTTTGATGCACTCTCTAGTGGTATAGGACACCGTGATGGATTCTTTACTTTATGTTCTTTTAGGTGTACTTCCCGGTGGTATGGAACACCATGGTGAGTTTTTTACTTTATGCTCTAATGGATGTATGTGCATTAGCTTGGTATTTATGTGGTTGTAATTGTATTAGTGTCGTTTTACGCTTCCAGATCGATTACTCATTATATATGATAGTATTGGTGCATATTGACATGAGATATCATATTATTATGCTAGTTGATAATTTATTTTATACAATGGTGATAAAAATGATTCAGGTTCGATTTTATACCTTGACTTAGAGATATTATCTTACTTTATATCATCTTTATATCATAATTTAGCTCAAATAGATAATGATGCCTACCGATTACCCGTTGTTTTGCACTCATACTACACTTTTGTACCTTTTTGGTGCAGACCCAAGTACTAGTTGCCGCCGCTAAGTTGAGTTCATGCAGTATTGATCTTTTGAAGACAGGGTGAGCTTTTGAAGTTTTGAGTCTCCCGTTTTCCTCTATCTTTGATCAGTCTTTTGTATTCGAGACAGAATTGTTGACTATTTTAGACCTTTGGGTTATATTTTCTATTATCATACTTAAATGTTCTTGTAATGATATTACCAGTTCATGGGATTGGTATCCGTATTTTGATTGTCTTCTTTAGTGGAATTCTATTGATTATAATTGTATTCGTGTGTTTAGGCCTAGATGGGCATTTCTACCGAAGTAACCCATTGCCTTAGCTCTGGATTATGGTTTTGGCTTACGTACAGGTGGGTTTTAGTAGGTGCCATCATAACTCGTGAATTGGATCGTGATAGTATAGTAGGCGTTGTTTCTCTCCAATTAGTTGGTTTGATGTTTTTGAGGTTAGACCTCGAGGTACGAACTTGCTTTGTGAGTCCTTTGATAAAGTTCGGATTATTCAGGATAGACTTACAACGGCTCAGAGTAGGCAGAAGTGTTATGTTGATCGCATACTTCGTGCCTTGAGATTTAGTATTAGTGATCGTGTTTTTCTTTGAGTTTCACCCATGAAGGGTGTGATGAGGTTTGGGAAAAGGGTAAAGTTTATCCCTAGGTATATTGGTTCATTTGATATTCTTTAGACAGTTGGTAATGTGGCTTATGAGTTGGTTTTTTCCCTGGTCTATCATCTGTTCATATACTTTTTCATATTTTTATGCTTCGTTATTACATTCTGGATAAGTCTTGGGTTATTTGTTAGGAGCTAGTTCAGTTATATGAGCAGTTGTCTTTTGTTGAGGAGTCGATTTTCATTTTGGCTAGGGATGGTAGGCTATTGCGCTCTAGAGTAATCCTTGTGGTTAAGGTCCAGTGGGGACATCAACCTACAGATAAGGCTACTTGGGAGGTCGAGTCTGATATGTGTAGTTCTTATCCCTAGTTCTTTGTTGATTCAAGTATTTCTTTGCCTTAGATCGAGAATGAACTAGATTTAAGTGAAGGATGATTTAAGGACCTGTTTTTTGATGAAATATGTAAAATTTATGATTTTGAATAATTTGACTGTTTAACCCCTTCTTGTAGTTGCATTGTGGTATTTCTGAGGTGCAGGGGTGATTGACACAATTTTTGATGTATTCTGGTACCATTTATGCGATTTCGTAATTTTTGATGGCTTTGAGAGACTTACATTGGACTTAAGTGAATATCTTTTAATTCGTACGACGGAAGGTTGAAGGGCCTACGCCAACAGCTTTGAAATATCGACTTTAGGTTATGTATACCTTTGGTTCAGGTTTTGGTGCACCCGAGCTCATTTTGACCTGTTGGTCAGAAAGTTGAAAAATTGAAAATATAAGTGTAGGACCCATATTTGGTTGAAAGGACCTCAGATGGAAAATCTAACTGTGCCAGCAGCTCCTAAATATTGAATGTAGTGTGGAAACATGTTTGGTGTGATTTTACGACTTTTAAATCTCATTTCTACCCTCGATTTAAAAAATTATGATTTTGGGTTTCGGGGGTCAACTTTGTGAAAATGATGTTTTCTTTGAAAATTTGAAATCTCCATTGAGTCTGGAGCGTCGAATTTAGTGCAGTTACATAGTTTGTTTGCATATATCGGACTCCAAATGAATCTCAAATACCCCGTCGAAGTTCGGATTGGACTTTAAATAAAAAATAAATTTTTTCTTCACCTGGTGCAGATTTTTCTGCACTATTAAAGTAGTTTTTGGGGCCATTTTGCTCATTTTTTCATCTTGCCTCTTAAGAGTTAAACCCTAAAATAGTGTAAGAGCTTAAAAGTGAAGTTTGTGGAGCTTGGAAAGCTCGATTAACATCTATTTCTTGATTCTATTACAAATTTAAGGTAAGAATTCACCCATTTCTTAGTGTTTCTTAATTAATTTCTCAAAATCTCCAAAATTTTAGGCCTTGATTTTATCACGGAATTCAAAGATATTATTTGGTAAAACTTAAAAATAATTTTTCTTTGATTTGAACCTTATTTTTAACTCAATTTGGCTTGGGTTTTCATTTGTAGTTTCCTAAAAATATGAGAAATGCATTTTTGGAGTAAAAGTATGATTTTGCCCTTCTTTTTTGAAAACGCATTTCAGGAGTTCGTTTTGATCCTAAACCAAAAGTAGGTAATATGGGTATCGTTGGATTTATTTTGACACGTTGATTCTACCTATCTTATTTTAGTTGATTTGGGGATCGTTTGTGGAAGTAAAATCGTGAGTTTGAAGCATAGCAGATCGGTTTTAGTATTCGAGGTAGGTTATGGCTTAACTCTTTTTGACTGGACTAAGTAGTAAATATAATTACAAAATGCATGTTAAGGGAGGGAACTAATTATGGAAAAAGGTTATCTTTGTGTTATGCCCGTGTAGGGGCATATATGTGATGTAATTGTTGAAATTAAAATATTATGTGATATGGGTGACCGTGTGGGGTCCTATCTAATGTTGATAACCTTGAATACATGTGAATAATTTTATTGTGTTGTTAAGAATGCCTAATTTGGTACCATTGGTGTGTTGTGATATATTCATACTTATTGGTATATGGGGAAAATATGAAAATTCATGGATGGTTTGAAATAATGAGTAGATATTAGCTCACGTAGTTATGGAAATTGTATTATGTGGATGGCTGTGGAAATACCCATTGAGATATAGATATATGGGGTTGTATACGGGTTGATGAACCCCCCCATGGGTCCTACATTAAGAAGTTGTAGTCTATAGGAGATATGATATATGGATTGTATATGGGTTGACGAACCCCTATGGGTCCTACATCATGAAGCTTTGGCTCTGTAGGCATATACAGAGACTGTGCGACGGTCTTGTGCATCATCATCTTATAAATTGTATTTTTTTATTATAATTGATGTTGTGATTGGATTGCTATATTGATTTGTTATATGTCTACTTGCTCTATATCTAGTTATTTATACTTGACCATCTTATATGTACATGTTCTTCTCTATTTTTACTTGCATGTGATATAATCTATACTTGTATTTAACATACTGAGTTGTTGTCGTAAATTAGAACCGTTAGTGCAAGAGGTCTGGGCTACTATTGTGGGATATTTCGTAATTACAGGTGATTGTCCCTTAGTGTGTATTTCTTATGCTGTATTTTCTACATTGCTCAATCATTCTATGATTATTACTGAGTGCAAATGGACCGCACTCACCCCTACTATACCCTTCGAGTGTAGATTCAGGTTCGAGTGTGCCCCACGTTGCTTAATTCGGGTGATATATGTGCTTTTGAGATAGTGGTTGACGTTTCTAATGTTTGAATGTCTTCTATTACCGTTCTTTATATACTATGTCTTTATTTTCACTTTAGAGACAGAGTTTTTCTTGTGTTTGAATATCTTATGTATTTCCTTGAATTTGAGTTGTACTAGATACGTTCTTATGTTGTGACACTTGGTTTTGGGAGTTATGACCGTATTGGTATATTTTTCTTCCACATTTATTATACATGTATGGTTTGGCTTCATTCAAGAAGCCTTACCCTGGGTTATTATTGTCTTTTCCCCCTTTGTGTATTGGTTTGGGGTGATGGGCTTACTTGTTAAGAATTTCCAAAACAAATGCAATTATGACCCATGGGATTTAGGGTCGTGAAAAATTGGTATCAGAGTAGCCAGATCTCATTGGTGTCAATGGAGTAAGAATGAGATGTCTAATAGAGTCCCGCGAATTGGTACTTAGACGTTCGTATCTATCTTTGAGAGGCTATAGAATGTCTTTAGGAAACTTCTCTCATTTTATTCCTTATCATGCGAAGTTCTTTCATACCTGTGTTTTGAGTTGTGTTTCACTCTTTCTGTGCAGATAGTGTTGACTATGTATCGCGAGTTCAGTCATGTAAAACCTACTTTTGGAGAAAGAGTTTAGTAGAAAGTGCGGGCCTCAAGTCATGGATGGACTCGGGAAAGGGGACAGACCCATGGTTCAGTCCCATCTAGGAGGAGTGCTAGGGGACTCTCCCCTGAGACTCGTGTTGAGCAGGTTGGAGGAGTGGGTTCTACTTCAGTTCTTTAGAGTTTATTTGCCCTAGTTTTGGAGTGGTTGTTGGTGATTTATTGACCCGTTTAAAGGATTCTCCTTTGGTTATGCCCGTGTTCCTCCAGTTCAGAGTGTGGATTCTCCTATTGCAGCTGCTTTTGTTTTGGGTACTCCACAGATCCTGAGTCCTATTTCTGTTTCAGCACCAACATCTAAGCATGGTATTCTAAGATAAGAAGTTCAGACTTTGTCTATATTACTTCCTCAGATAGGATCTCAACCTACTAGATTCACTATGCTTCTTCTTGCTGGGAGTACTGTGATGTCTTTTGAGGATCCAAAGAGGTATGAGAGATTTACTCATTTGGGTTCTCCTAGATTCAGTGATGCTATGGACGAGAATACCCATGATTTTTTGATTGATTACCGAGAGAAGTTGCATAACTTGTGTTTATTGGAGTTGCATGGGGTTGCTTATACTACATATCATTTGAGAGATGCTATGAGAGATTGGTGGAGATTATTTATCAGTTGTAGGCCTATTGAAGCTCCTGAGTTGTCATGGGATCAGTTTACTAATGCCTTTTTAGAGAGATTGGTGCCTTACAGTTTGAGGGATCAGATGTATGATGAGTTTGATTATCTTGATTAGGGCTCCATGAATCACGCCAAGATGACAAAGGGTATTCTTAGAGCATCTCAGAGAGGCGCTAAGAGGGTGCACTATTTATGTAATTTTAGAGGTTAGGCTCCCCGTGGTTGGGATTTTAGAGGTTCTCGTGGATATCAGGGTAGGCTAGTGCAGGTGGTCTTACAGAGTTCAGATTATGGATCTTCTGATTCAGCAATGTAGGAGGGCCACCAAGGCAAGCTTAGAGTTTGTTATGTTTGTGATGAGAGTGGCCATGTTGCCATACACTGTCCCTGTCATATGATTAGAGTTATTCATATTTCAGCTGTGAAAGGTAGGGGTGTTATATGGAGTGCGAGGGGTAAGGGTAGTGGAGCCCATGGTGGTGGTTGTGGGGCTACTCAACCAGTTGGTGGTTGTGGACAGTGTCATTCTATACCAGGCAGACCTGAGGTAGAGGCTTTAGACACTATGATCACAGGTATCATCCCCGTTTGTTTCCGACTTATAACTATGTTATTTGATCCCGTATCAACTTTTACCTATGTGTCTACATATTTTGCTTTGGGGTTTGATTTTGTTAGTGAGCCTCTTGCCATGCTTATTCGCGTATCTACCCCTGTAAGAGATTCTTTAGTGGTGGACCGGGTGCACGATCTTGTGTTGTGACTTTTTGTAATCGTGAGACTTAGGTCAATTTGATTGTGTTATATATGGTTGAATTCAATGTTTTTGGGAGTATGGATTGGTTGGCTCCTTATCATGCTGTCGTAGATTATTTTGCTAAGACCGTGACTTTAGCTCCGCCTGGTGTACCAAATTGTCTTGGAAGGGTGCACTTTATTCGGGACCTTAGAAGGTCATATCTTATGTTCAGGCTCATAGATTAGTTAGGGGGATGTTTAGATTATTTGGATCATATTCATGATACTAGTATTGTTTCACCTCCTTCCTTAGATTTTGTTCGTGTTGTCCATGAGTTTATGAATGTGTTCTCTATGAATTTTCTTGGTATGCCTCCAGATTGTGATATTGATTTTGCTATTGATGTTGACCCGTGCACGAAGATATCTCTATTCCTCCTTATAGGATGGCCCCAGCCGAATTGAAGGAACTGAGGGATCAGTTACAAGAGTTGTTAGATAAGGGATTTATCTGACCTAGTATATCCCCTTGGGATGTGCCTGTATTGTTTATGAAGAAGAAGGATGGATCTATGCGCATGTGTATTAATTATCAATATTTGAACTAAGTGACGGTTAAGAATAAGTATCCTCCTCTGCGCATTAATGATTTATTTGATCAGCTTTAGGGTGTTGCGGTATTTTTGAAAATTGATTTAAGGTTTGATTATCACCAGTTGAGGATTTGAGCTTCAGATATTTTAAAGACAACTTTTTAGATTCGATGTGGTCATTATGAGTTCTTGGTCATATCCTTTGGGTTGACCAATACCCCTACCGCATTCATGAAGTTGATGAACCGGGTATTTTGATCGTATCTCGACTCTTTTGTTATTGTATTTATAGATGATATCTTGATTTATTTGAAGAGTGAGGCTGATCATGAGGAGCATTTACAATTGTGCTTCAAAGCTTGAGAGATGAGGAGTTGTATGCTAAGTTCTCCAAGTGTGAGTTTTGGTTAGAGTCTGTTTTTTTCTTGGGTCGAATGGTGACTAAGGAGGTTATTATAGTTGATCCAGCCAAGATTGCAGTAGTTTGTGATTGGGCTAGACCTACTTCACCCATCGAGATTTAGAGTTTTATTGGCTTGGTAGGTTATTATCGGCATTTTGTTGAGGGTTTCTCATCGATTGCAGCTCTTTTGACTAATTTGACTCAGAAGAAGATTTCTTTTTAGTGGTCTAATGCTTGTGAGGCAAGTTTTCAAAAACTCAAGAATTTGTTGACTTCAGGTCCCATATTGACTTTGCCCAAGGAGGTCGTGGGCTTTACCATCTTATGTGATGCTTCAGGTGTTGGGTTAGGATTTTTATTGATACAGGAGGGGTAAGGTGGTTGCCTATGCGTCTTGTCAATTGAAGCCTCAAAAGAGGAATTATCCTACCCATGATTCGGAGTTCTGCGCGATTGATTTTGCTTTGAATAGGAGGCACTACTTGCATGGCGTCCGTTGAGAAATTTTCTCAGATTATCATAGCCTTCAATACTTCTTCACCCAGGGAGATCTTAATATGAAGAGTGTCGAATTTAGTATGGTGGCAGATAACTTGAGCAGGAAGTCAACTAGCATGGGTAGCTTGGCGCATTTTTTGACCCAGGAAAGGTCTTTAGCCTTGGAGGTTTAGTCTTTGGCTAACCAGATGGTTAGGCTTAATATTTTGACAACTCGACGTGTTTAGGCATTTGTGGAGGCTAGATCTTCTTTGATGAAGCAGACTTGAGTTTATTAGTTTGATGATGTTGGATTGGGGTTGATTAGAAATAAGGTGTTGAGTGGCGAGGCAAAAGAATCCTCACTCGATTCAAATAGAGTTTGAGGATTGGGAGATGAGTTTGTGTGCCCAGAGTAGGTGATTAGATTAGGTTGATCTTGGAGGAGGCCCATTATTTCATATATTCCATCCATCCAGGAGTGACTAAGATGTACTAAGATTTGAGACGACACTATTGGTGGGGCAGTATGAGGAAGGATATGGAGGGATTTGAGGCTCGTTGCTTATGTTGTCAGCAGGTGAAGGCTGAGCATATGAGACCGGGTGGTTTGCTTCAGAGGTTACCCATTCCCGAGTGAAAGTGGGAATAGATCACCATGGACTTTGTGACTAGTTTACCTCATATATTTTATGGTTATGACAGTGTTTGGGTTATCATGGATTGATTTACCAAGTCAACTCATTTTATTCTAGTTCGGGTCTTATTCAATGCTGAGAGGTTGGCCCGTATCTACATTTATGAGGTTATGCGTCTGCATGATGTGCCGGTGTCCATTATTGCAGATCAAGGTTATGTGTTCACATCTTATTTTTTGGAGGACTTTTCAGGATGATTTAGGTACTCGAGTTAATCTTAGAATGATGTTTTACCCCCATACTGATGGTCAGTCAGAGCGGACTATTCAGGTTTTGGAGGATATGCTCTGTGCCTATGTGATGGATTTTGGTGGCCAGTGGGAGCAACATTTGGCTTTAGAAGAGTTTGCGTATAATAATGGCTACCATTCCAGTATAGATATGGCTCCTTTTGAGGCATTGTATGGTAGGTGTTGTCACTCACCAGTGGGTTGGTTATATGTTTCTGAGGTTAGACCTCGAGGTACGGACTTGCTTTGTGAGTCTTTGGATAGAGGTCGAGTCATTCAAGACAGACTTCAAGCAGCTCAGAGTAGACAGAAGTGCTATGCAGATCATAGGCTTCATTCCTTGATATTTGGTGTTGGTCATCATGTTTTCCTTTGAGTTTCACCCATGAAGGGTATGATGAGGTTTGGGAAGAAAGGCAAGCTTAGCCCCCAAGTATATTAGTCCATTTGAGATTTTTTGGATCGTTGGTGATGTGGCCTATTAGTTAGCTTTGCCCCAGATTTATCGGTTGTTCATCTAATTTTTCATGTTTCTATACTTTCTGTTACATTCCTGATGAGTCTTATGTCATTCGTTGGGAGTCTGTTCATTTAGATGAGCGGTTGTCCTTTGTTGAGGAGTCGGTCTCCATTTTGGCTAGGTATGTTAGGCGGTTGTGCTCTAGAGTTATCCATGAGGTTAAGATTCAGTGGTGAAATTGACTTGTAAGTGAGGCTACTTAGAAGATCTAGTATGATATGCATAGTTACTATCTCCAACTCTTCATTGATTCGAGTATTTCTTTGTCTTAGTTCGAGGACGGACTAGATTTTTAGTAGTGGATGATGTAACAACCTGAAAATTTGATGAAATATGTGAAATTTGTGATTTTCTGTGATTTGACTATTTTATCCCTTTCCATAGTTGCATTATGGTATTTTTAGAGTGTGGGGGTAATTGACATGGTTCTCGATGCATTTTGGTGCCTTTTGTGCAAATTGTGATTTTTTTGTGACTCCGAGAGCCTTATTTTGATTTATGTAGATATATTTTAATACGTGCAATGGATGGCTGAACGGATTGCCTCAGCAGATCCAAAACATCAATTTTAGGGTGATAACGTATTTGGTGTGATTTTACGGCTTTTAAGTAGCCGTTTGGCCATGAAAATTACTTTTTTCCGGAGTTGGAGTTGGAGTTGAAGATGAAGTTGGAGTTGGAGTTGTGTTTGGCAATGTCTTTTTGAAAATTTTTTAGACTTTTGAAAAATCTTTTTTTAATATGATTTTATGCCCTCAATTTTTAAAAATTATTAAAATCACTCAACTACTAATTTATCTACTAACATACAACCAAATGTTGAGAAAATAATTTATATGTCTTCAATTGATAAAATAATTAACAACAAACTAATTATTATGATTGTTATTCTTCTAAAATATGAATAAAAATATCACAAGCACGAGCTAAATAAGTTTATCTAACTATAATCGACTAAATAGAGAAAAATACATTTTGATAAATATGATTGATAGATATAAATATATTTTATATATATTCCTAAATTTGTTGATGAAAATTTTTAATTATTTTCACTTGAATTAATTATTTTATTGAATTTGGTCTTTTTAAAAAAATTACAGAATTTAGTTAATAAGAGGGGTTTGTGTAAACATTTAAAGATTGGGGTTATATGTAATAATAATGGAAGTTGAAATTGGAAGTGAAAAAAGGGAAAAACAACAAAAAGGTGTTTTCCATTTTCGGAATTTAATTACGGAATTATTTTTCAAAGTTTCTTAGACAAACACCATAATTTCCAACACCGAAAAAATTTTCCGAAAAAAATTTCCTGCAAAAAAGGAAAAATATCCATGGCCAAACGGGCCCTAAATCTCATTTTGATCCTCGATTTAAAAAATTATAATTTCGGGTTTCATGGGTCAACTATATGAAAATGACTTTTTTTTTAAAAAAAATTATGATATCACTATTGAGTCTGAAGCATCAAATATAATATGTTTGGATTGCTCGTTTGCGTATATCAAACTCCGAACGAATATCGGACACCCCGTCGAAGTCCATCTGGACATAGAAAAATCTAGTGCAGAAAAATCTGCACTGTAAAATAACCCTTTTTGGCCCATTTTGCCCTTTCTTTCACTTTGCCTCTTGAGAGTTAAACCCTAAAATACTGTGAGGGCTTAAAAGTGAAGCTTGTGGGAGCTTGGGAACCTAGATTAATATCTATTTCTTGATTATGTTATGGATTTAAGTTGGGAATTCATCCTTTCCTACTCTAATTCTTAATTAATTTCTCAAAACTCCAAAAATCTTAGGGCTTGATTTTAAACACCAATTTCACTCCTTTTCACTTGAATAATGTTTTAATCCTATAATTACTAGTTTTTCATCAATTTAACCTTCAAAACAACTTTGATTCTTGATTTTTAACACGGATTTCAAAAATTTTACCCAATAAAGCTTTAAAAGAATTTTTCTTTGATTTGAACCTCTTTTTTTACTTGATTTTACTTAGATTCTCAGCTGTAGATTCCTAAAAATTTAGGCAACACATTTTTGAAGTAAAGCGGGTAAAGCTTAAAAATAATTTTTCTTTGATTTGAACCTCTCTTTTGACTCGATTTAACTTAGATTTTTAGGTGTAGATTCCTAAAATAATGGATAACTCATTTTTGAGGTAAAGTTACGATTTTGCCCTTCTTTTTCGAAAATCTATTTCAAGAGTCTATTTTGACCCTGAACTAAAAGTAGGCAATATGAGTACCATTGACTTTGTTTTGATGCGTAGATTCTATAGTTCTTGATTTTAGGTGATTTCAAGATCATTCGTGAAAAGTAAGGTCGCGGATTTGAAGTGTAACGAACCGATTTTGACATTCGAGGTAGGTTATGACTTAATTCTTTTAAACTGGGTTGGGTAGTAAATATTGGTATAAAATGAATGTTAAGGGTAAGAACTAATCATGAAAAATGTCTATCTATGTGTTGTGCTTGTGTAGGGGCTATATGTGATGTAATTGTTGAAATTGAGATATTATGTGATATAGGTGACCCTATAGGGTCCTATGTGATATTGATAGCCTTGAATACATGTGAATAATTGTATTGTGTTGTTGAGAATGCCTAATGTGGTACCATTAATGTGTTGTGATATATTCATACTTATTGGTATATGTGAACAATGTGGACATTCATGGATAGTTGAAAATAATTAGTAGATATTGGCTCACGTGACTGTGGAAATTATATCATGTGGTTGGTTGTGGAAATACCCATTGAGATATGGATATATGGGTTGTATACGGGTTGACGAACTCCCCATGGATCCTACATAAGGAAGTTGTAGCTATGTTGAAGATATGATATATGAATTGCCTATGCGTTGACGAACTCCAATGGGTCCTACATCGAGAAACTTTATCTCTATAGGCGTATATGGAGACTGTGCAAGGGTCTCGTGTATCATCATTACCATCATCATCTTATACATTGTATTTTCTTTATTATGATTGATGTTGTGATTGGACTGTCATATTGACTTGTTATATGTCTACTTTCTCTATATCCTGATATTTATACTTGATCATCTTGTATGTACATAGTTTTCTCTATTTTTACTTCCATGTGATATAATGTATACTTATATTGTACATACTATGTTGTTGTCGTAATTGTAATATATTAGAATTGTTAGTGCAAGCGGTATGAGCTACTATTGTGGGACATTTTCTGACTGCAGGTGACGTGCCCTTGGTGTGTATTTTGTATACCTTATTTTCTACTTTGCTCGATCCGCATATGATACTTACTGAGTACAAGTGGACCGTACTTACCCCTACTGTACCCTTCTGGTATAGATTTAGGTTCAGGTGCGCCCCACACTGCTTGATTCATGAAATATCTGGAGCTTTCGAGGTAGTGGTTGACGTTTCTAGCGTCCGGATGTCTTCTATTACCTTTCTTTATAGACTATGTCTTTATTTTCTCTTCAGAGTCATAGTTTCTCTTGTATTTGAATATCTTGTGTATTTTCTTGGCTTTAAGTTGTACTAGATACGTTCTTATACTATTGACACCTCGTTTTGGGAGATATAGCTGCATTGTTATATTTTTCTTCCACATTTATTATATATGTATGATTCGATTTCATTCTAGAAGCCTTACCTTGGGGTTATTATTGTCTTTTTCCCCTTTGTGTATTGATTTGAGGTGATAGACTTACTTGTCAAGGATTGCTGCGACAAGTGCCATCATGACCCTTGGAATTTTAGATCGTGACAATTTATTTGTTAATTGAAATGCCTACAAGTGTTTAGTTTCCGCAAATTTGATTAGATCTTTGGTATTCACCCTTTTGCAGGTTATATTGTCATATGTTTTTCATAATTTTCATGTGTGTATATATGCCTTATAATACTTTTTTTCTTGATAAATCTGAAACAGTTGTTAAATTGATATGACATCAAACATTTTCTATTTATGTATGCCAACGAAGAATCTCTATTTGATCTTATTTGAATAAGGGATTTGATTCAATATAAATACATAAGATGTTTAACGAAAAATATATTTTCTATGTGATTAATTTGTATTTTTTTAGGTAGGCAAAAAACAGCCTTGAACATGTGCATACACTGCTATGGTTACACTCAAGACTATATATGGACACCCTCTTCTACAAAGGACAAAAGAAAGAAATGATTTCTTTTTTCATTTGTGTAAGAATTTACACGGCAATGAAAAATACAAATACACTATTTAGATAATGAAGAGGACGTTCTTGTAATTGGTATATAATGTGACAAATATAATTGTTACATATATAGGTTTATGAATCTCTTTCTCTCTCATAATTCATTTATCTGAAATATTTTTTTCTATTAGAAAACTTATATAGATCAATAGCATAGCTACATTTACTCAAAATTCTTCGTAAAAGAATTATATAAAAATTATATCGTACATATATATACAAAATAATATTGTGTGTATAGGCAAAAATAACGTTTTAGAAATATATACTAAAGTTTTGAATATCCTTAGCAAAAAATTTAGTTTTATAACTGATATAAACTATTAAAAAATCATGAAAAAAATATTTGATTAGTAAAAAATAATATTATTTTATGAAACCAAATATAATTTTACTTAATTTTCTTATGATTGCATGAAGCGCAGAAAAATGTATTTCTACAAGACGTGTCAGTGATCCAATTTATATTTATTCTCCTTCTATGATTGTTTTTTCTTCTTATGTTAGGAGTATTAATTAAAATATTTTAATTTAAAAAGTCATTTATAACTCACACCTTTTCTTCTTCATAACATTTACTCATAATTAATATTATCGACAATTCACATTAATTATCTTAATTTATATTTAATTTTGTTAAATATATACTTGAGGCAAAAAAAAAATATATTTTGAGGCCAACGTCTACAATTATTATCATTTTCCCTAATTTTTACTCACTTTCTTGCTTATAATTAACAATCATAATCTTTTTCCTGACTATGAAAGGGATGCCAAAATAAAATAATGTGAGTTTATGATTTTAGTGAATACGGTTACAAATTCATCGTTGTTACAAGAATAAAGAGTAATTAAATACCAAAAAAAAAATACTAAAAGAAGTAGGTACTAAAGAAGAAGCTCTCAAAACATTTTATGATTATGGGGAAAGCGGGGAGGGGGTGAAGGGTACGAAAAAAGTTAATTGTTGTTCTTCTTTTTATATATTTGTTCTTCTGTATATAATATTATACAATCACAAATACAAATAAAAAGTTTATCATGCGAATTTAACAAAATTTAACAAATTAATCTTAAAGTTTTGTTAAAAATAGCCATCATTCTTTTTAGATATAGAAAGTTAATTTAAAGAAAAAGAAGTCATAGCATTTTATTTTGCTCATCCTTTTGTTTTTTTAGTGAAATGATTCTACATAATTTTTAATTAAAATATGACGCAAATCAAGAATTATTTTTTCATATTTAGCTTTAATAATTCTCACAAATCCTTCATATATATAATTAACACTAGTTTAGTGCATGTGCTTTGCATGTGTGTCTTACGTTAATTAATAAAACTATATACACACAAAAAAAACATTATTACAAAATAGAAATTGAGTTAGAACTAATACTACATCTATTTAAATTATATGAATAGTATCGTAACTCAAATCTGTAATTTTTAGTTGTGTCTCACCCGATTTTGTTTTTACAAATAATGAAAATTTCAAGAGTTCACATTATTGAAGACGACCTTCCAAGATTATAGAAAACTAAATAACTATTTTATAGCATTTCAAAGTTTAGAATATATTGATCTATTATAACATAAATATACTATTGTATCAATAATTACCTAATTGGTTATAGCGTAATTTATTTCTAAAGTTAATATTACCATGTTAATTCATTTTTATCGTCCTTGTCATATTCTAGAATTTAGTATTCCTTCTGTTTTATTTTACTTGGCTGTGTACTTGTGTATTAAGAATAATTTTTTTTATTCGTTCATTTAACAAATCGCCTATTATTTTTTCTCAATATTATGTCATTGTTAAATAACTATATAAAGTAGTAATAGTCAAATTTAAAGTTTTAAAATATCAATAAAGGCTAGTTTAGTAAAAAAACATTCTCAATAATGCTTCCTTAAGGTTGTGTCAAGTTAACATGAGTCAAGTAATATTAAAAAAGTAAATAACTAAAACTAAATCAAAACTTTTAAGAAGTTAAAAGAAACAACAAACATGCATTGTTGAATCTAGATGATCAACTACTCCACAAACCTTTTGAAGGTCTATTATTTACGTAATTTATAGAAGTTTATCAAAAATTTATGTAAGGTGATTTTGAAGAAAAAAGCCCTGATAATTATATATGTAAAGGATTAATCGTAACGAAATAAGGAAAAAACTTTAATTGTCATGTATTAAACTTCACAAACCTTTTAAAGGTCTATACAGAAATATAGAAGTTTATCAAATATTTATATAAGGTAAATTTTAATTGGCATTGAACCTCATATAATGGGATATTTTCTATAGTTTAAATAAGGAAAGATAAAGTGAAGAAAATTTTAGTTGATTTATAAGCCTTAAATTTTTTTAGTTATGAATTATGATAGTTTTCTTTATTAGAATCAAAAGATATAAATTTTGATCAACATTTAAAATGTAATTTTTTATTATATTGATATAAGAAAAAATTCAATCTATAGTACGTTTCATATAGTTTTTTTAATATCTAAATTTTATGTTTAAGATGTCAAATTTATCTAATCTAATTTAGCTTTAAAAATTAATCGAATTGACTCTTGAAAAGTTGCCAACAAAAAAGGAACCAATCAAATAATTTATAAAATTGAATATAATTACCTTATTTATCATTCTGGCGAAAGAGCAATAAAATCTATTCCTAAACTAAAACATGAAATATTTTTTGAACTAAATGTTTAGATTTACTATTGGTCTCTTCTGCCTTTAACTTTCAACAAGGAAGAAACGTATTCAACTCAAAACTAATTAATTTCATATTTCATCTAATGCATTTTAAATAACCAAAATTGGATTATAAATCTATATTCATAATATATTAAAAGTATGAAGACCCTTAGAAAAGTGATTTAAACTTTTTATCCTTCATTAAAAAACTCTCCTTTAGGCAAAACTGTTTTTTCACTATTTTTTTTAATTTATTATTTAATTATTTTTATTATATTAACTAAACTCCTAAAATATATGGAAGGAGAAGCAATTAATATTTTCCTTTGTACTAATTAATTAGAAAGATACTCCTAAAATAGGATAGAAAAATACTCCTAAAATAGTATTCTACTAAGGAAATACTTTTATACAAATTGAGATGCACGTTAAACTAGAGAAGAAACTGATTTACTTATTGGGAAAATATAATTGACTCTTATCTAACTTGATTCAGTTGCATGTCTAGATTGGTGGATGCTTAATTTTCTAACCCTCAACATCTTCACTATTTTTGTCAACATAATAGAATTCAACGTGTGTGTGTATATATATATATATATATATATATATATATATATATATATATATATATATATCTTCTTTGTTTTCATTCAAGTCATTCTTTAATGTCAAATTTTCGCTTAGACAAAAATTATTTTCATCAAAATTGAAGTTTTGTGATCGCTATTATATTATTTTATTGTAATTTACAGATTGTAGATGAATTTATAGCTAGTAGATCAATGTCGGTTGGCTTTGAGGATTTTTTTTAGGTAAAGATTAGGTTTAATTGTATTATTTTTATATCTCTGTTTTGAGAATTTTTTTGTAAAGGTAAAGTTTAGTTGTATTATTTTGATATCTCTATTGTTGTATTATTTTGTTATAGTTTACGGGTGGTAGATGAGTGTCGCACGACTTTGAAGAATTTTTTGTGTAAAGGTTAGATTTAATTATATTGTTTTGATGCCTCTATCATTATATTATTTTGTTGTAGTTTACAGGTGGCAGATAAATGTCGATCGAGTTGTTTTTTTGGTAAAAATTAGGTTTAATTGAATAAATTCTCCAAAAGATACTGAATTTAATTATAGTATTTATCTTTATTATTTAAATAAATATCTTATTTAGTATAACATTTGAATTCGATAAAGTGAGGTACACGCGCAAGGCGCGTAAACCAAAACTAGTATTTCTATGTATTAGAAGAGGTGGTTTCAACATGTGAACTTTTTGTCTTTAAATTCAATATTGAAGGTATTAAGGTCTTTAAAATAAGTTCTCAGCTCAATTTGATAATCTTTTGTGCTTTGTGTTTTGAACCTCCTTAAAAGTTTTAATAAAAGTTCATTCTTTTCTCTTTAATTACCAACAATACCATGTAAGAAATTTACAGTAATGCCATCACATGTGGCCTTGCATATATTTCCACATATGTAGGCCCCCTATCTTTCATTTATTTTTTATTTTTATTTATCTTTTTTTTATGTATAAAATTATTTTAAATATATTATATTTAAGTAAGATGATAATTTATTGAAAAAATTAATTATTGATACAATTAAATAAATTTTATTCTTTATTTAATTTCATACCAAACATATAATTTACTTTCTTTCTTATTTGTTACTACAATTTCACTTAATTTAATTTTTTTTTCTAATATATAGAAGAGAAAATTTTGATATGTCTGCTTATGTTGTCTTCTTCAACTGTTTCAATCGTGATTTTATTATATTTTCCTTAATTAATTATTCTAAGTCATTATTTATTAAAAAAATAATAGTATTTAATTTTTAAAAAACAGACATTTATGACATGTCTATTTCAGTTGTTTCAATCATAATTTTACTTTCTATTACATCATTGTTAATGAATTATTATAAATTATTTATATATTAAAAAATTAATAATATTTAATATAAAAAGTAAAATAGACATTTATAACATGTCTGCTTCAGATGCTTTAATCATAATTTTACTAAATATCATCCCTAATTAATTATTATAAGTTATCTAAGTATTTAAAGCAGCTCTCCATCGATCTGTCGGCTTCAACTGTTTGCTCCATGATTTTACTATATCATTCCTAAGTAATTATTATAAATTATTTACATATTAAAAGATTAATAATATCTAATAAAACAATAGAATAGACATTTATGATATGTCTGCATCAACTGCTTTAATTATAATTTTACTAAATATCACTTCTAATTAATTATTATAAGTCATCTAAGTATTAAATAAATAAATAAATAATATTTAATTAAAAAGATAAAATAGATATAAAATGATAAGTTAACTCTTGATGTTTTAAATAACTTGACGTCTTAAATGAGATTTCACTTACTTTTTTTTTCACAAGTATCTTTTATAGTAATTTTATTATATTACTTCTAATTAGTTGTTGTGAATCTGTAAGACATGTCTATTTCGCTGCTTCAATCGTGATTTTACTATATCAGCTCTAATTAATTATTATGGTCATCTAAGCATCATGTCACTTAAATTGGAGTAGAAAAAGTTTTACACAATAATTAAAAATTTAAATTATTTAGAAAATATAATTGACTATCAGTGACACAAAACTTTGGACAAGGAGAGTAGTGTATATTTTTTGAAAATTACATAAAAAATATTATAAATTACATTAATTAAAAATTTGAAATATCTAAAAATAATTTAATCTATTATATATTTTTATAAAATACTTAAAAAATACTATAAATCACAATAATTAACAACTTAAAAAAATTAAATGATATAAATATTTGGTTGACTCTCGAAATTGTATCAGGTTCACTTAAATTGAAATAGAAGAAAAATATTATAAATCACAATAATTAAAATTTTAAATTATTTTAAAAATACAATTGACTATCAATGCCACAAAAGTTTGAATAGAGAGAGTAACATATGTTATTTAAAATTACATAAAAAATATTATAGATTATAATATTAACAACTTAAAATATTTAAAAATATATTAAAAATATGATTGATTATCTAAATTCAGTTTGTGTCATAGAAATTGAGACAAAAAAAATATATATTGAGCTCATGCTAGATCCCGGATGGCTCTTAGGATGTATATGCAATCCAACCTTTTTTTTTTAGCTTTTGTTTAAATATATCAAAATTGAAAATACAAGTTCTAATACAGTATAACAAACAGTGCAAAAGAAATAATGTTAGCATAAATAATATCATTATTACTAATACAAGCATTATTAATGCAAACATTATTAATATATTCTATCGGCATTATTTTTGTACACTCTAACAAAAGATTTCACGTTTCAATGTAAGGAACATATACAAAAGCAAAGTTCAATAAAATATCTACATAAGTATATTTTATCGTGTTCTCAAAGTCAAATAATTTTAATTAATATGAAAGATGATAACTTATAGTTTTCTTTTCTATATAATTTTTGAAACACTTAAAATTTGAATTTAAAATATTAATTTAGTTTAACTTCAAAGAACAAGGTGATAAATAAAAGAGAAGGGGAAAATGAAAGAAAATGATGTTTATGGCAGCTTAGTAAGGAAATATAATGCGGGTTATTAATTGCAATTCACATGCGATGTAATATGTAATGACTAGATAACTTTTTATCTTTTTCAACACTTATTCTCAAGTCTTATGTATCATTTCTAATCTCAAATTTTCTCCTTAATGTAGTGAATCTCAATCATATGATTAAAGATATAAACTTTTAAATGCATCAAATTTTATCGTTTATATGAGTAAGTTATACACAATTATCTTGTAAGAATTGACTCCGTGAAAAATACTATCAAGTTGTTAATATGTTTTGTGTATTCATGTTTTATAATTCATAATTCAAATTAATATCAATTTAACTTATTATACATAGTAAAAATATCTTAACATTGAGCCCGTGCTGACACGGGCCATGCTCCTCTAGTATACATAGAAACATAAGAAAAAGTAGTCAGCAAGTGAAGAGTTTAAATCGATCACTATTTTATCTAAAACATTTTAAATAGCCAAAATTTGATTATAAATATATACATACAAACATAAGAAAAAGTAAGGGATAATACTCACAAAAATACCTGAACTTTGATCGAATTTTCAGTTGAGCATACTGAACTTTGCGGGGGTCCTATTACCCCCTAGACTTTGTAAAGTGGATTTAATTCCCCTGAAACTCTATACCCAGTTTCGGCAGCTGGCGGTTTAATACACACGTCAATCTCATTTTTACATGTGTATTGACGCGTGTAATACATGCGCCAACCTCATATTTACACGTGTTCAAGTGGGCATATGCCATTAAAATACGAAAAAAAAAATCTAGGAGGTAATAGGTCCCCACAAAATTCATTATGCTCAACTGAAAATCCGGTCAAAGTTCAGGTATTTTTATAAGTATTATCCCCAAAAGTAATCAGCAATTGGAGTTTAAATCAATCACTAAAACTTGCATGATAAATTAATAAAGAAACATATAAGAACTAAAACTAACATGACCCACTAAACAAAATCTTATAAATTCTCGCCATGCAAATCATAAAACAAAGAATATTAGTATAAACCTATAAAATAATACTTATATGCCAGGTAAATTTTTAAAACTTAATGGTTGAAGAGGAAAATATTTGTTGTTAGAGAGGGAGGAACATGGTGAAGAACATAAAAATAAGTTTGAGTGTTCAGGCAAGTAAAATAAAGGTGTTGAAGAGTTATAATTGATTTAGAAACCTAAACATAAGGGAAATAAAATTCTCCTAATATTCTTACCATATATTTCTTTCAAGCCAAATATTTTTAGCACTTTGATTTTGGATTTCATGCCACTTTCCCCAAATAGTATATGATTTGGACTCAAAAATACTTTTTCTAATTAAATAATATTTCCAAGTTCTTAGTAATTTTGAAGTCTTAAATATTATTATAATGATTTTTTAAAAACTCTAGGAAAATCTGCAGCCGCTACAATCTCTACCATAGCCTCTGTCCTTCGGGTGAAAACTTTGTGCGCACTGGGTAAACCCTTCACTGTGCAATCACTCGTAAACCACACAGGAGATGTAAACTGCACTAGGTAAACCCCGTGCAACGAGCTAGATTGAGGAGGCATTAGGGGATCGATACCGCGACCTCCGTTGGAAGTCACCCCTCAAACTAACTCAACCATACCCGAAGGTGCTATTATAATAATTCAATGGCTATAATTTGAGAAAAAAAGGGTGAAAAAGATTATTTTGTTTATTACGGAGTATTTTAATTAAGGGCCAAAAATTCAAATTGCATTTATAACGGTCTTCTCACTTTTAACATATTATAGATTATAGATATAAATTATAGATATAGATTATAAATATAATATTACAATATTAAATTATCTTATTTTTTTAATAATTACATGAAATGCGGTCGAGTACAGTAATTAATTAACTAATTGAATGTGAGAAAAGTCGTCTGTCCTATATTCCCACTTTATTATTTAGAGCAAAGTTGTCTGCCCTAATTCTCTAGCAATTAATCGTTGCCGCTCTATTATATTCCACAAAGAGATCATTTCTTTTTTTAGTTTTTTCTTCTATAAATAAAAATAACATTCTCACATTCGATTATTTTCGTGTGACAAAGATTACCATGTATCATCATAATTTATATTATCTCAAAGCTTTATTTGTGTGTGAAGGATCTTATCTTAATTTCCTCTGTAGTCTATTTTTTTTCCTATTTCTATTAAATTGTACAACAATAACAACAAATTGAGTATATTTTTACATAATGAGGTATGGGGAGAATAAAATGTACGCAGTCTATATCACTATCTCCGAAAAAATAAATTGTACCTTCAAAAATTACAATACATCCTTGTGGTCTGATCTTTTTCCGAACTCTGTGCATAGCGAGAGTTTTAATACACCGAAGTGCCTTTGTACCTTCAAAAATTAGTATTTTAGTAATAACACGCACATTGAAGGTTATTAATCGTTTTTCTCTTACAAAATTTACAAGTTGAACAAAAATAAGTGGGATTATCATATCATAAGGTGTCAAAATAAATTACACTTATTATCGCAAATTAAATCAAACTCTATTTTATTGTTAAAACTCACTTCCGACTAATAATATATGCTTACTCCATTAGGTTAAGTTAATCAGCAACAACATATCTAAATAATCTTACTTAATTAGCAACCCTACAAAAGGTAGTGTAGTAAATACTTGTTTTATCGATTAAATTACACTAATAGCGTAAAAGAAAAAAAGTTGTTCTGAGAATAACACTATGAAAAGAAAAGCTGTTCTCATAATTGAAAATTTGAGAAAAAGACCGCATCTATTCATTCTGACAATTATTTTTTTGGTTTCCCATTCGGTGTTCGGTATTTGTATTGAAGTCCGACTAATCTAGATTCGCGCCCCGTATGGCCCCATTCGGGGGGTAGCGCTCCCAACAGGGTTTTCTCCATGTCCAGGATCGAACCCTCGACCTCTAATTAAGGGTGGAGCAGCTTCATCCGCTGCATCACAACCCATATTGGTTATTCATTCGGACAATTGTCTCTACGGAGTAGGACATTTGGCTGGCTATAAAGTGCCATGAATATTTTTTAAAAAGAAAAACAAGGAAGAAAAAGTGGAAATAGTAGAAAAACTAATAGTAAAAATTGTACTACATTTTATTGACCAAGAAAATTACAAAAAGAAACAAAAATCTAAAGTAAAACGCTAAAAAGTAAAATCTAAAAGGAATAGAGTGTAAGTAGATTGTATAGATGTATAGTATAGACTTTACCTTATAAGTAGAGTTTAAAAAGATTGTTTTCGATAGATCAATAGTTCTGAAAAAATTAATAACAAAAATCGAAGAACAAGAAATCATCGGATAAAAAATACACTACATTTTTTAAAAGGAAAATGACATTAAAACCACCGTAAACTATATTTGACAAGTCGTAAACACATGTAAACTATTGAAGTGACATATACACCCTTATACATATTAATAGTGAATTTTATACTACCCTAAAACAAATAAATCACTCTCACAACAGGTGGTAGTTTATACTCACCCGCCACATCAGCGCAATGTCAAAAATTATAATTGTTATATTTTTTTTATTGGTTTATTAATGTTTTTGTTGATCATATTTTACATTAATTACATTCCTAATTAATCATTAAATACACTTTCTTCATCGCTAACCCATCCACTCCTATCTCATCTCACCGAAAAATTTATGTTTGGCCTTTGTCCGACCATCATAACCACCATTTATTTGCTCGTCACTATCACCGTATCACATTCAATTCTTCTTTTTTGTCATACACCATCATTATTGCCATCAATTACCTCTTCACCGCCACTTTTAATTCTTTCTCCTTCATCATCCACCACCCAACAAACCCACCATATCAATCAAAGATGAAATTCTTTTAATTTGCAAAAACATTAAATGAAAACAAACATTGATTTTTACCACTTGTACCTATCAATTTGTCTACATCGGATCAGAAGGGAACTTCCTCACCCAAGTTGAAAGGTTTTGTTAATTTACTAAAAGCTCCAAACAAACGTGCGGGTGCTGCAGATGTGGAGTCGATTCCTTTGAAAAACCTTACCTACAATAATGGAGTTCCTAGGATTCAATGGACGGAAGATGAAGTTAACAGAATACATATCATGGAAAACTTGCAATTTGCGATTATTGGTAAGTTTTCATATGGTTGGCCCGAAATGGAAGAGCTTCGGTTGCAAATTCCGAAACAATGTAATATTAAAAGAGATTGCATAATAGGCCTATTAAGGAATAGACACATTCTCATCAAATTTGACAGGGAGGATGGCTTTGTCAATATTTTATCCAAAAATATTTACTACATTGAGGATAAAGAAGGCTTTTCCTACTCAATGAGACCCTTAATATATGATGCGAAATTTAAAGTGGAGGAAGAGACAACTCAGGCATTGGCATAGATCTCCTTTCCGAAATTAAAACCAGCCTTTTTTTTGTAAAGGATTCACTTTTTTCGATTGCATTGACTGTAGGTAAACCACTTCAATTGGATTCGGCAACCATTAATAAAACCATGCCTAATTGTGCTAGGGTTAAGGTGCAGATGGATCTATTATCAGAGTTTTCAAAGTTTGTAGAGATGTAAATCATCAATCCTAGTACGAATGAGTCAAGAGTTGAATGAGTTAAAATTAAATATGATATGGTTCCGAAGTACTGTAGGGAGTGTAAAATGCAAGGGCATGATGAACATGATTGTAGGGTGTCATATCCAGAACAGAAGAAAATGGTATCTGCTGCGAATTATAATGCTCAAGAAGTAACTGTTGAAAAACCGATTTGAATCGCCCCGTCCTGGGGCCTTGTCGTAATAGGCGTCCCAAGTCCGACCAGGACTGGAGACCACCCCCCTAACCCAACCTCCAGTCGCATGTCTCGAGTTGGCTGAATTTCGAGCATGAAACATAATAGTGTAACTGCTCATACAAAGATCCTGGGAATAAATTACAATTGTGAACAATCCAACCGAGTCCAACTATCTCATACCAATAATCCAACCATACCAAACCACTCCAAACAAGGCCATAAACCAGGCCATAACCAAAGACGTTCCAAAACATAATATAATTAATCCAGAATGTAGTCAGATGGAACAACCAATAATATCGTCCAATAATGTCAGCCCACTGGCTTATTTCAATGCAAAGGCCGAAACCTATACCTATTTCTCCCACACTACGAGAAAATAGTAAAATTGTTACAGAGATCTTAGTCACAAATCTGTCACAAATTATTGATTGTGATGGATTTGTGACGGAAAAATGTGCATCTCAAAACCTTCGGTCATAAAATCATTGAGACAGATTTAAATTCCGTCACAAAATTATTGTGATGGAACTGAGATAAATCGTTCGTCACAATATAAATCCTTATATTTGACTTAAATTCCATCACAAATTTGTAATAGATTTTTGACAAAATATTCCGTTATAAAATAGTGACAGAATAATTTTCGT
The DNA here is from genome assembly GCA_030864225.1 of Capsicum baccatum var. pendulum. Taxonomy (NCBI): domain Eukaryota; kingdom Viridiplantae; phylum Streptophyta; class Magnoliopsida; order Solanales; family Solanaceae; genus Capsicum; species Capsicum baccatum. The sequence goes on along the minus strand of CM061560.1, from coordinate 86,139,408 downwards.
AATAAATTTCTAAATCTAGTCACCACAATTGTGACAATATATTTCGTTTCAAATAATTTATGACAGACTAATTTAGTCACAATATGACTCTCTTACCTATATTAGTAACAAATTTAGGATAGATTGTGACAAATTAAATCTGTCACAAATTTTATTTGAATTTTTAATTTTAGTAAATAATAATTACGAAATACTATGCTCTCTCTCTCTCTCTCTCTCACTCACACACACACACTATATATATATATATAACATAATACAATATTTATAATAAAAAATGTCCGAAGTTAACTAAAACATGCATAATTACAACTTCAATAAGCAGAAGTCTACCAATGTTTAAAATTTAAAGCATATAACTATCCAAAAAAGTGTGACAATGTTTAAATCGACACTTCAAGTAACTAAAGTCTCAAAATATTAAACACTTGAGCATTAGATGAGTCTCTATTAGGGAGAGCAGGATTACTAAATAAGCGAGAAGAAAATGGCATAACTCTCATCATGCGAGACCATTGCTCCTCCATATATTTGAATCGATCATGACTTTGTTGCCTCAAACGAAAAACCTCTTGCTTTACTCGTTGTTGCACCTCCGACTCTACACGCTCTTGAAGAACTCTCTCTTGATTTTCTCTCATATACAACACCTCTTTCTCAAGTATTTTGATGCACCATTCGGCATCATGATCGGACACTAGTTGCGTGTCATATCTTTATATAAGGTTGAATCCTGAGAGCCCAATCCATACACTCGTCATTTTTTTGCTCCACCTGCAACATCAAAGTACATCAATTTATATCAAGTTCTTATTTTTCTGATGAATCATCTGTTGATCCCGAAAGAGTAGTTATGACAACCTCCATTTTATACTAAAAAAATATAAATAATCAGCGAACAAAAACAATATGAAAATAAAAAAATGGTAGTAGGCAAACTCAAACAGTGACAACCTACATATACAAATATACAAAAAAAATATAGTATGACAATAACTTATATACACACAGAAGACATCATCACAACATTTTTTCATTGTATTTCACAATATAGAAACTGAGGTTTATACTAGTCACTTGGTATGAAACACCCTAAATCATGGGAAAGACCTTATAGTCACTGAGTTTTATACTAGCTCACAATATTTACACTACAACCTTATAGTCCCAACTAAAAAGGTGCACCCAAATTGGAACAGATAACAAGTACCTAGAAATTTAGATCGAACTAAGTGCACCTTATCATGAAAACAGTATTATGTATGAGCAAATAGATTGATACATAGATAGAAACAAACAAACACTCTAACTCAACCAAAAGGTACCTAAATTTACTGCCAAAGTAAGGAAAAGTATTAGCTAAAAGAATTGAACTGATCAAAATCCATATGATCATATTCTAAAACTTCAGCTACAAATCCAATCTACTAGTTCATCCAAATCTCACTAAATCCTATTTCAAAACAAGTAGAAAACCTAGCTATCTCTAAAGCACATAATACAACACACAACAAACCAAATCATAGCGATAACAAACTAGTGCAACTTAATAATACAATACAAGGTTGTATAAATATTGAAACTTCATTAAAAAACATAGAAACTGAGTTTTTTTCAAAACAAAAAAGGAGTGAAATTAAACAATTAGCTTATCAAAAGCCAAATGACAAATTCTAAAACTTCAGCTCCAGTTGTGAAGATAAAAAATCTTATGTCAAAAGACTTGAGAGCGGAGAATAATAGTATTAAGAATAATCTACAACAGGTTTTGCACCATTGGCAATAGGAAAGAGCCAGGAGTAACATTCTAGCTCGCGTCATTTTAGAAGAAAGAAGATAGCGGGCTAGGAAAGAAGAAAGTTTAAGGAGCAAATTAAAGGAGGCTTCTGTAACTCCTGCAAGTTTACAAGGTCTGCTCAACAAAGTGAGGCTACTAGAAAGTAGCAGGATAACTTTTACCTGCAAAACTAACTGTTACTAATGAGAAGTGAGACTGTGACTAAACAAAAACTGATGCAAACTTGAAAGATCTTGTCTATGGCAAACCCATTCAATAGTAATAACATGTACATCTTAGCTTTACTTTTCCATTTTTTCTATGGATAATTTCTTTTGATAGAAATAATTTTCCTGGATTGTTTCAGTTTTGGATTTCGACTATCAATATGAATAAATTTTATGTTCCAAAATTTCTATCCTTTATTTACGCATCTTGTATCCTTCAGTATTTGCACAAGAACTTCAAAATGATTTTTGTGGGTCGATAATCTTGAATATGTAAAATTAGTTCTAAACTTAGTTCTATTTCTCTTTTATATGAACAAAATAACAAGAGCTTCTTATATAGGCATAAGCTATATTTTGACTTCAGAAGAAAATTCACCAGAGAGTAATTAGTAAAACAGGAAATTCTGATAGCCTGAACAAAAGTTATACAGGTTGCTTTTTATGTATTTTGTTTATTTCCCGAGTTTTCACAAGAGTTTTGGTAAATCAACATTATAGCCTATAGGAAGGTATTGCTGGTGGATTAGGAGTTCCCAATGATACAAGCCTTATTGTGTGCTTCATGTGCGTCAGTGAGAACTTCATGATAGTTTTTCTAGAACTTTTATAGGAGGTGTAAAAAAAATAGAGGTCCAGTGAAAAACCATGCACCAGTTTGTAAGTTTGAAACCATGAGGGCTGAAAATGTTTAACCGGGATGAAGTACGCCTACAATGACAAAGAAGGAAGTATATAAAGACTTATAGTCTCTTGCAGTTCATGCAAACTTAGAAAAAATTAAAATATGATTCAAATATGTGATACCACTAGTTGAGATAAAGACTCACTCTTGTTGGTACGTGTAATATCCCAAAGTTGTCTAGCTAATTTCGTCCCAAGAATGCCTAGTATTATCTTCTAAAGTGAATGATAATTATTCCATGAGGAATTTTCAAGATTTTTACTTTTTGTTATGTGGAAAATTCAATAAGTTTTCCATCGATATATGATTCGCTTAAATTCGATAACCGGATAAGAAGTTATGACTATTTCAAGTTCCCGTCGTAAAATAACACCATATTAGTCAGTGGCACGCCATGCCACAAGAGGAAATGGAATTTGGAAATTTTAGTAGGTGTCTGCGATTATGGCTCATCGCGCCAGCACTCAAATTCAGAATTTTCCTTTTTCCAGTGTCTCAACGCGAGTTTCCCCGCGTCGCGCCAAAGTTCCAGGTCAAGAAGGAAAGGGCAATGCGATGGCTTCGCATCACGCCATCCCTCAATTTCTCAATTGTCAATTTCCAGTGACATGGCGTGATAGCGCCGTGTCGCGCCAGGGGCTCAGTTTGGAAAATTTTTATTGAAATTACATGACGCGTCCAGGGTTAAAAGGGGAAATAGCCTACCCCTATTTAAACCCAATAACACGTGATTTAACCATTCTTCACCCAAAATATACTATTTTTCTCTCAAGTTTTTCTCAAGAATAAGCTAGGGTTTCTATTGGGGATTCAAATTCAAGAAGGTTTCACCATCAATCTTCACGAAATCACGAACTAAGGTATGCATAGTGTTCATTCATGGACTCCTTTTGTCCATGAATCCTAAGAATCCCATTTCTAAATTCAAGTTATGGATTTTCTTATGAATTTCATGATTGGACTGCTTTTTTTCATGTTGATAATGAGTAATTGAGTTGTATTCCATGAATGAGTGTTAAATTCCATATGGGTTGATTTGTATCGGTATAGATTCATAAAACGCTAGGACTAAACCCTTGAATGATTAAATTGGAATTGAATCACGACAGTTAATTGTTGTATGATGTTGTTTACACATTCTATGCCTACCATGTGTTTGGTTGAATGCCTAGATGAATGAAAGTGTCTAATTAGCATGATATCATGAAATCCCCATGTATGTACAAGCTTACTCCTATCACATGTTTGATGAAATGCTTTAGTAAATGTATTATGATGATTATTATGTATTCAAGTAAGTCATGCTTTGTCAGTTTCCTTTCATTGAGTTCTGGGGGTACTTGTACCCAAAATATTAATTGTGTACCTAGATCCATGTTATGTTTTCACGATACTCTCAGTCAAGCTATGAATCCTTAGACTTCAGATAGTTTTATGACTCAGGAAAAATCTCCATGATCTCATGACTCAGTCAGTTGTCAGATATCAGTAGTATTCCGTCAGTCAACAAAACTTAGTAACTCAGCTCATGTTCAGTGTCCATTCATATAGGAGTAGGAATTAGCACCGAGTGAACCAAAGAATGGGGACACACACTATCAGATGAGGGCGTGATCCTTAGAAGTCATCCTTGCGTTCCAGAACTATGTAGCCAGCATAGGTTGAGACATCAACACTGTCCGATGAGGTTTGATGAGGTAGATAAGCACTGTCAAATAAGGGCTCCACCATTATCTTTTGGGGACACTATCAGATAAGGGTCGCCCACAGCTTGTCCTTACCAGTGGCGCAGTATTGACACCCTTCGAATTGGGGTTACAGATTGGACCCCAACTCAGCCATAATGTGTATCAGGGGCATATCGGCTAAATACTACTTCCCACAGCTTCATGTTACAGAATCAACACTATCAGACACAGTCAATCAGCCTCAGTAATAAAACTCATATAGTTCTTCAGATTTTAAGATTGTCATATACAGTCAACTCAGATACAGTACGGACTCAGATAGTTTCATCAAATTCAGGACTGTCAGATATAGTCACTCATGTTATTCGTCATGTTAGTTATCAGTATGTTATGTTATCAGTATTTAAATTCAGAAATCACAATATCACAGTGTCAGTTCCTGTTACATACTTATGTATGCATTCTCACATTCATGCTAGACGGTCAGTTAGTATTATTCATGCATGTCAACTCTTGCATATAGCCTACCTCACATGTATACTTGGTACAATCCATTGTACTGACGTATTTGCGCTGTGGTGCTTTCTTTTTATGTTACATCATAGATTCAGAGACACGAGTTCCAGATCGTAGTAGATTCTAGTCTCAACAGTCAAAGTTAGAAGTGAGTCCTGATCCTTCAAGGACATGATTATTTCCTTACTATCTCATTGATTAGCTTACTAGTTGGAGTTAGTTGGGGACATGTCCCATCAACTCTTTATTCAGATTTTTCAGACATTAGAGGCTTTCAGACTAGATTCAGACTATTATGTTTCAGACTTCAGTATTTCCAGTTTTGTTTTGGGTATCTTATTACCCCACACATATATTATGTTATTCAGTTATGTTCAGTATTGAACCTTATGGCCTTTCAGTGCATGTTTCCACATTTTTATGTCATATTATGTAGTATACAGGTACAGATACCAGTCATGAGTTAGCTTGTGGTCCTGCAGGGTCATGAGCCCCGTGTAGCATTTCGGTTCAGCAAATTGGGGCGTTACAGTATGCTACTCATGATGATCATCAGAATGTAGCAGATGCTGCAGCCGGAGCTCAGCGACCACAAAAGAGATTTGTTGGAGTTACACAAAGTCCATCAGCGACCACAAGTTATAATAAGAAAAAGGCCAACAAAGCTATATTGATCTCATGCTTTCAAGATCTAAAGAATGAGAAGCTTATTAGCAAACTTACATTAATGCACTTCGACTTGGCATCAACAAAACTGTCATCCTTTTTTTAGTATAACTTCTTAAATATCTCCCATGAATTTGGTTCACGGCCGATTTTTGTTGCCTGAAAAAATTCAAAATTAAAATCGGAGATAAAGTTAAAGAATTAATCTATTAACGTATGAAATTTACCAAGTTTATAGTATGCTCCACTGTTGACCTGGAACCACCGGTATGCTTGCTTGGACCAGTGCCCGGACCACTAGTTTCACTACATCAATTTTGAGTTACAATACAAGATTTGTTCTTAAACTCACTAGAAACCCAATATGTCTTCCAGCTTTTCCAAACATCATCCGACACAAAATATGGTTTGTTTATTTCTCTTTGCCAATGATATGTTCTTTTTTATATAAGTTGGATGCCACCGTCTTTCAGGGGTGTTCGATTATGGAGTTCTCTATAGGATTTCACCGATATGATTTCTAGAAAAAAATTTAGTTAGAGACATAAACACAACAACAACAACAACAACAACATTATAAATTTTTAATATAAAGTAATATTTACCCTGAATTCATGCCAATAAAATTTATGAGTGGGTTCGGTAACACCCCTCCATGTGTATCCAGTAGCATCTTGTCGTTCCTTAAAATTTTTTGTGATGGTCTTTGAGATAGAAAGACCATTAGGGACAAACCTGAAATATAATTATAAAGAGTAAATTATATATTTTATGAAATTTATTTTTTTAAAATGGTAAATAACTTTTGTAAAAAAATCTTCTCTTACTTTTCCCCGATAATCGATATGGCCAACCGCCTAATTATTGATGAGCTGCTACTAGACCCAATAGGGATATCTATGGAACCAGGAGTATCAGGCAAACCAGCAACCAATGATGGTGTATCACTCATATTCTAAAATGACAATTATTCTATAACTGCAAAACAAAGATCTTGAAAAAAGAAACTTTAGCCTTCATAACTCAAATTTTATTTTGTACATGGCTTAAGCAAGATACAATAGTGAAGAGTCCACCGACTCTAAATAACGAAGAATTTCCAATGATCCCCAGCTCAAAATAAAGCAATCTAAAATAAGATAAGGAATAGTAATAGAACAAGATATAATAGAAAAAGTATTCTAAGGAAATGGACATAGAACAGGCAGGAGAATAAAACACATTGTTCTCTGTTTCCTTACCTTTTCGTTCCCAAAATCAATAGAAATAAGAGCAGAAGAACTTTTTAGATTTACCTCAGTCTATTATTAACACAACAACATTTAAAAAACTACCTCAATGAAAACACATAAAAGACCTTATGCAGCCGTGAATTAGCAAAGCTAGCTAGACTATGAACATCTAAATTCCAAGATCTAGTAGGGTATTCACCATTCTTTTCCACCAAATATTGCAGATTTGACCAAAATAATAAGATTCTAGCCTAAAGATACATTTACCAGAGTTCTAGTTTCAGACATAAGAAAAATGAATAGGAAAAGATAAGAGTATATATACCAAGATTGTCAAATGTCTCTGGAACAACAAGGATTGCAGAATACTTGTTTCTTTCACGATAGGGAATATGCAATTTCTCAATAATTTTAATATCAAAATAAATCAATTTTCCAACAAGTGATTCATAACGATCAAATTTATAGAATAGTACATTCAAAATCATATTCATTAAGAAATAAAAACATTCAAAAATTAGATTTTTCTTCTTTTCTTTTTATGAAGTTCACATTCCTCCTCCTCCTCTTCCTTTTCATCATCATCATCATCATCATCATCCTCATCCCTATCCTCATCCTCATTCTCATCCCCATCCTCATCATTCTTATCCTCCTCCCTACCATTCCCCTCTTTCTCTTCTTCCTCCTCATTCATGTTAATAAGCATGCCATCTAGATCATTTAATATATTAAGTATTTCATTTTCATTAATATCAATCTTATGTATTTGGCTATCATCCTCTTGAAAAGCTGGATCATTCAATGTATGAGGTCGCTCTACTTTTTTGGGAACATCTACAATAGAGCATGTCATTATTGGGCAAACGGATAACCATTCACTCACTGTCTTTTTGGCAGTAGGATACATTTCAAAATACACTTAAGATGCTTGCACAACCATAACAAATGGTTCATATTTGTTAAAGACTCTTCTCTTGTTAACATCAACAAGATTATACTGTGGATGCACTCTTGTACCATGCTTTGGTGTCAGATCAAACCAAGAACACTTAAATAACACGGTTCGCTTGAATGGTAATGTATTATACTCTAGTTGTAAGATATCTATCAATCAACCATAGTAATCGATATTATCTGCACTATGGCTAGAGCCCTTGATGCATTCACCACTATTCATCATAGATTTATTTGAACCGTATTCTTTAGTGTGAAACTTGTAACCATTTACGACATATCCATAAAAGGGTTGAACCATATGTAATGGCCCTTTTGCAAGATCTTTCATGATTTGATTGGTAATGCCGGAAGAAGGATCCCGTGCCTATTGACATTATAAATAATTAGACATCGATTAATATTGCATATTATGAATAATAATGAATAATTAAGAATGATTTAGACCTATTAATACTTACATATTTTTCAAACCAAGATGCAAATTTTATTTCAAGTTTAGCATCAATCTAGTTATCTTGAATACATGGTTGTATTTGTCTCAAGATGTCTTCATAAATTCGGAAGAAAAAAAGCTAATTTAATTTCAATATCAATTTTTTTATTGATATTTATAGATAATTCATAATTAACTTACTTGATATATGATTTTACTTCATCATAATTCAGAAAATATATGTACGAGCTGCGTTATATTCTTTACCATCTAACCTCCTCTTTTTCAGCTTACCAAAACCTTGACCAGCTTGCTTAAAAATAGAAAGCATTTCAGAATGGTCCTGTTCAATTCCATCATCATCTAAATTTTGGGGCACTTTTCTGTATCGTGTCGGAATGTGTGACTTAAAGTAGTGTGCACAAAATAAAGATGCTTCCTCAACTAAATATGCGTTGCATATAGAAGCTTCAACTTTATTCTTATTTTTTACATCATTCTTGTATCTATGGAGATTCCTTCAAACATTAAAGTATGTCAATATGGTATAATCGATATATTTATTTACATACATTATGACATATAATTAAATTTATTTACCTCTCAGTCGGATACATCCATCATGCTTGAACCGGACCCGCTAAACGTGCTTTATAAGCTAAATGAATAGGAAGATGTTCCATAAAATCCCAGAAGCTTGGAGGAAAAATGCGCTCTAGCTTACTCAAGATGGGAGGAATATTTTTTGCTAATTGTCTCATGTGTTCCTCTGTAATTGTTGTAGAGGTGAGATCTTTAAATAAAAGACACAACTCCGTCAATGATTGCCACACATTATGTGGAAGCAATTCTCGAAATGCAAAAGGTATTAACCTATGCATAAACATATGACAATCATGACTCTTCATACCAAAAAGTTTAAGATTATTCATGTCAACACATCTTCCCAGATTAGACACATAACCATCAGAAAATCTCAATTCTTGCAACCATTTACAAAGCATTTCTTTAGCCTTATCATCTAGCATATAACAAGCCTTTGGATACTTTTTGGTACTTTCATTCTGATGTAACTCTGGACGATGGCAAAGTAGTTTTAAATCTTCCCTAGATTTTGAATTATCCTTTGTTTTCCCTTGACGTTTATCACAGTGTTGAAGATATTATCAAAAAAATTGATATGCATCGGATCAAGATTGTGCCTAACAGGATTTGTTTTCCAGTAAAACAATTCCCAAAAAATACTTTTTTTCTTCCAACCACATGCACTATTCTTTAAAATTTTGGCATTTATCATATCAGAACCAAGTTCTATCATATTCACGAGTCCCCAATCCTCAATCTCCTTAAGTATTTGTCCACTCGATTGTTCAGTAAATGCAATCTTCTGTATTGTTTTACCTCTCTTGAATCACTTTTTTATTTCTTCACCACGGATGATTTGGTGGTAAGAACTTTCTGTGATTATCAAATCAGGAGATTTTTCTACCATTAGGTAGTGAAAAAGCATCAGAATTTTCATACAATAAGGACAAGCTAATTTTCCTGCTATATTCCAACCCAATAACATTGAATACACAGGAAAATCACTTATTATCCACATCAATGCAACTTTCATTTGAAAAATATTTTTACTTGAAACATCATATGTTTGTATAATTCGTTTAACTCTTGAATGAGAGGCTGCAAAAAGACATCGATTTTCTGTTTTGGATTTTTTGGACCAGGTATAAGCACAAACAAAAACGTGTATTCATCTTTTATGCACACCCAAGGTGGCAAATTATATGGTGTAACTATCACAGGCAAAGAATAATATTGTGGGCCAAATTGACCAAATGGTTGAAAACCATCAGTTGACAAACCCAATCTAACATTTCTCACTTCAGATGTAAGAGAAGGGTCTGCCTGATCAAACTGTTTCCAAGCAGGAGAGTCAGAGGGATGATGCATCACACCATCTCTTTTATGCTCAGAATGCCATCTCATATGTTTTGTTGTAGTATCGGATGCATACAATCTTTGTAAACGCGGAGCTAAAGGAAAATAATACATCTTCTTATAAGAAATATTAGTTTTATTCTTGGAACGTCGATGTTTTGATCTCTTAAATCGAGGATGAGAACAAAACTTGTAATTGACAAGCTCTTTATCCTCCCGTCAATAAAGAATACAACCATTTTTGCAACAATCAATCTTTTCAACCGACAAGCCCAATCCTCTCATTAGCTTTTTGATACTATAAAAGCTATCTATTATTATGTTATCAGTTGGCATCAGTTTTGATATAAATTGACATAACTTATCATACAATCTTTTAGAAAAATAATGTTCCACCTTTTGATTCAACAGACGAGCAACGATAGACAATTGTGTGTGTCCATGTGGATTTCCCAACTAAATTTCTTGTTCCAACGCTTTGATCAAATTATAAATATTTTGTGTTATGGAATTTGGATCCTCTTCTATGTTACCATCATAAGAAGGCCCAACAACATCAAAAACCATAGCTCAAAATTCATTATGAGATTGAGAATTTACGATTTCATCTGAAGCTGAAGCTTCTTCTTGATGATTTGCAAGCACACTTGGATCTAGAATGTAACTTTCTCCATGATGATGCCAACAATAATAATTCGGTACAAAACCATTATTTCCAAGATGTGTCATAACTGTAAACTCATCCAAAATATTTTTATTTCAACACTTACGATGATTACAAGGACATCTTAATTTTTCACCGTCCATACATTCTGGATGACTTTTAGCAAATTCAACAAAGCTCTCAACCCCATCAATAAATCTAGGATTTATAAATCCATCTTTTAGCAATCTATCATACATCCACTTACGATCAGAATTATTCATATCGTGTACTCTGAAATTGAATAAATATGTTAAAACCTACATGTTGACACTGAAAATAAATATGAACCGAATAAATATGTTAAAACTTAATAAAACACTGAAATAATACAAATACTACTACTAGGAGAGACAAGAAGTGAAACAAAAAAATGTCGAGACAGATGACCCTCTTTTTTTGGGTGGACGAGGTGGGTAGGGGTAGGTGAGGGTTAGGTAACTTGATTAACTTGTCACAAATTGTGATAGAAGTGTTCCTTCTCAAATATTCCGTCATAATTTAACCATTTTCTTGTAGTGTTATACCAACCCATCGAAGTACCACAAAGCCTTTATCCGAAAGAGTAATGAGATTCGGTTGGGACATGCCCCAAACCATAGCCAAAACCAATATAAAAAATAAAGTTAAAATGTCTAAAAGTATCCATAACATGAAATAAAGCCTTCCGAAAGATGGAAGCTCGCCACTTCAGTCCAAATGCTATCCCCGAATCAATCACTATGTATAAGGAGTAGAATGATCGGTTCCTGCATAACGTGGGTATACAGTCGGTAGTAGACGGGGTTAGCGGGTGACCGCTAGCATGATCTTAGTATAAGGATAAAATAATGCCATTTATACAACCAAGTAAAACCATCCATAATTCGTACAACCATACATATATATATAACCATGCCGGAAAAAGGGACCAGATTTAGCAAGCCTTTAAAACCTTTACCTGGGCTGTGTAGCTTTGTTGTCCTAAACCATTCACGGGCTATATGGGCTCAGCTCCCCCTGCTGAAAGAGACCTAGTGTGTGTAGCCGCACGACCAGGAAAGTATCCCATGGGGATGACTAGTAAATATCTAAAATAAAGTGTGACATCATGAACACGGTCACCAAGACCAACCTCATATCGACAAATATGAGTTCTCAGTTTTGGTCCCTCCGGGACCTCCACCGTCCACGGCTTTACTACACATCGTGTCATTATTATCCAATTAAAACCAGTTCCAAACAACCAAACCATTATCCATTTATTAACCAAGGCCATTGATATTGGTATCTTCATACCAACCCTTACTTACAAGTATCATCTATAGCCAACCATTTATAGGTTTAAGGGGACTTTTAAGTGACCTTCCATTTACCATATTAAACCATATGGGATACTTTTATGTTCCCTACAAGCATAACTAATTAGCCTTTGGCCATTTCAAACTATTTAAACCATGCATAATTCTTTTACCAAGTTTAAAACATAAAAGAGTTCCATTAAAAAAAGTCAATGCAATGAACATATCTTTATAAGCATTTTATCAAACACCTTGGGGGCATAATTTAACCAAAATAAATTTCAATTACCAATAAACCATTCCCATTCAATCCAATCATCCAAAACCACCATTAATGCATATAAAAGCATAATTAAAACTATGGGAAACCATAACCAAGCAATTAACATCAAAACCCCCAAATCATATTTGAAAGCCAAAGTCATGCAATAGTAAAACTATGAAACATTCAAATAAACCATGCCTTTAGTTAAATTAACAATGAGGGAAGAGAAACATGCCTTAAACCAAGATGAAAATGAAAATAAATCACCAATACAAGCCCCAATTTGATCCCATAGTTGAAACCCTAGCTCCCTTGCCCAATAGCTTTTGATAGAATTATTAAGTGTTTAGGAAGAGTTTCTAAGTGTTAATGAATAGAATATTAGGATCAATATCCTCCCAAGTAAGTTAGAATTAGTGGGGACTTATTAAGATAAGTAGGGAAATATCCAGAATACCCCCACTTAAGTCCCTTAAAAACCCGTTCTAGGAATACGACTAACCCATACGAGTTGTACCCTCCCAATACGATTGGTATCCACCACTCGTATCCAATCCTCCACCCTTGGATCAAACATTATCCAGTATACAACTCATCCAACCAATTCGTAACCATAAGATACGATCCGTATCCATGACCCGTATCCGTGGAAAAATAAAATACCAGGGTAATTAAACACTGTTTACCATAGAGTTCCTGGTACGATTCGTACCCTGGCTTACGGCTCATGGTGATCCACTCGTACTTAGATCCAACCTAAGTAACCAAGTCTATGATTAAGTGAAGGAAGCAAATGACCTGTAACCACTAATACGACTTGTACCCCTAAGTCGTATCCATTCCAGTAACCAAAATCCATCTACCAACCAACACTGGTCAGTATAGGATCAGACCATACCATCCGTACCCCGTCATATGACTCATACCTATGAGTCGTATTGGGTCCACAGATCAGAATTTCAAGAACTTTTCTAAAGTCTAAAAATCAGGGTGTTTCAGTCTCCTCCACTAGGAGTGTTACGGACAAGGTAGGGTTAACCACATGCTAGAGTCATTTGCATTATCAAACATATTTCCAATCTTTAACAAAGTTCAAAAATGAAGAGGCAAAAATATAAATCTTTTCTTTAACAAACTCTGGAAAAAAAGATGTGTTGAAGACACATACCTTCCACCCGAATCCCAAGAGCAGAAAATAAATGCGGATACTTAGACTTTATGTCCTCTTCCTCTTCCCAAGTTGCTTCTTCCACCTTATGGTTCTGCCAAAGAACCTTAAACGAATTCATATCCTTGGTCCACAACCGACGAACCTGCCTATCCAAGAACTCAACCGAAATTTCTTCATAAGACAAGGAATCCGTGAGACCCATTTCTTCCAAAGGAATAACCGAAAAAGGATCACCAAGACACTTCTTCAACATGGAAACATAAAAGATCGGATGAACTAAGCTCAAGGTAGAAGGCCACTCCAGCTCATAAGTAACATTACTAACTTTTCACAAAATCTCATAAGGACCCACATATCGGGGACTAAACTTTCCCTTTTTGCCAAACCGTACTACTCCCTTCATGGGAAATACCTTAACAAAAACCTTATCCCCCACCTGAAACTCCAAGTCTCTATGCCTAACATCTGCATATGACTTTTGACGACTTTGGGAAGCCTTAAACCTATCATGAATCACCTTTACTTTCTCCATAGCCTGGTAGACCAAATTCAGGCCAAACATGTCCGCCCCACTAGTATGGTACCTATTATTGTAAGCAAACTCCACCAAAGGTAGATGCTCAACCCAACTTCCACCATAATCAATCACATAGTCCTAAAGCATATCCTCTAATGTCTAAATAGTTCTCTCCGTTTGACCATCTATTTGCGGTTGAAAAGTAGTACTCAGACTCACCTTAGTCCCCAACCCTTTCTGAAAAGATCGCCAAACGTAAGATGTAAACTGCATACCACGATTAGTAATACTTGAAACAGGCACCCATACAGCTTCTCAATCTCCTGAAGATACAACTTCGCATAATTCTCCGCCTAAAAGGTAGTCCGCACTGGCAAAAAATGCACAGACTTAGTCATCCTATCCACGATGACCCAAATCGAATCATAATGATTTTGAAACCTATGAAGACCGATAACAAAGACCATATTGATCACTTCTCACTTTTATTCGGGCAAATTAATTTCTTGATACAAATCTCCTTGCCTTATGTGCTTAACCTTAACCTGTTGACACACCATGTACTTGGCTATAAAATCAACTACATCCCTCTTCATGCCATTCCACTAATAGATCTTCTTGCGATCATGATACATCTTAGTAGAACCGAGATGAACAACATAGCGCGACTCATGCGCCTCAGCCAAAACCCTTTGCCGCAACCGGTCGACATTAGGAGCATACAACCTCCCTTGGTACTGTAAAGTACCATCACCACTAATCTCAAACACCATTACCTTTTGCCCACCAATATCACTCTTGATTTTTATTAAGATAGGATCCAGAACTTGTTTCTCCTTAATCTCTGCACCAAGAGACGATCGAATTACTTCTTGCACTTCCACACCACCAACCTTGGAGCCCAAGAGATGAACTCTAAGATTAGCCAAGCGGTGAATATCCTTCACCAGTTCCTGCTTTTCTTCCTCTACATGAGCCAAACTTCTCATAGATAACCTGCTAAGAGCATCAACAACCACATTAGCCTTACCTCAGTGATAGTGAAGACTCATATTATAATTCTTGAGAAGCTCAAGACATCCCCTCTGCCTGAGATTAAGCTCTTTCTGGGTGAACACATACTATAAACTCTTAAGATCAGAAAAGATATCCACGTGGACACCATACAAATAATGCCACCATATTATTAAAGAAAACACAACTGCCAACAGCTTCAAATCATGAGTAGGACAATTTCTGTCATGTACCTTCAAGTGCCTAAAAGTATAGGCAATCACCTTTCCATGCTACATCAACACAACTAAGACCTACCCGAGATGTATCGCAATAAACCACGAACCCATCATTGCCTTTCGATAAAGTCAGAATTAGAGCTAAAGTTAACTTATCCTTCAACTTCTCAAAATCCCTTTAACTGCCTATAGTCAATGCACATCTGAAGGCAACCATTCTTCTATTGTACAAACAGATCATCTATTCTTGAAAGAGGATACTTGTTCTAGACCGTCACCTTGTTTAACTGCCTATAGTCAATGCACATCTGAAGGCAACCATTCTTCTTGTGTACAAACAACACCGGTGCACCCTAAGAAGATATACTAGGACAAATAAACCCCTTATCCAGAAGATCCTTAAGTTGCTTCTTGAGTTTTATTAACTCAGTCAGAGCCATTCTATACGGAAGAATAGAAATTAGACAAGTGTCTGAAATTAGATCAATACCAAACTCTATTTCCTTATCCAGAGGAAAACCAGGAAGATCATCCGAAAAGACCTCCGGATACTTATTAACCACAGGAACTAACTGAAAAGAAGGACCTTCTGAGTTAGAATCTTTAACCCAGACCAAGTGATAAAGAAAACCTTTGGAGATTAACCTCCAAGCTCTAACAAAAGAAATAAACCTCCCCCTATGAGCTAAAGAAACACCCTTCCATTCTATAACCTGTTAAACAAGGAACCTAAAGATAACCCTACGGGTTTGACAATCCAAAGATGCGTGAAAAGAGTGTAACCAGTCCATACCCAGAATAACATCAAAATCCACCATATTCAACTCAAACAGATCCACCAAGGTTTGCTTGCCACTAACAGTTACCATACCCCCCATAGACTCTCTTAGCAATAACCGAGTTACATACTAGGGTATAAACAGAAAAAGGATACGAAATAACTTTAGAATCAAAACCAAAAGACACAGTCATATAAGGAGTCACATAGAAAAGAGTACACCCCAAATCAAGCAAACAATACACATCATGAGAGAAAAGTTATAACGTACCAGTAACAACATCAGATGATGCCTCAGATTTCTATCGAGACGCCAAAACATACAACTTATTTTGAAAAATACTAGAACCAGGAGTAGTAACAGAAGTAGATGCCAAACCACCAGGTGCAGGAGCAGAAAAAGAAGCCATAAGAATTTTATTCACCCCAATAGCAACCTTATTAACCGAACAATCCCTGAGTTGATGGCCTACCTGGCTGCACTTGAAATATTTATCCCTTCCTTCATCGCAATAACCCCAATGAAGACGACCACATAACCGACAAGAAGGACATAAACAAACTGACCGACCTCCACCCGCCTAAGATTGGGCACCCTGCTCTCAAGAATTGTCACCACCATAATGACGCCTGTCGCCTGACTGGTAAGAACCACTAGCAGAAGAGTAGGAACTAGACCTCCCACACAACTTTTTCTATGATTTACCACCATCTCGACCACCCTAAGATTGAGCACCTCTCTGATCAGAAAACCTGCTCCTCTTACCCTGCCTATCCCCAAACTCTGCCTGCCTCCTCTTCTCGTCTTCCACTTGTTGCATATGTATAGTCAACCTAAAGATGTCCATATCTTTAATCAGCAAGGAAGTCTTACTCTCTAAAATTAGATCCCGATTTAACCCAGAAGCGAACTTCCTTATTTTTGCCCATATATCAGCCACTAAATCAGGAGCATACCTTGACAATTGGTGAAACTTCAAGGCATATTCCTTTACAGACATCCTCCTCTACTTGAGGTTTACAAACTCCTCTATCTTTGTTTTTCTCAACTCTTGAGGAAAGAATCGATCCAAGAAGGCATTAGAAAAGGTCTTCCACAACCCTTTCTCTTTCACAGCACCTCTATCCTTAAACCACTGTTCATACCACTGATATGCAGTATCTTTGAGATGATAAGCTACAAAGTTAACCCCCTCTATATTAGTCATTTGTATCACTCAAAAGATTTTCTCCATC
Organism: Capsicum baccatum var. pendulum; assembly: GCA_030864225.1. Taxonomy (NCBI): domain Eukaryota; kingdom Viridiplantae; phylum Streptophyta; class Magnoliopsida; order Solanales; family Solanaceae; genus Capsicum; species Capsicum baccatum. The sequence continues at coordinate 86,122,101 of CM061560.1, read as the reverse complement.
TTCTCCAAGAAGCCTTGTGGATCCTCCTTCACCCTTACTCCAAAAAAAATAGGAGAACCCATCTTCATAAATTGGCCAACCCTTGTGTCCTCAGCAAATATAGTGCCAGACCCATCCCGCTCAGCCTGAGCAACAACCACTTTAGCAATAGCATGAATAGACCGATAGAATTCCTCATTAGTCACCTCGCCTTGAGAAGGACTAGTAGAAATCGATGGAACTCCAGAATTATCAAGGATTGGATCATGAGATTGAAGATGAACCCCTGAAGTATGATGAACCCCTTCAGCATTACCCCCAAATGGGATAGAAGAATTTTTTTGTATTCTAGATCTACGAGGTATGATCTGAAAGATGAACAAACAAGGATTAGAGAAAATTCCAGTACAGAGAATTCAAGGTTGAAAATAGAATACCAAGAAAGTGGAACATTTATAAATGTCTTATAGCCTCTCCCTTATGAGTGTGGCGTGATACATACTTCTAAAAGAGACTCTACTCGACACAGCTTTGTGAACTCCCAACTGACCACGAACCTAGGCTCTAATACCAACTTGATAGACTTGCCCTGGGGCCTTGCCATAATAGGCTTCCCAAGTCTGACCAGGACCAAAGACCACCCCCTTCCCTCCCCCCTTCCCTCTTTTACCCAACCCAACCTTCAGCCGCTTGCCTTGAGTTGGTTGAATTTTGAGTATGAAACATAATAGTATAGTTGCTCACACAAAGACCCTGGGAATAGATCACAATCGTGACCAACCCAACTGAGTCCAACTATCTCATACCAATAATCTAACCATACTAAACCACACCAAACAAGGCCATAAACCAGGCCATAACTAAAGACGTTCCTAAACATAATATAATTAATCCCAAAATGTAGTCGAATGAAAAAACCAATAATATCATCCAATGATGTTAGCACATCGGCTTATTCCAATGCCAAGACCGACACCTATACCAATCCCGCCTATACCAACACATAGAAGTACCACAAAACTTATATCCAAAAGAGTAATGAAATCTGGTTGGGACATGCCCCCAACCATAGCCAAAACCAATATCTAAAATAAAGTTAAAATGTCTAAAAGTATCCATAACATGAAATGGAGCCTTTTGCAAAGATGCAAGTAGAGGTGGGTGTTCGGTCGGTTCGGTCTGATTGTTTAATATCCGTTCGGTTTATCGTTTTTCGGATTGACAAAAATGACATCCATAACCAAACCAAAATAAATTTCGTTTGGTTCGATTTTTACAAATTCGGTTCGGTTATTTCAATTTTTTATTTTGGTTTGAAATATTAAAGTAGTTAGCCTCTCTTTTTCATAACTGAGCATTTAAAATTGATGGATATTTTTAGAAAAATTATTTTTTTCAAACCTGTTTTTCATTGCCAAATATAAATAATTATAAATAACTCAACATGGATGAAACGAAATGAAATAATCATAAGCTTAACATAATACATAACGTCATTAATCATTACATATAATATAACCTTGCATAAATAGTCTACAAAACAACACAAAACTCATAAAAATAGTTCATGAAACAACATACTTTCTGCATAAATAGTCCATAAAATAGTCCAAAGTCACCAAAATAGTCCATAAAATATTTGAGTCACTAAAACAATCCATAAATAGTCTGCGGCGTATGCGAATTTGCTGTTAAATGTTAATTGTGAATGTGAATTACTAAATATTATATATAACATTATATTATATTATATATATAATAAAATATATATATTATTTATTTATTTATAAAATTTTGATTTTTCAGTTTAAACTGAATTTTTTTTAAAACCGAAAACTAAATCAAAAAATCAAAATTCTAAAATTACAAATCGAATCCAATCCAAAAAACCGAAACCAAAATTAAATTTCGGTTTGGTTTTTCAATTTTTTGGGTTTAAACCAAAATATGCCCACCCCTAGATGCAAGCTCACCACTTCAGTCCAAATATTGTTCTCGAATCAATCACTATGTACGAGGAGTAGAACGGCCAATTTTTGCATAGCATGGGTATACAACCACTAGTAGACGGGGTTAGCAAGTGACCGCTAACATGATCTCAACATAAGAATAAAATAATTCCATTTATAAAACCAAGTAAAATCGTCCATAATGCATACAATCATACATATATATATATATATATATATATATATATATATATATATATATATATATATATATATATATATATATATATTACCATGCCGGGAAAAAGGATCGGATTTAGTATGCCTTTAAAACCTTTACCTGGGCTATGTAGCTTTGTCGTCCTAAACCACCCATGGGCTATATGGGTTCAGCTCCCCCTGATGAAAGGGCCCCATTGCGTGTAGCCACACGGCTAGGAAAGTATCTCATGGGATGACTATTATATCCCCAAAGTAAAGTGTGACCAAGACCAACCTCATATTGGTAAACATGAGTTTCTAGTTTTGGTCCCTCCAGGACCTCCTCCTTCCACAGCTTTGCTACACATCCCACCATTATTGCTTGATTAAAACCAGTTCCAAATAACCAAATCATTATCCATTTATTAACCAAGTCCATTGATATTGGTATTGTCATACCAACGCTTACTTGAAGTATCATCCATAGCCAACCATTTATAGGTTTAAGGGTACTTTCAAGTGCCCTTCCATTTACCATATTAAACCACTTGGGAGACTTTCATATTTCCCACAAGCATAACCAATTAGCCTTTATCCTTTTAAAATCATTTACACTATGCATAATTTTTTTACCAATTTTAGAACATGCAAGAGTTCCATTAAAAGAAGTCAATGCAAAGAACATATCTTTATAAGCATTTTATCAAACACCTTGGGGCATAATATAACCAAAACCAATTCCAATTACCAATAAACCATTCCCATTGAATCCAATTATTCAAAACCACCATTAATGCATATAAAAATATAATTAAAAATATGGGAAACCATAACCAAGAAATTAACATCAAAACCCCCAAATCATATTTGAAAGCCAAAGTCATGCAATAGTAAAACCATGAAAACATTCATATAACCCGTGCATTTAGTTAAATTAACAACGAGGGAAGAAAAACATGCCTTAAAACAAGATGATGACGGATAGAAATCGCTTAGACAAGCCCCAAATTGATCTTTTAGTTAAAACCATAGCTCCCTTGCCCAATAGCTCTTGAGAGAATTATGAAGTGTTTAGAAAGAGTTTCAAAGTATTAATGAATAAAATATTAGGGTAAATAGTCTCCCAAGTAGGTTAGAAGTTGTGGGGCCTTATTAGGATAAGTAGGAAAATATCCAGAATACCCCCACTTAAGTCCCTTAAAAACCCGTCACAAGGATACGGCTGACCCATACGAATCGTACCCTCCTAATATAATTGGTATCCACCACTTATGTCCAAGACTCCACCCTTGGATCAAATAGTTGCTAGTATATGACTCATCCAATCACTTCATAACCACAGCATACGATTCGTATCCATGACCCATATCTCTGGCAGAATACAATACCTGGGGAATTAAACACTGGTTACCATACGAGTCCCTAGTATGATTCGTACCCTGGATTACGGCTTATGGTAAGCCATTCTTACTCAAATCCAACCTAAGTAACCAAATCTAAGATTAAGTTAAGAAACCAAATGACCTGTAACCACCAATATGACTCATACCCCTAAGTTATATCCATTCCAGTAACCAAAATCCATCCCACCAACCAACACTGGTTAGTGTACGACTGGACCATACCATCCATACCCCGTCATACAGCTCATAACCATGAGTCGTATTAGGTCTAGACATTAGAATTCCAGGAAATTTTCTAACGTCCAAAAACTAGGTTGTTTCACTATTGATGTTGGAGTATGAAAAGAGAGGCTAAGAATATTAAAAAGGCAATAGAATCCGACTAAAAGAAGATTTATAATTGATAAAAATGTAGAAGTCATGTTCAATGACAAATCCATTACTCCAGGAAAAATAATTAGCACTAGCAATGTATTTGCGGCACTAACAGAAGAGAAACAATTAACTAATGTGGATAGTATATATAAGGAGAAAACACAATAAATCATGAACCCTCAGAAGTGAAAGAAATACATGTCAGTCATAGATTGATCAAGGAGGACGTTTAAAAGCAACAACAAAGTTATACACAACACAAACAACAGGAAAAATCTTCCACTAAAGATTAGGTTCTTGATGCTTTTGCTAATCACCAAAATAAGAGAGCGGCATCACATAGCACAAAAATGCAGTAGCCAGCCAAGATGGTCAAACAGACCACACATTACTACATATGATAGGTGCCAGTAAAGAAAAGGAGAAGGAGGCGAATTCAGAGATAATAATTACTGCTATAAGTTCTCGTCATGAGAGTCATGAAAATCTCACAATGTCATAAGTAAATCAGACTCATGTTTCTTCAGAAACAGCTATGACACCAACATGAGCAGATAATACTATTTATGTAGATCATATTTAAAACACAACTACTACAACAGAAGTAATTGATACTGCAAGTATACAGATTCCAGATGGTCATCATGAGGTTAGGGAGAAAAGGGGAGATCATCAAGGTATAGACAACATAGACATTATGGAATTTCTAACAACTCTCCAAGTTGAGGATCCCAATTTTAAGTTGGGACACGTTGAATCCCCCAATAAGGCCCTTCATAATATTCTCACACATAAACTGGAGATTGAAGCAGCAGTAGAGAATAAACCTGTTGGGGAAGAGAGTTTTATAACATAATACCAAATATTTATGGATGTTGATTTGTCTACTTGGATGATCTTTGCACTTAAATTTGCAAGAGCACGAACAAGCAGGAAATGGGTCAATCAATAAGTTAGTGAATCATGAAAGCACTAATTTGGAATATAAGGTCAGTAAAGTCACAAAAAGCATTTTAAAGAGTGCAAATATTGCATAACTTTCACAAGTTTGCATTTTGTGGCTTTAATGGAACCTTTTTAGCATGTTAGAATAATTAATAGATATAAATCAAGGTTGAAAATGCACATACAATGTATAATACAAATGGTAAGATCTGGATATTTATCAATTATGGCTATGATATCAATGTAATTGATAACTTTGAGCAGCAAATTACAATCAACATACAAAATCAAGTGTCAGCTATCAGATTTTATACAACTTTATCTATTCTAAATGTGATGACCAACTTAGATTGGAGCTTTGGGAAGATTTGTACACAATCACAGCTGATATTAATAGCCTTTGGTTAATAGGTGGAGACTTCAATGTGGTTCTAAATGAAGAAGAGAAGATAGGGGGTCTTCCGGTGGTAGATGCAGGTTTTGAGGATTTTAAGACTTGCATAGAATCTTGTGAATTAATTTAGGTTCCATATAAGGGGAGCCATTTTACTTGGTGGAATAAAAGAGTTGGTGACGACTGTATTTTTGAAAGGTTGGATAGGGTTTTAATTGACTCTGTGTTTCAAGAAATCTTCTCACATTCAGAAGTTGAGAACTTACCAATAAATGGTTTTGACCATGCCCCACTACTATTGGTTTGTGCAAATAGTGATTCAATTTATAAGAAACCTTTCAGGTTTCTTAACTTCTAGATCCAGCACGTAGATTTTAAGGATGTTATTTCTCATAATTGGGATGAAGATATTTCAAATAACCCATTCTTGGACTTCAAGAAGAAGATTAAAAAATCAAGAAGGTGTTGACTATTTGGAGCAGGAAAACATATGGAGATATTTTTCAACAATTGATAATCAGTGAGGAAATTGCTAGAATTAAAGATCAATTATTTGAGGAAAACCCTTCAGCTGAAAATATAGTGGTGATGCAAAAAGCTAAGGCTGAATATATAAGGTATTTACATCTAGAAGAGAGTTATTGACAACAGAAAACAAGATATGACTAGTTTGTAGATGGTAATAAAAACACCAGATTTTTTTCATAGTTTGGTCAAAGAGAGAAGGCAGAAACTAAAATTGACGAAGATTCAAAATCAGCAAGGGGTATGGCTAGAGAAATCAAAAGAGATAACAGATGAGGTTATAATGTTCTATCAATAGTAGTTCAGACAAAAAAGGGATAATACAAACTATTCTCTTCTTGATCACATCCCTAAATTGATAAATGATAAAGATAATAATGCTCTTGAAGTTATTCCTGACAGTGATGAAGTAAAGAAGACTGTGTTTAACCTGAGTGGGAAAGTGTTTGTGGGCCAGATGGTTTATCAGGAAAATTCTATCAAACATACCGGGACATAGTGGGGCCAGACATAATAAGAATAGTAATTGATTTTTTCTCTGGTAACTCTCTTCCTAAATTTATTACTCATGCAAATTTGGTTGTTATTCTGAAGAAAGTTAATGTGCAAACTTTCTCAGATATGAGCTCAATTAGTCTGAGTAATTTTGTCAATTAAATTATATCCAGAATTATTCATGATCGACTAGAAGGTATTTTACCTAAGCTTATTTCTCATAACCAATCTGGTTTTATTAAAGCAGAAGCAATATTGAGAATGTTCTACTGACTCAAGAACTGATAATAGACATTAGCAAGACAGAAAAGTCATCTAATGTTGTTATTAAGCTGGATATGGCTAAAGCTTATGATAGGGTCACTTTTTTTCTCCTAATGAAGGCGATGAGGAACATAGGATTCTCCAACATTTTTATTGATTTGATTTGGATATTGATTTCTAATAATTATTATTCTGTATTGATTAATGAGAAATCTTATGGCTTTTTTCACTCCACTAGGGGAGTGAAGTAAGGGGATCCTCTTTCCCCAGCTTTGTTCATTCTCTCTTCAGATGTGCTTTCAAGAGCCTTAAATTCCTTATTTGAAGACAATCAGTTTGTTGTATTTGGGGTGCCTCAATTATGTTCTAGTTGAGCCACTTAGCTAACACTGATGATGTCATTATATTTTCCTCATCTAATGCTTACCCTTTGGAAAAATTATGTTTATTTTGTAGGAATATGAGCAACAATCAGGACAAAAAATTAACAAGAATAAAAGCTTGTATTACATCCATCAAAACACAGAAGGGGCCGTGGATTCTAAAATTGCTCACATCACTGGAATGGACAAAGGCAAGTTTTCAATGAAATATCTGAGGTGTCCTATTACCCATAAAAAGGAAAAGAAGACTATGCTGATCTTCTTGATAAAGTAAAGGAGAAACTTTAAGCATGGAAGGGGAAACTTCTCTCTTATGCTGGTAAGAAAGTCCTTTTTACAAATGTTTTGCAGAGTATCCCTATTTATGTATTATTGGAGTTCCTCCTATTTGTATGTTGAAAGAACTTCATAGAATCTTTACAAAGTTCTTTTGGAGTAATAAAGAAACAGGGAGAAGCAAACATTGGTCTGCATGGACCAAAATGTGTCTGCCTAAAATGAAGGGTGACTTAGATTTAGATCTATGTTTGGTATGTATAAGGTAATGTATGCAAAATTATAGTGGAGATTTAGAGCACAAAATAATTTATGGAGACATTTTTTATGGACCAAATGGAAAGGAGGCTCTCAGGTTTGGAAGTACATGTTGGAGAATAGGAACAAAGTTGAATAATTTCTTTGATGGGAAACTAAAGAAGGAATATTAAGCATTTGGTTTGATACTTGGACTAATCTTGGTCCATTATTCAAGCACCCTTTAGATACTCACACTTTCTATGAAATGAGAGATTTAAAGAATCTTTGACTGAAGATGGTTGGGATTTTCATACCATGCAAGAGAGAGTCCCACAGTATGTGGTGGAGCATTCTAGAAATAAATTGAGCAATGCCCAACTAATGAATGAAAGAGATAAACCATGGTGGACTTTGACTAGTACAGGTAGTTTTAGTGTGAAGAATGTCCGGAACCTGGTAAGAATAAGAAAGACCTTAATGAAGATCTCAGTCAACTATGGTGCACAGGATTACCTTTTAAAATTTCTTTCCTTTCCTGGAGAGTGTGGAAAGGCAAGGTGGTTGTTTCTCATTTGGTTAATATCTGGAATCCTAATGAACCTGGTAATTATAGGTGTTGTTCAAGCCTTGAAAGAGAGACAATTGAACATCTTTTTCTGAGTAGAGAGGTGGCAAGATTAATATGGCAGCACTATTCTAGGTCAGCTGGTATTAATCAATGCCACTCTTTGAAACCCAATATAAGAATATAGTGGAATTGTCAAGGAAATTCAAGATTGAAAACTATTTTGCATGTGGTTCCTATGATAATCCTTTGGGTTATTTGGAAAAGGAGAAATACAGTGTTACATGGAGGAGTTTTCACTACTGGTAAGGTGTTTAGAGAAATAAATGGGTTATTAAAGAAGTTTATAACTTGTAAATTTAAAAGGAGGAGGGACTATGACCACTGGCCATAGATTATTTCTTCCTTGGAAGGATTCAGACCTTTATATAGCTATAAAATTATGAGATGGATACCCCCTCATGAGCAATGGTTCAAATGTAATATTGATGGACCCTCTAGAGGCAATCTAAGCCCTAGTTCTGCAATATTTTACATCAGAGATTCATCAGGGCAGTTTGTAGTAGCGAAAGGAATCAAAATTCATGATACAATTAACATGGTGGCGGAAGCTAGAGCTATTAGGGAATGCTTGGAATACTATAAAGATTACAACATCAGTCTCATAATTATAGAGTCAGACTTTCTGGCTATGATACAGATTTTGAAGAATAGATGGAAGCCCCCTGGAGTTTGGTGATGAAATAAATAGCATTAATAGATTAAAGAGAACAATGACAATAAGAGTACAATATTCTCCTTGGAAAAGAAATGATTTTGCTGATTTTTTCACTAATTTTGTCTTTCCTTTTGCAGGTGATTTTTTAATTGAATATTTTTAACACATACCAAGCAATGGAAAAAGTATATGGCAATTAGACAAACAAGGCACTCCACAAATAAGAAGGCAAGTTAGCAGCAGTTAAAAGCATAGGCGTGAATTTTATTGGAACATGTTACTATCGGAAAGCCTAGTGAAGAAAAAAAAATGCTATATAGGATAAGCGAGGAACACCAAACAGTCTGGGGACCATAGCTGACAGATGGTTTCTACACATAATTTATTAAAATTGGACCAGATTTCATACTATAACTAACATTTTAATAGCAGAAGAAAGTGTAAATATGTAACTGCGTCTGAAGGAAATTCATATGATGAAGTATCTGCACCTGGTGAAAGCTTGGGATGTTCAAATGTACGAAATCAAGATACTGTTTAAGCTTTCAAGTATGTCAACAATACTAGATCTACTGGTAATCTGCAACAAGTTACCACACAGTAGTTACAAATAATTTCTCAAAAATTAATTTTTATTTCTCTTATTACGAAATAGATGGTAGTATCAATCTCTTGCTAGATTCAATCTATCATTCAGTTGAAAAGAAGGATAAAATTCATTTTAAAGGAAAGAAAGGACTTAACTTGAATGAAGAGATGATAAGAGAACATGATTTGCCTTTTATCCTCGAATTTGGCTCTTCCAAAGTCACTTTATGAGTTGAAGCTATGGCGGTAAATCAAGCTTTAAGTTGAAACGCAAATGCAAGTTTAAGAGTTGAATGCATATACAAATGAGAAACATTTCTTTTTTAGAATGGTTCAATGGTTTTTGAAATTCATTTTGGATAGATTCCATGGGAGATCCAAGCTGGAAGCTTCTGGTTACTTTCCTAATAGCTAGAGTAATATCTTATTTTTTTTGTTGGAATCAATTATTCTTGGACCCTGCCTTTTTGGGCTTGGTTTTGTATGCTTACTTTTTTATTTTTAATGAATGGGCTCCTGCCCAGTTTTAATTAAAAAAACAAACTCAAACTTCTAAAACAATTATTAACAGTACAATCAAAAGATATATATTTGAATCCATAGTAAGAGAACAACATATACCTGAAAAGTCAGTATCAATTCGAAAAAGATCAATATTTTTTTTTAATTTTAAGATAATTAAATTATTTTCTCTGTCGAATTGAATTTTCTGAAAAGATAAAAATTTTCAATAAAAAACTATTTTAAAAACCTATTGTTTCAATAAAACAAAGATTTTTCATTCAAAAAGTTACATTTTCTTAACTTGTGGCTCATTGATTATTTTATCTTTTCTCATTCTTTTAATGAAATGAGTTTATGATGTTTTTTGAGATGATTTTCTTTGAGAAAAGAAAGAATGAAGATGTAACAATTAATGAGAAAATATAAATAAAGGTTTAAATAATATTGAAGAGAAAAGAAATGATGAAGATAAAGTTTTCTTTGAATGTAATGGTGAAAATGGTGGTTCAATATGGATGTTGAAGAAGAGAGAAAAAAAGTAATGATGAAGATGCAATAAAGAAAGAAAGAAAAGTATAAAAAGGTGAGAAAATCAAGAGAAAAAAAACATAAAAAAATTAAAAAATGTGTTGCTTTTTTATTTATTTTTATGCTATGTTAGCTTTTAGTGTGAAAAAAAATTCACTTTTAAATAGTACAAGTGTGTATTATGTCACTTTAATAGTTTAGATGTGTTTTCAGCTTTTAAATATAGTTTAAAATTGTTTTAATGCCTTTTCCCTTTTTTAGAAATAGTTGATTATAATTAAATATTAAGGAGTCGTTTGGTAGGCTGTATTAAAAAATAATACATGGATTAAGTGTGGTATTATTTTAATACTTTATTTAATAGCAATTTTGAAGCAATGGATAACTAGTACATGTATTAGTTATACACCCTGCATGATATTATAAGGTGTATAACTAATACATCAATTTGATGATATTAGTAATACATGAGTTTTAATACGTGGAATAAGCATGTATAAAGATAAAAATACCCTTAAATCTTTTCTAAATCTTTTTCAATTTATTCAATGAGTTATTTCTTATCAATTTATCAAGATAATAATTTTTCTCCAAATAATTTTAATCATAAAAAATCTACTCCATTAACTTAAAAAATACTTATGTTTTATAAATTGGTCAAGACTAGAAAACATATTATATGTTTGGTTGTTTACATACAAGCTTTAATTTTGTAAGTAGGATATATTACAAATAAAAATATTTCTTTTGGTTAGCTTTAACACTCTATGAAACATGATGTCTCATTCAAAAGTTATACATCCCTCCTTCAACTTAAGCACACCACAAATTAAGAACAACAAACAAATGATGAATAAATAACAACAACAACAACAAACCCAGTGTATTCCCACTTAGTGGGGTTTGGGGGGGGGGGGGTAAGATGTACGTAGTCCATACCTCTACCTCTAAAGAGGTAGAAAGGCTGTTTCCGATAGACCCCCGGCTCAAGACACGAGATACCGCACAAATACATAGTAAAGCACAGAACAAGATTTCATAACATAAATACGGCACCCATAAGTAATAAAAACAGGGAAAAGCACACAGATTCGTAATAAAACATGGAACAAGGTACCATAACAAGAATAATACCCCCACTAAGTAATTCCCTACCCTAGCGACCCAAACTGACCCTAGCCTTCTGCCCTAATTCGCGTCCTCCAGATCTTCCTATCTAGGGTCATGTCCTCGGTGAGCTGTAACTGTTCCATGTCCCGCCTAATCACCTCACCCCAGTACTTCTTCGGCCTACCCCTACCCCGCCTAAAACCATCCAACGCTAGCCTCTCACACCTACGAACCGGGGCATCCCTGCCCCTCCTCATCACGTGTCCGAACCATGTCAATCGGATCTCCCGCATCTTATACTCCACTGGGATCACACCAACCTTCTCCCTGATAATCTCATTCCGAACTCTATCCCCTCTAGTCAGCCCACACATCCAACACAACATCCGCATTTCTGCCACCTTCATTTTTTGGATGTGGGAGTTCTTAACTGGCCAACACTCCGCTCCATACAACATGGCCGGACAGACTACAGCCCTGTAGAATTTGCCTTTAAGCTTGGGCGGTACCTTCTTATCACACAACACCCCAGACGCGAGCTTCCACTTCATCCATCCCGCCCCAATACGGTGCGAGACATCCTCGTCAATCTCGCCGTTACCCTGGATCACGGACCCGAGATACTTGAAACTATCCCTCTTACATACCTCCTGTGATTCCAACTTCACTACCACCCTATTCTCCAGCCTCACGTCATTAAACTTGCATTCCAAATACTCTGTCTTGCTTCTGCTCAACCTGAACCCTTTAGACTCAAGCGTTCGTCTCCACACCTCTAATTTGTCATTCACACCCCCTCGCGTCTCATCAATCAAAACTACATCATCTGCAAAAAGCATACACCAAGGCACCTCCCCTTGGACATGCCACGTCAACACATCCATCACCAAAGCAAACAAAAAGGGACTAAGAGTAAATCCCTGATGCAATCCTGTCAAGACAGTGAAATGCTCTGAGTCTCCTCCCGCCGTCCTCACCTGAGTTTTCGCTCCATCATACATGTCCTTTATTGCTCTGATATACACCATCGGGACTCCACTCACCTCCAAGCATCTCCAAAGCACCTCCCTGGGGACTTTGTCGTATGCCTTCTCCAGGTCGATAAACACCATGTGCAAGTCCTTCTTCCTTTCCCTATACTGTTCCACCATCCTCCGTACCAGGTGAATTGCCTCCGTCGTCGAGCGGCCAGGCATAAATCCAAACTGGTTTTTCGAAATAGACACTATTCGTCTCATCCTCACCTCGACCACTCTCTCCCAAATCTTCATAGAGTGACTCAATAACTTAATCCCCCTATAGTTATTGCAACTCTGGATGTTACCCTTATTCTTATAGAGAGGGATCATGGTACTCCACCTCCAAGCCTCGGACATTTTTGCCGTCTTGAAGATTTTGTTGAACAATCCAGTCAACCACCTTACACCAGCCTCCCCAACGAACTTTCAAAACTCCACCAGTATCTCATCCGGCCCCGTCGCCCTACCCCTTCGCATCCTGCGAACAACCTCTCTAACCTCTTCTACCTTAAAACGTTTACAATAACTAAAATCTACAATAACTAAATGGCGAATAAATAAAGAAAAGATAATAAGAAAAATCAATTCCTGCATCTGAATTATTAAAATTTGAAATTTCAAAGTAAATTATTAGTTATATTGTTGATTTTTTTAATTTCTTTAAAAAATTATAAAATTTTGTAAAGAAAATACATAAAGTTGTAGAATATCAGGATATTTTTATAAACAAATAATATCATCTTAAAAATATAATAGTATATATTATTTTTAATACATTAAATTAATACTACATAAAATATGATTTCAATAATATTAATTCTAATACAATTAATTTCAATATTACTAATATATAATATTTAATATTATTTTATACACCCTACCATACCTCTCTCTGTTGAACGTTGAAGGTTTTGTCCTATTCAGCACAAAAGTGTGAAATCAGAAAAAAGTACATAGGGGAAAAGGCTGTTGTGTCTCATTGTTCTGTTTGAGAAATTAATAGATCTAATGATTCAAAAGTACACTACAATACACGGATATTTTCAAGTTTTTTTCTTCGTTGATTTAAATGACTACAATCGAACACAAAATAATTCATAATTTTTTTAGATAAGCTTAAAAATAATGAAAACCCATTTGATCAAATTATTAGAAAACAAAATAAAAATATCGAATAAATCTATGAGTTCTTAAATTTGTTAGTAAATTTTATTTAGATTTTCAAATTATAATCTATTTTGATTGAACATTTGTATACATGATAAACATTTTATTAGATATTTTCTGTTAAAATTTTGAAAACAACTTTGTATGTATTTTAAATTTTTTATTACGTGAATAATTTAACCACTTAAAATATTCTACTTTTTGAGCACATTAGTCTCAACAAGAATAATATCGTATATGTTCTAATTAGAGTTGAAGTGACTAATTAAATAATTTATTTTATGTAGTTAACTTATTTAGGTAATAGACGTTTGAGAATATATATGATTTTTTTTTTTAAAGACATAATAGTAACATGCCCCTTAACTTAGTCCTAACTAACATATATACTGTTCAATTTTAGATGTGTATAAATAAATAATTAAACCTATATAAAATTGAATAAGTAAACATATACTTTTTACATAAGATAACACAAATCGATTTAACTTTTATCTTACTTGAATTGTCATGTATAGAATGCACTCATATATGTTCAACTTTATATAAGTATTTACTTATACATATTCAAAATTAGTGGGGTACGCATATTAATTATGTCTTTTTAAAAAATTAAATAAAAATATCTAATAAATTTTTTTTTTATTAGATGTTCGAATATTCCATTATAAATATATCATACTTGGAGTATCTACGTGAAAATTTTTTTGTCACACAATTGACTATCACTGTATTCATCCTAATAGAAAACATACTGTGAAACCAAGAAAATATTCATTGAAAATAATATAGAGAAATTGGAAAAAGGAAGATGGGGATTCCAAGAGAGTAAAGTCTTTGTAGAAAAGAGCTTTGACTCTCTTTCCAATGGCGATTTTAGTTTTCACACCTTCATGAATAATGATCTTTTTCTCATTTTCACATTCATTCAATTCTCTCTTAATTCCAAAACTACCCTTCATTTCTTATCTATCAACGACAACCAACAACAACAACCAAACAAAAAACATTTTTTTTCCTGCAGGTTGGCTTTTTTTTTTTTTTTTTTCCTGTTACATTTCATTGTTCGTCATTTAATGATGTTTTTGTATCTTGATATTTTTTTTTCTTTCTTGCTTTTTAATTTTATTTTCTGGGGTTTGAAAAAAGATTAGAAGTTAATCAGAATCTTGAATAATGTGTCCATATTCTTGAAGATCTCTTCAAAATGCATGCTTTTTATCTTTTTTTTCTTCAAGATTTTTAATATAAAATTTTGCTCAAGGATTGATTTTTTTTTTTTTGTGTGTGTTTTGTCAGTTTTTAGGATTTGATAATTTGAAATTGTTATGGGAAATTGCTGTGTGACACCTGATAATAATTCTTCTGAGAAAAAGAAGAACAAGAAGAAGAATAAACCAAACCCTTTTGCTCTTGATTATGGTGGAACTCGAGCATCATCTGAAAGTGATGGAAACAAGCTTATTGTGCTAAAAGATCCAACAGGGCACAATATCCAAGAAAAATATGATCTTGGTCATGAGCTAGGTAGAGGAGAATTTGGGGTTACATATTTATGTACTGATAATGATACAGGGGAGAAATATGCTTGTAAATCGATATCGAAGAAGAAACTTAGGACTGCTGTAGATATTGATGATGTTAGGAGAGAAGTTGAGATCATGAAGCACTTGCCTAAACATCCAAATATTGTGAGCTTGAAGGACACTTATGAGGATGATAATGCTGTGCATATTGTGATGGAACTTTGTGAGGGTGGTGAATTGTTTGACAGGATTGTTGCTAGGGGACATTACACGGAGAGAGCAGCCGCGGGTATTATGAAGACTATAGTAGAAGTTGTTCAGGTATGGTTTTACAAATTGATGCATATCTTTGTTTTCATGTATATGACCTAGACAAGAGGGTGTGTGGAGGTTGTAGATTAGGGTAGAAGGTTAGTAGCTAGTCGAGTATTGTCTTGCTTTTCGACGTGTTTAGGCTTGGTGGCGTATGTCATAGTATTAGCCTTATTCTTATAGTTTCTTACTTTTGATATCTATCATCATCTGGTGTTTATTATCTTTTGGTTATAATATTTATTGTGTTGTTGTTACTGTTTCCTTTTTAGTTGCTACATTCTCTTCGTTGTCATTTTTCCTTTTCATGCCTACATTAATTTGTTGTACTTAAGCTGAGGGTCCTTTGGAAATAACCTCTTTACCTCCCGAGGTAGTAGGGGTAAGGTCTGCGTGCACTCTACCTTCGCCAAACCCTCACTTGTGGGATTTCACTGGGTATGGTGTTGTTGTTGTTTGTTTGTTTGTTTGTTTTCATATGTAATCGTAACTTGTTTGTTTATTTCATGTTTATTTAGGATTATGTTTAATGTAGTAAAGTATCAAACTAGACAAGAAATGAATGTTGAGATTGAAGTTTCTTGTTTGTGAGCAGATTGAATGTTTCTTGTCTGAATGTTGGGTTTATGCCTGTTTGTAAATGAGTGGTTATCATTTTATTTGATTCATTTCACATGTTGAGATCCTATAGCATTTAACTTGGCTAGATATTATCTTCCAATATCCTTATACCCAAATGTCAAATATAGTAAGAAGTTCATTCATGCTCTAAATCTAGTTAGGTTTTCTCTCTTTCGTATCTTGTCTTTGTCAGTTTCTTTCGTGGCAACTGTTTCATTGTCCAATATTTTTCTCATGCAAAATACCTTTTAATTTTATGCTTCGTTCTAACCAGAAATGAAATTTAAAGAAGCTAATAATGCAGAGGATATCACAATCCAAAATGTCAACAATGAGCAACTTCTGATAACTTTAGATAGATAGCTTATTGGTATAGAGGCAAATGGAAACAAAAATAACTGTCAGGAACCAGTAAGATGCTGGTCCATATATTCTATTTTCAGAGTGGGAGATATATTGTAGCTTGCTTTAAGCATTAGTTGGTACAGCATGGGATTGTTGCTAACAGGGTTCAGTTAAACCTGTAGTTTGTGACCTTAATGACATGGGAGCTGAACGTTCGGAGTAGAACCAACTGACTGAATCTCTTGATAAGGATTCCAGATGTCACACTTTGATCAATAAAAGAGAGATTCATTTTATGGAATGGGTTTAAAAAGTTCATGTTTCTACATTATGTTGTTTGTAGTTGTTATAAGAAGGGGGTGGTAGCCGATGCTAACATGATGGCGGAGTATCCCAACTTTATATAATTTAACCAATGTGGTTTCTCATACATCTCTGGTCAATGTTCACTCTCCAGTTGCATTATGTTTCCTCGAGCAATGCCTGCTCTTCTTTCAATTTTCAACTTACAGAGTTTTAATGGCACTGCAGATGTGTCATATGCATGGAGTAATGCATCGTGATCTCAAACCTGAGAACTTTCTCTTTAGTAACAAGAAAGAAACTGCTCCTCTGAAAGCTATTGACTTTGGATTGTCGGTGTTTTTTAAACCTGGTAATGCAATTAGTAATGGTACGGTGTGTTAGAATTTATTTCATGCTAAAAAAGATTAATATTTGGAATCGTCTTTGTTTCTTTAACAGGAGAACGCTTTAATGAGATAGTGGGAAGTCCTTATTACATGGCCCCAGAGGTCCTAAAGCGCAACTACGGACCAGAGGTTGACGTCTGGAGCGCTGGAGTTATCCTTTATATTCTTCTTTGTGGTGTTCCACCTTTCTGGGCAGGTCAGTTTCTTTTATTTGCCACCTTGGTGCACCGATCAAAAAAAGAAAAAGAAGTAATAAACTTTGGTGCTTATGTTTCAGGCTATGCATTTCTTAGAACTTGGTGATTAATTAATGAGTGTCAAAATGAAATGGAATTTGAAACATATTGATGTGTTGTTAACATCTTAGATGACTAGGTGAGCGTGAGTGCAAGAGTGAATCCCGCCTCTACCTGAACCAATCTAAATGAAAGTTCCTTTCTTTTGGCCTTTGATAGTCATTAGTCAGTACTTTGTGCTTCTAGTTATAGATATATTGTTCTGAAACTGTTTCCGGACTATTTCCATTAATTAACGCATAGTTTTCTCAATAATTGCCTAAAATTCTATCAAATATGTGTAGAGACTGAACAGGAAGTAGCCCAAGCAATTATTCGCTCTGTGGTTGATTTCAAGAGAGATCCATGGCCTAAGGTTTCTGATAATGCAAAGGATCTTGTAAAGAAGATGCTTGATCCAGATCCAACTCAACGGCTCACAGCTCAGCAGGTTCTTGGTAATGTTTTGTTAATCATTGAGAAGCTATACTTTCATTTACTTGTTTACTCTCTCTCAGTTTCATAAGCTCAATTTAGTGACCTTTTTTTTTGGCTTTCACGCGTATGCTTGAATGCAGAGCATACCTGGTTACAAAATATAAAGAAAGCACCAAATGTCTCATTGGGTGAGACTGTGAAAGCAAGGCTTAAACAATTTTCAGTAATGAACAAGCTCAAGAAAAGAGCTCTAACGGTAAAATATTCCCTTATCCTCAGCAGTTCTCTATACATATTGTTAGCATTCTGCACCCTCTAATTAGGATATCTTCATCATACTTGCCTGGACGGGGTCAATGGTTGATCAACAAGGCCCATGGCCTAGGTTGGTGACTACCCTTGCACTTTGGAGGGGTGCCTGCCTAAGGTCAGCCCAAGTGGCCGAGCCTACGTCATAATCTGTGGCAGCGGGAGCCTGCGTTCGCGCGGTCCTACCCAATTCACAGTCTAACTCTTCATTTATTTGACAAATGCGATCACCTTGTTTAAACTTCAGAATATTAAAATCTCTTATATGGATATTCACGTAAATCAAAAAGCCATTAAACTCTCATATAAGAATTTGCATGATTACTCAAGTTGCGGAATTTCTTTAGTCACTAACATCAAAAAAAAAAAAAAAAAAAAAAAAAAAGGAGGATATGTTCATACACGTAATTCTTAAAGCCCTAATAAGGCCAGAAGATTTTATACTTTCTCACAGAAGTTTCTTAATCTTATGCTCTTCTTGATGGTTATGCTTTCTTAATGGCCTGCACAGATCATCGCGGAGTTTTTATCAGCGGAAGAAGTGGCTGGAATGAAGGATGCATTTGACATGATGGATACAGGAAAGAAAGGCAAGATTAACCTTGGAGAACTTAAAAATGGTCTGCAAAAGCTGGGCCATCAGATCCCCGATGCTGATCTCCAGATTCTAATGGAAGCTGTAAGCATCCTTATGCACTTCTTTCACTTGATTGGATTTTCCTTTAACTTTGCAAGGGCTAAATACATGTATAAGTCAAGCTGCCAATACTACCAGAACTCATCTCTCTTTGAAATATTCAGATATTTCAGCATTGAAGGGGAAGACAAGCATTACAATCAAGTATTTAATTTGCTATGTAGTTTCTTGAAATGATTAATTGTATAAGATATATTAGACCAATATAAGTGATCAGGCAGGACATGGCAAGCCTTCTTACCGTGGACATGACCCTTGATGGGAGGGTGTGGAGGTTGAGGAATTGGGTAGAAGACTAGTAATAAATAGTTTCGTCTCTTGTCTCTCCTGCTAGTAGTGTTAGTATTATTTTCGGTATATGTTTGCTCTTTCCGTATTTCTCGTTCTTAGGTTTCTATTACTACTTGTTGTCTCTTATGCTTCGGTTTTCTTACTATCCTGCTGTTGTTACTGCTTATGTCTCCATAAATGTTGTATTTTTACTTTCCTTGAGCCAAGGGTCTATTGGAAACAGTCTCTCTACTCACCAAGGCAGGGATATGGTCTGCATACACTCTACCCTCCCCAGACCCCACTGCACTGGTTGTTTTATTAGTTGAACCCACAAATTCCACCAACAATGCCCCCCACCACCACCACACACCACACAAAAAGTGGTGGTGACTTCTAATGTGAATCTATCTATAGCTGTACGAGTAGCCTGGTGTTTGCCTACCTAATTTGTTTTTTCATGTTTCTCAGAAAGCTACTTACATGATTCCTTGCTCATTGGTCCCGAGAGATATTATTATATAATAGTTTCTTTTTGGTCTTCTGCTTCACTTTTACAGGCTGATGTTGATGGAGATGGAAGCTTAAATTATGGGGAGTTTGTCGCTGTATCTGTTCATCTTAGAAAGATGGCAAATGATGAGCACCTGCACAAAGCGTTCTCAGTTTTTGACAGAAATCAAAGTGGTTACATAGAAATCGAGGAACTGCGTAGTGCCTTGAGTGATGAGGATGGTGGCAACAGTGAGGAAGTCATCAATGCCATTATGCATGATGTTGACACTGACAAGGTCAGTATTTGCGTGTGTCCATTCATGTATATCAACCGGATTTCGTACATGGTTCATATACTTCTCTTCCAAAAGTCTCTTTGGTTGCTTGTGGACCATACAGTTTAAATTTTTACTGTTGTAGTTTAAGGTGTTGATATTACTTTTGTCCCCCACTTAGAGTTGGTGCTGCTTTGCTTATATCAAAAACAGAACCCAAAGTGTTCTTACCTAGTTGTGCGTTAATTGAATTGCTGAGACAATAAAGATTAAAGAGTAAATGCTCCTACTGAGACTTCACATTTTCAAAATGTGTATGCCTAATACCCCCCTCAACTTGTTCCGGAGTTCCAACTACACACTTAAACTTCGTAGGAACATACTACCCCCTTGTACTTGTAAAAAGTGTATCTTCTATCATCCTAAGAGGTATATAACCTAATGAGAACATTGGGCTGTATGCATGCGCTGCCTCATGTCATTTACCCCCTTTTTCCTTTTTCACTTCTCTTCCGTCTTGTCTTCTGGCCACCGGAAAAAGATGGAGGGAGAGAGCTTCTCTCCGGAGAAAACTGGATTCACCTAAGTTTTAGTTTTCTGGCAACTTAAACAGCTCAAGTCTGTACGAAAAATCAAATGCTCCTACAAACAACATGTATCAGTAGAAATGGAAAAGAAGGGTGATATATAAAGGAAGAAGAAAAAGAATACAAAACATAAAAACGAAACAAAAGTAGGAAAATACATTTAATAAATGAAATGCTACAAAAATTATTTTCTTGACTTATCTTTCCTCACACGCTTTAAGAGAGTAAATACTCTCTGTCATGTGACGTCTCAAGGTGGTTGTAGATACAATTTGGACAAGAACACGGAGTAATAGGCCTCCCGCAAAGCTTAAGTGTGTAGTGGGAATTGGGGGACAAATTAAGGAGGGTATTTATATATTTTCTCCTTTTTAAATTGTATTTTCTTTTCCATTCATTGTTCTTATGTTCAACTTTATCATTCATTTCGACTAAATGCAGTAGATTTTGAGCTTTTAGCTTGTTACCAGGGTGTGGAAGTTCATCAGTTTATATTGTCTGTCTATAACCATGCAGGATGGTCGCATTAGTTATGAGGAATTCGCTGCAATGATGAAGGCTGGTACGGATTGGAGAAAAGCATCGCGACAATATTCTCGTGAACGATTCAATAGTCTCAGCTTAAAATTGATGAGGGATGGATCGTTACAAGTCGGAAAATGAGGGTAGATGATCAAATGCAAAAGAAAAGAAATGTCAAAAGAGGAAAAAGGAAATCATTTTTATGGATATTTCTTTATTGAGCATGAAATTCTTCTGTTTCCTCTCTATTGACAGCACTTCAATTTTTTTGCTTCCTCCACTTTGAGCTCAATAGGATTGAGGTGTGAGGTCTGCTACTTGTTACCACTTTAGGCATCTAACAAAGAATTTCTGAGGTCTTTTAACATTGTTGTAAATACAAGATTTTCATATTATCAAGAAACAAAACTGACAAAATTAAGGCTCATACAAATCAGTCGAACTCTACTAAGGTTGAAACTACATGTCAGCACAGCAGGATTCTTTTTGCCTCTTTTGAAACTTCCTGTTTGGGTTAGATGGTTGTGAATATAATGATAAAACATCAAATGTTGACACAGACTTGAGCTGAATTAATTTTATAAATAAGAAGTTAAAAGTATTTGGATGAATGTGTTTGAAATTGGTACTTTCTCATTCACTTTTACTTGTTCACCATACCAAAAATAATTTCATTTTTAGTTGTCCACTTTAGCATATCAAGAGAATTTGGATGAATGTGTTTGAAATTGGTACTTCCTCATTCACTTTTACTTGTTCACCATACCAAAAATAATTTCATTTTTAGTTGTCCACTTTAGCATATCAGGAGAAAGACACTTTTTTTTTTCTATTATCCTTAACATTGACATTAAAAGTTAGATAAATCTCAACTCTTTTGGAGCTAATTATTTTCTATTTCAAAACTTTTCAATATATTAAATATCTCTCATTTAGTTTACATAAATACTTCACATTCTTCTTGATCATCACTTAATTTTACAAGGATATAGTATCTTCTTTCGAATACATCACTTAATTTTACATAGATACATCACATTCTTTCAGATATATCATTTATTTTATACGAATACATCACATTCTTTTGTAATGTATTCATGAGTTTTAGAGAGAGAAAGGAAAATATGAGATGGAATGTAATTAAATAAAAAAGTAGAAATTTTAAATAGGTATGATAAGTTAAGTAGTGTTATTATGTAAGTTTTTCAATCATTCTTTAGGATTTTTTGAAATGCTAATAGCCAAGGGTCTTATATGGTAAAATATGCACTTTGTTTGTTGTGTTATTAAATTTAAGGCCAAACACATCGATAGGTTCTTCAATTTGGCACGGTCTTTCACTTTGACATCTAAAGTAAACGTTGTTCATTTTAAGCACCTCAACTAACGTATCAGTGTGTCATTTTGACATTTTTCGCTGACTCATCATAGCACGTGTGCTACACATATTTTGAGCGCGTGTGAGGGGTATTTTTCTAATTTTATCCACTCTCTTCTCCTCCTTCCTCACTCTTTCTCCCTATAATTTTCCACCATTTTCCCCTTCAGACACAGTTACAGTAATTCCTCAACTTCCATTTTTGCTTCTTCATTTCTTCATCATTATACTTCTCTTCACCATCCCTCAACCTTTTGATAAATTTTAACAATTTTTTATTGGGTTATACTTTTAATTTTATTTCTTTTCAATTCAATCAATTTGATCCACTATACCATTTTTCAACTGAATTTTGCATAATTTGATTAAAGAATTCATTTCTCTTATTGGATTTTGCTATATTTCAATTGGATTTCTCTCAATTTGATTGAAAATTTTATTTTTCCCACATAAACATATATTGAGAGGAAGAGAGAGCAGAAAAATAGACACTGCATAGTGCAGATATACACACGCGTAATACAGAAAGATGAAAAAAAATTAATGTCGTTCTCGACCTCACCAATATCAGTCATCTTAACGACGACGACTATCACCGGCGAGGTCACCTCTATTGTAACCAACTGTCAAAAAAGACAATAGTAACAATAGCCTTAAAAAAAAGAACAAAATGACTCGACCTGCGTTTGGCCCAATTTGATTAAAGAATTCATTTTTCTACACATGAATCATCACAAAGAGGAGATTTTTTTGTGTGTGTTCAGTGAAAGGTCCATCGATGATATCCTTCTCTGAGGAGTTGGAATTTAGGATTTTAGGGATTTAGGGGGTGGGGGTGGGTTAGAAAAGACAATATTGAGGGGTGGAATATTGAAGATGGTGATCATAGGGTAGGGGAATAGGTGATGGGTGGGGGGCTGCAT
Organism: Capsicum baccatum var. pendulum; assembly: GCA_030864225.1. Lineage (NCBI taxonomy): Eukaryota > Viridiplantae > Streptophyta > Magnoliopsida > Solanales > Solanaceae > Capsicum > Capsicum baccatum. The sequence continues at coordinate 86,098,808 of CM061560.1, read as the reverse complement.
TGCAGCTGTATTTAGAGAAAATGATTTTGGAGAAATTTTTTTGTGTGTGGGGGTGGGGGTGGGGGGTATTGATTAATTTTTTAATTTAAATTAATTATTTAAAAAGCCCTGTCAAATGGTGATTTAGCATAGATTCTATATCTTGAAATCAAGCCAATTTTGACGTATTCGTTCTATAGCTAATCTTTTACATGATTGACTCTGGTTCATTTAGAAAATGTGGTTCGAGGGACTATATGTGGAGCAATTCGGCATAAATATATACCGACACCTCAAAATTTGGTAACTGCAACTCCATTAACATGCAGGACTTTTAGGCTTTTTAAGGTAGACCAAGCCTTAGATAAGGTGAATCTGACTTTAGAGAATTAGATTAAATTGAGTCTAAGTATACTTACCGAAGAAAAAGAAAGTCTACTAGATCAAATTTCTCAGGAGTCTCAAAAAGATCATATATTAAATTACTTGATCCATAAATGGAACCTAAGTCAAGCAAGAATCGACTTCACACACTAAGAATATTATCATTATCTGAGAAAGATCGTAAAAGATCAAATTAGATGAAGGATTTTTCTTTTTTTCATACTACGACAACCTTTATGCACATAGATTTCAACAGCTAACTGAATAACCATTATCTCTGAAAACATATTAGTTTGAACGGGTAGCGGCACAAAAAAATCACCAGCAGCATCTCTAAACACCACAGCAGCACCACTCTTACCTGGATTACCTCTTGATGCACCATTTGTGTTATGTCAGGACGATTTTTTTCTTTCATAATAAGACCTGAACGATAATCCCTACCTTCGATAGATTACGAGTTTACGTTCATTCCTGGTCTGGTACAATTTTTAGATATGCCGGTAGCTAGCCAACTCCGCTTTCTAACGAGGTTAAGATGTGACCTAAAAAATGAAAACAACGAGACTTGGGGTCTTATCGAATGAGAAGTTCGAAGATGGAGACCAGGTTCGACACGAAATCATAAAGGTTTGAGGGCCTGTTGGCCAAAGAAAAGGAAAGGTCCTACTTTTGGGACCAAAGTTTTATAAGGTAACCGTTCATTTTAAAATTGAAAATGGATTCGATACAATTCAACAAAATCTAGGAAATGATCAAATTAGAAAATCATTTCTATTTTGATTCTATAAAAATTCAAGTTTCATTTTGAATGAAGTTAGACGATACAACCCTCTTCGATTACTTTTTCCCTGACATCCCTTTCTTTCCTTTTATCTTCGGGCAAGCGGGTGAATCATGGCCTAAATAACAAATTCGATCTAATTTATCGTAATCGATTAGTTAACATGTTGGTTAACCGTATTCTGAAACATGAAAAAAATTATTAGCTTATCAAATTATCTATCGAGCTGTGAAAAAGATTCAACAAATGACAAAAACAAATTCCTAATGTTGTTATATATTCATCACTTTACACGTCAGCAACTCGTGTAATACACAGACATCATATATTTTTGTTGATTGTGTAAAGAGTGCCAAAATAACACATCCGAATATTACTTAAGGTACCTAAAATGAACAACGTTGATTTTAGATGTCAAAATTAGATGCGGCGATGTGTTTAGAATGCAAAGTTCATTGTGAGGATGTGGAAGTGAATGGATGCAGTAATAAGTAGTTGACGTGGTTGGTAAACAGTGCGAATAAGTTGTCACTACAAAAAACGGATATAGTTGCAGGAGTTTATTTACGGGGGTTATTTTAACCCCTGCAACATTATATTAAATGCGGCAGTTAAAAATGTGCAACTAAAAATTATATAATTTTGCGGGGGTTTAACCCCCGCTATACATTAAAAAAATGCCTCCAAAAACTTATATAATTTGCGGGTATTTTAACACCCGCTATCCATTCCTAAAAAATACCGCTCCAAATAATATAATTTGTGGGGGTTTTAACCCCCGCTATCCATAAAAAAAAATACCGCAAACACAGAGTATATTTCCTCTTTTTTTCCCCAAAAAACATTTGTCTCTCTCATTTTTCCCAAAAATATTTCTCTCATTTGCTACTTTCCGAGGGAGGTCACGCCGGCTATCGCTTCTGGGAGGTACGCCGACCGTTCTACACAGTGGAGAGTTTCCGTCCATTTTCTTTCCATCTCCAATCAACTATTTAGATCAGTAACTTTCTACCTTTTTCTACCTTCAAATTCCAACAAATTCTCTCCACAACAACTATTCCCATTCCCATTCCCATTCCCGTCTCCCTTCATCTTTTTCATTTCCTTAATTTCCTTAACCAAACAGTCCTTAAGGTTAACATTCTTGGAAACTCCATTTTTCTGCTTTCTTCCTTCAAGAACCATAAAGGATCTAACCAACCTACCACTCCTCATCTAGGACCCACCTGAATCCTCCTCCTCCGCCGCCACCACCGCCGCCGCCATCGGTGGTGCACGTATAAGAGCTAAATCTTTTGCCCTTGTAAGAACACCAAGTAGTGATGCAAGAATCGTCTGGTTATTAATGAAAATTTCTAGTTTACGTTATTGATTTTGCTTAATTTTCAGTTTTTCTTCGTTGATTTTGCTCGATTTTCTTGTTTTCTTCATCGACTTTGACTCATTTTCTCTTTTTCTTTATCAATTTTGCTTGATTTTTAGTGTTTCTTTATTGTTTAGAGTGAGTTTTCTCTTTGTCCAATTTAAGAAATTTCATATCAATTATGCCTTAATTTAAGTTTATCTCCTAGAAAAATTAATAGAAAATCAGCTATATGTTCAAAGAAGTCCATTTTTCAATTAAAAAGAATCAGTTAGCAGTAAAAGGTTAAATGCCATATGTACTTGGTTATTGGGTTGATAGGTCAATGTGTTCTTGGTTTTGGGGTCAGTCAATTTGGGAAAATCAAGATTCTTGATTTTGAGTTTGACATAGGATTTTTTCTTGGTTGCCAAAGTTTGAAGCTTTTGTTGTGTCTTGTATTGAAAAGTTTTGGTTTGTTGTTGCCACATTTGCCAGTAATTGCTTCACCGACTTATTATCTTTTCCAAGTTAATCGTGAAGGAGTTACTTTCTTGGCTTGTACTCAAGTGGAAATGCCACTTTAAATGGCAATTGAGGTAATGCACTTGTTGGTTTAAGTTATTGCTTGGTTATTTATGTTGTTGCTGCTAGATTGGTCTCCTTTTTAATAAGTTTATTAGGTAAGATGGGTTTAGTGGAATTGTCTTTGTACTATCAAACACCTGACTAGTATGGGTTAGGACGACTAAGTAGCGATGCCTCTTGTAATTCTTGTCAATTACAAACATGAACATCCTGGCTTACCGCAATGCTTAAATTGGATTTAATGTGAATCTAAAAATTTTCTGTTTGATTAGTATGTACGGAGGATATTGAAGGAATTTTAGCTAAAACATAGCAGTTTGGGCCTTAGGTCTTTGTTTCAGTGAAAAGAGTCCAACATGGATGTATGGATAGAGCGCACCTTGTGATTTTAAACCTTTCCAGTGAATAGTAGCATAGTATGTAAGTGGAAGTAGAGTAGTATTTCAGATACTCCCCAAATTTTGACCTGTGACCTAACTAGGGTTGGCCTAACTAACTCACAATGGGTTTTTCGGTTATCAGAAGAAAAAGGCCTTTAAAGTATGTGGCTCTTAAGCTAATTTTCAGTAGTATATTATAGTAATTGGATATTGAAAATTAAGTAAATTATAGTATAAAGCCCCTTCATCCACAATTAATAAATATATGTTAGACGAGTTTATCGTAGTATAGTTATGACTTATGCCCTTTGTATTTAATAAAATCTGGCACAGAGGGATTTTTTCTTTCTAAATTTTTCTTTTGATAAGCTATTTCTTCAATTCCTCAACCATGTTTATTAGGCTTTGGGCGTTTCTCTTCTAGGTTATATGATTAGATCTGTAAGAGTCCATTCATACTATTGAAAGTCCTTGCACCTGGCATTTAAGCTTTTACTGCTAACTGATTCATTAAATTTCATGACTTTGTTTTCTTATAAAGAATGTCATGACTTTATTGAACTGGCCAGGAAAGTAACAAGATGAGTAAATGAGAGTGCTGTTAGAAATAATATCTTGTATTTTCTAAGATATCAAATCTAGTGAATAGAAGAATTATAAAAATAAATTGTGGATTGCTTATTTCTGTGGGTTGCTTCTTAATCTGTGAGGTCAGGACAGAGGGGTTACTGCATTGGTATTTGGTTGTAAATTGACCAGTGCCTTTTTATTTTCTGCAGGGACGATAGTAAAGAGGCAGTTGCATAACAATTTTGTTGGTTTATTTTTTGGATTGCCATTTACTAGGCCCAATCCTGCATTTGTGCAATCTGTTAAAAGCCAATTTTCTCCTGAAAGAAAGTTGCTACTTGTCTGTCAAGAGGGTCTAAGGTAAGTTATTTTCTAGTTACTGTTAGGTCAGTTTAGGGTTAATATTCCAAGTGAATTTATCTTTATTTTGATCGAACTAAACCAAATATAGAATTATGAAAATGAAATGCCTGGCCTGATCTCCACTTTGGTGCTCTCTCAATGAGATTATTTTATTTTGAGTCGGAGGTCTATCAGAAACAACCTCTCTATCTCACATTTGAGGTAGTGGTATGGACTGCGTACACTTACCCTCCCCAGACCCCACTTGGTGGGAATATAATGGGTATGTTGTTATTGTTGTTGTAGTATTAAATGAAATGACATGTATAGTGATAATTCGTATAGCTGACTCGAACTTGTTTTTGATTAATGCGTAGTAGTCTGATGTTGTTGTTGTTGTACTAAATGGGACTATATGAACAGTGTGGATTCAGAGAGTTGACTCTGACTTATTTGTGATTGATGCGTAGTAGTATGACGATATTATTGTAGTATTAAATGGAATGACATGTACAGTGAGGATTCATATAGCTGACGCCGACTTATTTTCTATGTCTGTAGAGTTAGTCGAGTTGTGGAAAAATTGACCCAGACATCATAATTATATGTTAGAGTATTTTTTGCATAAGATATTTTGTTATGTATGTTCTTTGTTAGAGTTCATCAATTTATTTATTTTCTATTACGTTCACTTTTCTTCTTTATGAAATCTTATAGGTGATATTTAGCATATTCATCAAATTCTTCAATGGATAGATCTTGGATTGGAATGCAAAGAAACATACCAAAGTATTTGCTTGGTTTGAATCAGTTTCTAGATTTTGCATTTACCAATGGAGCTATAGGAGATAAGATAAAGTACCCATGTCCTATATGTGGTTTTAAAAAGTGGCAAACAAAAGAAGTGGTGTTTCACCATTTGATGAATAAGAATTTTCCTAAACATTACGTCACTTGGGTTGTGCATGGGGAAATAGATGTTTTGCCTAATTCCAGAGACATAGAGGTAACTCAATATGCACAACCTTTTGAAACTTCTATTGAATTATTGATTAATGAAGCATTCAGGGGTTTAAGGCATGAGGTTGTTGATGCAGGCCCGTCACAAGTAGCGGGGGAAGGAGAAACTTTACATGATTTGTCTGGTTCAAATAACAAAGATTATTTTGAATTGCTAAAAGATGGAAGTGAAGATTTGTATGAAGGATCCAAGTATTCAAAGTTGGAATTTTTGTTAAAGCTTTATCACATAAAGTGTTTTTCTAGATTAAGTGATAAGGGAATGAATGCTGCTAGATCTACTCAGGGATGCATTTAAATTTGCAAAGATCCCTATATCTTTTTATGAGGCTAAGAAAACCATCGACAAGTTGTGCCTTGATTATATCAAGATATATGCTTTCCCAAATGATTGCATGTTGTACTGGGAAGATGATGTTAATGCAGAATCATGCAAGTATTGTCACACTTCTAGATGGAAGCCCGAGAAGGATATCAATCTTGATCATGCTCCTAGTACAAGAAAGAAACAAAAAAAGAAGCAAAAGAAGCCTACAAAAGTTTTGCGCTACTTTTCATTAAAACCAAGATTATAAAGATTGTTTATGTGCTCTAAAATTGCAGAGCATATGAGATGGCATGCAGAGGATGGTAACAAAGATGGGATCTTAAGGCACCCTAGAATGGTGAAACATGGAAAAGGCTTGATACAAATTATCCTGAATTTACTTCTGATCTTCAAAATGTTTGATTAGGACTAACTAGTGATGGTTTCAATCCTTTTGGAACAATAAGTACTAACTATAGCATTTGGCCAGTGGTTTTCTTTCCATAAAATATTCCTCCTTGGTTGTGTATGAAGCAATCAAATTTTATCCTCTCAATGATCATTCCAGGTCCACGTATAGTAGGGAATAACATAGATGTATATTTACAACCACTTACTAAGGAGTTAAATAAGGTGTGGAGTGAAGATGTGGATACTTTTGATTCATCAAAGAATGAGATGTTCAAAATGTGAGCAATACTTATGTGGACAGTTAGCGCTTTTCCTGGACTTGATATCTTATCTGGTTGGAACACGCATACTGGTCTTGCATGTCCTTCTTATAATTTTGATGCAGAGCCTTGTCGATTTCATCATAGTATAAAGTGGTGTTTTATTGGCCACCGTTGATTCTTGGCAAGAAATCATAAATTTAAATTGATAAGACATTGTTTTGATGGAAATGTGGAAGAGAGCGCCCCTCCAAAGAAGTTATCTGGGTCAGAAATTTTGCAGCAGGTGAAAGAAATCAATGTCACATTTGGAAGACAATCAAAGTTGCAGAAAAGAAAAAGAAAAAAAATGTTGGGAAAGATGCAACTCAATAATAGAAGAAGAAAAACATATTCTTTGATCTTCCATATTGGGAGTTTAATCCGTTTCCTCATAATTTAGATCTGTTGCATATTGAAAAGAATGTGTTTGATAATGTTATATACACTTTGTTAAATGATAAAGAAAAGTCAAAGAATCATGCTAAGGATCGAAGAGATCTACAAGATATGGGCATAAGGAGTGATCTTTGGGTCGACGAGAATGATGAGTGTAAATTTGGTGCATTTGCAATTCCAAAGAACAAGAAAGTGGCCTTTCTCAAGACTTTAAAGAATATCTCAGTGTCGGATGGTTATTCAAGTAATATATCTCGTCGTATTGATTTAGATAAAAAAAATTTGGTTTAAAAAGACACGATTGTCTCATTCTTATGCAACGGTTGTTACCCATAGCAATTCACAATGTGCTTCCAAGACAGGTTGTTGCAACTTTGGTTGAGTTTTCTTCCTTTTTCAGGCAGCTTTGTTTGAAAAGTGTAAGTCTTGCAGACTTAAATGAGCTAAAAAATCAAATTGTGGAAACTCTTTGCCATTTAGAGATTTTGTTTCCTTCATCATTTTTTACTGTAATGATTCATCTAACTGTTCATCTAGTTAATGAGGTAAAAATGTGGCCCGGTACATTATCGCTGGATGTATTCTGTTGAAAGGTAAGATATTCGTTATTAAAAATTATTTTAGTTGATTTTGCAATAGTATTTCAACGTAAATGCTTTGTCTTACACGGTAATATTTTTAGGTATAGATTGTTAGGCCATTTTAAGTCCCTTGTAGGGAACAAATCACAAGCAGAAGGTTTCATAGTTGAAGGTTACATAGTAGAAGAAGCTCTTACTCTTTATTCTCATTATTTTAAGAAAATTGAGTCAAGGTTAAATTGACCTAAACATGTAAATGATGAACCAAGCCAAAATGAGGCTTCTGAAAAGTCAAGTATGTTCCCTCAACAAGGTAAGCATGTTGGAGGCTTCATAACAAAATCATTGACTTATTTGGAGAAAACACAAGCTCATCGATATGTGTAACTTAATTGTGCGGCCGTAAAGCCATTTATTGAGTAAGAAATCTACATTGATTTGATTTGTAAGATAGGTTTTGAGGAATTGTATTAAAATTACTAATTATACTGCCTTTATAGTGAATTTAGCGATTACATCAAAAGAAGTACAAGAGGCCGAAGAGTTTCAGCAACAAAAGTTGAGAAAAAGTTAGTAAAGAGTTCCCTGATTGGTTTCCTAAGTGAGTGAGTGAATGATATTAATTTTTTTAATATAACTTTCTTATATCAATTTATAATTTCTGATATAAGTGTTTTATATATTTAGATTATGAATCCGGATATAGCAGATACTATCTCTGATGAGATGAAGTTCTAGTACAAGGTCCAGCCCGAGATACAAGAAGATTCAACGCTTATAACATTAATGAATTCAAATTCCGAACTTTGTCTAGAGAACAAGGACTAAAAATTCAAAATAGTGGAGTTTTTATTGTCTCTAACACTTCTTGTGTCACATCTAGTGTAGATAGACATGCAACACAAGCAGACCTACCATATTATGGAAAGTTGGAAGATATTATTGAGCTTAATTATTATGGCCAATTTAGGGTTGTTCTTTTTAAATGCCAGTGGGCTGACACTACTCAGAACAGAGGGTTCAAAATAGATGCTTGGAAGTTTAATTGTGTTAACTTTTCCAAATTAAATCATACTGATGATCATGGATGATGACCCATATATAGAAGCATCACAAACAAATATGGTCTACTATGTTGATGATGAAAATGATAAAGAATGGAGTGTGGCTATACATCTAAAACCAAGAGACTTATTTGATATGGGAGAGGTTGATGAAGAGAATATATATGAGAATGAGCCATACCAACAGCAAGAATTTGGACAATTTTTTGATGTTGATTATGAGAATGTCCAAATTGCAATAAAGGAGCATATGACTGAATAAATATATCATTATTTTTTAGTTTCCTTTGGTATTTTGTTTTTCTCACTTGATTAGTGGTTTTTTTCAAGACTTCCTATTTTTTGGCTAAGAAAGTTATCTTTTTTCTTTATATAATTCTTGATATATTTGTGTGGTTTCTCCATTCTTAGTGTTTAATCATGAAGGAATCTTCTAGTATGTTATGTGGTTTCTTATCTCAGGGCAAAAAACTGGAGGATAGGAACTGATTGGGGTCTTGATTGTACTGTTCACAAAAACTTCTTTGGGATCCAAGTAACGGAGTGGTTTTTTCATTTTGATTAGGAAAATACATTTGTTTTGTTTCTCCATTCTTAGTGTTTAAACATGAAAGGATCTTCTGATATGTTATGTGGTTTCTTATATCAGGGAAAAAAACTGGAGGACAGGAACTGAGTGAGGTCTTAATTGTATTGTTCACTGAAACTTCTTTGGGATCCAAGTAACGGAGTGGTTTTCAGAAAAAGAGTTTGTCTTGTTTGATCCGTCGTATTCACATTTGGGTAAGTTAGCATCTCTCCTTTCATGGGTTATTATTTGTGATAGGAGTATTTGTTGTTGTAAACCTTCCTACATTCTTTCTCTTGATTGTGTCTTTATAGAGTTTGTCTTGTTTGCCTAGTCTTGTTTTCTTTTTCAATTCCATATCTAACAACTGAAGAATTCAGAGAAAAAAAATGAGAAAATTATATTACAATTCTATACCTTAAATCAGTCTCCTTAACAGTAAACTTGTATGCTGATTATACCTTCACTATATTACTTACTGCATTAATATTTAGTAGCATGTATAGATTCCACCTTCATGCACAAATAGTGCAATTACTTATTTTTTGAATTATTATCATTTTTTCCTAATGTGAAGTGCAATGACTTATATTCTTCACTGCAAACTGTGTTTGCAATTTCAATGTCTTCTATAGAGAGCTGTATCTAAGTAAGATACCACCATTCTCTGTCTATTGATTCGATGTCTCCAAGTATAACCTTGATTTTTCTCATTCAAGAACTTTTCGTTTCTATTTCTTCTGGTGCCGCAACATCCTATTGAATGCTAATAATGCAGTTGTTTGTGCCCTTTTGGACGAATAACACTACAAAATCAGTTTCATGGCAGACGACCCGATTGGACTAGTTATTAAGCAGTGCAGTCGAGGTATTAATCAAAGTCTTTTTTGTATATCTCACTTAGATTCTCACTCATATTTGAGTAACTTGATAGCTTTTTCAGGTTGCATCCACCGTTTGTTTTGTATGAGATGTTAACTGTTATGACTTTTCTTTTATTAATTTGTCATGTGTTTAAAATAAGCAGAAATGTCCATTTAAGATTTGCTTAAACTGGCAGAATCAGTTATTATGTTGTTACGTACTTGCTTTAGTACTCAGTTCTAAGGTGTAGTGTTTAAAAGCATCTCAACATTAGATAAAGAGGCAAAAGCTACTATCATTTTCTTCAAAATTACTAGCTAAATGGAGAACCCCAGAGTTGATTCTCCAAGCTTCCCCTTGGCAAGAATTCATAGACTAAGAGTCTATTATTATCCTCCCAGCAGTTCCAATCAATTTTACTAGATGTGGATGTCTTAGTTATCCCAAGAATGTCTTCCCACCCATTTATGGGCTTAGAACTTCAGGAATCTCAACTCCACCCTCCCTCTGTAGTTCTCAAGTATAAAACACATAGTCCTCTCTGTCGCAGTTGTTAGTTCCTTTCTAGTTTTCTTGGAGTTAAAATTAACTAGTAGTAGTAATGTGAAGACATTCATTTTTGTAAAATGGTTTTGGTATGACAAGGCAAATAGGAAATTTGGAATCAGTGAGTACATTAACAGTTACAGATTCCCCTCAGATTTATAACTTTTCTTCGTTCTTTATGATTAATTTGCTTTAAAGGGAAATAAAACACTAGTTTATCAAATATGACCAGATATAATTGTAGCCAAAAGCTAAATATTATAACTGTTGCTTATAATTATTTGATTAATGTACTTTAGTGAAGTCTACTGTAGTTGTGTTATAGTGTTACTACTGTGAGGTGTAACTTCCCAGATGTCATTTTACTAAAAACTACATTGTTTACTGTAGATATGCCAAGGTTCAAGCGGATGCAGAAAAAGGAAAAACTAGGTCCGTCGGTATCTACATTACAAGGTACTGAATCAGCAACTTCTTTTTCTGGAAAAAACCAAATTTGTCTCCGCCAATTTAACATGCACCACAACCATCTCGACCAGTTTATTTATCATCCCATCCAGCTCCTATAGATCAGGACACTCCACATCCGGGTCCGGCAGTTTTCCCTGAATCACAACCATCTCCAATAAATCACTTGACATCATATCCATCTCTGGTTGATCGGGACTCATCACAACCATATCCTATTGGTCAGGACTCATCATATCCATCTCCTGTTGGTCGGGACTCATCACAACCATCTTCTGTTGGTCGGGACTCATCACAACCATTGCTTGTTAGTTGGAACTCATCACAACCATCTCTTGTTGGTCAAAACTCATCACAACCATTGCTTGTTGGTTAGAACTCATCACAACCATCTCCTGTTGGTTGGGACTCATCACAACTATCTCCTATTGGTCGAGACTCATCATATCCATATCCGATTGGTCCAAACTCATCACAACCATCTCGATCAGTTCACTCTACATCACATCTGGGTCTGAAAAATCAGGACTCATCACAATTATCTCTATTAGTTCATATTACATCACATTCGACTCCAACAAATCAGGACTCATCACAACCAGCTCCAACAGATGAGGCTGCATCCCAAAAATATTCTAGACGTGAATCGAATACGCATTGGGTCATAGACGCAATAGGTAAATACTTCAGACTATCAATACATATTTAACAGACCTTTCTAAGCTAATGTAATGTCTCTCATAGCTTCACCCAATCTCTTTTCTTATAACAGATTCAAGAAATAATGTTAAGAAAATCAAAGTGAAAGCTAAGGAAATACTAAATATAGTAGGTGAAGAACATATCGTGGTTAATTTTGATGTTTATGATGAACCATTTGGGGAAGCATGCAGCCTAATTTTGCGCTTTTGTGGAATATTAGCGTGTGATTGTTCTTTATTTCCAATCAACTTTGAGAAATGGTCGAGTTTACCTATGACATACTTCAACCGCATTTTTGAACATATTATAAAGGTATAAGCTCTAAATTCTGATGACTATACCACTGGTTAATTTTGTCTTTGAATTTTATATTTACATGTAGTAGAAAAGCTAACCAATATTTTCATTTTGAAGCCCAAATTCTTCTTTGACACAGCCGAATCAATTGCTCGACGACATATTTCTTTATCTATTGGGAAAAAGTGGGCTGCAAATAAGATTAACATGTGGAATGAAGTTGATGATCCACTTAAAATTAAAGCTCAGATTATGGATAAGGTGCCGGATGGGATTCCACTGGATCAATGGATTTCTTTTATTGAATACAGTTTTAAAGAATCAACAAAGTTATTTATGTAAATGAATTTCTTTATAGTTGTATAATTATTTTTTTTCTAATTGAGGTTTAAATATATTTCTGTAAGAAAATGCATCAAAGAAACCATGAAAATCAAAAGAAACAGACAATTCCACACACTGATGGCTCCGAAGCCAATGCTACAAGAAGGGCTAAAATAGTGAGTGAATTAATTTATAGATGGCCGAGACTGGATAATGGCCTGGACGAGCACAAATGTACATTGCTACTCATAAGAATCAAGATGGAGTATATGTTAATGAAGCGACAAAAGAAATATGTGTGAGTTATACTTATGCGCCATAGACTCTTGTCGAGTAATCAACCATGGTATTCTTAATAAATTTCTATTTTTAATTTATTTTGATAATAAATTTTCTATATGCAGGAAAAAATTGAGTCAGCTTTGAGCCAAAGCGCCATAGATGAGTCTTAAGTTTTGCCAAATAATACCGTTGGTAAGGTTCTAGGGCCAGAGCACTCTGGAAAGGTAAAATGCTTGGGATTAGGGGTTGTTCCTAGTAGAGTTTTTAAATAAGATAGACATCATTTTTGTGGTATAAGTGCTTCAAGTAGTGGAGGTTCTTGTTCGTTCCAATGTAGAGAAAAATTTGGTCAAATGATGAATTCTCACAATCAGATAATGAGTGCTTTGAAGGCATATATGATAATGAAAGAAGGAATGATAACAGAATAATTTGTGGGGCTCTTTGATTCTCCTTCAATGGTTTCTCCTACAACAGTAAGTAGAGTTCTCTTTACTTCTTTTTTTGAGGCCATTCCTAGTGTGTTAATATTAATTTTGCGACTATTTCATGCTCGTGCACTCTATTGTGTTCAAATCACTTGACTGATTTTTCTGCTATGATTGTCATTACATTAAATAGAAGAGGTCAAAATTTTGGACAAAGCGTTCTTAGGCAGTGTCTCCCTCCCTTTTTGATATGTTTTTCTTATACTATTCTGTTAACCTTATCTCCGCTTTCTACATTATTGTATTCCATGTCGCTCTCTTCTTGTGTCTTGCACCCAAATGAGAAACCAAATAAGTAGTCAGAAGGGATCCGTTGTACACCTGAGAAAGTTTGCTAAAGTTTCAAAGTTTTTCACCTCTTTCAATGTTATGATCTCACAATTCTTAAGGTTTATCTCCAAACTGGCACTGTTTAAAATCATAACAATATTTCTTCAATTGTTGAACTGATCAACTTTGCATCATATAGCAGAAGTGTATTATCCGTAAATAACAATGAGAGATTTGCTTACCGTCTTTCTTTTTTCAGGATGAATCCCTTCAATAACTTTCAATTACCACTTCATTGATTATCATGATAGAAGAGCTCTTTCATTTGTTCTGTTGTGTCCTTAGCTTATCAGTTTTGGCATTGACTTCAGCAACATGATTGCTCAGTTCTGCCCCATCCATAACCTTGATATGATCAGCAAAGATGTTAACTGCATTATCGTCATTTGATCTGCTGTGTGTCATCCTTACCCTTAGATTAGGAAGAATTAGCTTCTAGTATAAAAGTCCTAGCGTTGTTTCTTAATCTGTTAAAGATATGATTTTTAGTTCAATTTCAATATTTTTGATGCCATAATTAGTTGAATTTCAGTACTCATTAGATGAAATTTTCTTAGTAAAAAATCTGATTTTTAGCAAATGTCTAATTTCTTGTTCAGTTTCAGTGTTTTCTTGATGTCTGAATTTATCTATCTTTTTGTTATATAGTTAAAAGGTTTGATTTTTAGTTCAGTTTCAATAATTTGATATCATAATTAGTTGAATTTCAATGTTTTTTTAGAACTCATTTGATGAAATTTCTTGATTCAGTGTTTTTTAATGTCTGAATTTGTTAAAGACATGATTTTTAGTTTAGTTTTCAATGTTTTGATGTCTCCATTTGTAGTTGTTTTTCCATAATTAGTTGAATTTTAAGGTTTTTGTCAGTACCCATTGGAAGAAATTTCTTGATTTTGTAGAACTGGGTGAATGGAGTTCAGTTTTAGTCCTTTTTGATGTTTGAATTTGTATGTTTTTTTCTTAGTTAAAGGTTTGTTTTTTTGTTCAATTTCAACCCTTTGTTGGTGTCAACAGTTAAATGCTGATGTTTAGTTCAAGAGTAGCTAGAAAAGGAAATAGACGTTCTTCTTGAAACAAACAAAAGAAAAGTAAGACTAACAAATTGAAATGGAGGAGTACTTTATTTTCCATGTTTGGTATACCAGGTTCACCACAAAGATTATCTGTTTTATAGTCTATAACGGTGTAAAAGATCTGTAAAATCATGACCAGAATTTAGACCCTTTCTAGCAAAAAAAATGTCAGCTTTCCTTCTCCATATTCACTCATAGAATAGCTGGTGTTTGATCATTCATAATAATGACCTAATCATGCATTGAAAGTAACTTCTACATACTTTCCCTATTTTGGAAATTTATGCATATTGTCTATTATATTGCCTAACATGAGTTGAAACTTCTGATTTCTGGATTGTCTATCTAGCTAGTAGAAAATAAAATCTTACATACAAAAGTATGTAAGATATCAAAAGGAATATACTTTGAAAGGATGATAAATAGAAAAGTAGGTTTATTAAGTTAGTACAATCTAAATTGTTGCATGCTATATCTCTCTTCAAAATAACTGTGGTCCTCTGCAGTCTCTGTGTGTACAAAATAAGTATGGTTGGTCCCTTCTTTATACAAATATAGTTGTTCTACTATCAATTATCTTATCGAGATAATGAACTACAACATCATCATGCACCACAACTTTGACATCCCACTTGCTACAAATTTTTATTTTAATTAATTCAACTACAACAAAATTACAGTAACAACTTTTAATTTCTTCACAAAGGACAGTGACGCAATAGAAACTCTTACTACCATAAAAACTCTACTGGTAGTTGATAAGCTACTTACTTTTCACTAGTGAAAAAAAGTAAGTATAACTTGTTGTTAAAGCATGGTGTTCATATAACTTGTTGTTTATAATAAGGACTGAAAGTTTATCGATTGATTCTTATACTTTGCATTTTTATGTAGCCAAGTGATGTGACTAGTGGACCGATTTCGCCCATGGATGCAAAGAGATCACTTGATGATAATGATCCTAATGACATTCTTTGATTTCGTTGCATTTGTCTTGGATATTCTATGATGATGTAATTGTGTGGTTGGAGTGAATCTTAGAATATTGAAGGTTTTGTGTTTAAATTTGATTTTGTAGTTTGAAGATACTAGTTAATGTTGAAAATTTGGAGTTTGAAGATGTTAATGTTGAAAATTTAATTTTGAAGTTTAATGTTCAATGTATTTTTGATATGCTTGTCAATTACAGTGTTTAATTACTCAGTTGCATTAATGATATATGAACTGAACAAATATTGGATTGTATGTTATGCCTAAATGAACAATTAAATTTGAGCAAAATAAGAATCTATAGCCTGGTTTTGTATTACAATTTTTTTGATTAATAAAAGCTCGCTTTTAATAAAAAAAATAAAATTAGAATCTATAATTAGTTATTGAAAATTGATGGGCCCTACTAAATTTTTAAAAAAAATATTGCGGAGGTTTTAACCCTCGCAAGTTTTTATTTAAAACTTATTATAAAAAGAATTAAATTTAGAATAACGGGGGTCAATAACCGCCGCAAATTAATTATGGGGGTCAAAAAAAACCGCCGTAAATTATTTGTGACGGCTTGTATTCTGGGGGTTTTGAGAACCGCCGAAATTACATTTTGACCCCCGCAAACCGTAAATTAACCCCGCAATTTGACCTATTTTTTGTAGTGTGTTTTTCAATAAAATGACTAAGATATGTTTAATTTTATGCAAGAAGTTATAAATTAAAATGGATAAATGGCATATATGGAATTGAGAGGAAATTAGAGGCTTGTTTCGGAAAAGCGTGTTTTAAGAATTAGAAAAAGTTTTACGAATAATTTTTTTTAAAAGATGTTGACCAAATAAAAAGAGTTTATAAGCCCCATAAAATAGAAGTTGAGGATCATGAATTTGTGACTTTTAATTTATAAGTAGTTGGCTTATAAACACTTTGTATGTTCACCAAATGTTTAGATTAAGTCATTCAAATTTGATTTCGTGACATCGTGATTAATTTATAGTCCCCGAAGTATCAATATCAATTAAAAATGAGGTTTGTTATTTTCTCTTCTCTTTATAATAGTGATGTTTGGATTAGCTCATATACACTTTAATTATTTTATTATACACATGTAATTTTCTACAAATACAAATACAAATACCAGTTAACATCGTGCACGAATAGGTCGAAAGAAATCATGTAAGAGATTATAGACGGCTAGGCAACCACTAGTATATACTAACCTACTTCGTCTAGGAAGATTTTCTACAAGATTGGTGGTCAATATTATTCAAGACTTGAAAGAATGTAGTACAAATTAATTCTTTTGATGGTAAAGTGCAATCCAGTGATAACGTACCACTAACTAATTTTTTAATTAGCTTCATCGACAAAATTACTATTCAAGTGTCCATATGCTTAGAGTGGTTTGGATAATATTTATATATGAGCTTAATAGTTTGTAGAGGAACTCAATGCAAGCGGAAATGAAACTACAACAATAATGATAATGTTCGGTATAATTCTGCAAGTGAGATGTGAAAAGAGTAGGATGTATGTGTATTTTATTCCTATTTTTGTGAAGTACAGAGGTTGTTTCTGATAGATTCCCGGCTCAAAAAAAATATTTTCCAAATAAGATCACAAGAAAAATAAAGTGACAACAAAATAGCAGAATACAAAGCAAATGAAATATTCAATAACAATACACATAGAAAAAGTAAGAGGCTACACGACTACTAAATAATACTCCCTCCGTTTCAAAGAGAATTGAAGGATAATTCGTTCTTAAGTAATGCAAAGAATAAAAACTCTCATAACTCTCTCTAATAACTTTATGTGAACATCCGTAAGTCGTAAGAGTTAATAGGATGTGGGAGTTACTACTTCATAAATGTACATAATTCAAATGACGATTAAATGTAACTTTGTGAATGAAAGACAATTAGAAGTCTTGAAAGTTACTACCCTTTATGACTTGTCATTAATTTAAGAGTAATGTTAATTTATGTACATTAACTCTGTTTGTCTTCATTAATTCTTTTGATGAATGAAACGTAAATGATATACCTATTTAAGGAGTATCATTTGAGAACTAAAGATGCAAGAAGAAAATATAGGAAATAAATACTCTCCCCCCTTCATCAATTCTCTACCGTAATCTTGGATTCTTATTCTTTGACAATTTTGGGCAATTGGTTTAGGCAATCTCCAAACTTTCAGTCACGAGTGCATATGTTTGGAAGTAGTTATGGAACCTTGGGGAGCGACCGACTAGAAGAATTTGCACCGAAGTCGGGCTAAAATCGCTTTCAAGATAGTGGCTTGCCACGACATAATGTTTGTGACAACTCTCTTACTATCATTAATTTCATGTTCATATCAATATTGTAGCATTTTTTTCCAATAATTTGAAAGCGATTTTATTACATACAATATTGATAAATGACTATTTCTTTGAATAAAACTTTTTCTGGTTTATCAAAAATTGAGCCATTGGACGAAAATAATTTTAAAAGTTGGCCACAAAAACTTTTTATTTTCTTAGAATAATTAGAAATTGATTATGTTTTGTTTAATGATGGTTCTAATATTGATGGTTCTAATATCATTACTAGTTCTAATACTGTTGATGAGTTTGGTAAAAAGAAGATTAAAATGAATAACATAAATGCTAGAGGGCGTTTATTGTGTCATATGACTAATACTTTATTTGATTTATTTTTTATTTACAAATCTGCTAAAAAAATATGGGATAGTTTGCAAAACTCAAAACAGTGGAGGACAAAATGATGTCCAAATTTATCTTGCTTAGGGTGATGAAATGATTGCGTTAGTAGTAGTCGAGATGATCCTGGTGTCTAACAAGATTGACTGGTGTTGGACACGGGGTTTCAAGGAATTTATGTGCCAACAAAAAGTTATTTCATGACTTTGAGGAATCCACCAATGGCATGGTAGACTAGGTCATGTTAATATTGCTTCTATTAAAAGACTTAGAAAAATGGGATTAATTCCTATAGTAAATATTGATGATATTTCTAAATGTCCTGTATGTGTAGAAGCAAATCATGCTAAGAAACATTTTAAATAGGTCACTAGTAGAAAGACCGAATTGCTTGAACTAGTACATTCAGACTTAGCAGATTTTAAGAACACCATTAGTAAAGGTGGAAAGAAGTATTACATTACTTTTGTTGATGAATTTTCTAGGTGCACTAAGGTATACCTCCTTAAGTCTAAAGATGAGGCTGAAAGCATATTTTTAAAATTTAAGACAGAAGTATAAAATCAATTAGACAGAAAAATCAAGAGATTTAGACCTGATTATATGTGGTGTGGTGTGTGTGTGTGTGTGGGGGGGGGGAAGCTGTCTTGTCTGCATGCTATATTCTTAATAGAGTCCCTCATACAAAGTTAGATAACACCTCATATGAGTTATGGAAAGGATTTGTCACTAACTTAAAATTTCTAAAAGTGTGGGGGTGTTTGGCTAAGGTTGATCTACCTAATTTTAAATAAGTAAATGTAGGTTCTAAGACCTTTGGTACCGTCTTTATTGGTTATGCTCAAAATAGTGTTGCATATAGATTTATGTCATTAAATGATTATTGTATTTGTGATCTAGAGATGCAGAATCTTTTGAGCATGTTTTTCCTTTGAAAAATAATGTGCCTAGTGATGTACAAAATAATACTTTTGTTTCTATGTCTGTTAACTCTTATATTATGCCTGTTTCTGATGATATTGCTAATGAGCATGAAAATGAATTTAGAAGGAGTAAAATTAGAATTGAGACTAGTTTTGGTCCTGATTTTATCACTACCTTCCTAACTGAGGGTTTTGATATTGATACTTTAAATAAGGAATCAGTGTCTATCTACTTAATAGAAGAAGACCCTAAAACTTCTGATAAAGCAATGAGTTCAATAGATGCAATATTTTGGAAAGAGGCTATTAAAAGTGAATTAGACTCTATAGTCTCTAATCACACGTGGGACTTTTATGATTTGCCTAAAGGTTGTAAACCTATAAGAAGCAAGTGAATATTTAAGAAGAAATTGAGGCCTGATGGTAGAATTGATAAATATAACGCTAGACTTGTGATTAGGGGTTTTAACCAAAAGAAAGGTATTGATTATTTTGATACTTATTCTCCTGTGACTAAAATAGAAACCATTAGAACTCTTATTGCTCTAGCTGCTATTCACAGTTTAGTGGTACACCAAATGGATGTCAAAACTACATTTTTAAATGGTGATTTAGAGGAAGAGATCTATATGACTTAACCTGAGGGTTTTGTGGTCCCAGGACAAGAGGATAAAGTATGCAAATTGAGAAAGTCTTTATATGGACTTAAGCAGGTACCTAAGTAGTAGTATGAAAATTTTAATTTCACATTAATGGATAATGGCTTTATTGTCAATTCATCTGATACCTGTGTTTATTCTAAAATAATAGGATCGGATTGTGTGATTATATGTTTATATGTGGATGACATGTTAATCTTTGGCCATAATGTAAACGTTGTAAATGAGACTAAGAAATTTTTATTTTCTAAATTTGAAATGAAAGACCTTGGATAAGGTGATGTGATTTTAGGGATAAAAATCAAAGAACTATTAATGGTTTCTCTTTGTGTCAGTCTCATTATATTGAAAAGATGTCGAAAAGGTTTGATTGTTTTGATGTAGTTTCAGTGAGAACTCCTTATAATTTTAGCATACACTTGAAAAAGAATAGAGATTCTAGTATTTCTCAAACTGAATATGCTAAAATAATGAGGAGTGTAATGTTTCTCATGAACTATACTCGGCCTGATATAGCTTATGTTGTTAGAAGATTGAGTAGATATACTCATAGTCCCAGTAATAAACATTGGCATGCTCTTTATCGCTTGTTAAGGTACTTGAGAGGTACTATGGATTGGTGTTTGCATTTTAATAATTTTTTGCTATTTTAGAAGGTTTTTGTGATGCAAACTGGGTGACTAACAATGATGAAGTTCGCTCGACCAGTGGCTATTTGTTTACTTTGGGTGCAGGTGCTATTTTGTGAAAATCTTCAAAGCAGACTTGTATAGCACGTTCTACCATGAAATCTGAATTCATTGCTCTCGAGTTGGCAGGGCAAGAAGCTAAGTGGCTGAGAAATCTTTCGACAGATGTGCCTTTATGGGGAAGATAAATGTCACCGGTCTCTTTACATTGTGACTCACAGGCGGTAATTGGGATTGCTAAAAATAGTGTATACAATGGTAAAAAGAGACATATTCGCATCAGACATGATACAGTGAAACAATTGTTGAACCATGGTGTTATTTCCTTGGAATATGTATGATCTGAAAGAAATTTGGCGGATCCTATGACCAAGGGTTTGACAAGGAAAATGGTCCTTAAATCGTCGAGGGGGATAGGGCTAAAGCCCATGGATTGAGGTAATATGGTGGATACCCATTTGTGGTCAAACGAAGCCATATAGGCCTTTAATAAACACTACATATCCTATCCCTATGGTGTGAGGTAGTGTATTATAAGGTTGAGCTTATTTTTGCTCTTAATGATCCATAGCCTTAAGGTGGTCTATGAGATAGACTTGATGGATCACATACGCGAGTGTAAAAGGTTGGTCACTTTTTTATGAAAGACTTGGGTTATCTTTCTGGAGCACTAAGAAGACCCAAGGTTTGTGTGCATGACCATAAACACACTTTGTAGTATTGCGGAGGTTGCTTAAAATCAAGGATATGGTATGTGTTGTGGGGGTCTCAACTTATGTCCATCTAGTTCAAGAGTACTTCACTTTTTGGATATCTGTTGTTGCCTCATATCACTACGTGTCAATTCAAATCGAAAGATATTAACACTTAAGTACATGTTCCTTTCTTTTGCCCAAAATTATTCTATTCTCTATCTTTGCATTAGTGGGGGATTGAAGGATAATTCGTTCTTAATTAATGCAAAGATTAAAAACTCTCATAGCTCTCTCTAATAAATTTATGTGAACATCCATAAGTCATAAGAGTTAATAGGATGTGGGAGTTACTACTTCATAAATGTACATCATTCAAATGACGATTAAATGTAACTTTGTGAATGAAAGACAATCAGAAGTCTTGAAAGTTACTACCCTTTATTACTTGTCATTAATTTAAGAGTAATGTTAATTTATATGCATTAACTCTGTTTGTCTTCATTCATTATTTTGATGAATGAAACGTAAATGATATACCTATTTAAGGAGTATCATTTGAGAACTAAAGATGCAAGAAGAAAATATAGGAAATAAATACTCTCTTCCCTTCATCAATTCTCTACCGTAATCTTGGCTCCTTATTCTTTGACAATTTTGGGCAATTGTTTTAGGAAACCACCAAACTTCCAACCATGAGTGCACGTGTTTGGAAGTAGCTGTGGAACCTTAGGGAGCGACCGGCTAGAAGGATTTGCATCGGAGTCGGGCTGAAATCGCTTTCAAGGAAGTGGCTTGCCACGACACAGTGTTTGTGACAACTCTCTTACTATCATTAATTTCATGTTCATATCAATATTGTAGCATTTTTTCCAACAAGAATGGTCTACTTTCCTTTTTAGTCCGTTTAAAAAAGAATGACCCCTTTTCTTTTTTGATAATATTTTAGTTTCAATTTTCCACATGACATGTTTAGGACCACAAGATTAAAATGCATTTTGGTACATTTGACATAACATTAATTTAAGAGCACAAGATTCAAAAGTTTCTTTATTTTTTTAAACTTTGTGCCAAGTCAAAGTAGGTCATTATTTTTTAAATGAAGGGAGTAATATTAATACGGAGAAGAGGAGCGGAGGAGGCTAGTCTCCTATCTTTCCCACGTTAAGTGAAATAATAATTGGCTACCTACTAGCCTTCTACCTTAATCCTCAACCTCTAGACCTTCCTATCTAGGGTCATCTTCATAGTAAGTTTAAGTTGTGTCATGTTTTCTGTCAAGTTTAAGTTGTGTCATATCTTCTGTCATCACCTCCCCTAATCTTTTTTGACTGATCTCTACCCCTCCTAACTTCGGTCACTATCAGATTGCCTCACATAACTTTATTTCTAATCATCTTTATCGTAGTATGTCCACACATCTATTTTGTCAAAACTGAGTTGAATCAAAGTGAAAACTCTATTAATAGAGTGAGAAAAAGTTGTGAACCAGCACGTTGAAGGAAAAAGTAAAGATCATTGAGAGATATTTTGTGGGGAATGAAAAAGTGCTCTTATTACACTATAAATGTATAATCTATACAAAATATCTGACAACTAATCATTGACAGTTGTCAATAGTTAACTAACATACTAACACCAGCCACTGACTAACGAATTAGGTCATTAACTAACTGATTAAACT
Organism: Capsicum baccatum var. pendulum; assembly: GCA_030864225.1. NCBI lineage: Eukaryota > Viridiplantae > Streptophyta > Magnoliopsida > Solanales > Solanaceae > Capsicum > Capsicum baccatum. Next base: position 86,076,081 of record CM061560.1, on the reverse strand, counting down.
CCTAACTAACTATCTAAGTTGCACTTAATTAATTAGTCTAGCTGCTTGCATAAATATCTTTCATGATGATCTCCACCCCCTCCATCCCGCCCTTAAGTTGGAGGTGAATGATGCACTGACAACTTACCAAGAATAGAGTGATGCTTAACACCAGTAAGAACCTTATTAGTAAGAATGTCAGCTAATTGTTGAGTAGTGGCAATGTGATGCAGTTGAATGGGCACATCATGAAGCTTGTCTCTAACAAAATGATAATCCATGCTTTGTCTTCTCATGAAAAATAGGGTTCTTTACAATATGAATTGCAACTTCACTATCCAAAAAATTAGTAATTAATTTGAAAGGATCAATAATCAATTCAGTAAGCAGCATGTCAACACAAACTAATTCACGTACAATCTTTATTAGTGACCTGTATTCAACTTCAGCTGATGAGAGGGAAATTATGGTCTACTTCTTTAATTTTCAGCTGATAGGAGTGTCACCTAAGAACACTATCTAACCACTCATAGATATTCTAGAATCAGGACATGAAACTAGTTAGAGTCACAATGAGTTATGACAGTAGTCTGGCTTATTTGACAAAAATAGTCCCAAAGTAGGATCATTTTGGTAACTACTCCAATTTTGATGAATTATATAAAATGTGTGTTTCCGTGTGATTTGATCATTATATTCCTTTTCATGATTGTGTTGTGGTATTTTTGGAGTGTGAGGGTGATTGATATGGTTTTTGATGCATTTTGGGGTGATTTATGTGATATTGTGATTTTTGGTGGCTTGGAGAGACTTATAGTTGAATTCAGTCAATATCTTTTGATCTGTACATTGGATGGAAAAACAAATTGCTCCAGAAGATCCAGAACATCGCTTTCAGGGTGGTAACATGGTTGGTGTAGTTTTATGGTTTTTAAATTTCATTTCGATCATCGGTTCAAAAAGTTGTGATTTTGAGTTTCGAGGGTCAACTTTGTGAAAATAATATTTTTTTAAAATTTTGATATCGTCATTGAGTTTGAAGCATCAAATTTGATAGGGTAGCATAGTTTGTTTGCATTCACGGGATTTTGAGTGAATCTCGAGGGCCCTGTAGAGACTTGAAACTTTACCAAGTCCCCAGTTAGTGCACCTGTGATTGCGAGGCTACTACCGCGATTGCAATTGGGCATGGAGGCTAAGTGCTCAATCTCGACACCTGATCCGCGATTGCAATAGCCGCTTTAGCCAGGTACCGCGATCGCGATGCCTGGGTATACAAATACCCATGTTCACTATTTTTTAGACTTGGAGCTTAGGGTTTCATAAATTTGAGCAACTTTCTCCACTTTTAAGATTGGCTCCATAACACCTATTTCAATTATTTTCTTCAATCTTTATCATCTATTTCTTATTTTAAACCCGGATTAAAATATAAAATTTGGGGATTTTGGCCTGTAAGACTTAAAAATTGTAGGGGAAAGGACACCCACTGGCCATTTTGAAAACAAATGGCCAGCATATGGTAAGTTTTCCACATGGTGGCCAGTCGGCCAAAATAATACCCCGTAATAGCCATTGGGATATTTTGGCCTTTTTCTGCATATACAGTTTTTATACCAAATTGATACAATGCTTATACACTATTGATACACTTTTTCAAAGGAGACAAAACCTATGCATGCATATACAATCTCTATACTAAATTTATACAACATTGTACCAAATTGATACAATGTTTAACGCCATTTAGTAGCCTTCAGGCTACTTTGTCACTTTCCTACATATACATTTTTTATACCAAATTGATACAATATTATACCAAATTGATACACTTTTTCAAAAGTGACGAAACCTATGCATGCATACACAATCCCTATACTAAATATATACAACGGTTATACCACATTGATATACTTTTTTAAAAGAGAGGGAACTCACACATACATATACAGTCCCTATATCAAATTGATACAACGTTTATACCATTTTGATACAGTTTTATATAAAAAAAAATATAGTAGTGAAATAAAAAAAATAGAAAAGTTGAATTCGTTTTTTCATAAGAAAATGGACAACATTTTTTTCTAAATGAAACAATAAAAAAAATTAAAAAAAATAGAGAAAGAGACGAAGCCTACATTGAAATGTCTAAAAGTAGGAATTACTTTAGTGGCTAATTATAGGTAATTAGTTTTGGGTGGCTATTATGGTGGAATTAATTTAGAATAAAGTGCTAGTTTTGTCCTTTCCCCAAAATTGTATTTCTCCAATTTAAACCTCGATTTCAAAAAATTTTCACTTGGGTGAGTTTTTGATCTTATAATTATTTGTTTTCCCTCAATTTCATCTTCAAAACAACTTTAATTCTTAATTTTTAAATGGGTTTCGAGGATTTTTACTCGGTAAAATTTGTAAATAATTTTTCTCAATTTGGACCTCATTTTAACTCGTATTTGCGTAGATTTTCAGCTGTAGACTTCTAAAAATATGGGGAACACATTTTTAAAATAAAGTTTTAATTTTTTCCTTCTTCTTTGAAGACGCGTTCCGGGGATCCATTTTGACCCCGACTTGAAACTAGGCAATATGAGTATCGTTGGCTTTCTTTTGATTTGTAGATTCTATATTTCCATATTTTAGTTGATTTCGGATTCGTTCGTGAGGAGTAATATTGTGGATTGAAGGGTTGTGGACTATCTTTCGACTTTCGAGGTAGGTTGTGGCTTAACTTCTTTCAGAATGGACTGGGTAATTAATTTTGATGATAAAAAAACATGTTAAGAATGTGGAAAATAATCAGTAAAAATGACTTTCTTATTGTGTGTGTCCGTGTGAGGGCCTATATGTGATGTATTTGGTAGTTTTGGGATATTATGTGCTATGTGTGACTGTATAGAATCCTACATTATGTTGATAGCCTATATGCATGAAAATAATCTTATCATGTTTGATGAAAAACCTATTGTGGTACCAATTATGTATTGTGATGTGTTCATACTCTATTGGCATGTGAATCGTGTTGGTTTTCATGGATGGTTGGAAATATTGAATGGAGATTTGGTTCACTTGGTTGGTATATTGGTTGGATATGAAAATACTCATTGTAAATGGTTGTGAGCATTACATCTTCATATCATGTACATTCATGAAACATTGGTCCCACCGTGGAAATACTGAAAATCCTAAGGAACACTGACTTTTTTTGACAGAAAATGTGACATCTTATAAAAAACCCTCCCCGAGGAATGTGCTAAAGAGGAGATATGGATATGGATTTTATATGGATTGACGAACCCTTTATGGGTCCTACGTTGGAGAGTTTTAGCTCTGTAGGTATATACGAAGGCTGTACGACAGTATCGGTGGTTGTGTGACAATCTCGTGCATTGCATCATCATCATCATCATCATTCTTATTATTTTTATTGCATCTAGTTTATTATGCTTGTGGTGTAATTGTATTTTTGCCTTGACTTATTACCTATCCATTTGTTATATCTTTCCTTACTGGTTCTTGATGTTCTTGTATATGTTATCTCGTTGACCTTTACTTGTATGTGGTATAATGTGTACTTGTGGTCCTTTCTGACATTTGTTGCATTATATGTGAGTATTATAGAACTGTTAGTGCAAGCGGTGTGGGCTACCGTTGTGGGACATTTTCTGATTGTAGGTGACGTGCCCTTAATGTGTATTTTGTATGCTTTATTATATATTTTTCCCAATCAGCCTATGATACCTACTGAGTACAAGTGGATCCTACTCACTTCAACTGTGGCCTTTCGGTGCAGATCCTGATTTGGGTACGCTTCACGTTGGTTGATTCGGGCGGTATTTAGAGTTTTACGAGGTAGCAATGGAGTTTATGCATTCAAAGTCTACAACTACCTCTTCTTATTAGACTATGTCTTTATTACTATTCTGAGACAGAGGTATTCCTATGTATTGCATTTTCTTGAGTTATACTAGTAGTTCTTACACCGTGACACCAAATTTTAGGAGTTATGACATTATTGTTTATGTTTCTTTCCTCTTCCAGTATGTTGGTTATGGTTCGGCTTTGTTCTAGGAGACTTGCCTTGGTTTTGAATATTAATTTCTCTTTTGTATTAGTTTGTGTGATGTGATTACTTGTCAAGGTTCACCGCGATAAGTATTATCACGATCTTTGGATTTCTGAATCGTGACAATTTTTGAGGTATTTTAGTACATGCAATGCATCTCTATAGTGTGGCTCTTTAGGAGCTTGCATAAATTGGCTAATATGTTTCATATTATATGCAATGTCCAATCTTGTAGTAGTGAGAAAATTTAATTTTCCTACCAATTTTCTATATAAGTTAGATCTGGAAACAATTTTCCTTCTGCAATATAAAGTTCACCACAGGGTCTAGTAGGGATGTAACTGTGGTGTAGTTAATGCAATCAAAATCCTTGAGCAGGTCAGTGACAAATTTTCTTTAAGTAGTCAGATCACCAGTGTTTGGATAAAGAATCTCTAATCCCAGAAAATCAATGTCTTTCTAGTTCATTGATCTTGAACTGATAGTATAGGAACCTTTTCAACTCTTAACTTTCATTTAGATTAGTACCAGTAACAATTACATCAACATACAAAACAATAAAAATTATAGACATGTCATCCTTTTTGCAAAATAGAGAATAATCACTAGCATAATGGGTGGGTCCTCTTGAAAAAAGAGACTCTCAGTCAATTTGTCATGTCACTGTCTACTAGCCTACTTTAGGCCATACAAGGACTTCCTTAATTTGTATACCAACCTCTCCTGATCTACTAGCAACCCTAGTGGAACCTCCATATAAATTTTTTACTTTAGATCTCCATGCAGAAATGCATTGTTCATATCTAATTGATGTAGTGGCCATTCTTTCTTTATGTCTAAACTCAGTAAAGTTCTAATTGTTGTCATAATTATTACTAGTGAGAAAGTCTCAATGCAATCAACACCATATTATGGATTAAAATCTTTAACTACAAGCCTTGCCTTCAACCTTTTGAAACTACCATTTATTTTGTATTTAACTTTGTAGACCCATCTACACCCTATAGCTTTTTTATAGTAGGAAATTTAACTAAGCCCCAAGTTTTATTTGCATACATTGCTACAAACTCTTGTGTCATGGCAGCTTGCTAAGAAGGTTTAAAAGTTGTCTCCTCGTAAGTAAAAGGTTCACTATCAACTGATATATTTCTTATTATTTATTGACTATCTTGGGTGAGATATGCTAATGGGTATTGTTGGTTGTGAAAGAGTAGGGATGGGATGGTATAGAGGAATATAAAAGAGTAATATTAATATTGAAGTTGCGCCTGTGTGGAGAGTAGGCAATGAGTATTTGTATTATCGCAGATAGGATGGTATGATGTGTGGTCTAGAAGACCCTCTTGGTGCATTGGTTTGTGTAGTGGTGCTTGAAGGTCCTGCAACAACATGATCTAATGATTGTGATAGTGATGATTGTGGTGTGTGATTAGAAAGAGATATGGGATGTTATTGTTCTAAAAAAATAAGTTCATGTTGTAATAGAAATAACACTTCTTCTCTAGAGAATAAAGGCGCAAAATTAAAAACAACAGGACTGGTGACATTTCTTGAATCCATATGATTTGTATTAGTGGTATGTGTGCCGGTGTTGTTCTAAAAGTGAGACTCTACTAACCTTAAAATAGAAGTAAAAGTAAACTGAGCCGAAAACATATCAAAAGGAAAAATGTTTTCATAAGACAGAACATCTCTAGAAACAGTTGAAAGTTGCTTTAAGAATGCAACTGTTTTTTTTCTTTTTTCCCCAGATTTTTTTTACGTACAAGTCCTAGTTAAATTAGGAGTCCTATCTTTGGTAGAAAACTAATTAGTTATTTTAATTTTGGTAGATATAAGTTGTTTCTTTTTCCTATTTTTAGTTGTAATAGCAACTATTTAAGTTGCTAAGTTGATGATCAATTATAGACGGTCTTTTAACAAGAAAATAATCCGTCTCTCTGCATTTTCTCTTCTTCAAACTCCATCTCTATTTTAGCGGCTAGCCTTTGAATTGAATTCCTGTTATTTCCTTTTAACGATTTTAAACCAACAATTGGTATCAGAGCTTTAATCTTAAAGAACCTGTGAGTATTTGTATCAATCTAATCCAGTGGATACCATAAAAGAGAAGCAAATTTTTCTTCAATGTCACCACCAACTTTCGATGGAGAAAGTTATCAAATCTGGGCAGCTAGAATGCGGATATATCTGTAAGCTTTAGATATCTGGGAAACTTTTGAAGATGAATATGAGATAGCTCCCTTGCCGGACAATCCAACGGTGGCACAAATTAAAACTCACAAGGAGAGGAATACTAGGAAATCAAAGGCAATGGCATGCTTATTTACTGTAGTTTCATCTAATATCTTCACTCGTATCATGTCTCTGAAATCAGCGAAAGAGATATAAAATTATCTTAAGACTGAGTATGAAGGAGATGAAAGGATTTGAGGGATGAAAATGTTGAATCTGGTACGTGAGTTTGAGCTGCAAAGGATGAAAGAAAGTAAAACCATAAAGGAGTACTCTGACAGACTTCTTACTTTAGCAAATCGCATCAGATTGTTGGGTTCCACTTTCAATGATCCAAGGATCATTAAGAAAATCCCAGTAACGACAACTGAAATATTTGAGGCTACCATAACAACCTTAGAAAATACTAAGGACTTGTCCAAGATCACACTTGTAGAGCTCTTAAGTGCTTTTCAAGCACAAGAGCACCGACATGTTATGAGACAAGGAGGAGCTGTCGAAGGTGCCTTATCGGACAAGCATCACGATGATGGACGTTCTAAAAAGAAGAAGAAGAATAAGAAGTACCAACCAACTTAAGAAGAAGGTGCAGCGCATTACAACAAAAACAAAATAGTTGGTTTCAAAGGAAAATACCCTCCTTGTAAGCATTACGACAAGCTCGGACATGAACCTTTCAAGTGTTGGGAGAGGCCTGATGCTAAGTGTACTAAGTGAAATCAGCTTGGGCATGAAGCGATCATCTGCAAGAACAAAACTCAGCAGCAAGATACAGAGGCTCGAGTTGTTGATGAACAGGAAGAAGATCAACTCTTTGTCGCATCATATTTTACAAGCAGTGTCTCAAGCGAGTCATGGCTAATCGATAGCGGATGCAAAAATCATATGACTTGCGATAAAGATCTTTTTAAAGATTTGAGTCCTACTAAAGTTACAAAAGTTAGAATCGGCCATGGTGCTTATATTCCAGCAAAAGTAATGGGAACCATTATAATTGAAATACAATCGGGCACTAAAATAATTTTTGATGTTCTTTATGTACCCAATTTGGACTAGAACTTGTTAAGTGTTGGTCAGTTATTAGAAAAAGGTTTCAACTTGTATTTCAAATATAAACACTGCTTGATCAAGGAAACATCTGGACAAGACCTATTTAAAATCAAAATGAGAGGCAGAAGTTTCTCATTAAATCCATTGGAAGAAGAGCGTGGATTTCACTAGTTGTGTGTGGATCTACCTCTGCTAAAAGAAGACATTCCACCTGATGATGAAGGCTGGCTTTGTCCTGGTTGCGATTGCAAAATTGACTGCATTGACTTGCTTAATGATCTTCAAGGAACAGACCTTTCCGTTACTGACAGTTGGAAGAAAGTATATCCCAAGAAAGTTGTTGCTGCTGCGTTCGGGGAGAAGCTAGATGATATTTCTAGAATTCCATCGGATGACTCGGAGAATGGCCTACCTGACATACTTTGTCCAAATAAAGTTTCTGCTAAGCATTTAGGTGAAGATATTTCTTCGCCTGAGCATGATTTGGAAGATAGAAAGCCCAATATGGTGGTGTTGTGAAATAATTCTGGTCTTGCTACTACTAGGGAAGGGGGATTGTGCCCTCTTAATAGATTCCAGAATATGACTCATTTGAAATTTGACTCTGAGTGTAAGCTTTACCTGGAAAGCAATATTTCAGTTCAGAAAAAACAGATGCCTGGAGCTGCTAATGCCGATAAATTATCAAAATTGGAACTTGAGAATGTTTGTGATGAGTAGTGTGAGAATGCTACTCAGTCAGCTGAGCTTTCTTTGCCGAGCAATTCCCAGTTAGCCTAGGTTGAATCCTACCAGATTCTTGGCAGCTATTTAGTGGAGGAGTCGGCTCTCATACAGTTTGGAGATTCTGGCTACAGAACATCAGCTGCATTATAAAAAATCCAGAAGACAGTAGGTAGTTCATCGACCATGGAGAAACATTGTAGAAATGGTGATGTAAAATTATTCGAACAGATTCTTAGTAAACCATTCCCTCAGGAAAATCCCAGTTCCAATGCACATCGTAGTGATGGTAGCAATCAGCAGTTGAAAATTGGTAGCGATTCCTTTACTGCAAGTCTGAAAGCCAGCTAGCAGACCTGTTCACTAAGCTACTTCCAGTCAGCAAGTTCGAGCTTCTAAGGCAAAGAATTGGTGTTTGCATTTCATAAAGCAAGGAAGAGTGTTGAAAGTTTCTTTAAGAATGCCACTGTTTTTTTTCTTTTTTCTCCAACTTTTTTTAACGTACAAATCCTAGTCAAATTAGGAATCCTATCTTTGGTAACAAACTAATTAGTTATTTTAATTTTGGTAGAAATAGGTTGTTTCTTTGTCCTATTTTTAGTTGTAATAACAACTATTTAAGTTGCTAAATTGATGATCAATTATAGATGGTTTTTTAACAAGAAAATAATTTGTCTCTCTGCATATTCTCTTTTTCAAAATCCATCTCTGTTTTAGCAGCTAGCTTTTGAATTGAATTTCTGTTATTTTCCTTTAATAGTTTTAAACAAACAGAAACACTTATTTTCTTAGTGGCCAATTCTAAGACGAATATCCCACAAATTATGTAAGGTGTTGTTCTTGGTTCAAACTTGTTTTTATTTTTTAGTTTGGTAGGAAAACACAAGCATCTAAAAGCTTTGAGATAATCATATACTGGTTTCTTTTGACACACTAGCTCATATGGATATCTGTTTTTTATGATTGAAGAAGGTAGTCTGAAGAAGGTAGCTGTCAACACACATTCTCCCCAAATTTAAGAGGCAACTTGGACTGATACAGAAGTGCCCTTGATATTTCATGAAGGTGTTTGTGTTTTCTTTCTATAACACCATTTTGCCGTAGTGTGTAAGGACAAGTTTTCTGATATATGATACCTTTAGACTGGAGGTACAAGTTAGTTTTATGGTTGACAAATTCTAGGCCATTATCAACCTGATTGCTTTAGCTGTAATGAAAAATTGATTTTCAACAAGAGTTACAAAAGATTTAATGACTTGGAGGGCATTGCTTTTGTAACTTATTGAGTCTAAGTTGATCTACTAAAGTCACAACTATAGTGAGAAAAAAATTATAATTTTCATATGTGGCTATGTGTTATGGTTCCCATATATCAATGTGTAAAAGACCAAAAGGATTGGTAGCAGTGGTGGTTAGAAAATGGTACCCTGGTTTGTCTAGCCATTGGAAAAATTAAACATACAAAAGGTTGTTTGGGTGCGAAGAACGAAAGTGGAGATATTCCTTTCAATTTAACAAAAGGTTCATGTCCTAGCCTTAAGTGCCACAAAAGATCATTACTATTTTCATGAGAGTTAGAAAACAAACATTGACTCAAAATAGAACAAGTTCCTTTATTAATTTTGCATAAATTATTTACAATGTTGAATAAAGGAGATGAAACCTGCTTATCAGGTCTATGAGAACTAGAGGTGAGTTGAAAGATGCTAGAAAAAGGAAAAAAATGATGATGAAGATGAATTGCATGATGATGCAACACCTGAGTATTTGTTATGACATTTTGAATAAAGATAGTACAAACCATCTTGAGCTCTACCAATCTCTAGAGGCCTCTTCAGAGAAGAGGCTCTCAATACACGAGAAACACTAATGAAACTGACAAAACCCTCAAGTTCCATAGTCAAGCAGTAAACAGAGTTGAGATTAAATTTGAAACTAGGTACATACAATACCTTATACAAGGTCAATGTTGGATTAAGAAAAATGTCACCGGTTTATGTTACTCTAACCTTATTACCATTTGGCAATGTCACAAGAAATGGGTAGGCTAATGTATTAATATTGATCAGTAATAGGGGTGTGCAAAACCAATAAATTGAACAGATAAAATGTTATTGGTTTATTGTTATTAGAATATTGGGTTAGTGATGTTTAATGGATTTATAAATTTTTTTATTGGGTTATTGGTTTGATTTCAATTTTTCCTATTTTGTTATTGGGTAAATTGATAACCCAATAAGAATATACTAAATTAGTACTTTAAACCTACTTTTATATATATATATATATATATACTATAATACTTAATATACATTACTTATTATATATTTCTCTTAATTTCTCCTTCATTTTGCAAGCTAACAAACCTATAATTTAAATTATACAAACTCTTAATTTCTCCTAACTAACGTCCAGTTCAAACTTGAAGATTCTTGTAAACTAAAACACATCATGTAGGATTTTGACTACAACTAAGATTAAGTTTTTTTTCAGGCTAGTTGCCACTACTTCTATTTTATGAGTATTTTTTTATTGTTTAAATTGAAAATCAAACCGCTAAGGACTGAAAATCACTAATTCAATTCGATAACACATAAAATTAAACTGAACCGACTGATGTACACCCCTAACCATTAAGATTTTATTACAGGTCATATGATAGGAAGGCCCACAATCTCAAATCCAGTAGTCATCAGATAACGTGTCGCAATCACTAGTGAGTTTATATCTTAGTTATGAAGGAATGGCAAGCATTAATACCTGCAAAGTTAACTACTCCACAAGTAATGTTGTTAGTTGAATCCTGCCCTGCATTTGATGTTGAAAATGATTTAGGAGGCTGCATAGTTGACTATATTGTTCCTTATCAAATTCTGAACTATCCTGCTGTTGAACTGATAGTTAGCTTCGGCCCTTTGGGTTCCAATCTGAGTAGTGAATTCTGCACACTTCTCAAATGCTCTTTCAGAATAACTTTCATGGGCATTTGAGGTTCAGGCTGAGTTTTTCCGTTTGGTAAATTTAAAGTCTTGAGGAAATCCATGTAACCTACAACGTTTGTCCTCAGTGTGGCCAATTTTCTTGTAGTAATCACAAAATAGGTGAGATTTTGGTTGCAGATATATGAATTTGTAGCCCTCAGATGTGCTCCCAGATGTGCTCTAATAACCATTATAGTAATTTCCACTAGGTCTGTTGAATTTAATGTAGCCATTTCCTTTTCTATAGTGCTGATTATTGCCCTACTTCCCCTATAGTTGGTACAAAAATTTGTATTAGCTAAACCGTGTGTATTGAGTGATGTGGATGTCAAGGCTAACTGATCACGAGGCTTGATTTCTCTTTGTTTCTCTTCTTGTCATAAGATTGAGAAACATGAAGCTATATTAGGTAAATGATTCATCATCAAGATATTTCCCCTTACGACAGTAGAAGCTTCATTTAAGCCCATGAGAAACTGAATCAACCGTCTTTCCCGTTCAGCCTTATGCATCCCAGCCTCGGTACCATAAATGCATTGACAATGACTAGTTGTGTTGGTGCTGAGAGTGCTTAATTCTTTCCAGAGTCGTTTCATCTTAGAGTAATAGCTGGTGATATCCAGATTGCCTTGTGAAAAGTAGTTGATTTCCTTTTGCAACTGTTACAACTCTGTACCATTTGTCTGATCATACCTTCCCTTTAGCTCTTGCCAAAGATCACGATGATCGTTTACATATTGCAAGCTATCAACAAGATCTTTTGAAAGAGTATTTAAAATCTACAAAGTGACCACATTGTCACACCCCAGAGTCTAAAGAAAGGTAAATCCCCAGTTGTCCGTGGATGTTTTTCATTGATGAAATTGAGTTTATTTTTTATTGATAATGCCCTAAATATGTTTATTTTTTATTGATAATGCCCTAAATATTCCCTTTCTCGGTGATCTATATCCAGTATCATTAAATACTGTAAGTCGAGTGGACATGGTATGGTATATACCAAATTATCATATCGAATCAAAATTTTTAATATTATTATTTTGGTATTATGGTATTTGGTTTGGTATATGGTATATATTTTAATTTTTTTGATATATGGTATGATATTCGGTATTTATAAATGACATACCGAAGTACCAAATACCATACTGAACTAACAAAAGGAGTTGTTTGTACTTTTTTTGAATATTTCTATATGTGTAATGTGTATTTACGATACAATTGAGATGTGCTTTTGAAAAATCGAAGTAATAATACTCTATTATACGAGTATATATTATCGAAGTTGAACAAACTATGATTACCGATTACCATACCGCAAAATATCAAAATCGAACATCAAAATATTAAACCATACCGAATTAATATGATATGGTAATGGTATAATGCTTTTAAAAACTGAATATCAAAATTATCATGCCAAAATTTCAAATACCGTACCCTACGATAACATGCTCACCAGTCACCACTAATAGCAGGAATCAGAGTTAATCCTGTATTTTTTTGCAGGATGCATGTACGAAGAATTGAATGAATTGATGGTCTCTTGTGGAGCTGTTGGACTAATAGTAGCAAGCTCACCCTCAGCAGCCATGAGAGATGAGTTGTTGAACAATCAAACAATGAAGGAAAACTGAAGGTTTTGAGACGAAAAAAGGAAAATCAAAATAGTGTAAAATGTGAAATGTTGAATGAAAATATCAAATTCTGATAACAATTTGCAAAGTAATGAAGGAGAACAAGATTGAGAAGCAAAAAGCGGAACAAATGCCAAAACTGAGAACAATTTCCAAATTGTGATATATGAACTCGATCCGCCAACATAGAGAGGATGAGAGAAAACTACGATTTTCGCTAGGATACCATGCATGAGGGAGAAAAAAATCGTAAAATTTAGAAGCAAAAAGAGGAAAAAAATATCAAAACTGAGAACAATTTTCAAATGGCAATATATGAAGTACGATTTGTCAACGTAGAGAGGATGAGAGAAAGCTCAAAATCACGATTCTCGCTCTGATATCATGTCAAAATCAAGGTGAATCGAAGTGAAAACTCCATTAATGGAGTGAGAAAGAGCTGTGAACCAGCACGTTGAAGGTGAAGATGAAGAACATTGAGAGATATTTTGTGGGGAATGAAAAAAGTAATCTTATTTCACTGCAAATAAACAATTTATACAAAATATCTAACAACTAATCATTGACAGCTTTCAACAACTAACTAACCTATTAACACCAGTAACTAACTAACTGATTAGACCATTAACTAGCTAATTAAACTCCTAATTAACTAAGCTGCAGACAGCTAATTAGCCTAGCTGCTTGCATAAATACCTTCCAGGATGATCTCAACATATTCGAACATCTTCATATTTGCTATCTTTATCTTCTGATCATGTGTGTAGATTTGCTATCTTCATATGACAGTTTTTTGGTATTTTTGATTGATCAATACTTTGCTCCACAATAAGTGAATATGATCTCAATAAAAATAAAAATAAATCAGCTAAAATTTGTTGACAATTTGTGAAATTTTGAGATCGTTGAATTCAAGTTACATTAATACCCATGCAATTGAAACATTAATAAAGGTGTAAAAATTTTAACACCTAAACACTGAATAGTTTACCGGGAAAAAATCACTATCGTACAAAGTATTTTGTGTTAAATGTAGAATTCGGGGAAGGTTGTACATCAAGGGGTAATAATGGGCCATAAAGAAAATCTTAAATATAAGGCCATTTCACAAAATTGATGATCCAATGGGCTATTATCTAGCAAATGCATGACTCTGATGCCAGATCTGTTGGGAGTGAAATAACATATGAAAGTTCACAAAGAAATCTTGAATAATGATAACAAAGAAAAATTATAAAGACTCATAATTTATTAAACTTATGAAGAAAATCAACCAATACAAGATAATTCAAGAAGCTATTGTCTTCTTCTTCCTCCAGCATATGCTACAGATGTAGTAATATATATACATCTCATGTGCCAAGTCCCCTACGTGTGCTAAGAGTATATGATTAGGAGTCTGCATGTCAAGGCTTAGGATATGATACAAACACATACAACGGGAGGCTAGAAATAGGGTACAACCATGAGTTCTTAGTGTCATAGACGATCTGTTTATCATCCCCAAAAGTGTTTGAGGTGGGAGCTCCACAACACCAAGCTTGGCTCTTAGGAAACGGGATTGCAACTTGGTGAGTGGTTTGGTGAAAATGTCAGTTCGTGCATGGAGGGAACGAACTTTGTTGGCATAGAACCTTGGACCACTTTCTCATGTACAAAATGATAATGAAGCTCATGTTTGGTTCGAGCATGAATGACAGGATTCACCGCAAGCTGAAGAGCACTAACATTGTCGGAGGACAAAACTGGTGGAGAGCTCAAGGAAGCTCCAATGTCTCGCAAGAGATGCATAACCCTAGCGGCATCAGCCACCAAAGATGCAAGAAAACGCTACTCTACCTCAGCACTAGACTTCGTCATAGTGTGTTGCTTCTTGGACGACCAAGAAATTCAAATTAGAACCAAGGGACACACAAATGCCAGTGGTTGATGTACCGATGAGAGGAGACCTCTCCAAGTCAGCATCCAAGAAACTGATGTTGGGCTATTTTGTGTGTCGTTGTCAGTATATTTGGGCATTTTGGACCCTTTCCCTACACCGTCAAACAACAAAAAAACCAAACACACACACACGCAGAAGCAAAAAGAGATGCTCCGTATTGCCTGATCAACGCCTACTTGATCCACCACTCCCATCCACACTGCACATCATATTTTGCATGCACATAGAAAAGTAAATATTAAAGAGGAAAAAGAAAAACATAATATACACTTCACAAGAGTTGTGGATTGAAGCAGACGTGAAATAAAAATGAAACCTTTGATGTTAATTTGACACAAATGTTAAACCTACTGAAAAGATGCACCAACAAAAGAGGAGCTGACCCTTGAGATATTATTAATAAAATAATCAATCTATCCTTGACTAAATGCCTACACAACAGCTGACTTTTGATCACAATTTCCATCATAATATGTGACACAATACTCACCCTAGGTATTATTATACACTCTTGTAAGTGGCTTACAAAACTGGCTTCGATTTTGGTGGCTACCCATGAGTAACCTGTATCAATGTTAGAGATTCTCTAATGTGGTTTCGGCTTAAATCCATCAACAGCAAAGTTTCTCGTGGCTGCAGGAAGAGCTACCCGAATTCCATCAAGTTCAGGTTTTGCAATTACTTGACAACCTAGACGAGACCTGTAGAACGATTGTAGAATATATGAGAAGCTTGAGAACAGTACAGTAACTGCAAAAAATACGAATAGAAGGGACCTACGTCTCTGTGAGGCCAAAAGCAAGATCCAACATGTCGTTCTCTTCGTCTGTTGGATCTTCTAGTTTGTTGTAGTAGTCCACATCCTGTCCAGATACAAGTATGCTCAGTTACAAGATCACAACATTAAAATGGATTTAACCCGGGTAAGATGAGGGGAAGGAAGGATTTATGGCATTGGCCTAAGCATTTCATTACATACCATAACTATCACATGACATGTGGAACAGGCAAGTGACCCTTCACATGCTCCTGCATCAGAGCCAATTTTGTTTGGTTAAACTTAACAGGCGATAAGGAACCAAGAATAGATATGCCAAGAAATGTAAATCCCACCAGTAACACCCAAAACTGTTTTGGTACACAATTCTAACTGTAGGGAGACAGAGATGGTCACTCAGCAACGTTAATCAGAGCTGTGTGAATGAGGCCCATATTAACTGTCTAAAGGTGAAACTGAAATTGAAAGATGACATCACACTTTGGAAAGAATGTTAGTACGTGTCTAATATGCCCAACTACCATTATGGCCCATGCTTCTTCCAATGCCAGTATCCATCTAGTTCTGCGGCATTTGCTCTCTACAGGATTTCTCAAGATTCCTTACAAACTTTCACACACCTTCCCACACTCATCTCATCACTATCACCACTTCACCAGTATCTTTAATATGAAGACGAGAATACTTGCAGTGCTCCCAGTATTCCTTTTGAAGCGCTCTGAGTTCAGATTCACTTTCACTAACTCTGAAACAACCCAGGGACTTCCGTCACATTTACTCCAAGACTCAAAATGTAAACTTAGATTATTATTCTAATCAATTAATTACTCTGTTTCGGATAAGAATGATTGCGAGGTGGTAAAGTTTGATCACAAAATATCAGCCCAATAAAGGCATACTAACTGCAATCAATGACCATATTCATAAAGGTCTTATATCATCCTGAAAATATAGACTAAACTGGTTAAGGATGCCATATTGAATCAACATATAAGATTTAGCATGCCTCAACAAAGCTAACCTTCAAGCTCAATGTCATTCTCATGTGCAGCTTCTAACAAAGACATTCCAACAGGGACCTTGATTTGCTTCTCTTCTCCATCCTTGTCAACAAATGTTACTGATATCCTGTGCAAAAAGAGAACATGTAAAAGTTTGAGGAGAACAGAAGCAGATATGTATAATCCTATGGCACGCCACCAGCCATATAGAGATGAGATTATTCAACAAACACAACAAGAGATTGGATTGTAGTCCAAGATCAAATAAACATGTACTTGAAGGCTACTATATATATTATTTGACAGAGAAACATAGGTTGTATGCAAGATCATAAGATGTAGCAAAAATATATAATATTTACCCAATCTCTAGGCAGTGTTTGGGAACTCATAAATCTAGATCTGGAGGAGCACGCATAAATATGTTCCATGAAAGTAGCTTAGAGAAGAAAACATCAGATATATGGATCAATCTCGATTTGAACTTGATTTAGAGAACGGCATCAGCTTTGATCTTATTATGCCAGAAATATTAAGAATTTGGATTTGCTTCAAAGCATATCTGGACCAATGTCAAATTGAACTTGATTTGGAGAAGGGCATAGTTCATGCACAAATCATTAAAATGGCACTGTTCATTCTATGCATTATACAGGGAGATTGTATTTTTATTACTGTCTCAAAAAATCTATTTCAACAATTATGACGTGACCCTTTTCTATGACGGTTTGGACCGTCTTACGGGCACCTCAGCAATTGCATTCGGTGCCTAATACCTCCCATCGGCATAAGTACTGGGTAACTTCATCCACCAAGGTTTAGGTAGATGAAAAACTAAGCATCTCATTTTGTCTATATTAGGGTTTGACCTTGATCTCCTATGGTTTTCACTGTTTTGACTGCTAGGCCACATCCTTGTATATTTTATACAACTTATACAGAAAGTAAAGTTTTAAATAGCAACATTAATAGTAAGTACAAACCTAATTAGTTCTCAATTTAAACTAGGCTAGAAACAAATACTAAATGGATCAAACCATTGGTATATCAATGGTATTATATTATTAAAGAAAACTCAAAAATGGAGAAATCAAATAGAATAAGATCTAGATATTTGCCAAACCATCCCTATTGACCTTGAAACCCAAGTTCATTGCATGAATCCCCTTACCCAAGAAGCAAATTCAAGGTCCTAATCCTTATCAAAATAACTTCACAATTTCAATCAATTTAGATGCCATGAAAACTGCTCTGCTACATAGCAGTTAGAAGTTACTCTTGAAAATTGAGATGTTGATCAATCTGGGGGTGGGGTGGGGGGCGGGGTGCACGAGGAGGGGATAAGCATCATTAGCAACATATCTGCATCTCTTCTGTAAGGAAATCCTAGGTTTCCTAGTTTGAAGAGAAATGAACTGGTAAAAGAAAAGAAAATAATGTTAACAATGCATACATAACTTACGTTTGCTTTTCCTCATTCCCTGGAGTAGTGCAATATTCATTATGCCTCTGAGACAAAGAACAAAAATTCAGGTGAAACAACAGGAGAATGATATGAAATTTCAAATTAAATAAATTGTTTCTTAGAATAAAAACAATGGAAAAGAAAAAAAATCCATTTGATCAACAATTTCTGAAACTTTTCAAGTATTACATTATCCCGCAAAGCTACTGACCAGGCCCAGAAAAATTTGGTATCTCGACAAGGGTCCATATGATGTCCTTGAGGTGCAAGGTGATGTGACTGCAGTGCGTTCAAGGAGAAAAAAAGTAGTTTAGAAAATATCACAAAGTAGCTTAGAATATGAAATATCACATTAGGGCCATGAATATTATGCAACTTCGATTTCTGCCAAATCTATGTATTGGGAAAACATACATCTCAAGCTCATTGCATAGCATCTTTTGTTATCTTTTTGTATAAGCGAGAAATTAGTGGTTTCCAGCCCTAAAACACAATGGATAATGGATTTGCCCCTCAACTGATCTCCGTCTAAATACCAGGCTCGGAGAACCGACCAAAATTCAAACTTAAGTGAGCAACTATTACACTTATCCCATACCTTCGAGGAAGAACCAAAACCCAAGTAAGATGTTTTGTCAGAAAATCTTGTGAGGGTTGTTATACAAGATGGCTACAGAAAATCACATTACTTTAACTATTTCCAATGGCCACTTTCTTCAACTCTCTGGCCTGTCGTCGCCACTTCGGTTCAACCCTCTACTCTTTGTTGGGGAATGCAACAATACGGAATTTTGTGAAAAGTGGAGGTACATTTCACATTTGATCCTGTGTTGACATGCAATTCTAACCAAACAAAACACACTTGGAAATAGAAGACCTAAAATAAGTGTATCAGTTAATAGCTAAACCTCAATATCCACTATTGGTAGTGCATGTATGAATCCTTTGCTTCCATTGTGTTATCTGTTATGTTCTAAATCAAGTCGTCATAACTTCTGCGAGGTTGTAAGTCTTCTATCTAATACAATTTTCCACCATGTGATTTCAAGTGTACCTCGTCTCATTTTATAACCTTCAATCATTACACTGTCACAACTAAGGATCAGTGCATTTGGATGTCTACGTAAAACAAGACCAAACCATCTCTGGCTACCTTCTCTCAGTCTATCCTCTATGTGTATCAGATGTGATTTCAAATCTGGTTGAATCTTATATTGCCACATTCCATCTTAACATTTGCATTTCCACGATGCTCTTCTATTATTATTGCAATTCTTCCATAAACAAAGCAAAAGGAAAAATCCTAACTAGAATTACTTTTTAACTTCAATTGCAATAGTTGTACCTTAATCTAAAGTAACAAGCCTATTCTAGTTGTTTAGACCATTATGTGCAAAATTATCCTTGAATGAGAGTATGTTATGGATTTCC
This sequence comes from Capsicum baccatum var. pendulum, assembly GCA_030864225.1. Taxonomy (NCBI): domain Eukaryota; kingdom Viridiplantae; phylum Streptophyta; class Magnoliopsida; order Solanales; family Solanaceae; genus Capsicum; species Capsicum baccatum. The sequence goes on along the minus strand of CM061560.1, from coordinate 86,056,796 downwards.
CAAGAAATTGTTGTGTTCATCCAAAAGTTAATTATATATAGTTTAGTTCACACCATTCACCAAAGATAAAGGTTTGTTTCACACAAATTGAAGGTTTTTTTTAGAAAGTTGGATAACATAATAAGCACAAATGAGATTAACCCATCAACAAGGACTATTTTATTTGCTAAAACAAAGATGTTTTGAAAGAAAATATGAGAACACTCGTACACCAAAGCATAAATGTATCACTTTTTTGGTGTAAATTAGAAGATGCCATATTTGTGGATATGATAATAGATTATCACAGCTTCCTACAGTGATTGCAAAGGATATCAGCTGTATATAATTTTTCACAATCTTTGTCCTCTGTTATAGAATTTAACCATCCTCAAAATATTACAAGTATCTCTACTTCACCCAAGAAAAAAAACAAGATACAAAAATGCTGCACTTTCTCTAAATTCACAAACAAGCCAAGATACAAAAGAAGGCTATAACGTGAGATCCTCCAACACACACTAATAGCAAAATATTAGTACCACATAAATTGGCACCAATAGCCCAATGCTTCATTCTGCACCTAAAATTGTCTTTGGGTAGACAATTAATCAACCACTCTTCTTTTGCTTCACACAATTCAACAAGGCATGAACCAATTTCATTATTGTGTTGATAGTCATGGTGTCAGGGCTAGCTTTCGTACACCTCAACTAATTCCACAGCATACATCCCACCTCCCATAAGCAACAGGAAACACTGTCTATCAAGGCTAGGACAAATGGAAAGAAATCACCTAGTAATTTTTTGGCCTCTATTGGGCTTTAAACCTAAAACCTCATAGTTCTCAACCCATTTCATTGACCACTAGACCACATCCTTACGTGCAGGGGCAAAAACAAATATGAAAATAAAAAAATGCAGTAGCTTTACAAAAGTAACTCAACTCCAGATGCAAATGAAACTCATACCATTGGAACAATTGGATGGCAACAAACCCCAAGTTTGAAACTTCGCTGCGGTATTAATACTCCTAGACGACCCCATTTTCAATAATGATACATGCCCCTACATTGAACAAATACAACTCTTTATTAAATCAACCAAGAATATATAAAATATATGCACATAAAAACAGAGAGAGGAAGCTTACAGAATCGTGAAGAAGAACAGAGGAGAGAGTAGAGTGATTGAGGCGTTGGGCGATTCGGTGAACATGGAACACTACCATTTTGGTCACCGTCCGGAGAGGAATGGAAACGGGTCGGGTCGGTAGTTTTAAGCTAAATCCCCTTGTAACTAAAACCTCTATTTATTGGGGTTTGTTTGGGAGGGTTCAAAATTATGAAAAAATTTGAGTGGAATGTTCTATAAAAAGAAACAAAAAACAGGTTGGCATTTGGGATCAACTTGACCCCGAAAAAGAAATGGAAAAACATTCCCCAAATTCTCTACCATCACAACTTATTCATTACCTCCCACCATTTCATTATAATTGGTCGATCTTACTAAAAATATTTATTTCTTATTTTAATTTAATTATTTCATTTATAAAATTAAGAAATTTTTACCATATTTTTTTAATATTATCATATCATTACATGACTATATAAAACGTATAATACTTAAATTTATAAATAAAAAGTCAAATTTAATAAAATAAACTCCTTATAATTTTTTTTTAATTTTATGCTTTAAAATAATGAGCCACGTGGCTAACTTACCGCAATGAGCCACATGACTAACTTACCGCAAATACCAAGAATGGTAATCTTTGTAGCCGTTTGACTATGAAAATTAAAATTTTTCGGAGTTGGAGTTGAAGTTGGAGTTGTGTTTGACATGTCTTTTTTGAATTTATTTTTTTAAATATGATTTTATGCTCCAATTTTTACAAACTATCAAAATCACCCAACTAAAATTATAAGGAGAGGTCATGTATTAGCATTCCAAACACGATATACGGGTCTAAAGAACAACGGTTTCATATTCCTAGGTTGATATCCATCGCCATATCCAAGAGAAAGAAATGAACATGGCGAAAGACCTCACCCATAATGACAGAGTATCCGAAAAGGTAAGAGACAATTTAGACGCACATAGGATTCTTCATCAGCGACAAATAAGCTCAGCTTCTTAAATTAAACAACAATTCATACTAGATCATTTTTATCCAAACTAGTTGGAGTTGGTTGTATGAATCCTCTAAGTTATAAATTAAAATAAGGAACAACTTAGCACTAAGATATGAATCCTCTATATTCTTTTCCAGTAGGGCCTATTTTTCCACCTTTCAGTAAGTTGTTTCCAGTTCCTCAAATCGCCAATACAAATTCGAATCATTGATTCATTAAAAAGTTATTGGTGAAAGTCTTCCGGTTCAATCTAATGCAGCAGCTTTCTCACAATTCTGAATAGATTTTTCATGCAATGACCACAGGCCATAACAACTCACGCCATTTTTGAATGTCACAACACCTCATTATAGCAAAGATCATAAGATGTGACCTCATGCAGCATCTATTCGCAAGTTTTAAAGCTTTCATTTCAAAAACACACTTCACAAGTCTTATGACTCCAATATGCCATTTGTTTTTATTTGTTTGTTGGTAGTTAGTTACAGTTATAAGGAGAGCTTTATGTAAAAATTTAAAAGATTGGGGTTATATGTAATAATAATAAAAGTTGTAATTGGAGTTGAAAAATTGTGAAAACACCAAAAACCTGTTTTCCTTTTTCAGAAAAAATTTTTGAAATTATTTTCCAAATTTTCATGGCCAAACACCACAATTCCAACTCCAGAAAATTTTTTTGGAAAAAAATAATAATTTCATAGCCAAACGGGCCCGTAAACTATTAGAAACGATTGAGCTAGAACTAGTTTTGTTTATTTTTATTTATTTACTGTATTAAAAATAGATATCAATCTTACTTGTTCAATATAGAAAAGTAAGAAATCGTACATCACTTAATTTCTAATTTGCTCTTATTAATTATTAACTATAATCATTCTTAATGTTTTTTTTTTAAATAAAGGTAATTAATTCTCAATGTAATTTTCAAAGTATTGACTTTATTATATTCAAAAAATAATATAATACTTTCTTTATTCATTTTTATTTGTCACTTATTTTTAAAATAAAAATCAAGAAAAAATAATTAACTATATCAATTATTGTTTTTTAATTGGTGTGCGAAGTCAAAATATAACAAGTAAAAGTGAATCAATATACATAAAACATTGTTGCACCATACTAATTTTAAGAATAGTCACTTACTAGCCTCGGAGAGAGTAAATTGTCATTTATTTACTCCCTCTAGTCCATATTAATTCAATTTGTGAGTTATTTTTTAATGTTCAAAATAATCTAATTGTTCAATTTTCAAGAGAATTGTTGGAAGTTTATTTTCTTTTTGCCCTTCATTTATATGTTATAGTTGATGAGTTCAAGAAACTTAATTTCTCATAGTAATAATTTTTTTTGACTTTAAAAGGATAAAAAAAGAAAGTGGTCTCTAATTTATGTCCTAATTTGTTTCTTAATAGGTATACTTTACTTAACAAATTAATGTTGGACAACTTTAACTCTCATTTAGTTATAGGTGTGGGCATGACATGGTATATACTGAATCATTATATTGATTTTTTTTTTTGATATTCAGTGCGATATTTTATACAACAACAAATCCAGTATATTCCCACATAGTGGGGTCTGGGGGGGGGGGGGGTAAGATGTACGCAGTCCATACCTCTACCTCTAAAGAAGTAGAAAGGTCGTTTTCGATAGACCCTCGGCTCGAGACATGAGATACCACACAAATACATAGTAAAGCATAGAACAAGATTTCATAACATAACATAAGTACGACACCCATAAGTAATAAAAACAGAGAAAAGCACACAGATTCGTAATAAAACATGGAACAAGGTATCATAACAAGAATAATACCCCCCAAGTAATTCCCTACACTAGCGACCCAAACTGGCCCTAGCCTTCTGCCCTAATTCGCGTCCTCCAGATCTTCCTATCTAGGGTCATGTCCTCGATGAGCTGTAACTGCTCCATGTCCCGCCTAATCACCTCACCCCAGTACTTCTTCGGCCTACCCCTACCCCGCCTAAAACCATCCAACGCTAGCCTCTCACACCTACGAACCGGGGCATCCATGCCCCTCCTCATCACGTGTCCGAACCATCTCAATCGGACTTACCGCATCTTATACTCCACTGGAGTCACACCGACCTTCTCCCTGATAGTCTCATTCTGAACTCTATCCCCTCTAGTCAGCCCACACATCCAACGCAACATCCGCATTTCTGCCACCTTCATTTTTTGGATGTGGGAGTTCTTAACTGGCCAACACTCTGCTCCATACAACATGGCCGGACGGACTACCACTCTGTAGAATTTGCCTTTAAGCTTGGGCGGCACCTTCTTATCGCACAACACCCCCGACGCGAGCTTCCACTTCATCCATCCCGCCCCAATACGGTGCGAGACATCCTCGTCAATCTCACCGTTACCCTGGATCACGGACCCGAGATACTTGAAACTATCCCTCTTACATACCTCCTGTGATTCCAACTTCACTACCACCTCATTCTCCAGCCTCACGTCATTAAACTTGCATTCCAAATACTCCGTTTTGCTTCTGCTCAACCTAAACCCTTTAGACTCGAGAGTTTGTCTCCATACCTCTAATTTGTCATTCACACCCCCTCGCGTCTCATCAATCAAAACTACATCATCTGCAAAAAGCATACACCAAGGCACCTCCCCTTGAATACGCCGCATCAACACATCCATCACCAAAGCAAACAAAAAGGGACTAAGAGTAGATCCCTGATGCAATCCTGTCAAGACAGTGAAATGCTCTGAGTCTCCTCCTGCCGTCCTCACCTGAGTTTTCGCTCCATCATACATGTCCTTAATTGCTCTGATATATGCCAGCGGGACTCCACTCACCTCCAAGCATCTCTAAAGTACCTCCCTGGGGACTTTGTCGTATGCCTTCTCCAGGTCGATAAACACCATGTGCAGGTCCTTCTTCCTTTCCCTATACTGTTCCACCAACCTCCGTACCAGGTGAATTGTCTCCGTCGTCGAGCGGCCAGGCATAAATCCAAACTGGTTTTCCGAAATAGACACTATCCGTCTCAGCCTCACCTCAACCACTCTCTGCTAAATCTTCATAGAGTGACTCAATAACTTAATCCCCCTATAGTTATTGCAACTCTGGATGTCACCCTTATTCTTATAGAGAGGGATCATGGTACTCCACCTCCAAGACTCGGGCATTTTTGCCGTCTTGAAGATTTCGTTAAACAATCCAGTCAACCATCTTACACCAGCCTCTCCCTCTCCAGCGAACTTCCAAAAATCCACCGGTATCTCATCCGGCCCCGTCGCCCTACCCCTTCGTATCCTGCGAACAGCCTCTCTAACCTCTTCTACCTTAAAACGTCTACAATAACTAAAATCCCGACACTCCTCTGAGTGCTCCAGCTCCCCTAACACAATCGCTCTATCCCCTTCGTCATTCAAGAGCCTATGAAAGTACGACTGCCATCTATTCTTAATATGGCCGTCCTCCACCAACACTGTACCATCCTCCCCCTTAATGCACCTCACCTGGTCGAGGTCACGACCCTTCCTCTCCCTAGCCTTAGTAAGTCTAAACAACTTTTTCTCCCCTCCTTTCCCCTGTAACCCTGCATACAAGCTCTCAAAAGCGGTCGTTTTAACCGCCGTAACTGCTAACTTAGCCTCCTTCCTAGCTAGCTTGTACTCTTTCCTATTTACCCGCTTCTCGTCTTCGTCCTTACTCTCAACCAACTTAGCATACGCCCCTTTCTTGGTCCCCACTTTCTTCTTAACCTCTTTATTCCACCACCAATCCCCCCGATGATGCCCGGCTCGGCCCCTAGAAACACCCAACACCTCACTTGCATTCTCCCTGATGCACCTAGCCACCCTATCCCACATACTATCCACGTCCCCCCTACACTCCCACACCCCCATTCCCGCCAACTTCTCCCATATCTCCCACGCATTCACTGGCGTCAAGCCGCCCCACTTAATTCTAGGTCTACACTCCTCATCCCTCCTCTTTCTAATCTTCTTTATACCTAAATCCATAACCAAGAGCCTATGCTGGGTCGAAAGATTCTCACTCGGGATGACCTTACAGTCCTTACACAACGCCCTATCCCCTTTCCTAAGAAACAAAAAGTCAATCTGGGTCTTGGCTATCGCGCTTTGAAAGGTGATCAGGTGATCGTCCTTCTTCGGGAAGCCCGAGTTCACCACCACCAGTCCAAAGGACCTCACAAAATCCAAAAGAGTAGCCCCCTCTTTATTTCTTTCCCCAAAACCAAAACCACAATGCACATCACCAAAGCCTCCCGGTAACACCCCGATGCGCCCGTTGAAATCTCCTGCTACAACAATCTTCTCCGAGCTAGGCACGCCTCTCACCACCTCATCCAAAGCCTCCCAAAACCGCATCTTCTCCTCCCCCTCCAAACCCACTTGCGGCGCATAAGCACTACATACGTTCAGGGTAAACCCTCGAATGACCAACTTAATAGTCATCAACCTATCGTTGATCCTCTTCACCTCTACTACCTGATCTCTAAGCTCTTCATCTACTAAGATGCCAACTCCATTCCTACACCTATCGCTCCCAGAGTACCACAACTTGTAACCATCCACATCCCTAGCCTTAGACCCTACCCACTTGGTCTCTTGAACACACGCAATATTAATCCTTCTCTTTCTAAGAATCTTCACAAGCTCTATAGACTTACCCTGAAGGGTCCCTATATTCCAAGACCCAACCCTCAACCTACCATCACTATCCACACGTCTTCCTCTACCACCCCTGAGGCCAAACCTTGGCCTCCCTCCCACTCCCTCCCTTTCCTCATCCCCCGCCCCCACCACAACCCCACGCCCCAACCCCCTCGGACATGACCCTATCCAACCATCACCGCCCACAACCACTACTATAAGAAAATATAAAAAAATATAAACAATGGTAGTAGCAAAGCAGCAGCAAGAAATACAAGGTTCACATAAATTCAAAGAAATAATCAAGAAACAAAACTAAACTCAAATAGAGAGCAAACACCACTGGACTAAACACCCAAAGCCCCAAAAATAGAGCCCCAAGCCGATAACCCAATAAAAAGCAGTGCAAGAAACGACAACAGACAATATCAACAAATCACACGCAAGTCAAGATACAGGAGATAATACTAGCATAATACGAAGAATGCAATAACAAAGGTTAGAAGTCACCGGGTTACGCTTGTAGACTAAGCCGAAAACTAAAACCCAATGTAGATTGGGCTCCGCGGAGTTCCGATGACGGAGAGACGGCGCTGCTGGATGCAGAACTTAGAGGGAGCGACGGCTGCTGGAGACCGAGGGGGCTGGTCGTCGTTTGGGGGAGAGGAGGCCAAAAAGAGGGAGCCAGCGGCGGCGCTGGGCTGGTTCGTCGCGGTTGGAGATGGAGACGGATGGCAGCGATGGGGTCACCTGGTTGACGTTGTTTGTTCGCCGGAGGTGCTGAGACGGAGAGGGTCGCCGATCGCTTGGGTCTGACCGGAACCGGACGGCGGAACGGTTGGGTAGGATCTCACCGGAGCCGGAGTCAGAGCTGGAGCCAAAGTTGGTGTTTACGGTGGAGGTGGACGGCTGTTTCTGTGGTGGGAGTGGCGGCTCTGTTTTGCCGATGGCGGCGCCGGGCGGGTGCCATTGAGGTATGAACGGAGGGAGGCAGATCGGAGCCGGAGGTCGGCGAAGGGGGGGCAACGGGGAGCGACGATGGGGGACGGAGGTCGGAACCGGAGGTCGGATCAGAGCCGGAGGTCGGTGACGGGGGCCGGGGGTCGGGGGTCGGGGATGGCTTTGGTTTAGAGAGAAGGTAGAGAGAGGGAGAGCCGTTAGAGAATAACATATTTTATATTTTATATTTAAAAATATACCGAAATATTGAATACCATACCAAAGTATATAGTTGCAGAAATACTTATATATATTATTAAAATATTAAAAATATACAACTTAGTATTAGTATAAAACTAAATGTTTAGACGTCAGAACTTTATCTACTCTATCTTAATTGAAATGTCTTTATTATCTAATTGATTAACAAAAGAAGTTGTTTGTACTTTCTTTTGAGTATAGATTTGTAGATATGTAATGTGTTAGTATGATACAACTGAGACGTGTTTTGAAAAGTTAAAGTCAAAATATTCGATTATATGAGTATATATTGTCGAAGCTGAAAAAATTATGATTATCGGTTGCCATACCATAAAATACCTAAGTCAAACTTTAAAATTTCGAATCATATTGAATTAATATGGTATGATAATTGTTTAGTATTTTTAAAAATCAAATATTGAAATTACCATATCAAAATTTCAAATACTACACCATACCAGTCTACCCCTGTTTAGTTATACTTCAAGAATGAAAAAAGTAAGATGAATATAGGAATTATAGGCTTAGATTGAAAAATATGATATTATGATTATTACTTACCAATATGTATCAACTATTGGATGCGAATAAACATTTATTTGTAAAAGTATATTTGTTGTTTTTTTGTAGAAAATACCAACATAAAAATTTATTTTTATGGGGTTTATAAAAATTCACAAAATGGCTTAGATATACTGTTTTTATTCTTGGATAGTGGTAAATCAACAATTATTATTGATGATTTTAATAATGTATAATTAACATAAATACCAACCTTTTTAGAAGTAATTACACTCTCTTCCACTTTTTTAAGTACTTTACTTTCTCTCTCGATTAATATACATGAGATAACGGACATATACATAGCAACCTTTACATATGCGAATTTGTTACTGCCTTTAAAAATGGAAATAACTTATTCCCTGCCTTTAAGGGAGCAATTAACGCAACCAATTTATTAAGTGGATTACTGCATCTCTTAAATTATTAACAACTATTGGAATTCAAATTTTGAATTATACAAATACATTAAAAATAAATCAGAAAAAAAACACAAAACAAAAATAATTCCAACACCGTTTTGTTGATCATTTTGAAGAAAAATAGGAGTTGTTATTTGCGTGGAGGGTGTTGAATCCGATGCTATGGCTCTCACTATTGCTGAGACGCATAATCAATATGCTTTGTATGTACCAGAGCTCGAAGTTGATAACTAGATCTCTGATAGTAAAAGTATTGATATAAAGGTGAAACAAATGTAGAATAATAAAAAATCGATCGTTTCAGTGATGTCGAAATATGTGGTGACACATGAATTCAATTGCAAAACTAAACGTTCAGAAAAAACAAGGTATTACGTTATTTTATTGTGTTAATAAAGTTGTTGAGTAAACTGTAGCATTTATGCTATTTTGATGTTTAAATTTGTGTTGCATGTATTGTTTTCATGTTTTGATAACTACTTTGAAGTTTTTATGGATTTAAGTTATTGTGAGATTAAGTCGTAAAAAAACTAAAATTTTATGTTCATATGAAGTAATTGGATTTTTTTTGGTTTAATTTGTTCTTTTATTAATAATCAAAATCAAAGTCCACAATGAATGGACCAACCCACCCAAATAACACACACAAAAAAACAAACCTACAACACTAAAATTAGAACGGCCCAATGAATGACCCAGTCCAAAGCTTAAAGAACATATATAGTTTGTAGGGTTTCTAAAATGAGCTAAGATCAGCTCCTTCCCCATTAGATTTCCCTCTTTCACCATGCTTGACTTCAAGAACCTTCAATTTGTGCTGCTTTAGCTTTGGGTGATAAACACTGTGCCTTGGTCTTGCTGAGTTGAATTCTTTTCCAGCTTGCAAGAGTAAGCTCGTTTTCTCCTTTTCTAGTCTAATAGTTATTTTTTGGATCTTGGTTGATATTATCTTCTCCCCTCTTCCAGCTGAGATCTCCAGTGTAAGGGTGTATGCAGTGATTTTTGGTGCTACAAAGAAGGGTCTAGTCCGCTGAGATTTGGTATTTAATCCCGGTAAGCTGCTTCTATTGTTGTGCTTGATTCTGGTGTTTGATCTGAAATTTAACACTGTCCTTCTTGAATAGTTATGGAAGGGATGAAGATTATGAGATGCTCGAACCCACTTGTGAATGGATGGTAGCAAATTCGTCAGCATCATGCAATGAAGATCTGACCTTATGATCCCTCGATCTACTGAGAGTCCTTTTTTGTTGGCTGGTGTAGTTAGGCTAAGTATCAAATTACCTCATTTTCTTACCTTCTCAGGCTGTAAATATGATGCATATGGATAAACTTTCTTTAGCATCTCTAGTCTATCTACTTCTTTGATAATGCTAGCCTCAAGTAAGAACATTGATACTTATCACTGTTCAGAATCTTTCTTCCTGTACTTGGAAGTTGTTGGAATGATATAAAGGTAAATATTTTTCATTCCAAAGCTATGTTGGCCCAGTAATCTGCTAATTGATTGCCTTCTCTATATATATGAATTATCTACACTTGCTTGGTTACAAGTAGCTAGCAGATTTTCCTGATTATGTCTTCTACTCTTTATAGTATCTCTCATTCCCTCATTAACAACTTCTGCATCAGTAAAGAATCAATCTGAATGATTACTTTGTCCTTCTTTGATAAGTTACAATGTCTAGCTGCATTTAAAATAGCCATAGCCTCTGCTTCCATACTGTTTGTCTTCACTTGCTGCTCCTTCTGCATGTAGTAAGTCCCCATTTGTATCCCTTAAACAAAAAGCCCAAGAGCCACTCCCCGGGTTTTCTTTTGAGACTCTATTAGTGTTGTACTTAACCCAACCTTTCTGTGGAAGCTCCCACAGGACTACTGTTACCTTAATTCTAGGCCTCAACTAACTAAGCTATTGTATGATGACTGGACATTCGAATGAGAATTCTAGAGTTGGTTTTCTAACCTTAAGTAGCATCCTCAGTTGTCTGGTTACATTAATGATCAGCCTCTGCATATATACACCTTTCCCTTCATGTTTCAAGGCATTTCTTCTCCTCTAAAGCTCCCACCTTATTATCCTTGGTATTGCTCTGAAATACACTTTCTCTCTTGGCTTCATATGTATATTTCACCATGCATAAATTGTATTCCTCAAGCTCAATCCATGGATGTTTATTCCTGCAAAAGAAGAGAAATGGAACCAAGTCCTGTTAGCATAATCATATCTCAGAAACACATGAGACACAGTCTCTTGTGCTGGGTTTTGATAGCACTGATATTTGGATGGTCCCTCTACTCCCCACCTTCTGATAGTAGCATCCATTGCTGTCTTCCTTCTCCACATTCTCCACATATAGAAAACTATCTTGAATGGTAAACCCCTTATCTATAACTGTTTGTAGAAGTCATTAGTGTCCTCTCTATGTCTCACATAATGCCATGCTGATTTGACACTAAAGTTCCCTATTACTTTCACTGACCACATTGTTGTGTCTTTTTGTAATGTTTGCTGAGGTGGAGACACTTTCTGCCTTGTGTGGTCCACTATATCCTCTGTAAATAATTCATCCAATAACTTTACATTCCACTGCCCATCCTATAGTAAGTCTTTGACTCTTTGTTACCTAACATCCCATTCTTTGCTGTCCTCCATAATAGAGTAAAAATATCCTATTCCATTCCAATTATCATACCAAATATGTGCATCTCCTCCCCTTATTCTCCATTTTATAAGATGATCAGTGAGATCTCTTACTTGTAGTATCTTCTTCCATACTTGGGATCCTCTTCCTGATTTCCACATTACCTCTTTAGGATAGAGCGTTTTGCATTATTTATTCAACATAAATTCACTCTATATAGAGTTTTTGGTTCTAAGATTCCACCATAATTTACAAAAAATAGCTATGAATACATCTTGAAGCAATTTAAAACCCACTCCACCCTCATCTTTTGGTAAACACAATTTGGACCAAGCTACCTAATGTCTACCCCTACCCCCTATAGTACTACTCCAGAAAAACTTAGCTATTCATTTCCGAATAGCAGTTAAGACATTTTTAGGAGGATTCATAATTGATAGGCAGTGTATGGGTATACTTTGAAGTACATGCTTGATTAAAACAGCTCTACCCCCAAAAGATAAAAGCTTACCCTTCTATGCTTGTAGTTTGTTGCTGTGTCTATTTATGAGTTGTTGATAGTAAATCTTCTTCTTCCTCATATAGAACACCGGACATCCTACATAATTGAATGGAAATTCCTGCCTCAAGATTCCAGTAGCAACTTCAGCTATAAAAACTGCTCCATTGGATACACTACCATATAAATATAATGCACTCTTCTCTTTGTTTATTTTCTGACCAGATACCAATTCGTACCTTTCTAAAGTTATTGTCAGCAATTGTAAAGTGCCCAACTTATCTTTACATATAATAATCATATCATCTGCAAAAGCAAGATGATTGAGTCTTGGACTCTCTCTAGGCATGCCTGTAATACCCTGTATTTCCCTAGCCTGGATTAACCCTCAGTACATGGGTTATCCTAAATAAAATTTTTGATATACTCAGTAATTTTCATATTTGAGCTTGACATTGCATAGTAAATTCAATTATCTTTCCAACGATATAAAATTCTCTTAAATCCGACAACCGGGTAAGAAGTTATGGTGATTTTAAGTTTTAGTTGTTAAACATCATCATTCAGGCCAGTAGCACGTTGCAGAGTGGGTTAAAATAGCAATTGTCAATTTGCAGTGTTGCTCCATGATATTGGTGCATCACACCATAGACCTAGTTCACAATTGTCAATTTCCAGTGTACCAATGCAATTCCACCGCATCGCCGTCTAGTTCATAAACAAAGTGGCAACGCAATACCACCGTATCGTGCCACCATGCAATTTTCTATTCATCATTTTCTAGTGGCCTAGCATGATAGTGGCACATCGCGCCAGGGGTCCAGATCGGGAAAATTTCTCAAAAAATTAAAGCTGCCCCAGGGTTAAAATAGTCTTTTTCCATGATTTTATTCCGCCCAGATGTGGGATTTAAGCCCTAAAAATGTGTAAAACCCTTCATTATTCATTTTTTCCTAAAATCAAAAGGTAGTTCTCTCTTAATAAAACAAACCCTAGCTCTCAAGAATCAAGGTCAATCCTAAGAATCTTTCCAAGAACTCCAAGAATCTCACGAATTAAGGTATGTTAGATGTTCATCTATGGGTCCCTTACACCCATGGAGTCAAAGAATTCATTTTTAAAGCTTCAACAATTATGATCATGATTTATATATATGAAATTGGATTGTGTTCATGTTTTGACATTTATTGAGTTTCAATCAATGATTAATGGTAGATTCCATGAAGTGGCATACCATATATGTTGAATTGAGTAATTCCCATGTTATAATCCATGAATTTGCAAGTTGATTGTTGTATCCATGTTAACCCTAAGTGTTTATGATTTAATGAATCAAGTATGCTTCCCATGTGTTTGATAAATTATCTATGAGAATGAAATAAAGCCATTATAGCATGCTAACATGTATTCCCCATTCATGTAAAAGTTAATGCATTACAAGTGTTTGATGAAATGTCTTTATGAATGAATTATGACCAAGTGAACATTGTTATGTTATTCAAGATTATGCTTTTCTTTACTTTTCATGCTATCGAGTCCTGGGGGTATTTAATACCCAATAATTTAGCTATTACTTAGAGCCAGTGTCAGTTACAGAATAGTAACAGTCATGTCACGATCAGTAGTACTCTCAGTCCCTTACAGAATTCAGTTGAATTCTGTCAGTTACAAAACTTAGGAAAACTCAGTAATCTCAGTATCAGTCCAGTTCAGTTCAGTATACTCAGTTCAGTGTCTTTCAGTTGGGAGTAGAATTCAGCACTGAGTGAGCCCAATGATGGGGGCTCACCTGCCAGCAGAGGGTGTGATCCTTAGAAGCAATCCTTGCATTTCAGAACTACGTAGATAACGTAGGTTGAGACATCAAACCTGCTAGTTGAGGGTTGATGAGGTACTCTACCTGCCAGTAGAGTGTACCACCATTCTCGATTAAGGGAACCTACCAGTAAAGGGTTACTCTACAACTTGTCTTTACCCGTGGCATGGTACTGACACCCTTCCAATTAGAGTTATAGATTGGACCTCTATTAGTTCAGATTGGGGCATATCGGTTAGAGGATTACTTTTTATAGTTTCAGTTTTAGTCTTAGTCTTCAGAATAGAACTCAATTCAGTTCTACAGAATCAGGACTATCAGATAGAGTCACTTAGTTTTCAGTAATACAAATTATTCGTGATCTCAGCTTATCAATATATTCAGTTACCAGTTATCAGATTCAGTTCCAGTATACTCAATTATAGTATGCATAGTTTGTTCAGTAGTTACAGATCCTCCATGTATGCTAATCCAGCTCTTGCATATCATTTAGTCAGTTATTATTCATGCATATGAACCCTTACATTCAACCTTACCTCATCTAGCATAACAGTACATTCCCACGTACTGACGTATACTTTCCTACTCTATGATATTTCATATTATAGGTTCGTACGTTCAGATTCCTGACCGCGCTTAGCCAGATTCAGCCAACAGTAGCAGATTTAGTAGTAAGTATTCATTTATCGAGGATATGCTTTCATTTTAGTACTTCAACATAGCAGTATTTTAGTAGATAGAGTTAGTTTGGGGATTGTTCCATCAACTCCACTTTCAGACAATTTCAGTCAGAGGTTTTTTTCAGACTAGATTTTTAGATAGTATTTTAGATTCAGATGTTCTTATTCATTATCATTATTTTAGATATTTGAATCTTATGGCATTTCATCCTATTATTCAATAATTATTTCAGTATTATTGTTTAGTACTTACAATACATATCAGTCATGGGTTAGCTTGTAGTCCTTCGGGGTCGTAAGCACCATGTGATGACTAGGGGATAGTCTCGGGTCATTATACTTCCAAACAACTTGAATTATTTTTGTAGTATCAATTTCTTCAATCCTCTGGATAGTACCTCTGTTGCAATAATGAATAATGTAGGTGATAGAGGGCCCTCTTGCTTAAGCCACCTAGATTATTTAAAGAAACCTTTAGGTTGGGCATTCAACAATAAGAAGTACTAGTTATTGGACAGTAATGTGAATACCGTGTCTATGATCTCTTCATAAAAACTAATATTCCTTAAAACCTTAGTCAGAAAGAGCTACTCCACTCTATTATAGGACTTCATCATGTCTAACTTCGTGACCATGTTGGGTGGCTTTCCCCTCTTTATAATTTTAGATACTATCTCTTGAAATACCAAGATATTCTCAACAATACTTCTCTCTTGAATAAATCCAGCTTGTTCTTCAGACACTATGTCAGGCAACAGACACTTAACCCTTTCATGAATAAGTCTTGAGAAGATTTTATTCACAAAGTTGCTAAGTGAAATAGGTCTCAGGTCTAAAAATTATTCACTTCTATTTTTTTTGGTAACAACACCAAGTTGGTGTGTGTGATAAACCTTGGAAGCTCATATCTACATAAGAATGCTATTATTATCTGATGTAGATCCTTAGATATTATGTCCTAAGCATCTTGGAAGAAGGCACCTATTATACCATCTGGCCCTCCAACAGTGTTTTATTTAATCCTATGACTACTACTTTTACTTCATCTATTGTTGGGTTTTTCTTAAATATGCATTCTAAGCTTCTGTTACTACACTTGGTAGCACATCCAGCATTGTAAAGTCCCCAACATCCTCCTACTTTTGAAATTGATTCTGATAGAACATAGTAGCAGCTTCAGTAATTTCATCCTAATTCTCTAGCCAAATACCCTCATCATTCTGAATCTTTTTAATCTTTACCCTTGAACTTCTTCCCTTTACTATTGCATGGAAAAATCTTGTGTTCCTTTCTCCATTCTTGAACCACTCAAAACCTTCTTTCTGTCTCCAGAGTTCCTTCTCTCTTTTCAGTTGCATTGCCAACACTTTTTGTGCTTTGAACAAATTAACCTTGTTATCCCCTGTGGGATCCTCTTCAAACTGCTTCTCTCTTACCTTAATCACTTCTTCAAGAGTAGCAATCTCTTGAAATATGTTTTTAAAAGTTTGCTTACTTAACTGAGTCAATGCAACTTTAGTCTTCTTTAACTTTTGGTAAAAAATAATGAAAGGATTCCCTTCTACCTCCACTTTCAAATTCTGCTTAATTACTTCCAGACAAGATTCTTCTTTAAGCCAAAAATTAAGAAATCTAAATAGCTTAATCAAATGATCATGGTGAGTATTACAATATAGTAAAGTTGGTGCATGGTTAAAACCACTTCTTACCAAGTTTTCTACCTCAATAACATGAAATATTTCTTGTAATTTATCATTAGAGAAGACTCTGTAAAGTCTTTTGAATATACAATCTCCATCTTCTCTACCATTCCACTAAGTAAATTTGCTTCTCTTGAATGCAATCTCCTCTAAATTACAAGTGTTGGTACAATGATTAAAGTCTCCCGTCTCTTCAAAAGTTACTGGCAATCCACCAAGCTTCTCTTCTTTATGTCTTATAACATTAAAATCTCTACCTACCAGCAAAGGTTTATTTATTATACTATTCAGTGCCCCAAGAGATTCCCACAACTGTAGTCTGTCAAGCTGATTATATTTTGCATAAACTAATGTAACCATAACTACTACTCCTATATGTTGATTCTTCAATCTGAGTGAATGTTGTTGTTCCTCATCACTAATGATAGCATACTCCATAGTTGACTCCATAAAGGCCCAAATTTTTCCTGACATATTGACTATTGCATGTTGCATTGTCAACCTTCTCTTATAATCCTTAATATTCTGCCCTTCCTGAAATAGTTCCATAAGCCCTATAAAACCAAATTGGTATCTTTTGTGTATTATAATGAACCATGTAAAAGCCTTCTCTGTATTAACGAACCTGGTATTCTAGATTAAAGCATTTATTTTGAGGTAGATTTGATGTATGGCTCCTTGTTTGTATTGAACTTGCTCATGTATTTTTACTTTTTTTGTTATGTTTTCCATGCTTTGACTTCAGAGATATGACCTGTTTTGGAGATAGGTCTCCTCCCACTGCTACCTCATCAATATTATCCACCAAATCTTCAGTATCCAAGTCCTTTTTATGCTATTAATAATATCCAGTCCCTGCTTTAACTTCTAGAGGTACAACATCCTCCAGTACTTGCTCTTGATTTTAATTTTTATCTTTCTCCATCACCACTATTTATTTTGACTTATTTTAGGCCTTTTCACCCTCCTTTGAGTGTTCTACCTGTACACGCTGCTTTTCTTTAATGTGTGTTGCTGCCTTTTCTATATGTTGTTCCTGCTCATTACTGGTATTGTCCACTTGTTGTTGGTCTGTATTACTTTTGTTGTTGGATTGTACCTCTTCTGCAGGAATTGTATCTGATTTTCCAAAACTCTTATTTACCAGTCCTTAGTTCTTTCCTTTTCTTTTGTGGTGCTGGAATTTTGTCGCTCTTCTATCTTTTCTTGATCTAAAACATCAAAAGCACTTGATGTTTCTATTTCAGTAGACTTCTTCACCACTTCTTCCATTCTATGATCATATTGGTCTCTTTTGTAGTTACTTCTTCTTTGCATCTATTAATTTTTGTTATTGTCAGCACCTGCATTCTTTTTCACTTTCTCCTGCTCCTTACCATCTTCTTTAATATTGTCTTTTACTTCTCTTTGCTTTTGTTCCTGATCAAATAACTCCAGATGAAGAAATCCTCATCATGTCCTTGCAAGCAACACTCTTTGAAATACTTTGGTTTATGATCATACTGAATATGAATCCATTTGGACTTAATATCTCCAGTGATATCATCTTCCTCATTGATTTTAACTATGTGTAGTAGTTTAGCTACTAAATCCACCTCTATCTTCACTCTTGTACAACTTGGCCTCATATGATTCTTTGTAGTCATATCCACCATTAAGGGTTTGCCTACTGCAGATGTAATCGAGAATATGGCTTCCTTAGCAAAACAAAATTGGTGGTAAATCTGGTAATGAAATTAATGCCACACCAACTGTGGTTTCAACATCCGGTTCAAACCATGGATCCAACGTAAGTGTCCCCATTTGCCAATACATGTCTTTGGCCTTGATCTAGTATGCAGTGGTTGATAACAATTGAACATAGTCCTCCGATTAATTCAAACGAATCAATATATGTCTTGTATCTAGCACCCCTATTGTACACTCTCCCTTAATCTCGCATTGCTTTAGGATTAATTTTCTAAGTTCAGTGACATCAGGTTTACCATATGAAAACTTACCAATGATTGCATACTGCAAATTGTCTTGAATTATCTAGCTTTTTACTTCAGAAGATTTCCACGTAACCGATGATTCCCCATGTAGTATGATGACAGGTTTAGGAGTAAGCCTAATATTCTCATGCACGTAAGGTTTATAATTCAATAAGTCAGCATATTTTGGGGCAGCTCCATTCAGATTACACTCCCCTCAACAATCATCTTTTGTGATTCCACCGGTAGTCTAATCCCACCAGAAGTAGTAGCCATAGTGATTGAAAAACTGATTGACAATGAAGGGTTTGCATGCACCATTTTTAGGGGTTTTTAAGGTAGGTCTGTCCTGTTATTAACTAGGTTTAATATAACATATACATTGAATTTGTTTTGTATATGTGAATATAATCTAATAGTAACAAACCGTAGAAAACTGTATTTTCAGTTACATAGTTAGTGTTTATGTGGTAACATATACATAGTACTTTTTTATGTATATTTCATTCTTACAAACATAGAAAATGTGACATGGTTATATACATAACAATATTTTTTTTAATAACTAACATATACATAGTCTATTTCTTGTAATTGTGTAATAAAACCAGTTTTCTTCTGTTGTTTGTTTTTAAAAAATGTTTAACATAAAAAAGCATATATGTTTAATTTGTGTACTAATGAATACTAGATTAGTTGTGTTGTATATGTTTTTTTTTAAAGTATATCAGATTAGTATCATAAAAATCATAAAAACCTATAAATTAATAAAAATACTAATCATATTATCACCTTTTTTCTATTTTAGCTATGTACTCCGATGTTATAATGAGGATTGCAAATGGAAGTTGAAAGCATCTAGTTACAAAATAATAGATATTTTTATCATGCAGAGATTTAACCCAGATCATACATGCCGTTCGATTGATAGGGTACTGAAGAATATTTTGGCGACTACTGTTTTTGTTTGTGAATTCACGGCTCCTCAATGGTGTGAAAGCTTTGAGGATGGTGGTATATTTTAATTTTGTGAATTTTTACTATGCATTTATATGTAATATTTTATTGACTGTAAAACATTGGTTTTAAAAAAAAATTCTAGAGAAAGTTGTATGTTTCAATTTTTTTTATATTTATTCAGGTGAAGGCTTCCTCAACCTATATATACCAAGTTTATGAAACTGGAAGAAGATACATTGTCGACCTTGAAATTGACTCATGCAACTGTGGGAGGCTCCAAATAGATCAAATATCTTGTCCGCACTATATTTCCATCTTTAAGTCTAAACATGTAAAATATTTTGGTCTATACTGTTCAGAATACTACAAATCAAGCACTTTGGTAAAGACTTATGAAGTTTCAATCATTTCAATGCCAGATAAGAAAGACTGAAACGTTTCTGACAGTGTAGATGAGGAAGAAGTTCTGCCCCCGATATACAAAAGACTTCCAGAAAGATCGAAAAACAAGAGAAAGAAAAAATCCAGCGAAACACTTTCATCAAGAACAAATCGTTGTGGATGATGCGGACATGAAAGGCACAATAGGCATTCCTGCAACTGTTTTCCAAAGAAGAACTAAGTTATAGTTTACCTAACCTCTTGAAGATTAATCACTCGATTATCATTATTAGATTTTTAGTAATGACTTCATTGAACAATTTAAGTTTGGTATTTAAACGTTGAAATAAATATGAGTTTTCTTCAGTTTACAATTTATGTTTGATGCATTTTTTCTCATCTGTGTTATGTATGTATTTGTTGAGATAATTAGTTGTTTGTTTGATGATTTTACACTCATTATTTATTTATTAATGGATGTAATTATTTGTAGATAAACATAACTTGTCCACGACAAACAAATTACTTATCAACATAGCTTATTAGACTATATATATGTAAAAAGTTAATATACTTTATATGTAAATGTTTACAGATATACTGAATATATTGGTACAAATTTGAGAGTTCAATAAATTCTATATATATGAGTACATATACACGGATTCAATATTTAGGAATGTAATAGGATTCACAAAATATTCTGTAAAAATAAACAAATCTACACAAAAACTTTTTTTATCTATTTGTTATGTTTGATTGAATCAAGTTTTGTCATAATAATGAATATGTTTTGTAGACAGAAGTGCTATGTATATGAAGAAATAATATAATTTTGGGAGACAGTAATACTATGTATATGTACTACTTCACGCATATAAAAACATCGATAAACCATGTACAAAATACAATAATCAAGTTATGTCATAATAATGAATGTGTTTTGTAGATAGAAATGCTATGTATATGAAGACATATGCACACATTAAAAATGTATATGAAGACTAATTCACGCATAAAAAAATTGATAAATCATGTACAAAACACAATAATCATGCAAATTCTTTTTTACCAATAATCCATGCACATAGGTTAAAATGTGTTATAAACAGATTTGTCAAAACAAAACATCTAAATTAGTTTAAAATGCAATATTTCTAACAAATCCATATAAGTAAAATCTGTAATCCATAATCATCTTTCAGATTACTCAATGCTAATAATTGTCCTTTCATCAGGAAGTGAATGAGTTTTTTTGGAGGGTCTTCATTGTCACTAACATAATCTTTCTTCGCATTTCGAAGACCATAATTTTGAAGGAGTGACACGTATCTTATACGATGGCATTCTGCTTCAAAACCAACTGAAGGGACGATCATTCCTTCACTTAGGTATTCTACATACCCAGCAACAAACACTCTACAGTGCCTGACATGCATAAAAATAAATATGTTATTTCATGTAACACATTGTAAATAATAGTTCATAAAAAAGTATAGAAAGATTACTTACAAGCTGTTATTTCATATAACTACTGAAATGTAACGAATACTCAGGGATATTTTTTATTCTGTATTTCAGACTCTATTAAAAATGAAAAAGATATCATATGTGAGCTTATATGGTCAAAACATATACTGTACATGTCAACTAGGAATTTCATTACACATCTAACAATAACTAACAACTAGGCTCACATATGATCAATACATAAAAAACTGATGTATATCAACTAGGCATTTCATTACATATCTAACAACATCTAACAACTAGGCTCACATATGGTCAATACATACAAAACTGATGTATATCAACTAGTCATTTCAATACACATCTATTAACATATCAAAAGCTATGTATATGTAAGACATATACATAATTAATGTCCATTGCCTTTAACACACCAGAAAACTAAAAACATATACATAAAATATGATCTATATGAACTAGTGAATTCATTACAGGTTTAATAACATATGCAACTTATGTATATGTTTTACATATACATATGAAATGTCCATTGCCTCAAACACACATTACAAAACAAAACTCCAAACATAACTTATGTATATGTTCAACAAAATGTAATGAATAATGTATGTGTACAACACATACATACTTACTAATATATACACTCAGTAACCACAACTGCATATGAACTACATATATCAATGTATTTCAACCAAACGCATCAACAAATATGTATATGCAACATATATATAAAGCTTTATTTTGTATTTGTACAGTCAGTTTCTAACATAACTTCAAACTTATGAAAAAAATTCAAAACTACATAACAAATAACAACGATCGATAATTAATTAACAGTTTTAAAACCTCAAATTACATAAAAAAATACAATAAATCCATAACAAAAAATCAAAATCAAAAAATCAGAAATACCTTTGATAAATATGGCCGTGCAGTATCATCTTTTTTGAATTTTCTTGACGATTCTCCAATTTGTTATTTTGAGTTTTCAGTTGCAGCTTTATTAATCTTTTTCATCTTGATGGGGTAGTTACGATTGTTTGATCTGTTTTCAACAAAGTTAAGTTCCTCGTAATCAAATACTCCAAAAACGAACCCAACTACCGGATTTGATGTTTTAGTATGCTCTAACTGAGTTAATCCTAAACTAAATAAAGGAGAATCATCCATTAACTAAGTACTGCGTTGTTAATTTAGTACTTTAAATAGACGATTTTGAAAAGAAAAAAGGATAATGCAGCTATTCAAACTATGTTTTGGTAAAGTAGAAAACCCAAAATATTACTTAATCAAAATATGCAACAAATAGTTCTTCCAAAAATCTCAAAAATTTCGAATAAATATTGATTTTTTTTAATAAAACTTAGATCTTTAAAAATTAAGAATGATAAAAGAGATTAAGTTGAAATTGGATATCATTGACTATCAGTTGGACTCAAACAAGGTTGATTTCAAAATATGGTAACCGACCCTTGATTCTAGCCTTTTATAGAGGAAAAAACGTGAGAGTAAAAGAAAATTCTCTATATATGTATTTTTTGAGAGAGAAAATTAAAAACTGGGATAAATATAATATGTTTAGGGAGATAGGATTTTTTGTAATAAATGAAACATAAATTGTGGGTTTTTGTAATTTATAATTTAATAGAGAAAATACCCAATTACCCCCCGAACTATACCCGAAAGAGCTGTGACACACCTTAACTTCAAGGGGGTCCTATTACCCCCTGAACTAATTAAAAGTGGAATTTTCAACCCCTTAGTGCCTATGTGTCACATACGTGGCACACACATGTGCCTACGCGGACACTTCAGTGTATTGTGTCACGTAAGCGCCACGTATGTGCCACATAGGCACTAAGAGGGTTAAAATTTCACTTTTAATTAGTTCAGGGGGTAATAGGACCCCCTTGAAGTTGAGGTGTGTATATTTACTGGGTTCCTATATTTATTAGTGTATATTTACTGATATTTATTTGTACTAAATTTTTTTTAATCATTTTTTATTTTTTATTAGCTTATAAATGTAACTAAAATACACTAATAAATAGTTCAAGAGGGAGGATCCCCATAAAGTTCAGGCATATTACAATAAATTTAATCAAAATTTAGATATATTTGAGACTATTTTCCCATTTAACAAAAACATCAAATATCTATAATCCACAACATTTTTCAATTAATTCAATCTAATGTGCAAAATTTAATAAAAGTATAAAAAATATTATATGTTAAAACTTTTTACATATAACAATCTGTAACTATAGTAAATAGAGTTTTAGTTTTGTGCACACGGTCAGTGTATCACTTTTCTACCATATCAAGTAATATTTATCTGCTATAGCAAGTTGTTAATTATTTCTTAATTAAGTTTTCTCTGAAAATTAAAATGTAATGTTACTTCTTTCATTTTTACTCTCCCTTATCTCTTAATAAATACCTTCTTTCTTATCTCAAAGATGAAAATCAATTAACCAACCATCTATTTTCTCTCTTCTATTTCTTGTATCTAATTTGTATTTTTTCATCTAAATAACTATCTTTTATTATCCATTTCCCATGTCCCCTTTATTTTTTTTTTGGCTTGGATCTCCATGTTGTCTAATTAACATGTGCTAGTTCTATGTTGTTACTGCTTGGTTGCTATCTGTAGGCATTCTGAATTAGATAAATTAAATCAAGAACATATTCTGAATTAAATAAATTAAATCAATAACCGCAAAGGATCTTATCAAACAAGAAAAATCTATAACTAAGAAATTCATGAACTTTATTTATGTTTTCGATGAACCAAAACCTCCACATGGTGATTTTGATATGATGTTATAAGAACAAGACAAGAAAAGGTTAAGAATAACAAATAACTTTGAAAAAGGAAATAATTAACGAGTGTTAAACAAAAATAATTTAACTAGAGTATAAATAAGATTCAACTTACCTTAATTAATTGTAATATTATTAATAAAATTATTGTAGTGTAACAACCTAATCCATCGTTATTAGGAAATACCACAATTTTAGTACGGGTACGAAAATTGTTAAAATTTTGTTCGTAAACTTGCGTGGGGCAGCGCAAGTCAAATTTTCAAAACTTTAAAACATTACGGGCCGGACTGACATCATCCCACTATAGCAGAATTTATTCCTCCGCTATAATGATATCTCACGCTGCAGCGACATGGCACAGACCAGAAACCCACTAAGCGGGTTTAATTTTTCTCTCTCCACAAGTTGAAACCAACGATGTGGGAGGGCTCTATAAATCCTTAGGGTTTTCTCCCATGCCTTGGAGCCAATAAAGAGGGGAAGATGGGTGAGAATGGGGTGCAAATCCATAGAATTTTGAGGAATAATGCGTCTGTAATCTTTACACAAGGTTGGAATTCGCATTCATCCGTTCTTCCTATAGCTGGTATACATCTAGGAAAGTTAAGGTTAACTAAGTAGCATAGACTCGAATTAGAAAGCATAAATGTCATGTAGATAGATGAGAGCTTTTATGATTAGGCCTTTGGGCATGAAGTTTGGATGGCTAAAATCGATTAAGATTAGGTAACTTACGGGAAGGTGGTTGTTTCTTATACCTTATCATGTTATGTTATAGTTATTATATAAATTGGGTGGTTCACTATTGTAGACTCGTATTTAGGATAGTGGTATGGAAAATTTCCAGTCATTAGTTAAACCCCTAAGAAAGGCAATGGTAATGTGTCAACAACAACAACATACCCAGTAAATTCCCACCAAGTAGGGTCTGGGGAGGATAAGCGTATGCAACCCATACCGCTACCTTAATTGTGAGATAGAGAGGTTATTTTTGATAGACTCTCAGCGCAAAATAAAGCAATCTAAGATAAGATAGAGAATATTAATAGAATAAGGTACAATTGAAACTAACATATTCAATAATACCCAAAGCAAGATACGTCAAGTATACAAAAAAATAGACAACATCCTAATTTAGACTAACCTTCTACCCTAATATGCCTCCTCCACAACTTCTTATCCAGGGTTATGTTCTAGGTAAGCTGAAGCTGCTTGATGTCATTTATAATCACATCCCTCCAAAATTTCTTAGGTATACCTCTACCTCGCTTGAAACCATCTCTAGCCAACTTCTTACACCTTCGTACTGAGACATCTGTGCTCCTCCGCATCACATGGCTGAACCATCTCAATCTTGCTTCCCTCATCTTGGCTCTCCCACCTTAACTCGAATAACCTTATTTCTAATCCTATTATTTCTAGCACACCCACACCTTTACCGAAGCATTCTTATCTCCACCACCTTCATTTTCTGGATGTGGGTCTTCTTAATAGGCCAACACTCTGCCCTATACAACAAAGATAATCTAACCACCACTCTTTTCCTTTAAGTTTGGGAGGTACCTTTTTTTCATACAAGATACCAGAGGTGAGCCACCATTTCATCCATCCCACCCTGATTTGATGAGTGACATCCTCGTCAATCTCTCTATTCTCCTGAATCATCGACCCCAGATACTTAAAACTATCTCACTTACTGATAGAATGGTCAATATTACAACCACACCGGACTTATGAAACCCGTCGCTGAACTTACACTTCAAATATTTCGTCTTGGACCTACTCAACTATAACACCCCATATTTTTGGGCTAGACTTTAAAGCGTCATTCTTACGTGTGTTAACTCTAATACCATGAATTTATTTTAAATACACATGTCATGATATTTATCCTAGTGTGTGAAGTGATATCGAGGTAAAAATTGTTCTTAAGAATCACTTAGAACAAAGTTGAGCTAAGAGTTTTTGATTCGCCCACAGTTTGGTATTTGATTCTATAAGGGGCTACTTTGAATATATATAACTTTTGATATACATAGAATTTTGTAGCTCAAGAACCACCAAATTATCGATAATTAAGTCATCTTTCCAATGATATCAATTTTACCTTAATACAATACCCGAGCGAAAAGTTATAGACATTTTTGTGAGAGAGGTAGTGAGGGAGAACGATTAGCCCACGACACCCCCTGTAGTGCACCGCATTGAAGCCCGCGGCACCCACTCTAGTGCACCACACCACAGCCCGCGATTCCATCTCCATAACCTACCCCTTAATTTTTCCAGCTTTTGTTTTTATTTATACAAGGATAAATGGGTCTTTTCCCTTCACCCAAGGGGTCCATAACACGGGATTAAGGGTCCCAAAAGGCAAAATTAGCCCCTTTATTCACAAATTCTCTCAAAAGAAACCATTCTCTCTCAAGAACAAACCCTAGCCTCTCTAAGATTCAAGCTCAAGCTTCAAGAAAACCACCAAGAACCTTCATGAATTCTTAAATTAAGGTATGTTAGATATTCATCCATGGACCCTTTTCACCCATGGAGTCCAAGAACCTATTTTCAAGTTTAAAATTATGATTTTTACATGTTATTATGAATTATCTTCATGAAGTTATAATGAATCTTGATTATAAATTATACCAAGTATTTTTGTTGGAAATTGTCCTTGACACATTTGAATGATGATGTTCGCATGTTAAATCCTAAATCCATGATTTTAGTATGTCAATTATTTTATAATCACATGTTTTAATTATTCTCATGCTTAAGCCTATGAATTTCAAGTGTTTGATGAAATGCCTAATTGATTGGGTTTTGAACAATGACTACTTATTACATGTTTACAATGAAATTACATGTTTACAATAAATTACCTCCATGAAACTCTTATGAATTTCGATCATGTATTACGTTTCCAAGAGTTTTGATAGAAAAAGCCCTTATACGTTTGAAAGTTGAAGTATGTTTATCTATATCTTGGTAATTTGACTTCAAGTTATGATTTCAATTGTTTTCACGTGGAATACATTATAGTATGTTTTAAATATTGTGGTTTCCTTATCATGTTCATGCGAATTCAGAATAAAACCCTCAGTTTACGATTTGGTCATGTGATCGTGCTATCTTATCATGTTTACAAGCACCCCCATGTTAAAGTCTTAGTCCCCATGTGTTTGATGAAATGCTTAAGTGAATAGTTGTGAAAAATAATTTTCTTCCATGGTTTCAAAGCTTTCATACGCTCCTGATAGTGCCCAAGCACACACGCAAGTGTATGTGGTCTACTAAGTAATATAGTGGCGTTTAAGAAAGCCGAGTTATCGATCCCACAGAGACTTGATTCGGCAATTATTTGATTTCAGTTTACACTTAAGATTTGATTGATGCAAGAGTAACCACATAAAGAGTTTCTAAATTATAAGTTAAAACTAAATTATGTGGAAAGTAAAGGTCTTAAGACAATCAATAAGAGAAAACCCAGGGTTGAAGAACTCAGAATAATCATATTACGCTATTGGATTTCATTCGTTAACTTGCTTATCGTGGTTGTTGATTCGTTGGGTTAATTGTACGATTATGGTTCCCAACCTCTAATCTTTTACCTAAGTTGAACCTTACAACTACATCGTTGAGCGAAGATGTAATAGTTCACTTAAGCTCTTAACAAATATCATCCTACACATGAATCAAGTAAGGTATCTAAGTACATCCCTATCCTAGATGCTAATTCAAGTTTCTTATTTTATAAAGAATCAAGAACCATACTTTACTTATTCCCATGTTCTATCGCCCTATTCCCTATCCCGAGTTCACAAGGTTGACAATGAATGTATTTTAAGGGTCACAAATCCTTAAAATAGTTATAATAAGAATAAAAAAACAACCAATATTGATAAAAAAAGCAAACAAACTTAATCCATAACAATAATAATCATTAACTTGGCTTTAACCCCGAAAAGAGGGCGTTTAGCCACGCATAGTCATAGTCGCAATCACAATGTTGTAATTAATGACTAAAAATATGTATGAACTAAATAAAAATATAAAAACCTAATTATGAAGTTGTAGTTGCCCTTTGATCTCCAAAAATATGCCAAAAGATGTGTAAAAATGATACAACATGTATATATAGCATAAGGGTAATCCAAGACCGTTTAGGAGTGGAATTAGCTTTAAATGCCCAGGTGTGGAGTGGAGCATGCGTCACACCCTATATCCGCCTGAAATAGAGCATACTACGCGTGCTAATCTCATGAACTCTCTGGAATTTATCCTCCAAATTTTGGTTAAGTGTTGGTGCTTCCTTCTTCCATTCCTTGTCTTGTGGCATCTTTCCCATGATTTAAAAGCCTTTTTAAAATCAAAATATCATAATATGTAGATCCAAAATCATCCTATATCATCAAACCACACGAATTAACAGAAAAACACAACACTAAGTCCATAACAATGAATCAAAACAAAGGCTAAACTAAGCTAGTTCGCATTGATCTTTCACTTATTATTCCATATATACACTCATTCAAATTGAAATTTTCTCACTCCCAATAAGTTATTCCACTCATAATCACCCATGAAAACCATTTGTAACACCTTAAACACAATAGAATCCACCGACATCAACTAAACAAAACACCTAGCTCAAGCTAGTAACGCTAGTTTTCCGGATTGAATCTAAATGAAACTTTTAAATACAAAATTGTTTGGAATTAATGTAGAACATTATGAACACATGATTTAAGATATTTTTACACATTTATATTATTATCTGCCAAAATAGTATAGAATTATCCTCAAAACAAAGCTAAAAAGGCTAAAATGGTGATGCTAGAATGCATAAATACACCCAACATCAGTCCCTGTTGTTATTATTATCGAGTTTTAGGGGTTATGAATACCTAGAATTTAGATCTTTACCTAGTTTTCAGTACCTATAGAATTATTTTAGAATACACCATGAACATTCTCTTTTAGTTAGTTAATGTGATTAGACGTTAGTTCAGTTAAACTTAGTTCAGTCCAGTAATTAGTGTCAGTTTAGTTAGGAGTAATATTCAGCATTGAGTGAACCTAGGGATGGTGCATCGCCTGTCAGTTAGGACTGGGTCCTTAGAAGCAATCCCTAAATTCAAGAATTATGTAGCCAGTGTAGGTTATGATATGTCACCCACCAGTTTAAAACTGACACTCTCAGGGATCACTCGCCAGTTTAGGATCGATCTCAGGGGTCACACTCTTGATTAGGACTGAATCCACAACCATTTTAGTACCCGTGGCATGGTACTAGCACCCTTCCAACTGGGGTCACAGGTTGGACTCCGATCAACTCAGATTGGGGCATGTCAGATAGATGATACCTCCGATAGTTTTAGTTTCAGTATTCAGTACAAAATTCAGTATAAAATTCAGTTCAGTTTTGCTTGACCATAGTATATAATTTATCAGTATTCAGTCACCAAATTTTAGTATCTTAGTTTACAATCTATTCCAAAATCATGTTATATGCTTGGTCATGCATACTCAGATTTTACAGTTTTCATGTATCTATGCATCAATCATCTCATGAAATTTATCCAGTTAGTTATTAGTCTTATTTAGTTAGATATTAATATTTCCACGCATGTCTATTATTACTATTTTCATGCACAGTTAGCCCATGCATATCAGCCTAACCTTATCTTGCATACTAGTACATTTAAAGTACTGATCACATACTCGTTTCTTGTGCTATGATATTTATTATCGTAGGTTCAGACACTCAATTTACTAACCGTGCTTAGACAGATCAGATTATCAGCAACAACAGTGGTGAGTCCTCGTATTTTGAGGGCATGATTTCTTTTTTCAGTTTATCTTAGTAGTTCAGTATTTCTATTCAGTTGGAGTTAGTTGGGGGTTTGTCCTATCAGTTCTACAGTAAGTTAGTTTTAGAGGCTTTTATACATATAGACTGTTAATTGATTTATTAGTTGCTTTAAATAATCTTTTTAGTATGTCATTAGGCGTTAAGATTCATGATTCAGTATGTTAAAATCTTATGGCATTTTTAGTAAATTTCCACACATGTCTTATGCTATCAGTTTTATTCCGTGCTTACAACAGGTACTAGATTATGGGTTAGCTTATGGTCTTTCAGGACCATAAGCATCTTGTGGCGTCCAGGGTGTATTTCTAAGTCGTTACGTCAACCTAAACCCTTTAGATTCTAGGGTTTTCCTCTAAACCTCCTACTTAACATTAACTCCACTATGAGTCTCATCAATCAAGACTACTTCATCCATAAAAAGTAAATAATAATGCATCTCATCTTGAATATGCCGCATCAAAATAACCATCACCATGGCAAAAAGAAATGAACTAAATGCCGATTCTTGATATAGCCCCATCAAAATAGGAAAGTGCTTTGAGTCCCCTCCCTCAGTACTAACTTGAGTCTTGTCTTGATAGTATTGTGTGGTGTTGGTAATTTATGAAGTATCTAAATTGAAACTTGATTGGTTGTTTTAATAAAGAAAGGGACGAGTTAATTAACATATTTGGGTTCTAACTGGTAGGCTAGGTGACCGTATTATAATTTAATCTAATTTATACTCTATGTGCATGTAGCTATTTCTTAGTATGGCTTGTTAGTGCATATTGTTTGGTGTGGTCAATTCTATGATTTTACCTTATTGTATGATTTTGACCTACCTTTTGTTTAAATGAGGAATCTTTTGATATTTGAACATTCTCTCAGCTTATTGGTAGAATAAGGTTGGCAGACTCTTATATCTGGAGTTTTGGTATATAAACAAAATTTATCCCCTATAGGTCATGGATAGAGAGTGGTTATAGTATCCATTGTATGTATGTACAAGGTACATATCAGTTTACGATTCCATGAGTGGACTGAGTTGAAATTCAGGGGGAGGGGGTGAATTGAAATTATCTTCTGTGAGTCGACTACTGACTCCTCACAGTGACTCACCTGCAATCAACACACTTCACAAACAAATTAAACTTAAATAGTTAAGCACGTAAATAATAAAACATAAAGTAAAAAACATGAAGATTTATCCCGGTTCGGTACACTAATCTAGTGCCTACGTCTAGTCCCCTTGGATTTCAAGTTTCCATTAGATCATTGAAGGTTTGGTTTGAGTACTGTAGTACCCCAAATTTTTCCTAAGCTTAATTCCTCCTCGAGAAGATTAATGAGTGACTTCCTAAGTGAGTATCATTTTAACTATATAGAATTTCCCTAATTTTAACTTTTTATCATATGGGAAATTTGATAAGCTTTTCGTCGATATAAGATTCACCCAAATTCGATACCCGGATAAGAAGTTATGGCTAATTTAAGTCCTAATCGTAAAATACATCATTTTAGTGCTTGGCGCATCGCGGAGAGGGTCTATTTGACAATTGTCAAATTCTAGTGGAACTCCGCAATAGTGGCACTTTACGGAGGACCCCAATTTCTCAATAGTCAATCTCCAGTGGCCTAGCGTGATTGTGACGCATCGCGTTGAAGTTCCAGGTCCCAACCAGTGGGACAACGTGATGGCTTCGCATCGCGGTGACTCCCAGATTCCCATTTGTCAATTTTCAGTGAGCCATTGCGATAGTGGCACATCACGATGTCCCATAAAATCGGGTTCCCATTTTAATTTTTCCAGCTTCGTACAGAAATTAAAAGGGGTACTTTGGACTTTTTCCAAGCCTCTTAAAATGTACAAACACCAAATTAAAGTCATTTACAAGCATTCTATGAAGTTTTTCTCAAGTTTTCTCTCAACAAAAATTCTAAGTATCCAAAACCTCTTTCAAGAATCTCAAGAATCCACAATAGATTTTCTAAATTAAGTCGAGATTCAAGGTTCTGAAGTCAAGGGATTGAAGAACCCTCATTCAAGAGTACGAATAGAGTCCTAAAAGCAAGAGTGCATCCAAAGCTTCTAATTCAAGGTATGTGGGGTTTTGAACAAGGGTAATCCTTTCACCCTTGTGTCCAAAGGCTTATTTAAACTTTAAACTACAATTCTCTGCAATTTATGAGATTTTACATAAAATTGAAATGGGGGTTTTCACCTATTTTTATTGGTTGCAATTTTTTGATGTTTCCCTTGAATTGGGAGTCTAATTGCATGATTTTTACATGTTATCTTGAGAAATTGCAGTTGGGTCTACACCCTATGATTTTAATCTTTGAGAAGTTAATAGTTGAAATGTTTAATACATTGAAGTATATAAGTAAGTTGAGATTTTGAGATAAATTGCTGAAATTTCTAGACTTGTACATGAGTTATGTATCTATATGCTATCTATTATGCTTTTGATGAGTTCTAACTTGAGATTGAATTATGGGTTACTAAGCCCTACTTGAGACTTGAGATTTTATGAACTATTGTACTATAAGCACCCATAATTTGAGTATTTTGAGATTATTGACAAATGTTTTGAGCTAATGGTCATTGAATTTTGAAATCCACTCTACTACATGAGATTACAGATTTGGTTATTGGGTTCTTATTGAACCATGAGATTAGTCTAAAGTAGATTTTCATGAGATGAGCGAGATAAACTAAAGGGAGTAGTATTTACCATCGAGTTGGCTAAGTTACCACATTTTTTTACCCCAGAACTGCATGCCACCATAGGTTGGGCCTAAGGCCCAGATATTGGGGCCGATACCAAGATAACTGATCACTGAGTTTAGGTTATACTCCTTGGAAAGAGTGTGATGCCTCTTCCCAACGTGAGGTCTCTTTCTTAGGGGGACAAAATGTTGGACTCCATGTAGCTCGCATGCTTTATGTCAGTTAAGAGAATCTCCCTTAAAACTAAAGCTATGAGATAAGATATTTTCCTTTAAAACTAAAAACTTTCCCTTGATACAAGTTATTTTCCTAATAGTGAAGTTGCAGATTTGCTCTCTAAGACTAAAGTATTTTCCCTTGATATAAGTATTTTTCCCTAAATCTTGAAATGAGATATTTTCTAAAGTGAATGAAATGCCTTCAGGTATGTTCCAAGGTTATATGATTCTGAATTCCAAGTTTTTGAGTTCAAAAGAGGTATGAGTTCTTGAGAATTAAAGAAGTTTTACTCTCCATGAGACATATATATAAGTTGAAAGTATTGCTTAAAGTTTTCTTTAGCCTTGAGTAATGAGAATAAGAGAAGAGTACAAATTTCACAGATAAAAGTATAATAACTCACAAGATTATGTTACATGTTCCATTTTACATGATTCATGATCTTTGTATTTTATACTTATTCAAGTTATATGAGTCATTACTTATTACATGCATGATTTGATTAAAGAGTATTGATGTTGTTTTATATAAATGCATGCACCCCGACATACTCAGTACATTCTCAAATGTTGATCCATATATATGTTTATGTGCTACATTGTATTATAATGTAAGTTTAGGTGCTCAGTCTCAACCTCATCAGTAATTTTTGAATACCTCTATCTATATTCCTACAGTGGTGAGTCCTCATGGTTCGAGGACTTATATTCAGACATCTCCATATTTTGAGACACTGTGTTGTTATTTCCAGTTCATTTTGATTCAGTTAGGGACCAACCCCAATGACTCTGTAGTTCATGGATTAGTCGAGGCTTTGTCTGACTAGTTATTAGATTGTGGTTGTGTTGAGGTTTCCAGTATTGTGGTCATTTGGACCGAGCATTTTCTCCATATTTCCTTTCATATGATATGACTATGCTAGTGTTTGAATTATTTCATCTTGAAATAAGAGTTATTAGTAGAAATAGGCTCAAACGGTTAGCTTGGGGCTACTTGTAGCCTTAAGCATCGTGTGACATCCCGGGAGGCAATTTTGGGTCATTATAAATTTGGTATCAGAGCCTAAGGTTTTAAAAGAGTCCTAGGGAGTCTTACAAGAGCGTTGAGTAGTGTCTTTATCATTGGTGTATAGTGCGCCACATCTATGAGTAAGAGGCTACAAGACGTTTTAGGAAAAAGTTGTTTCTTTCTTTCAGATTCCATCATGCCTGCAGTTGTCCCTCTCATCTAATAATCATGCTCTTCTATTTTAGAAAATACCTCTCTGAAGAGCGAATGCCCGTAGAAATGATAATGATCAACCTCAACCTGTTGATCCTTTGAATGAGACTGTGTCTCAAGCCAAGTTTTGGGTGGCCTTTCAGGCATTAACCCAAGCAGTCACTGCCAATGTTTGAGCTAATAACTAGGCCACAGTTTCTAATCAGCAGGGACGGGATATAGCTGCGGCTAGGATTTGTGATTTTATGGGGATGAGTCCGCCAAAGTTTTATGGGTCTAAGGCAGATGAGGACCCATAGTTGTACCTTAAGGAGGTAAGAAAAATCATGCAGGTGATGATATTTTTGAGGAAGAAAGTGTTGAGTTGGCATCTTACAGGTTGAAGGACATGCCTTATGATTGGGTTGTATCGTAGAGGAAGGGTAGAGGCAAGGATGCTGCTTCTATGACTTGGCAGGTGTTCCAAGATACATTCTTAGACAAGTTAGTTTTGCTTGAGATTAGGGAACCAAATATTGAGGAGTTTATAAACTTGAGGCAGGGCTCCATGACTGTTAAGGAGTACTGCTTAAAATTCAACCAGTTGGCCAAGTATGCTCCTGATTTGATTTCTAACACCCGGGATAGTATGAGCAAGTTCGTGACTGTTTTTTCTGGGTTGGTACTGAAGGAGTGTAGGACTGTGATGTAGTATAGGGATATGGATATGGCTAGGTTAATGACACATGCCCAGCAGATAGAGGTAGATAAGATTAGAGAAAGAGATAAAGTGAGGGGTTACAAGAGGGCTAGATCTGAGTAGTATGAGTTTATCCAGCCTAGGTTATATAGAGGGAACCACCCTCAGTTTTAAAGGTGTTCGTCTATTCCAGTGCCTTCATCAGCTAGTTCTCCCATACCTAGAAACAGGCAGGATCAAGGGGGCAGATCCTTTATGTCTAGGTCGTAGAACAGTGTTGGTAACAGGCCCCGTTATCCTCCTTGTGCTAAGTGTGGTAGGTATCATCCCAGTGAGTGTTTCGTAGATCTGAGGGGTTGTTTTGGTTGTGGAAAGCAGAGCCACAGACTTAGAGATTGTCCTCATGCTAGATAGTGGAACAAAGATGCCCAACCTTAGGCATCGGCTACTAGTGCACCAGCTCCTACACCCCATCCCGCTCCTACTTAGGGTGCTTTATCTAGCACTGCTGGCAGTCAGCGCTAGAACAAATTCTATACTTTACCATCCCATCTGTGAATTTCAAAATGAGTCCCGAAAAAATTCTTAAGCCTTTCCTAGTCTCCACACCCGTAGGGGCGTCAGTTGTTGTTAAACAAGTGTATAAAGATTGTCCTGTTACTGTTCTTCATAGAGTCATACTTACTGATTTAATAGAGTTAGACATGGCAGATTTTGACCTTATTCTGGGTATGGATTGGCTTTATTCTTTTTATACATCTATAGACTGTTGTACCCATGTGGTCAAGTTTCAGTTTCCTAATGAACCATATTTTGAGTGGTCCGGGAGTTTGGTATCTCGAAACAGTCATTTTATCTCCTATCTTAAAGCTAGAAAGCTAATGTCCAAGGGTTGCATCTATCACCAGTTAGAGTCAAAGACACTAAGTTTGAGGCTCCAACTATTTAGTCAGTCGATATTGTTAATGAGTTTCCAAATGTTTTTTTGGAAGATCTCCCAGGGGTACCTCCCGATAGAGAGATAGAATTTAGGATTAACCTTCTTCCCAATACTTAGCCTATTTCTCTTCTGCCATACCATATGGCACCTACAGAGCTTAAGGAGTTAAAAGAGCAACTCTAGGATCCTTTAGACAAAGGTTTCAATAGGCCCAGTATTTCTCCTTGGGGTGTGCCTGTTTTATTCGTGTAAAAGACAGATGGTTCTTTGCATATGTGTATCGACTATCGTCAGCTTAACAAGGTCACGGTAAAAAATAAGTATCCTCTTCCTAGAATTGATGACCTGTTTGATCAGTTGTAAGATGCAAGTTATTTCTCCAAGATAGACCTTAGATCCGGCTATTATCAACTTATAGTGAGGGAATGTGATATTCCAAAGACAACCTTTCGAACCCGCTATGGTCACTTTGAGTTTCTAGTCATGTCTTTCAGGCTAACCAATGACCCAACAACTTTTATGGACCTCATAAATCGAGTGTTCAAGTAATATCTCAATAAATTTATTATTGTTTTCATAGATGATATCCATGTGTACTCCCGTAATTAGAATGACCATGCAAATCATCTTAGAATTGTCTTGCAAACCCTTAGAGAGCACCAGTTATTCGCCAAATTCAATAAGTGTGAATTTTGGATAAGGTCTGTAGCCTTTCTGGGTCCTATTATTTCAGCTGAAGGTATTAGAGTTGATCCCTAAAAGACAGAAGTTGTGAAAAATTGGCCTAGACCTATCTCCCCATCTGACATTAGGATTTTCTTGGGTCTAGCTGGATACTACCGCCGTTTTGTTGAGGGTTTCTCTTCTATTGCATCTCCCATGACCCGGTTAACCCAAAAGAAAGTTAAGTTCCAATGGTCGAATTCCCGTGAGAAGAGTTTTCAAGAGTTGAAGACTCGACTTACTTCAGTCCCTGTGTTGACTTTGCCTGATGGTACAGATGGTTTTGTGGTGTATTGTGATGCCTTTAGAATTGGTTTAGGTTGTGTGTTGATGCAAAGAGGTAAGGTTATAGACTAAGCCTCTAGATAGTTAAAGTTGTATGAGAAAACTTACCCAACCCATGATCTTGAGTTAGCTGCTGTGGTCCTTGCTTTGAAAATGTAGAGACACTATCTTTATGGTGTTCATCTGGATATGTTTACTGATCATAAGAGCCTGTAGTATGTGTTTACTGATCATAAGATCCTGTAGTATGTGTTTACTCAGAGGGAGTTGAATCTTAGGTAGAGGAGGTAGTTAGAGTTGTTAAAAGACTATGATATGAGTGTGTTGTATCATCCGGGCAAGGCCAACGTAGTGGTGGATGCCCTTAGCAGATTGTGTATGGGTAGTGTTGCTCATGTAGAGAAAGGTAAGAAAGAGTTAGCTCACGATGTACATTGTCTTGCTAGATTGGGTATTAGTTTGCTTGATTCATCCGAGGGGAGTACGTTTGTGCAGAGTAGTTCCGAATCCTCTTTAGTTTTGGAAGGGAAGGAGAAGCAAGATAGAGATCCTAGTTTGGTTAGACTGAAGGAGGCAGTTAAGGACCAAATGGTAGAGGTTTTCCCCAAGGGGGAGATGGCGTGTTGTGATTGCAGGGTAGACTATGTGTTCCATATGTTGTTGATCTAAGGCAGATGATTATGGCTGAAGCGCATGGCACGTGGTATTCCATTCATCCCGGCACTACCAAGATGTACCACGACTTGCGGGAAATCTATTGGTGGAATGGCATGAAGAAGGATGTAGCTGAGTTTGTAGCAAAGTGTGCAACGTGCCAACAGGTTAAGGTAGAGCACCAAAGACCTGGTGGTGTGGTGCAAGAGTTTGGTATACCTAATTGGAAGTAGGAGGTGGTGAATATGGACTTAGTAACCGGGTTACCATTTTTGCATCGTCACTATGATTTTATTTGGGTTGTTATGGATAGGCTGACTAAGTTCGCGTATTTCTTGCCCATGCTCATATCTTATACAACTGAGGATTATGCTAGATTGTATATCCGGGAGTTAGTCAGGCTGCATGGAGTTCCCTCGTTCATCATTTCGGATAGGGGCACTTATTTTACTTTTTAGTTTTAGAGGGCGTTTCAGCAGGGCCTTAGTACCCAAGTTCTTTTGAGTTCTGCTTTTCATCCGCAGACAGATGGTCAGGCTGAGAGGATCATTCAGACCCTAGAAGATATGTTGAGGGCGTGTGCTCTTGATTTTAAAGGTAGTTGGGATAAGCAATTACCATTGATAGAGTTCTCCTATAATAATAGTTACCATGCTGGCATCGGGATGACACTATTTGATGCCTTGTATGGTAGAAGATGTAGATCACCCATAGGTTGGTTTAAAGTGGGTGAAGCTTCCGTGATTGGGCCTGATGAAGTGCTTGAAGCTATGGAGAAAGTTAAGTTGATTATAGAGAGGTTAAAGACAACTCAGAGTCTTTAAAAGTCATATGCCGATGTGAGGAGAAGAAATCTTGAGTTTGAAGTGGGTGATTTAGAATACTTGAAGATTTCACCCATGAAAGGGGTGAAGAGGTTTGGTAAAAAGAGAAAGCTTAGTCCCCATTATGTTGGCCCGTATAGGGTCTTGAGTCGTGTTGGTAAAGTAGCCTATGAGGTTGAGTTGCCCGCAGAGTTATCAGCTGTTCATCCGGTTTATCATGTCTCCATGCTTAAAAGCCATATTGGTGATTCTTTTGTAGTTGATCCTTCAGAGAATGCTGATATTTAGAACAGTCTTTCCTTCGATGATATTTCTGTTGAGATCCTAGATTTTCAGATTTGTAGACTATTGAGGGTGCTACTTGGGAGGCAGAAGTAGACATGCGATCCAAGTACCCACACCTCTTTTCTGCAAGTTCAGATTAATCCGAAGGTATTATTGTTCCTTAGTTCAGCCCTTCTAATATAAAGTTCAGCTATGTATCTATTCTTGTATGAGTTCTTGCAATTTCTGAGGTATTCAAGAGTTTAGAAAAACATAGAGTCAGTTTATCGAGTTTTTCAAGCTTTACATACTCAAATTCCTCCGTGCTCTTAGCTTAATTAGCGATATTCGTGGACGAATGTTTCCAAGGGGGAGATATTATAATACCCTGAATTTTTCCTAAGCTTAATTGCTCCTCGAGAAGATTAAGGAGTGACTTCCTAAGTGAGTATCATTTTAACCATATATAATTTTCCTAATTTTGACTTTTTATAACATGAGAAATTTGATAAGCTTTTCGTCGATATAAGATTAGCCTAATTCCGATTCTCGGGTAAGAAGTTATGGCTAATTTAAGACTTAGTCATAAAATAGCGTTATTTTAGTGCTTGGTGCATCGCAGAGAGGGTCTATTTGACAATTGTAAAATTCCAGTGGAACTCCACGATAGTGGTGCATCGCAGAGGACCCCAATTTCTCAATAGTCAATTTCTAGTGGACTAGCGCGATTGTGATGAGTCACGCTGAAGTTCCAGGTCTCAACCAGTGGAACAATGCATGGCTCCGCATCGCGGTGACTCCCAGATTCCCATTTGTCAATTTCCAGTGAGCCACCTCGATAGTGGCGCATCGCGGTGGCCCATAAAAGTGGGTTCCCAGTTCAATTTTTCCAGCTTCGTACAAAAGTTAAAAGGGTCACTTTGGACTTTTTCCAAGCCTCTTAAACCGTACAAACACCAAAGTAAAGTCATTTACAAGCATTCTATGAAGTTTTTCTCAAGTTTTCTCTTAACAGAAACCCTAAGTATCCAGAAACTCTTCCAAGAATCTCAAGAATCCTCCATAGATTTTCTAAATTGAGTCGAGATTCAAGGTTCCAAAGTCAAGGGCTTCAAGAACCCTCATTCAAGAGTACTAATAGATTCCGCAAAGCGAGAGTTCATCTAAAGCTTCTAATTCAAGGTATGTGGGGTTTTGAACAAGGGTAATCCTTTCACTCATGTGTCCAAAGGCCTATTTAAACTATAATTCTCTGCAATTTATGAGATCTTACATAAAATTGATCTGGGGTTTTTCACCCATTGTTATTGGTTGCAAGTTTTTGATGTTTCTCTTGAATTGAGAGTCTAATGACATGATTTTTACATGTTTTCTTGAGAAATTGCAGTTGGGTCTATACCCCATGATTTTAATTCTTAAGAAGTTAATAGTTGAAATGTTTGAAACATTGAAGTCTATGAGTATGTTGAGATTTTGTGATAAATTGCTGAAATTTCTAGATTTCTACATGAGTTATGAATCTATATAATATCTATTATGATTTTGAAGAGTTCTAACTTCAGATTGAATTATGGGTTATTAAGCCCTACTTGAGACTTGAGATTTTATGAACAATTGTGCTATAAGCACCCATGATTTGAGTATTTTGAGATTATTGAGAAATGTTTTGACCTAATGGTCATTAAGTTTTGAAATCCACTCTACTACATGAGATTGCATATTTGATTATTGGGTTCTTATTGAACCATGAGATTATTCTAAAGTAGATTTTCATGAGATTAGCGAGATAAACTAAAGGAAGAAGTATTTAGCATCGAGTTGGGTAAGTTACCACGGTTTCTCACCCCAGAACTATGTGCCATGGTAGGTTGTTCCTAAGGCTGAGATATTGGGCCTGAGGCCGAGATAAGTGATCATTGAGTTGTGGTTATACTCCTTGCCAAGAGTATGATGCCTCTCCCCAACGTGAGGTCTCTTCCTTAGGAGGACAAAACATTGGGCTCCATGTAGCTCGCATGGTTTATGTCGGTTAAGAAAATCTCCCTTAAAACTAAAGCTTTGAGATAAGATATTTTCCTATAAAACTAAAATACTTTCCCTTGATACAAGTTATTTTCCTAATAGTAAAGTTGCAGATTTGCTCCCTAAGACTAAAGTATTTTCCCTTGATATAAGTATTTTTCCCTAAAGCTTGAAACGAGATATTTTTCTAAAGTGAATGAAATGCCTTCAAGTATGTTCCAAGGTTATATGATTCCAAATTCCAAGTATTTGAGTTCAAAAGAGTTATGAGTTCTTGAGCATTAAAGAAGTTTTACTCTCCATGAGACATATGCATGAGTTGAAAGTATTTCTTAAAGTTTTCATTAGCCTTGAGTAATGAGAATAAGAGAAGAGTACAAATTTCAAAGCTAAAAGTATAATGACTCGAGAGATTGTGTTACATTTTCCATTTTACATGATTCACGAGCTTTGCATTTGATACTTATTCAAGCCATGTGAGTCATTACTTATTACATGCATGATTTGATTAAAGAGTATTGATGTTTTTTTATATAAATGCATGCACCCCCACATACTCAGTACATTCTCAAGTGCTGATCCACATATACATCTATGTGCTACATTGTCTTATAATGTAGGTTCAGGGGCTCAGTCCCAACCTCGTCTGTGATTTCCGAGTACTTCTATCTATATTCCTACAGTGATGATGTCTCATGTGGAGGACCTATCTTCAGAAATCTCCATATTTTGAGAGACTATGTTATTATTTCCAGTTAATTTTAAGTCAGTTGGGGACCTGTCCGAACGGCTCTCTAGTTCATGGATTAGTAGAGGTTTTGTCAGATTAGTTATAATATTGTGGTTGTGTTGAGTTTTCCAGTATTGTGGTCATTTGGACCAAGCATTTTCTCCGTATTTCCTTTCATATGATATGACTATGCTAATGTTTGAATTATTTCGTCTTGAAATAAGAGTTATTAGTAGAAACATGCTCAAAGGGTTAGCTTGGGGCTACTTGTAGGCTTAAGCACCATGTGAAGTCTTGGGAGGCGATTTTGGGTCGTTACAAGTACAATAATGGAAAACAAGTTCTGAAGACTTATTTTTCTCTTCAGATCTTGTGACACAACTTAAGTTGATGTTACAAAGATGACTCAATCCTACTCTTTATATAACAGTTGTAAACTAACATTATAGATCTTTGTAAAACTAAGAATAAGACACTTTGAATTTTCTCCTTAAAGTTGTGTAAAGAGTGTCTGTCTTTGGTCTTCTCCTTTTATAGTCTTTGGCTGCTACCCTTCATAAGGAAACCTAAGGGATTTCTTCTCAATCAAGGGTATAAATTAATTCTTTGATTGAGGAATGTAGTTAGGTATAATGTCCATATCAGATATGTCCATATATGGCTTTTGAATCACATCCATATCAGATATGTCCGTGATTTATATTTCCTTTTTGATTTTGATGCCTTGCCAATGTACTTGTGATCTTCTCTTCTTGATTGATTCATTCTGTCGTGAATCTGGGGATTACAACCATGATTGTGGGAGGGTTGATCCTTCTTCTATTTTTGTGATGCATGATTGATCTGCTTGCCATGATGAGGTCCTCCATATCATTGGCAAGATATTGTGTCATGATTTTTTGTTATACTTCAGACTATGATGCTCCTTCCATTTGTCTTCTCATATTTGATTTTACTTGGATGCTACTTGGATATGGTGGATTTCTTTCCATTCTTGATGTCCTTTTATTTCTGAAGTCGGCTTCCTTTATCTTTCCATTTTTACCAGCTGAAGAGATACACTTGTAAGTTTGTCATTATTAAAACATAAACTTGGGAGGCCAACATAAGTAGCCTTTCTATGTGATATTTCACTTGATGTTTGTCTTGACTTTTTTTGTTTTTACTTGACTATTACTTTTTATTGGCTGCTTGATTTGGTTATCTCTAATAGTGAAATAGTGTTTGTGTTTAAGGCTGAATTAGGACAGACTTCTTTATAAGTAGGATAGTATAAAGACGGTTATAAGTTATTGGTTAGGTCAAGATTAATGTTTCGGGATCTTGGTTATGGGTTATCTGTCTAGGTGAAACATTCCATAAATACTGGGTTGACTTATGTAATGTCTTGACATGGGTTGGGGTCATCTTTGATGTAGTTGTTTCTTTATGATATGTGTTAGTCAATGGTGTAAGTCCAGACATAGTGGTTCAGGGTAATGGAGTTATAAGGGTAATGGTGGTACCTCAGAGCCCATAGCCAGGTGGTTAACAAGAGGTAACTGGACCATTTTGAGAATCAAGAAGGTAAGGATAAGTGGTTATCAGGTGTCCAGAATGGGTAAATGAGGGGTGTGGGGTTAGGTAATGTGAATAATAAAATGCATACTTTCTTTAAAGATTTATGTTATGTTTGTGTAATCCAATTCGGGTCGACCAATGAGGCATACCAGTATGGTTGGCTTGTACCGATACTACTCTTGCCATACTTTTTTTGGGGTATAGACTTTTGCAGAAACCGGTGTCTGTTTCATGATTGTGGCGGATAGTGATTCCTTGACATCTCCCACTCCTATTACTCATGGTGGAAGTTGTGTCCAACTTTATTATTCCTTAAAGTCTCTTGTACCTATTTAAACTATATCCAAGGGTAGTTTTTTTTTCACATGTGTTTTGTAAAAACTATTGTAATAAAGATGAGTTTCTTATTTAATGAAGACTTCTATTTTGTAAGGGAATAGTAAGTGGTTCTCCTATCTAGGTGGATTAGAACAGGTTCCCTCACAATCCCGTAATTTGGGTAGTGACAATTTAGTATTAGAGCCTACGTTATCGTTCTTCCAATACAAGAGAAAATGTCAGGTAAATCACTAGGGATTAATCTGTTGATGTCCACATCTAATCTTAAGGAAGCTATAAGGCATCTTAGGAAAAATTATTCACTTCTTTCTTCTTTACGTACGATTGTGTGGTCATTATATAAGTTGATCCCAATTGGTATGTCCTTATTCCAATTGGTATCTCAACTAGTCAAGTGGATGTCACTTGACTTAGGTTGGAAGGATACAAATAATGCAAATTGGAAAAGGGAAGGTTCCAATTGGCATATGGCCGTAAGAGTTATGTATAACAGGTAGATGACCCATTCAGGCTATCACATACACAAATAAAGTTGTAATGAGGTATGTTAGAGTG
Organism: Capsicum baccatum var. pendulum; assembly: GCA_030864225.1. Taxonomy (NCBI): domain Eukaryota; kingdom Viridiplantae; phylum Streptophyta; class Magnoliopsida; order Solanales; family Solanaceae; genus Capsicum; species Capsicum baccatum. Next base: position 86,013,272 of record CM061560.1, on the reverse strand, counting down.
ATAATTGATTTTGACATTCTCTGCATTCATGTGTTGTGATTGTAGTTGATTGATTTGCACTGAAATCCATGCTATGTGAAAGTTGTAAGTTGCCATTTACGTTGTAGTTTCGAATACCAAGCAAGTGGATATCACTTGACTCAGCCTGGAAGGAACAATGTAAATTGGATTTGAGAAGGTTCCAATTGGTATCTGGCTGTAAGAGTTATGTAAAATAGGTAAATAACCATTGGTTTGAGGGCCTCGGTTTAATATACTAATGGTTTGCCTACGTTCTTTCTTGACATGACCCGAATTAGGGCATTGTCGTAATGGGCATCCCAAGTCCAACCAAGACTAGAGACCACCCCCATTTTCCAACCCAACTGGCCTATACATATCCTAAGTCGGATGAATTCTGAACATATAAAAAGATAGCGTTATTTCATAATCCAAGACTCTGGGATAGGTCTACATCCGTGACCACCCAAACGAGTCCAACCATCCGATACCCAACCGATAACCAAAACCAGCCAAACCATAATCCAAACCATAACCTTATGATTTCCACAATAATTATATATAATCCAAAAATAAGAGAGGATGGAACAATGAGAAATTTAGTCCTATGGTATCATCCCCAATACCAATGCCAATACCAAGGCTGACACCAATACCGATCCCGCCCATACTAACCCATAGTAGTTCCATAAAAGCCTCTAACCAAAAGAATACAAAAATCTGGTTGGGACATACCCCCAACCATAGCCAAAACCAATATCCATAAATATACCAAAGTATGAAATAACATCTATGAAATGGAGCCTTCTGGAGAGATGAAAGCTCACCACTTCAATCCAATAGCTAATCCTAAAGTTCGATTGCTAAGTAGGAAGAGTAGAACGGCCGATTCTTGCATCATGTGGGGATACAACCACCTGAAGATAGGTTAGTGGGTGAACGCTAGCATGAACTCAGGATTAGGATAAAATAATACCATTTAACAAAACCAAGTAAACCATCCAAATGCATACAAACCATACATATAATATATATAATCATGCTGGGAAAGGGAATCGGGTTTAGCATCCATTTAAAGCCATTAACCTGTGTATGTGTAGCTTAACCATCCTTAACAACCCATAGACTATATGGGTCCAGTGTAACCCCCTAAATGGGCCCCGATGCGTGTATCCGCACGAGCCAGAGATACCATAAGAGTAAGGGATTCCCACATACCCTTCACCCTTCATGATGCATATGTACCATGTATTTAGAGGATTCCCGTGTACCTTGTAGTATCATATAAGGTCACCATGACCTACCCCTCATTTTGGCAAATATGATTTTCCAGAGTTCATCTATTGGACTTCTACCTTCATGGTTAGCTATCACACCCCGCCTTTGTTGCCTAACAAAAACCATTTCCAACCAACTAAAACATTGATATTAACCGAGGCTATACATAGTGCTATCGTCATACCCACTATAACTTGCAAGTATTGTCCTTATCCGAACATTTTAGAAATAAAGGGATTCCCATATACCCATAGATCACATTAACCAATAAACTTGGGGGAGTCCCATGTATCCCCCAAGTGTTCCATTATTATGATTACTTGGGGGATTCTATTGTACCATACAAGAATGATTGTTAAACCCAAAACCATTCCATTTTGACCATTCCAAACCTTTTAACCATTTAGGGTTCCATTACCAAGTTTAAACCATGCATAAGTTCCATTAAAAATCCAACAACATAGTGAAAACATTCTCATAGGCATTTTATCAAACACATTGGGGGAGTAGTATTTACAAATGCAAAGCAAATTACCAAATAATCACTCCCATGCAACCAATTATACCAAACCACCATTCAATCATATAAAAGCATAATTAAAACATGAGAAAACTATAACCAAGCATTTATAACCGGAACCCCTAAATTATATTTGAAAACCTAAACCATACAATAATCGAGCCATGAAAAGATTGTATAAAACCATGTCTTTAGTTGGAACTAACAATGAGGGAAGAGAACATGCCTTAAAATAAGAAGATGAAGGAGAGAAATGACTAACACAAGCCCCAATTAATTCTTAAGATGAAACCCTAGCTTCCCTTTCCCAAGAACTTTAGAGAGGATTAGAGAGTGTTTTTCTAAGTGTTAAAGAGTAGAATTATAGGGAAAATAACCTCCCAAGTGAGCTAAAAGTCATGGGGCCTTATTAGGTTAAGTGAGGAAATATACAAATTGCCCTCACTTAAAATGCACCAAAATCCTGTTAGAGGGATATGACTATCCATACCAGTTGTACCCTCCAATATGAGTGGTACCCACCTATCGTACCCAAGGCCATCTCCCTTAGACCCAACAATGTCCAAGGTGTGAATCACCCTAAACCATGTCATATCCATGCATATGAATGGTACCCATGATCCGTGCCCTTAGCAGAATAGAATCTAAAGAGTATTGAACACTGCCCACCATACGAGTCCATGGTATGACTCGTAACTTAGCTTATGGCTTATGGTGAGCCACTAGTACTCAGATCCAACTTAGTCTACCAAGTCTATGATTAAGTAAAGGAAAGACCCAAACCAAATGACCCATGTCCACCGATATGACTTGTACCACCCAAGTTGTATCTATTTCAGAAACCAAATCCAACCCACCAACCAATATTGGTCAGCATACGACTAACCCATACTTCTCATATCCCAGTGTATGAGTCATTTTCCCTAGTCTAGCCTATGTAGATACTAGAATTCTTGGAAATTTTCTAAGGGCCAAAAATTCATTGTGGTTCATTCTCCCCCACTAGTAATATTCATTCCTGATTGACGGACAAGGTAGGGTAACCAATAGTAAATTCATTTGCATTATCCAATATCAATCCAACCTTTAACCGAGTTAGAAAACATAAATGCAAAGATATTAGTCTTTCATTTAACAAAGTTTTAAAAAAAAAGTATGTTGAAGTACACATACCTTCTGCATGAAACCCAGGAGTAGAAAATAGATGCAGATACTTGTACTTCATGTCCTCCTCCGCTTCCCATGTAGACTCTTCCACCTTGTGGTTCTGCAATAGAATCTTAACCGAGGCCACATCCTTGGTACGTAACCAATGAACCTACCTATCCAAGACTTGACTGATACCTCTTCATAATACATAGAATTCGAGATACTCTAGCCCTCCAAAGAAGCTATCGAAGAAGGATCACCAAGGAACCTCCTCAACTTAAATACATGAAACACCGGATGAATGGAGCTCACACCAAAAGGTAACTCCAATTCATAAGTCACATTACCATCCCTTCATAAAATCGCATAAGGACAAATAAACCAGGGACTGAGCTTCATCCTTTTACTAAATCGTATTACTTCCTTCATGGGATATACCTTTAAAAACACCTGATCCCTAACCTCAAACTCCAAGTCTCTATGACTTACATCTGCATATGACTGTTGGCGACTTTAGACAACCTTAAGCCTATCTTGAATCACCTTCACCTTTTCCATAGCTGATAAACAAAATTCAGAGCGAACATATCATCCTCACTAGTATCAAACCAATAATAGGAGATCTACACCTTCTATAATACAATGCCTTAAAAGGGGCCATCCCAATCTATAATGATAGCTATTGTTGTAAGAAAACTCTATCAAAAGTAGATGCTTAACCCAATTGTCACCATAGTAAATTACACATGCTAGAAAAATATCCTCCAATGTCTGAATAATCCTTTTCGCTTGCCCATCTATCCGAGGATGAAAAACAGTACTCAGACTCACCTTAGTACACAATCCCTTCTGAAAAGACCACTAGAAATGAGATAAAAACAACATACCATGATCAAAGATAGTCAAACAGGTACCCCGTACAACTTTACTATCTCATAAAAATACAAAGTCCTTTCCCAAAAAGGTAGTCCTCACTAGCAAGAAGTGAGAAACCTTCATCATCCTATCCGCGATGACCCAAATCAAATCAAATTAGTTCCAAGAATGAGGAAGACTGGTAACAAAATCCATGTTGATCACCTCCCATTTCCATTCGGGCGAATCAATTTTTTAATACAACCCACCAGGCCTCATGTGCTCAACTTTAACTTGTTGGGACATCATGCGCTTGGCTATAAAATCAGCCATATCCCTCTTTATACCATTCCACCAATATATCTCCTTAAGATCATGATACATTTTTATTGAACCGAAATGAAAAATATAGCGTGATTCGTGCGCCTCAGCCAAAACCCTTTGTTGCAAACCGTCGACAATAGAAACACATAACCTCCCTTGGTACTGCAAAGTACCATCACTGCTGATATCAAAGACCATTACCTTTTCCCACTAACATCACTCTTTATTTTCATCAATATATGATCTAGCACTTGAGTGTTCTTGACCTTTGCACCAAGAGATGATCTAACGACTTCCTGAACTATTACACTACCATTCTTGAAGTCGAAGAGACGAAATCCAATATTGGCCAAGCGGTGAATATCCTTAACCAATTCCCGCTTTACTTTCTCCACATTATCAAACTTCCTATGGACAACCTTCTCAGAGCATCAGTAACTATGTTAGCTTTACCTGGGTTGTAGTAAAGACTGATATCATAGTCCTTGATAAGATCCAACTATATCCTTTGCTTGAAATTTAGGTCCATCTGAGTGAACACTTACTGTAGAATTTTATCATCATAAAAGATGTCTACGTTCACTCCATATAAATAATGCTGCCAGATTTTCAAAGCAAAAAAAATTGCCAACAGCTCTAAATCATGAGTTGGATAGTTTCTCTCATCCATCTTCAACTGCATGGAAGCATAGAAAATAGGGATGATAGTGAGGTAGTGCGGGTGTAGGGAGGTGCGGGTTTTAGGCTATGTGGGGCAGTGCACGTTTTAGACTATGTAGGTGAGAGCGGGTGTGGGACGGGTTTAAGTAAGTTTTTTATAAATGGTGCGGTGCGTGGCGGGTTGCGGGTATATGCGAGTTTAAAAAAAGTTAAAAATTAATATTATTCTCATACATCTTCCTAAAATTATATGTATTCTTCACTTAAAATTGTATGATACTTAAAACAACATGTATAACACTACTAATAAATAATTTTATAACTTTTTAATTTTTTTATTCATCTTAATAAAAATTTGATATTTGATAATTATTTATAAATGTGATACTTTTCTGATAATTTTTTAGTGAACAGTGATATAATAGAAATTGATTATTACTATTTCTATGTATTAAAAATATATGGTTTTTAGTGGAGTTACAGATTTTTCAAAAAAAGAAAAGAAAAATATGGGGCAGTGCGGTGTAGGTATACGCGGGTATGACTGTGGGGTGGGTTTATTGTCACGACCTGAGGCTATCCCTTATTTGGAACAATGGTGCTTATGATTATTAGTGACCACAAGTAACCTATGAGCTAGTACCAACTGTGAGCATTGAATTAATATGAATGTAACACCTGTGCGTAAGATAAACTAAGAAGAAATATAAATCTAAATACTGAAATACAAAATCAATCATAAGCCTTAAATTTCAGATAAAACAGAAAGTGACTGACTGGCTTTCTGAACATCTGCAAGCCTCTAAACTGATAAAGGAGTTGATTAGAAAGACCCCAACTAACTCTAACTAACTGAATGAAATAAAATGCTGAAATAACTTAATATAGATAACATGTCCTCGATGGATGATGACTCACCGCCACGGCTGCTAGATTACGCTAAGCTGTCTAACTTTAGTCGTGAAATTATTCGTCCAAACCTATGATATAAGACATCATAACGCAAGGGAGTGTATGCGGTCAGTATATTGAATGTACTGGTATGTGAGATGAAGCTAGGCTGATATACATGGGGTACTGTACATAAGAAATAAGGACTAACTGAATAGCATGAGATAATTGAACATGAATGCATGAAAACTGTAACATCTGAGAATACAAAACCAATCATAAATATATATTTGAAATAATATATAAACTGAAAGACTAAAATCTGATAACTGAATAACTAAGAATATATATGCTTTGGTCAGGCAAAACTGAAATGAAACTATATTTAATACAACATTGAGATTGTGGGAGGTATTATCTAACCGACATATCCGAATCTGAGCTAATTGGGGTCCAAACTGTAACCCCAGTTAGAAGGGTGTCAGGATCATGCCATGGGTGCTAACACTAGTTGTGTGGATCCACTAAATTGGTGTCCCAAAGGACTAATGAGTCACCCTCAACTGGCAGGTGCTCTAATGAGATCTGTGTCACTCTCAACTGGCAGGTAAACACTTTGTCGATCTTAAATTGGTAGGTAGACATCTCAAACCTACACTGGATACATAGTTCTGGAACTTGGGGATTGCAACTAAGGGTCACACCCTCAATTTTCAGGTGAGCCCTCATCCCTGAGTTTTCTTGGTGCTAAATCCTACTTCTAACTAAGCTGACACTGATACTGGAATAGACTGAACTAGACTGAACATTATTACATAACTGATGGTGCTCATCATGATTATAAACATGTAAGTATACTGATAAGAGTCATGGATTAACTATTCGAGTACTTGAAAAGGTAAATTCATGTAAAAAACATAGATATCAGGTGTTCATAACTCACCAACACTTAATGGAATTAACAATAATGCCATACAAAAGCTTTAGAATCATAGTAGGGGATCATTGTTCAAAACCCAACACTTTAGGAATTTCATTAAACACATGAAAGTCATGAACTTAAGCATTGGAATAGGTAAAGCATGCGAGAATAACATGATTACCAGATTAAAATCATAACTTACGGATTTAACGTGAAGGTTTCAACATTGAAAATATGTAATGGCTCATCCCACTTGAAAATCACTTATAAACATAACTTGTAATTGAATTCATAAGAGATTCATGGAGATATTTCAACTTAAACATGAAAAATTCATAATTTAAAACAAAAAGGGATTCTTGAACTCCATGAGTGAAAGTAACCCATGGATGAACATCACATATACCTCACTAGATTATTTTTTGAAGATTATTGGGAGTTTTCTTAGGTTTGAAGGTCGAATTCCTTGATTGCTTGAGTAAGGTGTAGGGTTTGTTCTTGAGGCGGAAGATAGTTTTTTTGAGAGCTTTGATAAATAAAGGTGCAAATAATGCTCCTTGGGGACCTAAATTTTGTGTTATGGATGAGTTTGGGTGGGGCAATTGACTCTAATACCCTTAAATAACAAAGAACAAAAGCTGGACGGATAAAGAAAGGGGATCCGTGGGCTATAAACTGACGGACTAAGCTCTTCACAATGGGCCTATCCCAGTGCCCTCACTAATTTTTTTCTCCAAACATGCCCTACGTTCGTCTGAAAATTCCAAAACTCACCCGAGACACACCTTGAATAACCCCGATCATGAATCAACTTAAAAATCAATGTTTTAAGGTTGGGAAGGTAAAAAATAAAACCATTAAAGTTTAGGGGCCTTGGAAGTAATCCCAACACTTTGTGAAATTTCTAAGTCTTGGACCCCTTATGCATGCAATTGAGAGCTGAAATGAGCTAAGAATTTTACAAGGTATTATAATCTCTCCCCGTTGGGAACATTCATCCTCAAATGAGACTAGTAAGCTGAGAACACTGGGCAAGTTGTGATCATAAAATAAACATGCATGATTTTAAAAATGATTACATAACTAAGTCTAAAACATGATACACGAGCTGAACTGAATGTATGCAATGACATGAGATGGATTACATAGCTGAAACTAAGAACTAAAAAGAGTCAATTTGAGAAAAATCGTTACCTTAAGCTAAATCTAAGTTCACAAAGAAAAACTGAGGGTACTTGGTTCGCATATCTACTTCTGTTTCCCAAGGGACTCCCTTAACGGACTGAATTTGCCTAAGAAACTTGATCGAGGGAACTTCTTTTTTTCTTAGTCTATGAATCTGACGATCGAGGATCTCAATGGGGATGTCTTCATAAGAAAGATTATCCTGAACAACCATGCTTTCTAACGAGATGACAACAACTGAATTACCCATACACTTCTTCAATAGGGAAACATAGAACACTGGATGCACTGACGCCAAATCTACAGGCAACTTTAGCTTATAAGCTACCTTCCTAAAATGACTTAAGATCTTACATGGGCAAACATAACAACGACAAAGTTTCTCCTTCTTTCCAAATCTCTTCATACCACTCCACCCATAGGTTTCCTGTAAGTCACGGTACATCTTAGTGGCTTCTACATAGATAGAGTATTATGCACCATGCGCTTCTTCAAGTATTTGCTATCTCAAGTCATAAACATATGGAACACATAATCTATCCTGATAATAAAGTACACCATCTCTCTCTTGGGAGAAAACTTCCACCTTTTGGTATCTAACCAGCTCCTTCAACTTAACCAAACTAGGGTCTCTATCTTACTTTTTTTTTACTTTGGCAACCAAGGATGATTCCGAACCATTTCGAAACCAAACACTACCTTCTGCTAAATCAACCAACTAGATACCTAATCTAGTAAGCTGATGAACCTCACTGACTAACTTCTTCTTATTCTCTTCAACATGAGCAACACTACCTATAGACAACTTGCTTAGGGTATTGTCCATTACATTGGCCTTGCCCGGATGATACAACCCACTTTTATCATAACCTTTCAACAACTTAAGCCACTTTCTCTGATGAAAATTCAGATCTTTCTATCAGAAAATGTATTGCAAACTCTTATGGTCAGTGAACATATCCATATGAACCCCATAAGGGTAATGTCTCCATATCTTCAAAGCAAACACTACAACTGCCAACTCAAGATCATAGGTGGGATAGTTCTTTTCATATGGCTTACATTGTCTAGAGGCATATGTTATGACCTTACTCCCCACATCAACATACAGCTAAGACCAAAACTATAAGCATCACAGTAAATCACAAATCTATCCAAACCATCTGGCAATGTCAATACTGGAGAAAAAGTGAGTCGAGTCTTCAACTCCTGGAAACTCTTCTCATAAGACTCTGACCACTGAGTCTTTACTTTCTTCTAAGTCAATCGAGACATGAGGGACGTAATAGAAGAAAACCCCTCAACAAATTATTTGTAATAGCCAGCCAAACCCAAAAAATTCTTGATATCTGATGGAAAGATAGGTTTGGGCCAGGTCCTCTCTGCTTTGGTCTTTTGAGGGTCAACTCTAATGTCATCATTAGAAATAATATAGCCAAGAAAAGCTACCGATCTTAGACAAAATTTGCACTTACTAAATTTGGCAAACAACTGATGAGCTCTAAGGGTCTGCAACATAATTCTCAGATGGTCTGCATGATCATTCTCACTACGAGAATAGATAAGAATATCATCAATGGAGACTATGACGAACATGTCCAAGAACTTTTTGAATACCCTGTTCATCAAGTCCATGAAAGCTACAAGGGCTTTCATTAGTTCAAAAGACATAACTAAGAAATTAAAGTGACCATACCGAGTTCTGAAGGGTATCTTCGGAATGTCACATTCTCTTACTCTAAGCTGATGATAGTCGGATCTGTGGTCTTTATTAGAGAAATAAATATCACCCTAGAGTTGATTGAACAAGTCATCAATTCTGGGGAGTAGATACTTATTCTTGATTGTGAATTTGTTCAACTGACGGTAATCGATGGATATTTTAAGAGAACCATCTTCTTACGTACGAACAGGACTGGAGTGCCCCATGGGGAAACACTCAGCCTAATAAATCCCTTATCTAAGAGATCTTTCAATTACATTTTAAATACCTTAAGCTTAGTTGGAGCCATTCTATAGGGTGGAATAAAGATAGGATGGGTCTCTGGAAGAAGATCTATTTGAAAGTCAATTTTCTTTTTGAAAGAAGCTTCGAGAAGGTCTTTAGGGAATATATCTAGAAATTCCCTTACTATTGAAACTGACTCGAGACTTGGAGTTTCAGAACTAGAGGCTTTGACTTGAATGAGATGATAGACACACCCCTTAGAAATCATTTTTATTTCTTTAAGATAGGAAATAATCTGAACCCTAAATACAGAGGTTACCCCTCCATTCAATGACTGGTTCATTAGGAAACTTAAACTAAACAACTCTATTTTTGTAATCAACTGAGGCATAACATGAGTGGAGCCAATCCATGCTGAGAATGACATCAAAGTCAGTCATCTTTAACTCCACCTGATCAACTGAGGTAACTCTTTGGGACACTGTAACTGGGAAATTCCTGTATACCCGCCTGGCAACAATAGAGCTACCTATTGGAGTAGACGCTGAGAAAGGTTCTGCTAAATATTTAGGACTTACACCAAAATTAACTACTATATACAGAGTCAAAAGAAAGTGAAGCTTTGGGGTCTAATAAAGCATAAACATGAAGATGAAAGACCTATAACGTAGCTATAACTATGTAAGGAGAACTTTCCTAATCTTTTTGGGACTAGAGTTCAAACAGTTTATTCTGGCGCTACCACTGGTGGCATTAGAACTGGCACCCTGCTGAGTTGGGCGATTAGCTAAAACTGGAGGACGAATAGACTGATCCTGCTTCCCTACCTTTGGGCAATCTCTGACTCTATGGCCTGTCTTACCATATCAAAAACACACATCACTGTTGGCTCTACACACACCCTAATAATTCCTATAATATTTCTGCAAAGTGAATTGGTACAAACACTGTTCACGCTACCTTATGACTTAGAGCCTGGTGCTCTATCCTGACTGTTATTCCTGAACTTAGGCACTAGCTGAAGATAGAGCTGAGGACTTCTAATGAAATTGAGAATGGTTACCACCCTCTAACCTTGGTTGAGAAAAGTTAAAACCACCAATTCTATCCCTCTTATTCTCTCTTTCTTTCTCTTTAAGCTTTTCTTTCTCAATCTACTGAGTATGAACCATAAGTCTAGATAAATCCATCTCCTTAATCAATATTGTGGTCTTACACTCCTTGAACACACTATCAGATACACCAGATATAAACTTACTCATTTTAGACCTATTATCACCCACCATTGAAGGAGCATATCTCATTAACTGAGTGAACTTAAGTAAGTATTCCTTCACTCTCATATTACCTTACTTCAAATTAATGAACTCTTGTACTTTTGCTTCCCTCAAATATAATGAAGAACCTATCTAAAAAAGCCATGGCAAACTCCTCCCACAGTATAGGCCCTACCTCAACACCCCTATTCTCCTTCTACTACTTAAACTAAGTATGAGATATAACCTATAATAGATATGTTACCAAATCTACACTCTCACCTGATGTGACCCCCATAACATCTATCTTTTCTGAACCATATCAAAAAACTCCTGTGGATCCTCCTCAGACTTGGACCCCTAACCCAAATGGGGATTTATCCACATGATATCCCAAATCCTAACCACAACTATATTTGCCACTAGATTGGTTAGGGAAGTAGCTCGCTGAATGTTTGGAGTAGCTATTGAATGAGCTAAGGTAGTAAAAGTAGCTTTGAACTCGGCGTGAGAGACATTTTCATTCAGGGGATCTTCTTGAAAAGGCGGTGCAATGAGTGGTGATTTTACCACTAATTTGCACGAAATATTTGTGCACACTACCATGCTTTGTATAAGAAAATGAGACATTATCATGATTTAAATACACTAATAACCATATTTTATAGGTATAGATTTGAGAAGGTAAAAAAATGTGGATCAGAGATAAAAAGTGGTCAAATGGAAGCAAAAGGAGTGCAACTGGAGACCTAGAGCAGTTCAGCCTCAGTTACCGTGATCGCAGTCCATAGGTCGCAGTCGTGATCAACAAGATAGTTAGCATAATTTGATCGCAGAGTACAACTGTGGTCGCGTAGCCACGATCGCAGTCAAACCTGTATGATCACGGTTCAGTAGGAATGTGACCAGGGCATATTTTGTAAAATTGCATACACGAATCCTAAATCATAAATAGGAAAAAAACCTTTCTTCTTTGGGTATTTCTTACCTCTTAGATATTTTTAATTGAATGGAAGAAACCCTAATTAGGCAAGTGTGTAACTACTCTTGGAGGCTTTATTTCTTAGTAATTTTATGAAGAATGAATGTTTTGGATAATCCTTGTGGTATATCTCTCTTTACTTTCTTCATAAGTAGCTAAGTAATTTAGTCTTGGGATTATAGTGAACTAAAGTGTAATTCTGTATGGGTGTTGTTTTTTTTCATAATTTTTAGTAATTGAGTATGGATTCCACCATTTCTTGGGTTAATAAGTTAGAATTTAATGGGTGAAAACCCTAAAGATCCAAATGGGTTTGATAGGTGAAAACCCCAAACTCTAAAAACCCTTCATCATCCTTGAAAAGAGGATGAATGTGAAGTTGAGGTAACCCATAACATCCTTGAAAGAGGGTTATAGAGGGACAAGGTAATGGTGGACAATTGAGCCTGTTGTTTACTACCTTTCGCAATCTTAGAAATAAGTGTATTTAGAGTGTAAATCATGTCAATAGCATCATCCTAGAAATAGAGATGCTTGATTGAGGTTTTGGGTGATTACGAATTGTACAGTTGTTAGGTGCTTGAAAGAGCCAATAGGTGAAATCGTTGTAGTTTTATTGAAAGATTGACTACAATGACTTTCGACCTAGCCTATCCTTTGGTTAACAACTACGCTTCAAGCTAAATCATCATCAACCCACATGCTTTACCTTTAGGTATACATAATCCCAAGATCCTCTCTAATCTTGATTTTAAATCAAAAGAGTCATATTCGTGCATTAGTAGTTAAAAATCATTACAAATCAATCCCCCCATTTTGTTTTACATGTCTTGTTTATTATCATTCCGAGTAATATTTTAGTAATTAGAGCACCTATAGGACTTGAAATTTATAATTTGCTCTTTATGGATTCAACCCCAACTCTAGTAGGTTTATTGACAATAACCGACTCACCTTTTAATCATGAGAGTGAGTTGAGAGTTATTAAAATGGCACCGTTGTCGGGGGATGGTGTGTGTGGGGGGTGGAATATAGATTTCACTTGTGCGGTGTGATTCTTACTTGGGGAATACCCTTCTTACTTGGGGAATACCCGGGGTGGTGTAATTTACTTTATTTGTTATTTTTGATCTTCTGTAGACAATCAAAGTGTTAACGGAGCAATGAGTGATAGCGCAAGCAATATGGTCCCCTTTAATGCCCTTCTAGATGATGAGGGCCCACTAAATAAAGCGGTATAAACAAGTGCAATACATATCCCACCAACTAATAGGAACGAAGTCTTCCATGTGACTAGAGTCAAGCTTCACATCTTACAAATAGAAGGATAGTATGGGGGTCAAGCCTTTGATGATCGAAATATCCTTTTGAAAATTTCTGTGGAAGTATGTGTGCCGTTCAATATAGCACACATTACTCAAGAATACATTCGGCTTTGCCTTTTACAATTCTCACTAATGAGTGTGGTAGTTTTATATCTTTGCTCACTTCCACCAGACTTAATTACATCTTGGGATGATCTTACTATGGTTTTTCTTGATAGATATTTCCCACCATAAAAAATGCTTCAAAAGCGGGACGAGATTATGGATTTTTGAAAAATGAATGGAGAGCCATTGTTTGAAGCTTGGGAGATGTTTAATGGTAAAATAGCTCAATGCCCAAATCATGAAGTCCCAGAGAAGATGCTTCTCTAGATCTTCTACCGTGCCCTTGATCCATTAAACAAAATGATGGTGGATAATAAAAACGGGAGGTTCCCTAGTAAAGTGACACCACCACGCAGCCTTTTTATTGATTGGAGAAGTGTCAAAGAAAAATTGGGGTTGGCATAACCAAGAAACCAAATCTCCCAAGATCCGTTCTTCTACTTCCATGGTCGATAATGAACAAAGAAAGTGGAATAAAGAAAAGAAGGAGAACGTGGCAAAAATAATTACCCAACTTAAACTCTTGCAAAACATGCTATAGATGCACCCACGAAAGTGGTAAATGCTGTAGAATCAAAATCTTATGAAGATGATAAAGAAGCAAAAAAGTTCGATGAGGAAATCCGGTATTTGGCTAACTACTTGGGGGGTTCCCGCCCCCTATCAAAGGAAAAGTGGGAACCAAGGTTGGATGGACCATGAGAGGGATAGAGATTGAAGAGATCGGGAACACGATTATAACCGTTATGTTCACCCTCATGATTGAGCTAAGGCTAAGGAGTCAAGTGCAATTGACCCTACAAAATTCAAGACCGAGGATATGTTAGTAAGAATATTGAATAGAGTGAAAGGTATGGACAAAATGGTCCATGAGTTGAAAGGTGAATTTTCTCATCTTTCCCAAACCGTGGTGTCTTACTCTGCCTTTATTAATTAATTGGAGACCCAAGACGGGTAAATCTCCATGCAACTAAATGCTAGGCCTAGAGGTGGACTCTCTAGTGACGCGATTTCTAATCCAAAAAATAATGCCCAAGTTCTAGAAATTGTCACAAGGAGTGGAAAGACCCTTGATGAACCCTCTAAAGGAGACTTGATTAATAAAATACCCAAAGTGAAGGCAAAGAAGGTATTACCTCAAAGTCAAGAAGGAAATGATGAGAATAAAACCGACGAAAGTGACGAAGAAATGGTTGAGATTAAAAATCCACAAAGTGAAGCAAGGTCCACAATCCAAGTTCTTCCCCCATTCCCTCAATAATTACATAAAAATGAGAAAGGTGACAAATTGAGGAAGTTTATGACTAAACTTCGCAACCTATAGATAAATATCTTATTGCTTAAGGCAATCCAAGAGATCCCGGGATACACTAAGTTGATAAAAAAATTAATGTCTAAAAAGAAACTTATTGAAGGTGAGACCATTGAGGTCACTCATGGGTGTAGAGCTATCATGGATAGTAAGGTTGAATGAAAGAAAAATGACCTTGGAGCATTCACCATTCCTTGTACAATTGGAACACATGAGTTTGCAAAAGCTCTATGTGACCTCGGCGTGAGCATCAAGTTAATGCCTTTTGTCATCTACAAGAAACTCAGATTGGATGCCCCTACACCAATTTTGATGCAAATTTTAATGGAAGACCAGTCAATCAAAAGGTCGTGTGAATCTTGTTTGATATTGTAAAAGTAGACAAGTTCATAATCCTAGCGGATTTCGTGGCGTTGGATTATCAAATGGACCAAGAGGTACCTATCATCCTTGGTCGTCCTTTCTTATTCACCGGGAGAGCAATTGTCAATCTAGAGATTGGCGATATGACATTTAGAGTGCAAGAGGATGAAGTCTCTTTCAATATTTACAAGTCAAAGAAACAAACAGCGAAGCTTCAAGTAGTATCCGTGGTAGATGTTGAAAATGAGAAGGTGAATGAGGATGGGTTTGAAGACCCACCTTGAGAATGAATGAAGAAAGATGTTGTTCCATGATGATAACTAAGGAGCTAGGTAGGAGGCAACCACAAATACCACGAGAGTAGCTCATATCCTTTTTGTTATGTTTCTGTAAGACAGATGTTATATTTTGCATATGAATAAACCATGCATTTATGGCACTATAGAGTGTATTATATGAGCTTGGAAAGGGAAAAGTGTGTAATTTTGCATTAAAAATTGAACAATGGAAATATTCATGAAAATTGAGTAAACAGTTGATAATAGGGGAGCAGAATTTCTCTAAGTTACCGCGATCATGGTCCCTAACCGAAATCGCGGTGATGCGGGTGTCTGCAATTGTGTTCACCTAACTGTGATCGCGGATACTTCAGTCATTTAACCCCTTATTCCCCCTTATTTCCCTCACACTCCCTTTGAATATCGTACTCTCTAATTTGGGCTAATTTTTGGCTAAGTTTGTGAGCTCTCAAACAATGTCCTTGCACCTTCTTGCATCAAAACTTTGTTAAGTGTCATGAATCCGTGTTTTTATTTTTGAAAATAGGCCCTAGAATGCATGATTAATAGTGTGCCTAAAGTTTTGATTGTTATAACTTCCATGTTATCATACTTGGTGTGGTGTGATGTGAGCTTCTTGGATAAGGTGTGCACACAAGTGGGACATCTTGAATACCCAATAATGTGTGAAAAATATAAACTAACAAGATATGCACACCAAGTGTTTGATACTTTGCCCAAATGAACTTTCAATAGGGGTAGCTAAATTTTAAAGGGCACACTCAAACACTTATTAGCATTGCTCAATTATTTTTCCTGTAGATCCATTTTGTAGAGCATTCTAGTAACCCAACTTGGAAAGATCTAAACATAAGAATCTGGCATGAAACTAGCCTCGGGTATCATGACCATAGTCAGATGACCGCTAACGCGGTCATGTTTCGCGATTGCACTATTCACGGCTAGTTTCCTACCATTCCAAAAATCCTGCACTTTCAATTTTTAACCTAGCACCACCGAACACCCATTCTAATAAAATTAATGAGTAATATAGTACAATTTGAATGTTAAAATGTCATTGATTGATATAATGTGTGACTAGTGCTTTCAGGACAACCTCATAGATAAGTATGATCATATCTGATTCATGGCACCCAAGTGCCACACTCACGACTATAGTGATCTACCGAGGACAAAGGTGCTCCCAAAAAGAGGAATTTGGTTGGAGAATATGCCAAAGAAACTACTGGTATTTCATGACAAACTTGAAGCCATAGGGTGGCATTGCTTTGGTCTGGAGCCCTGTGTTATAAATGAACAATGGTTACGTGAATTTTATGCCAACATCAATGAAGTGTCCTTCTCAGACCCATTCAATGTGACTATTAAGATTTGGGGAAAATCAATGAAAGTTGGAGCTAAGCAAATCAATGATGTTTATGGGCTCCAACATGCAGACATGGGTGAATTCAAAGCAAAGGGTTGTAAATCGGGGAGTTGGTTAGCACAATGACATTACCCCAGAAAAGAAGTCTCTTGGGCAAAGACTAAAAACAACATATCCATAAATGACTTCACTTTCAAGGCTCGAATATGGATGCACATTATTTGCAGCTGAATTTCTCCTTGCACCCACATGATAGTAGTCCCAGATCTGCGTGCTCGAATGGTTGCTTACATTCTAGACAACATCTCTTTGGATGTTGGTCAGCTTATGGTCAATGAAATAGATTAGTTCAAGAACCAAGATGGTGCACATCTCTTCTTCCCCTCTTTAATTACTAAGCTTTGCAGGAGAGAGGGGCTTAAAGAGTATTCTAGTGATACATGGGTGCATTTTGGTGTTCCCATCTACCCCTTGAAGATTCAAAGAGGGGGCACACTTGGAAAATAAAATAAGGAAGTGAAATATTGACTTGGAAAAACCAATATGTATTAAGCTTGATCCTTATAGGTCAACCACTACTGGACCTCTTAAGGATATTGGAGTTGATATTATAGCTATCATGGAGCTTGTATCTAGTTTTCCCTAAGGACAGGGAGAGCCTTCCACCACCCATCATTTATATATGTCACATGATGATTATAAGAAGTATAGGGAGTACGAAAATAAGCAAGAGAATACCATTACTAAGCTTGAGAAAGCCTACTTCTATTTGGTAGAGTCACACCGAGACCTCCAGATTTAACATGAAAAAATGGTTGCAAGAGAGAAGAAGAGGGCTAAGTTCTTTATAAAGTTGTGGAAGGGTGTGAAGGGTCTATGAAAGGTCTTAAAACCTAGAGATAGAATTCCTTCCTCTTGGGTGGAGAGTGATGATGAGGCCCCAACTGAGTGGACTGAACTTGAGAATGGTAATGATGATGAATTCGAGAGTGAAAGCAGTCCTTGATGCTATTTTAGGGAGCACCCTTATCTTTTTTATCCTTGATTATTTATTTAGTGGGGACACTGCTATCCATTCAGTTGGGGGTGTCTCCATATTCATTTGATTTGAGCCTATATTATTGATATTTTTGCATACTTTTATGCTCTTTTGGATGATTCTTAGTTTTAATTGGGTTATAATATTTGGTCACTCTAATGGTGTCCATATTTTCATGGATTAGTTACTTTGTTATTAGTTTGCTACTTTAGTTTTAATCAATGAGATTTTCCTTGTGATAGACTAAGTGACGATATTCTTAAGGGGAAAGCATCATGATTGGGTTTTTAACCATGGATGCAGGGGAATTTTGCGTACCCTTGGTATCATGGTCAATGAAGAAAAGTCTGAGTACCTGTGCATTGATGATTTGGGGATTGCACTTATACCCATTGGCGAAGTTTAAGTAGTCATGTGGGTGGTCCGCCCATATGAGAGCCACAATGTGAGACATCAACATGTGTTTTTGCCGTGATTAGCACATTATGCGTGGTACGGATTGAAAACAAAAAACCCCCTTCATCCAAAATTTTTGCAAAATTCGAGGGTATGGATGCGAGCAATCTTTTGACAAAAATTTTCCTCTTTCTATGACTCCGAAAATTTCCTTTGGAATAATAGTGAATACTCCATCTTTGTCTTGAATGGAATGAAAAATTAAACCCCTTGACGAGATTCGCATGCCGTGTGTGTGAGCTTAATTGTCTACATCTCATGTACACTTTTACAATCTAGAAATTTCCCCATTAGTCTTTCAAAGCTAAATTTTGATTATGCTTGGTCAGTTTAATGATCATAGGCCATTTTGTGACATTGGAAACACACTCTAGCCTTAAAACCCTACCAATACATAGGAGTTACCCCTAGTCACCATCTGTGAGCCTTTGAACTTTTCTTTGGCAAACACATTACATGCTGTGACCTTTCTATTTGTCCTTTTTTGAACCCTATACTCCTTGAACTTAAGGACACAAGTTGAGGCTAAAAGCCTAAGTTGGGGGGTGGTGGAATTGAAGGAACTGTAGTTGGGCCATGAATTCATAAAAAGATGCCTACGTGCTTAAGCAAATAAAGCATTTTAATTTGAAGAAAGAAAAGATCCCACAAAGGAATGAAAGGCATTATTTATGCACACAAAAAAGGAGAGAGAAAAAGAGAAAAGTGGGAAAACAAAGAAAAAGGCAAAATAGTAAAAGAAAAAGAAGTTGCCCAATAACATAAAAAGTGAAGAGAGTATGATATAGAAGTTGAAGAAGGGTTTATACCTATTGTCCGAAGTTGGTATCCTACTGGTAACGCCCAAACTACAACTTTCGTTAGAAAGTGTAAGCGGTCGATGTCAAATATAGAACCCAACTGGGTTGGGTGTCGAATCCCACAGGGAATATTTGGTCACTAAGTGTTTCAATTATTAGTAGACTGTTGGTCGAAAATTCCATGGAAAGGGGGGATTTGATTATGGCGTGAACTACTATTATTAAAGTAACGATGGAATGCTTTGTTTAGTAAGATTTAATCACAGAGAATAATAAGTTAGGGTTATGTCCACCTTGTAAGTTCTACGTATCTATTAACTATGAGTAATGCGGAATTTAGACATGCATGCACTTATAGATATTCGTATTCTGATTGTAAATCCAAGTGTTTCCCAATCATCAAGGATTATTTCACTTTAGCTCTCTCGAGCCTAAAGTGTATAACTAATGGTACAAATTCATCAAGAGAGTTAATTCGGTTAAGGCATTAACGTGTAAACAGGGGTTGGTAGCCCTATTTCCTTGTCACACTCTCTTTTCCAAACATATAACTTTTGTCTCGAACAAGTTAATGCTATAATGCCGTGTTCTCTATGTTTGCAACCATGAGAATTAAATTAAAATGAAGAGAGTAATGATATAAGTAGCATACATATCAAGAATTCACAAACTCATAGCAATAGATAGTGTCTCACAAGGTTTCCATAACCCTAACAGAGAAGTTTAGCTACTCATGATTACAACGGAAATCAACGAAGACATCATCATCATACCAAAGTTAGAATAATCTCATGATGGGGATGAGTTTGGCATCAAACAAGAGGTTGACATTTTCTTGCCCTCTAGCCGTTCCACAAGAAAGCCGTGTTTTTCTCTGTCTGAACTTACAGAATCTGTAAACTTAATAATACTAAAGTGTCGAATGAAAGGGATCGAATGAATGCTGAAAAATTCAGCAAATAAGGTTTTTATAACATCCTTGTCCTACTAAGTTACTGCTGCACCCCTAAGTATTTAAAAATACTGCTTTTGCCCAGGACAAATTCTCCATGCATCACATTCAGTCCACAAGCTTCCAAAAGCTGCCTTCCCTCTTATATGAAGTTTTCTTTTGCTGCCCAAAGGTCCACAAAGTGCTGAAATCTTCATCATTAATACCTGAAAACATGCTAATCACATAGGTTAGCTCACTTATAGGAAAATGGACTAAAAGTGCAGGAATTATATATTTTATCCTCCAAACTTAGCCTAAAATATGGGTAAATTATGGTTCTTAGGGGTATAAATATGCCCAACATCACCACCCCACACTTAAAGCTTTGTTCGTCCTCGAACAAAATATTATGTCCATGCAAACATCTACTTAGAATTTTATAGTAACAACACAAAATGTTTAACAAGACAGGCACGACAATTATTAACAAAGAGTAGTTTTCTTGATCACTACTCTAAACAATTCAACCTCCAACATAGACTCGTGATGATGGTTAATTCGTATCCACAAGTTAAGCCACAAAGAATCATATAACACTACCCAAAACTCATCAACCATGTGTGTCTCACATAATATATCACCCATAATCACTCACAAGTTTTGCATTTTTCGAAACATGGGTATAAGACTCTCCTTGCTCTCTCTCTCACAAAGAATTCTTATACTGCAACTGATGACCATAGGCTTGCCCTTAGTGTAATGCTCCACTAATATCAGAATGCTAAGCTTAGGATCAATTAGGTCTTTACAGGGTTGTAATGTAGGCTAAGGGACAGGTAGGACTATTTTGGCCACAAATAGTGACTATGTTCCCTAAGCGCTTTAATACATCACATTATGCCATTAACACTCTCTTTTAAACAACCCCTCTACTTTCCTTTCATCTACCACCCCTTTTTACCTATTTTGTTATTCAATTATAAACACAACTATCCTTTTTTTTTATTTTTCTATTTCTATTTTTTTTCTTATTTGATTTATTTATTTTTTATTTTTTATTTTTTAATAACACACCTCTATGATAGCCATTCTTTTTCACAACTATTTCAAGTAACAATACACTCTGAGGCATGAATCTCACCCAATTTCCTCTTATTTTGTCACATGACCCTACAATTTAAAACGCTTAGGAATTTGGATCAAATTATGGTCTTGAAAAAAAAATGGATTAGGCTACATATGAGGCTGTCAAAGAAAATAGCTAAAGGCTTAAAGGGGGTTAACTAGGATAATGTACAAAGGTAAGTAAAACGAAGGTAAACAATCACAGGCTACCAAAGAAATGCCTAAATCATCTCCTAAACTCACACTCTTTATTTCGCTTTACACACACCCCAGGCAAGTTCTAGCATCAGTCACAACACAGAATATACTATAACCTCACCCATACAAGGCATATGGTCGACTTAATTGGGAGCATTATAGACTCTTGACCCAACAGATGAATGAATTAAATCACACAATTATCACACAGTGAGTCACACTTAGAGCCTAAATGTCTCAATAGTAATGATTTAGAACAAACTCTTGTCATAATACCATGCCGTCTATCAGAACAGTTTCATGCAAAATCTAAAAAAAATTTAACTAACTAACTACGACTAATTATTCAAACAAACAAGAATAAATATAGGCAAAGAAGTATAATACAACATACAAATACCAGCACCCCATACTTAGACAGGACACACTATCCTCAGTGGAAAATAAATAAGGAAAACCTGATTAGTCGGACTCCTCCTCTATGTCTGGGGTCACACCCCCTGCATCGAAATCATTATCAGAGTCATCGTCATCAGAGTTGTCTTCCACGTCTAAGTTGGGCAGTTGGCGATTGTCGTCAGTCGGCACGTCATCATCGAGAGGTTCCTCAAAATGTACCCCTACTCCACACATAGCCCGCGCATGCTCATTCATCGGGTAGTCATAATCCAACTGCTGGAGCTCTGCATCAGTTGGAACACGTCCCCCACTCATCATGGTAAACCTCGTCATGCCATATAAATGGCGAAAGAAGCTTTTGTCGCGAGCATGTCTTTTTGCAGTGGTCAGGTTGATGCCATGCCCAGTTTTAGGATCTTTAACCTTTGTAAGATCAACCTTCTTCGGGTTGTGTGGAAGCTTATGATCTGCAGGTTCCTCTTCAATGTGCTCCTTCCTCAATATCGCAGTCAACAAATTTCCAAAGATGAAATGGGACCTCTTGTGTAGCCTAGCCTTACGCATTGACGATCGTATCACCGCACCAATGTTGATGGGAATATTAGTCATCAGAGCGTACACCAAGCATACTCTATCACGTGTGATATTTGTGTACTGTGTCCCAGGAATCAGGCAAGAGTTGACTATCCTCAACTATATTCGAGCTTCTCTGTTCAAAGAAGCATACGGGAAAGTATTGTGCCGATTGGTATCCTTGTGAAGAATCCACCGGCCCATGGATCTTGTTCCGCATAGTGTGTGTCTGATTGCCCTGTAGGGAGGTCTGTGATAAAGCTCCTTGAGCGGTGATGGATCCACAGATGGAAGACTCAGAAAAGAGTTGAAGAACTCCGCATTCAATTGTAAGACTTGGCCCCAAATCTTCACTTCGCTTCCGGTAGTCTTTGGGGACCAATTGGCATAAAACTCGCGTGTTAGATCAAGATTGCATTCCCCCATATCTCGAAAAATAAAATCAAGGTTTAGTGCCATGATTTTAGCCAAAATGTGGGGTTCTCTCTTTGCTAGACTCTCCTTTTGCATTAAATCCACGTGAACATATTTCTTTACTTTGTTGTTCTTGTACCACTCTTTTCCTTCCTCCTCTAGGACCCACTTTATCCCAAAAGTGAGTCGAGGTATTTGCAGCGAGGAGGATTCAACTTGATCTTTTCTTCCCATTTTCTGACCTTTCTGTGAGGTGGACACTTTTTCTTTTCCTTGTCGTCCTTTTGGGGCCATTCTACCTGAGATTTAAAATAGAGTCATGTTAGTTTCATCTCGGTAGATTCAATCGGAAAACAAATAGTAGTGGCACCACCCCACACTTAATTTGATGGCACAGACTATTTAAGTGAGTGATGTCGATTACTCAGACTTCATCGACATACATTTGGGCAATATGTTCCAACAACATATTCAGCACAGTCATACTTTCATGTCATCTTAACTATCCTATCCAACTCTATTTCATGTACTCTTGACTATACTTTCATGTTTGGATTAATGCACCTTTTGAACAAGACTACTACGTAGAGATCATATGAAGTTATGGCATAGAAATAGTCACAACATCTCATGCTTGTGGTCAATCATAATCGGTATCTCGATGAATGAGTCATTCAAACATTCAAGCTTTCAACTTACAAGATTATGTATTAACTTCACAATTTCGACTTCATAAAACTATGACAGTGTATATCAATCAAATACAAGTCAGAACAAAGTCAAGAACACCCACACATATTCTTTCACTCAACTAGATGTATCATAACAAACCAACCACATTCAAATCACCAACACCACTTCAAGATCAAACAAATCATTATACACATAGTATTTTGACAACTATGGAATATAAAAGAATAACTTACTTGGTGATGGATTACAGAAGATGAGTTTGCAAGATTAGATGAGCAAAAAGAAAAATTTTTGAGAGGAATTGGAAGGTTGGGAGGCGTCTATCTTAAGCCAACAATGGGATTTTGTTTTAAGGTTGAAGTTCTATTTATAGACCAAGGCTTGGGTCGGTTTTGATCCATGAAAAATCAGGTTAGGAGACAAAAATAATAAGTAGGCGGCGCCTAATGCTTTGCCTATGCTTAGCATAGGCGGAGCCTTTTGCTTTGCCTAGTTTGGGCATAGGCGGCGCCTATGCTATCTCCTAGTTGAGCATAGGCGGAGCCTATGCTATTGCCTTGTTGAAACAGTGAGCATAGGCAATGGCATAGGCGGCGCCTATGCTATTGCCTAGTTGGGCATAGGCGGTGCCTAATGCTTTTCCTAGATTTACATAGGCCTTGCCTTTTCCATTGCCTAGTTGAGGCAGTGAGCATAGGCAATTACATAGGCCTTGCCTTGTCCATTGCCTAGATTTGTATAGGCCTTGCCTTTACCATTGCCTAGTTGAGGCAGTGAGCATAGGAAATTTCATAGGCCTTGCCTTGTTCGTTGTCTAGATTTGCATAGGCAATGCCTAACCGATAGCCTTTGCTCCTTCATTCCTAACTTACCACCTTTAACATGGCACACTTCCAAATTAAAATTTTTGGGATTAATTCCCTCCTTTGTACACCTTGCACCTACACTTGTTTGAGATATGTGTCACCCTCAACTAGTAAGTAAATACTTTATCAACCCTCAACTGGTAGGTAGACATCTCAAAACTACGTTGGCTACGTAGTTCTGAAACTCAAGGATTGATACTAAGGGTCTCACCCTCTATGGTCAGGTGAGCTCTCATCTCTGAGTTACCTCGGTGCTAAATCCTACTCCCAACTAAACTAACACTGATATTGGAATAGACTGAACTAGACTGAACATTATTACATAACTGATGGTGCTCATCATGATTATAAACATGTAAGTATACTGATAAGAGTCACGGATTGACTGTCTGAGTACTTGAAAAGCTGAATTCATGTAAAACACATTGGTATCGGGTGGTCATAACCTACCAACACTATATGGAATTAACAATAATGCCATACAAAAGCTTTAAAACCATAGTACGAGATCATTGTTCAAAACCTAACACTTTAGGAATTTCATCAAACACATGAGAGTCATGAACTTAAGTATGTGAATGGGTAAAGCATGCGAGAATAACACGATTACAAGACTAACATCATAACTTAGGGATTTAATGTGAAGATTTCAACATTTACAACATGTAATGGCTTATCCCACTTGAAAATCACTTATAAACATAACTTGTAATTGAATTCACATGAGATTCATGGAGAGATTTCAACTTAAATAGGAAAAACTCATCATTTAAAACCAAAAAAGGATTGTTGGACTCTATGAGTGAAAGAAACCCATGGATAAACATCACACATACCTCACTAGATGATTTCGTGAAGATTATTGGGATTTTCTTGAGGTTTGAAGCTTGAATTCCTTGATTGCTTAAGTAAGGGTTAGGGTTTGTTCTTGAGGTGGAAGATGGTTTTCTTGAGTGGTTTTATGAATAAAGGAGAAAATAATGCTCCTTGGGGACCTAAATTTTGTGTTATTGATGAGTTTGGGTGGGGAATTGACCCAAATTCCCTTAAATAACAAAGAACAAAAGTTGGACGGATACAGAAGGTGGTGCCGCAGGTCTATACTGGTGCCTTCACTATTTTTCTTCTCCAAACACACCCCTACGCTTGTCTAAAAATTTTGAAACTCACCCTAGACATACCTTGAACAACCCCGATCATGAATCCACTTACAAATCTATGTTCTGAGGTTGGGAAGGTCAAAAATAAAATCATCAAAGTTTACGGGCCTAGGAAATAACTTAGTCCCAACACTTAGGGAAATTTCTAGGTTTTGGACCCCTTATGCATGCAATTGAGAGCTGAAATAAGCTAAGACTTTTATGGGGTATTACAATATCTCCCTCTTGGAACATTCGCCCTTGAATGAGACTGGTTAGCTGAGAATACTGGGGAAATTATGGACGTAAACTAAACATGCAAGACTGAAAATATGATTGCATAACTATGTCTAAAAAATGATACATGAATTTAATTGAATATATGCAATGACATGAGATGGATTACATAGCTGAAAATGAGAACGAAAAAGAGTCAATTTGAGGAAAATCATTACCATAAGCAGAATCTGAGTTCACAGAGAAAACGTGAGGGTACTTGGTTTGCATATTTGCTTCTTGGACTCCATGGATGAAAGGAACCTATAGATAAACATTACACCTCACTAGATGGTTTCGTGAAGATTCTTTGGAATTTGTTGAGGTTTAAGCTTGAATTCCTTGATTTTTTGAGTAAGGGTTAGGGTTTGTTCTTGAGGTGGGAGATGGTTTTCTTGAGATCTTTTATGAATAAAGGGGGAGATAATACTCTTTAAGGACGTAAATTTTGTGTTATGGACAAGTTTGGGTGGGGGAATTGACCAAAACGCCATTAAATAATGAAGAACAAAAGCTAGACGGATAAAGAAAGGGGCGCTACTAGCTTTAGACCGGTGGACTAAGCCCTGTGCCACAGGCTCTAGAGCAGCAGACTAAGCCCCACGCTGTGGGATCTAGAGCATTAGCCTAAGCCCCGCGCCGAGGGCTCTTTTCCAGTGGGGTAAGCCCTAAACCGTCGGCCTAACCAGGTGCCCTCACATTTTGCTTCTCTAGACACGCCCCTACGCCTGTCTAAAAATTCTAAAACTCACTCGAGACACACCTTGAACAACCCCGATCATGAATAAACTTAAAAATCGACGTTCTGAGGTCGAGAAGGTCAAAAATAAAATCATCAAAGTTTAGGGCCTTTGAAATGACGAAGTCCCAATACTTAGTGAGATTTCTAAGTCTTGGACCCCTTATTCATGCAATTGAGAGATGAAATGAGCTAAAACTTTTATGGGGTATTACATTTATGTGGGTTTAAAGGTAATCCGATGCAGCGGGGTTGTTTTAAAATTTGCGGGTTTAGAAAAAACCCGTACCACACCACACCATTTCCACCCCTAATAGAAAATCAGCTTCCCAGGCTGCATTAAGACACAACCAAGTCCCAGCCGTGATGTATCATAATAAACCACAAACCTCTCCGTACCTTTTGATAAGGTTAAAATCAGAGCCGAAGTCAGCTTATCCTTAAGCTTCTAAAAAATCCCTTCACATGCTTCTAACCAACAAAACTTTACCTTCTTCTGAGATAACTTAGTCAAAGGAGCAACTATTGTTGAAAAGCTTTCCACAAACCGCCTGTAATACCCGGCCAAACCCAGGAAGCTCAGAATGTCGATTGGAGTGTGGGTTTAGGCTACCTTTTAACCACAACCACGTTTTGAGGATCCACCATGATCCCCTCACTAGAAATAATATGACCAAGAAAAGTCACAGCATTCAACCAAAACTCATACTTGGAGAATTTGGCATACTCTGCTGCGATTTCAAGGTCTGCAACACCACACGGAGGTGATTGGCATGGTCCACATCACTTTTAGAATACACCAAGATATCATTAATAAGCACAATGACAAAAAGATCCAAGAACTACCTGAAAACCCTGTTCATCAAATCCATAAATGCCGCCGGGGTATTTGTCAAGCCAAATGACATAACCAAAAACTCAAAGTGCCCATACTATGTACTAAAAGCCATCTTAGGGATATACTCCTCCATAATCTTAAGCTGATTATACCTAGACCGAAGATCTATCTTAGGAAAAAACATGGCACCTTGTAACTGATCAAACAAGTCATCTATCTTTGGAAGAGGATAATTGTTTTTGACCGTTACCTTATTCAACCGCCAATAGTGAATGCACATCCAAAGGGAACTATCCTTATTGTGCACAAACAACACTGGTGCACCCCATGGGGATATATTAGGATAAATAATTTCCTTCTCCAGAAGGTCCTTAAGTTGCTCCTTGAGTTCCCTCAACTCAGCCAAAACTATTCTATAAGGAGAAATAGATATTGGACGAGTGTCCAAAACCAAATCAATACCAAACTCAGTCTCCCTATCCAGAGGAACACCGGGAAGATCATTTGAAAAGACCTCAGGAAACTCACTTACCACCAAACCCAAATAAAAAAAAGGATCCTCTAAGTTAGAATCTTTAATCCAGACCAAGAAAGACACCCTTTAGAGATTAATCTCTAAGCTATACGATAAGAAATAAACCTTCCCCTAGGAGCTAGGGAACCACCCTTCCACTCTATAACTAGTCCACTAGGGAACCTAAAGACAACCTTACGAGTCCAAAAATCTAAGGATGCGTAACAATAGTGTAACTATCATATGGACTGGATGACCATATTTAAAACACCTATCTCTCTCTTCATCACAAAAGCCTTAGTAAAGATGACTACAGAACAGGAAATGATGGCATACAGAAGCAGACTAAGCCCCACTCGCTTGAGATTAGGCACCCTATTCTTAGAAATTATCACCACCTTGCGGATGCCTGTCACCCGATTGCTTTGGGTAAGGAGCGCTAGAAGTATAGAATAACCAGAACTCCTCCACTTCTTCTTCATCTATTTGTGGCCAACCTAACCACCCTGCTACTAAGAACCACACTATTCAGAGAACATGATCCTCTTAACCTGCCTTTTCCTAAACTCTGCTTGTGTTCTGTTTTCATTCTCCACTTTCTTTATGTGGACAACCAATGTCAAAATATCCATATCCTTAAACAATAAAATAGTCTTGCTTTTGAGGATCAAATCCCGAGATAGCCTAGAAGTGAACTTTCTCATCCTTTCTCTCATATTAGACACCTAGTTCGGAGCATACCTTGATAGATGATGAAACTTCAAGGTATATTCCTTGACAGACATTCTTCCCTACTTAAGATTCTCAAACTCCTCCATCTTTGTTTCCCTCAGCTCCTGAGGAAAAAAGTGATTTAGAAAAAATTAGAAAAGTCCTCCCATAAGGACAACTCCTCAACATCACATCTATACCTATCCCACTCCTTGTACCATTGGTATGAAACATCCTTGAGGTTTTAAGCTATAAATTTTACCCCTTACACATTCATGGTCTGTATCACCTGAAGATTTTATCTATTTTAGCAAAAAAATCCTGAGGATCCTCCTCCACCTTTACTCCAATAAAAGTACGAGGATTTATGTTCATAAACTAGTCAACCCTTGTAGCCACAATAGATAAAACACAAGATGTATCCTGCTCAGTCTGAGCAACAACCAACTGAGCAATAACATGAATTGATTGGAAAATTTTTGAATTAGTTACCTCACCTTGAGAAGGACTAGTAGCAATTAGGGGAACTCCAGAAAAATCAGGGATATGAACCTAAGATCGAGTGTGAACTCCAGGTGTAGGGTGTACCCCATCAACATCGTACCCAGATGGGACAAAAGATTTTTTTTATGTTTCAGATCATTGAGGCATGATCTGAAGAGCGAACAAAAAAGGATTAGAGGAAATTCTAGGACTTAGACTCCAAGCTTGAAAATAGAATACCAAGAAAGTGAAACATTCTTAAAAGTATTATAGCCTCTCTCTTAGAAGTATGGCACGCTACACACCCCTAAAAGACTCTACTAGAAACAGATTTGTGGACTCCCAATTGTCCATGAACCTAAATCTACGATACCAACTTGATACGACCCAAACTAAAGCCTAGTCGTAATGGGCATCCCAAGTCCAACCAGGATTAGAGACTACTCCTATTACCTAACCCAACTGACCTATGCATATCCTAAGTCGGATGAATTCTGAACATATAATAAGATATCATTATTTAATAATCCAAGACTCTAGAATAGGCCTATATCCGTGACCACCCAAATGAGTCCAAATATTCAATACCCAATCGATAACCAATACCAACCAAACCATCATCCAAACCCTATCCATATGAGTTCTATAATAATTATATATACTCATAAAATAGAAAAGGATGAAACAGTGAGGAATTTAATCCTACGATATTAGCCCCAATACCAATACCAGTACTAAGGCTAACACCAATAATAATCCTGCCCATACTAACTTATAGTAGTTCCATAAAAGCCTCTAACCAAAAGAATACCAAAATCCAATTGGGACATGCCTCCAACCATATCAAAAATCAACATCCAAAAATAAACCAAAGTATGAAATAACATACATGAAATGGAGCCTTCTAGAAAGATAAAAGCTCACCCCTTTAATCAAATAGCTGATCTCAAAATTCGATCGCTAAGAAGAAGAAGTAAAATGGCTAGTTCCTACATTGCATAGGGATACAATCACCTAAAGATGGAGTAGCGGGTGAACACTAGCATGAACTTAGGATAAGGATAAAATAATGCCATTTAACAAAACCAAGTAAGCCATCCAAATGAATACAAACCATACATATAATATATATAATCATGCTAGGAAAGATAACTAGGTTTAACATCCATTTAAAACCATTAACGTAGGTATGTGTAGCTTAACTCCCCTTAACCACCCACGAGATATATGTGTCTAGTGTAACCCCTAAAAGGGCCCTCATGTATAAGCCGAACAAATCAGAGATACTATAAGAGTAAGGGATTCTCGAGTACCCTTCACCCTATATGATACATATGTATAGTGTACTTAGAGGATTCTCATGTACCTCATAGTATCATATAAGGTCACCATGACCTACCACTTATGTTGGAAAATATGAGTTTCTACTGTTTATCCATTGGACTACCACCTTCACGGTTAACTATCACACCCTACTTTTATTGCGCAATTAAAACCATTTCTAACCAACCAAACCATTATTATTAACTGAGGCTATACACAGTGGTATCATCATACCGACTATAACTTGCAAGTATGGACTTAGCCAAACCTTTTGGAGATCAAGGGATTCCCATATACCCATCGATCATATGATCCAATTAACTCGGGGGAGTCCTATGTTCTCCCCAAGTGTTCTATTATTATGATTACTTGGGGGATTCCATTGTACCCCACAAAAATGATTGTTAAACCCAAAACCATTCCATTTTGACCATTTAGGTGTCCATTACCAAGTTTAAACCATAAGTTCCATTAAAAATTCAACCATGTAGTGAAAATATTCTCATAGGCATTTTATCAAATACATTGGGGGCGTAGTATTCCAAAACCAAATCCAATCACCAAATAACCATTCCTATGCAACCAATTATCCAAAACCACCATTAAAGCATATAAAAGCATAATTAAAACATGGGAAAACCATAACCAAGCATTTATAACTAGAACTCCAAAATTATATTTGTAAACCCAAACCATACAATAATTGATCCATAAAAACATTGTATAAAACCATGCCTTTAGTTGGAACTAGCAATGAGGGAAGAGAACATGTCTTAAACCAAGAAGATGATAGAGAGAAATCACCAAAATAATCCTCAAATTAATCCTTAAGATGAAACCCTAACTTTCCTTGACCAAGAACTTTAGAGAGGATTAGAGAGTGTTTTTCTAAGTGTTAAAGAGTAGAATAATAGGGAAAATAACCTCCCAAGTAAGTTAAAAGTCATGGGGACTTATTAGGTTAAGTGAGGAAATGTCCAGATTACTCCCACGCAAACTGCACCAAAATCTCGTCAAAGTAATATGACTATCCATACCGGTCAAATGCTCTAATACAAGTGGTACCCACCACTCATACCCAAGGCTATATCCCTTAGACGTAAAACTATCCAAGGTAAGAATCACCCTAAACCATGTCATATCCATGCATACGACTTGTACCCATGATTTGTGCCCTTAGTAGAAAAAATCTAAAGAGGATTGAGCACTGCTCACCATAAGAGTCCATGGTATGACTCGTACCCTATTTTAAAGCTCATGGTGAGCCACTCATACTCAGATCACACTTAGTGTACCAAGTCTAAGATTAAGTGAAGGAAAGACCACACCAAATCACTCGTGTCCATCGATATGACTTATACCACCCAAGTTGTATCCATTCCAGAAACTAAATCCAACCCACCTACCAATAATGGTCAGCATACGACTAACCCATACTACTTGTATCCCAGTGTACAAGTTATTTTTCTGTCTTATCTTGAGACCAAAAATCCTAGAAATTTTCTAAGGGACAAAAACCCAAGGTGTTTCACTTCTCTTGTGTCTATCTATTTATCATCTTTCCTTTATTATATTTTGATTTTCAAACTTATATTTTATTTTTGGATTTTCTCTCACATCATTTGGCATCATAGAAGAGCTTGAATTTTTCCTATGAATTCAATCTTTGGTTTGTTATTATAGAAAATAAAACACCTGGGTTTTGACCCTTCAAAAATTTCTCGATTTTTAGTTTGTGGACATCAGATGACTTTGGGAACTAGTCGTATGATATAGTATGGTTTGGTTGGTATTGTTCATATATTATCTAGTGTTGGGTGGTTGAATTTATGAAATAGGTACGACTTGGGTCGGTACAAGTCTTATGGTTAGTGATGGGTTATTGGTTTGGGTTTTTCTTCACTTAATTTGAAAATTAGTAACTTAACTTGGATCTGACTATGAGTGTCTCACCATGAGTTATGAGATAAGGTACGGGTGGTATAGTCCAACTCATATGGTGGACAGTGTAAACTCTCTCTAGATTTTGCCTAAGGTACGAGCTAAGGGTACGTGTCGTATGCTTTGATACGATTGAGGCTTGGTGGTCATATGTTGGACAATAGTGGGGGTCCAAATAATGCCTAGGTTATGAGTGGTGGGTACCACTATATGATAGGGTATGAGTGGTATGGTGAAGTCGTACCCTTGTGTGGGTAATTAATAAAGTTTAAGTTAGGGGTATTCTAGACATTTTCCCTTATAACTCCATGGAACCCCACAACTTAACATTTTTAGCGCTTTATTAACCTATTTGCAATTAATAAAAAACACCCTAAACTCTCTCAAAATCTCTCAAGGCTCTTGGGTTAAGTAAAACCTAGGATTTCGTCAAGGTGGTCAATTGACGCTCATAGGGGTGATTTCCTTTTTTATTCTTCTCAATCTAAGTCATGTTACTCCTCCCTCATTAATAGTTCTAACTAAAGGTATGTTTTACAAATTATTATCATGTAATGAATGTTGTATGGTTTTGGGTTTTAAAATATATGTTGGGGGACTTGGTTATAAATGCTTGGTTATGTTTTCCCCATGATAATTATGGATTTACTTGTTTTAATGGTGGTTTGACATTTGGTTGTATAGGAATGGTTAATTGGTACTTAGTTTTGGTTTTGAAAATACTATGCCCCCAATGTGTTTGATAAAATGCCTATGAGAATATGTTTACTACATTATTGTACTTTTAATGGAATTATTGCATGGTATAACATGGTAATAGAACCCTAAATGATATAAATGGTTTAAATAGTTTGAAATGGTTAAATGGTAATGTCTTAGTGGTTATGGTTGGTCTAGTTGAAAGCCTTGTGAGGTACAAGGGAATCCCCCAAGCAAATCTAATAACAAATATCTTGTGGGGTATGTAGGATTCTCCCACATCAATGAAATAATGTAATCTATGGGTACATAGGAATCCCTTCTTCTTAAAAAAGATGGCTAAGGATATTGTATGCAAGCTATAATCGGTATGATAATACCACTACTCATACCCTTGGTTAATAATAAATGGAATGATGGTTTGGTTCTATGGTAATAGTTTTAATTGGGCAATAATGGTGGGGTGTGATAGCTAACTTGAAGGTGCGAGTCCAATGGACGGACACTGGAAACTCATGTTTACTGACATGAGGATTGGTCATGGCGACCATATATGATACTTATGGTGTACACGAGAATCACCTAAGTACACTTGTACTTATGTATTATAGAGAACAAGCGGTACTTGGTAATCCCCTACTCCTATGATATCTTCGGTTCATGCAACTACACACATCAGGGCCTATTTTGGGGGTTATAATGGACCTATATAGCCCGTGGGTGGTTCTAGGATGATTAAGCTACATATTCCTAGGTTATGGTTTTAAAGGCATGCTAAACCCAATTTTCTTTCTCGGTATATATATATATATAGCTGTGAATGCATATGGTTGGTTTACTTGGTTTTTATAGTTGGCATTATTTTATCCTTATGCTGAGTACTTGCTAGTGTTCGCCTGCTAACCTATCTTGCGGCGGTTGTATCCCCATGCAATATAGGAATCAACTATTCTACTCCCCTTGCTTAGTGCTCAAATTTGGGATCAGCTTGGTTGGATTAAAATGGTGACCTTTCATATTCTATATGGATCCACTTTATGTCATGAATTTTTTTACATATTTTGGTCATTTTATAGATATTGGTTTTGTCTATGGTTGGGGGCATGTCTCAACTGAATATTGATTTCCTTTTGGTTAAACACTTTGTGGGACTACTATAGGTTGGTATCGGTAGTGTTGGTATTGGTGTTAGCCTTAATATTGGCATTAGTTGAAGTTTCTCGGGTTTGGACCCTTAGAAAGTTTGCTAGAATCCCATTTTTCAAACCCAATATGACTCATGATATGATCTGTATGCTGGGGTACAAGTGGTGAAGTCCAATTGTAAGCAGACCAGTATTAGTTTGTGGGAAGGTTTTGGTCACTAGAATGGATACGACTTAGGGGTGAGTTTCGTATGGTTGGGTACGAGTCATATAGATGACTAGTAAGGTGGATAATGTTTGATCCTCCAGGTATTGTATTCTGCCAGGGATACGAATCATTGGTACAGATCATATGTTGAGGTTATGACTTGGGTAGATGAGTTTTATACTGGATAGGTTCTGATCCATGGTTGAGGTTTGGTTACCATTGGGTGGGTATCAATCGTAAGAAAGGTTACGACTCGTAAGGGGGTCAGCCATGACCCTGTGTTAGATTTTTATGGGATTTAAGTGGGGATATTCTGGACATTTCCCTACTTACCCTAATAAGGGCCCATAACTTCTAATACACTTAGGAGGTTATTCACCCCATTATTTTATTCTTAAATACTTAGAAAATCTTCCTAAACATATCATAATTCTCTTAAAAGTTTTTGGGACAAACAATTAGGGTTTTAACTAAAGGATTACTTTAGGGCTTGTCTTAGTGAATTCTTTCCATCAGTCTTCTTGGTATAAGGCATGATTCTCTTCCCTAATTGTAATTTCAATTAAAGGCATGGTTACATGGTTGATTTCATGGTTTTTCTCTTGCTTGTTTTTGTCTTATGCATGCAACCTTAAATATTTTTAAATGATTTACTAAGGCTTAAGGCTAATTGGTTATGCTTGTGGAGAACTTCATAGTTTCCCAAGAGGTTTAATATGGCTAATGATAGAGCACATGAATATCCCCTTAATCTAAATGGTTTTGTTATGGATAATGCTTACAAGTATGGTGGTATGATGATACCACTGGTTTATTAAATATCCTTGGTTTATAAATAGATAATTAGATTATTTATTAATGGTTTTAATTAGGCAATAATAAGGGGGGAGGGGGGGAGATTGTAAGCTAAGTCATGGAAGGTGGTGGTCTTGGGGGGGGGGATAAAAGCCCAAAACTCATATTTACCGATATGAGGGGTTTTCAATGGCCACGTGCGCATATCATGTTTATATTTGAGGGATGTACTAGTCATCCCAAGGATATTTCCTGGTCGTGCGTCTACACGCACTAGGACCCTTTCAGCAGGGGGAGTTGAACCCATATAACCCGTAGGTGGTAGGACGGTTAAGCTACACAACCCAGGTAAATTCTTTAAATAACATGTTAAACCCGATCCCTTTTCCCATTACTTATATATATGTATGGTTGTTTACATTGGATGGTTTTCACTTGGATTTAATAACTGGCATAACTTTATCCTTATCCCGAGTTTCATGCTATTGTTCACCCACTAACCCGTCTACTGGTGGCTATTTACCCACGCTATGCAAGAACCATCCATTCGAATCCTCCCCAATAGTACTTGATTTGGGGATATCCTTCCAGGAGGCATTATTTTATGTTGGACATTCTTAGAAATTTTACTTTATTTTTTGATATTGGTTTTGGCCGTAATTAGGAACATATCCCAACCATATATTTGTATTTTTTTGGATAAAGTCTTTGTGGTACTTCTGGGGGTTGGTATGGATGGGATCGGTATTGGTGTTGGCCTTGGCATTAGAATAAGTTGGGAGGCTGTCATCATTAGACATAATTTCTGACTATTCTATTATATTATATTTTGGGTTTGATTATCATATTATGTTTGATATTTTCTAAATGGTTTAGTATTTAATGGATGGTTTGTTTGGTATGGTTAGACTCGATTAGGTCAGTCATAATTATGAACTTATCCTAGAGTCTTCATGAGAGCATTAAACAATATTGTTATATGCTTGAAATTCAGCTTATCCAAGGCTATATATGGTGGTTGGGTTGAGTTAGACTTGGGATGCCCATTATGATAAGGCCCTGGTTTGGATTGTGTCAAGTTGGTATCAGACCATTGGTTCATGGTCAATTAGGAGTCCATAAAGCCATGTCGAGTAGAGTCTCTTTTAGGGGTATGTAATGCGCTACTCTCATAAGGGAGATACAACAAGACATTTAGGAATGTTTCACTTTCTTGGTATTCTTTATTCAAGATTGACTTCTCATCCTCAAAATCTCCTCTAATCCTTGTTTGTTCATTTTTTAGATCATGCCTCCTAGATTTGGAACACAAGGAAATTCTGTTACCCCATTTGGAAGTGGTTCTTAGGGAGCACGTTCTACTCTCAGGGTTTATTTTCATTCTTATAGTCCTATTCCTGATTGTACCAATGTTCCTCCTATTCCTTCTACTACTCCTCAGGCCCCTCAGGGTAACATGATACATGTAGAGTTTCATCAGTCTATCATGCTATTGTCTAATTTGTTACTGCTCAGGTTGAGTGAGGTATGACTAGCGTTGTGTCTACTAAGGATGCTAAGCTTAGATAGTTTATGAAGATGGGTCCTCTGTATTTTACGAGAGTGAAGGTGGAGGAATATCCACATGCCATTTTGATGAGATAGAGAAGATCTTTCGGGTAATGAGGGCTACTAATATGGATGGAGTAAACTTTGCAGCTTATCATCTCAAAGAGGTTGCTTATCTATGGTATAAGGAGTAGGATAGAGATAATGGTGATGTAGAAGAGGACGATTTATGAGAGGCCTTTTCTAATGCCTTCATGGATCAATTCTTTCCTCAAGAATTAAGGAAAACTAAAATAGAGGAGTTTGTGAACCTCAGACAAGGGAGAATGTCTGTAAAGGAGTATTCTTTAAAGTTCCATCTGTTGTCGAGGTATGCTCCTGATTTGGTGGCTGATATGTGATCAAGAATAAGAAAGTTTGCTTTCGAGCTAAATAAAGATCTGATTCTGTAGAGCAAGACTATTTTACTCATGAAGGATATGGACATATCGAGGCTGACAATTCATATATAGTAGGTTGAGGATGAGAAGAGAAGGTAGGCAGAATATGAAGACAGGCATGGTAAGTGAGATTGGTTTTCTGATTAGGAAAGCACCCAATCTCAAGGTGGTCGAGATGGTAGGAAATAGAAGAAAAAGAAGTGGGGATTTCTAGCTCCTTCTCTACTGCTAGAGCTCCTTATCCCCAGTAGTTGGGTGACAGACATCATTATGGTGGTGATGATTCTCAGGCGCAGAGAGCCCAATCTCAGGTAAGTGGAGGTCAGTCTATTTTTTTATGTTCTCTTTATCAGTTTTGCGATCGTCCTCATCACGGATTCTATAAGGAGGGAAGGGATAAGTGCTTCAAGTGTTTCTATGTAGGCCATCAGCTTAAGGATTATCCATCTAACAAGGTCGCTATAGTGGAAATAAGATTCCGATAGCTTTATTTTCTATTCCTACTCTCGATGGTATGGCATCTGCTTCTATTGCTGCTCCTAGTTCCAATGCTGGTCAGAACAAGTTGTATGATTTGGCATCCTGTTAGGAATCTGAGGCATCACCTAATGTTGTTACTAGTATGTTATAGTTTTTGTCTAGTGACTTATATTATTTTCTTGATCTGGGTTGTACCCTTTTCCATATGACTCCTTATATAGCCGTATCTTTTGGATTTGATCCAAAGATTATTTCAGATCTGTTTTCTATTTCTACCTCGATAGAAGATCTGGTCATTATTGAATGGGTCTATAGGGGTTGTATGGTATTTGTGAGTGATAAATAGACTTTGGAAGATCTGTTTGAGTTGGGTATGGTAGATTTTGATGTAATATTGGGCATGGATTGGTTGTATTCTTGTTATGCGAATTTGGATTGTCGAACCTATAAGGTCATCTTTAGGTTCCCTGGTGAGACGAAAATAGAATGAGAAGGTTGTTTCTTAGCACTAAGGGGGAAGTTTATTTCTTATCTTAGAGCTTGGAGGTTAATCTCTAAGGGTTGTGTTTATCACTTGGCCTGGGTTAAAGCTTCTAACTCGAAAGGACCTTCATTGCAGTCAGTTTTGGTAGTTAATGATTTTTCAAATATCTTTTTGGATGATCTTCCAGGTGTTCCTATGGATAGGGAAATAGAGTTTAGTATTGATTTGATTTTTGATACTCGTTCAATTTTTATTCCTTCGTATAGAATGGACCTGGCTAAGTTAAGGGAACTCAAGGATCAAATTAAGGATCTTTTAGACAAGGGTTTATTCTTCCTAGTATTTCTCTATGGGGTGCACCGGTGTTGTTCTTGCACAAGAAGATGGTTCTCTATGTATGTGCATCGACTAAAGGTAGTTGAATAAGGTATCTGTCAAGAACAAATATCCTCTTCCTCGGCTAGATGATCTGTTTGACCACTAGTAAGATGTCAAGTTCTTTTCCAAGATAGTTCTTCGGTTTGGGTACCATCAGTTAAAGATTAAGGAGGTGGATATCCCTAAGATGGCTTTTATCACTCGGTATGGGCATTATGAGTTTTTGGAAAAAGTTATTTTAATTGATAAATGGCTCAGCAGCATCTATAGATTTGATAAATATGGTGTTTCTATAGTATTTGGACCTCTTCATCATTGTGTTTATTGATGATATTTTAGTGTATTTGAAGAGTAGGGTGGATCATGGTAATCACTTCTATATGGTGTTAGAGACCTTAAAGGAATAACGATTGTTTGCAAAGTTCCCTAAGTGTGAGTTTTGGTTGAATGCTGTGACTTTGTTAGGTCATATCATGTCTAGTGAAGGATCATGGTGGATTCATAGAAGGTGACCATGGTGAACAAGTGGCCTAGACCTATGATTCCATCTTATAGTCAAAGCTTCTTGAGTTTAACTGGGTATTATAGGTGGTTTGTAGAGGGTTTTTCATTAATAGATTCTCGTTTGACTAAGTTAACTCAGGAGAAGGTTAAATTTTCTTCGTTGGATACGTGTGAGGTTATTTTTGAGAAGTTGAAGGATAAGTTGACTTCGACTCTAGTTTTGACCTTGTCGGAAGGCAATGATAGGTTCGTGGTTTATTGTGATACATCTTGGGTTGGTCTTGGTTGTGTGTTGATATAGCATGGGAAGGTGATAGCCTATGATTCCAGGCAGTTTAAGGTGCATAAGAGGATCTATGCTTCCATGCAGTTTAAGGTGCATAAGAGGATCTATCCTACTCCTAGTTTGGAGCTATTTGCCATTGTGTTTGTTTTGAAGATATGGCGGTATTATTAATATGGTGTTCACGTGGATATATTTTCTGATCATAAGAGTTTAGAGTATGTGTTCTCACAGAAAGAGCTTAGTCTTAGGCAGAGGAGATAACTAGAGCTTCTAAAGAACTATGATATGAGTCTTCATTACCACCTAGGTAAACCTAACATGGTTGCTGATGCTCTTACTAGGTTTTCCATGGGTAGTTTAGGTCATGTGGAAGAAGGGAACCGAGAATTGGTGAAGGATATTCACTATTTGAAAAATCTTGGGGTTCATCTCTTGGACTCCAAAGATGGTAGTATGATGGTGCAAGAAGTGGTTAGATCATCTCTTGGTGCACATATTAAGGAGAAGCAAGTTATAGATTCTGCCTTAATGAAAATAAAGGGTAGCTTTGGTGGGACAAATATGGCATATTTTGAGATTGGCGACGATGGTACTTTGCGGACCAAGGATGTAGCTTTGGTTAAGGCTCTATGGTGGAACCACAAGGTAGAAGAGGCCTCATGGGAAGTGAAGGAGGATATGAGTCCAAATATCTGCTCTTGTTTTCTGCTCTTGATATTTGTGCAGTAGGTATGTGTTCTAGAACACATCTTTATTTTCTGAGTTTGTTAAAGAAAGAGTTGCATCTCTTGAATCTTTGTTTTACATTTAGTAAAGGTAAGAGTAGATATATCAGATAGGTGGGATTGATGTTTGATAATGGAAATGACTCTGTGCGTGGTTACCCCTACCTTATCCATTATTCGGAGATGAATGTTCCTAGTGGGGGAGAATGAAGCATCCCGAGTTTGGACCCTTAAAAAATTTCCTAGAATCCTGCTCTTCGGACTCAATACAACTCATGGTACTAGTTGTATGCTGGGATACGAGTAGTGAAGTCCTATTGTAAATTGACTAGTGTTAGTTGGTGGGATGGTTTTGGTCACTGGAATAGATATGACTTACCAGTAAGTGTCGTATGGTTGGGTATGAGTCATATAGGTGAATCGTAAGGTAGATAATGTTTGATCCTCCAGGTGTTGCATTCTGCCAAGGATACGAATCATGGGTACGGATCGTATGCTGAGGATACAAATTGGGTGGTTGATTCATATACTGGACAATATCTGATCCATGGTTGAGGTTTGGTTATGATCGGGTGGGTTTCAATCGTAAGGGAGGTTACGACTCGTAGGGGGTCAGTCGTGACCCTGTGTCAGGTTTTTATGGTATTTAAGTGGGGGTATTCTGGACATTTGCCTACTTACCCTAAAATGGAACCACAATTTATAATATACTTAAGAGGTTATTTACCTATTTATTTTATTCTTAAACACTTAGAAACTCTTTTTAAACATATCATAATTCTCTCAAGAGCTTTTGGGAGGAAGAGCTAGGGTTTCAATGAAGGGATTACTTTGGGTCTTGTCTTGGTGAATTCTTTCCATCAATCTTCTTAGTTTAACGCATGATTATCCTCCCTAATTATAATTTCAATTAAAGGCATGGTTACATGGTTGATTTCATGGTTTTTGTCTTGCTTGTTTTCGACTTATGCATGAAACCTTAAATATTTTTAAATGGTTTACAAAGACTTTAGGCTAATTGATTATGCTTGTGGAAAACATGGTAGTCTCCCAAGAGGTTTAATATGGCTAGTGATAGGGCACTTGAATGTCCCCTTAATCTAAATGGTTTGGCTATGGATAATTCTTGAAAGTATGGTCGTATAACGATACCACTAGTTTATTAAATAACCTTGGTTAATAAAAGGATAATTGGATTAATTATTAATGGTTTTAATTGAGCATTAATGGTGGGGAGTGTAACCTAAGCTATGGAAGACTCATATTTTTTGTTATGAGGGGTCTTCGATGTCCACGTGTGAGT
The DNA here is from genome assembly GCA_030864225.1 of Capsicum baccatum var. pendulum. Taxonomy (NCBI): domain Eukaryota; kingdom Viridiplantae; phylum Streptophyta; class Magnoliopsida; order Solanales; family Solanaceae; genus Capsicum; species Capsicum baccatum. Next base: position 85,972,076 of record CM061560.1, on the reverse strand, counting down.
ATCATATTTATATTTGAGGGATGTACTATAGTCGTGCGACTACACACACTGGGACCCTTTCAATAGAGGGAGCTGAACCCATATGGCCTGTGGGTGGGAGGACGACTAAGCTGCACAACCCAGGTAAAGTTCTTAAATAACATGTTAAAACCCGATCCCTTTTCCCAGCACTTATATATGTATGGTTGTTTACATTGGATGGCTTTCACCTGGATTTGATAACTGGCATTACCTTATCCTTATCCTGAGTTTTATGCTAGTGTTCACCCACTAACCCATCTACTGGCGGCCGTATACCCATGCTATATAGGAATCGGCTATTCGACTTCTTCTTTATAGTACTTGATTCAGGGAAAGTTTATTAGACCGAAGTGGTGAGTTTCCATCCTTTTGGAAGGAATTATTTCATGTTGGACATTCTTAGACATTTTACTTTCTTTTTTGATATTGGTTTTGGCTATGGTTAGGGGCATGTCCCAACTAGATATTTGTAGTCTTTTAGATAGAGGTTTTATGGTACTTCTGGGGGTTGGTGTGGGTAGAATCGGTATTGGTGTTGGCCTTGGCATTAGAATAAGCTGGGAGACTAGCATCATCAAACATAATTTCTCACTGTTTCAGTATATTACATTTTAAATTTTATTATCATATTATGTTTGATCTTTTCTAAATGGTTTGGTATGCAATGGATGGTTGGTTTGTTATGGTTAGACTCGAATGGGTCGGTCATGATTGTGACCTTATCCCAGAGTCTTCATGAGAGCATTATGCAATCTTGTCATATGCTTCAAATTCAGCTCTTCTAAGGCTGTATATGGTGGTTGGGTTAGGTTAAGAGGGCGGTCCCCAATCCTAGTTGGACTTGGGATGTCCTTACGACAAGGCCCCAGTTCAGGCTGCATCATTAGTAATAGGGATTATACCATTTGATTTTATTTATGATTGTTGAATCCTGTTATGTTATGGACTCATTATTAGTTATTATTTTTGTTTTGGTATGGTTATTTGATGGTTGGACTTTCTTAGGCTGGTCAGAGTTATGGATCTATCCCAGAGTCTGGATTGGTGCAAATATGCTATCTTGTAATATGTTTAGAATTTATTGGACTCAAGGTGCATATTTGGATGGTTGGGTTGGGTATCGGGGATGGTCCTCGGTCCTAATTCGACTTGGGATACCCATTACGATAAGGCCCCGATTTAGTTCATGTCTAGTTAGTATCAGAGCCTTACGTTCATGGTCAATTGAGAGTCCATAAATCCATGTCGAGTAGAGTCTCTTTTAAGGGTGTGTAGCATGCAACACTCATATAGGAGAGGCTACAAGTCATTTAGGAATGTTTCTCTTTCTTTGTGTTATATTTTCAATCTTAGAGTCTAAGTCCTGGAATCTTCTCTAATTTTAGTTGGTTCTCCTTTTAGATTTTTCCTCGATGATCTGATGCACACAAAAACTCTTCTATCTTAATTGAGGACAATGTTGATGGGACATGCTCTACTTATGGAATCCATAATCGGTCTAGGGGTCCATCCCTTGATATTTCTAGAGTTCCACCGGTTCCATCTAGTCCTTCCTAGGATCCTCAGGCAGATGTGATAAATTTTGAGTTTTGCCAATCGATCGATGTGATTGCTCAGTTGGTAGCTTCTCAGGCCGAGCATGGTGCATCTAGTATTGCATCTTCTAAGGCCACAAAGGTTGGCCAACTTATAAGGTTGAGTCCTCTAACCTTTACTAGTGTTAAGGTAAAGTAGAACCCTCAGGTTTTTTCGTTTGGATAAGACAAAAAAGATATTCAGGGTCATGTAGGCCACAAATGTGGAAAGGATGAATTTTTCTACCTATCCGCTAAAAAATATGGCATACCAATGGTATGAGGTATGGGATCAAAAAGGGGTGAGGTTGATGAGTTATCTATGTGGGAGACTTTATTTAATGCTTTCTAGTTTGCTTATTTCCTTAGGAGTTAAGGGAAGCAAAAGTAGAGGAATTTATTAATCTAAAATAAGGAAAACTATCAGTCAAAGAGTATACCTTGAAATTTCACTAGCTATCTAGGTATGCTTCAAAAATGGTGTTGGATATAAGGGCCAGGATGAGAAAGTTCACTTCAGGACTGTCTCGTGAGTTGATCCTTAAAAGCAAAACTGCTTTCTTGATCAAGGACATGGATATCTCTAGGTTGGTTGATCATATGTAACAAGTAGAGAAGGAAAAGAAAAAATAGGCTGAGGTAGGTGAAAGGCAGGGTAAGAAGCTTAGGTTCTATTAGTAGGGAGATGGTCAATAGCAAAATAGTCGGGATGGTGGTACGTGGCCAAAGAAGAAGTGGGGAGTTTTGGTTCTTTCTCCACAACTAGTGCTCATTTCCCAAAGCAATTGGGTGATAGGCATCTGCAGGGTGACGACAACTTTAGGGCACAAGGTGCACAATCTCAAGCTAGTGGGGATCAGTCGGCCTTATTATATCCTCCTTGCAGGTTCTATGGTCGGTCATATCGGGGCTTCTATGATGAGGGAAGGCACAAGTACTTTAAATGTGGTAAGCCTAGACATATACTTATAAACTATCTGGTTTGTAAGGTTGCTTTGGGGGCAAACATGGTTCTAGTTGCCTCTTCATCTGCTCTTATACCAAGGGTTCTACTTCTAAATCTATTTCTACTTCTGGTATCAGTATAAGTCAAAATAGGTTATATGCTCTTACATCCCATCATGAGTCTGAGGCATTAGCTTAATATTGTGACTGGTACATAACAACTCTTTTCTTTTGAAGTGTATTATTTACTTGATTCGGGGTCCATACTCTATTATGTGACCCTATTTATGGACGTGTATTTTGGTTTTGATCCTGAGGTTCTGTTGAATCGTTTCTCTGTTTTTACCCTGGTAGGTGACTGTGGTTACTGAAAGAGTCTATAGGGGGTCTGTGGTATCTGTTGGTAGTAAGGATACTTTGGTGGATTTGTTTGAATTACATATAGTGGATTTTGATGTCATTCTGGGGATGGATTGGTTATATTTGTGCTATGCGTCCTTAGATTATTGGACCCGTAAGGTTGTCTTAAAGTTCCCTGATGAACTAGTTATTGAATGGGAGGGTTGTTCTCTAGATCCTAGAAGGAAATTTATATCATATCTTAGAGTTCGGAGGTTAATCTCTAAAAAGTGTCTCTGTCATTTGGTCCGGGTTAAAGACTTTTACTCAAAAAGTCCTTGTTTGCATTTGGTTTAGGTGGTGAATGAGTTTCCTGAGGTCCTTTAGGATAATCTTCCTGGTGTTCCTCTGGATACGAAGATTGAGTTTAGGATTGATTTGGTTTTGGACACTTGTGCAATATCTATTCCTCCTGATAGAATGGCTTCGACTGAGTTGAAGAAAATCAGGAGCAACTTAAGGATTTTTTGGATAAGGGTTTCATCCATCCTAGTGTCCTAGTGGGATGCACCTATGTTATTCATGCGTAAGTAGGATGGTACCCTTCGGGTGTGTATTGACTATCAGTAGTTGAATAAGGTGATGGTTAAGAACAAGTATCCTCTTTCTGGAATAGATGGCTCGTTTAGTCAGTTGCAAGGTGCCAAATTCTTTTCTAAGATAGATCTTCGATCTGGGTACCATCAACTTAAGATTGAATTGGATATCCTTAAGACAAATTATAGTACCCGATAAGGGCACTTTAAGTTCTTGGTTATGTCACTTGGTTTGACCAATGCCCCAACGACATTCATGGATTTGATAAATCGGGTATTCTATCAGTTTCTAGATTTGTTTGTTATTGTGTTCATTGATGACATTTTAGTGTACTCTTAGAGTGAGCTGGATCATTCCAATAATCTCTGTGTTGTGTTGAATACCTTGAAAGAGAAGTAATTATATGCCAAATTCTCAAAATATGAATTCTGATTGAACGCTATCACTTTTCTGGTCATAATATTTCTAGTGAGGGGATCATGGTGGATCCACAAAAGGTGGCGGTAATTAAGAAGTGGCCTAGACCCACAACTCCAACTGACATTCAAAGCTTATTGGGTTTGATTTGGTACTATAGGAATTTTGTGGAGAGTTTTTTGGACAATAGCTACCCCATTGACTATGTTGACTCTGAAAAAGGTAAAGTTCTCTTGATCGGATGCCTGTGAGGGTAGTTTCAAAAAGAGGAATAATAAGCTAACTTCAACTCCGATTTTAACTTTACCTGAAGGCAACGAGGGGTTTGTGATTTACTGTGATACGTCCCATGTGGGACTTGATTGTATTATGATATAGAATGGTAAGGTGATTTCCTATGCTTCTAGGCAGTTGAAGGTCCATGAGAGAAATTATCCTACTCATGATTTGGAGCTTTTAGTGGTGGTGTTTGCATTGAAAATCTTCCAACACTATTTGTATGGAGTGTATATGGACATTTTTTCCGATCATAAGAGTTTGCAGTATGTGTTTACTCAGAAAAAGCTTAACCTCAGGCAGAGGACATGGCTTGATCTTCTCAAGGACTATGACATGAGTTATCAATACCTTCCAGGTAAGGCTAATGTTGTTGTGGATGCTCTTAGCAGGTTGTGTATAGGGACTTTAGCTAATGCGGATAAGGAGAGGCAGGAGTTAGTGATGGATTTTCACCGCTTAGCTAATCTTGGAGTTCACCTTTTTGACTTTGAGAATGGTGGTGTGTTGGTACATGAAGTAGTTCGGTCATATCTTGTTGAGGAGATCAAGGGGAATCAAATGAAAAATCTTACCTTAATGAAAATTAAAGGCAATGTAGGTAGGCAAAAGGTAATGGTATTTGAGATCAGTGGTGATGGTACTTTGCGGTATCAAGGGAGATTATGTGTTTCTAACATCGATGGCTTATGAAAAAGGGTATTAGCGGAGGTGCATGAATCACGCTATGATGTTCATCCCTATTCGATGAAAATATACCATGATCTCAAGGAGATGTATTGGTGGAATGGTATGAAGAAGGATGTGGCTGATTTTGTGGCTAAATATTTGGTATGTCAACAAGTGAAAGTTGAGCACATGAGGCCTAGAGGCTTATATCAGGAAATTAAATTGCTAGAATAAAAGTAGGAAGTGATCAACATAGATTTTGTTACCGGTCTTCCTCGGTATCAGAACCAATTTGATTTGATCTGGGTAATCTTGGATAGGATGACAAAGTTGGCCCACTTCTTGCCAGCGAGGACTAATTTTTTGGTTGAGGAGTATGCAAGGTGTATCTTCATGAGATTGTAAATCTGCATAAGGTACCTATTTCAATTATCTCTAATAGTGGTACAAAGTTTTCATCTCACTTTTAGTGGTCATTTCAGAAGGGGCTTGGTACTAAGGTTAGTTCGAGTACCGTTTTTCACCCACAGACAGAGGAGAAAAGAGAAGGGACTATTTGAAAGATATGCTTTGTATATATGTGATTGATTATGGTAGTAATTGGGTAGAGCATCTACTTCTTGTAGAGTTTTCTTACAATAATAGTTATCATTCTAGCTTGGTATGGCCCCTTTTGAGATCTTTTATGGTATGAGGTATAGATCTCTTATTGGGTAGTTTGATCTTGGTGAGGTGAATACGTTTGACCCAGAGTTGGTTTATCAGGTTGCGGAGAAGGTAAAGTGATTCGGGATAGGTTTAAGACTGCCTATAGTAGCCAAAAGTCCTATGCAGATGTAAGACACAGGGACTTGAAGTTTGAGGTTGGGGATAGGGTGTTTCTAAAAGTGTATCCCATGAATGGAGTAATACGGTTTAGGAAAAAAAGGGAAGCTTAGTCCCCAGTATGTTGGTCCTTATATGGTTTTGAGCAGGTTTGGTAATATGGCATATGAATTGGAGTTGCCTCATAGTTTAATCTCCATTCATTTGGTATTCCATATCTCTATGTTGAGAAAGTGTATAAGTGATCCTTCATCAGTTGTTCCTTTGAAGGGATTGGGTATCTCGAATTCTCTATCCTATAAAGAGATCCCAATTGAGATCTTAAATTGGCAGATTCATCAGTTGTAGACCAAGGATATAACGTTGATTAAGGTTCTATAGTGAAACCACAAGGTGGAAAAAGTTACTTAAGAAGCGGAAGAGGACATGAAATCTAAGTATCCGCATTTGTTTTCTTCGATTATTCGTGCGGAAGGTATGTGTTCTAGATTACATCTTTGTTGTTGATTTTCTTACATCTATGTCTTTAACTTAGTTAAGGGTTGGAATGGTTATATTGGGGTGTAATTCATGCTTGTACTATTTTGCCTGTAATTTGGGGACGAATGATCCTAGTGGGGGAGACTGAAACACCATAGATTTTGACCCTTAAAATTTTTTCCAATTTTTGGCTTCTGGACATCATACTATTTGGGGGTACTAGTCGTATGATGTGGTATGATTTGGTTGGTCGTGGTCGTATAGAGTCCAGTGTTGGGTGGTGTTGGGTGGTTAAGTTTATAGAATAGGTATGACTTAGCTGGATACGAGTCATATGGTTTGTGAAGGGTTGTTAGTTTGGGTTTTCCTTCACTAATCTGAAACTTAGTAACTTATCTTGGATATGAGTACGGGTGGCTCACCATGAGTCGTGAGAAAGGGTAAGAGTGGTATAGTCCAACTCATATGTTAGACAGTGTCAACCCCCTCTGGATTCTGCCTAAGGTATATGTTATTGGTACGTATCATATGCTTAGGTATGATTAGGGCTTAGTGGTCGTATATTGGACTGTGTAGGGGGTTCAAGGGATGCCTAGGGTACAAATGGTGGGTACCACTTGTAAGATAAAGTACGGGTGGTATGGTGAAGTGATAACCTCATGCGGGAAATTAATACAGTTTATGTTCGGGGTATTTTGGAAATTTCCCCTTTTAACTCCTTAGGACCCCATGACTTAAAACACCCGTTTGGGGCTTTATCAACCTATTTGCAATCAATCAAGCACTCTAAACTCTCTCAAAATCTCTCAAGGCTCTTAGGTTAAGAAAAAGCTAAGATTTTCTCAAGGTGGTCAATTGAGGCTCATAGGGATGATTTCTTCTCATCTTCTTCTCAATCTAAGGCATTTCTTCTCATCTTCTTCTCAATCTAAGGCATGTTACTCCTCCCTCATTGTTAGTTCCAACTAAAGGTACATTTTATGAATTCTTTTCATGGCATGAATGTTGTATGGTTTTGGGTTTTCAAATATATGTTAGGGGATTTGGTTATAAATTCTTGGTTATGGTTTCCCATGTTTAATAATGGATTTACATGTTTTAATGGTGGTTTAGACATTTGGTTGCATGGGAATGATTAATTGGTACTTGGTTTTGGTTTTGAAAACACTATGCCCCTACGTGTTTGATAAAATGCTTATGAGAATGTTTTTACTACATTGTTTGACTTTTAATGGAACTATTGCACGGTATAATTTTGTAATGGAACCGTAAATGGTATAAATGGTTTGGAATGGTTAAATGGTAAGGTCTTGGTTGCTATGGTTGGTCTTGTTGAAAGCCTTGTGGGGTACAAGGGAATCCCCCAAGAAAACTTAATAACAAACATCTTATGGGGTACAAGGGATTCCCCAAAGTCAACTAAATAATGTAATCTTTGGGTACATGGGAATCCTTTCTTCTTAAAAAAGATAGATAAGGACATTGCTTGCAAGCTATAGTCAGTATAACGATACCACTACTTATAGCCTTGGTTAATAATAAATGGAATAGTGGTTTGGTTCTGTGGTAATAGTTTTAATTAGGCAATAATGGAGGTGTGTGATAGCTAACTGTGAAGGTACGAGTCTAATGGACGAACACTGGAAACTCATGTTTGACGACATGAGGATTGGTCATGGATAAAATATATGATACTTATAGGGTACACGGGAATCCCCTAAGTATATTTGTATATATTTATCATAGAGAGCGAAGGGTTCTCGAGAATCCCCTACTCTTATAGTATCTCCAGTTCGTGCAGCTACACGCACTGGGACTCGTTAAGAGGGTTACACTGTCCCCATGTAGCTCGTGGATGGTTCTAGGATGGTTAAGCTACACATACCCATGTTAATGATTTTAAAGAATGGTTTTAAAGGCATGCTAAATCCGGTTCCCTTTCCCGGCATAGATATAAATATATGTATGGTTGTGAATGCATATGGCTGCTTTACTTGGTTTTTATGGTTTGCATTATTTTTTTCTTATCCTGAGTACTTGCTAGCATTCACCTTCTAACCCATCTTCGGCAACTGTATCCCCATGCCATGTAGGAACCAGCTATTCTACTCCTCCTTCTTAGTGCTCGGATTTGGGATCAACTCAGTCAAATTGAAGCGGTGATCTTTCATATTCTATAAGGCTCTGCTTTATGTCATGGATGTTTTTACATACTTTGGTCATTTTATAGACATTGGTTTTGGATATGGTTGGGGGAATGTCCCCACCGAATATTGTTCTACTTTTGGTTAGAGGCTTTGTGGGACTATTATGGGTCGGTATGCGTGGTGTCGGTATTGTAGTTAGCCGTAGTATAGGCATTGGTATTAGGGCTAATACCATATGATTGTATTTATGATTGATCCATCCTTTTATGTTATGGACTCGTTCTTAGTTATTGTTTTGGTTTCGGTATGGTTATTTGTTGGATATTGGATGGTTGGACTTGCTTGGGTTGGTCACAGTCATGGATCTATCCCAGAGGCTGGATTGGTGAAAATACTCTATCTTGTTATATGTTCAGAATTCATCCAACTTATGGTGTGAGTTTGGATGGTTAGGTTTGGTATCAGGGGTGGTACCTGGTTCTGGTTAGACTTGGGATGCCAATTACTACAAGGCTTCAATTAGGGCCGTGTTAGAAAAATCAAAAGTCACAAAAAATTGTGTTTTCAGATTTTGAGTCATTTTTTAAATTTTGAGTTTTTGTCTTTTGTGTTGTCTTAAGTTTCTGGTTCCATTTTCTTGTTCCCTAGTACTATTTGAGTCTAAATCTCAAATTTGTGCTTAATCGAAGATGATTTGAAGGCTCTGCCATTGTTGAATTTGAGCTGAAAGAAAATGGAAAAGGGGTCCTTAAATCTTGAAATTTTGGAGTAAAATTGAAGTTTGATAGGAATTAGGATTTGTTATCCATACCAAAATGAGCTTGAATCTCGAAGTTGGGGTAAATCCAAACGGAAATGAGGAAGTTATGAATTTTTGAAGGTTGCCTTGTTCTTGGTGTTCTTGAAGAAATTCATATCTTTAAGAGGAAGATTTATAAAAAAAGGTGTGTTTGATCTGCCAATGAAGAAAGAGAAAGGTGTTTGAGTGTTGGTACAGAGGAATATCCCCAAAGAAAATGGAATATCCTAGGAGAGAGAGTACAAAAGGATCTACAAAAAGGACAAATTTATAGTTCCAACTAAGCTGCCTGGAGGCACCTGCACCACTAGCTGCACATATACATGAAAACTGTGGCCACATCTGGCCAGTGAAATTCACTCCAGCAAGACCCTTCTTTGACTTGCGAGTGGCACTTGTGAGGGCATATGCCCACCTACGAACACAACCTAGAAAATGCATGTTAAGCCCTCCAGCTTTGATCTTCACTCAGGTTCCAACATCCTAATCCCATTTCTTGATCTCGTTTATTGATTCTTAATGCTAAACGGCTAATAATTGATCTAATTAGTTGATTAATTGGTTCTTTGAGTTCGATTTTCTTTCTTGTCCTTTTCTTTTTTATTTCCTAGCTCACTTCTTTGATTCAAGTCCTTTAGCCTTTAATCGAGTTGTTCGTTCTTCTCTCCAGAAAAATACATTCTAACTAAAAGTAGCAAATTGGACATCTTATAAGTCAATGTGAACAAGCAAGATCAACAAGTTAAGCTAATTGTGAGACAATCCAAAGTGTGAAAACATTAGTGATTGTGAGATTTGATTTCACTAACATTGTCCTTGTCTGTTAGTTGTGTTGAGTGTCTTATTGATAGGTCCCATGGCACCAAAAGATAAGATCCAACCTATCGCAAGCGGGGTCTTGATACCATTTTGGAAGCTATAATAGGGATACGATAAGGTATGGATGCTATGAATGAAAGGATGTTAAGGATCAAGGAGAGGGTATCCAATATGGATGGAAGGGTGATGAATATGGACTATGGAGGGACATCTAAAATCTTCTAATGCTACTCCCCTAAACAATCTCCAAGAAACTTCAAGAGGACCAGACTAAGAAACTTCCACCACCATCTCCCCTAGAACTCTACACCACATGTTCTTCCCCTCCCATAAGTAAGTGTTCCCTTACCTGTTACTACTACGACATACAAATCGTCTACTATAATTTAACTAGCAAACTCCCCAAAATCCACCCCAAGCTCCATAAATTTTTACTCTTCCCTATCAAACACCATAAAACCACGTTCCATACTACCAAATGCCATAAGGATTGAACACAAAAGGCCTCAACCTACTTTGCTAACCAAAATTGAAACCTACCTTACCAAGATTCACTTAATAAAATAACACCAAATCAAACAGTAAGAGTTCAATGAGATTTTGCAGGACATATACAAAGAGGTTATAAGCTTGGTGCTCAAGGAAATGGTCCAAGGGACCAAGGTGCATATGGAGGTCATGGCATAGGCCTCAACTCTATCAAGGTCACTTTTTCTAATTTTCATGGAGGTAGTGATCTCGAAGGATACCTCAAATGGGAGTTGCAATGTGATAGGATCTTCTAAGATAATGATTTACTTGATATTAATAAGAAATCTTATGTTATTTCTTAGTTTGAAGGATATGATTTGAATTTGTAAGAATTGGCTAAGAGAGTTGAAAGGGTTGTTCATGCAGGTTAGCCCACCATGGGAAGTAATAAAGGCCCTTATAAGAGCCAAGTATGTACTGGAGAGGTAGAGACAAGGGTTTCTTGACAAGTTTTATAATTTGAGATAAGAATACAAGAGTGTTTAAGCGTACTATGATGAATTCCAAAACCTACTCTTGAAGCTTGATTAAAATGAGGATGAAGAGCACACCAAGACCTGGTTTAATGTGGGGTTGAATCAAGAAATTGCCTCTATAATGTCCATACACAAGTTTGCCCGAATGGGATCTCTTAGAAGTAGCTATTGATGTTGAGTGAGATATCAAGGAAGAGAAGGAGGCTATAAATCCTAAGATAGGAAATCAAGTATCTTCAACTTTGAGTCAAGGCTCAGAGTTAAAGAAGTCTTTTAAGAAAAAGGCCATTGAGAAGAATGCTCCAAGGTATCCCTGTTGAGAAGGAGTTAAACCTAATCTCAAGGTACCTAATGATTTTAATGTCAAGTATGGGGTCACCGAATAAGTGAGTGTCCAATTCTATGAGGAATTATACTTTGTAAAGGTGACCCATACTACAAAGATGAAGTAGAGAATGAGATAAAGTAAAGCATGAGGAAAGACACCCAGAAGAGGTTGATTATTTTAAGGAGAATGTAGAGGTTGAAACGGGTCCATGTGATAGAGATATCACCATTCCAAATATATTGGACAAAAAAGAGCTATTTGAGAAGTTTGGCCTCCATTAGGAGATATTAGCATCCACTTTACTTAGTTAAGAAAGTTGTGATCCCTTTTAATTTCAAGGACTCCCCCAAAATTCTTGATCTTGAACATTACGAATTCTTAAATTTGAGGATAAATTCTCTTCAAGAAAGAGAAAATAATACGAACCGTTACACTAAATATTATAACTCAAGGTAATTGGCAAAACATTAGAAATGAAAGGGAGTATTATGATCCGCCATGATAACAATGGGTGAAGGAGGAGTCTCTTTATTAGAGTCTTTTGCTCTTTGGGTATTATTAAGCCCATTTAGCATTAAGGATCACTTTTGGGTTCATTTTGTAATAAATAGCCCATGACTATAATTAGCTAGGTTTCTTCTTTCTTATGACTTAGATGATTTTGTATGAACTTACACTTGTGAGTGTCTTATAAGCTTGTTGGGAGCTTTGTGATTGTCTAGAAACGTAGGTTGTGAGGACTTCCAATTCCTCTATAGCTCTTTGTAGGATTTAAGTGCTTGTAGTCGGATTACATTTGAGGGCCTTGGTTTAATAAACCATTGGTTTGCCTATGTTCCTTCTCTTGTGTTATCTGTTATCGTCCTTCCTACATTATCTTTCAATTTTCATACTTTTGTTTCATTTCCATATTTTATCTCATATTACTTGAAGTTGATATGTCTATATCATTTGTTGTACATTTTATTCTCAACTCTCTTCCTGTCGCATATGGTCTGTTTAAAATATCTTACATCACATATAAAGATAAATGGTTAATTAATGAACTCTTAACCATGGGTGTTCAAGAAGAAGTTGACAGGTGATATACCTGAAAGTATTTATTTTGGTGACTCGTGATAAAGAAAATACAAATAAGGGGAAAAGTGTTCTTATAAAGAAGAAAGACAATCTTGACAAAGTTTCCTATCATTTCTTATATTGACTTGGTTCTGTGAATTTTCTATTATTACATGTTTTGACTATTTTAACCCTCTCCATGGTTGCTATTTGATATTTTTGGGGTATGATAATGATTGGCATGATTCCCAATGCGTGTCAGAATGATTTATGTGATTTTATGATTTTTAGAGGTTAAAAAGGGTTTATAGTCAACTTTGGTCAATATTTGTTGTTCTATACATTAGATGGCAAAATAGACTACGTCAATAGATCCAGAATGCCAATTTTCAGTTGGTAAGGTGGTTGGTTTAGTTTTATGTCTTTTGGATCTCATTTTGACCCTCAATTCAAAAGATTATGGAATTAGGTCTCGAAGGTTAGTTTTGTGAAAATAAGCTCTTTTCAGAAATCTGATTTTGCCATTGAGTTTAGAGGTCAAACTTAATCTAGTATTATAGCTAAAAATTTTGATTTTACCTGTTATTTAGAAACCTATTTCAGGTGTTCGTTTTGACATCAATTTGAAAATCGGCAATATGAGTATTGTTGGCTTCCCTGTGATGCATTGATTCTATATTTGAGTGTTTTAGTTGATTTTGAGGCCATTAAAGAGGGGAAAAGCTCTGAGTGAAGGGTTTTAGGCTTGAATTTTGGCGTCACGAGGTAGGTTATGGCTTAACTTTCTTTAGATTGGACTGGGTAGTTAATATTTATATAAAAGATTGCTATGGGTATTGGTAATAATCATAAAAATAGTAATATACTATTATGTTCCCCTATGGGGTCTTGTTGGGCCCAAGCGTACACGTAAGTGTACGTGGTCTCACCAAGTAATACGATGGCCTTAATTAAAGCCGAATATCTATCCCTTAGAGATTTGTGTTGACAACTTATCCAATTCTTGTTCAATTATAGAGATAAAGTAACCAAGAAAGTTTTAGAGTTATAATCTAAAAGTAAAGTAACTAATGTGGAAAAGTAATGACTTTGGACAATCAATGGATAGAGATCCAGGGTTAAGGCTTACGAACAATCATACTATGCCATTGAACTTCATTATTTAGACTACTTATCATAGTTGTTGATTCGCAGGGTTGATCGTATGATCATGGTCTCCCGATCTTTAATCTTCTACCTAACTGGACATTACAACTACATCGTTGAACGGGGATGCAATAATCCAATTAGATGCATTAATATTTCATCCTGCAAGTAAACCAAACAAGGCTTCTAGGTAAATCACTACCCTAGATGCTAAGTAAAATTCCCTATTTCATAAAAGAATAAGAACCTTACTCTATTTATCCCCACGTTCTATCTTTCTATTCCCCCTCCCGAGATTACAAAGCCAACAATATGTGTATTCTAAGGTTAAATACTCCTTAAAATAATTAAAACAAGGATAATAAACAACCAAATATGATAAGCAATCCAAACAAACTCAATTCAAAGTTAAAGTAAACATGTTCTTGGCCTTAACCCTGGAAAGGAGGATTTAGCCACTAATAGACATAACCATAAGCACAATGAATTAATACAGGAAATAATCCATATATAAACTAAAGTAGAAGAAGAAAAACCCAAATTGAAGGGTTTTCCAGGCCCCCTCAAAGTTTCCAAGTCGTCCAAGGTGTATAACATCAAATACAAGTGTCCTATTTATAGGAGAACAATCTTTGTTGTTGTTGGAATAAGGGTCGATTCACGTTGCTTATTTCAAGGGGAGAGGTCCCTATCGCGGGCCAATTATGAGGGCACACTATTTTGGGTCTCTTTTAGGGGCGGACCTATGTAGAATTTGGGGGTGTTCCGGCACCCAGTAAACTCGATGCGGAATAGGTATAATTAGAAAATATAGGAAAATAGGTATAAAATATATAATATCACCCACTATAACAAAAAGTTGGTTGGGTGAATTGGCATTTAGGTTGATCTTAAGGTGCTTCATTGGAAGGAGGCCTCAGGTTCGAGCCTCATTGAGGTGATATTTTACCTTTTTAAGTTTTTAAATTTCTTTAGCACCCACTATTGTAATACCCTGTAGTTTCCTAACTAACTTCGTCCCAATAATGTCTCTAAATTGAATGATGTTTATTCAATGGGGAATTTTCAAGATTTTCACTTTTAGTTATGTTGAAAATTCAATAAGATTTCCATCGATATAAGATTCGCCCAAATCCAATAACCGGATAAGAAGTTATGACTATTTCAAGTCCCCACCGTAAAACACCGTCATCTCAGTCAGTGGCACATCGTGCCATAAGCCAACATAACATTCATCAATTTCTAGTAAGACTCCGCATTTTCACTGCGTTGTGGAGGGCTCCCATATCCCAATTGTCAAAATCCAGTGAAGCTCCGCGATGTCCCCGTATCGCGCCATTGTCCAATTTCTCAGTTGTCAAATTCCTGTGACACGGCGCGATAGTGCCGCATCGCGCCAGGGGTCCAGGTTGGGAAATTTTCACAAAAATCAAAAGATGCATCTAGGGTTAAATGGGTTTTTTCCCATGATTTTAGTTCAGCGTTAAACACGAAATTTAACCCTACATGACCTAAGGATATTATTATTCACTCTATTTTTCCCAAATTGAATTGCTCTCTCTCAAGCCAAGAAACCCTAACTCTTAAATTCAAGGGCCAAATCACAAAAACTCTCCATCAATCCTTCCAAATTCATTAACTCAGGTATGTCAAGTGTTGATTCATGGGTCCCTTTCATTCATGAAGCTCAAGAATCTCTTTTCAAAGTTCAAGTATATGGAATTTTATGAATCCTATATTGGGTTTGCTTTTGTTTATGTTGATAATGACCAATTGAATTCTAATCCATGTTTGGTAATGAATTTTATGTGGAATTAGTTTTTAGATGTGTAGATTGATTTGAACCCATGATTAAATCCTTGAATTGTGAAATTAAAATTGAATCATGATATTTACTTGTTGTGCAATGTGGTCTACATATACTATGTTCATTATGTGCTTGATGAATTGCCCATGTGAACTAATAAGAGAAGAAACCATGCCATGATTAGTTTATGTGTAAGTGTTAGATAAATTGTCTATGAGAATGGATTAATGCCACAATATAGTTTGCAATTATGTATTCACCAATCATGTACAAGTGATACACCTCAAGTGTTCATTGAAATGTCTTAATGAATAAATTTTGAGTATATAGCCATTATTGGGCTTTTAGGCTTGTGTCATGATTTACATATTATATTATCGAGTCTTGGGGGTATTTAATACCTGATAATTTAGCTGTGTGCCTAGAGATTGTGTTATGTTTTCATGATATCCTCAGTCAAGCCATATTCAGTAGTTTTCAGTCAATCATGTAACTCAGGAAAACTCAGTAAACTCAGTAATCCGAGTAATCTTCGAAAGCTCAGTACTTCAGCAATGTCAGTAGTATTACATCAGTCAACAAAACTCAATGAACTCAGTCCAGTTAAGTTTAGTTAATCATGTTTAGTGTCTATTCAGATGGGATTAGGATTTAGCACCTAGTGAACACAAGGATGAGGACACACATTGACAGTTGAGGGTGAAATCCTTAGAAGCAATCCTTGCATTCTAGAATTATGTAGCCAGCATAGGTTGAGAAATAACCACTGGCAGATGAGGGTTGATGAGGTGGATAAACACTGTCAGATAAGGGTCCCGCCGTTCTCTTTTAGGGACACTGTCAGTTGAGGGTCAGCCGCAGTTTGTCTTTTCTATTGGTGCGTATTGACACCCTTACTATTGGGGTTACAGATTGGACCCCAACCTAGCTATATTGCTTTATTTGGGGCATGTCGGTTGGATGACTACTTAACACAGTTATAGTTTTAGACTCAGTCTCAGTAATAGAACTCTAATAGTTCTTCAGACTGTCAGATACAGTCATGTCAAAACAGTATGGAACTCAGTTAGATCCATCAAAACCTAGAATATCAGATACAGACGCTTAGTATTGGTCCCAAAGCACGAGATCCAGAGCATCAGTAGTATCCCAGTACTCAGCAGTCATCGTCAGCAGTGAGTCCTCATCCTTCAAGGACATGAGGATTATTCTATCATTTTAGTACTTAGTTTATTGCAGTAGTTGGAGTTAGTTGGGGACATGTCCCATCAACTCCTTATTCAGATAGTTGCAGGATTTTCTGACTATCACGATTAGACAGTTATTTCAGTTGTTTTGGGTATTTCATACCCCACCCAGATGTTATATTTTATTATATACTATGTCTCAGTTTTGAATCTTATGGTCATTTATCCTTTATTTCCATATTTATACAGTATATTATGCAGTGTTCAGGTATAGATATCAGTCATGGGTTAGCTTGTGGTCCTTTGGGGTTATGAGCACCATGTAGCATTTTGGGTAACTGATTCAGGATGTTACAAACTTGGTATCAAAGCCTAAGGTTAAATAGAGTCTTAGGAAGTCTGAAAGACGCATCTAGTAGAGTCTTGTACATGGGTGTGTTGCATACCACATTTATGTATAGGAGGCTATGAGAAGTTTTAGGAACAGTTCCCCTTCTTTCAATATTTATGTTGTGCCATTGAGCATGAACTCAAATTCAACCCTCAGTTTTAATTCATTTCTTACTTTTCATTTATAGAACATGCCTCCCAAAAGAACAAACAGAAATCAGTCTGCCCCTTAGCCCATCCAGGAAGACCTCTTGGATGAGCATGTTTCACATGTAGAGTTCAGAGCTGCATTTACCTCTCTTGCTAACTTAGTTTCTAATTAGAATAAATGACCAACTGTCATTCCAGACAACCCAGTGGTCAATTTAGCTGTAGCCAGGATTCAGGACTTTACTCGAATGAATCCTCCATCCTTTTTTGGGTCTAAGACAGACGAGGACCCTCAGGAGTTCTTTGATCAAGTTTAGAAGGTTACAAACATCATGGGGATTGCTTCTAGTGAGAGTGTTGAGCTTGCTGTATATCTGTTGTAGGATGTTGCTCACACTTGGTTCAAACAGTGAAAGTCAGAGAGTCCAGTTGATGCAGGGTCCGTAGAATGGGAGGAGTTTGCCTCTGCTTTTCTAGATAGGTTCTTTCCCCTAGAGCTGAGAGAAGCTAAGGTGTTAGAATTTATCAACCTCAGGTAGGGAAACATGATGGTGAAAGAGTATTCTCTTAAGCTTACTCAATTAGATAGATATGCTCCTCATATGGTTGTAGATAGTAGGGCCAAGATGAGTAAGTTTTTTTTTGGGGTGAATGATAGAGTGGTCAATGAGTGTAGGTCCACGATGATGAATAGTGACATAAACACAGCCAGGCTTATGACCCATGCTCAACAGATAGAAGAGCAAAGATTATAATGAAAGAGAAGCAGAATAAGAGAGCAAGGACAGGTAGTTTTAACTTTGCTCAGCCCAAGTCAGAAGGAGAGAATCATTCTCAGTTCCATCTTAAGTCATCTATTCCAGCTCCTTCTTCATCCAGTGGTCCAGTTCCTAAGTTCAGGAAGGGTAACAAAGATAAGGCGCTAGGATCTAAGTCTTAGTACAGTGTTAGCAGTGCCCGCACTATCCTCTTTGTCAGACATGTGGCAATCTCCATTAGGGTACTTGCAGGGCTGGTAGCGATGTGTGTTTTGGATTATGAAAGCCAGGCCACAGAATCAGAAATTTTCCCCAGTCAGGTTATCAGGGTCAGCAGAACCATTTCTCAGCTCAGTTCGGTCGCCCAAATCAGCAGGGTGCCACTTCCAGTGCTGTTAGTAGGCAACACCCAAATTGAATTTATGCTCTTCATTCCCAACAAGATCAGGAAAATTCTTCTGATATGGTTACTGGTACTTTACAGATCTTTCATATACATGTTTACACTTTGCTAGATCTAGGAGCTTCCTTATCTTTCATTACTCCTTATATAGCAGTTGATTTTGGAGTCAGTCCCGAAATTCTAGCAAAGCCTTTTTCCGTCTCTACCTGGTGGGTAAATCTATCATAGCCCGACAGTATACAAGAACTATCCGATTATGATATTTTAGAAAGTCACCTTAGCAGACTTAGTCGAATTAGAGATGACTAATTTTGATGTGATTCTCAGCATGGATTGGCTTCATTCCTACTATGCCATATTCGACTGCAAAAATAGAATAGTCTAGTTTCAATTTATAAATGAACCCATCCTAAAGTGGAAGGGTAGTGTATCCGCTTTCAGAGGTCAGCTTGTTTCCTACCTTCGGGCAAAGAAAATGATATCTAAGGGATGTGTCTATCATCTTGTTCATGTTAAAGATTTTAGTTTTGAGACTCCCAATCTTGAATCAGTCCCAATCATGAGTGAATATTCAGATGTCTTTCCCGAAGATTTTCCAGGAATTCCTCCCGAAAGGGAAATAGACTTTGGCTTTGATCTTCTTCCAAATACTCAGCCTATATCTATTATGCCATACAGAATAGCACCAACAGAACTCAGATAATTAAAAGAGTAGTTGAAGTATCTCTTAGATAAGCGGTTCATCAGGCCCAACGTGTCCCCATGGGGTGTACCAGTCTTATTCGTGCGTAAGAAAGACAATTCTCTCATAATGTGCATTGATTAACATTAGATTAATAAATTCATGGTCAAGAACAAGTATCCACTTCCCCGAATTAATTACTTGTTTGACCAACTTCAGGGTTCCAGCTATTTCTCTAAGATAGACCTCAGATCAAGCTATATCAGCTCAGAGTCAGGGAATGTGACATTCCAAAAATAGCTTTCCAAACTTAGTATGGTCAGTTTGAATTCTTAGACATATCCTTTGGACTTAATAATGTCCCAGCATCTTTCATGGACTTGATGAACCGTATGTTCAAGCTGTACTTAGACATGTTTGTCATAGTCTTTATAGATGGTATTCTTGTCTATTCCCGTAGTGAGCGTGATCATGCAAACCATATTAGAATTGTACTTCAGACTCTTAGAGATCATCAGCTATTCACCAAATTCAGTAAGTAAAAATTTTGGCTAAGGTTAGTAGCAATCCTTGATCATATAATTTCCGGTGATAGCATTAGCGTAGATCCTCAAAAGACCAAAGCAGTAAGAAACTGGCCCAGACCTATCTCTCCATCAGATATCAGGAGTTTCTTGGGTTAGGCTGGCTATTACAGATGGTTTGTTGAGGAATTTTATTCTATTACATCCCCTATGTCTATATTGACTCAGAAGAAAGTTATGTTTCAGTGGTCAGATCCTTACGAGAAGAGTTTTCAGGAGTTGAAGAATCGACTCACCTCAGCCCTAGTCTTAGCTCTCCCAGATGACCCAGATGGTTTTGTAGTGTATAGTGATGCATCCAGAGTAGGTTTGGGTTGTGTCCTCATGCAACATAGTAAGGTCATAGCCTACACCTCCAGACAGCTTAAACCCCATGAGAAGAATTATCTTACTCATGATCTTGAGTTAGCAGCCATAGTATTTTCCATATAGATTTGGAGGCAATACTTAGACGGAGTTCATGCAGATGTGTTCACAGATCATAAGAGCCTTCAGTATGTCTTTTCTCAAGAATATCTCAATCTTAATCAGAGAAGGTGGTTAGAGCTCTAGAAATATTATGACATGAGTGTCCTTAATCATTTGTGCAAGGCCAACGTAGTGGCCGACGATCTCAATAGACAGTCTATGGGTAGTGTTGCTTATGTCGTGGATAGTAAGAAAAGATAGCTCAGGAAATCCATCAGCTTACTAGACTAGGCACTCGCTTAGTCGATATAGAGAAAGAGGATATATGGGTTCAGATTAGTTCAGAATTATCTCTAGTTTCCGAGGTAAAAGAAAAGCAAGATAGAGATCCCAGTCTAATCAAGTTGAAAGAGTCAGTCAAGGATCAGAAAGTAGATGTTTCCCCCCAAGGGGGAGATGGTGTTCTGATTTGTCAGGGTCGTCTATGTGTTCCAGAGGTAGATGACTTGAGGCAGCGAATTCTCGCAGAAGTGCATGATGCACGCTACTCTATTCATCCAGAGGCCACAAAGATGTACCACGACCTGCGGGAGATCTTTGGTGGAGTTGGATAAAGAAAGATATGGTAAAGTTTGTGGCTAAGTGCTCTACATGTCAGTAGGTTAAGATAGAGCATCAGAAGCCTTCTGGGTCCATACAGGAGTTCAATATTCCCACTTGGAAGTAGGAAGAAGTGAACATGGACTTTATGATGGGTTTGCCTCGCACTTGTCATCAAGATGATTCAGTTAGGGTCATTGTAGACAAGATGACCAAATCAACTCATTTCCTTCCAGTCTATACCTCCTATTCAGTTGAGGATTATGCCAAACTCTACATCAGAGAATTGGTCAGATTGCACGATGTTTCATTATCTATTGTTTCAGAAAGAAGTACCCAGTTCACCTCTTATTTCTTGAAAGTGTTCCAAAAGGGTCTTGGTACCCAAGTTTATCTCAGTACAGCCTTCCATTCTCATACATATGGTCAAGCAGAAAGGACTATTTAGACTTTAGAAGATATGCTGAGAGCGTGTGTAATTGATTTCAAGGGCAGTTGGGTGACCACTTGACTTTGATTGAGTTTGCATACAACAATAACTATCATTTTAGTATTAAGATGGCTCCATTCGAAGCTCTCTATGGTAGGAGGTGCAGATCTCTAATCGGTTGGTTCGAAGTTAGTGAGGCCTCAGTTATAGGGCCTAACTTAGTATTCGCTGCCTTAAAAAAGTTCATCTGATCAGAGAAAGACTCCAGGATGCTCTGAGCTGACAAAAGTCTTATGCAGATGTGCACAGAAAAAAATCTCAAGTTCGATATTGGTGACTATGTTTATCTAAAGATCTCTCCCACGAAGGGAGTGAAGAGATTCAGAAAGAAGGGAAAGCTCAGTCCCCGATATATCGATCCCTTCAAAATTCTCAGTCACTTCAGAAAAGTAGCTTATGAGCTCGAATTGCCTTCAGATCTAGCCTTAGTTCATCCAGTATTCCATGTCTCTTTGCTCAAGAAATACATAGGTGACCCAGCAGTTATAGTACCTATTCAGAGCATAGATATTCAGAACAACCTCTCTTTTGAAGAGATTCCGGTCAAAATTCTTGACTATCAGACTTACAGACTAAGGAGCAAAGGAGTCCCTCTAGTCAAAGTCCTTTGACAGAATCAGTCCGTTGAGGGAGCTACTTGGGAAGCAGGAGAAGACATGCATACCAAGTATCCTCACCTCTTCTCCACTAATTCAGACTCAACCCAAGGTAGCAACTTTCCTTAAGCTTTTCAAATTCATGTTCAGATTTAAGTTATAAAATTGGTATCAATTACCATTGAATATTCATTCATATGTTCATGCATCAGATTAGTCATGCGTTCATGAATCATACATTCATTCTCCTTGTGAGAAACTTAGTTATCAGAAATCTCAGTCATGTATTCATGAGTCAGTTCAGTCATGAAATCATGCATCAAATATGCATGCTCAGTATGAATCTCAGAAATGTCATTCACGTAATCATATTTCTATTGTTCATGTTCAGAAAGTACTTCAGTCTATCATTTCTCCCATCTTAGTCAGTTTCATTCGAGGAAGAATTTTCCCAAGGGGGAGATATTGTAATACCCCAAAGTTTTCTAACTAATTTCATCCAAAGAATGTTAAGTATTAGCTTCTAAATTGAATGATGTTTATTACATGGGGAATTTTCAAGATTTTCACTTTTAGTTATATAGGAAATAAAATATGCTTTCCATCGATATAAGATTTGCCCAAATCCGATAACCGAGTAAGAAGTTATGACAATTTCAAGTCCCCGTCGTAAAACACCATCATCTCAGTCAGTGGCGCGTCGCGCCATAAGCCAAATTGACATTTGTCAATTTCCAGTAAGACTCCGTGATTTCACTACATCACAGAGGGCTCCTAAATCCCAATTGTCAAAATCCAGTGAAGCTCCACGATGTCCACGCGTCGCGCTATCGTTCAATTTCTCAGTTGTCAAATTCCAGTGATGCGGTGTGATAGCGCCGCGTCACACCAGATGTCCAGGTCGGGAAATTTTTACAAAAATCAAAATATGCGTCCAGGGTTAAATGGGTCTTTTCCCATGATTTTAGTTCAACCTTAAACATGAAATTTAACCCTACATGACCTAAGGATATCATTATTAACTCTATTTTTCCCAAATTGAGTTGCTCTTTCTCAAGCCAAGAAACCCTAACTCTCAAATTCAAGGGCCAAATCACAAGAACTCTCCATCAATCCTTCCAAATTCATTAACTCAGGTATGTCAAGTGTTGATTCAAGGGTCCCTTTCACCCATGAAGCTCAAGAATCTCTTTTCAAATTTCAAGTGTATGGCTTTTTATGAATCCCATATTAGTTTTGCTTTTGTTCATGTTGATAATGACCAATTAAATTCTAATCCATGTTTGGTGATGAATCTTATATGGAATTAGTTTTTATATTAGTAGATTCATGTGAACCCATGATTAAATCCTTGAATTCTGAAATTAGAGTTCAATCATGATGTTTACTTGTTGTGCAATGTGGTCTAAATATACTATGTTCATTATGTGCTTGAGGAATTGCCTATGTGAACTAATAAGAGAAGAAACCATGCCATGATTAGTTTATGTGTAAGTGTTAGATAAATTATCCATGAGAATGGATTAATGCCATGATATAGTTTGCATTTATGTATTCCCCATTCATGTACAAGTTATACACCCCAAGTGTTCGTTGAAGTGTCTTAGTGAATAAATTTTGAGTATATAGCCATTATTGGGATTTTAGGCTTGTGTCATGATTTACATATTATGCTATCAGGTCCTGGGGGTATTTAATACCCGATATCCCCAGTCAAGCCATATTCATTAGAATTTAGTCAGTTATGTGACTCAGGAAAACTCAGTAAACTTAGTAATCCCAGTAATCTCTGAAAGCTCAATACTTCAGTAATCTCAGTAGAATTCTGTTTGTCAATATAACTTAATGAAATCAGTCCAGTTCAGTTCAGTGTTTATTCAGATGAGAGTAGGATTTAGCACCAAGTTAACCCAAGGATGAGGACACACACTGACAGTTGAGGGTGTGATCCTTAGAAGCAATCCTTGCATTCCAGTACTATATAGCCAGCATAGGTTGAGACATCAACATTGGCAGCTGAGGGTTGATGGGGTAGATAAACACTGTCAGATGAGGATCCCACCGTTCTCTTTTGGGGACACTGTCAGTTGAGGGTCACCCACAGTTTTTCTTTACCAGTGGAGTGGTATTGACACCCTTACAATTGGGGTTATTGATTGGAACCCAACCTAGCTATATTGCTTTATTTGGGGCATATCCTTTAGATGACTACTTCCCACAATTACAGTTTTAAACTCAGACTCAGTAATAGAACTCAAATTTTTAGAATTTTAGGACTGTCAGATACAGTTAACTCAGAGCAGTACAAAACTCAGTTAGTTTCACTAGAAACTAGACTGTCAGATACAATCACTCAGTAATAGTTATATCAGTTATCAATGACTCATGTTATCAGTAATCAGACTCAGTAGTCAGTACCATCAAAAATTCTGTCATAGTCACTTATTCATGCATGTATTCTCACGTTCATGTTGTTCAGTTAGTTAGCATTGTTCATGAATTTGAACCCTTTGCCTTCAGAATACCTCACTTGCATACCAGTACATTCAAATGTACTGACACATTTGCGCTATGGTGTTTTATACTATAGGTTCAGAAGCACGAGCTCAAGAGCATCAGTTGCATCCCAGTACTCAGTAGTCAGAGTCAGCAGTGATTCCTGATCCTTCAAGTACATGAGAATTATTCTATCATTTCAGTACTTAGTTTACTGCAGTAGTTGGATTTAGTTGGGGACATATTCCATCAACTCCTTATTAAGACAGTTAGAGGCTTTTCAGACTATCATGATTAGACAGTTATTTCAGTTGTTTTGGGTATTTCATACCCCACACAGATGTTATATTTTATTAGATACTATGTCTCAGTTTTGAAATTTATTGCCTTTCATCCTTTGTTTCCACATTTATATAGTATATTATGCAGTGTTTAGGTACAAATATCAGTCATGGGTTAGCTTATGGTTTTTCAGGGTCATGAGCACCGTGTAGCATTCCAAGTACTAGATTCGGGGCGTTACAACTATCCTTAAATCTAGGGTCCCCCATTGGTGCATTTTGAATCTTTTCATGCATATAACGCCCCCATTGTCCATTTACAATGTCTTACACGCGCTGGTGACGTCCAAGGTGTTCGTTTTATGTCAAATCTTGCCTCATGCTCTTGTTGATCGATTCCAAGAATTTTGTTGTTATTTTCACTTGATTTACAACTTGTATATCTTTCATATATAATCATAATCAACTCTCAAAGAATCCTATGACGTTAAACACCATAAAATAGAGATCAAAACAATACAACATCCATAATGGCATACTAGAAACTCGAGCTATGACTAGGCTTGCCCACGTTGATCTTTAACTTATTGTTTTGACTCTTGGATTTATTTAATTGGCCATTGAACATTATAAAAAAGTTGTTCCACACATAATTACAAAATATCAACCTTAGGAACTCATTCAACACATTAGAATCCATCGTGATTGACTAGACAAACACCTAGCTCAAGCTAGTAACACTAGTTTTCTCGTTTGAACTCTGAATGACCAAATTAGTTCTAAACTTGTTTGAAAATACCTTTCAACATTATAATTAAGTACTTAAACATCTAGATGATTAATTAAATAATTAATCACTCATTAAGAACAAAAATTTTCCTCAAAAAAAGGCTAAATAAGCTAGGATGACAACACTAAAGTGCATAAATCCACTAAACATCATCACCCCACACTTAAAGCCTTGTTTGTACTCAAACAAATATTTACCATAAGCATCATAAGATGAGGTGAATCCACACTTCTACTACAAGGAAGACACTCAAGATAGTACTAAAATGACTACATAGAATGCAAGTTCCTACACAAAGCTTGTTACAACACAACTGACAATTCAAGAATACTACTCCAAAAATCCTAGCCTTAAGAATTGACTCACCTAGTTGGCAAAATCATGAATATTGTTTAAGACATCATACAAATCCCCTAAATATCATCAAACATGTGCCCTCACCACAAGATATTTACCCATACTCACTCACATAAATGTACTTTATAATAGAATGGGTATAAGAATCAAATTACACTCACTCTCCCAAGGAATTCATAAGTAATACAGGATGAACCATAGGCTTGCCGTTAGTGTAGTACTCTACAAATATCAGAATGATTAAGCTTAGGATCAAATAGGTCTTTAAAGGTTGTAATGTAGGCTAAGGGATGAGTAGGAACTATTTTGGCCAAGAACAGTGACTATCTTCCCTAAGTGTTTTAATACATCACCCATGTCATTCATTTCACCTTTAATTACCACTTTATACACCTTTTGTCTACCCCATTATTTTTTTTACCCCATCTCATTAATTTCACTTACATACACTATGGTAGGGGTTATATATGTAATCAACTTATTCAATTTGATTTTTTTTTATTCTTTACATTACTCAACTCCCAACGACAAGACTTATCAATTTTTGAACACCAATAGCTATCACTTAGGGGCTTTACTTTCACCTTTCTTCTACTTGAATTTCCAACTCCTCACTCAATTAATTGTACACTAAAGTGCTTAGGAGCTTTGTATCAAATTAAGATTAATCAAAGAAGGGATCAGGCCACATATGAAGCTTCCAAAGAATAAGCTAAAGGATGAATGAGGCTAACTAGTATTATGCACAAGGGTCGGTAAAAGAAGGTATAACCTTGACTATCAAAGAAATATCTATATCATCTCTTAAACCCACACTCTTAATTTTTATTTGAACACACACCAGGCAAGTTCTAGTACCAAATACAATATGGAATATACAACAACCTAACGTCACACATGTCACATGCTCATCTCAAGTAGGATCATCATAGAATCTTGAGCCTAGGATTCTAAAAAGTAGTCATTCACACAATCAACATACTCTTTACAACCAAATCCCACTTGCATCATGCAATCACATATAGCACCAACCAGAACATCCCACACTTAGTCCTAAAAAAAATTTTAAAATTACTCCTAAAAATGGGAATCACCCCACCCCACACTTAAACAATCTACTTTATCTCCAAAGTATACTCAAAAGTAGAGATAGAAATACCCACTGAGGCCTCTAGGACTATAATACCCCAAAAATCCAAACCAATGCTAGAGCCACATTTCAAGCTCATGCAAAATACCTTATAATTATTTGGTAGTTTTATGGGTGAGTTTGATGTATGTTAAGGCTCAAATAACTCTCAGCTATTGGACGAATGAAATTATTCCTTACCAATTGAGTTTTTGAGGAGAATATTGCTAAAGTCAACTTCAAATGAGATTATCTTTTATTATAATGAGAATTTTCCAGCTCAAGGACCACCAAATGATAAGAAATTGT
The DNA here is from genome assembly GCA_030864225.1 of Capsicum baccatum var. pendulum. Taxonomy (NCBI): domain Eukaryota; kingdom Viridiplantae; phylum Streptophyta; class Magnoliopsida; order Solanales; family Solanaceae; genus Capsicum; species Capsicum baccatum. The sequence continues at coordinate 85,945,211 of CM061560.1, read as the reverse complement.
ATTAGCTTTCCAACAATACCAATTTTACCAAAATTTGATACTCGGATGAGAAGTTATGACACTTTTAATGAAAAATAGTAGCCCAACGTGATAAGGCCGCATCGCAGTGATGGACAAAATCATGTTTGTACTTTTCTAGTGGACTATCATAATAATGATGCATTGCACCATAGGGAAAATTCACATTTAATAGGGTACCACATCGTGCCAAGGTGCCAAATCGGGATTGTCCATTTCCAATGGTGCAATACGATGGCACCGCATCGCGCCATTAGGCAAAATGGGGATTGTCATTTTCCAATGGCACAACGATATTGAACCGTGTTTCACCAAAGGTCAAAATTGGGATTTTCAGTCCCAGTTCTGATTTTTAATTCCCAAGGGCATTTAAATCCTTTTCCTTCAACCCATTCAGTCCAAACACGCGATTTAAGTCCCAAGAGAGAATTATTTGCTCATTATTTCACAATCCTCTCTAATTAAATTATCCCTATTTTAAGAAACAAAATCTAAATCATCCAACATTCAAGATCAAGCTTCAAGAATTAATCGAGAACTTTCTTAATTTCACCAACTAAGGTATGTTAAATGTTTATCCATGGGTCCCTTCCACCCATGTAGTCCAAGTATCCGATTTTAAATTAAAAGTAGTGCTCTTTACAAGTTATTGTGATTTTTTATTGTGATTTTAACCATGAATTCCAATAAATTGGAATTCTATACCATGTTTACATGAAATTGTTGCTGTTATTAAACCCCACACATTTGAATAATGTTATTTGCTGATTTAAATCATAATTAGTGAGATTAATATTGAAATCATGCTATTACTACAAGCTTTAAACTATTCCCAAGCTTATCTTACACTATGCACATTAAGTGTTTGATGAAATGCTGACAAGAATGAATTTTGAATAAATGTTTTCATGTTATGTCCCTAAAGTTTTTGTACTATTTTGCTCTTATTTCTATCGAATCCTGGGGGTTGTGAATAACCAAAAACGTAGCTATTTACTTATCCTCACTATCTTCAGAATACTTTTAGACTAGTTATGAGCAGTATCAATTCAGTTAGTTATCATGATCAGTTAAACTTAGAATAGTTCAGTATTTAGAGTCAGTTTAGTTAGGAGTAGGATTTAGCACAGAGTGAGTGCAGGGATGATGGCTTCCCTATTCTATAGGCAGAGTCGTTAGGAGCAGTCCTTGTACTCCAGAACTACGTAGCTAGTATAGGTTTTAAGGAGTCAGCCATTAGTTCAGCCTTGACAGCCTCTTAGGGGTCACCCATCTATTTAGGCTTGACACCCTTAGTCCTTTGAGATAGAATTTCAATGGATCCACACAACCAGTGTTAGTATCCGTGGCATGGTACTGACACCCTTCGAACTGGGTCATAGGTTGGACCCCAAATTGCTCATTGGGGCATATTGGTTAGATGATAGCTGCCACAGTCTCAGTACAGTCATACACACAATAATTCAATTTTAGATTTTTTTGACCAAAGCATACAAATAATAGTTATTAATTTATCAGTACTCAACATTTCAGTTTACAGATTATATTTAGAATATGTTTTATGCTTGTTCATGCATTCTTAGTATTTATCAATTTCAATCATTCTATTCAGTACTTCATGCTATTCATTCAGTGTTTTATTACTCCTGTATGTGAAACCATGCCTACCATCCTACCTTAATTTAGCATACTAGTACATTCAAAGTACTGATCGCCTACTCATTTTTTGAGCTTTGATGTATCATATCATAGACTTTCTATATCATCAAACGTAGAAGTGGTGAGTCCTTATATTTTAAGGGCATGGTTTATATATCTCAGGTATTTCCTCAGTTTTAGTATTTTTTTCATTCAGTTGGAATTAGTTGGGGTTTGTCCCATTAGATCCATAGTTAGTTGGTAGAGGCTTTTTGGACTTGTACAGTTAGTCATTATTTAGTTTTTAGTTGTCATTATCAGATGCTTTATCCATGTTCTTAGATTTGTTTTACAGAATTTATCATAACTATGATTAAAACTCTTATGACATTCCTCTGTTAAATTCTGCATATGTTGTTATATTATTCAGTGCTCACAGCAGGTACTAGCTCATGGGTTAGCTTGTAGTCTCTAAGGACCATAAGCATCGTGTGGTTCCCAAGGTGTACTCTCAGGACGTTACCAACTTGGTATTAGATCCTAATGTTTTAAATTGTCCTAGAAAGTCTGAAAGTCGCATTAAGTAGAGTCTTGTGCATGGGTGTGAAGTGCGCCATAATTTTGAAAAAAAAGGTTATGAGGTATTTTAAGAAAAGTTCCCCTTCTTTCAGTGTTCATGTCATATGACCAAGCATGAGCTCATTTTAAACTCTTGTCTAATTTATTCTCCCTTCAGTTTATAGAATATGCCTCCCTGAAAGACTAATTAAAGAAGAAATATGATCCAGCCAACACCACTATCCATTTAGGATGATCCCCTTAACGAGCATGTTTCTCATACAGAGTTTAGAGCTACATTCACTACTCTTGCTCACTCTATAGTGGCTTCGAATGTTCCGCCAACCACTATTCCGACCAACCCTATGGCCAATACTGTTGTATCTAGGATTTGGGACTTTACTCGAATGAATCGTCCTCTATTTTTGAGATCCAAATCTAAAGAGAATCCACAGTAATTCCTAGGCATAGTCCAAAAGGTAACAAATATTATGGGGGTGACTTCTAGTGAGAGTGCTTAATTGGGTACTTACCAGCTGTAAGATGTATCCCATACCTAGTTTAAGTAGTGAAAAGGGGATAGAGGCATAGACGTAGGCCCTATAGAATGTGAGGAGTTTTATACAAGTTTCTTCAATAGATTCTTCCCGTTGGAGATAAGAAAAGCCAAAGTGTTAGAGTTTATCAACTTGAGGTAGGGAAACATGGGTGTGAAGAAGTATTCCCTCAAGTTTACTCAGTTAGATAGGTATGCTCCTCATGTGGAGGCTGATAATAAGTCTAGGATGAGCAAGTTCATGTCTAGGGTATTTGACAGTGTGATCAAAGAGTGTAGGACTATTATGTTAATTTAAGAGATGGACATATCTAGGCTTATGGTCCATTCTAAGCAGATTGAGGAGCATAATAATAAGGAAAATGAGAGAGAATAAGAGGGCTAGAACAGGTAGCTTTAATTTTATTTAGCCAAAGGTAGAAGGTGGTAACCATCCCCAGTTCCATGAAAAATCTTCAGCTGCTGCCTTATCTTCAGCTAGTGCCCCTGTGCCAAGGTTTAGAAATGATAATAGGGATAGAGCACCAGGCTCTAAGTCCTAAGGTAGTGTAAACAATAGTCGTACAAATCCTCTTTACCAAAAATATGGTAGAAACTATTAGGGTAAGTGTAGAGCTGGCAGTGATGTATGCTTTGGGTATGGCAAGCCAGGCTATCGAATTCGAGAGTGTCGGGTAGTTTTTGAAAAAGGAAGGGATTTGCGCCAATAGGGCCGGTCCTATATGTCATCAGTTCTAGCCGGCTGCCCAACTTAGCAGGGCGCCACCTCCAGTGCTACTAATGGCCAGCATCAAAATAGTCTCTATGTACTTCCATTCCAAAAAATTTAGGAAAGTTCTCCTGATGTGGTTACTAGTACGTTACAAGTATTTTATTTTTATGTTTATTCTTTACTAAACCCTTGAGTGTCTTTTTATTTTGTAACTTCTTATATAGATGGCAACATTGGAGTCAGTCCCAAAATCTTAGTAGAGCCTTTCTCAGTATCTACCCCCATGGGTAAGTCTATCATAGCCCGACGGATATACAGGAACTACCTGATTATTGTATCTGAAAAAGTTACTTTAGTTGATTTTGTAGAGTTATAAATGATGGATTTAGACATCATTTTTGGCATGAATTGGCTCTACTCATGTTGCTTTAGTTGATTGCAGAAACAGAGTAGTTCATTTTCAGTTTTCCAATAAACTATTCCTTGAATGGAGAGGTAGTACTACAATGCTTAGGGGTCAACTTGATTCGTACCTTAGAGCAAGGAAAATGATATCCAAAGGGTGTATTTATCATCTTGTCTGAGTCAAGGGCTCTAATTCTGAGACTCCACATCTTGAGTTAGTTTCAATAGTGAGGGAATTTCTAGATGTGTTCCCTGAAGATCTTCCTAGATTTCCTCCCGAAAGGGCAATTGATTTTGGAATAGACTTTCTTCCAGATACCCAACCAATCTCTATTTTGCCATATAGAATAGTTTCAACCAAACTCAAAGAGTTGAAAATAATAGTTGAAATATCTCCTATATAAGGGATTTATTACGCCTAACATTTCCTCATGGGGTGCACCAATACTATTCGTGCATAAGAAAGATGGTTCTCTTAGAATGTGTATTGACTACCATCAGTTGAACAAAGTCACAATCAAGAACAAATGCCCACTTCTCATAATTGAGAACTTATTTGACCAACTTCGGGGTGCTAGTTATTTTTCTTAGATAGACCTCATATCCGACTATCATCAACTAAGAGTCAGAGAATGCGACATTTCAAAAATAGCTTTCAGAAGTCGGTATAGTTACTTCGAGTTTCTAGTCATGTCCTTTGATCTCACAAATGCCTTAGCAGCCTTCATGGACTTGATGAACTGAGTGTTCAAGCAGTGCTTAGAAATATTCATCATAGTTTTCATTGATGACATTCTTGTCTATTCCCAAAACAAAAATGATCATGTAGATCACCTCAGAATAGTATTATAGACTCTTAGAGACCATCAGTTGTTTGCTAAATTCAGTAAGTGTGAATTTTGGCTAAGATCAGTAGCTTTCCTTGGCCATATTATTTTCGGTGATGGAATTAGAGTTTATCCTTAAAATATTGAGGCGGTGAGAAACTAGCCCAAACTTATTTCTCTGTCAGATATTTGGAGTTTCTTTGGATTGGCTGGCTATTACCAGCGGTTTGTGCAAGCATTTTTGTTTATTGAATCCCCCATGTACAGATTGAATCAGAAGAAGGTTAAGTTTCATTAGTCAGATTCTTGTGAGAAGAGTTTTCAGGAGTTGAAAACTCGACTTACCACAACCCCAGTTTTGACGCTACTAGATAGTTCAGATGAGTTTGTTGTGTACTATGATGCTTCTAGTGTTGTTTTGGGGTGTGTTTTAATGTAGAGGGGTAAGGTTGTGGCCAATGACTCTATCAACTTAAGCCTTATGAAAAGAATTACCCTACCCATGATCTTGAGTTGGCAGCTGCAGTATTTGCCTTAAAGATTTAGAGGCACTATTTGTATTGGGTGCATGTTGATGTGTTCACGGATTATAAAATCTTGCAGTATGTATTCTCGCAGAAGAATTTGAAACTCCACCAGAGAAGGTGGTTAGAATTTTTGAAAGATTATGATATAAGTGTTTTGTACTACTCGGGCAAGTCCAATATAGTAGAAGATGCCCTAGGTAGATTATTTATGGGTAGTGTTGCTCATTTTGAATATGAAAAGAAGAAGTTAGTTTTGGAAGTTAATCAACTTTCCATGTTAGGTGTTTTTTTGGTTGATTCTGCTGAGGGTAGCGTTTGGGTTCAGAATAGTTCAGAATCTTCTTTGGTTGCCAAAGTAAGAGAAAAGTAGGATAGGGATCCTAGGCTGGTGAAGTTGAAAAAGTTAGTCAGAGATTAGAAAGTAGAAGTTTTCTCCCAAGGGTCAGATGGGGTGTTGCATTTCCAGGGTAGATTGTATGTGTGATGATGAGTTGAGACAACGAATTCTTACAAAAGTGCATGGTGCATATTACTCGATTCATCTAGCGGCCATAAAGATGTACCACAATCTGCGAGAAATCTATTAGTGGAGTGGGATAAAGAGAGATATTATAGAGTTTGTAGCTAAGTACTCCACTTATCAATAGGTTAAGATTGAGCATCAGAAGCTTAGTGGGTTTATGCAAGAGTTCAGTATTCCCACTTGGAAATAAGAAGTAGTGAACATGGATTTTGTGATAGGTTTGTCTTGTACTCTTCATCAACATGATTCAATTTGGGTCATTGTGGATAGGATAACTAAATCAACCCATTTCTTCCCAGTCTATACTTCTTATTCAGCCAAGGACTATGCTAAACTCTATATTAAAGAGTTGGTTAGGTTGCACGGTGTTCCATTATCTATTATCTCAAACAGAGGTACTCAGTTTACCTCTCACTTTTGGAAAGCTTTTCAAAAATGTCTTGGTACCCAAGTTCAACTTAGTACAACCTTTCACCCTCAGCAGATGGTCAGGCAGAGAGGACCATTCAGAACCTTGAGGATATGTTGAGAGCGCGTGTAGTTTACTTTTAGGGCAGTAGGGATAACCACTTGCCTTTGATTAAATTCACATATAAAAATATCTATCATTCCAGTATTTAGATGGTTCCATTTGAGGCTCTATATGAAAGGAGGTGTAGATCTTCGATTGGGTTATTTAAGGTAGGTGAAACCACTTTGATAGGGCCTGACTTGGTGTTTGATGCTTTGGAGAAAGTTCAGCTAATTTGGAAAAGGCTTAAGGTATCCTAAAATTGACAAAAATCTTTTGCAGATGTGAGGAGAAAGTATCTTAAATTTAAGATTAGTGATTTTGTATATCTAAAGATCTCTCCCATAAAGGGGGTAAAGTGTTTGGAAATAAGGGGAAGCTTAGTCCCTGAAATGTTGGCTCTTACAAAATTTTGAGCCGTTTTGGAAAGGTGTCTTTTGAGCTTGAGTTGTATACAGACTTAGCATCAGTGCACCAGTATTCCATATCTCTTTAATGAAGAAGTGTACTGATGACCCAGCTGTAGTTGTTCCATTAGAAATCATTGATGTGTGAGAAGATGCTAACATATTTGAGCCTTTTAACTAAGAATAATTGCAAAGTCTTAATGAACTTTTGTCATTTTTGATTGTTTTCTGTTTGATATTGCAGTAAAAGTCAAGATGCAAGAGAACGAGCAATAATGAAAGTAAAAGAGTTAATTTTTGAGAAAGTAGAGAGGGAAGTATAGCTGATAACTTGTTTGATAAGTCGTCAGCATTCTAATAAGCTATTAAAGTTATCGTCAGCCTTAGACAGAGAATGGTTTTTAGATAGAATTCATGATGACATCTGTGATAGGCCGTTAGAAGTGTGATAAGGCACCAGGCTTGTCGTTAGGCTTATACAGAGAATGGTCTTTAGCTGGAATTCGTGACGCATCTGTGATAGGACATCATAAGTGTGATAAGCCATCAGGCTCATCGTTAGCTTAGGCAGGGAATGGGATTTGAAGTGAAGAAGCAACGATAATTCTGCTAAGTCATCACATGTCTGATAAGTCATCACGTATCATCGTCAACCTAAGCCAGAGATTGTCAAAAGTGAAGAGGATCTGACAACATTCCTGATAAGTCGTCAGACTCCTGATAAGACATCACACACGTCGTTGCCTATTTGAGAAAATACTGTGATCTATGATTTTATTTCCATAATTAAGATGAAGTATTTAAAGCAAATGGTAGGGTTTTCTAATAAAGAAAAAGGGGTTGAACATCTTGAATGGATTTGAAGGGAGTTTACTTTTCTTTTTGGCTCTCAAAACTTAGAATTCAATTTTCAACTCTTTGATTTGGTTGTGTGAATTTTCTCTTAAACTTAGAAGAAAATCAACTTCATACTTTATATTTTTTAAGTCTAATTACTTTGAATGATGAATATAATTGTTGTTATCTCTTTGTTTCTCATGTTGAACTAAAACCCAAAACTAGGGTTGTAGGATCTATGATTATTCCTCCATGGATTTGATAGTTGGCTAGGGTTTGAGTGATTGTGGGGACATCTTGATAATTCCTCTGTTATGATTGTTATTTATTGGTTGTGAACAATAAATCCCGCCTTATGTTGATTTGTTCGAACTAAGAAATAAACTAAAGGTAGGGAATTATCAGCAAGGATTTGGGAAGGTTTAGCTCCCATCTAATGATTAATACTATTACAAGATTGATCAACTTGAGCTAAAATTAGTATGAATAGAATGATTTCCTAAGTTCGAGAGAATTGGGAAGTTCAACACCTAAGTAGGTTGAGAAACACTTAGATGGACTGTCAAAACTGATAATTTGGTGTTTCCCACAAGTCATGAGAACCCAATACTACAGTTATTATTTAATGGGAATTATCATAGTGATCACAACCCTAGTTCCTCTCTATCACTGATTTGAACTATTGAAATTTTAGTTTTGAGCTCTGAAGCAAGTTAAAACTTTAACATTTATTTTATTATTAAAACCCCCCTATTTTATCTTTTCGTATCATTTGTTTGAATTCAACTTATAACTATAATTTCAAATTAGTTTAATCGCCACTCATATCGTTCCTCATGGATTCGACCCCAATTCCAAAGTTAGGTAAATTTATTGACGACGACCGCCTTGCACTAAATTTACGTGTAAGTTGAGCGTTATAAAAAATGGCACCGTTGTCGGGGAATAATTTGGCGTATTGAGTTGGTTTGGAATTTTAGCCTACTTTCTTGAATTCAAACTTGTAATAATTTTTTAAATTTCTTTTATTGTTTGTGTTAGGTAGATTTTTATTTTAGTTTACTTATTACTATGGCATCGTGGAATTAACATGAGCTTGATGGTTGGAAATCTTATCTTGATGATCCATGTCAATATTGTGATGGGCCTCACTTTTGGCAATATTATAGATATGCTCTCCGAAGGGAGATGTGTGCACCATCTCCATCCTACCGAGTTTATGATTGTTCTTTATATGGTGGTCAAGATGGACATTGGAGTAATTGCCAAAATGCCCCTCCCCCTATTATGCTAACCCAAATTCTAGTTCTTCTTATGAGTTTGATAGGTCTTATGGTCAAGAAAAGAAAGAATGAAGCACCGAAAAGAGTGTCATTGAAGCTATGTTTCAATGAATGTTGGATCTCCAGAAAGAAACATATGATATCATATGTGATATGTGGCAAGACATGAAGCCAATCATTCATGAGGAGATGGATATAGAGGTCAATCATTAGAAGTATTTTTCTATATTATGTTTAGATGGTATTTTATCTATGAAATCATTTAAAATAATGGAAGAGTGTGAAGATGATGATTAAGAACTCTATATTGATGTTGAGCAACCCTCAATGTTTTCCAACCAACCGATCCAACCATGAGAGATTATGCCAAGATTGAGGACATAGTACTAGAGGCAAAAGAAGAAACAAAGAAAATTCTAATAAAAAATCTAGCCCAATTCGAAGTGAAGATGTCGAGAAGGTAAATAAAAGTGAGTGTGTAGTAGATAGTGTAAATTTTGAAGAAGGATTGATTGGGCCTCATTCAAAGTACTTATCTACATTATGTTTGGATGATATCTTATCTGTGGAATCATTTAAAATAGTAGAAGAGTGTGAAAATAAGGAACAAGAATCCTATATTCTTGATTTTACATTAGACAAGTAACATAAAAACACACCTCACTTTAAGGATGAGTGGTTTACCATGCTCAATCCATTACTCAACTTCTTAATTTTTGTACCACCCCCTATGATCGAGGCAAAAGTATAGACTCAAAGTTGGGGGTGAAATTCATATCGTCAGGGTAGAAGAAAAAATTGAGTTGGGTCGTACCGCGACACTAAATTAGGCACTTCTTGGGAGGCAACCCAAGGTATTTTATTTGTTTGTATTCATATTATGTGAGTAACATCATATCTTCGCCCCCATGGTGCCACATGTATGTTTCTTACTCTCTAGTTTTGGTTTGACGCATTGGAGACATTGCATGATTTTAAGTTGAGGGTGGGGATACTTGTGGGTGTTGATGTTCTCTTGGGAATTTTGTTGCCGTACCACTTTTTCTCGGAGTCTTGTTCCTAGTAGAGCCGACATATTTAGGCGTATTGTGATTTGTTGTAAAATATTGTAGTTGACTAGGAGAAATAAAAGTACCTTAGGAAGTTAACATGTTTTTGTTGATTTTTAAACACCTCTCCAATGGCCTATTTTATAACTGTGTGATATGCATTTATGTGTGACCACTGTGCATCTTGTTATGGCATTAGTACTAGTGACATGATAATTATTGCTAAACAATTGCATGAATCGAATGGGTAGTAGCTTGTGATATAACTTTGTGCCGTATGTGCGTGATGTTAGGCGTATTTACACGCCTAAACACCATAATTTACCCATGTAATAGCTAAGTTTTGAGGACAAAATATATAATTCCTGCACTTTTAGTCCGTTTTCCTTTAAGTGAGCTAACCTATGTGATTAGCATATTTTTCAGGTATTAATGGTGAAGATTTCAGCACTTTGTGGACCTTTGGGCAGCAAAGGAAAACTTCACATAAGAGGGAAGGCAGCTTTTGGAAGCTTATGGACTAAATGTGACGCATGGCGAATTTGTCCTGGGCAAAAGAAGAAACAAAGAAAATCTCTAATAAAAAATCTAGCCCAATTCGAAGTGAAGATGTCGAGAAGGTAAATAAAAGTGAGTGTGTAGTAGATAGTGTAAATTTTGAAGCAGGATTGATTGGGCCTCATTCAAAGTACTTATCTACATTATGTTTGGATGATATCTTATCTGTGGAATCATTTAAAATAGTAGAAGAGTGTGAAAATAAGGAACAAGAATCCTATATTCTTGATTTTACATTAGACAAGTAACATAAAAACACACCTCACTTTAAGGATGAGTGGTTTACCATGCTCAATCCATTACTCAACTTCTTAATTTTTGTACCACCCCCTATGATCGAGGCAAAAATATAGACTCTAAGTTGGGGGTGAAATTCATATCGTCAGGGTAGAGAAAAAAAATTGAGTTGGGTCGTACCGCGATACTAAATTAGGCACTTCTTGGGAGGCAACCCAAGGTATTTTATTTGTTTGTATTCGTATTATGTGAGTAACATCATATCTTCGCACCCATGGTGCCACATGTATGTTTCTTACTCTCTAGTTTTGGTTTGACGCATTGGAGACATTGCATGATTTTAAGTTGAGGGTGGGGATACTTGTGGGTGTTGATGTTCTCTTGGGATTTTTGTTGCCGTACAACTTTTTCTCGGAGTCTTGTTCCTAGTAGAGCCGACATATTTAGGCGTATTGTGATTTGTTGTAAAATATTGTAGTTGACTAGGAGAAATAAAAGTACCTTAGGAAGTTAACATATTTTTGTTGATTTTTAAACACCTCTCCAATGGCCTATTTTATAACTGTGTGATATGCATTTATGTGTGACCACTGTGCATCTTGTTATGGCATTAGTACTAGTGACATGATAATTATTGCTAAACAATTGCATGAATCGAATGGGTAGTAGCTTGTGATATAACTTTGTGCCGTATGTGTGTGATGTTAGGCGTATTTACACGCCTAAACACCATAATTTACCCATGTAATAGCTAAGTTTTGAGGAGAAAATATATAATTCCTGCACTTTTAGTCCGTTTTCCTTTAAGTGAGCTAACCTATGTGATTAGCATGTTTTTCAGGTATTAATGGTGAAGATTTCAGCACTTTGTGGACCTTTGGGCAGCAAAGGAAAACTTCACATAAGAGGGAAGGCAGCTTTTGGAAGCTTATGGACTAAATGTGACGCATGGCGAATTTGTCCTGGGCAAAAGAAGAAACAAAGAAAATCTCTAATAAAAAATCTAGCCCAATTCGAAGTGAAGATGTCGAGAAGGTAAATAAAAGTGAGTGTGTAGTAGATAGTGTAAATTTTGAAGCAGGATTGATTGGGCCTCATTCAAAGTACTTATCTACATTATGTTTGGATGATATCTTATCTGTGGAATCATTTAAAATAGTAGAAGAGTGTGAAAATAAGGAACAAGAATCCTATATTCTTGATTTTACATTAGACAAGTAACATAAAAACACACCTCACTTTAAGGATGAGTGGTTTACCATGCTCAATCCATTACTCAACTTCTTAATTTTTGTACCACCCCCTATGATCGAGGCAAAAATATAGACTCTAAGTTGGGGGTGAAATTCATATCGTCAGGGTAGAGAAAAAAAGTTGAGTTGGGTCGTACCGCGACACTAAATTAGGCACTTCTTGGGAGGCAACCCAAGGTATTTTATTTGTTTGTATTCGTATTATGTGAGTAACATCATATCTTCGCACCCATGGTGCCACATGTATGTTTCTTACTCTCTAGTTTTGGTTTGACGCATTGGAGACATTGCATGATTTTAAGTTGAGGGTGGGGATACTTGTGGGTGTTGATGTTCTCTTGGGATTTTTGTTGTCGTACCACTTTTTCTCGGAGTCTTGTTCCTAGTAGAGCCGACATATTTAGGCGTATTGTGATTTGTTGTAAAATATTGTAGTTGACTAGGAGAAATAAAAGTACCTTAGGAAGTTAACATGTTTTTGTTGATTTTTAAACACCTCTCCAATGGCCTATTTTATAACTGTGTGATATGCATTTATGTGTGACCACTGTGCATCTTGTTATGGCATTAGTACTAGTGACATGATAATTATTGCTAAACAATTGCATGAATCGAATGGGTAGTAGCTTGTGATATAACTTTGTGCCGTATGTGTGTGATGTTAGGCGTATTTACACGCCTAAACACCATAATTTACCCATGTAATAGCTAAGTTTTGAGGACAAAATATTTAATTCCTGCACTTTTAGTCCGTTTTCCTTTAAGTGAGCTAACCTATGTGATTAGCATGTTTTTCAGGTATTAATGGTGAAGATTTCAGCACTTTGTGGACCTTTGGGCAGCAAAGGAAAACTTCACATAAGAGGGAAGGCAGCTTTTGGAAGCTTATGGACTAAATGTGACGCATGGCGAATTTGTCCTGGGCAAAAGAAGAAACAAAGAAAATCTCAAATAAAAAATCTAGCCCAATTCGAAGTGAAGATGTCGAGAAGGTAAATAAAAGTGAGTGTGTAGTAGATAGTGTAAATTTTGAAGAAGGATTGATTGGACCTCATTCAAAGTACTTATCTACATTATGTTTGGATGATATCTTATCTGTGGAATCATTTAAAATAGTAGAAGAGTGTGAAAATAAGGAACAAGAATCCTATATTCTTGATTTTACATTAGACAAGTAACATAAAAACACACCTCACTTTAAGGATGAGTGGTTTACCATGCTCAATCCATTACTCAACTTCTTAATTTTTGTACCACCCCCTATGATCGAGGCAAAAATATAGACTCTAAGTTGGGGGTGAAATTCATATCGTCAGGGTAGAGAAAAAAAATTGAGTTGGGTCGTACCGCGACACTAAATTAGGCACTTCTTGGGAGGCAACCCAAGGTATTTTATTTGTTTGTATTCGTATTATGTGAGTAACATCATATCTTCGCACCCATGGTGCCACATGTATGTTTCTTACTCTCTAGTTTTGGTTTGACGCATTGGAGACATTGCATGATTTTAAGTTGAGGGTGGGGATACTTGTGGGTGTTGATGTTCTCTTGGGATTTTTGTTGCCGTACCACTCTTTCTCGGAGTCTTGTTCCTAGTAGAGCCGACATATTTAGGTGTATTGTGATTTGTTGTAAAATATTGTAGTTGACTAGGAGAAATAAAAGTACCTTAGGAAGTTAACATGTTTTTGTTGATTTTTAAACACCTCTCCAATGGCCTATTTTATAACTGTGTGATATGCATTTATGTGTGACCACTGTGCATCTTGTTATGGCATTAGTACTAGTGACATGATAATTATTGCTAAACAATTGCATGAATCGAATGGGTAGTAGCTTGTGATATAACTTTGTGCCGTATGTGTGTGATGTTAGGCGTATTTACACGCCTAAACACCATAATTTACCCATGTAATAGCTAAATTTTTAGGATAAAATATATAATTCCTGCACTTTTAGTCCGTTTTCCTTTAAGTGAGCTAACCTATGTGATTAGCATGTTTTTCTGGTATTAATGGTGAAGATTTCAGCACTTTGTGGACCTTTGGGCAGCAAAGGAAAACTTCACATAAGAGGGAAGGCAACTTTTGGAAGCTTATGGACTAAATGTGACGCATGGCGAATTTGTCCTGGGCAAAAGCAATATTTTTAAATACTTAGGGGTACAACAGTAACTTAGTAGGACTAGGACAAGGAGGTTATAAAAACCTTATTTGCTGAATTTTTCAGCATTGATTCGATTCTATTTCATTCGACACTTTAGTATTGTCCAGTTTACAGATTCTGTAAGTTTAGACAGAGAAAAATGCTAACTTTGGGGAAAACGTCTAGGGGGCAAAAACGTCAACCTTTTTTTGATGCCACATTCATCCCCATCGTGTGATTATTCTAACTTTGGTATGATGATGATGTCTTCGTTGATTTCTGTTGTACTCCTGGGTAGCTAAACTTCTCTGTTAGGATTATGGAAGTCTTATGAGATACTATCTATTACTATGAGTTTGTGAATTCTTGATATGTATGCTACTTATATCATTACTCTCTTCATTTTAATTACATTCTTATGATTGCAAACATAGAGAATATGCCAGTATAGCATTAACTTGTTTGAGAGAAAAGTTACATGTCTGAAAAAGAGAGTATGACTAGGAAATAGGGCTACCAACCCCTATTTACACATTAATGCCTTAACTGGATTAATTTCTTTGAGAGTTCGTACCATTAGTTATATGCTTTAGGCTCGAGAGAGTTAAAGTTAAATAATCCTTGATGGTTGAGAAACACTAGGATTTACCATTAGAATAGGAATCTCTATAAGTGCATGCATGTCTAAATTCCGCATTACTCATAGTTAATAGATACGTAGAACTCATAAGGTGGACATAACCCTAACTTATTATTCTCTGTGATTAAATCTTACTACATTAATCGCTTTATTCGTTACTTTGATAGCAGTAATTCACGCTATAATCCAATCCCCCCTTTCCATAGAATTTTCGAACAACAATCTGCTAGTAATTGCAACACTTAGTGACCAAGTATTCCCTGTGGGATTCGACACCCAACCCAGTTGGTTTCTATTTTTGACAGTGGCTGCTTACACGCTTACGAGAGCTGTAGTTTGGGCGTTATCAAATTTTGGCGCCGCTGCCGGGGAATACGGTGGTCAACTAAGTTTGTGATAGTTAATAGACCCTTTGGTCAAAAATCCTTGAATTTTACTTTTCGTTTGTTGTTTTTGTTTTGCTCAGGTTTGGTAGAGTGCATTCCAAATACACAAAGATCTGGTTATCCATTATTACCTATAAACCCTGAACCACAACTCATTGGCAGAATGGATGCACAACGAGACATTGAAAGAAGGGTTGCTCAACAGGAGCAGGCTAGATTAGCTGCATTGGCAGCTGCTCAAGTGCATCAACAGAATATTGATAACCCAGGTCGGGCAACAAATCTTGATGATGAGGACCTGGGTGATGATGAGTTACTGAATCCAAGGCATATAGATGAGGTGGCGGCACCTGTGCATAGGAGAGATCGTCAAGCTAGAATGAGACCTGAACGCCGAGCTGTGCAGGCTCCGTTTGATAATGATGATGATGATCTGGATGGAGCTGGTGCCACAGGGGCTATTATTCCTCCGCCCTTGGCTCCCGGAGCCAAGTTCAATATCACTAGCACCATCATTCAGCTATTGCAACTCAAAGGGTTGTTTGGTGGACTTGCAGGAGACGATCCGAATATGTATCTGATTAATTTTATCCCAACATGCAAGGCTTTTGACAATCCAGGGGTTGGACAGAATGCGATCTGGCTGCGCTTATTTCCATTGTCTCTATCTGGAGAGGCAACTCTATGGTTGAACGGGCTAACTCCTGACTCTATCACTAATTGGAGGCAACTGAAAGACGCTTTCCTAGAAAGATTCTATTCGCCATCCAAGAGAGCACAATTAAGAGATGAGATCAGCAATTTTCGATAGCTTCCAGCTAAAGCTCTCCACGAAACATGGGAGAGGTTCAAGAAGAAGCTTATGCGGTGCCCAAACCATCAGATGACCAATATCCACTTGATAGAAATATTATATAGGGCTTTAAACTCGATGACTAAGCCAGTGGTTGATAATGCTACAGGTGGGTCATTCATGGACCTTACTTTCATTGAGGCAAGTGATATGTTGGATCGGATGACAAAGCAGAGTAGACCTTGGCACACCAGGGATTCTGAGGTAGCAAGCTCTACTGTATCTATTGGCATGACAGCAGAATAGAGGCGAAGACAAGAGGAACGTAACCAAGATATGGCTCACATGAAAACGCAAATGGATCTTCTTACCAAGCACTTATTATCAGGGAAGACCGAAAAGGTTAAGGCCGTTGTATCACAGGGAAGAGATGAATCCGACTCTGAAGAAGAAGAAAACTACTTGAATAATCAAGGGGGTTTTCGAGGCAATGCCCAAGGAAACCAAGGTCGGAACTATTATGATAAATCTAGAAACAAGGACCGTGATCAATGGAATTGGAAGAATAAGACCGACAAGAGTGGTTTTTACATTCCTCTTGGAAATCGTGAGACTGCGGCATCTGGCTCTGGGAAGATATCCATGGAAGATATGATGGCTAAGCTGTTGAAAGGAGTGGAGGCAACCAACATGGGAGTAACTGAGGTGAAGAATGATTTGTCTTCAATAAATCAATTGGTTGATTCGCATTCTACTGCAATTAAACAGCTGGAGCAACAATTGAGTCAACTATCAACGACATTTAACCAAAGAAAGGCTGGCACTTTACCTAGCGACACTGTGCAAAATCCAAGAAATGATGGTTCGTGTATGGCTATTACTACCAGGGGTGGTAAGGTGCTAGAACATCCATCCAAAGGTAAGCAGGTAGTTGATGATATACCAGAGAATGTTATTGACGCAGATTGTGATAATGATGTAGAAGCTGAAGAGAACGTTCATAATGTTACCCCTAGATATCTGCAGCATGACAAGATCGATAATTGGAAGCAAGATAAAAAGGAAGTGGTGGAGAAAACTATTCCTCTTTCACCACTACCTTTTCCTCAGAGACTGAAGAAGAAGGCTGAGGATACTCTTGAAAAGGTTGATAATCGGAAGCAAGATAAAAAGAAAGTTGTGGAGAAAACTCTTCTCCTTCCACCACCACCTTTTCCTTAGAGACTGAAGAAGAAAGATGATAACACCAGGTTCAGTAAATTTATAACCATGTTAAAGCAACTGACTATTAATGTGCCTTTGGTGGAGGCGCTGGAATAGATGCCTGGGTATACTAAATTCATGAAAGACCTTTTCATAAAGAAGTGGGCAGCAAGCTATGAGTTGGCAGATAGTGTTCATCATTGCATTGCAATCGCTACAAGATCGTTAGTTCAGAAGAAGGCAGATCCTGGTGCTTTCACTATTCCTTTCACGGTGGGATCTATGAATTTTGCTAAGGCATTGTGTGATCTGGGAGCTAGCATCAATTTGATGCCTCTATCCATTTACAGAAAGTTGGGGTTGGGCGATCCTACACCAACCAATATGCGGCTCGTGATGGAAGATAGGTCGGTAAAATGACCTGTTGGTATCTTATATGATGTACTGGTAAAGGTTTCTACATTCATTTTTTCTGTAGACTTTGTTATTTTGGATTGCGAGGTGGATTTTGAAGTTCCCATAATCTTGGGATGCCCTTTCCTCGCAATTGGAAGTGTGCTTATTGATTTAAGAGCTAATGAGCTTTTATTTCGGCTGAATGAAGAAGTGGTCCATTTTGATGTATGCAAATCAATGAAGCAGCCTAAGGATATGAATATACTTTCTATAGCTGATGTTTATCATGAGGATGATAAGGAACTATCGTTAGAGAAGCAGCTTACTGTTGAGCCAATAGATGCTGTGCTTATGAATTTTGAGCATGAGGATGTTGAAGAGTATGAAGAAACTATTTGTGCTCTAACAGAAATGGGGTCCTATTCTCATGCTCCTAAGAAGATGGACCTTGATCTTAAGAATCGACCTTCACCGCCAGCGAAATCATCCATTGAAAAGCCACCAGTGTTGGAATTGAAAGAGCTACCTAGTCATCTGAAGTATGCATTCTTGGGAAGTGGAAATATACTTCCAGTTATTGTTGCGGCTGATTTAGGTGAACAACAAGTAGCGACTCTTATCTCTTTTCTGAGGAGATACAAGAGAGCTATTGGTTGGACCATTGATGATATAATTGGTATCCCTCCTGGGATATGTATGCACAAGATTCGTATCGAAGAAGATTGTGTACCTATAATTAAGCATCAGCGTCATCTGAATCCATTCAAAAAATGATGTACCATATATCTCGATGAAGTCTAAATAATCGAGATAACTATGTCGTGCCACGACAATAAATCAAGCGCTACATGGGAGGCAACCCATCGTTTTTAATCATTTTGTTTTACTAGAAGTTGTTTTTGTTAAATAAAAATCCGAAAAGAAGAGTCAAGCCACGACCAAAACTAAGGCGCTTGGTGGGAGGCAACCCATCTTTCTAATTGTTTTTATTGTCTTTGATTAAGTGTAGGTGAAAGGTGTACAAAGGAGGGGATTAATCCCCAAAATTTTGATTTGGAAGTGTGCCGTGTTAAAGGTGGTAAGTTAGGAATGAAGGAGTAAATGCTATCGGTTAGGCATGGCCTATACAAATCTAGGCAACGAACAAGGCAAGGCCTATGTAATTGCCTATGCTCACTGCCTTAACTAGGCAATGGTAAAGGCAAGGCCTATACAAATCTAGGCAATGAACAAGGCAAGGCCTATGTAATTGCCTATGCTCACTGCCTCAACTAGGCAACGAACTAGGCAAGGCCTATGTAAATCTAGGCAAAGCATTAGGTGCCGCCTATGCCCAACTAGGCAATAGCATAGGCGCCGCCTATGCCATTTCCTATGCTTACTGTTTCAACTATGCCATAGCATAGGCACCTCCTATGCCCAACTAGGCCATAGCATAGGCGCCGCCTATGTCCAACTAGGCTTTGCTAAAGGCGCCGCCTATGCTAAGCATAGGGAAAGCATTAGGCGCCGCCTACTTATGCAATTTTGTCTCCTAACCTGATTTTTCATGGATCAAACCCGACCCAAGCCTTGGTCTATAAATAGAACTTCAACCTTAGAACAAAATCACATTGTTTGCTCAACCTAGGCGCCGCCTAAGCTTCCCAAATCTCTCAAAACTTTTCTTTTTGCTCATCTACCCTTGCAAGATCATCTTCCGAATCCATCACCAAGTAAGTTCTTCTTTTATATTCCGTAGTTGTTACATTACTACGCTTATAATGGTATTTTAGATTTTAAAGTGGTGTTGATGATTAGAATGTGGTTGATTTGTTATGATACATCTAGTTGAGTGAAAGAATACGTGTGGGTTCTCTTGACTTGGTTCCGACTTGTATTTGATTTTGATCCACTGTCATAGTTTTGCGTAATCGACATGGTAAAGTTAATTGCATAATCTTCAAAATTGAAAGCTTGAATGTTTTAATAACTCGTTCATCGAGATAAAGATCATGATTGAATACAAGCATGAGATGTTGTGATTATTTCTCTGCAATAACTTGATACTATCTCTATGTAGTAGTCTTGTTCAAAAAGTGCATCAATTCAAACATTAAAGTATAATCAAGATTACATGAAATAGAGTTGGAAAGGATATTTAAGATGACATGAAAGTATGATTGTGCTAAACATGTTGTTGGAACATATCGCGTATCTGTATGTCAATGAAGTATGAGTAATCGACATCACTCACTTAATTAGTTTGTACCAACAAATTAAGTGTGGGGTGGTGCCACTATTGGTTATTTGTCGATTAAATCTTCCGAGATGAGCTAAGATGAATCTATTTTAATATCAGGTAGAATGGCACCAAAAGGACGACAAGGAAAAGAAAAAGCATCCACCTCACAGAAAGGTCAGAAAAGGGGAAGAAAAAAGCAAGCTGAATCCTCCTCGCTGCAAATACCTCGACGCACTTTCGGGATAAAGTGGGTCCTAGAGGAGGAAGGAAAGGAGTGGTACAAGAACAATAAAGTGAAAAAATATGTTCACGTGGATTTGATACAAAAGGAAAGTCTAGCGAAGAGAGAACCTCGCATTTTGGCTAAAATTATGGCGCTAAATCTTGATTTCATTTTCCGAGATATGGGAGAATGCAATCTTGATCTAACGCGTGAGTTCTATGCCAATTGGTCCCCAAAGACTACCGGAAGTGAAGTGAAGATTCGGGGCCAAATCTTGCAACTGAATGCGGAGTTTTTCAACTCTTTTCTGGGTTTTTCATCTGTAGATCCATCACCGCTCAAGGAGCTTTATCACAGACCTCTGTACAGGGCAATCAGACACACACTGTGTGGAACTAGATCAATGGCATGTTGGAATCGTCACAAGGATACCGGTCGGCACAAACCTTCCCGTATGCTTCTCTAAACAGAGAAGCTCGTATATGGTTGAGGATAGTCAACTCTTGCCTCATTCCTGGGACACAGTACACAAAGATCACACGTGATAGAGTATGCTTGGTATATGCTCTGATGACTAATATTCCCATCAACATTGGTGTAGTTATACGATCATCAATGCGTAAGGCTAGGCTACACAAGAGGTCCTATTTCAGCTTTGGCAATTTGTTGACTGCAATATTGAGGAAGAAGTACATTGAAGAGGAGCCTGCAGATCATAAGCTTACGCACAACCCGAAGAAGGTTGATTTGACAAAGGTTAAAGATCCTGAAACTGGGCATGGCGTCAACCTGACCACTGCAGAAAGACATGCTTGGGATGAAAGTTTCTTTCACCATCTATATGGCATGACTCAGTTTACCATGATGAGTGGGGGTCGAATTCCGACTGATGCAGAGCTCCAGCAGTTGGATTACGACTACCCGATGAATGAGCATGCGCGGGCTATGTGCGGAGTAGGGGTACATTTTGAGGAACCTCTCGATAATGACGTGTGATGATAGGCGAATTTACACGCCTATAGTGCTATATTTTACCCATATTTTAGCCATGTTTTGAGGACAAAATATATAATTCATGCACTTTTAGTCCTTTTTCCTGTAAGTGAGCTAACGAACATGATTAACAAGTTTTCAGGTATAAATGATGTAGATTTCAGCATTTTATGGATAACTTGACGCCAAAGAAAACTTCACGAAAGAAGGAAGGGAAATCTTGGACGCCTAGGACCAAAAGTGGCACATGGAAAATCTGTCCCCGGCAAAAACAACAATTCTAAAGACTTTGGGGACTAGCAGTAACTTAGTAGGATTAGGATAATGATACATTAACCTAGTAGGATTGGGTTAAGTAATGCATTAGCTTAGTAGGAATAGGATATGGGTGTTATAAATACCCTATTTTGCTAGAGATTTTTATTCATTCTACCTCTAATTCATTCCCCCATTCCATCAATTCCCATCCATCCACCATCCATCCATCCATCAAAACAATTCTCTTTATTAATTCATTATTGACATTATTTCTCATCCATTTGAATTTTAATTTTACAACAAGAGAAACGCTATTTTGCAAGGAATTCACGCCTAACACCACACCATACTACACGTGAGATCTTTTATTGTGGTATAATGATAATGTCTATTGTGATTTCCATTGCACTCATGGGTAACTAAACTTCTCTGTTGGGGTTATGAAAGCCTTATGAGATACTATCTAAGGCTATGAGTTTGTAAATTCGTGACACGTGTTGCTTATATCATTATTCTCTTCATCTTAATGCAAATTCTTGTGGCTGCAGACGCATAGAATAACGCCAGTATAGCATTAACTTGTTCGAAAGAAAAGTTATATGTCTGGAAAAGAGATAATGTCAAGGTAATAGGGTCCCATCCCCTATTAAAAAGTTAGAGCCATAACTGGAGTAACCTCTTGGAGAATTTGTACCATTAGATACGCTTTAAGCTCGAAAGAGTTAAAGTGAAATAGTCCTTGTTAAGGTCGAAAGATGCTTGGATTTACCATAGAATACAATTCTCTATAAGCACATGCATGTCTGAAATCCGCATAACTCATAGCCAATAGAGACGTACAACTCATAAGGTGGACATACCCCCAACTTCTCAATTCTCATTGGTTAACATCTTACCAAACATTCTTTCTTTTTACTATGTTATTTTCCGTTTTTACCTTATTACTTTGGTTACATTACTTGCACGACAAAACTCCCCCCTTTTTACGAGACTTGCACTAAAAGTCTAGTAATATTTGCTTACTTGTTGACCAAGCTACTCCCTGTAGGATCGATACCCAACCCAGTTGGGTTATATATTTGACAACGACCGCTTTACACTTCTACGAGAGATGTAGATTGAGCATTATCAAAAATTGGCGCCGTTGCCGGGGAATACGAGTGTCAATTAAGTTTGTGATAATGACTAGACCCTTTGGTCAAAGACTCTCGTACTTTTACTTTTAGTTTTTGTTTTTGTTCTCTGCAGGTTTTTATTCAGTGCATGCCCCATACTCGAAGTTTTGGTCAACCGTTATTACCTATCAATCCTGAACCATAACGTATTGGCAGAATGGAGGCACAACACGAAATTGAAAGGATCGCTGCTCAACAGGAATAGGCGAGACTTGCTGCTCTAGCAGCCGCTCAAGTGCATCAACAAAATATTGATAACCCTGGGCGAGCAATAAATCCTGACGACGAGGACCTAGGTGATGACGAGTTACTAAACCCTAGGAATGCTGCTGAGATCGTAACACCTGCCAACAGAAGAGATCATCAATCTAGGTTTAGGATTGAACGCCGAGCTATGCAACCAGCTTTCGATGATGATGATGATGATCTTGATGGAGTCGGAGCCACATGAGTCATTATTCCACCACCATTGGCACTCGGAGCCAAGTTCAACATCACAAGCACCATGATTCAGTTATTGCAACTCAAGGGATTATTTGTTGGACTAGCAGGCGATGATTCGAATATGCATCTCATCAACTTTATTTCTACATGCAAGGCGTTTGACAATCCTGGTGTTGGTCAGAATGCAATTTGATTACGTCTATTTCCATTATCTCTGTCTGGGGAGGCAACTCTATGGTTGAATGGGCTGACTCCTGATTCAATTATAAATTGGAGGAAATTAAGATATGCTTTCCTAGAAAGAGTCTTTTCGCCATCCAAAAGAGCACAATTAAGATATGAAATCAGCAACTTTCGGCAGCTTCCAACCGAAGCTCTTCATGAAACATGGGAGAGGTTCAAGACGAAGCTTCTGAGGTGCCCGAACCATCACATGACCAATATCCACCTAATGGAGATACTATACAGAGCCTTGAATTCAATAACTAAACTAGTGGTGGATAACGCAGCTGGAGGATCATTTATGGATCTTACCTTTGGTCAGGCAAGGAATATGCTAGATTGGATGACGAAGCAAAGTAGAGCTTGGCGTACCAGGGATTCTGAGGTAGCAATCCCTACTATATCTATTGGCATGACTGCTGAACAAAGGAGAAGAGAAGAAGAACGTGATCAAGATATGGCGCACATGAAAACACAAGTGGATCTTCTTACAAAGCATCTATTATCAGGGAAGACCAAAAAAAGTCAAAGCTGTTGCGTTAAAAGGAAGAGACGAATCTGATTTAGAAAAAGAAGCCAACTACTTGAACAATCAGGGGAGTTTCCGAGGTAATACCCAAGGAAACCAAGGTCGTAACTACTATGATAAATCTGGAAACAAGGACCAAGGTATTTGGAAGAACAAGAATGAAAAAGAGTGGCTATCATAGAGGTGTGTTATCATAGAGGTGTGTTATAAAACAAAAGAGGAAAAGAAAACTAAAAAGTTAGTTATGTTCAAAATTGAAAAACAAAGGTGGAGAAAAGGGGTGGTAGAATAAAAGTAAGTAGAAAGGTTGTTTGAAAGAAAAATATTAATGGCATATTGTGATGTATTAAAGCGCTTAGGAAAATAGTCACTATTTCTGGCCAAAATAGTCCTACCCGTCCCTTAGACT
The DNA here is from genome assembly GCA_030864225.1 of Capsicum baccatum var. pendulum. Taxonomy (NCBI): domain Eukaryota; kingdom Viridiplantae; phylum Streptophyta; class Magnoliopsida; order Solanales; family Solanaceae; genus Capsicum; species Capsicum baccatum. Next base: position 85,921,272 of record CM061560.1, on the reverse strand, counting down.
ACATTACAACCTGTAGAAGACCTATTTGATCCTAAGCTTAACATTCTGACATTTAGTGGAGCATTACACTAAGGGCAAGCCTATGGTCATCAGTTGCAGCTTATAAATTATTTGTGAGAGTGAGAGCAAGGATAATCTTATACCCATGTTCGAAATATATACAATACTTGTGAGTGATTATGGGTGATATATTGTGAGACACACATGGTTGATGAGTTTTGGGTAGTTGTGTATGATTCTTTGTACCTTAACTTTTGGATACGAATTAACCATCATCACGAGTCTATGTTGGAGGTTGAATTGTTTCTAGTAGTGGTCAGAAAACTACTCTTTGTTAATAATTGTCATGCCTGTCTTGATGAATAATTTGTGTTGTTACTGTGAAACCCTAAGTAGATGTTTATATGGACATGATATTTTGTTCGAGGACGAACAAAGATTTAAGTGTGGGGTGTTGATGATAGGCGTATTTACACGCCTAAAGTGTTTTAATTTACTCATATTTTAGCTAAGTTTTGAGGACAAAATATATAACTCATGCACTTTTAGTCCATTTTCCTGTAAGTGAGCTAACAAACGTGATTAGCAAGTTTTCAGGTATAAATGATGCAGATTTCAGTATTTTATGGATAATTTGACGCCAAAGAAAGCTTCACGAAAGAAGAAAGGGGAATCTTGGATGCCAAGGACCAAAAGTGACCCAGGTTCGATCCCCGACAACGGCGCCAATTTTTGATAACGCTCAATCTACAACTCTCGTAGGAGTGTAAAGCGGTTGTTGTCAAATATATAACCCAACTTGGTTGGGTATCGATCCCACAGGGAATAGCCGGTCAATAAGTAAGCAAAGATTATTAGACTTTTGGTGCAAGTCTCGTAAAAAGAGGGGATTGTAACGTGCAAATAATATAATCAAAATAGTAAAGTAAAAACATAAAATAGCAAAGTAAAAAGAAAGAATGTTTAGTAACATGTAAAACAATGAGAATTGAGAAGTTGGGGTTATGTCCTCCTTATGAGTTGTACGTCTCTATTAGCTATGAGTTGTACGGAATTCAGACATGTATGTGCTTATAGAGAATTGTATTCGATGGTAAATCCAAGAGTCTTTCGACCTAAACAAGGACTATTTCACTTTAACTCTTTCGAGCTTAAAGCGTATCTAACGGTACAAATTCTCCAAGAGGTTAATCCATTTACGACACTAACTTTTTAATAGGGGATGGGACCCTATTACCTTGACATAAATCTCTTTTCCAGACATATAACTTTTCTTTCGAACAAGTTAATGCTATACTGGCGTTATTCTATGCGTCTGCAGCCACAAGAATTTGCATTAAGATAAAGAGAATAATGATATAAGCAGCATACGTGTCATGAATTCACAAACTCATAGCAATAGATAGTATCTCATAAGGCTTCCATAACCCCAACAGAGGGGTTTAGCTACTCATGAGTGCGAAGGAAATCACAATAGACATTATCATTATACCACAATAAAGATCTCACGTTAGGTATAGGGGTAAGAATGGCGTGAATTCCTTGCTGAGTAACGTTTCTCTTGTTGTGGAAATTAAGAATTGAATAGATGAATAGAAGAAGAATAAAAAGTAGAATTAATGGAAGAATTAGAATCCGAGTTGTAAGTTGTGGAATAAGAAGTAGAATAAGAATTATCAAAAATATCTAGCAAAATAGGGTATTTATAACACCCATATCCTATTCCCACTAAGCTAATGCATTACTTAACCCAATCCTACTAGGTTGATGTATCATTAGCCTAATCCTAATAAATTACTGCATTATTATCCTAATCCTAATAAATTACTGCATTATTATCCTAATCCTAATAGGTTACTGCTGGTCCCCAAAGTCTTCAGAAATGCTGTTTTTGCCTGGGACAGGTTTTCCATGCGTCACTTTTGGTCCTTGGCATCCAAGCTCTCCCTTCCTTCATTCGTGAAGCTTTCTTTGGCGTCAAGTTATCCATAAAATGCTAAAAACTGCATCATTTATAACTGAAAACTTGCTAATCACGTTTGTTAGCTCACTTACAGGAAAAAGGACTAAAAGTGCATGAATTATATAATTTGTCCTCAAAACTTGGCTAAAATATGGGTAAAAGATAGCACTATAGGCGTGTAAATTCGCCTATCATCAACAAATTTTTGATAACGCTCAATCTACAGCTCTCTTAGGAGTGTAAAGTGGTCGTTGTCAAATATACAACCCAACTGGGTTGGGTATCGATCCCACAGGGAATAGCTTGGTCAACAAGTAAGCAAAGATTACTAGACTTTTAGTGCAGGTCTCGTAAAAAGGGGGGAGTTTTGTCGTGCAAGTAATGTAACCAAAGTAATAAGGTAAAAACGGAAAATAGCAAAGTAAAAAGAAAGAATGTTTGGTAAGATGTTAACCAATGAGAATTGAGAAGTTGGGGGTATGTCCACCTTATGAGTTGTACGTCTCTATTGGCTATGAGTTGTGCGGAATTCAGAAATGTATGTGCTTATAGAGAATTGTATTCGATGGTAAATCCAAGCATCTTTCGACCTAAACAAGGACTATTTCACTTTAAATCTTTCGAGCTTAAAGCGTATCTAATGGTACAAATTCTCCAAGAGGTTAATCCAGTTACGGCACTAACTTTTTAATAGGGGATGGGACCCTATTACATTGACATTATCTCTTTTCCAGACATATAACTTTTCTTTTGAACAAGTTAATGCTATACTGGCGTTATTCTATGCGTCTGCAGCCACAAGAATTTGCATTAAGATAAAGAGAATAATGATATAAGCAGCATACGTGTCACGAATTCACAAACTCATAGCAATAGATAGTATCTCATAAGGCTTCCATAACCCCAACAGAGGGGTTTAGCTACTCATGAGTGCGAAGGAAATCACAATAGACATTATCATTATACCACAATAAAGATCTCACGTTAGGTATAGGGGTAAGAATGGCGTGAATTCCTTGCTGAGTAACGTTTCTCTTGTTGTGGAAATTAAGAATTGAATAGATGAATAGAAGAAGAATAAAAAGTAGAATTAGTGGAAGAATTAGAATCTGACTTATAAGTTGTCGAATAAGAAGTAGAATGAGAATTATTAAAAATCTCTAGCAAAATAGGGTATTTATAACACCCATATCCTATTCCCACTAAGCTAATGCATTACTTAACCCAATCCTACTAGGTTGATGTATCATTAGCCTAATCCTAATAAATTACTGCATTATTATCCTAATCCTAATAAATTACTGCATTATTATCCTAATCCTAATAGGTTACTGCTGGTCCCCAAAGTCTTCAGAAATGCTGTTTTTGCCTGGGACAGGTTTTCCATGCGTCACTTTTGGTCCTTGGCATCCAAGCTCTCCCTTCCTTCTTTCGTGAAGCTTTCTTTGGCGTCAAGTTATCCATAAAATGCTAAAAGCTGCATTATTTATAACTGAAAACTTGCTAATCACGTTTGTTAGCTCACTTACAGGAAAAAGGACTAAAAGTGCATGAATTATATAATTTGTCCTCAAAACTTGGCTAAAATATGGGTAAAATATAGCACTATAGGCGTGTAAATTCGCCTATCATCAACAAATTTTTGATAACGCTCAATCTACAGCTCTCTTAGGAGTGTAAAGCGGTCGTTGTCAAATATACAACCCAACTGGGTTGGGTATCGATCCCACAGGGAATAGCTTGGTCAACAAGTAAGCAAAGATTACTAGACTTTTAGTGCAGGTCTCATAAAAAGGGGGAGTTTTGTCGTGCAAGTAATGTAACCAAAGTAATAAGGTAAAAACGGAAAATAGCAAAGTAAAAAGAAAGAATGTTTGGTAAGATGTTAACCAATGAGAATTGAGAAGTTGGGGGTATGTCCACCTTATGAGTTGTACGTCTCTATTGGCTATGAGTTGTGCGGAATTTAGAAATGTATGTGCTTATAGAGAATTGTATTCGATGGTAAATCCAAGCATCTTTCGACCTAAACAAGGACTATTTCACTTTAAATCTTTCGAGCTTAAAGCGTATCTAATGGTACAAATTCTCCAAGAGTTTAATCCAGTTACGGCACTAACTTTTTAATAGGGGATGGGACCCTATTACCTTGACATTATCTCTTTTCCAGACATATAACTTTTCTTTCGAACAAGTTAATGCTATACTGGCGTTATTCAATGCGTCTGCAGCCACAAGAATTTGCATTAAGATGAAGAGAATAATGATATAAGCAGCATACGTTTCACGAATTCACAAACTCATAGCAATAGATAGTATCTCATAAGGCTTCCATAACACCAACAGAGAGGTTTAGTTACTCATGAGTGCGAAGGAAATCACAATAGAGATTATCATTGTACCACAATAAAGATCTCACGTTAGGTATAGGGGTAAGAATGGCGTGAATTCCTTGCTGAGTAACATTTCTCTTGTTGTGGAAATTAAGAATTGAATAGATGAATAGAAGAAGAATAAAAAGTAGAATTAATGGAAGAATTAGAATCCGAGTTGTAAGTTGTGGAATAAGAAGTAGAATGAGAATTATCAAAAATATCTAGCAAAATAGGGTATTTATAACACCCATATCCTATTCCCACTAAGCTAATGCATTACTTAACCCAATCCTACTAGGTTGATGTATCATTATCCTAATCCTAATAAATTACTGCATTATTATCCTGATCCTAATAAATTACTGCATTATTATCCTAACCCTAATAGGTTACTGCTAGTCCCCAAAGTCTTCAGAAATATTGTTTTTGCCCGGGACAGGTTTTTTCCATCCGTCACTTTTGGTCCTTGGCATCCAAGCTTTCCCTTCCTTCATTCGTGAAGCTTTCTTTGGCGTCAAGTTATCCATAAAATGCTGAAATCTGCATCATTTATACCTCAAAACTTGCGAATCACGTTTGTTAGCTCACTTACAGGAAAAAGGACTAAACGTGCATGAATTATATAATTTGTCCTCAAAACTTAGCTAAAATATGGGTAAAATATAGCACTATAGGCGTGTAAATTCGCCTATCATCAACACCCCACACTTAAAGCTTTGTTCGTCCTCGAACAAACTATCATGCCCATCTAAACATCGACTTAGGGTTTCATAGTAACAACGCAAAATATTCATCAAGACAAGCATAGCATTTATCAACAAAGAGTAGTTATCCGATCATTAGTAGAAACAATTTAACCTCTAACATAGACTCGTGATGGTAGTTAATTCGTATCCAAAAGTTAAGGTACAAAGAATCATACACAACTAACCAAAACTCGTCAACCATATGTGTCTCACAATATATTACCCATAATCACTCACAAGCATCGTATATTTGTCGAAACATGGGTAGAAGGGTATCCTTGCTCTCGCTCTCACAAAGAATTCATATGCTGCAACTAATGACCATAGGCTTGCCCTTAGTGTAATGCTCCACTAAATGTCAGAATGCTAAGCTTAGGATCAACTAGGTCTTCTACAGGTTGTAATGTAGGCTAAGGGACGGGTAGGACTATTTTGGCCAGAAATAGTGACTATGTTCCTAAGCGCTTTAATACATCACAATATGCCATTAATATTTTTCTTTCAAACAACCTTTCTACTTTCTTTTATTCTACCACCCCTTTTCTCCACCTTTGTTTTTCAATTTTGAACATAACTAAGTTTTTAGTTTTCTTTTCCTCTTTTTTTTTATAACACACCTCTATGATAACACACCTCTATGATAGCCACTCTTTTTCGTAGCAATTTCAAGCACCATTACATTCTAAAGCATCATACTCACCCAATTTCCTCTTATTTTGTCACATGACTTTACACTTTAAAGCACTTAGGATTTTGGATCAAATTATGGTCTTGAAAAAATGGATTAGGCTTACATATGAGGTTGTCAAAGAAAATAGGCTAAAGGCTCAAAAGGGTTAACTAGGATAATGTCCATGGGTAGGTAAAAAGAAGGTAAACAATTACAGGTTGCCAAAGAAATGCCTAAATCATCTCCTAAACTCATGTTCTTTATTTTTGCTTCACACACACACCAGGCAAGTTCTAGCATCAGCCACAAACATAGAATACACTACTATCTCACACACACAAGGCACATGGTCGACTTTATAGGGAGCAGTATAGACTCTTGACCCAACAGATGAATGAATTAAACCATACGATTATCACATAGTGAGTCACACTTGGAGCCTAAACGTTGGGTTAAGTAATGCATTAGCTTAGTAGGAATAGGATATGGGTATTATAAATACCCTATTTTGCTAGAGATTTTGAATAATTCTCATTCTACTTATTATTCCCCAACTTACAACTCGGATTCTAATTCTTCCATTAATTCTACTTTTTATTCTTCTTCTATTCATCTATTCAATTCTTAATTTCCACAACAAGAGAAACTTTACTCATCAAGGAATTCACGCCATTCTTACCCCTATACCTAACGTGAGATCTTTATTGTGGTACAATGATAATGTCTATTATGATTTCCTTTGAACTCATGAGTAGCTAAACTTCTCTGTTGGGGTTATGGAAGCCTTAGGAGATACTATCTAAGGCTATGAGTTTGTGAATTCGTGACACATGTATTGCTTATATCATTATTCTCTTCATCCTAATGCAAATTCTTGTGGCTGCAGACGCATAGAATAACGCCAGTATAGCATTAACTTGTTCGAAAGAAAAGTTATATGTCTGGAAAAGAGATAATGTCAAGGTAATAGGGTCCCATCCTCTATTAAAAAGTTAGTGCCATAACTGGATTAACCTCTTAGAGAATTTGTACCGTTAGATACGCTTTAAGCTCGAAAGAGTTAAAGTGAAATAGTCCTTGTTTAGGTCGAAAGACGCTTGGATTTACCATCGAATACAATTCTCTATAAGCACATACATGTCTGAATTCCGCACAACTCATAGCCAATAGAGACTTACAACTCATAAGGTGGACATACCCCCAACTTCTCAATTCTCATTGGTTAACATCTTACCAAACATTCTTTCTTTTTACTTTGCTATTTTCCGTTTTTACCTTATTACTTTGGTTACATTACTTGCACGACAAAACTCCCCCTTTTTACGAGACCTGCACTAAAAGTCTAGTAATCTTTGCTTACTTGTTGACCAAGTTATTCCCTGTGGGATCGATACCCAACCCAGTTGGGTTATATATTTTACAACGACCGCTTTACACTCCTATGAGAGCTGTAGATTGAGCGTTATCAAAAATTGGCGCCGTTGCCGGGGATCGAACCTGGGTCACCCGCGTGACAGGCGGGAATACTCACCACTATACTATAAGAATGACAAGAGTGGTTTATACGTTCCCCCAGGAAGATGTGACACCACCACATCTGGTTCTGGAAATATGGAAGATATGATGGCTAAACTGTTGAAAGGAGTGGAAGCAACCAGCGCAGGAGTAACGGAGGTAATAAATGATTTGTCCTCAATGAAGCAATTGATTGACTCACATTCCACTTCAATCAAGAAAATAGAGCAGCAATTGAGCCAACTATCAGCAGCACTCAATCAAAGGAAGGCTGGCACCTTACCTAGCAACACTGTGCAAAATCCAAGGAATGACGGATCATGCATGCCTATTACTACCCGAAGTGGTAAGGTGCTGGAAACTTCATCCAAAGGCAAGCAAGTGGTTGACAAGGCAACAGACATCGATGATAAGGTAAAAGGAGAAGCTGCCGTAGACACCACCCACGACGTCCATGATGTCCCACCAAGTATGTTGCAGCCTGAAAAGACTAAAAAACAGAAGCAAAAGGAGAAGAAAGTTGTGGAGAAAATAATTCCTTATCCATCACCACCTTTTCCTCAAAGATTGAAGAAATTGCGGATGATACAAAGTTCAGCAAATTCATGAATATGTTAAAGCAGTTGACCATTAATGTTTTGTTGGTAGAGGCACTAGAACAAATGCCTGGGTATACGAAATTTATGAAGGATCTTTTGAAAAAGAAGCGGGCAGTAAGCTATGAACCGACAGATAATATTCATCATTGCAGTGCAATTGCCACAAGGTCCTTAGTAAAGAAAAAGGCAGACCCTGGTGCTTTCACTATTCCTTGCACGGTTGGATCTATGAATTTTGCTAAGGCATTGTGCGATTTGGGAGCAAGCATCAATTTGATGCCGCTATCCGTCTACAGAAAGTTGGGGTTAGGCGATCCGACACCAACCAATATGAGGCTCGTGATGGCTGATAGGTCGGTAAAACGACCTGTGGGTATCTTGAATGATATGTTGGTGAAGGTTTCTTCATTCATCTTTCCTGTAGATTTCGTTATTCTGGATTGTGAGGTGGATTCTGAAGTTCCCATAATCTTGGGATGTCCTTTCCTTGCAACTGGAAGTGTGCTTATTGACATGAGAGCTAATGAGCTTTTGTTTCGGTTGAATGACGAAGTGGTCCGCTTTGATATATGCAAAGCAATGAAGCAGCCTAGCGATATGGATATGTTCTCCGTAGCTTATGAGGATAAGAAAGCACTATCTGTAAAGAAACAGCTTACTGTTGAGCCATTGTCTGCCGCACTGCTGAATGTTGAGCATGAGGATGATGAAGATTATGAAGAAACTATGAGTGCTCTAACAGGAATAGGGTCCTATTCTCATACTCCTAAGCAGCTGGACCTTGATCTTAACAATCAACCGTCACCAACAGCAAAGACTTCCATTGAAGATCCACCAATGCTAGAATCGAAAGAGCTCCCCGATTATCTAAGGTATGTGTTCTTGGAAAGTGGAAATATACTTCCGGTAAGTATGGCGGATGATTTAAGTGAACAGCACGTAGAGGCTCTCATCTCTACTTTGAAGAGATACAAGAGAGCCATGGGTTGGACTATTGATGATATAATTGGTATCCCTCCTGGGATAAGCATGCACAAGGGTCATCTCGAAGAAGATTGCATGCCTACAAGTAAGCCTCATTGTTGTCTGAATCCATTTAGAAAATGATCCACCATCTATCTCGATGAAGTCTAAGTAATCGAGATAGCTATGTCGTGCCGCGACAATAAATCAAGCGCTAGATGGGAGGCAACCCATCGTTTTTCATTTTTGTCTTTCTTTCGTTCTATTACATGTTTGCTTTTGATAAATAAAAATCCAAAAAGAAGAGTCATGCCACGACCAAAACTATGGATCTTGATGGGAGGCAACACATCATTCTAATCGTCTTTGTTGTTTTTGAGTAAATATAGGTGCAAAAAGGTGTAAAACGAGGAGGTCGGTTTCAAATTTTGATTTGGACGTATTGCATGTTAAAGGTGGTAAGTTAGGAATGAAGAAGCAAAAGGCTATGGATTGAGCATTGCTTATGAAAATATAGGCAACGAACAAGGCTAGGCCTATGTAAAACTAGGCCACGAACAAGGCAAGGCCTATACTATGGCCTAAGGTCTCAGAATCTAGTGTGCCATGGCATAGGCGCCGCCCATGCCCAAGTATGCCATAGCATAGGCGCCGCCTATGCTAATGCCTTTTGTCTCTGAATCTCATATTCTAAGTGAAAGGTGCCGCCTATGCAAAGGAATGCCATGGCATAGGCGCCACCTATGCTAGACAATGCTTTGCAAAAGGTGCCGCCTATGCCAAGCATAGGCAAAGCAAAAGACGCCGCCTATGGTCACTTCTTGTCTCCAAAACCAATTTTTAAATGGGTCAAAACCCGACCCAACCTTCCCCTATAAATAAGAGACTTAGTCTTGAACCAAAAACACATTGGAAACCTAGCATAAGCGCCGCCTATAGTCTCCAAATCCTCTAAAAAATTTTCCTTTTGCTCTTTTTCTTCACAAGAACATCATCCAAAGGCATCAATCAAGTAAGTACTTCTTTGTTCTTCATTTATATTTCCTAAGTACTACACTACTACGCCTATTATGAATTGTTAAATCTTGAAGTAGTATTGATGATTTGAATGTGATTGAATTGTTGTGATACAACCAAGTGAGTGAACATATACGTAAGGATAATCTTAACTTGTTCCCAACTTGTATTTGATTTTGATGCACTGTCATACTTTTGCGGAATTGATATGGTCATAAAAATTGCATAATCTTATCACTTGAATACTTACATGTTGGAATGACTTGTTCATCGGGATAAGAATTATAGTTGCCTACCAACATGGGAGGTTGTGATTATTTTTAGATACTATACCTTGATTCAATCCCTATGAAGTAGTCTTGATATATCAAACATGAAAGTATTGCCAAGATTACAAGAAGTATGACTGCACTAATTTTATTGTTGGAATATAGCACCTAAAACGTATGCCGATGAAGTCTGAGTAATCGACAACTTTCACTTCACTAGTCTGTACCAACAAACTAAGTGTGGGGTGGTGCCCCTACTGCTTGTTTATAGATTGTATCCATCGAGATGATGCTAACATGAACATTGTTTTAGTCTCAGGTACAATGGCACCCAAAGCAAGACAAGGCAAAGATAAGGCAACCACTTCACAAAAAGACAAGAAAAGAGGACGCAAAGAGCAAGGAGAGTCCTCCTCGATGCAAGTACCACGCCGCATGTTCGGAATTAAATGGGTTTTAGAGGAGGAAGCAAAGGAATGGTATAGGAACAACAAAGAGAATAAATATGTTCATGTGGACTTGATAAACAAGGAAAGCCTAGCAAAGAAAGAACCGCGCATGTTGGCCAAGATCATGGTGTTACATCTTGATTTCATATTCCGAGACATCGGAGAATGCAATCTCGATTTAACAAGAGAATTCTATGCCAACTGGTCACCGAAAACCACAGGAAGTGAGGTCAAGATTCGGGGCCAAGTTTTGCAACTAAATGTGGAGTTCTTCAACTCCTTTCTTGGCTTGCCTGCTGTTGATCCATCACCATTCAAAGAGCTGTACAGTAGACCTCCATATAGAGCCATTCGACACACACTCTGTGGAACAAGATCCATGGCACGGTGGAGTAGACACAAAGACATCGGTCGACACAACACCTTCCCATATGCTCCTTTGAATAGGGAAACAAGGATATGGTTGCGCATAGTCAACTCTTGCCTCATTCTAGGGATGCAATACACAAAAATAACAAGAGATAGAGTGTGCTTGGTATATGCATTGATGACAAATGTCCCTATCAACATTGGGGCAATCATTCGGTCTACAATGCGGAAGGCTAGGCTACACAAGCGGTCCCATTTCAGCTTCGGCAATCTGTTGACTGCAATTTTGAGGAAGGAAGACATCAAAGAGGAGCTGGCTGATCATAAACTCCCACACAACCCGAAGAAGGTTGACCTCACAAAGGTCAAAGATGCTGAATCAACACATGGCGTCAACCTTACTACGGCAGAGAGACATGATCGGGATGAGAGTTTCTTTCGCCATCTTTATGGCATGACTCGGTTTACAATGATGAGCGGAGGTCGTGTTCCAACTACTGCAGAGCTCCAACAGCTGGATCATGACTATCCAATGAATGTGCATACAAGGGAGATGTGTGGAGTAGGTACATATTTTAAGGAACCTCTTGATGACGATGTGCCAATCGATGATGATCGACGAATACCAGACTCCGACGTAGAGGAGAATTCTGATGACGACGACTCCTATGATGATTCCGACGAAGGGGGTATGACCCCAGACATAGAGGAGGAGTCCGACTGACCAGGTTCTTTGTATTTATTTTCCACTGAGGACAGTGTGTCCCGTCTAAGTGTGGGGTGGTAGTATTTGCATGCTATACTTCCCTATCTGCACTTGCATTTATGTTTGTTTTGTTTCTCTTTTTAGTAGTTAATTTTTTTAAGTTACTTAACTTCGCATGAAATTATTCTAATAGGAAGCATGAGATTATGACAAGAGTTTGTGCTAAAATCACGACTATTGAGACGTTTAGGCTCTAATTGTGACTCACTATGTGATATTGTGTGGTTCAATTCCTTCATCTGTTGGGTCAAGAGTCTATGCTACTCCCAATAAAGTCGACCATGTGCCTTGTGTGTGTGAGGATATAGTATATTCTGTGTTTGTGGCTGATGCTAGAACTTGCCTGGTATGTATGTAAAGCGAAAATAAGGAGTGCAAGTCTAGGAGATTATTTAGGCATTTCTTTGGCAACCTATGATTGTTTACCTTCATTTTATCTACCCATGGACATCATCCTAGATAACCCTCTTTGAGCCTTAAGCCTATTTTTTTTGACAGCCTCATATGTAAGCCTACTCTATTTTTTTTTCAAGACCATAATTTGATCCAAATTTCTAAGTGCTTTAAAGTGTAAAGTCATGTGACAAAATAAGAGAAAATTGGGTGAGTATGATGCTTTAGAATGTAATGGTGCTTGAATTTGTTATGAAAAATAATTGCTATCATAAGAGGTGTGTTATGAAAAGAAAAAGGAAAGGAAAACTGAAAAGTTAGTTATGTTTAAAATTGAAAAACAAAGGTGGAAAAAAGGGTGGTAAAATAAAAGAAAGAAGAAAGGTTGTTTGAAAAGAAAGTATTAATGGCATAATGTGATGTATTAAAGCGCTTAGGAACATAGTCACTATTTCTGGCCAAAATAGTCCTACCCGTCCCTTAGCCTACATTACAACTTGTAGAAGACCTATTTGATCCTAAGCTTAGCATTCTGACATTTAGTGAAGCATTACACTAAGGGCAAGCCTATGGTCATCAGTTGCAACATATGAATTCTTTGAGAGAGTGAGAGCAAGGATAATCTTATACCCATGTTTCGATAAATATACTATACTTTTGAGTGATTATGGGTAATATATTGTGAGACACGCATGGTTGACGAGTTTTGGTTAGTTGTGTATGATTCTTTGTACCTTAACTTTTGGATACAAATTAACTACCATCACGAGTCTATGTTGGAGGTTGAATTGTTTCTACTAATGATTGGAAAACTACTCGTTGTTGATAATTATTGTGCCTGTCTTGATGAATATTTTGTGTTGTTACTATGAAACCTTAAAGTGAATGTTTAGATGGACATGATATTTTGTTCGAGGACGAACAAAGCTTTAAGTGTGGGGTGTTGATGATAGGCGAATTTACACGCCTATAGTGCTATATTTTACCCATATTTTAGCCAAGTTTTGAGGACAAAATATATAATTCATGCACTTTTAGTCCTTTTTCCTGTAAGTGAGCTAACGAACATGATTAACAAGTTTTCAGGTATAAATGATGTAGATTTCAGCATTTTATGGATAACTTGACGCCAAAGAAAACTTCACGAAAGAAGGAAGGGAAATCTTGGACGCCTAGGTCCAAAAGTGGCGCATGGAAAATCTGTCCCGAGCAAAAACAACAATTCTAAAGACTTTGGGGACTAGCAGTAACTTAGTAGGATTAGGATAATGACACATTAACCTAGTAGGATTGGGTTAAGTAATGCATTAGCTTAGTAGGAATAGGATATGGGTGTTATAAATACCCTATTTTGCTAGAGATTTTTATTCATTCTACCTCTAATTCATTCCCCCATTCCATCAATTACCATCCATCCACCATCCATCCATCCATCAAAACAATTCTCTTTATTAATTCATTATTGACATTATTTCTCATCCATTTGAATTTTAATTTTACAACAAGAGAAACGCTATTTTGCAAGGAATTCACGCCTAACACCACACCATACTACACGTGAGATCTTTTATTGTGGTATAATGATAATGTCTATTGTGATTTTCATCGTACTCATGGGTAACTAAACTTCTCTGTTGGGGTTATGGAAGCCTTATGAGATACTATCTACTGCTATGAGTTTGTGAATTCGTGACACGTATGCTGCTTATATCATTATTCTCTTCATCTTAATGCAAATTCTTGTGGTTGCAAACGCATAGAATACGCCAGTATAGCATTAACTTGTTCGAAAGAAAAGTTATATGTCTGGAAAAGAGATAATGTCAAGGTAATAGGACACCAACCCCTATTAAAAAGTTAGTGCCGTAACTGGATTAACCTCTTGAGAATTTGTACCATTAGATACGCTTTAATCTCGAAAGAGTTAAAGTGAAATAGTCCTTGTTAAGGTCGAAAGACGCTTGGATTTACCATATAATACAATTCTCTATAAGCACATGCATGTTTGAATTCCGCATAACTCATAGCCAATAGAGACGTACAACTCATAAGGTGGATATACCCCCAACTTCTCAATTCTCATTGGTTAACATCTTACCAAACATTCTTTCTTTTTACTGTGCTATTTTCCGTTTTTACCTTATTACTTTGGTTACATTACTTGCACGAAAAAACTCCCCCCTTTTTATGAGACTTGCACTAAAAGTCTAGTAATCTTTGCTTACTTGTTGACCAAGCTATTCTCTGTGGTATCGATACCCAACCCAGTTGGGTTATATATTTGACAACGACCGCTTTACACTCCTACGAGAGTTGTAGATTGAGCGTTATCAACGTGTCGACTGATGATGATCGTCGAATGCCAGACTCAGACGTGGAGGAGAACTCTGATGACGACGACTCTGATGATGATTTCGATGCAGGGGGTATGACCCCAGACATAGAGGAGGAGTCCGACTAATCAGGTTTTCCTTATTTATTTTCCACTGAGGGCAGTGTGTCCCGTCTAAGTGTGGGGTGCTAGTATTTTTATGTTGTACTTCCTTTCCTACATTTATTTATGTTTGTTTGTTTTAATTAGTCATAGTTAGTAGTATTTAAATTATTTATTTAAATTTTTGAATTTTTTTGTGATTCTGCATGAAGTGCATGAAATTTTTCTGATAGATGGCATGGTATTATGATAAGAGTTTGTGCTAAAATCATTACTATTGAGACATTTAGGCTCTAGGTGTGACTCACTGTGTGATAATTATGTGTCTTAATTCATTCATCTGTTGGGTCAAGAGTCTATAATGCTCCCAATAAAGTTGACCATGTGCCTTGTGTGTGTGAGGTCATAGTATATTCTGTGCTGTGACTGATGCTAGAACTTGCCTGGTGTGTGTGTAAAGCGAAATAAAAAGTGTGAGTTTAGGAGATGATTTAGGCATTTCTTTAGCAGCTCTGAATTTGTTTACCTTCTTTTTACCTACCCTTGTACATTATCCTAGTTAACCCCCTTTGAGCCTTTAGCTATTTTCTTTGATAGCCTCATATTTAGCCTAATCCATTTTTTTTCAAGACCATAATTTGATCCAAATTCCTAAGCCCTTTAAATTGTAGAGCCATGTGACAAAATAAGAGGAAATTGGGTGAGAGTGATGCCTCAAAGTGTATTGGTACTTGAAATAGTTGTGAAAAAGAATGGCTATCATAGAGGTGTGTTATAAAAAAAAGAGAAAAAAAATATAAATAAATAAATCAAATATAAAAAACAGAAATAAAAAAATAAAAAGATAGTTGTGTTTATAATTGAATAACAAAATAGGTGAAAAGGGGTGGTAGATGAAAGGAAAGTAGATGGGTTGTTTAAAAGAGAGTGTTAATGGTATAATGTGATGTATTAAAGAGCTTAGGGAACATCGTCACTATTTCTGGCCAAAATAGTCCTACCTGTCCCTTAGCCTACATTACAACCTATAAAGACCTATTTGATCCTAAGCTTAGCATTCTGATATTAGTGGAGCATTACACTAAGGGCAAACCTATGGTCATCAGTTGCAACATAAGAATTCTTTGTGAGAGTGAGAGCAAGGAGAGTATTATACCCATGTTTTGAAAATTTCAAATTTATGAGGGATTATGGGTGATATCTTGTGTGAGACACACATGGTTGATAAGTTTTGGGTGGTTTTGTATGATTCTTTGTGCCTTAACTTGTGGATACGAATTAACCATCATCACGAGTCTATGTTGGAAGTTGAATTATTTCTAGTAATGATAAAGAAAACTACTCTTTGTTAATAATTGTCGTGCCTGTCTTGTTGAACATTTTGTGTTGCTGCTGTGATATTCTAGTTAGATGTTTGCATGGACGTAGTATTTTGTTCGAGGACGAACAAAGCTTTAAGTGTGGGGTGGTGATGTTAGGCGTATTTACACGCCTAAACACCATAATTTACCCATGTTATAGCTAAGTTTTGAGGACAAAATATATAATTCCTGCACTTTTAGTCCATTTTCCTTTAAGTGAGCTAACCTATGTGATTAGCATGTTTTTCAGGTATTAATGGTGAAGATTTCAGCACTTTGCGGACCTTTGGGCAGCAAAGGAAAACTTCACATAAGAGGAAAGGCAGCTTTTGGAAGCTTATGGACTAAATGTGACGTATGGAGAATTTGTCCCGGGCAAAAACAGTATTTTTAAATACTTAGGGGTGCAGCAGTAACTTAGTAGGACTAGGACAAGGAGGTTATAAAAACCTTATTTGCTGAATTTTTCAGCATTGATTCGATTTTATTTCATTTGACACTTTAGTATTATTCAGTTTACAGATTCTGTAAGTTCAGACAGAGAAAAACTCTAACTTTGGGGAAAACGTCTAGGGGGCAAAAACGTCAACCTTGTTTTGACGCCACATTCATCCCCACCGTGAGATTATTCTAACTTTGGTATAATGATGATGTCTTCGTTGATTTTTGTTGTACTCATGAGTAGCTAAACTTCTCTGTTAGGATTATGGAAGTCTTATGAGATACTATCTATTACTATGAGTTTGTGAATTCTTGATATGTATGCTACTTATATCATTACTCTCTTCATTTTAATTACATTCTTATGGTTGCAAGCATAGAGAATATGCCAGTATAGCATTAACTTGCTCGAGAGAAAAGTTACTTGTCTGGAAAAGAGAGTATGACTAGGAAATAGGGCTACCAACCCCTATTTACACATTAATGCCTTAACCAGATTAATTTCTTGGAGAGTTCGTACCATTAGTTATACGCTTTTGGCTCGAGAGAGTTAAAGTGAAATAATCCTTGATGGTTGAGAAACACTAGGATTTACCATTAGAATACGAATCTCTATAAGTGCATGCATGTATAAATTCCATATTACTCATAGTTAATAGATACGTAGAACTCATAAGGTGGACATAACCCTAACTTATTATTCTCTGTGATTAAATCTTACTGCATTAATCGCTTTATTCATTACATTGATAGAAGTAATTCACGCTATAATCCAATCCCCCCTTTCAATAGAATTTTCGACCAACAATCTGCTAGCAATTGCAACACTTAGTGACCAAGTATTCCCTGTGGGATTCGACACCCAACCCAGTTGGGTTCTATATTTGACAGCGACCGCTTACACGCTGACGAAAGCTGTAGTTTGGGTGTTATCAGTGTGTGAGATACTACCTAGTTCCCATTGTATGTTGAATCTAGAACTTGCCCGGTTAGTCTTACCTAGGTTAAAGGATAGGAGTTAGGAAAGGATCATAGGCCATTTTGATATTTGCCCACTTTTAGCCTAAATGACCTTCCCTATATGCATAATATCCCTTGATCCCTATTTTAAGCCTAAATAGCCTATTTATTTTTATGATACCTATCACCGTCCCATTTACATCATAATGAACCTGTTTTGGCCCTGATCCTTCTTGGACACTGTGCACTTTGACTTAAGCAAATGGCCTAAGTTGAGGGTGGCTATCATAGGGGTGCGTGATGTAAAATAAGTATGGAGAAAGGTAGAATAAATGAAAAGAATAAAGAGCTGGGTGTGGTGGAAGAAGAAAAGAAAAGAAAAGTTGTGAAAAAAAAAGAAGTGATTGTAGAAAAAACTGCACCCATCCTAAATATGTGTGATCAAGAAAAGAGAAGTATAGAAAAAGGTTAATAAGTGAGACCCCAAAAGCTTGTGTAGTGTCAAGAAGGCTTAGTTACTTTAAATATCCTTGAGTATCATACCATCCCAAAGCCTACATTACAAGCTGAAGAAAAGTCCTATAGTGATTCTGACTTAACTGTCTGAAAGCTTCGTTATTGAAAATAAGGGAAAGCTTATGGTATTTGGCATATATTGACTGAAAATTCTTTATAAGAGTGAGTGTCTATTGACCATCCATGCATTGACATGCCTGAGTTCACAAATGAGTGAGGAAGAACCCCTTTGTTGTAAAGGCACACTGGTTATATTGCTAATTGCTAACTTGTTTGGATAGTGTAATCTTGGTACATGCATGGTTGTTGTTGCTGAATTGATGCCATATCTTGATTTCTGTGTTTCGCATTATTGTTCTTCAATAATATGCACAGTTGTTGTTTTTAAATTAATTGACCTTGGAGATGGTGATGATGTTTTGAGATAATATGGATGGTTGACTTCCAAATGTACTCTGTATCCTCTTGGTTGTATTTTAGTTGCTTGAGGATAAGCAATTGTTTTAAGTTGAGGGTGTTGATGTGTGAGCAAATGCTAACCCATTTGAGTCTTTTAACTAAGAATAATTGCAAAGTCTTAAGCAACTTTTATCGTTTTTGATTGTTTTCTATTTGATATTGCAGTAAAAGTCAAGATGCAAGAGAACCAGCAATAATGGAAGTAAAAGAGTTAATTTTTAAGCAAGTAGAGAAGGAATTATAGCTGACAACTAGTCTGATAAGTCATCAGCTTTGTGATAAGCTATCAGAGTTGCCATCATCCTTAGACAGAGAATGGGTTTCAGTTATAATTCGTGATGACATCTGTGATAGGCCGTCAGAAGTGTGATAAGCCATCAGGCTCGTCGTTAGGCTTATACAGAGAATGAGCTTCAGCTGGAATTCATGAAGACATCTGTGATAGCCCGTCAGAAGTGTGATAAGCCGTCAGGCTCGTCGTTAGGCTTATACAGAGAATGGGCTTCATCTAGAATTCATGACGACATCTGTGATAGCCCATTAGAAGTGTGATAAGCCATCAGGCTTGTGGTGAGGCTTAGGCAAGGAATAGGATTTGAAGTGAAGAAGATACAACAATTCTTATAAGTCATCATATGTCTGATAAGCCATGACGTCTCATGTTCAACCTAAGCTAGAGATTGTCAAAAGTCATGAGGAGCTAACGACATTCCTGATAAGTCGTCAGACTCCTGATAAGCTGTCTCACACGTCATCGCCTGTCCAAGAACATACTATGATCTATGATTTTATTTCCATAATTAGGATGTAGTATTTAAAGCATATGTTAGGGTTTTCTAATAAAGGAAAAGGGGAGGAACATCTTGAATGGATTCGAAGGGAGTTTACTTTTCTTTTTGGCTCTCAAAACATAGAATTCAATTTTCAACTCTTTGATTTGGTTGTGCGAATTTTCTCTTGAACTTAGAAGAGAATCAAATTCAGACTTCATATTTTGTAAGTTTAATTACTTTGAATGATGAATATAATTGTTGCTATCTCTTTCTTTCTTATGTGGAACCAAAACCCATAATCAGGGTTATAGGATCTATGATTATTCCTCCATGGATTAAATAGTTGGCTAGGGTTTGAGTGATTGTGGGGACATCTTGATAATTCCTTTGTTATGACTGTTATTTATTGGTTTAAAATAATAAATCCCGCCTTATGTTGATTTTCTCGAACTGAGAAATAAATTGAAGGTAGCAAATTATCAACAATGATTTGGGAAGGTTAAGCTCCCATCTAATGATTAATGTTGTAACAAGATTGATCAACTTGAGATAAAATCAGTATGAATAGAATGATTTCCTAAGTTCGAGAGAATTAGGGAGTTCAACATCTAAGTAGGTTGAGAAACACTTAGATGGACTGTCGAAACTGATAATTTGGTGTTTCCCACAAGTCATAAGAACACAATACTACAATTATTATTTAATAGGGATTAATAATCATAGTGATCACAACCCTAGTTTCTCTCTATCACTGATTTAAACTATTGAAATTTTAGTTTTGAGCTATGAAGCAAGTTAAAACTTTAACATTTGTTTTATCATTAAAAACCCCCATTTTATCTTTGCGTATCATTTGTTTGAATTCAACTTATAGCTATAGTTTCAAATTAGTTTAATCTCCACTCATATTGTTTCTCGTGGATTCGACCCCGATTCCAAAGTTGGGTAACTATATTGACGATGACCGCCTTGTACTAAATTGACTTGTAAGTTGAGCGTTATCAATCTTAGATGTTTAGAACAGTCTTTATTACAAAGAAATTCAAGTCGAGATCCTTCATCAACAAATTCGTAGACTAAGGAATAAAGAAGTTCCCCAAGTCAAGGTTCTTTGGTGAAATCAGTCCATTGAGGGAGCCACTTGGGAAGCAGAAGCATATATATAGACCAAGTACCCTCATCTTT
The DNA here is from genome assembly GCA_030864225.1 of Capsicum baccatum var. pendulum. NCBI lineage: Eukaryota > Viridiplantae > Streptophyta > Magnoliopsida > Solanales > Solanaceae > Capsicum > Capsicum baccatum. The sequence continues at coordinate 85,901,049 of CM061560.1, read as the reverse complement.
TCTCCTTAAAATCAGACTCAGCTTAAGGTAACAATCTTCTTAGAAATTTTCTTTTCCATGCTTAGTTTTAGCTGCATATCATTGTCATGTCAGTCATGTGTCATGTTTTAGACTCAGTCATGTAATCACATTTTCATCACGTATATTCAATATGTAACCTAAATTCCTCAGTGCTTCATTTTAACCAATCTTATTAGAGGATGAATGATCCCAAGGAGGAGATATTGTAATAGCCCAAAAATCCAAATCAATGCTAGAGCCATGTTTCAAGCTTATGCAAAGTACCTTATAATTCATTGGTAGTTTTATGAGTGAGTTTGATGTATCTTAAAGCCTTAAATAACTCCTAGATATTGGACGAATCAAATTATTCCTTACCAATTGAGTTTTTAAGGAGAATCTTGCTAAAGTCAAATTCAAACGAGCATATCTTTTATTCGAAACAGAATTTTCCAGCTCAAGACCTACCAAATGAAAGAAAATTGACTTAGCTTTCCAACGATACTAATTTTGCCTAAATTTGATACTTGGGTGAGAAGTTATGACACTTTAAGTTAAAAATAGTAGCCCAGTGCGATATGGCCACATCGCGGTCATGGCCAAAATCACGTTCGTCCTTTTCTAGTGGACCACCACGATAACGCTGCATAGAACTAAGAGGAAAATTCACATTAAATGGGGCACCGCGATGGCGTCGCACCGCGCCATGGTGATAAATTGGGATTGTCCATTTCCAGTGGCAGAACACGATGGCACTGCATCGCGCTATTGGATAAAATAGAGATTGTCATTTTCCAGTGTCGTAACGCAATTTTACAGTATTGTGCCGAAGGTCAAAATTGTGATTTTTAGTTCCATTTTTGAGTTTTTATTCCCAGGGGTATTTGAGTCATTTCCCTTCACCCCATTTAGTCTAAACACGGGATTTAAGTCCCAAGAGAGCATTATTTTCTCATTATTTTACAATACTCTCCAATTAAAGTAGCCCTCTTTCAAGAAACAAACCCTAACTCATCCAACATTTAAGATCAAGCTTGAAGAATTAATCAAAAACTTTCTCAATTTCACCAACTAAGGTATGTAAAATGTTCATACATGGTTCCCTTCCATCCATGGATTCTAAGTATCCGATTTTAACTTCAAAGTTGTCATCTTTACAAGTATTATGATTTTTAAATGTGATTTTAACAATGAATTCCCATGAATTAGAATTCTATACCATGTTTACATGAAATTGTCGTTGTTATTAATCCCCACACGTTTGAATAATGTTATTTGCCAATTTAAACCATAATTAGTGAAGTTGATGTTGAAGTCATGCTATTACTACAAGCTTTAAACTATTCCCAAGCTTAGCTTACACTATGCACATCAAGTATTTGATGAAATGCCTACAAGAAAGAATTTTGAATAAAAGTTTTCATAATATATCCCCAAAGTTTTAGTACTATTTTCCTATTATTTCTATCGAGTTCTGGATGTTGTAAATACCCGAAAACTTAGCTGTTTACTTATCCTCAGTATCTTTAGAATAGTTTCAGCCCTGTTATGAGCAATATTAGTTCAGTCAGTTATCATGATCAGTTAAACTTATAATAGTTCAGTATTCCAAGTTAATTCAGTTAGGAGTTGGATTTAGCACCGAGCGAATACAGGGACGACGAATTCACCGCCAGAAAGGAAGAGTCATTAGGATCAGTCCCTGTACTCCAGAACTACGTAGTCAGCGTAGGATTTAAGGAGTCACCAGTTAGGTCAGGCTTGACTACCCCCTAGGGTTCACCCGTCAGTTTAGGATTGACACTCTTAGTTCTTCGAGACAACATTTTAGTGGTTACACATAGCCAGTGTTAGTACTCGTGGTATGGTACTGAAACCCATCTAACTGCGGTCATAGGTCAATTAGATGATAGCTCCCACAGTCTCTATCTATTCATCAACTTAGTAATTCCATTTTAGTTTTTCTTGACCATAGCATACAAATATTAGTATTCATTTATCAGTACTCAATATTTTAGTTTACAGATTCTATTCAGAACATACTTTATGCTTGGTCATGCGTTCTCAATATTTATAGATATTATGTATTTTATTTAGTACTTCATACTATTCATTCAGTTATTTATTACTCCTGTACATGAATCAATGCATATTAGCCTACCTCATTTAGCATACTAGTACACTTAAAGTACTAAGCACATACTCATTTCTAGAACTATGATGTATCATATCATAGGTTTGGACGCTCAGTTCTCGAATCGCGTATAGACTTTCTAGATCATCAGACATAGCAGTGGTGAGTCCTCATATTTTTAGGACATGGTTTATTTATCTTAGAGTTTTCTTCAATTTTTGTATTTTTTCCATTCAGTCAGATTTTGTTGGGGGTTTGTCCCATCACTTCTATAGTTAGTCAGTAGAGTCTTTTTGGACTAGTACAGTTAGTCTGTCTTTAGTTTTCAGTTGTTATTATCTGAAATTTTATCAGTATTCCCAGATTTGTTTTATAGACTTTATCAGAACTATGATTTAAAACCTTATGGCATTTTTCAGTTAAATACCGCACATGTAGTTATATTATTTAGTGTTCACAGCAGGTACCAACTCATGGGTTAGCTTGTGGTCGCTCAAGACCGTAAGCACCGTGTGGCACCCAAGGTGTAATTTTGGGGAATTACAAACTTGGTATCAGAGCCTAAGTTTTTAAAGTCTCCCAGGAAGTCTGAAAGCCGCGTCAAGTAGATTCTTGTGCATGGGTGTGAAGTGCCCTACACTTATGGATAAGAGGCTACGAGGTGTTTTAATAAAAGTTTCCTTTTTTTTAGTGTTCATTTTGTGGGACTGAGCATGAGCTCATGTTAAACTCTTTGTCTAATAAGTTCTCCCCTCAGTTTATTGAAGATGCCTTCCAGAAAGACAAATGAAAGTAGAAATATGAACCAGCCAACACCTTTGCCCATTCAGGAAGATCCCCTGGAAGAGCATGATTCTCTTGCAGAGTTTAGAGCTATATTCACTACTCTAGCTCACTCTATAGCAACTCAGAATGTTCAGCCAAACGCTCTTTTGGCCAACCCAATGGCCAATACTGCCACAGCTAGGATTCGGGACTATACCTAAATGAATCCTCCTCTATTTTAGGGATCCAAATCTGAAGAGGATCCACAATAATTCCTAGACATGGTCCAGAAGATAGTAGACATTATGGGAGTGGCTTCTAGTGAGAGTACTGAATTGGTTACTTACCAGCTGCAGGATGTAGCCCATACCTGGTTTAAGCAGTAGAAAGGGGATAGAGGCGTAGATGCTGGGCCTATAGAATAGGACGAGTTTTCTACAACCTTCTTAGGTAGATTCTTCCCGTTGGAGTTGAGGGAAGCCAAAGTGTTAGAGTTTATCAACTTGAGGCAGGGAAATATGAGTGTAAAGGAGTATTCCCTCAAGTTTACTCAGCTAGCAAGGTATGCTCCTCATGTGGTGGCTGATATCAGGTCTAGGATGAGCAAGTTCGTGTCTGGGGTATCTGACAGTGTGGTCAAGGAGTGCAGAACTACGATGTTAATTAAGGAGATGAACATTTCTAGGCTTATGGTCTATGCTCAACAAATTAAGGAGTAGAAGAATTAGGGGAAGGAGAGAGAGAACAAGAAAGCTAGAACAGGTAGCTTTAATTTTACTCAGCCAAAGTCAGAAAGTGGTAACCACCCTCAGTTCTGTCAAAAATCTTTATCTTCTGTGCCATCTTCAGCTAGTGCCTTGTGCCAATGTTCAACAATTATAAAAGGGACAGAGCTCCCGAGTCTAAGTCTCAAGGCAGTGTAAACAGTGGTCGTATAAATTCTCTTTTCCAGAAATATGGTAGAAACCATTAGAGTGAGTGTAGAGCTAGAAGTGATATATGCTCTGGGTGTGGTAAGCTAGGCCATCAGATTTGAGAGTGTCGGGTAGTTTCTTAAAAAGGAAGGGATTTGCACCAATAGGGCCAGTCTCATCAGTCATTAGTTCCAGTCGGCCGCCGGACTCAATAGGGCACCATCAATGCTACAAGATATTAGTGTTAAAATAGGCTCTATGTACTTTAGTCTCGACAAGATCAGGAAAGTTCTCCTGATGTGGTTCTGGTACGTTACAGTATTTTATTTACATGTTTATACTTTACTAGACACAGGAGCGTCTCTTTCTTTTGTAACTCCTTATAAAACCATCAACTTTGGAGTCAGTCCAAAAATATTAGTCGAGCCATTCTCAGTGTCTACCCCCGTGGGTAAGTCTATCATACCCCGGTGGGTATACAGAAATTGTCTGGTTATAGTGTCTTAGAAAGTTACTTCAGTTGATCTCATGGAGTTAGAGATGATAGATTTTGACGTCATTCTCAGCATGGATTGGCTCCACTCATGCTATGCTTCAGTTGATTGTAGAAACAAAGTAGTTCATTTTCAGTTTCCAAATAAACCAGTCCTGGAATAGAGAGGTAGTACTACAGCACTTAGGGGTCAGCTTATTTTGTACCTTAGAGTGAGGAAAATGATATCCAAGGGGTGTATTTATCATCTTTTCCGAGTCAAGGACTCTAATTCCGAGACTCAAAATATTGAGTCAATTTTAGTAGTGAGGGAATTTCCAAATGTGTTCCTTGAAGATCTTCCCAGAGTTCCTTCCAGAAGGGAAATTGACTTTGGAATAGACCTTCTTCTAGATAACCAACCTATCTTTATTCTGCCATACAGAATGGCTCCAGCCGAATTCAAAGAGTTGAAAGAACAGTTGAAATATCTCCTAAATAAGGGATTCATCAGGCCCAAAATTTCCTCGTAGGGTGTACCAGTCCTATTCATGCATCAGAAAGACGATTCTCTTAGAATGTGTATTGACTACCATCAATTGAACGAAATCATAATCAAGAACAAATGCTCACTTCCCAAAATTGATGACTTATTCGACCAACTTCAGGGTGGCTGTTATTTTTCTAAAATAGACCTCATATCTGGCTATCATAAGCTCAGAGTCAGAGAATGTGACATTCCAAAAATAGCTTTCAGATCTCAGTATGGTCACTTTGAGTTTCTATTCATGTCCTTTGGTCTCACAAATTCCCTATCAGCCTTTATGGACTTGATGAACCGAGTGTTCATGTAGTACTTAGACATATTCGTCATAGTATTTATTGATGACATTTTTGTATATTCCTATAACGAAAATGATCATGCAGACCACCTTAGAATAGTATTGCAGACTCTTAGAGCCCATCAGTTGTTTGCTAAATATAGTAAGTGCAAATTTTGGCTAAGATCAATATCCTTCCTTAGCCATATTATTTTTGGTGATTGCATTACAGTTAATCATCAAAAAACCGATCATAAAGTAGAGTCAATCAGAGATCAGAAAGTAAAGGTTTTCTCCTAAAAGGGAGATGGGGTATTGTGTTACCAGGGTAGATTGTGTGTGCCGTGTGATAATGAGTTAAGATAGTAAATTCTTAAAGAAGTGCATGGTGCATATTACTCGATTCATCCAGGGGCCACAAAGATGTACCACGATTTGTGGGAAATTTATTAGTGGAGTAGGATGAAGAGAGATATTGTAGAGTTTGTAGCTAAGTGCTCTACTTATCAATAGGTTACGATTAAATATCAGAAGCCTAGTGGGTCTATGCAGGAGTTCAGTATTCCCACTTGGAAATGAGAAGTAGTGAACATGGATTTTGTGATAGGTTTGCCTCGTACTCGTCAGCAGTATGATGCGATTTGGGTCATTGTGGATAGGATAACAAAATCAGCCCATTTCTTACCAGTGCATACCACTTATTTAGCTGAGGACTATGCCAATCTCTATATTAGAGAGTTGGTCAAGTTTTACGGTGTTCCGTTGTCTATATTCTCATATAGAGGTACTCAGTTTACCTCTCACTTTTGGAAAGCTTTTCAGAAGGGTCTTGGTACACAAGTTTACCTCAATACATCCTTTCACCCTCATACAGATGGTCCGGTAAAGAGGACCATTCAGACCCTTAAGGATATGTTAAGAGTGTGTAGTTGAATTTTAGTGCAGTTGGGATGACCACTTTCCTTTGATTAAATTCGTGTATAATAACAACTATCATTCCAGTACTCAAATGTCTCTATTTAAGGCTCGATATGGAATAAGGTGTAGATCTCCAATTGGTTGGTTTGAGGTAGGTGAAACCGCTTTGATAGGGCCGGACTTGGTGTTTGATACTTTGCAGAAAGTTCAGGTAATCAGGGAAAGGCTTAAGGTATCGTAAAGCCGACAAAAATCTTATGCAGATGTGAGGAGAAAGGATCTTGAATTTAAGATTGGTGATTTTGTATATCTAAAGATCTCTCCCATGAAGGGAGTAAAAAGGTTTGGTAAGAAGGGAAAGCTTAGTCCCTAATATATTGGCCCTAACTAAATTTTGAGCCATTTCAGAAAGGTGGCTTATGAGCTTGAGTTGCAGGTAGACTTAGCATCAGTGCTCCAGTATTCCATATCTCTTTGCTGAAGAAGTGTATTGGTGACCCAGTAGTAGTTGTTCCCTTAGAAAGCTTAGATGTTCAAAACAATCTTTCTTACAAAGAAATTCCAGTCGAGATCCTTCATCGACAAATTCGGAGACTAAGGAATAAAGAAGTTCTTCTAGTCAAGGCTATTTGGAGGAATTAGTTTTGAGGGAGCCACTTGGGAAGTAGAAGCAGATATGCGGACCAAGTATCCTCATCTTTTCTCCACAAACTCAGACATGGTAAAAATCTTCTTAGAATTTCTCTTTTCTTTGCTCAGTTTCAGATGCATATCATTCTCATGTGAGTCATGTATTCAAGAAATTAGTTCAGTCATGTGTCATGTTTCAGACTCAGTCATGTAATCACGTTTTCATCACGTATATTCAACATGTAACCTAAATTCCTCAGTGCTTCATCTTAACCGATCATATTCGAGGAAGAATTATCCCAAGAGGGAGATATTATAATATCCTAAAAATCCAAACCAATGCTAGAGCCATGTTTAAATCTCATGTTAAGTACCTTATAATTCTTTGGTAGTTTTATTTGTGAGTTTGATGTATCTTAAGGCCTCAAATAACTTCCAGATATTGGACGAAACAAATTATTCCTTATCGATTGTGTTTTTGAGGAGAATGTTGCTAAAGTCAACTTCAAACAAACTTATCTTTTATCCTAAACAGAATTTTCAAGATCAAGACCCTCCAAATGAAAGGAAATTGAATTATCTTTCAAACAATACCAATTTTTCCTAAATTTGATACTTGGATGAGAAGTTATGACACTTTTAGTGAAAAATAGTAGACTAATACGATATGGGCACGTAGCGGTGATAGCCAAAATCACGTTCGTCCTTTTCTAGTGGACCACCATGATAATGCTGCATAGAACCAAGGGGAAAATTCACGTTCAGTGGGGCACCACGATGGCGCCGCGTCGTGCCAAGGTGCCCAATTTGGATTGTTTATTCTAGTGGCGCAACGTGATGGCACCACATCGCACCATTGGACAAAATAGGGATTGTTTTTTTCCAGTGGCCTAATACGATTGCACTATGTCGTGCCAAAGGTCTTAATAGGGATTTGTAGTTCTAGTTCCGAGTTTTAATTCCTAGGGGCATTTGAGTCCTTTCCCTTCACCCCAAGAGAGCATTATTTTCTCATTATTTCACAATACTCTCAAATTAAAGTAGTCCTGTATCAAGAAAAAAATCCTAACTCATCCAACATTCAAGATCAAGCTTGAAGAATTAATCAAGAACTTTCTCAATTTTACCAACTAAGGTATGTTAAATGTTCATCCATAGGTTTCTCCACCCATGGAGTCCAATTTTAAATTCAAAGTTGTGATCTTTACAAGTTATTGTACTGTGATTTTAACTATGAATTCCCATGAATTAGAATTCTATTCCATGTTTAAAGGAAATTGTTGTTGTTATTAAGCCCCACACGTTTGAATAATGTTATTTGCCGATTTAAACCATAATTAGTGATGTTGATGTTGAAGTCATGCTATTAATACAAGCTTTAAACTTTTCCCATGCTTATCTTACACTATGCACATCAAGTGTTTGATGAAATGCCTACAAGAATGAATTTTGAATAAATGTTTTCATATTATATCCCCAAAGTTTTAGTACTATTTTGCTATTATTGCAATTGAGTTTTGGGGTTGTGAATACCCAAAAACTTAGCTGTTTAATTATCCTTAGTATATTCAGAATAGTTTTAGATCTGTTATAAGCAGTATCAGTTCAGTCTGTTATCATGATCAGTTAAACTTAGAACAGATCAGTTGGGAGTAGGATTTAGCACCGAGAGAGTGTAAGGATGGCGACTTCCTCATTAGGATTTAAGGATCACCCATTAGTTCAGGCTTGACTACCTCCCAAGGGTCACCCGTCAGTTTAGGCTTGATACTCTTCCAACTGGTGTGTCAAAGATCGGACCCAAATTGCTCATTGGGGTATGCTGATTAGATTATAGCTCCCATAGTCTTAGTCCAATCATCAGCTCAGTAATTTTATTTTAGTTTTGCTTGATGATAGCTTACAAATATCAGCTATTCATTTATCAGCTCAGTATTTTAGTTTACAAATTATATTCAGAACATATTTTATGCTTGGTAATGCATTCTCAATATTTATAGATTTCATGCATTCTATTTAGTACTTCATGCTATTCATTCAGTCACTTATTACTCCTATACATGTAACCATGCATATTAGCCTACCTGATTTAGTATACCAATATATTCAAAGTGCTGATCGCATACTTGTTTCTTGCTCTATGATATATCATATCATAGGTTTGGACGTTCAGCTTTCGGATCATGCATAGACTTTCCAGATCATTAGATGTAGTAGTGGTGAGTCCTCATATTTTTAGGATATGGTTTATTTATCTTAGCTATTTCCCCAGTTTCAGTAATTTTTCCATTCAGTCAAAGTTAGTTAGGGGTTTGTCCCATCAGCTCCACAGTCAGTCAGTAGAGGATTTTTGGAATAGTACAGTTAGTCAGTCTTCAACTTTTAGTTGTCATTATCAGATATTCTATCAGTATTCTTAAATTAGTTTTATAGAATTTATCAGAACTATGATTTAAAACCTTGTGACATTCCTCAATTAAATTCTGCATATGTTGTTATATTATTCAGTGCTCTCAGCAGGTTCCAGCTCATGGGTTAGCTTGGGGTCTCTCAGGATCATAAGCATCGTGTGGACCCAGGGTGTACTCTTGAAGCATTACAAGGACTACATAGTAGCATCCTCTTGCATCAATGGGGTCTGAGGACGCCATACTTAGTCTTCGCTATGCTCCATAGCTTAGGTTTTCCAGTACCTAGACTTCCCATCAACCTGTGACTCAACAAAAACAAAAACTAGTGAAGTAAAAACTAAAATCACTAAAAATAAAATATACCTTAACTTGGGTTGCCTCCCTAGAAGCGCCTAATTTAGTATCGCGGTAAGACTCAACCAACTTTTTCCTCCACCTTGAGGATATGAATTTTACCCCCAACCGCGCATCCACCTTTTTGCTTTACTCATAGGGTGGTGGTACAAATATTAAGGAACCGAGTAATGGATGATGCATGGTAAAACACCCAGCCTTAAAGTGAGGTGTACTTTTGTGTTTCTTGTCTAGTGCAAAATCAAGAATATAGGATTCTTGTTCCCCATCTTCACACTCTTCCACTATTTCAAATGATGCCACAGACAAGACATAACTAAAAATAAACTAGAAAAGTTCTTTTAATGAGGCCCAACCAATCCTAATTCTAAATATATACTATCGGCAACACCCTCACTTTTATTCACCTTCTCAATTTCAGTCTCAAAAGAAAGATGATAGTTGAGTGGATGAAATTCTTGTGTTTGTTCCACAAATTGTCTAGTATCCTCCTCATATTTTTATTTTCTTAGCATCTGTGGACATGATGGTGTTGGTATCTCCTTAACCTGATCAACAACTTTAGTTTCTGAGTACTCAAACTTTCTCAAATTATCAGCAACTTGGTCTGTAATCGGTTGGGGAGTCAACTCTGTATCTACCTCCTTAGTGGTTTTTTTAGCGTTGCCCTCAAACATGACTGAATCAGTATTAGCTCTACATATATCTGCATAGTGATACACATTGCCACAACACACACACCAACTTATGGTCTGCTGCATAGGTCAAAAACAAGCAGGTCCCCTCCAACCGCTTGCATCAAAATCCAGACAAAAAGCCTTATGGTGGGGTTATCTACAAAAATGACAAGAATCATCATCCCTCAAAAACCATCTATCCCAGACTTCCATGTTAAGAAGTGTGATAAAAAAATAAAAGAAACTAAAAATAAACTAAAACAAACTAAAATATGTAAAACTCAATACAAAAAAACTAAAAATAAGATAGTTGCCTATTTACAAGTCCCCGACAATGGCGCCAAAAACTTATTGAGCCCAAGTGCACATGCAAGTGTACGTGGTCTCACCAAGTAATACAGTGGCCTTAATTGAAGATGAATATTGATCCTTTGGATACTAGTGTTGACAACTTATCCAATTCTAGGTCAACTATTGAGATCAAGTAACCAATAGAGTTTTAGAGTTATAAACTAAAAGTAAAGTAACTAATGTGGAAAAGTAATAACTTTGGACAATCAATGGATAAGGACTTGAGAAGGGATAAAATAATCCAATTAGATGCATTAAGATTTCATCCTGAAAGTGAACCAAACAAGGTTTCTAGGTATATCCCTATCGTAGATGCTAATTCATATTCCTTATTTCATAAAATAATAAGAACCTTACTCTATTTATCTCCACATTCTATCTTCGTATTCACTCTCCCGAGATCTCAAAGCCGACAATATATGTATTCTAGGGTTAGCTATTCCTTCGAGTAGTTAAAAAAAGAATAAATAAATAACCAAATAGGATAAGAAATCCAAAAATACTCAATTCAAAGTGAAAGTAAACATGTTCATAGCCTTAACCCTGGAAAGGGGGCTTTCGCCACTAATGGATATAACCATAAACACGATGAATAAATACATGAAATAATCTATAAATAAACTAAATTAGAATAATGAAAATACTAATTGAAGTGTTTTATTTCCTCCCTTAAAGTAAGGTGTATAACATCAAATACAAGTGTCCTATTTATCGGAGAACAATTTTTGTCATCGGTGGAATAAGGGTCGTGTCGCGTTGCTTATTTCAAGGAGGAGAGGTACGTGCCATGGGAAAATTACAAGGGGAAACTATTTTGGGTCCATTTTTAATCTTTTCATGAATATAACATTCCCATTTGCCATTTTAAAGGTCCTACACGTGCTGGTGACATTCGAGGTGTCCATTTTTGTCAAATCCTGTGCCGCACTATTGTTGATCCATTCCAAGCCTTTTGGTATTGTTTACAGTTGATTTAAAGCTATTATATATTTAATATATCATCATAATCAACTCTAAAATAATAATGTAACATTAAAAACCTTAAATTAGATCTCAAAACAATACAACATCCATAACCGCAAACTAGAAACTCGTGCTAAGACTAGGCTTGCCAACGTTGATCTTTAACTTATTGTTTTGACTCTTGGATTGATTCAATTGAACCTTGAACATTATAAATAATTTTTTACACTCATAAATACACAATAATAACCTTAGTAACTTATTCAACACATTATAATCCATCACGATAGATTAGATAAACACCTAGCTCAAGCTAGTAACACTAGTTTTCTCATTTGAACTCTAAATGACCAAATTAGTTCCACACTTGTTTGAAAACACCTTTAAACATTATAATTAAGTACTTAAACACCTATATTCTCTATTATATCATTATTCACACATTAAGCACACAAAATATCCTCAAAACAAGGCTAAATAGGCTAGGATAATAACACTAAAGTGCATAAAACCACTAAATATTAGGGCTTATATCATTGTTGTTGATAATTTGAGATAATATTTATTGTGTCTGGCCCATGTGAGGGTCTTATATGATATAATTGTCCTTGTGTGCACAATTGGTTTCTTTCTTCATGATAGAAATTTCTAAGTTGGGGTTAATGTGAAATTAATGATGTCTACTTGCATATTTCATCTTAATGGTACATGACTTATGCTAAATCATGGATGGTTGACTTATTAAATAGATTTTGAGCTTACGTACGTGTATATTGAATTAATTTGGGATCTTCATACTGGTTTGGTTGTGATAATTACATCCTCTATCATACATACATTCATGAGATATTGGTATCATTATGCAGACACTTATTTTTAAAGAAATGAGATATTTTTGAAAACCCTCTATTGTATATCCATGAGTCGGAGAAGAGATATAAATATATAGAATGGTAATTAAGTATTGAGTTTAAAGTTGTTAGATATGTTAGTAGAGACAATGTGAGCTACCGTTTAAGACATTTTTTGCTTGCAGGTGATGTGATCATAGTGTGTCTTTGTATATCTTTTCCCATTTTGCTCAGTTAGCCTATGATGCCTATTGAGTACAAGTGGATTGTGCTCATCCCTACTATGCTCTTTTGATAAAGATATTAGCACAATCGTACCATATGACAACTGAGTTTAGGTGGTGCTTTGATAGATTCGAGGTAGCAGTCGCTTTATGCTTTCAAAGTTTACTTCCAACCTCATCCAATCTATTAATGTCTAATTTTTGTATTTTGGGATAGACTTGTGGTTCTTATATTGTGACACCAGGTTTTTGGATGGTTCATGGTATTATTGTGATTTAGATTCCCGCTATCATTATATATGTATGATTAGACTTTGTTCTAGAAGTCTTGTGTTGGGATCTGTGTTGGGATTTTCTTATTACATATCAGTTTGAGTTTTTGGCTTACTTGTTAAGGATTAGTTGCGATAAGTGCCATCATAACTTGAGTTTTGGGTCATGAAAAATTGGTATCAGAGTAGCTAGGTTCAATAATCTCATTAGTGTAAGAGCAGTATGTCTGGTAGAGTCTCACAGATCGCTATGTAGACATCTGTATCTTTCTTTAAGAGTATATACGATATCTTTAGGAAAATTTTCCAAATTTTATTCTGTATTTGTGGGTTTTTCATATCCTATAATCTAAATTCTATTTTACTTTTTTCTATAGAAATGGTGAGGACTAGACCTAGTGAGACTAGTGATGCTGAGCTGGCATCCAAGGAAAGACCCTAACATTAGGGATGAGATAGGAGTTATGAATAGGCTCAAGGTAAAGGACAAGCCTAATGATTTACTTCTTCCAGAGGTAGTACTAGGGCAATATCCCCTGAGCTCCAGGTTGGGCATGCTAGAGACGTGGGTCCTATTAGGTTCCATAATGAACTACGACCCCAGTCTTAGAGGGTTTATGGATTTATTTGCTGACTTGTTTAGAGGGTGTCCTATTGAGTGCACCTGATGTTTCTCCAGCTCTGAGTGTGGTACCTCTATCTGTATCAAAGTCTTCTTACGGTGTTCCTCAAATTTTGAGAGTGATCCCTTTATTAGTACCGACATCTACTTATGGTATTTTGCAGGCTCTGAGTATTATTTCTTATTTTATGCCAATATCCGAGCATGGTATTTTGAGTACAGGGGCTTAACCTTCATCTATGTTTCCTTCTCAGGTAGGATCACAACCTTTCAAATTTACTATGCCTCTTATTGTTTAGGTCCTGTTGTTTCTTCTAAAGATTAGAAAAAGTTTGAGAGATTTACTCAATTAGGTCCACCCAGGTTTAGTGGTGTTATAGGTGAGGATGCCTATAAGCTCTTGATTGATTGTTAGATAAGTTGAATAACCTTGGATCACTCTAGTTACATGGAGTTGCTTACACTACCTACCAACTGAGAGATGTAGCTAGAGATTAATGGAGGTTACTTATTAGTTGCAAACCTCTTTGTTTACCAAAGATAATTAAGGATCAGTTTTTAAGGCCCTTTTGGATAGGTTTGTGCCATACATTTTAAGGGATCAGATGAGATATAAGTTTGATCACTTGGAGCAGGTCTCTATGACTATTGTCGAGTATGAGGTATATTTTTATTCCTTGTCCAAATATTCGATTACTAGTATTTGAACCAAGTTTGGGAAGATATAGAAGTTAGTAAAGGGAATGGATACTGCTTTTTAGATGTCTTCTGCCCAGATGATGGTTGTATCACCCCAAAATCTAATTCTTGAAATACCACACGGTGCTCCGAACTATAAGTAGTCTTGAGCTTACCCTGGCCGCTTTCTATTAGCTCTGAATCTCAAAATAGGGAAATATGAATATACGATAATGACAATGCAGAAAACTATCTGAAAAGTCTGACTATATCTTAAAATACTGATCACATCAATTTGATTAAACAAATACTGAAAGGTCTAAATATAATATATGAAATCTAAGACCGAATCTAGTAGTCCGACAAGCCTCTACTAACTGAATCTAGAGAGTCACTAGGATAGGCCTTAGCTAACTTAGACTGTCTAAAAAGATTAATAAAAACACTTACTAACAACTGGAAATCTGAATAGCTAAGTGCCCAAACTAAGAGGACTCACCAACTGTAGGAATATAGATGAGATGCTCGAAAATCACTCTCACTGCTGATACAGAGCACCTGAACCTACATTATGAGACAATGTAGAACACAGACGTTATGTGGATTAGTACTTTGATGATGTACTGAGTATATGGGGGTGCATGCAATAAGTAAACAATATCATCACATTTTATAGAAAACATCATGTATGCTAAGTGTAAATGACTCACTTAAGCATGAGTAATCTAAAATCTAAAGTCAAATCACGAATAATAAAACATGCAATCTAAATCTTGTGAGTCATTAAACTTAGTTCTAAAATCTTTATTCTTTTCTTATTCTTAAATCATATAGGCTTAATAAAGTCTGAAACTTATTCTGCATGTCTTAAGGCTTAAAATTAATTAAACTTTTTTAAGTGTAGGGGAAATCTATTTGGGAGGTTCTTCTAACAGACATACACTATATGAGCATCCATGGATTCCCACAAATGGACCCTATTAGGTAGGGCTGTTCTTCCCTTACCATCGAAATAGAATAATCTAATCTGAGTGATCACAATCTGAGTCATCCACATAGATGTCGGAATAATCTGATAATTGATAACACTCAATCTATAGCTCTCGTAAGAGTGTAAAGCGGTCGTTGTCAAATATATAACCCAACTGGGTTGGGTATCGATCCCACAGGGAATAGCCGGTTAACAAGTAAGTAATGATTATTAGACTTTTGGTGCAAGTCTCGTAAAAGAGGGGGGATTGTAACGTGCAATTGATGTAAACAAAATAATCAGAGAATAGCAAAGTAAAAAGAAAGAATGTTTTAGTAAGACGTTAAACAATGAGAATTGAGAGTTAGGGTTATGTCCACCTTATGAGTTATACGTCTCTATTGGCTGTGAGTTATGCGGAATTCAGACATACATGTGCTTATACAGAATTGTATTCTATGGTAAATCCAAGCGTCTTTCGACCTTAACAAGGACTATTTCACTTTAACTCTTTCGAGCTTAAAGCGTGTCTAACGGTACAAATTCTCCAAGAGGTTAATCCAGTTACGACACTAACTTTTTAATAGGGGTTGGTGCCCTATTAGCTTGACATTATCTCTTTTCCAGACATATAACTTTTCTTTTGAACAAGTTAATGCTATACTGGCGTATTCTATGCATTTGCAACCACAAGAATTTGCATTAAGATGAAGAGAATAATGATATAAGCAACATACGTGTCATGAATTCACAAACTCATAGCAGTAGATAGTATCTCATAAGGCTTCCATAACCCCTATAGAGAATTTTAGCTATTCATGAGTGCGATGGAAATCACAATAGACATTATCATTATACCACAATAAAAAATCTCACGTGTAGTATGGTGTGGTATGGCGTTAGGCGTGAATTCCTTGCAAAATAGCGATTCTCTTGTTGTGGAAATTGAAAATTGAGTAGATGAATAGAAGAATAAAAAGTAGAATTAATGGAAGAATTATAATCCGAGTTGTAAGTTGTGGAATAAGAAGTAGAATGAGAATGATAATAATCTCTAGCAAAATAGGGTATTTGTAATACCTATATCCTATTCCTACTAAGCTAATGCATTACTTAACCCAATCCTACTAGGTTAATGTATTATTATCCTAATCCTACTAAGTTACTGCTAGTCCCCAAAGTCTTTAGAATTGTTGTTTTTGCCCGGGACAGATTTTCCATGCGCCACTTTTGGTCCTTGGCATCCAAGATTCCCCTTCCTTCCTTCGTGAAGCTTTCTTTGGCGTCAAGTTATCCATAAAATGATGAAGTCTGCATCATTTATACCTGAAAATTTGTTAATCATGTTTGTTATCTCACTTACAGGAAAAAGGACTAAAAGTGCATGAATTATATATTTTGTCCTCAAAACTTGGCTAAAATATGGGTAAAATATAGTACTTTAGGCGTGTAAATTCGCCTATCATCAACACCCCACACTTAAGGCTTTGTTCATCCTCGAACAAACTATAATGTCCATCTAAACATCTACTTGGGATTTCACAGTAACAACACAAAATATTCATCAAGGCAAGCACGTCAATCATTAACAAAGAGTAGTTTTCTGATCATTAGTAGAAACAATTCAACCTCCAACATAGACTCGTGATGATGGTCAATTCGTATTCATAAAGTTAAGGCATAGAGAATCATACACAACTACCCAAGACTCATCAACCATGTGTGTCTCACCATATATCACCCATAATCACTCACAAGTATAGTATATTTATTGAAACATGGGTATACGAGTATCGTTGCTCTCGCTCTCACAAAGAATTCATATGCTGCAACTGATGACCATAGACTTGCCCTTAGTGTAATGCTCCACTAAATTTCAGAATGCTAAGCTTAGGATCAAATAGGTCTTTTGCTGGTTGTAATGTGGGCTAAGGGACGGGTAGGACTATTTTGGCCAGAAATAGTGACTAAGTTCCCTAAGTGCTTTAATACATCACAATATGCCATTTATGCTTTCTTTCAAACAACCTTTTTGTTTTCTTTTAATCTACCTCCCTTTGTCACCTCTTTTGTTTTTCAATTTTTGAACATGACTAACTTTTTAGTTTTCTTTTCCTTTTTCTTTTCATAACATACCTCTTATGATAGCAATTCTTTTTCATAACGACTTTAAGAACCAATACATTCTAAAGCATAATACTTACCCAATTTCCTCTTATTTTGTCACATGACTTTACACTTTTAAAGCACTTAGGAATTTGGATCAAATTATGGTCTTGAAAAAATGGATTAGGCTTACATATGAGGCTGTCAAAGAAAATAGGCTAAAGGCTCAAAAGGTAAAAAGAAGGTAAACAAGTCTAGGTTGCCAAAGAAATGCCTAAATCATCTCCTAGACTTGCACTTCTTATTTTCACTTTTCATACATACCAGGCAAGTTCTAGCATCATCCACAAACACAGAATATACTATATCCTCACACACACAAGGCACATGGTCGACTTTATTGGGAGTAGCATAGACTCTTGACCCAACAGATGCAGGAATTGAACCACACAATATCACATAGTGAGTCACAATTAGAGCCTAAACGTCTCAATAGACATGATTTTAGCACAAACTCTTGTTATAATCTCATGCTGCCTATTAGAATAATTTCATGCAAAGCTAAGTAAAAAAATTTAACTACTAAAAAAATGAAAAACGAAAAAAAAACTAAAGCAAACATAAATGCAAATGCGGTGGATAGAGAAGTATAGCATACAAATACCAGAACCCCACACTTAGACGGGACACACTGTCCTCAATGGAAAATAAACAAGAAGAACCTGGATTAGTCGGACTCCTCCTTTATGTCTGGGGTCATACCCCCTGCATTGGAATCATCATCAGAGTATTCATCCTTAGAGTTTCCTCAAATTGTACCCCACTTGATCCAAAAGTGCGTTTGAGGTATTTGTAGCGAGGAGGATTCAGCTTGCTCTTTTCTTCCCTTTTTCTGGCCTTTTTGTGAAGTGGTTGCTTTTCTTGTCTTTTGGTGCCATTGTACCTGAGATCTCAATAGAGTCATGTTAGATTCATCTTGGAAGATTCAATCACAAACAGACAATAGTGGCACCACCCCACACTTAATTTGTTGACACAAACTAATTAAGTGAATGTTGTCGATTACTCAGACTTCATCGACATACATTTAGGTGATATGTTCCAACCATATGTTCAGCGCAGTCATACTTTCATTTCATCTTACTATCCTTTTCGATTCTATTGCATGTAATCTTGACTTATGTTTTCATGTCTTGGACTAATGCATCAAAAACTACGACATAGATATTGTATCAGTTTATGGCATAGGAATAATCACAACATCTTATGTTTGTAGTTAACCCTGATTTTCATCTCAATGAACAAGTCATTCCAACATGTAAGTATTCAAGTGACATGATTATGCAATTTTTGTGACCATATCAATTCCACAGAAGTATGATAGTGCATCAAAATCAAATTCAAGTTTGAAATAAGTTAAGATCATTCTTACGTATTCTTTCACTCACTTAGTTGTATCACAACAACTCAATCACATTCAAATCATCAATACTACTTCAAGATTTAACAATTCATAATAGGCGTAGTAGTGTAGTACTTACGGAATATGAATGAAGAACAAAGAAGTACTTACTTGATTGATGACCTCGGATGATGTTCTTGCAAAGTAAAAGAACAAAAGGAAAATTTTTTGAGAGGATTTGGAGAGGTAGGCGGCGCTTATGCTAGGTTTGCACTGTGTTTTTGGTCTAAGACTAAGTCTCTTACTTATAGGACAAGCTTGGGTTGGGTTTTGACCCATTTAAAATCGGATTTGGAGACCAAAAGTGACCATAGGCGGCGCCTTTTGCTTTGCCTATGCTTGGCATAGGGGGCGCCTTTTGCAAAGCATTGTTGAGCATAGGCGGCGCCTATGCCTTGACATTGTTGGGCATAGGCCGCGCCTTTCACTTAGCATATGAGATTCAGAGACAAAAGGCATTGGCATAGGCGGCGCCTATGCTATGGCATTCTTAGGCATGGGCGGCGCCTATGCTATGGCACACTAGATTCCGAGAGCTTAGGCCATAGTATAGGCCTTGCCTTGTTCGTGGCCTAGTTTTACATAGGCCTAGCCTTGTTCGTTGCCTATATTTTCATAAGCAATGCCCAATCCATAGCCTTTTGCTTCTTCATTCCTAACTTACCACCTTTAACATGCAATACGTCCAAATCAAAATTTGAAACCGACCTCCTCGTTTTACACCTATTTGCACCTACATTTACTCAAACAACAAAGACAATTAGAATGATGGGTTGCCTCCCATCAAGCGCCTTAGTTTTGGTCGTGGCTCGACTACAAAAACAAACTCCCAAATGATTAAAAACCATGGGTTGCCTCCCATGTAGCGCTTGATTTATTGTCGCGGCACGGCATAGTTACCTCGATTACTTAGACTTCATCGAGATAGATGGGGCATCGTTTTCTGAATGGATTCAGACAACGTTGATACTTACTTGTAGGTATGCAATCTTGTTTGAGATGACTCTTGTGCATACATATCCCAGGAGGGATACCAATTATATCATCAATAGTCCAACCCATGGCTCTCTTGTATCTCTTCAGAGCAGAGATGACAGCCTCTACATGCTATTCACTTAAATCATCCTCCATACTTACCGGAAGTATATTTCCACTTTCCAAGAACACATACCTTAGATAATCGGGGAGCTCTTTAGATTCTAGCATTGGTGGCTCTTCAATGGAAGTCTTAGCTGTTGGTGACGGTTGATTCTTAAGATCAAGGTCCGTCTGTTTAGGAGTATGAGAATAGGATCCTATTTCTGTTAGAGCACACGTAGTTTCTTCATAATCTTCATCATCCTTATGCTCAGCATTCAGTAGCGCAGCAGACAATGGCTCAACAATATGCTGTTTTGTTTCAGATAATGCTTTCTTATCCTCATAATGAACATCAGATACAGAGAACACATTCATATCGCTGGTCTGCTTCATTACTTTGCATATATCAAAACGGACCACTTCGTCGTTCAACTAAAATAAAAGCTCATTAGTTCTCATGTTAATAAGCACACTTCCTGTTGCAAGGAAAGGACGTCCCAAGATTATGGGAACTTCAGAATCCACCTCAAAATCCAGAATTACGAAGTCTGTCGGAAATATGAATGAAGAAACCTTCACCAACACATCATTCAAGATACCCACAGGTCGTTTTACCGACCTATCAGCCATCACGAGCCTCATATTGGTTGGTGTCGGGTCACCCAACCCCAACTTTCTGTAGATGGATAGTGGCATCAAATTGATGCTTGCTCCCAAATTGCACAATGCCTTAGCAAAATTCATAGATCCAACCGTGCACGGAATAGTGAATGCACCGGGGTCAGCCTTCTTCTGAACTAGTGATCGGGTAGCGATTGCGCTGCAGTGATGAATAGTATCCTTAAACTCATAGCTTGCTGCTCGCTTCTTTGTCAAAAGATCCTTCATAAATTTCGCATACCCAGGCATTTGTTCTAGTGCCTCTACCAAGGGAACATTAATGGTCAACTGCTTTAACATATTCATGAATTTGCTGAACTTTGTATCATCCGCAAACTTCTTTAATCTTTGAGGAAAAGGTGGTGGTGGATATGGAATTGTTTTCTCCACGGCTTTCTTCTCCTCTTGCTTCCATTTTTCAGCCTTTTCAGGCTGCAACATACTCGGTGTGACGTCAGGGACGTCATGGGTAGCTTCTGCGGAATCCTCTCCTTTTGCCTTGTCATCAATGTCCGCTACTTCGTCAACCACTTTCTTGCCTTTTGATGAAGTTTCCAGCACCTTACCACTTCGGGTAGTGATGGCCATGCATGACCCATCATTCCTTGGGTTTTGCACTGTGTCGCTAGGTAAAGTGTCAGCCTTTCTTTGATTGAGTGCAGCTGAAAGTTGGCTCAATTGCTGCTCTATTTGTTTGATTGAAGTGGAATGTGAATAAACTAATTGCTTCATTGAAGACAAATCATTTATGACCTCTGTTACTCCTGCGCTAGTTGCTTCCACTCCTTTCAATAGTTTAGCCATCATGTCTTCCATACTTCCAGAACTAGATGTGGTGGTGTCACGTCTTCCTGGGGGAACGTATAAACCACTATTGTCATTCTTGTTCTTCCAACTACCTTGGTCCTTGTTTCCAGATTTATCATAATAGTTCCGACCTTGGTTTCCTTGGGTATTACCTCGAAAACCCCCTTGATTGTTCAAGTAGTTGGCCTCTTCTTCCGAATCAGATTCGTCTCTTCCTTTTAACGCAACAGCTTTGACTTTTTCAGTCTTCCCTGATAATGGATGCTTTGTAAGAAGATCCACCTGCATTTTCATGTGCGACATATCTTGATCACGTTCTTCTTCTCTTCTCCTTTGGTCTGCAGTCATGCCAATAGATAAAGTGGGGCTTGTTACCTCAGAATCCCTGGTATGCCAAGCTCTACTTTGCTTCATCATACGATCTAGCATATTGCTTGCTTGACCAAAGGTGAGGTCCATAAAAGATCCTCCAGCCGCATTATCCACCACTGTTTAGTTATTGAATTCAAGGCTCTATATAGTATCTCCATTAGGTGGACATTGGTCATGTGATGGTTTGGGCACCTCATAAGCTTCGTCTTGAACCTCTCCCATGTTTCATGAAGAGCTTCGGTTGGAAGCTACCAAAAGTTTCTGATTTCATCTCTCAATTGTGCTCTTTTGGATGGCGGAAAGAATCTTTCTAGGAAAGCGTCTCTCAATTGCCTCCAATTTGTAATAGAATCAGGAGTCAGCCCATTCAACCATAGAGTTGCCTCCCCATACAGAGACAATGGAAATAGGCATAATCGAATTGTATTATGACCAACGCCAGGATTGTCAAACGACTTGCATATCGAAATAAAGTTGATGAGATGCATATTCGGATCATCGCCTGCTAGTCCACCAAATAATCCCTTGAGTTGCAATAACTGAATCATGGTGCTTGTGATGTTGAACTTGGCTCCGGGTGCCAATGGTGGAGGAATAATGGCTCTTGTGGCTCCGGCTCCATCAAGATCATCATCATCATCGTCGAAAGATGGTTGCATAACTTGGCGTTTAGGCCTAAACCTAGCTTGACGATCTCTTCTGTTGGCAGGTGTTGCGATCTCAGTAGCATGCCTAGGGTTTAGTAACTCGTCATCACCTAGGTCCTCGTCTTCAGGATTTATTGCTCGCCCAGGGTTATCAATATTTTGTTGATGTACTTGAGCAGCTATCCTTTCAATTTCACGTTGTGCATCCATTGATGCACTGAACAAACCTAACTAAAACAAAAACAAAAACTAAAAGTAAAAGTACGAGAATCTTTGACCAAAGGGTCTAGTAATTATCACAAACTTAGTTGACAACCGTATTCCCCGGCAACGGCGCCAATTTTTGATAACGCTCAATCTACAGCTCTCGTAAGAGTGTAAAGCGGTCGTTGTCAAATATATAACCCAACTGGGTTGGGTATCGATCCCACAGGGAATAGCCGGTTAACAAGTAAGTAATGATTATTAGACTTTTGGTGCAAGTCTCATAAAAGAGGGGGGATTGTAACGTGCAATTGATGTAAACAAAATAATCATAGAATAGCAAAGTAAAAAGAAAGAATATTTTAGTAAGACGTTAAACAATGAGAATTGAGAGTTAGGGTTATGTCCACCTTATGAGTTATACGTCTCTATTGGCTGTTAGTTATGCGGAATTCAGACATGCATGTGCTTATAGAGAATTGTATTCTATGGTAAATCCAAGCGTCTTTCGACCTTAACAAGGACTATTTCACTTTAACTCTTTCAAGCTTAAAGCGTGTCTAACAGTACAAATTCTCCAAGAGGTTAATCCAGTTACGGCACTAACTTTTTAATAGGGGTTGGTGCCCTATTACCTTGACATTATCTCTTTTCCAGACATAACTTTTCTTTCGAATAAGTTAATGCTATACTGGCGTATTCTATGCGTTTGCAACCACAAGAATTTGCATTAAGATGAAGAGAATAATGATATAAGCAGCATATGTGTCACGAATTCACAAACTCATAGCAGTAGATAGTATCTCATAAGGCTTCCATAACCCCAATAGAGAAGTTTAGCTATTCATGAGTGCGATGGAAATCACAATAGACATTATCATTATACCACAATAAAAAATCTCACGTGTAGTATGGTGTGGTATGGCGTTAGGCGTGAATTCCTTGCAAAATAGTGAT
Organism: Capsicum baccatum var. pendulum; assembly: GCA_030864225.1. NCBI lineage: Eukaryota > Viridiplantae > Streptophyta > Magnoliopsida > Solanales > Solanaceae > Capsicum > Capsicum baccatum. The sequence goes on along the minus strand of CM061560.1, from coordinate 85,877,727 downwards.
TCTCTTGTTGTGGAAATTGAAAATTGAGTAGATGAATAGAAGAATAAAAAGTATAATTAATGGAAAAATTATAATCCGAGTTGTAAGTGGTGGAATAAGAAGTAGAATGAGAATGATAATAATCTCTAGCAAAATAGGGTATTTATAATACCTATATCCTATTCCTACTAAGCTAATGCATTACTTAACCCAATCCTACTAGGTTAATGTATCATTATCCTAATCCTACTAAGTTACTGCTAGTCCCCAAAGTCTTTAGAATTGCTGTTTTTGCCCGGGACAAATTTTCCATGCGCCACTTTTGGTCCTTGGCGTCCAAGATTCCCCTTCCTTCCTTCGTGAAGCTTTTTTTGGCGTCAAGTTATCCATAAAATGCTGAAATCTGCATCATTTATACCTGAAAACTTGCTAATCACATTTGTTAGCTCAATTACAGGAAAAAGGACTAAAAGTGCATGAATTATATAATTTGTCCTCGAAAATTAGCTAAAATATGGGTAAAATATAGTACTTTAGGCGTGTAAATTCGCCTACATCAATAATCTGTACCTACGGTGGCTTGTATTTTTGGGGTAAGAAACCGTAATAACTTACCTATCTCGGTGCTAAATACTACTCCCATTCTTAAGAAATCCACTTCAAAAATAGCACCAGGGTTTCCAATAAAACCAATTATGCTTTGCTTTTCTTTAAATCTCAAGTCTTCTGAAATAAAGTGAATTCTTTATATAAAATCTGAAAATAATTTAGTCATGGGGTGCTTATAGCACAAACAATCATGAAACAACAATCTTTAAATGAGGTCTAGTGACCCAAGCATCAATCATATGTTAAAACATCTCAAAATTCATACTTGATAATGTAAACATTCATAAATCATCTTAAATTTTGGAAATCTCAATAATATGGATGGAAATATAAACAAAATCATGTGATTCAACTTTTATATCATAGGAAATCTCATACTCTTGTAATTAATGATAATGGGGATAAACCCCAACTTGAAATTCATGGGAAATCATATAAATTGTAGTAAATTTGTAATAAAAATAAAGTTTTGGGCACAACGATGAAAGATTTATCCTTTTTCAAACTCCACATACCTTAATTATTGAACTGGATGCTAAGACTTGGATCTTGGATCTCTATTGATGCTTTGGAGATGAATTCTTAATGCTCACGTATTGGTAATCCTCAATCTTGAATTATCTTAGAGAATTAATGGAGGAATTTGGGTTTTCTTGGAGAGGAAGTATAAGCCTTAGGGTTTTGATTAAGAGAGAATGATGAATGTAGCATAAAGTGCTTCGAAATTTGATAAATCCTATGTTTTTGGATAGATTTGGGATTGGGTACTTTACCAAAATACCCTTTTTAAACTCATAAACGGAACTGAAAAATGACCAAAATCCCAACTTTTGGCCTTGGCGCGATGCACCACTATCGCGCTAAGCCACTAGAAAATGTCAACTAGGAATATGCATGGTAGTGCAAGGTGGTGGTATCGCGTTGACACCTTGGATGGGACCTGGAAACTTGGTGCGACGCACCAATATCGTGGAACTTCTCTGGAATCGGACAATTGGGGATTTGGCCCTCTTCGTGATGCGCCAGTATCATAGAGGGCCATTTAAAATTGACAAATGTGAATTTTCTCATCTTCACGAGGCGCTAAAGGCCTAGGAGGCACACTGCCAACTTAAAAGTTCCATAACTCCTTCACTATGTGTTGGAATTAGGCAAATTTGGTATCGATGGAAATCTTAATCTATTTCTCACACCATGAAAAGTCTAAATCCAAAGAATTCCACATGAAATAATTATCATCTATTTTGGAAGCTATTCTTTAATATTGTAGGGACGGATTTTAGCTAGAAAAAGTACGGGGTATTACAATATCTCCCCATGGAAAACATTTGTCCTCTAATGTTACTAGTTAAGTTGAAATTTGTAAGGAATCTAAGAATATAAGATAGCATGCTCAACTGAAATGAACTGAATAACTAAATCTAAATCATTTTGAGCTTCTGAGTAGTTCTGTGAGTGCATGAACTTACATAAGGACAACTATGTAGCTGAATATATGATTAGAAAACAATCGAATCAAGGAAAAGTATTACCTTCAGCTAGATCTGAGTTTGCGGAGAAGAGGTAAGGGTACTTGGCTCACATATATGCTTCCGATTCCCAAGTGGCGCCCTCAACCAACTAATTTCTCCAAAGAACTTTGACCAAGGGAACTTCTTTGTTCCTTAGTCTACGAATCTTATGATCTAGGATCTCAACTGGAATCTCTTCATATGAATGACTTTTTTGAATATCTGATCTTTCTAAAAGGACTACAATGGTGAAGTCACTGATGCATTTCTTAAGCGTAGATAAGTGGAATACAGGATGAACGACTGACAAGTCTGCGGGAAACTCAAGATCATAAGCTACTTTCCCAACACGACTAAAAATGTTGAAAGGGCCAACATACCGGGGACTAAGCTTCCCTTTCTTGCCAAATCTCTTCTCCCTTTTCATGGGTGAAATCTTCAGATATACTAAATCACCAACTTAAAACTCGAGGTCCCTTCTTCTCACATCCATATAAAATTTTTGGAGACTCTGGGCTATTTTCAATCTTTCTCTAATCAACTTAACTTTCTCCATAGCTTCATACACTGCATCGGGCCCAAACAAAGCAACCTCACCCACCTCAAACTAACCTATGTATGATCTATATGTCCTTCCATAAAGAGCCTCAAACGAGGCCATCTGAATACTAGAATGATAATTGTTATTGTACACGAACTTAATCAATGGAAAATGCTCATCCCAACTACCCTTGAAATCAAGAGCACACGCCTACAACATATCTTCTAGAGTTTGGCTGGTCCTATCTGCTTGACCATCTGTCTGTGGGTGGAAAGCTGAACTAAGATGGATTTGGATACCAAGACCCTTATGGAAGGCTCTCTAAAACTGGGAAGTGAACTGAGTACCATTATCTAAAATGATAGACAAGGGAACTCCATGCAATCTAACAAATTCTCGAATGTACAACTTAGCATAATCTTTAGTTGTATAGGATGTGTTAACTGTTAAGAAATGCATTGACTTAGTCAATCTATCTGCAGTAATCCGAATCGAGTCATAATAATGATGCGATTGGGGTAAACCAATCATAAAATCCATATTCACCTCTTTTCATTTCTAGTTGGGGATACCAAACTCTTGCAACATACCACCCGGTCTTTGGTGCTCTACCTTAACCAATTGACAAGTTGTACATTTAGCTACGAACTTCATTACATCTTTCTTTATACCATTTACACTAATAGATTTCTCGCAAGTCACGGTACATCTTGGTAGCACCTGGATGAATAGAATAACGTTCCCCATGCACTTCAACCATAATTCTTCATCTAAAATCATCAACACAAGGCACACACAATTTATTCTAGTATATTAGCACACCATCTCCCCCTTGGGAGAATACCTCTACCTTTTGGACTTTAACCGACTCCTTCAGTTTGACCAAACTAGAATCCATATCTTGTTTCTCTTTCACTTCTGAAACTAGGGAAGATTTGGAACTACTCTGAACCCAAACATTCCCTTCTGCTGAATCAACCAACCTAACATCCAATCCAGCCAAACGATGAACTTCTCGAGCTAACTCTTTTTAATCATTCTCTACATGAGCAACACTACCCATAAATAACCTACTAAGGACGTCTACATCTACATTAGCCTTGCCTGGATGATAGAACAAACTTATGTCATAATCCTTCAACAACTCCAACCACCTTCTCTAATGGAGATTCAATTTACTCTGAGTAAACACATCTACAAACTTTTGTGGTCAGTTAACACACCAACATGTACACCATACAGATAATGTCTCTATATTTTCAAAGCAAACACCACAACAGCTAATTTTATGTCATGGGTTGGGTAATTCTTTTCATGAGTCTTCAACTATCTAGAGGCGTAGGCTATGACCTTACCTCTCTTCATCAAAACACAATCCAAACCAACTCTAGAGGCATCACAATAAACAATAAAGCCATCTGTACCATCAAGTAATGATAGAACTGGGGCTGAAGTGAATCGAGTCTTCAACTCCTGAAAACTCTTCTCACAGAAATCTAAACCAGGAACTTAACTTTATTTTGGGTCAATCTAGACATCGGGGATGCAATACATGAGAGACCTTTACCAAAACGGCAGTAGTAACCAGCTAGACCTAAGAAAATCCTAATGTCTGATAGAGAGATAAGTCTAGGCCGATTCCTTTTGACTTTTGTATTTTGGGGATCGACTCTAATGCCATCGGCGGAAATAATATGATCGAGAAAGGCTACTGATCTTAGCCAAAATTCACACTTGTTGAATTTAGTGAACAATTAATGATCTCTAAGAGTTTACAAGACAGTTCTAAGATGATCTGCATGGTCATCCTTACTGCAGGAGTATAACAGGATTCGTCTATGAATACTATGAAAAACATGTCTAGATACTATTTGAACACTCGATTCATGAGGTCCATGAAAGCTTTTGCAGCATTTGTTAGATCGAAAGACATGACTAGAAACTCAAAATAACCATAGAAGGTTCTAAAAGCTGTCTTTGGAATATCACACTCCCTTACTTTAAGCCGATGATAGCCGGATCTAAGGTCTGTCTTTGAGAAATAACTAGCACCTTATAACTGATCAAATAGGTAATCGATTCTAGGAAGAGGATATTTGTTCTTGACTGTGACCTTATTTAGCTGACGTTAGTCAACGTACATATGCAAAGAACCATCTTTTTTAGACGAATAGGACGAAAGCACCCTATGGGGAAACACTAGGCCCTATGTAACCTTTATCTAAAAGATCTTTGAGTTGATCTTTCAACTCTTTAAGCTCCTCGAGATATATACGATATGGAAGATAGAAATAGGCTGAGTATTTGGAAGATGGTCAATACCAAATTCTATCTCTCTATCGGGAGGTACCTCTGGGAGATCTTCTAGAAAGACATCAGGAAACTTACTTACTACATTGACGAACTGAACTGTTGGAGTCTCAAACTTTTTTTCTTTAACTCAAACTAGATGGTAAATGCAACCTTTGGAAATCAACCTTCTGGCCTTAAGATAAGATATGAAATGACTCTTGGGAGACACTGAATTACCTGCCCACTCAAAGACTGGCTTATCTGGAAACTGAAACTTGACCACTCAGGTGCGATAATATATAGAAGCATAATAGGAATGAAGCCAATCCATACCAAGAATAAGATCAAAATCAACCATGTCTAATTCTATCAAGTCTGCTAACATGACTCTTTTAAGGATAGTGATAGGACACTTTTTATAGATTTGCTTAACAACAATTGACTCACCTATTGGAGTAGAAACCAGGAAAGGCTCAGGGATCTTTTAAGATTTTATCTTAAAATTTGCAGCAGCTAACAGGGACACATAAGAAAAAATTGACCCAGGGTTTGCAATACATAAACATCAAAATGAAAGACACGAAGCATACTGGCAACAACATCTAGAGAATCCTCCTTCTCCTGGTGGGATGGTAAAGCATAGAACCAATTCTATCGTTGATTGCCACTGGTATTGGATAAAGCACCCTGAGGAGGGGCTAGGTAACCTAGAGGAGCTGATGCATTTTTATACTAAGTCTGGGGACGTGCATCTCTATTTCCCCATCTAGCATATGAGAATTCCTTGATTCCATAACCCTACTAGCCATAACCATAACAACCTTTCTGACCCTACAAATATTTACCTCCATGATTCTTACCATAGTTTGGACATAGGGAATGATTAGGCTTCCCACTCACACTATTTTGAGATTTAGACATAAAAGACTTACCCTACTATTCCAGTCTAATTCTCGGAATGCCACACGGTGCTCCAAACTATAAATAGTCCTGAGCTAACCCTGGCTACTTTCTATTTGTTAGTAAATATTTTCATTACTCTTTTTAGTACTTTGATGATTTACTGAGTATATGGGGGTGCATGCAATAAGTAAATAATATCATCATTCTTTATAGAAAACATCATGCATGCTAAATGTAAATGACTTACTTAAGCTTGAGTAATCTAAAATTTGAAAGTCAAATCATGAATAATAAAATATGAAATCTAAATCTTGTGAGCCATTACACTTAGTTCTGAAATCTATATTTTGTTCTTATTCTTAAATCATATTGGATGAATAAAGTTAGAAACTTATTATGCATGTCTTAAGGCTTCAAATCAATTAAAGCTTTTTTAAGAGTAGGGGACATTGTAAGACCCCGCAAAATTCCTAAGCTTAATTCAGTCCTTTAAGCTTGTCAAGGGGGTCCCAAACTTAGAAAATTCTAGCTAAGTTTCAAGACTTAGTTTATTTTTAGCCTTCAAAAGTTGGAAATCTCATTTCGCGACCTTAATGTCCTTTAATGGTTAGTATTCTTGCTAATTCATGATCAAGGAGGTCAATAGGTATTCCAAAACGAGTTTTAGTTTTTTCGGACCTCGTTTAGACCATGTTTGGTGTCCCAAAATAGTGGATCAACGCGATCTTGGTGTGCTGCATCGCCTATCGTGTTGGTTAACATTGTTGCAGGTTGCCAGAGCGAAAAAAACTAAGGCTTGACGCGATCATAGCACAACGCATCAAGTATCGTGTAGGTGCCATTGACGCACCGCATCGCTCAATGTATCAGTGCCTATTTTTAGTCATTAAATAACCATATCCTTAAGGGTAATTAGGTCATTTTCCTCGACCTTCAGCCCTCATAAACATGAAATTTAGCCCTCTTTTGGCTCAATACATTCCTTATTCCATAATTTCTTAAGAACAAAAAACCCTAGGTGATCAATTTCAAGCCAAAAATTCAATCTTTCCTTCATCAATCTTCAAGAAATCATCCACCTAGGTATGTAAAGTGTTTATCAAAGGATCCCTTTCATCCTTGGAGTTCAGGAAACTATTTTTCTAAATCTTAAATAATGTTTTTCATATAGTGGATTAAAATTGTATCCATGTTGTTGATTTGTATGGTTTCCATGATGGAATCTTTATGTATTACTTGATATTATGTTAGCATGTGGATTGTATTTCATGAAATTGAGTTGATAAAGTAGCCAAGATGTAATTATTTAGTGTTCATACCCAAGCCTAAGATATGCATCCCATATGTTTGATAAAATGCCTAAGTGAGTAGAATTGTGTTTTATGACCCTTTGTTGATCTAAATGATGAACTTAGGCTACAACTAGATGTTCAAAATGACTCCAATGCTAAATTTAGGTCTTATAGTTGTTTGATGGAATGCTCATGAGACTAGAATTGTGAAATTATGATTTTTTTTTGAATGCATTCCTATCCATGTACAAGATTATGAATATCAAATTCTTCATGAAATCCCCCAATGATTGTATTATGAATTGTGGCCTATGGTTATATATTCAAAGAAGTGTCATGTCTTGTTAGTTTTATGCTATCGAGTCCTGGGGGTTCTTGTAGCTGATAATTTTGTTGTGTGCCTATAGCCAACGTCAGTTTTTAATATACTCTCCTTCAATCCATGATCCTTAGAATTCATTCAATCACATGACTCAAGAAAACTCAGTAAATTTAGTATCAGTGTATACCTTCACAGTACTCAGTAATCTCTGTAATCTCAATCAGTTATTAGATCTCAGTAGTACTTTGTCAGTCAATGGAGCTTATTGAAATCAGTCTAATTCAATCAGTAACAGGATCAGTGACAGCTCAGTCAAGCCTAGTATGAACTAGGAAATCAGTTCAGTGTCTATTCAGTTGGGAGTAGGATTCAGCACTAAGTGAACCTAGGGATGAGGTCTCACCTATTAGCCAGTAGAGGGTGTGTGATCCTTAGAAGCAATCCTTGCGTTCCAGAACTACGTAACCAGCATAGGTTGAGATGTACCCTATGATTCTAGGGATTATACATATCATTTGAGTTTTCCTACTAGGAGAAGTTAACAGAAGAGCTCCCTATCAGATAAGGTTAAATCATAGCTTGTCTTTACCTGTGTCATAGTACTGATACCCTTCCATCTAGGTTTACAGGTTAGACCCCCACCAGTTCAGATCAGAACATGCCAGTTAGATGATTACTTCCCACAATCTCAGTCTTAGTCTCAATAAAAGGACTCAGATATTTCTTTAGATTTAGGACTATCAGATACAGTTACTTAGTTCAGTAAGGAACTCAGGTAGTTCCATGAGAATCAGGACTGTCAGATACAGTCACTCAGTTAATAGTATATTAGTTATATAAAACTCAAGTTATTAGTATTCAGACTCAGTAGTTAGTGTTATCATGATCTCATTTATAGTTACGTATTCATGCATGTATTTTCATATTTATGTTATTCAATCAGTTAGTATTGTTTATGCATATGAACCCCATGCATTCATCCGACCTCACTTTCCATACCAGTGCATTCTGATGTACTGATGTATACTTTTCTTCTGTTCTATGTTGTTCTATACCCTAGGTTTGGACGCTCAAGTTCTCGATCGCACTTAGCTTCAAATTCAGCCAGCAGTAGTATATTTGTTGTGAGTCCTCATCATTCGAAGATAACATGATTATTTCATTACTTTATTATTTTAGCTTTAGTAGACAGAGTTAGTTGGGGACTGTCCAATCAACTCCAAAGTTTTCTAACAGTTTAGAGGCTTTTAGATTAGCATGTTCAAACAGTTTATTTCAGTTTTGGTATTGATATACCATATTTTCATATGTTATGTTTTATCAGATATTGTAACCTTATGGCCTTTCAGCCTTTTTATTCCACATTTATATAGTATATTATGCAGTGCTTAATTACAGATATCAGTCATGGGTTAGGTTGTGGTCTTTTAGGATTGCTAGCACTGTGTAGCATTTCGAGTATTAGATTCGAGGAGTTGCCAACTTACTATTAGAGCCTAAGGTTCAATAGAGTCCTAGGAAGTCTAAAAAGCTGCATCTAGTAGAGCCTTGTGCATTGGTGTGTTACACACCACATTTACGTACAAGATTCTATAAGATGTTTTAGGAACAGTTTCCCTTTTTCAGTATTCTTGTCGTGCCAGTGATCATGAGCTCAAATTTAACTCTTAGTCTAATCTGTTTCTCCCTTTACATTTATAAAACATGACTCCCAAAAGAAAAAATGAAAATTAGTCAGCTCCTCAGCACGTTCAAGCAGATCCCTCGGACAATCATGTCTCCCATGTAAAATTTAGGACTACATTCACTACTCTAGCCAAGTCAGTCACAGCTTAGAATGAACGACCAGCTGTAATTCTGGCTAACTCAGTGGCTAATACTGTTGCATCCAGGATTTGGGACTTCACTTGAATAAATCCTCCCCTATTCTGAAGTTCTAAACCCAAAGAGGATCCACAAGAGTTCCTCGACCAAGTTCAAAAAGTCACAGATATCATGGGAGTGACTTCTAGTGAGAGTGATAAGTTAGCCATTTATCAGCTACAAGATATAGCTCATACATGGTTTAAGTAGTGAAAGGTAGATAGGGGTACAAATGCAGAGCCCATAGAGTGAGAAGAGTTTGCTACTGCTTTTCTTGACTGATTCTTTCCCTTAGAGTAGAAAGAAGCCAAAGTTTTAGAGTTCATCAATCTCAGACAAGGTAGCATGAGCCTAAAAGAATACTTCCTCAAGTTTACTCAGTTAGCCTGGTATGCTCCCCATGTAGTAGAAGACAATAGATCCAAAATGAGCAAGTTTGTATCTAGGGTATCAGGTAGAGTGCTTAAAGAGTGCAGGAATGCGATATTGATTAAGTAGATGGACATATCTAGGCTTGCTGTCCATACTTAATAAATTGAAGAGCAAAACCTTAAGAAAAAGGAGATAGAGAATAAGAGAGCTAGAATAGGTAGCTATAGTTTTTCTTAGCCAGGGTCGTAGGGCGGTAACCGTTCTCAGCATAGTCAGAAGTTTTCAGTCCCAGTTCCATCCTCAGCTAGTGCACCATTACCAAAGTTTAGAAATAACCATAGGGATGGGGCACCAGGCTCCAAAGCCCAGGGTAGTGAGAGCAGGAGTTTTACTAATCCTCTTTGCGAAGAGTGTGGTAAGTATCATATGTGGGATGTAGAGTTGGTAGTGATGTGTATTTTGGATATGGTAAGTCAGGTCACAAGATTTGAGACTATCCTAAACTCGACCCTCGCGGTCACCACGATCGTCCTTCAGCCCATTCCGGTCACTCAAATCAGTAGGGTGCAAATTCTAGCACTATCAGGGGGAAACGCCCAAATAGACTCTATGCTCTTCAATCCTAATAGAATTAGGAAAATCCTCTGGATACAGCCACTGGTATGTTACTGATCCCTCATTTATATGTTCACATTTCTTCAGATTCAGGAGCTTCTTTTTCTTTTGTAACTCTTTACATAGCAGTCAACTTTAAGGTTAGAACAACTATTAACATGACCTTTCTCAGTGTCCACCCATTGGTACAGCCCATTATAGCCCGACAGGTATACAGGGACTGTTTGGTTATGATATCTCCGAAAGTCAGGACTGTAGGTTCCAGTAGTAATAACATTATTTATAGGAAATCCATAAGAGAAGATGATTCCCGAGCCATTCCTACCTCATTGCAAAGTTTTTTACTTCAACCAACATGATACTTATGCATACTTTACATTTCAGTCCCACAAATATAGTTTATATCCACACGCTTTTCATAGAACAGTATTTTTTTCAACTTCCTAGTATGAGGAGTTCCAGTTCACCCAGTGTTACGAATCATGTCCTATGAACACATAAATTCTAGGCTCAGGTCATGCAACTCATAACTTATGCTCCACTCCTAGTGATTAGCCAAATTCAAATTATGTCACGTATACTCTTAGTTTAGATCCCTCAGGGAATCTGTGGTATTGATGCTCTATCCCTTAGGCCTCTGTTATAACATCAGTTAAGTAATCAATATTCAGTAAAGGACTCAGATAGTCCTATAGGACCATGGCTTTTAGTTATCAATTACTTGGCCATCAAAATTCAGTACTTCATTACCAGTATAAACCTCAGTTATCAGAAACTATCATTCAGTTTTAGTTACAGTCTTAGTTATGGTTATAGTCTTAGTTACCATCTTAGCTACAATCTCAGTCCCAGTCCTAGCCCAGTAATTAGTTCAGTAACTCAGTTTAGTTTTAGGATTTCCTGAACATAGCATATGTCCATTGGTTACTTAGTTATTTGTATTTTAGTACCCCAGTTTACAAAATATTTCTAAAATATGTTAGACGCCTGATCTGGCATTCTTAAGGTAATACAATTTTTACTAACTCATGCTCAGTTACCTTATGTTACCCAATTAGTCATTACCTTCTATGCATTATACTCTTCAGTTTCAGTCCAGTTGTTTAGACTAAGTTCAGTTAAGTGGTGTAGACCCAGTATTCAGTTATCAGTCTTTTAGTTAATCATATAAGCAGTATATTTAAGCAGTCGTGCTCAATACCCATGTGAATGTTTTTGGTAGTCTCGAGTGACATGTTACACTAAGGTAGAGAGTATAGTTGAAAGAGTGTCGTATAAGTTGTTAGTATGAGTTAGTTTAAGTAGCCAGTAATTCAGTTTAGTAGTCAGGTGAACAAGTTCGGATGGTGTGGTTTCCCTTTGTTCTATCTAGTCATACTATTCGGAGTCCCACAAATGTGATCATTCTAAGATGGACCAACCAGGTAGCTGCATGCTTAGCTTAGTTCATGTATCACATCTTAGTTTCAGATCCCAGATATTCAGTCATAATTTAGTTCATAGGTGCCCTGTGCATCGCCTTAGTTTTCCTCAGTATCTCAGCAAAAATTAGTATTCTTTGAGGGACCTAGTGTCCCAAGGGGGAGATACTCTATAATCCCCTAAACTTTCATGATATAAATATGCCACTCTATCTCGTTTCAATGAATACAGTTAGGAGTAAGGGGTACTCATAAGTTGACCCTCAAACTCTGACCTTAGCCACAAGCCACATATTTAATGTGCTCAGTTTAGATCATGAATTCAGTTTATATACCACGTTTCAGGCTCAGATATCTTCCCATGTTCCTATTCACACGTGCCCAGTAAGTGATCTCGGGTTTATCGATATTTTTTATTTAAGGTAACATTCTTCCATGAATTTGCTCAGTTCCATGTTTAGATTCCATTACAAACTTGGTATTCAGTTTCATGCTCAAATTCCTATTATAAACTTTGTATCAATTACCATTGCATATTCAGTCATATGATCATGTGTCAGTTCAGTCATGTATTCACGCATCAGATATGCATGCTCATCTTGATAAATTCAGCTTACCAGTAATCCCAGTCATGCATTCATTGAGTCAGCTATTCATGTATCAGATATGCATGTTTAGTATAATACGTTTAGCTTATCAGTCATGTACTCATGTTTCAGTTGTTCATGTTTAGTATGTACTTCAGCTTATTATTTCTCCTATCTCAGTCAGTCCCATTCAAGGATAAATATTCCCGAGGGGGAGATATTACAAGACCCCACAAAATTCCTAAGCTTAATTCAATCCTTTAAGCTTGTCAAGGGGGTCCCAGACTTAGAAAATTCTAGCTAAGTTTCCAGACTTAATTTATTTTTGACCTTCAAAAGTTGGAAATCTTATTTCGCGACTTTAATGCCCTTTAATGGTTGATATTCTGGATAATTCATGATTAGGGAGGTCAATAGGTGCTCCCGGACAAGTTTTAAATTTTTTAGACCTTTTTTAGACCACGTTTGATTTCCCAAAATAGTGGACCAACGTGATCTTGGCGCGCCGCATCGCCTATCGTGTTGGTTAACATTATTGCAGGTTGCCAGAGCCAAAAGTATTGAGGCTTGAAGTGATCATGGAATGACGCATCGAGTATTTTGTCGGTGCCATTGATGCACCACGTCGCTCAATGCGTCGGTGCCCAGTTTTGGTCATTAAATGACCGCATCCTTAAGGGTAATTAGGTCATTTTCCTTGACCTTCATCCCTCATAAATACAAAATTTATCCCTCTTTTGGAAAAATACATTCCTTATTCCACAATTACTCAAGAACAAGAAACCCTAGGTGATCAATTTCAAGCTAAGGATTTAAGCTTTCCTCCATCAATCTTTAAGAAATCATCCACCTAGGTATATAAAGTGTTCATCCAAGGATCCCTTTCATCCTTGGAGTTCAAAAAATCATTTTTTTTAAAGCTTAAATAATTATGTTCATGTTATGGATTGAAATTGTATCCATGTTGTTGATTTGTATGGTTTCCATGATGGAATCATTATGTATTCCTTGATATTATGTTAGCATCTGGATTGAATTTCATGAAATTGAGTTGATTAAAGTAGCCAAGATGTAATGTTTAGTGTTCATGAAATCCCCCAATAATTGTATTATGAATTGTGGCCTATGGTTATGTATTCAAAGAAGTGTCATGTCTTGTTAGTTTTATGCTATTGAGTCCTGGGGGTGCTTGTACCCGACAATTTAGTTGTGTGTCTAGAGCCAGCATCAGTTTTTAATATACTCTCTGTCAAGCCATGATCCTTAAAATTCAGTCAATCACTTGACTCAGCAAAACTCAGTAAATTCAGTATCAGTCCAGTCCTTCACAGTACTCAGTAATCTCAGTAATCTCAGTCAGTTATCATATCTCAGTCGTATTCTGTCAGTCAATGGAACTTAGTGAAATCATTCTAGTTCAGTCAGTAACACGATCAGTGATAGCTCAGTCAAGCCTATTATGAACTAGTAAATCAGTTTAGTGTCTATTTAGTTGGGAGTAGGATTCAGCACAGAGTGAACCCAGGGACGAGGGCTCACCTATCAGCTAGTAGAAGGTGTGATCCTTAGAATCAATCCTTGCATTATAGAAATATGTAGCCAACGTATGTTGATATGTACCCCTACGAGTCTAGGGATTATAGATCTTATTTGATTTTTCTTACTAGGATGGGTTGACGGAAGAGCTCCCTATCAGAGAGGATTAACTCACATCTTGTCTTTACTCGTGGCACGGTACTGATACTATTCCAGCTAGGGTTACAGGTTGGACCCTCACCAGTTCAGATTTGGGGTATGTTGGTTAGATGATTACTTCCCACAGTCTCAGTCTTAGTCTCAGTAAAAGAACTCAAATAGTTCTTCAGATTTAGGACTCTCAGATACAGTCACTCAACTTAGTATAAAACTCAGCTAGTTCCATCAGAATCAGGACTGTCAGACACATTCACTCAGTTAACAGTATATCAATTGTACAAAACTCATGTTATTAGTATTCAGACTCAGTAGTCAGTATTATCACGATCTTATTTACAATTATATATTAATTTATGTATTCTCAAGTTCATGATATTCAGTTAGTTTGTATTGTTCATGCATATAAACCCCATGCATTCAGACTACCTCACTTTGCATACAAGTGAATTCAGATGTACTAATTCTTACTTTTCTTCTGTGCTATGGTGTTTTATACCATAGGTTCAGACGCTCAAGTTCCCAATCGCACTTAGCTTCAAATTCAACCAGTAGTAGTAGATTTACAGTGAGTCCTCATAATTTGAGGATAACATGATTATTTCATTACTTCATTATTTCAATTTTAGTAGACAGAGTTAGTTGCGGACATGTCCCATCAACTCTACTATTTTCAGATAGTTTAGAGGTTTTCAGACTAGCATGTTCAGATAGTTTATTTTAGTTTTGGTATTGATATACCGTATTTTTAATGTTATGTTTTATCATATATTTGAACCTTATGTCCTTTCAACCCTTTTATTCCGTATTTATATAGTATATTATAAAGTGCTCAATTACAGATATCAGTCATGGGTTAGCTTGTGGTCCTTTGGGATTGCTAGCACCGTGTAGCATTCTGATTATCAGATTCAGGGAATTACATACATCTATTTGGGAGGTTCTTCTAACCTCCATACACCATGTAAGAATTTATGAAGTCCCACGACTGGTCCTCATTAGGTAGGAATGTTCTACCCTTGCCATCGAAATAGAACAATCTAATCTAAGTGATCACAATCTGAGTCATCCACATAGAAGTGGGAATAATATGATAATTTGTACCTATGGTTGCACATAGTTCTGGGCTATGAAATCGTAGTAACTTACCCATCTCAGTGCTAAATACTAATCTCATTCTTATGCTAAAAATCTTAATAAATCTACTTCAAAAATAGCACAAAGGTTTACAATAAAACCAATTATTCTTTGCTTTTATTTAAATCTCAAGTCTTCTGAAATAAAGTGGATTCCTTATCTAAAATCTGAAAATAATCTTGTCATGGGATGCTTATAGTACAAAAAATCTTGAAACAACAATTTTTAAATGAGGTCTGGTGACCTAAGCATCAATCTCATGTTAAAACATCTCAAAATTCATACTTGATAATGTAAACATTCATAAATCATCTTAAATTCTGGAAATCTCAACAATATGAATGGAAATATAGACAAAATCATGTGATTCATCTTTTAAATCATGGAAAGTCTCATAATTTTGCAATTAATGATAAAGGGTATAAACCCTAACTTGAAATTCATAGGAAATCATATAAATTTCAGTAAATTTGTAATAAAAGTAAAGTTTTGGGCATAAGGATGAAAGATTTATCCTTGTTCAAACCCTACATACCTTACTTGATGAACTAGATACTAAGACTTGAATATTGGATCTCTATTGATGCTTTGGAGATGAATTCTTAATGCTCTTGTATTGGAAATCCTCAATCTTGAATTATCTTAGAAAATTAATGAAGGAATTTGGGTTTTCTTGGAGAGAATGTATGAGCATTAGGGTTTTGATTTAGAGAGAATGATGAATGTAGCATAAAGTGCTTTGGAATTTGATAAATCTAATGTTTTTGGATGGATTTGGGACTGGGCACTTTACCAAAATACCCCTTTTAAACTCAAAAACAGAACTGAAAAAATGACTAAAGTCGTAAATTTTGGCCTTGACGTAACGTGCTACTATCGCACCAAGCCACTGGAAACTGCCAACTAGGAATATGCATGGTGGCGGTACATGGTGGTATCGCGTTGCCACCTTGGATGGGACTTAGAAACTTGGCGTGATGAGCCAATATTGCATACCTTCACTGGAATCAGATAATTGGGGATTTGTCCTTCTTCGCGATGCACCAACATCATGGAGGACCACTGAAAATTGACAAATGTAAATTTTCTCATCTTCGTGACGTACTAAAGGCCCAGGTGGCACACTGCCAACTTAAAAGTGCCATAACTCCTTCACCAAGTGTCGGAATTGGGTGAATTTGGTATCGATGGAAAGCATAATCAATTTTCCACACCATGAAAAGTCTAAATCCAAATAATTCCAAATGAAATAATTATCATCTCTTTTGGAATCTATTCTCTAACATTCTAGGGATGGATTTTAGCTAGAAAAAGTATGGGGTATTATAATATTATTATGGTCATCATTTCAAAGTGTGGTAGATCATGTCAAAATGACTGAGTATAATTTTTTATCTACCAAAGTAAGTGCTAAGAGGCTGCGCTGTCAGAGCGAGTTTAATGGTCACACTTCTCAAGGCATAGATTTTGAGGTTTCTATAGTTGCCATAGTAGACTAGTGCAGGCAACTTTGCTTGGTTCAGGTAGTAGGCCTTCTAGTTTAGCGACTTTGGGTAATCGAGCATCTTCCCAGGGTGGTCATTCTAGCTCAGCCATTCTTTCTCAGATTGTTTTAGACGTAGAGGTTGCTATATGTGTGATAAAAATCTCCATGTAGCCAAGGATTTCCCAGTCGTGTTCTTAGGCCTACTCCTATATCAGTAGTAGGGGGTGATACTCGGGGTGGTAGATGTTCTACTAGAGGTGTGCAAGTAGAGATAGTGGTACCTTTGGTAGTGGTCGTAGGGCTACTCAATCTAATAGCGGACGTGAACAGTTCTATGCTATACCCACAAGACATAAGGCAGAGGCTTTCGATGTTGCTATCACAAGTATTATTCCTATTTATTTTAGACTATATTTATGTTATTTGATCCAAGATTTACTCTGTCCTATGTGTTTGCATATTTTTCTTTGAGTTTTGATTGAATAGTGAGCCTCTTTCCATGTCAATCTATGTATCTACCCCATTTAAGACTTTTAGTGGTGGATCGGGTGCACCAATCTTGTACTGTGACCTTTGCTGGCCGTGATGCTTTGGTAGGTCTTATTATTCTAGATATGGTAGATTTTGATGTCATTGGGTATGGATTGGTTAGCTCCCTATCATGCTCTCCCAAGAGATTTATATCATTTCTTATAGATCTTCACTTATTAAAGAGGGGATATTTGTCTTAATTAGCCCATATTCATAATACTAGTGTTGATTCACCATCTTCTTTGGATTTTGTCTATATTATCCATGAATTAATAGATGTCTTTCCTATGGATTTGTCTAGTTTGCCTCTGGATCAGGATATTGACCTCTCTATTGATGTTGAGCTGGGTACCAAGTCCATCTTTATTTCTCATTATAGGAAGGCCTCCACAGAATTAAGGGAATTAAAGGTTCATTTATAGGAATTATTAGATTAGGGATTTATCTGACCTAATGTATCACCTTGGGGTGCACCTACCTTGTTTGTGAAGAAAAAAAATGGGTCTATGCATATGTGTATTGATTATCGCCAGCTGAATAAGGTTACAATTAAGAATAAGTATCATGTTCCTTGTATTGATGATTTATTTGATCAGCTTTAAGGTGCTTTGGTGTTTTCGAAGATTGATTTGAGGTTCAGGTATCACAATTTAAGGATTAAAGCTTTAAATATTTTAAAGATCATTTGTCAAACTCGATGTGATAATTATGAGTTTTTAGTTATGTCCTTTGGGATGACCAATGCCCCAGTAATGTTCATGGAGTTGATGAATCGAGTATTCGATCGTATCTCGACTCTATTGTTAATATATTTATAAATAATATCTTGGTTTATTCTAAGAGTGAGACCGATCATAAGGAGCATTTATGGATTGTAATTCAAAGATTGATAGATGAGAAGTGTTATGCTATGTTCTCTGAGTGCAAGTTTTAGTTGGAGTCTACCTCTTTCTTAGGTCATGATGTGACCAAAGATGGTATCATGGTCGATCCAACTAAGATTGTAGTAGTTTGTGATTGGGTTAGACCTACTTTTCCTATCGATATTTGGAGTTTTGTTGGTTTTATCTGACTACTATTGGTGTTTTTTAGGGTTTTTATTTGCAACTCATTTGAACAAGTTGACTCAGAAGAAGATTTCCTTTTAGTGGTTAGATACTTGTGAGGCGAACTTTCAAAAGCTCAAGGATTTATTAAACTCAACTTCTATCTTGACTTTGCCCAATGAAAGTGTATGATTTAGTGTCTTTTGTGATCTTTTCGGTTTTGGGTTAGGTTCTATGTTATCGCAGGAGGGTAAGGTAATTCTGTATTCTTCTCGTTAGTTGAAGCCCTATGAGAAGAATTACCCTACCTATGATTTGGAGTTATGCACGATTATTTTTTCTTTGAAATTTTGATGACACTATATGGATGGAGTCCATTGTGAGATTTTCTCAAATCATTGTAGCCTTCAGTATTTCTTTACCCAATAAGATCTTAATGTATGGCAGCATCCTTAGCTTGAGTTACTTAACGATTATAATATTACTATTCCCTACCATCCAAGCAAGGCTAATGTGGTCACGAATACCTAAAGTCGAAAGTCAACTAGTATGGATATCTTGGAATATCCTTTGAACCATGAGATACTTTTGTCCTTAAGGGTTTAATCTTTGTCTAACTAGATAGTTAGGCTTGATACTTTGACACCTTATGTGTTTTTGTACTTGTGAAGGCTAGATCTTCCTTAATGGAGAAGATTCTGGCTCATCAGATTGATGATGCTGGTTTAAGGGTGATTCAAGATAAGGTATTGAATGGCGAGGCTAAGGAAGACTCACTTGACTCTAATGGTATTATAAGGATTAGAGGCGAGTTTATATGCCAAAAGTGGATGATTGGGTGATATTGATCTTAAAGGATCATTGTTCTAGGTACTCTATTCATCCAAAAGTGACCATGATATATCGTGATTTGAGATAGCACTACTAGTGCAGTGGTATCAGGAAGGAGTGATAGAATTTCTAGCTCGTTGCCTATGTTGTCAGCAGGTAAAGGCCGAGTATTTAAGGCCTTATAGTTTACTTTAAAGGTTTCCCATTCTCAAGTAGAAATGGGAATGAATCACTATACACTTTGTGACTGGGTTGCCTCATACTTCTTGTGGTTGTAACAGTATTTGGTTCATCATGGATCAATTGACCAAGTCTCCTTATTTCATTCCACTTTAAGTTCCCTTTGGTGTTGAGAGGTTGGCCTATATATATGTTTGTGAGATAGTTTATTTCCATGGAAGACCAATGTCTATTATCTCAGATAGAGGTTGAATTTTCACATATCACTTTTGAAAGGCATTTTAGGAGAAGTTGGAAACCCAAGTTGATCTTAGTTCAACTTTTCAACCCTAGATTGATGGCCAGTCAGAGCAAACTATTCATATTTTGGTGGATATTCTCTATGTTTGTGTTATGGACTTTGGGGGTCAATAGGAGTAATATTTATCCTTTGCAGAGTTTACGTATAATAATAGCACCATTCAAGTATTGGGATGGCCACCTTTGAGGCCTTATATTATAGGTATTGTTTCTCTTTGATTGGTTGATTTGAGGTTTATGAGATTAGACCTTGAGGTACAGACTTTCTTCATGTGTCTTTGGATAGAGTTCGGGACATTCAAGATATACTTTGAATGGATCACAGTAGGTAGAAATGTTATGCAAATCATGGACTTTGTGCCTTGAGATTTAGTGTTGGTGATCGAGTCTTTTTTTATATTTCACCTATGAAGGGCATATGAGATTTTGGAAGAGGCGCAAGGTTAGCCATAGACATATTGGGCGATTTGAAATTTTTCAGACTATTAGGAATGTAGCTTATGAGTTAGAATTGCCCCCAGATTTATCAATTGTTCATCTATTTTTCCATGTTTCCATTCTATAACTTTATAATTTTTATGGTTGTTATGTCATTCGTTGGGACACAGTGTAGTTAGATGAGAGATTGTCCTTTGATGAAGAGCAAGTCTCCATTTTAGCCAAGGATGTTAGGCGGCTACAATCTAGGGTCGTTCCAGTGGTTAAGGTCCAGTGAAGACATCATTCTATAGATAACACTACTTGGAAGGTCGAGTTTAACATGCGCAGTAGTTATCCCCAGTTTTTTCCTGATTCAGGTATTTTCTTTGCCTTTAGTTCAAGGACGAACTAGATTCTTTGTGGTGGATATTCTAATGACTTTATTATGTGAATTTTCCACTTTTATATATTTTGACCATTTTACCCTTTCTTGTGGTTGCTACATGATGTTTCTAAGGTGTGGGGATGATTGGCATAGTTCCCAATGCATGTCGAAATAATTTGGGCGAGTTTGTGTTTTTTTGAGGTTAAAAAGGACTTATTGTTGACTTTGGTCAACATTGTTGTTCTGTGCAACAGACGACAAAACGAACTACATCAATAGATCCAGAACGTTGATTTAGCATTGGTCAGGTGGTTGGTTTAGTTTCATGGATTTTAGATCTTATTTTGGTCCTCGGTTTAGAAAATTATGAAATTGAGTCTCGAGGGTCAATTTTGTTAAAACAACCTCTTTTCAAAAATTTGATGTCGCCATTTTGTTCGAAACATCAAATTTACTCTAGTAGCATATCTCATTTGTATTCTTGATATTCCAAATGAATCCCGAGGGTCCCATCAAAAACATGTCAAAAACCTCCAAGTTTGCTGGTGCAGCATCAACTAATACAGTCGCTTAACTGACCTAGTACACGCTTAAGAAGCCAGCTGATGCGTCCCTAGCCGATTAAGTTTATGTTTCTTAAGATATAGAAAAGTCGCTTAAGCAAAGGCCATCTGATGTGGCCTAGTCCCTTAAGCGATGACATAGTTGCTTAAGCGATCATTTAGTTTATTAAGCAATCACAACGGGGTCTCCATATAAAAATCAGTTTCCCTAATTTTCTTCCATTATTGAGACTTTGAGCTTTGGATTTTAGAGTTATTCCACAATTTCTTTTATTTTCATGCTTGGGTAAGCTCCAAATAACTATTTGAACTATTTCACTTCAATTTTCTTCATCTAAAACCTGTTAATTTCTTGATTTCAAAAGTCAAATTTGAGGAATTTGGCTTGGCATACCTAAAATGGGTTTTATTCAATTTAAACCTCGTTTTTAACCCGTTTTCACTTGGATTTTCTCCTATAGCATACTTTAATCATGGTTAAGGTATTTTATAAACAAACATTCTAGTTTAACCCTTTTTTTTGAAAACCCCATTTTAGAGGTCCGTTTTGACCCCAATTTAGAAATAGGAAATATGGTTATCATTGGCTTTCTTGTGACGCATAGATTCTATACTTGTATGTTTTAGTTGATTCTGAGGTTGTTCAAGAAGGGAAAAAACCTAGTGTGAAGGGTTTTAGGCTTGGATTTTGGCATCACGAGGTAGGTTATGGCTTAATTTTCTTCAGAATAGGTTGTGTAGTTAATATTTATATAAAAACATGCTATGTGTATGGGTAATAATCATAAAATAATATTAAAACTATTATGTGCCCGTGTGGGGGCTTATATTATTATTATTGGTAATTTGAGATAATATTTACCGCATTTAGCCCATGTAGGGGGTCTTATCTAATATGGTTGGCCTTGTATATACGTTTAGTTGCTTTCTTTGTGATAGAAATGCCTAAGTTTTGGTTAATGTGATATTAATGATAACTTACTTGCATATTTCACCTTAATGGTACATGACTTATATTGAATCATGGGCGGTTGACTTATAAATTGAATGGACTTGGGATCTTTATACTAGTTTGTTTTTTAGCATTACATCCTCATATCATACATACTTTCATGGGATATTAGTAACATTGTGGAGACACTGATTTGAAAGAAATAAGATATTATCTCAAAACCCTTTGTCGTACCCAATGAGTCAAAAAAGAAGATATAGATATTAAGAATGGAAATTGAGTATTGAGATATTATATGGGTTGTGAACCCCCCATGGGTCCTTCGTGGAAGAGCTGAGGATCGGTAAGTCTACATGGAGGTTATACAATAACCTAAATCATATCACCTCATCTTCATTGCCATTCTCGTGGTGTTTCATCCATTTATGCATCTTTAGTGTTGTGCTTTTATATTGTTTTTCTGATACATGCCTATTATATTTCTTTTACCTACCCGTTTCTTGCTTATGTGCTATATTTATAATTGTTAGTGGATATAGTGTGAGCTATCATTTAGGACATTTTCTTCTTGCAGGTGACGTGCTCATAGTATGTATTTATATATTTTATTTTCTACTTTACTTAGTCGGTCTATGATACCTACTGAGTACAAGTTGACCATAATGATCCCTACTGTGTCCTTTCAGTGTAAATCTAGGTACGAGTACGCTGCCTGACATCTGAGTTCAATCGGTGCTTTGATATATTCGAGGTAGTAGTCACTCTATGCTTTCAAAGTTGACTTTCGACCTTATCCTATCTACTTATGTCTTATTTTGTATTTAGAGATAGGCTTGTGGTGTCTTTTTGGATTTCCATTGTATTTTTGGATTTTGAGTTGTATTTAGATGGTTCTTACAATGTGACACCAAGTTTTGGGATGGTTTATGGTATTATTATGATTTATACTTTCGCTATCATTATACATGTATGGTAGACTTCATTCTAGAAGTCTCGCTTTGGAATTTGTGTTGTGATTTTCTAATTTCATATCTGTTTGGGTATTTGGTTTACTTGTCAAGGCTTATCCGTGATAGGTGTCACCATGACATGAGTTTTGGTTTGTGACATTTCTGTATAAAGAAGGGAGTCTGGAAAAAAGATGGCATGAAATACAGGAAATAGCTTGAGAAGAAGCGTAATTCTACCTTTGTATGTTATGAATCTAACTTCACTAAAGTTTCTGATAATGCATGGTGGATCGATTCTGATTCTACAAGTCATATTGCTAGAATCATGCAACATTTTCCAACTCTAAATAAGGAAATAAAAAGGGAACAAAATATTTATTATGGTAATAGAATGACATCACGCGTGGAAGGTGCGGGGAATTGTAGACTCATTTTAAAAGATGATTTTCAATTAAATTTAGAAAACACTTTTTATGTTTCATCATATCAATAGCTATTTATAATTTCAATTTTCATTTGTATACAATTAAACTTTTGAACAACAATAAAGCTATTGGTTTTGAAAATTTGTATGAAAAATTATTTAAACTTGAGCTATCCCCCACGACAACTAAATGTAGTCTTAACTCTACATGATGAAGAAATTGATACTAAGCGATGTATTATCAATGAAAACTCATGAAGTCTTTGGCATAAGTGATTGAATTATATCTCCATTGAAAGAATCAAAAGGTTAGTTAATTATGGATCTCTTGAAGCTCTTGATTTTCTACCTTTGGAACTTGTGTGGACTACATAGAGGGTAAACAGACCAAATCCACAAAAGGTTCCAATAGGAGTTCTCAGTTAATTGATATCATACATACAAATATTTGTAGACCTTTTTCTACCCTTTGCTTGAATGGTGAGAGATGTTTTGTCTTATTTATTGATGACAATTCAAGATGTATTTATCTATATTTTATATTTAATAAATTAGAAACACTAGATGTTTTTAAAGTTTTTTAAAATAGAAGTAGGAAACAAATTGGAGATCAGATCAAAATTGTAAGGTATGATTGGGGTGGAAAATATTATAGAAGGTACACAGCAAAGGGACAAGTTAAAGGTCCATTTGCTGAGTTTCTTGAGAAAAGATATTATTTCTTAATATACCACGCCAGGAACACCATAACAAAATAGTGTGGAAGAAAAAAGAAGTCGAACATTAATAGACATGGTAAGAAACATAATTAACAGATCACGTTTATCTTTATCATTATGAAGTGAAGCCTTAAAAACTGTAGTGTATATTTTAAATAGGATTCTATCCAAGGCTTTCCGGAAGATGCCTTTTGAACTAAGGAAAGGATGGAAACCTAGTGTAAATTATTTACACATTTGGTGATATCCAACTTAAGGTAAGGATTTAGAATCCACATTATAAGCAGTTTCTTTATAGGCTATACGGTTAACTCTAAGTTATTTTGATTTTAATTTTCTTCTCATTCTCCTAAAATCATTGAGACTTCAAATGCTAAATTTCTTGAGAAAAATAAATTAAGTGGGAGTGGTTCAACTCATTGGTTGAACTAAAAGAGATAAGGGAACCACCTTTGGTACTTCAAATGTTGGAAACTTAAATGCTAATAAAAAAATTATCATGAATTATCTAAAGAACAATAAGTTCAAGATACACTACAACTTAATTAGCCACAAGAAGAACAACCCATTTTATCTAAATCCATTGTTGGAAGAGTGTCTGAACAAGTGGGGGTAAGAATATCCTCAAGAATCAGTAAATAAGTAATTTATAGTGACTATTGTATATCTCCAAGAGTCTGATTAAGATAATAAGATAAAATATAATTCATATTTATTTTAACAAACATGAATGGAAAAACTCGACACTTTGGTATGATACCATTAAAGAAGAGTAGGAATCTATGATAAAAAATAATGTCTGAAATCTAGTTAAATTACATAAATGAGTCTCTATTATAATATCCCAATGGATTTATAACATCAAAAAATATTCATCTGGTAATGTTGAACGATATAAAACTAGACTTGTATCCAAGGTTTTAACTCATAAAAAAGGTATTGATTATAATGAAACATTCTCTCCCATGTCAAAGATGGATTCATTAAGAATAATCATGGCATTAGTAGCTCACTTTAATTTAGAGCTACATCAAATAAATGGGGAAATGACTTTCTTGATTGGATATCTTTAAACAGAGGTATGCATGCGCTAGCCTGAAGAATTTCTTATGATAAGGTTGAAAGCCACCTTGTTTTAAAGTTGAATAAATTCATTTATGGACTAAAAATAGGTTTTCCGCTAAAGGTATTTCATAATGTTGTTTCTTCATTCAGATTATAGTGACCCTCCAAGTTATTTTATGAATTTTCATGTATTTTTGATATTTCAATCCTTCCAACAGTGTTTACAAGTCATTTTGACTTATTAAAACTGTCGGTTCAATTAACAGACAAGTCATTTGGATTTTAGGCTCATTTTTTCCTATTTTAGAGCTTTCACTATTAAGAAATTGGTCCCGGAATAAATTTCCTAGTACGTGATCTCAAATGATAATTCTGATAGCACCATTAGCTTAGGAACATTGAATTTAGGCTAGGGGGACCCTTTGTTCCAGTCTTGAGGCTTTTAAACTCATTTTGTGCTATTGGATGAAAATTGGTTAAAATGGAAAGGTACGAGACCCATATTTAATTTAAAAGACATTGGATGGATGTTTTAATGGTTTCATTGAGTCTAAAATATCAAATTTGATATGGTAGCATAGTTTATTTGCATGCACGGGGTTCCGAATAAATCCTGAGTACCTGATCTGAGTCAATTTGGACTTAGGCAATTACTGGTTTTCCAGCATCTGGTGCAACGCTCATTTACTCTTCGTTTTTGTGAGCTTTAGGATTCTTTCTCAAAGAGTAAAACTCTGTACTATCATGACCACAAACCTTGTCTCATATTCATAATGAAGAGTGACTCGACCTAGTCTCACATTTCTCCATACAATCGCGACCATTGATGTCGCATTCATGATAGTATATTTATTTTCTTTTGTATTTGCAACCTATTTTTCACGTTACCAAAGGGTACATTTCTAGTTCATCATAATCGCGACCCTTGAGTCCCGCGTTCGCAATGGGTAAATGACTGGCAGTATAAAACCCTTTTTTTCCTGATTTCTTCACTATTTTCTCACCATTGTTTTTACATTCTTAGCTCTAGGAGCTCAAGAATTTGAGGGGAATCATAATATTGAGGTTGGGGATGATTAGGGAGTGTTGAGGTGATTATTTCCTGCTAATTCCTTTGTAAGTCTTCGGCCTAAATCCTCCGTTTGATTTTGGTCCTCCCTTCCCCCTTTTCTATCTTCTTTCAGGATTGATTTGAGTCCCAATTTACACTTTATTTGTGCTCAAATTTTGATCAAATATTCGTTTTTCTTCTAGGGCCCTGGTGACAAATTCAATTTTGGAATTCAATTAGTGGGTCCCACGAGCCTATTTTTAACTCGATTTTGGACCAGGAGTTTTATATAGCAATATAGGTATTTTTTTACTCTAATTAATGTGTATAATACTATCTTGATATTGTGATGTCATTTCAGAATCATGGATCAAGTATGAGAAAATTATGAACAATTCAAGAATGCAGTTCGACATTGAGGTAGACTTTAGTCTATTTTTCTCTAAAAGATTGTATATATATTATAGATTGCATTCTAGGTAGGGAAGATAAGTTATGTTTATGAATAGTATAGCATGACTGAACCTATTTAGGGAATTTATGATAGAAAGGTGAACTGAATCTTAGTCTAGAAAACCTTTTAAGGTTGTAGAATCCTATTAGATTTGATGATGGGCTTGATTAACTATAGATTGACATAAGAAATCCTTTAGCATAAGACTTAGCATATTACTTAGTGTTTGGGGGTGATATTTCCCATTTAGACCCTTGTAGTAGCTTTATGACCATATTTACCTTAGTCTCCGGTTATGGTGTTAATATTATATTGAATAGTATATTGGGGGTCTGAAATCATGATTATTATATTGGGTTGGATACCAGGTTAGGAATTTATCCTTAGAAAGGACATGGTTATAGTTATGGATACATAGACGCTTATAGTTGTATTTTTTGGATACTGGTGATGGCATACATACTTTTAGGTGCATTTACATGTACTTAGTGGTATGATTCCAACCGATTCCTTTCTTTTACAACTTTTTTCTAAAAAAAAACAGTTTATTTCCACTTTTCACTTTTAAAATGGATTCTTTTACAATGGAAATTGTATCACCTTAATTAATGATTTATGAGCTTTTGAAACTAAATATATAATTTTTAAAAGTAGACCTATATTGGTTTCGGTTTGTTAGTATTACACTCTTTTACAACTACTATTTACTTTGGTCAATGAGTATTTTGATTCTTTCCATGTCATTATACCAATATAGTTTCAAACTTGATCTAGGGCAATGGATTTACATATTTGTTTAGGCTCTTTTAGCCATGGTTTGGGTCCATGCACTTATTATACTTCTACATCTCTTTGATACTGGATGGAGTATATTGAATATGATAGTTATTGAAAGTTTTAGTTCTAGATCAGAAAATGTATACGGATATCCCGAGTCTCTTATGGTCCCATTCGTCTGTGAGCCACAATGACAGAGAAGGATTGTTGCCATAGGTTCAGCCTTCGTAAGCTTGAAATGACCTATTTCGTCATTACTATATTATTTGTAATAAATTCATAAAAATTCTTAATTTTCATTCCTCAGTATTAACTTAAGTCCAAAATAACCAACATTTACTTATTATATCACCTCAAACTTTCCAATGAAGATTTTAACCTTTCGATGTGTCTAGATAGACTCAAGCTCAATGAATTTAATTATTTAAGAGTACTATTATCAATAATTTAGTTTATAAGTTCTTTAGATATTAATTAAGGTCGTACAATATCCATAATACAAAGTTAAGTTGAAAACTTTCTTAGCGATACAGTTTTGATATGGGTTTCTATTAGAGACAACTTCACATGACCATATCTCCTACAACATAGAGAGTTAAGGGGTGTAATACCTACCAAATTAAATATCTCTGAGTCATCTTTCTAATGCAATAAACTATTTGTCAATCTAAGTTTGTAGTAATGTTATGATCATTTTACTGAGTAGTGTCCGAACAAAAATGAGAATTTAGCTACAGCGAGAATTCATATGGTATTTAAATCAATTTAAGCCATTTTTCAGGTCTAAACACCGTAAATTTCATTTTCCAACCCTAGAGAGGTGAGTTTTCAAAGTTTAGGATGAAAGTCCTTCGTTGAGGTAAGTTTTTCGATCATCTTCTTCATTTTTTAATCCTTCACATTCTAAAATCATTAGAAAGACCTTCAATGGTGGAATTTTGGGTTAGAACCTTTAATGGTGGATTTTAATTGGAAAACTTATGAGTGTTCTTCATATCACCTATAACAAATTCTAAAATATAAATTAATGATTCCTTGTAGGAACTTGTAATAACGCTCAACTTGCTCCATTATTTTGGAGCAAGGCGATCGTTGTCAATCTACTAACCCAACTTAGGTTGGGGTTGAATCCCCGAGGAGTGTAATTTATCCTTTGAATCCTATGTATGTTGAAAGTCACTAAGCGTTGACCTGCAATGTACCTTTAAAACCATTCATAACTTGAAATGGGGAGGAGTGGGTTATGATTAAAATGTTGGTTTGAACAAAATTAACTAATGACACTATTTGAGAGCAACAATTGTAGATTAAAAACCAATAAGAGAAGCGTCTTGGGTTAAGCTTATCCTAGGGTTCATACATGCATATGTGATTGAGGGTTAGTCCATTTCTTAGTCAAAGGTTTGGATAGGCTAGCTTATAACTCATAATGTGAGCCTTTCAACCACACACCACATTTCACTCATTGATTCTTTTGAATACCTTGTGGGTTCTAACTTCACCAATCCACACCTCAACTAAGCATTCCTATTTCTAGGATGATGCCAGTCAATCTAGCTACATCACAAAACATTCTTATTTCTATGATAAGGCTAAGGAAATAACTAGTATCAAATAGTTGTTCACTACTACTCATAACCCATACCCCTCTTTCAAGGATGATATGGGATCCAAGTCAATTGGGGTTTTCACCCACAATATCAATTCAATCAATGAGTAATTGAAAAATCCAACATTAATGACTAATAATTAGGACTGACAATCAACACCTATACATTTTTACACCCTATTTAAGCATAAACCCAAGAAAATTATTTAGCTATTCATGTAATTAGAGAAAAACAATTACCCAAATTAGTATCCATTGAAAATAAAGCAATAATAATCTCAAAGCTCCAATTTCAAATTATAGCTAACTATAATCTCTTGGATCTTTAGCACAATTGCTAGTTCTTCAAAGTTGAAAGAATATCTCCCAATGCAATCTTCAAGACTAGTTGGAAAAGTCCCCCCATTTTGCAAGGGTTTGATCTATTAAGTCTTGGGATTAAGCTGTGTGGATTTACAATTTTGCCCTTATAGGATTTCCGCTACACCGCGATCGTATTCTTTGGATCTCAATCACGTAGCTTATTAATGTGATCGCCGTACCTGAGGGTCTTCTGGTACTTGACCGAGTGATGGTGATTGCGACTCTGAGGATCACGATCACAGTAACTGAGGATCTCCTGTGCTCTAAATTTTGTTCCTTTTTGCCTATTCTTCTTTCCTTTCAGCTTGGTTTCCATTCTTTTTCATCATAGGACCTACAAGATTACAAAAACTAAACATTAGTACGTTCTAATGGAAAATTAGGCTCATGAATGCAATTTTAGCAATTTTAGTACGTTCTCATTGAGTGCATGAATTTGGATGTCAATAAATGGTAAATTCGCCACTCATCAACACCCCCAACTTAAATCTTTTTTTGAACTCAATTGGTACCAGCAACTAGCCTTCAAGCATGGGAAAAGTTATTCTCACAACTCCCCTCAAAATAGATCACACTTTCAAAGATGCAAAGACTTTAAAGAACAACTAAGCAACAACCACTAACTTCCTAAAAGTGACTCTACATTAATAGTGACACAATTAGACTCCTTTGCCTTATTTTTGAAAGATTGCAATTTCACCCGCCTCAATTAGTCTTTATGCCTTCTCACAAAAGAAAATCCCATACTCCGAAGTATCTATCATGCAACAAAGGATTAACGTGTAAGAACTCACTCTCACAAAGAATCTCTTCATGAGAACAAGTATCATACCATATGTTTTCCCATATTTTCAATCACCACTAACTTGAATACACTTGGTAGAATAAATATTTGGGATCAAAGTGTCTACACCCTCCTTTAATATTTACATCACACTATTCAATTAAACTTCGGACCATGGGCCATTTTATTCATTTTCAACTTACACATGCATACTTTCTCTACCTTGATTCACCCATTTTTTTGAAAGAATTTTCTTCTCATTTATTTTTTTTACACAATTTATGCCTTTCTTTATTTTGATGATTCCTTTCCTTTTATTTTTATCTTGCTCTCTTTGCTTAGCTTTTAGGCATTCACTTACAATACCATGGCCCAAGGTCACCTCTTCCAAGACTCACTATCCCTAACTTAGGCTTTTGGCCTCAAGTTGCATTTTCAAGTTCAAAGAGGATATGGTTCAAAAGAGGGGTAAAATTCAAATGGTTTGAGGTTTGTAATGTGGTTACCAAAGAAAGGTTCAAAGGCTTAAAATGGGTGACTAGGGATACTATTCTATGTATGGGTAGTCTCTTTAGGCTAAAGTGGGTTTCCATGTTCACAAAAAGGGCCTAAAATCATTTCACTAACCTAGCATAATCAAAATTTACTTTGAGAGACTAACGGGGCAAGTTCTAGATGATACAAGTAAGAATGAGATTTAAACAATTAAGCTCACTGCACACGACATGTAAACTTTTTGAGGAGGCTATATTGCATTTATTAGTAGAGACAAAAGGAGTTATTTACCATATAATACCAAATAAAGACCTTGGAGTCACAAAAAGAGGTAAAGTGTTGTTACAAGATTGTTCACGTCCATGCCTTTAGTCTTCACAAAAATTTTTAGACAGAGGGGGGTTGCTTGCATCATATTTTACAGCACACAAGATTTGTTATTCGTGGCACCAAACCAGGCCATCGTCTCATATTTCAAGCATCATAAGGGAAAACCTTATGGCTACTCAGACTTCACAATAAGTATAAAAGCAATCCCAAATCTACAATGCCATGGGTACTAAGACTTCCCCTGCACCTCTGGCTCAAAACCCAAACACAATTACTTTCTTTTAAGAATGTTGTCACTCAATTTACATAGGGAAAGGCACATCTAACATCAATTAAAAGAAGCATAAGAATCTCTATGCTCGAGATGAGACTTAGATTTTGAGACCCGTACACACACACAAACACCTCTAACTTAATGGGTTGAAATGCCCATATTGCAGAACATAAAAGTATAAGAAGGGTTAGAAAGGGCTCCTTTAAGTTGTAGCATGTATCAAAATCTTTTGTACTAATGCGATTGCAATAGGATTTGTTGTGATCACAATAAATGAGATTGATTTTCCCCTAGTTTGCTCTATTTTTCTACAAAGCTACCAACTTCCCAACTCTGTTTTTCCCCTACTTTTTAGACTTCCAACTTGTGTCAAAACACGTACAAAACATTAAAAATTTAATAAACATATAATTGATGGGTTGCCTCTCAAGAAGTATGTGATTTAACATCGCGGCACAATGTTTCATTATCAATACTAAGGATCTTTGAAATCCAACAACTCAACCTTCGCCGCCCTGAGGCCGCCTACATTGTAGTGTTTCAACCTTTTCCTGTTTACTATGAATCTCTTTTCTCAAGGTCCTCTAATTCGATAGCACCACTAAGGTACACACTCAAAATCACAAAGGGACCCGACCACTTAGAATGAAGCTTACCCAAAAAACTTCAAGATAGAGTTGTAGAGGAGTACATTATTGCCTACATGAAATTTACACCTTAGGATCTTAGCATCATGCCACATCTTCATTTTTTCCTTATATAAAGTGGAACTTTCTTAGGGCTTGAATTGAAAATCTTCCAACTCGTAAAGTTGCATGACCCTTGACTTGGAATCTTTTTCCCAATTCTTATGTAACTTCTTCAATGCCCACAAAGCTTTATGCTCGAGCTCGACGGGCGAGTGACATTCCTTCACAAACACAAATTTGTATGGGGACATACCAATTAGGGTTTTGTATGCTGTCATATATGCCCAAAGTGCCTCATCAAGTTTCCTTACCTAATTAGTTTGGCCTATATTTAGGTTTTCTCAATGATAACTTTGATTTCCCGATTAGACACTACGACTTGGCCACTTGTTTGGGGATGATATAGGGTATCAACCTTATGCTTCACTCCATATTGTCAAGAAGATCCTCGAAAACCCAATTACAAAAATGTGAGCCTCCATCACTAAAAATGGCTCACAACATTCCAAATCTTGTAAAAATGTGTTTCTTAGAAAAGAAAGTGATGCTTTTGCTCTCATTGTTTGGAGACATAATCAACTACCACCAATATATACTTGTTACCAAGGAAAATCACAAAATGATCCTTAAAATCAATTCCCCACACGCTGAAAAGTTTGACTTCAAGATTGGGTTTAAGGGGAATTTCATGTCTTATCGAGATGCCACCTTGAATTTCTCATTGATACCATGATTTGACCTACTTAAATTCATCTCTATGAAGGGCCACAGACTCTGCCCATTTGGAGACATAATCAACTACCACCAATATATACTTGTTACCAAGGAAACTCACAAAATGATCCTTAAAATCAATTCCCCACACACTGAAAAGTTTGACTTCAAGATTGGGTTTAAGGGGAATTTCATGTCTTATCGAGATGCCACCTTGAATTTCTCATTGATACCATGATTTGACCTACTTAAATTCATCTCTATGAATGGTGGTCCAGTAATAACCACATTGAAGAACTTTGGCAGCGGTTTGAATCCCCCATGGTGACCAGCAAAAGGAGAGGAGTGACATGCTTCAAGAATGTCTTTTATTTTCCATGAAATAATAATAAATCATACCATATGTGTATTCCTGAAATAGGAATGGTTCATCCCAAAAATACTTCTTTACATCGAAGAAGAACCACTTTCTTTGATTATAGCAAAGATCCTTGAGAAGTACACCAATAACCACATAATTCTCATAGTCAACAAACCATGGTGTTACATTCACCGAGATTGACATGACTAGTTCATTGGGAAAGGTGTCATCCATCTCAATCTCACTATACTTTTCTTGATTATTTTCAAGGCATAAAAAAAGGTCGACTACTTGATTTTTGCAACCCTTTCGGTCCTTTACATCAAAATTAAATTCTTGCAAGACCAAGTTCCATCTAATTAATCGTGGCTTATCTTATTTCTTCGCCATGGGGTATTTAAGAGCAGCATGATACGTGTGGACCACTTATTTAGTTCCCAACAAATAAGCCCAATACTTTTTGAAAGCATATACCACTTCCAATAATTCTTTCTCCATAACCGTGTAGTTATATTGAGCGTCGTTCAAGGTCTTTCTCGCATAATTTATTGGATGAAATAACTTTTCTTTGTGTTTAAACAGCACCACACCTAAATCAATTTCACTTGCATCACACATTACCTCAAACATAGATGAGCAATTTGGGGCCACAATGATGGGACCCGATATAAGTAACTCCTTAAGATAATTAAAGGACTTTAATCATTCATCATCAAAATTAAACTTTTCCTATTTTTCAAGGAGTTTGTACATTGGATGAGCGATTTTGGAGAAGTCCCTAATAAATCAAAGATAGAACCTGGCATACCCGAGGAAGCTTTGAACACCCTTTATGGAATATGAGGGGATAACTTGGCAATTACCTCTACCTTAGATTGATCAACTAGTATACCATTCCATGAGATCTTGTGGCCCAAAACAATACCCTTCTTGACCATAAAATGATATTTCTCCCAATTGAGTACAAGGTTGGTCTCTATATATCACTCGAGTACTTTGCTTAGATGCTCAAGGAATGACTCAAATGAGTTCCCTACAACCAAAAAGTATTCCATGAATTCTTCCATCATATCTTCAACCACATACATAAATATTGATTGCATGCACGATTGGAATGTTGCCAATGCATTTCATAAATCAAACGACATCCACTTGAATGCAAATGTACCATAGGGGCAAGTGAAGTTATCTTCTCATGGTCTTCTGGAAAATAAAAATTTTTCTGTACCCCATACAACCATCTAAGAAGCAATACCACCCCGCCCAACTAACCTATCTAGTATTTGATCCATACAGTGCATGGGAAAATGGTTCTTCTCGGTCTAAGAATTCAACTTGCAGTAGTCCATGCACGCCCTCCACCCCATGACAGGATGGATATGAACAAGGTCGTTATTTTCATTCACAACTATCCAAATGCCACCTTTCTTTAGAACACATTGCACGGGGCTTACCCATGTGCTATTGGAGATTGGATAGATTACTCCCACATCAAGTAACTTTATAATTTCTTTCTTTACCACTTCCTGCATGGGTTGATTTAGCCTTCTTTGATTTTTCACAATTGGTACATGATCTTGTTCTAGATTAATCTCTTTGTAATAAATGATGGGGGCTATGCCTATGATATTCACAATTGTTCATTCGATGGCACAAATAAAGTTTTTCACTATCAATTTAAAAGCCCCGAGTTGGTAGGGTTGGAGATCACTTGAAATAATGATAGGAAAAGTGTATCCATCACCCAAGAATACATATAAAAGTTGTGGCGGCAACGACTTTAATTCAATTTGAGGTGGCTCAAGGATGGATGGCTTTACGAGTAGGCTCTTATGGTTTTTAGATCAAGTTATCGTTTTATCAGGTTCTTGGTATAAGATCCAAGAACTTTTAAAGATTCAACCACTTCATAGAATGCTTCAACTTCACCACTATCACAATTAATACTACAACTAATGGGTTATTCACCAAACTCACATCAGCATAATTCAGCACTTCATCATCAATAACATCGATTATTGAGATTACTTGTAAGTCAATTGGTTGTTTCATGGAATTAAATATATTGAAAGAAACTTCTTTATCATTTAGGTGAAATTTCATCTTCCCACACTCCAGATCCACAAATGCCCTCATAGTGGCTAAAAATGGCCTTTCAAGAATAATAAGGATTTTATAATCTAATGCACAATCAAGGATCACGAAGTTAGCCGAGAAGATAAACTAGTCAAATTTAAATACCACATCATGTAGTACCCATATATGTTTCTTGATGGTTTGGTCTACCATTAATAATCTCATAGCGGTAGGTTGCGGTTTTACAAACCCTAGCTTGTAAAATATGACATGTGGCATTAGATTTATACTCGCCTTGAGGTCACACAAGGCCTTTGCATATTTGAGCATTCCAATGGTGCAAAGGATTGAGAAAGCATTGGGGTTTTCTTTCTTTTTTGGAATTGTGCTTGACATGATTTCACTACAATGATGAGTTATTTTTATTGTATCCTTCTCCACAAGCCATTTTTTAGACAAATTCTTTCATAAACTTAGTATACCCCAAAATTTCTTGCAAGGCTTCTATCAACGAAATGTTAATGGATAGTAACTAAATTTATCAAGAAACTTCTTGAACTTGTCATTATCCCCTTGTTTCTTGAGTATTTGAGGAAAAAGTGGTGGAATTGCAATTGGTGGCATGGAGACAAATAGAGGATATTCTACCTTCGAGTTTCCAATGATAACTTCATTTGTCTTTAACTTGTCATCATTAGGCCTTTTTTCTTCACATTTGATTTCTCATAATTTACTCTCCTGTTGGAGCCATCATCAAGCTTCACGCCCTTAACAAGAGTTTTCCTATTTCTAGTGACAATAGCATTTGTTACCATACCACTTGACATTTCTCTATTTTGTCTTACATTGAGGTGTGATGATATTTGATTCTATTTTTCCTCTAATTGTTGGATGGAGGTTGAATAAAACAATAACATTTGGTGTAACTTGGAGATATCACTCCTCATTTCCCTTACTACCTTGTAGGTTCCCTAGACTCTTATCAAGATTCGGGTTCAGATGTCTTCATTTACATATCTCTCTATTTCAAGAGGGGACATATCTCGGTTCTTATTATTTTGACCTTGACTTCCACCTTGCCTTTGGTACATAATATGGAAATCCTTCAAATTTCTTAGAAACGTTCTTATATATTCATCAAGTATCTCCTCTTCTATATCTCCATACACCTTAGCACTCCTTGAAGCTATAGCATTGACCCTTTCAAAGGAGGTTCCCATCATATGTTGAGTAAGAAGTTCAAGGTGTGATCTCACCTTGATCATAGTTGCATCTTTTTCCTCCTCCTTTTTTATTTGATCTTGACTCACAAAGGATACAGAGGGATCCCCCACAACCACCTCGACATCCTCCGTGCGCTAATCTCTAGCTAACTTAGTCACTTGATCTAATATGGGTGATCTAACTTCATAAGGAAACTTTATAAGGGACTCTCCAGATGTATTGTCAACCACGGTTCTATTCAATTGATTCAATGCCCGATAAAATATTTTGAGATGCACTTTCTCAGGAAATTCATGGTTTTGGAATTTCATGAGCTTTTCATTAAATATCTCCCTCATTTCATGTTAAGGCTCTCCATTGAGTTCACAAAAATTAGTGATTTCACCCCATAATGCAACATATTTGATGGTAGGAAATATAAATCTAAGAAAGCATTGTAAAAATCAACCCACGATGTGATGGACCCGGTAGGAAGAGACCTCAAACACAACATCGCCTCACTTATTAGAGAGAATGGGAAGAGGCATAACTATATGGATTCTTGTGTGATATCAGAAATATTAAAAGGCGAGCATACTTTAATAAAGTTCTTCAAATTGAAATCGATGTCTTCATCGATTTACCCCCAAACAACCCTTTCATATGGAGTAAACAGAGCATCACACTTGTGATATAAAATTTAATATTTCCTTTGGTATATGGAATACAGATAGTACTAGCATACTTCTCACTGCTAATATAATACATGACCTCCACACATTTATATGATGAGTTGTTGTTTATCACTTCTTGACTCATGGTTATTTGGATAAAATAATAAACACCTAATCAAAAAATCAAAAACAATAACCAAAGTAAAGTGCAACACTACAGCAAAACCCAAAGTTACTAACAACACCATACAAGCAAAAACTAAGTTTCACTCATCGACAATGGTGTCATTTTTTATAACGCTCAACTTACTCCATTATTTTGGAGCAATGTGATCATTGTCAATATAGTAACCCAACTTAGGTTGGGGTCGAATCCTCGAGGAGTATCATTTAGAATTTGAATCTTATGTTTGTTGAAAGTCACTTAGCGTTGACCCGTAATGTGCCCTTAAAGTCATTCATAAATTAAAATTAAGGGGGGATATGATTTAAAATATTAGTTTGAACAAAATTAACTAATGACACTATTTGAGATCAACAATTGTAGATTAAAAACCAATAAGAAAAGAGTCTTAGGGTTATGCTTATCCTAGGGGTCATATATACATGGGTGATTGAGGGTTAGTCCATTTCTTAGTCAAAGGTTTGGGTAGGCTAGCTTTTAACTCTTAATGTGAATATTTCAACCACACAAAAAATTTCACCTATGGATTCTTTTGAATACCTCATGGGTGCTAACTTCACCAATCCACACCTCAACTAAGCATCCCTATTTCTGGGATGATGCCAATCAATCTAGATATATCAAAAAACATTCTTATTTCTAAGATAATGCTAAGGAAATAACTAGTATCAAATAGTTGTTCACTACTACGCATCACTCATACCCCTCTTTCAAGGATGATATGAGATCCCAGTCAATTGGGGTTTTCACCCACAATTATCAATTCAATAAAAGGGTAACAACAAAACCCAACATTAATGGCTAATAATTAGGACTAACAATCAGTACCCATACACTTTTACACCCTATTAAAGCATAACCCCAAGAAAATTATTTAGCTACTCATGAAATTGGTGAAAAGAAAATTACCTAAATTGGCATCCATTGCATCCATTCAAAATAAATCAAGAATAATCCCAAAGCTCTAATTTCAAATTACAACTAGAAATAGTCTCTTGGATTAGCACAATTGTTGTTTCTTCAAAGTTGAAACAATTTTTCCCAATACAATCTTCAAGATTAGTTGGAAAAATGCTCCCCTTTTTTAGAGGGTTTAAGCTTTTAAATCTTAGTATTCAACTATGCGGATTTACAATTATGCCCTTGGAGGATTTTTGCTACACCACAATCGTGTAGCTTCTTACCACAATCACGGTACCTGAGGGTCTTCTGATCCTTGGCTAAGTGACTGCGATCACTACTCTGAGGATCGTAATTACGGTAACTGTGGGTCTCCTGTGCTCCATCTTTTGTTCTTTTTTGTATATTCTCCTTTCCTTTCAACTTGATTTCCATTATTTTTTATCACAGACCTGTAAGATCACAAAATTGAACATTAGTACATTCCAATGGAGAATTAGGCTTATGTACACAATTTTAGTCATAGTAGTGCATGAATTTGGATGTCAATGAGTGCTAAATTTGCCACTCATCAACTTTGTAAACTAGATTATTAATTTTTATGATCAGAAACCTTGAATTCCATAAAGATGAGTCCTTTAGCATAAAAACTCTATTAATTGAGATGGGTTAAGCTTGAAAGAATTAATTAATGGCTAATTGACATTGGGGAATGATCTAAACCTTAAATTAAGGGTAGAATTAGTGAGTTTGAATTCCCAAGATATTTGTTTGAAGATTAATAATTAAATTACACTTATTATTACTTGATTTTAGATAATTCATTATTGTAAGGCATGAAGCAAAGGAAAGAGCATCCTTGTTACAGTCGGCTTCTTCCATACACTTGGCAACTAGGTAGGATAGGTTAATGAATAGAAAACTATGTTATTTTATATTTTAATAATTTATAATTGATGTGAGAAATCATGTCTAGGCTGGTGGGCATGGAGTGGCGGTGGATAAAGATATAAGAACTTTACTTTAATCTCGAAAATTCTGTTATTGATTGATTATATGTTAATTCTTTGATATTATGTGTTATGTACCAAGAAGAAAATTATTATGGAAAAGTGTGCAAGCATGATGTTATTAAGTTGTTCTAGTGATGAATTTAGTTGAGTTTCAAAGATAATAACTTGTATATTATACAATAATGTGATGGGGAGTACTATGCTAGGGTCAAATACTAATGAACATGGTAATACTTATGGGATATTGACTTGAATCATTATTAAAATAGTATTATGTGGAAAGAGGTAGAGGATAATGATATTCTTGAATGGCTAATTAAAGGTGTTAATGTTAGAACCCATGTTGCGATATTTAAGAATGTAGTGGTATTTAAATAATTAATGAGTAATTAAGGCTCCAATAGTGACTTATATGCTTAAGTGTTAAGTTTTGATTTATTTTATGATATTCTTGTTTTGGTATTAATAAACACACTTTATCTATTAGATGCCCA
The DNA here is from genome assembly GCA_030864225.1 of Capsicum baccatum var. pendulum. Taxonomy (NCBI): domain Eukaryota; kingdom Viridiplantae; phylum Streptophyta; class Magnoliopsida; order Solanales; family Solanaceae; genus Capsicum; species Capsicum baccatum. The sequence continues at coordinate 85,838,294 of CM061560.1, read as the reverse complement.
CGAGAGGCTAAATTGGTGATAATGATGATTTATTGAATTATGTCTACTAAAGGTGTGTTGATAATGATACCCCTTGAAGTAATGTCATAAATGGCTTTCTGATAATCATGATAAATTATTGAAATAATGTCTGGGAGAGGGTCAAAATGTTTATAAATGAAAGAACTTAACTGAATTGGCTTATAATTTTAAGTGCACTTGTAAATTTAGTACATTGTATGATATTCTGAGAGATAATGTGGATTTGATAAAATATACATAATATTGTTACTAAGGATCGGGTAATATGCCGGTACGAATATGAATATTGATATTACTTATTTATGAAGGATCGGGTACCATGCCGATATGATACATGGCTTAGATTGTCCCCTACAAATCATAATTAGTTGACCAAAAATAAGTTCCTTAGCATGTGTGTATAAATTAGTGTTTATTTTGAATGATAGTGTGCTTTAATAAGCTGATAACGAGCTTACTCAATTTTAATTGCGAGGTTTAGAAGGACATAATTATTACTTATGAAAATATTGTTAGTAGCAATATGGCTAACGTTAAACTTTGATATTGATGTGAGATGTGATTGGATCAGATGCCACGAGCTGAAAGGGTGATATTAATAATAACACTCCCTATGTTCCATTTTATGTGTCGCCATTTGATCGGGCATGGAGTTTAAGAAATAAGAGATAACTTGGTAATTTTACCAAATTATCCTTTATCAAAAAATGTGCTATTATCCTTTTTAATTAAGTGGGACCAATAACGGTAAAAGTGGAATTGTGTTTTTTAAATAATTAACAAATAAGGAAAGATGAAAGTTTTTTGGGACAGACCAAAAATGAAATGATGACACATAAAATGGGAAGGAGGGAGTAGTAGTAGTAGTAGCATTAGTAGTAGTAGTAGTAGTTATAATAATAATAATAATAATAATAATAATAATAATAAAGGATTTTGATAATGAATGATCCAAAGTGATGAATCCAATGAATACTTCCAAAGAAATGATCCCAAAGTTTCAATAACTGAATTAATCCTTTTTTCAAGAGTATGCTTAAGGTTTGTGTCACGACCCGAGACTACCCCCTAGTTGTATCACGGTGCTTGAAACCATAGTGATCACAAGCTAACCCATGTAATGGCATACCGCTTGAGCAACTGATTTATAATGTAAATAAAAGTTACATTTGCCGAGTGGAAGAATAATCATGAGAAAATCTGAATGAATGTAATACTAATAAAGTTTCCAACATGATAATACTGAAGAAAGAACTTGAATTACATATCATGACTTTAACTAACTATCTATGAAGCCTCTACTATACCGAATATAGGTAGCTGGTACATACCTCCAACTACCACTAATCAATACATAAGAATGATAACAATACAGTAAATGAACTACAACTGACTGGAGTTCCCGAAATAGGAGAACTCATCACCTATTGGATGAATGCTAAGAACTATCTAACCCAGGTGTATGGACTACATCTGGTACCTATATCATGATAGAATATATCCCAAAACGCATATGTGTGGTCAATACTTTGGAATGTATTGAGTATATAGGGACATGCTCTAAATCATGGAAATATTAAAAATATGCTTTAAAACTGGGCATATAAGTTATTTGTTGAAACATGTATTTAAAACATGGCTATACGTGAAAAGTGCAGGTCATAGTGAGATTTATAAATCATGAGCTAAAAATAGTTTTGTAAGATGGGAGGTAGTAGAAGCATGAATACTATATGTAAATCTCATGTAAAGCTGAACATGCTATAAAACTTAAATGAGATCATGTATGGATACTGAGCGTGAAAACATAAACATATAAGTTGAATGCAAGACCAAGTAATACTGACATGGTCTGAGTAACTGAATGACGAATATCTAAATAACTGAGGTCTGAATACTAAATAACTGATATTTGTATACTTGATCATGCAAACCTAAACTGATATACAATGAGTACTTTACTGTCTGGAATTATGGAAGCTATCATGTAACCGACATACCCTAGTTTGAACTAATTGGGGTCCAACTTGTAACCCCAGTTTGTAGGGTATTAGTACCTTGCTACGGGTACTAACATTGTCTAATGATGTGGATCCACAAGGGTGATGTCCTGTAGAACTAGGGAGTTACCCTCTACTGAGAGATGCCCCTAAGAGAGTGTCAACTCTCTACTGGCAGGAAGGCCTCTCATACCTATATTGACTACATAGTTCTGGAGCTCAGGGACTGCTACTATAAGTCACATCCTCTACTGGCAGGTGAGCCATCATCCCTGGGTTCACTCGGTGCTAGACCCTACTCCCAACTGAAAGACACTGAAATACTAACTGGTACATATACTGATAATAGATTTGCTAATATAAGGTATTCTAAAAATACAGAGCATGCATAATCTGAAGTAACCATGAACATGTAAATTGATAGTGCTCATTATGATCATAATAAACTAAGTATAACAATTAACATCATGAGTTGGCAGACTCATTACTTGAAAAGTATGAAATATAAGTAAACACGTAGGTATCGGGTGTTTATAACTATCCAGCACTGAAAGATTACAAAATCCATTAAGAACACTTAAAACACTAGCATAAAGTCATAATTCAAAGACCCAAAACATGAGACATTTCAATAAATTAGTGAGAAACATGAATTTGAACATGGGAATGTGTTAAACTTTAGAGAACAACATATTTACATGGTTTAATTCATAACTTGATGAATTATCATGAAATTAATTGAACCTAACATGAGTAATTGAAATTTAAAACATGAAATAACCTAATTTACATGGGAAAACATATTGACATGGATTGAATTCGAATTTCTAAGAAGACACGGATTAAATTCATAATTTTCATAGATTATTTCACAAAATAGGATGAAATTCATTCTTAAACCGAAAAGATGAATATCAGGCTCAAAAGGTGGTAGGAACCCAGTGATGAATACCCCGCATACCTCAATTGGATGATTTCTTAAAGAAGTCTTAAATTGGAACTTAAATTCTTGAGTTCTTGAGAGAAGAAACTTGAATTTTGTTCTTGGAGAAGGGTTTTAATTTGTGTATTAGATGTTTGGGGTTAAGAGAGGGAAAATAATGTGTTTTAAGACCCCTTAATTCATTTAAGAATGATTAGAAATAGTTTAGGGGTGTGAAAAGTCCTCAACGCCCTAAAATTAATTAAAATGGAGTAATTTTTTACACTTGGCCTTTGCTTGGCGGTGCACAGCCAAAGCCAACCCATTCAAGTGGCATTTGGTGATCCCTCTGTAGTGCCAAGCCTTTGCATAGGGTCCACTTGATGACGCACACCAAATTACAATTTCCAAAAACACCCCCAAAATGACCCACAATAACTAAATATAGTTTATCATCAATATTATAATACGTCGATTTGCTAAATAGGAATACTACACGATAATCATGACCCCGAAGGACCACAAGCTAACTCATGACTGATATTTATACCTGTATACTACATAAAATATTTTATAATGCAGAAACATAAACTGATAGGCCATAAGGTTCAATACTGAACATGATCTAAATGATATAACATCTGTGTGGGGAAATAGAATACCCAAAACAAAACTAAAAATACTGAAGTCTGAAACATGATAGTATGAATCTAGTCTGAAAGCCTCTAATATCGGAAAAATTTAAATAAGGAGTTGATGGGACATATCCCCAACTAACTCCAACTAATAAGCTAATCAATGAGATAGTAAGGAAATAATCATGTCCTCGAAGGATAAGGACTCACTTCTAACCCTGACTGCTGAGACTGGAATCTACTACTGATCTGGAACTCGTGTCACTGAACCTATGGTGTAACATAAAAAAAAAGCACCATAGTGCAAATGCGTCAGTACAACGGATTGTATCGAGTATACATGTGAGGCAGGCTATATGCAACGGTTCACTTGCATGAATAATACTAACTGACTATCTAACATGAATGTGAGAATGCATACATAAGTACGTAATGGGAACTGACACTATGAAATCATGATTTCTAAATCTGAACACTGATAACATAACATACTAATAACTAACATGACGGATAACATGAGTGACTGTATCTGACAGTCCAAAATTTGATGGAACTATCTGAGTCCCGTACTGTATCTGAGCTGACTGTATCTGACAGTCCTAAAATCTAAAGAACTATCTAAGTTCTATTACTAAGGCTGATTGTCTTTGTCTGACAGTACAGATTCTGTAACATGAAACTATGGGAGGTAGTATTTAACTGACATGCCCCTGATACGCCATTATGGCTGAGTTGGGGTCCAATCTATAACCCCAATTGGAAGGGTGTCAATACTGTCCCACTAGTAAAGACAAGTTGTGGGAGACCCTTATCTGATATTATCCCCAATAGAGAATGGTGGGGACCTTATCTGACAGTGATAATCCACGTCATCAACCCTCAACGAATAGTGTTGATGTCTCAACCTATGCTGGCTACATAGTTTTGGAATGGAAGGATGACTTCTAAGGATCACACCCTCATCTGATAGTATGTGTACCAATCCTTGGGTTCACTCGATGCTAATTCCTACTCCCATATGAATAAACACTGAACATGATTTACTGAACTGAACATAAGCTGAGTTACTAAGTTTCGTTGACTGATGGAATACTACTGATATCTGACAACTGACTGAGTCATGATATAAAGGAGATTTTTCCTGAGTCATAAGACTATCTGAAGTCTAAGGATTCATAGCTTAACTAAGGGTATCATGAAAACATGACATGGATCTGGGTACACAGCTAATATTTCGGGTACAAATACCCCCAGGACTCGATGGAAGGAAACTGACAAAGCATGACTTACTTGAATACATAATAATCATCATAATACATTTACTAAAGCATTTCATCAAATATGTGATAGGTATAAGCTTGTACATACAAGGGGATTTCATGATATCATGCTGATTAGACACTTTCCCTTCATCTAGGCATTCAACCAAACACATAGTAGTCATAGAATGTGTAAACAACATCATACAACAATTAACTGTCATGATTCAATTCCAATTTAATCATTCAAGGGTATGTTTCATGAATTTATACAGATACAAATCAACCCATATGGAATTTAACACTCATTCAAGGAACACATTTCAATTACTCATTATCAACATGAACAAAAACAGCCCTATCATAAAATTTGTAAGAAAATCCATAACTTGAATTTAGAAAAGGGATTCTTGGGCTTCATGGACTAAAGGAGTCCATAATGAACACTATGCATACCTTAGTTCGTGATTTCATGAAGATTGATAGTAAAACCTTCTTGAATTTGAATCCCCAGTGGAACCCCTAGCTTGTTCTTGAGAGATACTTGAGAGAAAAATAGTATATTTTGGGTGAAGAATGGCTAAATCAAGTGTTATTGGGTTTAAATAGGGGAAGGAAATTGCCCCTTTTAACCCTGGATGCGTCTTGAAATTTTAGTAAAATGTTCCCGAACTGGACCCTTGGAATGACACGGTGCTATCGTGTCGTGTCACTAGAAATTGACAATTGATAAATTGAGGGATAGCACGACGTGGAGCCATCATGTTTCTCCTTTCTTCATGACCTTGAACTTTGACGTGACGTGGGGGAAATCACGTTGAGACACTGGAAAAAGAACAATTCTGAATTTGAGTGCTAGCACGATGCACCATAATCGCGAAAACCTACTGGAAATTTCCAAATGCCATTTCCTCTTATGGCGCAGCGTGCCACTGACTAATATGGTGCTGTTTGATGACGAGAACTTGAAATAGTCATAACTTCTTACCCGACTATAAGATTTAAGCGAATCATATATTGATGGAAAGCTTATTGAATTTCCCACATAAAAAATGTGAAAATCTTAAAAATTTCTCATAGAATAATTATCATTCACTTTATAAGCTAATACTAGGCATTCTTGGGACAAAATTAGCTAAAAAACTTCAGGATATTACAATATCTTCCCCTTAAGAACATTCATCCTCGAATGAGACTAACTAAGAGGGGAAAAATAAGCTAAACATGATATGAACATGAATAACTGGAACATGATCTCATGAATGACAAGATGAACATACCATACTGAACATGCATATCCGATGCATGTGTAACTGATTCATGAATACATGACTAAATTTTCTGAAGAACTAAGTTTCTTACAATAAGAATGCATTTCTGATGCATAATTATATAACTGAGCTGATACATAAATGCATGACTGAATATGCAATGGTACTTGATACGAAGTTTATGATGGAAACATGAACATGAAACTAAATACCAAGTTCGTGATGAACACTGATTATGAAACTGGGTAAGCTTAACGAGAACGGTTACCTTGAGCTTGATTTGAGTTGGCAGAGAAGAGGTGAGGATACTTGGTACACATTTCTGCTTCTGCTTCCGAAGTAGCTCCCTCGATGAATTGATTTTTCCAAAGAAAATTAACTAGAGGGACTTTCTTGCTCCTCAATCTTTGAGTCTGATAGTCTAGACTTCAACTGGAATCTCTTTGTAAGAGAGGTTGTTCTGAACATCTATGCTCTAAATAGGGACTATGACTAGTAGGTCACCTATACACTTCTTTATCAAAGAGACATGGAAGACTGGATGAACTGAAGCTAGATCTGAAGGCAATTTGAGCTCATAAGCTACCTTGCCGAAATGACTGAGAATCTTAAAGGGACCGATATATCGAGGACTGAGCTTTCCCTTCTTTCTAAATATCTTCACTCCCTTCATGGCAGAGATCTTTAAATAGACATGATCACCAACCTCATACTCAAGATCTTTTCTATGAACATCTACTTAAGACTTCTATCGGCTCTGAGCAGCCCGGAGTCTTTCTCTGATTAACTGGACTTTCTCTAAGGCATCGAATACTAAGTCAAGACCTATGACTGAGGCCTCTCTAACTTTGAACGAACCAATTGAAGATCTACATCTCCTACCATAAAGAGCTTCGAATTGAGCCATCTAAATACTAGAATAATAGTTGTTGTTGTATGCAAACTCAATCAAAGGCAAGGGGTTATCCCAATTTCCCTTGAAATCAATTTTACACACCCAATTTCCCTTTCTGCTTGACCATCTATCTAAGGATGGAAGGTTGTATTGAGACGAACTTGGGTACCAAGACCCTTTTGGAATGCTTTCCAGAAATAAGAGGTAAATTGGGTACCTCTGTATGAGATAATGGACCACAGAACACCGTGCAATCCGACCAACTCCTTGATGTAAAGTTTGGCATAATCCTTGACTGAATAAGAGGTATAAACTAGAAGAAAATAAGCTGATTTGGTCATTTTGTCTACAATGACCTAGACTGAATCATGTTGATGACGAGTTTGAGGAAAACCCATCATGAAGTCCATGTTCATAATTTCCCCCTTCCAAGTAGTAATACTAAACTCCTGTATGGACCCACTAGGATTCTGATTCTCTATCTTAACCTGCTGACATGTATAGTACTTAGCCACAAACTCTTCAATGTCTTTCTTCATCCTACTTCACCAATAGATTTCCTGCAAGTTGCACTACATATTTATGGCCCTTGAATGAATACAGTAGCACACACTATGCACTTCTACAACAATTCACTGCCTTAACTCATCTACACCTGGAACACAGAGACTACCCTGATAATGAAGAACACTATCTCCTCCTTAGGAGAAAACCTCTATTTTCTAATCCTGAACTGATTCTTTCAACTTGACTAGTCTAGGATATTTATCATTATTTTCTTTCACCTTGGAAACTAGAGATGATTCTGAACTACTTTGAACACATACACCACCCTCTGATGAATCGACTAAGCAAACGCCTAGTCTGGCAAGCTGATGGACTTCTTGAGCTAACTTCTTCTTACTATCCTCCACATAACAAACACTACCCATGGATAGCCTAATGAGAGTGTCGGTCACTACGTTTTCCTTTTCCAGATGATAGAGGACACTCATGTCGTAACTCATGTCATAATCTTTCAAGAGCTCTAACCACCTTCTCTGATGAAGATTGAGATCTTTCTGAGAAAAGCATACTAAAGGCTCTTATGGTCTGTGAACACATCTACATGAAATCCATAGAGATAGTGCCTCCAAATCTTCAAGGCAAAGACTACGGTTATTAACTCAAGGTCATGAGTAGGATAATTCTTCTCATGGCGTTTAAGCTTTCTAGAGGCATAGACTATGACCTTACCATACTGTATGTGGACACAACCCAAACCTACTATGTATGTATCACAGTATACTACAAACCCATCTAAACCATTTGGAAGAGGTAAGACTAGAGCTGAGGTGAGTAGAGTCTTCAATTCCTGAAAACTTTTCTTGCAAGGATCTAACCATTGGAACATGAATTTCTTCTGAGTCAATCTGGACATAGGGGATGCAATAGATGAAAATCCTTCAGCAAACCATCTGTAATAGCCAGCCAAACCCAAGAAACTCCTGATATTTAATGGATAAATAGGGCGAGGCTAATTTCTTATCGCTTCAGTCTTTTAAGGATCTACTCTAATGCTATCACCAAAAATGATGTGACCAAGGAATGCTACTGACCTTAGCCAAAATTCGCACTTACTAAATTTGGTGAATAACTAATGATTTTTGAGAGTCTAAAATATGTTTCTAAGATGTTTTGCATGATTGCGCTCAGTGCGGATAGACCAGAATATCATCTATGAATACTATGACGAACACGTCCAAGTACTGCTTGAACACGCGGTTCATCAAGTCCATGAAAGCTGTTGGGGAATTGGTAAGACCAAATGACATGACTAAGAATTCAAAGTGACCATACCAAGTATGAAAAGCTATTTTTGGAACATCACTTTCTCTAACTCTGAGCTGATGATAGCTGGATCTGAGGTTTATCTTAGAGAAATAGCTAGCACCCTAAAATTGGTCAAACAAGTCATCCATTCTAGGAAAAGGGTACTTGTTCTTGAATGTGACCTTATTGAGTTGACGGTAATCAATGCATATTCTGAGAGAACCGTCTCTTTTGAGCACAAATAAGACTGGTGCACCCCACGAGGAAATGTTGGGTCTGGTGAATCCTTAATATAAGAGATCCTTCATCTATTCTTTCAATTCTCTGAGTTCTAATGGTTCCATTATGTATGGTGGAATGGGTATAGGTTGAGTGTCTGGAAGGAGATCAATACTGAAGTCTATTTCCCTTTCGGGAGGAATTCCTGGAAGATCTTCGGGAAAGACATCTGAATATTTATTTACAATTGGAACTAATTCAAGACTAGGAGTGTCAGAACTAGAATCTCTTAGATGAACAAGATGGTAAACACATCCCTTAGATATCATTTTTCTTGCCCGAAGGTAGAAATCAAGATAACCTCTAAACGCTAAAGTATTACCATTTCACTCGAGGATGGGTTTATTCAGAAACTGACACTAAACTATTCTGTTTCTACAATCGACTATGGCATAGCAGGAATGAGGCCAATCCATGCTGAGAATGACATCAAAATCAGTCATCTCTAATTCAAATAAGTCTGCTAAAGTGACTTTCTGAAATATCATAACCGGGCAGTTCATGTATACCCCCGGGCTATGATAGTTTTTCCCAATGGGATAGAGACTGAGAAGGGCTCTGCTAGAATTTAGTACTGATTCCAAAATAAACTACTATATAAGGAGTAACAAAAGACAAATAAGATCTTGGATCTAGCAAAGTGTAAACATGAACATGAAAGATCTATAGCGTACCAGTAACTATATCAGGAGGATTTTCCTGATCTTGTCGGGTCTGAAGAGAATATAGTTTATTTGGGCATTGCCCGCTAGTAGCACTGGTGGTGGCACCCTACTGATTCGAGCGATCAGACTGAGCTGAGGAGTGGAGATAACTCTGATAACCTGAATGAGGGAAGTCTCTGACTCTATGGCCTGGGTTGCCATAACCGAAACAGACATTGCTGCCAGTTCTGCAAGCACCCTTGTGGTTCTTACCATAAGTCTGACAAAGGGGATTAGTTCGGGCATTGTTAACACTTCCTTGAGACTTAGATCCTAGCACTCTATCTCTGAGCTTAGAAGATGGATCACTGGAAGAAGAAGGAGCTGGAACTGATGACTTAGGACAAAACTGAGAACGGTTTCCTTCTTCTAATTTAGGCTGACTAAAATCGAAGCTACCTGTCCTAGCTTTCTTATTCTGCTTTTCCCTCTTCTTAATCTTCTCCTCCTCTATCACTCCATTATATCTGTTACTTTTTGAACCTGATCAATGAATTCTTGAGGATCTTCATCTACTTTAGACCCATGGAAGGACAGAGGACTCATTCGGGTAATGTTCTGAATCCTAGTTGTAGCTGAGTTGGCCACTGGGTTGGCCAGAACGATAGTTAGTCGCTCATTATTGGCAAATATTGACTGAGCAAGGGTGGTAAATACGGTCCTGAACTCCACATGAGAAACATGATTGCCCAAAGGTTCTTCGGGCTGAGGGGCTGACTGATTTCTTCTCTTAGAAGGCATATTCTGAAATAAAGAGAAGAAGCGGATTAGACTGAGATTGACTTGTGATTATGCTCACTGGCACGACATGAATACTGAAAAAAGGGAAACTATTCCTAAACATCTCACAGCCTCTTGCACATAAATGTGGCGCGCAACACACCCATGTAGAAGACTCTACTAGATGCGGGTTTTAGACTTCCTAGGACTCTATTGAATCTTAGGCTCTGATACAAAGTTTGTAACACCCCAATTTGCTGAATTAGAATGCTACATGGTGCTCATGACCCCGAAGGACCACAAGCTAACCCATGACTGATATTTGTACCTTTATACTGCATAAATGTAATGCCCCAGAAAATGGGTCCCGGATCATCACACAATGCTTGAGGCTACGAGTAGCCCCAAGCTAACCCTTTGAGCCATTTTTATTCATTTCAGCATGAATCAATGGGGATTCAATAAATAACCCTCAAATATCAACAGAGTAATCATCATCTAAGAATAAAAAAATTTCAGAAAGATAACAAAATGTGACTTATTAGTCAACTCCCAACATCTATACTAGTCTAACAAGCCTCTAAGAAAATCAATAGAACCAGCGAGCCATTGAGACATGCCCCAACTGACTCATACTCAGTTATCAAATGTAAACAATTCCATGAAACCGACATCAGATATCACGACCTCAGAACATGAGGACTCACCACAACAGGGGATGTAGAATAGCGTGCTCAAAGAATCACTGTCAAACTTGGAACTGAGCACCTGAACCTACATTCCGAGAAAATGCAGCCCACATCCGAAGATGTGGGTCAGTACCATGGAAAGAAACCGAGTATATGGGGGTGTATGCAGTTGTATAAATATCATCATCATAAATATTTATAAGAAATATGCAGGATGTATGAAAAACTCACATAGCCCGAAGAAAATCATCATAATCATGAGAGGATGAAATAAGTACAATAACACATGTGAGTCATCATAAAATTTTTCAATCACTTTCAGTTCATCAAGAATATCAATTCTCATAATTTAAATATCATTTAAATCTTTCGAAAGAATAACTTTCGCAATTTCACTTTCAAATCACTTTACCATTCACCATAGACACAAGGAAACACACACACACTGGGAGATCTTATAACTGACATAAACCATGTGAGCTACATAGAGTCCAACGTACAACCCACGTTGGGGAGAGTCGTCCTATCCTTGGTACCAGAGTAGGACTATCGATATCAAATCCACACAAACTAGTGATCACTATATAAATCAGCCTCAAGCTCACTCCTATGGGGGCAAGTAGTTCTAGGGAAGTAAGGTCACTTTATACCTCTCACTCGGTGCTAAAGATTTCTGTCGGACTTAGCTCAGATCATTTCAAAGACAATCCACAACAAAACAATTTCAGTAATATATAAATATACCTCAGGAGACATCATGCTTCCCATCTATCAAAATCAACCATGTTGTGGATTTCTTTCACACTCGAGTTCAAAACAACTCTATTAAGACCAAAAGGTCAAATCATTCAAATTATCTCAAATATTCAACATCAACGTGCTTATAACACACATTTTCTCAAAAACACACTTTCCAATGGTGATTCACGACCCAAATATCAAAATCATGTTAAATATCATTCAAGATTCATGCTTTATATCTCCACACATGTAAATTCATCTTTCAAAATTATAAACATCAAGACTTCATAATAATCATCATAAGATATGGGTTCATGCTTCAAATTTATAAAAATCAAATAAAAATCATGCCTTTGTAAAGAAAATTACTTTTGGGCACAAGAACAAAAGAGAGTTCTTGTTGAAAACCCCCACATACCTTGAATGATGAATTTTAGATCGATACTCATTTTTCAGATGTTAATCATGCCTTTGAATGATAGTTCTTGGAGTTCTTAAACTAGGAACTTGGAATCTTGAATAAATTTGCAGAATTAATGGTGAACTTTGGAGGTTTTTGAAGTTCTTGAACTAGGAACTTGGAACTTGGAATCTTGAATAAATTTGCAGAATTAATGGTGAACTTTGGAGATTCTTGAAGTTGGATGTAGGAGCTTAGGGTTTTCTTTTTGAGGAAATTTGATGAAATATAACATATAATGCTTCTAATAGGCTTTAATATAGGGTTTGGAAGGATTTTGGGTGAGGGGGAATGACCAAAACGTCCCTAAAAATCAAATAATTCTCGAATCTGTCCTTTGGTGGACTGTTTTGATAGTCTGAAGTAGATCAACCATAACGTTTTACTCTGATATCCGAATTAGATGAAACCAGTTTCATTAGAAAGAGAACTCTCATATATTTCCGTTGATATATAGTATCTCACCCAGATCATTGTGTACGAGGAGTTATGATCGTCTGAAGTTGACCCAAAAATTTGCTTTTGATAGGCTGAAGTAGATCGACCATAACGTTTTGCTCCGATAAACAAATTGGATAAAACCAATTTCATTAGAAAGAGGACTCACAGAGATTTTCATTGATCTATAGTAGATCACCCATATCATTATGTATAAGGAGTTATGATCGTTTAAATTTGAAGCAAAAATATGCCAGGCCTCAGTACTTTTTCCTGCACATTTTACTGTTCACTACTATTCACGGTTCGATCGAAATGTTCATAACTCGTCGCTCGGGTGTCCGTTTTGGATGATCCACATATTGTTGGAAAGATTATTCGATACTATACGTAATGGTGGGTCATAATCTAAGACATTCCATATGGAAAATTTATAATTCATTTTAGAAGATAGAACCCAACACGTTTATGCACAAAATTTCAACAAAAAATTTCACAGAGTATTACATCATCCCCCCTTGGAAACATTCATCCTAGAATGACGATAGACATGCGAAGTTAGATAGGGAATAGAGCATACAGCTGAAACCATTCTTTAGACTCATCACCACAACGTTTCTCACTCTGAATGCAACATAGAATGCATAAATTCAAGAAACTACAGCTGAACACATAATAAATGAGAGTTGAACTGCTGCAACTTTTATCAAAAGTGCATGATTTAGGAAAGAATGGTACCTTCGGATTGATCGGAGTTCACGGAAAATAGGTGCAGGTACTTGGATCGCATATCCTCCTAAGCTTCCCAAGTTGCACCCCCAACAGATTGGTTTCGCCACAAGACCTTGACCAAGGGAACTTCTTTGTTCCTTAGTCTTCGGACACTGAAATCAAGAATCTCAACAGGAATCTCATCAAAAGAAAGATTTTCTTGAATGTCAGCATTCACAGAGGAATCCGCTACCACAGCATCGCTACATGGAATATTGGATGAACAGAGGACAACTCGGAAGGCAACTCGACCTCATAAGCTACCTTACCAACACGGATAAAAATTTTGTAAGGTCCAACATAACGGGGACTAAGCTTCTCCTTCTTTCCGAATCTCTTCGCCCCCCTCATGGGTGAAATTTTTAGATACACTAGGTCACAAACTTCAAACTCAAGGTGTCTCCTTCTAACATCCGCATACAACTTCTGATGACTCTACGCAGTTTTTAACCTTTCCCTAATCAACTTAACTTTTTCCATAGCCTTAAATACCGAATCAAGACCATTCGCAGCCGCTTCACCCACCTCGAACCAACCTATGGGCGATCTATACTTCCTCCCATATAAGGTTTCAAATGGAACCATGCCAATACTAGAGTGAAAACTATAATTGTAAGCAAACTCTATCAACGGTAAGTGATCATCCCAACTTCCCTTAAAGTCAAGTGCACAAGCTCTCAACATATCCTCTAAGGTATGGATGGTCCACTCAGCCTGACCATCAGTCTGCGGATAAAAATAAAAACTCAAAAACATTTAGGTACTAAGACCCTTCTGAAAAGCTTTCCAAAATAGCGAAATGAACTGAGTACCCCTATCCAAAATGATAGACAAAGGAACTCCATGCAGTCTGACTAGCTCTCGGATATACAATCTAGCATAATCCTCAGTAGTATATGAAGTATGAACAGGCAAGAAATGAGCAGACTTAGTCAACCTATTCATGGAATCACGATGGCGTCGGGAAGGATAAACCAATCACGAAGTCCATATTTATATCTTCCCATTTTATCTCGGACTTAGCTCTTTTATTCCCTCTCATTTTATCTCTCTCCTTAATCTTGTATGCCTCAATTTGTTGGGAATGAGTCAACCGCCTAGAAAAATTTATCTCACTATTCAACATAACAGACCTACACTTCTTAACCACATAACTAGACACTTCAGTCACAAACTTACTCATACTAGCCCGATTATCAGCCACTAAATCAAGAGCATACTTGGCCAACTGATTGAACTTTAGAAAGTTCTCCCTAAATTCATAGAGCTCTGTCGCAAGTTCATACACTCTTCCACCTTTGACTCCCTCATCTCCAAAGGAAAAAACATATCCAGGAATGCATCCTGGAACTCTTACCAACTTGTAGGGATAGCTCCCTTACCTCTACCTTTCCTCCTAGCAACAACCCAATCATAAGCAAGGTCTTTTAACCTATACACAACCAACTCCACACTATGTTCCTCAAATACATGTATCACCTGAGTAATCTTCCACACCTCCTCTAAAAACAACTGTGGATCCTCATCAAACTTGGCCCCATAGAATTCTGACGGATTCATCTGCATGAAGTCACAGATCCTGGCAGCAACTGAATCACCTCCCTGCTACTGTGGAGCCGAGGTCGGGTTGGCCTGAACATTTCTAGTAACAACTTTGGCCAGCGCCTGAAATGCTGCCTGAAATTCAATATGAGACATGTTTTCATTTAATGGGTTAGCAGGTTGAGGTTGCTGACCATTATTATTTCTTCTCGCTCGACATGTAGGCATATTTTTAAAAGAGGAGAGCATAAATCAATAGTAGAGAGAGACACTTTAAGCACGATAGACTTCTGAAAGAAAGAATCACACTTTTTCCTAAAACATCTTATAGCCTCTTGCTCATAGATGTGGTATGCTACACACCGATGATCAAGACTCTACTTAACGCGGCTTGTCAGACTCCCTAGGAGACCTTAAAACCTGGCTTTGATACCAAGTTTGTAATGCCCAAAAAAATAGGTCCTGGAGCATCACACGGTGCTTGAGGCTACGAGTAGCCCCAAGCTAACCCTTTGAGCCATTTTCATTCAGTTCAGCATAAATCAATGGGGTTTCCATAAGTAACCCTCAAATATCAATAGAGTAATCATCATCAAAGAATAAAAGAATTTCAGAAAGATGACAAAATATGACTTATTAGTCAATTCCCAACATCTATACTAGTCTGACAAGCCTCTAAGAAAATCAATAAAACCAGCAAGCCATTGAGACATGCCCCAACTGACTCATACTCAGTTATCAAATGTAAACAATTTCGTGAAACCAAAATCAGACATCATGTCCTTGGAACATGAGGACTCACCACAACAGAGGATGTAGAACAGCGTGCCTGAAGAATCACTGTCAAACCTGGAACTGAGCACCTGAACCTATATTCGACTAAATGCAGCCCACATCCAAAGATGTGGGTCAATACCATGGAAAGAAACTGAGTATATGGGGGTGTATACAGTTGTATAAACATCATCGTCATAAATATTTATAAGAAATATGCAGGATGTATGAAAAACTCACATAGCCTGAAGAAAATCATCATAATTATGAGAGGATGAAATAAGTACAATAACACATGTGAGTCATCACAAAATTTGTCAATCACTTTCAGTTCATCAAGAATATCAATTCTCATAATGTAAATATCATTTAAATCATCGAAAGAATAACTTTCACAATTCCACTTTCAAATCACTTCACCATTTACCATAGACATAAGGAAACACACACACACTGGGAGATCCTATAACCGACATAAACCATGTGAGTTACACGGAGTTCAACGTATAACCCACGTTGGGGAGAGTCGTTCTATCCTTGCCATCGGAGTAGGACTATCGATATCAAATCCACACAAACTAGTGATCACTATATAAATCAGCCTCAGGCTTACTCCTATGGGGGCAAGTAGTTCTGGGGAAGTAAGGTCGCTTTATACCTTCCACTCGGTGCTAAAGATTTCTGTCGGACTTAGCTCGGATCATTTCAAAGACAATCCACAACAAAATACTTTCAGTAATATATAAATATACATCGGGAATCATCATGCTTCCCATCTATCAAAATCAACCACATTGTGGAATTCTTTCACACTCGAGTTCAAAACAACTCCATTAAGATCAAAAGGTCAAAGCATTCAAAATATCTCAAATATTCAACATCAACGTGCTTATAACACACTTTCTCAAAAAAAAACACAATTTTTAATGGGGATTCACGACCCAAATATCAAAATCATAATAAATATCATTGAAGATTCATGTTTTATATCTCCATACATGTAAATTCATCTTTCAAACACATAAACATCAATATGTCATAATAATCATCATAAGATATGGGTTCATGCTTCAAATTCATAAAAATCAAATAAAAATCATGCCTTTGTAAAGAAAATTACTTTTGGGCACAAGAACGAAAGAAAGTTCTTGTTGAAAAGCCCCACATACCTTGAATGATGAACTTTAGATCGATACTCATTTTTGAGATGTTAATTGTGCCTTTGAATGATGATTCTTGGAGTTCTTTAACTAGGAACTTGGAATCTTAAATAAATTTGTATAACTAATGGTGAACTTTGGAGGTTCTTGAAGTTCTTGAACTAGGAACTTAGAATATTGAATAAATTTGCAAATTAATGGTGAACTTTAGAGGTTCTTGAAGTTGGATATAGGAGCTTAGGATTTTCTTTTTGAGGGAATTTGATGAAATATAATATATAATGCTTCTAATAGGCTTTAATATAGGGTTTGGAAGGATTTTGGGTGAGGCAAAATCACCAAAACGCCCCTAAAAATCAAATAATTCTCGAATTTGTCCTTTGGTGGACTGTTTTGATAGTTTGAAGTAGATCAACCATAACATTTTACTCCGATGTCCAAATTGGATGAAACCAATTTCATTAGAAAGAGGACTCTCATATCTTTCCATTGATATATAGTATATCACCCAGATCATTGTGTACAAGGAGTTATGATCATTTGAAGTTGAACAAAGATTTGCTTTTGATAGGCTGAAGTAGATCGACCATAACTCTTTGCTTCGATAGACAAATTGGATGAAACCAATTTCATTGGAAAGAAGACTAGAAGATCTTTCCATTGATATATAGTAGATCACCCAAATAATTATGTACAAGGAGTTATGATTAGTTAAAGTTGGAGCAAAAATACGCCAGGCCTCAGTACTTTTTCCTACACATTTTACTGTTCACTACTATTCACAGTTCGATTGGAATGTTCATAACTCGTCGCTCGGGTGTCCGTTTTGGATGATCCACATATAGTTGGAAATATTATTCGATACTCTATGCAATGGTGGGTCATAATATAAGACATTCCACATGAAAAATTTATAATTCATTCTAGAAGATAGAACCCAACACATTTACGCACAAAATTTCAATGAAAAATTTTCTAAGGTATTACAATAAAATACTTTATAATGCGGAAACATAAAGTGATAAGCCCTAAGGTTCAATACTAAATATGATCTGAATAATATAACATCTGTGTGGGGTAATAGAATACCCAAAACAAAACTAAAAATACTGAAGTCCGAAACATAATAGTCTGAATCTAGTCTGAAAGCCTATAATGTCTGAAAAATCTGAATAACAAGTTGATGAGGTATGTCCCCAACAAACTCCAAATAATAATCTAATAAATTAGATAGTAAAGTAAATAATCATGTCCTCAAAGGATGAGGACTCACTTCTAACTCTGACTGCTAAGATTGGAATCTACTGTTGATCTGGAACTCGTGTCTCAGAACCTATGGTGTAACATAAAAATAAAGCACCATAGCACAAATGTGTTAGTACGATGGATTGTATCGAGTATACATGTGAGGTAGGCTATATGCAAGGGTTGACATGCATGAATAATACTAACTGACTGTCTAACATGAATGTGAGAATGCATACATAAGTACATAACGGGAACTAACACTGTGATATCATGATTTCTGAATCTGAACTGATAACATGATATACTACTAACTAACATGATGGATAACATGAGTGACTGTATCTGACAATCCTGAATCTGATGGAACTATCTGAGTCCCATACTGTATCTGATAGTCCTGAAATATGAAAAACTATCTGAGTTCTATTACTGAGGCTGATTGACTATGTCTGACAGTGATGATTCTAGAACATGAAATTTTAACCATATCAACTTCAATAAACATATTCTAGAAGAGGTTGATTAACTATGTATCATCATCATTCATTGACCCTACGACAAGTAATGCAGAGGACCCAACAACATTGATTTTGACGAATGACTCTTTGATTAGAAGTAGGCTTGGTAAGTGACCATGAATCTTTCTTATGCTTACTATCCATCTTTCTATCCTCAAAAGTGGGTTCCTATCCCAAATCAAAGGTACCAAAGCTCTCAGAGAGGTATACTGGATGAGCCCTACCTTGTAAAGACATGACTAGACCTTTTCCTGGTTCAAAACCATGTTTTAACATTTCATTCACTACTATAACAGATACAGAGGACAATTGTGGTCTTGCAATAAGATTCCCCTCAAGGATATGCTCAATAGCACTACCTTAAAAATCTAATAAATTGGCATTTTATCTATAATGTCAGCCTCAATAAATGAAATTGAATAATCTTTATACATGGACAAATCCCCTTCACCATGAACAACTATTTCTTGACTGTCATTTTCAAATTTGACTATTTGGTGTAACGTAGATACGAATGCCCCAGCCCTATGAACCCATGGCCTTCCCAATAACATATTATATGAAGCATCAATGTTCAGCACTTGGAAAGCCACGGCAAACTCCACGGTTCCTATTATCAGTATAAGCTCTATCTCACTAATGGCATCCATTTTTGCTCCGTCAAATCCTCAGACGCATACATTATTAGGTCAGATCCTTTCCACGTTAACATTTAACTCTAGCAAAGTTTATATAGGACAAATATTAGAACCATACCCTCCATCAATCAATACTCAAGTGACATAATAATGCTCACACTTCACAGTAATATAGAGGCCTTGATTATGTCTAGTACCTTCTGTGGGTAATTCATCATCAGGGAAAGTGACCCTATTTACCTCAAAGATTCTGCCAAAAATTTTCTCCAATTGGTTTACCTTAATCTCACTGAGCATATGTGCCTCATTCAAAATCTTCATTATAGCTTTGCGATGATCATCCAAGTGTATTAGTAAAGACAATAAAGAAATTTGGGTTGGCGCCTTCCTTAATTATTCGACAACCGAATATTCCAATAATTTTATCTTTTCAAGGAATTCTTCAGCCTCTTTTTGGTAACTGATTTCTTGACTAGAATTCAATTTTCATTGATTTGTTTTTCTTTTCTTAATTCGTCTGGGGCATAACACCTCCTCGAACGGGTTAATCCTCCTACTCAATCCAGTTCTTTAATAAGTTCCTTCTTTTTGTATGTCATCATAATGGGATTGTAGTTCCTAGGTACTATCTTGGCATCAACCATACGAAATTATGACACCATCTTAATAATAATAAGAGCTATAAGAGCTCTTTTTACTATTAAGATAGGCTTGGTGGGCCTTTTGGGTAATAATAAGCTTTGATTTTATCTGACCTGACCCAACACTTTCTGAAGTTTCTTTCCCCTAACCAAAGAAGCATTCGATGGTTTGGGTTTTGTTACTACCTCTTGTATTCTGCAAGTTTTACCTTCATCAAATCCACAATATTTTTTTACTTTTCCATATTATTTTTTATCTTAATGATAGGCTTGAATAAAACCACAGCCTTTTCACCACTAAGTATTAACTCAAGCATATTTTTTTCAGTATGAGTCGGTAGTGGATTTTGATTAATGTTTGGAGCGTCTAGACTTTGCACCATAATTTGTCGTATGTCAATTTTCTCTTGAATTGCTCTTTTCAAATATTAGTATTTTTCTGTGTCGTGCCCTGGGGCATAAGAATAGTATGCATATCTTATAGAATAATCTAAGTTTTTTGGAGGAGGATTCGGGATCTTTCTCAAAATTGAGCTGAGAACATTCATGTCCCTTGGTTTCTGAAACACGTTAGCATAAGATATTCCGATAGGAGTGAAATTATCTTTGCTATGTTAGCCTTTTTGTAATCTGCTCTGGGTTGGAAATTTGAATTATGGGGGCCTTGTTGAACTTGTGGGATTGAAGGATGATTCTGAATGGCTAGAGCATGCCATTATAGGTAAGAAGGAGCTTGAGCATATAGTTGCACATTATAGATAGGATACTGAGGGGATGGAATAGAATATAATGGATTTAGGGGAGGATCATAGTATCATGGATGATTATATGGATCTTGGATATAGATTTGAGATTGATATTGTGTATATGGTCGATGCGATCCTTTCAAATTTTTTCATAGACCTGGAATAACAGTATTTATATCGTCTTTTCTTTTCTTCCCACCAAAACTTCTTGAACTATTTGAATTGCTTGCGTTGTTCCTTTCAAAGCATCTTGACTTACGAGTTTTACAAACTTAATTCCATTTTCTACCATTTATCTGACCTTAATATCCTCAGCAAATGTACTTCCAATAGTAGAAAGCAAATCATGGAAATAATCAAGTTCCTGCGCCTGTAGAAAAATATCAATCATCTCAGACTCCTTTATTGATGGCCTGACTTTTGCAGCTTGCTCTTTCTATCTAACAATATATTCTCGAAAACTTTCAATTTTCTTTTTCCTAATGTTGGCAAGGGTGGTGTGATCTAGAACTATATCAATATTATATTGAAATTTTTAGATAAAATCCCAAGCTATGTCATCCCATACATTCCAACAAGACATATTTTTGTCAATGAACCATTCTGAAGCTATCCCCGCTAAACTTTCTCCAATGTAAGCCATCAACAGTTCTTATTTTTTCCCCTGCTCCTCTCAATTGATTACAAAACCTTTTCAAATAAGCCACGGTATTGCCAAGGCCTTCGTACTTGTCAAACTTAGTAGTTTTAAATCCTAGCGGCAAATGTACATCAAGAAACATATGCATGTATTTGTATGAAACACTGTTTTGCCATCCTAGTCCTTGCATATTCCTCATATTTTGTTCTAAACTTCTCACTTTTTTGGCCATCTCTTCTTGCTCCTCATTCTTAACAGTCTTCTCAATCACGATAGGATAACCATTATAATGAGCGGGGTAATATGAATTTGAGGGTTTGAAAGTCACTTCAGGAGGATTCAATTGATCATGACTTGGTTCACCTGTAGTCTTCTGTACTATCTATTGAAGACCCGCGTTAGCTGGTGGAATAGGAATAAAAAATGGGTTGTTTATGAGAGATGGATTTGGTGGGCGCATGGTAGAAGTACCAGAAGCACTAAACACATTAGCATATGGGCCAAATCTAGGTGGATAAAGTGGATCAATATTTTGGGCTAGAATGGAACTTGGATCATTCGTATTCGAAAGTCCAGTAATTGGGAAAGGTGGGGTTTGCCCATTCATCCAAGCTTGATACATCTTCACTATTTATTATTTCAATAACCTATTTTCTTCCATTTATGCAAATTCTTGTGGAATCAACTAATTTTGATCCTCCTTATTGTCAAACGCTACACCCTCTTTGCGGGTCATCTTTCTCATTCCTTTGTATCTTGTGTTGTAAGGATAAGATGCCAGTTTAAACTATAAACCAACCACCAACTACTTTATATTTTTTGTACCAAGTAGAAAATAGGTGAGAATTAAATATTTAATACATTATAATGACATGCTATATGTTATGACTCTATATGTATTTCCTGAGTCTATCACGGAAGGCTTTGGTGTTTCATTCCGGCTTTTCTAGTTTCACCTTTATTTTAAGTTTCGATCGAACCCTTTGGAGGGTTGCCTACGTATCATGCTAGTCTATGAATTAGATCTTTGCGTAGTTCAGGAAAAACTTAAACAAATGATTTATTTAAAGAAAATAATAGAGTAAATGAAATAAAACATATGTAATACATATATAGAAATAAACGGCCAACTTCATTATATTCTGTAGCTTTCAAATACAGGTACAATAGAACAAATGACACAATTACTAATAGTAGCCCGACCAACTAACATTTGATAAATAAAACTAAACTTAAACAAACAAGATTAACTGAAAGACATAAAATCTGGAAAAGAAGTTCTAAGACTGAAACTGAAATAATGCAATGAAAGAAAATAACTATCCATCAATACAACTAAACTCTAGTGTCTCAAGCTTTTCAACTGATTTTCATAACTTCAACATGCTTGATCAAGAATATTTCGTCTTTATATGGCCTCCTAAACCCAAGTATGTGTCCTCCAATGAAGTGGTGAGATACTGGGAAAAAGTTGGTACTTGCGCCAGAAATTATTCATGATTCAACTCTTAGTAGTCCAAATCTATTCTAGCAGTATGCTCTACCACACGATGGACCTTCCCTCAAAGGGAAATGAAAGCCTGATCCCATCCTTGGGCCATTCGATCATGGGAATCAATCATCTCTTTTGCACTTTGCTCTCGAGCGGAAGCAACCTCTAGTTGTTCTCGTAGTATCCCTCTTTCACATATCCATTGAGATCTCTCATGATGAAATTTTCCCTGCATATTCCTTTCAAATTCTTGCAACAGTTGGCAACAAGAGACGGTAATTTCTGCAACCTGTAATCCCCTAGCTGTGGCCAACTTGATTTGTCCTCGAAGTGCAACCTCAATGTCTGCCGACTTAGCTTTTTCATAAGAAAATGCCCTTTTTGTTCTTATATTCATTCCCTAACTCATTCTAAATCAACATTTAGCACCTAAATAGTGGACTGATAATCTCTCTCTACCTTTAATCGTGTTTTCTCAACTCCTACCTCATTTTCTAAATCCTTATCTGCTTATTGTTGAGTCAAAGCTGCCCTAGTATGCTCCAATTCCACTCTCAAAGCCTGGTTGACATCATGATGTTCTAGTATGGCCATCTCAATCGCTATACTTATTGTAGACTCTTGATCTATGGGTCCTTTAACCAATCTTTCCGGTCTGACTAGTGGAGGTGGTTATTTCACAAACCATTCGCAGTAGCCTGGGTGTACTTCTCTTTTCTCACATTCTATGACCATTGTTTCAATTCACATAAGACGATAACCATCCCAAATTTGTTGTACCAATCCCTCTATAAGGGGAATCTCTGGTCTGACCTCAAATACAAACTCTTTCGTATTTTTTATTATGGGAATTATTTGACGACTGCCTAGCTGACGTAGAACCCACAATGGCATATATGGTTGAACACCTCTAATACCCATTAATAACAAGAAAGGACAAATAACGGATCTGTGTATGACCTGTATCTAAGGGAACCAATGGAGGTTCCAAGTAATCTTATATGTTGTCGGTGAATGAAAAAGTTTATTCCAATCATTAACTCCTTCTGGACATTTATATTTCTCCATCCTTTCTTTATAATCTTTGATATGACCGACTTATTCATGAACAAATCTTGCCACCTTAGGATGTTGATAAATATGCTTAATGATCCATATTTGTAGCAAGATGTTACATCCTTTGAAGAAGCCTTTCCCTTTTTGATAAATAGTTAGAGCACGGTATATGTCAGCCAAGATCATTGGTAACATAGTGTTATCATCTTTCTTGGTCAATACATTACCACTCCAGCGAAACAAATGTTAATATTTTTTCTCTTTCCTCGGGAAGACCATAGTTCCCAAAAAGTCTACCATGAATGCAAATGGTCTATGTTCTTTCCAAGCTTCAAAACTTCCCTTGTTACAGAGTTGTTTACCAAACTGCTCAAACCCCTCTTGTCTTTCGTATCTTTTATTAAAAAACTATAAGGAGACCTAACCTTTTTCCATTGATTCTTCTTTTGAGTTCCTTATGTTCAAGAGCTTACAGAATCTGTTTATCAAGATGAGTCTTGGGGCTATAAGTCTTTTCTGATGCATATCCCCATATCCAATATAAGTCATTATCTGCTCTAAAGTCGGAGTCAACTCAAAATTTGAGAAACAAAATACATTTTTCATTGGATCCTAGAAAGTCAGCAGTGCATTAAGCACTTCCCTGCTAGGGTTGATTGTCATGATACTTGCCAAAAACCCCAAATACTTATATATCTCAGCATAATCCAATGAATCCATCTCTTTCCACCATGTCCAAAGTTGTTAAGGGGTACAATCCATAACTTGTAGTGGTACATTCCCATTTCTTTTTCCCTTCTGACACTTTCTACGAACCGGAGGAGACATGTTATACCTATGGATAGAAACACAATATTAAAAAACGTCTAGACTCTCGGCAGAACTTAATTCACTAACTTTTTGAAATTTTTAACTTGACACTTGGGAGATAATGAAACCATTAAATTTGACTCAGATGCAAAAATAATTTTATTCAAAAATAAGAAGTAAAAGAAAAATGGATGTCAACATTTCTTTTAAGGGATGACACTAATTTAGACCAACTCTATTGAAAATTTTACAATGACAAACCTCTACATAATTTCAATCGTAAATTTGAAAGAAAATATAACTAAGTATTCTATAAAAATAAAACAATCTTAGAAGAAAACGTAATCATTTTATATACGTTGTACAAAACCTAACCTCAAAACCCCTAAAGGTTTAGGGTTGTTAATATTTATATATTTTATATAATATATATATGTGTGTGTGTGTGTGTGTTTTTATTTTGTAAGAACTTAGCCTCATGATCCCTAAAGATTCAGCGATATATATATATATATATATTAAAAAAATATTTCTTAGTAAATATATGAAAAAAAATTCAAATGGCAGGGGTCGTATCCCGGGAAGGGCTTCTTACGTATCCTACTAAAGAGTGGGAATTAGACCCTTGTAGTTCATGAAGACGTTAAAAACTATATATCATTTAATTTCTTTGAAAAATGATTGATTAAATTTGAAGACAAAAACTCTCATACATTTCATCAAGTTTCCTAATGTCGCTCAACAATCAAATGGCTCCAAATAAATGTCAAAGAGCACGTAAGATGCACATGTTTGTCATTATAGAGAAAGACACCTATCCTAGATGGACACGATCCTTGTGTCGAGTCCGGCTAAGTCAAATGAACTTGATGTAAATAAAGAGGAACCTAATAGGGATAGCCATGTCTGAGTTTCAGTTCTACTAGATTTATCCTAATAGGAATAGGTATCTAGAGTGTCTTCTTCGAGTGGACACTCGAGTCGGGGAAGGACAACTTGATTGGTAGCAGTGCTAGTCTACCTTCGTTGTTGATCCAAATCCTGCCTAACATGTGTGACTAATAATCCTTCACCTGGTGCCTTGACACTCTATCTATCTCAAAAAGAAGATAGGATGCATACTCTGCATTCCTTCTATCCTATTTTTAGAAACTCAGATGGGGTACGCAAGAGAAGATAGTTTATAATACAATTCAAAAATATCAAAGCAATAAAAGAGTGGAAAGTAGCACATTAGGCCAACAAACACAATATCAAAATAATTAAAGCAAGTAAAGTCAATATCAAAAGCTCAAATTCTAGTTAGTCCATAGCAGAGTCGCCAGAGATGTCACATCTCTTTTTTAACCCGAAGAATCAAAGGGTTTTTTCAATTAGATTATCTTATTTATAGAGTCACCACTTGGAATTGAGTTATGGTGTTCCAAATCACCTTTTTGAATCCCTACTTAAAAAAATGACTCATTATTTTGGACTATGAAAATAGAAGACCGGGTAAGAAATTCTGTTGACCTAGAGAAAGGCTAAGGAACCCCTCGAGTCTCGTGGTTCTAGCAAGGACACTTTTATTAACTTGTCTTAACATAAACTATTTTGATAACTTATGTCTGAAGGCCTTCATTTGCTCATTTTCAATATACTAAAAACTTGCCTATTTATTCTTGAATTAAGCAGATATAAGTTAATTTTATGACGATCTTTGTCTGCAGTATTGCATCCTTGAATTGTTTTAAATGTCTTAGAAAGATGTGTACGCCACATTTTTAATAGAGACAAATATATTAAATGTGCCTAAAGCTTATCTAGCATTAAAAGGCATTTGTTTCGTCTCTAGTAAACTCGAGACAATTTTATATTATCTATTTATTTTCACTCTTTTATTTTCTCGATTATAATGGGTTTTGAATAAGTTATCATAACCCATCTTAATTTTCATGACATTAATTAATAAATAAGTTAATATGAAGTCATAACATTTATTCTGGGCCCGAAAGCTATGCAACCTAACATATTAGAGCTTAAATCAAACCTAACACAACCATAATCCTTGAAATAAAACAAGATAAAACAACAAACCTAAAATAAAATATTCTTAGTAGATATATAAAAAGAGAATAACGGAGATTCATGCTAAAGCAGCAGCCACAACAATAATAACCGAAATCACCACCGCTAAAATAATTATCACTGAAACTGACAAAGCCATTGGAGCGACCGAGTAAGAGAACAACAAAGATGACGGCATTTTACCAATGATTTGTCATCGAAATTAACCCTAGGGGTCGGATTTAAGGGTTTTTCGGTGAAGGGGTGGATTTTGGATTGATTTTTGGTGTTGTTACCTGCGGTTGTTTACCAGAATTGTACCAAACGGGATGGGTTTAGTTAGCGAGTTCACTAAATCAATGACTAATGAGATCGAAAATTCTTTGTGGAGCGAATCCGGTGGATCTTTGGTGGATTTTTTATGGATCTTGTTGGATAGGGGACTAGACGAGTTGGTTCCGCCATTTTTCAGTGGGTTAGCATCGGAATCGACAAATGGCAGTTGGGTTTTGCTATTTTAAGGGGTTTATCAGTAGGGTTCTGCTGGTTTTGAGTTGGCTGGCATTTTTGGCAGATTTTCAAATACGGTGTCGCCGTAACAGTAACAAGCAAAGATGGGCGGTGATTTTTGGTGATGATTTCGATGGAAATTTCGCTGAAAAACTCTTTCTCTCTCACCTTTCTCTCGTTTCCAACTGTTTTGACCTCTCCCCACTATTTTTCTTCTCTCAAATCCCTTTTCTCTGATTTTCTTACTCAATTCACCTTCGTTTCTTTCACTCCTTTCCCTAATTTTCTTTCCCCTTATTTTGTTTTTTCCCTTTTTGCCTGTGTGTGCGTGTGTTTAGTATATGTATATTTGTTACTCCATGTTTTTTTTGCGTGATGATGAGTATGCATGAATTTTGTGTGACTATGAAAAAAGAAAGGAAAAAATAAAAAATATAGCATTCAATCAAAAATCCGACGACATAGACTGAATAAAGGATGTGCTAAATGTAACGCCTTGGGAGTACACCCTGGATGACATGAGTTGGTACCTGTTGTGGGCACTAAAAATACTGATAATAAATATACATGTACGGAACAAATCTGGATACACCATAAGGTTTAAATTAGTAAAATAATCTCTGAAATAATGATCCTGGAAACAAATGTTTGAAAACAATACTATAAAGACTATCAATAATAACTGAGAAACTGACTAACTGACTGAAAATATCTGAAAGCCTCTAACTGACTGACTGTGGAGTTGATGAGACAAGTTCCCAACTAACTTCGGCTGACTACTGAATAGAAATGCTGAAATAAATATAATCAAACCTAAGGATATGAGGACTCACCACTGCTACTGATGCTGATGCGCTGGAATGTCTAAGTACGATTGGGAACCTGAGCGTCCGAACCTTTGATATGAGATATCATAGCATAGGGAACAAGTATGTCATCAGTACTTTGAATGTACTGGTATGCTAAATAAGGTTATGATGATATGCATGGGCTCATGTACATGAATAATAATTGACTGAATGAATAGTATAAAATAAATCATGCATAGTATACATGAAAGCTGTAAAATCTGAGGATGAATAACCAAGCATATAACGTGATACTGAAATAGTCTGTAAACTGAAGTACTGAAATATTGATACTAAATAATTTATAACTATATGATATGGTCAAGTAAACCTAAAACTGTACTCTGTACTGAATACTGAACTGAGACTGTGGGAGCTAGCTATAACCGACATGCCCTAATATGCTATCAAGGTCCAACCTATAACTCCAGTTAGAAGGGTGTCAGTCCCATGCCACGGGTATTAATAATTGCTATGTGGATCCACTAATATGATATCCCGAAGGACTAGGGTGTCACGCCTAACTGAAGGGGGACCCCTCAAAGTCTACGGTGGAGCCGTAGGTCTGGAACCTAGGGAATGCTAGAACGTCTCATACGTACTAATGGGGGAGACAAGTGTCTCATGCCTACTGATAGGGGAGATGCCATCCCTATGTTCCCTCGATGCTAAGGTTTACTTCCAACTGAATGACACTGAATTATGGACTGATATAAGTTTAACTAAACCTGATAACTGATTGAACTGATGATGCTCATTGTTTATCTGAAACCATTCTAAAAATAATGAAACTATGTAAACAGATAAGTCTTCGAGTATTCATAACCCTCAGGACTCAATAGCAATAACAATAAGAACACATGAGAGCATTTGAAACCACAATAAGTAAGCATTACTCCAAAACATTACTTAGGCATTTCATCAAACACCTGAGGGTCATGAATTAAAGTATGGGATAGTTAAAACATGTGATGGTAGCATAACTTCAATACTAAAACCATGAATTAATGAATTAACATGACAAATTCCATCATTCAAATATGTAAGGTTAGTTCAATAGAAAATCACTTGTACATATCATGTATTTTCAAAATTCATAAAAGTTTCATGAGGATATTTTATGTAAACATGTGAATTTATGATTTATCGAAGTCGCGGTATTTATTTCACTCAAGATTGGGTCTCTTTACCAGGTGTTATACCTGTGGCTTCAGGAGGTACATGAAAATAAGTTCTTGGACTCCATGGGTGAAAAAGGGCCCATGGATGAACATTTAACATACCTTAAAAGCTTAATTCCTTGAAAAGAAACACAATCCCTTAAGCTTCCTTAGAGGTTCTTGAATTTGGAAACTTATTTTCTTAATTTTCCTTGAAAGGGAAGGAGTTTAATTTGATGAAGTAGGGAAGAGATTAGGGTTATTTTAGAGTAAATTTGGGGATTTTGGGCATGATATGTTTCAACTGAAGCCAAATCCCGTGTTTTTACATATTGGGGCAATGGGAAAGGACCAGACTGCCCTGTGGGATTGAAATTCATAACTAGAACGACGATTAGGCTACCACCATGATGTGATGAACCCATCATCACTATACCCACCACAATGTGATGCAATCGTGGTGAGTTTTTGGAAACAAAATCTAAACGTGCCTCAATCCTCATCCAAAAAATCCAAAACTTCTCGAGACATGCTACTAACACCCCTGAACATGAATTAACTTAGAAACCATCATCTCAGTGTCGGGAAGGTAACTTTTAAATCATCGAAGCTAAGAGGCCAAAAACAAAACTAAGTCTCCAACACTTAGCTAGATTTTCAGGTGTTAAGCTCTTATGCATGCACTATGGGTTGAACTGAGCTAAGACTAATACGGGGAATTACAATATCTCTCCCTTGGGAATATTCGTCCTCAAATAAAACTAATTAAGCTAAGAATACCAAGGGGACTGAAATCATATATTAAACATGAATAACTGAAAAAATGGTTACATGACTGAGTTTGAAAAATGATACATGACTAAACTGATTTGTGAATGCAAGCTATTACAGAAAGATGCTTATATAGCTAGGACATAGAACATAACAGAGAAAATCAAAGTAAAACTATTACCTTAAACTAAGTTTGAGTTGGCGTAAAAAAGATGAGAGTACTTGGTACGCGTGTCCGCTTCTTCTTCCTAAGTGGATCCCTTAACAGACTAATTCCACCAAAGAAATTTAATCAAGGTAACTTCTTTTTTCCTCAGTATACGAACTTGATGATCAAGGATTTCCACTGGGACTTCTTTGTAAGAAAAGTTGTCCTGGACACCCGTACTTTCTAAAAGGACTACTACAGCTGGATTGCCAATACACTTCTTTAATAAAGAAACATGGAATACTAGATGGTTGATGCCAAATCTGCAGGAAACTCAAGCTCATAAGATACCTTCTCATAGAGACTCAAGATCCTGTAAAGGCTAATATATCAGGGGCTAAGCTTTCTTTTTTTGCCAAATCGCTTCACTCTCTTCATAGGAGAGATTTTAAATAAACCAAGTCTCCAACTGCAAGCTCAAAATCTCTTCTACGCACATCTACATAGGATTTCTGATGGCTTTAGGCCATCTTAAGCCTCTCTCCGATTTGCTGAACTTTCTCAAATGCATCAAATACTGAATTTGGCCCTATCAATGCGGTCTCACCTATCTCAAACAAACCAATAGGAGATCTACATCTCCTTTCATAAAAAGCCTCAAGTAGAGCCATCTAAATACTGGAATGATAACTATTATTGTAGGCAAACTCAATCAATAGAAAGTGATCATCCCAATTTCCTTTAAAGTCAATAACACAGGGTCTTAACATGTCCTCTAGGGTTTGGATGGTCCTCTATGCCTGACCATCTATCTGAGCGTGAAAGGTTGTACTGAGATGAACTTGAGTACCAAGACCCTTCGGAAAAGCTTTCCAAAAGTGAGAGGTAAACTGAGTACCTCTATATGAAATAATGGACAATAGGACTCGATGCAACCTAACCAAATCTCTAGTATAGAGCTTGGCATAATCCTCTGCTGAATAAGAAGTATGAACTAGTAAGAAATTGGCTGATTTGGTCATTTTGTCCACAATAACCCAAATCAAATCACATTGGCGATGTGAACGAGGCAACCCTATCACAAAATCTATGTTCACCTCTTCCCACTTCCAAGTGGGTATTCTGAACTCCTATATAGTGTCACTAGGTCTTTGGGGCTCAACCTTAACCTGCTGACAATTAGTACACTTAGCTACAAACTCTAGAATATCCCTTTTCATACCACTCCAATAATAGATTTCTCACAAATCATAGTACATCTTAGTAGCCCCTGGATGAATAGAATAACATGCACCATGATCTTCTGCAAGAATCCTACTGCAAATCATCAATACATGGAACACACGGTCTGCCCTGACAACGCAACACACCATCTCCCCCTTAGGAGAAAACCTCAACTTTCTAATCTCTTACTGAATTTTTTAGCTAAACTAAACTGGGATCCCTATCCTGCTTCTCCTTTCCTTTAGCAACCAATGAAGATTTCAAACTACTCTAAACCCAAATATTACCCTTAGCTGAATGAACAAACCGAACACCTAATCTAGAAAGCTGATGAACCTCCTGAACTAACTTCTTATCATTCTCAACATGAGCAACATTACTCATTGACAATCTACTAAGGGCATCTTCCACTACATTGGCCTTGCCCGGTTGATACAACATGCTCATATCATAGTCCTTCAATAATTCTAACCACCTTCTCTAACGGAGATTTAACTCACTCTATAAAAACACATCATGTAAACTTTTGTGATTCATGAACATATCAATATGCACCCCATAGAGGTAATGCCTCTAAATTTTCAAGGCAAATAGGACAGTTGCTAACACAAGGTTATGGGTAGGATAATTCTTTTCATAGGGTTTAAGATATCTAGAGGCATAGGCTATGACCCTACCCCTCTGCATCAAAACACAACCCAAACCTACTATGGAAGCATCACAGTAAACAACAAACCCATCTGAACCATGGCTGAGGTGAGTCGAATCTTTAAATCCTAAAAACTCTTATTACAAGAATTTAACCACTGAAACTTGACCTTCTTTTGGGTCAACATGGACATGGGGAATGCAACAGATGAAAACCCTTCAACAAACCATTGTTAATAGCCATTTAAACCCAAGAAACTCCTAATATCTGATGGAAAAATGGGTCTAGTCCAGTTTCTTACTGTTTTGGCATTTTGAGGGTCAACTCTAATGTCATTAATAGAAAAAATATGGCCAAGAAAAGTTACCAATCTTATCCAAAACTCACACTTACTAAATTTGGTAAATAATTGATGGGCTCTAAGAGTTTGCAATACTATTCTGAGGTGGTCTGCATGATCATTTTCATTATGGGAATAAACAAGGATGTCATCTATGAAGACTATGAAGGACATGTCCAAGTACTGCTTGAACACTCTGTTCATCAATTCCATAAAGGTTGTTGGGGCATTTGTTAGTTCAAAGGACATAACTAGGAACTTAAAGTGACCATACCGAGTTTTGATGCTATTTTTGGAATGTCACATTCTTTGACTCTAAGCTGATGATAGTCGGATGTAAGGTCTTTCTTAGAGAAATAACTGGCACCCTGAAGTTGGTCAAACAAGTCATCAATTCTGGGGAGTGGGTACTTATTCTTTACTGTGACTTTGTTAATTGATGGTAATAGATGCCCATTCAGAGAGAACCGTCTTTCTTTCACATGAAAAGGACTGAAGCACCCCATGGGGAAACACTGGTCCTAATGAATCCCTTATCTAGGAGATCTTTCAACTGTTCTTTTAACTCCCTAAGCTCAGTGGAAGCCATTCTGTAGGGTGTAATAGAGATAGGTTGGGTATCTGGAAGAAGGTCTATTCCAAAGTTAATTTCCCTTTCGGGAGGAACTTCAAGAAGATCTTTGGGAAACAAATCTGGGAATTCCCTCACTACTAAAACTGACTCAAGACTTGGAGGCTCTAAACTAGAGTCTTTGACTCAAAAAATATGGTAGACACACCCCTTAGATATCATTTTCTTTGCTCTAAGGTACGACACAAGCTGACCCTTAAGTGCTGAAGTACTACCCCTCCATTTAAGGACTGGTTCATTCGAAAACTGAAAATGAACAACTCTATCTCTATAATCAAATGAATCATAGCATGAGTGGACCTAATCTACGCTGAGAATGACATCAAAATCTATTATCTCTAACTCTACAAGATCAACTAAAGTGAGTTTCTGGGATATCGTGATCGGACAGTCCCTATATAGATGCTGGCTACCATAGAGACACCTACTAGAGCGGACACTGAGAAGGATTCTGCTAAAGTCTCAGGAATGACACCAAAACTCACAACTATATAGGGGGTTACAAAGGAAAAAGAAGCTTAGGGATCTAACAAAGCATAAACATATAAATGAAAAACCTGCAACATACCTGTAACAACATCAAGATAGCTTTCCTGATCATGATGGGACTAGAGTGCATACAACCTATTTTGGCGCTGACCATTGGTGGCACTGGAAGTGGCGCCCTGCTAAATTGGGAGACCTGTTGTTGCTGCTGAAGAATTAGTCTGACCCTGCTAGCGATCATTCCTACCCTTCCACATACCTGCTGGACATTCCCATAACCTGTGGCCTAGCTTGCCACATCCAAAGCACACATTATTGCCAACCCTACATACACCTTGATGATTCCTATAACACTTCTGGCAAAGGGTATTAGTCTGACCACTACTCACGCATCCCTGAGTTTTAAAGCCTGGCACCCTATCCTAATTACTATTTCTGAACCTTGGCACCGGAGTAATGGCTGAGGATGGATCTAGGGATAAAGATTTCTGATAAAAATAAGGATGGTTACCACCCTCCAACCTCAGCTGACCAAAACTAAATCTACCTATGCTGGCTCTCTTACTCTCTTTCTCTCTTTCCTTAAACTTCTGCTCCTCAAACTATTGAGTATGGACCATCAACCTAGAAAAAAATATTTCCTTAATCAATATCATTTTCCTACACTCCTTGACCATGCTATCAGCCATACCAGTGACAAACTTACTTATCCTGGACCTATCATCAGACACCACATTAGGAGCATACCTAGCAAGCTGAGTAAACTTAAGAGAATACTCTTTCACACTCATGTTCCCCTTCTTTAAATTAATAAACTCCTGTACTTTAGATTTTCTTAAATCCAAGGGAAAGAACCTATCTAAAGAGGTTGTATCAAACTTCTCATATTCAACAGGCCCTGCATTTGCTCCTCTATTTCCCTTCCACTGCTTATACCAGGTGTAAGAAAGATCATTCAACTGGCAAGCACCCAACTCTGCACTCTCACTAGAAGTCACCCCCATAATGTCAGTTACCTTTTAAACCATGTCAAGAAACTCCTAAATATCCTCATTAGACTTGGATCCCAAAAACAAAGGAGAGTTCATTCGGGTGAAGTCCTAAATCCTAGCTGCAGCAATATTAGCCACTGGAACGGCTGGGATAGTAGCCTATTGATTATTTTGAGCTACTACTGAGTGAGATAAAGTAGTGAATGCAGCTCTGAATTTGGCATAAAATACATACATATTCAGGGGATCTTATGGAATGGGCGGAGGTGCGGGTTGATTCCCGTTTCTTTTTCCATTATTCTTTCTTGGAGGCATGTTTTGTAAATGGAAAGAATATTGAATTAGAAAGAGAGTTTGAATTGAGCTCATGCTCATTCTCACGACTTGAATACTAAAAGAATGGAAACTTTTCCAAAAATGTCTTGTAGCCTCTTGTCCATAAGTGTGGTACACTTCACACCCATGCGCAAGACTATACTCAACGCGGTTTGCAAACTCTGTAGGACACTTTAAAACCTAAGGCTCTGATACCATTCCCCAGGAGTACATCCTAGACTTCACACAGTTCTTACGGTCACAAGTGATCCCAAGCTAACCCATGAGATGGTGCCTACTGTAAGCACTGAAAAATACTGATAATAAAGATATATATATACGGAACAAAGCTGGATACGGCATAAGGTTTAAATTACTAAAACAATCTCTTAAATAATGAGCTTGAAAATAACTGTCAGAAAATAATATTATAAAGACTGTCAATAACAACTGAGAAACTGACTAACTGACTGAAAATATTTGAAAGCCTCTAACTGACTGACTGTTGATTTGATGGGATAAGTCCCCAACTAACTCTGGCTGACTACTGAACTGAAATACTAAAATAAATATAATTTACCCTCAGAATATGAGGACTCACCACTGCTATTGATGCTGATGTGCTGGAATATCTAAGTGTGGTCGGGAACGTGAGCATCCGAACCTATGATATGAGATATCATAGCGTAAGAAATGACTATGCAGTCAGTACTTTAAATGTACTGGTATGCTAAATGAGGTTAGGCTGATATGCATGGGCTCATGTACATGAATAATAATTGACTGAATAAATATCATGAAATAACTCATGCATAGTATACATGAAAGCTATAAAATTTGAGGATGCATAACCAAGCATATAACATGATACTAAAATAGTCTGTAAAATAAAGTACTGAAATGTTGATACTGAATAACTGATAATTGTATGTTATGGTTAAGAAAACCTAAAACTGTACTCTATACTAAATACTGAACTGAGACTATGGGGGCTAGCTATAACCGACATGCCCTAATACACTATCAGGGTCCAACCTGTAACCCCAGTTGGAAGGGTGTCAGTACCATGCCATGGGTACTAACAATGGTTATGTGATTCCACTAATATGATATCTCGAAGGACTAGGGTATCACGCCTAACTAACGGGGGACCCCTCAAAGTCTACAGTAGCATCGTAGGTCTAGAACATAGGGACTGCTACTAACATCTCATTCCTACTGAAGAGGGAGACAAGTGCCTCATACCTACTGATGGGGGAGAAGTCATACCTATGTTCACTCGGTTCTAAGATTTACTCCTAACTGAAAGACACTAAATTTTGGACTGATCTAAGTTTAACTGAACCAGATAACTGACTAAACTAATGACGCTCATTATTTATATGAAACCATTCTGAAAATACTGACACTATGAAAATAGCTAAGTTTTTGGGTATTCATAACCCCCAAGACTCGACAGTAATAACAATAAGAACACATGAGAGCATTTGAAACCATAATAAGTAAGCATTAATCCAAAATCATTACTTAGGCATTTCATCAAACACTTGAGGATCATGAATTAAAGCATGGGATAGTTAAAACATGTGATGGTAGCATAAATTCAATACTAAGACCATGAATTATAGATTTAACATAACAAATTCCATCATTCAAACATGTAAGGTTAGTTCAGTCGAAAATCACTTGTACACATCATGTATATTCGAAATTCATAAAACTTTCATGAGGATATTTCATGTAAACATGTGAATTCATGATTTAAAACATGAAAATAGGTTTTTGGACTCTATGGGTGAAAAAGGGCCTATTGATGAACATTTAACTTACCTTAAAATCTTAATTGCTTGAAAGAAATACAATCCCTTAAGCTTCCTTAGAGGTTCTTGAATTTGGAAACTTTTTTTCTTGATTTTTCTTGAAAGGGACGGAGTATAATTTGATGAACTAGGGAAGAGCTTAGGGTTTATATGAGAGTAAATTTGGGGATTTTGGGCATGACATGCTTCAACTGAAGCCAAATTCTGTGTTTTTATGTATTGGGGCAATGGGAAAGACCAGACTGCCCCTGTGGGATTTAACTTTTTAAGTGGAACACCTATTAGTCCACCACCACGACGCGATGAACCCCTCATCGTTATACCCACCGCGACGCGGTCTAATCGCGGTGAGGTTCTGAAAAAGAAATCCAAATGTGCCCCAATCCTCATCTAAAAAATCTAAAACTTTCCCGAGATATGCTAATAACACCCTTGAACATGAATTAACTTAGAAACCATCATCTCGGGGTCAAAAAGGTCACTTTAAAAATCATTAAATTTAATGGGCCAAAAATAAAACTAAGTCCCCAACACTTAGCTAGATTTTCAGGTGCTAAGCCTCTTATGCATGCACTATGGGCTGAATTGAGCAAAGACTAATATGGGGTATTACACTAAATTATGAATTTATGTATAAATATATAAGTATTCAGTAATCTAAATATACAACACAAAGTAACGAGCAGATTCACATAATAAATTGATAACATACCCTGAATACAACATGAAACTTTTTAATCAACTTCATTCATGTTTTAGTTTCTAATAAAATTTATACAATAAATATCATAGGATCAAATAGGAACATGTGTGATGAGTTAAGTAAAAGAGAAACACGAACTCATCACCGACAACTCGAACGTGAACCCGAATTCAACTTTTATGCATTCGTTTCCTCTTTTTTCCTAATATTTTCCTCTGTTCTCTCTATTTTTCTCTCTATATCTGGTTTACGTAACTTCTGCCTTGGGGAGTTGAGGAGTTCCCCTTAAAAAGGGAATGTGGGGGATAGTTGAGAGAGAGTAGGATAGGCAGATAGGGTGCGGAAGTTGGGGTGAATAAGGTTTGTTTTTTAAAAAATTTATTTTTAATAATAAAAATAAATTAAAACATATATAAAATAAATAATAACAATAAAAATAAAAGAATATTAACTACTTAATTTTTATATTTTAAAAAATACAATAAACTTTTATAAATAGCCTAAAATTAATATAATTAGGATAATACTTAAACTACTGGCCTATTTATTAAAATTTAAAAGAAAAGAAATATTTTTTGAATTTTTTGTATTATACTATAAATAAAAAATAAAAATATCCCAAAATGTAATTTTATTTAGTTATTTATTTTCATCTAAAATTTATAAAAAATAAAATAAGAGCAAAAATAAATATCAGACAAAAATATAAATATATAATGCCAAAAAATAAGTTAAAACTCAGGGAGGGTCAAAAATCACGTGTCTACAGATTCATCCGAGTGATGTCTCGGATCCTAGCTGTGGTCATGCTTACTACTAGATTGGCTGGGGCAACAGCCTAGTGGTTATTTTGAGAAGTCATAGTCTGGGCCAAAAAGATGAAAGCGGTCTTGAATTTGTCGTAGGAAACATGTTCGTTCAGAGGATCTTCCTGAACAGGTGGTGGTGTGGGCTAATCCCCATTTCTTCTTTCGTTATTTCTTCTAGGAGACATTTTATGTAAGCAGAAGAAAGTAGAGTTAGAAAAGGAAACTCAGTAGAACTCATGCTCTTTCGCAAGACATGAATATTGAAATAAGGAAACCTTTCCTAAAACGTCTCGTAGCCTCCTGCCCATAAGTGTGGCATGCTTCACACTCATGCACAAGACTCTACTCAACGCGGCTTTCAGACATGTTAGGACACTTTAAACCCTTAGGCTCTGATACTAAGTTTTTCATGAGCCGAGACTACCTCTAATCGTAATACGGTGCTTAAGGCCACAAGTGACCCCAAGCTAACCCATGGACTAGTATCTGTTGTGAGCACTGAATAAAGTAATAATAAAACATCATATATGGAAGCTAAACTGATGAGAAATTCTGTTAAAAAGTAATACTGAAAACCATAGCCAACATGTTTGAACTACTGATAAAACTAAAATAAGTCTGAATATCTAAAAGCCATTAAACCATGAGGAGTTGATGGGAAAAACCTCCAACTAACTCCGGCTAAATAAAATAAATAAAGTACTGAATATAACTGTAATTAAATTGTCCTCGATGGATGAGGACTCAACATAACTACTGCCGAGTGGCATTGAGCTAACTAAGGGTGATCGGGGAACTAAGCGTCCGAACTTATGTTATAAGAAAACATAGCGCAAAAGAGAGTATGCGATCAATACTTTGAATGTACTGGTACGTGAGATAAAGACTAAATGAAGTTCATATAGATACTGAACATGAATGCATATATATATAAAACGAATATAAAACCAAGTAAAGCATGTACTGAAATAATTTGTAAAATTGACTGACTGAATTGCTGGTAAATTAAGCACTTGGTCCTGTAAACCTGAACTAATATGATCTGAATATTGAACTGAAACTATGAGAGCTATCATGTAACCGACATGCCCCAATCTGAGTTGATCAAGGTCCAACCTGTAACCCCAGTTGGAAGGGTATCAATACCTTGACACGGGTACTAACATTGGTTGTGTGGATCCACTAAATTGGTGTCCCGAAGGACTAGGATGCCAGTCCTCTATTGGCGGCTGACCCCTAAGAGAGTGCCAATCTTTTCCTAGCGGGTGAGCCTTCATCCCTAAGTTCGCTCGGTGTTAAATCCTTCTCCCAACTGAATTGACATTGGTACTGATCAAAGTTAACAGGACTCACAACTGATAATTGCTTAATATGAACATGATAATCTGAATATGATAGTAAAATCATAATCTGACTGACTTGTTACTTGAGATTGAAAACATGCATAAGCATCTAGGTATCGGGTGTTCATAATTCGCCAGCACTAAATAATATATTAAATACAATAGCATATTCACAATACTGTAAGGAAATTCGTGATTTGTAGGCCCAAAACATTGTATATTTCATTAAACTAATGAAATCTATGATTATGAGTATGAGAATATGTTGAACTTGAGGACAACATGCTCACATGGTTCAATTCATAATTTGATAATTAACACGGTGTCAACTGAACATGATATGGGTGACTGAATTTATAAAGCGTGTACGAACATAATTTACATGGAGAAAACATATTGTCATGATTTGAATTCAAAACTATTAAAAGAAAAGTGAGTAAATTGACACTTGACATTGAAATTTTCATAAAAGAGGGAAAATGGTTTATACTTGAAAGACAAGGGATTCTTGGAACTCAATGTGTGGAAGGAACCCATTGATGAATACCCTACATACTAGAGTTTCCTTGGATTCTTGAAGAAAACTTGAAATTGAGACCTTGGATGATGAATTCTTAGAGGAAGCTTTTGATTCTTCAAGTTCTTGAGAATGAGAGGAGGAGGGACGTCGATAACTGATGATAAATGGGGCAAGTAATGCCCCTCTTTGGTTTTAAGTTATGAGTTTGGTGCTTAGTGAGAGGGAGAAAGACCAAAATGTCCTTCACCCCTTAATAAAAGCTGCAGGATTTTACACTGCAATGTGTCACGGTAGCTATTATGGAAGATAGCCTCCGTGACACGTTGCGTATCGCTGAGGCTATCCTCTGTGACATACTGGTCACGGAGACTATCCTCCATGACACGTTGAAATCGTGGAGGCTTACTATCTCTGTGGTCCAAAATCATTCAAAACCTCTTTCAAAAATTCTGAAACTCTCCCGGATGACCCTTTTAACATTCCTAAACATATTTTAACTCATAAATCAATGTTAGCAACTCGAAAGGGCCAAAAATAAAATATTCAAAATCTTGGGGTGTTAAAATGGCCATGTCACTCATACTTAGTGTGAAATAATAGCTTTGGGAACCTTTATTTATGCGACTAAAAGCTGCAAGCTTCTCTAG
Organism: Capsicum baccatum var. pendulum; assembly: GCA_030864225.1. Taxonomy (NCBI): domain Eukaryota; kingdom Viridiplantae; phylum Streptophyta; class Magnoliopsida; order Solanales; family Solanaceae; genus Capsicum; species Capsicum baccatum. The sequence continues at coordinate 85,797,450 of CM061560.1, read as the reverse complement.
AATCTTGCAAGGTATTACAGCTCACATGATACATAAGCTAAGAGATAAATAAATAATCCCAAAATATAGGTCTTGTACCTCACTGCAACACTTTATCAGCAACATTAATTAAACAGAAAAGGGTGTAAAATGCCTTTCTACTATGTAAAATGGTGCAAAAATGTCCTTCATCTACCTATTTGGCCTAAAATGCCCTTTTCGTCTATCTATTGGACCTAAAATGACCTTCCCACCTATCTATTGGGCCTAAAATGCCCTTTTCATCTACCTATTGACCTATTTTGCTCTTTTATTTAGGCAAATTACATGGAATGACCATCCTTAAAATTTAATTACATAAATAATAGCACTTTTTCAATATTACAAAAAATATTTTTTTTACATATATAACCATTTAAAAAAATCAAAAAAGATAATTATGATTCTTAATTTAATGCTATAACTAATTATCAATTCACCTTAATTTAAGAGATATATTTTCAATCATAAAATTAAAAGTGGAAAAGTAATCCCTACTTTCATATTCAAATTCAAATATTTTTTAAATAAACTAAGTATTCCATTATTTGCTCGTGTATATTTTATTTTATTTTCATGTATATTAATCATCTAGTATTATTTCATTATCGTGTATTTTTAATTCTAATGTAATGGATTAATCATAATTTTTTATGGATAAATATTTATGGAATAAAAATCATTATGTTGGAAGTACAGATATACCATGTATTTTGTTGTATAAATAAAATTTATGCCAAAGTAAGATTATTATTATATTTTTTATATAATTTATGGGATAAATATTCATTGTATACATCATTATGTCAAAATTACATTTCTTGTTAAAAAATTCTTTATTAAATGTAAATACAAATTTTCAGTATTACATTGTATAAATGTTTTATATCTAAAATGTATGTTTATGGTATAAATATAATTTGTATGGTATAAACATATCATGTATTTTTATGATATAAATATAATTTGTATTATATATAAATATACCATGAATTTTTATGGTATAAATATACCATATATTTTTGTGGAGGTATCATGAGAGCAGGTAATAAAAATGAAAAATACAAAATTTTGATATAGTATATAAAAAATGAATGAACAAAGGCTTCCGTAAAAATTGGCAATAAATAAGAACTATGAGAATGTAATATATAATTATTTTTTACATATGTCATAAAAGTAAATATTTTAGATGCTACATCTGACATCCAACTAATATGATTATGTATATGTAATAATGTTTTTAAAATGGCTATTTATATTTATTTATTTTTATTTATTAGATCAATTTAGAATGACGAAAAATTGATATTTTGCACTATTTATTTGATTAATATTAATAAAAATGATAAGAATTTTATGTAGTTTAATAAAGATAAGTTGTGGTATTATATAATTTTTCTTAAATAAAAAGGCAAAATAGCCCCAATAGGTAGACGAAAAGAGCATTTTAGACCCAATAGGTAGACATAAAGGGCATTTTAGGCCCAATAGATAGACGAAACACATTTTTGCACTATTTCACATAGTTGAACGATATTTTAAGCCCTTTTTTATTAATTAAAATAGACTAGATATAGAAAACTACTTAACAGAAACTAAAACACTACGGTCTAGGAAACTAATGTCGCAATTCACTTGATCCTATGTCTTTTAATCACTTTCCTATATGTCAGAGAAGTAAATTTCACTTATATAAGACGGAAAAAATTCTAATTTTACTTTTTACAAGCATACTAAACGTGTTGACTTTGATGACACTAAAAGCCATCACATTGCTTAAAGTGATGAAGCAATACAAAAAAGGAAACATAAGAACTGACTAAAACACCCTTAAACTAAACATTCAAAATTCAAATTAATAGCATAGAAAGAAAATAAAAAATAAGAATTAAAAAAATATAAATCATGTTTCTATGATACAGTACAACTATAATTGTGACCAAATAATTTTACTTCTTGTGCATCCAAGTGTATAGGCCTAGTAATAAAAAAAAGTAGGTTAAGAATCATAAGGTGTCAGATTCAAATCTCATAAGAGACAAATACCTTCCCATCTGTCCACCTAGTGAAAGGTAGTAGATATCCGTATGCAAAATCTGCCCCGAACACCACAGTTATTAAAAGAGAACTTTTACCTCTTCTGAAAGAAAAGATTTAGTTAAGTTAGATTTAGTTATTTATTAAATTTATTATGAGAAGACCATTTAAAAATAGAGAAGCTTTTAAAAAAAATTAAAGAATCTTTAGTTAGTAATTATTCAGAATATATGAGTCTAAATAAAACAAAAGAAAATCCAGAAAGATTAGCCTATTTAATTACATTAATATCTAGTATTGAAGCAAAATTAATAATCCATTTAAAATCTAGAAGAACGAGACATATACCACCTAATTATAATAAAATAAGATTTAGATATCCGCCAAGATATTATAAATATAATTTAAATGAATAAAGAACAAAAATACAAAGAATTAAAACAATTTATCTCTGAAAAACGTAAAGAATTAAAAATAAGAAAAGAAAGATTAGATTATAATATATTTGCCGGAGTTAGTAAAAATTCAATTAATACACAAAAAGATGAAATATCAAAATTAGAATCTCAAATAGATAGTTTAGAATATATATACCAACATGAACTATTCACAATAAAATGAATAAGGAAGAATTTATAATAGATGAAAAAATATACGAAAATCACGAAGGATCAAAAATAAAAATAGTATTTTCTAATTTAGGAAGAAGATATAAGAAAATAGGAGAACATTTATATCTAATGTTAGAAAAAGAAGAATTAAAATTAGAAGATAAATTAACAGCAATGGTAAGAATAGAAAAAAGAAAATGAAGAAATAGATAGAAAAAAGGAAATAGAAAAAATTAAACAACAAACTACGGAAGAAATACGAAAAATAGAAGAAACTAAAAATAATAGAATTGCTGAATTAGAAAAAGAACTACAAATGTTAAAAGATTTATACGAACAAAGACAAAAAGAAAAAGAAGAAAAAGATAAAGAACAAAAATTAATAAACGAGATAAATCAATTTAAAGAAAAATTAGAAATAAATAATATAGAGGTAGAAGAAACAGATAATTATGATTCAGAAGATAGTGAAACATATACGGAAATATTAACAAATATAAAAGATTTAGAAATTAACACAAAACAAGAAAAAATTAATCAAGAAAACTTAGAAAATAATAATACAGAAATAAATACTCTTGACAAAAAAGAAGATGAAAATCTAAAACCCAAAACAACAGAAATAAGAAAACCTATATATTACAAAAATAAATTTAAAAGATATAATGAATATGACAAATGGACACCAAAACAAATAGTTAATAAAAATTATAACTTTTTAGATCTAGACTGTGTAATAGATACAGAAAAAATAATACAATTATGGATAGGATATATGACAAAACAATTATTAGATAATAATATAAACATAACAGATGCACCAGAATACATAGAAAAAACACTAATAGGATCAGTAAAATTATGGTTTACAAATTTAACTGAAAATAGTAAGAAAGTATTAAGAGCTAATAAACCTATGGAAGGAGCAGCATCAACAACAACTAAATTAACACCTATAGAATTATTGAAAAAATATGAAACAGCTATAAAAGATGAATTTGGTAGTATGACAACATTAGAAGAAGAACAAGATGAAGAAAAAGATACAAATAGGAATTTAATGATAAAATTAACAATATGTAATATGTGTTATATAGATGAATATACTTGTGCATTTAAAGAATATTATTATAAAGGAGCATATAGTATAGAAGAAATTATTAAAATATAATTTTCTTAAATAGAAGAAATTATTAAAATATAATTTTCTTATTTCTTTAAATAGAAGAAATTATTAAAAGAATATTCTTTAATAGAAGAAATTATTAAAATATAATTTTCTTATTTCTTTACTTTCTTCTATACTATATGCTCCTTTATAATAATATTCTTTAAATGCGCAAGTATATTCATCTATATAACACATATTACATATTGTTAATTTTATCATTAAATTCCTATTTGTATCTTTTTCTTCATCTTGTTCTTCTTCTAATGTTGTCATACTACCAAATTCATCTTTTATAGCTGTTTCATATTTTTTCAATAATTCTATAGGTGTTAATTTAGTTGTTGTTGATGCTGCTCCTTCCATAGGTTTATTAGCTCTTAATACTTTCTTACTATTTTCAGTTAAATTTGTAAACCATAATTTTACTGATCCTATTAGTGTTTTTTTTATGTATTTTGGTGCATCTGTTATGTTTATATTATTATCTAATAATTGTTTTGTCATATATCCTATCCATAATTGTATTATTTTTTCTGTATCTATTACACAGTCTAGATCTAAAAAGTTATAATTTTTATTAACTATTTGTTTTGGTGTCCATTTGTCATATTCATTATATCTTTTAAATTTATTTTTGTAATATATAGGTTTTCTTATTTCTGTTGTTTTGGGTATTAGATTTTCATCTTCTTTTTTGTCAAGAGTATTTATTTCTGTATTATTATTTTCTAAGTTTTCTTGATTAATTTTTTCTTGTTTTGTGTTAATTTCTAAATCTTTTATATTTGTTAATATTTCCGTATATGTTTCACTATCTTCTGAATCATAATTATCTGTTTCTTCTACCTCTATATTATTTATTTCTAATTTTTCTTTAAATTGATTTATCTCGTTTATTAATTTTTGTTCTTTATCTTTTTCTTCTTTTTCTTTTTGTCTTTGTTCGTGTAAATCTTTTAACATTTGTAGTTCTTTTTCTAATTCAGCAATTCTATTATTTTTAGTTTCTTCTATTTTTCGTATTTCTTTCGTAGTTTGTTGTTTAATTTTTTCTATTTCCTTTTTTCTATCTATTTCTTCATTTTCTTTTTCTATTCTTACCATTGTTGTTAATTTATCTTCTAATTTTAATTCTTCTTTTTCTAACATTAGATATAAATGTTCTCCTATTTTCTTATATCTTCTTCCTAAATTAGAAAATACTATATTTATTTTTGATCCTTCGTGATTTTCGTATATTTTTTTATCTATTATAAATTCTTCCTTATTCATTTTATTGTGAATAGTTCATGTTGGTATATATATTCTAAACTATCTATTTGAGATTCTAATTTTGATATTTCATCTTTTTGTGTATTAATTGAATTTTTACTAACTCCGGCAAATATATTATAATATAATCTTTCTTTTCTTATTTTTAATTCTTTACGTTTTTCAGAGATAAATTGTTTTAATTCTTTGTATTTTTGTTCATTATTCATTTAAATTATATTTATAATATCTTGGCGGATATCTAAATCTTATTTTATCATAATTAGGTGGTATATGTCTCATTCTTCTAGATTTTAAATGGATTATTAATTTTGCTTTAATACTAGATATTAATGTAATTAAATAGGCTAATCTTTCTGGATTTTCTTTTGTTTTATTTAGACTCATATATTCTGAATAATTACTAACTAAAGATTCTTTAATTTTTCTAAAAGCTTCTCTATTTTTAAATGGTCTTCTCATAATTAATTTAATAAATAACTAAATCTAACTTAACTAAATTTAAATCTAACTTAACTAATTTAACTAATTCCAACATAGCTATTTTAACTAACTCTAATTCGTATATCACTTCCGTATCTTTTAAATTACTGTGCTCTGATACCATTTGGTGGGGGGTGCGGATAACTAAGCTGATAAATAGATTTATTGGTGGGGGGTGCGGATAACTAAGCTGATAAATACACTCAACTTATGTAACTGATTTTTTTCATCAATATTTGTTGATATGAATGTTTTATTTAAAATCAAAATTTCAAGAAATTAAAACAATTCATTTATACCATTTTATGACCCGCCCACTTGATCCAACCTACTAAAAATATAAGGAAAAACTATATGGAGTAGCATACCTAAGACTTAAATTATAAAAAAAATAGCAAAACTTTAATGAAATTATCTTGTGTAGCAAACCTAGCATTATTTTAAGTATGGTCCCCCACTTTGTGCGTCTATGAAAAATTACTGTGTTTAACGTGCGGATTTCACGCCAATTGCAGACTAATCTTTCTCTTTCCTTTTAACTTTTCCTTTTCTCTTTCTCTTTTTCTTTCACTTTCTTTCAAATCTCTCAAATTTCACTTTCAGTTTTTTTTCTCACGTTTTTTATAAGGATTGTGATCCACAAAATCAGGTAACTATTAAATTCAGTTATTGCATGTTATCTATTTAATTTTTTTTTATATTTTGTACTGTAAATCATTATCATGGTTGTTTCTATGAGTTGATATAGTTGAAAAAAATAAATTTTTGGATGAGAATTGAAACTGAATTTTGTCCTATTGTGATTAATGGAGGGTAATCAGAGTTGAATGGATATTGTAGATGATTTTGGGTTGATTTATTGTTGATAGTTTTTTTCTCAATTGTTTTTCAGTGAAATTTAATTTTTTATGAGTTGATATAGTTAAAAAATTAATTTTGGATGCGAATTGAAACTGAATTTTATTTTATTGCGATTAATGAAGGATAATCAAAGTTGAATGAATATTGTAGATGATTTTGGGTTGATTTGTTGTTGAAGAAGACATCGAGGAAGAGGTATTTTTTTTTGTATATGTATTTTTATTTACTATTATGTATTTAGGGATTTTAGTAAAGTTGTTATCAATTTTGGGTAATATGTAGTTTTTTTTGTAAGCTAATATGTATTTACTGATCGATTGATATGTATTTAGGGATTTCAGTAAAGCTGATTTGTGAAGATGATAGGTTAAATATACATTTTGGGTTAACATATTTTTATTTGTATTTTTTGTAAAACTGCTATGTTTAGTTGTATTTGTATGTTAAATGAATTTGCAAAGTTGCATGTATGAAATTTATTATACTTGATATGTATTTTCAGTAGATTGGAATGTTGAAATATACAAATACATTCGTGGTTATGGACGTATTTGTATCTGTTGAAATACAAATATATTTTTAAATAATTTTTCAATCCAATTTATGTAGGTTTTCCATATATACAAATGACTGACTAAATATACATTTAAGGTATACGTATGTAGTTTGTATGTTTTATAGATACATATGCACTTTCATTTATATTTTTGTTAGGTTCAATATACATTTTAAGGTATAGGGAAACATTTGTATTTTTATACATACATATCAAATTTCATATGTATTTTGCTTTAGTGATGGTTTTGTGTTTTTATTTTTTCAATATACATATGCATATTTATATGTATTTTTTGATGTGTTGATTATGTTTTATTATTTTTTACAGTTTAATAAGGTGTAGTTTTACTTTGTATAAGTGTTGCGTGATGAAATATTCATTGTAAGAAAACTTCCAAGTTTGCACCACATATGTGCTGCTACAGTGAGAATGATATTGAGGGAAGTTAACAGTTTATATTGATGTGAAATATTGATGTGTTATTTGTACAGGATTTGTAAGTTTGTACAAAATATATTTTAATTATTATTCAATATTTTTTTGTAGGGACTGTGGTTTGTATATGGTTACATACGCAGAGTGCCTTTCTTATGGTCAAGGCGTTCCTTCAGTTGAGTTCAATCCCAACGTATTTCATACAAGATATTCTTCACTATTGTGGAATTACATCATGAGAAAAAAAGAAGCAAAAACTCAAAGTGACGACGAAGCGTCATTGAGGCCGTTTAGAAAAAGCAAGACAACTAGTGTCACAGAAGTATTAGAAGTCTGATGGTTGATGATTTTATTAAATTGTGTAATTGACAAGATTTAACTGGATGTTGATATTAATTATAGAAATTTATTTTATGTTTTGAAGTGAATCAAAGTTACTTATTTTTGAAGTGAATGAAAGTAATTCACTTTAATCTTTTATGTTGAATATGTTTTCAATAATTTTGTAGTCTGTGTTTTATTTCATTATTCAGTTTTATTTGTTACAGTGAGATTTAGCTTCAAAATACATATGCAGTGTTCAGATTTGCAATATATACATATGCAGTATTCATATTAACTTAAAAATACATATGCAGTTAATATCATATGTATTTTACTCTTGGTTCATTTTCTTTCAAATATATATGAAGTGAATCAAAGTTACTAATTTTGAACTGAATGAAAGTAATTCATTTTAGTCTTTCATTTTAGTCTGTGTTTTATTTTAGTGTTCAGTTGTATTTGTTACAGTATGATTTAACTTCAAAATACATATGCAGTGTTCAGATTTTGCAATATATACATATGCAGTATTCAGATTTAACTTAAAAATACATATGTAGTTAACATCATATGTATTTTAATCTTTGTTCATTTACTTTCAAAATACTATGAAGTGAATCAAACTTACTAATTTTGAAGTGAATGAAAGTAATTCATTTTAGTCTTTTATGTTTAATATGTTTTCAATAATTTTATACTTTGTATTTTATTCCAGCGTTCATTTTTTTTGTTACAGTGAGATTTAGCTTAAAAATCAAATATGTTCAGATTTTACAATATATACATATGCAGTATTCAGATTTAACTTTGTTCATTTACTTTCAAATACTTTTGAATACTTTCATATTACAAATACGTATAAGTGATCATATTTGAAAAACACCTCAGTTATCAAATCCATATATCCTAAAACATAGTATTTTTCAAATAAAAAGCATATGTATTTTTCTATCAAATTTAGTAATACATAACTGTATTACTAATTGTTATTTATAGCGCATTATAGCAAATGATCGATAAAGATCTTAAAACTCACAAATGAGTTCATAATTATGAAAAGTGCAAAAGAAATTATAAAGAAAGAATAAGGAAGAACAAATGTATCACTTACGATATTTTCTACATGAACTCCTATTGTTACGCTTAGACCCACAACCACTACATGAGTTGATGTTCTTATTTTCAAACATATCCTTGCTCGACTTTAACATCTTCAGCAGATGTATTTAACACTTGGTGCAAATTATTTTGGACATCACTTCTTTCAACAACACATATATTATGTATTTGTATTTGCCCTGCATTACCAGCGATTTGATATTCCATTTGAATACGTCTGCTTCTGAAATCCACATTTATGTGAGATGACAAAAGATTGTGTAGTTCATTGAATGATGCCATCTTGCTCAACAATATTACATCAGTGACGTACTCTTTATAGTTTTTTTCATATATCCACCTTTCAGAGTGCTTCACGAGAACTGATATGCTTTCCATTGCTAACTTATTTCACCTAAAATACAAAAATATACATATTTATAAGTTGTCAATAGTTACAACATACACTTACACAATAAAAACTCAAACAAAATTCTACAGTTATAAACATATTTTTACGAAACAACTACTCCCAAAAATACAATTACGAAACATACAACTATAGACAATATACAATCAAATACAATCAAAGCCAACAGCTACTCCCCAAAATTCTACTACTCCCGAAAATATAATTACGAAATATTTGTTAAACTTAAAATACAAAAAAAGAAAAAAATTTCATACAAAATACAATTAAAAATTAGTTGTTCAACGTTAAATACAATCAAAGCCATAACCTCCATAATGGAACACAACTAAATTATCTATAAATAAACTTTTCACGTATACAGATATACTATAAATTTTGAGAATCAAAACTCCAAAAAATGAATTTTGATCAGCTTGAAAAACTGATTGTGATCACTATTTTGTTCTACCTGATCAATTTACTGTAGTATTAACTTTTACTCAAAATTTATCTACAAAATATTCAAAAATAAATTAACGACGTCGTGAAAAATTTGAACGAAGCAGCAGTAATGGATCACTAAAAAAATTTCTAATCAAATAACTGTAACAGTGCAAAAAATAATTTAGAACAAATTTTATTTTTTCAATTTCATAAAACCTTATGAACTTGATATGAGAAAAAATATTATGAATAAAAACCTTCTACAACAGTAAAGGATGAATTTACAATCGATGGTTGAATTTAAACAAATTATCTAGAAGAAGGTACAATTGATCGTTGAATTTGAAGAAACTGATCATTCAAAATGATCGTTGAATTTTAAGAAATTGAACAGAAGAAGATACACTTTAATTTGATTGTTCAATTAGAAGAAATTGAACTACAAAAGATTCAATTGATTTTGATTTTGATTTTTGTTTTGCCTGAACACGTTTTTTGAAACTAAAAATTGAATTTGATTGATATTGGGAACAAATAACGAAAATTACGCGATTTATTAGGTTTTAATAAGAAAGGAATCTACATATTTAATTTAAGGTAATTTTACCATATTTACCTCAACTAATTCAGTTAATTAATGGCAGTAAAGCAATTTGTATTTGTATTTTTATAGCAACAGTTTGTTAAAATACAAAATACAAGCTGCTATCTTAGGTAATTATGAAAGTGTTACTATGTATCTCATAATTAAGATCGTAAGTATGTTATTTGTGAATTTTGCCCAAAATATAATATTGACCCTTTTATTTTACCTTTTATTTCTCCAAATATTGGTATTTAGTACAAAAAAAATTATGTCAACAAATTTTAAGGAAAAAATCAATTAAATAGATTGAGTGATTTTGTAAGTAAAACACTTGAGGATCATTAGTAGAGTGTATTAGATAAGCAACACATAAGCAACACATAAATTAAGTGTGATATTATTTAATAGCAATTTTGAGATAATGTATAACTAATAAATGTATTAATTATACACCCTATTTCATCTTAACGATCATAACTAATACATATTCATAATACATAAAATATTAAAATTTAATATGTAAAATAAATATGAATAAATACAAACGTACCCTCAATTATCTTTAAACCTTTTTATGTTCTTTCCCTTTTTTTCATAGACCAAAAAAAATACTAACGGAGTTCATGTTCGTGAATAGAGTGTATTTGATAAATCGCCATCTTGACAAAAATACTAACCTTTATTTTTTTTGTTTTATATTTTCTAAGATAAATAATAAAGCTTTGCTATGAAGTACAAAAAGCTAGAAGATATAGAGAATATTTCTGTAAATCAATAATTTTTCTTAAGGAAATATAACAATATATGTTGTTTTCAATACATCAAACTAAACACTGCATAAGAAATAATTTCAGTATAACTAATCTTAGCATTACTTATCCCAGCACTATTTATCTCAGCATTACTAATACACCCTCTTCAATATTATCTTATGCACTCTACCAAACGACCCTCATAATTGTGTGGCTTTTTGAGAGAATAATTCTTAATTGAGTGAAATATTTGAAATATTAACTTCGACTTACAACCCAAATATGCTACGGGTAATAATAGATGGGGAAAGAACAAAATTACACTTCATTCTAAAATCATTCCACCATAATAGTCATTCAAAACTAATTACCTGCAATTAATCACTAAATTAATTTCTACTTTTAGTCATTTCGATGTAGGCTTCATCTCCTTCTCCATTTTTTTTTTAAGTTTTTGTTGTTCCATTTTTTTTTTTTTAAAAAAGAAATGTTGTCCATTTTTCTTATGAAAAAGAAATTCAACTTTTCTATTTTTTTTATTTCACTACTACATTTTTAAAAACTAAAAAATTATTGTTCATTTTTTCACTATTTCTTTTTATGCTCTTTTTTGTAGCTTTTTTTTTTTAATCTATTTTCTTAATTGATGTTTTTTTAGCAGTATAGTAGTTATACAGTTTCTCTTCATATCCTATGCATATATGGTTGATATGATACCACTTATATACACATCATATCAATAACTATACACATCATATCAATAACTATATAGTTTCTACACCCATCTTATAAGCATAGATTCCTTGTACATGCATGCATAGGTTCCCTTTCTTTTGAAAAAAGTGTATCAATGTGGATTAAGCTTTATATCAGTTTGATATAGGGATTATGTATGCATAGATTTCCTCTCTTTTGAAAAAGTGTATCAAAGTGATATAAGCATTGTATCAGTTTGATATAGGGACTGTATATGCATGTGTAGGTTTCGTCTCTTTTGAAAAAGTGTATCAATTTGAAAAATCTAATGATTCTGATACTAATTAATCATAGTTGAGATCAGTCCTAGCTAACGGGTGATCTTAAAGTCTATTTACAAAGATAAGCATTGACTGTATCTAACAGTACTGAATCTATACTACTGAACTAATTTGACTGTATCTGACAGTCCTGAATCTGTAACTGAAACTGTGGAATGTGTTCATCTAACCAAGATGCCCCAAGCTAAGCTGACTGGGGTCCAATCTCTGCCCTGACTAGAAGGGTGTCAGTATTGTACCACAAATAAAGACATCTGCTGTGGAGTCTGTCCTAATCTAGTGGGTGACTCCTGGGATCAGTCCTATACATATAAATGTGCTAACAGGTGACCCCTGAGTATGTTAGTCCTATCTAACGGGTGACATATCATACCTACACTGGCTACGTAGTTCTGGAACTTAGGGATTGCTTCAGAGGATCTCAGTCCTAATCTAGCGGGTGAGTCCCCATCCCTAGGCTCACTCGGTGCTGAATCCTACTCCCATCTAAAAGACACTAAACTAAATAACTGAGCTGAACTGAATAACTAAACTGAACTGATTAGCTGAACTGATACTAATTAACTAGACTGATACTAGTGGTATTGTTTAGCGGAGCAAAACTAAATTTACTGAATTCCGATGGCTGACGGAATTTATTGAGTTATGAGGACTAGCTGAGAGTACTGAAGTTACTGAGATTGACTTTGAATACTGAGGTTACAAATATTACTGAGTATGAGATCACTGAGATTATTGAACTACTGAGATTACTGAGGTTACTGGATTTTCCTGAGTCACATGACTGGCTGAATTCTATAGATCATGGATTGACTGAGAGTATCGTGATAACATGACATGGATCTAGGCACACAACTATATTTTCGGGTACGAAAACCCCCAAGACTCGATGGAAGGAAATTTATTAGAGTCCACAATTCACATTGTTATAAGTAGGATATATTATACATCATTTAGTTCCTCAACATATTAAGCATGGTAGGGAGTGCATAGCTATATTTCATGTGCATATTGTATATCTCCATTATCATACATGCTTCATACCACAACAATAGCAACACATGAAAAGCATAGAATTCATATTAAAGTATATAGCTAACATGGACTTGTCATTTAGACATCATGGAACCGTATAAACATGAAATTCTAGCATCCTAAGCATTTTATCGAACACCTTCCATGCAATCTTTAAGGCATAGGTGTGTTTCATAACTTGTACCATTTTACACCATCTAAGGTTCATAATTTTCTACTAACAAGCATATATATTCCATGAAAACACCGCTAGATATCATCTTGAAACTTAAACAACAATCATCGACATGTACATACTCATATCACCATGAAAAGTTTACAAAATAATATTTAAATCATGGTTCTTAAGCTCTATGAATGGATTGGATCCATAAATGAACACTACACATACCTTAGAAAGGAAACCTTGATGATTTCCTGGAGAGTTCTTAGATTGGGAAACTTCATTCTTGATTATCTTGGAAAAAGGCTTGAATCTTACTTTTGAGAGATGAGTTTGATGAAAACCCTAATCTTATGGTTGAGAGCGTAAGAGAGGGTTTTTGATATGCTTAACTGAAGAAAAATGGGAAAAATTATGCCTCTTTGTTATGAAAAAGAATTTCTATCATAAGAGGTGTTATGAAAAGAAAAAAAATGGGGAAAGGAAAACTGAAAAGTTAGTTATGTTTAAAATTGAAAAACAAAGGTGGAAAACAGGGGTCGTAGAATAAAAGAAAGTAGAAAGGTTGTTTGAAAGAAAAGTATTAATGGCATAATGTGATGTATTAAAGCGCTTAGGAACATAGTCACTATTTCTGGCCAAAATAGTCCTACCCGTCCCTTAGCCTACATTACAATCAGCAAAAGACCTATTTGATCCTAAGCTTAGCATTCTGATATTTAGTGGAGCATTACACTAAGGGCAAGCTTGTGGTCATCAGGTGCAACATATGAATTATTTGTGAGAGTGAGAGCAATGATAATCTTATACCCATGTTTGAAATATATACAATACTTGTGAGTGATTATGGGTGATAAATAGTGAGACACACATGGCTGATGAGTCTTGGGTAGTTGTGTATGATTCTTTGTACCTCAACTTGTGGACACGAATTAATCACCATCACGATTCTATGTTGGAGGTTGAATTATTTCTACTAATGATCAGAAAACTACTCTTTGTTAATGATTGACGTGCTTATCTTGATGAATATTTTGTGTTGTTACTGTGAAATCCCAAGTAGATGTTTAGATGGACATGATAGTTTGTTCGAGGACGAACAAAGCTTTAAGTGTGGGGTATTTATGATAGGCGAATTTACACGCCTAAAGTACTATATTTTACCTATATTTTAGCTAAGTTTTGAGGACAAATTATATAATTCATGCACTTTTAGTCCTTTTTCCTGTAAGTGAGCTAACAAACGTGATTAGCAAGTTTTCAAGTATAAATGATGCAGATTTCAGCATTTTATGGATAACTTGACGCCAAAGAAAGCTTCACGAAAGAAGGAAGGGGAATCTTACACGCCAAGGACCAAAAGTGGCGCATGGAAAATCTGTCCCGGGCAAAAACAACAATTCTGAAGACTTTGGGGACTAGCAGTAACTTAGTAGGATTAGGATAATGATACATTAACCTAGTAGGATTGGGTTAAGTAATGTATTAGCTTAGTAGAATTAGGATATGGGTATTATAAATACCCTATTCTGCTAGAGATTTATAGACATTCCTCTATTATTCTAGTTCCAAATTCTCTTTCTAATACATTCTACTTCTGACAATTCTTCTACTTTCAATTCTTAATTTCCGCAACAAGAGAAACGTTACTCAAACAAAGGATTCACGCCATTCTTACCCTTATACCTAACGTGAGATCTTTATTGTGGTACAATGATAATGTCTATTGTGATTTCCTTCGCACTCATGAGTAGCTAAACTTCTCTGTTGGGGTTATGGAAGCCTTATGAGATACTATCTAA
Organism: Capsicum baccatum var. pendulum; assembly: GCA_030864225.1. Classification (NCBI taxonomy): domain Eukaryota; kingdom Viridiplantae; phylum Streptophyta; class Magnoliopsida; order Solanales; family Solanaceae; genus Capsicum; species Capsicum baccatum. Next base: position 85,782,347 of record CM061560.1, on the reverse strand, counting down.
GGCTATGAGTTTGTAAATTCGTGATATGTAGGCTGCTTATATCATTATTCTCTTCATCTTAATCTAAATTCCTTGTGGCTATAGACGCATAGAATACGCTAGTATAGCATTAACTTGTTCGAAAGAAAAGTTATATGTCTGGAAAAGAGATAATGTCAAGGTAATAGGGCACCAACCCCTGTTAAAAAGTTAGTGTCGTAACTGGATTAACCTCTTGGAGAATTTGTACCATTAGACACGCTTTAAGCTCGAAAGAGTTAAAGTGAAATAGTCCTTGTTAAGGTCGAAAGACGCTTGGATTTACCATAGAATACAATTCTCTATAAGCACATGCATGTCTGAATTCCGCATAACTCATAGCCAATAGAGACGTATAACTCATAAGGTGGACATAACCCCAACTCTCAATTCTCATTGTTTTACATCTTACTAAACATTCTTTCTTTTTACTTTGCTATTTTCTGTTTTTACTTTACTATTTTGATTACATTATTTGCACATTAAAATCCCCCCTTTCATGAGACTTGCACCAAAAGTCTAATAATCTTTGCTTACTTATTGACCGGCTATTCCCTATGGGATCGATACCCAACCCAGTTGGGTTATATATTTGACAACGACCGCTTTACACTCCTACGAGAGTTGTAGATTGAGCGTTATCAATTGGCAGCTGCTCAAGTGCATCAACAGAATATTGATAACCCAGGTCGAGTAACAAATCCTGATGTTGAGGACCTGGGTGATGATGAGTTACTAAATCCAAGGCGTGCAGATGAGGTGGCAGCGCCTGTGAACAGGAGAGATCGTCAGGCTAGAATGAGACCTGACCGCCGAGCTGTGCAGGTTCTTTTTTATGATAATGATGATGATTTGGATGGAGCTGGGGCCACAGGGGCTATTATTCCTCCGCCCTTGGCACCCGGAGCCAAGTTCAATATCACTAGCACCATGATTCAGTTATTGCAGCTCAAAGGGTTATTTGGTGGACTTGCAGGCGATGATCCAAATATGCATCTGATCAATTTTATCTCAACATGCAAGGCGTTTGACAATCCAGGGGTTGGACAGAATGTGATCTGGCTGTGCTTATTTCCATTGTCTCTATCTGGAGAGGCAACTCTATGGTTGAACAAGCTAACTCCTGACTCTATTACTAATTGGAGGCAACTGAAAGACGTTTTCCTAGAAAGATTCTATCCGCCATCCAAGAGAGCACAATTAAGAGATGAGATAAGCAATTTTTGATAGCTTCCAACTGAAGCTCTCCACGAGACATGCGAGAGGTTCAAGAAGAAGCTTATGCAGTGCCCATATCATCATATGACCAATGTCCACTTGATGGAGATATTATACAGGGCTTTGAATTCGGTGACTAAGCCAGTGGTTGATAATGTTGTGGGTGGGTCATTCATGGACCTTACCTTTATTGAGGTAAGTGATATGCTAGATCATATGACAAAGCAGAGTAGAGCTTGGTATACCAGGGATTCTAAGGTAGCAAGCTCTACTGTATCTATTGGCATGACTGTAGAACAGAGACGAAGAGAAGAGGAATGTGACCAGGATATGGCTCATATGAAAATGCAGATGGATCTTCTTACCAAGCATTTATTATCAGGGAAGACCGAAAAAGTCAAGGCTGTTGTGTCGCAGGGAAGAGATGATTCCGATTCTGAAGAAGAAGCAAACTACTTGAATAATCAGGGGGGGTTCCGAGGCAATGCCCAAGGAAACCAAGGTCAGAACTATTATGATAAATATGGATACAAGGACCGCGATCAAGGGAGTTGGAAGAATAAGACTGACAGGAGTGGTTTGTACGTTCCTCTTGGAAATCATGAGGCTACAGCATCTGGCTCTGGGAAGATGTCCATGGAAGATATGATGGCCAAGCTGTTGAAAGGAGTGGAGGCAACCCACACGGGATTAGCTGAGGTAAAGAATGATTTGTCATCAATAAATCAATTGGTTGACTCGCATTCCACTGCAATAAATAGCTGGAACAACAATTGAGTCAACTTTAAGTGGCATTCAATCAAAGAAAGGCTGGCACTTTACCTAGTGACACTGTGCAAAATCCAAGGAATGATGGATCATGTATGGCTATTACTACCAGGAGTGGTAAGGTTTTGTAAAATCCATCCAAAGGCAAGCAGGTGGTTGATATCACAGAAGAGAATGCTATTGAAGCGAATTGTGATGATTCTGTAGAAGCTGAAAATCAGAATGAGAAAGTTCATGACACTACACTTAGAAGTCACCAGCCTAAAAAAAGTGAAAATCGGAAGAATGATAAAAAGGAAGTGGTGGAGAAAACTCTTCCCCTTCCACCACCACCTTTTCCTCAGAGACTGAAGAAGAAGGCTGATGACACTAGGTTCAGTAAATTCATGACTATGTTGAAGCAGCTGACTATCAACGTGCCATTGGTGGAGGCGCTGGAGCAGATGCCAGGGTATGCCAAATTCATGAAGGACCTGTTGATGAAGAAAAGGGCAACAAGCTATGAACTGGCAGATGATGTTCATCATTGCAGTGCGATTGCCACGAGATCTTTAGTACAGAAGAAGGCAGATCCTGGTGCTTTCACTATTCCTTGCACGATTGGATCTTTGGATTTTGCTAAGGCGTTGTGCGATTTGGGGGCTAGCATTAATTTGATGCCGCTATCCATTTACAGAAAGTTGGGGTTGGGCTATCCTACACCAACCAATATGCGGCTCATGATGGCAGATAAGTCGGTAAAACGACCTGTTGGTATCTTATATGATGTACTGGTGAAGGTTTCTACCTTTATTTTTCCTGCAGACTTTGTTATTTTGGATTGCGAGGTAGATTCTGAAGTTCCCATAATCTTGGGATGCCCTTTCCTCGCAACTGGAAGTGTGCTTATTGATTTAAGAGCTAACGAGCTTTTATTTTGGCAGAATGACGAAGTGGTCCATTTTGATGTATGCAAATCGATGAAGCATCCTAGAGATATGAATGTGTTCTCTGTATCTGATGTTTATTATGAGGATGAGAAAGAATTATCTGTAGAGAAGCAGCTTATTGTTGAGCCATTGTCTGCTGGGCTTTTGAATTTTGAGCGTGAGGATATTGAAGATTATGAAGAAACTATTTGTGCTCTAATAGGAATAGGGTCCTATTCTCATGCTCCTAAGAAGCTGTACCTTGATCTTAAGAATCAACCTTCATCGACAGCGAAGACTTCCATTGAAGAGCCACCAGTGCTAGAATTGAAAGAGCTCCCCAGTCATCTAAAGTATGCGTTCTTGGGAAGTGGAAATACACTTTCGGTGATTGTTGCGGCTGATTTAGGTGAACAGCAAGTAGCGGCTCTAATATCTGTTCTGAAGAGATACAAGAGATCCATTGGTTGGATTATTGATGATATCATTGGTATCCCTCCTGGGATATGTATGCACAAGATTCGGCTCGAGGAATATTGCGCGCCCACAATTAAGCATCAGCGTCGTCTGAATCCATTCAAAAAACGATGGTCCATCTATCTCGATGAAGTCTAAGTAATCGAGATAGCTATGTAGTGCCGCGACAATAAATCAAGCGCTACATGGGAGGCAACCCATCGTTTTTAATCATTTTGTTTTACTAGGAATTTGTTTTTATTAAATAAAAATCCAAAAATAAGAGTCGAGCCACGACCAAAACTAAGGCGCTTGGTAGGAGGCAACCCATCCTTCTAATCATTTTTGTTGTTTTTGATTAAGTGTAGGTGCAAGACTTATAAAGGAGGAGATTGGTCCCAAATTTTGAGTTGAAAGTGAGCCATGCTAAAGGTGGTAGAATGGCCCCAAAAGGACGACAAGGAAAAGAAAAAGTATCCTCCTCACAGAAAGGTCAGAAACGGTCAAGAAAGGAGCAAGCTGAGTCCTCCTCTCTACAAATACCTCGACGCACTTTTGGGATAAAGTGGGTCCTAGAGAAGGAAGGAAAAAAGTGGTACAAGAACAACAAAGTACAAAAATATGTTCACGTGGATTTGATACAGAAGGAGAGTCTAGCAAAGAGAGAGCCTCGCATTTTGACTAAAATCATGGCACTAAATCTTGCTTTCATTTTCTGAGATATGGGGGAATACAATCTTGATCTAACGCGAGAGTTTTATGCCAACTGGTCCCCAAAGACTACTGGAAGTGAAGTAAAGATTCGGGGCCAAGTCTTGCAACTGAATGCGGAGTTCTTCAATTTTTTTTTGGGCCTTCCATCTGTGGATCCATCACTGCTCAAGGAGCTTTATCACAGACCTCCCTACAGGGCAATCAGACATACACTATGCGGAACAAGGTCCATGTCCCAGTGGATTCGCCACAAGGATAACGGTCGGCACAATACCTTCCCGTATACTTCCTTAAATAGAGAAGCTCGTATATAGTTGAGGATAGTCAACTCCTGCGTGATTCCTGGGACACAGTACACAAAGATCACACATGATAGAGTATGCTTGGTGTACGCTCTGATGACAAATATTCCCATCAACATTGGTGCGGTCATACGATCGTCAATGGGTAAAGCAAGGCTGTACAAAAGGTCCCATTTCAGCTTTGGCAATTTGTTGACTGCGATCTTAAGGAAGGAGCACATTGAAGAGGAACCTGCAGGTCATAAGCTTCCACACAACCCAAAGAGGGTCACGAAGGTTAAAGAGCCTGAAACTGGTCAAGGCATCAACCTTACCACTGCAGAAAGACATGTGATAACGCTCAATATACAGCTCTCGTAGGAGTGTAAAGCAATCGTTAGCAAATATAGAACCCAAATGGGTTGGGTATCGATCCCACAGGGAATAGCTTGGTCAAGTAAGCAACGATTACTAGACTTTTAGTGCAAGTCTCGTAAAAAGGGGGGATTGTAATGTGTAACCAAAATATAAAGTAAAAACTGAAAATAGCAAAGTAAAAAGAAAGAATAATTATTAAGTTGTAAAACAATGAGAATTGAGGTGTTGGGGTTATGTCCACCTTCTGAGTTATACGTCTCTATTGGCTATGAGTGTGTTGAATTCCGACATGCATGTGCTTATAGAGAATTGTATTCGATGATAAATCCAGGCGTCTTTTGACCTATTCGAGGATTATTTCACTTTAACTCTTTCGAGCTTAAAGCGTGTCTAACGGTACGAATTCTCCAAGAGGTTAATCCAGTTACGGCACTAACTGTTTAATAGGGGATGGGACCCTACTACCTTGACACTATCTCTTTTCCAGACAAATAACCTTTCTTTCGAACAAGTTAAATGTTATACTGGCGTATTCTTGCATTTGCAACCACAAAGAATTTAGATTAAGATGAAGAGAATAATGATATAAGCAGCATACGTGTCACAAACTCACAAACTCATAGCAATAGATAGTATCTCATACGGCTTCCATAACCCCAACAGAGAAGTTTAGTTACCCATGAATGCGAAGGAGATCACAATTGACATTGTTATTATACCACAATACTGATTAATTTCGTGTAGCACAGGTGGTAGGAGTTTAGGCATGAATTCCTAGGCAAAGTAACGATTCTCTTGTTGCGGAAATTAAGAATAGATGAATAGAAGAAGAAAAATAAAATTAATGGAAAGATTAGAACTGTTGGAAGAGTAGAAAAGATTAATAGTTGAAGAATGTATATGGATGAATTTTAAAAGTAGAATGAATAAAAATCTCTAGCAGAATAGGGTATTTATAATACCCATATCCTATTCCTACTAAGCTAATGAAATACTTAACCCAATTGTACTAGGTTAATGTAACATTATCCAAATCCAAATAAATTAATGAAATACTTAACCCAATTGTACTAGGTTAATGTATTATTATCCTAATCCATATAAGTTACTGCAAGTCCCCAAAGTCTTCAGAAATGTTGTTTTAGCCTGGGACAGATTTTCCATGCATCACTTTTGGTCCTTAGGCGTCCAAGCTTCCTTTTCTCCTTCCGTGAAGCTTTATTTGGCGTCAAGTAATCCATAAAATGCTGAATTCTGCATCATTTACACCTGAAACTTTGCTAATCATGTTCGTTAGCTCACTTATAGGAAAAAGGACTAAAAGTGCATGAAATATATAATTTGTTCTCGAAACATGGCACAAATATGGGCAAAATATATTGATATAGGCGCGTAATATCGCCTATCATCAACACCCCACACTTGAAGCTTTGTTCATCCTCGAACAAACTATCATGTCCATCTAAACATCAACTTAGGGTTTCACAGTAACAACACAAAATATTCATCAAGACAAGCACAATAATTATCAACAAAGAGTAGTTTTCCGATTATTAATAGAAACAGTTTAACCTCTAGTATAGACTCGTGATGGTGGTCAACTCATATTCAAAATTTAAGGCACAAGGAATCATATACAACTACCCAAAACTCATCAACCATGTGTGTCTCACAATATCTTACCCATAATCACTCACAAGTATAGCATCTTTTTCAAACATGGGTATAAAAGTATCCTTGCTCTCGCTCTCACAAAGAATTCATATGCAGCAACTGATGACCATAAGCTTTCCCTTAGTGTAATGCTCCACTAAATGTCAGAATACTAAGCTTAGGATCAAATAGGTCTTTTACAGGTTGGAATGTAGGCTAAGGGACGGATAGGACTATTTTGGCCAGAAATAGTGACTAAGTTCCTAAGAACTTTTATACATCACATTGTATCATCAACATTTTTCTTTCAAACATTCTTCTTTCTTTTATTTTACCACCCTTGTTCTCCTCTTTTGTTTTTCAATTTTAAGCATAACTCACTTTTCATCTTTCTTTTCCTTTTTTATTTTCATAACATACCTCTTATGATAGCACTTTCTTTTTCATAACGTATTCAAGCACCACTGCAATTTAAAGCATCATACTCACCCAATTTCCTCTTATTTCGTCACATGACTTTATACATTAAAGCAGTTAGGAATTTGGATCAAATTATGGTCTTGAAAAAATTGGATTAGGCTTACATATGAGGTTGTCAAAGAAAATAGGCTAAAGGCTCAAAAGGGTTTAACTAGGATGATGTCCATGTGTAGGTAAAGATGAAGGTAAATAATCATAGGTTGCCAAAGAAATGCTTAAATCATCTCCTAAACTTGCATTCTTTATTTTTGCTTTGCACACATACCAGGAAAGTTCTAGCATCAGCCACAAGCATAGAATATACTATTATCTCACACACACAAGGCACATGGTCGACTTTATTGGGAGTAGTATAGACTCTTGCCCCAACATATGAAGGAATTAGACCATATAAATATCACATAGTGAGTCACAATTAGAGCCTAAACGTCTCAATATTCATGATTTTAGCACCTACTCTTGTTATGATCTCATGCTGCCTATTAGAATAATTTTGTGCGAAGCTAAGTAAAAAAAAGAATTACTACTAAAAAAACTTAACTTAAACTAAAAAACAAAACACACACACAAAAAAAAAATGAAACAAACAAATAAAACAAAGTAAACAAAGTGAACAAACATAGATGTGGTAGAGAAGTATAACATGCAATACCGCCACCCCACACTTAAACAGGACACTGCCCTAAGTGGAAAGTAAATACGAAGATCCTGGTCAGTCGGACTCTTCCTCAATGTCGGGGGTCATACCCCCTTCGTCGGAATCATCATAAGAGTTATCATCAGAGTTCTCCTCTGCGTCGGAATCTGGCAAGCATTGATCATCATCGGTCGGCACATCATCGTCTAGAGGTTCCTCAAAGTATGTGCCTACTCCACACATCTCCCGTGCATGCATATTCATTGGATAGTCATGGTCCAGCTGTTGGAGCTCTGCACCAGTTGGAACACGACCTCCACTCATCATTGTGAACCGTGTCATGCCATAAAGATGACGGAAGAAACTCTCATCTCGAGCATGTCTTTCCGCAGTAGTAAGGTTGACACCATGTGTTGTTTCAGCATCTTTGACCTTTGTGAGGTCAACCTTCTTCGGGTTATGTGGGAGTTTGTGATGAGCTGGTTCCTCTTCGATAGCCTCCTTCCACAAGATTGTTGTCAACAGATTACCAAAAGTGAAGTGGGACCTCTTGTATAGTCTGGCCTTCCGCATTGTAGAGAGAATGATTGCCCCAATGTTGATGGGGACATTCGTCATTAATGCATAGACCAAACACACTCTATCTCTTGTTATTTTGGTATACTGAGTCCCAGGAATAAGGCATGAGTTGACGATACGCAATCAGATTCTTGCTTTCCTATTCAAAGGAGCATAGGGGAAGGTGTTGTGTCGTCCGGTGTCTTGGTGTCTGCTCCACCTTGCCATGGATCTACTTCCACAAAGTGTGTATCGAATTGCTCTATAAGGAGGTCTGCTGTACAGCTCTTTGAATGGTGCTGGATCGGCTGAAGGTAAGCCAAGAAAGGAGTTGATCAAATCCGCGTTGAGCTGTAAAACTTGGCCCCGAATCCTGACTTCGCTGCCTGTGGTTTTCGGCGACCAGTTGGCGTAAAATTCTCTTGTCAAATCAAGATTACATTCTCCCATGTCGTGGAAGATGAAATCCAGATTCAATACCATGATTTTTGCCAACATACGCGGTTCCTTCTTCGCTAGGCTGTCCTTGTTGATCAAGTCGACATGAACATATTTGCTTTCCTTGTTGTTCCGATACCATTCTTTGTCTTCCTCCTCAAGAACCCATTTTATTCCAAACATTTGGCGGGGTAATTGCATGAAGGATGATTCTCTTTGGTCCTTGCGACCTCTCTTCTTGCCCTTTTGGGATGTGGTAGCCTTATCTTGTCTCACTTTAGGTGCCATTGTTCCTGAGATTTAAACGATATTTCATGTTAGCATCAACTCAATGGAAACAATCTATAAATAAGCCATCGGGGTATCACCCCACACTTAGGTTCGTTGATACAAATCAGTGAAGTGAAAGTGGTCGATTACTTAGACTTCATCGACATACGTTTAAGGAGCTATATTCCGACAAGAAAATAAGTGATGTATCACTTCTTGCAACCCTTGCAATAAGTTCATGTTAGGGAAAAGAAGACTACTACATAGGGGTTTCATCATGGTATAGTTTCTATCAACAATTACAACCTCCTATGTCGGTAGGCAACTATAAGTCTTATCCCGATGAACGGGATAGCCTAACATGTAGGTATACAAGTGACAAGACTATGCAATGTTAATAACCATAGCAATTCTGCAAAGAGTATGACAATGCAATTAAAACCAAATTCAAGTCGGAAACAAGTTAAGATTATCCTAACGTACATGTTCACTCACATGGTTTTGCTTCAACAATTCAAACACTTTAACATCACCAACATTTCTTCAAGATGTAGCAATTCATGATAGACATAGCAACGTAGTACTTACGAGAAATAGATGACGAATAAAAGAGTACTTACGTGATTGAAGCCTTTGGAGATGTTTCTTGTGAATTGAAAGAGCAAAAAGAAAAATTTTGAGATGATTTGGAGTAGATGTGCGGCGCCTTTAGGTCAAGTTTCAATGTGTTTATGTTTCAAGACTAAGTCCCCTTTATATAGGAAAAGAATGGGTCGGGTTTTGACCCATTTAAAATCGGTTTTGGAGACAAAAAGGGACCATAGGCGGCCCCTTTAGCTTTGCCTATGCATGGTATAGGCGGCGCCTAGTGCAAAGCATAAGCTAGCATAGGCGGCGCCTAGTGTAATGCATAAAGGGACCATAGGCGGCGCCTAGTGCATGGCATATGAGATTCCGAGACCAAATGCTTTTGCATAGGCGGCGCCTATGCTATAGCATACTTGAGCATGGGCGGCGCCTATGCCTTTGCACACTAGAATCCGAGACCTTAGGCTATAGTATAGGTGTTGCCTTGTTCGTGGCCTAGTTTTACCTAGGCCTAGCCTTGCTCGATGCGTATTTTGTCATGAGCAATTCTCAATCCATATCCTTATGCATCTTTATTCCAAACTTACCACCTTTACCATACACTACGTCCAAATCGTCATTTGAAACCAATCTCCTCGTTGAATACTTCTTGCACCTACATTTACTCAAAAACCAATGAAAATGATTAGTACGATGGGTTGCCTCCCATATAGAGCCTTAGTTTTGGTCGTGGCACGACTCTTATTTTTGGATTTTCATTAATTAAAAGCAAAACACATACTAAAACAAAACAAAAAAATGATAAACGATGGGCTGCCTCCCTTCTAGCGCCTTATTTATTGTCGTGGCTCGACATAGTTACCTCGAGTACTTAGACTTCGTCGAGATAAGTGATGGCCAGATAATTCATCGAGTCAAGAGGACCGATATAAGGTTTAACATGTTGACCATTCACCTTGAAGACAACACCATTATTGTCTTCTAATTCAACTACTCCAGACGAATAGACATGGATAACTTTGTATGGACCAGACCACTTAGACTTTAACTTACCTGGTAATAGCTTCAATCTAGAGTTGAAGAGAAGCACCATATCATCTTTTTGAAAGTTTCGTCGAACAATCCGCTGATCATGATACTTCTTCATCCGCTCCTTGTATAGGTCCAATCTCTCATAAGCATGTAAACGAAACTCATCTAATTCGTTCAGCTGCTCCAACCTCAGATTCATCGCATCACCCCAATTAAAGTTCAATTGCTTCAATGCCCACAATGCCTTATGCTCGAGCTCGATGGGTAAATGACAAGCCTTCCCATAAACTAGTTGATAAGGGGACATGCCAATGGGTGTTTTGAATACAGTCCTATACGCCCATAGTGCATCATCTAGCTTCCGAGACCAATCCTTCCTATTAGCATTTACCGTCTTCGTAAGGATTTGCTTGATCTCCCGATTGGAAACCTCTACTTGTCCACTCGTTTGTGGGTGATAAGGCGTGGCTACCTTATGTTGCTTGACACCATACTTGGCCAACATGGATTTGAATAGCTTGTTGCAAAAGTGAGATCCTCCATCACTTATGATAGTACGTGGTACTCCAAAGCGAGAGAAGATATTCCTCTTTAAGAACGCTACAACACGCTTTACTTCGTTGTCAGCCAACGCTACAGCTTCGACCCATTTTGAGACGTAATCTACAGCAACTAAGATGTACTTCATTCCAAACGAATTCACGAATGGACCCATGAAATCAATACCCCATACATCAAAGAGTTCTACCTCAAGAATTTTGGACATGGGCATCTCATGGTGTTTCGAAATAGTACCTTAACGCTGGCATTGGTCGCACCTTCTAACATAGTCATAGGCATCTCTAAATATCGAAGGCCAATAGTAACCACTTTGCAATACTTTCCTTGCCGTCCGATTGCCTGCATGATGTCCTCCAACTTGGGAAGTGTGGCATGCTTCCAAAATATTAAGCACCTCTACATGGGATATACATCGTCGAATAATACCATTCGTACATCATCGAAACAAATATGGCTCATCCCAATAGTAGTGTTGTACGTCATGCATAAACTTCCTCCTTTGGTGGTAAGATAAATTGGCAGGTATCACATTACTCACCACGAAATTTGCAAAGTCGGCATACCATGGTAATTTTTCCATTGTTGTCTCTAATATCTCCTCGTCAGGGAATGCATCATCAATCTGAATTTCAGGTTGCGCCACATGCTCATTCTCGAGTCTAGATAGGTGGTCGGACACTTGGTTCTCGCAACCTCTTCTATCTTTGACCTCGAAATCGAACTCTTGCAGTAGCAATACCCATCGAATTAATCTTGGTTTTGCATCCTTCTTTATCATTAGATACCTAAGAGCTGCATGGTCTGTATGAATGATCACCTTAGTACCCAATAGATAGGCACGAAACTTCTCAAACGCATACACAACCGCTAGGAGCTCTTGTTCTGTCACAGTGTAGTTCCTTTGAGCTTCATTTAGGACCTTACTCGCATAGTTGATAGGATGAAATAATTTCTCCTTTCTCTGACCAAGCACAGCTCCAACGGCTACACCACTAGCATCACACATGACTTTGAACGGGAGAGACCAATCTGGTGCTACCATGATAGGGGCTTCAATGAGTTTTCCTTTGAGGCATTCGAATGCCTTTAAGCAATCTTCATTGAAGTCAAACTTCGCATCTTTCTCCAAGAGTTTGCACAATGGACTAGCAATTTTGGAGAAGTCTTTGATGAACCGACGATAGAAACCTGCATGGCCGAGAAAACTACGAACTCCCTTCACCGAAATTGGAGGCGGTAGCTTCTCAATAACCTCTATTTTTGCTCGATCAACCTCAATCCCTCTGTCGGAGATATTGTGCCCAAGAACGATACCTTCTTTTACCATGAAGTGACACTTCTCCCAATTCAGCACTAGGTTGAATTCTACACATCTTTGCAATGCCATGCTTAGGTTTGCCAAGCACGCTTCAAAAGACTCACCAACAAATGAAAAATCGTCCATGAATACCTCCAAAGTGTCTTCAACCATATCAGAAAAAATAGACATCATACAGCGTTGAAAGGTGGCTAGTGCGTTACATAACCCGAATGGCATACGTTTGAAGGCAAACGTACCATATGGGCATGTAAACATTGTCTTCTCTTGGTCTTCGAGGGCAATACAAATCTGATTGTAGCCTGAATAACCATCTAAGAAGCAAAACCATCCTTTCCCCACTAATCGATCTAGCATTTGGTCCATAAATGGCATTGGAAAGTGATCTTTGAGTGTCCAAGAATTCAACTTTCGGTAGCCCATGCATACTCTCCATCCAGTGACGGGTCTGAGTGGAATAAGATCATTCTTCGCATTTGCGACCACCGTCATGCCTCCTTTCTTGGGAACACATTGTACTGGGCTTACCCATGTACTATCAAAGATTGGATACACAACCCCCGCGTCTAACCACTTGATAATTTCTTTCTTCACCACTTCTTGCATAGGTGGGTTTAGACGCCTTTGATGCTCAATGGTGGGTGTGCAATTTTCTTGAAGCTGAATTTTATGTGTACAAATCCCAGGTGGAATACCAATAATATCCCCAATAGTCCATCCAATGGCTCTAATGTACTTCCGTAAAATATCAATGAGAGCTGCAACTTGTTGCTCACCCAAATCTGCTGCTACAATGACTGGAAGTGTGTTTCCGCTTCCTAAGAATACGTACTTTAGATGACTTGGCAGCTTTTTCAATTCTAATGTGGGTGGCTCTTCAATAGATGGCTTAGCTGGTGGTGTGGGTCGATTCTTGAGATCAAGGTCCAGCTTCTTGGGAGCATAGCGATATGTCCCTAATCCCGATAGAGAACAAATAGCTTCTTCACAATTTTCAGCATCCTCAGTCTCTCCATTCATGAGCACAACCGCCAAAGGGTCATCAATAATTTTCTCTTCTTCAAGTAATTCTTTCTTATCATCAAAGAAAACATCAGCCACCAAAAATACACTCAGATCTTTGGGTTGCTTCATTGATTTACACACATCAAAGCGAACCACTTCGTCATTTATTCAGAATGAAAGATCATTAGCTCTCAAATCAATGAGCACACTTCCTGTAGCAAGGAAAGGGCATCCCAAGATTATGGGAACGTTTGAGTCTGCCTCACAATCCAAAATAACAAAGTCTTCCGGAAATATGAATGAAGAAACCTTTACCAATACATCACATAGAATACCAACAGGTTATTTTACTGACCTATCCGCCATGACAAGCCTCATATTGGTTAGAGTAGGATCACCCAACCCCAACTTCTTGTATATTGATAATGGCATCAAATTGATGCTGGCTCCTAAGTCACATAATGCTTTGGCAAAATTCAAAGATCCAACGGTGCAAGGAATAGTGAAAGCTCCGGGGTCGGCTTTCTTCTGAACTATTGATTGGGTAGCGATCGCACTACAATGATGCACATCTTCTTTCAACTCATAGCTTGCTGCCCGCTTCTTTGTCAAAAGATCCTTCATAAATTTTGCATACCCAGGCATTTGTTCAAGTGCCTCCACCAATGGAACATTAATGGTCAGCTGCTTTAACATAGTCATGAATTTGCTGAACTTCGTGTCATCCGCCACCTTCTTCAATCTTTGGGGAAAAGGTGGTGGTGGGTATGGAATTGTTCTCTCCACGGCTTTCTTCTCCTCTTGCTTCCGTTTTTCCACTTTTTCAGGCTGCACATCGCTGGGTGTGACGTCCTTGACGTCTTCCGCAGACTCCTCTCCTATTGCATTGTCATCCATGTCCGCAGCTTTTTCAACCACTTGCTTGCCTGTTGCTGAAGTTTCCAGCACCTTACCACTTCTGGTAGTGATGGCCATGCATGACCCATCATTCTTTGGGTTTTGCACAGTATCGCTAGGTAAAGTGCCGACCTTTCTTTGATTGAGTGCTGCTGAAAGTTGGATCAATTGCTGCTCTATTTGCTTGATTGAAGTGGAATATGAATCAACTAATTGTTTCATGAAGGATAAATCATTAATTACCTCCATTACTCCCGCGCTCGTTGCTTCCACTCCTTTCAATAATTTAGCCATCATGTCTTCCATACTTCCAGAATTAGAAGTGGTGGTGTCACATCTACCAGGGGGAACGTACAAACCACTCTTTTCATTCTTGTTCCTCCAACTACCTTGGTCCTTGTTTCCAGATTTATCATAATAGTTCCGACCTTGGTTTCCTTGGGTATTCCCACGGAAACCCCCCTGATTGTTCAAGTAGTTGGCCTCCTCTTCCGAATCAGATTCGTCTCTTCCTTTTGTTGCAATAGCTTTCACTTTTTCGGTCTTCCCTGATAATAAATGCTTTGTAAGAAGATCCATTTGTGTTTTCATATGCGCCATATCTTGATCACATTTCTCTTGTCTACGCCTTTGTTCTGCAGTCATGCCAATAGATAAAGTGGGGCTTGCTACCTCAGAATCCCTGGTATGCCAAGCTCTACTTTGTTTCATCATACGATCTAGCATATTGCTTGCTTGACCAAAGGTGAGGTCTATAAAAGATCCTCCAGCTGCATTATCCACCACTGGTTTAGTTATTGAATTCAAGGCTCTATATAATATCTCTATTAGGTGAACATTAGTCATATGATGGTTTGGGCATCTCGCTAGCTTTGTCTTGAACCTCTCCCATGTTTCATGAATAGCTTCAGTGGGAAGTTGACGAAAGTTGCTGATTTCATCTAGCAATTGTGCTCTATTGGATGGCGGAAAGAATCTTTCTAGGAAAGCGTCTCTCAATTGCCTCCAATTTGTAATAGAATCAGGAGTCAGCCCATTTAACCATAGAGTTGCCTCCCCAGACAGAGACAATGGAAATAGACGTAATCAGATTGCATTCTAACCAACACCAGGATTGTCAAACGACTTGCATATAGAAAAAAAGTTGATGAGATGCATATTCGGATCATCGCCTGCTAGTCCACCAAATAATCCCTTGAGTTGCAATAACTGAATCATGGTGCTTGTGATGTTGAACTTGGCTCCGGGCGCTAATGGTGGAGGAATAATGGCTCCTGTAGCTCCGGCTCCATCAAGATCATCATCATCGTCGTCAAAAGCTGGTTGCATGGGTTGGCGATCATACCTAAACTGAGCTTGACAACCTCTTCTGTTGGCAGGTGTTATGATTTCAGCATCACGCCTTGGGTTTAGTAACTCGTCACCACCTAAATCTTTATCATCAGGATTTGTTGCTCGCCCAGGGTTATCAATGTTTTGTTGTTGAACTTGGGCGGCAGCAAGAGCAGCTAATCTTGCTTGCTCCTGTTGAGCAGCCATTCTTTCGATTTCCGTTTGTGCCTTTATTCTGCCAATACGTTGTGGTTCAGGATTGATAGGTAATAACGGTTGACCAGAACTTTGAGTATGGGGCATGCACTAAATAAAAAACCTGCAGTAAACAAAAACAAAAAGTAAAAGTACGAGAATCTTTGACCAAAGGGTCTAGTAATTATCACAAACTTAATTGACACTCGTATTCCCCGGCAACGGCGCCAATTTTTGATAACGCTCAATCTACAGCTCTCGTAGGAGTGTAAAGCGATCGTTAACAAAAATAGAACCCAACTGGGTTGGGTATCGATCCCACAGGGAATAGCTTGGTCAAGTAAGCAATGATTACTAGACTTTTAGTACAAGTCTCGTAAAAAGGGGGGATTGTAATGTGTAACCAAAATATAAAGTAAAAACTGAAAATAGCAAAGTAAAAAGAAAGAATAATTATTAAGTTGTAAAACAATGAGAATTAAGGCGTTGGGGTTATGTCCACCTTCTGAGTTATACGTCTATATTGGCTATGAGTGTGTTGAATTCCGACATGCATGTGCTTATAGAGAATTGTATTCGATGGTAAATCCAGGCGTCTTTCGACCTATTCGAGGATTATTTCACTTTAACTCTTTCGAGCTTAAAGTGTGTCTAACGGTACAAATTCTCCAAGAGGTTAATCCAGTTACGGCACTAACTGTTTAATAGGGGATGGGACCCTACTACCTTGACACTATCTCTTTTCCAGACAAATAACCTTTCTTTCAAACAAGTTAAATGTTATACTGGCGTATTCTTGCGTTTGCAACCACAAAGAATTTAGATTAAGATGAAGAGAATAATGATATAAGCAACATACGTGTCACAAACTCACAAACTCATAGCAATAGATAGTATCTCATACGGCTTCCATAACCCCAACAGAGAAGTTTAGTTACCCATGAATGCGAAGGAGATCACAATTGACATTGTTATTTTACCACAATACTAATTAATTTCGTGTAGCACAGGTGGTAGGCGTTTAGGCATGAATTCCTAGGCAAAGTAACGATTCTCTTGTTGCGGAAATTAAGAATAGATGAATAGAAGAAGAAAAATAAAATTAATGGAAAGATTAGAACTGTTGGAAGAGTAGAAAAGATTAATAGTTGAAGAATGTATATGGATGAATTTTAAAAGTAGAATGAATAAAAATCTCTAGCAGAATAGGGTATTTATAATACCCATATCCTATTCCTACTAAGCTAATGAAATACTTAACCCAATTGTACTAGGTTAATGTAACATTATCCAAATCCAAATAAACTAATGAAATACTTAACCCAATTGTACTAGGTTAATGTATTATTATCCTAATCCATATAAGTTACTGCAAGTCCCCAAAGTTTTCAGAAATGTTGTTTTAGCCCGGGACAGATTTTCCATGCATCACTTTTGGTCCTTAGGCGTCCAAGCTTCCTTTTCTCCTTTCGTGAAGCTTTCTTTGGCGTCAAGTAATCCATAAAATGCTGAATTCTGCATCATTTACACCTGAAACTTTGCTAATCATGTTCGTTAGCTCACTTATAGGAAAAAGGACTAAAAGTGCATGAAATATATAATTTTTTCTCGAAACATGGCACAAATATGGGCAAAATATATTGATATAGGCGCGTAATATCGCCTATCATCAACATGCTCGAAATAAAAGTTTCTTTCACCATCTAAATGGCATGACTCGGTTTACCATGATAAGTGGGGGTCGTATTCCAACTGATGCAGATCTCCAACAGTTGGATTATGACTACCCAATGAAAGAGCATGCGCGGGCCATGTGTGGAGTGGGGGTACATTTTAAGTAACCTCTCGATGATGACGTGCCAACTGACGATGATCGTCGACTGCCAGATTCAGACGTGGAGGACAACTCTGAGGATGACGACTCTGATGATGATTCCGATGCAGGGGGTATGACCCAAACATAGAAGAAGAGTCCGACTAATTAGGTTTTCCTTATTTATTTTCCACTGAGGGCAGTGTGTCCCATCTAAGTGTGGGGTGCTGGTATTTGTATGCTGTATTTTACTTCTTTGCCTACATTTATTCTTGTTCTTGTTTATTTGAAGTAATTAGTTAGTTAAATTTTAGATTTTTTTAGATTTTGCATGAAATTGTTCTGATAGACGGCATGGTATTATGACAAGAGTTTGTGCTAAATCATTATTATTGAGACATTTAGGCTCCAAGTGTGACTCACTGTGTGATAATTGTGTGCTTTAATTCATTCATCTGTTGGGTCAAGAGTCTATAATGCTCCCAAATAAGTTGACCATGTGCCTTGTGTGTGTGAGGTTATAGAATATTCTGTGTTGTGACTGATGCTAGAACTTTCCTGGTGTGTGTGTAAAGCAAAATAAAGAGTGTGACTTTAGGAAATGATTTAGGCATTTCTTTGGCAGCCCTAAATTTGTCTATCTTCTTTTTACCTACCCTTGTACATTGTCTTAGTAAACCCCCTTTGAGCCTTTAGCTATCTTCTTTGGCAGCCTCATATGTAGCCTAATCCACTTTTTTCTCAAGATTATAATTTGATACAAATTTCTAAGCGCTTTAAATTGTAGAGTCATGTGACAAAATAAGAGGAAAGTGGGTGAGAGTGATGCCTCAGAGTGTATTAGTACTTGAAAATGTGGTGAAAAAGAGTGGCTATCATAGAGGTGCTTTATAAAAAAGAAAAAAAAAGAAAAAAAAATAAATGAAATTAAAAAAAAAAGATAGAAAAATAAAACGATAGTTGTGATTATGATTGAATAACAAAATAGGTGAAAAGGGGTTGGTAGATGAAAGAAAGGTAGAGGGGTTGTTAAAAGATATTGTAAATGGCATACTGTGGTGTATTAAAGCGCTTAGGGAACATAGTCACTATTTCTGGCCAAAATAGTCCTATCTGTCCCTTAGCCTACATTACAACCTGTAAAGACCTATTTGATCCTAAGCTTAGCATTCTGATATTAGTGTAGCATTACACTAAGGGCAAGCCTATGGTCATCAGTTGCAATATAAGAATTCTTTGTGAGAGTGAGAGCAAGGAGAGTCTTATACCCATGTTTCAAAAAATGCAAAACGATGAGTGATTATGGGTGATATTTTGTGTGAGACACACATGGTTGATGATTTTTGGGTAGTGTTATATGATCCTTTGTGGCTGAACTTGTGGATACGAATTAACCATCCTCACGAGTCTATGTTGGAGGTTGAATTATTTCTAGTAGTGATCAAGAAACCTACTCTCTGTTAATAATTGTCGTGCATGTCTTGTTGAACATTTTGTGTTGCTATTGTGAAATTCTAGTTGAGTGTTTGCATGGATGTAATATTTTGTTCGAGGACGAACAAAGTTTTAAGTGTGGGGTAGTGATGTTGGGCGTATTTATACCCATAAGAACCATAATTTACCCATATTTTAGCTAAGTTTTGAGGATAAAATATATAATTCCTGCACTTTTAGTCCATTTTCCTTTAAGTGAGCTGACCTACGTGATTAGCATGTTTTTCAGGTATTAATGATGAAGATTTCAGCACTTTATTGACCTATGAGCAGCAAAGGAAAACTTCACATTAGAGGGAAGGCTCCTTTTGGACTGAAAGTGATGCATGGGAACTTTTTCCCGGGCAAACCCAGTATTTTTAAATACTTAAGGAGGCAGTAGTAACTTATTGGACAAGGATATTAATAAAAACCTTATTGCTGAATTTTTCAGCATCATTATCATTATTCATTATTCAATTTACAGATTCTGTAAGTCGTGAAACAAAGAAACACGCTAGGCTTGAGCAACGGACAGAGGGGGAAAACGTCAAACCCTTGTTGACGCTAAAACATCTCAATCGTGAAGTTTATTCTAGGTTGTGGTATGATGATTATGTCTACTTTGATTTCCGTTGTATTCATGAGTAGCTAAACTTCTCTGTTAGGGTTATGGAAGCCTTGTAAGATACTACCTATTACTATGAGTTTGTGAATTCTTGATGTGTATGCTACTTATATCATTACTCTCTTCGTTTAAATTGAATTCTTATGGTTGCAAATGTAGGAATATGCCAGTATATCATTAACTTGTTCGAGAGAAAAGTTACATGTTTGGAAAAGAGAGTGTGACAAGAAAATAGGGTTCCCAATCCCTGTTTACACGTTAATGCCTTAACCAGATTAACATTCTTGGAGAATTCGTACCAATAGTTACACACTTTAGGCTCGGGAGAGCTAAGGTGAAATAATCCTTGATGGTTAGAAAACACTTGGATTTACAATTAGAATACGAATCTCTATAAGTGCATGCATGTCTAAACTCCGCATTACTCATAGTTAATAGATAAGTAGAAACTACAAGGTGGACATAACCCTAACTTATTATTCTCTGTGATTAAATCTTACTAATACATCATCTCATTCGTTACTTTGATACTATTAGTTCACGCATAATCAAATCCCCCCCTTTTCCGTGGAATTTTCGACCAACAGTCTACTAATAATTGCAACACTTAGTGACCAAGTATTCCCTGTGGGATTCGACACCCAACTCAGTTGGGTTATATATTTGACAGCGACCGCTTACACTTTCTAACGAGAGCTGTAATTTGGGCGTATCACTAGGAGGTTCTACCTTGAAATAGTTACATTCTTTGAGATTTTGGATAGCATGAATAGATGCAAGGATAAGAAAACAAGCTATAAAAATCTGACTGCTCGATTGTTAAACTGACTTGCTGGCTTTACTAGCTAACTCATACTAAAACATATGCTCAAATGAGAGAAAAAGATCTAACAATGCATACTATGAACATGAAATATTGGTAACATACCCGAATCTAAGTCAAGGAAACTTTCTGGATTAGGACGAGTCTGGAGTGCATAAAGTCTATTTTGACACTGACCACTATTGGTACCTTGCTGATGCAACTCCTTACCCCTCTGTGCTAGAACTCTATACTCTTGCATCTTGTGGCCTGACTTTCCACACCCAAATCATACATTATTGCCTGCCATACATGCACCTAGATGATTCTTACCACACTCTTTGCAAAGCGGATAAGTAAGACCTCTATTTTCACTACCCTGGGCCTCAGATCCTGGCGCTCCATCATAACGGTTATTTTTGGACTTAGGTGCTGGTACATTAGCTGAGGATAGAGCTGGGACTAAAAATTTCTGACTATGCTGAGAACGGTTACCACCCTGTGACTTAGGCTTAGTAAAGCTGAAACTACCCGTCCTTGCTCTCTTACTCGGTCTCTCTCTTATCCTAATCTTCTGCTCCTCTATCTGCTGAGTATATGTCATATGTCTGTCCAAAGTCATATCACTATTCAACATGGCAGATCTTTCCTCGTTTACCATACTATCATTCACCCCTGACACGAACTTACTCATCTTAGCTCTACCGTCTGCAACCATATAAGGGGCATATCTGGCTAATTGAGTAAACTTGAGAGAATACTCCTTTACGATTATACTTCCCTGCCTAAGGTTGATGAACTCTAGTACCTTAGCTTTTCTAAGATCTAGCGGAAAGAATCTATCAAAGAAAGAAGAGGCAAACTTCTCCCACTCTATAGGGCCTGCATCATCTAACCTTTCTAACTTCCACTACTTGTACCAAGTATGAGCGACATCCTATAATTGGTATGCGGCTAACTCATTACTATGAACAGTAGTAACCCCCATAATATCTATCACCTTCTGAACCTGATCTAGGAATTCCTGCGGGTCCTCATCTGACTTAGACCCTGTGAAGGAAGGAGGATTCATTCGGGTGAAGTCCCAAATTCTTGTTGCAGCTGAATTGGCCATTGGGTTGGCCAGAACGATAGCTGGTCATTCGTTCTGGGTAGCAACTGACTGAGAAAGAGTGGTGAATTTGGCCCTGAACTCCGCATAAGAAACATGATCGCCCAAAGGGTCTTCGGGTTGAGGGGCTGAGTGATTCCCATTTCTTATTTTAGGAGGTATGTCTGTAGAAGAAAGGGAGAAATGGATTAGACTGAGATTATTCTCACTGGCACGACATGAATACTGAAAGAGGGGAAACTATTCCTAAAATATCTCATAGCCTCATGCATATAAGTGTGGAGCACAACACACGAATGTACAAGACTCTACTAGATACGACTTTTAGACTTCCTAGGACTCTATTGAACCTTAGGCTCTGATACCAAGTTTGTGACACCCTAATTTTCTAAATCGAAATACTACATGGTATGACTGATATCTGTATCTGTATACTGCATAATATATCATAAAATACAGAAACATGAACATGAAAGGCCATAAGGTTCGAACTGAATAAACGTCTGATAACAAAATATCTGAAAATGGTATAACAATACCAAAATAAGTCATAAATACTAAAAATAATGAGATCTGAATATCTAATCTAACATCTAGTCTGAAAGCCTCTAACTAAACTAAATAAGGAGTTGAAGAAACATGTTCACAAATAACTCCATCTAGCAACTGAATAGTAAATGTAGCAATAATCATCATATCATTCTCGAATGAGAAGAACACACTGCAAACTCTGAACACTGGAATGCTACTACTGATCTGGAGCTCGTGCCTCTGAACCTATGGTGTAACATAAGAGAAAGCACCATAGCGCAAATGCGTTTGTACGTCTGAATGTACTGAGTATAGGAGTGAGGTAGGCTAAATGCAAAGGGTTATATGCATAAATAAATCTGACTAATATGAATGTGAGAATACATACATGCATGCATAACTATAACTGAACTCGTGGAGATACTGACTACTGAGTCTGAATACTAACAACATGAGTGTACTAATACTGAGATACTAAATAGATGAACGACTATTTCTTACAGTTTGAATTATGAAGAACTGGTCTGGTTGACTGTGTCTGACAATCCTAAAGCTGAATATTGATATCATAAATTCTGATAACTGATATGACTGATACATGAGTTCCAAAAACTGATATAACTGATATAACTAATACTGAGCGATTGTATCTGATAGTCTAAGTTCTGATGGAACTATCTAAGTGTCGTTCTACTTGGAGTAACTAAATTTGAGATCAGTCCTATCTAGTGGGTGATCATGAGTATACTGATAATAAGGATGATTTGACTTAGTCTGAGATCAGTCCTATCTAGTAGGTGATCTTTAAATCTAATGATTCTTATACTGATTAATCATAGTTGAGATCAGTCCTAGCTAACGGGTGATCTTGAAGTCTATTTACAAAGATAAGCATTGACTGTATCTAACAGTACTGAATCTATACTACTGAACTGATTTGACTGTATCTGACAGTCCTGAATCTGTAACTGAAACTGTGGAATGTGTTCATCTAACCAAGGTTCCCCAAGCTAAGCTGACTGGGGTCTAATCTCTGCCCTGACTAGAAGGGTGTCAGTACTGTACAACAAATAAAGACATCTGCTGTGGAGTCTGTCCTAATCTAGCAGGTGACTCTGGGATCAGTCCTATACATATAAATGTGCTAACGGGTGACCCCTGAGTATGTCAGTCTTATCTAACGGGTGACATCTCGTACCTACACTGGCTACGTAGTTCTAGAACTTAGGGATTGCTTCTAAGGATCTCAGTCCTAATCTAGCGGGTGAGTCCCCATCCCTAGGCTCACTCGGTGCTGAATACTACTCCCATCTAAAAGACACTGAACTAAATAACTGGGCTAAACTGAATAACTAAACTGAACTGATTAGCTGAACTGATACTGATTAACTAGACTGATACTAGTGGTATTGTTTAGCGGAGCTAAACTAAGTTTATTGGGTTACAACGACTGATGGAATGTACTGAGTTCTGAGTACTAGCTGAGAGTATTGAAGTTACTGAGATTGACTTTGAATACTGAGGTTACAAATATTACTGAGTATGAGATCACTGAGATTACTAAACTACTGAGATTACTGAGGTTACTGAATTTTTCTGAGTCACATGACTGGCTGAATTCTATAGATCATGACTTGACTGAGAGTATCGTCATAACATCACATGGCTCTAGGCACACAGCTATATTTTCGGGTATGAATACCCCTAGGACTCGATGGAAGGAAACTAACACAACATGACTGACTTGATCATAAGATTGGAGTCCACAATTCACATTGCCATAAGTAGGGGATATTATTCATCATGTAGTTCCTCAACATATTAAGCATGGTAGGGAGTGCATAGATATATTTCATGTGCATATTATATATCTCCATTATCATACATGCTTCATACCACAATAATAGCAACACATGAAAAGCATGGAATGAATATTAAAGTATATAGCTAACATAAACTTGTCATTTTGACATCATGGAACCATATAAACATGAATTTCTAGCATCCTAAGCATTTTATCGAACACCTTGCATGCAATATTTAAGGCATAGGTGTGTTTCATAACTTGTACCATTTTACACCATCTAAGGTTTATAATTTTCAACTAACAAGCATATATATTCCATGAAAACACCGCTAGATATCATCTTTAAACTTAAACAACAATCATCAACATGTACATACTCATATCACCATGAAAAGTTTACAAAATAATATTTAAATCATGGTTCTTGAGATCTATGAATGGATTGGATCCATAGATGAACACTACACATACCTTAGAAAGAAAACCTTGATTATTTGCTGGAGAGTTCTTGGATTGGGAAACTTAATTCTTGATTATCTTGGAAAAAGACTTGAATCTTGCTTTTGAGAGATGAGTTTGATGGAAACCCTAATCTTGTTGTTGAGAGTGTAAGAGAGGGTTTTTGAGATGCTTAACTGAAGAAAAATGGGAAAAATTATGCCACTTTAGGGTTATAAGTCATGGGAAGTGAAGGAAAAAGACCAAAATACCCTATGAAATAAATCATGGATTGACTGAGAGTATCGTGATAACATGACATAGATCTAGGCACACAACTATATTTTTGGGTACGAAAACCCCCAAGACTCGATGGAAGGAAATTTATTAGAGTCCACAATTCACATTGTTATAAGTAGGATATATTATACATCATTTAGTTCCTCAACATACTAAGCATGGTAGGGAGTGCATAGCTATATTTCATGTGCATATTGTATATCTCCATTATCATGCATGCTTCATACCACAACAATAGCAACACATGAAAAGCATGGAATTCATATTAAAGTATATAGCTAACATGGACTTGTCATTTAGACATCATGGAACCGTATAAACATGAAATTCTAGCATCCTAAGCATTTTATCGAACACCTTGCATGCAATATTTAAGGCATAGGTGTGTTTCATAACTTGTACCATTTTACACCATCTAAGGTTTATAATTTTCAACTAACAAGCATATATATTCCATGAAAACACCGCTAGATATCATCTTTAAACTTAAACAACAATCATCAACATGTACATACTCATATCACCATGAAAAGTTTACAAAATAATATTTAAATCATGGTTCTTGAGATCTATGAATGGATTGGATCCATAGATGAACACTACACATACCTTAGAAAGGAAACCTTGATTATTTGCTGGAGAGTTCTTGGATTGGGAAACTTAATTCTTGATTATCTTGGAAAAAGACTTGAATCTTGCTTTTGAGAGATGAGTTTGATGGAAACCCTAATCTTGTTGTTGAGAGCGTAAGAGAGGGTTTTTGAGATGCTTAACTGAAGAAAAATGGGAAAAATTATGCCACTTTAGGGTTATAAGTCATGGGAAGTGAAGGAAAAAGACCAAAATACCCTATGAAATAAATCATGGATTGACTGAGAGTATCGTGATAACATGACATGGATCTAGGCACACAACTATATTTTCGGGTACGAAAACCCCCAAGACTCTATGGAAGGAAATTTATTAGAGTCCACAATTCACATTGTTATAAGTAGGATATATTATACATCATTTAGTTCCTCAACATATTAAGCATGGTAGGGAGTGCATAGCTATATTTCATGTGCATATTGTATATCTCCATTATCATACATGCTTCATACCACAACAATAGCAACACATGAAAAGCATGGAATTCATATTAAAGTATATAGCTAACATGGACTTGTCATTTAGACATCATGGAACCGTATAAACATGAAATTCTAGCATCCTAAGCATTTTATCGAACACCTTCCATGCAATCTTTAAGGCATAGGTGTGTTTCATAACTTGTACCACTTTACACCATCTAAGGTTCATAATTTTCTACTAACAAGCATATATATTCCATGAAAACACCGCTAGATATCATCTTGAAACTTAAACAACAATCATTGATATGTACATACTCATATCACCATGAAAAGTTTACAAAATAATATTTAAATCATGGTTCTTAAGCTCTATGAATGGATTGGATCCATAAATGAACACTACACATACCTTAGAAAGGAAACCTTGATGATTTCCTGGAGAGTTCTTAGATTGGGAAACTTAATTCTTGATTATCTTGGAAAAAGGCTTGAATCTTACTTTTGAGAGATGAGTTTGATGAAAACCCTAATCTTGTGGTTGAGAGCGTAAGAGAGGGTTTTTGAGATGCTTAATTGAAGAAAAATGGGAAAAATTATGCCACTTTAGGGTTATACGTCATGGGAAGTGAAGGAAAAAGACCAAAATACCCTATGAAATAAATTTCCAGTTGCTGAAAATCATAGCTGACGACATTTGTGACAAGGCATCAAAAATATGGTAAGCTACCACGAATATCATCACACAGAAACTAGTTTCTGCCTAAGGATGACGACCTTCCTGGTAAGGTGTCACAAATGTGGTAAGCTACCACGAATGTCATCACACAGTTTTCAGCCTGACATGTTGGAGTAAAATAGGAATAACTCTTTGCTCCGATATTGGATTTAGGAAAAATTGATATCATTGGAAAGCTAATTCAATTATATATCTGTTGACAGGTAATGACCTCAACAATTTCAAGTATAATGAGAGATATGCTCAGTTGAATTTGACTATACCAATATCCTTCTCAAGAATTCAACCGGTAAGAAATGTTTTGATTCGTCTGATAGCTGGGAGTTATTTAAAGCCTTAATACACATCTAACTTATTCATAAAACTAGAAAAGAACCATGATGTACTATGCATGAGCTTGGTACATGGCTCTAATAGTGGTTTAGATTTTGTGGGGTATTACATGTTCAAGCCTACTTCTATAACCACATATGCACTTCTAAACATAATCTCGTAAAACACCCTTGTCACAACCTACAAACCTCTATCAAGAACAACTTCCATGCACCACTCCTAAGAAGACATACATAAAATATTCTAAACTGACCAGGTCATATACAAAAACTTCACTCGATATTTCTTCAGACTCATAGAATTATATGAAGCAAGCATACGATCATCTTTCCCAACATGACATATTTACTCTCTCCTATCTACACAACTGCTCATCATCACTATTTTTGAACTAAGGAAAAGGTCACTGAATGGTTAGAACACGAGGACCTATAGCATGAAGGGATACCATGCGTATCTTGGGCACTCATCTGAGGCCTGAGAAATAGAGCATTTAACATCATGAACTTATCGAAGAGATCTAGCCCGAGGACATGCATGATATAAATCTAAATTTTGCTGCTCATTAAAAGTATTGCTTGAGCACTCGAACTGAACATACCGTAAAGCTTGAGTACATGAGTCATGAGCTGCATGACCCAGATTTAGAGTTCATAACTTATGGAATGTGATTCCAACTGCGGAAAGAACTAGAACTTCTCCTTTTGGGAACTAGGAGAGTACATAATTCTCTATCATATGCATGAACATGAATTAAGATCATGGAACTAACATGTAAGGCATGAGTAGGTATTGGGAAAACTGAAAATACTGAATAAGATTGGGTCAAGCATCAATCTTTCTCACAGCTATTCTACAACTTACCGGTACAGCTACTAGAATCTCAAAGCTTGACTTGGTTACTCATTCTATCATCTCCCCCTTTGCTTTAAGCCATTACTCTAAGTTTGTGAAACACTATATTAACTCTAACCTAAACTGCACTCACTTTTCTCTAGAGTCTGGGATATAATTAATACACAAAAAACCAAACTTACCCTGAAAGACTATATCTTCACGTATATCACCTAAAGATAATACTTCTTTCTAAGATTTGACTCTTAAACTTTTGTGACCCCAAAAGTCATCATATAACAACTAAAACACTCACCAATCTTAGATTTTTAACAACTTGACATGGATATCATCATCCTTTAATAAACTACGCTACTCCCTTCATACTCTGCTAACATCACATACTATCACATCTCCAAAATTACATTTTCTCTAAACTATAGGAATCAATATCACACCAACAAGGCTCAATACTATGAATCAAAACTCCTTAAATTAGTTATTACGAACATCATATACTATACAACGAGTCTCCTTCCTCTTAGCAACTCAATGGTACTACTAACCACATAAAACTTAATAAATTTTGAAAATAGCAGAGCCCTATATCACCTTGGGAACACCTTAACATCATACCTACAAAATCATACTTATACACGAATAGCTGGACTCAAACACTTGCATCCACTGTTAAAGCCTATTAGATCACTTCCCTATAACTACTACCATTAACTAAGAAATTATCACATCCTTCTTCATGACCACCAATCGTTCAAACTTAATGTCTAGTGAACAACATAATTTACAACCCCACCTTACACATAATTCTCACTTGGAAACTATAAAACAAAACATCAAGAAACATTAGCCCACTCAAACCTCATAACAACAATAATCGATCATAATCATATGGCATATCTTAATCACAATCCATTAACACATCCTCCATACACACATCATTACTATATACCTATCTATACACCTAAACTTCTTTCACAGCTCTATAGGTTTCAACTAAACTCCTTTTTGCAATCTCAGGGAACCCTAAGTTACCAATGCTCATCCACCAAGTTCTTTCATCAATAACTTATACTTTTCTAGAATAACAAACTCCATCAACAACTCTTTTCATACTCAAGAAAAAAACAATTCACGTCAACTAATAACTCTTTCTCTACGTTCTACTAAACTAACACACAAGGACATATCACTTCATTACTAACTCAATCATATGCAAAAAGATTCGGCTAAACATAAATTTAATAAATTGCACTTACTACCGTTCTTGTCAATACACCTCTAAACCCCCAGTTCCAACCAATACAAGAACATTAAGGTGAACAACAAGTTGCTAGTAAATCAAAATAGGCCTCACACGGCTTCGCTAGACTTTGATCTTTTTGTTTTGAACAAGAAAATGAGATGAATAGCAAGGCAACTATGCTAGTGAATCGAAAGAGCCCCACACGGCTTCACTAGACTTTTAGTTTCAACAACACAATGATAACAAGATTACAAGAGATAGAAACTTGGCACATAATATTCAATGATCTAAGAATACATATCTTACTCTATCTTAACTAAATGACTTATAAGAATGAGGGCAAAACTTTAAACTTGAGGGGTTTATAATACACTAGAAGGCCCTTCTCAAGCCTCTTTGCTAGACTTTTGAAACTTCTTTCTTGAAAGTCTGAGAGCATTATCAGGGGAGGAAATTGGAACTTATCGATCATGTTACCTCAAGAATAGTACATAGATAGAGAAGTATAGATTATCATTATAGAATCTGAGGAGAAATCTGAAAGCACATCTAACTTGGGCTTAGTGCACGATTGTTATGAACATAAATAAAGCTTTTCAAACTTTGGAATTTAAAAGCACTGATGGGATACTTTCTAGTCTGCTTAAAACTTCATAACTATCTGTGGAGACTGTCTGAGAAAGCTTTATCAGTAAAGACTTAATCTTGACTATTTCTAATACCTTGAAAATAAGGTAGAGATGGCCTGAATAGAGTAAGATGAAAATCTGTATAAGTTTCTTAGAGAACCTTTCTATAGCATGATCTGAGACTTAAAAGAATGGAAACATTTCCTAAATGCCTCGAAGCCTCTCAAAGAAGAGTACAGACATCTCCGTACTGTTCTGCAAGACTCTACTAGACACGGCTTCACAGACACCCTAGGATACTTGAACTCTATTCTCTGATACAAAGTTTGTAACGCTGCAAGACTCTACTAGCATACTTACAAGCAACTGAATAAATTACATAAATTTGAAAAAAAAATCAGCAAAAACATAAAACTTTTCTGAACTTGATCAATACAAATTTGAATTTAGAAGATTACAACTCTGTTTTTGCAAAGAAAACTAAAATTAAATTCATTAATGCTGCTGACTGTCTATGAAACCTCTATTATTACTGGATATAGGTAGCCGGGTCATGACTCCTAACTATCCCAACTCAATATGAGTGAATAAATAAAATACAATATTTCTCGAACTGTATGACTGACTCAAGCCCTTGAATCAAAAGGACTCATCACCTACTGACTGGAAGCTGCGAACTAATTGAATATGGTATATGTGCTAAAACTCATACCTACATTATGAGATAATGTAGCACATAGACATATATGTAGATCAGTACTTTGAGGATGTACTAAGTATATGGGGGTGTATGCATTTACATAAACAATATCATTACTCTTCAGAAAATCATGCATGCTGACATAAATGACTCACATAGCTTGAATAAAAATCTAAAATATAAATCTCATAAATCATGAATAATTAAACAAGAAGTATAACTCTCATGAGTCATTTCACTTGCTTCTAAAATCTATATTCTCCTCTTATTCTCACAACTTGTAAGCTAGATAAAATCTGAAACTCATTTTGTATAGTAAACTCTTTAGCTCAATAATTTAAATCTATAAAACTGTTTCAACAGTGGGGGACATCTTTGGGAGATTCTTCTAACTGACATAAACCATGTGAGCTACACAGAGTCCAACATCTCACCCACATTGGGGAGAGCTGTTCTACCCTTGCCATTGGAATAGAACCTCAACTCTAGTGATCACAATCTCTGCCTCAGGCCCATAAATCTCAATCCTATGGGGGTACGTAGTTCTAGGAAAGTAGGATGCGCAAAACCCACACTTCCCGCTTGGTGCTAACTACTACTCCCGTACTAAAGCTTAGAATTTTTAGGAAATCCACCTCAATAACTCAAGGGTCTATAGTGAAGACCAAATTATAATTCTCTTAGCTTTAAATCATAAAGACTGAATAATGTGGATTCTTGTCTTAACTCAGGCTCAAAAGTAATCTTTCTTTCAAATCAAAGTACTTGTTGATTGAATCATACTAAAGAACATACTCTTCAAGAAACATCAAAACTCATACTTGGTTTAAAACTTGAACTCATGCTCAAATAATCTCAGTTGTATAATAAAGCATAAATTATGACATCATTCTTGGAAACATCAAATCAATACGAGGATGTGCAACTCAAAGCATAATTTCTCAAATCACTTCATAAAATAGTAAAATAATCATACTTGAACAACTCGTAATCTCATAATCTCAAAATAAAGTAATTTCGGTATAAACCCACTTGCAAAAATATGAAATTCTTTAATAAAAATCAATAATTTGGGCATAAGAACGAAATGAGTGTTCTTGTTCAAACCCCCCATACCTTAGATTGTGAACTTAATGAATAGACTTGCTTTTGAGATGCTACTTGTACTCTTGAATGAGGTTTCTAGGAATTCTTGCACTAAGAACTTGGAATATTGGCTTAATTTGGAGAATGAATGAAGAAATCTTGAGTTTCTTGGAGGAGAAGTATGATGAACTAGGGTTTTTTTTTAAGGGAATGAGGATTAGGGCATAAAGTGCTTTGTTATGTTACGTTTTTAGATGGATTGAGGGTAGGGTAATTGACCAAAATACCACCCTTTAACTCTTAACGAACTGGAAAAATGAAATATTTGAGAACTAAGCGGCCACCATGATGCGTCACTATCGCGGTGGCTCACTGGAAATCGACCACTTAGAACTGGGCAGACTCCGTGATGCGGAGCATCGTGGTGCCCTACAACATCATGAACATGAATTTCCAATTTAATTTAAATCATGAACATTCATATATAGATAAATCTTGGATTTTGAAAAGAGATTCTTGAGCTTCATGGGTGAAAGGGACCTATGAATCAACACATGACATACCTTCATTGTGAGTTTCTTGAAGTACTTGGACTTAAAGAACTTGAATCTCTTGGTTTTCTTGATGAAGGGTTTGGATCTTAAGTTTGGGAATAGATCTTTGATAGAAAAACCCTAATTTTTGATGTTGTAGATGAATAATGAAGGCAAGAGCATTGGTCTGATATTATTAGGTATTAGAAAGTTTGATAAAAGATCAAAAAGCCCTTTTCAAAAACAACTTAAAATAAATGAACGAAACATGCGATGATCCATCGCTGGGTCAACGGTCTGTCGGTCCTGACCATCGCACCCGGGCAGAATAGGGGTTCACTGTGTCTGCAGTGACGGCTTGGGTGACGGTCCATCGTTAGCTCAATATTCTATCGGTCTGATCCATCGCTCTTAGGCAAAAGGTGGTCTCACTACCTCCGTTGCGATGGTTTGGGTGTCGGTCCATCGCAATCTTGATGGTCTGTCAGCCCTCATCATCGCACCTGGGCAGTTTTGACTACTTTCTATAAAATAATCATAACTTTCTACCCCAATACTGGATTTGAACGAAATTGATATCGTTGGAAAGCTAATTCAATTTCTCACATGACAAAAAGTGAAAATATTAAAATTTCCACTTATAGAAAAGTGGATTCATCTTTTAAAGTAATTTTCTAACATACTTGGGACAATTTCAAGCTAGGTAGAAGTACGTGGTACTACAATATCTCCCCCTTTAGAACATTCATCCTCGAAGAGACTGAGTGAGAGGGGAGAAGGTAAACTGATGTACATACTGAACATGAATGAATGGAATATGATTTCATGACTAACATGACTGATAATTGAATATATCATATTGAACACGCATATCTAATGCATGTGTAACTGATTTATGAATGCATGACTAAGTTTTCTGAGGAACTAAGTTTATCACAATGAGAATGCATATCTAATGCATAATTATATTACTGAACTGGTACGTGAATGCATGACTGAATATGCAATGGTATTTAATATCAAGTTTGTGATGAATTCTGAACATGAAATGGATACCAAGCTTGTAACTGAAATATGAACATGAAACTAAAAATCTTAAAGAGAATTGCTACCTTAATCTAGACCTGAGTTAGCGGAGAAGAGGTGAGGATACTTGGTTCACATATCTGCTTCTTCTTCCCAAGTAGCTCCCTTATCTAATTGATTTCGCTAGAGAACTTTGACTAGAGGGATTTCTTTATTCCTCAGTCTACGAATTTGATAGTCTAGGATTTTGATTGGAATCTCTTTATAAGAGAGGTTTTCTGAACATCTATGCTCTGAATAGGGACTACGACTGTTGGGTCACCTATGAACTTCTTGAGCAAAGATACATGGAAGACTGGATGAACTGAGGCTAGATCTGAAGTCAATTCAAGCTCATAAGCTACCTTGTCAAATCAACTGAGAATCTTGAAGGGACCAACATATCAGGGACTGAGCTTTCCCTTCTTACCAAATCTTTTCACTTCCTTCATGGGATAGATCTTTCGATAATAAAGTCATTAATCTCAAACTCGAGATCCTTTACTGTTACGCATGAATCAGAATATATGAACATGACTGAGTCTATAACGTGTGACATGGATTGAGTATCGTGAACCGAACTGAGCCATTGCGTACATGGCTTATGGCTGAGATTAGATCTTAAAGGTCCACCTATGAGTACCCACTACTTCAAGCTAGGTTCTTTACATAAAGAGGGAATGACATATTTAGGTAATGAAAGTTCAGGGGATTATAGTGTATCTCCACCTTTGGACACTACGTCCCTCAAAGAATACTGACTTGGCCGAGATACTAAGGAGAGACTGGAATGATGCACAGGGCACCCACAAATGGAATCACGACTGAATATCCGAGATCTGAGACTGTGTCATGAAACATGAACTAGGCTGAACTCGTAACTACTTGATTGGTCCATCTTAGAATGGTTACATCTATAAGTCTTTAAATAGTGTAACTCGGTGGACAGAATGGGAAAATATGTGAACTTGTCAGTCTGACTGTCAGACTGAAGTACTGGTTTTTCAAACTGATTCCTACTGACTGACTCATCCGATCTTCTAACTGACTAATGACTGAGTACTAGGCATGTATGACTAAGAATATAGAGGTTTTTATGAACATGAGGAAGGGACTAACTTAGTGACATGATTATAGTTGAGCATGAATTAATGAAATACTTATATTGTCTGAGAATGCAAGACCAGGCATATAACATAATTCAAAAACATTCTATAATCTGGGGTACTGAAACACTGATAACATGCGTAATTGATAACTACACGCTATGGTCAAGCAAACCTAAAATTAGACTGTGGTACTGATATGATTTTTGAGCTGAGGCTGAGGATGACACTATATCTAAGACCGTAGCAAAGACTACAACTAAATCTATAAATAAGACTCATACTGGGACTGAATGCTGGTTTTTGATAATTGAGGTTTAGACCGGTACTAAAGTACTAAAGTATGATGGCTAAGTAATTGATAACTGAAATCCATGGTCCTATAGGACTATCTGAGTCCTTTACTGAATACCGATTACTGAACTGACGCAATAAATGAGGCTTGAAGGACAAACATCGATATCATGGATTCATTGAGAGATCTAAACTGAGGGTATATGTGACATAACCTGAGTTTGGTTGATCACTAGGAGTAGAACGCGAGTCATATGGGCTGAGCATACTGTAAAGCACGACAGTAATACATAAATCATGAGTTGCATGTCCTGAATCTAAAGGTTCTGTATTCATAGGACATGATCCGTACTATTGAGTAAATTGGAACTCCTTATACTAGGAACTAAAAATGCACATGATTCTATGGAAGGTGAATAAATATAAGTTGTGTTCCTAGAACCTGATTCGTACCATGGAATAAACTGGGACTTCTTATACTGGAAACTAAAATCATACATGATTTTCACTAATGTGCACAAATATGTGCAATGATCATAGAGCTGATAGGTAGGACACAAACAGATATCATGATACGTGATGGGTTTTAAGGATCTATAATACTATTCTAAAATGGTCTGCATGATTATATTAACTTCGGGAATAGACGAGGATGACATCTATGAAGACTATGATGAACATATCCAAGTACTGCTCGAACATATGGTTCATCAAGTCCATGAAAGCTGTTGGACCATTAAGCCCAAAGGACATGACTAAGAATTCGAAGTGATCATACCGAGTTTGAAAAGCTATCCTTGGAATTTCATATTCTCTAACTCTGGGTTGATGATAGTCTGATTTGAGGTCTATCGTAGAGAAAGAGCTGGCACCCTGAAGTTGTCCAAACAAGTCATTGATTCTGGGAAGTGGATACTTGTTTGTAATCGTGACTTTATTAAGCTAACGGTAGCCTATACATATTCTGAGAGAGTCATCTCTCTTTCACACAAATAGAACTGGTGCACCCCACGGGGAAACACTGGGCCTGAAGAATCCCTTATCTAAGAGATCCTTCAACTGAACTTTTAATTCTCTGAGTTCTACTGGTGTCATTTTGTATGGCGAAATAGATAGGGATGAGTATATGGAAGAAGGTCTATGCCAAACTATTTCCCTTTTGGGAGAAATTTTGGGAAAATTTTTGTAAAAGTCATTGGAATATTCATTCACTACTGGGACTAATCTGAGATGGGGAGTTTCAAAACTAGAGTCCTTAACTCGAACAAGATGATAGACACATCCCTTATATATCATTTTCCTAGCACGTAGGTAGGAAATAAGCTGACCTCTGAATGCTGAATACTACCCTTCATTTTAGGACGGGTTTATTCGGGAACTGAAACTGGACAACTTTATTTCTATAGTTGACTATGGCATAGCAGGAATGAAGCCAATCCATGCCGAGAATGACATCAAAATTAGTCATCTTTAATTTGACTAAGTCTATTGAAGTAACTTTTTGAGATACCATAACT
This sequence comes from Capsicum baccatum var. pendulum, assembly GCA_030864225.1. NCBI lineage: Eukaryota > Viridiplantae > Streptophyta > Magnoliopsida > Solanales > Solanaceae > Capsicum > Capsicum baccatum. The sequence goes on along the minus strand of CM061560.1, from coordinate 85,746,566 downwards.
GAACAGTTCCTGTATACCCATCGGGCTATGATAGTTTTACCCACTGGGGTGGATACTGAGAAGGGCACTGATAGAATTTTGGGATAGACTCCGAAATCAACAGCTAAATATGGAGTAACAAAAAAATAAATAAGCTCTTGGATCTAGCAAGTACATGAAAGATCTATAATGTACCAGTAACCACATCAGGAGAATTTTCTTGATCCTGTTAGGACTGGAGGGCATAGAGTCTATTTGGGCGTTTCCCACTGTTAGTACTAGGGGTGGCACCTTGCTAATACAGCCGATCGAACTGAGCTGAGGAACGATTATGCTGACCCTAAAAAGCTAAATGCGAACAATATCTGACTATGTGGCCTGGATAGCCACATCCGAAATAGACGTTATTTCTAGCTCTGTAAATACCCTGATGGTTATTACCATAAGTCTGACAAAGGGGCTAGATTCGACAACTGCTAACACTACCCTGAGGTTTAGGGCCTGGCGCCCTATCCCTGTTGTTATCTCTAAATTTTGGCATAGGAGCACTGGCTGAAGAAGGGGCTGGGACAACAGCCAGCTAATTGCTCTGAGCTACTACTGAATAAGGTAAAGTGAGGGAGTCGATTCTGAATTCGCCATGAAAGGCATGCTCGTCCAGGGAATCTGCCTAAATGGGTGAAGGTACTGACTGATTTCTGGTTCTCCTTTTGTTAGCCCTTTTGGCAGACACATATAGTAAATGAAATGGAAAAATGGATTAGACTGGGAGTATATATTTGAGCTTATGCTCACTGACATAACATAAATATTGAAAGAAGGGAGACTGTTCCTAAACATCGCATAGCCTCTTGTCCATAAGTGTAGTGTACAACACACCCCTACACAAGACTCTACTAGATACGGCTTTTCAGACTTCCTAGGACACTATTGAACCTTAGGCTCTGATACCAAGTTTGTAATGCCCCAAATTTGGTACCCAAGATATTACACGATGCTCATGACCCCAAAGGATCACAAGCTAACCCATGACTGATATCTGTAATTGAGCAGTAAATAATATATTGTAATTATGCAAAATATAAGCTGTAAAGACATAAGGTTCAAAACTGAACTAACACTAAATATAAAACAATGTCTATAATAAGGTACAATAATACCCAAAACTGAAATAAACTGTCTCAAACATATTGTAGTCTGAAAGCCTCTAAACTGTATGAATAAGGAGTTGATGGGATATATCCCCAACTAACTCCAACTACTGAAATAAATTAATTAATGAGATAATAAAGTAATGGTCATGTCCTCTAAGGATGAGACTCACTGGTAACTCTGACTACTGAGACTGGAATGCTACTAATGCTCTGGATCTCGTGCTTTTGAACCTATGGTATAAAATACCATAGCGCAAATGCGTCAGTTCGCTTGAATATACAGGTATGCATATGAGGTTAGATGAATGAAAAGGATTAACATGCATGAACTATACTAACCAACTGGATAACATGAACGTAGAAATGCATGCATGAATACATAATAACTGTAACTGAGTTTGTGATAACATGATTACTGAGTTTGAGTACTGATAACATAAGATACTGATATCTGTATAACTAAAATAATTGATACTGAGATACTATATCTAACAGTCTAAGTTTTGACGAAACTAGCTGAGTTTTGTATTATTCTGAGTTGACTGTATTTGACAGTCCTAAAATCTGAAGAACTATCTAAGCTTTTTACTGAGACTGAATGACTATATCTGACAGTCCTGATTCTATAACTTAAATATTGGGAAGTATTCGTTTAACCAACATGCCCCCAATAAGCTATTATAGTTAAGTTGGGGTTCAATCTGTAACCCCAATTAGAAGGGTGTCAATACTGCACCACTGGTAAGGACAAGCTGTAAGTGACCATCATCTGATAGTGTCCCCTAAAGAGAATGGTAGGACCCTCATCTGACAGTGTTTATCCACCTCATCAACCCTCATCTGACAGTGTTTATCCACCTCATCAACCCTCATCTGATAGTGTTAATGTCTCAACCTATGTTGGCTACATAGTTCTAGAATGTAAAGATGACTTCTAAGAATCACTCCCGCATCTGACAATGTATGTTCCCATCCTTGGGTTCCCTAGGTGCTAATTCCTACTCCCATCTGAATAGACACTGTACTGGATATACTGGACTAAACTGGATTGAGTTTCACTGAATTTCGTTGACTGACAGAATATTATTGAGATCTGATAACTGTCTGAAATTATTGAGATTACTGAGATTACTGAGTCATATAACTAACTAAATTCTACTGACCATGACTTGACTAAGATTATCATGAAAACATGACACTGATTCTAGGCACACAGATAAATATTTGGGTACAAGTACCCCCAAGACTCGATAGGAAGAAACTGACAAAGCATGACTTTCTTGAATACATAACCAACATCAAAAATCAAAAATATAATAAGTTGGATATTTCATGAAGTACAAGTTCTAAAGCACCACAATGGCGATGCATATATCCATAATTCATTGACTAAGACATTTCATCAAACACTTGACATGCATAAACTTGTACATGAAAGGGGATTGTATGGTACTTTTCCTTCACATAGGTATTTAATCAAACACATGGGGAGTATGCTTTGGTTATACAATCATCAACACATCTAATAATCATGGATACATCAATCAACTTGTAAATTGAAGGGTTTATCATGAATACTAAGCAAATCATCACATATTGGGATCAATCATTGGACCATGTATTTCAAAACATGAATTAAAATCATACAACATCATGAACATGAATTTCCAATTTAATTTAAATCATGAACATTCATAAATACACAAATCTTGGATTTTGAAAAGAGATTCTTAAGCTTCATGGGGGGAAGGGACCAATGAATCAATATATGACATACCTTGATTGTGAGTTTCTTGAAGTCCTTAATTTTGGATCTTAAGTTTGGGAATAGATCTTTGAGAGGAAAACCCTAATTTTTTATGTTGTAGATGAATAATGAAGGCAAGAGCATTGGTCTGATATTATTAGTTATTAAAAAGGGTGGTAAAAAAACCGAAAAGCCCTTTTCAAAAATGACTTAAAATAACTGAACCAAATATGCGATGGTAGGTGTGATGGTTCATTGCTAGGTCGATGTTCAGTCGCATGTGACAGTCGCACTTGGGTAGAATAGGAATTTAATATCTCTGCTGTGATAGCTTGGGCAATGGTCCATCGCTAGCTTAATGTACCGTCGGCCTGAGCCATTGTCCTCAGGCTGAAGGTGGTCTCACTGCCTCCGCTGGGATGGTTTGGGTGTTGTTCCACCGCTAGCTCGACGGTCCGTCAGCCATCATGGTCACACCTAGGAAGTTTTGATTGCTTTCTATAAAATAGCCATAACTTTCTACCCTGATATCAAATTTGGACGAAATTAGTATCGTTGGAAAGCTAACTCAATTTCCCAGATGACAAAAAGTGAAAATCTTAAAAGTTTCATGGATATAAAAGTGGATTCATCTTTCAAAGCAAGTTTCTAACATACTTCGGATGATTTTAAGATAGGTAGAAGTATGGGGTATTACAATATCTCCTCCTTGAGAATATTCATCCTCGAATGAGACTGAGCGAGAGGGGAGAAGATAAACTAATGTACATACTGAACATTAATAACTAGAACATGATTTCATGACTGACATGACTAATAACTGAATATATTATATTGAACACGCATATCTGATGCATATGTAACTGATTCATGAATGCATGACTGACTGTTCTGAGGATCTAAGTTTCTCACAATGAGAATGCATATCTGATGCTTGATTATATGATTAAACTGGTGCGTAAATGCATGACTGAATATGCAATGGTATTTAATACCAAGTTGTTAATGGAATTATGAACATAAAATGGATACCAAGCTTGTAACTGAAATCTGAACATAAAACTAAAAAGATTAAGAAGAATTGTTACTTTGAGCTAGACCTGAGTTTGAGGAGAAGAAGTGAGGGACTTCATTGTTCCTCGGTCTATGAGTCTGATAGTCTAGGATTTTGACTAGAATCTCTTCATAAGAGAGGTTGTTCTAAACATCTATGCTCTGAATAGAGACTACGACTATTGGGTCAACTATGCACTTTTTGAGAAAAGAGACATAAAAGACTGGATAAACTGAGGATAGATCTGAAGGAAATTTGATCTCATAAGCTACTTTGTCAAATCAACTAAGAATCTTAAAGGGATCGAGATATCGAGGACTAAGATTTCCCTTCTTGCCAAATTTCTTCACTCCCTCAAAGGGAGAGATATTTAGATAGATAAAGTTATTAATCTCAAACTCGAGATCCTTTACTGAACATGCATGAATGGGAATATATGAACATGAGTGAGTCTATAACGTGTGACATGGACTCAATATCGTAAAACAAACTGAGCCATTGCATACATGGCTTATGGCTAAGATTAGAGCTTGAGGGTCCACCTATAAGTACCCACTACTCCAAGCTAGGTTCCTTACATGAAGAGGTAATGACATGTTTAGGTAATGAAAGTTCAGGAGATTATAGTGTATATCCTCCTTGGGACACTATGTCCCTCGAAGAATGCTGACTTGGCAGAGATATTGAGGAGAGACTGGAATGAAGCACAGGAACCCACGAATAGAATCGTGATTGAATATCTGAGATCTGACACTGTGTTATGAAACATGAAGTGAGCTAAACTCGTAACTACCTAATTGGTCCATCTTAGAATAGTTACATCTATGAGGCTTTGAATAGTGTGACTAGGTGGACAAAATGGGAAAATATGTGAACTTATCCGTCTGACTGTCAGACTAAAGTATTGGTTGTTCAAACTAATTCCCACTGACTGACTCATCTGATCTACTGACTGACTGATGGCTGAGAACTGGGCATGTATGACTGAGAATATGGAGGTTTTTATGAACATGAGAAAGAGACAAACTAAGTAACATGATATAGCTGAGCATGAATTTATGAAATTCTTGTATTGTCTGAAAATGCAAGACCAGGCATATAACATGATTTGGAAACATTCTATAAGCTGAGGTACTAAAACACTGATAATATGCATAATTGATAACTACATGCTATGGTCAAGCAAACCTGAACTTGGACTGTGGTACTGATCTGATTTCTGAACTGAGGTTGAGGCTGACACTATATATAAGACCGTAGTAGAGACTATTACTAAATCTTTAATTGAGAATCATACTGGGACTAAATGGTGGTTTTTGATAATTGAGGTTTAGACTGGTACTGAAGTACTGAATTTTGATGGCTAAGTAATTGATAACTAAAAGCCATGGTCCTGTAAGACTATCTGAGTCCTTTACTGAATATTAATTACTAAACTGATGCTATAACTGAGGCCTGAGGGACAAACATCGACACCACAGATTCACCAAGGGATCTAAACTGAGGGTATACATGACATAACCTAAGTTTGGCTGATCACTAGGAGTGGAAGGTGAGTCATGTGGGATGAGCATACTGTAAAGCACAATAGAAGTACATGAGCCGTGAGCTACATGACTTGAATCTAAAGGTTTTGTATTCATGGGAAATGATCCATACTATTGCGTAAACTGGAACTCCTTATACTAGGAACTAGAAACGCACATGATTCTACGAAAGGTGCATAAATGTAAGTTATGTTCATGGAACATGATTCATACGATGGAGTAAACTGGGACTCCTTATACTGGGAATTGAAATCGTACATGATTTTCACTAATGTGCACAAATATATCCGATGATCATGGAGCTGACATGTAGGACATAAATACATATCATGATACTTGATGGGTTTTGAGGATTTGTAATACTATTTTGAAATGGTTTGCATGATTATGTTCACTGCGGGAATAGATGAGGATTACATCTATGAACACTATGACAAATATGTCCAAGTACTGCTTGAACACATGGTTCATCAAGTCTATGAAGGTTGCTGGGGCAGTAATACCAAAGGGCATGATTAAGAATTCGAAGTGACTGTACTAAGTTTGAAAAAATATCCTTGGAATGTCATATTCTCTAACTCTGGGTTGATGATAGCCTGATCTAAGGTCTATCGTAGAGAAATAGTTGGCACCCTGAAGTTGGCCAAACAATTCATTGATTCTGGGAAGTTGATACTTGTTCATAATCGTTACTTTATTGAGCTAATGGTAGTCTATACACATTCTGAAAGAGCCGTTTCTCTTTTACATGAATAGAACTGGTGCACCCCATGGGGAAATACTGGGCATGATGAATCCCTTATCTAAGAGATCCTTCAAATGATCTTTCAATTCTCTGAGTTCTACTGGTACCATTTTATATGGCGGAATAGATATGGGCTAAGTATCTTGAAGAAGGTCTATGCCGAAGTCTATTTCCCTTTTAGGAGGAATTTCGATAAGATCTTCGGGAAAGACATTGGAATATTCATTCACTACTGGGACTAATCTGAGATAGGGAGTTTCAAAACTAGAGTCCTTAACTTGAACAAGATGATAGACGCATCCCGTAGATATTATTTTCCTAGAACATAGGTAGGAAACAAGCTGACCTCTGAATGTACAAATACTACCCTTCACTCTAGAACGGGTTTATTCGGGAACTAAAACTGGACAACTCTATTTCTGCAGTCGACTATGGAATAACAGGAATAAAGCCAATCCATGCCGAGAATGACCTCAAAATCAGTCATCTCTAATTCGACTAAGTCTGTTGAAGTAACTTTCTAAAATACAATAATCGGACAGTTCTTGTATACCCGTTGGGCTATAATTGTTTTACCCACTGAGGGGGAGACTGAGAAGGGCTCTGATAGAATTTCGGGACTAACTCCGAAATCATCTGCTATATAAGGAATAACAAAAGACCAAAAATCTCCTGGATCTAGCAAGACTTACATACGTACGTGAAAGATCCTTAACGTACCAGTAACCACATCAGGATAATTTTCCTAATCCTGTCAGGACTGGAGAGCATAGAGTCTGTTTGGGTGCTGCCCACTAGTAGCACTGAAGGTGGTGCCCTGCTAATTTGGGCGACCGAACTAAGTTGAGGAACGGTTACACTGACCCTAAAAATCTGACTAAGGACAATCTCTGACTCTGTGGCCTAGCTTGCCACATCTGAAATAGATGTCTTTGCCAGCTCTGTAAATACCCTGATAGTTCTTACCACAAGTATGACAAAAGGGATAGGTTATGGCACTACTAACACTAACATGAAGTTTAGGGTCTGGTGCCCTATCCCTATTATTGTCTCTGAATTTCGGCACTGGAGCACTGGATAAAGAAGGGGATGGGACAACAGCCAGCTAATTGCTCTGAGCTACTACAGAGTAAGGTAAATTAAGGGACTCAGTTCTGAATTCGCCATAAAAGGCATGCTCGCCCAGGTAATCTACCTGAATGGGTGAAGGTTCTGACTAATTTCCAGTTCTCCTTTTGTTAGCCTTTTGGAAGACACATTCAGTAAATGAAATGGAAAAATGGATTAGATTGGGAGTCTACATTTGAGCTTATGCTCACTGGCACGATATAAATACTGAAAGAAGGGAAACTGTTCCTAAAACATCTCATAGCCTCCTATCCATAATGGTGCATAACACACCCATGCACAAGACTCTACTAGAAGCATCTTTTTAGACTTCCTAGGACACTTTGAACGTTAGGATTTGATACCAAGTTTTTAACGCCCTGCATCAAGTACCCAAAAAGTTATATGGTGTGCATGACCCCGAAGGACCACAAGCTAAACCATCACTGATATCTGTAACTGAGCACTGAATAATATACTGTAATTATGTGGAATATAAGCTATAAGTCCATAAGGTTCAAAACTAAACTAATACTAAATATAAAACAATGTTTATAATGGGGTATAACAATACCCAAAACTGAAATAAACTTTCTGAAACATGTTGTAGTCTGAAAGCCTCTAAACTGTATGAATCAGGAGTTGATGGTCCATGTCCCCAAATAACTCTAACTACCAAAATAAATTAATTAATGAGATAATAAAGTAATGGTCATGTCCTCGAAGGACGAGGACTCACTGCTATCTCTGACTACTTAGACTGCAATGCTACGGATGCTTTGGATCTCGTGCTTCTGAACCTATGGTATAAAACACCATAGCGCAAATGCATCAGTACTATTGAATGTATTGGTATACATATGAGGTAGTCTGGATGCAAAGGGTTCACATGCATGAACTATACTAATCGACTGGATAACATGAACGCAGGAATGTATACATGAATACATAATAACTGTAACTGAGTTCGTGATAATATATACTGAATTTGAGTACTGATAACATGAGATATTGTTAGCTATATAACTAAAATAACTAATACTGAGTAACTGTATCTAACAATCAAGGTTCTAATGGAACTAGATGAGTTCCATACCGTTCTGAGTTGACTGTATCTGACAGTCCTGAAATTTGAAGAACTATCTGAGTTCTTTTATCGAGTCCAAATGACTGTATCTGATAGTTCTAATTCTATAACTGAAACTATGGGAAGTATTCCTTTAACCGACATGCCCCTAATAAGCTATTATAGCTGAGTTGGGGTCCAATCTGTAACCCCAATTAGAAGGGTGTCAATACTGTGCCACTGGTAAGAACAAGTTGTGAGTGGCCCTCATCTGACAGTGTCCCCAAAAGAGAATGGTAGGACCCCCATCTGAAAGTATTTATCCACCTCATCAACCCTCATCTGATAGTGTTTATGTTTCAACCTATGTTTCTGGAATGCAAGGATGACTTCTAAGAATCAACAAACTAAAACTAGCTAATAGACAAGCAAGGTGAAATTTTCAAAGTAACTGGTAGGTTATATTGAGTACAAGTATTGTTCCTCGTAGCACAAAATTTGATCTTTAAATATGAGCTCACCGCAGATTTTTTTAGATAGGAACTAGAAAACATAGGCTAGTACTCACCTTTCTTGGGTGTATATATAGTTCAAGCAAAGATTCCAAGAATTCATAGTTCATAGATAGGAAAATAATTATTACCAGAATATAGAGGAATGGTTTATTGATGCTGATTGGATACAATCATTATCCCGAAACACCTCTTCCTTGCTCACACATGGAAAAAAAAGGAAAGAAACAAGAGTACATGAATTGTTATTGACATAAATTAAAAAATCTGTAAATAAGATTGGCTTATGTATATAAACATCCAACTGACATAACTACCAATGATAATGGTAAAATATTTGTAGTACATCTGCAATAATTTATGTTATCAACATTCTTGAAAAAATTATCAATTCATATCTATACTAGGTCCCTTTTACAACATATCAGAGAAAGTCTAAAGATTAATATAGTTACAACGCTTCACCTTTTTGTTGTCTAATATTAAAACCACCCGATCTTTAACCATATTTAATAAAAAGAAGAATTAACAAGTAAGCAAAGAGAAGTAACTAAAATATAAAGTAAAAAGTAGTGAATTTAAAAATGGCCTCAAAACATGTGTATAAAAGTAAAGAAGACTTAACTTCTTGGTGAAGTGCACCTTTGCATGTACTATTTATTACTAGTAATTTGAGTAGATCATATTTTCATGCTCATATAGTAGAAAATGACAAATTTCATGCCCATCCTAAGATTAGGTGAAAAGCAAAGAAACAAATGTAAAATAAGAGAAAAAGTTGCATTGCATGAATGGTAGAAAAGGGTTGTCTCTATTGATATGACTTAAGCAAAACTACACTCACATTCATTAAACAAGCACACTAATACAACATTGGAGACCAAATTACAGTCAATTCCTAAGTCCTAACTAAGAAGATCACTTAATTCTTAAAACATTGGATGGTCGTCTAGTGACATGATCATATCTTGTGTTTGCTCTGACATACCGCTAAACTCACAACTCTCAATTGCAAATGTAACTTCAAATAGTATTTTTTCTGAAATTGGTAACTTGCAACTTCAAACATGGTCGTTAATCAATAGAAGGAGATCATGGTATAATATAACTTAAAAATAGTACAGATTAATTTGGGAGATGATGCTTAGTGATTTGTCATAATATGTTGGAAGAAAACCTGATTAATTTCAAACAGTCTTTGCTTGTTTATCACATACTTGTCCATAAGCTATTATAAAGATTAGTCATTCATCATTCATGTGGGGTATTGTTGGGTTCAATTAGATGTGTGAATGAAAAATGAAGGGAAATCTTGGATAGAAATGAACTCTCACTTAAAAGAAAAGTGTTCTCAAAGGAAAGTCTACTTCTCCCATATTGTTGGGAGAAAGCAACTATCATGTATTTTTATTAAGAAACATACCTTCGAGTGGATGTGATGCAAGAACCAAGAGGGGCCTCACGTCGTCGTCATCGCTCGCTCGATTCGGCTCAGCTTTAGCTTCGGCTTTGAATTTCTAAAATGATTGAGAGATTAATTTTTTTAGAAAAAGTTTATTTGAAACTTAGGAAAACAAGTGAAAATTTTAATCCACCTTTGTGGAAGGACTTCAAAAATTACTTTAAACACAAAAGAAAGGAAATGACAATCGAAGAACTCATTGTGAGGCTACGCATTGAGGAAGATAAAAAAGCTGCAGAGAGGAGGTCGAAAAGAAATTCTACAATGAGTGGAGTTGACATTATAGAGGATGACCACAACAACTCGAAGAAGCGAAAGAAAGCTGGACAACAAAGCAATTCACCAAAGAAGAAATTTAAGGGAAAGTGCTTTAATTGTGGAAAGATTGGCCACAAGACAACAGATTATCATGCCCCAAAGAAAGTCAAAAAGAAGGATCAAGTTAATATAGTTGCATCCAGGAATGAATTGGATGATTTATGTGCCATACTTTTTTAATGTAACTTGGTGGAAAATCCTAGAGAATGGTGGATGAATTTTGGTGCCACCCGCCATGTTTGTGCTAATAAAGAGTTGTTTGTTGCATTCGCTCCGGCTCAAAGTGAGGAGAAGATCTATATGGAAAACTCCACAACTACAAAAGTTGAAGGGGTGGGGAAAATATACTTGAAAATAACGTCAGTCAAAGTATCACTCTCAAAAATGTCCTTTATATATCAGAGATAGGAAGAACTTGATTTCTATATAACTTCTTAATAAAAATGGATTCAAATCTGTATTTGTTCCAGATAAGATTGTACTTAGTAAAGGGGAAGTGTATTTAGGAAAAGGCTGCCTCACTGAGGGCCTATTTAATATGAATGTAATGTCAATTAAAAGCAATAAAAGTTTTGGTTCTTAATACTAGCTTGAGTATAAGGAATTATGGCATGAACGATTAGGACATATCAGTTACAAAACTTTGCGAAAGCTAATTAACTTGGAAGTTTTTCCAAACTTTGAGTACAATAAATCAAAATGTCAAACGCGAGTGGAATCCAAGTATGTTAATCATCTGTATAAGTCCGTTGAAAGGAATTTCAATCCCTTAGACTTAATCCACAATGACATTTGTGATGTGAAGTCAACACTATATCGTGGTGGAAAAAGTATTTTATAACTTTTATTGACGATTACACTAGGTACTGTCATGACTATTATCTAAAAAGTAAGGATGAAGCAATAGATTCATTTAGGCAATATCAATCAGAAGTTGAAAATCAGTTAGATAAAAAGATCAAAATAATAATAAGTTATAGAGTGGAGAATATTACTCTCCATTTGCAAAAATATGTGTAGATAATGTAATTGTCCATCAAACTACTTCCTCATATTCACCTCTGTCTAATGAAATTATGAAAGAAAGAACTAAACCTTAAAGGAAATAATGAATGTCATACTTTTAAGTTCAGGTTTACCATAAAACCTGTGGGGGGAAGCTATCTTTACAGCTAACTGAATACTCAATAGAGTGCCCCATAGTAAGACACTTTCAATTCCATATAAAAAATGGAAAAGAAGAAAATCCAATTTGAAATATTTCAAAGTGTAGGGGTGTCTAGCGAAAATTCAAGTTCCTATGCCTAAAAGGATAAAGATAGGACCTAAGACTATGGAATGCGTGTTTATAGGATATGCTAAATGTAGTAAAGCATGTCGGTTTTTGGTTCATAAATCCAAACATCTAGATATCAGAGAAAATACAATAATTAAATCAGATAATATTGAGTTCTTTGAACATATTTATCCTTATAAAACTAGACAAGATGAGTCTAGTAGAGGGTCAAAACGATCTTGAGATGAACTAAGCGAGAATGTACAAAATGATGAGAATCAAAGGTGTAGAACAGTCAAAGAATATCAAATTTGTCTGAATCAAATTTTGTAGCATTTCTCTTAGAAAATGGGCCTCAAACATTTAAAGAAGTGATGTTGTCTTTAGACCCATCCTTTTGAAAAGAGGTAGTCAATAGTGAGATTGAATCAATCTTGAGCTACCATACTTGGGAGTTGGTTAATCTTTCTCCAGGAAATAAATCTTCAAGTTCTAAATAGATATTTAAAAGGAAAATAAAAGTGGATGGTACTATTGACAGATACAAGGAAAGACTTATAGTAAAAGTCATCAAATAGAAGGAAGGCCTTGATTACTTTGATACATACTCGCCTGTAAAAAGGATAATGTCAATTCAGATGTTAATTACCTTGGAGGTGATATATGGTCTTGAAATCCTTCAAATGGATGTGCATTCCTAAATGGATAAATGGAGGAAGAAATTTACATGGAACAAGCCGAGGGTTTTATGGTTCCTATTATAGAAAAGAAGGTGTACAAACTGGTTAAGTTACTCTATGGACTAAAATAAGCACCTAAATAGTGGCATGAAAAGTTTGACCAAACTATGTTGGAAAATATGTTTAAGATAAACGAATGTGATAAATATGTTTACATTAAAGGCACTCCAAATCACAAAGTTATTGTTTGTTTGTATGTGGATGATATGTTGATCATCAGTAGAGATATTTCTTACATAAATTCTATGAAATGAATACTTGAGAGTAAGTTTGATATGAAAGACCTTGGAGTTGCAGATGTGATCTTAGGAATAAGAATCCGTAAAACTCCACAAGGGTTGGCATTGTCACAGTCTCATTACATAGAAATGGTGCTTGACAAGTTCAAGTATTTGGATTTTGGTATTGACAAGACTCCATTGGATGTGAGATTTGTACTTTAAAAGAATAAAGGTGAAAGTCACTCATAGTTGGACTACGCAAGAGTATTGGGATGTTTAATTTATATCATGAATTGTACACGGCCAGACATATAATGTGCTATTAGATGAATAATCCCAATAAAACTAATTAGATGTCAATGAAAAGAGTTTTGAGGTATCTTAAATACACTCAAGACTATGTTTTGACTTATAATAAATATACAACGGTAATTGAAGGATATGGTGATGCAAATTGGATCACCTGATCGAATGAAGTAACATCCATGAGTGGATATACATTTACTTTAGGTAGAGGAGTTGTCTCTTGAAAATCATCCAAATAGATATATATTGCTCGGTATACAATGGAATCTAAATTTATCGCATTAGATAAAGCCAATGAAGAATCTGAATGGATCCAAAATTTCTTAGAAGATTTTTCTTATTGGCCCAAACTATTGGCACCAGTATGTATACACTGTGATATCCAAGCAACGATATGTGGGGAAGAAAGCATAATATATAATAATAAATCACATTATATAAGATGGAGAAATAATATCATTAGAGAACTACTCTCTAGTGGAATTATCACTATTGACTTTGTAAAGTCAAAGGATAATGTGTCAGATCCACTTACAAAAGGTCTATCTAGAGAGAAAGTTGAGAGAATATTGAAGGGAATGGGTTTACGACCTAGGACAAGTAAGCATGCTTGTAAATCTACCTAGAAAATTGGAGACCCCAAGAGCTAGGTTCAAGGAGATCAAATAAAGTTATGACTGACTGTTCAACATTTTTAATATACCCAATCCATTAGCATGATCTAGATAATGTTTAAGAAACAAGGATAAGGCTTATGGTCTAAAGCTTTTTAATGATTATCTAAATTTGATAGATTTGACCAAATAGTTTAATCTACAGGATTGAACAATTAGAAATCACCTATGTGAGGGTGAAGTAGAAGCCAATTCAAGGAGAAGGTTAGTAAAGGCCTATTTTTTAAGCTCTCATAAAACCAGGATGTTCATGGATGAAACAAAAAGAACCATGAGAACCATAAATGGTAAAAGGTTAATTGTGTGACATGTGTTGTCTGGTGTACACTAAAGTTCGACTGTTCAAAGATATCAAATATACTGATTGAACGAGTGTATTCGATGCATGTCCACTACAGAAAGTTAAAAGGGAAACCCACAAATCCAGATGTAATCAGTCTTTGTTGCTCATCACATACTTGTCTTATAAAAAAATAGCCATTTCCCATTCATGTGGGGTATTATTGGGTTCAAGTAGATATGTGAATGGAAAATGGAGGGAGTTTTTAGACGGAAAGTGAGATCTAACTTAAAAGGAAAGTGTACTCAGTTAAAAGAAAGTCTATTTCTCCCAAATTGGTGAGAGAAAGAAAATTTCATGTGTTTTTGTTAAGAAACACATCTTCAAGTGGATAATGAGACAAGAACCAAGAGGTGCCTCACACCGTTGTCGTCGCTCGGCTCGTCTTCAGCTTTGGCTTTGTATTTTGATTTATCAAATGATCGATCAAGAGATTAAATTTTTAGACAAAGTTTATTTGAAACTTAGAAAACTAGTGAAAATTTTAATCCAAAAATCCAACAAAAATATTTTCACTATGTATGCAATGCAAATGCAACCCTTCGAGGAAATGACACACTATTTCCGAAATGGGGTGACTATTTGGTCAAATATGACTGTTCAAAAAAGACACATTGTTTCAAAAGGGACAGACATGATTGTTTTTAAATGATACACCTTTCCATGAACCATTACTTCCTTTCTGAAGGGACACTTGATGTCTATAAAACCTAAACTTTTCCTTATGTATGTACATAATTTTGAGTACTGAAAAACACTTTTCTCCTCCTAAAAACTCTTTATGATCATCAGTCGTTGAGCGTGTTCAAGGAATTTTAATATTTGAGGTATCTCTACATTTAAATTGTGAGCCATTTTATCCTAGGAGTAAAAATTCTGCAACCTCGGGTACTTGAGGGGAATTAATTCGTTAAGGACACTCTGTGAAATTGAAGGACTTGGTTCTACTTCTACTTCATCTTATTTCTTTTAGATAACATACTTCTTTGATAATTCATTTTGATTAGTCATTTTGAACTTTTGTTGAAGGTTTTAAAACTTAATTATTTTTCTTGAAATAGTCTTGAATTTAGATTGAAGTGTATAGTGCAAACATACAGTTTGTATACCCGAAATAACAGTCTTAAGGATTTAATTTTGTAATCTGTATTGTTTGGTTTCTGGAAATTAAAGTTTTATGCTTTCTACTCTATTTGAACATAACAAGTGATTTGAAGAAATAAAAAATTCATCACAAGTTAAAGGTCATTGCGTTAACGATTAAAAGACATAAAAACCTCATCATTAAACTAGAAACAAGTAGTGTTTAAAGTTGCTACAAACTTAAAATTAGTATTTTTCTATACTAAAGTTAATTGTCTTTTTGTGACAGGAAAAATAAATGCTGATGGTCATGTAACCGATGGTTGGGCAAGTGTAGCAGCAATGAATGTTGTAACAACAAGGCGTACAACTGCGCCACCTCCTATGGAACCAGGGGAAGAGCCTGAAAAAATTTTAGGTGTAGATTTTAAACATTGGCAATAGAAGATGTTCTTCTATCTGACAACTTTGTGTCTTCAAAGATTTATATCTGAAGATGCTCCAGAATAAACCGAAGAAAATCAGACAAGGAGCAGTTCATTGTAATGGAGGCATGAAACATTTTTTATTTCCTATGCAGAAATTATATTCTAAGAGGCCTCCAAGATGATTTATACAATGTGTACAGCAGAATGAAGACATCAAAAGAGTTGAGGAATGAACTAGAATGAAAGTATATGACTGAGGATGCTAGAAATAACAAGTTTTTTGTTGCAAGGTTTCTTGAATAAAAAATAATTGACAGTAAGACTGTCGTATCTCAAGTACTTGAATTGCAAGTTATCATCCACAATCTCCTTGCTGAAGGTATGAATATGGTGAATACCTCAATTGAACATGTTAAATATGTTCTCAATGTTCACATAAATATTATTATAGATTTTGTTGTGAACGAGGTCTTTCAAGTTGTTGCAATAATAGCGAAGTTGCTACCTTTGTGGAAGAACTTCAAAAATTACTTGAAACACAAAGAGAAGGAGATGACAGTCGAAGACTTCATTGTGAGGTTTCCCATTGAGAAAGACAACAAAGCCACAGAGAGGAGGTCAAAAGGAAATTCTACAATAAGTGGAGCCAACATTGTAGGGGGCAACCCCAACAACTAAAAGAAGTGGAAGAAATCAGGACAACAAAGCAATCCAACAGAATTTTGTGCCCTAAAGAAAGGCAAAAATAAGGATCAAGCCAATATGGATAAATCCAACAATAAAATGGATGATCCATGTGCCATGCTTTTTGAATGTAACTTGATGGGCAATCTATAGAATGGGGGATGAATTCTAGTGAGACCCTCCATGTTTGTGCTAATAAAGAGTTGTTTGTTGTATTTGGTGTGGCTCATGGTAGGGAGAAGATCTATATGGAAAACTCCACAGCTGCAAAAGTTGAAGGGACAGGGAAAATATGCTTGAAAATGACGTTAGACAAAGTATTGACTCTCAACAACGTCCGTTATGTACCAGAGTTAAGGAAGAACTTGATTTCTATATCACTTCTTAACAAAAATAGATTCAAATTTGTATTTGTTTTAGATAAGATTGTACTCAGTAAAGGGGAAGTGTATTTAGGAAAAGGCTACCTCACTGAGGGCCTATTCAAGATGAATGTAATAACAGTTTAAATCAACAAAAGTTCTGGTTCTTCTTAATTGCTTGAGTCTAATAAATTGTGGCATGAATGATTAGGACATATCAATTATAAGACTTTGCGAAAACCGATTAACTTAAAAGTTTTGCCAAACTTACGAGTACAATAAATCAAAATATCAAATATGTGTGGAATTCAAGCATGCTAAGCATCCATATAAGTTCGTTGAAATAAATTCCAATCCCTTATACTTAATCCACATTGATATTTGTAATATGAAGTCAACACCATCTAATGATGGGAAAAAGTATTTTATAACTTTTATTAACGATTACACTAGGTACTGTTATGTCTATTTGCTAAGCAGAAAGGATGATACAATAGATGCATTTAGGCAATATAAAATAGAAGTTTGAAATCAGTTAGAGAAAACGATCAAAATAATAAGAAGTGATAGGGGTAGAAAATATGAATCTCCATTTGCAAAAATATGTGTAGAGAATAGAATTGTCCATCAAACTATTGCCCTATATTTACCTCAGTCTAATGAATTATACAAAGGAAGATCCGAGCCTTAAAGGAAATAATGAATACCTTTCTTATAAGTTCAGGTTTACCACAAAACTTGTCGGGGAAAGCTATCCTTACAGTTAACCGAATACTCAACAAAGTGCCCCGTAGTAAAACACTTTCAATTACATATGAAAAATGAAAAAGAAGGAAACCCAATTTGAAATATTTCAAAGTGTGGGGGTGTCTAGCGAAAGTTCAAGTTCCTATGCCTTAAAGGGTAAAGATAGGACCTAAGACTGTGGACTGCGTGTTTGTAGGATATGCTAAAAGTAGTAAAGCATGTTGGTTTTTTGTTCATAAATCCAAACATCGGGATATTAATAAAAATATGGTAATTGAATCAAATAATGCTAAGTTCTTTGAACATATTTATACGTATAAACTAGAAAATAATAGTCTAGTAGAGGGTCTAAATGTCCTAAGAGATGAACCAAGAGAGAATGTACATAATGATGAAAATCCAAGGTGTAGTACACGTCAAAGAACATCAACTTTGTTTGGATCAGATTTTGTAACATTTCTCTTAGATTATGAGACTCAAATATTTAAAGAAGCGATGTCATCTTAATACTCATTCTTTGGAAAGAGGTAGTCAATAGTGAGATTGAATTAATCTTGAGCAACCATACTTGTGATTTGATTGATATTTCTCCTGTAAATAAACCTTTAGGTTCTAAATGTACCTTCAAAAGGAAAATAAAAGTGGATGGTACTATGGACAAATACAAGGCAAGACTTGTAGTAAAAGGCTTCAAATAGAAGGATGGCCCTTATTACTTTGATACATACTCACCTATAACAAGGATAACATTAATTCAGATGTTAATTACCTTGGCAATGTTATATGGTCTTGAAATCCATCAAAGGTATGTAACAACAGCTTTTCTAAATGGGGAATTGGAGGAAGAAATTTGCATGGAATAACCCGAGGGTTTTGTGGTTCCTAGTAAAGAAAATAATATGTGTAAACTTGTTAAGTCACTCTATGGACTAAAACAAGCACCTAAATAGTGGCATGCAAAATTTTACCAAACTATGTTGGCAAATGGTTTTAAGATAAATGAATATGATAAATGTATTTACGCTAAAGACACTCCAAATCAGAAGGACATTGTTTATTTGTATATGGATAATATGTTGATCAAGAGTAGAGACATTTCTGACATAAATGCTATGAAATGAATGCTTGTGAGAAGGTTCAATATGAAGGACCTGGGAGTTGTGGATGTGATTTAGAAATAAGAATCCATAAAACTCCACAAGGGTTGGCATTGTCACGGTCTTATTACATTGAAAAGGTACTTGACAAGTTCAAGTATTTGGATTTTGTTATTGCCAATACTCCATTTTACATGAGCTTTGTACTTCAAAAGAATGAAGGTGAAAATGACTCACAGTTGGACTACGCAAGAGTGTTGGAATGTTTAATGCATATCGTGAGCTGTACAGGACCATACATAACATGTGCTATTAGTAAATTGAGTAGGTACACAAGTAACCCCAATAAAACTTATTGGATAGCAATGAAAAGAGTTTTGGGGTATCTTAAATACACTCAAGACTATGCTTTGCATTATAATAAATATCCAAAAGTAATTGAAGGATATAGTAATGCAAATTGGATCACCGGATCGAATAAGTAGAATTCACCAGTGGATATGTATGTAGTTGAGGTGGAAGAGCGGTCTTTTAGAAATCATCCAAACAGACATGTATTGCTCACTTTACAATAGAATCTAAAATTATCGCATTAGATAAAATCAGTGAAGAAGCTGAATGGCTCTAAAATTTCTTGGAAGATATTCCTTATTAGATTAAACCATTGGCACTAGTATATATATACTTTGATAGCCAAGAGGTGATAGGTAGGGCAGGGAGAATAATTTATAACGATAAATCTCGTCATATAAAATGGACACATAATATCGGTAGAGAACTACTCTCTAGTGGAATTATCACTATTGACTATATGAAGTCAAAGAATAATATGTCGAATCCACTTACAAAAGGCCTATCTAGAGAGGGAGTTGAGAGAATATCGAAGGGGACGGGTTTACTTCCTAGGAAAAGTCAACATAGCGGTAACTCTACCTAGCAGAGTGGAAATCCCAAGAGCTAGGTTCAAGGAGATCAAACAAAGTTGTGACTGATAGTTTAACATTTTCAATATACCCAATCCATTCTCATGATGTAGACAATATCTAAGAAACAAGGATAAGGCTTATGGTGTAAAGCTTTTTTATAATTATCTAAATTTGGAAGATTTGACCAAATAGTTTAATTTATAGGATTGAACATTTGTAAATCACCTATGTGAGGGTGAAGCAGAAGCCACTTCAAGGAGAATGTTAGTAAAGGTCTATTCTCTAAGCTCTCATGAAACCAGGACGTGTTCATGTCTGAAATGAACACAACTGTGAGAACCATAAAGGGTAAAAAGTTGATTGTGCAACATTTGTTGTCTAGGTGTACACTAAAGTTTGACAGTTCAAAAATATCAAATCTACCGATTG
Organism: Capsicum baccatum var. pendulum; assembly: GCA_030864225.1. Lineage (NCBI taxonomy): Eukaryota > Viridiplantae > Streptophyta > Magnoliopsida > Solanales > Solanaceae > Capsicum > Capsicum baccatum. The sequence continues at coordinate 85,726,562 of CM061560.1, read as the reverse complement.
ACTGAGTGCATCCGATGTATGTTCACTATGAAAACTTCAAAGGAAAACCCACTTATCCAGATGCAATAAGTCATTTCTTATTGATCATATACTTTTTCATAAATTTTTATAAAGAATAGTCATTCCCCATTCATGTGGGGGATTTTGGGTTCAATTGGATGTGTGGAATGAAAATGGAGGGAATTCTTAGAGGAAAAGTAAGCTCTCCTTAAAAGGAAAGTGTACTCAGTTAAAGAAAAGTCTACTTCCTCTACATTGGTAGGAGAAAGAAACTTTCATGTGTTTTTATTAAGAAACACACCTTCAAGTGGATAGTGAGGCATGAACCAAGAGGTGTCGCACACCATCATCACCGTATCGCTCGATTTAGCTTCGAATTTGGATTTGGATTTGGATTTGTAAAATGATCGATTGAGAGTTTTTTTAGACAAAGTTTATTTGAAACTTGGAAAAACAACTGAAATTTTTTTCCAAAAATCCAACAAAAATATTTTCTCCATATATGCCATTCAAATGCAACCCTTCAAGGAAATGACACACTATTTCAAAAATGGGGTGACTGTTCAATCAGCTATGACTGTTCAAAAAAGACACACTATTTTGAAAGGGACATACATGATTGTTCCAAAATGATACACCTTTCTACGAACCATTTCTTTCTTTTCGAAGGGAAACTTGATGGCTATTAATACCTGAACTTTTCCTAATGTATGTACATAATTTTGAGTACTGAAAAACACTCTTGTTCTTCCAAAAACTCTTTGTGATCATCAGTCGTTGCATGTGCTTGAGGAATCTAAATATTTGAGGCAGCGCTACATTTAGATTGTGAGCCATTTTATCCTAGGTGGAAAATTTCCAAAACCTTGGGTACTTGAGGGGAATTAATTCCTTAAGGACACTGTGAAATTGGAGGACTTGGTTTTACTTCTGCTTTAACTTATTTCCTTTAGATGACGTACTTCTTTGATAGTTCATTTTGATTAGTCATTTTGAACTTGTTTTGAAGGTATTAAAACTTCATTATTGTTCTTGAAACAATATTGATTTTAGATTGAAGTGTATTGTGCAAATATACAGATTGTGTACCCAAAATAACAATCTTAAGGAATTAATTTGTAATTTGTATTGTTTGGTTTTTGGAGATTAAAGCTTTATACTTTCTACTGTGTTTGAACATAACAAGTGATTTTAAGAAATAAAAACTTTATCACAAGTAAAATATTATTTGGTAAATGGTTAGAAGACATAAAACTTCATCGTTAAACTAGAAACAAGTACTATTTAAAGTTATTACAAACTTAAAATTAGTATTTTGATATACTAAAGTTGACTGTCTTTTTCTAACAGGAAAAATGATTGTTGATGGTCATGAAACTGATGGTTGGACAATTGTATCAGCAATGAATATTGCTACAATAAGTCGCATAACTGCGCCACCTGCTATGGCACCAGGGAAAATGCTAGAAAAAATTTTGGTACAGATTTTAAATGTTGGCAATAGAAAATGTTCTTCTATCTAACAAATTTGTGTCTTCAAAGATTTATATCTGAAAATGCTCCAGAATTTCTCGATGAAACATCGTATAAAGAGAGGTTCATTGTAATAGAGGCATGGAAATATTCTGATTTCCTATGAAGAAATTATATTCTAAGTAGCCTCCGAGATAATTTATACGTGTACAGCGGAAAGGATACATCAAAAAAGTTGTGGAATGCGCTCGAACAAAAGTATATAACTAAGGATACTATAACTAAGAAGTTCTTTATTTTAAGGTTCCTTGAATATAAAATGATTGATAGTAAGACTGTCATATCTCAAGTACAGGAATTACAAATCATCATCCATGATCTCCTTGCTGAAGGTATGAATATAGTGAATACCTCAGTTGAACATGTTAAATATGTTTTTAATGTTCACGTGAATTTTATTGTAGGATTGGTCATGAACGAGGCCTTTCAAGTTGTTGAAGTAATAGAGAAGTTGCAACCTTTGTGGAAGGACTTTAAAAATTACTTAAAACACAAAAGGAAGAAGATGACCATCGAAGACCTCGTTGTGAAGTTGCGCTTTGAGGAAGACAACAAAGCTGCAAAGAATAGGTGAAAAGAAAATTCTACAATAAGTGGAGCCAACATTGTAGAGGACAACCCCAATAACTCAAAGTAGTGGAAGAAAGTTGGACAACAAAGTAATCCACCTAAGAAGAAATTCAAAGGAAAGTGCTTTAATTGTGGCAAGATTAGCCACAAGTCAACAAATTGTTGTGCCCCAAAGAAAGAAAAAAGGAAGGATCAAGCCAATATGGTTGAATACAAGAATAAATTGAAGATCGATATGTCATGCTTTCTGAATGTAACTTCATGGAAAATCCTATAGAAGAGTAGATTGATTCCGGTGCCACCCGCCATCTTTGTGCTAATAAAGAATTTTTTGTTGTATTCGCTCCAGCTCAAGGTGAGGATATGATCTATATGGAAAACTCCACAACTACAAAAGTTGGCGGGATGGGGAAAATATGATTGAAAATAATGTCAGCCAAAGTGTTGACTCTCAACAACTTTCTTTATGTACCGGAGTTGAGGAAGAAATTGATTTCTCTATCACTTCTTAGTAAAAATGGATTCAAATCTATATTATTTCAAATAAGATTGTACTTAGCAAAGGATAAGTGTATTGCCTATTTAAGATAAATATAATGACAGTTGAAATCAATAAAAATTTTGGTTCTTCTTACTTGCTTGAGTCTAATGAATTGTGGTATGAACGATTAGGACATGTCAATTACAAAACTTCATGAAAACTGATTAACTTATAAGTTTTGCCAAACTTTAAGTGCATTAAATCAAAATGTCAAACATGTGTGAATCCAAGTATGCTAAGCATATGTATAAGTATGTTGAAAGAAATTCCAATTGCTTAGACTTAATCCATACCAATATTTATGATATGAAGTCAACACCATCTCGTGGTTGGAAAAAAGTATTTTATAACTTTTATGGATGATTGAACTAGATACTATTATGTCAATTTTCTAAACAGTAAAGATAAATCAATAGATGCGTTTAGGGAATATAAAACAAAACTTGAAAATCAATTAGAGAAAAAGATCAAAATGATAAATAGTGATAGGGGTGGAGAATATGAATATCCATTTGTGAAAATATGTGTAGAGAATGAAATTATCTTCCAAACTACTGCCCCGTATTCACCTCAGTCTAATAGAATGGAGGAAAGGAAGAACGAACCTTAAAGAAAATGATCAATGCCTTATTATAAGTTCAATTTTACCGCAAAACTAGTGGGTGGAAGTTATCCTTATAGGTAACCAAATACTTAATATAGCACCCCATAGTAAGACACTTTCAATTCCAAATGCAAAATAGAAAGGAAGGAAACCTATTTTGAAATATTTCAAAGTGCAGCAATGTTTAGCGAAAGTCCAAGTTCCAATGCCTAAAAGAAAAGATAAGACCTAAGACCGTGGACTGTGTGCTTATATGATATGCTAAAAGTAGTAAAGCATGTTATTTTTTGGTTCATAAATTTAAACATCCGGATATCAATGAAAATACAGTAATTAAATCAGATAATACTGAGTTCTTTGAGCATATTTATTCGTATAAGCCTAGACATCAACAGTCTAGTAGAGGGTCTAAATGACCTCGAGATGAACCAAGCGAGAATGTACATAATGATGAGAATCCAAGGAGCAGTACACATTAGAGAAAGTCAACTTCATTTGGATCATATTTTGTAACATTTATCTTAGAAAATGAGCCTCAAATATTTAAAGAAGTGATGTCGTCTTTAGACTCATCCTTTTGGACAAAAGGAGTCAATAGTCATATTGAATCAATCTTGAGCAACCATACTTGGGAGTTGGTTGATCTTCCTCTAAGAAATAAACCTTTAGATTCTAAATGGATCTTCAAAAGGAAAATAAAAGTAGATGGTACTATTGAAAAATACAAGGCAAGACATGTAGTAAAATGTTTCAATCAGAAGGAAGACCTTGGTTACTTTGATACATACTCGCCTGTAACAAGGATAACGTCAATTCAGATGTTAATTTCCTTGGCAGTGGTATATGGTCATGAAATCCATCAAATGGATGTGAGAACAGTATTCCTAAATAAAGAATTGAAGGAAGAAATTTACATGGAACAATCCAAGGGTTTTGTGGCTCCTGGTAAAGAAAAGAAGGTGAGTGAATTTATTAATTCACTCTATGGAGTAAAACAAGCACCTAAACAGTGATATGCAAAGTTTGACCCAACTATGTTGGCAAACGGGTTTAAGATAAACGAATGTGATAATTGTGTTTACATTAAAGATACTCCAAATCACTAGGTCATTATTTTTTTATATGTGGATAATATTTTGATTATCAGTAGAGACATTTCTGACATAAATTTTATGAAAGTAATACTTACGTGCAAGTCTTATAAGAAAGACCTTGGAGTTGCAGATATGATCTTAGGAATAAGAATCGATAAAACTCCACAAGTTTTGGCATTGTCACAGTCTCATTACATCAAAAAGACACATGACAAGTTCATGTATTTGGATTTTTGTATTACAAAGAATCCATTGGACGTGAGCTTTGCAGTTCAAAAGAATGAAGGTGAAAGTGACTCATAGATTGACTACACAAAAGTGTTTGGATGTTTAATATATATCATAAATTGTACACGGGCAGACATAGCATGTGCTATTAGTAAATTAAGTTAGCACACGAGTAATCCCAATAAAACTCATTGGATGGCAATTAAAAGAGTTTTGGGGTATCTTAAATACATTAAAGACTGCGTTTTTCATTATAATAAATATCCAACGATAATTGAAGGATATAGTGATGCAAATTGGATTACCGAAACGAATTAAGTAAAATCCATGAGTGGATATATATTTACTTTAGGTGGAATAGCAGTCTCTTGGAAATCATCCAAACAAACATGTATTGCTCACTCTACAATGAAATCTGAATTTATCACCTTAGATAAAGACTGCAAAGAAGTTGAATGGCTCCAAAATTTCTTGGAAGATATTTCTTATTGGCCCGAACCATTGGCACCAGTATGTGTATACTGTGATAGCCAAGTAGCGATTGGTAGTTTAGGGAGCATTATGTATAACGGTAAATCTGATCATATAAGTCGAAGACATAATATCATTAAAGAACTTTTCTCTAGTGGAATTTTCACTATTGACTATGTGAAGTCAAAGGATAATATGTCGAATCCATTTACAAAAGGTCTATCTAGAGACGGAGTTGAGAGAACATCGAAGGGAATAGTTTTATGGCCTAGGACAAATCATCATGGCGGTAACTCTACCTAGAAGATTGAAGATCCCAAAATCTAGGTTCAAGAAGATCAAACAAATTTGTGACTGACGGTGATGTAGATAATGTTTAAGAAATAAGGATAAGTTTTATGGTGTAAAGCTTTTTAATGATTATCTAAATTTGGCAGATTTAATCAAATAGTTTAATCTATAGGATTGAATTTTTAGAAATCACCTATGTGAGGGTGAAGTGGAAGTCACTTCAAGAAGAATGTTAGTAAAGTCCTATTCTCTAAGCTCTCACAAAATCAGGACGTGTTTATGGTTGAAATGAACAAAACCATGAGAACCATAAATGGTAAAAGGTTGATTGTGTGACATGTGTTGTCTAGGTATACACTAAAGTTAGAAGGTTCAAAGATATTAAATCTATCGATTGATCGAGTGCATCCGATATACGTTTACTACGGAAAGTTCAAAGGAAAACCCACTTATCCAAATGCAATAAGTCTTTGCTTGTTGATCACATACTTGTCCACAAACTTTTATAAAGAATAGTCATTCCCCATTCATGTGGGTGATTGTTGGGTTCAATTAGATGTGTGAATCAAAAATGGATAGAATTCTTGGAGGGAATGTGAGCTTTCACTTAAAAGAAAAGTGTACTCAGTTAAAGGAAAGTCTACTTCTCCCACATTGGTGGGAGAAAGCAACTTTCATGTGTTTTTATTAAGAAACACACCTTTAAGTGGATAGTGAGGCCTGAACCAAGAGGTGTCTCATGCCGTCGCCATCGTTGTTCACTCTGATCAGCTTCAGATTTGGATTTGGCAAATGATCTAGGGATTAATTTTTTAGACAAAGATTATTTGAAACTTGGAAAAATAAGTGAAAATTTTAATCCAAATATCCAACAAAAATATTTTCTCCATGTATGTCATGCAAATGCATGTAGAAATGCAACTCGTAAGGGGCGTGTAACACCCCAAAATCGGATCCCGAGATGTCACATGGTGCTCAAGACTACGAGTAGCCTTAAGCTAACACTTTCTGCATACTACTGAGCCTGAATCTTATAATAATGGAAATATAGACATAAAAGTCATGCTAGAATGTGAAAACTATTTGTAATATCTGAGAATAATCTGAACATAACATTTGAAACATCAAAACTAAATAATTTGCATCAAAACTAGTAGTCTGACAAGATTCTACTACTAATACTAGAGAGTCACTGGAACAAACCCCCAGCTAACTCGAACTGTCTGAAAGGAAATGCTAAAGCTCATAAACTAATAAACTACAAAATTTGAATAAATAAGTCCTCGAACTATGAGGATTCACCAACTGTCAGATGTAGATGGAGATGCTCGAACAACTCACGTCGTTGACACTAAGCACCTGAACCTATATTATGAGACAATGTAGTTCATAGACATATATGTGGATCAGTACTTTGAGGATGTACTGAGTATATGGGGGTGATATGCATAAGTAAAACATCATCTCATAATCATTATTTAAAAAACAATGCATGCTAAATATAAATGACTCACATAAGCTGGAATATCTAAAATACTGAAATATGTAGCAATAAGAAGCAAAACATACTTTATAAATCTTGTAAGCCATAACATTTAGTTCTAAAAGCAATACTAAAACTCTATCTTTAAATCATACTATCCAAGTGTAAAAGAGCTCACTCTAAATCTAAAATCTGAATGCTAAAATTTGAAGCTATTATCGTTCTATGAAGCATATTCTAAATAAAACTATGACCCTTTACACTTAGTTTTCTAAAAGCATTTCTTTCATTATTTTACTTTGATTAGCAGGGAGGTTCTCTTAACCAACATAAACCATGTGAGCTAACATGGAGTCCAACGTCTTGTCCTCCTAAGGAAGAAATCTCACATTAGAGAGAGGTGTCATACTCTTGCCGGGGAGTATAACCTACCCATGTGATCGATCATAAGCTAAATCTGTCATCCATGTAGAACTGAAAATAATCTGATAATCTGTACCTATGTTAGCTACATAGTTCTATGGAAGTAGGATGCACTAAACCCATACTCCTGCTCAATTCTAAATACTACTTCCTTTTTATTTGCTATGCTCATTCTATTGGAAATCCACTTTAAAACTAGCATAAAGGTTTATTTAAAACCAATTATGAATTAATCTAATAAAATCTGCAAATAAAGCTGATTTGAATTCTATAATCTATAATAACCTGTAAAGTGGACTCCATCGCTAATCTAATGATCGAAAGATCAAAGCTTTACTGAAAATCTAAAAATAATCTGATAGTAGGATGCTTAAAGCATCATCTTTCTTGAAATACTAATATTCAATCTTGGTATAATGACCCATACATTAATCTCATGTCAAAATATCATAATATTCATGCTCAATGATGAAAACAATGATAATTCATCTCAAATTCTATAAATTACTGCAATAGGCATGAAAATATGAAAATAGACATGCAATTCATCTTCTAAAATACTTGAAATATCAAAATCTTGCAATGAGAAATAATGGGTATGAACCTTAATTTAAAATTCATGTACAAACATTCAAAATCATATGAACTTTTAAAATAAAAACTAGTTTTGGGTACAAGGATGAAAGAGGATCCTTATTCATAAACCCCACAACCTCGTTGGATAATTATATGAAGGAACCTTGAATTTTGGATTCCTATAGAGTTCTTGATGATGGGTTCTTGATTACCTTCTCTTGGAAATCATCAATTTTAGCTTTCTTGGAGAATCTATGGAGAATTTAAATTTCTTGGAGAAGGAGCTTTGATGGTCTAGGGTTTTCTTTTGAGAAAGAGTAGATGAAACAAACATAAATTCCTGAGGATATGTTAAATCTTGTATTTTGGATGGATTGGGGCTTGGAAAAAGTCCAAAATACCCCTTTTAAACTCCTAAACGAAGCTGCAAAAACATAATTGGGGTCCCGATTTAATGGGACACCGCGACGCGCCACTATCATTGTGGCTCACTGGAATTTGACGATTGGGAAATTGGGTGCCTCCGTGATGCAAAGCTATCGTATTGTCCCACTGAATTTTGACAACTAGGACCTGGAACTTCTACGCGATGTGCTACCATCGTGGTGCCCTATATAAATGCCATTTTGACCTTCGGCGTAATGCACCACTATAGTGTTGGACTACTGGAAATTGACAAATGGGAAAATGAACCTCTCCGCGATGCGCCAATATCGCGGAGGTCCACTAAAAAATGACAATTATGAATTTAACCATCTCCGCGACGTGGTGACTGTCTAGGTGGTACACTGCCAACTTAAAAACGTCTTAACTCCTTTATCGAGTGTCAAAATTGGGCGAATTTGGTATCGATGGAAAGATTATTCAATTTCCCACACAATAGAAAGTATAAATCTAAAGAATTCCACACAAAATAAATATTCTTCAGTTTAGAAGCTATCCCTTAACATTCTAAGAGTGAATTTAAGCTAGGAAAGTTTATGGGGTACTACAGGACACAACACTTCAAGGAAATGACACACTATTTTGGTAAAAGGGTGGCTGCTCGATCAGATATGATTGTTTCTGAGGTATGTACATAATTTTGAGTATTGAAAAACCTTCTTTCAAAAAATCTTTGTGATCATCAGTAGTTGAGTATGTTCGAGGAATCTGAACATTTGAGATAGCACTACATTCAGATTATGAGCTATTTTATCCTGGGATGAAAAATTCTGCAACCTCAGGTACTTGAGGAGAATAATTTCTCAAGGATTATCCATGAAATTTGAGAACTTGGTTCTACTTCTACTTCATCTTATTTCTTTTAGATAACAAACTTCTTTAATAATTCATTTTGATTAGTCATTTTGAACTTGTGTTAAAGGTGTTAAAACTTTGTTGTTGTTCTTGAAATAGTCTGGAACTTAGATTGAAGTGTATTGTGCTAACATACAGATTGTGTACCCAAAACAACACTTGAATATTTGAACAGTCAGCAGAATAGGAATTACCCAGATCAAATTAAGCTACATAAAATTTACAATTCGTAAAGCTTATTGTCATCCTCACCTATAATAAGCTATTGACCTATGGTAATTTGGAAAAAATATATGTTCTGATAGCTAAACACCATTCTATCATGTAACTAATACTAGAAAATGACTAATCCTTTTAATTGGTGCTCAAATTTTCAGAGTTTTTGGTGGATCAATGTGATTGCAGTGAAGAACTGATCTGAAAAATCCAATAGTAGTTAAAGTTGACTGAAAACCCTATTTTTGCTAGCAAAACAGCAAGCACAAACTGGCAGTGAGGATTCAATTGAATAATCAAAGCATCAGTTGCTTCCCCCTGTGACCTCGGACCACCTTGATACCTTAATATCAATGAAACTGCCTCATATTCCACAAGTAGGTAGAGATCTGGAGGGTCAAAAAAACTTTCACCAGGCCACATGATTCCTGAATAACCATACCAAGAAATTCAATCATACTCTATGTAACCGTGGCCATTGATCCTGCAGAGTCTAAACAAAGGTTCAAGATATTTTGATCAAAGAGTAGTAGTATTGACATAAAAGGGAAGCACTTTTCTTTACTTGCAGTTTGTTCATAGACCACATTCGAGGTGATTGTCCTTTCAATGGAGAATTTTATCACGAATTTCCTTTAACCAACTGAGCTAAGAACATATTATTTCCAAAATCTTGATCATGAAAATTCAAAACTAGCTAAGTTGAGGCCATTTGTTGTGATGCTTTTAGATTTTACATTATTTGGAAACAACCTCTTGTATTTTTAATACATATGAGCTAGAATTTTCTTTCACATGTACCTTGGATATTCTATTAGATACTGCATTTTCGGAGGACAATAAGATTTTGCACGTAATCAAAACACAAGGGTGAACATGTGCAACTCTAAACCGCATCCTCCTTTCTCAAAGTCACTGCAAAAGTTGAAACAACAGAAATGCATGATCTAGGTAGGTGTGTTTGAAGTGGTAATTCTATTGAATTTATCTTTAGCTTTTTCAAATAATATTGCCTCATATTTCAAAAGACTATGCACATCATGTTGACCCATCTTCGTGTTGAGATAGATAAAAAGTCTTCCAATCTGTTAATACACTTTGCTATGAACTTCCTAGATAAAATTATTACTCCTAATTCCTACCTAAACTGGGTCTTTTTTCCCTCACAATGTATAAACTTTCTATAGTTACAATATATTACCCTTTTTTCCATCTTTCATCCAGATCTGAAGATGTTTCTTTGGCTTCATAGTGGCAATACTTGCTACACGTTGATCAACAATATTTAATAAAGGAAAAGAATTAAGAAGTAGGCAAAGAGAAGCAAACAAAAATAAATATCTCATGAGGGAAAATAATAACTTACAGTTGTCGAAGGGCCATTCATTTTAATCATTAAAGGTATCCCTCATCGATCTCTATAGTGGAGATTGATAGGTCATGGATTTTTGTCCCTTCATATGTGGATAAATAAAGCTCAATTTGGACCAACATACTTATGCCCATAGGCTCATTACTATGGGGCATATATATATATATATATATATATATATATATATATATATATATATATATATATCTTTTAAGGTATTATTTCATCAGAGAGTTTTCAGCTGCCAAAAAGAGAAAAGAAAGTTGATTTTCCCCTAATTTTTTCAACCATAGCTGTCAACTTTAAATTGGGATTCCTGCCTCGTTTCTTGTCCAATTGAGCTGATTTTTGGAAAGCTTGTTCCTACCATCTCAATCTTTGATTAGAAGCTGAAGGAGGTGGATTTGATGTCCTGTAGCTCCTATTCTTCATTCCTGAACAGTAGTTGTATTTTGGTGTTTTCGCTCCTTTATTTCTCTAGTGTTTAGTGTTGTGGTTTATGTCTTGTTGCTTGTTGTTTGGCACTTGTTTGGTGGCCTTTTGGAGAACATATTGAAACTCTTGGTGATTTTAGTGGAGGTTTTGCTCTCGTGGTTTTTCACTCTTCACATTAAAGGGTTTTCCATGTAAATATGGTGTTCTCTGTGATTGGTTTATTCTTGTCCTATCTTATTCGTTTGGTTGATTTATTTGCTGCCTATTATCATTATTTACTTGACTTTGCTTATCTCCTCTTGGTTCAAATTGAAAGGAAACTTTAAACTTGGGTATTTTCTGTTGCTACCCTATCGGGTTCTTTGATTATGCCCTTACCTTTCCCATTAGAGATATGAGGTATCCCTCATCGATTTATATGGTGGAGATATGAGTAATTTAAGACTAGTACTCCCCCTTTTCCAATTCTAGTAGTTGTTTGAGCAATGGACATTCAGAAATATATAGTATGGGAGGGGAAAGGGCATCCCTTTTGCTCGAAGTGACTGGAGATTAGAGCAATTCCATACAGACAACACAGAGAGAGAGGGCAGCATGATTTTGGAATAGATTGGAGATTAGGGATAGATAAATAAAGATCCGAAAGAGATGAGGGAAGCCCTTCTTCCAGCAGTAACTGAATTTGAAGTAAATTACATATACTTAGAAATTCAAGAGAGGTGAGACTATTGTGAATTTGGATGCTAATATTTTTAGATTGGATATTCTAAGCATTCCAATAAAGCAAGGCAGCTACCAATTCTCACCAGCAAGAATCTCTTTGTCACTGCCATTATGATCGATCCATAACTCTCTAAGACAAGGGAGTCTATGTAAACACCACTCTTTTCGGTTGCTCACCAATTTCTCTAAATTAATGATGATCCAAAGGATTTCAAAATTAAAGGGCTATTCTCCTTCAGGAAAGGACTCTATTTCTGGAAAACCCCACAGTTGTAGTTTATTAAGAGATGGAAGGAGTTCCTGCGTACGTTTTGGTAGCTTCTTAATATCATTTGAGTCCCATATTCCACCGAAAGTATTTCAATATTCTCGCTATTACTAATTTTAATACCTTCAGTCCTAGTAGGGATCACAAACCTAGTAAGGTTGTGGTACCGCTCTACCCTCAAAGTGTGTGCTCTTGGGATCAAACTCGGGTGATATATCACAATCACACAATGTCAGTCTATCGAGAAACATGTTCATTATCCAACTTGACAAAAGAAGTCATTGAAACTTTACTCCTTCTCATAATTGACATTTCATGTTCTTGTTAATGAATAGCATAGTATCCATTAAATATAGGGTATTGAAGAAATCTACAGAATTATGTTAAATCTACAGCTTTCTCCCTAGCTCCACGCATTTCCACTAAAAAGAATACAATACTATGAAAGAGGAGACATAAAAACTAGAGTGAAGAAATTTTACGCAGTATGAACTTAACTAGATATAAATCATTTAATTAGTAATAACTACATCAAGAAACTAAGCAAACAAATTTTTATCCTTGAAGTCTCATTGTTTCTTATACGTTTTACATAGCATTTATAGTTTGCTCTAACCATTACACCTCAAGGAATTAAGATAACTAAACACAGGAAGTCCAATAATCATGTCATTTTTTAATTTCTGTTGGACAAAGATGTATCCTGAGTAAAAACAACTTTATTGTATCATCATAGGCAAATACCACATTGGTAAAGCTGGTATACGAAGAAGCCGTCTTGTGTTCAAATCCGTGTGAGCCTAATGCCAAAACCACACTTTGTTGTTTAAGAGAATTTGCTCCAGGACTTTGATGTTCAATAATACACCTTTGAGGAAGATATTTCTAATATGGTATAGGCTTACAAGCCTTGAGACTCTCTTTTCAAGATTCAAAAGCTTTCCACCAACTTTCTACCAACTTGCACTCTTTTGGCAAGACAACTTTTTGGGGTAGTCTTGTATTTTTCCTCTTTTATTTAATTTGAAAAGTGTCTTACTCCTTTTTGGTAACTTGCTTTTTGGAGGGCTTTTTTTCTTTTTCTACTTTGATGTTGTCTTGGATTGTTTTCAAGACAAACACAAAGTCTTATACTTCTTTTCTCTCTTCAAGATCAAACAACTTCTTCAACACAACACAAGAACACAAGATAAACAACAACAAGAAACCGTCCACTTAACACCACAACACAACTCAAATCTTGCTCAAGAGCTTGGGTTGTAGACTCAATAATTGTTGAGGAGAAAGAGAACCAACACTAGAAACAAACTAAGACAACAAAACACGCTCAAATCTAGACACAAATCTCGGCCAAACATAACAACAACAACAACAATACCTGGCCTAGAACAAGAACACTTCAACACTCTTTTTTTTTTACTAAGAGAGCCCAAGATTGATAGTGTAGGAACACAAAAAGCCTTAGTTTTGATACCAAATGATACCTTATAACCCCGTGTGAGCCTAATGCCAAAACCAATAATACAAGCTATTACGTCTATAGTCCTGATGTTCAGTCCAACATACGAACAACATACCACTTAAAAATTAAACCACTTTCCCATAAACTTGACTTAATTAAGAGATGTCTGAAACTTTTCCCTTTCCAAAGAATCATTGGGCTTTTCCAAAATCGTGACAATGAAAAAGTAATGTTTTTCCTTACAATCTAACCATAATTTGCAATATGCTTTATATGTTACATTGAACAATTAGTTTTTCCTCATTTTCCTTTGGGATCCATTAGAGTTGTATGTTCCATGTGCAGCAAGGCATGTTTCATCTCAAGTAAAATAAGGTATACGGTTGCATTGTGAAAAAGAACTGAGTTTGAAAATCATTTATCGACATTTTTGATTGCATAGTTCCTGACCATTCATCCTCTTCCTCTGACTCCACAAATTGATGGACTTTAAGTCATTGAAGAACATATTGAACAACTCCTACAATGACAATTGACAACAGATCAACATTGAAATCAAACTAATAGACAAACAAAGAAGAATTTCTCAAAATTAATTGTCAAGTTATCTAGACATTGGAATATAATAGATCTGTTAAGTAAAACTGCATCAAATTTTGAATAGCTTTAATAAGAGATGACTCTTTCTTGGCTATGCTAATAATTCTAACAAGAGAAAAATTTAGCTTTATCGTAGGTGTACCATGTGTGAAGAGCACTTTGAAGATGTTGGCCACCTTTTTTTGCATTGTAAAGTTACTAATCAGCTATAGAGAATATTTTTGTCAATCATACGCATGTCCTGGTCCATGCCAAAATCCACTAGAGAGCTATTGCAATGTTGGAACAAAAAAGGGATGTGAAAGAGTTACAAAAGACCTAGAATTCCATCCCTCAAGCCATTTGGTGGACTGTTTGGCTTGAAAGAAATGACAGAATCTTTGAAGTCCATTGGAGAGATTTACATAGCCTAAAATAGAGATGACTTATTTTTCTCTGTTTTGATTCAACCTGGCTATTGTACAGGATGTTAATGTATTTTTAGATACAATTAGGGACCTGTAGCTATTTTTTCTCGCACGGGCTTAGTGCAAGCATTTATAAAATCTATATATAAATGTCATTACTACATGGGGCTATAAATTAGCTATAAATTAGGAGATCCTGTATTTTTTCTGACAGCTACTTCAACTTCTTGCAACAGTCAACAACCAAATAACGTAACAACGTCGTCTGAGTCCCAAATACCACTGAAAGTATTTCAAGATTCTCACAATCACTAATTTAAATACATTAAGTCCCAGATGGGATCAAAAGCCTAGTAAGGTTGTGGCAACCACCTACCCTCAAAGTTCGTGCTCTTGGGACTAACAGGTGATCTATCATCAATAGAATCACATTCAGCTAGTATTAAATCCTCGAAAAATATGTTACAATAACTGCTAGAAATTATTTCACCAACTGATGCCTCCAATTTTAATTTATTAGAATAAGATATTCATATTTTCTTCAAAATACTGGGCAGAGCGCTAATAGGTAAGGAGGCAAGAGAGATACAGTCAACAATAATTAATTCATCAATCTGCTTCATTCCCAGAAGTTGGGATGTAAGCAATTCAGCTTCATCAAAAAGAACTCCAACCTTAGGAGAACCAAAAATTTCAAACCTTTTTAGACTTGAAAGTTGGATAGGCGTCTCCAAATTGAGTTCAAGACAACTTGAAATTCTCAATGCTGACAGAGAACAAAGATTTTCAGGCAATTTCCCCATCAATTTTGGACTATTTTCAATCGGAAGGTACTGAAGTGTAGGGAACTCTCCATTCCCTAGTACGTGCCATTGCTTCCACTTTGAAATTTCTGCAAATTCAAGATTCTCAAGAGAGTTAAAAAGATTTTTAAAGGATGAGCTACCATAGAATTCTTTCAACTCTGTTAATAGATGCATCCCTCTAATGAAAAGTAATTTCTAAGAAGGAAGTTGTCCTAGTGCTGGCAAGGAATCACAGTCCTTGCAGTTGCTAAGAGATTATTGTACTAGCAGCTTAGGAAACGAATGATTAGCTAGCCAATTTGGAAATTTTGTCCCTATCCGGTGATTTAGAGTTCTTTTATATTTTTGTGTGGGTGAAGCTAATTAAGTATGTATCTTACAGTTTGTGAATTATTGTCGATAATACTTCCCCTCCACTCCAATGATAGCTTTTCAACATGCTTTTGTTGTTTTGGGTACATGTATGTTTGTATAAATACTTCAATTTTTGTTCAAGACAGTTTCAAGAACATTTATTAAATTTTTAACACCTTCAACACAAGTTTATCAAGAACTATCAAAGAATCATGTTATTTAAAAGAAACAAGATGAAGTAGAAATCAGAATCAAGTCCTCCAATTTCATAAAGTATCCTTAAGGAATTAATTCCCCTCAAGTACCCAAGGTTATGGTTATTTTCTCCCAAGATAAAATGGCTCACAATCAGAATATAGTGGTACCTCAAAACTTCTGATTCTTCGAACACACTCAACGGTAAATGATCACAAAGAATTTTTTTTTAAGAAGTAGAAGAGTGTTTTTTAATGAAGAAATTTTTGTACTACCTGAGGAAAAAAGTTCACATATTTATAACCATCAAATGCCCCTTCGGAAAGAAAGAAATAGTTCATAGAAGGGTGTATCATTTTAGAACAGTCATGTCTATCCATTTCGAAACATGTCTTTTATGATCAATCACATCCGATCGAACAGTCACCCCTTTTCCGAAATAGTGTGTCTTTTTCTCTAAGGATTGTGGCCCTTTTGAGGTGCGTTTCTGGATGTGTTTCTATGGAGAAAAAATATTTTTGTTTTTTCTTAAATCTTTTGGATCACTTGTTTATCCAAGTTTCAAATAAACTTTGACTAAAAAATTAATCTCATCGGTTGATTATTTGCCGAATTCGAAGCCGAAGTCGAGCAGAACGAGTAAGTGACAACGGTACGAGACACCTCTTGGTTCTTACCTCAGTATCCACTTGAAGGAGTGTTACTCAATAAAAATATGTTAAAGTTGTTTTCTCCCACCAATGTCGAAGAAGTATACTTTCCTTAAATGAGTACACTTTTCCTCCAAGATTTCTCCCTCCATTTTCCATTAACACCAATTGAACCCAACAATCCCCTACATTAATGGGAAATGGATACTATTTATAAAACTTTATGAACAAGTATACGATCGGCAAGCAAAGACTGATTGATCTTAATAAGTGGTTTTTCTTTTGAACTTTTCGTAGTAAATATGCACCGGATGCACTCAGTCAATCGGTAAATTTGATATCTTTGAACCATCAAGCTTTAATGTAAACCTAGACAACAAATGTCAAATAACCAGTCTTTTACCATTTATGGTTCTCACAGTTTTGTTTGTTTTGGCCATGAACACTTCCTGGTTTATTTAGAGCTTAGAAAATATGTCTTTACTGACATTCTCCTTAAAGCGGCTTCCACTTCACCCTCACATAGGTGATTTCTAGACGTTCAATCCTATAGATTAAATAATTTGGTCAAATCTACCAAATTTAGATAATTATTAAAAGGTTTCGCACCACAAGTCTTATCTTTGTTTACTAAATATTGTCTATATCATGAGAATGGGTTGGGTATATTGACAATGTTGAACCTTTCAGTCACAACTTTATTTGATATCCTTGAACCTTACTCTTGGGATCACCAGTCTGCTAGGTAGAGTTATTACCATGCTGACTTGTCCTACGCCGTAAACTCATTCCCTTGGATGTTCTTTGAACTCCTTCTCTAGATAGGCCTTTTGTAAGTGGATCCGATACATTATCCTTTGACTTTACATAGTCAACAGTAATAATTTTACTAGAGAGGAGTTCTCAAACGGCATTATGTCTCCATCTTATATGATGAGATTTACCATTATACATCATGCTCCCTGCCCTACCTATTACTGCTTGGCTATCACAGTGTATACATACTAGTTCTGATGGTTTGGTCCAATAAGGAATATCTTCAAAGAAATTTCAGAGTCATTCTGCTTTTTCACCAGCTTTATCTAATGTGATAAATTTAGATTCTATTATAGAGAGAGCAATACATATCTGTTTGGACGATTTCCAAATGACTCCACTCGTGGATTTTACTTTATTCGATCTGATGATCTAGTTTGCATCACTATATCTTTTAATTACCGCAGAATATTTTTTATAATACAAAGCATAGTCTTAAGTGTATTTAAGATACCCCAAAACTCTCTCCATTGTCATCTAATGAGTTTTATTGGGATTAATCGTGTACTAACTCAACTTACTAATAGCACACGCTATGTATGGTTGCGTACAATTCATGATATATATTAAACATCCTAACACTCTTGCATAGTTCAACTATGAGTCACTTTTGCCTTCATTATTTTGAAGTGCAAAGCTCACGTCCAATGGAGTCTTGGCAATACCAAATTCCAAGTACTCAAACTTGTTAAGTACCTTTTCAATGTAATGAGAAAGTGATAATGCCAACCCTTGTGGAGTTCTATGGATTCTTATTCCTAAGATCACATCTGCAACTGATGATCTTATTCCAAGGTCTTTCATATCAAAGTTGCTCTCAAGCATTTATTTCATAGAATTTATGTCAAAAATTTCTCTACTGATGATCAACATATCATCCACATACAAACATATAATGATCTTGTGATTTCAAGTGTCTTTAATGTAAACACATTTATGACATTCATTTATCCTGAACCCGTTTGCCAACATGGTTTGATCAAACTTCGCAGGCCACTATTTAGGAGCTTGTTTTAGTCCATAGAATGACTTAACAAGTCTGCACACCTTCTTTTCTTTACCAGGAACCACAAAACCATCGGGTTGTTCCATGTAAATTTCTCACTCTAATTCTCCTTTTAGGAACACTTATTTCACATCCATTTGATGGATTTCAAGACCATATACTGTCGCCAAGGCAATTAATATCTGAATTGATGTTATCCTTGTTACATGCGAGTATGTATCAAAGTTATCAAGTCTTTCATTCCGTTTGAAGCCTTTTACTATAAGTTTTGACTTATATTTTTCAATAGTGTCATTCTCTTTCATTTTTCTTTTGAGATTCATTTAGTACCTAAAGGTCTATTCCATGGAGAAAGATCAATCAACTCCTAAGTATGGTTTCTCAAGATGGATTCAATATCACTGTTGACTATCTCTTTCCAAAAGGATGAGTTGGGAGATGACATCACTTCTTTAAATGTTTAAGGCTTATTTTCTAAGAGAAATGTTACAATATCCGATCTAAATGAAGTTGACATTTTTTGATATGTACTACGTCTTGGATTCTCATTATTATGTACATCCTCACTTGATTCATCTCGAGGTTGTGTAGACTCTCCACTAGACTGTTCTTGTCTAGTTTTTATACGGATAAATATGTTCAAAGAACTCAGTATTATTTGATTCATTTATTGTATTTTCATTGATATTCGAATTTTCAGATTTATGAACCAAAAACCGACATACTTTACTACTTTTAACATATCCTATGAACATGCAGTATATTGTCTTGGGTCCAATCTTTACCCTTTTAGGCATAGGAACTTGGACTTTCACTAGACACCCCCACACTTTGAAATATTTAAAGTTAGATTTCTTTTCTTTCCAATTTTCATATGGAATTGATTGTGTCTTACTATAGGGCACTCTATTGAGTATTCGGTTAGCTGTAAGGATAGCTTTCTCCCACAAGTTTTGCGGTAAACCTAAACTTATAAGTAAGGCATTCATCATTTCCTTTAAGGTTCTATTTTCTTTTCGTAATTTTATTATATTAAGGTGAATACGGGGTCGTAGTTTGATGGACAATTCTACTTTCTACACAAATTTTAGCAAAGAAGATTCATATTCTCCACCCTTATCACTTTTTATCGTTTTGATCCTTTTCACTAACTGATTTTCAACTTCTATTTTATATTACCTAAACGCATCTATTGCTTCATCCTTACTGTTTAGCAAACAGACATAACAGTACCTAGTGCAATCATCAATAAAAGTTATAAAATATTTTTTCCCACACGAGATGGTGTTGACTTCATATCACAAATGTCAATGTTGATTAAGTCTAAGGGATTGGAATTCCTTTCAACGGACTTATATGGATGCTTAGCATAATTGGATTCCATAAACGTTTAACATTTTATTTAATTGCACTCAAAGTTTGACAATACTTCTAAGTTAATCAGTTTTCGCAATGTTTTGTAATTAAAATGTCCTAATCTTTTATGCCACAATTTATTAGACTCAAGCAAGTAAGAAGAAATGGCATTTTTATTGATTTCAACTATCATTACATTCATCTTAAAAAGGCTATCAGTGAGGTAGCCTTTTCCTACGTACACTTCCCCTTTACTAATTACAATCTTTCCAGAAACAAATACACTTTTGAATCCATTTTTGTCAAGAAGTGATATGGTAATCAAGTTTTTTCGTAACTCCAGTACATAAAGGACATTGGTGAGAGTAAACACTTTGCGTGACGTTATTTTCAACTAGACTTTTCTTATCCCTTAAACTTTTACAGTTGTGAAGTTTTCCATATAAATCTTGTCTTCACCTTGAGCCAAAGAAATGTATCAAATAACTCTTTATTAGCACAAACGTGGGGAGTGGTATCGGAATCCATTCACCATTCTTGAGGATTTCCCACCAAGTTACATTTGGAAATCATGGCACATAGGTCATCCATTTCATTCTTGGATTCAGCCATATTCGCTTGATCCTTCTTTTTTACTTTATTTGGGGCATGATAATCTATTGACTTATGGCCAATATTGTCACAATTAAAGCATTTCCCCTTAAATTTCTTCTTAGGTTGATTTCTTTCTTGTCCAGCTTTCTTCCGTTTCTTCGAGTTGTTGGGGTTGTCTTCCACAATGTTAGCTCCACTCATTGTAGAATTTCCTTTCGACCTCCTCTCTACGGTTTGGTTGTCTTCCTCAATGCACAACCTCATAATGAGGTCTTCAACTGGCATCTCCTTTCGTTTGTGTTTCAAGTAATTTTTGAAGTCCTTCCACAAAGATGGCAACTTATTTATTATTGTAGCAACTTGAAATGCCTCATTCACAACCAAACCTACAATAAAGTTCATGTGATTATTAAGAACATTTTTAACATGTTCAAATATGGTATTCACTAAATTCATACCTTCAGCAAGGAGATCATGGATGGTGACTTGCAATTCCTGACTTGAGATATGACAGTCTTACTGTCAATTATTTTGTACTCAACGAATCTTGCAACAAACAACTTCTAAGTTCCAGCATCCTCAATCTTATATTTTTTTCCATCTCATTCCACAACTCTTTTGATGTCTTTATTCTACTGTAAACATTGTATAAATCATCTTGGAGGACACTTTGGATATAATTCCTACATAGGAAATTAGAATGTTTCCATGACTCTATTGTAACGAACCACTCCTTGTCCGAAGTTTCTTCGGGCACTTCTGGAGCATCTTAAGATATAAATCTTTGAAGACACAATGTTGTCAGATAGAAAAAAATCTTCTTTTCCCACCTCTTAAAATCTATTCCAGAAAATTTTCCGCACTAGTGCTATAGCGGGTGACACAGTTGTGCGACTAGTTGTAGCAACATTCATTGTTGCCACACTTGTCACACCTTCAGTTATATGACCATCAGTAGTCATCTTTTCCTATCATAAAAAGACAGTCAACTTTAGTATATCAAAATACTAATTAAAAGTTTATAGCAACTTTAAACACTACTTGTTTCTAGTTTAGCGATGATATGTCTTTCAATCGTTAATCGAATGACCTTTAACTTGTAATGAAGTATTTATTCTTCAAATTACTTATTAAGTTCAAATAGAGTAGAAATCATAAATCTTTAATCTCTAGAAACAGAACAATACAAATTATGAAAATTAATTCCTTAAGATTGTTGTTTTGGGTACACAATTTGTATGTTTGTATAAAAACTTCAACTTTTGTTCAAGACAGTTTCAAGAACACTTATGAAGTTTTTAACACCTCCAACACAAGTTCATCAAGAACTATCAAAGAAGTATGTTATTAAAAAGAAACAAGATAAAACCAAGTCCTCCGATTTCACGGAGTGTCCTTAAGGAATTAATTCCCTTCAAGTACCCGAGGTTGAGGAATTTTTCCTCCCAAGATAAAATGGCTCACAATCAGAATGTAGCGGTACCTCAAACCTTTTGATTCTTGAAACACACTCAACGGTAGATGATCACACAAAATTTTTTTTTAGAAGTAGAAGAGTTTTTTAATGCAGAAATTTTTGATAGCCATCAAATGCCCCTTCAGAAAGGAAAATATGGTTCATGGAAGGGTGTACTATTTCGGAACAGTCATGTCTATCCATTCCAAAACAACATGTCTTTTTTGACCAGTCACATTCGACCGAACAGGTGCCCCTTTTCCAAAATAGTTTGTCTTTTTCTTGAAGGGTTGTGTCTCTTTTGAGGTGCGTTTCTGCATGCTTCTGCATGCGTTTCTATGGAGAAAAAATATTTTCATTTTTTCTTGGATTTTTTGGATCACTTGTTTATCCAAGTTTCAAATAAACTTTGTCTAAAAAATTAATCTCATCGATCGATCATTTGACAAATCTGAAGCCAAACCTAAGTCGAGCGAGCAACGATGATGACGGTGCAAGGCACCTGTTGGTTCTAGCCTCACTATCCACTTGAATGAGTGTTACTCAATAAAAATATATAAAAGTTTATTTCTCCTACCAATGTGGGAGAAGTATAATTTTCTTAAATGAGTACATTTTTTCTTCAAGACTTGTCCCTCCATTTTCTATTCACACCAATTGAACCCAACAGCTTCGTATCCCTCGTGTTTGCCTTCGGAACTTCCCTTCTATGAATCACATTTTCCAACTCAAGAATTGATAGACATCCATACAAGTTATGCCTTTCACATAAATCTTCCATTCTTATACCACCGCGACCACCTAGAAGAAACTTGGCTCCCACTAGCACATGCAGGCTTTTCAACTTGCTCAAATGTAGTGGAATCTTCAAGCGAGAAGTGTTGCTTATGTCGAGATGATGCAAGATAATCAAATTTTCCATCTGCAGTGGTAGATCCTCAAGACTATCACATTATGACAGGAGAAGTGTCTCTATGTTATACAATATACAAATGGA